>AP028279.1:0-2500000 GCA_030269945.2 Trilocha varians
GGCCTGGCCTGGCCTGGCCTGGCCTGGCCTGGCCTGGCCTGGCCTGGCCCTGGCCTGGCCTGGCCTGGCCTGGCCTGGCCTGGCCTGGCCTGGCCTGGCCTGGCCTGGCCTGGCCTGGCCTGGCCTGGCCTGGCCCTGGCCTGGCCTGGCCTGGCCTGGCCTGGCCTGGCCTGGCCTGGCCTGGCCTGGCCTGGCCTGGCCTGGCCTGGCCTGGCCTGGCCTGGCCTGGCCTGGCCTGGCCTGGCCTGGCCTGGCCTGGCCTGGCCCTGGCTGGCCTGGCCTGGCCTGGCCTGGCCTGGCCTGGCCTGGCCCTGGCCTGGCCTGGCCTGGCCTGGCCTGGCCTGGCCTGGCCTGGCCTGGCCTGGCCTGGCCTGGCCTGGCCTGGCCTGGCCTGGCCTGGCCTGGCCTGGCCTGGCCTGGCCTGGCCTGGCCTGGCCTGGCCTGGCCTGGCCTGGCCTGGCCTGGCCTGGCCTGGCCTGGCCTGAGCCTGGCCTGGCCTGGCCTGGCCTGGCCTGGCCTGGCCTGGCCTGGCCCTGGCCTGGCCTGGCCTGGCCCTGGCCTGGCCTTTTTTTTTGGCCTGGCCTGGCCTGGCCTGGCCTGGCCTGGCCTGGCCTGGCCTGGCCTGGCCTGGCCTGGCCTGGCCTGGCCTGGCCTGGCCTGGCCTGGCCTGGCCTGGCCTGGCCTGGCCTGGCCTGGCCTGGCCTGGCCTGGCCTGGCCTGGCCTGGCCTGGCCTGGCCTGGCCTGGCCTGGCCTGGCCTGGCCTGGCCTGGCCTGGCCTGGCCTGGCCTGGCCTGGCCTGGCCTGGCCTGGCCTGGCCTGGCCTGGCCTGGCCTGGCCTGGCCTGGCCTGGCCTGGCCTGGCCTGGCCTGGCCTGGCCTGGCCTGGCCTGGCCTGGCCTGGCCTGGCCTGGCCTGGCCTGGCCTGGCCTGGCCTGGCCTGGCCTGGCCTGGCCCTGGCCTGGCCTGGCCTGGCCCTGGCCTGGCCTGGCCTGGCCTGGCCTGGCCTGGCCTGGCCTGGCCTGGCCTGGCCTGGCCCTGGCCTGGCCTGGCCTGGCCTGGCCTGGCCTGGCCTGGCCTGGCCTGGCCTGGCCCTGGCCTGGCCTGGCCTGGCCTGGCCTGGCCTGGCCTGGCCTGGCCTGGCCTGGCCTGGCCTGGCCTGGCCTGGCCTGGCCTGGCCTGGCCTGGCCTGGCCTGGCCTGGCCTGGCCTGGCCTGGCCTGGCCTGGCCTGGCCTGGCCTGGCCTGGCCTGGCCCTGGCCTGGCCTGGCCTGGCCTGGCCTGGCCTGGCCCTGGCCTGGCCTGGCCTGGCCTGGCCTGGCCTGGCCTGGCCTGGCCTGGCCTGGCCTGGCCTGGCCTGGCCTGGCCTGGCCCTGGCCTGGCCTGGCTGGCCTGGCCTGGCCTGGCCTGGCCTGGCCTGGCCTGGCCTGGCCTGGCCTGGCCTGGCCTGGCCTGGCCTGGCCTGGCCTGGCCTGGCCTGGCCTGGCCTGGCCTGGCCTGGCCTGGCCTGGCCTGGCCTGGCCTGGCCTGGCCTGGCCTGGCCTGGCCTGGCCTGGCCTGGCCTGGCCTGGCCTGGCCTGGCCTGGCCTGGCCTGGCCTGGCCTGGCCTGGCCTGGCCTGGCCTGGCCTGGCCTGGCCTGGCCTGGCCTGGCCCTGGCCCTGGCCTGGCCTGGCCTGGCCTGGCCTGGCCTGGCCCTGGCCTGGCCTGGCCTGGCCTGGACCTGGCCTGGCCTGGCCTGGACCCTGGCCTAGCCTGGCCTGGCCTGGCCTGGCCTGGCCCTGGCCTGGCCTGGCCTGGCCTGGCCTGGCCTAACCCTAACCCTGGCCTGACCTGGCCCTGGCCTAACCTGGCCGGACCTGGCCTGGCCTGGCCCTGGCCTGGCCTGGCCTGGCCTAACCTAACCTAACCATTGAAATTTCATTCGCGATATTCGGTATTTGTTGTTGCTCCCCGTTTCTAAATAGCTTCTTTATCCCTCTTGTACTCGTAAATAGTAATTCATTTTGAGATTCACTTAGTTATCCTTCTTTTTTGCTTAAAAATCGTAATTTCTTAAAGTCAATTCATTTTCGTCACTCTAACACTTAACTTCTTTGTTTTCCAACCGTTTCTTGTAGTCCAGCATCGTATTTCTTCTTCCATTACACCGTCCGCGCCTTCTGCATCTGAAAAATAAATAAAATTCATTAATATAATACATAAATTAACTTTTTGCTTGATTCTTCATATAAATTTTTAACATCTAAAAAGTAAATTCATTTTTTCTAAAGTTTTATTCATTACACCTATTGATATTATTATATTGATAAAACCGCTATTCTTTCACGCATCTTTAGACACCAATTTCGTAGTTCTCCGATCAGTAGTTTTTCAGCTATTCGCCAAAAACAGTAAATTCGGCCCCCACTCCTTTTCAACTTGTATAGGAAAACCACCTAAGCTCGGCACTATCGAAAATCAACATTGAAATTTCATTCGCGATATTCGGTATTTGTTGTTGCTCCCCGTTTCTAAATAGCTTCTTTATCCCTCTTGTACTCGTAAATAGTAATTCATTTTGAGATTCACTTAGTTATCCTTCTTTTTTGCTTAAAAATCGTAATTTCTTAAAGTCAATTCATTTTCGTCACTCTAACACTTAACTTCTTTGTTTTCCAACCGTTTCTTGTAGTCCAGCATCGTATTTCTTCTTCCATTACACCGTCCGCGCCTTCTGCATCTGAAAAATAAATAAAATTCATTAATATAATACATAAATTAACTTTTTGCTTGATTCTTCATATAAATTTTTAACATCTAAAAAGTAAATTCATTTTTTCTAAAGTTTTATTCATTACACCTATTGATATTATTATATTGATAAAACCGCTATTCTTTCACGCATCTTTAGACACCAATTTCGTAGTTCTCCGATCAGTAGTTTTTCAGCTATTCGCCAAAAACAGTAAATTCGGCCCCCACTCCTTTTCAACTTGTATAGGAAAACCACCTAAGCTCGGCACTGTACCTGTACCTGTACCAACCCATTACTGCCCACTGTTGGGCTCAGGTCTCCTCAGAAGAGGGATTAGGCATAGTCCACCACGCTTGCCCAGTGCGGATTGGGGACTTCACATATCTTCAAAGGGTTTTAGAACCCTTTTCCGACATGCAGGTTTCCTCACGATGTTTTCCTTCACCGTTTTTAGCCAGTGGTGTTGTGAAAAATTGCACATAAATCTTTTTTCACATTTAGATTTAGAGGTACAAGCCGGCCGGATTTGAACCCGCGACCTCCCGTTCGGAAGGACGCGCTTCGACCACTCGGCCACCACGACTCTTACTCGGCCACCACGACTCTTTGGCTCGCACTATCGAAAATCAACATTGAAATTTCATTCGCGATATTCGGTATTTGTTGTTGCTCCCCGTTTCTAAATAGCTTCCTTATCCCTCTTGTACTCGTAAATAGTAATTCATTTTGAGATTCACTTAGTTATCCTTCTTTTTTGCTTAAAAATCGTAATTTCTTAAAGTCAATTCATTTTCGTCACTCTAACACTTAACTTCTTTGTTTTCCAACCGTTTCTTGTAGTCCAGCATCGTATTTCTTCTTCCATTACACCGTCCGCGCCTTCTGCATCTGAAAAATAAATAAAATTCATTAATATAATACATAAATTAACTTTTTGCTTGATTCTTCATATAAATTTTTAACATCTAAAAAGTAAATTCATTTTTTCTAAAGTTTTATTCATTACACCTATTGATATTATTATATTGATAAAACCGCTATTCTTTCACGCATCTTTAGACACCAATTTCGTAGTTCTCCGATCAGTAGTTTTTCAGCTATTCGCCAAAAACAGAAATTTCCGGACCGCCCACCCGCCCATATTTCTCTCTGGGGTATCTAGACTCTGAATCTGACAAAATATTTTGATATAATTTTATTTACGTATAATTTAATACTAGTTTTGAGCAATACAGAGCACATATTAAAACATTTTTCTTTCACTCCAATCACTCACAAAAAATTCGCAAACTTTCATTCTCCATATTTTAGTAATTTTTCTTGTTTCATTCTTTTAACTTTTAATCGATATGTTCTGCACTGCGCGAACCCCACCACGAAAGGCTGATCCAGGCCCGCCCTCGGCACCCATCAAACCTGCGGAAAAAAATGCCGGTCAACAGTGATATGCCAAGACGAAGAGAACTCTTTTCACAGAGTAAACACTCATCGCAAACGGCCCTTGAACTGGAAACCGACTGCGAATTGATGCCAACAGTCAGGTTGAGACCATTGCCTTTGTCTTACCTGGAACCAGCCGACGACAATCCAGACCTTTCTACTCAGCCTAAACCTAAAACCAAGAAAACTACAGTTACCTTATACTCACCTGTCTCTTTTCCAAGCAATTGGAAAGAGCTAAACTCACGGGAAACTACAGAATTGGCTTCAAAAATTCTTAAAAACACTTGTCACTCCATGCAGCAATCTGGGAATCTCAGACGAGATATAAAACAGACGATAATAGACGATAACAAAAATCTTTACAACCTCCTAGTTAACGCACTTGAGACGCAAGGAACATCAGCAACTCACTATGAAAACACAAGGAATATAGATGTGCAAACCGAGGACTTTAACATAACACACATCCATACTACAGCAGACTCGAATCTAGTTCTAAATCCTCCAAACCAAACACCATCTATTAACAAAGAACGAGAGGAATCCGATCTGCTCATTCGTAACCTTATGAATGAGCTACGGGAATGCACCCTCCATACACGCGCTCTCAATGATGAGATCAAACGTGCTAACTCTACAGCCGCTCCTCGTATAAATCACACATATCCTGAACTGCGAGAACCAAGACCTCGAAACGAACCCCGTGCGGTGGTGGAAACATCGACGGGGTCCGGGTCGAGCATCTCCGAGCACCAAAACAATTCTCCACGTAGGATCACGTATCGAGATGCCTTGGTACGGCCCCGCTATCCTGTATTACTGGAGTCTATAGACCCGACACACTCGAGCCAGGAGGTACTCCAGGGCCTCAAGGAGAAGGTGGACGTAGTGGGGCTTGGTGTTGCCATCACTGGGGTACGAAATGTGAAGGGGCAGAGAGTAGTTATAGATTGCGGCTCGGACCACGACCGAAAGACGCTGACAGCAGCCATAAAACAAAAGGCGCAGAGACTAACAGTCTCACAGCCAAGACACAGATACCCTCTAATTAAACTGATTGGAGTGGCCGGTGACTTAGACAACACCAAGCTAGTCGAGGCTATTATAAAACAGAATAGCAAACTTTTTGTACCATCCGCTCCTGAACAACAACAGGTCGTAAGGGTCATAAGACGCACAAAAGGGCGAAATGACGTGATGACTAATGTTATCCTTGAAGTCGACCCAACAACTTGGCGAGCAGTAAAGGATCAAAGGATACACATCGGATATCAGATCGTCCCGGCAAGCGACTACTCACCTGTTATCCAATGTTACAAGTGCCTCTCCTTTGGTCACACCATAAAAGACTGCACCAAACATCATGCCTGTGGATACTGCAGTGGTCAACATGACACTCGGGAGTGTACATTCAAAAATGCTGCCCCGTGCTGCATCAACTGCGTGACCGCGAAAAAGGAAAACAGTGCTCATCCAGCATACAGCCAGTCATGCCCGGAATGGCAGAGATGGGATCGACTGGCCCGAGCCACTGTTTCCTATTGCTAAGGGCTGCTCCGTGGACCTTTCAAGTCAACTTTTAAAATTTGCACAAATCAACTTGGGCAGAGGATATGCAGCGACAAAGGAATGTTTGCATAACGCCGTTGAACATAGGATTTCTGCTTTGCTGGTGCAGGAACCGTACGTGGGCGCCAAAGCTCACGTATCGGGAAATCTGCGGATAATCCAAAAGATTACTAGCAATAGGGAAGACCCTGTCCGAGCGGCGATCATCATTCCAGACCCGAATATCTTAGTTGAGGTAAACGACGACCTTACCAGCGAAACCTTGGCTGCATGTGTTCTGCGTCTAGGGGACTTCAGAGTCGGGCTAATTAGTATTTATTGTGACCAAACCAAAGATATTGACTTGGATATGGAGCGACTTCGGTCAGTTATTAGCCTCATGGGCACTACACAAATCGTGGTCGGAGGCGATTTTAACGCTTCCAGTATCTGGTGGGGATGTGCCAAGGATAATGATAGGGGAACCAGGTGCTCGGAATACCTCTCCCAGCTGGGTTTGAACGTTGTCAACGAAGGAAACATCCCCACGTTTCACACCTACAGAGGAACCAAACTTTTTTCCAGTATAGTAGATGTCACTGCTTGCTCGGATAGTCTCCTCAACAGGATAAAGAAATGGAGGGTTGACCAGGGCGAAACACTTTCAGACCATCGGCAGATCTTGTTTGAGCTGGAAGTAAAAAGGTATCCCATAAACGCAACAAACAACACCACATGGAAATTTAACACCAGAAGAGCAAAATGGGAGAGGTTTTCGGAGAACTTGAGAGCACAGCTGGCAGAGCGAAAACTGGAGGTCGCGATGATGAACATGATCGAAACTCCTACGGAGATAGATTGTCTCGTGCAGACCTACGAGGAAGCTATCATCGATGCCTGCCAGGGAGCTATCCCCGAAGTTAAAGGACCAAAGGGCCCGAAAAAATGTGCGTGGTGGAATGATGAGCTGACTGAAAAGAAACGAGAGGTAACCCGATACAGACGTCGCATACAACAGGCAAATCCGGTCAGAAGGGAAAGGCTCATATTGGAGTATAAGGAAAAGAAAGAAGAGTACAAGCAACTTATACAGGACAGCATAACAAAAAGTTGGAAGGAGTTCTGCAACATGGAAAGCAGGGAGAAGGTGTGGCAAAGATCTTATAGGATAATAAAAATGGCAAATCATTCTATAAAAGAACAACTATTAAGACCAACACCAACTGCCGACCTCCTTACCCCCAAGGCATCTGCGGAGCTCCTGACAACCACGTTTTTCCCTTCGGACGACGTATCAACAGACTCACCTCAACAAAAGCTCACCCGACAAAAATTTCACATCCTTACAGCAGAACCTGAGCAAAGAGAGCCCAATACCATGCAGGATTTCACGATGACAGAACTGAATAATGTCTACAGCCACATGAACCCCAAAAAAGCACCAGGAGACGATGGACTAACATCAGATATCTGCAGTGCGAGCATGAGGGCAGCGCCTGAAATTCAGCTCGCACTCTTTAATCTGTGTCGTCGACTGGCATATTTCCCCGAAAGGTGGAAAAAGGCGCGAATAAGGGTAATACCTAAGCCGGGAAAAGACTCATACTCGTCGCCAAAAGCACACAGACCCATCGGCCTACTACCAGTTTTAGGCAAAGTGCTGGAAAAACTTTTTGCGACGAGGATCCTCTGGCAGTTGGGGAGTGAGGCAAAACTGAGCAGAAGACAATACGGTTTCACCCCCCAAAGGGGGACGGAGGATGCCCTTTATGATGCGCTTGGCCTTATCAAACAGGGGATTTCTGATGGGGAGATTGTGGCGGTAGTGTCCTTAGACATCCAGGGGGCCTTTGACAATTGCTGGTGGCCCGCAATTGTTGAAGAACTCAGACGGAGAGGTATAGACCAAAATACGCTGCGCCTAATCGGAAGTTACCTGACGGACAGACAAATCGACCTAAGATATCTTGGTGAGAGGGTAACCAAGACTACGAACAGAGGATGCGTCCAGGGCTCCATCTGCGGCCCTCTGTTCTGGAACGTCCAGTTGGACCCACTCCTACAGTTGGCAGAAAATCTGGAAGCTCACGTTCAGGCTTTCGCAGACGACTTGCTCGTTGTCTCCAGTGCCATGAATGTCTGCGAACTGGAAAGAAAGACTAACGCTGCGCTCCAGCGAATCTCAGAATGGGGAAAAGCTCACAAACTGAGCTTCGCGCCACAAAAAACCCAGGTTCTCATCATAACAAAGAAGCTGAATTATGACACTCCAAAGCTAAACCTTGAGGGGGAACTTCTGCAACCAAGCGAAGAACTAAAACTTCTGGGCGTAACGCTGGATAGAGGCCTCACTTTCAAGACTCACATGGAAAAAGTTAAACTGAAAGCAGTAACTTTATTCAAATCCATCAGCCGGGTAGTCAAAGCACAGTGGGGCCTCAATCCAGAAGTAACGAAACTCATCTATACCGCAGCCGTTGAGCCGACAATACTGTACGCAGCCAGTATACTTAAAGAAGCCGCAAGTAAGAAGTATATAAAAAGAATGCTCGACGATTTGACGAGGATGTTCGCAATAAAAATTAGCAGAGCACACCGGACGACATCCCTCGTCTCGTCGACCATGATTGCCGGAATATTGCCACTTGACCTCCGCCTGAAAGAAAACTGTGCACTGTACGAGATCAAGAGAGGAAAGCCGATCGCAGGACTGCCGGGTTGCAAGTTGGAGCGACGGATCAGTCCCTTCCAACGCCCCAATCCGTCCGAGGTCGTCGACATCGCGTATCAGAAGATACAAGATGACACTGACCTTCGTCAGATTGGGGATCACGAGGATGTTCACCTGTATACTGACGGAAGTAGAATTGATGAAAAAGTTGGGGCAGCTGTATCCTGTTGTCGTGGAGACGGAGCAGAGTATAGGAGCATCAAGATTGCACTTGCCAGGTACTGCACCGTCTACCAGGCGGAGCTGATTGCCATACTGAGAGCTGTTATGCACTTGATGGAAACGGGTGGATCAGGATGTATATTCAGTGACTCGCAATCAGCACTGGATGCTATAGCTGACCCAACATCAGTCAACCCAATAGTTGCCGAAATCCAGGAGATCATCAGCACACTGGCTATTAAACCAAGGCTCTTCTGGATCAAGGCTCACGTTGGTATACAAGGTAACGAGCGGGCAGATGCCCTGGCAAAGGAAGCGGCGCAAAAGCTGAAAGTAGCACCGGCTTACGACCTGGTTCCTCTATCTTATGCCCGGAAAACATTAAGAGAAAAAACCCTGGCGGAGTGGTCCCAAAGATATACGGACTGCGAATCTGGATCTGGAACAAAACTCTTTTTCCCGGACCCCATAATTGGTCAAAAAACCGTGCAAAAACTAGGGATCACCAACGTCAGAACTCAGCTGTTTACTGGGCACTGCGGCACCAGGTCGTATCTCTGTCGATTCAAACTGCTGTCAGATCCACACTGCAGCTGCGACGAGGAATCAGAAGAGACGATCCACCACATTCTCTTCAAGTGTCCCAAGTACAATCTGAAAAGAATGGAAACGGAGATGAAGATTGGACTTAAAATAGAAAGTGACAACATACCTGAAATAATGACGACAGAAGAACTCAGAGGTGCGTTCTTGAAGTTTGCAGAAGCGACGCTGCTCAGCTGCGTGCGCGCCAATGGCTCGACGACATAAACCTGAAATTGTAAATAAGTGTGAATAATTAAAATGCGTGTACATAATTAGAATAAGGGAAAAAAAAAAAAAAAAAAAAAAAAAAAAAATTTGCTCATTTCTACTTACTGATACTAATACATTTGATCAAACGCCGCCTCATAAAGAGTGGCGATATCGTAATATATACTGAAAAAAAAAAAAAAAAAAAAAAAACCTAACCTAACCTAACCTAACCTAACCTAACCTAACCTAACCATCGGTTTTCTTATAAATTTTTAGGTAAACTCCCTTGCGTTTTGTCTTCGTATTGTGCTAAATTCTTCTTTATTAGCTTCTGCGTCGTTGTTTTCCACCTTGTTAGTAATTTACTTACCTTCCGTAGTCCAGTTTTCGTCGTTTTCCGTAGTAATTTCCTGCAAAAAGATTAAATTCATTAGTACAAATTAACTTCATTTTAAATTCATTTTCTACAGTAGTTCCCGCCATTTTCTATTCGTTTTTCTTTAATACGTACCTGCTCTCTTTTGTCACCTACCGATTGAGACCTCTCGCGTCGAAATCGGTTCAGTAGTTCAGCGTCAAATAAGCAAAAACCGAAAAATCGTACCCACCCGCCCTCCCCTTGTTACGATAGTGGAAGTTTAAACGTGTAGGGAAGACAGGAGGAGAATTTTGAAAAGTGTACCTTAAAATTTTTAAATTCCTATAAATTTCTATAAAATCCGCGCATCTTAACCACATATTTAAAATTTTCATAGCTCCAATACTTTTTACGGAAAAAATTCTAGAACTTTGAAAAATCATTTCATTACATTTTAAAAATCACAGTAACCTTTAATTTACCATGTTTGTTACGACCCGCACGCCCACCAAAAACAAAGCCCCTAATCCTTCTAAAACTCTAACTCCTCCTCGGAAGGCTGACGCTCAACCACCACCAGCGCCGGTCAAACCAGTCGAAAAAATGCCCAGTTTCAGTCAGCCACCCAGTCGTAGAGAACTTTTCTCTCAAGAAAAATTCTCTGAGCACAACAACCAAATATCAGAGATAGAAATCGACAACGGACAATGTTTGACTCCGACTGTTAGACTTAGACCACTACCACTAACATATCTGGAATTTCCCACTGATAATCCCGCTAAGACTAAAGTTAAGAAAGCTCCTACTTTAATCCAATCTTCACCGATTTCCTTTCCGAGCAACTGGAAGGAGTTGACCGAGAGGGACACCATGGAACTGGCCTCAAGTATTCTAAAGAATACAAGACGCTCGATGCAACAGTCTGGTAACCTTAGACGAGACATCAAGCAAACAATACTTGAGGATAACCAGAACCTGTTCAACCTTTTGATCAACGCCCTGCAGTTGCAAGGAACGTCAAAATGTGACTATAAAGACACTCAAAATATAGCCGTCCAAACTGAAGCATCGACAACTACACTCACCCCAACCCCACCAGACTTAGCCATAAACACTCAACCAAACCAAGAGCCATTACGTGTCACCATATCAACCCAGACAGAAATAGACACATACTCACAACTTGATCAAACATCTTTGATCACGAGTGATGCCGCGGAGCCAGTGCCGGTCCAGCTTATAAAAGAGTTAATTGGGGAGCTCAAGGAGTGTAAACAATACACACGTGCACTTTCGAGTGACCTGAGTGCAACCTCTTCTCTTCCCTTGCCCGGGCGCACAACACGAACCCCTACCTATGCCGAAAAAGCAGCAGGAAAGATGCACTCCATAATCGTCTCATCGGGTGATACAATGGACACCGCTGGGATGATTGTCGAGAAGATCAGGGATGCAGTCCGGGCAAAGGAAACAAATATTAAGGTGGACAGGGTACGAAAAGTCCGCGACAAAAAAGTGGTCATTGGATGCCATAGTAAAGACGACATCGTGAAGGTTACAAATAAAATAAAAGAGACTGGCGTTCTGAAAGCTCAAGAGGCTAAAACTAAAGATCCCCTCATTGTATTAAAAGACGTGTTATCCTATAACACGGATAACGATATAAAAACTGCGATCCTTAACCAAAACAACCACCTACTCGACGGATTGGAGGAAAGCGACAAGAAAATGACAGTGCGCTATAGAAAGAAGGCCAGAAACTCACTGGAGAGCCACGTGATCATGCAGGTAGCACCGCGCCTGTGGAAACGACTGACGGAGGCAGGCCGGATTCACGTGGATCTCCAGAGAGTAAGGGTGTACGATGAGTCCCCACTAGTGCAGTGTACCAGGTGCATGAACTTCGGACACACCAGAAAACAGTGCGAAGAAAAAGTCGATCTGTGCGGTCATTGCGGTGGTGAACATCTCCGTGCAGAATGCCCTGCAAAACAAAGAGGTGAGTTGCCGTGCTGCAAGAATTGCGGAAAGCGCGGAGACAACCAGCACGACGCTTTTAACGTCAACTGTCCAGTGCGTCAGAAGTGGGAACACATAGCAAGATCACAGGTGTCCTATTGTTAATGATACGGGCGAATCAACAACTAGAGACCTTAAAACGCGACCCCACGGACAGCGACTGAACCTGACAGTCTTCCAAGCGAACCTGCAAAGAAAACAACTGGCCACAAATGAGATGATGCTAGAAGCAACTCGAGCCGGGGTTGGCGCGGCGTTACTCCAAGAACCCTACGTTGGCGGCTGTAGACGCATGAAAAATTACCATGGTGTGCGCATCTACCAGCACCAAGATCAGGGGGACGGAGTAACAAAGGCTGCCATCGCAATGTTCGACAACACCATACAGGTGACGCCATGTCCGGACCTCACGACTGATAACATCGTGGTAGTGAGGATCAAAACAGGAGGAAAAGATATAGCTCTCATCTCGCTTTACTTTGAACCGGACATGGCAATAGATGAATATCTAAATCACCTGGGCGTAATCTCGAGTACACTTGGTTCGATCGAGATCATTGTCGGTGGCGACCTCAACGCCAAGAATGTCTGGTGGGGTGGTTCAGTGACTGACCTGAGAGGAAAGGCCGTTGCAGGAGTCTTCGATGAGCTTGGCCTCCACGTGCTAAATGAGAGTAGTGTCCCTACATTCGACACGGTCAGAGGACAAAAGTACTATTCGAGCTACGTGGATGTCACAGCATGCACTCCTGGTCTCCTCGGTCAGGTGCAGGATTGGAGGGTTGCAGAGGACCTAATCAGCTCGGATCACCAAGCAATAAGTTTTAAAATTAACCTAACAAAAACACACCAAATACCAATAAAACATACCACAAGAAAATACAATACGAGCAAAGCTAACTGGAATACATTTACTACCAAACTCACACATCTACTTACAACTAGTAAAATTAATTCTGAAGAAATAAATAATATTACAAACACTGAAGAATTAGAAAATATCACAATAGCCTATACAAATAAAATAATAGAATCTTGCCAGGACAGTATGCCAATTAAAAGAAACAATAATAAATTCAACTTACCTTGGTGGTCTGAGGAACTGGAACAGCTGAAGAAGGAGGTCGCGGTCAGGAGGAAGCGAATCCGTAGCGCTGCACCGTCGCGAAGAGAAGGAGTGGTCCAGCAGTACCTGAAACATAAAAAGGAATATGAGGAAAGCGTAAAAGAGGCCCAAATCAACAGCTGGAAGGAGTTCTGCGGGAAACAGGACAAAGAAAGAATGTGGGATAGCATCTACAGGGTCATAAGAACGACATCGACCCCACGAGAAGACGTACCCTTGAAGCGTAATGGAAAAACCCTGAGCCCAGAAGAGTCCGTAGCACTCCTCGCGGAGACTTTCTATCCGAAGGACAAACAGGATCTTGACAACGTATACCATCGCGAAGTTAGAGAGTACACGGCAGTGACGCCCAGTGGCGGTATAGATGACTCTGAATTCACCCTGCATGAACTCAGAACAGCTGTTGAAAGCTTTAATCCGCGGAAAGCTCCTGGGGAGGATGGGCTGACTGCGGACATTTGTAAACATGCAATCCTCATTGACCCGACTATTTTCTTGTCGTTGGCCAATATGTGCCTTAAACAGGGCTACTTTCCAAAGTTATGGAAAAGAGCCACAGTGATAGTCCTTCGCAAGCCAGCCAAGGATGACTACACGAACCCTAAATCTTACAGGCCTATCGGACTATTACCAGTTCTGGGGAAGGTTCTAGAAAAGATGTTGGTGGGACGATTAAAGTGGTGGCTCCTACCCGGGATTAACAAACGGCAATATGGTTTTGTGCCACAGCGCAGCACGGAGGACTCTCTCTATGATCTCATGCATCACATACGGGCACATCTGCGATGTGGAAAAATTGTGACGCTCATCTCACTAGACATAGAGGGGGCCTTCGATAATGCCTGGTGGCCGGCAATAAAACTCCGACTAGCGGAGGAGGGCTGCCCCACCAACATCAGAAAAATTATGGACAGTTACCTTCAAGATAGGTCTGTAAAGGTAAGGTATTGTGGTAGAGAAACATCTGTAGCGACGGATAAGGGATGCGTGCAGGGGTCGATAGGCGGTCCTATACTGTGGAACATCCTGCTAGATCCGTTGTTGAGGGGTCTGGAGGGAGGAGGAGTCCATTGCCAAGCCTTCGCCGACGACGTGGTTCTTGTGTTCCATGCTGATTCTGGCTCTGACATCGAGAATAGCGCTAATGCTGCACTTGCCTTTGTTCAGGACTGGGGCGTCCAAAATAAACTTCGGTTTGCGCCGCATAAAACCGTGGCAATGACGGTAACCCGCAGGCTGAAGTTCGACGCCCCTTTGCTGAGTATGGGCGGGGTGGTGATTCCTATGGCTGAAGAGGTCAAGCTCCTCGGTCTAACAATCGATAAGAGCTTGACCTTCAACCAACACGTTACAAACGTAACTAGCAAAGCCATAGGAATATATAAACAACTGTCGCGGACAGCCAGGGTCAGCTGGGGCCTCCATCCGGAAGTAATAAGGACCATGTACTGCGCAGTAATCGAGCCAATCCTTTTGTATGCAGCAAGTGCTTGGGCGCCGGCTACCAACAAAGTGTGTGTCAGGAGAAAGTTGAGTTCCGTGCAGCGAAGTTTCGCCCAAAAAATATGCAAGGCATACAAAACTGTATCCCTTGATGCGGCGACTTTGCTTGCGCGGATACTACCCCTGGACATACGAGTCCGGGAAGCCGCAGCCCTTTACGAGGCTAAACGAGGAGCCCCTCGATTGGATTTGGCTGGCAGAGCGGTGGAAAGGAGAGCAGAATACGCGGAAAATGGACATCCAGCCCAGCAAACCAGGATTGATATCCTAAGCGTGGCAGACCAACGGGAACTAGAAGCCAAAGCAACGTCTGCAGTCCAAATATACACTGATGGGAGTGGGATTGACGGCGAGGTCGGTGCAGCGCTGTCCTTCTGGAACGGCGGCGTTGAGACTAAAGCCGTCAAGCTCAAGCTCTCATCGTATTGTACAGTATATCAGGCGGAGCTCTTGGCCATCTGCAGAGCATCACGATTTATAGCTTCTGGAAGTGCCTCTGCCTACGACGTGTTAAGTGACAGCAGAGCTGCTTTGCAAACAGTGCAGAATAGCGGCTCTACACACGTCCTGGCGGTGGAAACGCGGAAGAACTTGAGAGCTGCACAGGAACGAGGAATATCGGTGGCATTTTATTGGGTGAAAGCACATGTCGGAATCCCTGGCAATGAGCGGGCGGACGCTCTTGCGAAACTGGCTGCAACCAAATTAAAGAAGGCACCCGATTATGATGGTGTACCGGTTTCCTTCGTCAAGCGAAAAATCCGCTTGGAGTCGCTCGACGAGTGGAACGGCAGATATAGAGATGGTGAAACAGGAGCCATCACGAAACTGTTCTTTCCCGATGCGATTGGTGCCTACAAACTACTGCGGAGTGAAGGAATATCAAGCGAGAGGACCCAACTGCTGACAGGGCATGGTGGGTTCGCAGAATACCTACACCGCTTTAAGTGTAAGGGCGACCCATCATGCCTATGCGATCCGGGTGTACCAGAGACGGTACCTCACCTGCTCTGCGAATGCCCAATATACGCGAGGGAAAGATTCGAAGTGGAACAAAAAATTAACATTAAGATAAATATTGAAAACATTTCGGTAATAATGAATGTAGAAGAAAACAGAACAGAACTAATTAAATTTGGTATAAATATAGTCAAAAAAGTAAGACACAGAAATAAAACCAGGTAGAATAAACAAAGTTGGTAAATACTTAAAAGCTATAAAGAAAAAATTCACAGTAAATATTAAATGATGTTGAAATGTAAAAAAGAAGAAAACACTAAATAGAAGGAAGAAATTCATTTTAAAAAATCTGTTTGAAAAGAGTTTGCCACAATATTGGCAAAGAGAAAGAGTGGGCTGTAAAGCCAAAAATTAAAAAAAAAAAAAAAAAAAAAAAAACCTAACCTAACCTAACCTAACCTAACCTAACCTAACCTAACCTAACCTAACCTAACCTAACCTAACCTAACCTAACCTAACCTAACCTAACTTCACCAGTAGCGTTGTGCTAGAGGTGGACCCACTCACCTGGAAATCCCTCAAAGACCAGAGAATTCACTTAGGATACCAGGTGATACCAGTGATGGATCAGTCACCAATAGTACAATGTTACAAGTGTATGTCCTTCGGCCACACTGCAAAGAGCTGCACTAAAGGCGAAACATGCGGGTACTGTTCCGGCAGTCACGACACTCGCTCTTGCGAAAACCGGAACACAGCACCTCACTGCAACAACTGTGCTGCAGCCAAGGCCGAGGACTGCTCCCACCCAGCGTACAGCTCCTCGTGTCCAGAATGGCAGCGATGGGACCGGTTAGCAAGAGCCACGATCTCGTACTGCTAAGGGCACCTCCACGGACACTCACAGCAACAATAATGCGGAAGTCAAATTCGGTCAAGTAAACCTGGGCAGAGGTTTCGCGGCTACCAAAGAGTGTTTGGAGTCGGCGAGCGGCGACGAAAGACCGATTTTACTGCTCCAGGAGCCCTACGTTGGCGCAAAAGCGCATTTGGTATGTTCTCACAGAACAATCCAGAAGGTTACCAACGATAGGGAGAACCCTGTTAGAGCGGCTATCGTTATTACCGATAGAAGGTTCGAAGTCGTGGTAAACGCCGATCTGGTGACAGAATCAATCGCGGCGTGCGTAGTGCACTTGGGAGGCTTCAAGCTTGGGGTGATCAGTGTATACCTGGATAAGAACATTGACATAGAAGAGGACTTAGGGAGAATACATAACGTACTGCAAGGATTGGGCGCCCAGGCACTTCTGATTGGAGGAGACTTCAATGCCTCCAGCACCTGGTGGGGCTGCCCAAGGGATGACAGTAGGGGAGCAAAATGCTCAGAGTTTCTGGCCCAATGGGACCTAAATGTTCTCAACGACGGTAACACCCCAACCTTCCATGCTTATCGCAACGGTCTGCCTTGTACCAGCATAATCGACGTAACAGCGTGTACCAGCAACATTGTCCATAGGATTCATGGCTGGCGAGTGAATGAAAACGCGGTAACGCTTTCGGACCACCGCCAAATAGACTTCGCTCTCGCCGTGGGTCCGATGAGCAATCAAAATCATGCCAGGAGCACGCGCTGTTACAATACCAGAAAAGCGAATTGGCCAGAATTCGACCTGCAATTCAAGGAAGCGCTGAAATCCAGGGAGCTTCACATTGACCGCGTGATCCAGGTGCAGGAATCGGAGGAGCTGGAACGTGTGGTGGAAGAATATGTTGCCGCAATCGTAGAAACTTGTAACAGCAAAATTCCTCGATTACCTACGCATTCCAAGCATGGTCCGAGTCGTTGGTGGAACGAAGAACTGGACGCCAAAAAGAAGGACGTAATAAGATTGAGGCGTCGTATACAAAAAGCGAACCCAGTAAGAAGAGAAAGAATAGTCGAGGAGTACAAAACTGCGCGGCAGGAGTACAAACAGATGATTCAGGACGCGATTACTACAAGCTGGAAAAACTTTTGTTGCGACGAAAAGATCGAAACGGTGTGGCAAAGATCGTACCGCATTATGAAACTTTGCGACACCCACAAAAGTGACCAGCTACTCCGTCCGAATCCTGAAAGTGCATTTTGTACTCCAGCAGAATCCGCAGAGCTCCTTGCCTCGACTTTTTTCCCTCGAGATGACGAAGAAACCGACTCTTCCGAGCAGCAAAACACAAGGTTGAAAGTGATGGAGCTTATAAAAGAACTGCAATCGGACTCTGGAAACCTTGAATGCCCACCGTTTACTGCGGTCGAGCTCTCCAAAGTGTACCATATCATGAACCCTAAAAAGGCCCCGGGTGCAGACGGACTCACGGCTGACATCTGTCAGCGTAGCTACGAGGTGAATTCTGACCTTCAGCTAGCCATTTTTAACAGATGTCTGCTGCTGGGTTGTTTTCCCAGGCTTTGGAAGTCCGCGAAAATCGTAGTTATACCGAAGCCAGGGAAAACCGACTACACATCTGCAAAGGCGTATAGGCCAATAGGACTTTTGCCGGTACTTGGTAAAGTCCTGGAAAAGTTAATCGCAACACGACTTACGTGGTACCTGGGTAGGGGACTTATGAGCGGCCGGCAGTATGGGTTCACGCCACAGCGAGGAACGGAGGATGCGCTATATGACGCCATGCAATTGGTCGAGAGGAGTCTTGCCCGCAAACAAGTAACGGTCATGATCTCACTTGATATACAGGGGGCTTTTGATAATTGCTGGTGGCCGGGGATCTTGGAAGAGCTGATCAACAAGGATGTAGACCGGTCAACTGTGCGCATCATTAATAGCTACCTCTCAGGCAGAAGCGTAGAGCTCCGATACCTGGGAGAGAGCATCGCACAGGAGACAAATAAAGGCTGCGTCCAGGGATCGATCTTTGGCCCCCTTCTTTGGAACCTCCAACTGGACCCTCTTCTCAAACGAGCTAATGACCTGACCGCGCATGTCCAAGCCTTCGCCGATGACATTTTGGTGGTGGCAAGTGCAGACAAAGCAGAAGAGCTCGAGACACAGATCCATGAGGCGCTGGAGGCGATTTTGGCCTGGGGAAGGGAGCACAAACTAAATTTCGCTGCCCAAAAAACCCAGGCTATGATTGTCACTAGACGACTCCGGTATGACATACCAAGAATCAGCTTTGACGGCCAACTGCTTAAATACGCAGACTCCATAAAAGTTCTCGGTCTTGTTATAGACAAATCGCTCACATACAGAGAACATATAGAGCAAACGAGCCTAAAAGTCGTTAACCTGTACAAAAAGTTAGCGAAAGCAGTAAAAGTACAATGGGGGCTTAACCCCGAAATTACCAAACTGCTCTACACCGCAGCCGTAGAGCCAGTGGTTCTCTACGCGGCCGGTATATGGGGACAAACAAGCCAGAAAGCATTTGCGAGGAAAAGATTGCAGGCCTTGTCGCGAATGTTCGCGATCAAGATATGCAGAGCCCATCGCACTTGCTCATTTACGGCAGCAACTCTCATATCTGGCATCATCCCGCTGGATCTTCGGCTGAGGGAGTGCGCGGAGCTGTATGAGGTGAAAAGGGGTAAACCCATACCCAATCTTCCGGGAAGAGTGCTGGAACAAAGAGTGCACCCAAGCGAATTTCCACACCCAGCACACCGCCCCCACCGGACCTTCGGTCTTATACACGAACAGCAAGACATCAGTGCCCTCAGCGAGAGCTACGAGATACAGCTGTTCACGGATGGCAGTAAGATCGAGGAAAAGGTGGGAGCTGCAGTAGTGTGCTACCGTGGTGGCAGCGAGCTACGCACCAGCAAGATCAAGCTAAGCTCATATTGCACAGTCTTCCAGGCGGAATTAGTAGCCATTCTGGAAGCACTTAATCTACTGCAAAAGACTGAAGGATCGGCGTGTCTGATGAGTGATTCTCGCTCAGCCCTCGAAGCCATCTGCAACCCGGAAACTGATAACCCGATCGTGGCTGAGATCCAAAAACAACTGGAAACATACCCAACGCAGATCGCGCTATTTTGGATCAAGGCTCACGTCGGGTTAGCAGGAAACGAACGTGCTGACGAACTGGCAAAATCAGCTGCACTCACACTTAAAGCAGCCCCGAAGTACGACAAAGTGCCTCTTAGCTACGCAAAGGCAGAACTTAGAAATAAGACCAAGTGTGAGATGCAAGAAAATTACACAGCTAGCACAACTGGTGGCATCACGAAAATATTTTTCCCAGATGCAATAGTAGGACACAAAATCCTATGCAAGATACCTAAAACCCCAATAAGAACCCAGTTACTCTCGGGACACTGTGGCATAAGATCGTACTTGCATAGGTTCAAACTTACTCAAGATCCACACTGCACCTGTGACAACAACACCCCAGAGACGATACAGCATGTGATCCTCGAATGCCCGAAGTACCAGCTGCAGAGGCTAGAATGCGAGTGGGAACTCAACAAAGACATCACACTGGAAACAATCCCAGAAATCATGATAGATCCCGATTCTCGCTCTATCTTCTTAAAATACGCAGAAAAAAGTCTGCTCAGATGCGTTAGGGCCAATGGATCTACATTATAATGTAAACTTCTACAAAACATATATATTTTAGAATAAGGAAAAAAAAAAAAAAAAAAAAAAAAAAAAAAAAAAAAAAAATTGCTATACAATAATTATTGTAAATACATATAAGATTGAAAATGATTGGAAATAAATACAAAAATGAATATAAACTAATTACTGTACATAAATAATTGATTAAAACACCAAGTAAAACTGTCGCCATAGAAGCGAAGAACACAGAACATGACCGCATAAATAGTAAATATTTTACTAACAGATTACAATCGTTGCATAATTAGTAGTAACGATATCTATAACACTTTAAAAAAAAAAAAAAAAAACCTAACCTAACCTAACCTAACCTAACCTAACCTAACCTAACCTAACCTAACCTAACCTAACCTAACCATTTTGAGATTCACTTAGTTATCCTTCTTTTTTGCTTAAAAATCGTAATTTCTTAAAGTCAATTCATTTTCGTCACTCTAACACTTAACTTCTTTGTTTTCCAACCGTTTCTTGTAGTCCAGCATCGTATTTCTTCTTCCATTACACCGTCCGCGCCTTCTGCATCTGAAAAATAAATAAAATTCATTAATATAATACATAAATTAACTTTTTGCTTGATTCTTCATATAAATTTTTAACATCTAAAAAGTAAATTCATTTTTTCTAAAGTTTTATTCATTACACCTATTGATATTATTATATTGATAAAACCGCTATTCTTTCACGCATCTTTAGACACCAATTTCGTAGTTCTCCGATCAGTAGTTTTTCAGCTATTCGCCAAAAACAGAAATTTCCGGACCGCCCACCCGCCCATATTTCTCTCTGGGGTATCTAGACTCTGAATCTGACAAAATATTTTGATATAATTTTATTTACGTATAATTTAATACTAGTTTTGAGCAATACAGAGCACATATTAAAACATTTTTCTTTCACTCCAATCACTCACAAAAAATTCGCAAACTTTCATTCTCCATATTTTAGTAATTTTTCTTGTTTCATTCTTTTAACTTTTAATCGATATGTTCTGCACTGCGCGAACCCCACCACGAAAGGCTGATCCAGGCCCGCCCTCGGCACCCATCAAACCTGCGGAAAAAATGCCGGTCAACAGTGATATGCCAAGACGAAGAGAACTCTTTTCACAGAGTAAACACTCATCGCAAACGGCCCTTGAACTGGAAACCGACTGCGAATTGATGCCAACAGTCAGGTTGAGACCATTGCCTTTGTCTTACCTGGAACCAGCCGACGACAATCCAGACCTTTCTACTCAGCCTAAACCTAAAACCAAGAAAACTACAGTTACCTTATACTCACCTGTCTCTTTTCCAAGCAATTGGAAAGAGCTAAACTCACGGGAAACTACAGAATTGGCTTCAAAAATTCTTAAAAACACTTGTCACTCCATGCAGCAATCTGGGAATCTCAGACGAGATATAAAACAGACGATAATAGACGATAACAAAAATCTTTACAACCTCCTAGTTAACGCACTTGAGACGCAAGGAACATCAGCAACTCACTATGAAAACACAAGGAATATAGATGTGCAAACCGAGGACTTTAACATAACACACATCCATACTACAGCAGACTCGAATCTAGTTCTAAATCCTCCAAACCAAACACCATCTATTAACAAAGAACGAGAGGAATCCGATCTGCTCATTCGTAACCTTATGAATGAGCTACGGGAATGCACCCTCCATACACGCGCTCTCAATGATGAGATCAAACGTGCTAACTCTACAGCCGCTCCTCGTATAAATCACACATATCCTGAACTGCGAGAACCAAGACCTCGAAACGAACCCCGTGCGGTGGTGGAAACATCGACGGGGTCCGGGTCGAGCATCTCCGAGCACCAAAACAATTCTCCACGTAGGATCACGTATCGAGATGCCTTGGTACGGCCCCGCTATCCTGTATTACTGGAGTCTATAGACCCGACACACTCGAGCCAGGAGGTACTCCAGGGCCTCAAGGAGAAGGTGGACGTAGTGGGGCTTGGTGTTGCCATCACTGGGGTACGAAATGTGAAGGGGCAGAGAGTAGTTATAGATTGCGGCTCGGACCACGACCGAAAGACGCTGACAGCAGCCATAAAACAAAAGGCGCAGAGACTAACAGTCTCACAACCAAGACACAGATACCCTCTAATTAAACTGATTGGAGTGGCCGGTGACTTAGACAACACCAAGCTAGTCGAGGCTATTATAAAACAGAATAGCAAACTTTTTGTACCATCCGCTCCTGAACAACAACAGGTCGTAAGGGTCATAAGACGCACAAAAGGGCGAAATGACGTGATGACTAATGTTATCCTTGAAGTCGACCCAACAACTTGGCGAGCAGTAAAGGATCAAAGGATACACATCGGATATCAGATCGTCCCGGCAAGCGACTACTCACCTGTTATCCAATGTTACAAGTGCCTCTCCTTTGGTCACACCATAAAAGACTGCACCAAACATCATGCCTGTGGATACTGCAGTGGTCAACATGACACTCGGGAGTGTACATTCAAAAATGCTGCCCCGTGCTGCATCAACTGCGTGACCGCGAAAAAGGAAAACAGTGCTCATCCAGCATACAGCCAGTCATGCCCGGAATGGCAGAGATGGGATCGACTGGCCCGAGCCACTGTTTCCTATTGCTAAGGGCTGCTCCGTGGACCTTTCAAGTCAACTTTTAAAATTTGCACAAATCAACTTGGGCAGAGGATATGCAGCGACAAAGGAATGTTTGCATAACGCCGTTGAACATAGGATTTCTGCTTTGCTGGTGCAGGAACCGTACGTGGGCGCCAAAGCTCACGTATCGGGAAATCTGCGGATAATCCAAAAGATTACTAGCAATAGGGAAGACCCTGTCCGAGCGGCGATCATCATTCCAGACCCGAATATCTTAGTTGAGGTAAACGACGACCTTACCAGCGAAACCTTGGCTGCATGTGTTCTGCGTCTAGGGGACTTCAGAGTCGGGCTAATTAGTATTTATTGTGACCAAACCAAAGATATTGACTTGGATATGGAGCGACTTCGGTCAGTTATTAGCCTCATGGGCACTACACAAATCGTGGTCGGAGGCGATTTTAACGCTTCCAGTATCTGGTGGGGATGTGCCAAGGATAATGATAGGGGAACCAGGTGCTCGGAATACCTCTCCCAGCTGGGTTTGAACGTTGTCAACGAAGGAAACATCCCCACGTTTCACACCTACAGAGGAACCAAACTTTTTTCCAGTATAGTAGATGTCACTGCTTGCTCGGATAGTCTCCTCAACAGGATAAAGAAATGGAGGGTTGACCAGGGCGAAACACTTTCAGACCATCGGCAGATCTTGTTTGAGCTGGAAGTAAAAAGGTATCCCATAAACGCAACAAACAACACCACATGGAAATTTAACACCAGAAGAGCAAAATGGGAGAGGTTTTCGGAGAACTTGAGAGCACAGCTGGCAGAGCGAAAACTGGAGGTCGCGATGATGAACATGATCGAAACTCCTACGGAGATAGATTGTCTCGTGCAGACCTACGAGGAAGCTATCATCGATGCCTGCCAGGGAGCTATCCCCGAAGTTAAAGGACCAAAGGGCCCGAAAAAATGTGCGTGGTGGAATGATGAGCTGACTGAAAAGAAACGAGAGGTAACCCGATACAGACGTCGCATACAACAGGCAAATCCGGTCAGAAGGGAAAGGCTCATATTGGAGTATAAGGAAAAGAAAGAAGAGTACAAGCAACTTATACAGGACAGCATAACAAAAAGTTGGAAGGAGTTCTGCAACATGGAAAGCAGGGAGAAGGTGTGGCAAAGATCTTATAGGATAATAAAAATGGCAAATCATTCTATAAAAGAACAACTATTAAGACCAACACCAACTGCCGACCTCCTTACCCCCAAGGCATCTGCGGAGCTCCTGACAACCACGTTTTTCCCTTCGGACGACGTATCAACAGACTCACCTCA
The DNA here is from genome assembly GCA_030269945.2 of Trilocha varians. NCBI lineage: Eukaryota > Metazoa > Arthropoda > Insecta > Lepidoptera > Bombycidae > Trilocha > Trilocha varians. The sequence continues at coordinate 23,940 of AP028279.1, forward strand.
ACAAAAGCTCACCCGACAAAAATTTCACATCCTTACAGCAGAACCTGAACAAAGAGAGCCCAATACCATGCAGGATTTCACGATGACAGAACTGAATAATGTCTACAGCCACATGAACCCCAAAAAAGCACCAGGAGACGATGGACTAACATCAGATATCTGCAGTGCGAGCATGAGGGCAGCGCCTGAAATTCAGCTCGCACTCTTTAATCTGTGTCGTCGACTGGCATATTTCCCCGAAAGGTGGAAAAAGGCGCGAATAAGGGTAATACCTAAGCCGGGAAAAGACTCATACTCGTCGCCAAAAGCACACAGACCCATCGGCCTACTACCAGTTTTAGGCAAAGTGCTGGAAAAACTTTTTGCGACGAGGATCCTCTGGCAGTTGGGGAGTGAGGCAAAACTGAGCAGAAGACAATACGGTTTCACCCCCCCAAAGGGGGACGGAGGATGCCCTTTATGATGCGCTTGGCCTTATCAAACAGGGGATTTCTGATGGGGAGATTGTGGCGGTAGTGTCCTTAGACATCCAGGGGGCCTTTGACAATTGCTGGTGGCCCGCAATTGTTGAAGAACTCAGTCGGAGAGGTATAGACCAAAATACGCTGCGCCTAATCGGAAGTTACCTGACGGACAGACAAATCGACCTAAGATATCTTGGTGAGAGGGTAACCAAGACTACGAACAGAGGATGCGTCCAGGGCTCCATCTGCGGCCCTCTGTTCTGGAACGTCCAGTTGGACCCACTCCTACAGTTGGCAGAAAATCTGGAAGCTCACGTTCAGGCTTTCGCAGACGACTTGCTCGTTGTCTCCAGTGCCATGAATGTCTGCGAACTGGAAAGAAAGACTAACGCTGCGCTCCAGCGAATCTCAGAATGGGGAAAAGCTCACAAACTGAGCTTCGCGCCACAAAAAACCCAGGTTCTCATCATAACAAAGAAGCTGAATTATGACACTCCAAAGCTAAACCTTGAGGGGGAACTTCTGCAACCAAGCGAAGAACTAAAACTTCTGGGCGTAACGCTGGATAGAGGCCTCACTTTCAAGACTCACATGGAAAAAGTTAAACTGAAAGCAGTAACTTTATTCAAATCCATCAGCCGGGTAGTCAAAGCACAGTGGGGCCTCAATCCAGAAGTAACGAAACTCATCTATACCGCAGCCGTTGAGCCGACAATACTGTACGCAGCCAGTATACTTAAAGAAGCCGCAAGTAAGAAGTATATAAAAAGAATGCTCGACGATTTGACGAGGATGTTCGCAATAAAAATTAGCAGAGCACACCGGACGACATCCCTCGTCTCGTCGACCATGATTGCCGGAATATTGCCACTTGACCTCCGCCTGAAAGAAAACTGTGCACTGTACGAGATCAAGAGAGGAAAGCCGATCGCAGGACTGCCGGGTTGCAAGTTGGAGCGACGGATCAGTCCCTTCCAACGCCCCAATCCGTCCGAGGTCGTCGACATCGCGTATCAGAAGATACAAGATGACACTGACCTTCGTCAGATTGGGGATCACGAGGATGTTCACCTGTATACTGACGGAAGTAGAATTGATGAAAAAGTTGGGGCAGCTGTATCCTGTTGTCGTGGAGACGGAGCAGAGTATAGGAGCATCAAGATTGCACTTGCCAGGTACTGCACCGTCTACCAGGCGGAGCTGATTGCCATACTGAGAGCTGTTATGCACTTGATGGAAACGGGTGGATCAGGATGTATATTCAGTGACTCGCAATCAGCACTGGATGCTATAGCTGACCCAACATCAGTCAACCCAATAGTTGCCGAAATCCAGGAGATCATCAGCACACTGGCTATTAAACCAAGGCTCTTCTGGATCAAGGCTCACGTTGGTATACAAGGTAACGAGCGGGCAGATGCCCTGGCAAAGGAAGCGGCGCAAAAGCTGAAAGTAGCACCGGCTTACGACCTGGTTCCTCTATCTTATGCCCGGAAAACATTAAGAGAAAAAACCCTGGCGGAGTGGTCCCAAAGATATACGGACTGCGAATCTGGATCTGGAACAAAACTCTTTTTCCCGGACCCCATAATTGGTCAAAAAACCGTGCAAAAACTAGGGATCACCAACGTCAGAACTCAGCTGTTTACTGGGCACTGCGGCACCAGGTCGTATCTCTGTCGATTCAAACTGCTGTCAGATCCACACTGCAGCTGCGACGAGGAATCAGAAGAGACGATCCACCACATTCTCTTCAAGTGTCCCAAGTACAATCTGAAAAGAATGGAAACGGAGATGAAGATTGGACTTAAAATAGAAAGTGACAACATACCTGAAATAATGACGACAGAAGAACTCAGAGGTGCGTTCTTGAAGTTTGCAGAAGCGACGCTGCTCAGCTGCGTGCGCGCCAATGGCTCGACGACATAAACCTGAAATTGTAAATAAGTGTGAACAATTAAAATGCGTGTACATAATTAGAATAAGAGAAAAAAAAAAAAAAAAAAAAAAAAAAAAAAAAAAATATTTGCTCATTTCTACTTACTGATACTAATACATTTGATCAAACGCCGCCTCATAAAGAGTGGCGATATCGTAATATATACTGAAAAAAAAAAAAAAAAAAAAAAAAAAACCTAACCTAACCTAACCTAACCTAACCCGAGAAATTCGAGGAAAACTGAAGAGTTTAGACCCGCCGTATCCCAGTTTGTTATCAAAAAGTACACCTTAGCGGTATAGCTAGAAATCAAAATTCATCAAATTCTCTAGCTAGGCTTCAGAACTTTTTGTTAGCATCACTGATAGTCATTCGTATTAGTATATCTGCATTAATTTTCATTGATTTCATTCTGTTTTTATTAAAAAATTAACTTCAAAGTCGTATTTTTCGTATTTTCTTATAAAATTCATTTTGTCTTCGGTTTTGACCGATTTCGTTGATCCATTTTGCTTAATCTTCTTAGTTGTCTCCGCTCCGCCTTCAGCACCTGTAAACAAATAAAATTCATTATAAAAACACATAAAATTAAACATTTTCTCAATAATTCATAGTAAATTCATAGCATTTTTTAACATCTTAAATTTCAAATTCATTTTTTCGTCTCTTTACTTTCTAAACCTTTTAATTTTATTATATTATCAGTCGCGCAATCTCTTTACGCGTCTATCGATACCAATATCTTAGTTCTCCGATCAGTACTTTCCGAGAAATTCGAGGAAAACTGAAGAGTTTAGACCCGCCGTATCCCAGTTTGTTATCAAAAAGTACACCTTAGCGGTATAGCTAGAAATCAAAATTCATCAAATTCTCTAGCTAGGCTTCAGAACTTTTTGTTAGCATCACTGATAGTCATTCGTATTAGTATATCTGCATTAGTTTTCATTGATTTCATTCTGTTTTTATTAAAAAATTAACTTCAAAGTCGTATTTTTCGTATTTTCTTATAAAATTCATTTTGTCTTCGGTTTTGACCGATTTCGTTGATCCATTTTGCTTAATCTTCTTAGTTGTCTCCGCTCCGCCTTCAGCACCTGTAAACAAATAAAATTCATTATAAAAACACATAAAATTAAACATTTTCTCAATAATTCATAGTAAATTCATAGCATTTTTTAACATCTTAAATTTCAAATTCATTTTTTCGTCTCTTTACTTTCTAAACCTTTTAATTTTATTATATTATCAGTCGCGCAATCTCTTTACGCGTCTATCGATACCAATATCTTAGTTCTCCGATCAGTACTTTCCGAGAAATTCGAGGAAAACTGAAGAGTTTAGACCCGCCGTATCCCAGTTTGTTATCAAAAAGTACCGCAAAAAAAAAACCTTAGCGGTATAGCTAGAAATCAAAATTCATCAAATTCTCTAGCTAGGCTTCAGAACTTTTTGTTAGCATCACTGATAGTCATTCGTATTAGTATATCTGCATTAGTTTTCATTGATTTCATTCTGTTTTTATTAAAAAATTAACTTCAAAGTCGTATTTTTCGTATTTTCTTATAAAATTCATTTTGTCTTCGGTTTTGACCGATTTCGTTGATCCATTTTGCTTAATCTTCTTAGTTGTCTCCGCTCCGCCTTCAGCACCTGTAAACAAATAAAATTCATTATAAAAACACATAAAATTAAACATTTTCTCAATAATTCATAGTAAATTCATAGCATTTTTTAACATCTTAAATTTCAAATTCATTTTTTCGTCTCTTTACTTTCTAAACCTTTTAATTTTATTATATTATCAGTCGCGCAATCTCTTTACGCGTCTATCGATACCAATATCTTAGTTCTCCGATCAGTACTTTCCGAGAAATTCGAGGAAAACTGAAGAGTTTAGACCCGCCGTATCCCAGTTTGTTATCAAAAAGTACACCTTAGCGGTATAGCTAGAAATCAAAATTCATCAAATTCTCTAGCTAGGCTTCAGAACTTTTTGTTAGCATCACTGATAGTCATTCGTATTAGTATATCTGCATTAGTTTTCATTGATTTCATTCTGTTTTTATTAAAAAATTAACTTCAAAGTCGTATTTTTCGTATTTTCTTATAAAATTCATTTTGTCTTCGGTTTTGACCGATTTCGTTGATCCATTTTGCTTAATCTTCTTAGTTGTCTCCGCTCCGCCTTCAGCACCTGTAAACAAATAAAATTCATTATAAAAACACATAAAATTAAACATTTTCTCAATAATTCATAGTAAATTCATAGCATTTTTTAACATCTTAAATTTCAAATTCATTTTTTCGTCTCTTTACTTTCTAAACCTTTTAATTTTATTATATTATCAGTCGCGCAATCTCTTTACGCGTCTATCGATACCAATATCTTAGTTCTCCGATCAGTACTTTCCGAGAAATTCGAGGAAAACTGAAGAGTTTAGACCCGCCGTATCCCAGTTTGTTATCAAAAAGTACACCTTAGCGGTATAGCTAGAAATCAAAATTCATCAAATTCTCTAGCTAGGCTTCAGAACTTTTTGTTAGCATCACTGATAGTCATTCGTATTAGTATATCTGCATTAGTTTTCATTGATTTCATTCTGTTTTTATTAAAAAATTAACTTCAAAGTCGTATTTTTCGTATTTTCTTATAAAATTCATTTTGTCTTCGGTTTTGACCGATTTCGTTGATCCATTTTGCTTAATCTTCTTAGTTGTCTCCGCTCCGCCTTCAGCACCTGTAAACAAATAAAATTCATTATAAAAACACATAAAATTAAACATTTTCTCAATAATTCATAGTAAATTCATAGCATTTTTTAACATCTTAAATTTCAAATTCATTTTTTCGTCTCTTTACTTTCTAAACCTTTTAATTTTATTATATTATCAGTCGCGCAATCTCTTTACGCGTCTATCGATACCAATATCTTAGTTCTCCGATCAGTACTTTCCGAGAAATTCGAGGAAAACTGAAGAGTTTAGACCCGCCGTATCCCAGTTTGTTATCAAAAAGTACACCTTAGCGGTATAGCTGATCACTCAGCGCTCCGCTCCCCGTCCTGTGATACTTGCGGGGGACCTCAATGCGAAGTCAGTCGCTTGGGGGTCCCCCCGCTCGGACGTTCGGGGTAGGCTGTTGGAAGAGTGGGCGGTCGCGGCCGGGCTCTGTGTCATAAACAGAGGGTCGGTCGCGACATGCGTGCGGTGGCAGGGCGAGTCCATCGTGGACGTAACGTTCGCGAGCTCTGTCATCGCACAGCGCATCCGCGGTTGGGAAGTGTTGGTAGAGGCGGAATCCTTGTCGGATCACCGATACATTCGGTTCGATCTTTCCGCCTCCACGGCAACCGCGGTCGCCCAGGGGACTGCACCCCGGTCACTCCCCAGGTGGGCATTGAAGCTCCTGAATAAGGAGCGCTTGGTGGAAGCCTCCACGGTGGCGGCGTGGACGCCTATGCGTCCACATCCAGTCGATGTCGAGGTCGAGGCGCTGTGGCTCCGGGACACGATGCATCGCATTAGTGATGCTTCGATGCCCCGGGTCGGCCCTCGGCCTCCGGATAGAGCGGCGTACTGGTGGTCGCCCGAGATAGCGCAGCTTCGTGCTGTATGCGTCCGGGCGAGGCGCCGGTGCGCCAGACACCGCCGCCGCATCCTCGCGCGTCGCGACGATCCTGTCGCGTTCGCGGAGGAGGAGGCCCGGCTGTATGGCGAGTACGCGGAAGCGAGGACCGCCATGCGGCTGGCCATCAAGCAGGCCAAGGAAAGGAGCATGGAGGCTCTCTTGGAGACGCTCGACGACGACCCGTGGGGGCGCCCGTACAAGTTGGTGCGCGGAAAGTTGCGCCAGTGGGCGCCTCCCCTGACCGAGCGTCTCCCGCCTCAGCAGCTGCGGGACATCGTCTCGACGTTGTTCCCGCAGGAGCAGGATGGATTTATTCCGCCTGCTATGGGTGAGCCGCCGGATCACACCGGCGGTGAAGCCACTGCTGAGGTGCCTCACATTACGAGAGATGAGCTCCATGTGGCCGTGGTCAAAATGAGCGCGAAAGACACGGCCCCCGGCCCGGACGGCATCCACGGCCGGGTCCTGGCCTTGGCCATCAATGCCCTAGGGGACCGACTCCTCAGGCTATTTAATTCCTGCCTGGAGTCGGGACGGTTTCCCTCGCTCTGGAGGACGGGCAGACTGGTCCTCCTACGTAAGGAGGGGCGCCCGGCGGACTCAGCCGCCGGTTACCGTCCCATCGTGCTGCTGGACGAGGTGGGCAAATTGTTGGAACGCGTTCTGGCAGCCCGCATCGTTCAGCACCTGGTCGGGGTTGGACCCGATCTGTCGGCGGAGCAGTACGGCTTCCGGGAGGGTCGTTCGACCGTAGATGCCATTCTACGTGTCCGGGCCCTCTCGGAGGAGGCCGTCTCCCAGGGTGGGGTGGCCTTGGCGGTGTCGCTCGACATCGCCAATGCCTTTAACACCCTGCCCTGGTCCGTGATTGGGGGGGCACTGGAGAGGCATGGAGTGCCCCTCTATCTCCGCCGGCTGATCGGCTCCTACCTGGAGGCCAGGTCGGTCGAATGTACCGGGTACGGTGGGACCTTGCACCGGTTCCAGGTCGTGCGCGGTGTTCCGCAGGGGTCCGTTCTTGGACCTCTCCTGTGGAATATCGGGTACGACTGGGTGCTGAGGGGCGCCCTCCTCCCGGGCCTTAGCGTCGTGTGTTACGCAGACGACACTTTGGTCGTGGCCCGGGGGGATGACTTCGGAGAGTCTGCCCGTCTTGCCACAGCGGGGGTGGCCCTCGTCGTCGGCAGAATAAAGAGGTTGGGCCTCGACGTGGCGCTAAACAAATCCCAGGCCCTGATGTTTCGGGGGCCTCGGACGGCGCCACCAGTCGACGCCCACATAATGGTTGGAGGCGTCCAGATTGAGGTCGGGGTGCAGTTGAAGTACCTCGGCCTCTTGTTGGATAGCCGTTGGACCTTTCGAGCCCATTTCGCGGACCTGGTCCCCCGATTGGTGAGGGCGGCCGGCCATTTGGGTCGGTTGCTCCCGAACATCGGGGGGCCCAGCCACGCAGTGCGCCGCCTCTATGCGGGGGTGGTGCGCTCGATGGCCCTATACGGTGCGCCCGTCTGGGCCGAGCCTCGCGTTCCGGCAAATCTTGCCCGACGCCTGCGCCGGCCACAGCGCATCGTAGCCATTAGGGTCATCCGTGGGTACCGCACCGTCGCTTTTGAGGCGGCGTGTGTGCTGGCGGGGACGCCGCCCTGGGATCTGGAGGCGGAGGCGATCACCGGCGATTATCGCTGGCGATGCGACCTCCGCGCCCGGGGCGTAGTGCGTCCCCTGCGGGAAGCGGTCCGCGATCGGAAGGTCCAATCTCGGCGGTCCGTAATGGAGTCGTGGGAGAGACGGCTGGCCAACCCCACCTGGGGTCTACGGACCGTCGAGGCGATCCGCCCCGTCCTAAAGGATTGGGTGGGTCGTGGCAAGGGACGCCTCACCTTTTGGATGGTGCAGATGCTGACCGGGCACGGGTGTTTCGGTCGGTATCTGCACCGGATTCAGGTGGAGCCGACGACGAGGTGCCATCACTGTGTAGAGTGTGACCAGGACACACCAGAGCATACGCTCGCGCTGTGCCCCGCTTGGGAGCGGCAGCGTTGTGTCCTGGTCATGCAAATAGGACCGGACTTGTCGCTCCCGGGCGTCGTGGCGTCGATGCTCGGGAGCGACGAGTCCTGGAAGGCGATGCTCGACTTCTGCGAGTCCACCATCTCGCAGAAGCAGGCGGCGGGGCGTGTGAGAGAAAGCTCTTCTCTCTACGCAGAAACCCGCCGCCGTCGAGCAGGGGGTCGGGACCGGGGTCTGGCCCGGATTCTGGCCCCCTAAGAGTTTCGGGTCCCCAACGCATGCGAGTGCGAGCGGGGACCCAAGAAGGTGCCGTGTCTCGCTCAACACGCCCTTACGTCAGAGCAACCGGGGGATGGTAGACCGCGTACTCCCCGACCCACGCTGGTTCTGACCCAGCGGGGTATTCCGTGGGAGGGTGACACGCGGTCCCATCTTGGCGGGCTTCGGAAAGCCCGCCGACCGAGAGAGCCGGTGGCCGTATTCGCCGGCGGCTACCGGTTCGGCGTCCGGGGACGGAGTGACGGGAAAGAATGCCGATGGCGTGACGCGTCGCCCCGTCCCTCATAACCCCGTGCTGGGTTCTGGCCTCAGTCGGGGTTCGGACGCTGAGTGTGAGCGGTTGGAGGTTTTAGTGAGGTTCAACTCCCACATACCCCGCCCGCGGGGCGGGCGGGGATCCGGTGATTTCCTCCAACTGAAAAAAAAAAAAAAAAAAAAAAATAGCGGTATAGCTAGAAATCAAAATTCATCAAATTCTCTAGCTAGGCTTCAGAACTTTTTGTTAGCATCACTGATAGTCATTCGTATTAGTATATCTGCATTAGTTTTCATTGATTTCATTCTGTTTTTATTAAAAAATTAACTTCAAAGTCGTATTTTTCGTATTTTCTTATAAAATTCATTTTGTCTTCGGTTTTGACCGATTTCGTTGATCCATTTTGCTTAATCTTCTTAGTTGTCTCCGCTCCGCCTTCAGCACCTGTAAACAAATAAAATTCATTATAAAAACACATAAAATTAAACATTTTCTCAATAATTCATAGTAAATTCATAGCATTTTTTAACATCTTAAATTTCAAATTCATTTTTTCGTCTCTTTACTTTCTAAACCTTTTAATTTTATTATATTATCAGTCGCGCAATCTCTTTACGCGTCTATCGATACCAATATCTTAGTTCTCCGATCAGTACTTTCCGAGAAATTCGAGGAAAACTGAAGAGTTTAGACCCGCCGTATCCCAGTTTGTTATCAAAAAGTACACCTTAGCGGTATAGCTAGAAATCAAAATTCATCAAATTCTCTAGCTAGGCTTCAGAACTTTTTGTTAGCATCACTGATAGTCATTCGTATTAGTATATCTGCATTAGTTTTCATTGATTTCATTCTGTTTTTATTAAAAAATTAACTTCAAAGTCGTATTTTTCGTATTTTCTTATAAAATTCATTTTGTCTTCGGTTTTGACCGATTTCGTTGATCCATTTTGCTTAATCTTCTTAGTTGTCTCCGCTCCGCCTTCAGCACCTGTAAACAAATAAAATTCATTATAAAAACACATAAAATTAAACATTTTCTCAATAATTCATAGTAAATTCATAGCATTTTTTAACATCTTAAATTTCAAATTCATTTTTTCGTCTCTTTACTTTCTAAACCTTTTAATTTTATTATATTATCAGTCGCGCAATCTCTTTACGCGTCTATCGATACCAATATCTTAGTTCTCCGATCAGTACTTTCCGAGAAATTCGAGGAAAACTGAAGAGTTTAGACCCGCCGTATCCCAGTTTGTTATCAAAAAGTACACCTTAGCGGTATGGGGGCCCCCCGTTGCTGACGTCCGTGGGCTCGACCACCTTCTTTGAAGGCTGACCCCGCACGTGGTCCCCGGGTGGTGCCAAAGCAGCAACGGGAGAGCGGCCGTTAGGTTGGGTGCCCGGGAGTAATCGCACTGGTGCGATTACTCCCTCTGACCTCTCGGTGAGTGATGGACGTTGAGTCCATCACCGAAGCCCGCACAGGGGTAGGCGACCAGGCCCCTGTGACGGAGAATGCCACTGGCGTAGGGTCGGGGCGGGCATCGCGCGCGAGTACTGTCGCGAGTGATGCCCGCTCTGTCGAGCAGGGTGGGAGGGGCCGGCGCAAGCGGAAGACCGCGACGCGCCGGACCTCGGAAAGCACTGGGCCTTCGTCCGCCTCCTCTGAAGAGGAGACGCCGCGAGGACCCACGAGGCGAGCCACTGCCACCACTGCAAACAAAGATCCGAGGAAGACCTCCGCCTCACCGGCGCCCTCAGTGGGGTCGTTCGTCTCGGCTCAGGCGACTGACGGGGAGCTCTCAGAGAGCCCTGTCGTCGTCCTGGAGACGATAAGGCGCCAGGCCGCTGCTGCGGCCTTAACCAGGACGATCAGGCTGCGTCCGACCTACGCGCGGTGGTGGCGACAGGTGGCCGATGAGACCGAGAGGATCATGCCTGTGGTCTCAGCGGCCATCAGTCGGGACGCGGCGCAGCGCACGGAACTGGAGAGGTCGAGGGCAGAAGTGGCTCTCCTCAAGGAGAAGCTGACTGCCCTCGAGACCCAGGGACCGGGGACTAGTGCGGCAGTGAGTGGCTCGCGAAGGGCGCGGCCTACGCCACCGGTTGCGCAGCCAAGCAGCACCAGAGCGCGGGCCAATAAGGAGGCCAACGATGAGTGGCTGCCTCCGCGGCGACTCGCGTCACCACGGGCCAGGGCACAGCAGGCGGAGTCTCGGGAGGAGATGGTTGCCTGCATCAGGCGGGAGTTGGCGGAGGAGTTCGGCAAGCAGATTGCCGAACTTAGGGGCATTGTGGCGGCCCTGAGTGGTGCTGCCACATCCGCCCCACCTCCGGTCGCTCCTGTCGCTCCTGCGGCTCCCACCCAACCGGTTGGACTTCTTCCGGGTCCGGAGTCGGCTCCGACCCGGAAGAAGAACAAGAAGAAGAAGAGCGGCGACGGTACACCGGCTGCGGTGCCAGCGCCCCAGCCCCGCCCGCTTCCTCCACCACCATCCAACATGGATGAGGGCTGGACGGAGGTGGTAAAACGGGGTGCTAAGAGGGCTAGGGTCGTGGCGACTTCGACCCAACCACCACCACCGAACGCGACGAGGGCAGCGGTCAAGGCGACTCCTCAACCGGGGAGAGCGGCGACCACTGCCCAAAACAGGAACGTGACCCCGGCGGTCGCGGCTGCTCCCCAACCGGGTCGAGCGCCCGCCGCCGGCAAGAAGAAGAAGAAGAGCCAGAAGGCCAAGAAGAAGCCGCGCGCGCCGCGGCAGGCTGCAGTGGTGGTCACCCTGCTGCCTGCCGGCCAGGCGAAGGGGTTGACATACCCCGACGTCATGGCGAAGGCGCGCGCGGCAGTAGACCTCAGAGAGATCGGGGCGGAGGATGGCCTCCGCATCCGGCATACGGCCAATGGGGCCCGACTCCTGGAGTGTCCCGGCGCTGACAGTGACAGCGTCGCGGACCGTCTGGTGTCGGGTCTGCGGGTCGTATGGCCGGAGGAGGAGGTCAAGGTGCACAGGCCGGTCAAGATGGCTGAGCTGCGTGTGACCGGCCTGGATGACTGCACCACCAGGGAGGAGGTGGTGGCGGCCATCGCCGCCCAGGGCAAGTGCGCCCCGGAAAATGTAACCGTAGGCGAACTTCGCCAAGGTTACACCGGGGCCAGCTCGGTGTGGGTACGGTGCCCGGTCGGGGCCGCCACCTCCCTGGCCACTCCTCCGCCCGGAAGGCCGGCTGGGGACCCTGGCAGGCTGCGCGTGGGCTGGGTTGCAGCCCACGTGCGGCTGCTGGAGTCACGCGCCTGGCGATGCCTCAAGTGCTTCGGTACGGGGCACAGCGTCGCCAGGTGCACCAGCACTGTAGACCGCAGCGGATTGTGCTTCCGCTGCGGTCAAACCGGACACAAAGCGGCCGTGTGCTCGGCCGCGCCGCACTGCGCGTTGTGCGCCGCGGCCGGTCGCAGGGCCGATCACCGGGCGGGGGGCAAGGCTTGCTCCCCGTCCGGTGGAAACACCGAACGTAACAGGCGCCGCAAAATGAAGCGGCGCCAACAGAAGAAGTCGGCCGGGGGAGTACCGGCCGGCGTTTCAGACCCCGCCGTGGCGCCTAGTGCGCCCGATGGCGGGGGCGATGGAGGAGGGGAGGGAGCGATGGATATAGTTCAGTAATGGACTGCACCCGTCGCTTCCTCCAAGGAAATTTGAACCACTCCGCCAGGGCTCAGGACATGTTGGTCCAGAGCATGGCGGAGTGGTCCATTGACGTAGCGGTGGTCGCGGAGCCGTACTTTGTTCCCCCGGCAGATGAGTGCTGGTTCGGGGACGAGTGCGGCTTGGCGGCCATCCACGTAGGAGAGCCGCGGCGATCCCGCCCTTGGTAATGGTGGCCAAGGGACCAGGGTTCGTCGCGGCGATGATGGAAGATACCGTCGTGATCGGGGCGTATTTCTCTCCAAATCGACCTATTCTCGAGTTCGAGCAGTTCCTGGACGGGCTCGGAGCGATTACTCAGCGCTCCGCTCCCCGTCCTGTGATACTGGCGGGGGACCTCAATGCGAAGTCAGTCGCTTGGGGTTGCCCCCGCACCGAACCTCGGGGTAGGCGATTGGAGGAGTGGGCGGTCGCGGCCGGACTCTGTGTCTTGAACAGAGGGTCGGTCGCGACTTGCGTGCGGTGGCGGGGCGAGTCCATCGTGGACGTTACGTTCGCGAGCCCTGTCATCGCACAACGCATCCGCGGTTGGGAGGTGCTGGTGGGGGCGGAATCGTTATCGGATCACCGGTATATCCGGTTTGATCTTTCCGCCCCCACGACAACCGCGGTCGCCCGCGGAACTGCGCCCCGGTCATTCCCCAGGTGGGCATTGAAGCTCCTGGACAAGGAGCGCTTGGTGGAAGCCTCCATTGTGGCGGCGTGGACGCCTATGCGTCCACACCCTGTGGACGTGGAGGTCGAGGCGCTATGGCTCCGGGACACGATGCATCGCATTAGCGATGCTTCGATGCCCCGGGTCGGCCCTCGGCCTCCTAACAGGTCGGCGTACTGGTGGTCGCCCGAGATAGCGCAGCTTCGTGCTGTATGCGTCCGGGCGAGGCGCCGGTGCGCCAGACATCGCCGCCGCATCCTCGCGCGCCGTGACGATCCCGTCGCGTTCGCGGAGGAGGAGGCCCGGCTGTATGGCGAGTACGCTGAAGCGAGGAGCGCCATGCAGCTGGCCATCAAGCAGGCCAAGGAGAGGTACATGGAGTCACTCTTGGAGACGCTCGACGATGATCCGTGGGGGCGCCCGTACAAAGCGGTGCGTGGCAAGCTGCGCCCGTGGGCGCCTCCCCTGACTGAGCGTCTCCCGCCTCAGCAGCTGCGGGACATCGTTTCGACGTTGTTCCCGCAGGAGCAGGACGGATTTATTCCGCCTGCTATGGGTGAACCGCCGGATCACACCGGCGGTGAAGCCACTGCTGAGGTGCCTCACATCACGAAGGATGAGCTCCATGAAGCCGTGGTCAGAATGAGTAGAAAAGACACGGCGCCCGGCCCGGACGGCATCCACGGCCGGGTCCTAGCCTTGGCCCTCAATGCCCTAGGGGACCGACTCCTGAGGCTGTACAATTCATGCCTGGAGTCGGGACGGTTTCCCTCGCTCTGGAGGACGGGCAGACTGGTCCTCCTACGTAAGGAGGGGCGCCCGGCGGACTCAGCCGCCGGTTACCGTCCCATCGTGCTGCTGGACGAGGTGGGCAAATTGCTGGAACGCGTTCTGGCCGCCCGCATCGTTCAGCACCTGGTCGGGGTTGGACCCGATCTGTCGGCGGAGCAGTACGGCTTCCGGGAGGGTCGTTCGACCGTAGATGCAATTCTGCGTGTCCGGGCCCTCTCGGAGGAGGCCGTCTCCCAGGGTGGGGTGGCCTTGGCGGTGTCGCTCGACATCGCCAATGCCTTTAACACCCTGCCCTGGTCCGTGATTGGGGGGGCACTGGAGAGGCATGGAGTGCCCCTCTATCTCCGCCGACTGATCGGCTCCTACCTGGAGGCCAGGTCGGTCGAATGTACCGGGTACGGTGGGACCTTGCACCGGTTCCAGGTCGTGCGCGGTGTTCCGCAGGGGTCCGTTCTTGGACCCCTCCTGTGGAATATCGGGTACGACTGGGTGCTGAGGGGCGCCCTCCTCCCGGGCCTTAGCGTCGTTTGTTACGCAGACGACACGTTGGTCGTGGCCCGGGGGGACGACCACAGAGAGTCTGCCCGTCTTGCCACAGCGGGGGTGGCCCTCGTCGTCGGCAGAATCAGGAGGCTGGGCCTCGACGTGGCGCTGCATAAGTCCCAGGCCCTGTGGTTTCACAGGGCAAGGGCGGTGCCGCCCGTCGACGCCCACGTCGTAGTTGGAGGCGTCCGAATTGAGGTCGGGGTGCATCTCAGGTACCTCGGCCTCGTGCTGGACAGCCGTTGGACCTTCCGGACCCACTTCGAGCAGCTGGTCCCTCGACTTGTGAGGACGGCCGGCCATCTTGGTCGGTTGCTTCCGAACATCGGGGGACCCAGCCACGCAGTGCGCCGCCTCTACGCGGGGGTGGTGCGCTCGATGGCCCTGTACGGTGCGCCCGTTTGGGCCGAGCCTCGTACTCGGGCAATTTTTGCCCGATACTTGCGCCGGCCACAGCGCATCGTAGCCATCAGGGTCATCCGCGGGTACCGCACCGTCGCGTTTGAGGCGGCGTGCGTGCTGGCGGGGACGCCGCCCTGGGAGTTGGAGGCGGAGGCGCTCGCCGACGATTATCGTTGGCGATGCGACCTCCGGGCCCGGGGCGTAGTGCGTCCCCTGCGGGAAGCTGTTCGGGATCGGAAGGCCCAATCTCGGCGGTCCGTGATGGAGTCGTGGGAGCGACGTATCGCTAACCCCACTTGGGGTCTACGGACCGTCGAGGCGATCCGCCCCGTCCTAAAGGATTGGGTGGGTCGTGGCGAAGGACGCCTCACCTTTTGGGCGGTGCAGATGCTGACCGGGCACGGGTGCTTCGGGAGGTATCTGCACCGCATTCAGGTGGAGCCGACGACGAGGTGCCATCACTGTATAGGATGTGACCAGGACACACCGGAGCATACGCTCGCTGTCTGCCCCGCATGGGAGCAGCAGCGGTGTGTCCTGGTCCGACAAATAGGACCGGACTTGTCACTCCCGGGCGTCGTGGCGTCGATGCTCGAGAGTGGCGAGTCCTGGAAGGCGATGCTCGACTTCTGCGAGTCCACCATCTCGCAGAAGAGGGTGGCGGGGAGTGCGAGGGAGAGAATTTATTCTTCTCTCCGCCCCGCAACAACCCGCCGCCGTCGAGCAAGGGGCCGGAACCGGGATCTCGCCCGGAATCTGGCCCCTTAAGAGTTTCGGGTCCCCAACGCATGTGAGTGCGAGCGGGGACCCAAGAAGGTGTCGTGTCTCGCTCAGCACGCCCTTGCGTCAGAGCATCCGGAGGATGGCGGACCGCGCTCCCCGACCCACGCTGGTTCTGACCCAGCGGGGTATTCCGTGGGAGGGTGACACGCGGTCCAGCCATCTTGGCGGGCTTCGGATAGCCCGCCGACCGAGAGAGCCGGTGGCCGTATCGCCGGCGGCTGCCGGTTCGGCGTCCGGGGACGGCGTGACGGAAAAGTGTGCCGAGAGCGTTACGCGTCGCGCCGTCCCACAAAACCCCGTGCTGGGTTCTGGCCTCAGCCGGGGTTCGGACGCTGAGTGTGAGCGGTTGGAGGTTTTAGTGAGGTTCAACTCCCACATACCCCGCCCGCGGGGCGGGCGGGGATCCGGTGATTTCCTCCAACTGAAAAAAAAAAAAAAAAAAAAAAAAAAAAAAAAAACCTTAGCGGTATAGCTAGAAATCAAAATTCATCAAATTCTCTAGCTAGGCTTCAGAACTTTTTGTTAGCATCACTGATAGTCATTCGTATTAGTATATCTGCATTAGTTTTCATTGATTTCATTCTGTTTTTATTAAAAAATTAACTTCAAAGTCGTATTTTTCGTATTTTCTTATAAAATTCATTTTGTCTTCGGTTTTGACCGATTTCGTTGATCCATTTTGCTTAATCTTCTTAGTTGTCTCCGCTCCGCCTTCAGCACCTGTAAACAAATAAAATTCATTATAAAAACACATAAAATTAAACATTTTCTCAATAATTCATAGTAAATTCATAGCATTTTTTAACATCTTAACATCTTAAATTTCAAATTCATTTTTTCGTCTCTTTACTTTCTAAACCTTTTAATTTTATTATATTATCAGTCGCGCAATCTCTTTACGCGTCTATCGATACCAATATCTTAGTTCTCCGATCAGTACTTTCCGAGAAATTCGAGGAAAACTGAAGAGTTTAGACCCGCCGTATCCCAGTTTGTTATCAAAAAGTACACCTTAGCGGTATAGCTCCCGGCTGTATGGCGAGTACGCGGAAGCGAGGACCGCCATGCGGCTGGCCATCAAGCAGGCCAAGGAAAGGAGCATGGAGGCTCTCTTGGAGACGCTCGACGACGACCCGTGGGGGCGCCCGTACAAGTTGGTGCGCGGAAAGTTGCGCCAGTGGGCGCCTCCCCTGACCGAGCGTCTCCCGCCTCAGCAGCTGCGGGACATCGTCTCGACGTTGTTCCCGCAGGAGCAGGATGGATTTATTCCGCCTGCTATGGGTGAGCCGCCGGATCACACCGGCGGTGAAGCCACTGCTGAGGTGCCTCACATTACGAGAGATGAGCTCCATGTGGCCGTGGTCAAAATGAGCGCGAAAGACACGGCCCCCGGCCCGGACGGCATCCACGGCCGGGTCCTGGCCTTGGCCATCAATGCCCTAGGGGACCGACTCCTCAGGCTATTTAATTCCTGCCTGGAGTCGGGACGGTTTCCCTCGCTCTGGAGGACGGGCAGACTGGTCCTCCTACGTAAGGAGGGGCGCCCGGCGGACTCAGCCGCCGGTTACCGTCCCATCGTGCTGCTGGACGAGGTGGGCAAATTGTTGGAACGCGTTCTGGCAGCCCGCATCGTTCAGCACCTGGTCGGGGTTGGACCCGATCTGTCGGCGGAGCAGTACGGCTTCCGGGAGGGTCGTTCGACCGTAGATGCCATTCTGCGTGTCCGGGCCCTCTCGGAGGAGGCCGTCTCCCAGGGTGGGGTGGCCTTGGCGGTGTCGCTCGACATCGCCAATGCCTTTAACACCCTGCCCTGGTCCGTGATTGGGGGGGCACTGGAGAGGCATGGAGTGCCCCTCTATCTCCGCCGGCTGATCGGCTCCTACCTGGAGGCCAGGTCGGTCGAATGTACCGGGTACGGTGGGACCTTGCACCGGTTCCAGGTCGTGCGCGGTGTTCCACAGGGGTCCGTTCTCGGACCTCTCCTGTGGAATATCGGGTACGACTGGGTGCTGAGGGGCGCCCTCCTCCCGGGCCTTAGCGTCGTGTGTTACGCAGACGACACTTTGGTCGTGGCCCGGGGGGATGACTTCGGAGAGTCTGCCCGTCTTGCCACAGCGGGGGTGGCCCTCGTCGTCGGCAGAATAAGGAGGTTGGGCCTCGACGTGGCGCTAAACAAATCCCAGGCCCTGATGTTTCGGGGGCCTCGGACGGCGCCACCAGTCGACGCCCACATAATGGTTGGAGGCGTCCAGATTGAGGTCGGGGTGCAGTTGAAGTACCTCGGCCTCTTGTTGGATAGCCGTTGGACCTTTCGAGCCCATTTCGCGGACCTGGTCCCCCGATTGGTGAGGGCGGCCGGCCATTTGGGTCGGTTGCTCCCGAACATCGGGGGGCCCAGCCACGCAGTGCGCCGCCTCTATGCGGGGGTGGTGCGCTCGATGGCCCTATACGGTGCGCCCGTCTGGGCCGAGCCTCGCGTTCCGGCAAATCTTGCCCGACGCCTGCGCCGGCCACAGCGCATCGTAGCCATTAGGGTCATCCGTGGGTACCGCACCGTCGCTTTTGAGGCGGCGTGTGTGCTGGCGGGGACGCCGCCCTGGGATCTGGAGGCGGAGGCGATCACCGGCGATTATCGCTGGCGATGCGACCTCCGCGCCCGGGGCGTAGTGCGTCCC
The DNA here is from genome assembly GCA_030269945.2 of Trilocha varians. Lineage (NCBI taxonomy): Eukaryota > Metazoa > Arthropoda > Insecta > Lepidoptera > Bombycidae > Trilocha > Trilocha varians. The sequence goes on from AP028279.1 coordinate 42,070, forward strand.
CTGCGGGAAGCGGTCCGCGATCGGAAGGTCCAATCTCGGCGGTCCGTAATGGAGTCGTGGGAGAGACGGCTGGCCAACCCCACCTGGGGTCTACGGACCGTCGAGGCGATCCGCCCCGTCCTAAAGGATTGGGTGGGTCGTGGCAAGGGACGCCTCACCTTTTGGATGGTGCAGATGCTGACCGGGCACGGGTGTTTCGGTCGGTATCTGCACCGGATTCAGGTAGAGCCGACGACGAGGTGCCATCACTGTGTAGAGTGTGACCAGGACACACCAGAGCATACGCTCGCGCTGTGCCCCGCTTGGGAGCGGCAGCGTTGTGTCCTGGTCATGCAAATAGGACCGGACTTGTCGCTTCCGGGCGTCGTGGCGTCGATGCTCGAGAGCGACGAGTCCTGGAAGGCGATGCTCGACTTCTGCGAGTCCACCATCTCGCAGAAGCAGGCGGCGGGGCGTGTGAGAGAAAGCTCTTCTCTCTACGCAGAAACCCGCCGCCGTCGAGCAGGGGGTCGGGACCGGGGTCTGGCCCGGATTCTGGCCCCCTAAGAGTTTCGGGTCCCCAACGCATGCGAGTGCGAGCGGGGACCCAAGAAGGTGCCGTGTCTCGCTCAACACGCCCTTACGTCAGAGCAACCGGGGGATGGTAGACCGCGTACTCCCCGACCCACGCTGGTCCTGACCCAGCGGGGTATTCCGTGGGAGGGTGACACGCGGTCCCATCTTGGCGGGCTTCGGAAAGCCCGCCGACCGAGAGAGCCGGTGGCCGTATTCGCCGGCGGCTACCGGTTCGGCGTCCGGGGACGGAGTGACGGGAAAGAATGCCGATGGCGTAACGCGTCGCCCTGTCCCTCATAACCCCGTGCTGGGTTCTGGCCTCAGCCGGGGTTCGGACGCTGAGTGTGAGCGGTTGGAGGTTTTAGTGAGGTTCAACTCCCACATACCCCGCCCGCGGGGCGGGCGGGGATCCGGTGATTTCCTCCAACTAAAAAAAAAAAAAAAAAAAAATAGCGGTATAGCTAGAAATCAAAATTCATCAAATTCTCTAGCTAGGCTTCAGAACTTTTTGTTAGCATCACTGATAGTCATTCGTATTAGTATATCTGCATTAGTTTTCATTGATTTCATTCTGTTTTTATTAAAAAATTAACTTCAAAGTCGTATTTTTCGTATTTTCTTATAAAATTCATTTTGTCTTCGGTTTTGACCGATTTCGTTGATCCATTTTGCTTAATCTTCTTAGTTGTCTCCGCTCCGCCTTCAGCACCTGTAAACAAATAAAATTCATTATAAAAACACATAAAATTAAACATTTTCTCAATAATTCATAGTAAATTCATAGCATTTTTTAACATCTTAAATTTCAAATTCATTTTTTCGTCTCTTTACTTTCTAAACCTTTTAATTTTATTATATTATCAGTCGCGCAATCTCTTTACGCGTCTATCGATACCAATATCTTAGTTCTCCGATCAGTACTTTCCGAGAAATTCGAGGAAAACTGAAGAGTTTAGACCCGCCGTATCCCAGTTTGTTATCAAAAAGTACACCTTAGCGGTATAGCTAGAAATCAAAATTCATCAAATTCTCTAGCTAGGCTTCAGAACTTTTTGTTAGCATCACTGATAGTCATTCGTATTAGTATATCTGCATTAGTTTTCATTGATTTCATTCTGTTTTTATTAAAAAATTAACTTCAAAGTCGTATTTTTCGTATTTTCTTATAAAATTCATTTTGTCTTCGGTTTTGACCGATTTCGTTGATCCATTTTGCTTAATCTTCTTAGTTGTCTCCGCTCCGCCTTCAGCACCTGTAAACAAATAAAATTCATTATAAAAACACATAAAATTAAACATTTTCTCAATAATTCATAGTAAATTCATAGCATTTTTTAACATCTTAAATTTCAAATTCATTTTTTCGTCTCTTTACTTTCTAAACCTTTTAATTTTATTATATTATCAGTCGCGCAATCTCTTTACGCGTCTATCGATACCAATATCTTAGTTCTCCGATCAGTACTTTCCGAGAAATTCGAGGAAAACTGAAGAGTTTAGACCCGCCGTATCCCAGTTTGTTATCAAAAAGTACACCTTAGCGGTATAGCTGGGGACCCTCGTCACTGGCGTCCGTGGGACTACCACCTTCCTAGAAGGCTAACCCCACACGTGGTCCCCGGGTGGTGCCAAACAGTGACGGGAGAGCGACCGCGAGGCTGAGCGTGTTCACATTTATGTGAACATTCCCTCGGCTTCGCGGTGAGTGATGGACGTTGAGTCCATCACTGAGGTCCGCACGGGGGTGGGCGACCAGGCCCCCGTGACGGAGGATGCTACTGGCGCAGGACCGGAGCAGGCGTCGCTCGCGAGTACCGTCGCGAGCGACGCCTGCTCTGGGGAGCAGATAGGAGGCACACGGCGCAAGCGGAAGTCCGCAGCGCGCCGGAGCTCGGAAACGAGCGAGTCCTCCGACGACGAGACGTCGTGGAAGGCGAGGCTCGTCAGACGGGCGGCCACCACGGCCAAGCCCTACACCGAGCCGACAAAGACCGGGAGGGTCCCGAAGGTGGACGCTCCGGCAACGCCTGCCCCGAGGCAGAAGAAAAGGACCGTTGTCTCGCCGGCGCGCTCGACGACGTCCTTTGCGTCGGCCCGTACGACTGACGGGGAGCTCGACGGGGAGCTCGACGTGAGCCCTGTCGTCGCTCTCGAGGCCCTTAGACGGCAGGTCACCGCTACCTCTTATAGATACAAGGCCAAGGGGTACACGACCTACGCGCAGATGCTGCGTAAGGTGGCCCAGGAGACTGGCAAAATTATGCCAGTCATCTCGGAGGCCATTAGCCGAGACGCGGAGATGCGCACGGACCTGGAGAGATCCAGGGCCGAGGTGGCTCTCCTGAGGGCAAGGCTGACGGCCTTTGAACAGGCCGAGACCGGGCGCGAGGTGGCGCGTACCCCGCGGACGGCGCGACCCATGCCGCCGCCTCCACCTCCTCCTCCGCCGTCGGCCAAGCCGCCGGCGCGGGCCAGGGAGGCCGACGGCGAGTGGCTGCCGGGACAGAAAGGGACGCGACTCGCGTCGCCGCGGGACAGGGCGCGGCAGGCCGAGGAATCGCCGGCTGAGATGGCTGCCCGTATTAGGCGAGAGCTGACGGCGGAGTTCGGCAAACAGATTGCCGAACTCAAGGCTGAAATTACAGCCTTACGCGGTGCTAAAACACCTGCGCCGCGTCCCGTCGCTCTCGCCTCACCGGACGCACGCCCGGGTCCGGGACCAACCGGCCCGACCCGGAACAAGAAGAGGAACGGGGGTGGCGGTGTCAAAACCGCTACGCCAACCCCACAGCCTCGCCCACTTCCTCCGGCCCCGTCCAATATGGACGAGGGTTGGACCGAGGTGGTCAAGAAAGGCGCCAAACGGGCCAGGGTCGTGGCTACCCCGGCCCAACCCCCACAAAATGAGACGAGGGCAGCGGCCAAAGCCTCCCCCCAACCGGGAGGAGCGCCGACTGCCCGAAACCCGAACGCGACCCCGGCGGCCGCGGTTGCTCCCCAACCGGGTCGAGCACCCGCCGCCGGAAAGAAGAAAAGGGGCAAGAAGTCCAAGAAAAAGTCGCGCGCGCCGCGGCGGGCTGCAGTGGTGGTGACACTGCTGCCGGCCGGCCAGGCGAAGGGGATGACGTACCCCGACGTCATGGCAAAGGCGCGCGCGGCCATTGACTTGGCACAGATAGGGGCGGAGGACGGCCTCCGCATCCGGCATACGGCCAACGGGGCCCGATTGCTGGAGTGTCCAGGCGGCGCCGACAGTGGCGACGTCGCGGACCGCCTAGCGTCGGGCCTCCGGGTCGTCTGGCCGGAGGAGGAGGTCAGAGTGCACAGGCCGGTCAAGATGGCCGAGTTGCGAGTGACCGGCCTGGATGACTGCACCACCAGGGAGGAGGTGGTGGCGGCCATCGCTGCCCAGGGCAAATGTGCCCCGGAGAATGTGGCCGTAGGCGAGCTTCGCCGAGGCTACACCGGGGCCAGCTCTGTCTGGGTGCGGTGCCCGCTGGAGACCGCCAACTCCCTGGCCACCCCTCCGCCCGGAAGGCCGGCTGGGGACCCCGGTAGACTGCGCGTGGGCTGGGTCGCAGCCCACGTGCGGCTACTTGAATCGCGCGCCTGGCGATGCCTCAAATGCTTCGGCACGGGGCATAGCGTCGCCAGGTGCACCAGCACTGTTGACCGCAGCGGGCTATGCTTCCGCTGCGGTCAGACCGGACATAAAGCGGCCACGTGCTCGGCCGCGCCGCACTGTGCGCTGTGCGCGGCGGCCGGGCGCAGGGCCGATCACCGGGCGGGGGGCAAGGCTTGCTCCCCGTCCGGTGTTAACACCGAACGGAATAGGCGCCGCAAAGCCAAGCGGCGCCAACAGAGGAAGTCGGCCGGGGGAGTACCGGCCGGCGGTTCGGACCCCGCCGTGGCGACTAGTGCGCCCGATGGCGGGGGCGGCGGAGAAGGGGAGGGAGCGATGGATGTGGTCCAACTTTAATGGACTGCACCCGTCGCTTCCTCCAAGGTAATTTGAACCACTCCGTCAGGGCTCAGGACATGTTAGTCCAGAGCATGGCGGAGTGGTCCATTGACGTGGCTGTGGTCGCCGAGCCGTACTTTGTTCCCCCAGCGGACGACTGCTGGTTCGGGGACGAGAGCGGCTTGGCGGCCATACATATAAGGAGATCCGCGGCGATCCCGCCCCTGGAAATGGTGGCCAGGGGACCCGGGTTCGTCGCGGTAAAGATAGAAGGTACCGTCGTGATCGGGGTGTACTTCTCTCCAAATCGGCCTACTCACGAGTTCGAGCAGTTCCTGGACGGGCTCGGAGCGATCACTCAGCGCTCCGCTCCCCGTCCTGTGATACTTGCGGGGGACCTCAATGCGAAGTCAGTCGCTTGGGGGTCCCCCCGCTCGGACGTTCGGGGTAGGCTGTTGGAAGAGTGGGCGGTCGCGGCCGGGCTCTGTGTCATAAACAGAGGGTCGGTCGCGACATGCGTGCGGTGGCAGGGCGAGTCCATCGTGGACGTAACGTTCGCGAGCTCTGTCATCGCACAGCGCATCCGCGGTTGGGAAGTGTTGGTGGAGGCGGAATCCTTGTCGGATCACCGATACATTCGGTTCGATCTTTCCGCCTCCACGGCAACCGCGGTCGCCCAGGGGACTGCACCCCGGTCACTCCCCAGGTGGGCATTGAAGCTCCTGAATAAGGAGCGCTTGGTGGAAGCCTCCACGGTGGCGGCGTGGACGCCTATGCGTCCACATCCAGTCGATGTCGAGGTCGAGGCGCTGTGGCTCCGGGACACGATGCATCGCATTAGTGATGCTTCGATGCCCCGGGTCGGCCCTCGGCCTCCGGATAGAGCGGCGTACTGGTGGTCGCCCGAGATAGCGCAGCTTCGTGCTGTATGCGTCCGGGCGAGGCGCCGGTGCGCCAGACACCGCCGCCGCATCCTCGCGCGTCGCGACGATCCTGTCGCGTTCGCGGAGGAGGAGGCCCGGCTGTATGGCGAGTACGCGGAAGCGAGGACCGCCATGCGGCTGGCCATCAAGCAGGCCAAGGAAAGGAGCATGGAGGCTCTCTTGGAGACGCTCGACGACGACCCGTGGGGGCGCCCGTACAAGTTGGTGCGCGGAAAGTTGCGACAGTGGGCGCCTCCCCTGACCGAGCGTCTCCCGCCTCAGCAGCTGCGGGACATCGTCTCGACGTTGTTCCCGCAGGAGCAGGATGGATTTATTCCGCCTGCTATGGGTGAGCCGCCGGATCACACCGGCGGTGAAGCCACTGCTGAGGTGCCTCACATTACGAGAGATGAGCTCCATGTGGCCGTGGTCAAAATGAGCGCGAAAGACACGGCCCCCGGCCCGGACGGCATCCACGGCCGGGTCCTGGCCTTGGCCATCAATGCCCTAGGGGACCGACTCCTCAGGCTATTTAATTCCTGCCTGGAGTCGGGACGGTTTCCCTCGCTCTGGAGGACGGGCAGACTGGTCCTCCTACGTAAGGAGGGGCGCCCGGCGGACTCAGCCGCCGGTTACCGTCCCATCGTGCTGCTGGACGAGGTGGGCAAATTGTTGGAACGCGTTCTGGCAGCCCGCATCGTTCAGCACCTGGTCGGGGTTGGACCCGATCTGTCGGCGGAGCAGTACGGCTTCCGGGAGGGTCGTTCGACCGTAGATGCCATTCTACGTGTCCGGGCCCTCTCGGAGGAGGCCGTCTCCCAGGGTGGGGTGGCCTTGGCGGTGTCGCTCGACATCGCCAATGCCTTTAACACCCTGCCCTGGTCCGTGATTGGGGGGGCACTGGAGAGGCATGGAGTGCCCCTCTATCTCCGCCGGCTGATCGGCTCCTACCTGGAGGCCAGGTCGGTCGAATGTACCGGGTACGGTGGGACCTTGCACCGGTTCCAGGTCGTGCGCGGTGTTCCGCAGGGGTCCGTTCTTGGACCTCTCCTGTGGAATATCGGGTACGACTGGGTGCTGAGGGGCGCCCTCCTCCCGGGCCTTAGCGTCGTGTGTTACGCGGATGACACATTGGTCATGGCCCGGGGGGATGACCACGGAGAGTCTGCCCGTCTTGCCACAGCGGGGGTGGCCCTCGTCGTCGGCAGAATAAGGAGGTTGGGCCTCGACGTGGCGCTACACAAATCCCAGGCCCTGTGGTTTCACAGGGCCAGGGTGGCGCCACCGGTCGACGCCCACATCATGGTTGGAGGCGTCCGAATCGGGGTCGGGGTACAACTTAAGTACCTCGGCCTCGTGCTGGACAGCCGTTGGACCTTCCGGACCCACTTCGAGCAGCTGGTCCCTCGACTTGTGAGGACGGCCGGCCATCTTGGTCGGTTGCTTCCGAACATCGGGGGACCCAGCCACGCGGTGCGCCGCCTCTACGCGGGGGTAGTGCGCTCGATGGCCCTGTACGGTGCGCCCGTTTGGGCCGAGCCTCGTACTCGGGCAACTTTTGCCCGATACTTGCGCCGGCCACAGCGCATCGTAGCTATCAGGGTCATCCGCGGGTACCGCACCGTCGCGTTTGAGGCGGCGTGCGTGCTGGCGGGGACGCCGCCCTGGGAGTTGGAGGCGGAGGCGCTCGCTGACGATTATCGTTGGCGATGCGACCTCCGGGCCCGGGGCGTAGTGCGTCCCCTGCGGGAAGCTGTTCGGGATCGGAAGGCCCAATCTCGGCGGTCCGTAATGGAGTCGTGGGAGCGACGTATCGCTAACCCTACTTGGGGTCTGCGGACCGTCGAGGCGATCCGCCCCGTCCTAAAGGATTGGGTGGGTCGTGGCGAAGGACGCCTCACCTTTTGGGCGGTGCAGATGCTGACCGGGCACGGATGCTTCGGGCGGTATCTGCACCGCATTCAGGTGGAGCCGACGACGAGGTGCCATCACTGTGTAGGTTGTGACCGGGACACACCGGAGCATACGCTCGCTGTCTGCCCTGCATGGGAGCAGCAGCGGTGTGTCCTGGTCCAACAAATAGGACCGGACTTGTCGCTCCCGGGCGTCGTGGCGTCGATGCTCGAGAGCGACGAGTCCTGGAAGGCGATGCTCGACTTCTGCGAGTCCACCATCTCGCAGAAGAGGGTGGCGGGGAGTGCGAGGGAGAGAATTTATTCTTCTCTCCGCCCCGCAACAACCCGCCGCCGTCGAGCAAGGGGCCGGAACCGGGATCTCGCCCGGAATCTGGCCCCTTAAGAGTTTCGGGTCCCCAACGCATGTGAGTGCGAGCGGGGACCCAAGAAGGTGTCGTGTCTCGCTCAGCACGCCCTTGCGTCAGAGCATCCGGAGGATGGCGGACCGCGCTCCCCGACCCACGCTGGTTCTGACCCAGCGGGGTATTCCGTGGGAGGGTGACACGCGGTCCAGCCATCTTGGCGGGCTTCGGATAGCCCGCCGACCGAGAGAGCCGGTGGCCGTATCGCCGGCGGCTGCCGGTTCGGCGTCCGGGGACGGCGTGACGGAAAAGTGTGCCGAGAGCGTTACGCGTCGCGCCGTCCCACAAAACCCCGTGCTGGGTTCTGACCTCAGCCGGGGTTCGGACGCTGAGTGTGAGCGGTTGGAGGTTTTAGTGAGGTTCAACTCCCACATACCCCGCCCGCGGGGCGGTCGGGGATCCGGTGATTTCCTCCAACTGAAAAAAAAAAAAAAAAAAAAAAAAAAAAAAAACCTTAGCGGTATAGCTAGAAATCAAAATTCATCAAATTCTCTAGCTAGGCTTCAGAACTTTTTGTTAGCATCACTGATAGTCATTCGTATTAGTATATCTGCATTAGTTTTCATTGATTTCATTCTGTTTTTATTAAAAAATTAACTTCAAAGTCGTATTTTTCGTATTTTCTTATAAAATTCATTTTGTCTTCGGTTTTGACCGATTTCGTTGATCCATTTTGCTTAATCTTCTTAGTTGTCTCCGCTCCGCCTTCAGCACCTGTAAACAAATAAAATTCATTATAAAAACACATAAAATTAAACATTTTCTCAATAATTCATAGTAAATTCATAGCATTTTTTAACATCTTAAATTTCAAATTCATTTTTTCGTCTCTTTACTTTCTAAACCTTTTAATTTTATTATATTATCAGTCGCGCAATCTCTTTACGCGTCTATCGATACCAATATCTTAGTTCTCCGATCAGTACTTTCCGAGAAATTCGAGGAAAACTGAAGAGTTTAGACCCGCCGTATCCCAGTTTGTTATCAAAAAGTACACCTTAGCGGTATAGCTAGAAATCAAAATTCATCAAATTCTCTAGCTAGGCTTCAGAACTTTTTGTTAGCATCACTGATAGTCATTCGTATTAGTATATCTGCATTAGTTTTCATTGATTTCATTCTGTTTTTATTAAAAAATTAACTTCAAAGTCGTATTTTTCGTATTTTCTTATAAAATTCATTTTGTCTTCGGTTTTGACCGATTTCGTTGATCCATTTTGCTTAATCTTCTTAGTTGTCTCCGCTCCGCCTTCAGCACCTGTAAACAAATAAAATTCATTATAAAAACACATAAAATTAAACATTTTCTCAATAATTCATAGTAAATTCATAGCATTTTTTAACATCTTAAATTTCAAATTCATTTTTTCGTCTCTTTACTTTCTAAACCTTTTAATTTTATTATATTATCAGTCGCGCAATCTCTTTACGCGTCTATCGATACCAATATCTTAGTTCTCCGATCAGTACTTTCCGAGAAATTCGAGGAAAACTGAAGAGTTTAGACCCGCCGTATCCCAGTTTGTTATCAAAAAGTACACCTTAGCGGTATAGCTAGAAATCAAAATTCATCAAATTCTCTAGCTAGGCTTCAGAACTTTTTGTTAGCATCACTGATAGTCATTCGTATTAGTATATCTGCATTAGTTTTCATTGATTTCATTCTGTTTTTATTAAAAAATTAACTTCAAAGTCGTATTTTTCGTATTTTCTTATAAAATTCATTTTGTCTTCGGTTTTGACCGATTTCGTTGATCCATTTTGCTTAATCTTCTTAGTTGTCTCCGCTCCGCCTTCAGCACCTGTAAACAAATAAAATTCATTATAAAAACACATAAAATTAAACATTTTCTCAATAATTCATAGTAAATTCATAGCATTTTTTAACATCTTAAATTTCAAATTCATTTTTTCGTCTCTTTACTTTCTAAACCTTTTAATTTTATTATATTATCAGTCGCGCAATCTCTTTACGCGTCTATCGATACCAATATCTTAGTTCTCCGATCAGTACTTTCCGAGAAATTCGAGGAAAACTGAAGAGTTTAGACCCGCCGTATCCCAGTTTGTTATCAAAAAGTACACCTTAGCGGTATAGCTAGAAATCAAAATTCATCAAATTCTCTAGCTAGGCTTCAGAACTTTTTGTTAGCATCACTGATAGTCATTCGTATTAGTATATCTGCATTAGTTTTCATTGATTTCATTCTGTTTTTATTAAAAAATTAACTTCAAAGTCGTATTTTTCGTATTTTCTTATAAAATTCATTTTGTCTTCGGTTTTGACCGATTTCGTTGATCCATTTTGCTTAATCTTCTTAGTTGTCTCCGCTCCGCCTTCAGCACCTGTAAACAAATAAAATTCATTATAAAAACACATAAAATTAAACATTTTCTCAATAATTCATAGTAAATTCATAGCATTTTTTAACATCTTAAATTTCAAATTCATTTTTTCGTCTCTTTACTTTCTAAACCTTTTAATTTTATTATATTATCAGTCGCGCAATCTCTTTACGCGTCTATCGATACCAATATCTTAGTTCTCCGATCAGTACTTTCCGAGAAATTCGAGGAAAACTGAAGAGTTTAGACCCGCCGTATCCCAGTTTGTTATCAAAAAGTACACCTTAGCGGTATAGCTAGAAATCAAAATTCATCAAATTCTCTAGCTAGGCTTCAGAACTTTTTGTTAGCATCACTGATAGTCATTCGTATTAGTATATCTGCATTAGTTTTCATTGATTTCATTCTGTTTTTATTAAAAAATTAACTTCAAAGTCGTATTTTTCGTATTTTCTTATAAAATTCATTTTGTCTTCGGTTTTGACCGATTTCGTTGATCCATTTTGCTTAATCTTCTTAGTTGTCTCCGCTCCGCCTTCAGCACCTGTAAACAAATAAAATTCATTATAAAAACACATAAAATTAAACATTTTCTCAATAATTCATAGTAAATTCATAGCATTTTTTAACATCTTAAATTTCAAATTCATTTTTTCGTCTCTTTACTTTCTAAACCTTTTAATTTTATTATATTATCAGTCGCGCAATCTCTTTACGCGTCTATCGATACCAATATCTTAGTTCTCCGATCAGTACTTTCCGAGAAATTCGAGGAAAACTGAAGAGTTTAGACCCGCCGTATCCCAGTTTGTTATCAAAAAGTACACCTTAGCGGTATAGCTGGGGACCCTCGTCACTGGCGTCCGTGGGACTACCACCTTCCTAGAAGGCTAACCCCACACGTGGTCCCCGGGTGGTGCCAAACAGTGACGGGAGAGCGACCGCGAGGCTGAGCGTGTTCACATTTATGTGAACATTCCCTCGGCTTCGCGGTGAGTGATGGACGTTGAGTCCATCACTGAGGTCCGCACGGGGGTGGGCGACCAGGCCCCCGTGACGGAGGATGCTACTGGCGCAGGACCGGAGCAGGCGTCGCTCGCGAGTACCGTCGCGAGCGACGCCTGCTCTGGGGAGCAGATAGGAGGCACACGGCGCAAGCGGAAGTCCGCAGCGCGCCGGAGCTCGGAAACGAGCGAGTCCTCCGACGACGAGACGTCGTGGAAGGCGAGGCTCGTCAGACGGGCGGCCACCACGGCCAAGCCCTACACCGAGCCGACAAAGACCGGGAGGGTCCCGAAGGTGGACGCTCCGGCAACGCCTGCCCCGAGGCAGAAGAAAAGGACCGTTGTCTCGCCGGCGCGCTCGACGACGTCCTTTGCGTCGGCCCGTACGACTGACGGGGAGCTCGACGGGGAGCTCGACGTGAGCCCTGTCGTCGCTCTCGAGGCCCTTAGACGGCAGGTCACCGCTACCTCTTATAGATACAAGGCCAAGGGGTACACGACCTACGCGCAGATGCTGCGTAAGGTGGCCCAGGAGACTGGCAAAATTATGCCAGTCATCTCGGAGGCCATTAGCCGAGACGCGGAGATGCGCACGGACCTGGAGAGATCCAGGGCCGAGGTGGCTCTCCTGAGGGCAAGGCTGACGGCCTTTGAACAGGCCGAGACCGGGCGCGAGGTGGCGCGTACCCCGCGGACGGCGCGACCCATGCCGCCGCCTCCACCTCCTCCTCCGCCGTCGGCCAAGCCGCCGGCGCGGGCCAGGGAGGCCGACGGCGAGTGGCTGCCGGGACAGAAAGGGACGCGACTCGCGTCGCCGCGGGACAGGGCGCGGCAGGCCGAGGAATCGCCGGCTGAGATGGCTGCCCGTATTAGGCGAGAGCTGACGGCGGAGTTCGGCAAACAGATTGCCGAACTCAAGGCTGAAATTACAGCCTTACGCGGTGCTAAAACACCTGCGCCGCGTCCCGTCGCTCTCGCCTCACCGGACGCACGCCCGGGTCCGGGACCAACCGGCCCGACCCGGAACAAGAAGAGGAACGGGGGTGGCGGTGTCAAAACCGCTACGCCAACCCCACAGCCTCGCCCACTTCCTCCGGCCCCGTCCAATATGGACGAGGGTTGGACCGAGGTGGTCAAGAAAGGCGCCAAACGGGCCAGGGTCGTGGCTACCCCGGCCCAACCCCCACAAAATGAGACGAGGGCAGCGGCCAAAGCCTCCCCCCAACCGGGAGGAGCGCCGACTGCCCGAAACCCGAACGCGACCCCGGCGGCCGCGGTTGCTCCCCAACCGGGTCGAGCACCCGCCGCCGGAAAGAAGAAAAGGGGCAAGAAGTCCAAGAAAAAGTCGCGCGCGCCGCGGCGGGCTGCAGTGATGGTGACACTGCTGCCGGCCGGCCAGGCGAAGGGGATGACGTACCCCGACGTCATGGCAAAGGCGCGCGCGGCCATTGACTTGGCACAGATAGGGGCGGAGGACGGCCTCCGCATCCGGCATACGGCCAACGGGGCCCGATTGCTGGAGTGTCCAGGCGGCGCCGACAGTGGCGACGTCGCGGACCGCCTAGCGTCGGGCCTCCGGGTCGTCTGGCCGGAGGAGGAGGTCAGAGTGCACAGGCCGGTCAAGATGGCCGAGTTGCGAGTGACCGGCCTGGATGACTGCACCACCAGGGAGGAGGTGGTGGCGGCCATCGCTGCCCAGGGCAAATGTGCCCCGGAGAATGTGGCCGTAGGCGAGCTTCGCCGAGGCTACACCGGGGCCAGCTCTGTCTGGGTGCGGTGCCCGCTGGAGACCGCCAACTCCCTGGCCACCCCTCCGCCCGGAAGGCCGGCTGGGGACCCCGGTAGACTGCGCGTGGGCTGGGTCGCAGCCCACGTGCGGCTACTTGAATCGCGCGCCTGGCGATGCCTCAAATGCTTCGGCACGGGGCATAGCGTCGCCAGGTGCACCAGCACTGTTGACCGCAGCGGGCTATGCTTCCGCTGCGGTCAGACCGGACATAAAGCGGCCACGTGCTCGGCCGCGCCGCACTGTGCGCTGTGCGCGGCGGCCGGGCGCAGGGCCGATCACCGGGCGGGGGGCAAGGCTTGCTCCCCGTCCGGTGTTAACACCGAACGGAATAGGCGCCGCAAAGCCAAGCGGCGCCAACAGAGGAAGTCGGCCGGGGGAGTACCGGCCGGCGGTTCGGACCCCGCCGTGGCGACTAGTGCGCCCGATGGCGGGGGCGGCGGAGAAGGGGAGGGAGCGATGGATGTGGTCCAACTTTAATGGACTGCACCCGTCGCTTCCTCCAAGGTAATTTGAACCACTCCGTCAGGGCTCAGGACATGTTAGTCCAGAGCATGGCGGAGTGGTCCATTGACGTGGCTGTGGTCGCCGAGCCGTACTTTGTTCCCCCAGCGGACGACTGCTGGTTCGGGGACGAGAGCGGCTTGGCGGCCATACATATAAGGAGATCCGCGGCGATCCCGCCCCTGGAAATGGTGGCCAGGGGACCCGGGTTCGTCGCGGTAAAGATAGAAGGTACCGTCGTGATCGGGGTGTACTTCTCTCCAAATCGGCCTACTCACGAGTTCGAGCAGTTCCTGGACGGGCTCGGAGCGATCACTCAGCGCTCCGCTCCCCGTCCTGTGATACTTGCGGGGGACCTCAATGCGAAGTCAGTCGCTTGGGGGTCCCCCCGCTCGGACGTTCGGGGTAGGCTGTTGGAAGAGTGGGCGGTCGCGGCCGGGCTCTGTGTCATAAACAGAGGGTCGGTCGCGACATGCGTGCGGTGGCAGGGCGAGTCCATCGTGGACGTAACGTTCGCGAGCTCTGTCATCGCACAGCGCATCCGCGGTTGGGAAGTGTTGGTGGAGGCGGAATCCTTGTCGGATCACCGATACATTCGGTTCGATCTTTCCGCCTCCACGGCAACCGCGGTCGCCCAGGGGACTGCACCCCGGTCACTCCCCAGGTGGGCATTGAAGCTCCTGAATAAGGAGCGCTTGGTGGAAGCCTCCACGGTGGCGGCGTGGACGCCTATGCGTCCACATCCAGTCGATGTCGAGGTCGAGGCGCTGTGGCTCCGGGACACGATGCATCGCATTAGTGATGCTTCGATGCCCCGGGTCGGCCCTCGGCCTCCGGATAGAGCGGCGTACTGGTGGTCGCCCGAGATAGCGCAGCTTCGTGCTGTATGCGTCCGGGCGAGGCGCCGGTGCGCCAGACACCGCCGCCGCATCCTCGCGCGTCGCGACGATCCTGTCGCGTTCGCGGAGGAGGAGGCCCGGCTGTATGGCGAGTACGCGGAAGCGAGGACCGCCATGCGGCTGGCCATCAAGCAGGCCAAGGAAAGGAGCATGGAGGCTCTCTTGGAGACGCTCGACGACGACCCGTGGGGGCGCCCGTACAAGTTGGTGCGCGGAAAGTTGCGACAGTGGGCGCCTCCCCTGACCGAGCGTCTCCCGCCTCAGCAGCTGCGGGACATCGTCTCGACGTTGTTCCCGCAGGAGCAGGATGGATTTATTCCGCCTGCTATGGGTGAGCCGCCGGATCACACCGGCGGTGAAGCCACTGCTGAGGTGCCTCACATTACGAGAGATGAGCTCCATGTGGCCGTGGTCAAAATGAGCGCGAAAGACACGGCCCCCGGCCCGGACGGCATCCACGGCCGGGTCCTGGCCTTGGCCATCAATGCCCTAGGGGACCGACTCCTCAGGCTATTTAATTCCTGCCTGGAGTCGGGACGGTTTCCCTCGCTCTGGAGGACGGGCAGACTGGTCCTCCTACGTAAGGAGGGGCGCCCGGCGGACTCAGCCGCCGGTTACCGTCCCATCGTGCTGCTGGACGAGGTGGGCAAATTGTTGGAACGCGTTCTGGCAGCCCGCATCGTTCAGCACCTGGTCGGGGTTGGACCCGATCTGTCGGCGGAGCAGTACGGCTTCCGGGAGGGTCGTTCGACCGTAGATGCCATTCTACGTGTCCGGGCCCTCTCGGAGGAGGCCGTCTCCCAGGGTGGGGTGGCCTTGGCGGTGTCGCTCGACATCGCCAATGCCTTTAACACCCTGCCCTGGTCCGTGATTGGGGGGGCACTGGAGAGGCATGGAGTGCCCCTCTATCTCCGCCGGCTGATCGGCTCCTACCTGGAGGCCAGGTCGGTCGAATGTACCGGGTACGGTGGGACCTTGCACCGGTTCCAGGTCGTGCGCGGTGTTCCGCAGGGGTCCGTTCTTGGACCTCTCCTGTGGAATATCGGGTACGACTGGGTGCTGAGGGGCGCCCTCCTCCCGGGCCTTAGCGTCGTGTGTTACGCAGACGACACTTTGGTCGTGGCCCGGGGGGATGACTTCGGAGAGTCTGCCCGTCTTGCCACAGCGGGGGTGGCCCTCGTCGTCGGCAGAATAAAGAGGTTGGGCCTCGACGTGGCGCTAAACAAATCCCAGGCCCTGATGTTTCGGGGGCCTCGGACGGCGCCACCAGTCGACGCCCACATAATGGTTGGAGGCGTCCAGATTGAGGTCGGGGTGCAGTTGAAGTACCTCGGCCTCTTGTTGGATAGCCGTTGGACCTTTCGAGCCCATTTCGCGGACCTGGTCCCCCGATTGGTGAGGGCGGCCGGCCATTTGGGTCGGTTGCTCCCGAACATCGGGGGGCCCAGCCACGCAGTGCGCCGCCTCTATGCGGGGGTGGTGCGCTCGATGGCCCTATACGGTGCGCCCGTCTGGGCCGAGCCTCGCGTTCCGGCAAATCTTGCCCGACGCCTGCGCCGGCCACAGCGCATCGTAGCCATTAGGGTCATCCGTGGGTACCGCACCGTCGCTTTTGAGGCGGCGTGTGTGCTGGCGGGGACGCCGCCCTGGGATCTGGAGGCGGAGGCGATCACCGGCGATTATCGCTGGCGATGCGACCTCCGCGCCCGGGGCGTAGTGCGTCCCCTGCGGGAAGCGGTCCGCGATCGGAAGGTCCAATCTCGGCGGTCCGTAATGGAGTCGTGGGAGAGACGGCTGGCCAACCCCACCTGGGGTCTACGGACCGTCGAGGCGATCCGCCCCGTCCTAAAGGATTGGGTGGGTCGTGGCAAGGGACGCCTCACCTTTTGGATGGTGCAGATGCTGACCGGGCACGGGTGTTTCGGTCGGTATCTGCACCGGATTCAGGTGGAGCCGACGACGAGGTGCCATCACTGTGTAGAGTGTGACCAGGACACACCAGAGCATACGCTCGCGCTGTGCCCCGCTTGGGAGCGGCAGCGTTGTGTCCTGGTCATGCAAATAGGACCGGACTTGTCGCTCCCGGGCGTCGTGGCGTCGATGCTCGGGAGCGACGAGTCCTGGAAGGCGATGCTCGACTTCTGCGAGTCCACCATCTCGCAGAAGCAGGCGGCGGGGCGTGTGAGAGAAAGCTCTTCTCTCTACGCAGAAACCCGCCGCCGTCGAGCAGGGGGTCGGGACCGGGGTCTGGCCCGGATTCTGGCCCCCTAAGAGTTTCGGGTCCCCAACGCATGCGAGTGCGAGCGGGGACCCAAGAAGGTGCCGTGTCTCGCTCAACACGCCCTTACGTCAGAGCAACCGGGGGATGGTAGACCGCGTACTCCCCGACCCACGCTGGTTCTGACCCAGCGGGGTATTCCGTGGGAGGGTGACACGCGGTCCCATCTTGGCGGGCTTCGGAAAGCCCGCCGACCGAGAGAGCCGGTGGCCGTATTCGCCGGCGGCTACCGGTTCGGCGTCCGGGGACGGAGTGACGGGAAAGAATGCCGATGGCGTGACGCGTCGCCCCGTCCCTCATAACCCCGTGCTGGGTTCTGGCCTCAGTCGGGGTTCGAACGCTGAGTGTGAGCGGTTGGAGGTTTTAGTGAGGTTCAACTCCCACATACCCCGCCCGCGGGGCGGGCGGGGATCCGGTGATTTCCTCCAACTGAAAAAAAAAAAAAAAAAAAAAATAGCGGTATAGCTAGAAATCAAAATTCATCAAATTCTCTAGCTAGGCTTCAGAACTTTTTGTTAGCATCACTGATAGTCATTCGTATTAGTATATCTGCATTAGTTTTCATTGATTTCATTCTGTTTTTATTAAAAAATTAACTTCAAAGTCGTATTTTTCGTATTTTCTTATAAAATTCATTTTGTCTTCGGTTTTGACCGATTTCGTTGATCCATTTTGCTTAATCTTCTTAGTTGTCTCCGCTCCGCCTTCAGCACCTGTAAACAAATAAAATTCATTATAAAAACACATAAAATTAAACATTTTCTCAATAATTCATAGTAAATTCATAGCATTTTTTAACATCTTAAATTTCAAATTCATTTTTTCGTCTCTTTACTTTCTAAACCTTTTAATTTTATTATATTATCAGTCGCGCAATCTCTTTACGCGTCTATCGATACCAATATCTTAGTTCTCCGATCAGTACTTTCCGAGAAATTCGAGGAAAACTGAAGAGTTTAGACCCGCCGTATCCCAGTTTGTTATCAAAAAGTACACCTTAGCGGTATAGCTAGAAATCAAAATTCATCAAATTCTCTAGCTAGGCTTCAGAACTTTTTGTTAGCATCACTGATAGTCATTCGTATTAGTATATCTGCATTAGTTTTCATTGATTTCATTCTGTTTTTATTAAAAAATTAACTTCAAAGTCGTATTTTTCGTATTTTCTTATAAAATTCATTTTGTCTTCGGTTTTGACCGATTTCGTTGATCCATTTTGCTTAATCTTCTTAGTTGTCTCCGCTCCGCCTTCAGCACCTGTAAACAAATAAAATTCATTATAAAAACACATAAAATTAAACATTTTCTCAATAATTCATAGTAAATTCATAGCATTTTTTAACATCTTAAATTTCAAATTCATTTTTTCGTCTCTTTACTTTCTAAACCTTTTAATTTTATTATATTATCAGTCGCGCAATCTCTTTACGCGTCTATCGATACCAATATCTTAGTTCTCCGATCAGTACTTTCCGAGAAATTCGAGGAAAACTGAAGAGTTTAGACCCGCCGTATCCCAGTTTGTTATCAAAAAGTACACCTTAGCGGTATAGCTAGAAATCAAAATTCATCAAATTCTCTAGCTAGGCTTCAGAACTTTTTGTTAGCATCACTGATAGTCATTCGTATTAGTATATCTGCATTAGTTTTCATTGATTTCATTCTGTTTTTATTAAAAAATTAACTTCAAAGTCGTATTTTTCGTATTTTCTTATAAAATTCATTTTGTCTTCGGTTTTGACCGATTTCGTTGATCCATTTTGCTTAATCTTCTTAGTTGTCTCCGCTCCGCCTTCAGCACCTGTAAACAAATAAAATTCATTATAAAAACACATAAAATTAAACATTTTCTCAATAATTCATAGTAAATTCATAGCATTTTTTAACATCTTAAATTTCAAATTCATTTTTTCGTCTCTTTACTTTCTAAACCTTTTAATTTTATTATATTATCAGTCGCGCAATCTCTTTACGCGTCTATCGATACCAATATCTTAGTTCTCCGATCAGTACTTTCCGAGAAATTCGAGGAAAACTGAAGAGTTTAGACCCGCCGTATCCCAGTTTGTTATCAAAAAGTACACCTTAGCGGTATAGCTAGAAATCAAAATTCATCAAATTCTCTAGCTAGGCTTCAGAACTTTTTGTTAGCATCACTGATAGTCATTCGTATTAGTATATCTGCATTAGTTTTCATTGATTTCATTCTGTTTTTATTAAAAAATTAACTTCAAAGTCGTATTTTTCGTATTTTCTTATAAAATTCATTTTGTCTTCGGTTTTGACCGATTTCGTTGATCCATTTTGCTTAATCTTCTTAGTTGTCTCCGCTCCGCCTTCAGCACCTGTAAACAAATAAAATTCATTATAAAAACACATAAAATTAAACATTTTCTCAATAATTCATAGTAAATTCATAGCATTTTTTAACATCTTAAATTTCAAATTCATTTTTTCGTCTCTTTACTTTCTAAACCTTTTAATTTTATTATATTATCAGTCGCGCAATCTCTTTACGCGTCTATCGATACCAATATCTTAGTTCTCCGATCAGTACTTTCCGAGAAATTCGAGGAAAACTGAAGAGTTTAGACCCGCCGTATCCCAGTTTGTTATCAAAAAGTACACCTTAGCGGTATAGCTAGAAATCAAAATTCATCAAATTCTCTAGCTAGGCTTCAGAACTTTTTGTTAGCATCACTGATAGTCATTCGTATTAGTATATCTGCATTAGTTTTCATTGATTTCATTCTGTTTTTATTAAAAAATTAACTTCAAAGTCGTATTTTTCGTATTTTCTTATAAAATTCATTTTGTCTTCGGTTTTGACCGATTTCGTTGATCCATTTTGCTTAATCTTCTTAGTTGTCTCCGCTCCGCCTTCAGCACCTGTAAACAAATAAAATTCATTATAAAAACACATAAAATTAAACATTTTCTCAATAATTCATAGTAAATTCATAGCATTTTTTAACATCTTAAATTTCAAATTCATTTTTTCGTCTCTTTACTTTCTAAACCTTTTAATTTTATTATATTATCAGTCGCGCAATCTCTTTACGCGTCTATCGATACCAATATCTTAGTTCTCCGATCAGTACTTTCCGAGAAATTCGAGGAAAACTGAAGAGTTTAGACCCGCCGTATCCCAGTTTGTTATCAAAAAGTACACCTTAGCGGTATAGCTGGGGACCCTCGTCACTGGCGTCCGTGGGACTACCACCTTCCTAGAAGGCTAACCCCACACGTGGTCCCCGGGTGGTGCCAAACAGTGACGGGAGAGCGACCGCGAGGCTGAGCGTGTTCACATTTATGTGAACATTCCCTCGGCTTCGCGGTGAGTGATGGACGTTGAGTCCATCACTGAGGTCCGCACGGGGGTGGGCGACCAGGCCCCCGTGACGGAGGATGCTACTGGCGCAGGACCGGAGCAGGCGTCGCTCGCGAGTACCGTCGCGAGCGACGCCTGCTCTGGGGAGCAGATAGGAGGCACACGGCGCAAGCGGAAGTCCGCAGCGCGCCGGAGCTCGGAAACGAGCGAGTCCTCCGACGACGAGACGTCGTGGAAGGCGAGGCTCGTCAGACGGGCGGCCACCACGGCCAAGCCCTACACCGAGCCGACAAAGACCGGGAGGGTCCCGAAGGTGGACGCTCCGGCAACGCCTGCCCCGAGGCAGAAGAAAAGGACCGTTGTCTCGCCGGCGCGCTCGACGACGTCCTTTGCGTCGGCCCGTACGACTGACGGGGAGCTCGACGGGGAGCTCGACGTGAGCCCTGTCGTCGCTCTCGAGGCCCTTAGACGGCAGGTCACCGCTACCTCTTATAGATACAAGGCCAAGGGGTACACGACCTACGCGCAGATGCTGCGTAAGGTGGCCCAGGAGACTGGCAAAATTATGCCAGTCATCTCGGAGGCCATTAGCCGAGACGCGGAGATGCGCACGGACCTGGAGAGATCCAGGGCCGAGGTGGCTCTCCTGAGGGCAAGGCTGACGGCCTTTGAACAGGCCGAGACGGGCGCGAGGTGGCGCGTACCCCGCGGACGGCGCGACCCATGCCGCCGCCTCCACCTCCTCCTCCGCCGTCGGCCAAGCCGCCGGCGCGGGCCAGGGAGGCCGACGGCGAGTGGCTGCCGGGACAGAAAGGGACGCGACTCGCGTCGCCGCGGGACAGGGCGCGGCAGGCCGAGGAATCGCCGGCTGAGATGGCTGCCCGTATTAGGCGAGAGCTGACGGCGGAGTTCGGCAAACAGATTGCCGAACTCAAGGCTGAAATTACAGCCTTACGCGGTGCTAAAACACCTGCGCCGCGTCCCGTCGCTCTCGCCTCACCGGACGCACGCCCGGGTCCGGGACCAACCGGCCCGACCCGGAACAAGAAGAGGAACGGGGGTGGCGGTGTCAAAACCGCTACGCCAACCCCACAGCCTCGCCCACTTCCTCCGGCCCCGTCCAATATGGACGAGGGTTGGACCGAGGTGGTCAAGAAAGGCGCCAAACGGGCCAGGGTCGTGGCTACCCCGGCCCAACCCCCACAAAATGAGACGAGGGCAGCGGCCAAAGCCTCCCCCCAACCGGGAGGAGCGCCGACTGCCCGAAACCCGAACGCGACCCCGGCGGCCGCGGTTGCTCCCCAACCGGGTCGAGCACCCGCCGCCGGAAAGAAGAAAAGGGGCAAGAAGTCCAAGAAAAAGTCGCGCGCGCCGCGGCGGGCTGCAGTGGTGGTGACACTGCTGCCGGCCGGCCAGGCGAAGGGGATGACGTACCCCGACGTCATGGCAAAGGCGCGCGCGGCCATTGACTTGGCACAGATAGGGGCGGAGGACGGCCTCCGCATCCGGCATACGGCCAACGGGGCCCGATTGCTGGAGTGTCCAGGCGGCGCCGACAGTGGCGACGTCGCGGACCGCCTAGCGTCGGGCCTCCGGGTCGTCTGGCCGGAGGAGGAGGTCAGAGTGCACAGGCCGGTCAAGATGGCCGAGTTGCGAGTGACCGGCCTGGATGACTGCACCACCAGGGAGGAGGTGGTGGCGGCCATCGCTGCCCAGGGCAAATGTGCCCCGGAGAATGTGGCCGTAGGCGAGCTTCGCCGAGGCTACACCGGGGCCAGCTCTGTCTGGGTGCGGTGCCCGCTGGAGACCGCCAACTCCCTGGCCACCCCTCCGCCCGGAAGGCCGGCTGGGGACCCCGGTAGACTGCGCGTGGGCTGGGTCGCAGCCCACGTGCGGCTACTTGAATCGCGCGCCTGGCGATGCCTCAAATGCTTCGGCACGGGGCATAGCGTCGCCAGGTGCACCAGCACTGTTGACCGCAGCGGGCTATGCTTCCGCTGCGGTCAGACCGGACATAAAGCGGCCACGTGCTCGGCCGCGCCGCACTGTGCGCTGTGCGCGGCGGCCGGGCGCAGGGCCGATCACCGGGCGGGGGGCAAGGCTTGCTCCCCGTCCGGTGTTAACACCGAACGGAATAGGCGCCGCAAAGCCAAGCGGCGCCAACAGAGGAAGTCGGCCGGGGGAGTACCGGCCGGCGGTTCGGACCCCGCCGTGGCGACTAGTGCGCCCGATGGCGGGGGCGGCGGAGAAGGGGAGGGAGCGATGGATGTGGTCCAACTTTAATGGACTGCACCCGTCGCTTCCTCCAAGGTAATTTGAACCACTCCGTCAGGGCTCAGGACATGTTAGTCCAGAGCATGGCGGAGTGGTCCATTGACGTGGCTGTGGTCGCCGAGCCGTACTTTGTTCCCCCAGCGGACGACTGCTGGTTCGGGGACGAGAGCGGCTTGGCGGCCATACATATAAGGAGATCCGCGGCGATCCCGCCCCTGGAAATGGTGGCCAGGGGACCCGGGTTCGTCGCGGTAAAGATAGAAGGTACCGTCGTGATCGGGGTGTACTTCTCTCCAAATCGGCCTACTCACGAGTTCGAGCAGTTCCTGGACGGGCTCGGAGCGATCACTCAGCGCTCCGCTCCCCGTCCTGTGATACTTGCGGGGGACCTCAATGCGAAGTCAGTCGCTTGGGGGTCCCCCCGCTCGGACGTTCGGGGTAGGCTGTTGGAAGAGTGGGCGGTCGCGGCCGGGCTCTGTGTCATAAACAGAGGGTCGGTCGCGACATGCGTGCGGTGGCAGGGCGAGTCCATCGTGGACGTAACGTTCGCGAGCTCTGTCATCGCACAGCGCATCCGCGGTTGGGAAGTGTTGGTGGAGGCGGAATCCTTGTCGGATCACCGATACATTCGGTTCGATCTTTCCGCCTCCACGGCAACCGCGGTCGCCCAGGGGACTGCACCCCGGTCACTCCCCAGGTGGGCATTGAAGCTCCTGAATAAGGAGCGCTTGGTGGAAGCCTCCACGGTGGCGGCGTGGACGCCTATGCGTCCACATCCAGTCGATGTCGAGGTCGAGGCGCTGTGGCTCCGGGACACGATGCATCGCATTAGTGATGCTTCGATGCCCCGGGTCGGCCCTCGGCCTCCGGATAGAGCGGCGTACTGGTGGTCGCCCGAGATAGCGCAGCTTCGTGCTGTATGCGTCCGGGCGAGGCGCCGGTGCGCCAGACACCGCCGCCGCATCCTCGCGCGTCGCGACGATCCTGTCGCGTTCGCGGAGGAGGAGGCCCGGCTGTATGGCGAGTACGCGGAAGCGAGGACCGCCATGCGGCTGGCCATCAAGCAGGCCAAGGAAAGGAGCATGGAGGCTCTCTTGGAGACGCTCGACGACGACCCGTGGGGGCGCCCGTACAAGTTGGTGCGCGGAAAGTTGCGACAGTGGGCGCCTCCCCTGACCGAGCGTCTCCCGCCTCAGCAGCTGCGGGACATCGTCTCGACGTTGTTCCCGCAGGAGCAGGATGGATTTATTCCGCCTGCTATGGGTGAGCCGCCGGATCACACCGGCGGTGAAGCCACTGCTGAGGTGCCTCACATTACGAGAGATGAGCTCCATGTGGCCGTGGTCAAAATGAGCGCGAAAGACACGGCCCCCGGCCCGGACGGCATCCACGGCCGGGTCCTGGCCTTGGCCATCAATGCCCTAGGGGACCGACTCCTCAGGCTATTTAATTCCTGCCTGGAGTCGGGACGGTTTCCCTCGCTCTGGAGGACGGGCAGACTGGTCCTCCTACGTAAGGAGGGGCGCCCGGCGGACTCAGCCGCCGGTTACCGTCCCATCGTGCTGCTGGACGAGGTGGGCAAATTGTTGGAACGCGTTCTGGCAGCCCGCATCGTTCAGCACCTGGTCGGGGTTGGACCCGATCTGTCGGCGGAGCAGTACGGCTTCCGGGAGGGTCGTTCGACCGTAGATGCCATTCTACGTGTCCGGGCCCTCTCGGAGGAGGCCGTCTCCCAGGGTGGGGTGGCCTTGGCGGTGTCGCTCGACATTATGGTAGACCGCGTACTCCCCGACCCACGCTGGTTCTGACCCAGCGGGGTATTCCGTGGGAGGGTGACACGCGGTCCCATCTTGGCGGGCTTCGGAAAGCCCGCCGACCGAGAGAGCCGGTGGCCGTATTCGCCGGCGGCTACCGGTTCGGCGTCCGGGGACGGAGTGACGGGAAAGAATGCCGATGGCGTGACGCGTCGCCCCGTCCCTCATAACCCCGTGCTGGGTTCTGGCCTCAGTCGGGGTTCGGACGCTGAGTGTGAGCGGTTGGAGGTTTTAGTGAGGTTCAACTCCCACATACCCCGCCCGCGGGGCGGGCGGGGATCCGGTGATTTCCTCCAACTTAAAAAAAAAAAAAAAAAAAAAAAAAATAGCGGTATAGCTAGAAATCAAAATTCATCAAATTCTCTAGCTAGGCTTCAGAACTTTTTGTTAGCATCACTGATAGTCATTCGTATTAGTATATCTGCATTAGTTTTCATTGATTTCATTCTGTTTTTATTAAAAAATTAACTTCAAAGTCGTATTTTTCGTATTTTCTTATAAAATTCATTTTGTCTTCGGTTTTGACCGATTTCGTTGATCCATTTTGCTTAATCTTCTTAGTTGTCTCCGCTCCGCCTTCAGCACCTGTAAACAAATAAAATTCATTATAAAAACACATAAAATTAAACATTTTCTCAATAATTCATAGTAAATTCATAGCATTTTTTAACATCTTAAATTTCAAATTCATTTTTTCGTCTCTTTACTTTCTAAACCTTTTAATTTTATTATATTATCAGTCGCGCAATCTCTTTACGCGTCTATCGATACCAATATCTTAGTTCTCCGATCAGTACTTTCCGAGAAATTCGAGGAAAACTGAAGAGTTTAGACCCGCCGTATCCCAGTTTGTTATCAAAAAGTACACCTGTGATTTCCTCCAACTGAAAAAAAAAAAAAAAAAAAAAAATAGCGGTATAGCTAGAAATCAAAATTCATCAAATTCTCTAGCTAGGCTTCAGAACTTTTTGTTAGCATCACTGATAGTCATTCGTATTAGTATATCTGCATTAGTTTTCATTGATTTCATTCTGTTTTTATTAAAAAATTAACTTCAAAGTCGTATTTTTCGTATTTTCTTATAAAATTCATTTTGTCTTCGGTTTTGACCGATTTCGTTGATCCATTTTGCTTAATCTTCTTAGTTGTCTCCGCTCCGCCTTCAGCACCTGTAAACAAATAAAATTCATTATAAAAACACATAAAATTAAACATTTTCTCAATAATTCATAGTAAATTCATAGCATTTTTTAACATCTTAAATTTCAAATTCATTTTTTCGTCTCTTTACTTTCTAAACCTTTTAATTTTATTATATTATCAGTCGCGCAATCTCTTTACGCGTCTATCGATACCAATATCTTAGTTCTCCGATCAGTACTTTCCGAGAAATTCGAGGAAAACTGAAGAGTTTAGACCCGCCGTATCCCAGTTTGTTATCAAAAAGTACACCTTAGCGGTATAGCTAGAAATCAAAATTCATCAAATTCTCTAGCTAGGCTTCAGAACTTTTTGTTAGCATCACTGATAGTCATTCGTATTAGTATATCTGCATTAGTTTTCATTGATTTCATTCTGTTTTTATTAAAAAATTAACTTCAAAGTCGTATTTTTCGTATTTTCTTATAAAATTCATTTTGTCTTCGGTTTTGACCGATTTCGTTGATCCATTTTGCTTAATCTTCTTAGTTGTCTCCGCTCCGCCTTCAGCACCTGTAAACAAATAAAATTCATTATAAAAACACATAAAATTAAACATTTTCTCAATAATTCATAGTAAATTCATAGCATTTTTTAACATCTTAAATTTCAAATTCATTTTTTCGTCTCTTTACTTTCTAAACCTTTTAATTTTATTATATTATCAGTCGCGCAATCTCTTTACGCGTCTATCGATACCAATATCTTAGTTCTCCGATCAGTACTTTCCGAGAAATTCGAGGAAAACTGAAGAGTTTAGACCCGCCGTATCCCAGTTTGTTATCAAAAAGTACACCTTAGCGGTATAGCTGGGGACCCTCGTCACTGGCGTCCGTGGGACTACCACCTTCCTAGAAGGCTAACCCCACACGTGGTCCCCGGGTGGTGCCAAACAGTGACGGGAGAGCGACCGCGAGGCTGAGCGTGTTCACATTTATGTGAACATTCCCTCGGCTTCGCGGTGAGTGATGGACGCTGAGTCCATCACTGAGGTCCGCACGGGGGTGGGCGACCAGGCCCCCGTGACGGAGGATGCTACTGGCGCAGGACCGGAGCAGGCGTCGCTCGCGAGTACCGTCGCGAGCGACGCCTGCTCTGGGGAGCAGATAGGAGGCACACGGCGCAAGCGGAAGTCCGCAGCGCGCCGGAGCTCGGAAACGAGCGAGTCCTCCGACGACGAGACGTCGTGGAAGGCGAGGCTCGTCAGACGGGCGGCCACCACGGCCAAGCCCTACACCGAGCCGACAAAGACCGGGAGGGTCCCGAAGGTGGACGCTCCGGCAACGCCTGCCCCGAGGCAGAAGAAAAGGACCGTTGTCTCGCCGGCGCGCTCGACGACGTCCTTTGCGTCGGCCCGTACGACTGACGGGGAGCTCGACGGGGAGCTCGACGTGAGCCCTGTCGTCGCTCTCGAGGCCCTGAGACGGCAGGTCACCGCTACGTCTTATAGATATAAGGCTAAGGGGTACACGACCTACGCGCAGATGCTGCGTAAGGTGGCCCAGGAGACTGGCAAAATTATGCCAGTCATCTCGGAGGCCATTAGCCGAGACGCGGAGATGCGCACGGACCTGGAGAGATCCAAGGCCGAGGTGGCTCTCCTGAGGGCAAGGCTGACGGCCTTTGAACAGGCCGAGACCGGGCGCGAGGTGGCGCGTACCCCGCGGACGGCGCGACCCATGCCGCCGCCTCCACCTCCTCCTCCGCCGTCGGCCAAGCCGCCGGCGCGGGCCAGGGAGGCCGACGGCGAGTGGCTGCCGGGACAGAAGGGGACGCGACTAGCGTCGCCGCGGGACAGGGCGCGGCAGGCCGAGGAATCGCCGGCTGAGATGGCTGCCCGTATTAGGCGAGAGCTGACGGCGGAGTTCGGCAAACAGATTGCCGAACTCAAGGCTGAAATTACAGCCTTACGCGGTGCTAAAACACCTGCGCCGCGTCCCGTCGCTCTCGCCTCACCGGACGCACGCCCGGGTCCGGGACCAGCCGGCCCGACCCGGAACAAGAAGAGAAACGGGGGTGGCGGTGTCAAAACCGCTACGCCAACCCCACAGCCTCGCCCACTTCCTCCGGCCCCGTCCAATATGGACGAGGGTTGGACCGAGGTGGTCAAGAAAGGCGCCAAACGGGCCAGGGTCGTGGCTACCCCGGCCCAACCCCCACAAAATGAGACGAGGGCAGCGGCCAAAGCCTCCCCCCAACCGGGAAGAGCGCCGACTGCCCGAAACCCGAACGCGACTCCGGCGGCCGCGGTTGCTCCCCAACCGGGTCGAGCACCCGCCGCCGGAAAGAAGAAGAGGGGCAAGAAGTCCAAGAAAAAGTCGCGCGCGCCGCGGCGGGCTGCAGTGGTGGTGACACTGCTGCCGGCCGGCCAGGCGAAGGGGATGACGTACCCCGACGTCATGGCAAAGGCGCGCGCGGCCATTGACTTGGCACAGATAGGGGCGGAGGACGGCCTCCGCATCCGGCATACGGCCAACGGGGCCCGATTGCTGGAGTGTCCAGGCGGCGCCGACAGTGGCGACGTCGCGGACCGCCTAGCGTCGGGCCTCCGGGTCGTCTGGCCGGAGGAGGAGGTCAGAGTGCACAGGCCGGTCAAGATGGCCGAGTTGCGAGTGACCGGCCTGGATGACTGCACCACCAGGGAGGAGGTGGTGGCGGCCATCGCTGCCCAGGGCAAATGTGCCCCGGAGAATGTGGCCGTAGGCGAGCTTCGCCGAGGCTACACCGGGGCCAGCTCTGTCTGGGTGCGGTGCCCGCTGGAGACCGCCAACTCCCTGGCCACCCCTCCGCCCGGAAGGCCGGCTGGGGACCCCGGTAGACTGCGCGTGGGCTGGGTCGCAGCCCACGTGCGGCTACTTGAATCGCGCGCCTGGCGATGCCTCAAATGCTTCGGCACGGGGCATAGCGTCGCCAGGTGCACCAGCACTATTGACCGCAGCGGGCTATGCTTCCGCTGCGGTCAGACCGGACATAAAGCGGCCACGTGCTCGGCCGCGCCGCACTGTGCGCTGTGCGCGGCGGCCGGGCGCAGGGCCGATCACCGGGCGGGGGGCAAGGCTTGCTCCCCGTCCGGTGTTAACACCGAACGGAATAGGCGCCGCAAAGCCAAGCGGCGCCAACAGAGGAAGTCGGCCGGGGGAGTACCGGCCGGCGGTTCGGACCCCGCCGTGGCGACTAGTGCGCCCGATGGCGGGGGCGGCGGAGAAGGGGAGGGAGCGATGGATGTGGTCCAACTTTAATGGACTGCACCCGTCGCTTCCTCCAAGGTAATTTGAACCACTCCGTCAGGGCTCAGGACATGTTAGTCCAGAGCATGGCGGAGTGGTCCATTGACGTGGCTGTGGTCGCCGAGCCGTACTTTGTTCCCCCAGCGGACGACTGCTGGTTCGGGGACGAGAGCGGCTTGGCGGCCATACATATAAGGAGATCCGCGGCGATCCCGCCCCTGGAAATGGTGGCCAGGGGACCCGGGTTCGTCGCGGTAAAGATAGAAGGTACCGTCGTGATCGGGGTGTACTTCTCTCCAAATCGGCCTACTCACGAGTTCGAGCAGTTCCTGGACGGGCTCGGAGCGATCACTCAGCGCTCCGCTCCCCGTCCTGTGATACTTGCGGGGGACCTCAATGCGAAGTCAGTCGCTTGGGGGTCCCCCCGCTCGGACGTTCGGGGTAGGCTGTTGGAAGAGTGGGCGGTCGCGGCCGGGCTCTGTGTCATAAACAGAGGGTCGGTCGCGACATGCGTGCGGTGGCAGGGCGAGTCCATCGTGGACGTAACGTTCGCGAGCTCTGTCATCGCACAGCGCATCCGCGGTTGGGAAGTGTTGGTGGAGGCGGAATCCTTGTCGGATCACCGATACATTCGGTTCGATCTTTCCGCCTCCACGGCAACCGCGGTCGCCCAGGGGACTGCACCCCGGTCACTCCCCAGGTGGGCATTGAAGCTCCTGAATAAGGAGCGCTTGGTGGAAGCCTCCACGGTGGCGGCGTGGACGCCTATGCGTCCACATCCAGTCGATGTCGAGGTCGAGGCGCTGTGGCTCCGGGACACGATGCATCGCATTAGTGATGCTTCGATGCCCCGGGTCGGCCCTCGGCCTCCGGATAGAGCGGCGTACTGGTGGTCGCCCGAGATAGCGCAGCTTCGTGCTGTATGCGTCCGGGCGAGGCGCCGGTGCGCCAGACACCGCCGCCGCATCCTCGCGCGTCGCGACGATCCTGTCGCGTTCGCGGAGGAGGAGGCCCGGCTGTATGGCGAGTACGCGGAAGCGAGGACCGCCATGCGGCTGGCCATCAAGCAGGCCAAGGAAAGGAGCATGGAGGCTCTCTTGGAGACGCTCGACGACGACCCGTGGGGGCGCCCGTACAAGTTGGTGCGCGGAAAGTTGCGCCAGTGGGCGCCTCCCCTGACCGAGCGTCTCCCGCCTCAGCAGCTGCGGGACATCGTCTCGACGTTGTTCCCGCAGGAGCAGGATGGATTTATTCCGCCTGCTATGGGTGAGCCGCCGGATCACACCGGCGGTGAAGCCACTGCTGAGGTGCCTCACATTACGAGAGATGAGCTCCATGTGGCCGTGGTCAAAATGAGCGCGAAAGACACGGCCCCCGGCCCGGACGGCATCCACGGCCGGGTCCTGGCCTTGGCCATCAATGCCCTAGGGGACCGACTCCTCAGGCTATTTAATTCCTGCCTGGAGTCGGGACGGTTTCCCTCGCTCTGGAGGACGGGCAGACTGGTCCTCCTACGTAAGGAGGGGCGCCCGGCGGACTCAGCCGCCGGTTACCGTCCCATCGTGCTGCTGGACGAGGTGGGCAAATTGTTGGAACGCGTTCTGGCAGCCCGCATCGTTCAGCACCTGGTCGGGGTTGGACCCGATCTGTCGGCGGAGCAGTACGGCTTCCGGGAGGGTCGTTCGACCGTAGATGCCATTCTACGTGTCCGGGCCCTCTCGGAGGAGGCCGTCTCCCAGGGTGGGGTGGCCTTGGCGGTGTCGCTCGACATCGCCAATGCCTTTAACACCCTGCCCTGGTCCGTGATTGGGGGGGCACTGGAGAGGCATGGAGTGCCCCTCTATCTCCGCCGGCTGATCGGCTCCTACCTGGAGGCCAGGTCGGTCGAATGTACCGGGTACGGTGGGACCTTGCACCGGTTCCAGGTCGTGCGCGGTGTTCCGCAGGGGTCCGTTCTTGGACCTCTCCTGTGGAATATCGGGTACGACTGGGTGCTGAGGGGCGCCCTCCTCCCGGGCCTTAGCGTCGTGTGTTACGCAGACGACACTTTGGTCGTGGCCCGGGGGGATGACTTCGGAGAGTCTGCCCGTCTTGCCACAGCGGGGGTGGCCCTCGTCGTCGGCAGAATAAAGAGGTTGGGCCTCGACGTGGCGCTAAACAAATCCCAGGCCCTGATGTTTCGGGGGCCTCGGACGGCGCCACCAGTCGACGCCCACATAATGGTTGGAGGCGTCCAGATTGAGGTCGGGGTGCAGTTGAAGTACCTCGGCCTCTTGTTGGATAGCCGTTGGACCTTTCGAGCCCATTTCGCGGACCTGGTCCCCCGATTGGTGAGGGCGGCCGGCCATTTGGGTCGGTTGCTCCCGAACATCGGGGGGCCCAGCCACGCAGTGCGCCGCCTCTATGCGGGGGTGGTGCGCTCGATGGCCCTATACGGTGCGCCCGTCTGGGCCGAGCCTCGCGTTCCGGCAAATCTTGCCCGACGCCTGCGCCGGCCACAGCGCATCGTAGCCATTAGGGTCATCCGTGGGTACCGCACCGTCGCTTTTGAGGCGGCGTGTGTGCTGGCGGGGACGCCGCCCTGGGATCTGGAGGCGGAGGCGATCACCGGCGATTATCGCTGGCGATGCGACCTCCGCGCCCGGGGCGTAGTGCGTCCCCTGCGGGAAGCGGTCCGCGATCGGAAGGTCCAATCTCGGCGGTCCGTAATGGAGTCGTGGGAGAGACGGCTGGCCAACCCCACCTGGGGTCTACGGACCGTCGAGGCGATCCGCCCCGTCCTAAAGGATTGGGTGGGTCGTGGCAAGGGACGCCTCACCTTTTGGATGGTGCAGATGCTGACCGGGCACGGGTGTTTCGGTCGGTATCTGCACCGGATTCAGGTGGAGCCGACGACGAGGTGCCATCACTGTGTAGAGTGTGACCAGGACACACCAGAGCATACGCTCGCGCTGTGCCCCGCTTGGGAGCGGCAGCGTTGTGTCCTGGTCATGCAAATAGGACCGGACTTGTCGCTCCCGGGCGTCGTGGCGTCGATGCTCGGGAGCGACGAGTCCTGGAAGGCGATGCTCGACTTCTGCGAGTCCACCATCTCGCAGAAGCAGGCGGCGGGGCGTGTGAGAGAAAGCTCTTCTCTCTACGCAGAAACCCGCCGCCGTCGAGCAGGGGGTCGGGACCGGGGTCTGGCCCGGATTCTGGCCCCCTAAGAGTTTCGGGTCCCCAACGCATGCGAGTGCGAGCGGGGACCCAAGAAGGTGCCGTGTCTCGCTCAACACGCCCTTACGTCAGAGCAACCGGGGGATGGTAGACCGCGTACTCCCCGACCCACGCTGGTTCTGACCCAGCGGGGTATTCCGTGGGAGGGTGACACGCGGTCCCATCTTGGCGGGCTTCGGAAAGCCCGCCGACCGAGAGAGCCGGTGGCCGTATTCGCCGGCGGCTACCGGTTCGGCGTCCGGGGACGGAGTGACGGGAAAGAATGCCGATGGCGTGACGCGTCGCCCCGTCCCTCATAACCCCGTGCTGGGTTCTGGCCTCAGTCGGGGTTCGGACGCTGAGTGTGAGCGGTTGGAGGTTTTAGTGAGGTTCAACTCCCACATACCCCGCCCGCGGGGCGGGCGGGGATCCGGTGATTTCCTCCAACTGAAAAAAAAAAAAAAAAAAAATAGCGGTATAGCTAGAAATCAAAATTCATCAAATTCTCTAGCTAGGCTTCAGAACTTTTTGTTAGCATCACTGATAGTCATTCGTATTAGTATATCTGCATTAGTTTTCATTGATTTCATTCTGTTTTTATTAAAAAATTAACTTCAAAGTCGTATTTTTCGTATTTTCTTATAAAATTCATTTTGTCTTCGGTTTTGACCGATTTCGTTGATCCATTTTGCTTAATCTTCTTAGTTGTCTCCGCTCCGCCTTCAGCACCTGTAAACAAATAAAATTCATTATAAAAACACATAAAATTAAACATTTTCTCAATAATTCATAGTAAATTCATAGCATTTTTTAACATCTTAAATTTCAAATTCATTTTTTCGTCTCTTTACTTTCTAAACCTTTTAATTTTATTATATTATCAGTCGCGCAATCTCTTTACGCGTCTATCGATACCAATATCTTAGTTCTCCGATCAGTACTTTCCGAGAAATTCGAGGAAAACTGAAGAGTTTAGACCCGCCGTATCCCAGTTTGTTATCAAAAAGTACACCTTAGCGGTATAGCTAGAAATCAAAATTCATCAAATTCTCTAGCTAGGCTTCAGAACTTTTTGTTAGCATCACTGATAGTCATTCGTATTAGTATATCTGCATTAGTTTTCATTGATTTCATTCTGTTTTTATTAAAAAATTAACTTCAAAGTCGTATTTTTCGTATTTTCTTATAAAATTCATTTTGTCTTCGGTTTTGACCGATTTCGTTGATCCATTTTGCTTAATCTTCTTAGTTGTCTCCGCTCCGCCTTCAGCACCTGTAAACAAATAAAATTCATTATAAAAACACATAAAATTAAACATTTTCTCAATAATTCATAGTAAATTCATAGCATTTTTTAACATCTTAAATTTCAAATTCATTTTTTCGTCTCTTTACTTTCTAAACCTTTTAATTTTATTATATTATCAGTCGCGCAATCTCTTTACGCGTCTATCGATACCAATATCTTAGTTCTCCGATCAGTACTTTCCGAGAAATTCGAGGAAAACTGAAGAGTTTAGACCCGCCGTATCCCAGTTTGTTATCAAAAAGTACACCTTAGCGGTATAGCTAGAAATCAAAATTCATCAAATTCTCTAGCTAGGCTTCAGAACTTTTTGTTAGCATCACTGATAGTCATTCGTATTAGTATATCTGCATTAGTTTTCATTGATTTCATTCTGTTTTTATTAAAAAATTAACTTCAAAGTCGTATTTTTCGTATTTTCTTATAAAATTCATTTTGTCTTCGGTTTTGACCGATTTCGTTGATCCATTTTGCTTAATCTTCTTAGTTGTCTCCGCTCCGCCTTCAGCACCTGTAAACAAATAAAATTCATTATAAAAACACATAAAATTAAACATTTTCTCAATAATTCATAGTAAATTCATAGCATTTTTTAACATCTTAAATTTCAAATTCATTTTTTCGTCTCTTTACTTTCTAAACCTTTTAATTTTATTATATTATCAGTCGCGCAATCTCTTTACGCGTCTATCGATACCAATATCTTAGTTCTCCGATCAGTACTTTCCGAGAAATTCGAGGAAAACTGAAGAGTTTAGACCCGCCGTATCCCAGTTTGTTATCAAAAAGTACACCTTAGCGGTATAGCTAGAAATCAAAATTCATCAAATTCTCTAGCTAGGCTTCAGAACTTTTTGTTAGCATCACTGATAGTCATTCGTATTAGTATATCTGCATTAGTTTTCATTGATTTCATTCTGTTTTTATTAAAAAATTAACTTCAAAGTCGTATTTTTCGTATTTTCTTATAAAATTCATTTTGTCTTCGGTTTTGACCGATTTCGTTGATCCATTTTGCTTAATCTTCTTAGTTGTCTCCGCTCCGCCTTCAGCACCTGTAAACAAATAAAATTCATTATAAAAACACATAAAATTAAACATTTTCTCAATAATTCATAGTAAATTCATAGCATTTTTTAACATCTTAAATTTCAAATTCATTTTTTCGTGTCTTTACTTTCTAAACCTTTTAATTTTATTATATTATCAGTCGCGCAATCTCTTTACGCGTCTATCGATACCAATATCTTAGTTCTCCGATCAGTACTTTCCGAGAAATTCGAGGAAAACTGAAGAGTTTAGACCCGCCGTATCCCAGTTTGTTATCAAAAAGTACACCTTAGCGGTATAGCTAGAAATCAAAATTCATCAAATTCTCTAGCTAGGCTTCAGAACTTTTTGTTAGCATCACTGATAGTCATTCGTATTAGTATATCTGCATTAGTTTTCATTGATTTCATTCTGTTTTTATTAAAAAATTAACTTCAAAGTCGTATTTTTCGTATTTTCTTATAAAATTCATTTTGTCTTCGGTTTTGACCGATTTCGTTGATCCATTTTGCTTAATCTTCTTAGTTGTCTCCGCTCCGCCTTCAGCACCTGTAAACAAATAAAATTCATTATAAAAACACATAAAATTAAACATTTTCTCAATAATTCATAGTAAATTCATAGCATTTTTTAACATCTTAAATTTCAAATTCATTTTTTCGTCTCTTTACTTTCTAAACCTTTTAATTTTATTATATTATCAGTCGCGCAATCTCTTTACGCGTCTATCGATACCAATATCTTAGTTCTCCGATCAGTACTTTCCGAGAAATTCGAGGAAAACTGAAGAGTTTAGACCCGCCGTATCCCAGTTTGTTATCAAAAAGTACACCTTAGCGGTATAGCTAGGGGACCCTCGTCACTGGCGTCCGTGGGACTACCACCTTCCTAGAAGGCTAATCCCACACGTGGTCCCCGGGTGGTGCCAAACAGTGACGGGAGAGCGACCGCGAGGCTGAGCGTGTTCACATTTATGTGAACATTCCCTCGGCTTCGCGGTGAGTGATGGACGTTGAGTCCATCACTGAGGTCCGCACGGGGGTGGGCGACCAGGCCCCCGTGACGGAGGATGCTACTGGCGCAGGACCGGAGCAGGCGTCGCTCGCGAGTACCGTCGCGAGCGACGCCTGCTCTGGGGAGCAGATAGGAGGCACACGGCGCAAGCGGAAGTCCGCAGCGCGCCGGAGCTCGGAAACGAGCGAGTCCTCCGACGACGAGACGTCGTGGAAGGCGAGGCTCGTCAGACGGGCGGCCACCACGGCCAAGCCCTACACCGAGCCGACAAAGACCGGGAGGGTCCCGAAGGTGGACGCTCCGGCAACGCCTGCCCCGAGGCAGAAGAAAAGGACCGTTGTCTCGCCGGCGCGCTCGACGACGTCCTTTGCGTCGGCCCGTACGACTGACGGGGAGCTCGACGGGGAGCTCGACGTGAGCCCTGTCGTCGCTCTCGAGGCCCTTAGACGGCAGGTCACCGCTACCTCTTATAGATACAAGGCCAAGGGGTACACGACCTACGCGCAGATGCTGCGTAAGGTGGCCCAGGAGACTGGCAAAATTATGCCAGTCATCTCGGAGGCCATTAGCCGAGACGCGGAGATGCGCACGGACCTGGAGAGATCCAGGGCCGAGGTGGCTCTCCTGAGGGCAAGGCTGACGGCCTTTGAACAGGCCGAGACCGGGCGCGAGGTGGCGCGTACCCCGCGGACGGCGCGACCCATGCCGCCGCCTCCACCTCCTCCTCCGCCGTCGGCCAAGCCGCCGGCGCGGGCCAGGGAGGCCGACGGCGAGTGGCTGCCGGGACAGAAAGGGACGCGACTCGCGTCGCCGCGGGACAGGGCGCGGCAGGCCGAGGAATCGCCGGCTGAGATGGCTGCCCGTATTAGGCGAGAGCTGACGGCGGAGTTCGGCAAACAGATTGCCGAACTCAAGGCTGAAATTACAGCCTTACGCGGTGCTAAAACACCTGCGCCGCGTCCCGTCGCTCTCGCCTCACCGGACGCACGCCCGGGTCCGGGACCAACCGGCCCGACCCGGAACAAGAAGAGGAACGGGGGTGGCGGTGTCAAAACCGCTACGCCAACCCCACAGCCTCGCCCACTTCCTCCGGCCCCGTCCAATATGGACGAGGGTTGGACCGAGGTGGTCAAGAAAGGCGCCAAACGGGCCAGGGTCGTGGCTACCCCGGCCCAACCCCCACAAAATGAGACGAGGGCAGCGGCCAAAGCCTCCCCCCAACCGGGAGGAGCGCCGACTGCCCGAAACCCGAACGCGACCCCGGCGGCCGCGGTTGCTCCCCAACCGGGTCGAGCACCCGCCGCCGGAAAGAAGAAAAGGGGCAAGAAGTCCAAGAAAAAGTCGCGCGCGCCGCGGCGGGCTGCAGTGGTGGTGACACTGCTGCCGGCCGGCCAGGCGAAGGGGATGACGTACCCCGACGTCATGGCAAAGGCGCGCGCGGCCATTGACTTGGCACAGATAGGGGCGGAGGACGGCCTCCGCATCCGGCATACGGCCAACGGGGCCCGATTGCTGGAGTGTCCAGGCGGCGCCGACAGTGGCGACGTCGCGGACCGCCTAGCGTCGGGCCTCCGGGTCGTCTGGCCGGAGGAGGAGGTCAGAGTGCACAGGCCGGTCAAGATGGCCGAGTTGCGAGTGACCGGCCTGGATGACTGCACCACCAGGGAGGAGGTGGTGGCGGCCATCGCTGCCCAGGGCAAATGTGCCCCGGAGAATGTGGCCGTAGGCGAGCTTCGCCGAGGCTACACCGGGGCCAGCTCTGTCTGGGTGCGGTGCCCGCTGGAGACCGCCAACTCCCTGGCCACCCCTCCGCCCGGAAGGCCGGCTGGGGACCCCGGTAGACTGCGCGTGGGCTGGGTCGCAGCCCACGTGCGGCTACTTGAATCGCGCGCCTGGCGATGCCTCAAATGCTTCGGCACGGGGCATAGCGTCGCCAGGTGCACCAGCACTGTTGACCGCAGCGGGCTATGCTTCCGCTGCGGTCAGACCGGACATAAAGCGGCCACGTGCTCGGCCGCGCCGCACTGTGCGCTGTGCGCGGCGGCCGGGCGCAGGGCCGATCACCGGGCGGGGGGCAAGGCTTGCTCCCCGTCCGGTGTTAACACCGAACGGAATAGGCGCCGCAAAGCCAAGCGGCGCCAACAGAGGAAGTCGGCCGGGGGAGTACCGGCCGGCGGTTCGGACCCCGCCGTGGCGACTAGTGCGCCCGATGGCGGGGGCGGCGGAGAAGGGGAGGGAGCGATGGATGTGGTCCAACTTTAATGGACTGCACCCGTCGCTTCCTCCAAGGTAATTTGAACCACTCCGTCAGGGCTCAGGACATGTTAGTCCAGAGCATGGCGGAGTGGTCCATTGACGTGGCTGTGGTCGCCGAGCCGTACTTTGTTCCCCCAGCGGACGACTGCTGGTTCGGGGACGAGAGCGGCTTGGCGGCCATACATATAAGGAGATCCGCGGCGATCCCGCCCCTGGAAATGGTGGCCAGGGGACCCGGGTTCGTCGCGGTAAAGATAGAAGGTACCGTCGTGATCGGGGTGTACTTCTCTCCAAATCGGCCTACTCACGAGTTCGAGCAGTTCCTGGACGGGCTCGGAGCGATCACTCAGCGCTCCGCTCCCCGTCCTGTGATACTTGCGGGGGACCTCAATGCGAAGTCAGTCGCTTGGGGGTCCCCCCGCTCGGACGTTCGGGGTAGGCTGTTGGAAGAGTGGGCGGTCGCGGCCGGGCTCTGTGTCATAAACAGAGGGTCGGTCGCGACATGCGTGCGGTGGCAGGGCGAGTCCATCGTGGACGTAACGTTCGCGAGCTCTGTCATCGCACAGCGCATCCGCGGTTGGGAAGTGTTGGTGGAGGCGGAATCCTTGTCGGATCACCGATACATTCGGTTCGATCTTTCCGCCTCCACGGCAACCGCGGTCGCCCAGGGGACTGCACCCCGGTCACTCCCCAGGTGGGCATTGAAGCTCCTGAATAAGGAGCGCTTGGTGGAAGCCTCCACGGTGGCGGCGTGGACGCCTATGCGTCCACATCCAGTCGATGTCGAGGTCGAGGCGCTGTGGCTCCGGGACACGATGCATCGCATTAGTGATGCTTCGATGCCCCGGGTCGGCCCTCGGCCTCCGGATAGAGCGGCGTACTGGTGGTCGCCCGAGATAGCGCAGCTTCGTGCTGTATGCGTCCGGGCGAGGCGCCGGTGCGCCAGACACCGCCGCCGCATCCTCGCGCGTCGCGACGATCCTGTCGCGTTCGCGGAGGAGGAGGCCCGGCTGTATGGCGAGTACGCGGAAGCGAGGACCGCCATGCGGCTGGCCATCAAGCAGGCCAAGGAAAGGAGCATGGAGGCTCTCTTGGAGACGCTCGACGACGACCCGTGGGGGCGCCCGTACAAGTTGGTGCGCGGAAAGTTGCGACAGTGGGCGCCTCCCCTGACCGAGCGTCTCCCGCCTCAGCAGCTGCGGGACATCGTCTCGACGTTGTTCCCGCAGGAGCAGGATGGATTTATTCCGCCTGCTATGGGTGAGCCGCCGGATCACACCGGCGGTGAAGCCACTGCTGAGGTGCCTCACATTACGAGAGATGAGCTCCATGTGGCCGTGGTCAAAATGAGCGCGAAAGACACGGCCCCCGGCCCGGACGGCATCCACGGCCGGGTCCTGGCCTTGGCCATCAATGCCCTAGGGGACCGACTCCTCAGGCTATTTAATTCCTGCCTGGAGTCGGGACGGTTTCCCTCGCTCTGGAGGACGGGCAGACTGGTCCTCCTACGTAAGGAGGGGCGCCCGGCGGACTCAGCCGCCGGTTACCGTCCCATCGTGCTGCTGGACGAGGTGGGCAAATTGTTGGAACGCGTTCTGGCAGCCCGCATCGTTCAGCACCTGGTCGGGGTTGGACCCGATCTGTCGGCGGAGCAGTACGGCTTCCGGGAGGGTCGTTCGACCGTAGATGCCATTCTACGTGTCCGGGCCCTCTCGGAGGAGGCCGTCTCCCAGGGTGGGGTGGCCTTGGCGGTGTCGCTCGACATCGCCAATGCCTTTAACACCCTGCCCTGGTCCGTGATTGGGGGGGCACTGGAGAGGCATGGAGTGCCCCTCTATCTCCGCCGGCTGATCGGCTCCTACCTGGAGGCCAGGTCGGTCGAATGTACCGGGTACGGTGGGACCTTGCACCGGTTCCAGGTCGTGCGCGGTGTTCCGCAGGGGTCCGTTCTTGGACCTCTCCTGTGGAATATCGGGTACGACTGGGTGCTGAGGGGCGCCCTCCTCCCGGGCCTTAGCGTCGTGTGTTACGCAGACGACACTTTGGTCGTGGCCCGGGGGGATGACTTCGGAGAGTCTGCCCGTCTTGCCACAGCAGGGGTGGCCCTCGTCGTCGGCAGAATAAAGAGGTTGGGCCTCGACGTGGCGCTAAACAAATCCCAGGCCCTGATGTTTCGGGGGCCTCGGACGGCGCCACCAGTCGACGCCCACATAATGGTTGGAGGCGTCCAGATTGAGGTCGGGGTGCAGTTGAAGTACCTCGGCCTCTTGTTGGATAGCCGTTGGACCTTTCGAGCCCATTTCGCGGACCTGGTCCCCCGATTGGTGAGGGCGGCCGGCCATTTGGGTCGGTTGCTCCCGAACATCGGGGGGCCCAGCCACGCAGTGCGCCGCCTCTATGCGGGGGTGGTGCGCTCGATGGCCCTATACGGTGCGCCCGTCTGGGCCGAGCCTCGCGTTCCGGCAAATCTTGCCCGACGCCTGCGCCGGCCACAGCGCATCGTAGCCATTAGGGTCATCCGTGGGTACCGCACCGTCGCTTTTGAGGCGGCGTGTGTGCTGGCGGGGACGCCGCCCTGGGATCTGGAGGCGGAGGCGATCACCGGCGATTATCGCTGGCGATGCGACCTCCGCGCCCGGGGCGTAGTGCGTCCCCTGCGGGAAGCGGTCCGCGATCGGAAGGTCCAATCTCGGCGGTCCGTAATGGAGTCGTGGGAGAGACGGCTGGCCAACCCCACCTGGGGTCTACGGACCGTCGAGGCGATCCGCCCCGTCCTAAAGGATTGGGTGGGTCGTGGCAAGGGACGCCTCACCTTTTGGATGGTGCAGATGCTGACCGGGCACGGGTGTTTCGGTCGGTATCTGCACCGGATTCAGGTGGAGCCGACGACGAGGTGCCATCACTGTGTAGAGTGTGACCAGGACACACCAGAGCATACGCTCGCGCTGTGCCCCGCTTGGGAGCGGCAGCGTTGTGTCCTGGTCATGCAAATAGGACCGGACTTGTCGCTCCCGGGCGTCGTGGCGTCGATGCTCGGGAGCGACGAGTCCTGGAAGGCGATGCTCGACTTCTGCGAGTCCACCATCTCGCAGAAGCAGGCGGCGGGGCGTGTGAGAGAAAGCTCTTCTCTCTACGCAGAAACCCGCCGCCGTCGAGCAGGGGGTCGGGACCGGGGTCTGGCCCGGATTCTGGCCCCCTAAGAGTTTCGGGTCCCCAACGCATGCGAGTGCGAGCGGGGACCCAAGAAGGTGCCGTGTCTCGCTCAACACGCCCTTACGTCAGAGCAACCGGGGGATGGTAGACCGCGTACTCCCCGACCCACGCTGGTTCTGACCCAGCGGGGTATTCCGTGGGAGGGTGACACGCGGTCCCATCTTGGCGGGCTTCGGAAAGCCCGCCGACCGAGAGAGCCGGTGGCCGTATTCGCCGGCGGCTACCGGTTCGGCGTCCGGGGACGGAGTGACGGGAAAGAATGCCGATGGCGTGACGCGTCGCCCCGTCCCTCATAACCCCGTGCTGGGTTCTGGCCTCAGTCGGGGTTCGGACGCTGAGTGTGAGCGGTTGGAGGTTTTAGTGAGGTTCAACTCCCACATACCCCGCCCGCGGGGCGGGCGGGGATCCGGTGATTTCCTCCAACTGAAAAAAAAAAAAAAAAAAAAAATAGCGGTATAGCTAGAAATCAAAATTCATCAAATTCTCTAGCTAGGCTTCAGAACTTTTTGTTAGCATCACTGATAGTCATTCGTATTAGTATATCTGCATTAGTTTTCATTGATTTCATTCTGTTTTTATTAAAAAATTAACTTCAAAGTCGTATTTTTCGTATTTTCTTATAAAATTCATTTTGTCTTCGGTTTTGACCGATTTCGTTGATCCATTTTGCTTAATCTTCTTAGTTGTCTCCGCTCCGCCTTCAGCACCTGTAAACAAATAAAATTCATTATAAAAACACATAAAATTAAACATTTTCTCAATAATTCATAGTAAATTCATAGCATTTTTTAACATCTTAAATTTCAAATTCATTTTTTCGTCTCTTTACTTTCTAAACCTTTTAATTTTATTATATTATCAGTCGCGCAATCTCTTTACGCGTCTATCGATACCAATATCTTAGTTCTCCGATCAGTACTTTCCGAGAAATTCGAGGAAAACTGAAGAGTTTAGACCCGCCGTATCCCAGTTTGTTATCAAAAAGTACACCTTAGCGGTATAGCTAGAAATCAAAATTCATCAAATTCTCTAGCTAGGCTTCAGAACTTTTTGTTAGCATCACTGATAGTCATTCGTATTAGTATATCTGCATTAGTTTTCATTGATTTCATTCTGTTTTTATTAAAAAATTAACTTCAAAGTCGTATTTTTCGTATTTTCTTATAAAA
Organism: Trilocha varians; assembly: GCA_030269945.2. Lineage (NCBI taxonomy): Eukaryota > Metazoa > Arthropoda > Insecta > Lepidoptera > Bombycidae > Trilocha > Trilocha varians. The sequence goes on from AP028279.1 coordinate 83,692, forward strand.
TTCATTTTGTCTTCGGTTTTGACCGATTTCGTTGATCCATTTTGCTTAATCTTCTTAGTTGTCTCCGCTCCGCCTTCAGCACCTGTAAACAAATAAAATTCATTATAAAAACACATAAAATTAAACATTTTCTCAATAATTCATAGTAAATTCATAGCATTTTTTAACATCTTAAATTTCAAATTCATTTTTTCGTCTCTTTACTTTCTAAACCTTTTAATTTTATTATATTATCAGTCGCGCAATCTCTTTACGCGTCTATCGATACCAATATCTTAGTTCTCCGATCAGTACTTTCCGAGAAATTCGAGGAAAACTGAAGAGTTTAGACCCGCCGTATCCCAGTTTGTTATCAAAAAGTACACCTTAGCGGTATAGCTAGAAATCAAAATTCATCAAATTCTCTAGCTAGGCTTCAGAACTTTTTGTTAGCATCACTGATAGTCATTCGTATTAGTATATCTGCATTAGTTTTCATTGATTTCATTCTGTTTTTATTAAAAAATTAACTTCAAAGTCGTATTTTTCGTATTTTCTTATAAAATTCATTTTGTCTTCGGTTTTGACCGATTTCGTTGATCCATTTTGCTTAATCTTCTTAGTTGTCTCCGCTCCGCCTTCAGCACCTGTAAACAAATAAAATTCATTATAAAAACACATAAAATTAAACATTTTCTCAATAATTCATAGTAAATTCATAGCATTTTTTAACATCTTAAATTTCAAATTCATTTTTTCGTCTCTTTACTTTCTAAACCTTTTAATTTTATTATATTATCAGTCGCGCAATCTCTTTACGCGTCTATCGATACCAATATCTTAGTTCTCCGATCAGTACTTTCCGAGAAATTCGAGGAAAACTGAAGAGTTTAGACCCGCCGTATCCCAGTTTGTTATCAAAAAGTACACCTTAGCGGTATAGCTGGGGACCCTCGTCACTGGCGTCCGTGGGACTACCACCTTCCTAGAAGGCTAACCCCACACGTGGTCCCCGGGTGGTGCCAAACAGTGACGGGAGAGCGACCGCGAGGCTGAGCGTGTTCACATTTATGTGAACATTCCCTCGGCTTCGCGGTGAGTGATGGACGTTGAGTCCATCACTGAGGTCCGCACGGGGGTGGGCGACCAGGCCCCCGTGACGGAGGATGCTACTGGCGCAGGACCGGAGCAGGCGTCGCTCGCGAGTACCGTCGCGAGCGACGCCTGCTCTGGGGAGCAGATAGGAGGCACACGGCGCAAGCGGAAGTCCGCAGCGCGCCGGAGCTCGGAAACGAGCGAGTCCTCCGACGACGAGACGTCGTGGAAGGCGAGGCTCGTCAGACGGGCGGCCACCACGGCCAAGCCCTACACCGAGCCGACAAAGACCGGGAGGGTCCCGAAGGTGGACGCTCCGGCAACGCCTGCCCCGAGGCAGAAGAAAAGGACCGTTGTCTCGCCGGCGCGCTCGACGACGTCCTTTGCGTCGGCCCGTACGACTGACGGGGAGCTCGACGGGGAGCTCGACGTGAGCCCTGTCGTCGCTCTCGAGGCCCTTAGACGGCAGGTCACCGCTACCTCTTATAGATACAAGGCCAAGGGGTACACGACCTACGCGCAGATGCTGCGTAAGGTGGCCCAGGAGACTGGCAAAATTATGCCAGTCATCTCGGAGGCCATTAGCCGAGACGCGGAGATGCGCACGGACCTGGAGAGATCCAGGGCCGAGGTGGCTCTCCTGAGGGCAAGGCTGACGGCCTTTGAACAGGCCGAGACCGGGCGCGAGGTGGCGCGTACCCCGCGGACGGCGCGACCCATGCCGCCGCCTCCACCTCCTCCTCCGCCGTCGGCCAAGCCGCCGGCGCGGGCCAGGGAGGCCGACGGCGAGTGGCTGCCGGGACAGAAAGGGACGCGACTCGCGTCGCCGCGGGACAGGGCGCGGCAGGCCGAGGAATCGCCGGCTGAGATGGCTGCCCGTATTAGGCGAGAGCTGACGGCGGAGTTCGGCAAACAGATTGCCGAACTCAAGGCTGAAATTACAGCCTTACGCGGTGCTAAAACACCTGCGCCGCGTCCCGTCGCTCTCGCCTCACCGGACGCACGCCCGGGTCCGGGACCAACCGGCCCGACCCGGAACAAGAAGAGGAACGGGGGTGGCGGTGTCAAAACCGCTACGCCAACCCCACAGCCTCGCCCACTTCCTCCGGCCCCGTCCAATATGGACGAGGGTTGGACCGAGGTGGTCAAGAAAGGCGCCAAACGGGCCAGGGTCGTGGCTACCCCGGCCCAACCCCCACAAAATGAGACGAGGGCAGCGGCCAAAGCCTCCCCCCAACCGGGAGGAGCGCCGACTGCCCGAAACCCGAACGCGACCCCGGCGGCCGCGGTTGCTCCCCAACCGGGTCGAGCACCCGCCGCCGGAAAGAAGAAAAGGGGCAAGAAGTCCAAGAAAAAGTCGCGCGCGCCGCGGCGGGCTGCAGTGGTGGTGACACTGCTGCCGGCCGGCCAGGCGAAGGGGATGACGTACCCCGACGTCATGGCAAAGGCGCGCGCGGCCATTGACTTGGCACAGATAGGGGCGGAGGACGGCCTCCGCATCCGGCATACGGCCAACGGGGCCCGATTGCTGGAGTGTCCAGGCGGCGCCGACAGTGGCGACGTCGCGGACCGCCTAGCGTCGGGCCTCCGGGTCGTCTGGCCGGAGGAGGAGGTCAGAGTGCACAGGCCGGTCAAGATGGCCGAGTTGCGAGTGACCGGCCTGGATGACTGCACCACCAGGGAGGAGGTGGTGGCGGCCATCGCTGCCCAGGGCAAATGTGCCCCGGAGAATGTGGCCGTAGGCGAGCTTCGCCGAGGCTACACCGGGGCCAGCTCTGTCTGGGTGCGGTGCCCGCTGGAGACCGCCAACTCCCTGGCCACCCCTCCGCCCGGAAGGCCGGCTGGGGACCCCGGTAGACTGCGCGTGGGCTGGGTCGCAGCCCACGTGCGGCTACTTGAATCGCGCGCCTGGCGATGCCTCAAATGCTTCGGCACGGGGCATAGCGTCGCCAGGTGCACCAGCACTGTTGACCGCAGCGGGCTATGCTTCCGCTGCGGTCAGACCGGACATAAAGCGGCCACGTGCTCGGCCGCGCCGCACTGTGCGCTGTGCGCGGCGGCCGGGCGCAGGGCCGATCACCGGGCGGGGGGCAAGGCTTGCTCCCCGTCCGGTGTTAACACCGAACGGAATAGGCGCCGCAAAGCCAAGCGGCGCCAACAGAGGAAGTCGGCCGGGGGAGTACCGGCCGGCGGTTCGGACCCCGCCGTGGCGACTAGTGCGCCCGATGGCGGGGGCGGCGGAGAAGGGGAGGGAGCGATGGATGTGGTCCAACTTTAATGGACTGCACCCGTCGCTTCCTCCAAGGTAATTTGAACCACTCCGTCAGGGCTCAGGACATGTTAGTCCAGAGCATGGCGGAGTGGTCCATTGACGTGGCTGTGGTCGCCGAGCCGTACTTTGTTCCCCCAGCGGACGACTGCTGGTTCGGGAACGAGAGCGGCTTGGCGGCCATACATATAAGGAGATCCGCGGCGATCCCGCCCCTGGAAATGGTGGCCAGGGGACCCGGGTTCGTCGCGGTAAAGATAGAAGGTACCGTCGTGATCGGGGTGTACTTCTCTCCAAATCGGCCTACTCACGAGTTCGAGCAGTTCCTGGACGGGCTCGGAGCGATCACTCAGCGCTCCGCTCCCCGTCCTGTGATACTTGCGGGGGACCTCAATGCGAAGTCAGTCGCTTGGGGGTCCCCCCGCTCGGACGTTCGGGGTAGGCTGTTGGAAGAGTGGGCGGTCGCGGCCGGGCTCTGTGTCATAAACAGAGGGTCGGTCGCGACATGCGTGCGGTGGCAGGGCGAGTCCATCGTGGACGTAACGTTCGCGAGCTCTGTCATCGCACAGCGCATCCGCGGTTGGGAAGTGTTGGTGGAGGCGGAATCCTTGTCGGATCACCGATACATTCGGTTCGATCTTTCCGCCTCCACGGCAACCGCGGTCGCCCAGGGGACTGCACCCCGGTCACTCCCCAGGTGGGCATTGAAGCTCCTGAATAAGGAGCGCTTGGTGGAAGCCTCCACGGTGGCGGCGTGGACGCCTATGCGTCCACATCCAGTCGATGTCGAGGTCGAGGCGCTGTGGCTCCGGGACACGATGCATCGCATTAGTGATGCTTCGATGCCCCGGGTCGGCCCTCGGCCTCCGGATAGAGCGGCGTACTGGTGGTCGCCCGAGATAGCGCAGCTTCGTGCTGTATGCGTCCGGGCGAGGCGCCGGTGCGCCAGACACCGCCGCCGCATCCTCGCGCGTCGCGACGATCCTGTCGCGTTCGCGGAGGAGGAGGCCCGGCTGTATGGCGAGTACGCGGAAGCGAGGACCGCCATGCGGCTGGCCATCAAGCAGGCCAAGGAAAGGAGCATGGAGGCTCTCTTGGAGACGCTCGACGACGACCCGTGGGGGCGCCCGTACAAGTTGGTGCGCGGAAAGTTGCGACAGTGGGCGCCTCCCCTGACCGAGCGTCTCCCGCCTCAGCAGCTGCGGGACATCGTCTCGACGTTGTTCCCGCAGGAGCAGGATGGATTTATTCCGCCTGCTATGGGTGAGCCGCCGGATCACACCGGCGGTGAAGCCACTGCTGAGGTGCCTCACATTACGAGAGATGAGCTCCATGTGGCCGTGGTCAAAATGAGCGCGAAAGACACGGCCCCCGGCCCGGACGGCATCCACGGCCGGGTCCTGGCCTTGGCCATCAATGCCCTAGGGGACCGACTCCTCAGGCTATTTAATTCCTGCCTGGAGTCGGGACGGTTTCCCTCGCTCTGGAGGACGGGCAGACTGGTCCTCCTACGTAAGGAGGGGCGCCCGGCGGACTCAGCCGCCGGTTACCGTCCCATCGTGCTGCTGGACGAGGTGGGCAAATTGTTGGAACGCGTTCTGGCAGCCCGCATCGTTCAGCACCTGGTCGGGGTTGGACCCGATCTGTCGGCGGAGCAGTACGGCTTCCGGGAGGGTCGTTCGACCGTAGATGCCATTCTACGTGTCCGGGCCCTCTCGGAGGAGGCCGTCTCCCAGGGTGGGGTGGCCTTGGCGGTGTCGCTCGACATCGCCAATGCCTTTAACACCCTGCCCTGGTCCGTGATTGGGGGGGCACTGGAGAGGCATGGAGTGCCCCTCTATCTCCGCCGGCTGATCGGCTCCTACCTGGAGGCCAGGTCGGTCGAATGTACCGGGTACGGTGGGACCTTGCACCGGTTCCAGGTCGTGCGCGGTGTTCCGCAGGGGTCCGTTCTTGGACCTCTCCTGTGGAATATCGGGTACGACTGGGTGCTGAGGGGCGCCCTCCTCCCGGGCCTTAGCGTCGTGTGTTACGCAGACGACACTTTGGTCGTGGCCCGGGGGGATGACTTCGGAGAGTCTGCCCGTCTTGCCACAGCAGGGGTGGCCCTCGTCGTCGGCAGAATAAAGAGGTTGGGCCTCGACGTGGCGCTAAACAAATCCCAGGCCCTGATGTTTCGGGGGCCTCGGACGGCGCCACCAGTCGACGCCCACATAATGGTTGGAGGCGTCCAGATTGAGGTCGGGGTGCAGTTGAAGTACCTCGGCCTCTTGTTGGATAGCCGTTGGACCTTTCGAGCCCATTTCGCGGACCTGGTCCCCCGATTGGTGAGGGCGGCCGGCCATTTGGGTCGGTTGCTCCCGAACATCGGGGGGCCCAGCCACGCAGTGCGCCGCCTCTATGCGGGGGTGGTGCGCTCGATGGCCCTATACGGTGCGCCCGTCTGGGCCGAGCCTCGCGTTCCGGCAAATCTTGCCCGACGCCTGCGCCGGCCACAGCGCATCGTAGCCATTAGGGTCATCCGTGGGTACCGCACCGTCGCTTTTGAGGCGGCGTGTGTGCTGGCGGGGACGCCGCCCTGGGATCTGGAGGCGGAGGCGATCACCGGCGATTATCGCTGGCGATGCGACCTCCGCGCCCGGGGCGTAGTGCGTCCCCTGCGGGAAGCGGTCCGCGATCGGAAGGTCCAATCTCGGCGGTCCGTAATGGAGTCGTGGGAGAGACGGCTGGCCAACCCCACCTGGGGTCTACGGACCGTCGAGGCGATCCGCCCCGTCCTAAAGGATTGGGTGGGTCGTGGCAAGGGACGCCTCACCTTTTGGATGGTGCAGATGCTGACCGGGCACGGGTGTTTCGGTCGGTATCTGCACCGGATTCAGGTGGAGCCGACGACGAGGTGCCATCACTGTGTAGAGTGTGACCAGGACACACCAGAGCATACGCTCGCGCTGTGCCCCGCTTGGGAGCGGCAGCGTTGTGTCCTGGTCATGCAAATAGGACCGGACTTGTCGCTCCCGGGCGTCGTGGCGTCGATGCTCGGGAGCGACGAGTCCTGGAAGGCGATGCTCGACTTCTGCGAGTCCACCATCTCGCAGAAGCAGGCGGCGGGGCGTGTGAGAGAAAGCTCTTCTCTCTACGCAGAAACCCGCCGCCGTCGAGCAGGGGGTCGGGACCGGGGTCTGGCCCGGATTCTGGCCCCCTAAGAGTTTCGGGTCCCCAACGCATGCGAGTGCGAGCGGGGACCCAAGAAGGTGCCGTGTCTCGCTCAACACGCCCTTACGTCAGAGCAACCGGGGGATGGTAGACCGCGTACTCCCCGACCCACGCTGGTTCTGACCCAGCGGGGTATTCCGTGGGAGGGTGACACGCGGTCCCATCTTGGCGGGCTTCGGAAAGCCCGCCGACCGAGAGAGCCGGTGGCCGTATTCGCCGGCGGCTACCGGTTCGGCGTCCGGGGACGGAGTGACGGGAAAGAATGCCGATGGCGTGACGCGTCGCCCCGTCCCTCATAACCCCGTGCTGGGTTCTGGCCTCAGTCGGGGTTCGGACGCTGAGTGTGAGCGGTTGGAGGTTTTAGTGAGGTTCAACTCCCACATACCCCCGCCCGCGGGGCGGGCGGGGATCCGGTTATTACCTCAAACTTAAAAAAAAAAAAAAAAAAAAATAGCGGTATAGCTAGAAATCAAAATTCATCAAATTCTCTAGCTAGGCTTCAGAACTTTTTGTTAGCATCACTGATAGTCATTCGTATTAGTATATCTGCATTAGTTTTCATTGATTTCATTCTGTTTTTATTAAAAAATTAACTTCAAAGTCGTATTTTTCGTATTTTCTTATAAAATTCATTTTGTCTTCGGTTTTGACCGATTTCGTTGATCCATTTTGCTTAATCTTCTTAGTTGTCTCCGCTCCGCCTTCAGCACCTGTAAACAAATAAAATTCATTATAAAAACACATAAAATTAAACATTTTCTCAATAATTCATAGTAAATTCATAGCATTTTTTAACATCTTAAATTTCAAATTCATTTTTTCGTCTCTTTACTTTCTAAACCTTTTAATTTTATTATATTATCAGTCGCGCAATCTCTTTACGCGTCTATCGATACCAATATCTTAGTTCTCCGATCAGTACTTTCCGAGAAATTCGAGGAAAACTGAAGAGTTTAGACCCGCCGTATCCCAGTTTGTTATCAAAAAGTACACCTTAGCGGTATAGCTAGAAATCAAAATTCATCAAATTCTCTAGCTAGGCTTCAGAACTTTTTGTTAGCATCACTGATAGTCATTCGTATTAGTATATCTGCATTAGTTTTCATTGATTTCATTCTGTTTTTATTAAAAAATTAACTTCAAAGTCGTATTTTTCGTATTTTCTTATAAAATTCATTTTGTCTTCGGTTTTGACCGATTTCGTTGATCCATTTTGCTTAATCTTCTTAGTTGTCTCCGCTCCGCCTTCAGCACCTGTAAACAAATAAAATTCATTATAAAAACACATAAAATTAAACATTTTCTCAATAATTCATAGTAAATTCATAGCATTTTTTAACATCTTAAATTTCAAATTCATTTTTTCGTCTCTTTACTTTCTAAACCTTTTAATTTTATTATATTATCAGTCGCGCAATCTCTTTACGCGTCTATCGATACCAATATCTTAGTTCTCCGATCAGTACTTTCCGAGAAATTCGAGGAAAACTGAAGAGTTTAGACCCGCCGTATCCCAGTTTGTTATCAAAAAGTACACCTTAGCGGTATAGCTAGAAATCAAAATTCATCAAATTCTCTAGCTAGGCTTCAGAACTTTTTGTTAGCATCACTGATAGTCATTCGTATTAGTATATCTGCATTAGTTTTCATTGATTTCATTCTGTTTTTATTAAAAAATTAACTTCAAAGTCGTATTTTTCGTATTTTCTTATAAAATTCATTTTGTCTTCGGTTTTGACCGATTTCGTTGATCCATTTTGCTTAATCTTCTTAGTTGTCTCCGCTCCGCCTTCAGCACCTGTAAACAAATAAAATTCATTATAAAAACACATAAAATTAAACATTTTCTCAATAATTCATAGTAAATTCATAGCATTTTTTAACATCTTAAATTTCAAATTCATTTTTTCGTCTCTTTACTTTCTAAACCTTTTAATTTTATTATATTATCAGTCGCGCAATCTCTTTACGCGTCTATCGATACCAATATCTTAGTTCTCCGATCAGTACTTTCCGAGAAATTCGAGGAAAACTGAAGAGTTTAGACCCGCCGTATCCCAGTTTGTTATCAAAAAGTACACCTTAGCGGTATAGCTAGAAATCAAAATTCATCAAATTCTCTAGCTAGGCTTCAGAACTTTTTGTTAGCATCACTGATAGTCATTCGTATTAGTATATCTGCATTAGTTTTCATTGATTTCATTCTGTTTTTATTAAAAAATTAACTTCAAAGTCGTATTTTTCGTATTTTCTTATAAAATTCATTTTGTCTTCGGTTTTGACCGATTTCGTTGATCCATTTTGCTTAATCTTCTTAGTTGTCTCCGCTCCGCCTTCAGCACCTGTAAACAAATAAAATTCATTATAAAAACACATAAAATTAAACATTTTCTCAATAATTCATAGTAAATTCATAGCATTTTTTAACATCTTAAATTTCAAATTCATTTTTTCGTCTCTTTACTTTCTAAACCTTTTAATTTTATTATATTATCAGTCGCGCAATCTCTTTACGCGTCTATCGATACCAATATCTTAGTTCTCCGATCAGTACTTTCCGAGAAATTCGAGGAAAACTGAAGAGTTTAGACCCGCCGTATCCCAGTTTGTTATCAAAAAGTACACCTTAGCGGTATAGCTAGAAATCAAAATTCATCAAATTCTCTAGCTAGGCTTCAGAACTTTTTGTTAGCATCACTGATAGTCATTCGTATTAGTATATCTGCATTAGTTTTCATTGATTTCATTCTGTTTTTATTAAAAAATTAACTTCAAAGTCGTATTTTTCGTATTTTCTTATAAAATTCATTTTGTCTTCGGTTTTGACCGATTTCGTTGATCCATTTTGCTTAATCTTCTTAGTTGTCTCCGCTCCGCCTTCAGCACCTGTAAACAAATAAAATTCATTATAAAAACACATAAAATTAAACATTTTCTCAATAATTCATAGTAAATTCATAGCATTTTTTAACATCTTAAATTTCAAATTCATTTTTTCGTCTCTTTACTTTCTAAACCTTTTAATTTTATTATATTATCAGTCGCGCAATCTCTTTACGCGTCTATCGATACCAATATCTTAGTTCTCCGATCAGTACTTTCCGAGAAATTCGAGGAAAACTGAAGAGTTTAGACCCGCCGTATCCCAGTTTGTTATCAAAAAGTACACCTTAGCGGTATAGCTAGAAATCAAAATTCATCAAATTCTCTAGCTAGGCTTCAGAACTTTTTGTTAGCATCACTGATAGTCATTCGTATTAGTATATCTGCATTAGTTTTCATTGATTTCATTCTGTTTTTATTAAAAAATTAACTTCAAAGTCGTATTTTTCGTATTTTCTTATAAAATTCATTTTGTCTTCGGTTTTGACCGATTTCGTTGATCCATTTTGCTTAATCTTCTTAGTTGTCTCCGCTCCGCCTTCAGCACCTGTAAACAAATAAAATTCATTATAAAAACACATAAAATTAAACATTTTCTCAATAATTCATAGTAAATTCATAGCATTTTTTAACATCTTAAATTTCAAATTCATTTTTTCGTCTCTTTACTTTCTAAACCTTTTAATTTTATTATATTATCAGTCGCGCAATCTCTTTACGCGTCTATCGATACCAATATCTTAGTTCTCCGATCAGTACTTTCCGAGAAATTCGAGGAAAACTGAAGAGTTTAGACCCGCCGTATCCCAGTTTGTTATCAAAAAGTACACCTTAGCGGTATAGCTAGAAATCAAAATTCATCAAATTCTCTAGCTAGGCTTCAGAACTTTTTGTTAGCATCACTGATAGTCATTCGTATTAGTATATCTGCATTAGTTTTCATTGATTTCATTCTGTTTTTATTAAAAAATTAACTTCAAAGTCGTATTTTTCGTATTTTCTTATAAAATTCATTTTGTCTTCGGTTTTGACCGATTTCGTTGATCCATTTTGCTTAATCTTCTTAGTTGTCTCCGCTCCGCCTTCAGCACCTGTAAACAAATAAAATTCATTATAAAAACACATAAAATTAAACATTTTCTCAATAATTCATAGTAAATTCATAGCATTTTTTAACATCTTAAATTTCAAATTCATTTTTTCGTCTCTTTACTTTCTAAACCTTTTAATTTTATTATATTATCAGTCGCGCAATCTCTTTACGCGTCTATCGATACCAATATCTTAGTTCTCCGATCAGTACTTTCCGAGAAATTCGAGGAAAACTGAAGAGTTTAGACCCGCCGTATCCCAGTTTGTTATCAAAAAGTACACCTTAGCGGTATAGCTAGAAATCAAAATTCATCAAATTCTCTAGCTAGGCTTCAGAACTTTTTGTTAGCATCACTGATAGTCATTCGTATTAGTATATCTGCATTAGTTTTCATTGATTTCATTCTGTTTTTATTAAAAAATTAACTTCAAAGTCGTATTTTTCGTATTTTCTTATAAAATTCATTTTGTCTTCGGTTTTGACCGATTTCGTTGATCCATTTTGCTTAATCTTCTTAGTTGTCTCCGCTCCGCCTTCAGCACCTGTAAACAAATAAAATTCATTATAAAAACACATAAAATTAAACATTTTCTCAATAATTCATAGTAAATTCATAGCATTTTTTAACATCTTAAATTTCAAATTCATTTTTTCGTCTCTTTACTTTCTAAACCTTTTAATTTTATTATATTATCAGTCGCGCAATCTCTTTACGCGTCTATCGATACCAATATCTTAGTTCTCCGATCAGTACTTTCCGAGAAATTCGAGGAAAACTGAAGAGTTTAGACCCGCCGTATCCCAGTTTGTTATCAAAAAGTACACCTTAGCGGTATAGCTAGAAATCAAAATTCATCAAATTCTCTAGCTAGGCTTCAGAACTTTTTGTTAGCATCACTGATAGTCATTCGTATTAGTATATCTGCATTAGTTTTCATTGATTTCATTCTGTTTTTATTAAAAAATTAACTTCAAAGTCGTATTTTTCGTATTTTCTTATAAAATTCATTTTGTCTTCGGTTTTGACCGATTTCGTTGATCCATTTTGCTTAATCTTCTTAGTTGTCTCCGCTCCGCCTTCAGCACCTGTAAACAAATAAAATTCATTATAAAAACACATAAAATTAAACATTTTCTCAATAATTCATAGTAAATTCATAGCATTTTTTAACATCTTAAATTTCAAATTCATTTTTTCGTCTCTTTACTTTCTAAACCTTTTAATTTTATTATATTATCAGTCGCGCAATCTCTTTACGCGTCTATCGATACCAATATCTTAGTTCTCCGATCAGTACTTTCCGAGAAATTCGAGGAAAACTGAAGAGTTTAGACCCGCCGTATCCCAGTTTGTTATCAAAAAGTACACCTTAGCGGTATAGCTAGAAATCAAAATTCATCAAATTCTCTAGCTAGGCTTCAGAACTTTTTGTTAGCATCACTGATAGTCATTCGTATTAGTATATCTGCATTAGTTTTCATTGATTTCATTCTGTTTTTATTAAAAAATTAACTTCAAAGTCGTATTTTTCGTATTTTCTTATAAAATTCATTTTGTCTTCGGTTTTGACCGATTTCGTTGATCCATTTTGCTTAATCTTCTTAGTTGTCTCCGCTCCGCCTTCAGCACCTGTAAACAAATAAAATTCATTATAAAAACACATAAAATTAAACATTTTCTCAATAATTCATAGTAAATTCATAGCATTTTTTAACATCTTAAATTTCAAATTCATTTTTTCGTCTCTTTACTTTCTAAACCTTTTAATTTTATTATATTATCAGTCGCGCAATCTCTTTACGCGTCTATCGATACCAATATCTTAGTTCTCCGATCAGTACTTTCCGAGAAATTCGAGGAAAACTGAAGAGTTTAGACCCGCCGTATCCCAGTTTGTTATCAAAAAGTACACCTTAGCGGTATGGGGGCCCCCCGTTGCTGACGTCCGTGGGCTCGACCACCTTCTTTGAAGGCTGACCCCGCACGTGGTCCCCGGGTGGTGCCAAAGCAGCAACGGGAGAGCGGCCGTTAGGTTGGGTGCCCGGGAGTAATCGCACTGGTGCGATTACTCCCTCTGACCTCTCGGTGAGTGATGGACGTTGAGTCCATCACCGAAGCCCGCACAGGGGTAGGCGACCAGGCCCCTGTGACGGAGAATGCCACTGGCGTAGGGTCGGGGCGGGCATCGCGCGCGAGTACTGTCGCGAGTGATGCCCGCTCTGTCGAGCAGGGTGGGAGGGGCCGGCGCAAGCGGAAGACCGCGACGCGCCGGACCTCGGAAAGCACTGGGCCTTCGTCCGCCTCCTCTGAAGAGGAGACGCCGCGAGGACCCACGAGGCGAGCCACTGCCACCACTGCAAGCAAAGATCCGAGGAAGACCTCCGCCTCACCGGCGCCCTCAGTGGGGTCGTTCGTCTCGGCTCAGGCGACTGACGGGGAGCTCTCAGAGAGCCCTGTCGTCGTCCTGGAGACGATAAGGCGCCAGGCCGCTGCTGCGGCCTTAACCAGGACGATCAGGCTGCGTCCGACCTACGCGCGGTGGTGGCGACAGGTGGCCGATGAGACCGAGAGGATCATGCCTGTAGTCTCAGCGGCCATCAGTCGGGACGCGGCGCAGCGCACGGAACTGGAGAGGTCGAGGGCAGAAGTGGCTCTCCTCAAGGAGAAGCTGACTGCCCTCGAGACCCAGGGACCGGGGACTAGTGCGGCAGTGAGTGGCTCGCGAAGGGCGCGGCCTACGCCACCGGTTGCGCAGCCAAGCAGCACCAGAGCGCGGGCCAATAAGGAGGCCAACGATGAGTGGCTGCCTCCGCGGCGACTCGCGTCACCACGGGCCAGGGCACAGCAGGCGGAGTCTCGGGAGGAGATGGTTGCCTGCATCAGGCGGGAGTTGGCGGAGGAGTTCGGCAAGCAGATTGCCGAACTTAGGGGCATTGTGGCGGCCCTGAGTGGTGCTGCCACATCCGCCCCACCTCCGGTCGCTCCTGTCGCTCCTGCGGCTCCCACCCAACCGGTTGGACTTCTTCCGGGTCCGGAGTCGGCTCCGACCCGGAAGAAGAACAAGAAGAAGAAGAGCGGCGACGGTACACCGGCTGCGGTGCCAGCGCCCCAGCCCCGCCCGCTTCCTCCACCACCATCCAACATGGATGAGGGCTGGACGGAGGTGGTAAAACGGGGTGCTAAGAGGGCTAGGGTCGTGGCGACTTCGACCCAACCACCACCACCGAACGCGACGAGGGCAGCGGTCAAGGCGACTCCTCAACCGGGGAGAGCGGCGACCACTGCCCAAAACAGGAACGTGACCCCGGCGGTCGCGGCTGCTCCCCAACCGGGTCGAGCGCCCGCCGCCGGCAAGAAGAAGAAGAAGAGCCAGAAGGCCAAGAAGAAGCCGCGCGCGCGCCGCGGCAGGCTGCAGTGGTGGTCACCCTGCTGCCTGCCGGCCAGGCGAAGGGGTTGACATACCCCGACGTCATGGCGAAGGCGCGCGCGGCAGTAGACCTCAGAGAGATCGGGGCGGAGGATGGCCTCCGCATCCGGCATACGGCCAATGGGGCCCGACTCCTGGAGTGTCCCGGCGCTGACAGTGACAGCGTCGCGGACCGTCTGGTGTCGGGTCTGCGGGTCGTATGGCCGGAGGAGGAGGTCAAGGTGCACAGGCCGGTCAAGATGGCTGAGCTGCGTGTGACCGGCCTGGATGACTGCACCACCAGGGAGGAGGTGGTGGCGGCCATCGCCGCCCAGGGCAAGTGCGCCCCGGAAAATGTAACCGTAGGCGAACTTCGCCAAGGTTACACCGGGGCCAGCTCGGTGTGGGTACGGTGCCCGGTCGGGGCCGCCACCTCCCTGGCCACTCCTCCGCCCGGAAGGCCGGCTGGGGACCCTGGCAGGCTGCGCGTGGGCTGGGTTGCAGCCCACGTGCGGCTGCTGGAGTCACGCGCCTGGCGATGCCTCAAGTGCTTCGGTACGGGGCACAGCGTCGCCAGGTGCACCAGCACTGTAGACCGCAGCGGATTGTGCTTCCGCTGCGGTCAAACCGGACACAAAGCGGCCGTGTGCTCGGCCGCGCCGCACTGCGCGTTGTGCGCCGCGGCCGGTCGCAGGGCCGATCACCGGGCGGGGGGCAAGGCTTGCTCCCCGTCCGGTGGAAACACCGAACGTAACAGGCGCCGCAAAATGAAGCGGCGCCAACAGAAGAAGTCGGCCGGGGGAGTACCGGCCGGCGTTTCAGACCCCGCCGTGGCGCCTAGTGCGCCCGATGGCGGGGGCGATGGAGGAGGGGAGGGAGCGATGGATATAGTTCAATAATGGACTGCACCCGTCGCTTCCTCCAAGGAAATTTGAACCACTCCGCCAGGGCTCAGGACATGTTGGTCCAGAGCATGGCGGAGTGGTCCATTGACGTAGCGGTGGTCGCGGAGCCGTACTTTGTTCCCCCGGCAGATGAGTGCTGGTTCGGGGACGAGTGCGGCTTGGCGGCCATCCACGTAGGAGAGCCGCGGCGATCCCGCCCTTGGTAATGGTGGCCAAGGGACCAGGGTTCGTCGCGGCGATGATGGAAGATACCGTCGTGATCGGGGCGTATTTCTCTCCAAATCGACCTATTCTCGAGTTCGAGCAGTTCCTGGACGGGCTCGGAGCGATTACTCAGCGCTCCGCTCCCCGTCCTGTGATACTGGCGGGGGACCTCAATGCGAAGTCAGTCGCTTGGGGTTGCCCCCGCACCGAACCTCGGGGTAGGCGATTGGAGGAGTGGGCGGTCGCGGCCGGACTCTGTGTCTTGAACAGAGGGTCGGTCGCGACTTGCGTGCGGTGGCGGGGCGAGTCCATCGTGGACGTTACGTTCGCGAGCCCTGTCATCGCACAACGCATCCGCGGTTGGGAGGTGCTGGTGGGGGCGGAATCGTTATCGGATCACCGGTATATCCGGTTTGATCTTTCCGCCCCCACGACAACCGCGGTCGCCCGCGGAACTGCGCCCCGGTCATTCCCCAGGTGGGCATTGAAGCTCCTGGACAAGGAGCGCTTGGTGGAAGCCTCCACTGTGGCGGCGTGGACGCCTATGCGTCCACACCCTGTGGACGTGGAGGTCGAGGCGCTATGGCTCCGGGACACGATGCATCGCATTAGCGATGCTTCGATGCCCCGGGTCGGCCCTCGGCCTCCTAACAGGTCGGCGTACTGGTGGTCGCCCGAGATAGCGCAGCTTCGTGCTGTATGCGTCCGGGCGAGGCGCCGGTGCGCCAGACATCGCCGCCGCATCCTCGCGCGCCGTGACGATCCCGTCGCGTTCGCGGAGGAGGAGGCCCGGCTGTATGACGAGTACGCTGAAGCGAGGAGCGCCATGCAGCTGGCCATCAAGCAGGCCAAGGAGAGGTACATGGAGTCACTCTTGGAGACGCTCGACGATGATCCGTGGGGGCGCCCGTACAAAGCGGTGCGTGGCAAGCTGCGCCCGTGGGCGCCTCCCCTGACTGAGCGTCTCCCGCCTCAGCAGCTGCGGGACATCGTTTCGACGTTGTTCCCGCAGGAGCAGGACGGATTTATTCCGCCTGCTATGGGTGAACCGCCGGATCACACCGGCGGTGAAGCCACTGCTGAGGTGCCTCACATCACGAAGGATGAGCTCCATGAAGCCGTGGTCAGAATGAGTAGAAAAGACACGGCGCCCGGCCCGGACGGCATCCACGGCCGGGTCCTAGCCTTGGCCCTCAATGCCCTAGGGGACCGACTCCTGAGGCTGTACAATTCATGCCTGGAGTCGGGACGGTTTCCCTCGCTCTGGAGGACGGGCAGACTGGTCCTCCTACGTAAGGAGGGGCGCCCGGCGGACTCAGCCGCCGGTTACCGTCCCATCGTGCTGCTGGACGAGGTGGGCAAATTGCTGGAACGCGTTCTGGCCGCCCGCATCGTTCAGCACCTGGTCGGGGTTGGACCCGATCTGTCGGCGGAGCAGTACGGCTTCCGGGAGGGTCGTTCGACCGTAGATGCAATTCTGCGTGTCCGGGCCCTCTCGGAGGAGGCCGTCTCCCAGGGTGGGGTGGCCTTGGCGGTGTCGCTCGACATCGCCAATGCCTTTAACACCCTGCCCTGGTCCGTGATTGGGGGGGCACTGGAGAGGCATGGAGTGCCCCTCTATCTCCGCCGACTGATCGGCTCCTACCTGGAGGCCAGGTCGGTCGAATGTACCGGGTACGGTGGGACCTTGCACCGGTTCCAGGTCGTGCGCGGTGTTCCGCAGGGGTCCGTTCTTGGACCCCTCCTGTGGAATATCGGGTACGACTGGGTGCTGAGGGGCGCCCTCCTCCCGGGCCTTAGCGTCGTTTGTTACGCAGACGACACGTTGGTCGTGGCCCGGGGGGACGACCACAGAGAGTCTGCCCGTCTTGCCACAGCGGGGGTGGCCCTCGTCGTCGGCAGAATCAGGAGGCTGGGCCTCGACGTGGCGCTGCATAAGTCCCAGGCCCTGTGGTTTCACAGGGCAAGGGCGGTGCCGCCCGTCGACGCCCACGTCGTAGTTGGAGGCGTCCGAATTGAGGTCGGGGTGCATCTCAAGTACCTCGGCCTCGTGCTGGACAGCCGTTGGACCTTCCGGACCCACTTCGAGCAGCTGGTCCCTCGACTTGTGAGGACGGCCGGCCATCTTGGTCGGTTGCTTCCGAACATCGGGGGACCCAGCCACGCAGTGCGCCGCCTCTACGCGGGGGTGGTGCGCTCGATGGCCCTGTACGGTGCGCCCGTCTGGGCCGAGCCTCGTACTCGGGCAACTTTTGCCCGATACTTGCGCCGGCCACAGCGCATCGTAGCCATCAGGGTCATCCGCGGGTACCGCACTGTCGCGTTTGAGGCGGCGTGCGTGCTGGCGGGGACGCCGCCCTGGGAGTTGGAGGCGGAGGCGCTCGCCGACGATTATCGTTGGCGATGCGACCTCCGGGCCCGGGGCGTAGTGCGTCCCCTGCGGGAAGCTGTTCGGGATCGGAAGGCCCAATCTCGGCGGTCCGTGATGGAGTCGTGGGAGCGACGTATCGCTAACCCCACTTGGGGTCTACGGACCGTCGAGGCGATCCGCCCCGTCCTAAAGGATTGGGTGGGTCGTGGCGAAGGACGCCTCACCTTTTGGGCGGTGCAGATGCTGACCGGGCATGGGTGCTTCGGGAGGTATCTGCACCGCATTCAGGTGGAGCCGACGACGAGGTGCCATCACTGTATAGGATGTGACCAGGACACACCGGAGCATACGCTCGCTGTCTGCCCCGCATGGGAGCAGCAGCGGTGTGTCCTGGTCCGACAAATAGGACCGGACTTGTCACTCCCGGGCGTCGTGGCGTCGATGCTCGAGAGTGGCGAGTCCTGGAAGGCGATGCTCGACTTCTGCGAGTCCACCATCTCGCAGAAGAGGGTGGCGGGGAGTGCGAGGGAGAGAATTTATTCTTCTCTCCGCCCCGCAACAACCCGCCGCCGTCGAGCAAGGGGCCGGAACCGGGATCTCGCCCGGAATCTGGCCCCTTAAGAGTTTCGGGTCCCCAACGCATGTGAGTGCGAGCGGGGACCCAAGAAGGTGTCGTGTCTCGCTCAGCACGCCCTTGCGTCAGAGCATCCGGAGGATGGCGGACCGCGCTCCCCGACCCACGCTGGTTCTGACCCAGCGGGGTATTCCGTGGGAGGGTGACACGCGGTCCAGCCATCTTGGCGGGCTTCGGATAGCCCGCCGACCGAGAGAGCCGGTGGCCGTATCGCCGGCGGCTGCCGGTTCGGCGTCCGGGGACGGCGTGACGGAAAAGTGTGCCGAGAGCGTTACGCGTCGCGCCGTCCCACAAAACCCCGTGCTGGGTTCTGGCCTCAGCCGGGGTTCGGACGCTGAGTGTGAGCGGTTGGAGGTTTTAGTGAGGTTCAACTCCCACATACCCCGCCCGCGGGGCGGGCGGGGATCCGGTGATTTCCTCCAACTGAAAAAAAAAAAAAAAAAAAAAAACCTTAGCGGTATAGCTAGAAATCAAAATTCATCAAATTCTCTAGCTAGGCTTCAGAACTTTTTGTTAGCATCACTGATAGTCATTCGTATTAGTATATCTGCATTAGTTTTCATTGATTTCATTCTGTTTTTATTAAAAAATTAACTTCAAAGTCGTATTTTTCGTATTTTCTTATAAAATTCATTTTGTCTTCGGTTTTGACCGATTTCGTTGATCCATTTTGCTTAATCTTCTTAGTTGTCTCCGCTCCGCCTTCAGCACCTGTAAACAAATAAAATTCATTATAAAAACACATAAAATTAAACATTTTCTCAATAATTCATAGTAAATTCATAGCATTTTTTAACATCTTAAATTTCAAATTCATTTTTTCGTCTCTTTACTTTCTAAACCTTTTAATTTTATTATATTATCAGTCGCGCAATCTCTTTACGCGTCTATCGATACCAATATCTTAGTTCTCCGATCAGTACTTTCCGAGAAATTCGAGGAAAACTGAAGAGTTTAGACCCGCCGTATCCCAGTTTGTTATCAAAAAGTACACCTTAGCGGTCGGCCTGGATGACTGCACCACCAGGGAGGAGGTGGTGGCGGCCATCGCCGCCCAGGGCAAGTGCGCCCCGGAAAATGTAACCGTAGGCGAACTTCGCCAAGGTTACACCGGGGCCAGCTCGGTGTGGGTACGGTGCCCGGTCGGGGCCGCCACCTCCCTGGCCACTCCTCCGCCCGGAAGGCCGGCTGGGGACCCTGGCAGGCTGCGCGTGGGCTGGGTTGCAGCCCACGTGCGGCTGCTGGAGTCACGCGCCTGGCGATGCCTCAAGTGCTTCGGTACGGGGCACAGCGTCGCCAGGTGCACCAGCACTGTAGACCGCAGCGGATTGTGCTTCCGCTGCGGTCAAACCGGACACAAAGCGGCCGTGTGCTCGGCCGCGCCGCACTGCGCGTTGTGCGCCGCGGCCGGTCGCAGGGCCGATCACCGGGCGGGGGGCAAGGCTTGCTCCCCGTCCGGTGGAAACACCGAACGTAACAGGCGCCGCAAAATGAAGCGGCGCCAACAGAAGAAGTCGGCCGGGGGAGTACCGGCCGGCGTTTCAGACCCCGCCGTGGCGCCTAGTGCGCCCGATGGCGGGGGCGATGGAGGAGGGGAGGGAGCGATGGATATAGTTCAGTAATGGACTGCACCCGTCGCTTCCTCCAAGGAAATTTGAACCACTCCGCCAGGGCTCAGGACATGTTGGTCCAGAGCATGGCGGAGTGGTCCATTGACGTAGCGGTGGTCGCGGAGCCGTACTTTGTTCCCCCGGCAGATGAGTGCTGGTTCGGGGACGAGTGCGGCTTGGCGGCCATCCACGTAAGGAGAGCCGCGGCGATCCCGCCCTTGGTAATGGTGGCCAAGGGACCAGGGTTCGTCGCGGCGATGATGGAAGATACCGTCGTGATCGGGGCGTATTTCTCTCCAAATCGACCTATTCTCGAGTTCGAGCAGTTCCTGGACGGGCTCGGAGCGATTACTCAGCGCTCCGCTCCCCGTCCTGTGATACTGGCGGGGGACCTCAATGCGAAGTCAGTCGCTTGGGGTTGCCCCCGCACCGAACCTCGGGGTAGGCGATTGGAGGAGTGGGCGGTCGCGGCCGGACTCTGTGTCTTGAACAGAGGGTCGGTCGCGACTTGCGTGCGGTGGCGGGGCGAGTCCATCGTGGACGTTACGTTCGCGAGCCCTGTCATCGCACAACGCATCCGCGGTTGGGAGGTGCTGGTGGGGGCGGAATCGTTATCGGATCACCGGTATATCCGGTTTGATCTTTCCGCCCCCACGACAACCGCGGTCGCCCGCGGAACTGCGCCCCGGTCATTCCCCAGGTGGGCATTGAAGCTCCTGGACAAGGAGCGCTTGGTGGAAGCCTCCACTGTGGCGGCGTGGACGCCTATGCGTCCACACCCTGTGGACGTGGAGGTCGAGGCGCTATGGCTCCGGGACACGATGCATCGCATTAGCGATGCTTCGATGCCCCGGGTCGGCCCTCGGCCTCCTAACAGGTCGGCGTACTGGTGGTCGCCCGAGATAGCGCAGCTTCGTGCTGTATGCGTCCGGGCGAGGCGCCGGTGCGCCAGACATCGCCGCCGCATCCTCGCGCGCCGTGACGATCCCGTCGCGTTCGCGGAGGAGGAGGCCCGGCTGTATGGCGAGTACGCTGAAGCGAGGAGCGCCATGCAGCTGGCCATCAAGCAGGCCAAGGAGAGGTACATGGAGTCACTCTTGGAGACGCTCGACGATGATCCGTGGGGGCGCCCGTACAAAGCGGTGCGTGGCAAGCTGCGCCCGTGGGCGCCTCCCCTGACTGAGCGTCTCCCGCCTCAGCAGCTGCGGGACATCGTTTCGACGTTGTTCCCGCAGGAGCAGGACGGATTTATTCCGCCTGCTATGGGTGAACCGCCGGATCACACCGGCGGTGAAGCCACTGCTGAGGTGCCTCACATCACGAAGGATGAGCTCCATGAAGCCGTGGTCAGAATGAGTAGAAAAGACACGGCGCCCGGCCCGGACGGCATCCACGGCCGGGTCCTAGCCTTGGCCCTCAATGCCCTAGGGGACCGACTCCTGAGGCTGTACAATTCATGCCTGGAGTCGGGACGGTTTCCCTCGCTCTGGAGGACGGGCAGACTGGTCCTCCTACGTAAGGAGGGGCGCCCGGCGGACTCAGCCGCCGGTTACCGTCCCATCGTGCTGCTGGACGAGGTGGGCAAATTGCTGGAACGCGTTCTGGCCGCCCGCATCGTTCAGCACCTGGTCGGGGTTGGACCCGATCTGTCGGCGGAGCAGTACGGCTTCCGGGAGGGTCGTTCGACCGTAGATGCAATTCTGCGTGTCCGGGCCCTCTCGGAGGAGGCCGTCTCCCAGGGTGGGGGTGGCCTTGGCGGTGTCGCTCGACATCGCCAATGCCTTTAACACCCTGCCCTGGTCCGTGATTGGGGGGGCACTGGAGAGGCATGGAGTGCCCCTCTATCTCCGCCGACTGATCGGCTCCTACCTGGAGGCCAGGTCGGTCGAATGTACCGGGTACGGTGGGACCTTGCACCGGTTCCAGGTCGTGCGCGGTGTTCCGCAGGGGTCCGTTCTTGGACCCCTCCTGTGGAATATCGGGTACGACTGGGTGCTGAGGGGCGCCCTCCTCCCGGGCCTTAGCGTCGTTTGTTACGCAGACGACACGTTGGTCGTGGCCCGGGGGGACGACCACAGAGAGTCTGCCCGTCTTGCCACAGCGGGGGTGGCCCTCGTCGTCGGCAGAATCAGGAGGCTGGGCCTCGACGTGGCGCTGCATAAGTCCCAGGCCCTGTGGTTTCACAGGGCAAGGGCGGTGCCGCCCGTCGACGCCCACGTCGTAGTTGGAGGCGTCCGAATTGAGGTCGGGGTGCATCTCAGGTACCTCGGCCTCGTGCTGGACAGCCGTTGGACCTTCCGGACCCACTTCGAGCAGCTGGTCCCTCGACTTGTGAGGACGGCCGGCCATCTTGGTCGGTTGCTTCCGAACATCGGGGGACCCAGCCACGCAGTGCGCCGCCTCTACGCGGGGGTGGTGCGCTCGATGGCCCTGTACGGTGCGCCCGTTTGGGCCGAGCCTCGTACTCGGGCAATTTTTGCCCGATACTTGCGCCGGCCACAGCGCATCGTAGCCATCAGGGTCATCCGCGGGTACCGCACCGTCGCGTTTGAGGCGGCGTGCGTGCTGGCGGGGACGCCGCCCTGGGAGTTGGAGGCGGAGGCGCTCGCCGACGATTATCGTTGGCGATGCGACCTCCGGGCCCGGGGCGTAGTGCGTCCCCTGCGGGAAGCTGTTCGGGATCGGAAGGCCCAATCTCGGCGGTCCGTGATGGAGTCGTGGGAGCGACGTATCGCTAACCCCACTTGGGGTCTACGGACCGTCGAGGCGATCCGCCCCGTCCTAAAGGATTGGGTGGGTCGTGGCGAAGGACGCCTCACCTTTTGGGCGGTGCAGATGCTGACCGGGCACGGGTGCTTCGGGAGGTATCTGCACCGCATTCAGGTGGAGCCGACGACGAGGTGCCATCACTGTATAGGATGTGACCAGGACACACCGGAGCATACGCTCGCTGTCTGCCCCGCATGGGAGCAGCAGCGGTGTGTCCTGGTCCGACAAATAGGACCGGACTTGTCACTCCCGGGCGTCGTGGCGTCGATGCTCGAGAGTGGCGAGTCCTGGAAGGCGATGCTCGACTTCTGCGAGTCCACCATCTCGCAGAAGAGGGTGGCGGGGAGTGCGAGGGAGAGAATTTATTCTTCTCTCCGCCCCGCAACAACCCGCCGCCGTCGAGCAAGGGGCCGGAACCGGGATCTCGCCCGGAATCTGGCCCCTTAAGAGTTTCGGGTCCCCAACGCATGTGAGTGCGAGCGGGGACCCAAGAAGGTGTCGTGTCTCGCTCAGCACGCCCTTGCGTCAGAGCATCCGGAGGATGGCGGACCGCGCTCCCCGACCCACGCTGGTTCTGACCCAGCGGGGTATTCCGTGGGAGGGTGACACGCGGTCCAGCCATCTTGGCGGGCTTCGGATAGCCCGCCGACCGAGAGAGCCGGTGGCCGTATCGCCGGCGGCTGCCGGTTCGGCGTCCGGGGACGGCGTGACGGAAAAGTGTGCCGAGAGCGTTACGCGTCGCGCCGTCCCACAAAACCCCGTGCTGGGTTCTGGCCTCAGCCGGGGTTCGGACGCTGAGTGTGAGCGGTTGGAGGTTTTAGTGAGGTTCAACTCCCACATACCCCGCCCGCGGGGCGGGCGGGGATCCGGTGATTTCCTCCAACTGAAAAAAAAAAAAAAAAAAATAGCGGTATAGCTAGAAATCAAAATTCATCAAATTCTCTAGCTAGGCTTCAGAACTTTTTGTTAGCATCACTGATAGTCATTCGTATTAGTATATCTGCATTAGTTTTCATTGATTTCATTCTGTTTTTATTAAAAAATTAACTTCAAAGTCGTATTTTTCGTATTTTCTTATAAAATTCATTTTGTCTTCGGTTTTGACCGATTTCGTTGATCCATTTTGCTTAATCTTCTTAGTTGTCTCCGCTCCGCCTTCAGCACCTGTAAACAAATAAAATTCATTATAAAAACACATAAAATTAAACATTTTCTCAATAATTCATAGTAAATTCATAGCATTTTTTAACATCTTAAATTTCAAATTCATTTTTTCGTCTCTTTACTTTCTAAACCTTTTAATTTTATTATATTATCAGTCGCGCAATCTCTTTACGCGTCTATCGATACCAATATCTTAGTTCTCCGATCAGTACTTTCCGAGAAATTCGAGGAAAACTGAAGAGTTTAGACCCGCCGTATCCCAGTTTGTTATCAAAAAGTACACCTTAGCGGTATAGCTAGAAATCAAAATTCATCAAATTCTCTAGCTAGGCTTCAGAACTTTTTGTTAGCATCACTGATAGTCATTCGTATTAGTATATCTGCATTAGTTTTCATTGATTTCATTCTGTTTTTATTAAAAAATTAACTTCAAAGTCGTATTTTTCGTATTTTCTTATAAAATTCATTTTGTCTTCGGTTTTGACCGATTTCGTTGATCCATTTTGCTTAATCTTCTTAGTTGTCTCCGCTCCGCCTTCAGCACCTGTAAACAAATAAAATTCATTATAAAAACACATAAAATTAAACATTTTCTCAATAATTCATAGTAAATTCATAGCATTTTTTAACATCTTAAATTTCAAATTCATTTTTTCGTCTCTTTACTTTCTAAACCTTTTAATTTTATTATATTATCAGTCGCGCAATCTCTTTACGCGTCTATCGATACCAATATCTTAGTTCTCCGATCAGTACTTTCCGAGAAATTCGAGGAAAACTGAAGAGTTTAGACCCGCCGTATCCCAGTTTGTTATCAAAAAGTACACCTTAGCGGTATAGCTAGAAATCAAAATTCATCAAATTCTCTAGCTAGGCTTCAGAACTTTTTGTTAGCATCACTGATAGTCATTCGTATTAGTATATCTGCATTAGTTTTCATTGATTTCATTCTGTTTTTATTAAAAAATTAACTTCAAAGTCGTATTTTTCGTATTTTCTTATAAAATTCATTTTGTCTTCGGTTTTGACCGATTTCGTTGATCCATTTTGCTTAATCTTCTTAGTTGTCTCCGCTCCGCCTTCAGCACCTGTAAACAAATAAAATTCATTATAAAAACACATAAAATTAAACATTTTCTCAATAATTCATAGTAAATTCATAGCATTTTTTAACATCTTAAATTTCAAATTCATTTTTTCGTCTCTTTACTTTCTAAACCTTTTAATTTTATTATATTATCAGTCGCGCAATCTCTTTACGCGTCTATCGATACCAATATCTTAGTTCTCCGATCAGTACTTTCCGAGAAATTCGAGGAAAACTGAAGAGTTTAGACCCGCCGTATCCCAGTTTGTTATCAAAAAGTACACCTTAGCGGTATAGCTAGAAATCAAAATTCATCAAATTCTCTAGCTAGGCTTCAGAACTTTTTGTTAGCATCACTGATAGTCATTCGTATTAGTATATCTGCATTAGTTTTCATTGATTTCATTCTGTTTTTATTAAAAAATTAACTTCAAAGTCGTATTTTTCGTATTTTCTTATAAAATTCATTTTGTCTTCGGTTTTGACCGATTTCGTTGATCCATTTTGCTTAATCTTCTTAGTTGTCTCCGCTCCGCCTTCAGCACCTGTAAACAAATAAAATTCATTATAAAAACACATAAAATTAAACATTTTCTCAATAATTCATAGTAAATTCATAGCATTTTTTAACATCTTAAATTTCAAATTCATTTTTTCGTCTCTTTACTTTCTAAACCTTTTAATTTTATTATATTATCAGTCGCGCAATCTCTTTACGCGTCTATCGATACCAATATCTTAGTTCTCCGATCAGTACTTTCCGAGAAATTCGAGGAAAACTGAAGAGTTTAGACCCGCCGTATCCCAGTTTGTTATCAAAAAGTACACCTTAGCGGTATAGCTCCTCCACGGCAACCGCGGTCGCCCAGGGGACTGCACCCCGGTCACTCCCCAGGTGGGCATTGAAGCTCCTGAATAAGGAGCGCTTGGTGGAAGCCTCCACGGTGGCGGCGTGGACGCCTATGCGTCCACATCCAGTCGATGTCGAGGTCGAGGCGCTGTGGCTCCGGGACACGATGCATCGCATTAGTGATGCTTCGATGCCCCGGGTCGGCCCTCGGCCTCCGGATAGAGCGGCGTACTGGTGGTCGCCCGAGATAGCGCAGCTTCGTGCTGTATGCGTCCGGGCGAGGCGCCGGTGCGCCAGACACCGCCGCCGCATCCTCGCGCGTCGCGACGATCCTGTCGCGTTCGCGGAGGAGGAGGCCCGGCTGTATGGCGAGTACGCGGAAGCGAGGACCGCCATGCGGCTGGCCATCAAGCAGGCCAAGGAAAGGAGCATGGAGGCTCTCTTGGAGACGCTCGACGACGACCCGTGGGGGCGCCCGTACAAGTTGGTGCGCGGAAAGTTGCGCCAGTGGGC
This sequence comes from Trilocha varians, assembly GCA_030269945.2. Lineage (NCBI taxonomy): Eukaryota > Metazoa > Arthropoda > Insecta > Lepidoptera > Bombycidae > Trilocha > Trilocha varians. Next base: position 109,738 of record AP028279.1, read on the forward strand.
GCCTCCCCTGACCGAGCGTCTCCCGCCTCAGCAGCTGCGGGACATCGTCTCGACGTTGTTCCCGCAGGAGCAGGATGGATTTATTCCGCCTGCTATGGGTGAGCCGCCGGATCACACCGGCGGTGAAGCCACTGCTGAGGTGCCTCACATTACGAGAGATGAGCTCCATGTGGCCGTGGTCAAAATGAGCGCGAAAGACACGGCCCCCGGCCCGGACGGCATCCACGGCCGGGTCCTGGCCTTGGCCATCAATGCCCTAGGGGACCGACTCCTCAGGCTATTTAATTCCTGCCTGGAGTCGGGACGGTTTCCCTCGCTCTGGAGGACGGGCAGACTGGTCCTCCTACGTAAGGAGGGGCGCCCGGCGGACTCAGCCGCCGGTTACCGTCCCATCGTGCTGCTGGACGAGGTGGGCAAATTGTTGGAACGCGTTCTGGCAGCCCGCATCGTTCAGCACCTGGTCGGGGTTGGACCCGATCTGTCGGCGGAGCAGTACGGCTTCCGGGAGGGTCGTTCGACCGTAGATGCCATTCTACGTGTCCGGGCCCTCTCGGAGGAGGCCGTCTCCCAGGGTGGGGTGGCCTTGGCGGTGTCGCTCGACATCGCCAATGCCTTTAACACCCTGCCCTGGTCCGTGATTGGGGGGGCACTGGAGAGGCATGGAGTGCCCCTCTATCTCCGCCGGCTGATCGGCTCCTACCTGGAGGCCAGGTCGGTCGAATGTACCGGGTACGGTGGGACCTTGCACCGGTTCCAGGTCGTGCGCGGTGTTCCGCAGGGGTCCGTTCTTGGACCTCTCCTGTGGAATATCGGGTACGACTGGGTGCTGAGGGGCGCCCTCCTCCCGGGCCTTAGCGTCGTGTGTTACGCAGACGACACTTTGGTCGTGGCCCGGGGGGATGACTTCGGAGAGTCTGCCCGTCTTGCCACAGCGGGGGTGGCCCTCGTCGTCGGCAGAATAAAGAGGTTGGGCCTCGACGTGGCGCTAAACAAATCCCAGGCCCTGATGTTTCGGGGGCCTCGGACGGCGCCACCAGTCGACGCCCACATAATGGTTGGAGGCGTCCAGATTGAGGTCGGGGTGCAGTTGAAGTACCTCGGCCTCTTGTTGGATAGCCGTTGGACCTTTCGAGCCCATTTCGCGGACCTGGTCCCCCGATTGGTGAGGGCGGCCGGCCATTTGGGTCGGTTGCTCCCGAACATCGGGGGGCCCAGCCACGCAGTGCGCCGCCTCTATGCGGGGGTGGTGCGCTCGATGGCCCTATACGGTGCGCCCGTCTGGGCCGAGCCTCGCGTTCCGGCAAATCTTGCCCGACGCCTGCGCCGGCCACAGCGCATCGTAGCCATTAGGGTCATCCGTGGGTACCGCACCGTCGCTTTTGAGGCGGCGTGTGTGCTGGCGGGGACGCCGCCCTGGGATCTGGAGGCGGAGGCGATCACCGGCGATTATCGCTGGCGATGCGACCTCCGCGCCCGGGGCGTAGTGCGTCCCCTGCGGGAAGCGGTCCGCGATCGGAAGGTCCAATCTCGGCGGTCCGTAATGGAGTCGTGGGAGAGACGGCTGGCCAACCCCACCTGGGGTCTACGGACCGTCGAGGCGATCCGCCCCGTCCTAAAGGATTGGGTGGGTCGTGGCAAGGGACGCCTCACCTTTTGGATGGTGCAGATGCTGACCGGGCACGGGTGTTTCGGTCGGTATCTGCACCGGATTCAGGTGGAGCCGACGACGAGGTGCCATCACTGTGTAGAGTGTGACCAGGACACACCAGAGCATACGCTCGCGCTGTGCCCCGCTTGGGAGCGGCAGCGTTGTGTCCTGGTCATGCAAATAGGACCGGACTTGTCGCTCCCGGGCGTCGTGGCGTCGATGCTCGGGAGCGACGAGTCCTGGAAGGCGATGCTCGACTTCTGCGAGTCCACCATCTCGCAGAAGCAGGCGGCGGGGCGTGTGAGAGAAAGCTCTTCTCTCTACGCAGAAACCCGCCGCCGTCGAGCAGGGGGTCGGGACCGGGGTCTGGCCCGGATTCTGGCCCCCTAAGAGTTTCGGGTCCCCAACGCATGCGAGTGCGAGCGGGGACCCAAGAAGGTGCCGTGTCTCGCTCAACACGCCCTTACGTCAGAGCAACCGGGGGATGGTAGACCGCGTACTCCCCGACCCACGCTGGTTCTGACCCAGCGGGGTATTCCGTGGGAGGGTGACACGCGGTCCCATCTTGGCGGGCTTCGGAAAGCCCGCCGACCGAGAGAGCCGGTGGCCGTATTCGCCGGCGGCTACCGGTTCGGCGTCCGGGGACGGAGTGACGGGAAAGAATGCCGATGGCGTGACGCGTCGCCCCGTCCCTCATAACCCCGTGCTGGGTTCTGGCCTCAGTCGGGGTTCGGACGCTGAGTGTGAGCGGTTGGAGGTTTTAGTGAGGTTCAACTCCCACATACCCCGCCCGCGGGGCGGGCGGGGATCCGGTGATTTCCTCCAACTGAAAAAAAAAAAAAAAAAAATAGCGGTATAGCTAGAAATCAAAATTCATCAAATTCTCTAGCTAGGCTTCAGAACTTTTTGTTAGCATCACTGATAGTCATTCGTATTAGTATATCTGCATTAGTTTTCATTGATTTCATTCTGTTTTTATTAAAAAATTAACTTCAAAGTCGTATTTTTCGTATTTTCTTATAAAATTCATTTTGTCTTCGGTTTTGACCGATTTCGTTGATCCATTTTGCTTAATCTTCTTAGTTGTCTCCGCTCCGCCTTCAGCACCTGTAAACAAATAAAATTCATTATAAAAACACATAAAATTAAACATTTTCTCAATAATTCATAGTAAATTCATAGCATTTTTTAACATCTTAAATTTCAAATTCATTTTTTCGTCTCTTTACTTTCTAAACCTTTTAATTTTATTATATTATCAGTCGCGCAATCTCTTTACGCGTCTATCGATACCAATATCTTAGTTCTCCGATCAGTACTTTCCGAGAAATTCGAGGAAAACTGAAGAGTTTAGACCCGCCGTATCCCAGTTTGTTATCAAAAAGTACACCTTAGCGGTATAGCTAGAAATCAAAATTCATCAAATTCTCTAGCTAGGCTTCAGAACTTTTTGTTAGCATCACTGATAGTCATTCGTATTAGTATATCTGCATTAGTTTTCATTGATTTCATTCTGTTTTTATTAAAAAATTAACTTCAAAGTCGTATTTTTCGTATTTTCTTATAAAATTCATTTTGTCTTCGGTTTTGACCGATTTCGTTGATCCATTTTGCTTAATCTTCTTAGTTGTCTCCGCTCCGCCTTCAGCACCTGTAAACAAATAAAATTCATTATAAAAACACATAAAATTAAACATTTTCTCAATAATTCATAGTAAATTCATAGCATTTTTTAACATCTTAAATTTCAAATTCATTTTTTCGTCTCTTTACTTTCTAAACCTTTTAATTTTATTATATTATCAGTCGCGCAATCTCTTTACGCGTCTATCGATACCAATATCTTAGTTCTCCGATCAGTACTTTCCGAGAAATTCGAGGAAAACTGAAGAGTTTAGACCCGCCGTATCCCAGTTTGTTATCAAAAAGTACACCTTAGCGGTATAGCTAGAAATCAAAATTCATCAAATTCTCTAGCTAGGCTTCAGAACTTTTTGTTAGCATCACTGATAGTCATTCGTATTAGTATATCTGCATTAGTTTTCATTGATTTCATTCTGTTTTTATTAAAAAATTAACTTCAAAGTCGTATTTTTCGTATTTTCTTATAAAATTCATTTTGTCTTCGGTTTTGACCGATTTCGTTGATCCATTTTGCTTAATCTTCTTAGTTGTCTCCGCTCCGCCTTCAGCACCTGTAAACAAATAAAATTCATTATAAAAACACATAAAATTAAACATTTTCTCAATAATTCATAGTAAATTCATAGCATTTTTTAACATCTTAAATTTCAAATTCATTTTTTCGTCTCTTTACTTTCTAAACCTTTTAATTTTATTATATTATCAGTCGCGCAATCTCTTTACGCGTCTATCGATACCAATATCTTAGTTCTCCGATCAGTACTTTCCGAGAAATTCGAGGAAAACTGAAGAGTTTAGACCCGCCGTATCCCAGTTTGTTATCAAAAAGTACACCTTAGCGGTATAGCTCCTCCACGGCAACCGCGGTCGCCCAGGGGACTGCACCCCGGTCACTCCCCAGGTGGGCATTGAAGCTCCTGAATAAGGAGCGCTTGGTGGAAGCCTCCACGGTGGCGGCGTGGACGCCTATGCGTCCACATCCAGTCGATGTCGAGGTCGAGGCGCTGTGGCTCCGGGACACGATGCATCGCATTAGTGATGCTTCGATGCCCCGGGTCGGCCCTCGGCCTCCGGATAGAGCGGCGTACTGGTGGTCGCCCGAGATAGCGCAGCTTCGTGCTGTATGCGTCCGGGCGAGGCGCCGGTGCGCCAGACACCGCCGCCGCATCCTCGCGCGTCGCGACGATCCTGTCGCGTTCGCGGAGGAGGAGGCCCGGCTGTATGGCGAGTACGCGGAAGCGAGGACCGCCATGCGGCTGGCCATCAAGCAGGCCAAGGAAAGGAGCATGGAGGCTCTCTTGGAGACGCTCGACGACGACCCGTGGGGGCGCCCGTACAAGTTGGTGCGCGGAAAGTTGCGCCAGTGGGCGCCTCCCCTGACCGAGCGTCTCCCGCCTCAGCAGCTGCGGGACATCGTCTCGACGTTGTTCCCGCAGGAGCAGGATGGATTTATTCCGCCTGCTATGGGTGAGCCGCCGGATCACACCGGCGGTGAAGCCACTGCTGAGGTGCCTCACATTACGAGAGATGAGCTCCATGTGGCCGTGGTCAAAATGAGCGCGAAAGACACGGCCCCCGGCCCGGACGGCATCCACGGCCGGGTCCTGGCCTTGGCCATCAATGCCCTAGGGGACCGACTCCTCAGGCTATTTAATTCCTGCCTGGAGTCGGGACGGTTTCCCTCGCTCTGGAGGACGGGCAGACTGGTCCTCCTACGTAAGGAGGGGCGCCCGGCGGACTCAGCCGCCGGTTACCGTCCCATCGTGCTGCTGGACGAGGTGGGCAAATTGTTGGAACGCGTTCTGGCAGCCCGCATCGTTCAGCACCTGGTCGGGGTTGGACCCGATCTGTCGGCGGAGCAGTACGGCTTCCGGGAGGGTCGTTCGACCGTAGATGCCATTCTACGTGTCCGGGCCCTCTCGGAGGAGGCCGTCTCCCAGGGTGGGGTGGCCTTGGCGGTGTCGCTCGACATCGCCAATGCCTTTAACACCCTGCCCTGGTCCGTGATTGGGGGGGCACTGGAGAGGCATGGAGTGCCCCTCTATCTCCGCCGGCTGATCGGCTCCTACCTGGAGGCCAGGTCGGTCGAATGTACCGGGTACGGTGGGACCTTGCACCGGTTCCAGGTCGTGCGCGGTGTTCCGCAGGGGTCCGTTCTTGGACCTCTTCTGTGGAATATCGGGTACGACTGGGTGCTGAGGGGCGCCCTCCTCCCGGGCCTTAGCGTCGTGTGTTACGCAGACGACACTTTGGTCGTGGCCCGGGGGGATGACTTCGGAGAGTCTGCCCGTCTTGCCACAGCGGGGGTGGCCCTCGTCGTCGGCAGAATAAAGAGGTTGGGCCTCGACGTGGCGCTAAACAAATCCCAGGCCCTGATGTTTCGGGGGCCTCGGACGGCGCCACCAGTCGACGCCCACATAATGGTTGGAGGCGTCCAGATTGAGGTCGGGGTGCAGTTGAAGTACCTCGGCCTCTTGTTGGATAGCCGTTGGACCTTTCGAGCCCATTTCGCGGACCTGGTCCCCCGATTGGTGAGGGCGGCCGGCCATTTGGGTCGGTTGCTCCCGAACATCGGGGGGCCCAGCCACGCAGTGCGCCGCCTCTATGCGGGGGTGGTGCGCTCGATGGCCCTATACGGTGCGCCCGTCTGGGCCGAGCCTCGCGTTCCGGCAAATCTTGCCCGACGCCTGCGCCGGCCACAGCGCATCGTAGCCATTAGGGTCATCCGTGGGTACCGCACCGTCGCTTTTGAGGCGGCGTGTGTGCTGGCGGGGACGCCGCCCTGGGATCTGGAGGCGGAGGCGATCACCGGCGATTATCGCTGGCGATGCGACCTCCGCGCCCGGGGCGTAGTGCGTCCCCTGCGGGAAGCGGTCCGCGATCGGAAGGTCCAATCTCGGCGGTCCGTAATGGAGTCGTGGGAGAGACGGCTGGCCAACCCCACCTGGGGTCTACGGACCGTCGAGGCGATCCGCCCCGTCCTAAAGGATTGGGTGGGTCGTGGCAAGGGACGCCTCACCTTTTGGATGGTGCAGATGCTGACCGGGCACGGGTGTTTCGGTCGGTATCTGCACCGGATTCAGGTGGAGCCGACGACGAGGTGCCATCACTGTGTAGAGTGTGACCAGGACACACCAGAGCATACGCTCGCGCTGTGCCCCGCTTGGGAGCGGCAGCGTTGTGTCCTGGTCATGCAAATAGGACCGGACTTGTCGCTCCCGGGCGTCGTGGCGTCGATGCTCGGGAGCGACGAGTCCTGGAAGGCGATGCTCGACTTCTGCGAGTCCACCATCTCGCAGAAGCAGGCGGCGGGGCGTGTGAGAGAAAGCTCTTCTCTCTACGCAGAAACCCGCCGCCGTCGAGCAGGGGGTCGGGACCGGGGTCTGGCCCGGATTCTGGCCCCCTAAGAGTTTCGGGTCCCCAACGCATGCGAGTGCGAGCGGGGACCCAAGAAGGTGCCGTGTCTCGCTCAACACGCCCTTACGTCAGAGCAACCGGGGGATGGTAGACCGCGTACTCCCCGACCCACGCTGGTTCTGACCCAGCGGGGTATTCCGTGGGAGGGTGACACGCGGTCCCATCTTGGCGGGCTTCGGAAAGCCCGCCGACCGAGAGAGCCGGTGGCCGTATTCGCCGGCGGCTACCGGTTCGGCGTCCGGGGACGGAGTGACGGGAAAGAATGCCGATGGCGTGACGCGTCGCCCCGTCCCTCATAACCCCGTGCTGGGTTCTGGCCTCAGTCGGGGTTCGGACGCTGAGTGTGAGCGGTTGGAGGTTTTAGTGAGGTTCAACTCCCACATACCCCGCCCGCGGGGCGGGCGGGGATCCGGTGATTTCCTCCAACTGAAAAAAAAAAAAAAAAAAATAGCGGTATAGCTAGAAATCAAAATTCATCAAATTCTCTAGCTAGGCTTCAGAACTTTTTGTTAGCATCACTGATAGTCATTCGTATTAGTATATCTGCATTAGTTTTCATTGATTTCATTCTGTTTTTATTAAAAAATTAACTTCAAAGTCGTATTTTTCGTATTTTCTTATAAAATTCATTTTGTCTTCGGTTTTGACCGATTTCGTTGATCCATTTTGCTTAATCTTCTTAGTTGTCTCCGCTCCGCCTTCAGCACCTGTAAACAAATAAAATTCATTATAAAAACACATAAAATTAAACATTTTCTCAATAATTCATAGTAAATTCATAGCATTTTTTAACATCTTAAATTTCAAATTCATTTTTTCGTCTCTTTACTTTCTAAACCTTTTAATTTTATTATATTATCAGTCGCGCAATCTCTTTACGCGTCTATCGATACCAATATCTTAGTTCTCCGATCAGTACTTTCCGAGAAATTCGAGGAAAACTGAAGAGTTTAGACCCGCCGTATCCCAGTTTGTTATCAAAAAGTACACCTTAGCGGTATAGCTCCTCCACGGCAACCGCGGTCGCCCAGGGGACTGCACCCCGGTCACTCCCCAGGTGGGCATTGAAGCTCCTGAATAAGGAGCGCTTGGTGGAAGCCTCCACGGTGGCGGCGTGGACGCCTATGCGTCCACATCCAGTCGATGTCGAGGTCGAGGCGCTGTGGCTCCGGGACACGATGCATCGCATTAGTGATGCTTCGATGCCCCGGGTCGGCCCTCGGCCTCCGGATAGAGCGGCGTACTGGTGGTCGCCCGAGATAGCGCAGCTTCGTGCTGTATGCGTCCGGGCGAGGCGCCGGTGCGCCAGACACCGCCGCCGCATCCTCGCGCGTCGCGACGATCCTGTCGCGTTCGCGGAGGAGGAGGCCCGGCTGTATGGCGAGTACGCGGAAGCGAGGACCGCCATGCGGCTGGCCATCAAGCAGGCCAAGGAAAGGAGCATGGAGGCTCTCTTGGAGACGCTCGACGACGACCCGTGGGGGCGCCCGTACAAGTTGGTGCGCGGAAAGTTGCGCCAGTGGGCGCCTCCCCTGACCGAGCGTCTCCCGCCTCAGCAGCTGCGGGACATCGTCTCGACGTTGTTCCCGCAGGAGCAGGATGGATTTATTCCGCCTGCTATGGGTGAGCCGCCGGATCACACCGGCGGTGAAGCCACTGCTGAGGTGCCTCACATTACGAGAGATGAGCTCCATGTGGCCGTGGTCAAAATGAGCGCGAAAGACACGGCCCCCGGCCCGGACGGCATCCACGGCCGGGTCCTGGCCTTGGCCATCAATGCCCTAGGGGACCGACTCCTCAGGCTATTTAATTCCTGCCTGGAGTCGGGACGGTTTCCCTCGCTCTGGAGGACGGGCAGACTGGTCCTCCTACGTAAGGAGGGGCGCCCGGCGGACTCAGCCGCCGGTTACCGTCCCATCGTGCTGCTGGACGAGGTGGGCAAATTGTTGGAACGCGTTCTGGCAGCCCGCATCGTTCAGCACCTGGTCGGGGTTGGACCCGATCTGTCGGCGGAGCAGTACGGCTTCCGGGAGGGTCGTTCGACCGTAGATGCCATTCTACGTGTCCGGGCCCTCTCGGAGGAGGCCGTCTCCCAGGGTGGGGTGGCCTTGGCGGTGTCGCTCGACATCGCCAATGCCTTTAACACCCTGCCCTGGTCCGTGATTGGGGGGGCACTGGAGAGGCATGGAGTGCCCCTCTATCTCCGCCGGCTGATCGGCTCCTACCTGGAGGCCAGGTCGGTCGAATGTACCGGGTACGGTGGGACCTTGCACCGGTTCCAGGTCGTGCGCGGTGTTCCGCAGGGGTCCGTTCTTGGACCTCTCCTGTGGAATATCGGGTACGACTGGGTGCTGAGGGGCGCCCTCCTCCCGGGCCTTAGCGTCGTGTGTTACGCAGACGACACTTTGGTCGTGGCCCGGGGGGATGACTTCGGAGAGTCTGCCCGTCTTGCCACAGCGGGGGTGGCCCTCGTCGTCGGCAGAATAAAGAGGTTGGGCCTCGACGTGGCGCTAAACAAATCCCAGGCCCTGATGTTTCGGGGGCCTCGGACGGCGCCACCAGTCGACGCCCACATAATGGTTGGAGGCGTCCAGATTGAGGTCGGGGTGCAGTTGAAGTACCTCGGCCTCTTGTTGGATAGCCGTTGGACCTTTCGAGCCCATTTCGCGGACCTGGTCCCCCGATTGGTGAGGGCGGCCGGCCATTTGGGTCGGTTGCTCCCGAACATCGGGGGGCCCAGCCACGCAGTGCGCCGCCTCTATGCGGGGGTGGTGCGCTCGATGGCCCTATACGGTGCGCCCGTCTGGGCCGAGCCTCGCGTTCCGGCAAATCTTGCCCGACGCCTGCGCCGGCCACAGCGCATCGTAGCCATTAGGGTCATCCGTGGGTACCGCACCGTCGCTTTTGAGGCGGCGTGTGTGCTGGCGGGGACGCCGCCCTGGGATCTGGAGGCGGAGGCGATCACCGGCGATTATCGCTGGCGATGCGACCTCCGCGCCCGGGGCGTAGTGCGTCCCCTGCGGGAAGCGGTCCGCGATCGGAAGGTCCAATCTCGGCGGTCCGTAATGGAGTCGTGGGAGAGACGGCTGGCCAACCCCACCTGGGGTCTACGGACCGTCGAGGCGATCCGCCCCGTCCTAAAGGATTGGGTGGGTCGTGGCAAGGGACGCCTCACCTTTTGGATGGTGCAGATGCTGACCGGGCACGGGTGTTTCGGTCGGTATCTGCACCGGATTCAGGTGGAGCCGACGACGAGGTGCCATCACTGTGTAGAGTGTGACCAGGACACACCAGAGCATACGCTCGCGCTGTGCCCCGCTTGGGAGCGGCAGCGTTGTGTCCTGGTCATGCAAATAGGACCGGACTTGTCGCTCCCGGGCGTCGTGGCGTCGATGCTCGGGAGCGACGAGTCCTGGAAGGCGATGCTCGACTTCTGCGAGTCCACCATCTCGCAGAAGCAGGCGGCGGGGCGTGTGAGAGAAAGCTCTTCTCTCTACGCAGAAACCCGCCGCCGTCGAGCAGGGGGTCGGGACCGGGGTCTGGCCCGGATTCTGGCCCCCTAAGAGTTTCGGGTCCCCAACGCATGCGAGTGCGAGCGGGGACCCAAGAAGGTGCCGTGTCTCGCTCAACACGCCCTTACGTCAGAGCAACCGGGGGATGGTAGACCGCGTACTCCCCGACCCACGCTGGTTCTGACCCAGCGGGGTATTCCGTGGGAGGGTGACACGCGGTCCCATCTTGGCGGGCTTCGGAAAGCCCGCCGACCGAGAGAGCCGGTGGCCGTATTCGCCGGCGGCTACCGGTTCGGCGTCCGGGGACGGAGTGACGGGAAAGAATGCCGATGGCGTGACGCGTCGCCCCGTCCCTCATAACCCCGTGCTGGGTTCTGGCCTCAGTCGGGGTTCGGACGCTGAGTGTGAGCGGTTGGAGGTTTTAGTGAGGTTCAACTCCCACATACCCCGCCCGCGGGGCGGGCGGGGATCCGGTGATTTCCTCCAACTGAAAAAAAAATAAAAAAAAATAGCGGTATAGCTAGAAATCAAAATTCATCAAATTCTCTAGCTAGGCTTCAGAACTTTTTGTTAGCATCACTGATAGTCATTCGTATTAGTATATCTGCATTAGTTTTCATTGATTTCATTCTGTTTTTATTAAAAAATTAACTTCAAAGTCGTATTTTTCGTATTTTCTTATAAAATTCATTTTGTCTTCGGTTTTGACCGATTTCGTTGATCCATTTTGCTTAATCTTCTTAGTTGTCTCCGCTCCGCCTTCAGCACCTGTAAACAAATAAAATTCATTATAAAAACACATAAAATTAAACATTTTCTCAATAATTCATAGTAAATTCATAGCATTTTTTAACATCTTAAATTTCAAATTCATTTTTTCGTCTCTTTACTTTCTAAACCTTTTAATTTTATTATATTATCAGTCGCGCAATCTCTTTACGCGTCTATCGATACCAATATCTTAGTTCTCCGATCAGTACTTTCCGAGAAATTCGAGGAAAACTGAAGAGTTTAGACCCGCCGTATCCCAGTTTGTTATCAAAAAGTACACCTTAGCGGTATAGCTAGAAATCAAAATTCATCAAATTCTCTAGCTAGGCTTCAGAACTTTTTGTTAGCATCACTGATAGTCATTCGTATTAGTATATCTGCATTAGTTTTCATTGATTTCATTCTGTTTTTATTAAAAAATTAACTTCAAAGTCGTATTTTTCGTATTTTCTTATAAAATTCATTTTGTCTTCGGTTTTGACCGATTTCGTTGATCCATTTTGCTTAATCTTCTTAGTTGTCTCCGCTCCGCCTTCAGCACCTGTAAACAAATAAAATTCATTATAAAAACACATAAAATTAAACATTTTCTCAATAATTCATAGTAAATTCATAGCATTTTTTAACATCTTAAATTTCAAATTCATTTTTTCGTCTCTTTACTTTCTAAACCTTTTAATTTTATTATATTATCAGTCGCGCAATCTCTTTACGCGTCTATCGATACCAATATCTTAGTTCTCCGATCAGTACTTTCCGAGAAATTCGAGGAAAACTGAAAATTTTAGCCCACCACACCCGCCCATATTTCTCTCTGGGATATCTAGACTCTGAATCTGACAAAATATTTTGATATAATTTTATTTTCGTATAATTTAATACTAGTTTCGAGCAATACAGAGCACCTATTAAAACATTCTTCTTTCACTCCAATCACTCACAAAAAATTCGCAAACTTTCATTCTCTATATTTTAGTAATTTTTCTTGTTTCGTCTTTTAACTTTTAATCAATATGTTCTGCACTGCGCGAACCCCACCACGAAAGGCTGATCCAGGCCCGCCTTCGGCACCCATCAAATCTGCGGAAAAAATGCCGGTTAACAGTGACATGCCAAGACGAAGAGAACTCTTTTCACAGAGTAAACACTCTTCGCAAACGGCCCTTGAACTGGAAACCGACTGCGAATTGATGCAGAGCCCAACAGTCAGGTTGAGACCATTGCCGATGACGTACCTGGAACCAATAGACGACAACCCAATCCTATCTATTCAACCCAAACCAAAAACAAAGAAAACGTCTACAGTAGTTTCATACTCACCCGTCTCCTTTCCAAGCAATTGGAAGGAACTCAACAAACAAGACACAAAAGAATTGACCTCAAAGATACTTAAAAATACATGTCACTCCATGCAGCAATCTGGTAACCTCAGACGAGATATAAAACAGACTATAATGGATGATAACAAAAATCTATACAACCTCCTAATTAACGCACTTGAGACTCAAAGAACATCAGCAGCTCACCATAAAAACACAAGGACCATAGACGTGCAAACCGAGGATTTCAACACACCACACATACATACTCCAGTAGACTCGAACGCGGTTTTAGAACAACCAAACCAAGCACCATCTGTAAACAAAGAACGAGAGGAATCCGATCTGCTCATTCGTAACCTTATGAATGAGCTACGGGAATGCACCCTCCATACACGCGCACTTAGTGATGAGATCAAGCGAGCTAACTCTGCAACCGCTCCTCGAAAAACCCACATATATCCCGAACTGCAAGAACCAAGACCTCGAAACGAACCCCGTGCGATGGTGGAGACATCGACGGGGTCCGGGTCGAGCATCTCTGAACACCAAAATGGTTCTCTACGTGGGATCTCGTACCGAGATGCCTTGCTGCGGCCCCGTTATCCTGTTCTGGTGGAGTCGATAGACCCAACACACTCCAGCCAGGAGGTACTCCGAAGTCTTAAGGAGAAGGTGGACGTAGTGGGGCTCGGGGTTGCCATCACGGGTGTACGAAATGTAAAGGGACAGAGAGTGGTTGTAGATTGTGGCTCGGACCACGATCGAAAAACACTAACTGCAGCCATAAAACAGAAAGCAGAAAGATTAACGGTCTCACAGCCAAGACACAGATACCCTCTAATTAAACTGACCGGAGTGGCTGGAGACTTGGACAACACCAAGCTAGTGGAGGCTATGATCAAACAGAATAGCAAACTCTTCGCACTACCCACTCCTGAACATCAGATCGTTAGAGTCATAAGACGCACAAAAGGGCGAAACGATGTGATGACCAACGTGATTCTCGAGGTCGACCCAACAACTTGGCGAGCAGTGAAAGATCAAAGGATACACGTCGGATATCAAATCGTCCCGGCAACCGACTACTCACCTGTTATCCAATGTTACAAGTGCCTCTCCTTTGGTCACACCATAAAAGACTGCACCAAACATCATGCTTGTGGATACTGCAGTGGTCAACATGACACTCGGGAGTGTACCTTTAAAAATGCTGCCCGTGCTGCATCAACTGCGTGACCGCGAAAAAGGAAAACAGTGCTCATCCAGCATACAGCCAGTCATGCCCGGAGTGGCAGAGATGGGATCGACTGGCCCGAGCCACTGTTTCCTATTGCTAAGGGCTGCTCCGTGGACCTTTCAAGTCAACTTTTAAAATTTGCACAAATCAACTTGGGCAGAGGATATGCAGCGACAAAGGAATGTTTGCATAACGCCGTTGAACATAGGATTTCTGCTTTGCTGGTGCAGGAACCGTACGTGGGCGCCAAAGCTCACGTATCGGGAAATCTGCGGATAATCCAAAAGATTACCAGCAATAGGGAAGAACCCGTCCGAGCGGCAATCATCATTCCAGACCCGAATATCTTAGTTGAGGTAAACGACGACCTTAGCAGCGAAACCTTGGCTGCGTGTGTTCTGCGACTAGGGGACTTCAGAGTCGGGCTGATTAGTATTTATTGTGACCAAACCAAAGATATTGACTTGGATATGGAGCGACTTCGGTCAGTTATAAACCTCATGGGCACTGCACAAATCGTGGTCGGAGGCGATTTTAACGCTTCCAGTATCTGGTGGGGATGTGCCAAGGATAATGAAAGGGGAATCAGGTGCTCGGAATACCTCTCCCAGGTGGGTTTGAACGTTGTCAACGAAGGAAACATCCCGACGTTTCACACCTACAGAGGAACCAAACTTTTTTCCAGTATAGTAGATGTCACTGCTTGCTCGGATAGTCTCCTCAACAGGATAAAGAAATGGAGGGTTGACCAGAGTGAAACACTTTCAGACCATCGGCAGATCTTGTTTGAGCTGGAAGTAAAAAAGTATCCCACAAACGCAGCAAACAACACCACATGGAAATTTAACACCAGAAGAGCAAAATGGAAGAGGTTTTCGGAGAACCTGAGAGCACAGCTGGCAGAGCGCAAACTGGAGGTCGCGACGATGAACATGACCGAAACTCCTACGGAGATAGATCGTCTCGTGCAGACCTACGAGGAAGCTATCATCGATGCCTGCCAGGGAGCTATCCCCGAAGTTAAAGGACCAAAGGGCCCGAAAAAATGTGCGTGGTGGAATGATGAGCTGACTGAAAAGAAACAAGAGGTAACTCGATACAGACGTCGCATACAACAGGCAAATCCGGTCAGAAGGGAAAGGCTTATATTGGAGTATAAGGAAAAGAAAGAAGAGTATAAGCAACTTATACAGGACAGCATAACAAAGAGTTGGAAGGAGTTCTGCAACATGGAAAGCAGGGAGAAGGTGTGGCAAAGATCTTATAGGATAATAAAAATGGCAAACCATTCTATAAAAGAACAACTATTAAGACCAACACCAACTGCCGACCTCCTCACCCCCAAGGCATCTGCGGAGCTCCTGACAACCACGTTTTTCCCTTCGGACGACGTATCAACAGACTCACCCCAACAAAAGCTCACCCGACAAAAATTTCACATCCACACAGAACCTGTGCAAGGAGAGCCCAATACCATGCAGGATTTCACGATGACAGAACTGAATAATGTCTACAGCCACATGAACCCCAAAAAAGCACCAGGAGACGATGGACTAACATCAGATATCTGCAGTGCGAGCATGAGGGCAGCGCCTGAAATTCAGCTCGCACTCTTTAATCTGTGTCGTCGACTGGCATACTTCCCCGAAAGGTGGAAAAAGGCGCGAATAAGGGTAATACCTAAGCCGGGAAAAGACTCATACTCGTCGCCAAAGGCACACAGACCCATCGGCCTACTACCAGTTTTAGGCAAAGTACTGGAAAAACTTTTTGCGACGAGGGTCCTCTGGCAGTTGGGGAGTGAGGCAAAACTGAGCAGAAGACAATACGGTTTCACCCCCCAAAGAGGGACGGAGGACGCCCTTTATGATGTGCTTGGCCTTATCAAACAGGGGATTTCTGATGGGGAGATTGTGGCGGTAGTGTCCTTAGACATCCAGGGGGCCTTTGACAATTGCTGGTGGCCCGCAATTGTTGAAGAACTCAGTCGGAGAGGGATAGACCATAATACGCTGCGTCTAATCGGAAGTTACCTGACGGACAGACAAATCGATTTAAGATATCTCGGCGAGAGGGTAACCAAGACTACGAACAGAGGATGCGTCCAGGGCTCCATCTGCGGCCCTCTGTTCTGGAACGTCCAGTTGGACCCACTCCTACAGTTGGCAGAAAACCTGGAAGCTCACGTTCAGGCTTTCGCAGACGACTTGCTCGTTGTCTCCAGTGCCATGAATGTCTGCGAACTGGAAAGAAAGACTAACGTTGCGCTCCAGCGAATCTCAGAATGGGGAAAAGCTCATAAACTGAGCTTCGCGCCACAGAAAACCCAGGTTCTCATCTTAACAAAGAAGCTGAATTATGACGCTCCAAAGCTAAGCCTTGAGGGGGAACTTCTGCAACCAAGCGAAGAGCTAAAACTTCTGGGCGTGACACTGGATAGGGGCCTCACTTTTAAGACTCACATGGAAAAAGTTAAACTGAAAGCAGTAACTTTATTTAAATCCATCAGCCGGGCAGTCAAAGCACAGTGGGGCCTCAATCCAGAAGTAACGAAACTCATTTATACCGCAGCTGTGGAGCCGACAGTACTGTACGCGGCTAGTATACTTAAAGAAGCCGCAAATAAGAAATATGTGAAAAGAATGCTTGACGATTTGACGAGGATGTTCGCAATAAAAATTAGCAGAGCACATCGGACGACATCCCTCGTCTCATCGACCATGATTGCCGGAATATTGCCACTTGACCTCCGCCTGAAAGAAAACTGTGAACTCTACGAGATCAAGAGAGGAAAGCCGATCGTAGGACTGCCGGGTTGCAAGTTGGAGCGACGGATCAGTCCCTTCCAACGCCCCCATCCGTCCGAGGTCGTCGACATCGCGTATCAAAAGATACAAGATGACACTGACCTTCGTCAGATTGGGGATCACGAGGATGTTCACCTGTATACTGATGGAAGTAGAATTGATGAAAAAGTTGGGGCAGCCGTATCCTGTTGTCGTGGAGACGGAGCAGAGTATAGGAGCATCAAGATTGCACTTGCCAGGTACTGCACCGTCTACCAGGCAGAGCTGGTTGCCATACTGAGAGCTGTTATACACTTGATGGAAACGGGTGGATCAGGATGTATATTCAGTGACTCGCAATCAGCACTGGATGCTATAGCTGACCCAACATCAGTCAACCCAATAGTTGCCGAAATCCAGGACACCATCAGCAAACTGGCTATTAAACCAAGGCTCTTCTGGATCAAGGCTCACGTTGGTATACAGGGTAACGAGCGGGCAGATGCCCTGGCAAAGGAAGCGGCGCAGAAGCTGAAAGTAGCACCGGCTTACGACTTGGTGCCTCTATCTTATGCACGAAAAACACTAAGAGAAAAAACCCTGGCGGAGTGGTCCCAAAGATATACGGACTGCGAATCTGGATCTGGAACAAAACTCTTTTTCCCGGATCCCATAATTGGTCACAAAACCGTGCAAAAACTAGGGATCACCAACGTCAGAACTCAGCTGTTTACTGGGCACTGCGGCACCAGGTCGTACCTCTGCCGATTTAAACTGCTGTCAGATCCTCACTGCAGCTGCGACGAAGAATCAGAGGAGACAATCCACCACATTCTGTTTGAGTGTCCCAAGTACAATCTGAAAAGAATGGAAACGGAGATGAAGATTGGACTTAAAATAGAAAGTGACAACATACCTGAAGTAATGATGAAAGAAGAACTCAGAAGTGCATTCTTGAAGTTTGCGGAAGCGACGCTGCTCAGCTGCGTGCGCGCCAATGGCTCGACGACGTAAACCTGAAATTGTAAATAAGTGTGAATAATTAAAATGCGTGTACATAATTAGAATAAGTAAAAAAAAAAAAAAAAAAAAAAAAAATTTGCTCATTTCTACTTACTGATACTAATACATTTGATCAAACGCCGCCTCATAAAGAGTGGCGATATCGTAATATATACTTAAAAAAAAAAAAAAAAAAAAAAAAAAAAACCTAACCTAACCTAACCTAACCTAACCTAATCGAACAACAACAACAACAACAACAACAACAACAACAACAACAACAACAACAACAACAACAACAACAACAACAACAACAACAACAACAACAACAACAACAACAACAACAACAACAACAACAACAACAACAACAACAACAACAACAACAACAACAACAACAACAACAACAACAACAACAACAACAACAACAACAACAACAACAACAACAACAACAACAACAACAACAACAACAACAACAACAACAACAACAACAACAACAACAACAACAACAACAACAACAACAACAACAACAACAACAACAACAACAACAACAACAACAACAACAACAACAACAACAACAACAACAACAACAACAACAACAACAACAACAACAACAACAACAACAACAACAACAACAACAACAACAACAACAACAACAACAACAACAACAACAACAACAACAACAACAACAACAACAACAACAACAACAACAACAACAACAACAACAACAACAACAACAACAACAACAACAACAACAACAACAACAACAACAACAACAACAACAACAACAACAACAACAACAACAACAACAACAACAACAACAACAACAACAACAACAACAACAACAACAACAACAACAACAACAACAACAACAACAACAACAACAACAACAACAACAACAACAACAACAACAACAACAACAACAACAACAACAACAACAACAACAACAACAACAACAACAACAACAACAACAACAACAACAACAACAACAACAACAACAACAACAACAACAACAACAACAACAACAACAACAACAACAACAACAACAACAACAACAACAACAACAACAACAACAACAACAACAACAACAACAACAACAACAACAACAACAACAACAACAACAACAACAACAACAACAACAACAACAACAACAACAACAACAACAACAACAACAACAACAACAACAACAACAACAACAACAACAACAACAACAACAACAACAACAACAACAACAACAACAACAACAACAACAACAACAACAACAACAACAACAACAACAACAACAACAACAACAACAACAACAACAACAACAACAACAACAACAACAACAACAACAACAACAACAACAACAACAACAACAACAACAACAACAACAACAACAACAACAACAACAACAACAACAACAACAACAACAACAACAACAACAACAACAACAACAACAACAACAACAACAACAACAACAACAACAACAACAACAACAACAACAACAACAACAACAACAACAACAACAACAACAACAACAACAACAACAACAACAACAACGTTACTTTATTTTTCAACAACGTAATTTTACAGGAGAAGTTTGTTTTGTTTCATTTCATTACACGACCTACCCAATAATTGATATAAACATAAATAACATATACAATACTATTATATTCTAGCGTATGTTACATGTTTTGTGTGGCGATAGGCCAAACGTGCACTACAAAAAATTTCGCAAGTTTACTTACAACAAACGTGCACTGAAGATGGACCAAAGGATCGCGGTAATTTTCCGTGCTTGTTTGTGCTAAGTGCTAGTATTGTTGATACAAGATGTAACTTTTTAATTATTTTAAGTTTTATTGCCGATTTCGCTTGTTCCGTTGTCTATATTATTTTAAAATTTGACCAACTTCTCGATTTATGATTCATGGGTTTTTGCGCTTGAAGCGTCCTGTTGAGTATTTTGTCTCTAGAGGAATGTCAAAGTCTGATGATGGAGCGACTGGATGGTCTACATCTAAATGGCTTTTTAAAGTTCAGTAGCACTATTTGTGGTATCGGTCGCTATTTATCACTATTTAGTCACAATTTTTCGACATATTCAAAAACATTAAATTCCATTGTGTCTGCCAACTTGACGCACGCCACCGTACGTTTCATGTACCGCCTCACATTGTTCTCCTTGTCTCTCTCGAGGAGTGAGAGTCCTTCTCTGATTCATGCGTTCCGTTTCACTCATAACCTTACGTTCTAATCTGTTTTCTCTTAAGTTAAAGGAAATCTTAAATGAAATGAAAATCAGTTTATTTTGTATTTATTTATTTATAACTTAATTAAACCTTAGATCACAATACAAGCGAGCATCGATACCACGCTGCAACGTATCTCGCAACACGTGACTACCACGTGACTACTGTTGCGTTGATTCGTCGCGGAGTGTGACCGCGTACTGTTTGAGCGTCGACCTCCCGTCATCGCTACAATAATTGCACCGCGTTCATACGACGCCTCGTCACTCATATTTATTAATTTTGCTAATTTTCAATCGTATTTCTTTCCGTAAATGCCTTTAATTTTCAAATACTCCAAAATGAATATAATATAGTATTGTCTTAAGATATGTTTCTAAGCATTTTTTGTCATAGGATTGTGGAGTAAAATGCAGTTGTTTTTTTAAATATCAAATGTGTTCGCTTTTACAAAACAGTGTAGGTATAATCGACCTTAATGTAATCTCATAAACAATAATACTCGTAAGTACTTTAAAAACAAATCTACGTGTGTATAGTGTAGTGTAGTATATATCGTTGATCAGTGTCTCGTGTACCGCCTAGCTACCGCCTCAGCAGGTACGGAGTCGTCACAGTCCGGTAGAACAAGCGTGTTGTTCTGTACTAGTGTGTGTGTGGTGTGCGTGCGTGTCCACGTGCGTGTCCACGTGTGTGTCCACGTGCGTGCTCAGAGCGCCATCTTGCGTCCCTCTATAGAGATCTCGACAGCTCGTCGCGAGCCGCTCTTCATTCGCTTCTGATCCACAAACTTCTTCATTTGTTTTTCGTATCGAGTCATCTTCTTCTTGGAGGTCTGTAACAGAGTGTAGTGTGAGCACGTGTTGTGTCGTAGTGGCTTGTAGTTTATACAGCGTGTACTAGAACTATGTGACATGGCAAGTACTTTAAATATAGAAGAAAGGACGTTTTGTTGAAGGGAAATATTATTTTATTTTAACATTAAATAAACATAAATTTTTCGTAAATTGTTAAACGACAAAATTGGAAAACTGAACACCCTACATTTTATAACAAACAATCGAAGGAACAACACGTTACATGTGACATTTTGTATTAAAGAGAAGGAAAAGTATTGTGTGTGTGTTACAGTACCCGCGACATGTCGAGGTCGCAGGTGGACTTGGGTCGGTACACGTAGTCCTTGGTGGAGGGCTGCGGCACGCGCGCGCGGGCCACCCACCCCGCCTCGCCCGGCCGGCGACCCCTGTGCACAACCAGAGTTACAACACGAGAGAACACTACTGTAGATACGTGTACAGTACGTGCAGTGTGTGTCGGTACCTGGGTTCGTCCTGCGAGGGTCCGGGCTCCTCCCTGCGCTTGTGTCCCGCCATGGCCTCGTCGCGCGCCTGCCGCTCCTCGCGCGTCATGGCTGCACAACACGACACACGGTATAATAACACGACAACTTGACGTCGCGTAATGGACTAGTGGAGAGGTGCAGTGAGTTACCTTTGAAGTCAGTGGAGAGGTTGAAGATGGGTCGCGCCCACTCGGAGATGAGTCTCCCGGCGCGCTCCCTGTTGCTCTTGGTCTCCTTGGGGTGCTTGTACAGATACATCACCGCCTTGCCGATGCCGGACTGCTTCAGCAGCGACTTGTCGATGGGCGGGAACTGCAAGCACACAGTGACGTCACACGCTCGCCCGGGGCACACACACACACACACACACACACGCGCGCGCGCACACACGCACACACACACACTCACGTCCATGAGCAGCTTGAGGATGGTCTCCCGGATGAGCAGGCAGGGCAGCGCGCGGTTGGGCATGGGGGCGAGCCAGTCGCACAGCACGTTCAGCACGTTGTGTTCCAAGAAGGCGAGCTGCAGGTCCTTCTTGATGAGCTGCGACATGGCCGTCTTCAGCATGGACACCTGCGGGCGACGCGAGGGTTCACTACACAGTACAACACACAACACTACATGACACGGTGTGTGCGCGTACCTTCTTGACGGCGGGCTGGTTCTTGCGGTTGAGCTCGCGGTCGTCGTCGGCGGCCTGGCGCATGGTCTGCAGTAGATGCGCGATGAGGTCGTCGTTGTCGTTGATAATGTCGATGTCCCTCCGACGGCGCCTCCCCTTGCGCTCGTCCCTCTTGCGCGCCAACATCACCTCGAAGTCCGACATGCCGCCCGTCGCCTCCAGGCTGCGGAACGCACTCATGTACTCACTCGCGCAACAGTAGATACGTGTGTATCATGGATTTAAACGAAATGTATTAAAAACAGATTCAGGCAAACCATCCTACTGCCCCCCATCCCCCGCCCCAGTATCTCACGTACCTCTTAGAGTCAGGTGCTAGTTCGTCGTCGGAGCTGTCGTCCTGCACGGCGTTGTTCCTGGTGGCGTCCCCTCCGGCCCCCTCCCCGCCCTCGCCCTCGCCCCCCTCCTCGTCCCGCGCTCGCTTCGGTTCGCCTTCATCGTCAGAGTCAAGTCGCACGGCGCGACGCTTCTTACCTGAACGAATCATCAAACCATTTAAAAAAAATAATTGTGAAATAAAAAAAAATAATATGAATAAAACCTCACCTCTACGTGACGGCGACCCAGACCCGGAACGTGAACTCGACCGAGATCCCGACCTACCAGTGAATGATATTACAATTATTACAAACTTGAGTATAAGACGCATCGGGGTGTCTCATAGGATTTTCAAGTTATAGACAAGTAGTCAATACAAATCAATGTCATGCGAGCACTCACCTCGAGCGGCCTGACTTAGCAGAACCAGAACGTGATCTTGAACGGGACTTAGAGCGTGATTTGGAACGAGATCGGGAGCGTGATACTGAACGAGATTTGGAACGAGATCCAGATTTCGATCTCGAACGGGAACGAGATTTGGAATGGGAACGAGAACGGGACTTTGACCGGGAACCAGACCTAGCGCGAGATTTAGAGGGAGAACCAGACTTCGACCTAGATCTGGATCGTGAACGAGATTTGGATCGGGATCTGGAGCGGGAACGAGACTTAGACCTAGATTTGGAACGGGAATGGGATCGAGATTTTGAGTGTGATTTGGAGCGAGATCTAGACCGAGATCTTGATCGCGACTTTGACTTTCGTGAACCGGATCTTGAGCGGGACCGACTTTTCCTTTGTCCTTCTGTAACAAATATTGATTATAGTTATTAACAAAAAACCGAACTACATAGCATTTGATGATAAGACAACACTCACCAGCTTCAACAGATTTGGATCGCGACCTGGAGCGAGACTTCGACTTGGAACGACTTGCGTGGGATCCTGTGTGTATCAGCAGTTACATTAGTTTTTGTACTGTGGCACTCGTAGTAATTAATGCAATTTTTCATATGAAATTATAAATGTCAGAGAGAGGCGATTGTTACCTGCAGATTTGGACCTGGACCTCCTCTGTGGAGATGCGCTGCGTGACCTGGGCGCCGCCTCCTCGTCTATCTCGAGGTCGGGCGGGGAGCGGGACTTGCTGCGGTCCTTGCTCGCCGCCGGGGAACCACTCCGAGACTTCGACTTGCGTTTGTCTGCGGGGGACACGCTGCGAGACTTGCTCTTGGAGTGTCTGGAGGCGGGCGAGCGCGGGGAGTGAGAGGAGCGCGGGGTGCGGGGGGAGTGCGGCGACGCGGACTTGTGTCGGGAGCCGCTGCGGGACTGCGCCGGGGAGCCGCTCCGAGAACGAGATTTCTTTGGTGATCTACTCCTAGACTTAGATTTCACGGGTGATCCACTACGAGATCTGGATTTGGCGGGTGATCCACTACGGGACCTGGATCTGGCGGGTGATCCGCTGCGGGATCTAGATTTGGCAGGTGATCCACTACGGGATCTAGACTTAGCGGCACTGCTGCTCCTGGAGCGAGCCGGGGAGCGAGACTTAGACCGCGAGGAGGCGCGCGATCTACTCTTGGAGCGAGAGGGGGAGCGCGAGTTGGACCGGGACCGCGACCCGCTCCGTGACCTCGAGCGAGACTTGGAGCGTGAGTTCTGTCGCGAATGTGACGATCCGTCGTGAGACATTTTAGACTCCACCTTGAAAATAGTAAATTATTTTTATGTTAACATTTCATTTTCAACAAAAAAGCAATTAGTAATTAATGTATGACTTACAGATCTGCTTCGTGACCGTGACTTTCTGCCATCTGTAAAACCAATATTGACTTTGAATATTTGGCTTTTCTAGTGCTTCTCAGTACTGGTTTTAATATTGTAAATACTTTGCATATTATACAATCAACTAAATAACTATCATTTTTCTGTTAAATAAGATTAATAAAAACAAACATTGTATGGATAATTTTTACTTAAAAATACAGGAAACACAGAACAAACTAATTTTCGTCAAATAAGATTTGACCACAAATCTATACTAATATTATAAAGCTGAAGAGTTTGTTTGTTTGTTTGTTTGTTTGAACGCGCTAATCTCAGGATCTACTGGTCCGATTTCAAAAATTCTTTCACTGTTGGAAAGTCCATTTATCGAGGAAGGTTATAGGCTATATTTTATTTTCAAAAAAATTAGGGATCCGCATGAAAATATCGAATATGTAACAAAAGGTGAAAAATCGAAAACCTATTTATGCGTACGCTGCAAAAACTATTGACAATAGAACAAAATGATGTACTACGGGTTTTTAGGTCTTTTGGAGACAAACAAAAAAGTCCGCGAGAGCATATATCTAACTATCATAGTTTAGCCACAATAACCACTTTTATGTTTTTAAAATTTAATATTTCGTTCCGAGATTGAATTTAACGTTAAATGAGTATCGTTATATTAACCCTTATCCAAATTAAGTATTTTGTTATCAAGAGTATTAATGTAGAAGTAAATTACTTTTTGTTTTATTCCAATCGGACTTTTCGTTTAGAAGTTATTACGAGTATAAAACGCAATGAATATGTGGGACTCAGCGGGCCGCGAAAATAATAACTCGACGGCATTGCGAGTACTGTTTGAACCCGTTTATGACGCAGACGAAGTTGCGAGGGTCATCTTGTACCTTGATAAATATGAAGTGTTTATGCCTTCTATCTACATAAGTACATTTATAAAATTAAATGTTTGTATTTTAAATACACCAAAGTGGCCACCATATTCAATTCATAAAAATAACATGATAATATGTGCACAAACAAAAACATTATTATTTATTTATTTATTTTTGTAAGTCACACCAATAACTATCATATGATTAGTTCCATGTAATCATTGTATTCCATGAAATAGGACTAATTTTCAGATTTAAACTATTAGATAGTTGATGCTCTAAGAAGTAACACACACTAACTAGTCTAAGTTACTCATTTCTTTAAAGGAAATGTTTCTTAACAAATCTCACATCGTCGCACAGATGATATTACACAAGATAGCTTGATTTTACAAAATAATATGAAAGGTGATCAACATAGAAACCTATTTTAATATTTTATAATACCTATTTTATTTTTTTTGTGTTTTTGTTAACATGATTCAACAAGTTAATCAATAATTTTTTTTTTACTTACTTTAGGTACTTATAACGCAATCCCTTACAGTTTGACAAGCATTGCAGAAAGTATTTTATTTTTTTGTATTTTCAGCTATACATTATTAGATATACTAGATCATTAAATAATCTTAACTAAACACCACCAAAATAAATAAAATATCTTGTCTTTTTATCAAATACATGTGTAAAAATAATAATAAATTTCTTTAAACACTCGCGGTATCTACATCACTTACACTATTACAAAATAATCACGGTAAGAACCCATTTAGTAATTGTGTAAGTGAAAATATGTGATATTTAATCTAGTGTTTAGGTGTCTAGTTTGTGGACACTATTTACAAATGATTTCCTCAGAACTGTTTATCTTGTTATATTTAATTAAAGTCTTTTATAACAATACTGCTTTTATCAGTAGATCTTTTTAACAAATTGTTTGTTTTACACCTCCACAGCCACCTTTGCTACTAACTTTATATCTGATAATTTACTTGTCTCGCCTTGTCATGTGTTTGGTTGAAATATATCTCAACATTTCAACTATTATTGTTTACACAAACAGTATGTCTCCTGCTATCTCTAATCAACGTCGTATTGTTACTAAATGTACACACGCGGCTACAGGTATTTGGTAAAGTACGTTTCTTTACATTTGAATACAATGATAACAAGTAACAACAAGAAGGAGCGTTTGTAAAAGAACACGAAGCTTCTTTTTCATTTAATTTTTACAATTAAGTTGGTTCCGATGCAGAAATCTATCTTTAGCTATTGTCTACACGTTCACGATGAATGCTTCACGGTTTGATTCTATAAAATATTATTTTTTATTAAAATGGTGAGGTTAGCTTTTAGCATTATCTAAATATTCATACCTGTATCGACATCCATTGTCAATTATTAAACTTTGATCAGATGCACAACTGATAAAAATTACTTGGTTTTTCCCAAAAACGCACTACTATCACCATTTAATTGTTTTTATTGGAACTTAAATCAAAGGAAATAATTTTTAACTGTAATCACCGCAATTCACCGCTGCTGTACAAATTTCCATTTGACACTTTTGACAGATGAACAAAGATTAAATTTCATTCAAATAGATTGATGTTTTATTATTTTAGGGTTGAATTAATGTAGAAAAGTATCTATAGAATTTATTACAAATACACAAATGTTTGTTTCAATCTAAATAACCTATTTTTTTATGTTATGAATTCAATCTCCGGTAATTTCCCTGTTACACAGATAAGGTTCAATTTGAAAAATCTCAATATCTGTCATTGTCACTGAATGCAGTACTGTCAGTTGTCACCAATTGTCAATTCACAATCACCTTTGTTTTGAAAATTGTCACCTTGAAAAAAAGTAGTCGAAAATTTTAGTTAGATAAATAAATAATAGTTCGTAATTAATAAAACCCATTCATATTTATGTAAACTGATATTTAGACTTTCTATTTCTTGTTGTGTTTATAATTAAAATGGAAGAAGATAAGTTACCACTCAAGAGAGTCGAACTTTCGTTAACAAAATTTAACGAAGTAGCGATTCCTCATCATTTGGATTTATTGCGACAACACAAGGCTAACATTATCAAAGTATGTTACTTCTTTATTTTCCTTTGTTTAAGACAGCTTCTATTAGAGAAAATTATAGCAAAAAGGCTAGTAAGAAACTGCGTATAGAATCAACTCTACCGAATATTACGTCGAACTCTAAGCTAAAAATAGTGCTCATATTATAAAATAACCAACTCTTACCACAAGTACTATTTTAAACTTCCTGTTTTAATTTTAATTCATATGTTAGCTAAATTATACTTATTGCTTTCAGAGACCTTTTCATAAACAATATTGAAGAATATTTTGTTTTTACATTTATGCTCTAATAAACTGCCTGTTATACATAAAAAAAACATTACACAAGTTGTTAGAGTGTATGTTAACTAAAATTTAATATTTGCTTGTGTCTTTATGTACCATTAATTTTGTTTTGCAAAAGAAGTACGCCAGTCCGTGTTCACAATTTTATTACAGTTATATTACTTAAAAAGATCTAAAGATAAATTATAGCTAGTTTAGTAACTTCTTTACTTTGCAATTTTATATGAATGTGTTTAAACTTCAACTTACCTTACTTCAAAAACCGCTATATAGGATGAATTTTGAAATTCACCCTCCAAGGAAGATATTTTAGATTTCTAGATTGTGATTTTACTAAACATTTCTTTATTTTTTTGCAAAGAAATTTAAAAAGTATTCACTAAAGAATGGAAAAAAAATACACCGTACATACTTTGTAATTCAATTTAGAAAGTGTTTGGGAGAAGTGGATTTATTACAATGAAATCTCCCCTAGAAATATGGTCAAATTAATGGAAAGAAAACTTTTAAATCTCCAATGAAATATTTTAAAACAACTTGTTTATTAACCTAACTGAATGAAACTTGTAAAAATCTAGTTAGATAGAAAAAATAAGTTCTTCAAAATCAATTTTATAAAAATAAGTTCATTGTAAAATTTAATGACTGCTCCAGTGCAGTGTAATGTGCCAGTGCAATTTAGCGCGCCGGTGCAGTGTAATGTGCCAGTGCAATTTGGCGCGCCTGTGCAGTGTAATGCGCTGGTGCAGTATAGTGTGCCGACACAATAAAGTGCGCCGGTGCAGTGTAGTGCGCTGGTGCAGTACAGTGCTCCGCTGCAATATGTGATGTGGTTGGGTGCGCGTTGTGTGCAGTATGAGGAGGCGGGCGAGTACGCGCGGGTCCGCAGCGAGCAGATCCACGCGCGGCGCGTCGCGGCTCAGCTGCGGGCGCTGCTCAACGAGCTGGAGGCGCTGCGGAGACGCGTGCGGCATCACGACCTGCCGCGCTTCGACGCACTCACGCGCACCGCTCGCGACAACACGCTGCGAGCCATCATGGACTACCTCGGTGAGACAACACACACACACACACACACACACTCGGATGACAGTTGACGGTGCTTTCAATTTATGTGTTACGTGCTTGACCGCTTCAGATATTGTCACACGACACGCAGCCGGTCGACACGAACATCGACAATCTATGGCTAACTTAAGTTGCAGAGTCGCTCGCTCGCCGCTTAACTAAAGCGCACATTTCTCGCAATATTTCTTAGTTCGTGTAATGAAAGTGAAATGCTCGATAAGCTCGCTGTTTTCTCTGAAGCGGTCGGACACCAACACATAAATTCCAATCGCTGTTAATAACGAGATTCTGACTTGAATTGTAGGTGTAATAGAGAGCAGTTGTAGGGCGCTAGTGTCGCGCAGGACGAGCTCGCGACCCATCGGTGAGGACTCTGTCTAGTGTTGCCATCTCATACATATAACTACATACACATAACATGACGCGAGTTAACGTGGATCATTCACACATTATTCCTAAATATAAATATTACAAACTTCGTTTTTGAGATTTGTATGTGGTTTTGAATGTGAATGA
The DNA here is from genome assembly GCA_030269945.2 of Trilocha varians. Classification (NCBI taxonomy): domain Eukaryota; kingdom Metazoa; phylum Arthropoda; class Insecta; order Lepidoptera; family Bombycidae; genus Trilocha; species Trilocha varians. Next base: position 138,301 of record AP028279.1, read on the forward strand.
GTAAAAGCTGAATTATTTGGGCACTGATAAAATTAGAAAGTACATGGCTATAGAAATAATAATCGTAATAAAACTAATGCATATTAAGTTTTTCTTCATGAACTAAAACAAATAATAATGCCATTTTCTCAAATTTCATGCAAATAATTAACGTGACTGAAAACTAAAAATTATGTAGACATTTCGGATTGTTTTTATCAGAAATGATGCATTGAGACATCAACTATTAACATTGATTTTTTTATTTCATTTTGCATGAGATGTTGTTGCAAGATTGTTAGGTGAAATATAATAATATTCCACTGAGTACTTAGGGGTTGCCAAAAACTTTGCATTGCCATGTTTTGTCTAAAAACAGATAAAATACAGCACTGTGCTCTATTATGTCGTTTCATAGATTAATAAGGTGGCAAAGTATCTTTTAAAAATTAAATTGATTTATCTCACGTCTCTTCCATAACCTTCAACAGAGAAGAGATATCATAATATTGTAATAAGGGTCGTGTGTTGTGGTTCAGACACGTCTCCGCTGTCAGTGAACCGTCGTCAGCCGGAGACGGCACCGGCAGTCGGCAGCGTCGTATCCACCGTGTCCACCGAGTCCGTGGGGGTGCTCTCACACCAGGACGAGGTGCGGGAGCTCGAGCTCAGCGGCGTGCAGCTGCAGGTTAACGAACAGGTCAGTCATCTGTCTCTCGGACGTGGACCACGAACAATGGTGACCAGTCGGGCCAGTTTGGGTTGCATTTTAATAGGCTTTTTCTCGGAATTAATTACAAAATTTAATTAATAACTTTTAATTAAGTAACTTACATTAAAAGAATGCGACTGATTTCTTCTTGTCCCGTGGTGGTATTTTACTAGTGTACAATAACCATAATTGCATAATATTGTGCATGTTATTGTATCAGTTTAACTAGCTGTGTTTATTGTTACACATAGGAGTACAGTATAAGCGAGCGCGAGGCGGCTCTGCGCGGCTGGTGCGAGCTGCAGAGCGAGGTGCGCGCGCTGCACGACGCCTGGCAACACGTGCAGGCCGCCGCGCTACATCACAAACAACAGGTAACACACACACACTACACTACTCCTCTACGTACACAGGAACGTTTAATTATGAAGCAGAGATAATAAAAAAATAATGTTGAGATTCGATAACGTTTCATTTGCAGATAGCGGAGACGGCGTCGAGCGTGGAGACGGCGGCCGACAACGTAGAACACGCGCGCACTCATCTCTCCGCCGCTGAAAGGTAGGTAGGCCTCCTAGTTGTCGTCGTGACGTGTGCGAGTGCATCGTATGAGAGTCGTGTGTGTGCAGGCTGAAGGCGGGCGCGATGTGCGGGGGCGGCGCGGTGGTGGGCGCGCTGGTGGGAGGCCCGGTGGGGATGGCGGTGGGGGTGAAGGCGGGGGCGGCGGCCGCGCTAGTGGGGTCCGCGCTGGGCTACCTGGGGGGGCGGCTCGCGGCGCGCTGGAGGACCGCACACATCGACCACGTGGAGCTGCAGCGCAAGGACGAGTGACACACACCACGTGACCCTACTCAAGCCTTACTATAACTTTGTATAGTGTAGAAATGTTATAACAAATATTAAAATAACGCTGTGATATCTAGACGGTTAGTGTGTTAAGAAATTTAGAAGATAATTAACATTGATAATAAAGTGTAATATGATATTATTATGGGTAATTAGCAATTTTGTAATAAGTTTTCATTTGGTTCCTTCGTCGTCTTTTTTTTGTTAGTGAATAATTATTTTTTCTATATTGTTTGCTCTTTACGTTTAAAGCATAATCTGTCGTAGCAAGATCGTAAAGTCGTAGTATTTCATGAAAATTAAAACCACTAACTGAAGAGTGCTAGAATCGATAAAAATGTTTGACATTATTATATCACTAGATGACCCTCGCAACTTCGTCTGCGTCATAAAGGGGTTCAAACAGTACTCGCAATGCCGTCGAGTTATTATTTTCGCGGCTCGCTGAGTCCCACATATTCGTTGCGTTTTATACTCGTGATAACTTCTAAACGAAAAGTCCGATTGGAATAAAACAAAAAGTAATTTAATTCTATATTAATACTCTTGATAACAAAATACTTAATTTGGATAAGGGTTAATATAACGATACTCATTTAACGTTAAATTCAATCTTGGAACGAAATATTAAATTTTAAAAACATAAAAGTGGTTATTGTGACTAAACTATGATAGTTAGATATATGCTGTCGCGGACTTTTTTGTTTGTCTCCAAAAGACCTAAAAACCCGTAGTACATCATTTTGTTCTATTGTCAATAGTTTTTGCAGCGTACGCATAAATAGGTTTTCGATTTTTCACCTTTTGTTACATATTCGATATTTTCATGCGGATCCCTAATTTTTTTGAAAATAAAATATAGCCTATAACCTTCCTCGATAAATGGACTTTCCAACAGTGAAAGAATTTTTGAAATCGGACCAGTAGATCCTGAGATTAGCGCGTTCAAACAAACAAACAAACAAACAAACTCTTCAGCTTTATAATATTAGTATAGAGTATAGATATGAGATCATCTTCACGTAACTATTTCGTAATTAATGTTTCCAATGACTTAAAACATCAATATCATGAAATGTTTAATTATCTTTCGATCTTGCTACGACATATCTATATTTATTTATTTAAGAGTTTTCTACAATTATTGCGTAATATAATATATCGCGTAAATGCAATTTCACAAGATTAACAAATTTTATGCGCTGTAATGTGCATATTAGGTAGCTATCGTAGCTATCTAATATGTATAGTAAATTATAAAACCTAACCCGAGTGATTATTTATTACTAAATACAGTATAGTTATTTTATAAGTAATCATTGTTAGGTAGTGTGTCAGTTCAATTAAGTAATGAGTTTACGCGGATACTGTACAAACTAGTCTATTTTGTATATTGTGCTAATTTTATACAAATGAAACATCTCAATAAAATTTTATACATATTATTATTTGTCTTATTTTAACCCTTTCAATTTTAAAAACATCTGATTTTTAATGACCGGTTTTAAAAAAGAACAAACGATTACTCTTATACAACATGTAACAAACACCCTTTTTTCAACAACCTCCTCCCCGACGAACAGTTTGGATTCCGCGCCTGACATTCGTGTACCCAACAAGTGCTCTGCCTCACGGAGCACATCCTCTCCGGTCTGAACAGTCCCGTCAGGCCCGTCTACACGGGCGCTCTCTTCCTCGATATCGCGAAGGCGTTCGATAGAGTCTGGCACAACGGCTTGTTGTACAAGCTGTACGAACTGGGTTTGCCAGATCGTCTCGTGCTCATCATTCGAGACTAACTGTCGAATCGCTCGTTACGGTATCGATTGGAGGGCGTCCGCTCCTCCCCTCGTCCCATTAAAGCCTGAGTCCCTCAGGACTCCGTCCTCGCCCCCCTACTCTTCAGTTTGTTTACGAGTGATATTCCTCGTACCTTCCCCACCTCACTCACTCTCTTCGCCGATGACACTGCCGTTTTCTATTCTGATAGAAACAGGGCATTCATCGTCAAACAACTTCAGGCAGCCGCCACAGCGCTAGGTCATTGGTTTCGGAAGTGGCGCATCGAAGTGAACCCTGCGTAAAGTACAGCCGTACTCTTCGAAAGATCCTCGAGGCGTCTCCCGACTGCGGAGTCCCGCAGTCGTACTCTCCGGAGGAATGAAACTCCCACAGTCACTCTCTACGGTCGCCCCATTCCCTGGGCCCGTCAGGTCAAATACTTAGGTGTCATCTTCGATCGTGCCATGACCTTCCGTCAGCACATCAAACCCGTGCGCGATCGCGCCACTTTCATCCTCGGTAGACTCAACCCCATGATCTGCAAGCGTAGTAAATTGTCACTTCGTAATAAGTTGACTCTTTACAAAACTTTCGTCAGACCCATCATGACTTATGCAAGTCCAGCGTTCGCTCATGCGGCGCGTTCTCACCTAAACTCCTTCCAGGTTCTGCAGAACCGGTTTCTGCGTCGGTGCTCCGTGGTATATGCACAGCGTCTACCTTCATGACGATTTCGACCTCGTCCCCGTCTCAAAGTTCTTGAAGCAAGCGATACTTCAAGACCGCGGAGGATCACAGTAATCCTCTCATCGTAGCCGCCGCGAACTACGCGCCCACGCCCGTATCGCGTCCCGCCGACGCCCGCGACACGTTCTCACGGACCCTCCCGACGTGCTGACGACGCTGCTCGCTGACAGCCCTAACGCTGACAAGCCGAGACGGCGCCCTGGATTCCTCGCTCGTCGTCGTCGAGCTCGACGCAGAGTTCGATGTGCCCCTTGAAGCGTCATCATCATCACTCGTTTCCTGCAAGTTCGTTTTAGTTTGTTATTTAATAAATTATTTTCTGGTGTACTGCTTTTCATTATTTGCACGCCCGCTGAGTTTCTTGCTGGTTCTTCTCAGTTGGGTCGCGTTCCGAATCCAGTGGTAGAATCACTATGTGCTAACAAGTTGCCTTGCGGCGACTTTTAGCAGACCTTTCCTACCCTTTCTCAGCTGAGCCCCTTCTGAGCTCGTATCTCCATCCTGGCGAAGCTGTAAAGGCCTGAGGGCGAACAGCGATTCTTACTATCCTAAAAAAAAAACAAACACCCTATTGTTCCTTTTAGGGGCGTATGCATTTGACTACAGGTACCACAATAATGAAGTTATTATAAGTTATACGTTTCTTCGTCAACCAGGACATATCGGATCTCCGGCCTCCCCGAGCTTGATAAGTTTAATCCTCTAAGCACATTGCTTGGAGATTTAACGCTAAGCTACTGACTCAAGAGAGGGAGTGAGCCCATTTCACATCTCTTGTACATGGATGATCTCAAATTATTTGCTTCTAAAAAATCTGACCATAATATCTTTACTCAAAATAAACGACAATTTCAGTAAAGCTATTGGAATGGAGTTCGGAGTAGATAAGTGTGCGGTCATAGATATACAGAGAGGTAAAATTGTAAACTCTGAGAGTTTGCAACTTAGCCAAAGTGATATGTCAGATCTCTTTCTGAGTCGGAAACCTACAAATACCTTGGAATGTTCGAAGCTTTGAGTATAGTCGACACAGATTTGAAACAATCGGTGAGGGATCAAGATTATCCACCAACAACTTGCTCTGAAATACGACCTTGTTGAAGCCGCTGTACCTTATTACCAATATCAGCCTCAGCCAGTGCTCGATAATGGTCATGTAACGCTCTACTGGGACCGATGTGTTACCACTGACAGGACTATATATAAGTTTGTGCTAGTCTGTGGCGTTTATGGCTGAAAATTCATTGGGTTGAAATATGTTTCTGTCTTCTTAGTAATATAGGAGTAAATTAAATGTAAGAGAAAGTGAAAGATTTGAGGAAACTTGTTCGATTTGAAGCAGACTTATGAGTTTATTTATTTATTTAGTTGAATAAAACCAAGTTCCTCCAAGTTTGATCCAAGTTCCAAATGTGTTCCAAATGAAATGAATTACCAATTAGCATAGATTACATACTTGTAATTTCGTAGATTAGATTTTTCTAATTGTCAAATGTCACACAAAAGCAAGCAGAAATGAATGTCAATGTCAAAAAAGTTTGTAAAGATGGCGACTTTCGTGAATTTTTATCATGGCGTTTCTACGGACTAGATTTTTTAATTTATTTGAACGTTAAACGTGTGTTATAAATTAAAATACTTGTGATCGATAAGTAATTTTTCTAATAACTGAAGTTGGAGTGATTGATTGTATTAAAGTAGACGTGAAAGATTGGAAGAGTGTTGTGTAAAGCATTGACGTTGTGGTTTCGAGTGTTGTGTAAAGTGTGCGGTGTGATGTCGTTCCCGCCGCGGCCGCCGCTGGTGCCGTACGGGATCGCTCCGGGTGTCGTCACCATGTCGATGCCGACTCACGTACGTACTCCTCGCTCATAACCTAAACCCAGCAGCAACAGCGACGTCCAGACAACTCCAGTTTCTCCATGTTCAGATACCATTCCGGTAACCTCTAGCTGTCGACTCATTATAACACAAGAAATTACCGTCTTTGTACATACACAACATGTTAAGTTCTACAGAGTTTCAGAGTTCAGAGAGGTTGCTAGGTGATTCTTGTTTAGAATGCTATACTGTATTACTGTAGTATTAGCATCTCGTGTTGAAAGATAAATAAGACACTAAACAGAAGAAAGACTTTGTCCTAAGTTAATGATGTATGTTTGTAGTAATGTGTAGTGTTGTATGTGATCAGGTGATGGTAGGTGCGTATGGCGCGTCGAGCGCAGGAGGTCGCGGCGCGCTGCTGCCGGCGCCCGGGGCTCCGCAGGCCGGGGGGAAGGCCGTAATTGCTCGCGGACCCACAAGGAACACTAACGGAGCCAAGGAACCCGAAGGACCTCCTGTCACAGTCTTCATTGGTTAGTCTCTAAGCAATAATATTAACCTAAAATATTAGACTCATCTTGCAACTTGGCAATAACAGTTATAATTTCTATCATAGTAGTAAATGTTACATTGTAGTATGTTTTTCAGCTTACCATAGACTAATAGAAAATATAAATTTTTGTTGAATGTTTCAAATAGAATGTTTTTCATAATTTTAAATGAGTGCAAGACTGAGCTCCTTTGTTGCTTGTATACTGAGTACTAAGAGTGTGGTGTGACTCCAGGTAACATATCATCTCGTGCTCCGGACACTATGATCCGCTCCATGTTGAATGCGTGCGGCACGGTGCTCACATGGAAGAGAGTCTCCACTTTCGGATTCTGCGAGTTTGCAGGTAATGTAGCTTTATTCAGTTATTTAAACTATTTCATAATATTCTACTACATTTTATCAATAATACTTTGTAATTGTAGATCTAGAGAATATTTAGTCAGGAATGAAATTATGAAATCTGAGATAGAGATAGAAAAAAATATTAATAAATAAATTAATAATTAAATAAAATTAAAAAAAACATTAATCATTCCCAAATTATAAGAGCAATTAAATGATCTATTTTTCATGAAATAATGTGACCACTAAACAGATGGATTGTTGAACAAAATATAAGATATTTTATATACATGTATTATATATTATTTTTATCCAGGTGTTGTATTACTACACAATTTGTTTTTGTTTGTGTTTAGGTCCGGAGCCAGCGCTGCGTTGTGTCCGTCTGCTAAATGAACTGGAGTTGGGAGACAAGAGGCTGCTCGCTCGCACTGATGGCAAGATGCAGGCACTCGTCGACTCATATAAAAGTTAATATAATTACTTTATTTTATTTTTTACTAGCTGGCCCGCGCAACTTCGTCTGCTTAACATAAGTAAAGTTTCCGTTTAAACCTTCCCTAAACAACCACGAATATTTCAAGACTAAAATGAGCCAAATCGGTTCAGCCGTTCTCGAGTTTTAGCGAGACTAACGAACAGCAATTCATTTTTATATATAAGATTACTTTATTACTCTTTTTATACCATAATATACCCTCATCCAACATAATATTAAATAAAACATTGACTTATAGAATCAATTTTTCATCAATCTACTAGTTAATGTTAATGGAGTGTTGTGATCACAGCGGAGCAGCGGTCGAAGCTGGAGACGGGCGGCGGCGGCGGCGGCTACCTGGACGCGCGGCAGCAGGCGCTGGACGAGGCGGCGCGCGTCCGGCTGCAGCAGGTCGCCGCGGAGTACCAGGACGAGATCAACAACTACGACATCATACAGAAGGGTGACTGTCCTCAAACCACTAGCAATAATAAAAATTGTATACAAATTGCTTTTATCAACTCACATTTATGTGTTTCTCATAAATACAAAGTATTAGATAAAAAATAATCATAGTTCCAATTGCTACTTTAATACCATATTGTAGAGCGTTGTGAACACAACACAGAATGGGAGTGTGTGAGAGTAACGCGTTCCGTTGCCATGGTTACAGAGGAGGCGATCTCCAAGACGGCGCGCGTGCTGGAGGAGGCGGACATCTCGGAGGAGAAGCGTGACGTCATACACCGCGAGATCGGCAAGTTCCGAGAGAGTATGAAGGTCAGTAACCTCTAGCGCCCGTCTACCCCTCTCCCGTCCCTCTTCCCTCCCCCGCTCCCGGCACTCCCCCCATCCCCCCTTCGAGACACACAAGCACACCCCGCCCCGCAGTGAGAATGTACTGTCGCACCTCTCGTTATAATGTGTACAACAGTGCTGCGCTACTTATTTAACTGTTGCTTTTTTATTATGTTTTCCGATAGAGTATTATCCATACTTCCAATCGCACTGGTAAATTTGATAAAAAATGATTGCAATGGACAACTCTATGGTTTCACTTATAATATGCTTTAGATCAGTAATGTGATTTAGTTCGGAGTTAGAGTACAGATATCCAGAATATTATAAAGTAATTCTTCATTAAATGTAGAAAGGTAAAGAAATATGTTCTTAGTAAGTGTCGAATTTTGGGGAACAAACTGGTTAATAATAGAAACATATTTAAAAGAACAGATAGTTTGTTCAAGTCGTGGCGTAGCGTCGGCGCTGTTGTTGGTGCGTCAGAGAGTGCGTGTGTGAGTGTGCGTGTGCGTGCGCGAGTGCGTGCGCGTGTGCGTGCGTGTGTGAGTGCGTGCGCGTGTGCGTGGGGCGCGCGGGTGTGTGCGTGCGCTGACGTGTGCGGCCGGCAGGTGGCGCGGTGGCGGCGCGGGGACGAGCGTGGCGCTCCACGCGGTGAGTACTACACTGACCTGTCACAATACACATACACACCACACACACCATAACACATAGTTATATTATCTACTGTGGGAGAATTCACTAGTAAACGGATTTACTTGCACCCTATATAAACAACCATCAATCACTGCCAGTGGCGGGCGTGTATATTTTAATTCAGGATATAAAGAAATATAGATTTGACCTAATTGTTTACAAATTTTCATTACATATCCATTTAATCGACTTTATGTTGCTATTTATACATGACAGAGTATGCAACGCATATTTGCTTCTATGGTCTGGCCGCCACTGATCACTTGACATCAGATATGTTGTACACTGATCCGTGTAGTAGTGAGGCTCCGTCGGTCGCGAGCTCATATTCGTGAGTAGTGAGCGAGCGATCCGTCGCCGCGTCACGCACACACCCGCAACCACTATACTGTCTGTTGAGAGTAGAAAATTATACCGTTGTGAAAAAATATCGTCATTCTAATAACTAATAATAAAAAAATAATTGCAAATTGAAAATCACAAGGGAATTGGATGAAAATGAAATAATAAATACGCAATAATGAAGTCAAAACTTAATGAAGCAATTAAAAGGTATAGAAGAGTTTTCGGTTTCTCCCTAATTCGGAAATTTAATGGTAAGATGTCGGGCAAACCCCCATGAGTTCTACTCAGCTTGACGTCAGTGATTTGTAAATTCACATTTGAACTGCGCGCGGCAAACTTATACACAGCTTATAGTCATCGTAATTTTACGAAAATCAAGCTAAATAAACGAGTTCAATGACCGGAGATAGCTTTGTATTGAACGAACTGAGAATTTGCTAAAAACTGACGACAATTTAAAAGAAGCGATTGATTTGTCCTGAAATATAAACTTATCATCACATTTCTGTGTTAGAGAGAATCTTAAATAGGTTTCTGATTTAATAGATTTCATGATGGAACTGTATTCCTCACGTAACTACATACTTTATGACGTCATTCACATGTCTAGAAATAACTTATTGTTCCACATTGTCGTGGTGGCGTTGGAACTGTGAATGTTGTCATTTAGTATCGAAATATTACTGTAACGTAGGACGAAGGCAACGAAGGGAGGTAGTATAGAATAGCGTAGAGCACGAGATCCGATTCCCTGCGTGTTGAATGCGACATGTGTGCGCGTGTGTGTGTGTGTGTGCGGGCGGGCGGGCGCGGGTGACGTCACGCGTTGTGTCGGCGGAGCGGCGCGGGATCGTCGCGGGGAGTGGCGGCGGGAGGAGGGGGAGGGCCCCGCGGCACCGCACACTACACGACCACCGACAGTGAGTAGCACCGGACACCCACCCGGGGAGACGCAACAACACGATACATACACAGATCACCGAGCGCTATGACTCGTCCTTCTTCTCGGTGAAGTTTGAAGAGAGCCCTGAAGCAGGCCGTAGCGACACCGCAGTGTCCCCTGACATTGCAGTTATTTATGATCAACGACAATTCATGAAACAGTACATAAACAGTCACAAAAACTACATATCCGCACACACTCGTACACACACGGTATCTACACAGACATACACCGACCGCGTTCCTTACAGGTTCAACACAGCTATGTTCCTCCTGGCGGTAGGGTGTCATTGGGAATGTCGTAACAACAATGTTTAACTGTTTATTGTCTCAACATTACAACTATTCTATATATTATGGTATACAAGAACTAAATGTTACAACATCAATGAGTAAAACGATGAAAGCCATTAAGAAAAGTGATATATCTTTTCGATGTATCATTTAAATATTGCTTTTCGAACACTGAATAGAAGAAGCGATTGATAAAGCTTTGCTATAACACTATCACAATAGGTAAGCTTAGATACTAATACGTAATAAAAATACACATAATGCAAATGTACAATGTCATAAAATGGCGGTTTTCGTGTCAATGTGATGTGGTACATTCGATAAGTCTTTCGTGTTCAGAAGAATAATGAGATATGTCTCAATGAAGAAATGTATCTATTCTTAGCTCGAATATAGTTCGTAGTGTGAGACATGAGGTTTTGGATACAGGAGGAGGCTGAAGTGATTGGCAGGAGGAAACCTAAGGACGAGAAGGAGAAAGACAAGGAGAAGGACAAGGACAGCACCAAGGAGAGGGAGAGGGAGAGGGAGAGAGAGAGAGATAGCACGAAGGAGAGAGACAAGGACAGGGACAGGGGGGACAGGGACCGGCGCAGGAGGAGTCTCTCCAGGTATGTACCGCGGGTCAGGGAGGGGGGGGGGATTCACACACTGCGTCTTTGTCAATTACACATTGGTATTCTATTGACAGGAATAAAGATCGTCGTGACGATCGCGACAAGGACAGAGAACGAGAACGAGACGAGAGAGAGCGAGACAGAGAACGAGAGAGGGAGAGGGAGAGAGAACGAGAACGAGAAAGGTAACATTATTTTCTTTGTACGTACTGGTCACTAGAGGGAGTGTCTTTCATTATAATAATTGATGTTTTCAGAGAAATACGTGAGCGGGAACGAGAGCGTGAACAACGAGAGAGGGAACGAGAGCGGGAGAGGGAGAGAGACAGAGAAAGGTCAGTAGTAGAGTTGTACTGGTGAAGTGTAGGACGGGTACTAGCGACGCACTCTGGGAGACCGACGGCACGACCGAGGGCATTCATCGAGTCATTTATTTATTTTTTTATCCAGAGAAAATAATTGATCTTAGTATTGCATCTTTGGAGGTTCAGTCAGTTTATAACAGAAACGTTTGAAAATTATTAAAAAATAAATAATACAATAATTGTAGTATTGCGTCAGTAGAGTTGACCGCGTTATCGAGGACGCAGTGATTATGTGCAGTACTGTAGTTACAGTACCGATAACGCGACTCCAGTACTGTACGGAACAGTAGGGCGCTCTCTCGCGTGACGTCACACGCCGTACTCACGCGACAGTACTGCGCTCGCAGTTGACATGCCGCTCCCTAGCATACGCGTGTTCGCTCTGCATCCATACATACGGACCCGAGACGAGATACGACGAGACACCGACACACACAGGTGCACGCACGCACGCACGGACAACACATTTATATATTAAAATATTATAAACTTGATTATTAAATTATTTTTGTTTGATATTCACAGTGAGTTGTTTTGATAAAATAATTACGTTTATAAATTTGTATTAAATTTGCAGAGAGCGCGAACGTGAACGCGAACGTGAGCGAGAGAGAGAAAGAGAGCGAGAGCGCGAGCGGGAGAGAGAGCGGGACAGGGAGAGGTCGCGGTCGCGGGGGAGGGGGGAGCTCGACGCGCGCAGAGACAAGGAGCTCGAGGAGGAGGCGCGGGACAGGAAGCGGATAGAGAAGAAGGCTAAGGAGAAGGAGGCCGCCTACCAGGAGAGGTATACACACGATACAACGTAGTGCTTGTTATGTGCCGACAGAGTTACATAGTGTGTACGTTTTACAGGTTACGCAACTGGGAGGGACGCGAGAGACGCAAGGCCAAAGAGTACGAGAAGGAGCGGGAGCGGGAGCGAGCGAGAGACGATGAGCGCGAGCGAGAGGCCAAGCGACTCAAGGAGTTCCTCGAGGACTACGACGACGAGAGAGACGATCACAAATATTACAAGTACACTATTAATAATTATTATAAATGAATCAATATTGTTTGTTATGTATTACGTGCAGTGGTGTAACGTATGTTTGGGTGTGTGCAGAGGCAAGGAGCTGCAGCGTCGCCTGTCGGGGCGGGTGCGCGAGGCGGAGGCGGACGCGCGCGAGCGACGCCGCGAGCAGGACGAGCTGGACGCGCTGCGGGAACAGTACCGCCGCGAGCGAGCCACCGACGAGCAGGCCGCGCGCGACAACTACACGCGCGCGCTCAACCAGCACCAGCTGCTGTACGCGCCGCCGCCCACCCCCGTCCCCGCCCCCGCCCCCGCGCCCACCCCCGCCGAGCCGCCCGCCGCGCACCGCTCGCACCGCCGGCACCGCGCACACCGCGCCGCGCGACACCAGCCGCCGCCGCCGCCGCCGCAACACTCCGACGACGACAGGTACACTGATATACGCGTGTACTAGTCTTGGCACTCCACACATACATATCATATGTGAATCTATGTATGTTACATTACAGTATGGGAGCGGTGTCTGACGCGGGCTCGACGACACCCCCCGCCCCCTCCACGCCGGTGCCGGTGGTGTCCCCCGCCCCCGCGCCCGCCGCCCCCGCGCCCGCGCCCCGACACAAGCACCGCCACCGCCCGCACACACCGCCCGTACGTATGACACAAAATACAACACTAACACACGATTACAAAAACATGTTACAAAAGTTGAATGGTGTGTAGGTGTTGTGAAAAATTAGATCGTGTGTAATCTTTTCGAACCGTGTTTTGTGTAACCAGTAACCAACTTCTATTTTTAAATAAAACTCGTAAAAATGGCGCGAATCTGTTTTGAGCTGACAAGTTATTTTTACTTAAATTCTTAAATAGTTATTTTAGTTAGTTTAGTAGAAACTGTTTTAAATTTCATAATATCCAATAAATATTACAATGTGCACAATAGATATCATTTTCAAGTCTGTAGATTATCTAGTTTGTGTTAGTGTATAACCGCGATTATTGTGGTTTGTGTTAAATATGGGTTATTATTTGCACTGTGAGTGGTAATTGTAATTAATTGGATTGCACGCTGTCCGTACTGTGTACTGTATGTACTGTGTGTACTGTGGAGTGCAGTGTCACTACACGGAGCGACACCGCCGGGAGTGCATCGACGACGTGAGTCACACACACACACACATGCTCGCATATCAACACACACACACACACACACACACACACACACACACACACACACACACACACACACACACACACACATGCTCGCATATCAACACATAGTATACGAAAAGACTTTCTTAGTTTAGATTATAATATTGACAAAATAAAACTAATGAAAATAGCCCTCTCAAAAAACAAAGTAATGTTTACAAAATTGGTTCCATGTTAAACTAATTGATTTTTCAGTGATTGATCATGATAATATTACATAACTAAACTTTGTTTTGTGTCACAAATAGTTAATAAATAATAAATGTTACATCAAAATTAAAGTATTAAGCATGTTTCTATTTAATGTGTTTAGTGTTTCACTTAGGAAACATCTAATATACTAACAATATACTATATTTGAAATTAAGGGGTTATATACAGTTAGACGGCCGAAAAAAAGTGAATTTTCCAGAATTTTTTCTGAGAAAACTTTTTAATTTATTGATCCAAAAATTTATACACATGCTATGGTATCTTTTAACTGTATTTTAAGACTTAGTACTAGTAAAAAAAAATATTTGAAAAAGAGCTACAGCTGATCTCCAGGAGCTCCTCTCAAAAAAGACGTTTTGCGGTGACCACTATATCTCGGAACTGGATCATCTGAAATTAAAAAACCAAACAGATTTCGTTAAAATAATGGTAAATCTAGTAATTAATCGAAGGAATAAGCAAAATATTTTTTTTTGACAAAATGGCGGTTTCCCAAAAAAAAAAAATCGATTTTTCACCGAAATTTCGGCCTTAAATTGTTTATAAAAAAAAAAATATTTATCAGAGAGAAAAAATCTTCGATTAATTACTAAAAAATATATTTAAGAAGGTCGTGTTAAAATTTGAGACTAATCGGTCTAGCCGTTTTCGAGTAATGTTGGTCACCGACTTTGAAAACACCATTTTGAGAAAAACGCGTTTAAAGTTTGGAATGCACTTTACATGGGATAAAAAATATTTTTTGACTTACATGGAGTTGTCTATTCCCGGACCATGTAATACACCCTCCGCCGATTCAGCAGCTTCTAATAACTCAAGCTGATGTTGTCTGCGAGCCATTCTTCCATCTCGGGTGCTCTCACTTCTCACGCTTCTTTTTCGGCATATGAATGCGCATTGGGCCCAAGTGTGTAGCCCAAGCGTTTTCAAATTTGCTTGTAACTTTGAAAATATGCACCGGAACAATATGAAATTTTCTGTGTGTATTCTTAAATATATGTACATTAAGAAAATAAAATAAAAAAAAAACCGATTTTTTGAAAATCCTACCTGTATATAACCCCTTAAGTTAATTATAGTGTTATTACAGAAAAAGTAACAAGTATTTTTTTTTCATTTTGTTGAACATTTTGACACTTGCTTGAAATAATTTGCTATTTCGTATCTATAAAGCCTAGTTCGCACTAGGCTAGTATTTTAGTAGAGTAGAGAATGCTACTCGACCATAAAAATAGAATGAAATGGATTGACTTGACTAAGCTATTAACTAACTTACTTGACTAAACTTTTAGTGTTCTTAAACATTTAGCTACTAAATACTCTCTACTCAACTAAATACTTGCGTAGTGTGAACTAGGCTTTAGTTTATAAATTGGTCAGAATGATGTATGTAGTATTATCTGTGTATAGGCGTTGTGTGATGTAGTAGCGTGTGTTGTGTTGTGTTGTAGAGCAGCGAGGGAGGCGCCACCCCGCCGCGCACCCCCTCGCGCACCCCCTCCCCCGCGCGCTCCCCCGCGCCCTCCCCCGCGCCCTCCCCCGCGCGCACCGACACGCCGCCGCACGTGAGTACACCCGCACACCCACACTACACTATACACCTATACAGGGTGGATCTGTAACTTTGGACAATCTGACGTGGGGTGAATGACCTGTCGAAATACAACTTAGAACCACTTTTATTTTAGGAGTTGGATAAAAAAAAATTCATCATAGTATGGAAGTCCGCAATGATAGTTGTACGTTTTTCATACAAAGTCAGAAAAACAAAGTTTAACCGATCCAAAAGATAAAAATGGTGCTAAGTTGTATTTCAACAGGTCATTCACTCCACGTCAGACTGTCCAAAGTTACAGATCCACCCTGTATGTGGTCACACAGTAATGCATATAACTAGTTTTACAACATTTTGTATTTTGAATGCAAAAAATCACAAATTTTATTAAATATTTAAAAACACAACTAACAGCTGGTTAAAATACATTAATTGATAAATTTAAAATTAAAAGCTAATTCATGGTTAGTGCTCGATTAATTTAGTAGATTTAACAACAAATGGAACATGTTAGTATCCAAACTATACACTGTTGAAATAAAAGACTAGTGCGAAGTGAAAGACTAATAGAGAGGTTGGTTGTATAACGTTGTATAACGTTGTATAACACCATGTGTGCGCGCAGGGCGCCACGTCTCCGCTCACGATCAGCTTCCGACGGCGCAGTCGCAGCGCGGACCGCACGCCCGCCGGTACGTACACTGCTGTACACATATATATTAATAAACTTGATAAAAAAATACATTTGAAGTTGAAACCCATTTCAATTTCACTCCTTTTGTTGTATAGTAATGAACTTGGTTCTCATTTCACAATTATGTTGTTCATGAGATAAATTTAGCTCAGTATTCATTTCGTATTAGTGCAGTAGATATACGGAGTGATGACGTCACAGTGGCATGTGTTTCAGGATCGGAATCTCGCGTCCGTCGACCGCACGCCGCCTTCACACAAGACGATGACGAACCCAACATACGTACGTACACACACACACACACACACAGTCACCAAACAGTAGTCTTACCAGGTAACAATGACAATATAATTACAGGAGAGAAAAAGGACAAAGACAAGGAAAAGGAAAAGAAAAAGAACGCAGACGGAGACAACAACAAGGAGAACAAGAGCTCTGAGGAGAAACGGAAACACATAAAGAGCCTCATCGACAAGATACCCACGCAGAAGGAGCAACTGTTCCAGTACAAGCTCGACACCTCACAGGTACGTCACTAGCGAGTAGCGTGAGTAGGCGAGCGAGTGACGTCACTAACACCCCCTCCCCTCTCCGCCGCAGATCGACAACACGCTGATGGAGAAGAAGATCCGTCCGTGGATCAACAAGAAGATCATCGAGTACATCGGGGAGCCGGAGCCCACCCTCGTCGACTTCATCTGCAGCAAGGTGCTCGCCGGCTCCGCGCCGCAGGGCGTGCTCGACGACGTGCAGATGGTAACTACGTGCAGTCCGTACACTGGAGATAGATAGTAGATACATGTCCGCTCAACTGAGAATGTCTAAAACTAGGATCCTTTGCCCGGAGCAATCACTACCTTGTTTGATTATCTTAAAATTTTGAATTAGATTTTTAATTGAACCTAATATTTATGTAATTCTTTATTCTTAAAATATGCTGTAATACATTTTGGAACAAATTTTTTATCTCCAAAAAATATGAGACCAAACTAACATGATGTCATGCTCAATTGGTCCAAACAAACTAATTGAGTGGCCGATCCCATTTGAGTGGACATTTATATTGGTACTACTGTGCACGGCACTGTGCAGTACTACTGTGCACAGCGCTGTGCAGTACTACTGTGCACAGCGCTGTGCAGTACTACTGTGCACAGCGCTGTGCAGTACTACTGTGCACAGCGCTGTGCAGTACTACTGTGCACAGCGCTGTGCAGTACTACTGTGCACAGCGCTGTACAGTGGTGCTTTACACACACGCTTTTGGTGCGCAGGTGCTGGACGAGGAGGCGGAGGTGTTCGTGGTGAAGATGTGGAGACTGCTCATATACGAGCTGGAGGCCAAGCGAGCCGGACTCGCCAAGTGAACACGCACACACACATATACAGTAGGACAGTGTTGTAATGAAACCTAATACATCCTCAACATGTAATTTTTTATCAATCGCTCTGTATTTTGTATAACACAATGAAACTGTACTCTTTTGTTTAGTTTGTGATGGATATTACTTATTATTTTTATACTCGTAATAAAGTTCCTTAACTGATGTATAAAACAATCACTGTGACTTCCATAAATATACGAATATAATAATTTTATAACAAAATGTATGTATAGTATAGGTTGTGTTGTGTGTGTCGCGCAGTTTGTGGACGTCGTTATGCAAAAAGGATTCAATCGCAAAAACAACTTCAAGCTAAAATTTTCCTAGAATCGTGCCAAGAGTTTCGTCATTTTTAAATTAAATTTTTTGTTTAGTACATTCCATTTGTGAATCTAATTTTAGCCAAAGTTTATTTCGCTTACTATTATTATGGAATATAAACAGACGAAGAAAGAAGTGATAAATTTTAACATTCGTCGAATGAGAAGAGATATTGATCCTTTTTGTGTAAGTCCCGTGTCTCTTGTAAACTAGTGTTAGTGTTTATATGACATACACGACAGTGCGGGCGGCTCTGCACGCGGAGGACGCGTGTAACAGCAGTACTGTACACTTGTCAGCAGTACTGCACAATGTCAGCAACACTGCATAATTATCAGTCGTGCTGCAAGGCTGTCAGTAATGCTGTGCACTGTGAGGTTGACGTGTGACGTCACGCGGTCACAGCCCGCACGTGTGTATCTAACATATTGTAATGCGATGTCGATTATTGTAAATATTAGATTTAAATAATAAATGTATAAGGAAATAGAAAATATCTTGTTATTGTTTACGAACGTACTCGTTATATAACGCTTTATATACTTTTATACGTTATTTATACATTTGAATGGGATTCAATACGGTGTGCAGGACTGGTCACTACTGGTACCGATACTATACTAAATGACTGGCTCGTGTTATAATTATATTTATGTATTCTGATGACAACGTTAAGTAATTATTATGTAATAAATTATCATTATGACATCATTACAAATAGTAATTAATTAAAGAGATATATTCGTGCCCGGTGCAAAATTTAATTTACAAGTTAGATGTAAACAAAATAATGAAGTAACTAAAATAATTTCAATTAAAATTCGATGATGACGTTAAAATTATAATTCTATTATTAATGATAGAATAATAACGTGTGTGGGTACCAACAACAAATATTTAAAAGTTCATCTATCTTGTCATTGACCGGCTAAAATTTTTATAAAATATTATTAATAAATATTCTTTTAGTATATGCATTTTGTATAACCTCAAAGGGATAAATTGGTTCCGGGTAACAATAATACAAGTGCACACACTAGTGTCACTAGTGTTGCCCAAATGCAAGAACAAGACGAGACTTAGCCAGTCTTGGTCTTGGTCTTGCGCCAATACACCTGGTCTTGGTCTTGGTCTTGGTCTTGCAGCAAGAGTCTTGCAAGTCTTGCAATTACCTATTAGTCTATTACTATTTATTAAAATTTACTTTAAATCTTAGAAAAAACGTATTGGAATTGAAACATTGTGAGCTTTAATTAACATAGCTATAGTAAAGATCAGGCAGATTAATAAATAACTGAGGATTTGATAAGAAATTCGACTGACCTTCGACAAATCATATGTCGTTTTCCATGGAAGTAACTGTTTCTTAATAAACATTTATGATTTATAAGCTTACATTTGCTAAAACATGTAAAAAACAAATTAATTACAATAACTTGACTTGTATTGTAAAGAAAAATATTTGTCTAGAAAGAGATAGAAACCTCAAATTACATGAAATTTAATAAAAGAGTTTTACGATCTATCATTTATTTCAATAATAGTGTCAAATGTTGTGATTTCGGCGCGGTGGCAACGATTGTTGTATATTATTATGTTTTCAAAAGAAGCCGCCGGCGCGTGTATCATAACCATGTACTTCCGAAAAGCGGCAAATTTCTTTGAGAAGTAAGTACAAAACCTTTGATACCGCATTATCAAAGTGCCGTTAGTTAAAAACTTAAAACATAACTATGCATGCACTCAGTTTGATTTTAATGGATATCTTTTTATTCGCTGTGTAGGTATGTTTATGGTATTAGTCGCAATGCGCATAGGTCCAGTGTTTCATATTCTTTGATACAGTTTTTTGCGTTTCATAGAATTCCTAAGCGTACCTATACACCGAACTGTCACACCTAACTACTCCGTGAAATAGCGCTAAGTCCTAGCTGCAAGACGCAAGAGTCTTGCAGGCTTAGTCTTGTTCTTGCTCAAGTCTTGCACGGTCAGTCTTGGTCTTGCGTCTTGCAAAAATAACGCGGTCTTGTTCTTGGTCTTGGTCTTGCAAAAACGCAAGAACAAGACCAAGACTGCAAGACCAAGACTGAATTTGGGCAACACTAAGTGTCACACACAGTGTCACACACTAGTGTCACAGTGTCATCATACGGACCAGTTATTAGTTGACAGAAAACATAGCAATAACTTGATGAGCTGATGTATTGTATTGTGCATGTATTGTGGATGTATGTACGAGGATGTGTGAATATGTGCTAGTTAAGTTTAATATTACTACTTAGATGAATAAAATTTGTGAAAGAAATGTTGTTTTTATGAATCCATCTGCAATCGTAATAATATATCCTGACACAGTAGCACAGAGTTATATTATGAGAGTTCCTCTGAACTGAGTAGGTACTATCTAATATATAAAATTCTCGTGTCACAGTTTTCGTTGCCATACTCCTCCGAAACTGCTTGACCGATTTCGATTAAATTTTTTGTGCTTATCCAATATCTATGAGAATCGGTCAACATCTATTTTTCATCCCCCTAAGTGCTATGGTAGTCCACCCCTAACATTTTTTTTTCGACGCAGACGAAGTTGCGCAGCTAGTGAAGTATAAAATTAATTAGTGTAGGAGCCAACATGACCCTGATCGTGGTTACCGTCGCTCTAGAGGACTTTGCCTCGTATGAAGTTCTTTGAAACATGTTCATGGTGTTGGTTCCAGACTTTAGTTCCATGTTTGTGAAACTCGCCTCTTGTGAGATATTTCGCATCTCAAACGACACCATAAATAGTTTAAGAGTAAATAACTTCCGTTGTACATGAAGCGGATATAATCAACTAATTAAAGTTGTTAATTTTACGCAAATTAACCGTTCGCTTCAGTCATACAAACAGATCATAATTCATTCGATAATACACGTCTAGTAAGTACAAAGATGGCTGAAGTAATTAGGAAGTTGCTATTCTTTGTAATGGTAAATTAACTTTGTTTACTTTCGCTTAATACCAATCTCAATCGCTTAATAAAACTTGTAGTAGTGGAGAGATAGCTTGCTTCTGTGCGATAGATCACGAGTTCAAATTTAACTCAAATGGTTAAGTTCGTTAATCGCTAGGAAACCTACATAATAACATACGAGTACACTCTCTACGGACGTCGAAAACCTGTGACTAGCAGTTAGCAGTAGTTTGTACACACAGTGTAGTACAGAGCAGACTAAACGTAGCATGAGCTCTACGAAAGTTTCCTAAAAAAAAGTTCTTTGACCTGTTTCGGATACAAGCTGAATGTATCTTTCTTTGGACCGAGACCATCAGAAATATTTGTAAGAAAATCTAATCGCTCATGATCCTCAATCGATTCCTACGTTCATTAGGTAGACACCTACATTGATAACTTTTATCTACCTACATCCATCGAAATCGTATAAAATGTCTACGTGTACCATTCGGCTTAGGTATGTGAACTGATGCTGATGGCATATTCGTATGAAGACAGCTTGGAGGACGAGGTAGTTGATCCACCGCGCTGGTCTGAGCTCTACAGCAGGAGAGGTTGGTGTGTTATACACGAGGAGTACCCGGGGATGTGAGTACGCCATGAGCACCTAAGATAGGATCTAGGAGGTCAGATCATCATCATTAATATAATTGTGCATAAGAAGAACTATTAGTGTCATAAATATAATAGTATTGTTTGTTTTTAAGGATGCGTCAGTTGATGAAGAGAATGAGGTGAGCTGATTACATTTTATTAACGTACCTATCTACCTATTCTAACCAATTTTGTATTATTATTAACATCATCATACGAATTCTAGTTTCATGTCGTTTTTAATTAATGAACTTCACGTCTTGTTTCAGAATACCCTCGTTAGCGGGATAAAAACAGATATTATAGTTAGTGCCTTAGTATAGTTTGCAACGAGTGCGTTTTCTTAACGCTGAATAAAAATATTTGATTTTACTATCGTTGTTTTTTACATCTTTAACAACACAGACACCACCGTGAAAAAGGAAAGAAGTGCAACTTGCTCTCATTTGTAAATGTGCATGCACTAGCGAGGTCGAGTGTACATTTATTCGCAGCCGAGTACAGACTTCTTGCAGCAGTTGCAGCACCGCGGTAGGTACGCCTTGGGTTTCTTGGTCTGCGCGAAGTCGTGTCCCCTGACCGGCGTGTAGGCGGGCAGGTACGACACGCCCTTACTGTCGTACTTCGGACCCTCGGGGATCAACACGTTGCGCTGACACAGACGACCCTGGAATGATGTGATACATATAATGCTCACCGACGTCCAACTAATGTAAAAAACAAATGAGAAACAAGTGTAAACGGGGGTTTTGTATGCATTGACCGGCATTGGAACTATGTAAAACACCGTTTGATAGTTGGCCTACCAGTTGTTATTTGCGCAATATGAAAACGCGGCATAAAGATACACGTTTGATACTGTGAAATAGTATTAGTAGTTACCATTGCAGCACTATCATCTACCATTAAGGACTATCGTTCGGTAAAGAACAAATAATAGCGGTATTCTAAATTCTTAGATTGGTTTTTTTTATACCAACCATCTCAAAAAAAGCCATAACATAATGATAGTCTTCAAGCTCATGCTTCCTATAAAGAACATACCTAAGCCTGACTAAGTTCTCCAGGATACCAAAGATAGGTACTAGGAGTGTGGTTATAATCTTCGTTGCAATTAAAGTCATTAGTGTTTACCTTGAGTCTCTGCGCGTGTATGTACCCTCCTTTAGCTGGCGCCATGTCGAGTTGTCGAGAGTCAGCGATGTGGTTTCGATCATGAACCATGTCCATGTACTCCAGGGAACCATCCGAACTCTTACTCGACGACTCGCTGGAGCTCCACCACGCTCGACCTATCTTACCAGTTCTGCCAGGACCAACCACAGCTTTACTACTCACTGTACTGGTCGTAGTACCTTTACTAGTTACTGTAGGTTTGTAAGTAGTAAGTGTGGTGTTCCTGAATCGTAACATGGGTATCAACTTAGAGCTTCTGTTGTTCATGAACTTCTTGAAGAGGTCTTTGTTTTTTTTGAAGAACGTTTTCATTTTCGATATCTTGTTCACGTATTTAGGATATTTATCTTTGAATTCTTTCTTTTCGTTGGTAACTGTGTTGGGTTTTGAAGTGTTCTTGATATATTTCGTGTAGTTGGTTGGTGTAATTGGTTCGCTTTTATTCTTGCTGTTAAAATTCATCGCTCTTCTGTTGACATCTACTGTTGTTGCTTGTTTCTTGGTTGTTGTATGAGCTACTGTTTTAGTTGTTGCTTTAGTTGCGCTTGTTGTAGTCGTGGTAGTTGTTTTATTAGTTTGACTAGTGTCTACGTAGTCATCATTGTTGGTTCTGAGGACTGTTTTCAGTTTGTCCATAAACACTAGGCTTTGGTTCGCATCTGCAAGATTATAAATAATATTAAACCATCAAAAGTAAACTATGATATTTATGTAGATGTAGACCTAAAACCGAATTATAATTCGTACTTACATAAATATCATACACAATACTTGCAAAAAGTACCTACCTACGTTTTGCAATGAATTTTAAATTAATGAACACTTAAAGTTAATTGATACACTTACTTGGCACATTCACTGCATGGCACACCGTCCCTACAATAACATACACGCCAATAAACAGAGTAAACACACGCACCATTATACCCCCTACTTCATGTATTACACATACACATACATACATACATACATACACACATATCGGCTGGTTTATTGTTGATTGAAATTTGATAGCTCCATCAAAGTTATTTGTATTTAATTTTATATAAGGAATGCGTCTATAATGTGAATACAAAATAAAATGCAAACAAACACGATGTTTATTGTTAAGCTTTATTTGCGTTTGTATTATTAGATGAATTGTCTGTTCAATAAGTAAAATTAAAATGTTAATAATTCTGCTTCAGTAAAGGGTTATCTTGGATTTGATGTTTTGTTGTAATGTAAAATGTATTCTAATATTTAAGAAAACTTTCTACCATTATTTAAATTTAGTAGCGGCCACCATAATGGAATAATTTTGAAAAATTACCAATAGCATGATATCAAAGTGATATATTAGAGAGTTCTCCACTCATTCAGCTGTTAAACACAAAATCTAAATCGATCTATCCGTTTAGAACCTATAATGGCATAAACACACACACGTATAGGGTGGATTTGTAACTTAGTACCAGATAAAGATGGTAAACGGCTTCTTAAAATACAACTTAGAACACTTCTATTTTTAGAATCGATTAACTTACAGTGCAATGTACAAAGTTGTATACCCATAACCAAAGAGATTAAAGTATAAAAAGAGGACATTGACAACTAATTTCATACATTACAATTCTGTTCAAATCATTAATTTATAATAACGCCATCAAGCATCCGAAAAAATACGTTTAACAATGATGTTGCTCAAGTTTGTATTTTGTTAAAAAATATGTAGTTTTCAAAACAATTTTTGTCGCAGGACTCCATTTTGAAGCGCGTGCGTTTGTCAAATGGAACGTTAGTCCTTCACTTTCAAGCAGAAAAATTTGGGTCCAATGTCTGATCTTTTGGTTAGGTATAATATACAGAATGTCTTTGTATATAAGACAGTGTTGATTTCGGATCTAATTAGTGATATTTGTTCTGTTGTCCGTGAAGTCGAGGTCTGGTTGCGAGTCGTCTACTTCGTCTGGGTCATGCATGTATTGTCTGCGAGTCTTGGGCAGTCGGAACTCGGGCAGGGGGCCGTCATCGAGGCTGAAGATGGCGACTCCAGCATCTGACTCCTCTTGGATGAACCGCCGCGCTCCCATGCTGCGACGGTTCGGATTTGATATCTGAGTAGTGCAATAATAGAATAGTAGGTATTATTGGCCGGTTGACGGTCGCAATTCATCTGTGTCATGATGGAACGAAGGTACAATGACAGAATCTATGGAGTGGGTCTTGAGGTTTTTATAGATAGTTTTTTAAGTACCTACTTAAATACTTAGACGCAAAATAGGGCAATTATGTTGTCGAAGTGCGGAAAACCCCCGTTTATCACTTATGTACCAATATTATTATAATCAGTTAGTTTCCTGTGTCTTATAAGTTTACTCAATGCAACACAACATCACCTTTCACCTGTCAAAATTGACCTTTTAATGTAGTTTTACTACAATATATTTTCTAAGGAAGTTCCGACTACGACTTTGATTTAAGAAAACATCTAGTTTCTGAGATAAATACGTTAAAAATCTTACCTTAATAATTTTGTATTTAGGTTTGTGTGTTGTTACAGTATTCTGGCTGTCATCGTGTTTCTTTGTACTGAATGTAATCATCTTCTTGTAGAGATGTTTAACAGCGCGGTCGTGTCGGACCGCTGCCTGTCCGGTGTCGTGCTTGGCACGGGCCGGGTCCGGTGCGGCGCGCGGTATGAATATGTTGAACGATTCTAGAGTTATTTCTGTTTTGTTGGGAACTGTTGGAATTAAATGATGAATTATATTGTTAGAGTTTCAAAGTACTTTAAAAAGATCTTTATTTCGATGACCTAAAATTGTAAATTACCTAATACAAGTAGGTACTGCAACTGATGACATATTTGGTTGTTGTAGTTGCACATGCATGTAATGAAATAGTCAATGAAACGTATTCAAGTCAAACAACTATACCTTACTTCGAGCTATTGTGACGCAAGGTTATTAATCATATAATAGACGTAATTGCACCATTTCTCACTGAAATTTTCAATGAGTGTATTAAAACTGGTGTATTTCCGGACCTAATGAAACACAGTAAAGTAATACCTTTATTTAAATCAGGTAGTACATCAGACCCCTCAAATTAATATCTCATATTATCAAATAGCAATATCAGCTCGCCTTGTGTATTTTAGTTATTTTCATAGTGTTATGTCTTATGGTATTCTGTTATGGGGCAATGCTGCCGACGTAGAAACAATATTTATTCTGCAGAAGAGAGCTATTCGTGCAATCTATAATATGAACTCAAGGGACAAATTAAAGGAAATTAAGATTCTAACTTTAGCGTCCCAATACATTTATGAAAATTTTATGTATGGGCATACAAATATTTATGAATTTCCTAAACTCTCGGATATTCATAATTTTAACACTAGGAACAGAAACAAGCTTGCGTTGCCAGCATCTAGATTACATAAAATAAGTAATTCTTTCCAGGGTTTGTCTGTAAAACTTTATAACAAAATCCCAGTGGCTGTTCAAACATTGCCTATAAATAGGTTTAAGAGAGTTATCAAAAAACGGCTATGCAGTAAAGCATATTTAAAACTTAATGATTATATAAATGACTGCACAAAATGGGAATGAGGTGCTCGTCCCGGGCCATTTCAATTGATACATTTGCTAAAAACAAAAATATTGTAAAACAATGTTAAAAAAAAAGAAAAAAAAACATATTAAATTAAAAAAAGACATGCCCGCTGAGTTTCTTACGCCGGTTCTTCTCCGGACGGAGGCGTAATTTTAGCGAACTGGTGGTAGAACTTTTGATTTTATTTTTGACATTCAAAATGTATGTGTGTCCACACTTTTGACTTTGACAATGAATCGATCTTTAATCTATTATAATGCTATATCTTTTAATTCATGTCTTGCCTATATTTTGTTTTGTGTAATAATAAATAAATAAACGTTTCATATTTCACACATGGATCTCTAAAAATAAACATTTTAAGGAACCTCTACGTGTACCTGTTCTCCTGGTGTTGTGTGTGATCTCGTCAGTATCGGTCGGCATGTAGTCGTAATTCTCGTACATCAGCTGACGACGCAGGTTCTCAACTAGCACTACTGATGAATTCGTTTCTGTAATACAATTCAAGAAAATTTTGAAATTTTGAAAAATACATTCTTATTTGAAAATCTACTACAACTTTCATACATTACCACCGCTCCCTGGTGGACTTATTACATACTTAGTGTGTGTCTGTATGATAGGTGAATTTAACGGCTCCCCAATGCTCTGGCATATGTAGTACAGAGTCATGAGCGACGGTAAACACCTACTGTAAAGTGGACCATGTATCTTTCTTATGCAATAAGGAAAAATAACTTTATTAAAAATGCATGTGACATCTCCTTGTATTCTGACTATCATTAAAAAACATTTCTACGGAATTTATGAAACGAAACAAAAAGAAAACAATCAAAATATTAAGTACAAACCATTTCCTAGAGCTCTGCACACAGTCACCATATATACAACTATTTCAACATACATTATGTACTACTATGTATAACAATATAACTATGTACTATGCAATACACACGTCGATTGACTCCGTATGTAACAGAGCTATAAAATGTGATTGTACACTGCGCGTGTGTGACTTCAACACAAACACACTAAGGTTCAATAGCTAACCCGCGCAACTTCGTCTATGTGGAAAGAAGTTTGTTAACCACGGAAAGTATAAAAAAGTAACTTATATGTTACTTCCTGGTACCTATCTACATCATTTGTTTTCAAAAGTTCCGCTCAAATCAGTTGAAAGTTGAAACAAAAAAGCAGTAAATTTACAAAATTTGTTTATGGTTGTAAGTCAATTAATAGTCACTTAGCCCCAAAACTTTTATAAAATTTAATTTAAGTAACATATAATATCACAGCTCTATTTATCGAAAAAGTCGACTAAAATGAATAAATGAAATGAAATGAAATGAAATGAAATAATGAAATGAAATACTTTATTTTCAACTTTGATGATATGCTCATTCTTGTTGACGTCAATATTTAAAAGCTACCACCAGTTCGGACACAAAAAATAATAATTATAGCCACCGTCCTGAGAAGAACTGGCAAGAAACTCAGCGGGCATGTCTTTTTTTTTAATTATTATTATGAGCATTAACCTTTTTTTTTAATATTTTAACAATTTTTTACAAAAGATGAAATAGACAAAATATATATATAAAAAAACACGATTATTATAATGAAACGACCTTGGCGAGCAACTCATTCCCACTTAGTGCAATCGTCCAAGTAATCATTGACCTTATAGTAGGCTTTCTTGCACAGACGTTCTTTAATAGTTTTCTTAAACCTATGTATAGGTAGGTTTTGAACATCTTGTGGGATTTTGTTGTACATGCATACAGACAAACACCTGAAAGAATTTCTTATTTTATGCAATCGACTAATCGGCAAGTCAAGTTTATGTTTGTTCCTGGTGTTTCTATTATGTAGGTCAGACTTTTTAGGAAATTCCTCAAATATAACATAACTTTTAAAAAACTACAAAACAGGAAATCTACATTGTTGGAGCATGTTTATTTTATATACAGCCCATTTAGTTGTGTTTGGCATAACGGGTGTGTTGCCGTTGCCATGAAAAAACAAGAGCGAAGATTGCCGCCAAAAATGAAAAATGGAAAAAATGTGAAAATGTAAAGTTGTAAAATAAAATTAATATTAATCGCAATCCGAATTTAATTACGTATCAATGTTGATAGTTAGAATCCGCAACATACGTTGACTTAAAACGCGACAGAAAAATTGGTTCATTAAGAAAAAGTTAGTACAATACAAATAGTCGAAAACTGAAAAGGCTACCTCCCTTTTGAGATCTATTTAAACAAAACCAATTATAATATTAATCTGTGCTGTGATTCTGGTTCCGCGGCGCTCATCTCTCAATCATTTATATTTTAATGAAACGTAGTCGTCTTCAGATCACTTAGAGTAATTACTCACGATATTCCAACAAAATATTTAAGTTCAAGACATTTATTTCACTCAATAATATTAAAGGCTATAAATCCAATCTTCACAATTATTTATATATATAGAAACGGACAGTATTTGTCTGTTAATTTTAATTTATTTGATGGCTTTCCTCTTCGTCTGCGTCACTAAGCGAAACAATATATTCTATAGCCTTCTTCGATAAATTAACATTCCAAATTGACAGAATTTTTGAAATCGGACCAGTAGTTCCGGAGCCAATTCGAGACAAACAAACAATCAAACCTGTCCTCTTTATAATATTAATATACATATCTAGAAATATAAAGTACAAACTTGAGATGTACAGTGCAGATGTCCATGAGCAGTGATGATAGCTAACATTAAAGTCTCTCTCTACTCTAGTCTACTTACTGTAAGTTTTATTTGGGTTTGCTGTAAAAAAAAAACTCAGTATTGAGTTAAGCTCGCCTTTTGTTAACATTTTGTTTAATATAACCTGTTTTCTCTGTAGTGTACAATAAAGTATTAAAAAATAAAATACAATCAGGTGAACTTCCAATTTGTCGATCTATTTGATAAAGAAATCGCTTAAGTTACAATAATAATTATATTTTTAGTTCAACACAAGTTGTCAACAGAATTGAATTAATTAAAAGAATATTTACTAAATATTTTCTGTTTTTCTAACGTCATACAAAAATTTCAGCGTTGTTGTTCAAGACCATCCAAAGCTACTTATTTCCATACTTGTAATGTAACACTCTATGTAAGTCCGAGTGTATCCGCGGTATATCCTACTACCCTGGTTCTCATCCCCCGGGAAGGGGACTCAATGAAAATTAATTTGTTTGACGCGTTGTCCCCTCGGTTAAAGTTTGAGAGCCGCCGTCCATTGTGTGCGACGGTTCTCAAACTCGCGCTAACTTGTATAATTAATTGATTATAATATAATTGAGTGGTTTCCTTCAGCTCTGTCTCGAATTGTTCTTTTATTGTTAGTTCGACGAGAATTACCACTAAATATATTAACAGTTTTACTGTCTATACATATTTATACTTATTTGGTGATAATGGTGGAGTGTTCTAGAATAATAAAATATGTGAGCTTAAGACAAGACATGTAGAAAAGTAGTAAAGCAAGAAGTTTTATAGCAATACATTTTGATAACATTCATTAATTAAATTATGTTTATCAGTAAGTATGCTTTGAGATGGCGTCAAGACAACATCATAATTCATAACCTATGAGTATGTACCTACTAATGTTACCTAGAATTTGCACAAACTTTATACTTTGCTTATTCACCTACTAAAAGTATATATTAGTAGTCTCTACATGATAATACATAACGGTCAATAAATAAGTATTAAAATTATTTTTTTGGAAAGTGTATCTTACTTATTTTTAATTAACTCTACTTCCCAAACTTGTTTGTCTAAAATAAAATGTACAATAAAGTGGTAGCCCTACAGGTTACAAGACGGAGAACTCTACGTAGAGACCAAACACGACCGTTTACGTTTCTTTCAAATTTCCTTTTTTATTTTTAAGATAATGAGAGTTTTCTGTTGATGAACTGAGCGCTCGTCTCGGGGGAGATTACGTGAATAACGACACTGGTTGTAGTCGCGTCGCTGTCGTGTTGTTGTCGCTGCGACTTGGACGCGATGTCAAGATCTCGCTCGGTCGATTGGGACTGAACTTGTTATTTATTGCACACGAAAACTAACTGTACGTTTAAGTTTGTGCCTCTCCAGTTGACTCGTAGAACTTTAGGAATAGTTGCAGTTGGATTCTTTAACTTTTTTTTATTATTTGCGATCTGTAGACTAAAGCTTAGTTTATTTTTGAAGTAGAATGAGTTTTAATTTGATACCTATAATATATCACGTAGCGTACGTAATATTCATTGCCTTGACATTGCTGAGGTTCATTTAAGTGACCTCTTACCATTAGGTAGGCTGTAAGCTCGTTTATCTTTTGCAGCAATAAAAAAAAACAAATTCTTAACATTTTATTTATTTTTTTCCTCATTTTTTCTCAACGCTATGACGTATCACTCTTTCAAACAACAATACTTTTAACGCTCCTGTTTGTCCGCTTTGCACATGATCGACAGTCACCACATACCATCAGACGAAACGTAGGTAAACAAAAATACTGATAGGACCGATTCTTCTTAATATTGATTGCTAGTGAGTTGTACAACAGCGACACGTAATGAGTGTTTGTTGTTTTGTTTCGTGGAGTTTTCTGTAAGACATTGTTCTGTTCGTGATTTCGCGAATTGTTTAAAAATAGACAAATAACGGAGCAGGTCCCCCCCCCTCCCCGTGCCTCCCCTTGCCGAACCCCCGTCTCTACCGGACAATAACAATAGGCTTTAAATCCGTTGCTTACTTGTCCTTATTAATCTGATCAAAATTATGTTTATGTGGGTTCTGTAAAAGATACGCAGATAATACAGGTCATAGGACGACCAATTTTGAAATTTGTAAAAATATAATTTCAAATGATTAGTAATTTTGATAATATTTATAGTGATTGCCAACCATTATCCAGTTTGTTTACATTATTACAAGATATTCTATAAATAAATTTTATTTTCACAATCCACTGAATCCACTCTACTCTATCGTTTCTATACCTTCTTTATTATTCACTAACGGGCCCGCGCAGCTTCGTCTGCGTCACTTTCAATTAAATTATTATATTCTTTCTCAGGGTCTAAAGATTGTCTGTGCCAAATTTCATCAAAATCGTTTGAGAGGTTTAAGCTTGAAAGCGTAACAGACAGACAGAGTTACTTTCGCATTTATAATATTAAGTAGGGATTTTAACAGTAACAGTAGCCATCCGAAACCAAACACAAGATAATATGAAGAGTCATAAATATCCCTGCTGGTGTGTGTAATAATGTGTGAAGTGCGAACCCTAACACCAAGCTAGTTACAGTCGCGTTTGAAGCTCGATATTGTGCGGAGACAATACCGACTAATTGATGCAGAGAGCTGTGATTGCCCAACTACATATCAGCTGTCTCAACAACGTGTATCGATTAGAGCGAGACAGAACTATAGGCGATTTGTGAACATGTTATTAAAAAATAGGTATATTTTTTTTTCTGTAGTAGGAGATGGTGGCCCACTTATTGCAGAGATGATGAAATAAGTAGAAAAATATAGACCAATAATTGACCTCGTTGTAACTGTAGGTAACTGGCAACTTCGTCAGTTTTCTAATAGAATAGGTCAAAGAGTGTTTATGATTTAAACGTAGAAAAGTTATTGACGCACACCTTGTTCAATTCTCTAAAATTACCAGTATTTCTCTACTATGTACTATCGTGCGATGTATGAAAAAGCCGTTGTACGATTTTAGAGATTGAAACTTATATTTCATTTTAAACTATGTAGTAATGATAACTCTTAACTCGAGGACAAGCCTTCTCTAGCTGTTTGAGGTTAGTTAAATATAAAATTATTTATAATTTTTTTATTAAGAAATCCTAAGTTAATTTTCCATCGATACAACAAGGTTATTGTACAATGAGTTATATCATAATTAGGTTATTTATTATATAAAGAGGACTCTCCATCGCAACACGGAGCCTGTAGCCACGAGAACATTCTGAACACAACAACCAATTATAAGTTAAACATTAACTTTGGAACCGTATTTATTTACTTTCTTATTTATATAATAAAGGAGGCTTGTAAATATATCAAAACACATACAAGATACGACGGGCATTATATTGCGTTTGTAAATTTATCATTTAGGTATCCACTGCTTCTTTCAGTAAAATGTAAGCGTCATGATATTCATAGATTACAATGTTTTTCTAAATATCTTACTGTCCATGATCTCTAAAACAAACCATGACTTTGCTAAACTTTTTCAAAGACCGAAGTGATGGTAACCACTTTCCATAAGATTGACATCAGACTTTCTTTAAAAAAGACTTGTTTAACTCTTAACATAAAAAATAATAAGATAACGATGATAAATACGTTGATGAAGTTTCGACAATATTATAAGAGGATATGTTCTGTTGAGCGCATTCTTGACGGCTCGCATCACGGCAGCTTGTCTTCACTAGGGCTGACTCATGAACTTATTAAACAGGGTCGCGACATTTTATCAACCTAACAAGAGGTAGAAAAGTTTTTAATGAAAAAAAAAATCAAGTAACCTACAACCTACCAATTGTACTTCTGTAACTCCTGGTATATCAGTTATGGTTTTATTTCTACACTTCTGTAATTTCGTTCGTAGGCAGATGAACAACAGGCCACCTCATTGTAAGTAGTTACTGTCATGGTCCTCTGCAATGTCAGGGGGCACTGCCCACATTATACAACCCACTTAGAGACTCTCCTCAAGCTTCGTTTATCATTAGACAAGTCATAGTTGTGAGGAGTCGTATGTGTGTGTCAGCCCTGGACACCGCTACTCGGCGGAGGGCTGAGTGTATCGCTCGTGTGTCGCCTGCATTATATCGAAGCGTCGCGGATCCCGCTCTCGCAATTTACATATTAAATTCACATATTTTTCAAAATATTAGGGCTGTCGCGCGAGATTTATTATTTGTTGCCTGTTTTGTAGAATTATAGTTCATAAAAAAATCCTAATAGGAGTTTGTGAGTAAACAAAAAATAATAAAACTTCAAAGTTAAGGCAACTTTGATATTATACATTTTAAAGTAGTTTTATACAGTGTTATTCTATCAAAGGTGAGTTATTTGATGGTTGTTGTAATCTCGGGAATCATTATTTTTCTTATATTTCTGAATAAAGATGACACAAAATTAAAATGTCCAAAACAATAACTTATAATACTCCTGCTTATTTGTCGAAGACAGAACAGTCATAAATAAAATATCTGTTAAAATGAAATTAAAATAAATTAAATATTGTGACAGCCCTGCGTAGCGCTATCCTGGTACCCGTAGCAGAGCTACGTCGTAGCACCGTAGCACCGTAGCGCTGATTTCATTTAAAACGTCGTTAACATAGTATTAGAGAGCGCGAGTTTTAATGAATTATGCTTTTTTATTTAATTTAAAATGAGTATAAAATGTTCTGAACTTTTCCCTTTCATATTTTATAATACGTTAGTCGGCAAATATTCGACGAATAAAATATTAATGCTCATATTCTAACAAATAATAAATATTAAAAGCAAGAAAACAAGCCCCTTAATATTTCATCGTCATACCTTTTAGAAATGTAGTCGCTTGTTGACAGTTACTGTTGCAGACCTCTATAATGTAAAGGACAGTGTTCTTTACAGAACTTTTCAATTTAATTTATATTATCTTAGGTTAAAGTTTAGATAACAGTTAAATGAGTTATTTTCGCTACTCACATTGTCAATGGTATACAGTCCACCGGACAGTAAGTTACCTGTTAACTGTGTTACCTTCTCTCACGGGCTGCTGGTAAATTCGTGAAATTTCTGATTGTTTTAAGCAGCGAGTGGTCAGCAACATTTGAACCTATGACTTTTCACAGTTGTGTATGTATGTATGTGTGTGCATGTGTGTGTGCATGTGTGTGTGTCGGCTTTCGGTCGTTAAAACAGTTCATAGAGCGTGAACGAGTTCTGTGAACAAGAGCGAAGCTCCATTATACTACGAACATAAACATTTCGTCCCACGTGACTTGTCCCTCTTAGAACGAGTTTAGTGAACTGTTCTGTCAGTACGCAATAGCAGCTTTTATAGGCAGTAGTAGGCAGGTAAGAAAAAATATATCATAAATCTTTCACACAAAATGAGACGAGTGAAATGACATAAAAAAAAAAAAAAAAAAAAAAAAGATTTCACCTACAACATCACAGCATTACTAGACATTCAGCTCCATACTTCCTCAGTAGTAACACAACTAAATAAATCTCGTATCGTATAACAATGGAACTGCAATAAATAGTGAGTAGCGGCGGCAGATATCAAACGACTCATTGTGGTTGAACTGCACGTCACTGCACGTGTGACGCTCGTGTGTGCTCGAGCAGGCAGCAGTGAGACTAAACTACTCATTCAGGTCCGACGCGCTGCGGTAATGGGATACACTCATAACACTTCTTTTTAGAAAAGATTGCATTTTATGTGGGAGATTGGAACTGCACTAAAACCTTTTGACGCTCACATTCAGCATCTGAATGATTGCGGACAGAACCCCGGCGCTGGATCCCCCGGGCCCCCTGATCGTAAGTGGTCATCATTGCTCATGGCACTCTGCAATATTAGGTGCACTGTCTTGCTACCTACGGTCAACCTTTAATGACTTATCTTAAGCCTCGTTTGAATGACGAGTCATAGTGACTTAAATGACTCGATAATAAAGATATGAAGACAATGATGGACATATTGACAGACTTTTGGAGATTTTTTTGCCTGACCGTAGATGTCTGTTTTACATGGGTAGCAGTAAAATGGAAGTAGTTTAATATTATCGATAAATTAACGAAAAAATAAGTTAATTATCTTTTAGATCACTCTGTCTGACCAGCGTCTTTGCCTGCACTATAAATGTGTAAATTTATATTTAATTTTATTTTAGAACTAATATATAACGTGTCTTCTTATGCGTAAAATAATTTTATGTGTCTATTCAGTAGATCCAAACAGACACATTACACTTAATAACATTAGTATAGATTATTACTAAGTTATTGTACAACAATACTACAGTAGTTCATCCAACATCGTCCAATACAATCGAACATACATACATACATGCGTGTGTGTATGTTCGTACAAACGTCTCGATACGCGTCGTACGTTATCAATAACTCGCCGCGAACAACGAAACGCTTTTACAGAACTGAACCGAACAACAACACGACTACTACAGAACTAACACTCATATACAGGGTGGTTTATCAATGACGTGTCACAGAACATAGCTAGTTTAAGGAATGAAAATAAAAAATATAACAATATTTTTTTTGTTTGAAAGGACTCATATCAGAAAACACTGGTCTGATTTAAAAAAATATTTTAGTGTTGAATAAAGATAAAGATGTTTATTGTAAGTTAATTCATGATACAAACTTGAAACTTGAGCAAACTTATACTAATACGCATAGGATTCAACTTGAAAATGTGCCTGAGAACATGTATCGAGGCTATATTCTATTTTCGTTTTACATTCTAACGTATAATTAAATTACCCGAAAAATAAAAATAGATGAAACTGTCTCCTCAGAAAAATTTGCGTTATTTATGCAAGAAAGTAAGATAGTTCCCATTAAAATAAAAAAAACTTGAGAGGTGTCAAGGGACACCCGGATGGAAAGAAGTTCCTTTCGATTAAAAGATATCTAATATATATTTTTTCCTAATTTCTTTTTTACGCGCGATAAGATACGTGTTTAAAAGATTTTGATCACAGCG
Source organism: Trilocha varians (assembly GCA_030269945.2). NCBI lineage: Eukaryota > Metazoa > Arthropoda > Insecta > Lepidoptera > Bombycidae > Trilocha > Trilocha varians. The sequence goes on from AP028279.1 coordinate 174,162, forward strand.
CCATCTAGCGATAATCATCAAAAACAAAAAAAGTGTCGTAAGATTTTTTTCCGTCTAGCCCCCTTTCACAACGCGCGATAAGGAACTTCGTTACATTTCTTACAATGTCTATTGTAAGTTAATTCATGATACAAACTTGAAACTTGAGCCAACTTATATTAATACATCGTTTTACATCCTAAGGTATAATTAAATTACCCAAAAAATAGATGAAACTCAATGAGTTATTTATGCAAGATAGTAAGATAGTTCCCATTAAAACAATTAGGTGTAAAACCGTCATGAAGAGTGTCTTGAATGATTCTGATTCAGTTCTCTGAAGTTAGATCGCTAGTTGAAAACAACAGGAAATTATAGCGCGGTTCAACCGACCCATACCCTGATGATGCCTTTGATAGTTAATTTACTACAAAAATCATAATAAAAGTAATTCTTCTGTATTATATATGTTGTGTGAACAGTATCGAGTGCGCTCTACGTGTGAGTGACATCCCTCGCGAGACTCTACCTGCTCTCACTGACACATGACTCTACCGACGTATTATTTACATCTAACCTATAACTACTCATATTATTGTACATTTTTTATGATATTGGTACGATATATCGTAAAACCTGCGAATAGTAAAGAAATTTAAGAAATTCAAAACGTTGAGAATAGCAGTATTATGTTTTTTTTATTTTTTGGAGGTAATCACCGGATCCCTGGGGTATGTGGGAGTTGAACCGCACTAGAACCTCCGACCGCTCACACCCAGCGTCGGAACCCCGGCTGAGGCCAGAACCCAGCACGGGGTTATGAGGGACGACGCAACGCGTTACGCCCAAGGCACTCTATCCCATCGCGTCGCCCCAGCAGTATTATGTGAAACTGTAAACTATACTAAAGGACACGTAGTTGTGACTTTCAGATAGTAACGTTGTTTTCTAATATACCTAATACATTTTTATTTATTAAAACAACAAAAAAAATTCCTCTTGAATTTCTAGACAATCTTTTTTTACCTTTCATCCATTGATCTCTCTACAAAGAGACCTGAGTTTAGTATTGGCCAGTAATTGGTTGTAACAGTATTGCCAAAGACTCTAGGTTCTTCATTAACTATCTATGTAACTTAATAATTTCTATAAAATAAACAAAAATTCGAACACCAATTAATTACTAAAAGGTGCTCTATCCGCTCTACCTTCAGCAAAATATTCTATACAAAAATATAGAGTGACTCTATATTATCTCTACGTAGAGGTCCCAAGATACTTTTATATTTGAATGCTCTCCCGTGTTTATTTCCAGCTAATTATTGGAGTGCTTCCTCCCGCCCTTGACTTCACCCCCTCCCCCTCCGCCCTGACTCTATGTAGAGATTCATTGCTTCTATTTATTTTGTTCATATTTTATAACGGAGAATTTATGAAGGTTTTTGTTGCCATGACAACGATATTAACAACCGTGTTGATGGTGAATGGTAGGATTTTTTTATTATTATTTTAAAATGTATGATATCTTATAATGATACACTTTTGTATTTGGTTCGGAAGTAATTTCTTTGTGTATTTTTTTATTCGTAAAGAAAACGAGAGTTGGTCTTGTTTTGTATGGTTTGTATGTGTGTGTGCACCTGACTAATATAAAATCCAATATGGCCGTAACTACAAGTATCTTATAGTTCTAAATGATCAGTTGTTTCAATTCGTAATATAAAAGCTTCGACCGTCATCTAGAGAAGCTTTCGCTCCCCGGCTGGGTAAAGGTCCTGATTCAGAAGGCGGTCGTTCTTGACACGGCGCGTATTGTGAGGAGGTTCCTCTCTCTTGAGCCCTGACCACTGATGGCTTGGGTCGTAGACCTCATCTTCAGTGGCCGTCTTCGTTTTTATATTGATTTTTTAAATTTATATTTTTATAAAATTACAAGAAGATAAATCTTGTAATTTTATAAAAATATAATGTAAAAAAAGAGTGAAAATAAATGAATATGGAAATAAATTTTATAAAATCTAATTTAAAACCTTTACCGTATATATCAGACAGACAGAACCATACTTAGATTTTGGGTATTATTAAATTAAAACCTGGAATCTCCACAAAATAAATACAAAATGAGTTGACGACGAATTTCATAATTTCAAGATTCGCTATCGTTAATAGACATCTTCAAAGTATTAATGTTTTTAATTTGAAAAAACGTTTCCCTCAGAGATATTACAACTTTGTACAAACAAACATTTGTTTTGAAAGATTTTAGCTAATTACATCATAATGAGAGTGTTCTTATTGTTTTTAATTAAACAAATAAATCGTCAAATTGAGGGAAGTTTCGTAATTATTACTTTCAGAGAACAGGTATTGTTGTTTTTTAATGAATTGCTTTTGTGAAGAGAATGATCGCAGTTTCTTATACAGAAGGACAATGTGTATTTTTTGTAGGCAGATGAGCCAACGGGCCACTTGATCGTAAGTGGTTCGTACCTGGTTTTTTGCAAAATAATTTTAATAAGCGATAAGTAACTTATTTTTTTGTGTGCGTTCTGTCAACGGCTCGGAATGCTTTTTAAGTTGATTTTCTAAGACACCTATTTATATTTTTTCAATATATTCAAGTCTGTATTCAAATCTTGTACTCACCTTTCAGAAAACAAAACACATGACGTCACGAGTCACGATGACACGCATGTCATATTCACTGGTAACACAGAATAATACATATACAGAAGTCAATGATTATACAAAACGTAGTTGATGAACTTATCCTTAGCTTTGTTAAAATTTAGCTGTTTTTACAGACAAAACATTTGAAATACTGAGGAATATATCTTGACAATATTCAGAATTTTGTGAAGAAAATAATACTTAAATTTTAATTAATTAAATAACGTAGGCTCTTCATATAAGTAACACAATTTTAGATATATTCATTACTTTCTACAACGTCACAAACATCACGACATTACCTCTTAATATTAGTATATAAGTAAGCTTACCTTCTGTATTGTGCTGTGTCGATACTCCCACACACGCAGGAGGTAGGTACAAATAGAATGAGTATTGTAAGTGAAGTGATGAGTCACCTCAGTGAGGGTGTAATCACTCGCTCGTATTGCCTCTTTGTACGAGACTGCTTCACTCAACGAGGTCACACGTGGTTTAATACTTCTACTACTGTCATGCTACTTTACTTTTATGTGCAATTTTTCACAACACCACGGGCTAAAACGGTGAGCAAAAACATCGCGAGGAAACTGGCACTTTTTTTTATTGCCATATACACAGACGCGCCAACGGACCACCTCATCGTAAGCGGTTACCGTCCTCTGCAATGTCAGAGGACACTGAGGGATCGCTACCCACGACCTAACTTTAAGGATCCTCCTCAAGCCTCGTTTGAAGAAGGACAAGTAATAGCGAAGAGGAAAACATCATGAGAAAACCTGCATATCGGAAAAGTGTTCTAAAAATACTTTGAAAATATGTAAAGTAACCAATCCGCATTGGGCAAGCGTGGTGAACAATACCTAATCCCTCTTCTGAGGAGACCTGAGCCCAGCAGTGGGCAGTAATGGGTTGGGACAGTACAGTACAGGATGGGTGGTTGAAACGAAATGTTAACAGACTATTTTACATTCGTAGACATATTGTTTGAAATATGGTAAATACATTCACGTGTGCGCCTTTGGTATTTTTTAAGTCACAGAAAAAAGTACACCTGAATTACATGAAGAAAAGTTGAAATGAAATAGTTTATTTTGTTCAACGTCTAGATGAAAGATCATTCTTGTTGACGTCATAAAGCTACTAAGAGTTCAGAAATAAATATTTATTGCCACCATCCTGAAAAGAACAGACAAAAAAAACTCACGGCGTATCTATTGTATTATTAATATTCATTTTTAAGACATTTACATTTAATTTCATATCGCATATTGCGGCTTCAATTAGTGTATATTGCGGTAGTACAGAGCTATAACAATCAAACGTCAAATTAATATCGATACAATCCCCCTCACCCCTCACCCCTCACCCCTCACAACCCCCACCCCTGCAGGATGCATCTTCAGAGAATCAATTATCCAATACTAGTGCATATCACTGCCACTGTGATGTATAGAAGCTAACATACATGATACAACATACAGGGTGGATCGGATATCGGCAACGCTGTAAATTAAATACAGGGTGGATCTGTAACTTTGGACAATCTGACGTGGGGTGAATGACCTGTCGAAATAAAACTTAGAACCACTTTTATTTTAGGAGTTGGATAAAAAAAAAATTCATCATAGTATGGAAGTCCGCAACGATAGTTGTAGGTTTTCCATACAATGTCAGATAGAAAAGTTTAACCGATCCAAAAAATAATAATGGTTCTAAGTTGTATTTCGACAGGTCATTCACCCCACATCAGATTGTCCAAAGTTACAGATCCACCCTGTTTGTATACGTAGCTATGTATATATGTCGCTAGGTAATGTAAAATGTAAAAGTTGTAATCGACAGAAAGTTTTAGTCGCAGAAGGTGGCGGAAATCAGTATTTATATTATTGGGGTTATGTAAAGTCATTAATATAGGATTTTATTTGGAGTAAGCAAATATACCTCACACAAATATTGGATGTTTTTTTTTGTATCATGAAATTATTAAATATATTAGTGTTACATTAAACAAATTAACTTAATCATATCTCTGTTTAAGCAAAATATAAAATAAACAGACCAACTACACAGGTCCCATTTCATTATAGAACTACAAGACAGCTGTTATTACAATGGCCGTCTTCCCTCGTATTTACTTAAATCGAAGACATCATTACCATATAAGGCTATAAACCTTCATTATTCCAATATGATGTAACCAGGTACACTATAGTACCGTCGTCTGGTGCACGGACCACGCGACGGTAAGTCGTCTCTCTCTGAATTATTCACGACACCGCGACACCGGGATCAATTAGCACACAGTACATGTGAGACAGCGGGTCAACTTGGCATAGATTGTTTATTTAGTGTTGAAATAAAAATATTGTGAGAAATATAGTATTTTTTTATAAAGGTGAATTTTTTTACACTTTTTGTGCTTTAATCAAGGAACGAACCTTTTCTTGAAAACAATTAACAGTGGAGAGCCGAAAATTCATAGAACAACTTCAATTGAAAATTTGTTTTATTTTTCGTGAAAAACGTAATAAATTGAAATGATGAAAAAAATGTATTGCTTATCATTGGCAGAGGAGTATCATTACATAGGGGTTTTGAAAAGATTTAGTCGATTGCGAAATATTTAAAGTAGGCATCAAAAGCTCTAAATTCTAATAACTTCCTCAAGAAATCAGAAAATATCATATTTCTTGTGAATTCAGTGAAAATCAAGGAAAATTATATAGCAGTAACGATCGCTATAACGTTAGTTCTAGATTAGCTATTGCAAGTAGATGTCTTGAGCTAACGGCTCATTTGATCGTAAGGCAATGCCAGATATTTAACTTAGACTGACTTAGAGGAAGGCATGTTTGACGAATTTATCTTTAATTTTGTTCTATTGATACATCCACGTTATTTAGTTTTCATTTTTTTTCAGTAGTAAGTAGAATAACGTATTTTCTTTATTGTATTTCTGTTTTATGTTTACTCTGTGTGTATGTGTGTTGTAATGCAATAGCCGCCATTATCAGTTCGAGAGGCTCTTTGTTCGCTCGACGACCGCATTGTGTCCGCCATGACACACTTATCAACACACGTGCCCAACATACATCACCATGAATATTGACAAAAACTCAAGCTGATTTTATGTTATGTTAATGGAAGCCGATGACCCACTTAATCAAATCAATAAAATTATCTTGACCCTGTCCCCACTTATCACTACCCGAGTCTTGTACCAATACAAACCAGCTAACGACATTTCAACAAACAAATTAACTCGTCTATTTATTTTGACGTTTGTTCAATATGGCCGCTGTTTTCATATTTCAAATGAAAGGAGACAATTTAAGGGAATCGTTTCCCCCCCGGCCCCCGCGACCCCCTGGCCCCCTATCGGCTGGAAGTGACAGGGGGTTGGTAGAATCATCCCTCGAGTCCTTTGTGGCGGTGGCCGGAGATTGCGCCGCCAATACAGACACCAATTGAAAATGATTGGTACAATTTGTATAATTATATCTGTGAGCACTATTGTTAGTCTTGTGGTCATGGGTTCGGATCCAGTTAGAGTATCTATAGCTGTCTATGGCAGGCTCTTCTTTTTGTCATGTACCGACGATCCAACGGGCCACATGATCGTTAATGGTTCACGCACCTCTGTAATGACGGGACAAACTGCCCTACTACCTTCGACCTACCTTTAAGGATTTTCCTTCATTGCTCGTCTTCGAAGTCTCTCTTCCATTGTCCACTCCTCGCGACTTCCTCACGAATCCTTCATGCTATTGAATGTATTTCGTCGTTCTTCATGATGGTCTGCATCTACCACGAGTGTTGGCACGTGGTTTTTCCTATTGTCTGATGCTTTAACGAGTAGTTGTAAACTTCAATCTGACAGCTGATTTTTTGTCATTTTTGACCGACTTATAAAAATGAGGAGATACCCAATTCGTCAGTTTTTTTGTTGATGTTCTTTCCTTTATAACTTTAGTTTGAGTTAACCGATTTGAATAAGTCAGACGAAAGGTGTTGGTCGTCAAGGGGACTCATGGGGTCCACTTTAATTTTTTTTAAGATAAACCTAGTACCTTTGGTTCTGTAAAAATATGATTTTTTAACGGCCAAGATTTCAATGAAAGATGATCGTTTTCAATTTTGTTATAATTATATTATTTACGTGGTATTTCAAAAATAGTTATCTAGTCTTTCTATAATCATGTAGTATGTATAGTAAGTACAAGTAGTGAGTCGCGGTACATAAGGTCGTGTGCGATATGTCGGGACTCAGGACATTAAAATGTGCATCAGGTAGTGACCTGCTCACACTGATACTAGCGACTTGAGACATTATTAGGAATATTGTATTATAGTAATGTGTATGAGAATTAAACTAAAATGGTCTACAGATAGTAGATAAGATTTGAATTTCGGCTGGGACAAAAACCTAGCATGAAGTTAAACTGGTTGACATGACAAGTTAAATACCAAATACCTACAGAGAGAAGAAACAAGTATCAAAGTTAATGTTACAAAGGACCACTGAGCATAGACCTCCTCTAAATCTCGCCACAACGACCGGTCATAGTCTACTGATGAAAGGGGTGAATATGAATAACCCGTCATAAAAGTTTAACTATTTCCAAAAATAAAAATAGTTCTAAGTTGTATTTCGATAGGTCATTCACCCCATATCAGCTAGTCTAAAGTTCCACATGCACCCTGTATGTATTCTATGAATGAAACTTATTCTAGTTTTCGTCAAGTTCAAGTATTAAGTGGTATAAATGTCAACAAGATTTTCCGGTAGCCGTGTGTCGCTCTACATGCGCTCTACCTCGTGTAGTTTATACACTCTATGTAGAGATGGTAGAGTACAGAATAATATTATACTATGCAGAACTAATACTTAGGTATGTACCTAAACTTCGATACGAGTTAAATAATGTACTTGTACCTTAAATTTAACTTTTATTTCTTTTTTGTACTCATACTTGATATTTTGGTATTAGACGTATTTATTTATTTATTTATGAATGATTCACCAACATTTATATATATTAGATATTTTTATATATAGATATTCTTTTAATTTAAGTTTTTAAAATTCTGTATTTCATGTTGCAGTAGAGTACTAGCTAAGACAAGTTAAACGAGACCAAATACGATGAGTCTAACTTGTTTAGCACAACAGTACCACCTTTCGACTCTGCCGATATACATCTGCGTGCAAAATGTCAGCTCAATCGGAAACCGGGACGTTTGTCAGAAGCTTGCAAGATTCCACCCGAACTTACATAGTTACATCCAGTTAATATAAAGCTCGTAAAATATAAGTTAATCGCGATTTGTATGAAACTTAACTTCTGTATATTAATTAGTTTGACAAGTTCATACGTGCCGTAATAATTAGAACATGGATCCGATCTACTATTGATGAGATTTGTTCTGTAATAATGTACGTCAATTAATGCAGCTCCCTGCTCTATCGACTGACCTCTAGGTACTAATTTATGTAGCCGCTTAATCTATTACATGCAGTAGTAATGAACAAACAAACAAACAAACTGTGTAGTGTATGTTTAAATGTATTAATATAGTAGTATGACAGGAAAAAAAAGTTTTTTTTAACCCTATGTTTCCGGGTAATTTTATTTTACCTTACGATATTGGAATTTTAGTATAGGTAACATTTTTTTTTGAAAAATAGTGTATAACTTACCTCGATAAACGGAATATGCAACACTAAAATATTTTTTCAAATATTAAAGTCGTTCCTGAGATTATCGCGTTCAAACAAACTCTTTAGCAATTATTTAAAAAATAAGTAAATATACATGCATAGTATAGTAGAGGAACCCATTTTGTGATGCAGAATGCAAAGTTGTGCGAACTAAATTATAATAAATTGACATACGGCAATGTATTTTTCATTTATCTCAATATGTTCTTCAATAAATAAAATAATGATTAAAAATTAACAACTTTTATTTATCCAAAATACAATACAACTAACTACGTAATGACTACTAATACTAATTTTAATGTTTTAATTGTATATTGTGTATTGTGATCCTAAGATGATTGATAAATAAATAAATAATAATAATATATCTTGAGTTCCTGTGGCCACCTTCCAGCTCCATCATCAGACCTTCACATTCATCTTCTACGCAAAGTACTCATCAGGACGCTTCATTAGAGCCTAAACACGATGAGGTTATTCTGTGACATACAAATATTATGTCAAAAGTGAAGTTTAGAAAAATATTCTTCTTCTTCTTCTTTTTATTTTGGACCTCGTCCAAGACTCGGGACGATTCGCCAATGTCAAGTGAGACAGATACACGGTCTTTAAGACACTTAGCCAAAGTATTGTTCGGTTTCCAGCTTCAGCAGTAGGAAATGCTAATATTTATTATATATAATATTATTAAATACTATAAAGTATACTATATAGAGTAAAATGAGATAGAAACTACCTTAAAAATATATTAAAATGTAATATGATAAGGTATAATATTTAAAAGATAAAACTAGAAATCTAAAATGAATGGAAACTGAAAAAATGGAATGAGGATGGATAAATTAAAGTTTAATATTATTACTTTCTATAAATTTCATGAGTTTATATATAAAGGTGGAGTTACATAGGGTTAGGAGAAATGCCATATTTACAGGTTTAGGGATGTCTTTTGGAAGTAGGTCGTAAAATGATCTATTATTTCTGCAATTGAAAAAAATGTGATCTGTAGATCCTTCCTCCAGACCGCTAGAAAAATATTAAATATGACAGAATTATACGTCAAATATGACAGATATATATGCCAAAAGTGACAGAAAAATATGCCAAATTCTTATGTATTTTTTTTAGCAAATTTGTAAATACAACTATGTAATATTTCCAAAAAAAAAAAAAAAAATTCAAAGACTAACTGGATTATCTCTTCCTTTGAGAGTCGGTCGAAAATCTAAATTTCCGAACAACATTGAAATGTGTAAACATAAATTAACTCCAAAGCAAATAGTGTAGTAATTAGTATGTATGTAATGTATGTATATGTGTGTATTTGTGTGTGTAATGTGTGGTTTGTGGTCGCTCTCGGCGGAATCGTTTTAACCATCAAAATGTTTAGATAAACACGACGGCTCTGATCGACGACCCTGTTTATAACGTACGACACGATTTCATTTATTTAAATCGTAACGATTTTTTGGGATAAAAAGATAATTTATGATTAGTTATTTCTTGTATTGATTTTATATAGATTTATTTAAGTGCATTTTATATTAGTTAACATTATACTGAATTTTTTATTAACAATAAATAGAATACATACTTAAATTTTTCTGTCTTCATTTAGTTTTGGCTAAATTATAAATTAAAGCAGCTCATCTGTACTAGGTATATTTAATTTTCATAAAATTTGATTGTTTTTTTGATTGCCAAAGCTAAATTAGTTACTGCGTTATCGACCATAATCTAATTATAGGTACACTATCCAGGTATGGAATATGTTCCCTCCTTGATGTATTCAGAGCGTTGTGTCTATGGTATCTTTAAATGAGACCATTAACCTACTTGGTGTGTATTAGTCGCCAATTATTGAAATAAGATATTTTTTTGAAATCAAAGTGGACATTGAAATAGAACAACAAGTGTAAGACATGGCTGTAAGCTTCTTTTTACTAAAATGCTAATAATGTTGGTATGTGTCCGACAAATCGTGTCGTATTACATAAAGGGCTCGTACTCTTGTTCTGGTACAAATTAGCGTCGCGACCCGCGGCGTGTAGTCATGTAGAGTCGTGTAGAGTCGCTCTACAAACAACTCTCCGCTCTAACGTGCTAACACATGTTATTACGCGACATCACACGTGCAACAACATTACACATATCGTCCCTTCCTCGTTACACTTGCTTTATCTTGATTCATGATATTAATTATGTTATGATATGAAACTGAAGATATCTCTGTGATGTCTTGAAAATGGGAGTTTTATTATAATATATATTTTATTTATAAGAAGTGTATGGTTTAGCGAGTAAGACTAGATAAAATAAAATCGTAAAAAGCTAGTTGAATAGGGCCATTTTATTTGCTCTGCAAAGTAAGACAGTTTATATTTTAAATTATTATACAGTCTATGACACTTCAAATAACTTAGCTTCTTATTAAGTAGTATAAAAATCGATCGAGTAGATCCAAAGATGACTCTTACATTGTTACAAACATCACCTCTTTATAATATTAATATAGAAGAGAAATACGAGTAAACTATAACTTAGTAATGTAACTAGTAAATCAACTCGCATGACATCACGTGATTGAGTTAATGTTGTATATACACATGTACACGGCACACTTAACCGTAAGTCACAGCTGCGTCAACGATACAATATTTACTGAACATAACTACAGGCTGTACAGAAATAAATATCATACAAAATGACACAACATTCCAAACGATTAAAAGTCAGATTTTCAAAATATCAAGTGTCAAAGTATATGTACCTTCTGAACAAAAAAAAAATCAATAATTTTGACTGAGCAATCAACTGCATTAAAATCTACCAGATATAATATATGGTGAGTCCAAATCAAATAATTGAAAGCTCACCGTAAATAACTCAGAACGTACGGCTGTAAACCCATCGTATTTCGGCTCGTTTGAAACGCTAAGAAGAAGCTTTTATTTGGACTCTGTCAGATTCCTTCTGGTAGCGTGCATGTATATTTAAGTCAGGGTACACAGAAATGTAAATCTAACTCTTCATCCACATTTTTACATCCTATAATCAATTTAATTTAATTTTTACGCTAAATATACGCCAATAATAGTAATGAAATAATTATAATGAAATATACAGTAATTAATCGAGTTTTATTGTTTATTTTTAATCAACTTTGAAAGGTTAGGTATATTAGATATACAACGCACATTTGCTTGTATGAACTGCACGCCACTGATGTCTACGGATTTTTTGGTAAAACGACTGCATCAGTTGTTTGGGACTGCAAACGCGAATATTCGATTCATCCCGAGTGTCAACAATATCTTTAGACAGCTAAAGACTCGTAAAAACATAGATTTTACGTCTGTATAGTAAATATTCTGTAACGTATTTATTAGTTATCTGTTTTATATTAGTTAAATGTAACTGTACAAGTTATTGGGTGCAGTTGACACCTTTATTGATGAAGATATTATTTAGTGGTCTTAAATAAAAGGGGTTCTCGACCCTACTGGTATAATTTTATTTTTAAACTAACTCAATTCTAAAAGAAGCTTAAAAAAATTTTCTTCTTCAACAAAAAAGGTTAAAGACCGTGTATTTGTCTCACTTGACATTGGCGAATCGTCCCGCGTCTTGGTGGACGAGGTCCATGAAAAAAAGAAGTAAAAATAAATTATCAAAATCGCTTCATGCAGAAAATGAAACTGCCAAATTTTTAAACATAGCTCGAAAAATACTTAATTTTAGAATGATTTAAAAAAGAACCCACGGCGACCACCACCTCTCATAATTTAAAGTTCTACGTTGACATTGATAAAATAAACTCATTTTGGGAAGACAGTCAACATAGTTGAAGAAATGTACTATTGAGAGTTGAAAAACACTGTACCAACCCATCACTGCCCACTGTTGGGCTCAGGTCTCCTCCGAAGAGAGATTAGGCATAGTCCACCACGCTTGCCCAGTGCAGATTGGGGACTTCACATATCTTCAAAGAATTTTTTTTTAAATCCTTTTCCGACATGCAGGTTTCCTTACCATGTTTCCAGCCCGTGGTGTTGTGAAAAATTGCCGTATGGTAAGCACTCGCCCTTGCTTGTACCTCTGCAATGCCAGGACAATAAGGGGTCGTTATCAATCACCTACCCATACAGGACTTTTCTTCGTTTAAAGAAGGACATGTCATAGCGCTCCAGGAACACCGATTTGTAGTTGGACAATTGTTAAATAGATAGCTATACTGTACCAACCCATTACTGCCCACTGTTGGGCTCAGGTCTCCTCAAAAGAGGGATAAGGCATAGTCCACCACGCTTGGCCCAGTGCGGATTGGGGACTTCACATATCTTCAAAGGATTTTAGAATCCTTTTCCGACATGCAGGTTTCCTCACGATGTTTTTCTTCACCGTTTTTAGCCAGTGGTGTTGTGAAAAATTGCACATAAATCTTTTTCACATTTAGATTTAGAGGTACAAGCCGGCCGGATTTGAACCCGCAACCTCCCGTTCGGAAGGAAGCGCTTCGACCACTCGGCCACCACGATTTGAAAAACATTTAGTACTATTTGAAGTAAAATCTAAAAACAAATGAGTATTCATGTTGTTGTTAGCTAAGTATTCTAGTTGAGTAAGGGGTTCGACTGGAATATTGTTATAAAGTTAACAATGACGGCCGGTACACGATGCCAGCTCAGGGATCCGCTCGCACTGTTTACATACAGAGACGGACTTAGAATCGAATTTAAACAACTGTCTACTATGAACAGTAAGTATTAGCGTATCAGTGGTATTAGGCCAAAGGAAGATCTCCGACCGAGCGAGATAATGTATGCCAGGTCAGGCCGAAGCCCACTTTACTAGATTTCAGATGTAGTATATATGCGCCGAACGTTGCAAATGTCAATACCTAGCGCGCTATTGGCCACAGTTCTTTCGTTCTTTTTTTAAGTAACTTAAAGTTAAAGGCCCTTAAAGTTAGGTCGTAAGTAGCGACCCTTCTTCTTCTTCTAGCGATCTACTTACATAGCAAAAAAAAACATTTGTACCTTTTACTGGACTGACTAAAACTTGTGGGTAAAACTAAAACATTATTAATGTTAATATTATTTTAAGATTGTTAACATAAATTTAAGGTACCATGACATTCACATCATAAAATCCTGCAGGTAAGCCACGTCCTAAAAATATAAATAAAACCCCAAATCACAGTTCCCGAGTCCGTCCCTGCGTTATATCTGAGTATTGCTTAGTTTTTATCGTGCGTACTCTACTAGTTTGTTTCGCTTAGATCTGAGTTCGTTTGATAAGGGTTCGAGAGCTCTACCATTCGGTTGCACGACTCTACATATCTCTACATTTGTAGAGACGAACCAGTCTCGATTTTTTGTACAAATAGCCTATAAGGGGATTGTGGGCTTAGGGTTTTTGTTTTTCTATTATAGTTGACTTAGTAACGTTATCCATGGTAGCTTTGATTTATTTCATTTTACAATATAAATATGAATTAGTTTGTAAATCTTATTTTGTAAAGATTTAAGTGAAATCTATCTATACTAATAGTATAAAGCTGAAGAGTTTGTTTGAACGCGCTTATCTCAGTCACTGGTCCCATTTGAAAAAATCTTTCAGGTTTGGATAGTCCATTTATCGAGGAAGGCCATAATTATCCATCTGTGAAGCAGACGAAGTTGTAACGCCCAGCTAGTTTATTATAACAGTCGCTACAAACTCGCGACATTGAAACTATGTGAAACACCGTTTGACAGTTGGCCTACCAGTTGTCATTTACGCACATTGGAAGTTGGCGAGCCAATATGGAATCGCGTCATAAAACAGCAAGATCTATTCCTTGACGTGACGCAGACGAAGTCGTCTCTTATCTACGGCTATAACTAGTGCCTTAAAGAGCTCTCCTTCTAAAGTACGTATTTAATTTCCTCAATCCGTTGATCAGATAACGTGTCCCTCCGCTGTCCCTCATTGAAGGACATTTACTGAACAAGCACGTAGCTGTAATGGCTTCTTCACAGCATGGGACTTCACATGCTCTGTCCTGCTCGCACTAGTGGTATATTCAAATGGTGAGAGTGAGATAGATATATCTTTAATGCTAGTGATGGCTTTTTTGTTTTTTTTTTGTAAATGGTTGTGGATGTTGAAAGGTTTAGTGGTGGTTGTTGTAGAGTTATGGTCAATTGAGTGATAATGTTATAACGTGAAACAAAATTGGTTGTTTTATTTTTGCCATGTATGTGGTGTGTGGTTTATTCAAGGTTGGTTGGTTTAAAGATTTTGCAATTGTTTCATATTGTAAGTAATGCTTTATACTAAAATTAGGATTCCATAGTCTAAACATAATATTGAATGTATAGCGAAGGTAATAAATCTCGTTTTTTTTGGGAAAAATGACCGAATTTCCGTGTCTTGTGGTGCCATTTGCAAGCCACAGAGGAGTGGTTATTTCATTTTATTTATTAATACTGAGAGATGTTCGTCTTGAGATATTTCTGTGTTGTTACAAGTTTTAATGAACAAGCATATTATTATTTTAAGTTGAAATTAGTTAGTTCTAATTAGGAAAGTTTTAATTAGTATTTAGTTTTGTTTTGGCTAATGAAGCTTTTTGCTGTTCACGAACAAGTCACGTAGCTTCATAGTGAGTTTTAAGATATATTTTTCGTTTTTTTTCGCAGAAAACGATGTAAAGTTTTTATATAATGCGAATGAATAAGGTGTGTCGATGTGTAATTTTCTTGAATTTACTTAGAATTGAATAGGTAATTTTTAATATTATTTTATAAATTGTAGTGTAGGTAATATTATGTAAGATGTATTTCTGTTAACACAAGATATGTGATGTAACGTGTGAAGTGATTTCAGTGAAGCGTTCGAGTGCAAGCGGGCTGATACATCGCGATCGCTCCTACTGATAACTGTGTGGTGCCACTGTAAGCTGACAGCGGACTTAATATTTTATAACAATTATACAAGACTCTAGAAGATTGTTTTGTGTTTTTGTTATGTTTTTTTTATTATCTGCAATATTGTACTGTTGGTTTTCCAAATCAACGATGAACAAGATCTGTTTATTTGCGTCACAGTGATAAAATAAAGTGGAGAGCTAGCGGCAATTTTTTTGTAGATATTTGAGACAAGCTGAAAACTTAGTCTATACTTTTATTGATATACCCCAATTCGGAACTGCAGACCTAGCTGCTGAGTAACGAGGCTGAATAGATGCACTATCAAGTAATGAAATAGTCTTAAAAAACCGATTGTTCACGTTATTTTACTCGTTAAGTTATAAATCGAATCTGAATTAATAATTTATCGCTACCTCCTGTGACTTGTACCAGCACATCTTCTAGTTTCAGTAGAGGTATAGTTTGTAAGATCTAATCGTTTCTGAAATAGACTCGTAACACGACGAGTATGAACCGACTTTCACGATAATACAATATTGCTATTCATTACTATTGATTGCTATCTATTTAACAATTGTCCAACTACAAATCGGTGTTCCTGAAGCGCTATGACATGTCCTTCTTTAAACGAAGACTAGTCCTGTATGGGTAGGTGATTGATAACGACCCCTTATTGTCCTGGCATTGCAGAGGTACAAGCAACGGCGAGTGCTTACCGTACGGTAGGCCGAAAGCTCGTTTGTCTTTCTTGCAACAATATTAATTTGCAAAAATATTTATGAGAAAACCACTAGTTAAAACGATGAAGGAAATCAACTTGAGGATATCTGCATAATATTGAAAAATGATTCTAAAAATCCGTGGCAGATGTGTGTATGTATGTGAAGTTCCCCGCATACTACTACTAGACGTAGGTAACCCCCTTCTGAGGAGACCTAAGGCCAGCAGAGGGCAGTAATGGGTTATTACAGTTACAGATTAAAACGTAATTCAATATATCGTCAAACTATGTTAAACTCAAAACCGTCCTCCAATGACCTAGTTACAATATGACTTGCGAATCCAGACGTTTAAATATTATTTTTAATTAAAAGCCATAAATAAAGGGACACAAAGCGTTTTGTACCGGATGTGGCGGGTCGATATCGGCCCGATAACCGGCAGGTCGCGATACCCATGCCCGGGGGCTGATGACGTAATGCACTCGCTATTGTGTTTGATAATTACGGATTTTGATATTTTGAAATTGATAATTTACTATAATTGTGTGCAGTTAGTCTTTACAAGTTTTTTTTTGGAGAATTTTGTAATGGTACTTTTCTAGTCAATAGTAATATGAATATGTCGTATCCTAAAAATATGTCGACTTATTTTTTAAAATTAATAAATATCTACGTAATAGATGTAGGTAGGTAAAATGTCAATGAGAGCGCATGTGTGTTACTTTGTAATCATTAAAATCAGTTCACTGAAAAAGACGGAAATATTGCATATTTTAACTGGCTTCAGTATTATTATATTTTAAATTGGTATTAAAGTTGCAAAATAGATTAAAGGACTTGGCTTATACCAATTGCTATCACTATATCAATCGCGATTACACTACCGTTCACTAATACACCCGAATGTTGAACACTTCGTCGTAATGTCGAACACAGTGATCCATGTCGAATGGTTTGTTAATTCACCCCCAATTTAAAGCGTTGTTCGACATTGGCGCGAATGTACCAACTTTTGGGTACAACTCGTTATGTTGGCGGCAAATGTTGGCCCAATCACGATCATGTTTACAACGTGTCACAGTATAACTTAACAGAAATAAAGGTTCATAGAAATTACGAACTCACATTTAAACATTAGGTACTCAAAATATCAAGTAGTTTAAAACGAGTATGTGAGTTCTTTTAAACTATGGTACCCTACGTTGGGCTTAAAAGTTAGAGAGCAATAAAGAGGGCTAATGCACACCAAAAAGGAGGAAGTTAAGTACCTATATACGTTTGGATTTTTGTTAAGTTTCTTAATGTTTATTTGGGTTGGCTATACCGATTTGGACAAATTTCGCGATTTGCTTCTTCTCTGTATGAACTAATTTCGATGATTCTCTTTTTATTAGAAAGCAGAATCTTTGGACATTATTTCGTATAAATTTGATAAAAACCTGACTGATAGTTTTTGTGCTATACTTGAAAAATGGAAGTCGGTAGGTTTTCATTTATGCAATAAAAATGTTATAAATGGAATAGTAAGACCGTGAAATTGATTGAGTTTTCATTAATAATGTCAATGAAAATTATAGTGATTTTGACTGTTGTGTGCGCTGTGGTATGAATCTATTTTTATATATTTCAATACAGGTACCAACTGATTGTAAGTACATAGTTACCGTCGCTCATGGACCTTTGCACTATCAAGCCTAATTACCTAATCAAATTTATTCAAACTATATTATTGGCATTCTACATTTTTTGTTATAAAAGTATAAGACTAAACTTTCTAAAGAGTTCAAAATTGAAGTATTTAATACCCATATTAAATACTTAAATTTCATAATCATAATTTTGTCAAAGACAGACGATATTTGTTTCTTTTTCAGGCACACAGTCACTTCCTATCTCTAGATCATGACTTCAGTAAGGTGGCCAAGGATCCAGCTTTAACGGCACAGGTAACTTTTATCAATATTGTTATGTTTACATATATTACCAACTGCAGGAGCGGTACGAGGGTAAAGAATATCGTAGTGCGTAACGCGTCGTGCCGTCACGCATAAGTCCGTTCTAAGTTCTGCGTGACTCAGCTGGGATTCAAACACTAATTGTAAGCGATAAGAGGTTTTAGTGCGGTTCGACTCCCCCATTCACCATCTACGGCACGATGCCTTACGCACTACAGCACTACCATCATCTGAACTAAATACCTCCACATGTAACACAGACGAATTAAAAAAATCTAGTAATACTAATCCACAGGTAAAAGAGGTTCTAGATCGTCTAAAAACCTTCAAGATACCAATCCATCCTCGCGTGAGGCTATTCTACGAGCTCTTGAAGAAGGGAGTCTACTCCTTCACCCAGGGTTCATCAGACAGCATCTTTAAACCAAACAAATACAATGAAATAGGTCAGGAAGACCAGGCTGTTAAGAAGAAACCGGTAAAGAGTACTGCAGCTACTGTAACTACGCGAGGTACTACTATTGAAACAGCTGATATTTATTAAACTTTGATATATACATTTTATTGATTAGAAGTTTTTTTTTTAATTTCCTTCCTCTCTGTTTCCAGAGCGCTATGACTTGTCATTCTTCAAATGAAGGTGGAAGAAAGTTCTTAAAGGTAGACGGTAGGGCAGTGTCCCCTGACATTGCTGAGGTATATGAGCGATGGTAACCACTTGCGATCAGGTAGTCCGTTGGCTCGTCTGAATACCTATGTATCCATATACCTTTAGTTATTTATTAAAGGAACATTTTGTTTTTTATTGCCACGCAGGCAGACGAGCTAACGGCCCACCTGATCTTAAGCGGTTACCGTCGCTCATAGACCTCTGCATTACCAAAAGACACTGCGGAGCCGCTGCCTACGGCCTACCCTTAAGGACTCTCTTCAAGCCTCGTTTGAAGAAGTACATCAAAACTATAAGGTCTGATTTAGATGAAGACATTTTCACGAACGTTCGAGGCGAGAAAATATCTCAAGCAATACTCGCCATAACATAATCGTATCAGAATGTTTAGACACCTACAGGCAAGAATTAAACTCTCGCCTACGAGAATGTCATACGAGACTCGCTTATGACATTATCGAAGGCGAGAATTGCCTGTGTTTGTTTAGACCAGTCGAGATTCTTGCTCACGAGAATCTCGACTGGTCTAAACACGATCTCGCCTGACATTTTTTCGACTGACATTCGAGTTTCGTACAAATCAGTTTAAATCGTTTTCAATGCGAGAATTGCCTTTCGAGTTTACTAGTATGAAAAATGACAACAACTGTCATAAACACTCGAAATACGATTATTGCTTTGAAATTCTGTTTACACAGAGGTAATATTATTCCATGGCGAGGCAATTCTCGTCCAAGGTGACGAGCGAGAAGAGTGAATGTTTAGACACAAGAAATATTTTATATTCTTTCGATAATCGTATCTTCGAGGCGAGAAAATGTCACCGTGTAAATGACGCTTAACGTAGTACATTATTCTATGTATAAAACTGTAAGTTCGGTTGAAATGTTGGAAGTGAAATTTGACAAATTTCTCGGTTTCCGATTGAGCTAACATTTTGCACGCAGATGTATATCGCGTGACAATGCAATAATATGACAAAATGGCGGTGATCTGATCATGGATTTAGAAGGTGGTCATTCACTTGTGCTAAACAAGATAGATTCGTTCGGGTTTAACCTCTTTTTACTTATCTTGGCTAACATTCTACTGCTACATGATATCCAGGATCTTAAAAACTTGTATTTAAAAAGCTTTTCTTAAACTTATTCAGACACTCGCGGTTTTCTATAACACTTTCATGTATTTTCAACGGATTCTTACCACGATATACGAGTTCCAGTGGTACTACCCAAAAGCGAACGAGAAAGAGGGTTTTTTTTTAGGGACGGGAGAAAATCGTCGGCTTCCACTCGCCCGCGAGTGGGGTATGTGGGGGTTGAACCGCACTAAAACCTCCCGCACTTCGCGCTCGACATCCGATTTGGTAGAGGTGACAGGACGCGCTCGCGATTGCCGCTCAGATTTGTTTGCTCTTAAATCGACCCGCAGTATCCAGTCTTCTCGTGATCATGACGTTTGCAACAACAACGAAATATCGAGACAACTCAATTAATTAAATATCGTGGTAAGAACACGTTCAAAATGCATGAAAGCTTTTCTTAATTTTATTTCGAGTAAAACTTGACATATTCTTTTTCATATTGATCCATTAGTTTATCCGAATTCAAACTGAGAATTCTACCTGTTCTCTCCAGCTCGTAGTAAATGAGTGTGAGTTAGTTATCCTGTTGTGTAATCACGTATTTGTGTAGTTGAGAACAAGAACCGTGATCTGAATATATAGTTTGTCTTTATAAACATTACTATATAGTTACAGAAGTTATCGAGGAAGGCCATAGGCTATGTTGTATTCCTCTGTAACGCAGACGAAGTTGCGCGGGTCACCTAGTTCATAGATAAAGCTGAAGAGTTTGTTGTTTGAATGTTTGCATTAATCTCGAAAACCTCTGATCAAATTCCTTCAGTGTTTGAAAGTCCATTTAATGAGGCTATGTTATTTTAACAAAAATTAGGGATCGGTGCTGAAAGTTCTGAGATATAACCCAATGAAAAAAGTAGGTATAGGTAAAACTGCCTCTCTGTACTGCCCCACTGCTTTTTTTTTTTTAGTTGGAGGAAATCACCGGATCCCCGCCCGCCCCGCGGGCGGTGTATGTGGGAGTTGAACCGCACTAAAACCTCCAACCGCTCACACTCAGCGTCCGAACCCCGGCTGAAGCCAGAACCCAGCACGGGGTTATGAGGGATGGCGCGACGCGTTACGCTCACGGCACTCTTTCCCGTCGCGCCGCCCACTGCCCACTGCTAGACTCAAGTACAATAAAAATGTACTTACATTTAAAAAGTATATATTCTCATACGAACTCCCTATGAAAGCCTAATAGACCGGAAATCCGTTTTAAATCAAAAGTTTTCCGACAACAATATAGAGGCACACCTTCTTTGCAGTCGGTTCACAATATTGATTCAATTTCCTTTAACTTGACACCGAAATTCAAAGCGAAGGTGACATGCTTCAAGTAAAACTAAGTCTTATTTTGTTTGAAATAAGGCTGTATTTCCTCTGCTTGTGTGAGGTAAGATTGCAGAAATATTTTCAAAGGAAATACCGCGATGCGTTTGAAAGAAAATTGTAATGCTGTGATATGGGCGATAAGCGATAGCGATTTAAAATAAATTTAATCTTCTTATTTCATTGCAAATATAAGAAAAGTATTCTCGCATCGTTTAATGGTAAATGTTGTGTGGTTACAGTTGCCCATGAACCTCTGTAACATTAAGGACACCATGAATTTTCTACCGATCAGCTGTTTTTGATGTTTATTGATCGATACGGACAA
Source organism: Trilocha varians (assembly GCA_030269945.2). Taxonomy (NCBI): domain Eukaryota; kingdom Metazoa; phylum Arthropoda; class Insecta; order Lepidoptera; family Bombycidae; genus Trilocha; species Trilocha varians. The sequence goes on from AP028279.1 coordinate 195,586, forward strand.
AAATATTCAACTGCTTATTGTCATAAAATACAGGTAACATTGAGAAGTATTTTTATGCCCCGGCCATGGACCTATGAGCGACGGTAACCACTTATGATCAAGTGATCAGTTGGCTCACCTGTTTGTATCATAATAAATAAAAGACAACGGAGTTTTTGATTCTATAGAGGTCGCTATCTTATTAAGGTGGTCATGATTGGAATTACAAAATATCGATGATATTATGTATAGATAATTTATTTTTATTACAAAAATGAAAAGTGAAATCTTGTCCGTTAAAAATAAAATTTTAAACAAAGATCCAAAAGTACTTGGTCGTTCTTTAAAAAATGGGACACCATCACCTTTCACCTGACAACAGAATTATTCAAATCCGTCCTTTCAAACTAAAGTTATGGAGAAACAAAATTACCTTTTCCTTTTCAGAAGTCGGTTAAAAATTTATCAATTTGAAAGAATTTAATGTATGTATTGTAATGTTGGATTAAATGTATAATTTTTGTCAAAACTTTGGAACTTATGATTTTGCAATACTAGCCATTAATAAAATTTCCGCTGCGCTTGTTAATGAGTGCATAGGTAATCATGGTTAGTGAAGTCGCGACTGAACCTAATGTATTAGAGGGCGCAACCCTACTCGATTACCGAACGAGACTAGTGATGCACTTATCGATAAACATACGAGACGTTTTAGTGTCGTACTTATCGACTATCGATAGTATTATGAGCTTCACTGTGGTACTTCATATCTAGACACGCGGTTGCGCGTCAAGCCAAGTTCAAGAGAGAGAACTGGCGACCGAACCATGTGTAATATTACCCGAACCATTTGGAGCGACTCTTGATTATTATATAATATTGTTAGTTGATAGTAAAGTTTATTACTTCGAAAAAATAATAGAAAAGTAGCTTAAAATTTTAGGCTGAAAAAATCAACGGCTTGCTGCTTATTTTTCAGTTGAACAGTATTGTGAAAATTGGTTTAGCTGTTTCAGGTCCAGAACAAAATAATAATAAAAAATGTTTCAGTATTTACATCGTAGATACATCATTTCAATATACTAAAATCTGATATTTTCACATTAAAAACTCTTATTTATTTGTACATACAAAATAAATTATCTCGTTCTATCGACATCTATCGTGTCCCATCACTAGTAACCCTTCCATCACCTACGTCAGTGTCAGTTGACACTGCACACAACCCACCCAGGAAGGTAGGTATAGTGATGTCCTGATTGAAGACTTCGCCAGTGAACTATGTTTACTATGCACACTTTTAGTTTAAGAACTTTTTGTTGTAGGTGAAAAAGAGGATTTTTATTATAATTTTTCCATTTTATAAATAAACTAATTGACTGATTTAGTCTATGAAAATGTGGCTTACAAATAATGTCTTTATTACAAAATGGAAACGACTGACTTTTATTTAGAAGCACAGCATAAATACTACCAGTCAGATCTGTGATCAAATTTAAATGATACAATGTCTGAAATGTCTACTGTTGGGGCTCAGTTCAGTAACGCACACAACTATAACTCTTTGGTTCACAATAACAGTTTATTCATCCTCCAAAACTCAATTACAATTACTCCCAGATTTGTTCACTTTGAAATCACGTCGACTACTGTGTTTAAACGATAGTTCACACGCCTTTTATACTTTCTTGAGAAATAAATCAGATGGCGCCACTAGTATTTCCGTTTTCATAAAAATGTAAATTGTAATAAAATTAAAAGAATTAACAACACTCTTATAAAATGATTCATCACAACCGGAAGTCTTTCCTTTAAATCGATGTAATACTCGCTTCTACAAACAATTAAATGGAACTAGAGACAAGTCACCTAACACTACTTTGTAACAAAAAAGAACTGGGAAGGAAACTCAGCACGTCTTAATTTGTAAAATAATATTGATATTATGAGAGGTACCTCCAATCCTGAATATCTTTGGCTTCTCAGTCAAAGTATTCATCAACTTTTACTACCCTCTGTAGTAGTTAGGTAGCGTTTAATGGTAGGCAGTGTACCCCAATAAAGGGTAGTTCAATAAATATTTATTTATTTCTTGACCTCGTCGCTCAAACAGCGCCGGATTCCGGGAACGACCTGAACAAACAGACATTTATATTGAGGACTCAGAGGGAGATACGCGGGGGGTACATTTTAACAGCACTTAAATTCTGTTACAGGGTGGAGTTTTTCAATGTCGTTTGCAGGGAAAGTACTGAAGATAACAAATTCCGCAGAAAATAAACTTACTTTTAATGATTTATTTTGGGCACCTATGACATTTTTTTCATTAAAAATTATGAAAAGTGATACCAAGAATCACTAACTAATATAACTAGAATAACTAGGATTGTTTGGTTATATTGTCAAATATAAGTAACATTTTTCATCATTATAAAAAACGTTGAGGTAAACCATTATCGCACTTGCATGTATAATTACTGAATTATGTAGGGAACCGCCAATTTAATTTATTTCTCATTAATTTTCTCATGTCACGCCCCCACGTGTGACCCACTAACTCCGGCCCTGGTGACCACTTACAACTTTTCTGTAACGTTTGTGTTTCGTCTTCGAGATTTTTGGGTTCTGTTTTATAATTACTTTTTTGAAGTTGTTCAATTTCGTATGAGTACATACGTGACATACATACGCGATGTACAATTTGTTGTGTTTTTGTAAGGGTCGGGCAGATTCAGTGGCGTGCATGTAAATTTTGTCAGGGATTATATGGTAGAAATGTAGATTAGAATTATATTTTTACAAATTTACAATCGATTTAAATATAATATTATACAAGCTTTAAATAAACTTGCATTGGATGTAACTATGTAAGTTCGAGTGGAATCTTGCAAGCTAAATTTGCCAAACTTCCCGGTTTTCGATTGAGCCGACAATTTGCACGCAGATGTATATCGCGTAACAATGTAATAACATGACAAAATGGTGCTGATCTGACGACAGTGGTCATAGAAACTCTTGTGCTAAACAAAATAGACTCGTCATTCACGTTTTCCTTGTATTAATTAGCGCTCTATTGCTGCATGACATCCAAGACTTGCATTAAAAACAATTGTTTCAAAAAATGTTTGCAATCACTACACCACCTGATCTCAAGTGGTTACAGTCGCTCATGGACCTCTGCAATGAGACGTACTCTTGGGGTACTTCTATTTAGAAACTTCTTCAAAGAGTTAATATTACAATCTACATATTCTTAGTAAAACCCTTCTATTTGTCATTGTTAACGCAAACTATCTCCAGTTAATCCTGCAACAATAAACATGAAACAATTATTGTTACTAATTCTGTAAGGATTTGTGTGCTTTCTGTCTCGCTCGCACGCGCGTGTGTGTGTGCAATGTGCGACAAGGACGGAGAGTAAACAACCGCTTTCTCGATTGTTCGATTTCCGGAGCTCTGTGGTCGCGGCGCTAAACGGGTTAAGTCTAGTGATGGGACAGTAATCGATTATCGACTATTTTTAAATGCTGACAAAAATCAGGAGTTGTAATGTATTTAAATTTGACATCGTGGTTATAAAATTATGATGATGAATGAAAGGATTTGACTTGTAAATTACTATAACTAGAATAAATGTCAAATGGCGCTACAAAATGGCTGCAATAAAAATCATTTTCCCTTCAACCTCCCTCATTATGCTAATTAAGTTTTAGACTACCGAGGTTATTTTTTTTTAATTTTACTTATTCATTATTTCAGGATCGCAAGCCATTTCTTATTTTCACTAACATATCCTAACTCGGGGTGGTGCGATGGTAAAGAAAAACACAGCATAACGCGTCATGCCTTTACGCTGGGTTAGACTCCTACTCCGACTCCACTCCATCAGTAAAGCAGACAATTTTAAAAACTAAATATTCTATTGTTATACATAACGCATAAAATAAATTATTGTAACATACTTAATGTAAGTTATTATTAAATTATTTTAATCGATATCGACACAAACACGTCCCTATTAGTTTCCGGCGATTCCCGTGACGTCACAACGCATCCCGCCATTCTGTTCTAATCATCGTTATGGTCCTGGATAACTGGGAACATTACCCTACTCTTAATATTTATGAAAACTATTATTATTGTATTGTTTGGAATTATTTTGTGAGTAATACTTTTACGAAAACAATGAATACCATTTTTAAGAATAGCAAATGAACTACTAGTTAGTACAAAAACGATCATCAAAATCGGTTCATTCAGTGATCGAGTTTTAGCTTTATGTTAATAAACAGTGATCGAATCTTGTTTTCTTTTAAGTCGATTTACCTAGAAAAAGATAATATGAAGTTTAATACGATCGAGGTGGAGGTTCGTTTCAGGAACACTTTTTTGCCACGCACCATCCGACTATGGAATGAGCTCCCCTCCTCGGTATTGCCACAGCGCTATGACTTGTCCTTCTTCAAACGAGGCTTGAGGAGGGTCCTTAAAGTGAGGTCGTAGGTAGCGACCCCTCAGTGTCCCCTGACATTGCAGAGGTCCATGAGCGATGGTAACCACTTACAATTAGGTGGCCCGTTGACTCGTCTGCCTACATGGCAATAAAAAAAAAAAATGAAACGTATTTATCTAAAGTCGGTTAAAAACATCGTACAACTCATGAAATATTGTATTTTTCAGTCTACATTTATTAAGAGTATAAAACACTCTGTATTTTTAACATAAAAGTTTTTACAAACCACAAAAATAGTTTTGAAAATGCATACAAAGTTTCACTGCACAGTTTATTTCGAACAAAACAAAGTTTCGTAGCGAGTCTACGCCACGAGTGCTACGAGTGCTACGTCACGCCTACGTGCTACGGTGCCGCGGGCGATGACAGACCCACTCCACCACAGAACACTAGACATACAGAAGGTAAAAGTACAAAATATTTTTACTAACAGAAGTAAACCGAATTGGTATTTTATTGCTCAATAATTGATAGTAAAATTTGTTATTAGTATTATTTACTAACGTCGTTTTAAGTAATTTTCATACTAAGTACTACAAACTTATTTTAAGTTCTGAAATAAAAAAAAAAAATAGTTGTAGTACTGTTGACACTCGCAACTCAACTAATCTGACATTATTGTTCAAGTAACTTGAAATTTGCTGACCGTGAAAGGTGCACAAGTGTGAGTAAAATGCATCTTCTATCAAGCTACGTTTCATTATAGTTATTCTTTGCGGTATGACGGTAACCACTTACTGTCAGGTGGGCTCTAAGAATTTTTGGATGTCAGGAAATAAAAGTTCCTTGAGTTTCATTAACTCATGTCATTTATGTACCTACGAATATGTCGTTAAGCATACTCATCAATCATTGTATTGCCATGTAGGCAGACGAGTTCACCACCTGACTATAAGCGGCACCTCCTTAATATCAGGGGACACTGTCCCGCTACCTACGACATTCTTCAAGCCTCGTTTGAAGAAGGACAAGAACTCTATGGAATGAACTCCCCTCCTCGATATTCCCTGAGCGCTATGACTTGTCCTTCTTCAAACGAGGTTTGAGGAGGGTCCTTAAAATTAGGTCGTAGGTAGCGACCCGTCAGTGTCCCCTGACATTGCAGAGGTTCATGAGCGACGGTAACCACTTACTATCAGGTGGGCCGTTGGCTCGTCTGCCTACATGGCAATAAAAAAAAAGAAAGTCACAGCGCTCGGGAAACTAAAGAGGCACATTCTACAGTTAGTTGTGTTTGACTTCTGTAACACATTTTCTGTGTCTACGCTCTGCTCTATATTAAATTACAGGCTAGAAACGGTTCCACTTTGTGTCGAATAATATTCTAGTATCAAAAAGAATGTTCTAGGTATCCTAAGAGCTTATTTGTTACGCTTTAACTACTTTCAAAGGTTTCTAACCAGTATTTTTCTGGTCTTTTACAAAAGTAATATTTTTCCGAGAATACTCGACTTTTATTTCTTAAGAAAAGATGTTCTTGAGACTAGTAGAAGTGTTTATATGAGACTAGTGACCTGACCCGGCTGCACACGGGTTCATTGTTGGTACTCATGTTTGTATTGGAATGACCGGTAACAGCCAGAAATGGTCGGGTTGTACAAACGTTGAAATAGTCAATGGTGCAAGTTAGAACGCTGAACGTTTCAAATGTCAACACCGCGATTCAGGATCTCGCGCGCTATTGGTACATGTAACACCATCTTTTGTGTTTGTTTGTCTGTTTGCGATATACATAGAAATAACTTAGTTGATTTTTATGTATTTGGGAAGGTGTGCATGTAAATATCATGAAAATCGATTTAGTCGTTACAGAGAAGTATAGTAACTAACATTGTAAAACGAGAATACAAATAATGTGATATAAACAAAGTTGCTTAAGTCTATTAACTTCAACACACGGCCCCATCTCGGCGGACTGTAAGGTCCGTCCACCGAGTGAGCCGGTGGTCGTTTCACCGACGGCTGCCGGTTCGACGTCCGGGGGTGACGGGGCGATACGTAAGCGACAATCGCGAACGCGTCCTGTCACCCCTACCACATCGGATGTCGAGCGTGAGAGGCGGTAGGTTTTGGTGCGGTTCGACACCCACATACCCCACTCGCGGGGCGAGTGGAAGTCCGGCGATTTCCTCCCGTCCAAAAAAAAAAAAAAAAGTCTATTAACTTTACATAAAAAGGCCGAACGGATTCTGATAAATTTGGACAATATTTAACATAGATTTAAAGCTACTGTTGATGTTCCTAAAATAAACAAATGAAATATCTTAAGTATGTGTATTTCTATATCTTTGAAGAGTTTATCCAAAAACAGGTTTTCCAAATCTTTTCCTTAACCATCTTTAGTAAATATAGAAACTGTCCTTGAACTAAAATCTGGTTAACAAAGTAAGTATCATTTATAGTGAAGAATGGATAATCCGCGTGAAGTGACCACACTACACAGAGGAATTAATTGGAACATTGAGGGCTGTGAATTGATTACTACGTCTACCGATGTAGGGATGGGATACACGTTATAATGTTATCGATACATGATACTGTAAAAACGAAACACACAAAGAAATGAAAGAACAAAATAAAACTAGACTTATCTTATATATAAAAATGAATTGCTGTTCGTTAGTCTTGCTAAAACTCGAGAACTTCTGAACCGATTTGACTAATTTTAGTCTTGAAATATTCGTGGACATCCAGGGAGGGCATACAAAAATTCGGGAACATTTATTTATACCTTCTTATATGACGCAGACAAAGATACGCGGGGCAGCTAGTAAGTAAAAAAAACAACCTTCCTTCCTTTATAAATCACGAACCTTCCATTATATTTTTGTAATAATTGTACCTTTTAACTACTTATTTTGGGAATAATTAAGAGTAGTATTATAGTTTAAATCAATTTAAATCTCAAACAACAGAGAATACATTGCATATTGCACTTTAAGTGTGTAATTTCCAAGAAAAGATTTATTAAGAAATAAGCAAATTTTACACAACATATTTAATTTTTAATATCGGTAGTGCTTAATTGGTGCCATTTTACGCTCTAATAGTATATCTAGTATATTCAATATGACAACGTATTACAATTATTCTTGAGAAACATCTTCTACACGTCACCTATAAAACTATAATACAAAAAAAATATCGATAAATTTCTCCCCATCACTAGATACGATATCCGGCGGCGATGCGCACGATCTGCTGTAAGATTGTTTTATTATAGTGTCGACCCCCCGCCGTGGAACATCGATACGTTTTGTCGATAAATGGACCGCACTAGTGTAATGGACCCACGAGATTGCCTTTATATTTTATATTGCATGTTTTTCTCGAATATTGTTGGTTTTCGTGAAAGGTTTTTTTAGTGCACTTTTGTTATGTTTTATTAAGAGGAAATTGAGATACTGGAACATGTTTAAATATAGATTACTGTTTTATTTATTTATTTATTTATTTATTTGGGAAACTAACAGAAATATACAAATTATAAAACAACACAGATAGTTAAAGCATTATCCAAAACAATTTCCACTTATAACAAAAAATACTTTGAAGTTAGCGACAAACAAAAAATTCCGAAATAAAATCAATTAGACCAAAATCAGCAATCATAAACAATTCATAAAAAAATAGAATAATAACATTTTAAAATGTCAATTAACAGAATAGTAGCAACATAGGTAGAATTAAAATCAAAATCAACGTTAATAATTAAAATTACAAAAAATATTTCAAAAAAGGAATAATTAACGAACATTAATTTATGAACATTTATAGTTTATTTAAGTATGATTCAGAGAAAAATATTAAGACTTTTGACTTTTGACTTACTATCAGGTGGGCCGTTGGCTCGTCTGCCTACAAGGCAATAAAAAAAAAAAAAGAAACTCCAAAAAGGAAGTCTCTTTTTTGCCCGAAAAACCTTAATGTTCCAATTTTGATTATTATTTTTTCATAATTTAAATAATAATTCACCCTATGGGGTCCTATTTAATTTTCAATAAGATATGGCTACTTGTTACTCTACAGGCAGCTATATTTTTTACTTTGAATGTTTTAGGTTATAAAATATAATGTGTAATTATTTTCAATGTGTCTGCAGTTTAATAAAAAAAGAGTAATATGCCCAAATACGGAAAGCAATTCGTATAATCTCGCTCACAAAAACTACACGTTTTAAACATAGCAGCAAAAACACTTGTTAGATGTTGAAAAAATGACCTCATGACGACTTGGAATGCAAATGGATCTTAAAGTTAGGCGGATACACAATTATTAAAACATACAGTAAGCTTGACAACCTCCTCGAAGGAAGTCGATCAAAAATCAATTAAATGTAAATATCTTATCGATAGCCAGTGTCACATCACTAGTCATTGTTGACACACGATGAGTTCAATACATTATTCCATACATATTGAAAACGACACATATTGATATGAACAACATATCAATATTCATACATTGCACATACCTACCCTTACAGGAAAATGTACAGAAAATATATAATTGTGTATAAATAGGGAGGGGAGGTGACCTTCGATAATATCACTAGATATAATAATACTCATTGTGCGTAGAATGGATGGCCAATAGCGCCAAAGAGTTCTGGAGTGGCGGCCACGAACCGGTAGGCATATAGTGGGACGGGTACGGTGCGACGGGAAAGAGTGTCTAGTGCGTAACGCGTCGCGCCATCCCACATAACCCCGTGCTGAGTTCTGGCCTTAGCTGGAGTTCGGACGCTGAGTGTGAGCGGTTGTAGGTGTTAATGCGGTAAATCCGGTGATTTCCACCAACTCAAAAAAAAGACACAGCATGAGTAGACCTCCCATGAGGTGGACCGATGGTCAGGATCGCGGGAGGTCTTTGGATGCAGACAGCACAGGACCGGCCGTTGTGGACGCCTATAGGCTGATGATGATGATTCAAAAAGAGTATAATAATTAAATGAATTGCTATTCGTTAGTCTCGCTAAAACTGGAGAACGGCTGAACCGATTTGGCTTAATTTTTGTGTTGAATTATTTGTGGAAGGCCATGGTTTATACGGTAAGATCAATTTTATTTGTTCCAACTCATGTGACACAGCTGAAGTTCCGCGGGAAAGCTAGTTTATTTTAAATATTGTTTATACAAGCTTTTAATATTCTGTATACTAGGTAGAAACAGAGTGCTAGTTAAGATATGTAAAATGAGCCCAAACACGATGATTCTACTTATCTTGTTTACTACAAGACTTTCTTTGGGTGTATTTAAAATATCTGTAAAGGACCATTTAGGATTTCTATAGAAAATTAGTTGCGACTGAATACGATGCGATCCGGCCCGTTTAAATGAGCGCTCCTATTTAAACTAGGAATCCAAATACACTTTATACACAGAGCGTACGATACAGTAAGGCAGGTGGTCACTGTGAGTGACACAGGCGGTGTTAGTAATTGTATGTAGGAGAGACTGGTCGACCACAGTGCAGTTGTATAACAGTAGCGTTATTGAGTTTGCTAAAGCTAGAAGAAAAACTCTTTTTTATATTTACGTTTTTACCAACTTCCAAATAGTAGGAGGTATTTATTCTGTAGGTGTTTTTTTTATTTTTGTTTCTTTATAATTTTAGTTTGTGTGGACCGATTTGAATGATTCCGGTGTCAGATGAAAGGTGATGGTCTTCACGTTCCAGTTTGTGTTTTAAGGTCAAACAAGTACTTTTCAGGCCAGGTATGGTTGATCACTCATGTTCAATGCGGATTGGAGACTGCACATATTGAAGAAGGATTTTGGATTTTTCCAAAGTATAGGTTCACAATGTTTTTCTTCACCGGTTTTAGCGAGTGATGTTATTGCACTAATCACTGTTACACGAGGCCTAAATGACCCTTCTTGCAACTTTCCTGCGGCAAGGAAAAACGGCAACTTCCGGTGCGAAGAACATATTATATGATATAAGAGGTGGGGTCTAATAGACCGCGTATCACCCTAACGTCTAGTCATGGTGCGGGCCGATAACACCTCGTATCGCAGCGAACGTGTTAAATCTTACTAATTAAGATTTAGGAGCTGATTCAATCCTTACATTACATAGGGGTATTACCTAGTGCGGGGATCATTGTTAATTTCTAAGCTTATGAGTAAAAAAAATCAAATTGTTTTTCATTTCATATATGTAAAGCAAGCGCTTCAACCATCCCAACACTACTTTTTAAAGTCAATTAATTCGATTAAATCTAAAAACACGATCTAACCAAAATCGATATAAAATCCGTTTAAACTGGAATAGTAAGTAGATGACGGGCGACCATCCATCTAGATTTATTTTCACTTAACTTGTTCATTAAGTAAGGAATTAACGTCGCTAGTGATGTGCCCCGCGCCATCGATTATTGTAATGTCGATATAATCCGATTATCGATGACTTTATCGACGTCCCATCAACATCGAGTTTGATTTTAATCGTGATCTAATTTGCGGGCTAGTAAATTAGCGGTGAAAGTTTATAAAAATATTGTGTTGGTAAGAATATTTTAGAGTTAATATAATTATTGTAAAGGGCACCAACATGACGTTATACAAACCCAAACTTCCAGACACGAGTAGTATATTATTATGACAAATTAACTTAATTCTAAAACAATTATTTAAAAACTACTACTGGATGCCGTAACTGTCGTGGCACGGCACTGTATGTCCGGAGTTTGTTTGGAACTACCTTGTTTGAGTATCTTTTAGCAAATGATATTATTTTTAAGAGTATAAAAAATAAGTTCAAATACATATTAATTATGAGATACTAATAAATTACACCAGATTTAAGACATCTTTCAGTTTATTGTTTTGATTTTTTTTAAATAATCAAAGTGTTTTCAAAAACAATTAGAAACATTAAAAAAAACAGTTCTGAATGAAAATATGTATTTAATTTATTAAATTTAAAGTAATAAGTAGAACATCACTATAGAACTGTTGGCAGCGCAGAAACGAAATAAATATGTTTCGTTCCAAATTTAAATTAAGATGAATGATATTTTAGTGATTCGCGTTAAGTTGCCAGCACTGGGTAAGAAACTTGCTTTTTATTCAAAAGTAATTTTCATTGAAGTTTTTATTAAGACTTTAGCAATTTAGATTTTATTGTAGAAAAAAAATTAAATTTTCTGTCATTGAAATGAGCTATGTTGAAAGATTTAACGTCGTAAAATTTCTCATTTTGACAGATTTTCTAAAAAGGAGTTGGAGTGGATATTATTTTATTGAAATTAATTTTGTATTTTTGGTTAAGGTTTTGGGTAAGTCGTGGTGGCCGAGTGGTCGAAGCGCGTCCTTCCGAATGGGAGGTCGCGGGTTCAAAACCGGCCGGCTTGTACGTCTAAATCTAAATGTGAAAAAGATTTTTGTGCAATTTTTCAAAACACCACTGGCTAAAAACGGTGAAGGAAAACATCGTGAGGAAACCTGCATGTCGGAAAAGGGTTCTAAAAATCCTTTGAAAATATGTGAAGTCCCCAATCCACACTGGGCAAGCGTGGTGGACTATGCCTAATCCCTCTTCGGAGGAGACCTGAGCCCAACAGTGGGCAGTAATGGGTTGGTACAGTACAGGTTAAGGTTGTGCTGATTTTTGAAATTTGAATATTAATTTTTGTATATTTCTCATTGTTTTTTTAAAGAAATTCGAAGTAGTTATTGGGCACACAATTCTCATACTTTTCAGTGACAATTGCAATTAAATTGAAAATAAAACGTTTTTGGCGAAACCATACATACAACAGTTTTCACTGTGGCTTACGTTATTCCCGCTGACCTAATGGCCCAACACGATCATTACAAATTCAAAACGTTTTCCCGATAGAGTGAAATTAAAGATTTTCATAACGAACTCTACCAAAGTAGAGACGACATTAGCATTTTGACAAGAGATTAGTAGAGTCGTTGTAGAGTCGCTACAGATTAACAACGTGTTCACGACATTTACATTTTGATAGAGTTTAGCAGATTACTTGATTTTGTTAAGTTGATTTTATGGTAATTTTAATGACAAGAAAATTGATAGAGTTATGAAAGCTTATATTGATCATGATTTTGGATATTATTTATAAGTTTTGATAATGATTATATAATAGAAGTTGATGGATGTAAGAGAAAAGGAAGGCATAAGAAAAGATGGAATGATTGCGTGAAAGATGATTTGATTGACTTATCCCGGAAAATGAGTAAATGGAGAGAGAAAATATGTTTGAATGGGATAAGGAAGAGTAAAACAAAGTAATATGCAATAATGATAATATTTTTATGACAAAAATGAAAACGACCGACTTCCATTTCTCAAGCATAGCACAAAAACTACCAATTAAATCTTTATCAAATTTATATGACATAATGCTCAGAATGTTTGCTTCCTAACAAAAAAAGAATCATAGAAATCGGTTCATATAAAAAGGAATCACGCAAAAACTCATAGCGAGTCGTGAGATTTTGTCCGTTAAAAATACAAATTTTTAAACACAGATCCAAAAGTACTTGTTCGAATTAAAAAAAAAAACACAATAAGACCTAAGTTCAGCCATCACTTTTCATCTGACATCAGAATCATTTAAATCGGTACACCCAAACTAAAGTTATCGAGGAAAAAACATAAAAAATACAGACGAATTGAGTACCTCCTCCTTTTTGGAAGTAGGTCAAAAACAATAAACACCAAATACTCATAAAATATAAAGCCTGTGCACCTGATCGTAAGCGGTTACCGTCGCTCATGGACCTGTGCAATGTCAGGAGACACTGTCCCGCTACCTACAACCTCCCTTTAAGGACTCTTTTCAAGCCCACGAGAATCAAAAAAGGTTTATCTTGGATGTGAAGGGCCGATACGTAACCCTCAGTGTGTAACGCATCGCGTCATCTCGCACAAGCCTGTATTTAGAACTTCTTTATATCAGTGACAGTTGTACTTGTAAATTTACTGACTGGAATTAATAATCGATCTTTAGTGTGCTCCTCAGTCGGGGTTCGTACTATGAGCGGTAGGAGGTTTTAGTGCGGTTCGATTCCCACATATGACAAGTGGAAATCCAGCAATATAAGCCTATTTAGGAAAGCATAGATCAATTTTAAAAAAAGCTGCTTCAAGAATTATAGTTTTCAATGATAAACAACTTATGCGGTATTTTAGATAGAAGATAGGCTTATTTATTTGTCAGAAAATTGTTGATAACGCTTGTCGAAATAATAAAATCGTTGTTGTTAGTCAGTTCAATGTTTCCGCATCAATAATTATGATACGAACAGAAAATAAGAAATACTATAGTAATAATATCATACATTTTATTGAGGTATAACGAGAGATATTTCCTTTGTTGTGAACTATAGATTATACATTGAACTAAAGTAGAAACAAAATTTTCAATATTTTTATAAAAATAAACCTGTATATTGGAAAAGGATTCAAAAACTTTGCCCAATAGCCCTGGTATATCATCAGATGGGCCGTAAGTTTGTCTTGCGCTGGCATATCATCAGATGGGCCGTAAGCTTGTCTTGCCCTGGCATATCATCAGATGGGCCGTAAGCTTGTCTTGCCCTGGGATATCATCAGATGGGCCGTAAGCTTGTCTTGCCCTGGGATATCATCAGATGGGCCGTAAGCTTGTCTTGCAAAAAAAAGTGTAAGGAAATATGGATTCATTTCCAGTACATTGTTAATCATGTTAATTCATTAAATCAAAAAATCCATGTCAATTTCATTTCATCAATCATAAAATTTGACATAAAAATTTTACGACTCAAACATTCAATTGTACAGAAACCAATAAAAACTGAACAATAAAAATGTAAACTGAAAATTCAATAAAAATGGAAATAAAAATAAAGAAGTTACTCATTTTACTAACAATAATAGATGTTATATCTACAAAAGAAATATCGAAAGAGATTGAAGATTTAGAGAAGAAAAAAGAAGAAATATACAAAGAATTAAACAAAGCAATCAATGACACTATTACTACACTGCAAAAAAACAACGATTCAGAATCTCTACTAGGAATAAAATACATGATCGACCTAAAAACCCAAATAAAAGATATAAAAGGGACAGAAAAAGATACAGAAGTAGAATTAACAAAAGATGCAAGAAGAAAAAGATTGAAAAGTTTGGATGACTACGGATTCACGACGCCCAGGTTTAGTCAGTCGAAATTAGACCACATGGCCGAAATACAAGTCAGGATAGATGAATGGCTGAAACAGAGAGAGTTAGAGAGGCAGAAAATAAGAGAATACAGACAGAGATTAAACAAGAATAATATTGAGAGATGTCCGAGGTATGGAGATAAGAGAAGAAAGAGGAGTAAGAGTGTTTTTAAAAGCAGAAGTAAAAGAAAGAAGAAGAGAGAGCTTTACCCTTGTTGCAGAAAATGCTGCAAGAAATCACCGTTAGGATGTTTGTAATTAAATATTATGTTTGTGATCAGTTTTTCAATGTAAAGGTAATAATTGAAAAATCTGATTTGTTGACCTCAGTGTGTGTCAACGCTACATTTTAAAATGATATACTTAATAATATAAGGTTTATTGTTGCAAAGAAATAATATTCTGTTTGAAACGATTAGAGATCCTGTACCAACCCATTACTGCCCACTGTTGGGCTCAGGTCTCCTTAGAAGAGGGATCCACCACGCTTGCCCAGTGAAATGAAATGAAATGAAATTATTTATTCTCAACGTTAACGAAATTTTCATGCTTGTTGATGTCAAAAGGCTACCACCAGTTCGGAAAAAGAAAAGCCACTGTCCTGAGAAGAACTGGCAAGAAACTCAGCGGGCATGTCTGTTAGTGCGGATTGGAGACTTCACATATCTTCAAAGGATTTTTAGAACCCTTTTCCAACATGCAGGATTCCTCATGATGTTTTCCTTCACCGTTTTGACCCAGTAGTGTTGTGAAAAATTGCACATAAACCTTTTTCCCATTTTTGATTTAGAGGTACAAGCCGGCCGGAATCGAACCCGCGACCTTCCGTTCAGAAGAACGCGCTTCGACCACTTGGCCACCACGACTTCTTCAGAGATCAATTTACATTAAATAATTGATGACAGAAAAGTAATATTTTGTAAAAATATGAAAAACCGACTTTTTTTCAAGAATAGTAAAAAGTTCCCCTTATCTCTGATCTGCCATAAACAGACTCTCATTTCTTTATCACCAAATTTGAAGTATTGTATAACTCACAAAAAAAAAACAAAATCGTTTTAAAAAACGATGAAGTTATCAGCGAACAAACAAAAGTCGCACAAATACGGTCGCATTGAGTCTTCCATTTTAGAAGTAGGTTAAAAATATAACAGAAAAATATAACAAAATAGGAGAAAATGGATTCTATACCTACATACTTAAAAGACAGAGGTCCTAAACATTTACGATTACATCTAATAAATTACAAATCATTTTATATTCTCTTTGGAACCCTTTTAAATGCAAAATTAAAAGAAACCCGCCATAATCAGAGAGCTCTCGTAAATTACATTTGAATAATATATAATTGTGTGTTTTGTTACTTTTCTGTTGTTTTTCATTTCACGTTAGATTCGCTGTAAACGGTCCTTTAATGTTTTCGTTTAATATCTTAAAAAGATACCACACACAACGCTTAAGGATGGAAAGTAGGGAAAATATATTTTTGATAGACTTTTAAAAGCAATAGTGTATTTTGCTGGTGATGTGTCGATTTTGATGATTATTTTTGAAAGTTGATATTTTTCGTAAAGATAAGTCGAGAAGTTAAGTCTTTTATTTCTTGAGAGAACTTAACACTTAGAATACCAGTGCACAGAACCGCTTTTTACGGCAATTCGTTCGCTGTGAAAGCTGTTAAACTGTGGAATGTTCTAAGGTTATCGTGGAAAAAACATAAAAAAATGGAGTACCTGCTCCTTTTTGTAAGTCGGTCAAATGTTGAGCCACCAGTGTTCGAGAGTCATTGAACCGTGTTAAACAGTAAAGTTAAATCTAAGTTGTGTAGGGCTACAGCTTAAGGTTAAGTTACTAAGCGGCTTACAGCTTGTTATCCACGAGGTATGAGGTTCGATGCTCGGCTGGTGTCACTTTACATCCTGTTATAACGTTTATTTTGGAAATTGTGAGTAATAGGTATTGTTATTTATGCGTTTGAAGACTCTCAGGAAGAGCTCGTCCGATTTGAAAAATTGCTTCAGTGCTGGATAGTGCGTTTATCGAGATATATAAAAACATGGAAATCTTTACTAAAAGTTCAATATTGTAACACTAGGTGAAATACCACGCACCATCCGGCTATGGAATGAGTTCCCCTCCTCCGTATTCCCAGAGCGCTATGACTTGTCTTTCTTCAAACGAGGCTTGAGGAGGGTTGTTAAAGTTAGGTCGTAGGTAGCGACCCCTCAATGTCTCCTGACATTGCAGAGGTTCATGAGCGACGGTAACCACTTCCTATCAGGTGGGCCGTTGGCTCGTTTGCCTATATGGCAAAAAACATGTAAAAAGTGTTTATTTTAGTAACACAGGCAAAGTTGATAGAGAAGACAATTTATAATATAAAAACTAGCTGACTCGCGCAACTTCGTCTGCGCCGAAAAAAAAATTAGGGGTGGACTACCCCTAACATTTAGGGGATGAAAAATAGATGTTGGCCGATTCTCATAGGTACCGGATAAGCACAAAAAATTTCATCAAAATCGGTCGAGCCGTTTCGGAGGAGTTCAAGTTCGAACACCGTGACACGACAATTTTATATATTAGACTAGCTGACTCGCGCAACTTCGTCTGCGCCGAAAAAAAAAATTAGGGGTTGGACTACCCCTAACATTTAGGGGATGAAAAATAGATGTTGGCCGATTCTCATAGGTACCGGATAAGCACAAAAAATTTCATCAAAATCGGTCGAGCCGTTTCGGAGGAGTTCAAGTTCGAACACCGTGACACGACAATTTTATATATTAGATTAATCGTAAAAAATGCGTAATTCAACAACGCCTGGAGCAATTTAGCCAATTTTTTAAATATTCGTTGAAGTAGATGTATTTACGATGATGTTGAGTAAAATTCGAATATTTACCGGAAAAAAAAGTGTGATCTTATTTGCTGTGTAGGGTTTTTTTTTTTTTTTTTTTTTTTAGTTGGAGGAAATCACCGGATCCCCGCCCGCCCCGCGGGCGGCGTATGTGGGAGTTGAACCGCACTAAAACCTCCAACCGCTCACACTCAGCGTCCGAACCCCGGCTGAGGCCAAAACCCAGCACGGGGTTATGAGGGACGGCGCGACGCGTTACGCCCAAGGCACTCTTTCCCGTCGCGCCGCCCCCTCCGGACGCCGAACCGGTAGCCGCCGGCGATACGGCCACCGGCTCTCTCGGTCGGCGGGCTCTCCGAAGCCCGCCAAGATGGGACCGCGTGTAACCCTCCCACGGAATACCCCGCTGGGTCAGAACCAGCGCGGGTCGGGGAGTACGCGGTCTACCATCCACCGGTTGCTCTGACGTAAGGGCGTGCTGAGCGAAACACGGCACCTTCTTGGGTCCCCGCTCGCACTCGCATGCGTTGGGGACCCGAAACTCTTAAGACGCCCGGGAGCGACAAGTCCGGTCCTATTTGTTGGACCAGGACACACCGCTGCTGCTCCCATGCGGGGCAGAGCGCGAGCGTGTGCTCTGGTGTGTCCCGGTCACATCCCGTACAGTGATGGCACCTCGTCGTCGGCTCTGCCTGTATCAGGTGCAGATACCTTCCGAAGCACCCGTGCCCGGTCAGCATCTGCACCATCCAGAAGGTGAGGCGTCTACGTTTGCCACGACCCACCCAATCCTTGAGGACGGGGCGGATTGCCTCGACGGTCCGCAGACCCCAAGTGGGGTTAGCGAGTCGCCGTTCCCACGACTCCATTACGGACCGCCGAGATTGGACCTTCCGGTCCCGGACCGCTTCCGGCAGGGGACGCACCACGCCTCGGGCGCGAAGGTCGCATCGCCAATCGCGTCAGCGAGCGCCTCCGCCTCCAACTCCCAGGGCGGCGTCCCCGCCAGCACGCACGCCGCCTCAAACGCGACGGTGCGGTACCCGCGGATGACCCTGATGGCTACGATGCGCTGTGGCCGACGCAGGCATCGGGCAACAGTTGCCCGAGTGCGAGGCTCGGCCCAAACGGGCGCACCGTACAGGGCCATCGAGCGCACTACCCCCGCGTAGAGGCGGCGCACGGCGTGGCTGGGTCCCCCGATGTTCGGAAGCAGCCGACCGAGATGGCCGGCCGTCCTCACAAGACGGGGAACCAGTGCCTCGAAATGGGTCCGGAAGGTCCAAAGGCTGTCCAGCACGAGGCCGAGGTACCTGAGATGCACCCCGACCTTGATTTGGACGCCCCCAACTATGACGTGGGCGTCGACGGGCGGTACCGCCCTTGCCCTGTGAAACCACAGGGCCTGGGACTTATGCAGCGCCACGTCGAGGCCCAGCCTCCTGATTCTGCCGACGACGAGGGCCACCCCCGTTGTGGCAAGACGGGCAGACTCTCTGTGGTCGTCCCCCCGGGCCAAGACCAACGTGTCGTCTGCGTAACAAACGACGCTAAGGCCCGGGAGGAGGGCGCCCCTCAGCACCCAGTCGTACCCGATATTCCACAGGAGGGGTCCAAGAACGGACCCCTGTGGAACACCGCGCACGACCCGGAACCGGTGCAAGGTCCCACCGTACCCGGTACACATGACCGACCTGGCCTCCAGGTAGGAGCCGATCAGCCGGCGGAGATAGAGGGGCACTCCGTGCCTCTCCAGTGCCCCCCCAATCACGGACCAGGGTAGGGTGTTAAAGGCATTGGCGATGTCGAGCGACACCGCCAAGGCCACCCCACCCTGGGAGACGGCCTCCTCCGAGAGGGTCCGGACGCGCAGAATAGCATCTACGGTCGAACGACCCTCCCGGAAGCCGTACTGCTCCGCCGACAGATCGGGTCCAACCCCGACCAGGTGCTGAACGATGCGCTGTGTAGGGTTCACGTACACGACGTCACAGGCAACTAGTAAAATATAATTAATTAAGACTGCATTAACCACGGTGTATGTTAAAGTATTTTCAGTGCTTTTTTAGTGTAAGTCTTGTTGGTGAATCATTCATAAATAAATAAATAAAAAATCCATACTTTAAAGCAATCAAAAATATTGTCTCTAAAATAATTATAATATACTAGTTGGCCCACGCGACTTTGTCTGCGTCACATAAGTGAATTTTCTCACCGTTTAAACCTTCCCTGGACTTTTATGAATATTTAAAGACTAAAATAAGCCAAATCGGTTCAGTCGTTCTCGAGTTTTAGCGAGACTAACGAACAGCAATTCATTTTTATATAAGAAGATCCATACTTTAAAGCAATCGAAAATATTGTCTCTAAAATAATTATAATATGTAATTGTTGATCGCTCAGTGACTCAGATCAAAACACGGAAAGTTTTTTGGTTCTAGATAAAATATTCTATGCTAAAACTCTTGACTCAAATCGTAACATGTATTAAAATATATCAATAATTCATCAAGTACTCTTACTAAATTCAAAATTACATGTAAATCAAGTAATTCTACTAGACGTAGAATATTTTCCTAAATAAATTGTCAAGGTTTAATATCTCCAGAGGTTAACTACGGAGAAATATTTTACTTTTTCATAAAAAATCACAAAAAACTTTGTATTGTGTTGTCTTTCAGGTGCATTGATGATTATACATACGATAATGTAGTTATTTTCCACTGCCTCGCGGGTATAGTCTATCTTTTTATTGTTTGTGCAATCGTTCTTTTTATTGGACGATTGCACAAAGTGGGAATGAGTTGCTCGCCAAGGTCATTTCACTATCGTAATCGTTTTTTTTTTGTATATTTAATGTAAATTTGTGTAATAATGTACAAATATTTAAAATAAATGCTCACTATACAAAAAAAAGACATGCCCGCTGAGTTTCTTGCCAGTTCTTCTCAGGACGGTGGCTATAATTATTATTTTTTGTGTCCGAACTGGTGAAAGCTTTTAACTTTGACGTCAACAAGAATGAGTACGTCATCAATGTTGAAAATAAAGTATTTCATTTAATTTCATTTCACTAATGAACAATTCTTTCTATTGGTGAGGACTTGTAATTGGCCCTGTAATTTTACTTATTGTAAGTTTCTTTGTATTCTTTGTATTACTATTGTTAATTAGGCTGTAAGTTTTCCATGAATAAAAAAAAAAAAAAAGAGTAATTCAAATAATATTACACCAGTACTCTAAAAATAACATCAAAATCGGGGAAAAATATACATAAAATAAGTCATTAACTATCAATTCATTTCTAATAAAATATTTATCAAATATTCGCTTCGTCAGCTCTACCACTCTCTACCGTCTCTACAATCAATGAGCAAAAACTGTAGTAAATAACATTGATGGAATACTTATAATAATATAGCGCCTAGCGGAGAGTGATGTGTGCTTACACGATAACGATATAGTGATGGGAAAACATACAATGATTCTTAATCTTGACTCACGAATAATTCTGTGGTCATTTCTCCTTTGCACTTGTACTGGATGTAACTACGAAAGTTTATATGGAATCTTGCAAGCTAAATTTGACAAACCTTCCGGTTTTCGATTGAGCTAAAATTTTGCACGCAGAACTTTATCGCATGACAATGCAATAATATGGCAAAATGGCGCTGATCTGATGATGGATTCAGAAGATGGTCATAGGAATTCTTGTACTAAACAAGATAGACCCGTCGTGTTTGGTCTCGTTTTAATTGTATTAGCTAGCACTCTATTGCTACATGATATCTAGGATCTTATTAAAATCTATTTTAAAATATATTCATTCATATATCGTCATTCATATATCGCACAATAGAAATTAAGTTAGCTCTTAGTGTCTAATGTTTGTAATGACCAGTTTTGTAGTACAATAATAAATAATAAAAAAAAAGTTTCCTTTAAATTATTGTGCATTTCGTATCGTACTGCTGCAGTGCCGAAACAATGTTTTTATGGACATCTGCAATGTCAGTGCTGCGCTACTATAATAATATAATGTATCAGGTCATTGGTCCACCTCAGATCTGCCACACAATGATAAAAATATTAAAAAGTAAACATCAAAAAAAAAATCATGCATTATCGTGATACATCACAAACACGAACCTATCTTCTCAAAATGATACACTACAGTTTAGATTCTTGACAATGATTCACTGCATCCCCTCACTACCACCAACGTTTCGAGATAAGAGCCAAGGGTTGCCAGCATTGAGGAAAACCCAACCTTAATAAAGATAACACGGAAAAACGGAGAGAAAAAAAATAAAACAGAGAAAAATTACTGGGTTTTGTTTTATCGGGAAAATAAAAAAAAATCGTAATGCTTTTCTGTGAGAATACAGTTTAAGCTACTCTTGAGTTTGTTACGTTGGTAGTACTGGATTATTTTGGCGGGAAAACGAAATAAAAGATGGCGAAGTATTTGGTTTTTACGAAGCGTTTTGTGTTGATATTGTAAAGGTGGTGAGGTTAAACACATTATTTTATAACGTGACAGATTTTTTAGGTGGATTGCTTAATAAAATTTAGTTATTGTAAAGAATGTCACATGAAGATAAAAAATATACGACTAGTAGACCCGCATAACTTCGTCTGCACAAACAGAAAACTAAAATAGTTTTTCATTAACAAAAAAAACGTACAAAAAATTGCGTATATCACTTCTTAGTGCATTAGCTATTTGTCGGAAAATGTTATCAAAATCGGTTTAGTAGTTTTATATTATTACCTCGAATAAACAGACACACAACAAATTTCAATGTTGTTTGGTTACTTAATTTTTACATCAAATACCTCCTTTTTTTGAAATCAGTCCACCAAACAGCATGTTATTTATTTGTACAATAATAGTGATGGGACACATCGTATCGTGTCCACCGAGCAGAGAGATAAGGATGGGACCGCTATTCGTTCGCAGATGTATTGTGTTATCTATGTAACCATTCGAAAGATGGGTTTTTATTTATTGTTTCATGTTGACTGAGGTTTCATCAATTGCGTTTTAGTTGTTTGAACCGATTTTGATGATTAATTTTGGTGATATGCTCATAGCCCAGGAGCTATTGGCATTTTTTGCTTAGTTATTTGAGGAAAGCTGAAAACTTAGCAAACAGTTCTTCTGATATTCCCCTCAGAACTCCAGACCTGGCTGCTGAGTAGCGGGGCTAAACGGATCAGTACGTTTCTAAAATGTTTGATTTTTTTTTTAAGAAAATTAAATGTGTTTGAGGCTACTTGCCATTCATATATGTTGTAGTTTTACATTAGAAAATATAAAAAATAAAACTAGAACATTTAGTCAGGGCTTTTGCATTGCCTTGATTGCATATCACAAATATATTTTGAAAAAAAATGTAAAAAATGTATTTTTGGCAACTCGAAATGTTATAGGACATTATTTACGACAAATAACACGCATGTGACAACTGGTACGCCAACTGTATAGCGGCATCACACAAATACTTGTCACCAA
The DNA here is from genome assembly GCA_030269945.2 of Trilocha varians. Taxonomy (NCBI): domain Eukaryota; kingdom Metazoa; phylum Arthropoda; class Insecta; order Lepidoptera; family Bombycidae; genus Trilocha; species Trilocha varians. The sequence continues at coordinate 218,631 of AP028279.1, forward strand.
AAGAAACCGCAATAAAAGACAATTAAATCCAAACAAAACAGTGCGATGTCGATTTCCTTATTTGCGTGAAACTGAAGTGTAGTGAACCGGGGCGAGGGGGGGTGAGGAGGGGTGTGTGAGGGGGAGAGGGGTGCGAGATTTTATTGTCGCTTCCAACTTCGGAAATTGAGTAATGATTCAACGAAATTCGTTTGTTTGAAGTGAATTAGAGAGTTTAGACTTGGGCGATTTTTTTTTTGTAAAACTTGTTGAATGTAGATGAAAAAATATGAGACTGGGAATAAAAAGCTGGGCTATCCTCGTCTACTTTTTAAAATGGGTATTAATAAGACAAAAACTGAAAAAAACGTTATCGAGCAACCTGCTTGCTTATTGGAGACACAATCAACCAATAAGTTCGAGCACTGTAAGTATTAAGAGAATTTAGTACGTTTTAACTACCATATGGCACACCACGTATGTAGAAAACTAGATTGCTGATAAGGGTCCTGAATAAATCAGTAAAATGACAGATTAACTGACTGATACAAGTAAAATGAGCCTAAAGACGACGAGTCTAGCTTGTTTAGCACAAGACTTCCTATGACCACCTTCCGAATCCATCATCAGATCAGCGCCATTTTATTTATGCTGAGGCAGATTCTTTTTGGTCACACAAACTAAGTTAATTATTTATGGTTATTTGTTTTTGTTTTAAGTATGTTATGTGTGTTTAATAAAATTTTCTTTCTTTCTTTCTTTCTTTTATCATAATATTGCATTGTCTCACGATATACATCTGCAACATGCAAAATGTTAGCTCAATCGGAAACCGAGAAATTTTTAAATTTTATCTAGTGCGGGGTTCATTGTATTTTTTGGAACGTGTAAAAGTGTATTTTTGGACAATAAACTATTTCATATCATTTCATTTCATTTTGTAAGATTCCACCCATACATAGTTACATCCAGTGCAAGTTAATATAAAGCTTGTAAAAAATTCTAAAATGTCCCAAGTCCAAAGTGTATAACCTCATCGTTGTTCGAGCAAACAACACGTTTTGTGGTTAGGAAATGAGAAAAGTGGAGACAACTCTACATCGGAGACTACAGACTCTACGTAGAGACGCGTAGCTACAGATCATTTAATTTGTTTTATACTGTTGTGTTGGTAGAGACGACTCTACCTATTGCTCCTTCGTTTTGGGGATTTTTATTAGATTTACTTTTGTTTTGAGATGTTGAGTTTTTATTATTTTTAGAGAAGATGTGAAATTTGTGTAAAAGAAATTAGCTCTGTTATTTCTGGCTACTTTATAACTTGAAAACTGCTTTACCGTTTTTGATAATTCGTTTTAAAATATTTTTTTAACTATTAAGAAAAGATTATTCAAGAAATATTTATGTGAATCTAAAAAAATGAAGTTACATTCTTATAAACTCTTAATATGTGTAATGATTTAATAGTGAACCGGTAGAGCGTTGTAAGTATTGTCAATTTATCGTTATTTTTATAAACTAGATAACAAGCCACCTGATCATAAGGATTACCGTCGCCAATAGCTATAGTCCTCTGCAAACACCGTAAACGACCTACCTTAAGGACTCTCTTCGAACCTCGTTTGAAGAAGGACAACAATCGAAACTTAGTGAGCGAAATTTAAACCATTTTTCTTCGATTAGTTTGTGACGCAGACGAAGTTGCAGAAGTCTATATAATACGACAAATTATAAATAAAGTATAAAAAACTTGAGAGGTGTCAAGGGACACCCGAATAGAACGAAGTTCCTTTTGATTAAAAGATATCTTATATTTTTTTTCCTGACGTAACGCGCGATAAGGAACGTGTTTTAAGAGATTTTGATCACAGCGCCATCCTGCGATAATCATCTAAAACAAAAAAAAAGTGTCGTGACAACTTTTCGTAAGATTTTTTCCGTCTAGCCGCCTTTCGATAACGCGCGTTAAGGAACTTCGTTCCAATAATGTGAAATGACAAGTATGGAGAATATTGTTTATTATTTTGATTCAAATATATAGTTGAAATTACTTTTGAATGTATCATCGCAGGTGCCATGCGCTCTAGTTAATTATTGAATTTAGTGATGTGCTATTATTGGGTTTTTGTCGATAGAATAATAATTTTCTTTATGATGAGATGGTTATTAGATCTTTTGTGTGCAGGATAGGTAATATTTTTACGAAAATTAAATGTTAATAATAAATGCAACAAAGTCATCGGTTTGTCCACAGTTCTTCGAAGACAAACATATAAAAATCGATAACCTCCGTCCCTCCTTTTGAGAAAGTCGGGCAAAAATGATGATGACTTTCCATTCAACTGAAAACCAGCGTTATATGTCGGTTGGGGGTGTCATATAACATTAAGCTGAGTTCCGACTGATTTGTGATGAAAACTTATTTAAGCTATGTTTTTTTATTATTATTTCATTTCTGTAATTGTAATTGTAAACTATGTCCATCCTAACATGATGTAATTCTGTTTTTTATTTTTTTTTATTGCTATGGTCACTGTTCGACCATTTATCTTACTAGGTTGTAAGTGGTCATGAAACCTCATGAATTTAAATAATACTTTGTATTCAGGTTTGCTTTTCTTCAGTCGGTTTAATTTCACCACGTATTTATATAATTTTGAAATAGAAATTCAAACTACAACATATAAATCCACTTATCGATATTTTAATCGATGTCCTACTTTTCCCATCCCTACGGTCGTCACAAAATGTGGTATCATCGCAAACAGCAGCCAATACTCTATTACAAATATAGAGTACAAATAACTGCGCTGATCGTGGCGCGGACTAAATATGGGCACTAGGGTAAACTGACCAGTTGGATACAATCAAGTATTTTATTTATTTTGTGTTTTTTGAGCTGTGTTTTATTTTATAAAATCTTTTTAGGCTTTCAAATTTAGTCTCTTGAAAGTGTATAACTTAATTTAGATGGGATGAAGTAAATAGACCGAAAAAATGAACTTCAACGTAAAGTAATTAAGATTCCAGTTATATTTTGTAACAAACCCTATATTTCGTTTGCTCTAAAAAACTAAAGCAAATAGTAATTAAATCACAACAAAATAAAAAAATATAAATATATTATGGTTTTATTTTACGCTTACTTACTTGACTCAACCGTCACGCGACAAGCAATAGATAGACGAAAAAGTTTGAACAAAAAACCTATTTAATATTTTGACCAGTATCACGTAACAAATAAAACATGAATACTAATATATGTCTTCTGCCAAAACTGTGCATTGTACCCTAGTTCGCATAAATGCAGCGACATGTTTAGATTCATACATTGTTAATGTGTCGGCGCTTTTGATGTCCCATTCCGTTAATAGTACGGTTAAACGAATAGTTACCGTATTTTAGAGTTCAATTTAACTATTTCATTTTCATTCGACTAAATTAAATTTGTTTTGAAAGAAGTTGTTTTGGTGATTTTGTAAATTTAAACTACAAAATATACAATTCTGAACAAAGTGTAGTGAAACTCTTGTAACTTAAAAAAATAATAAAGTCCCCATTAAAAAATAGTAGTTCCTACCTACCTACCTACAAGTAAGCACTTTTGTTAAAAGTTATATCAATGAAGTAATACGGGAACAGTTTAAAAAAAACAAATTTGGTGCAAAAAAAAATGTTTCAATTTATTCCTTATTTTGTGATGCAGACGAAATTGCACTGGTCTTTTAGTGATATGTTGCGTTTACATATTGGCTCGCCAACGCATAACTCACGGCCGACCAACATGTAAACTGGGGTTTTGTATACATTGACTGTCATTGAAACTATGTGAAACATCGACAGTTGGCCTACCAGTTGTCATTAGCGCGCATTGGAAGTTGGCGAGCCAATATGTAGACGTAACATAACATATAATATATCTAAATGCGTTAATCTGTGGTTTCAATAATTCGTTGTAAGATAGAGTCGATACGAGACGGCGACAAGAAATAGAGTCGTTAGTGAACTGTTACTCGCTACAACTAACCTATGAGTATGCTGATGAGCGGAGCGATTTAAAAAAAAAAACTAACTGATCTGCGCAACTTCGTTTGCGTCAAAAAGAGATTCAGGCAGCATTGTTAGATTTTAGTAAGACCTACAAACCCGTAGTGCATCATTTTGTTCTATAATCAATAGTTTTCTCAGCGCACGCGATGTAAGAAAGTTTTTGGGTATTTCTTTCACATCTTGGCTTTCATTATTGATGTTTTACGGATCTCTATTTGTTCCAAAATAAAATCTATCCTATATTCCTCGTAGATAATGTAGCTATCCAATGGTGAAAGAATTTTTTAAAAACGGTCCAGTTGTTTTTAAGCCTATTCATTACAACAAACTAAAAAAGTCTTCGTCTCTATTATATTAGTATATACAGTAGTATATACTGACGTGTGGTGAATGACCTGTTGAAATAAAACTTAGAACCGCTTTTATTTTAGGAATTGGATAAAAAAAAATGGTCATCATAGTATGAAAGTCTGCAACGATAGTCGTACGTTTTCCATACAATGTCAGAAAAAAAGTTTAACCGATAAAATCAAAATGGTGCTACGTTGTATTTCGACAGGTCATTCACCCCACATCAGATTGTCCAAAGTTACAGATACACCCTGTATTATTTTCCCGCTCTCTTCTGCACTGAGTTCCAACCCTTAACTTAATATCAGCGACACAGGTTTAGCGTTACGAAATAAACTAACAACGTACTCGCTCGGGGGTGAATTACTCCACAACAACCCTCGGTCCAGGGTTTGGATTCCGTGCAGTTTTCATTTGTTACTAAAACTCTGTATTCTTCTACTTTGACCGACTTCAAAAAGTTGGAGTTCAAGTTTTTTTGGTATGTTGTCGCATTTTCGTGAAAACCGATTTTGATGATTATTTGTCGATATTATTGAGGCTCATAATGTCAAATAATACTATAATAGATACTTGGTAGCAGTTTTTATGCTCTCTTCGGAACGCCTGATAGTATTTTTTAGCAAATATTTTTTGAGTGAAATCGTTTTCTTTTTCATTTGTATGCATTAAAGTCGTCATCAGCTTGGGTATTGTCACACAGTTGACATAATACAGCAAGAAAAAACACAAACTCTCACATACCAACCTTTCACCGACACGAATTTTCAAGTAGTTTCAAATAAATGCACAAGCGAGTGTCAAATGTTTCAGGAACGACAGGTATCCCAAATGATATTAAAGATAGATTTTTGGAGCTTATTGTACTGATCTTTATGTTTTTTATCTTATACGGAAACCTGGAAGTGTATTAAATTTAACTAGCAAGATTCCATTCAGTTGTGAATGGTACATTGTTATATCCAGTGCAAGTTAATATAAAGCTTGTAAAACAATCCTCTATAATTTTATTGTTATGTGGGTAACGTAAGATCAAATAAACCACATATATTAAGTATTGAATCATGTTTAATAACTTTTACCATGAAATACTTTTAAAATGAAAATTATAATGTTTACAAGAAGAAAATTATCAAACGTCAAAATCGACGCGTCAGGCAAAAACTACATTCCAAATTCAAACTTCTGCGTGACAGATTTTATGTAGATGTTTACCAGCCAGTCATCTGGTTCGCTACAGTTATACAAATACCTAAACAGTACTAGGTATATATCGATATAATACCGAGACTTGGAGCGTCTTACCGTTGTGTTACAGTTCACTAACTATGCGGTCACAGGCTGGACGTACACTGTGCAGATAACTTCAATTGACTAAGCCTGATGTCAAGCTTGACTGAAAAGTTGAGACAGAAGTCATCATTTTCCAACACACGTGTAAACAAATGACGGTGACGGCCGACCAACATTGTAAACGGGCGTTTTGTATGCATTGACCGACGTTGAAACTATGTGAAACACCGTTTGACAGTTGGCCTGCCCAGCATTTGCATACGTTGGAAATTGGCAAACCAATATAAATGTAACATCGTGATTTTTGAAGTCTCTTGAATCATCATCATCATTATCATCATCAGCCTATAGACGTCCACTGCTGGACATAGGCCTCCCCATAACCTCGCCACATCGACCGGACCTGCGCCATCGGCATCCAGTGACCTCCCGCGATCTTGACTAGATCGTCGGTCCATCTTGTGGGGGGTCTACCAACATTGCGCCTACCGGTTCGTGGCCGCCACTCCAGAAGTTTTCGGCCCCATCGGCCATCCGGTCTTCGCACAATGTGTCCTGCCCATTGCCACTTCAAAGATGCAATTCTTTGGGCTATGTCGGTTACTTTAATCCTTCTGCAATCACAATTCTTCTGCAGTCTCCTGAATAGATTGAAATAAGAATTATTTTGCTATTTGATCGTCGTTCACAGAACTCTGCAATGTCAGGGGACTCTGTCCCACTACCTACAACCTACCTTTAACCTTTTTTTCAGACTTCATTTTAAAAAGGATAAGTCATAGCCATATAATTTATTTTAAATAAAACTTGAAATACAAGCTTTTAAGATCCTGAATATCAAGATAAGTAAAATGAGCTTAAACACGACAGGTCTATCTTATTGTACTGAATAGAAGTTCCTATGACCACCTTCCGAATCCGTCATCAGATCAGCGCCATTTTGGCATTGACACGCGATGTACATCTCCGTGCAAATGTCAACTCAATAGAAAAACGGAAAGTTGGTCAAATTTATCTCGCAAGATTCCACCTGAACTTACATAGTTACATCCAGTGCAAGTTAATATGAAGCTTGTAATGAATATGATCGATCAAGTTTGCTAGTATACGGAGAGCCTTATCACAACCGTTGCCGTGTGCATCAGAGTTCATTCCCGCTCTTTGAAGTTAACAATACTACTAGAGACCTCATCGCTCTACTGAGTAACCTCTGACTTGTATACAAACATAATTACGGTATTTAAATTGTGATAATTAACAGATATTACAAGATGCGCCTCTCTACTCTCTTCAAAAATGTATGTACTTATATCATCTGCCTAAATGAGTTTCTAAGTTAACATCTGAACCAATTTCGTTGATTATTTTTGTTATTTGTTATCATGAGAAGGTTCTTTGAAAGATTTTTTTTTAAATATAATATTTTAAACAAAAAAAAAAACAGCCTGTGCCATTTTTTGAGAAGGTATTTGAGGTAGTTTAAGTTTATCAGGAGAACTATAGACCTAGTTTTCAGCTTGCCTCAAAGATCTACTCAAAAATTGGCACCAGCTCTCATATTATTATTATTAATTCCGTCTAATGTGACGCAGCCGAAGTGCAACTAGTCGATATCGACGCGTAAAGAGCACAGTTTTGTCAAGAAAAATAAGAAAAACAACAATATGGGAAGCTACTATGGACTGTGTGCGTGAGAAGAAATCACAAGAACTGGTTTCGAATAAAGAATGACTAAAGATGGCGCGTATATTCCAACCAATCACAGCGGGTGTTTATATTATGTGACGCTGTGATTGGTGGATTTGTTTCAAGGCGTTTGCGCAGGCGAAAAATAAAAAATGCATTCATTTTAATAATAATATAACTAAGCCGTTTGCGAGTTAAGTTTGTCATCGCAGTCAGTCAGAGCAGTCCGCTCGCAGTCGTCGTCCGGTGCAGACGTGCTCTTGTACGCTCTGTATTGAACGCTCGCTGTGTCCGTACGATACGCCCATCTCGCTCACACGCGCCTGACGTCACGTTGACTGTGCTTCGGCGCGGTCTTCGTTTGATCGTTGCGGTCGTTTGTCGGCGATCCTTTTTTGTTTTTTTTTTTGTATCATCAGTGCCTTTTTCAAGGCGCTGTTGCCCCTCTTGTATCGGTTTGCGGTGCCATTCACCGCCTTGAGGGCTAGTTAGCTTAGGGCAACCGTCAAAACAATTCGCCTTTTTCAAGGCGAATTGCCGTTCCCTGCGTTTCTGCTTGCAGTGGCATTCACTGCCCAGGGAGCGAGGTCGTTTTAGGGACCCGCCTTCTTTAAGGCGGTTTAGCTTTGAACGAGATGGCCTCTCTCCAAGCGGAGAGGGGCCTTGCGGAGTTCCTCAAGAAGCGCAGCCCGGAGATTTGGGAGGAGTACCAGCGATTCCTGGAGCAGCAGATCCCGTCCGCGTCCAGGGACCCTCGCCGAAACCCCGCCCTCACCACCACGGCATCCGCGAATGCCGCCCGCGTCTCACCCACCCCTGCAGCCCCTAAGGCTAAACCCGGTACCCCGATACCCCCTGCCCTTAAGGCGACCGTCCTGCGTTCACGCAAATCCCCGGCGCCCGCGTGCGCTCCGCTCCGGACAGCGGACTCCGCGTCCACCCCCGCCGCGCCTCCCGCGTCATCCCAACCCGCGCCCGCGCCCGGTGCGTCGCGCCGCACCCCCCCCGCATCGCCCTCGGTCGATCTCCTCGACATGGAAGTCGAGGAGATCGTCGCCCAAGGAGACGGCTTCACCGAGGTTGTCTCCAAGGGCAAAAAGAGGGCGGCCTCCTCCCGCGAGAAGGCCGCTACTAAGATCACAAGGGCCGACGGCGGCCCTCGTCCGAGGCCGGCCTCGTCATCCTCCGCTAGCTCGTCGCGTGCCTCCCCTTCTCCGCCCCCCGCCGGCCGGACGGACCTCCCCCGCCACCTCTTGTCATCCGCGACAAGAGCAAGTGGCAGTACATCTCCCATGCCCTCCACAACCGCGAGGAGGGCATCACTTTCCTGTCGGCGCGCAACCTTGCCGCCGGCATTCAAGTTAAGGTGGCAACCTCCCAGGACCACCGAGCTCTCTCCAGCTTCCTCCGTAGGGAGCGTATAGGTTTTCACACCTATACTCTCCAAGAGGAGCGCGATCTCCGGGTTGTGATCCGCGGACTTCCGAAGGAGATTGAGGTTGACCTCATCAAAGAGGATCTCATCTCCCAAGGAGTCCCAACAGTGGCCGTACACCGGATGTACAAGGCCAGAGGCAGGGAACCATATAACATGGTCCTTGCCATCGTCGAGGCTTCCGACCGCGGCAAACAAATCTTCAAACTGAAGACTGTCTGCCAGCTATCGGGTCTCAAATTTGAGGCCCCTCACAAGAGGGACATGCCCGGGCAGTGTCACAACTGCCAACAATATGGTCACTCTTCCAGGAACTGCTTCGCGCGCCCGCGCTGCGTGAAGTGCCTGGACGACCACGCGACAGCCGACTGTCCACGGCGTAGGGACACCGCGACGGAGCCCCCGTCGTGCGTGAACTGCGGAGCTGGCCACACGGCCAACTACCGCGGCTGCCCGATGGCTCCGAAGCCTAACCGACGCACCGCGCGTCAAAATAAGATTAGGGCCCCCCAACCGCCGCCGGTGGAAAAATTCGTCCCGGCACCGCTGCCCAAGACAAACGCGTGGCCCCTTCCGGGCACTAACCGTTCCTCTCGCGCACCCGCAGCGCAGTCAACATCACGCGCGCCCCCCGCCGCCGCCCCGGCTCCGCCCGCCCTCTTGGCACAACCGGTGCCCCGCGCCCCCGTCTCACAGCGCCCGGCGCTCTCTTCCGGACTGATGAAAGAAAACGCCGCGTTCTTTCACGTGCTTAAGTCGGTAACGCCCGAGCGTTTCCTTGAGTTTATTGAGGCGCATAACGCCTGCAACACGGAGGGAGACCGTATGGAGGTGTTCCTGGCATACATCGATGTGTGGCAGGCCTTCTCGTCCGGTCTCCATAATAATAACCAAAACGCAGTCCCCAGCACATCCGCTCGTGTGCCTAAAATTAATTAACTTTGATTATGGGTAGTACACCACAAAGAAGTAGGCCCCACGCCCTCACCGTCGGTCTTTTTAACGCCGACGGTCTCTACTCTCAACGCGATCAAATTGCTGACTTTTTACGAAGTCATCAAGTTGATATTTTCTTAGTGCAGGAAACGTTCCTCAATCCTTCGACGCGTGACCCCCGAATCGCGAACTACGTCATGATTAGGAACGACAGACTCACCTCATCCGGAGGTGGGACTGCCATCTACTACCGGAGAGTGTTGCATTGCGTGCCGCTCGATCCCCCCGCGCTCGTTAACATGGAAGCGTCAGTGTGCCGCATCGCACTGACGGGCCACTCGTCCATCGTCATCGCGTCCGTCTATCTCCCTCCCGACAAACCAGTCTTGCAAAGCGACCTCGAGGCGCTTCTCGGTATGGGGAACTCCGTCATTCTGGCGGGGGACTTCAACTGCAAGCATGCTAGGTGGGGTTGCGTCGCCACAACCCCGAACGGCAGACGTCTCGATAGTCTGATTGACGTCCTGGAGTTCGATATCGTAGCCCCTCTCGAACCGACTCATTATCCGTACAATATCCAGCATCGGCCGGATATCCTGGACATGGCCCTTCTCAAGAATGTGACATTGAGCTTGCATTCTATCGAGGTGCATTCTGAATTAGATTCGGATCACCGCCCGGTTATCATGCAGTTAGGCCCCCCGCCATCAGCGGAACCCATCATGAAAACCGTCGTCGATTGGCACGTCTTAGGCGCCAGCCTGGCGGACGCCGTTCCTCCTTCTCTCTCTGAAGGCCCGGATCAGTCCACTCCTTCCCTTCAGGAAACCACAGAGGCGCTTCACGCATTCACTTCAGACATTAAGTCTCACATAGATAGGGCATCGAGGCAGGTCGAGGCGGATGCTTTTCTCCGCTTCAAACTGCCCGATGAAATTAGGGAGCTCATCCGAGCTAAAAACGCTTCGATCCGAGCCTTCGACTCCTACCCCACCGTGGAGAACCGGGTTCGCATGCGCGCCTTGCAGCGTGATGTGAGGCGTCGCATTGCAGAGCATCGGAACTCCAGGTGGGGTTCCTTTCTTGAAGGAATCAAACCCTCCCACTTAGCGTACTGGCAGTTAGCTCGGACTCTAAGGAACGACTCGACTATGACGTTGCCGCCTCTCAACCACCCCGCTGGTGGTCGCGTAGCGTTCGATGACGATGAGAAGGCGGAGCTGTTGGCGGATTCACTGGAAGCCCAGTGTACGCTCAGCGATGCCACCGCGGACCCCGCGCACGTCGAAATGGTGGACAGTGAAGTCGCGCGCAGATCTTCCCTTCCACCCACGGTCTCTTTACCCCCCGTCACCACCGACGAGGTGAAAGATCTCATTAAGTACTCGAAGTCTCGCAAGGCGCCCGGCTCCGACGGCATCTCCAACAGAGTTCTCAAACTCTTTCCCGGGCAACTTATTTGCTTCCTCGTCACCATTTTCAATGCCGCTATGACACACTGCGCCTTTCCGGATACCTGGAAAGAAGCAGAAGTTATCGGCATTCCTAAAATCGGTAAACCCCGTAACGACCCGAGTAGTTACCGTCCCATTAGCCTCCTTCAGTCCCTAGGCAAATTGTATGAGCGAGTGCTCTACAAACGCCTTTGGGACTTCGTGTCTTCCAATAACCTCCTTCCTGACGAACAGTTTGGATTCCGCGCCAGACATTCGTGTACCCAACAAGTGCACCGCCTCACGGAGCACATCCTCTCCGGCCTGAACAGCCCCGTCAGACCCGTCTACACGGGCGCTCTCTTTCTCGATATCGCGAAGGCGTTCGACAGAGTCTGGCACAACGGCTTGTTGTACAAGCTGTACGAACTGGGTTTGCCAGATCGTCTCGTGCTCATCATTCGAGACTACCTGTCGAATCGCTCGTTTCGGTATCGATTGGAGGGCGTCCGCTCCTCCTCTCGTCCTATTAACGCCGGAGTCCCTCAGGGCTCCGTCCTCGCCCCCCTACTCTTCAGTTTGTTTACGAGTGATATTCCTCGTACTTTCCCCACCTCACTGGCTCTCTTCGCCGATGACACTGCCGTTTTCTATTCCGATAGAAACAGGGCATTCATCGTCAAACAACTTCAGGCAGCCGCCGCAGCATTAGGTCATTGGTTTCGGAAGTGGCGCATCGAAGTGAACCCTGCGAAGAGTACAGCTGTGCTCTTCGAAAGATCCTCGAGGCGTCTCCCGACTGCGGAGTCCCGCAGTCGTACTCTCCGGAGGAATGAAACTCCCCCAGTCACTCTCTACGGTCGCCCCATTCCCTGGGCCCGTCAGGTCAAATACTTAGGTGTCATCTTCGATCGTGCCATGACCTTCCGTCAGCACATCAAAGCCGTGCGCGATCGCGCCGCTTTCATCCTCGGTAGACTCAACCCCATGATCTGCAAGCGTAGTAAATTGTCACTTCGTAATAAGTTGACTCTTTACAAAACTTGCGTCAGACCCATCATGACTTATGCAAGTCCAGCGTTCGCTCATGCGGCGCGTTCCCACCTAAAGTCCTTCCAGGTTCTGCAGAATCGGTTTCTGCGAAAGGCCGTCGGTGCTCCGTGGTATATGCGGAACGTCGACCTTCATGACGATTTCGACCTCGTCCCCGTCTCTAAGTTCTTGAAGCAAGCTTCCGAGCGATACTTCAAGACCGCGGAGGATCATAGTAATCCTCTCATCGTAGCCGCCGCGAACTACGCGCCCGACCCCGCCCACGCCCGTAAGGCGAAACGCCGACGCCCGCGACACGTCCTCACGGACCCTCCCGACGCGCTGACGACGCTGCTCGCTGACAGCCCTAATGCTGACAGACCGAGACGGCGCCCCGGATTCCTCACTCGTCATCGTCGAGCTCGACGCAGAGTTCAACGTGCCCCATGAAGCATCATCATCATCACCCGTTTCCTGCAAGTTCGTTTTAGTTTGTTATTTAATAAATTATTTTCTGGTGTACTGCTTTTCATTATTTGCACGCCCGCTGAGTTTCTTGCTGGTTCTTCTCAGTTGGGTCGCGTTCCGAATCCAGTGGTAGAATCATTATGTGCTAACAAGTTGCCTTGCGGCGACTTTTAGCAGTCCCTTCCTACCCTTTCTCAGCTGAGCCCCTTCTGAGCTCGCACCTCCATCCTGGCGAAGCTGTAAAGGCCTGAGGGCCAACAGCGATTCCTCCTATCCCAAAAAAAAAAAAAAAAAAAAAAAAAAAAAGAGTTAAGTTTGTAACCGTTTTATCAAAAAAACTACTGAACTGATATACGCTTAACTTTGTCTATTTCAAATTTTAGAATTAAATTATTATTTAACATTCTCAAAAACATAGCTTGTCCAGTTATATTCAGAAAATAACTGAATAATTTTCATACTTGTTAAAATTCAAGAACTAAAACTCTAACATTGTACCTATACAAATCCCAAAACGACCATCCGAATCGGTCCACCCAGTAAAAAATTCATTACATAACTCTCTTTTTTGAAATCGGCTAAAAATAATAGTTGACGAAAACAAATCATATATACTTTTTTCCTGGTTATTATAACCCTTCGAAACTCAAAGCTTGTGAAGGTGCTTGCTCGAGCGAAAATTTAACGAGTGCCCCCTTACCGCTAATGGGGGTCACAGCTTGTTATTATTTACTGATAGTTTTTGGAGTTCAAATACGATACCAAAATAAAATTACAAAAAAATCCATACAAATTTTGAATATCCTGGATATATTATATAGTATATATATTATATAGTGTAAGATAAAACAAGCTCAAAAACAATGACCTATGACCTTCCGAATCCATCATCAGATCAGCGCCATTTTGTCATATTGCATTGTCACGTGATTGCGTCTGCAAGCAAAATGTCAGCTCAAACGGAAACTTTTTGTCGTTAGTTTGCAAGATTCCACCCGAACTTACATAGTTACATCCAGTGCAAGTGAATATAAAGTTTAAAAAACTGTGTTTTCCTATGACAACTTATCGTCAGACGATCCTTGAACTATATTATTATCTAGGAAAGGGTTTTGTCGAAACTAGAGCACAATAAACCGTATCTATAAATACCGCATTTAAATAAATCGGTCACGTACCGCCGTTTGGGGAACGCATTCCGAATATATACTAATAATAATTGGAGAATGTTTGTTTGTTGTTTTCGAGTGAAAAGAAAAAAGTCGTGGTGGTCAAATAAAATGAACATGTATGTGTTTTAACCGATTTGAATGATACATTTTTAATTTAAAGGTAATTTTTTACGGTAAAAGTTTACTGAGATGCTATTAATAATTTTGAATTAGTAGTAAAAGACAAATAAAAAATCTTAAAAATAAAATAAACTCCGTAATAAAATATATATATATTTTTATTGCCATGTAGGCAGACGAGCCAACGGCCCACCTGATAGGAAGTGGTTACCGTCGCTCATGAACCTTTGCAATGTCAGGGGACACTGAGGGGTCGCTACCTACGACCTAAGTTAAAGGACCCTCCTCAAGCCTCGTTTGAAGAAGTACAAGTCATAGCGCTCTGGGAATACCGAAGAGGGGAGCTCATTCCATAGCCGGATGGTGCGTGGCAAACAAGTGTTTCTGAAACGAACCGTGGATGACCGTGGTGGTTCCATATAGTAGGGATGAACTCCACCTCGACGCCGAGTGGTACGATGATAAAAGGAGATGTTGGAATCTCAAATAATTCCTCGGAGCACTCCTCGTGGAACAACCGGTATAAGATGCAAAGAGACCCGAAGTCTCTTCGCAGACCCAAGGGTTCCAGGTGGTCCGAAATATAACTTGATAATAGTATAAAATATTTGAACAGGCAAAACCGGGGCAAATACTTATAGTATATTTAAGATATGATCAAGGATATAAATTTTTCGATATTTCTTTAGTAAACGTGACATAAATTTAGAGACAAACAATAAAAAAGTATGACTATAATTATAATATATAGTTTATGCATAAAATAAACTTAGTTCTCTTCTAAAATTTCTAATTTGTATGGCTCTGAAATACCTGTGTGCAAAATATAACTGTACTGTACTGTAACAACCCATTACTGACCACTGTTGGACTCAGGTGTCCTCCGAAGAGGGGTTAAGGATAGTCCACCACGCTTGTCTAAAGCGGATTGGGGACTTCACATATCATAAGGGGTGCGCCATATAAAGTTTGCATTTTTCAAAAGTTCGTCTGTCAGGTTGGCTGTGTGGCATGTTGCGCCACCCTGTTGAAACCAAATGTCGTCCATGTCATACTCTTCAACTTTTGGAAACAAAAATTCGTTGAGCATGGCACGGTAACGCTCGCCATTGACCTTAACGGCGGCTCCTTGCTCATTTTCGAATGATGCTGCCGGACCAAAAACGACACCAAACCGTAACTCTTTGTGGGTGCATTGGCTTCTCAATGGTGACGTGTCGATTTTCCGACCCCCAGATGCGACAATTTTGCTTATTGACATAGCCTCCGAGGTGAAAATGGGCTTCATCTGACACACACACACATTTCTTACAGTTTGGACTGAAGACTCACCACTTTGGAAGTAACTTTTCAATATTTACCAATTTTGTTCAAGCGTATAGCGTCCCATTTCGTAAATGTCAAACCTTTAACTAAATTATGAACACAAGTTGAATGACATTTGAGCTGTCATTCTCTAAATAAACAGTAGTTCAAAATGCAAACATTAGATTGCCCACACCCTATAGAAGGATTATTATAATCCTTTTTCCGATATGCAGGTTTCATCACGTTATTTTACTTAGCCTACAGTTCAAATAGAAATATGAATTATCAAAATCGGTTCACTAAAATACGATATATATAGACTCTAGTTTATAGTATTTTAAGTAATAAACGAAGAAAGGAATCCGCCATTTTGCGCGAGATTTTCAATCGAAAGCGTTCAGTGCGTGAACCAGTAAAAACTGACATAAAACGGTTTAACGATCTATTTGTCTCTCTCTAACATATTAATAATGTATATATGCGTCTCGCTCTAACGCGCAAAGTTGGTTAAATTAAAGTTTTATTATCGCTTTTGCAATGTGCTGTTAAATCCGATTGCTGGAGTATGGCGTGCTTTGAAAATATTATTATATGGAGTGGTATAGACACTGCAGCTCTGTGCTTATGAGAAAGAAGATTATACATTTGGAAAGTCGAAATGAAATACTACTACTAGTTCCAAAGTTCATTTTTTTATAATATTTTATGATTTTCTTTTTTTGGAAAGAAGTTCTTTATCGCGCGTTATCGAAAGGGGGCTAGACGGAAATTCTTATGAAAAAGTTGTCACGACACTTTTTTTGTTTTAGATAAATATCGCTAGATGGCGCTGTGATTAAAATCTTTTAAAACACGTTCCTTATTTTTGTTTTAGATGATTATCGCTAGATGGCGCTGTGATCAAAATCTTTTAAAACACGTTCCTTATCGCGCGTTACGTTAGGAAAAAAAAATTAAGATATCTTTTAAAGAACTTGGTTTCATCCGGGTGTCCCTTCACACCTCTCAAGTTTTTTTTTAAATTTTAAACGATATGAGAATTATTTGGATCCATTAGGTACCTCAAATCCATTTTGTGCAAATAAGAGCATAAGAATAACACAGGTAAATCCTGTATATGTCGGTGATAGATAACGACCCCTTATTGCCCTGTGATTACAAAGGTTCATGAGCGACAGTAACCGCTTACCATCAGGTGGGCCTTCTCACTCATCTGTCCTGCAATATAATTTCATCTTATTTGTATGTAAGATCTCTACCTTGTTAGCGAGATAGAGTAATACCATCTTCTGTAACGTTGTTCAACGATACGGAGGTTGTATATACCAAGGCTGCGATCTTGCAAATCACGGACGAAGTAAAGCTTAGAGTACATTGACAATAGTTTTTTTATTTTTTTTTATTTATAAATTTTATCATCATGATCAAGAGATCTATGAGTTACTGTTTGAAGAAAAAGAGGTGGTTTCTTAATTTGGTCATATTTAAGTTGAGTTGCAGATAATTGCATCATTAACCGATTGTGATATTTTTTTTTGTTGGAAAAGAGATACAAGGTGTCTCAAAAGAAATTTCATATTTAGTGGATTGATAAAAAAAAGGGGAAGCGGTATGTGAGGGATGGCTGCCATTTCGTGACGGATATTTTCTTTCAAATGCGCCAGTGAAGTTGGTTTATTGGCGTAAACTTTAGATTTAAGATAACCCCATAGGAAAAAGTCCATAGGGGTTAAATCTGGGCTACGTGGAGGTCAATTTATGTCACCTCTCCGGGAGATCAATTTTCCTGAGAAAATTTCACGAACACGTGGCATCGACCGGCATCTTGGGGCTTTAATTCTTGCACCAATTGAATTTTGTAGGGGTGCAGCTTTCGATCTTTGCGCATAATGCGATGTAATGATGATCTATGCACATTTAAAGCACTCGCGCGCTTCCGAATTCAAAGGCTCGGGTCGTCACGTACAGATTGATTAACACTCTCCACGTTTTCTACCGTTCTTGATGACCTAGGTCGCCCGGATTTTGATTTATCCAGCGTTGATCCAGTCTCTTCAAACTTTTTAACCCAATGTCGAATGAGAGGAAGGCTTAGCGCATCATTTAAGTGGCGAAAACCTCGAATACTGCAGAATTTTCTACGCGCGACAGTTGTCGAATCACCGTTCTTGTAAAACTCTCGCACGCACAACGCGCGGTCTGCTCCCGAGAAACGCTCCATAGCGACTGAATTCCCAAGAGTCAAGCTACCAATTGACATAACCCCCGCACCCCTCAAGTACGCAGCGTTCACGCAGTAAGCTAAACAAATATAAAATTTCTTTTGAGACACCTTGTATTTGAAAGGTAGGAGGAGGTAGTATAATAGGGAAATCTATGTATAGTTTTGTTTAAATATTATATTAGTAGTATCCATATTGAAGACCTTGTGAAATAATATGTAGGTAATCCGCCATTTTGTGTCGCCACTTGGACTAGTCATAACATTGTGTAATTAAGGCTGAATAATCCTTTTAATACACAATTGAGATGAAATTTTCAAGTCATGCTCAAGTAGCACTATTTTATTGTGGCGACCAATGATGTGGGGTCACCAGTTTTGAGTACAGTGGACTTATGGCCAAAGGGAGATCTCCGACCGGGCGAGGTAGTCCGGTCAGGCCGAAGCCCACTGTAGTAGATTTGAGATGTCGTATATATGCGAAGATTCTTGCAAATGTCGTAACCGCGAGTCAGGACCTCGCGCGCTATCATTGGTCGCCACATTATTATAACAAAGTTTTCTATATTAAAAAAAAAACAAAACTATTGGTAAGTATTGTGTACCGTCTTTATATTATAGAGCGGTCGAGAAATTAGGGGATTAGTTGATATCTAGAGGGCGCAGACCGCGACACTAGACACAGATTAACAGAAGGTAATTTTAATACAAAACATTAAATAAAATTAGTAATAAACGCACACGGTGTAGATATTGATACCAAACGCAGTCCAGTGTGCTAATCTAAAATAAAACGTTCCATTTTACGTTAAACAATATGGATGAACAATTTAAACTTCTATTTGAAAACATGAAACAGGAGATGCAGAAACAAAATATTGCTCTGAAAGATTCTATAACCAAAACAATAATGGAAAAGATTGAGGAAAAATTAGAACCAATCATAAACGAAAACCATAATTTGAAACTTAAATTAGAAAATCTAGAAAAGAAAGTAGAACTATTGGAGAGACATAATAAAAGCAGAAATATAATTATATTTAGATTGCAAGAAGGCGAAAAATCAACAGAGGAACTAATACAAAAAATAAAAAAAATTCTTGAAGAGGAAATGGGAGTTAAAATTGAAGATCACGAAATTAACAAAATTCACCGCATCGGTAGCCCGAATGCAGACGGCAAAACAAGGCCTACTCTACTCTCGTTTGTTAACGGATGGAAAAAAAACGAAGTAATGAAGAACAAAAGAAAACTTAAAAAAATCTCAATAAGCGATGACTACTCAAAAGAAACACTAGCGAAGAGAAGGGAATTACTACCAAAACTAGCAGAAGAGAGAAATAAAGGCAATGTTGCATATTTCAAATACGATAAACTTATAGTCAAAGAGTCTACAAACAACAAGGACAAACGCAAGAGATCACCATCGTCTTCTCCTACAACCAACATTCAAGCTAGAAAACATCAAACGTTAAGTGTATCTAAAAGTAACCGAACTAACGCCTTTGATATGATGCGAGCTCGCTCCAACTCTTTCTCATCTTGTGCGGCAGATAAAAAACAATAGCAACTACAAATGAACGGACAGAAAAAAAATACTACAAAAAACAATAATGCAAAAAATTTTAAATACCCTCCCCCAAGCCGGTTGGTCACCGTGGGGGAATCAGACCGCCACCCTCCAGTAACCTTAATTAAAAAGATTAAAAAGACTAAAAAGAAAAATATGAAAAAGAATACTATTTTTATCGGATCCCTAAATACTCTATCCTTACGAACCCAAGAAAAGTTAACAGAACTTGAAACAGCTTTGACAGAAGTCAACTGGGACATACTAGGTTTAAGCGAAGTCAGGAGAACTGGTGATTGTATCACTGAACTAGAAGACTACATATTCTACTATAAAGGAATCACGAAAGGACAATACGGAGTAGGATTCATGGTGAAAAAACACTTGAAAAAACATATAGAAGAATTTAAAGGAATTTCAGACAGAATAGCAATTCTTAACCTAAATCTACCAAACTACAGAAAGAAATGGACAATCATCCAAGTGTACGCACCAACAGAAGCCAAAGACGCCAAATCCAAAGATGACTTTTACAACGATCTACGCGATGCGATTGAAAATGCCCATCGTAATGTGATTGTGATGGGAGATTTCAACGGCAAAGTTGGGAAACAAAGAACGGGAACAGAAAATATAATAGGAAAATTCGGAATCGGACACCAAAGTGCCAATGGAGAAAGAATTCTAGAACTAGCTCTTCAATATAACCTCTCAATCATGAACACATTTTTCAAAAATAAAGATTCAAAGAAATGGACCTGGCAATCACCAGATCGTCTTTACAGAAACCAAATAGACTTTATAACTTCCAATAGACCTGAGGTTTTTGAAGATGTTACGATTATACAAAATTTAAATTTTAATACCAACCATAGAATGGTACGAGCAAAGATCCCGCTCCTTGAACCAAAATTCTCAAGACGCCATTTACCAAACTTTCTGAACAATAAACAGTCTAACAACAATCAAAACCAAATTGAAAGTGAGAATCCTCATCCACTGCAATCGAAATACGACTCCATAATTGCCAATATTTTTCAAAGGAAAGCCAAAGGTAAAGAATCTGTAAAAATTAACAAAATCAGTAAAAAAACTCGAGATTTACTACAAGAAAGGAAAATGTTGTTTCAACAAAAAGCAAATGACAAAACTGTAAGGAAAAAAATAACAGACATTAGTAAAAAAATAAGTCACAGCATTACAAAAGATAGAAACAAGAAAAGATCTGTGTGCATAACAAGATATATCAGACAAACAGGAGGAATAAAAAAGGCTCTAAAAGAACTAAAAGAAAATAAAGAATGGATCTCTAGTATATCGAACGAATCTGGCTCTCAGACTATAACCAAAAGACAACCTTTACTCAATGAAGCTACAAAATATTATCGCTCACTGTACTCCTTAAAAGACGAAAACGAAGATCTACAGCTGAAAGAAGATGAGTTAGAAGAAAACAAAAATATCCCTGAAATATTAGAAAGTGAGGTATTAGTGGCAATTAAATCACAAAAAAATGATACATCACCAGGGCCAGATAATATAAGCAACGAAACTATAAAATCAAACTTAGTAGAATCCACCAAACAACTTACTGCGATCTATAATCAAATCTTAGAAACCGAGTATATTCCAGAACAATGGACTAAAAGTACTATTATCCTTATTCACAAAAAGGGCGATAGAAAAGATATGGGTAATTATAGACCAATAAGCCTTATGTCAAATATTTACAAGATTTTTTCAAAAATCTTATTAAGACGACTGACAAGAACTCTTGACGAACAGCAACCGAGAGAACAAGCGGGATTTAGAGCAAACTTCTCTACAATAGATCACATACATGATCTCAAACAACTTATTGAAAAATCTAAAGAATATAAAAACTCTCTGTTCCTGGCTTTCATTGACTACAGGAAAGCCTTCGATTCCATCTACCACAAAGCTATATGGGGAGCACTAAAATCCCAAGGAGTTGACGGCAAATATATCAGACTGATACAAAACATCTACAGATCAAGTACGGCACAAATAAAACTCGAATCCCTAGGAGAGATATTTCCCGTTAAAACAGGGGTCCGACAAGGAGATCCCCTTTCTCCTAAACTGTTTTTGGCAGTTTTAGAGGAAGTCTTCCGAAAATTAAACTGGGCCCACGATGGTGTTAATATTAATGGGATGCAACTTAACCACTTACGATTCGCGGATGATCTGGTGCTAATAGCGGACAATGCTAACACTCTACAGAAGATGCTAGAAAACCTCCTAGAAGAAAGCAAGTTAGTAGGACTTCATATGAATGAAACGAAAACAAAAATTATGAGTAACAAACCACCAGTCCCCATAATAGTTGGAAATACGTCCTTGGAGTATGTCGACACCTATAATTATCTAGGCCAACAGATATCATTCACGGACCAAATGAACCAAGAAATAGACACCAGAATAACTAATGCTTGGAGATGTTACTGGTCCCTCAAAGAAGTGATGAAGAGTCGTAAATTCCCAATGTTCATTAAACGGAAATTATGGAACACTACAATTCTACCATGTTTGACATACGGGTGCCAAACGTGGGCTCCAACACAACGTCACGCATACAAACTACGGACATGCCAACGCAGTATGGAACGGAGCATGCTTGGCATCAAACGAATAGACAAAATCAAAGCATCAGAGATAAGAAACACTACCAAAACTGCGGATGTTGTCATCAAAACTAAACGCCTCAAATGGAAGTGGGCAGGACATGTCATCAGAGATAAGCAAGAAAAATGGACAAAAGCTATTACAGAATGGATACCGAGACAAAACCATAAGAGGAATAGAGGAAGACAGACTACGAGATGGGCCGATGAAATAAAGCAAACAGCTGGGAATTGTTGGACTAGGGTTGCTTTGGACAGAGAAACGTGGGGAAATCTGGAGGAGGCCTTTACATCACAAGGATGTGCTGGAACCTAATGTGCAACTTTTAACATGATATTGTATATAAAATAGTTTTATCCAGTAATAAAAGGCAAATAAATAAATATATGCGAAGATTCTTGCAAATGTCGTAACCGCGAGTCAGGACCTCGCGCGCTATCATTGGTCGCCACATTATTATAACAAAGTTTTCTATATTAAAAAAAAAACAAAACTATTGGTAAGTATTGTGTACCGTCTTTATATTATAGAGCGGTCGAGAAATTAGGGGATTAGTTGATATCTAGAGGGCGCAGACCGCGACACTAGACACAGATTAACAGAAGGTAATTTTAATACAAAACATTAAATAAAATTAGTAATAAAACTCTTATTTCTGCAAAGTCTGTCTATGTATGCTTAAATCATTAAAACTATGCATCGGATTTAGATACAGCTTTTTTAAATAAAAAAAGTAATTTAAGAAGATCTATGTTAAATTAATTTTCGAGAAAACACTTTAAATACAAGCTTCCAAGCTTTAGATCCCATGTAGTACATGGCAATAAAAAAAAAGTATTAAAGTAAACAAATAAAAAGAGCCCACACACGACGGGTCTATCTTTTTTAGTTTAAGAGTTCTTATGGCTTCCTTCTGACTTTATTTTCAGATCAGCTCCATGGTATATTATTGCATTGTCACGTGATATACATCTGCGTACAAAATTTTCAATCTGAAAGTTGGTTAAATTTAGCTCGCAAGATTCCACCCGTACTTACATAGTTACATACATACATAGTAACATCCAGTGCAAGTTAATAAGTTAATATTTATTAGGTTTTCTAGTGAGTAATTTGTATTGTAGTATGACTTCTGTATGCTGTATTCTGTGTCAGCGCCCTCTACACAACACTGTTTTATCACCTGCTTATAAAACGACCTTCTGTTGTAGAAACAAGGTCAAAATAAATCCACGTTTATCTATAAAGCTTTGGGTTATAATTATACTATAATTAAGTGAAGTACAATATGAAATTTAATACAACATGGGCACAGATTAATATATTTTACAGATGTACAACTTATGTAAATGTGTACTTTGACGGACTTTACTGGATTCAAGTCTCAGCCAGGGTTCGGAGCGTGAGCAGAAGGTTTTAATGCGGTTCAACTCACACATATCTTACCTTTCGGAAAGGTGTAAATCCGGAAATTTTACAAGAAAAAAACATTGGGCAGGGAGGTGAACATCGGGCTTTAAACATAACATTTTCGATTCTTCCGACAACAATATAACAAACTGAATAACTCAAAATATTTCCACAATTATTCACACAATAAAAAACTACATGAAAATTGTAATAGCGAGTGAGTGGACCCCGAGGCTACTTGCAACTGTTCGCCATAACTCTACGTAATCTGAATGAATATTCATGAGCCGACGTTAGCACTGCCGGTTACACGAGTTCCGCGTGTACATTTTAACAGTTTTATAGTTCAAAAATAATATTAAAATACCACAAAACATAGACTAAATGTAAGTAGATGTAGGTCGGATCTGTGTCTGTTTATGTACGAGAAGAGTAATCAGTACAGAGCTGCAGTTTGTGTCTATAGTAGTGTAGTATAGGACTCTCGGCTAGATGTAGGTCGGGTCTGTGTCTGTTTGTGTACGAGAAGAGTAATCAGTACAGAGCTGCAGAGGACTGTGTCTATAGTAGTGTAGTATAGGACTCTCGGCTAGATGTAGGTCGGATCTGTGTCTGTTTGTGTACGAGAAGAGTAATCAGTACAGAGCTGCAGAGGACTGTGTCTATAGTAGTGTAGTATAGGACTCTCGGCTAGATGTAGGTCGGATCTGTGTCTGTTTGTATACGAGAAGAGTAATCAGTACAGAGCTGCAGAGGACTGTGTCTATAGTAGTGTAGTATAGGACTCTCGGCTAGATGTAGGTCGGATCTGTGTCTGTTTGTGTACGAGAAGAGTAATCAGTACAGAGCTGCAGAGGACTGTGTCTATAGTAGTGTAGTATAGGACTCTCGGCTAGATGTAGGTCGGATCTGTGTCTGTTTGTGTACGAGAAGAGTAATCAGTACAGAGCTGCAGAGGACTGTGTCTATA
The DNA here is from genome assembly GCA_030269945.2 of Trilocha varians. Lineage (NCBI taxonomy): Eukaryota > Metazoa > Arthropoda > Insecta > Lepidoptera > Bombycidae > Trilocha > Trilocha varians. Next base: position 242,711 of record AP028279.1, read on the forward strand.
GTAGTGTAGTATAGGACTCTCGGCTAGATGTAGGTCGGATCTGTGTCTGTTTGTGTACGAGAAGAGTAATCAGTACAGAGCTGCAGAGGACTGTGTCTATAGTAGTGTAGTATAGGACTCTCGGCTAGATGTAGGTCGGATCTGTGTCTGTTTGTGTACGAGAAGAGTAATCAGTACAGAGCTGCAGAGGACTGTGTCTATAGTAGTGTAGTATAGGACTCTCGGCTAGATGTAGGTCGGATCTGTGTCTGTTTGTGTACGAGAAGAGTAATCAGTACAGAGCTGCAGAGGACTGTGTCTATAGTAGTGTAGTATAGGACTCTCGGCTAGATGTAGGTCGGATCTGTGTCTGTTTGTGTACGAGAAGAGTAATCAGTACAGAGCTGCAGAGGACTGTGTCTATAGTAGTGTAGTATAGGACTCTCGGCTAGATGTAGGTCGGATCTGTGTCTGTTTGTGTACGAGAAGAGTAATCAGTACAGAGCTGCAGAGGACTGTGTCTATAGTAGTGTAGTATAGGACTCTCGGCTAGATGTAGGTCGGATCTGTGTCTGTTTGTGTACGAGAAGAGTAATCAGTACAGAGCTGCAGAGGACTGTGTCTATAGTAGTGTAGTACAGGACTCTCGGCTAGATGTAGGTCGGGTCTGTGTCTGTTTGTGTACGAGAACAGTAATCAGTACAGAGCTGCAGAGGACTGTGTCTACATACATTCTATTTTGAAGTAGGTAAAATAAGGAAGGCTTTTGACAATTTCGTAAATATTATCTTATTTGTGGCGGGTTTCAACATAAACAATGAATATTTGAGGGTAGTTGTGTGGGTCATCCCCCGAGATCCAAATTAAACAAAACACGAGCGGTTTTAATTTACCCTGTTATTATTTAACTTGTTAATTAATATTAAGTAATTATACGGAAGATGTTAGCAGAGAATAAAATATGGATTTTGTTAAAAATTACGGGTTTTTTTATGTTTGCTGTGTATCATGACTTTCCAGATATTGTTATTTATTGGTAATACTATCGAATGATGTGAAATACAGGGTGTGATTTTACGAAATTATTTTTCGATTTCTTATTACGAATATTATTAATCGATTTTAATTTGATTTTCTTACAATCTTGTTAAGCATGTTTTTGTGCCTATAATTTGAGTAGCATTTACTATGTTTTTAATGAATAATTGTTTTAATTAATTTTGATTTGATGTTTACTCTGTTGGTACAACTTGTTCTAAAAATAAAATGTATGTAAATCTAAACAAAATAACGTTTTTGTTTTCATCAAAACTGTGTTTAATTGCATGAAAGCAAAGGCGTAAATCAAACCGATACCTCTCACGTAAGTTGTTGTATCTCCAAAACTGCAATTTTACAGTGGAGCGTTTCAAAGTGAACCAAAATCTGCATTTATTGTTACATCTTTTTGAAATTTCATATTTAAATGTGATATAACTCAAAGAATTTCAAAAAGATGTAATTAAAAACTGTAAATTTGCAGTTTTGGAGATACAACAAATTACGTGGGGGGTATCGAAACATACACAATCTTAATTGTTCCATGTTATGCGACGCAGAGTTTAATAATTCTAGTATCAGATAAAAAGAGTACCTACTTTATACAATTATTTAATTTCAAACAGTATTTTTCTAAAACATTCACTTCACACATCAATGCACACATCTCCCATATGTCGTGTCACAGCCTAAATAACGTTCAAACATTTTGCTCAAATAACTCCAGTCTGTTGAATAAAACTTAAGTTTGTTTCTACTCTGTGGCGTGGGGCTGACTAGATAGGACACAGTGTAAAAAAATAGCAGCTATACAGGGTTATTTGTTTTACATATCTCATACTCTGTTTTAATACGAAATATAAAATATAATAAGGAAAATAACTAAAAAATATATAAAAAGTCAAAATTCGACAAAACTATCCCAAACAAATATAATTTCAGACAACAGAGTGTTGACTTACCATCTCAATTCGCGCTCTGGTACATTTTAAAAGTAAAAACTAAATATTTTTGTTAGAGATACCTAGTTTTGTCAAATTTTGTTTTTTTATCTAATTTAATATTTCGTATTAAAACATAGTACTTACTCATCACACTTTTTCAAACAAATCACTCTGCATACCCTTTGTGACGCAGACGAAGTTACCTGTTCCAACTAGTATGTGTTTCTATACTGTGTCCAACGGTTAGCGGCACCTGTTGTGACGTCACACGACAGGTGAACATTTGACGTAGTGTTGTCTCTTTCTAACTAAATGGGTCACTTGCTTTAAGTTGCATTTTGGCGGTTACTATAGTTAAACTAGTGGACCCAATAACTTCATCCGGGTCACAAAATATGTCAATAATTTATCTTAAAGATAACTTTTTAAATACAAGCTTTTAAGATCCTGGATATCATGTAGTAGTAGAGTGCTAGCTAATACAAGTAAAACGAGCACAAACACGACGGATTTATCTTGCTTAGCACAAGAGTTCCTACGGCCACCTTCCGAATCCATCATCAGATCAGCGCTATTTTGTCATATTATTACATTGTCACGCGATATACACCTGCGTGCAAAATATCACGCTTAACCGGGAAGTTTATAAAATTTAGCTTGCAAGATACCACCCGAACTTACATTGTTATCCGATTCAAGTTAATATAAAGCTTGTAATATATCGATCGTATAAAACTAAAAGTGTATTGTAATAGATTGTAACGTCGTAGTCGGAACCAGAGCGATGCGGTCTACTGATTGACAGATCCATTTGTGTTCCAACTCACTCTGAGCGGATACATACAGGAATAGACACACTGTACCTACAGGGCGTCCCAGGATATGCACGGAAGTTCCTTAAATATAGGAGATAATTTTTCTTTTTGAGCGTCTTCCAAAAAGGTACAAAATTCGTCTGTATGTTTTTTTTAATTTTATTTATTTTTATTTATTTATTTATTTCAATCAAATTGTAGATCATATTATTAGGCAATTACAAAAATTCATTAACTTAAATTAATTTTTGTTCCTCACTTTGTTTTAGGTGGACCGATTTGAATGATTCTGGTGTCAGATAAACGGTGATAGTCGAAATTAGATCTTTAGATCCCAAACTTTTTTTTAAAATCAAACTAGTACGTTTGGATCTGTGTTTAAAAATGTATATTTTTAACGGACAAAATTTCACAATATGCGTTTTTGCATGTATTTATTTTTTATATGAACCGATTTCGATGATTCTTTGTTAGGTACCAGACAGCTCGGACATTATCTCATATTCTGATAAAGATCTAACTGGTAGTTTTTGTGCTATGCTTGAGAAATGGAAGTCGATCGTTTGCATTTTTGCAATGAAATTAATATTAAAACTTCGATTTTCAGACAAACCAAACAATTTACGAAAAATCTTTGTAATATGCATTATTTAGTGAATGGCGGAAAATGACTCAATATTTTTAATCACACATTTCACATTATTTCCAATATTTAAGATACTACTAATCCATGTTGCATAGTTCTCGGACACCCTGTATACTTGCAAAGTTTTAAATCGATTAACAATGGATATCACACGGTTGTATATACATTTTTAACCGACTTCCGAAAAAGAGGTTATTAAATTACGGCACAAAGGAAAACTTTTTCAGCTAAATTATTTTTTTCTAAAGTCTTATTGCATTTTCTACTATTTCATAATTATGTAAGTTCGCATTTACCTTTTTTATTTATTGACATCATACTTACTCATAGCTAATGTAATTCTTGTCTGTGAATCAATAAATAAATAATTGCAACCACCTCCACCTCCACCCGCCTTGCATAAATACCGTTCTTCGACATCGGTCAAACACACAATTTACCTACTTTAATTTGGCATCGTGGTGAACAGTAACTGTCCAAATTTACTGATATTACCATCGCTGGGTTCCGCTGTCAGAAATCACGCGCGCTATTTCACGACTTAAGTTGACGTTCTGAATACTGCGACTATTTTTAATGACAAAACGCAATTTAAAATAATCGTATTGAAGATGTAAATCCATTGTGCTTTTAATTTTTCTGTAATCTTGTTATGTTTATTTGATTTTTGAGTGATTTTTGAAAAGAATGATGTATTGAAGTTAGCAGCTGTACTTTCGCGCGTTATCAAAAGGAGGCTAGACGGAAATTCTTATGAAAAAGTTGTCACGACACTTTTTTTCTTTTAGATGATTATCGCTAGATGACGCTGTGATTAAAATCTTTTAAAACAATTCCTTATTTTGTTTTATATGATTAATGCTAGATGGCGCTGTGATCAAAATATTTTATTTAAACTAACTAATTATTATAACTTATATAAAATTTTATTACAATTCCCTCACTAATTAATCGAAAGGAACTTCGTTCCATCCGGGTGTTCCTTGACACCTCTCAAGTTTTTTTATTAATGCTTTATATTAATGCAACTAAATACTGAAACTGTCAATGAAACTGTAAATTGATCTTCATTCTACCAGTATCCATTTTATTTATACATTTTCATACAAAAAATAGTAGCATTTTTATACCACACGCGGCTAGCCATCCCACTTACCATTTTAATTAATAGTTTCTTTATAAACGCTCATAATTTAAAAAATATTCATACCCTTGTCGAATATCCAAAATAAATTCACTAGTTTTTCACCCCTGATTTTAATCTTAAATCTTTATTTCACAATCGCGCTAATTGTTTCCGTTAACAAGTTTAATTGCATGTTACCGTGTTTGCGGGTCACTTCATCATAAACAAAAATATAGTGAAGCTTTAGAGTAATAAAATATTATGAGAATTTGGTTGTATTTATTATATGCCTATTAGTGAAAACTGTTTTGTTGTTTTGATTGAATTGAAATACTTTAATTTCAACATTGATGAATTGGTCATTCTTGTTGACGTTGTAAATCTACACAAGGTGTCTGTGTTATTTTATAAGTAGTATGTTTCTGTTGTTTTCCCAAATATAGTGTTTTGTAATGAAATATTTCGAGTATTTTTATTTATTTATTTTATATATTCTTACGACGCTTGATGAAGACCGTATAAATTATTAATCCGTACTTAGCACCAGGGTATTACAGAAATTCATATGTGACGGTCACCATTTACAAACAATGGTCCGTTAGCTAGTTTGCATGCACAGCAACCATACAATTCTCTTTTTCTCTTTCTTACTTATTAACATTGTTTTATTTGTGTGATTTTAATGTAGGTACTAGACTTAATTAATTACCCACATATGGTTTCACGCATCTTCAGTAGGGGAATGAAATATAGTCTAAAATGCACCTTAAACTCAGTTTGGGAAACAAAAACATTTACATAAGTAGAGTGGGGTGGCGCGACGGGAAAGAGTGCCTTGGGCGTAACACGTCGCGCAGTCCCTGATAACCCCGTGCTGGGTTCTGGCCTCAGCCGGGGTTCGGACACTGAGTGAGAGCGGTTGGAGGTTTTAGTGCGGTTCAACTCCCACATACTCCCGCCCCGCGGGCGGGGATCCGGTGATTTCCACCAACTAAAAAGAAAAAAAAAACATAAGTAGAGTTTTAAGTCTTCGTTAATATTATTTTTTTCACATAATATGATTAAAATATTGAAGTGTAATTAGACACAATTAAAATACTAAGTTTCATATAACCTTACACCATAGACAATACATGCGTCAAAAAAAGTCGCAGTCGCATCCTTCCGCAGTCTACCTTAACCCCACACATGGTCGTATAATACATATATAATGCATGCGTAACCACAGCGAGGTGATTTCTGGAATCACCCAGAAGATTGCATGTTCTGATTGAATGTAAAATATAAATAAATATGACTCGGCGTTTTTGCCCCATACGTCTGTTGAACCGCACTAAAACCTCCTTCTGCTCACGATATACAAGCGAACTCAAAAAAAGCTGGGTGTCGTGTGGGACGGAACTACGCGTTACGCACTATCACACCGCCTCTATGACTTAGTGTGTAATATTCTTGTAAAGTCACAAGTTTGAATCTGGGAATACAATTGTTTCATTTGGTTTAAATAAAAGAAATAGGTTTTCATTTCGTTTTTTGACCTATTTATAAAAAGGAGGTTAATTTATTGCTTTATTTAACGCATATCTTTTGCCTGGATGAACTGATTTCGACGTTTAAAGATTGTCATAGGTTATTTAAATATTATGAGCTTCACAACTACTTTTTTCAGCTATGATATGATGTTATATCTAATATATAAAATTCTCATGTCACGGTGTTCGAACTTTAACTCCTCCGAAACGGCTTGACCGATTTTGTTGAAATTTTTTGTGCTTATCCGGTATCTATGAGAATCGGCCAACATCTATTTTTCATCCCCCTAAATGTTAGGGGTAGTCCACCCCTAATTTTTTTTTTATTTTTTCTACGCAGACGAAGTTGCGTGGGGCAGCTAGTTGTTGTATATAAAACACTAGGAGAACCGATTTCGATGTTTCTTTTTTCTCACATTACTACACTACATCTATATTAATACATTTGATAAAAATCTGATTAGTTATTTTTGAGTTCTACTTGAATTTTTTTTTAAGTTTTTCATTACTTTTTAAATAAATGGTTAAGACAACTATAGCTAATGTTTACTGGTGACAGTGCCTACTTACCATCAAATGAGCCGTAAACTAGTTGTTCTTGGTTCAAGACGTCCGGAAATAGTTCGTTAGAGCGACCTAAATTCCTTTCCATATATTCTTACTTTAGCCTAGATATTATTTTTGTTTAAAACTACTGTTTTTATTAAAATCTATGTATTTTAATTGAGAAATAATGGTTTATTTATTATTTAAAATGGCTGTGATAACAAAAAAAAATATATTAAAATCGGTTCAATTAAACTATGCAACTTATAATTAAATTAGTATTAATAAAAAAAATCATATTTCTAGAAGTCGTTAAAAAAACAATCAAAATCGGTTCAAAAAAACCAATCACAACATCCAAATTTTTATACAGGGCAGTGTTCCTCCAAATGATCCTGTGACCCGTTTCTCCCCATCCACCCTATCCACCTCGCGCCCCACTCACCCCGGGAACAGCCAGTTCCAACCGAGCGCTCGCCGAGAGAGCACGTGTCCCGACTTTAAATATAACAGTGTTTGTGTGTATGTGTTGTGATGTGTCTGTGTTTATAAGTGAGTATTATTGGATTTTAGATCATTTAATTTTTAAGTTTTTTGGATGTAGGTAAGAATTTGTTTTTATAATGGTCTGTAATAATATTTTATGTCATTTTTGTTTAACATCGTGTGCCAATATTTTGATGTTCTATAAGTATTTTTTCTTTTATATTGAAAAGGATAATAAATAAATTTTAAATGAATTTGAGTATATTTTTACAGTTTTTAATTAATATTTGATATCTTTGAAATGACGTGAAATATTTTTTTTTACTTTTTTGTTATTTTCTAAGATTTAGTATTTTCATTTACGTAATATAAATAAAAATGATTAATGATGAATGAAAATATATTATAATGTATTACTTCATTCATTATAAATTTGAGTAAGATTTGGCACACATATACAACATGTGTGTGAACGAGAATAGATACATTTAATGATATTTCTTAAGACATCACTAAAACTGCTTGAAAATATCAAAATTTGATTTTACGAAAAAGTATTTAAATAATATCTAAAATAGTTTGAAATGACCCAAAATATGGATTAAATGATACTGAGATACCACCGAATTTTTAAGGAATAAAATCATCATTGAAATCAGTTCATGTTGTTTCATATATGTAACGTAAAAATATAGTAGACTTTTCGCAGACATTTACAAAAGCAAAGAGATCATTATTTCAAATAAAATATCTAAATTTTTATTGCCATAAAGGCAGACGAGCCAACGGGCCACCTGATCGTATTTTCGAACAATTTGGAAATACTGTCAATATTTGGCACTTGATTTATATATTTATTTACTAGCTGCCCCGTGCAACTTCGTCTTCGTCGAAAAAAAAACAAATTAGGAGTGGATTACCCCTAATATTTAGGGATATGAAAAATATATGTTGGTCGATTCTCATAGATACCGGATAAGTACAAAAAATTTCATCAAAATCGGTCAACTATGACACGACAATTGTATATATTAGAAGAAGCACAAACAAGATTTCACTAATAGTAGCACTAGGTTTTATACAAATAACTGTATACTCCTTTCAAAGTAGGATAACAATATTGTTAATATAATATTTTAAAACATTTAAATTAAATTTGTTTAACAATATATTTCATCAATTCATGTATGTGATTGATCACTGTGGTTGTGTGGAATGTGTTTACATTTTCAATCCGATTCATTTTATTAAAAGCATTGGATAGTGTTAATGTATTACAGAAATATCAAACAATTTATTTATTTTTAACTTAAAATGAGGTGTTATATTATTGTTATGTGATTTATTGAAAATTACGTCAATGATTAATCGATATTGTACTGATGTCCGGATACGAGCTTATTATGTTTTTTTTGTTAACAAGCTTTGTATCAACATTTACTTTTTTAAGACAGATAAATTAACTTACGGCCCACCTGATGGTAAGCGGTCACCGTCGCTCATGAATCTCTGCAATGTCAGGGCAATGATGCGGTTATCTATCACCTACTTATACAGGACTTTTCTTAAACCTCGTTTAAAGAGGGACACTCATAAGCCCAACATATTGCCAATATTGTTGACTGTACCAATAGGGTGTCCAAAACTATTTGACATAACGAAGTTTTTTAAAAATTAGTGATAGGATGTTTTGTTGAAAGGAAACATCATTGTATTTTTAAGTTTAATATGCTGCATTCGAAGATTTTTTATAAATTGTTTGGTTTGTCTGAAAATTTAACCAACAAAATCGGCGAAATTCAACACCCTGTATTTTTATGATGCCAATCGAAAGAACGGTTAACTACGAATGATCTTTGCAAACAAACATAGTGTCATCTATGTTTAAATTAAAAATATTTACAGTCATTAAAATGTATTGAAAATGTTGACATCATACATCACACACGTGCATTATTATTGACAATATCATATAGCGCTTAAAGAACATGAAACATATATATTAGAAGTTAAATATAAAACAGCAAGAAAAGCCACAGGATTACGAAGTATTTTCAGCAAATTGTCAATAGGAAAGTTTCGATACAAAATTTATGTAAAAATTATACTTTGAGAAAAAAGTTGTCGAACTTTGGACGATGAAAGCTCCGAAACTTAATGATTTATACACCGTGACCGAGCTTTCAATAATTGTGTATTATAGCTTTTACTTCATTATAATTATAATACAACTTCGCCTGCGTCGTTTAGGTTATGTTAGAAAGTCCCGTTGAGGCGTTTCGGAGATAAAAGAGAATAATAATAGACAGACAAAAATGTTGTTATGGTGTATGTATTTAGTAAAAACTAGTCAATTAATAGTACAATTATAGACATTAATTAATTCAAGAAAGGTTTGATTATGTGCAGTGCATCACGTGGCTTAAAACGGTGAAGGAAAACATCGTGAGGAAACCTGCATATCGGAAAAGGATTTTAAAAATCCTTCGAAAATACATAAAGGCACTAATCCGTGATTGGGCAATCGGACTATATCCTGATCTCTACTGAAGAGACCTGAGCCCAGCAGTAAAAACCACACGTAAAAACCAAATGACGGAGACGGCCGACCAATATGTGAAGGGGGTTTTTTTTTTGGTTTTTTTATTGCATGATAGATAAACGAGCCTACGGCCCACCTGATGGTAAGCGGTCACCGTCGCTCATGAACCTCTGCAATGCCAGGGCAATGAGGGACTGTTATCTATCACCTACTATACAGGACTTTTCTTAAACCTCGTTTAAAGAGGGACATGTCATAGCGCTCCGGGAACACCGAGGATGGGAGTCCATTCCAAATCGGGATGGTACGGGTTTGGTATGCACTGGCCGGCATTAAAACTATGTGAAACACCGTTTGACAGCTGGACTACCAGTTGTCATTCGCGCATTGGAAATTAGAGAGCCAATATGGAAACGTTCCATTACGTGTGTTGGACGTTGGTGAGACAATGTAATTGCAGCATTATGTATATATTACGCTTTTGACAGTTATCATTCACACTTTCACTAGGTCCCACAAAATATATGACTATTAATTACATTTTTGCAAGACATTTTTCAACTATTAGACACTCCACTTGGAATATCGTATCTGAAAGGTGCGTGTGTGTGAGTTTGCGGGTTTTCTACTAAGATATAAATGATCCTTAACCTAATTCTGAATGATGCTATAAAATGTGGGGCACGTCAATTATGAATATGTTGGTAAATATTGTCATTTCGGCCCTGACCTGTTTACCCCATAAAAGGTTGTTGAGTTTTCTTATTATATGTACTTATTTACTTCTAAATATCTTAAACTAGCTTTTGCCCGCGACTTCGTTCACGTGGACTTCAGGTTCGTCACGTCTAGTTGATGTTCATTTATTGCTAAAATTATTATCAAAAATTGTAGCCTATGTGTTATTCTTATATAAGCTATATTGTGGTAAAGTTTCATTCAAATCCATTCAGCAGTTTTTACGTGAAAGAGTAACAAACATCCATACATCCATACTTACAAACTTTCGCCTTTATAATAGTAATTATTAGAGATGCAACGAATAGTTGTTCGGCCAGATACCGGATACCGCCTACCGAATATTCGGTATCCGGCCGCCGAATATTCGGCCAGCGGTGTGATACCTAAATTTTGAGCTGAAAATATTGTTTTTATAGGTACATCATAATTTTCAAACCTTTGGTGGATTTCCAACATTAAATTAATTTATATTATCATTCATTCGTTTATTTACTAATATTTATATGATATTTTTAAAAAACCTTTACAAAATAATAAAATCTAAGAATAGAATTTGAAAAATAGAGGCAGGCGAAATCTACGGCCCAAGCCCAAATAATTGATTTATTCTAATAAGTTTATGTTCCTTAAGTTAAAGCTTCAAGTACAACTGTGTCTTTATTAGATTCCATTCATAAAATCTACCAAGTGCACAAAAGTGTAAAAAAGGGCCGGATAAGCCGGATACCGTATAGTAACCGAATATTCGGTGCATCTCCAGTAATTATTATGATATTATGCTACATGTAGTAAGTTCTACATAGTCTTGTGAGATAGTGTGCAGTCTGAGACATCTCTTAATTTTAAAAAGTCTCGATATCAGTATTTTACAAGCTTTATATTAACTTGCACTGGATGTAACTATATAAGTTCCGATGGAATGTTGAAAGCTAAATTTGACAGACTTCCCCATTAAGCTGACATTTTGCACGCAGATGTATATCGCGTGACAATGCAATAATATGACAAAATGGCGCTGATCTGATGATGGATTCGGAAGGTGGTTATAAGAACTCTTGTGCTAAACAAGATAGATCCGTCGTGTTTTGGCTCGTTTTACTTGTATTAGCTAGTACTCTACTGGATCTTAGAAGCTTGTATTTAAAAAGTTGTCTTTTAGATAAATTATTTAAATTCAACATTATATTATATACCAACGTAAAAATGTATGCAGAATCTAAAGTTAATTTAAATAGTTAAATCTTTAATTAAGATATGTATCTCATTCAGGAAGCTAACAGTATCATTGTTAAGTTGAATTTAAATGTAAATTAGGTAAAAACAATTATTTACTTTGATTAACTTGACTCCATGCGTGAACTTGAAAGATCTGACGAGGATCTGACAACTATCTTTTTATTGCTAGACAGATAAACGAGCCCACCTGATGGTATCTGACAAATATTTAAGAAATCTAGATCTTAGAATAATAAATAGTATCTATCAATTTCTTACTACTAAAAAGCAACCATTTACGATCGAGGTGGCCCGTTTGCTTGTCTGCTTGTATGGCAATAAAAATACTATTATGTCCAAAAAATATTTTTGGAACGAAGTTCCTTATCGCGCGTTATCGAAAGGGGGCTAGACGGATATTCTTGTGAAAAAGTTGTCACGACACTTTTTTTGATTTAGATGATTATCGCTAGATGGCGCTGTGATCAAAATCTTTTAAAAGATGTTCCTTATCGCGCGTTACATTAGAAAAAAAATATATAAGATATCTTTTAATCGAAAGGAACTTCGTTCTATTCGGGTGTCCCATGACATCTCTCAAGTTTTTTTTTCTAAAACCATCGAGTTTGATAGCAAAAAAAAAAGTATTAGTTTCAAAAGCCCTGAAACTCTGAATCAATCTACAGTGATTAAATGTCCTAAATTTCGCCCTAAAGTTTAAAAAAAACATTCTGTATCACTCAAAAACTGTTCATACGTCAAAAATAAATCATATCACATGCAGGTATTGTGTCATCACATATGTTTCCCGCGAATCAGGCCACAAGCTGTGATTATAAATATACACACATTACATATTCTCTGAACGTATGTCCGTTTGTGTATCACGTTAGTTTAGAGGACCGACAAGGAATTTGAAGTTGTATTCTTGACTAGCTTATCATCAGATGGGCTGGTGCTTGTGAATTTGACATGCAATAAAAAGGTATTAGGAACCGATTTAGATGATTGTATTTTTCTATTTATTGTAAATTGTATTAAAATGAGTAATATTTGGTAATGATGTTTAAATCTTATGAAAATGCGATTTTCTGTTGTAACTGTATTGAGTTAGCTGATTTTAGTTAAATGTAATAAATTAATTAAATTTTAAAAAAGTAAAATTCAACTAAAATACTTTTCATTAAAAATCTCAAAAAATGCATTTACCGATTTCGATGATTATTTTGTTTCAAAGGCATATAAGATAACTCTCTGTTTATAAGTCTCTCTTCTTAGTTACCTACTTTTACCATCCAAACCGGTCAACTCAAAAACAAAAATGTAATTTATTTTAAAGAAACAGGTCAGAAATGTATAGATATAATAAATCCGGGAGTCGACTTAAAAATTATTTAATAGTTAACTGCTCTGTTGGATTAGTGGCAGCGTATTTATAGACGAAGGACAAGGTTCAATACTGATGTCATGATGCCACGAATATTTACAGATGATGTCATTTTATATAGAGTTTTACAGATTTAATAATTTATTTTTAAAGATAATGTTTTAAATACAAGCTTTTAAGATCCTGGATATCATGTAGCAGTAGAGTGCTAGCTAATACAAGTAAAACGAGACCAAACACAACGAGTCTATCTTGTTTAGTACAGGAGTTCTTATGACCACTTTCCGAATCCATCATCAGATCAGCGCGTTTTTAGCGTCATATTATTGTATTATCACGCGATATACATCTGCGTGCAAAATGTCAGCTCAATCGGAAACCGGGAAATTTGTCAAATTTATCTTGCAATATTCTACCCGAACTTACATAGTTACATCCAGTGCAAGTTAATATAAAGCTTGTAAAATACAGTTAAATTTATCCTCCTTTTTAGAAATCGGTCAAAAAAAAAAAATGAACATCATTTTTTTTTTAAACTTATTCAGACACTCGCGGTTTTCTATAATACTTTCATGCATTTTCAACGGGTTCTTACCACGATATTTAATTAATTGAGTTGTCTCGATATTTCAACGTTGTTGCAAACGTCATGATCACGAGAAGACTGGATACTGCGGGTCGATTTAAGAGCAAACTAATCTGTCTACCCTCTTTCTCGTTCCAGTTGAACCACCCAAAAGATTTAGATGATTCTTATGTCAGATCTTGGGTCATGGACATCGTGGAATCCGATTTTATTTTTTTAAACATAGATAGAGTACTTTTGGATCTAAAAATGTGTATTTTGAACGAACAAGATTAGTTCTTTTCTATTTTCGTTATAATTTCTAAATGGAACTATTTATGTCATTTTTTTGTTTTTATGGATAATTAGTAGAGAATGTTCTAAACACAAAATTATTTGTGAAATAAAATAAGAAAATTGCTCCAAGATGGCAGCCAAAACAAAATGGCGAATTTATATATTTTTTTACAAATACTACAATATGGATTTCAAAAAAGAATTAAGACAAGAAAGATTCCCAAAGTTCCATCATGTATTTTTCAAGTCACTACCATCAAAGAAGGACAAAAATCTCGTCCACCTTAACTCTACATTTCGACCACATTAACAAGTTAAAATCCAAGGTTTTTCTATATATAAATGTAATAACGGTTTTGTTTGGCGCACACAAGGTCGACTAAACAATACGCTTCCCACGCGACTCTATCGTCTCTACCGACTCTACAAGACTCTCGTAAAGAAAGTTTATGTTTCCGTCTATGACTCTACCAAGGTTTCAAACGTTTATTTTTAATTAATTTTTGGTTCTTTGATGTTGGTTTTTGATTGGAGTTTGATTATTGCTTGTAGACTGCACTGTTGTCAATAGTATTGCGGTGTCTCGATAATTTAAAGGATTTTTTGTTACTAAATACGGCAAAATACTCAAGTTTTCAACACTCACAGAAGTAAATATGCATGTGGCGACCAATAATTGCGCGCAAGATCGTGAATCGCGGTTATGACATTTTGCAAGAATCTTCGCATATATACGACATCTGAAATCTACTACAGCGGGCTTCGGTCTGACCACCGTACACTACCTCGCCCCCAAGGAGATCTCCCTTTGACCATAAGTCCACTGTACCCACAATGTAAACTGATTTCCAAATATGTAAAATACAGAAGTTTATATAAATTAACACTTAAAAATACTCAATTATTGCCGAGTTCTCGATATAAGGGATACATTTTTTTGGCAATGTTAAAATCGTAGCCAATATTCGAACAAAGCAGGCAAAAATCATAAATCATATCCAGAACACAACACGAAATTTTGAGTAAAAAATTACATATAAGCAGGCGGCTAACCATATTAATTATTCCAAAGATTCTCGGTAATTAATTAGTCTAACATTGAACATCCTCTTCATTAAATGTATTATCCGAATGATGTCTAATACACGTCTAAAGCCTATTTAAGGCTCCGCAAAACACATTACCAGCCTTAAGTGAAGACATCAATTTTAAAATAATTCGTTGTAAACCCTCGACCATAGAATATCTATCACAGAAAGAAATAAATTTATGATTATATTTTTCAATAACTGCGATACTGAGTGCCGCAGTAGGATTATATCGCGGGTCTCAGATTCACATTCAATTCACATTAAGTACAGATCATAGGGTTCGTATTAGATGTTGTTTCTGCATAGTTATTCTATGCCTCGGGGGTGTAACAATGAAGGGGAGGATTAATTATAACGAGACGAGTGCAAGTCCCGTGTCATTACAGTACGATTGTTTTAAAGATGTTCTTTAGGGCACATTGAACATGATAAATTACTTAATAAACCAACTGAATTAATGTTTTCATTAAAATAGGTAAAGGTATTTTAATACACAATAGTGATGTGCTGTGTAGCCGAGTGCTGTCATGTGTAGTGCAGTAGACGAGCGCTCTACAGCGTGTAGCCGAGTGCTGTCATGTGCAGTGCAGTAGACGAACGCTCTACAGCGTGTAGCCGAGTGCTGTCATGTGCAGTGTAGTAGACGAGCGCTCTACAGCGTGTAGCCGAGTGCTGCCATGTGTAGTGCAGTAGACGAACGCTCTACAGCGTGTAGCCGAGTGCTGTCATGTGCAGTGCAGTAGACGAACGCTCTACAGCGTGTAGCCGAGTGCTGTCATGTGCAGTGCAGTAGACGAGCGCTCTACAGCGTGTAGCCGAGTGCTGTCATGTGTAGTGCAGTAGACGAGCGCTCTACAGCGTGTAGCCGAGTGCTGTCATGTGTAGTGCAGTAGACGAGCGCTCTACAGCGTGTAGCCGAGTGCTGTCACGTGTAGTGCAGTAGACGAACGCTCTACAGCGTGTAGCCGAGTGCTGTCATGTGTAGTGCAGTAGACGAGCGCTCTACAGCGTGTAGCCGAGTGCTGTCATGTGCAGTGCAGTAGACGAACGCTCTACAGCGTGTAGCCGAGTGCTGTCATGTGCAGTGCAGTAGACGAGCGCTCTACAGCATGTAGCCGAGTGCTGTCATGTGTAGTGCAGTAGACGAGCGCTCTACAGCGTATAGCCGAGTGCTGTCATGTGTAGTGCAGTAGACGAGCGCTCTATGTGAACTATACACGACATGTGTAGTTCTCGCAGTTATGTATAAAACCTATCATTTTATTATACATCACATACTTTATTATGTGTTTTCGTAAATCGAACTCGCTTCATACATTATTCATATTGTCAGTCTGCTCGTAGTTCTAGACTGAAGGTACTTATAAAATTTCACGGAGCAGCCCCTAAAATAAATTGACTTCAATCTATCTCGTAGAAAATTTAATTTAGGATCAGATTTTCTGTACAAGAGTTATCTAAATAGGTAATTCGTTTAGAAAATTGCTTTAATTTCAGTAAAATGATTTTGTTCGGAGCTCTTGTTGCTTGAGAGGCATTTTTGGAAGTTTTCGTTGTTCATCGAAGTAATAATTGATTGAACTGATTAAATAATTGTTTTTTGATCTGTTAATATTTAATAAGATCAGTTTTAAAGTTGTTCAGATGGAAAACTAACGAGGTGTACTGTTTTTGGGTAGGTACAGTGGACTTATGGCCAAAGGGAGATCTCCGACCGGGCGAGGTAGTGTATGGTGGTCAGGCCGAAGCCCACTGTAGTAGATTTCAGATGTCGTATATATGCGAAGATTCTTGCAAATGTCGTAACCGCGAGTCAGGATCTCGCGCGCTATTGTTGGTCGCCACAGTTATTATTTTACTTAAGTAATTTAATACGATACATGTCATAGTAGGTAGTTACCAATCTCTCCAATTACATAATCAACTTTCATATGAAAAAATTATC
Source organism: Trilocha varians (assembly GCA_030269945.2). Lineage (NCBI taxonomy): Eukaryota > Metazoa > Arthropoda > Insecta > Lepidoptera > Bombycidae > Trilocha > Trilocha varians. Next base: position 259,606 of record AP028279.1, read on the forward strand.
ATACAAATAGGTTCACCAAGATAAAAGCAATAAACTAACATGAATTCAAAAGGATAAATTGACAACCTCCTCTTTATATAAATCAGTAAAAAAACAACCGAACGTCAATCGTTATTGTTTAATATTATTCCGTTGAGACAATAAATAGCAGGTGGTATAATTAACTCTTACCCCTTCGTCCTTGGGGGTGAGGTGTTGTACGGTGACCAGGAGGAGATGTTAATTGTGGATAGTGGATTTTTTGCTGTGTAGAGGGAATGAATTTTCTGATCTTAAGTGTCTTAGATATGGACCTCTGCAAGGTCAGAGTATATTACCCTACTACCTACGGCCTACCTTTGAGGACTACTTCCAAGGTCTGTAGAGTATTGGTCAAATGAGTACATGTAAGTCGTGGTGGCTGAGTGGTCGAAGCGCGTCCTTCCGAACGGGAGGTCGCGGGTTCAAATTCGACCGGCTTGTACCTCTAAATCTAGATGTGAAAAAGATTTATGTGCAATTTTTCACAATACCACTGGCCAAAAACGGTGAAGGAAAACATCGTGATGCATGTGGAAAAAGGGTTCTAAAAATCCTTTGAAGATATGTGAAGTCCCCAATCCGCACTGGGCAAGCGTGGTGGACTATGCCTAATCCCTCTTATCCTAGCATTGATCTCTAATTTACTTGTCTGTAATAATTAAAGCACTCTGAAATAGTAACTTTAAAATCTTTAATAGGTACTTTATTTTAATTTTAACAAACTAATCGAGTAACAATTTAAACCTCATATTACTGTACTGTACCAACCTATTAGTATTACTGCCCACTGTTGGGCTCAGGTCTCCTCAGAAGATGGATAAGGCATAGTCCACCACGCTTGCCCAGTGCGGATTGGGGACTTCACATATCTTCAAACGATTTTTAGAACCTTTTTCCGATATGCAGGTTTCCTCACGTGTTTTCCTTCATCGTTTTTAGCCAGTGGTGTTGTGAAAAATTGCATATAAATCTTTTTCACATTTAGATTTAGAGGTACAAGCCGGCTGGAATTGAACCCGCGACCTCCCGTTCGGAAGGAAGCGCTTCGACCACTCGGCCACCACGACTTTACTTCATAGTCTAAAAGTTAATTTACACAGCTATTTTGTCAAACCCTGGTCACCCCACAGTTTATATCTAGCTGTCAAAAACACAAAGTCAACCACGACAAAGGTACATTAACCGATTGTGAAAACATTCATATTAATTGCTGATATTATTCATATTTACTGATCATTTCAACTAAAATAAAATAATACTTTCATGCATTTTCAACGGGTTCTTACCACGATATTTAATTTCGTTTTAAAGTTCGCTTTTGGGTGGTTCAACTGGAACGAGAAAGAGGGTAGACAGATTAGTTTGCTCTTAAATCGACCCGCAGTATCCAGTCTTCTCGTGATCATGACGTTTGCAACAACGTTGAAATATCGAGACAACTCAATTAATTAAATATCGTGGTAAGAACCCGTTGAAAATGCATGAAAGTATTATTTTATTTTAGTTGAAATGATCAGTAAATATGAATAATATCAGCAATTAATATGAATGTTTTCACAATCGGTTAATGTACCTTTGTCGTGGTTGACTTTGTGTTTTTGACAGCTAGATATAAACTGTGGGGTGACCAGGGTTTGACAAAATAGCTGTGTAAATTAACTTTTAGACTATGAAGTAAAGTCGTGGTGGCCGAGTGGTCGAAGCGCTTCCTTCCGAACGGGAGGTCGCGGGTTCAATTCCAGCCGGCTTGTACCTCTAAATCTAAATGTGAAAAAGATTTATATGCAATTTTTCACAACACCACTGGCTAAAAACGATGAAGGAAAACACGTGAGGAAACCTGCATATCGGAAAAAGGTTCTAAAAATCGTTTGAAGATATGTGAAGTCCCCAATCCGCACTGGGCAAGCGTGGTGGACTATGCCTTATCCATCTTCTGAGGAGACCTGAGCCCAACAGTGGGCAGTAATACTAATAGGTTGGTACAGTACAGTAATATGAGGTTTAAATTGTTACTCGATTAGTTTGTTAAAATTAAAATAAAGTACCTATTAAAGATTTTAAAGTTACTATTTCAGAGTGCTTTAATTATTACAGACAAGTAAATTAGAGATCAATGCTAGGATAAGAGGGATTAGGCATAGTCCACCACGCTTGCCCAGTGCGGATTGGGGACTTCACATATCTTCAAAGGATTTTTAGAACCCTTTTTCCACATGCATCACGATGTTTTCCTTCACCGTTTTTGGCCAGTGGTATTGTGAAAAATTGCACATAAATCTTTTTCACATCTAGATTTAGAGGTACAAGCCGGTCGAATTTGAACCCGCGACCTCCCGTTCGGAAGGACGCGCTTCGACCACTCAGCCACCACGACTTACATGTACTCATTTGACCAATACTCTACAGACCTTGGAAGTAGTCCTCAAAGGTAGGCCGTAGGTAGTAGGGTAATATACTCTGACCTTGCAGAGGTCCATATCTAAGACACTTAAGATCAGAAAATTCATTCCCTCTACACAGCAAAAAATCCACTATCCACAATTAACATCTCCTCCTGGTCACCGTACAACACCTCACCCCCAAGGACGAAGGGGTAAGAGTTAATTATACCACCTGCTATTTATTGTCTCAACGGAATAATATTAAACAATAACGATTGACGTTCGGTTGTTTTTTACTGATTTATATAAAGAGGAGGTTGTCAATTTATCCTTTTGAATTCATGTTAGTTTATTGCTTTTATCTTGGTGAACCTATTTGTATGATAATTTTTTCATATGAAAGTTGATTATGTAATTGGAGAGATTGGTAACTACCTACTATGACATGTATCGTATTAAATTACTTAAGTAAAATAATAACTGTGGCGACCAACAATAGCGCGCGAGATCCTGACTCGCGGTTACGACATTTGCAAGAATCTTCGCATATATACGACATCTGAAATCTACTACAGTGGGCTTCGGCCTGACCACCATACACTACCTCGCCCGGTCGGAGATCTCCCTTTGGCCATAAGTCCACTGTACCTACCCAAAAACAGTACACCTCGTTAGTTTTCCATCTGAACAACTTTAAAACTGATCTTATTAAATATTAACAGATCAAAAAACAATTATTTAATCAGTTCAATCAATTATTACTTCGATGAACAACGAAAACTTCCAAAAATGCCTCTCAAGCAACAAGAGCTCCGAACAAAATCATTTTACTGAAATTAAAGCAATTTTCTAAACGAATTACCTATTTAGATAACTCTTGTACAGAAAATCTGATCCTAAATTAAATTTTCTACGAGATAGATTGAAGTCAATTTATTTTAGGGGCTGCTCCGTGAAATTTTATAAGTACCTTCAGTCTAGAACTACGAGCAGACTGACAATATGAATAATGTATGAAGCGAGTTCGATTTACGAAAACACATAATAAAGTATGTGATGTATAATAAAATGATAGGTTTTATACATAACTGCGAGAACTACACATGTCGTGTATAGTTCACATAGAGCGCTCGTCTACTGCACTACACATGACAGCACTCGGCTATACGCTGTAGAGCGCTCGTCTACTGCACTACACATGACAGCACTCGGCTACATGCTGTAGAGCGCTCGTCTACTGCACTACACGTGACAGCACTCGGCTACACGCTGTAGAGCGCTCGTCTACTGCACTGCACATGACAGCACTCGGCTACACGCTGTAGAGCGTTCGTCTACTGCACTGCACATGACAGCACTCGGCTACACGCTGTAGAGCGCTCGTCTACTGCACTACACATGACAGCACTCGGCTACACGCTGTAGAGCGTTCGTCTACTGCACTACACGTGACAGCACTCGGCTACACGCTGTAGAGCGCTCGTCTACTGCACTACACATGACAGCACTCGGCTACACGCTGTAGAGCGCTCGTCTACTGCACTACACATGACAGCACTCGGCTACACGCTGTAGAGCGCTCGTCTACTGCACTGCACATGACAGCACTCGGCTACACGCTGTAGAGCGTTCGTCTACTGCACTGCACATGACAGCACTCGGCTACACGCTGTAGAGCGTTCGTCTACTGCACTACACATGACAGCACTCGGCTACACGCTGTAGAGCGCTCGTCTACTACACTGCACATGACAGCACTCGGCTACACGCTGTAGAGCGTTCGTCTACTGCACTGCACATGACAGCACTCGGCTACACGCTGTAGAGCGCTCGTCTACTGCACTACACATGACAGCACTCGGCTACACAGCACATCACTATTGTGTATTAAAATACCTTTACCTATTTTAATGAAAACATTAATTCAGTTGGTTTATTAAGTAATTTATCATGTTCAATGTGCCCTAAAGAACATCTTTAAAACAATCGTACTGTAATGACACGGGACTTGCACTCGTCTCGTTATAATTAATCCTCCCCTTCATTGTTACACCCCCGAGGCATAGAATAACTATGCAGAAACAACATCTAATACGAACCCTATGATCTGTACTTAATGTGAATTGAATGTGAATCTGAGACCCGCGATATAATCCTACTGCGGCACTCAGTATCGCAGTTATTGAAAAATATAATCATAAATTTATTTCTTTCTGTGATAGATATTCTATGGTCGAGGGTTTACAACGAATTATTTTAAAATTGATGTCTTCACTTAAGGCTGGTAATGTGTTTTGCGGAGCCTTAAATAGGCTTTAGACGTGTATTAGACATCATTCGGATAATACATTTAATGAAGAGGATGTTCAATGTTAGACTAATTAATTACCGAGAATCTTTGGAATAATTAATATGGTTAGCCGCCTGCTTATATGTAATTTTTTACTCAAAATTTCGTGTTGTGTTCTGGATATGATTTATGATTTTTGCCTGCTTTGTTCGAATATTGGCTACGATTTTAACATTGCCAAAAAAATGTATCCCTTATATCGAGAACTCGGCAATAATTGAGTATTTTTAAGTGTTAATTTAGATAAACTTCTGTATTTTACATATTTGGAAATCAGTTTACATTGTGGGTACAGTGGACTTATGGTCAAAGGGAGATCTCCTTGGGGGCGAGGTAGTGTACGGTGGTCAGACCGAAGCCCGCTGTAGTAGATTTCAGATGTCGTATATATGCGAAGATTCTTGCAAAATGTCATAACCGCGATTCACGATCTTGCGCGCAATTATTGGTCGCCACATGCATATTTACTTCTGTGAGTGTTGAAAACTTGAGTATTTTGCCGTATTTAGTAACAAAAAATCCTTTAAATTATCGAGACACCGCAATACTATTGACAACAGTGCAGTCTACAAGCAATAATCAAACTCCAATCAAAAACCAACATCAAAGAACCAAAAATTAATTAAAAATAAACGTTTGAAACCTTGGTAGAGTCATAGACGGAAACATAAACTTTCTTTACGAGAGTCTTGTAGAGTCGGTAGAGACGATAGAGTCGCGTGGGAAGCGTATTGTTTAGTCGACCTTGTGTGCGCCAAACAAAACCGTTATTACATTTATATATAGAAAAACCTTGGATTTTAACTTGTTAATGTGGTCGAAATGTAGAGTTAAGGTGGACGAGATTTTTGTCCTTCTTTGATGGTAGTGACTTGAAAAATACATGATGGAACTTTGGGAATCTTTCTTGTCTTAATTCTTTTTTGAAATCCATATTGTAGTATTTGTAAAAAAATATATAAATTCGCCATTTTGTTTTGGCTGCCATCTTGGAGCAATTTTCTTATTTTATTTCACAAATAATTTTGTGTTTAGAACATTCTCTACTAATTATCCATAAAAACAAAAAAATGACATAAATAGTTCCATTTAGAAATTATAACGAAAATAGAAAAGAACTAATCTTGTTCGTTCAAAATACACATTTTTAGATCCAAAAGTACTCTATCTATGTTTAAAAAAATAAAATCGGATTCCACGATGTCCATGACCCAAGATCTGACATAAGAATCATCTAAATCGGTTCAACCAAAAACACACGAAGAGTAGACTTAGCCAACCTACAAAAAAAAAATATAATGCCAGAGTTTTGCCAATCAATGCCAGACCCTTGCCAAGTCAATGCCAACCCAGATATTTTACATAATTCCAGTAATAAACCGTGACCGGTTTAGTGTGTTTCTTAAAATACAGATGAATAATCAATAGAGAGTCGCGTAGAGTCGGTCACTGGTGGAAACGGACGGTCAGTGTTGGGACGGTGCCAGGTTGTGCCAGGGGACAAGGTGGGGGCGATAGCGGGAGAACATATTAGCGGGGTAAGGCGAATATTCGTACGATAGATGTCGTGATTGCAATGTCAGGAGAGAATGCTTGAGTGGCAGTGGCTTTTTTTGTTTTAGTTGGAGGAAATCGCCGGATCCCTATATGTGGGAGTTGAACCTCACTAAAACCTCCAACCGCTCACACTCAGTGTTCGAACCCCGACAGAGGCCAGTACCCAGCACGGGGTTATGCGGGGTGGCGCGACGTGTTACGCACTGCGGCACACTTTCCCGTCGCGACACCCCTGAGTGGCAGTGGTGATAGTTGTGTCAGGGGACAATTCAAGGACGGTTTAATAGCGAGCTACGACTAATAATCGTGTTAACACGATATTTATGTCTAAAAATACAGTTGTCATCCCATTCAGACTAATAAACTTTACAGATACAATTACTTTCTTCTTTAAAACTTTAAAAAATTGTATATTCTCCTACAGAACCATAGAACAGTTACGAAATGATAAAGCTTATAAGGAACCCTATTTTAATTAAATATAATATTATTACAGTCTTCAGCTGAAATAATTTCCGAGATTAGCACGTTCAAATAAAGAAACAAACTCTTCAAGCATAGATACTAGGAATAAATACTTTAACACAAATAAGTTTTTATAAAACGCTACCGCTTATGTTTTAATCCACAACTCAAAACTAACATGCCTTCATTGTGAGCAGTAAAGTTTGTCCAAAAGCTCATCGTAAAATGACCTTTAACACCATAACAATAAGTGTGGTTTTCCTCCGACAAAATACAAGTAACGTTTATTATTTTAATAAACTAAAATGATATGATTTCGTATGAAAAATATATGTGATGGTAATTTAAAGTTTGGTATTTTCGTTATGACGTCATAGCTTGATTAAAACTGGCTCATGATTTTTTTCTGGTAAAATATAAAGCATGATTCAACCTACACCGTATTATCACGGGATGTGGATGTTAAATGTGACAATTATTTTGTCTGATCCTGTACCTGTACCAACCCATTACTGCCCACTGTTGGGCTCAGGTCTCCTCAGAAGAGGGATTAGGCATAGTCCACCACTTGCCCAGTGCGGATTGGGGACTTCACATATCTTCAAAGGATTTTTAGAATCCTTTTCCGACATACAGGTTTCCTCACGATGTTTTCCTTCACCGTTTTTTAACTTCGGCTGATTGAGTAGATTTCTTTTCGACGTAGTCAGACGAGCCAACGAACCACCTGATGATAAAAGGTCATCGTCGCTCGCATCGTACATTTATGTAATCTGTGTTTCGACATAGAAACAATATTCTATAGTCTTCATAAAAATGAATTGCTGTTTGATAGTCTTGCTAAAACTCGAGAACGTCTGAACCGATTTGGCTAATTTTGTCTTGAAATATTTGTTGAAGTCCAGAGATGATTTATGAGAAAATTGACGGAAACACTCTTATTCCGTCTTATGTGACGCAGACGACTTGTACAAAGTACCCATGGCTGATGGGGCTGACTTAGCCCAGGTAGACCTCCCACAAGATGAACCGACGACCTGGTCAGGATCGCGGGAAGTCACTGGTTACAGACAATGCCAAACCGGCGTTGTTGCGAAGTTTGGGGGAGGCCTATGTCCAGCAGTGGACGTCTATAAGCTGATGATGTCAAAAAGTCTAAATCATTTATTCAGTTTAGGTGCATTATACACACTTATGAACGTCGACATTACATACATTATGAAACGAAACTCGAAACTCATGTTTTTCCTACTCCTTCTATCATCTTCTGATTAAATTCGTTGCGGGGTCCAAGACAAGTTAGCTTTCCCTCGGGTTTTCCTGGGCTTCACTGCTCAGAGTCATTACGATGGTCGCCGCTGTGGATCCTGGCTACACAGGAGTTACAGTGGTGGGAGTGAGAGGTGGGCCAATACAAGAAAATTACATACATTAGTAGTAGTATACATTTATAATCTTCTTTAGCATTCATCTAATCACTCTCAAATACATTTTTTGATCCGTACACCAGTTGATTGCCTGGGAGGAGTGGAAGTGTCCATACCTCCTTATCCTCTAAATAGTTGGAATATAGTATGACTTGTTTATTAACACGCGTTTTATATATAGTTTGTATTTATTTTCAGTGAGACCAGTAATTTCTTCAGGGATTTTGTTATAGAAACGAATGCCATTGCCCAAGAAGGATTTACTGGTTTTCGTGAGTCTGAACCTAGGTACTGCGTTTCTATGACGTATACATGCGATGATGTGACGTAGATGAAGTTGCGTGGGCCACCGGTCAATGATCTTCTCGATTCAGAGAATCCATTTCATTTAGTTGGTGGGTGTTGATTTAAAACTAATGATTCCTTCTTCGTGATAGACGTTATGTTTTCAGCACTATTCATTTATGAAAATTGTTGTCCCAGATTTGAATGTGCGATACAAATTGTAGTGGTTTTACTAATTTATAGATGATGCAGTATTTTTAGAGGAGGTTAAAAAGTAGTTTTTATTGGTTTGTTCTTGCTTTTTTAGTTTGGACCAATTTTGTTGTTTTTTTTAACGAAAAGTAATTTTTGTGGTGACACGTATTAAATTTCACTAACATTTGAAGTAATTTTGATCAAACAAGATTTGAGTTGTGTATTATATGAACAAAATCTGTACTGTCTGTTACAATTTACTGTGCGTATTGGTTGTTATCCGATTTCGATAATTCATTTAAAATTTTGCCGTCTAGTACTTTTTAAGCTTCTTTGAAAAGAAATGACTTGGTCGTAAAAATATTGCATTTAACACTAAAAATATTCATCTCTTTCTTAAAGTCGACTCAGCAAGTACATGATATTTTAATCATCAACCCCTTGACTCAGACGGGTGAGGGTGCAAGTTGCAATCGCAGCCCTTTCGATGAGTTTCACACGACAACACCTTTTTTTTTTTTTTTTTTTTTTTTTATTTTTTTTTTTTTCAGTTGGAGGAAATCACTGGATCCCCACCTACGGGGCGGGTATGTGGGAGTTGAACCTCACTAAAACCTCCAACCGCTCACACTCAGCGTCCGAACCCCGGCTGAGGCCAGAACCCAGCACGGGGTTTTGTGGGACGGCGCGACGCGTAACGCTCTCGGCACACTTTTCCGTCACGCCGTCCCCGGACGCCGAACCGGCAGCCGCCGGCGATACGGCCACCGGCTCTCTCGGTCGGCGGGCTATCCGAAGCCCGCCAAGATGGCTGGACCGCGTGTCACCCTCCCACGGAATACCCCGCTGGGTCAGAACCAGCGTGGGTCGGGGAGCGGATGACCCTGATGGCTACGATGCGCTGTGGCCGGCGCAAGTATCGGGCAAAAGTTGCCCGAGTACGAGGCTCGGCCCAAACGGGCGCACCGTACAGGGCCATCGAGCGCACTACCCCCGCGTAGAGGCGGCGCACCGCGTGGCTGGGTCCCCCGATGTTCGGAAGCAACCGGCCAAGATGGCCGGCCGTCCTCACAAGTCGAGGGACCAGCTGCTCGAAGTGGGTCCGGAATGTCCAACGGCTGTCCAGCACGAGGCCGAGGTACTTAAGCTGCACCCCGACCCCGATTCGGACGCCTCCAACCATGATATGGGCGTCGACCGGTGGCGCCACCCTGGCCCTGTGAAACGAACGACCCTCCCGGAAGCCGTACTGCTCCGCCGACAGATCGGGTCCAACCCCGACCAGGTGCTGAACGATGCGGGCAGCCAGAACGCGTTCCAGCAATTTGCCCACCTCGTCCAGCAGCACGATGGGACGGTAACCGGCGGCTGAGTCCGCCGGGCGCCCCTCCTTATGTAGGAGGACCAGTCTGCCCGTCCTCCAGAGCGAGGGAAACCGTCCCGACTCCAGGCATGAATTGTACAGCCTCAGGAGTCGGTCCCCTAGGGCATTGAGGGCCAAGGCTAGGACCCGGCCGTGGATGCCGTCCGGGCCGGGCGCCGTGTCTTTTCTACTCATTCTGACCACGGCTTCATGGAGCTCATCCTTCGTGATGTGAGGCACCTCAGCAGTGGCTTCACCGCCGGTGTGATCCGGCGGTTCACCCATAGCAGGCGGAATAAATCCGTCCTGCTCCTGCGGGAACAACGTCGAAACGATGTCCCGCAGCTGCTGAGGCGGGAGACGCTCAGTCAGGGGAGGCGCCCACGGGCGCAGCTTGCCACGCACCGCTTTATACGGGCGCCCCCACGGATCATCGTCGAGCGTCTCCAAGAGTGACTCCATGTACCTCTCCTTGGCCTGCTTGATGGCCAGCTGCATGGCGCTCCTCGCTTCAGCGTACTCGCCATACAGCCGGGCCTCCTCCTCCGCGAACGCGACGGGATCGTCACGGCGCGCGAGGATGCGGCGGCGATGTCTGGCGCACCGGCGCCTCGCCCGGACGCATACAGCACGAAGCTGCGCTATCTCGGGCGACCACCAGTACGCCGACCTGTTAGGAGGCCGAGGGCCGACCCTCCCGGGCATCGAAGCATCGCTAATGCGATGCATCGTGTCCCGGAGCCATAGCGCCTCGACCTCCACGTCCACTGGGTGTGGACGCATAGGCGTCCATGCCGCCACAGTGGAGGCTTCCACCAAGCGCTCCTTGTCCAGGAGCTTCAATGCCCACCTGGGGAATGACCGGGGCGCAGTTCCGCGGGCGACCGCGGTTGTCGTGGGGGCGGAAAGATCAAACCGGATATACCGGTGATCCGATAACGATTCCGCCCCCACCAGCACCTCCCAACCGCGGATGCGTTGTGCGATGACAGGGCTCGCGAACGTAACGTCCACGATGGACTCGCCCCGCCACCGCACGCAAGTCGCGACCGACCCTCTGTTCATGACACAGAGTCCGGCCGCGACCGCCCACTCCTCCAATCGCCTACCCCGAGGTTCGGTGCGGGGGCAACCCCAAGCGACTGACTTCGCATTGAGGTCCCCCGCCAGTATCACAGGACGGGGAGCGGAGCGCTGAGTAATCGCTCCGAGCCCGTCCAGGAACTGCTCGAACTCGAGAATAGGTCGATTTGGAGAGAAATACGCCCCGATCACGACGGTATCTTCCATCATCGCCGCGACGAACGGTACTCCCCCGGCCGACTTCTTCTGTTGGCGCCGCTTCATTTTGCGGCGCCTGTTACGTTCGGTGTTTCCACCGGACGGGGAGCAAGCCTTGCCCCCCGCCCGGTGATCGGCCCTGCGACCGGCCGCGGCGCACAACGCGCAGTGCGGCGCGGCCGAGCACACGGCCGCTTTGTGTCCGGTTTGCCCGCAGCGGAAACACAATCCGCTGCGGTCTACAGTGCTGGTGCACCTGGCGACGCTGTGCCCCGTACCGAAGCACTTGAGGCATCGCCAGGCGCGTGACTCCAGCAGCCGCACGTGGGCTGCAACCCAGCCCACGCGCAGCCTGCCAGGGTCCCCAGTCGGCCTTCCGGGCGGAGGAGTGGCCAGGGAGGCGGCGGCCCCGACCGGGCACCGTACCCACACCGAGCTGGCCCCGGTGTAACCTTGGCGAAGTTCGCCTACGGTTACATTTTCCGGGGCGCACTTGCCCTGGGCGGCGATGGCCGCCACCACCTCCTCCCTGGTGGTGCAGTCATCCAGGCCGGTCACACGCAGCTCAGCCATCTTGACCGGCCTGTGCACCTTGACCTCCTCCTCCGGCCATACGACCCGCAGACCCGACACCAGACGCTCCGCGACGCTGTCACTGTCAGCGCCGGGACACTCCAGCAGTCGGGCCCCATTGGCCGTATGCCGGATGCGGAGGCCATCCTCCGCCCCAATCTCCTTGAGGTCCACAGCCGCACGCGCCTTCGCCATGACGTTGGGGTATGTCAACCCCTTCGCCTGGCCGGCAGGCAGCAGGGTGACCACCACTGCAGCCTGCCGCGGCGCGCGCGGCTTCTTCTTGGCCTTCTGGCTCTTCTTCTTCTTCTTTCCGGCGGCGGACGCTCGACCCGGTTGGGGAGCAGCCACGACCGCCGGAGTCACGTTCCTGTTTTGGGCAGTGGTCGGCGCTCTCCCCGGTTGAGGAGTCACCTTGACCACTGCCCTCGTCGCGTTCGGTGGTGGTGGTTGGGTCGAAGTGGCCACGACCCTGGCCCTCTTGGCACCCCGTTTTACCACCTCCGTCCAGCCCTCATCTATGTTGGATGGGGGTGGAGGAAGCGGGCGGGGCTGAGGCGCTGGCACCGCAGCCGGTGTGCCGTCGCCGCTCTTCTTCTTCTTGGTCTTCTTCCGGGTCGGAGCCGACTCCGGACCCGGAAGAAGTCCAACCGGTTGGGTGGGAGCCGCAGGAGCGACAGGAGCGACCGGAGGTGGGGCGGATGTGGCAGCACCACTCAGGGCCGCCACAATGCCCCTAAGTTCGGCAATCTGCTTGCCGAACTCCTCCGCCAACTCCGCCTGATGCAGGCAACCATCTCCTCCCGAGACTCCGCCTGCTGTGCCCTGGCCCGTGGTGACGCGAGTCGCCGCGGAGGCAGCCACTCGTCGTTGGCCTCCTTATTGGCCCGCGCTCTGGTGCTGCTTGGCTGCGCAACCGGTGGCGTAGGCCGCGCCCTTCGCGAGCCACTCACTGCCGCACTAGTCCCCGGTCCCTGGGTCTCGAGGGCAGTCAGCTTCTCCTTGAGGAGAGCCACTTCTGCCCTCGACCTCTCCAGTTCCGTGCGCTGCGCCGCGTCCCGACTGATGGCCGCTGAGACCACAGGCATGATCCTCTCGGTCTCATCGGCCACCTGTCGCCACCACCGCGCGTAGGTCGGACGCAGCCTGATCGTCCTGGTTAAGGCCGCAGCAGCGGCCTGGCGCCTTATCGTCTCCAGGACGACGACAGGGCTCTCTGAGAGCTCCCCGTCAGTCGCCTGAGCCGAGACGAACGACCCCACTGAGGGCGCCGGTGAGGCGGAGGTCTTCCTCGGATCTTTGCTTGCAGTGGTGGCAGTGGCTCGCTTCGTGGGTCCTCGCGGCGTCTCCTCTTCAGAGGAGGCGGACGAAGGCCCAGTGCTTTCCGAGGTCCGGCGCGTCGCGGTCTTCCGCTTGCGCCGGCCCCTCCCACCCTGCTCGACAGAGCGGGCATCACTCGCGACAGTACTCGCGCGCGATGCCCGCCCCGACCCTACGCCAGTGGCATTCTCCGTCACAGGGGCCTGGTCGCCTACCCCTGTGCGGGCTTCGGTGATGGACTCAACGTCCATCACTCACCGAGAGGTCGGAGGGAGTAATCGCACCAGTGCGATTACTCCCGGGCACCCAACCTAACGGCCGCTCTCCCGTTGCTGCTTTGGCACCACCCGGGGACCACGTGCGGGGTCAGCCTTCAAAGAAGGTGGTCGAGCCCACGGACGTCAGCAACGGGGGGCCCCCACACGACAACACCTACCCTTAATCTTAGGGGTGGATTTTCATATGAGTCTTATTTTGAACTGTATGTTTATCTGAACTGGAATTTATGTTTGACTGCGCAGTTTGACAGTATTATTGACAATATTAATTATTAAGAACATAATGTGCGTACATCAATATTGGAACGAAGTTCCTTATCGCGCGTTATCGAAAGGGGGCTAGACGGAAAAAAATCTTACGAAAAGTTGTCATGACACTTTTTTAGATGATTATCGCTAGATGGCGCTGTGATCAAAATCTTTTAAAACACGTTCCTTATCGCGCATTACGTTAGGAAAAAAATATATAAGATATCTTTTAATCGAAAGGAACTTCGTTTTATTCTGGTGTCCTATGTCACCTCTCAAGTTTTTATTTTAATACATTTAGAAATAATTATTACTCCGAATAAAACATGTATTGTTAATGATCATCATTGACTTTATAACTTGATCACTTTATAGATATTTAATCAAAAATTAAGGAATTAAGTTTTTTTTTAGATCTCATCCAAATGGGTTCATTCTGAGAACCTCTTTTATAGTCATTAGATCAAAAATAAGGAAAACAGGAAAAAGCCTCCCTTTGATACTCTAAATAAAAAAGCTCTATCAAAGCTCCTGCATCCAATATTGATAGTTTTAAAAACAAGTGTAAGTTCGTGCATGTTCCAAAGCTTTCACCTTGTCGGAAGCTCAGAGGGTTAATATAACGGAGCTTTGTCACCTCGAAGCTCCTGGTACAGAATAATTGCCATACAGAAAACAAGCTTATGACAAAATCTAATTAATAATAATAATAGATGGGCCGTAGGCTCGTTTATCTATCACGCAATAAAAAAAATCGAATTTGTGCACATTTTGATAAAATACCAAAAGTATCATTAATATTTATCTATTTACTAGCTGGCCCGCGCAACTTCGTCTGCGTCACATAAGGAAATTTTCTCACCGTTTAAACCTTCCCTGGACTTCTACAAATATTTCAAGACTAAAATTAGCCAAATCGGTTCAGTCGTTCTCGAGTTTTAGCGAGACTAACGGACAGCAATTCATTTTTATATATAAGAAGATTTAAGAATCACTCTCAAGAGTACACTAATAATGCACACTTATACAGGGTGGATCTGTAACTTTGGACAATATGACGTGGGGTGAATGACGTGTCGCAAAAAAAATTAGCAAAAATCCTTTTAAGTCTCCCTTTTTTTTTAGTTGGAGGAAATCACTGGATCCCCACCTACGGGGCGGGTATGTGGGAGTTGAACCGCACTAAAACCTCCAACCGCTCACACTCAGCATCCGAACCCCGGCTGAGGCCAGAACCCAGCACGGGATTATGAGGGACGGCGCGACGGGTTACGCCCACGGTTCTCTTTCCTTAAGTATCCCTAAGATTATTTCTATTAATTACTATTTTCAACTTCTTTCATACCTTGTATGGTCGAACAATAATATTTCGCTATATTTACATTCATGAACTGATTTCAATGATTTTTAAGGTGCTGATAAATAGTTTTAAAGTGTCGCTATTTTTTTTGGTTTTCGAACGAACGAAGTTCCTTATCGCGCCTTATCGAAAGTGGGCTTAAATCTTACGAAAAGTTGTCACGACACTTTTTTTGTTTTAGATGATTATCGCTAGATGGCGCTGTGATCAAAATCTTTTAAAACACGTTCCTTATCGCGCGTTACGTTAGGAAAAAAATAGATATGTGTTAATCGAAAGGAACTTCGTTCTATTCGGTAGTCCTATGACACCTCTCAAGTTTTTTTTTTAATTATTTATGTGTGATACGCCCAATAATAAGAATTAATATCAAACTGAACTTCTGTTGAAGCTTTTCCATTAAATCCACGCACATTCGACTAAAGCTCGCAAACTCGAAAAGCTGCTTCATATTCATTTATGCAACAATTTTGAGTTGATTTGTGCGTGGTAGAGTGACTCTACATTCATTGTTTTATTTCATAGAGCTTGCACGTTGTATGACATCAATTTTAATAGACCAAGTTGGAATTCAAATAAAAATAGAGTTGGAACAATTGTAGAGTGTCTCTATTATTTGTATTTTTACTGTATACATATTGAAAGAGTTGTTTTATATGAAAAAAATAAACTTTACAATTGGTAGAGTGACTCTATATTTTTGAAAAGGTAGAGTTTAGATTTTGAAGCATATTTACATTATTATACATAGATTACAGATTAACATGCAAATTAAACTCTACCAAAAATAGAAAGAGCTCAAATAAATTTGTAATAGTAAAAATTGTCGTGTCTTTTCTTTCATACTCTACCAAATCTCTATCTGTAATAGCGACACCCACGTAGAGTTAAGGAAAATTGAACGTAGAGCCATCAGCAAAGAACCAATATAACTGTCACTTATATAAAACCAAAAATTCTCATATTAAAATGTGGCTGACATCTTTCTTGAGACAGCGGTTCTCAAACTACGAATTGATGTCCCCCCTTCTCAGACACAAAGGGGGCTTAAAATGTACGAGTTTTGGAGTATCCTAAACATGATTTGAGGCAAATTCATAATAGTGACATTTTTAAGGGTTGTCATACGTATAGTAGATGTTGTATTGTTCAATCTATGATAGGTACATCAAAATCTTGTAGTTGTTGGTTTCATCTGTATAGAAGTAGGGGTTGATAATATCAAGCTTAAACAAAAATTTGACAATGGTTAGTCGTCAAAGCGAAAAATTGGGAATCGTTGGTTGGCAAGTGATAATCGGCCAATCAATTTTCAGCGTAAAGGCAGGCTCCCAATATATATATTATTATGTACATGGCTGTCCACACATTCTTTAAGATCATTAACAACGTTTTGTCAATTCGCACATAATAAAAATTATTAAATAATATGACGAAATGAAGAAGTTGAAACTAATGTTACGTTTACATATTGCGTCGCCAACGTCCAACACACGTTTCTTTTTTTTTCATTGCCATGTAGACAGACGAGTCAACAGGTCACCTGATAGTAGGTGGTTACCGT
This sequence comes from Trilocha varians, assembly GCA_030269945.2. Lineage (NCBI taxonomy): Eukaryota > Metazoa > Arthropoda > Insecta > Lepidoptera > Bombycidae > Trilocha > Trilocha varians. Next base: position 276,278 of record AP028279.1, read on the forward strand.
CGCTCATGAACAAACAAAAAAAACATGAAAAAATAAATGACGGTGTCAGCCGACCAACATGTAAACGGGGGTTTTGTATGCATTGACCGGCATTGAAGCTATGTGAAACACCGTTTGACAGTTGCCCTACATTTGTCATTTCCGTAAATTGGTAGTTGGCGAGCCAACATAAAGAATATTATTTCTAAATAAAAGTTTGAGATCCATCGTTAAAGTGTTTTTCCCTATGACGTAACTCCATATAAGACAGCACGTGTGTGACGTCACACGCGTGTAAGCACGGCTTAACCTGTATGAAATATTCATTATGTCATATATTACAATATGTTATATCATATATGTAGGTATTTCTCGCGGATTCACATGTTTTTAGTTGGAATGAATTACTTTTATCTGAAGATATTATGTTTTTATATTGGCCGACAGCCAATATAAGGTCATCAAGTTATTTTTTGTTAGAACGTGAACCAATTTGGATGATTTTATATTTCAATAAAAGTCGTTGTCAGTCACATTTTGAAACTATGCTTAAATTGTAGCTTTAAAAGTGTATTTGTGTTTGTTTATTTGTAAGGACGAACCGATTTTAATGGTTTCTTTTGTTTGAAAGATATTTGAAGGGAGCCAAAATAGCTTACAATGAAACTGATCTGATGATGGATTCGGGAGGTGGTCATAGGAACTCCTGGGCTAAACAAGATAGACCCGTCGTGTTTGGGTTAGTTTTACTTGTATTAGCTAGCACTCTACTGCTACATGATATACAGGATCTTAAAAAGCTTATATTTAAAAAGTTGTCTTTCAATTATGTAATTTATAAATTTACGATGAACAGTATTGAACTCATAACCTCATTTACTGAGTCGTACAAACCACTAAGCCATACTATAGTTACAAAATCTATTATTAAAACCGGCGCCGCTCGCGTGTTTTCGTTCACATGATTTATTTTCTTGAACTAATTTCTATTTCGTCTGCATAGTTGAAGTTTTAAATTGAAATATTTTTTTGTTTGTAATCGACTTTTTAAATGTAATTGTGTAAGTTTGTTTTTTAGTATAACATTGAAGTTAGACTTAAAAAATGTTTATTTTGAATTACATTTGTATATTTTGTAAGACAATAAAAATAACATTACCAACAGTTCAAATAATTGGTATTTATTCTGAGAACTGAAACCAACCCTTATGAAAAATAATTAATTAGAAAAATTAAAAAAAAAACGATCAAATTCCATTTATCGTGAGTAGCATAAAAAGTAATGGTATATGAAATTTATATGTTTTTTTTACCATGCAGGCAGACGAGCCAACGGGCCACCTGTTCGTAAGTGGTTACTGTCGCTCATGAACTTCTGCACTGTGAGGGCCACTGGAAGCATATTATTTGTACAATAGTTTTGTAAAACGAAAGTGATGTTACGGTATTGTTAGAAAATGTACTTTCTCTTTTGTATTTATACTCTCATTTAACTTTATTACAAACTCATATTTTCATGTGTAAACAAATAATAAAAAAAACTTGAGAGGTGTCAAGGGACACCCGGATGGAACGAAGTTCCTTTCGATTAATTAGTGAGGGAATTGTAATAAAATATTTTGATCACAGCGCCATCTAGTATTAATCATATAAAGCAAAATAAGGAATTGTTTAAAAGATTTTAATCACAGCGCCATCTAGCGATAATCATCTAAAACAAAAAATTGTCGTGACAATTTTTTCATAAGAATTTCCGTCTAGCCCTCTTTTGATACTGCGCGATAAGGAACTTCGTTCCAATAAAAATAAAATAAATGAATTATTTACAGTTTGTATACAGTCATCTACTTACCGAATATTTTGTCGAAAATAAACACACATTATTGTGTATAAGAGACTTTAATTAATAAACTGCGCTGTCCCAAGAATCCTGTTGTTGGAATGCAATCAAAATATCCTGTTTCGTATTAAATTAAATTGTTTAGCGAACGATTCCACCAGCAACACTCTTGGGTTTTCATTATTTTGAAATAGCTGGTCTTAGTTCTCTCTCTGCTGTATTAAAAAATAATATTATGGAACACCTTATTTTGTAACAAACGAGCAGGCTTTTTATCAATAACTATTCAAAAACTAATTAACTATTAATTCTGCAAAAAAACCATAATTTCATTTGCAACTTTATCTTACAAACTGAGCAATCTTTATAAAAATTACAAGTTAAGTGATAATCAAAACTTTTCAGACAAAATAAGAATCATCCGATTTTTTTATGCAGAAACAAAAAAGTAAATAACAAACAATGTACAATGAGTCGGTCAAATACCGAAAATTTAGGTGTGGAGTGTTAGTGTTAGTGAATCATACAATACTAGAAAGAAAATATTATATTAGATGTAGTATATTTTAAGTGTTCGAACTTAAATAAATAGTTTAAGCTAGGATTGTCTTATAAAACGTAAAAAAACTGACATTGTTGGAACGAAGTTCCTTATCGAGCGTTATCGAAAAGGGGCTAGACGGAAAAAAATCTTACGAAAAGTTGTCACGACACTTTTTTGTTTTAGATGATTATCACTAGATGGCGCTGTGATCAAAATCTTTAAAAACACGTTCCTTATCGCGCGTTACGTTAGGACAAAAAATATAAGATATCTTTTAATCGAAAGGAACTTGTTCTATTCGGGTGTCCTATGACAAGTTTTTTTTTATTATTTTTGTAACAAAAGTATGTTTGAACTACAAGTATTTAACTTATTGTTCGTTGTTATTGTTGAGTTGATAGCAAATTGAATTAAAAATAATAAATAATGAAGTACCTATGAATAATAACGACCCTAATTTCAAGAGCCACGTGTTGGTGAAACTCGTCCCTAAGCTTCATTACATCATCACAAATAATTATTCCGAAATTCGTACTAATTATGATTTTAATTGTCCATTATAATTTACGTGGGAAATGAAACAATAACTGAATATAACATTTGAATTTTATTATACTTTTTATTTTTTTCATACAAAACTCAAATTTTGTATAGAAACACAGTTCAGACTGGCAAAACCTAAACAATAATCACATTGATATACTCATATAACGAGAACTAATTATTTTCAAGGTCCTCAATTTAATTAATAGTAATGAGTTGTTAGTTTAACTGTAAATTTTAGCTAAAGTAAAGTAAAAAAAATATCTTTAGAAATGATCAAAATAATACACAAATGTTATCAAAAAGATAATTACTAAAATCATCGAACCTTATTATAAACATACTTCCGCTAAAACTTTCACTAAAGCTCGTGTACAACGCTGCGAAAGTTTATTTTCGCTGTAAGCTCAGTCACTAGCGGTTTGGTTCCGGCTACTGAAATAACTACGCGTCTCGTCGACGCGCGCCTATATTTAATTTGTTGTTACGCAGACACATCTCATATATTAGCTGCGTGAAAGAATACAACATAAATCAATCGCTAACTCTAGTAAAAAACATGATTAGACGCTCTACAGCGTGTAGCCGAGTGCTGTCATGTGTAGTGCAGTAGACGAGCGCTCTACACTACAGAGTGTAATATAATCTTTGAACGCTACTTTTGATCTAAATTTTCAATATCATTTTTCTATAATCTGTTTGTGTCTCAAAATAATTCTTGTTCAAACGTCATTTTCGAAGTTATTTCGTCGTCTTCAATGAATATTTCTCTCGTTTCGTGAAACTTTAATTACTGTTACGTCTCTTTGATGATGTTTACGTAAATTTCAAAATATTTTCATTTCATCAGTTGACAAAGTGTACAATGTAAATAAACTGAGGTTCGTGTATTTACTAATTAAATAAAGGGTTGCTTTGAGTCGTGGTTTAGTGGTTTTATTGCTCGTGGAACTAAGTTTGATTGTGGTGTGTATTTTTGTTCGTGTTGTAATTATTTTAGTGTTAGAGTTTTATTTTCTATTTCATCATATTTTTATATACTTGTATTAATATGTTTTTGTTTGGAAATTATTGTCTATTTTGTAACATTGAGAATACTTTAGATTATGAAACTGTTAATTATTTTTTTGTTGTGTGTAAGCATTAATTTCTACATAATAGAAATGTGATTGCTTAGTATATTATCTTACTTATGTGTTAGGTAGATAATACACAATCTGTATAGTTCGTAAAATGTGTACTATCACATGTAAAAAAATAAACATAACAGTAAATTTCTTTAGTCTAGTATGTTTTCATGCTCTATAAATATAATCAAGAAAAATTATATGGAATTTGAATCAGATTTTATTTAAATCGTCTAAAATTCTTTTTCAAGAAACACTACGTGAAGAGTTTGTTATTTTTCCAGAGTTTATAACACAAAAGTAAATCCAGTCGTCTTAAACTAAGACACGACACAACGACATACTTTACGAAGTATGCTTAATCGCTACTCCATTAGGACGAATTCCCAATAACTCAGGACAAACAAACTTATATATTTATTAGACTTTTATATGGATCTATTTTAAATATCACACGGAATGTGTTAAGGAAAATCTATAAATAAACTTCACACCAAATACGTCCTTATTCTTATTTTACTAAAGGTTATTATTGCTTGTATGTTTTTGTGACTTGTGATCTTTTAAAATTGAAGTGGTCTGCCAAAATGAGATGTTTTGTTGTCTCTTTTCGTTGTTCAAAGATAGAGTGAGATAGCCATATTTATGTTTTGATATCTGAATCGATGATCTTGAAGAAACTATTTATGATGAGTTAGGTTTTTTCATGTTAAGTGCTGGTTCACGGTTAATCCAAGTTTGTTTGTTGTATACTTGTGTAAAACGGTGGAGGAATATATAAATTACTACTAGATGACCCGCGCAATTTCTTCTGCGTCACAAAGGGGTTCAAACAGTACTCTCAATGTTATCACAATATTATTTGAGCGGCCTGCGCTGGGTGTTTCATTGCGTTTATACACGTGATAACTTCTCAACGAAAAGTCCGATTGGAATAAAAAATAAAGTCCGCGAGAGCATATATCTAACTATCATAGTTTAGTCACAATAACCGCTTTTATGTTTATGAAAAATAATAAATCGTCCCAAGAATGAATTTATCGTTAAATGAGTATCGTTACATTAACCCTTATCAAAATTAAGTATTATATTATCAAGAGTATTAATGTAAAAGTAAATTACTTTTTGTTTTATTCCAATCGGACTTTTCATTGAGAAGTTATCACGAGTATAAAACGCAATGAATACATCGAATGCGGGGTACTGTTTGAACCCCTTTGTGACGCAGACCAAGTTGCGGGGATCATCTAGTCTAAACTATTTATGCAGACTAACTTCTAAATGTACCTATTTTAAACTTTTTTATAAATTTCGATTCCCCAGTAAATGGAAGTTTTAGGTACGAGTAGAATATAATATTATCTCCTTAGAATAAGTATTAATAGTTTAGCCAAAGTATAATCTAACAATTATTTATTTTGTTTCAGATATTGTAACATGCTGTATCTAGTGTAGTGTGTAGTGACTATAGTAGTGTGTGTGATGTTGTGAGTGTTTACGGAACACGATACAAGATGGCGTTGAAGCTTGTCGCGGCCGCCATTTTGTTACTCGTCGGGAGCGCGGGAGTCGCTGCTGAAAGAGGTAAGACTTTTACTTATTTCTCGTGTCACAGTTTTCGTTGCCATACTCTTCCGAAACGGCTTGACCGATTTTGATGAATTTTTTTGTGCTTATCCGGTATCTATAAGAATCGGCCAACATATATTTTTCTTCCCCTAAATGTTAGGGGTAGTCCACACCCGATTTTTTTTTTAATTATAATAATTATGAGTGTTTCCGAAATTGGATAATAATATTTTTAAGACGACCCACCTCGTAAGCGATTACCGATGAATCTTTGCAATGGAAGGGGCGAACCCATCAGCCACAATACAGGACTTTTCTTAAACCTCGTTTAAAGAGGGACATGTCATAGCGCTCCCTGTGGACGGGGCCACATAATGTTATATTATGTCCGACCGATTTAAATGATCCCTTTTTCATTATAATAATATAGTCGAAGATACTAATCAGGTTAGCAAGAGCAACCTAAAGTTATTTAACAACATGACAAAAATTTCCGCCATTTTGTAGTGGCAGCCATCTTGGATTTACCCATTATTTTCATCTACACTACGAAAAACAATCAATTTCAAATACAAATGAAAATAAATGTGTATTCCATTTCCAATGATTGTTTTTAATAAACCTGTGGAAGAGATACCGTGTCACAATAAAACGATGTGTCACACTGTTTGAAATGGACCTCTGTGGAACTACCGCTGGGGATTGCAAACGGGCGTTTAAAATGTCACGGTATTCAAGTGGTTGAAGTGCTTATCTTGTTTTCCGGGAGGTCGCTGGTTCAAAACTGGCTCGTGCCTCTAAATCTTAATGTGAAAAAGATGTGCAATTTTTCACTACTGGCTAAAAACAGTGAAGGAAAACATCGTGAGGAAACCTGCATGTCGAAAAAGGGTTCTCAAAATCCTTTGAAGATATGTGAAGTCCCCAATCCGCACTGGGCAAGCGTGGTGGACTATGCCTAATCCCTCTTCTGAGGAGACCTGAGCCCAACAGTGGGCAGTAATGGGTTGGTACAGGATTATCGCTAGATGGCGCTGTGATTAAAATCTTTTAAAACAATTCCTTATTTTGTTTTATATGATTAATGCTAGATGGCGCTGTGATCTAAATATTTTATTTCAGCTAGCGATAATCATCTAAAACAAAAAAAGTGTCGTGACAACTTTTTCATAAGAATTTCCGTCTAGCCCCCTTTCGATAACGCGCGATAAGGAACTTCGTTCCAATACATACTTTTAAACCTCAGCTTAACTAATATCACAAATTATTTACGTATTACAAGACAGATAAACTGTTTCACGACTCACCTGATGGTAAACGGTCACTGTCACTCAAAAACCCATACAGTGTCAGGACATGGTCGTTACTCATCACCTACTTACTATACAGGACTTTTCTTAAGCCCCATTTAAATTATTTTGTCAATATTACGTATAACACATGTGTCCCCTGTCAAAACACATAAGTTCGCAAAGCTTTTAAAAGCTCGTCTGCATCGCCTCCAATCAGTTCTACTGAGACCTGTGACGGGAGCTTAAAAGCTTTCGCAGCTTTTTTAGTGTCAGAGCCACTGTATCGGTGTTCTGCATACATTCGGAGCTTTCATTTCATATTTCAAACTTTCAAAGCTCGGTTGTTGAATGTTTTGATGTAAAAGTTTAGTTATTTTGTTAGTTTCAATTAGAACTTATGTTTTTGAATCTATTCCTACTAATACTATAAAGCTGAAGAGTTTGTTTGTTTGTTTGAACGCGCTAATCTCAGGAACTACTAGTCCCATTTGAAAAATGCTTTCAGTGTTGGATAGTCCATTTATCGAGAAAGGCTATATTATATTTCTGTGACGCAGACGAGGTTGCGTGGGTCAATTAGTATACTATAATGAAATTAAAATCACAACTTTGTTCGTCGCTTCGTATATTCTTAATAATAAATAATAATGATTCGGTGCCCCATTCATGGCTAATGAGAGTTTTAGAGCTTTATAAAGTACATTCCACGCTACGCTCCTTTCTTAGTTCATGCATGGGTCAGTGGTCTACGTTTCTTCGTCAACCAGGATATGTTGGCTCTCCGGCCTCCCCGAGCTTGATAAGGATAAGGCGGGGTATCTTCCAGGGTGACAGTCTGAGTCCTTTGTGGTTCTGTCTGGCGCTTAATCCTCTAAGTACATTACTTGGAGATTCAACGCTAGGCTACCGACTCAAGAGAGGGGGTGAGCCCATTTCACATCTCTTGTACATGGATGATCTCAAATTATTTGCTACTAAAAAACCAGACTTAATATCTTTACTCAAAATAACCGACAATTTTAGTAAAGCTATTGGAATGGAGTTTGGAGTAGATAAGTGTGCGGTCATAGATATACAGAGAGGTAAAGTTGTAAACTCTGAGAGTTTGCAACTTAGCCAGAGTGAGGTGCTTAGATCTCTGTCTGAGTCGGAAACCTACAAATACCTTGGAATGTTCGAAGCTTTGAGTATCGTCGATGCAGATATGAAGCAATCGGTGAGGGATCGGTTCTTCGGCCGCCTGATAAAGGTTTTGAAAAGCCTCTTGTCTGGCGGAAACAAGATCCGAGCCTTCAATGGTTGGGTCATGCCTGTACTGACGTACTCCTTTGGCATTCTAAAGTGGACGCAATCAGAACTGGATGCCCTGGATAGAAAAGTTCGGCGACTGTTGACGGCATACAGGATGCACCATCCACGCTCATCTGTTATGAGGCTGTATATACCTCGGAAGTGTGGGGGTCGTGGCATGTTAAATGCCAAGGATCTGCACAACCGAGAGATATACAACCTTCGGGAATATTTCCAAAAGGTGAATGTGGGTATGTACCGTGATGTAGCAGCAGTCGATAAAGGACTCACTCCGCTATCCTTAGCGAACGGGAATTGGCGAGCGCCGAAGGTGATGAGTGTGGCGGATCGCACGGACGTATGGAAGAGCAAGGAACTACACGGTCGATTCTACCGGGCCCTTACGGGTCCTGATGTAGATCAGTTAGCCTCCGTGGCTTGGCTACGATACAGTAACCTCTTCGGAGAGACTGAAGGTTTTGTCTTAGCAATTATGGACGAAGTTATCATGACGAACAACTACCGCAAATATATTCTAAAGGATGGGACGGTCGACATTTGTCGGGCATGTCACCGTCCGGGAGAGTCTATTAGACATATCGTTTCCGGTTGTTCCCGTCTTGCTAACGGCGAGTACTTGCACAGACATAACCAAGTAGCTAAGATCATTCATCAGCAACTTGCTCTGAAATACGACCTTGTTGAAGCCGCCGTACCTTATTACCAGTATTGGCCTCAGCCGGTTCTCGATAATGGTCATGTAACGCTCTACTGGGACCGATCTATTATCACTGACAGGACTATTGCTGCTAATAAGCCTGACATAGTGATAATAGATCGGGATGCGCATCGGGCAGTGTTGATCGATGTCACCATTCCACATGACGAGAACCTTGTGAAGGCAGAAAAAGAAAAACTGCTAAAATATTTGGACCTGGCCCACGAGGTGACCGACATGTGGCGTGTTGAATCGACCATCATTGTTCCGATCGTTGTATCTGTGCACGGTCTAATAGCGAAAAGCTTCGACCGTCATCTAGAGAAGCTTTCGCTCCCCGGCTGGGTAAAGGGCCTGATTCAGAAGGCGGTCGTTCTTGACACGGCGCGTATTGTGAGGAGGTTCCTCTCTCTTGAGCCCTGACCACTGATGGCTTGGGTCGTAGACTCCGCCTGCAGTGGCCCTCTGTTTTTTATATTGTATTTTTAAATTTATTTTTTTGTAATGTTTTTTTAAAAATATAATGTAAAAAATAAGCTAATAAATGGATAGAGACAAATAATAATGTATTTTTTTGTAATTTTTTTTTTATATAATGTAAAAAGTAAGCAAATAAATGAATACTGAGACAATAATAGTAATAATAAATCTTTATTGACACACACGTAGGAAAGTCTTTTCCTTAATTGGATTTTATCATAAACCAACGTTTTATGTTTCCTCATAACATGAAATGAAATACTTTATTTTCAACATTGATGACGTGCTCATTCTTGTTGACGTCAAAATTTAAAAGCTACCACCAGTTCAGACACAAAAAATAATTATTATAGCCACCGTCCTGAGAAGAACTGGCAAGGAACTCAGCGGGCATGTCTTTTTTTTGTATTATTATTATGAGCATTATCTTTTTTTAAATATTTTAACAACAACAACATGCAAAAGCTGTCTCACAGAGAGAACCCTACACTCCTCAAACAGCAAGACGGTGGAGGAAGGTTTATGTGTATAATACATACATGAAATAGAAGAGAAACACTGATCATTTTAGAGGCTTATGATGGAATACATCGCAAATTTTGTCTGAACTTTGTGACACAGACGAAGTATAACATAATTTAAATTCTTGTCTTAAATTTTTATCTAATTTTGACCATCGGCGTCAGAACTTCTCTAATTTAAACTATTTCACTTAAACTTTAAATTGAAACTTTAAAAATTATTTCGGTTCACAAACTCCATAAAACTTTTACGTTTTCGTTTGTAAATTTGAAAAAATTTCTTATTTATGTTCGTTTTCGGTGAACTCCATTTTGTTTTTGGCAATGAACTACTTTTTAGATTTCAAACATAAAGTATTTTTAAGTCTTAGAAGTTATGGTATAAATTAATGTCCAAAATAATCTTCAATTGGTGCCTAATGTGCTATTGCAGAGGTTCATAAGCCACGCTGACCATTTACCATCAGATAGACCGTTAGCCCGTTTATCTGTGTAGCAATAAAAAAATCAAATCACGAGCTCCATTGTTATGAAAAGCTTCAGTAAGATTCATCAAAATCGGTTCACCCAAAAACGACTGTTACGAAAAGATCAGTCGACTTCAACAACTCTTTTCTAAATATAGTGATATCTGATCTAATCATTATGAGTTTAACAATAATTTATATTTATAACTTAATTTCAATTTGAACAACACTCAAAACCAAAACGTGGGTGTGTATTTAAATATTTCACTGAAAAACCAATTAACACCCACTTAACTTCAAGTACAGAGAGAGACAGCATTATAATGAAAAGAGATGGCGAATAAAAATTACATCGTCATTACAGAATAAAACAGAAGACAATTTGTGTACAAATCATGAACAAAAAAAAACTTGAGAGGTGTCATGGGACACCCGAAAAGAACGAAGTTCCTTTCGATTAAAAGATATTTTATATTTACAAATCTGTCTACCCTCTTTCTCGTTCGTTTGCCGGTACCACTGGAACTCGAACTCACATTTCGACCACACTGACAGTATCGGCTGCCGTCTCAAAACTATTTTTTTGGCTTTATTTTCGTCTAACACTGGATTCCACATACAGGATAAAAGTGCTACTCCTGTAAGAACCCGTTTAGTAATAGTGTAAGTGATGTTATTGCTAGTTATAAAAATGTGTTATAAATTTAACTTCTGTATATCAAGTGTTCTGTGCTCGGTTAGCTGAAGCATAAAATAATATAAATGGGTAAATGATGAAATGAAAAAAACGTAAAAATTTAATAATATGGAGACGGCTTCCCCGTGATGGGCTTGTAAATGATTTCGGGATATGAGGTGTAGACCAGGAGCTAGTAATGTTGTACTGTTACGATATAAATAAAAAAAATATTTTTATTTTATAAATATCCTCTGATAAATATAATTATAATTAATTATATTAACTTGCACTTGATGTAACTGTGTAAGTTCGGATAGAATTTTGCAAGTTGAATTTGACCAACTTCTCGGTATCCGATTGAGCTGTCATTTTGCACACAGATGTATATCGCGTGACAATGCAATAATATGACAAAATGGCGCTGATCTGATGATGGATTCGGAAGGTGGTCATAGGAACTCTTGTGCTAAACAAGATAGAATCGTCGTGTTTAGACTCGTTTTACTTGTAGTAGCACTATACTAGTTCAGTATCAAACCAGTAAATCCAGTATCAAGCTTCGTCTAATATAAATTGCTATTTTCAAGACACGACCTAAATTTCTTATTATTAATTGTTGCCCAAAATTATTCTCTTCTGCCATTATTATTTACAAAAAAAAGCTGATTTCTCATAAAATGACTCCTAAAACTTGGGATTTTTTCAGTAATACTACACGTGTATCAAACAACCCCAACTCCTAGTCTAAAGTTACGAAAGGTAGCAAATATACACTGATTTAATAAAACTGTAGCCCTCCGACTCTACGTAGAGACGCTCTACGTGGCTCTACATTACTGACCCAATTTTACATCTCAGATGTTATTTAATAATATTCATTACTGTAACTGGTTGGGGAGGACTTTTTTTACATTTTTAATCATTAGATACAAGTGGTTATCGAAATCGGTTCAAATAGATAAAACTTTTTGAAGAGAAAACTTCTTTGAGAATCAGTGCAACTTCCATCTATTCATTGAAAATTTATTTTTTTGTAAAGTTGGTCTAAAGTTTATTTTGTCTATGGCGAGTAGAATAAGACATAAAAGTTGAAGAAATAAATAAATTGGAATTGAAAAACAAATTGAAATAAAGACGGACGTAATTAATACAAAAGTCAAAACGTAGATATAGAATGAATGGAAAGTATAAAACATTAATTTTTAGCCGATCTAAGCTGGAGGTCTTTGCCAGTTTTAAAACAATTGACATTTTCAGACATTTAAAAACTATTTGCAGTTTTAGCCACTGTATCTATACATATTGCCTATAATACTTTCATGCATTTTGAACGGGTTCTTACCACGATATTTAATTAATTGAGTTGTCTCGATATTTCAACGTTGTTGCAAACGTCATGATCACGAGAAGACTGGATACTGCGGGTCGATTTAAGAGCAAACAAATCTGTCTACCCTCTTTCTCGTTCGCTTTTGGGTGGTACAACTGGAACTCGAACTCACATCACGACACACAACACTCACTGTATCTACAAGACTCTCTGACCCGCTGAAAATGCATGAAAGTATTATTGAAAACCGCGAGTGTCTGAATAAGTTTATTTTCTATACTTCTGAAAATATGTGACAGAATTTTATATTGGTCCAGTTAGTTTATATTTAAAATATTTTTTTATTTTTTTCTCTTCTGTTTTATAGTGGTTATAGTCGTTTCAGATTTTTCTTACAAGTAAATTATTCAATACAAATATTAGACGAACTGTAATTAAGTTCAGTATGAAAAAAATACACAAAACATAATATAATAAATTAAACTTTATTAGGTCATTAAAATAATCAAAGACACATCCAGTATTAGTCAGAAACAGATATCTTTGTAACAGTAATAATAAATGGAGTAGTTAGTGAACTATTTCAGGGTTAGTTACAGCGGGGGTCGGTTTATTATCACGCTGCCCACTGCCCACTGTTGGGGTAGACAACAAGATAAATGTATCTATGTCACGACGTTAACAAATCTATCTTCTGTCAATTGAATTAAGTGAAAATACTTAACATAAAACAAACGTTTCAAACGTCAATAATTTATTTAAAGAAAAGCTTTTTAAATGAAAGCTATTAAGATCCTGGATATCGTGTAGCAGTAGAGTGCTAGCTAATACAAGTAAAACAAGCCCAAACACGACGGGTCTATCTTATTTAATACAAGAGTTCCTATGACCACCTTCCGAATCCATCATCAGATCAGCGCCATTTTGTCATATTATTACTTTTTCATGTGATATACATCTGCGTGTAAAATGTCAGCTCACTCGGAAATTGTAAAAAGTACAAATGATGTATTAGCGCAGGATATTGGTATTGTTTTTTTTTTATTATTGCAAGGTAGATAAACGAGCATACGGCCCACCTGATGGTAAGCGGTCACCGTCGCTCATGAACCTCTGCAATGCCAGGGTAAAGAGGGGCCGTTATCTATACCGCTTTTCGACTGGTTTTTGGTGGAAAATTTAATAAACAAATTACGATTTTTATTCATTTTTGTACCATTTTCTTTTCCACAAAAAAGTATGTCTATGTCTATTTTCCTAGAATTAGTTCAAACCCAAGATCATTAGCTTCTCAAAATCATTAGCGTAGTTATTTACGATGAAAAAGGTCGGCGTGACCTCCTGACACCTCGCCTTTATTTCAGTAGTACAATACAATCGATACGACCACAATGGCTCGCCCTATTGTCTCTGATAAACTCTACTACAATGTTTATTAGGGACGCGAACTTTCATTGACCGGAGATACAGATAGATAATATTAGAACACGATATACTCGTATACTTAGTAGAATACGCTTGTCTGTACGTGGTCTCACAACACTCGCTCCTGAGCTCTCATCCACCCGCTACATTGAGCTCTATGGTCCAGCACACCGCGCGTCACACACTACGCTTGTCTGTACGTGGTCTCACAACACTCGCTCCTGAGCTCTCATCCACCCGCTACATTCAGCTCTATGGTCCAGCACACCGCGCGTCACACACTACGCTTGTCTGTACGTGGTCTCACAACACTCGCTCCTGAGCTCTCATCCACCCGCTACATTCAGCTCTATGGTCCAGCACACCGCGCGTCACACACTACGCTTGTCTGTACGTGGTCTCACAACACTCGCTCCTGAGCTCTCATCCACCCGCTACATTCAGCTCTATGGTCCAGCACACCGCGCGTCACACACTACGCTTGTCTGTACGTGGTCTCACAACACTCGCTCCTGAGCTCTCATCCACCCGCTACATTCAGCTCTATGGTCCAGCACACCGCGCGTCACACACTACGCTTGTCTGTACGTGGTCTCACAACACTCGCTCCTGAGCTCTCATCCACCCGCTACATTCAGCTCTATGGTCCAGCACACCGCGCGTCACACACTACGCTTGTCTGTACGTGGTCTCACAACACTCGCTCCTGAGCTCTCATCCACCCGCTACATTCAGCTCTATGGTCCAGCACACCGCGCGTCACACACTACGCTTGTCTGTACGTGGTCTCACAACACTCGCTCCTGAGCTCTCATCCACCCGCTACATTCAGCTCTATGGTCCAGCACACCGCGCGTCACACACTACGCTTGTCTGTACGTGGTCTCACAACACTCGCTCCTGAGCTCTCATCCACCCGCTACATTCAGCTCTATGGTCCAGCACACCGCGCGTCACACACTACGCTTGTCTGTACGTGGTCTCACAACACTCGCTCCTGAGCTCTCATCCACCCGCTACATTCAGCTCTATGGTCCAGCACACCGCGCGTCACACACTACGCTTGTCTGTACGTGGTCTCACAACACTCGCTCCTGAGCTCTCATCCACCCGCTACATTCAGCTCTATGGTCCAGCACACCGCGCGTCACACACTACGCTTGTCTGTACGTGGTCTCACAACACTCGCTCCTGAGCTCTCATCCACCCGCTACATTCAGCTCTATGGTCCAGCACACCGCGCGTCACACACTACGCTTGTCTGTACGTGGTCTCACAACACTCGCTCCTGAGCTCTCATCCACCCGCTACATTCAGCTCTATGGTCCAGCACACCGCGCGTCACACACTACGCTTGTCTGTACGTGGTCTCACAACACTCGCTCCTGAGCTCTCATCCACCCGCTACATTCAGCTCTATGGTCCAGCACACCGCGCGTCACACACTACGCTTGTCTGTACGTGGTCTCACAACACTCGCTCCTGAGCTCTCATCCACCCGCTACATTCAGCTCTATGGTCCAGCACACCGCGCGTCACACACTACGCTTGTCTGTACGTGGTCTCACAACACTCGCTCCTGAGCTCTCATCCACCCGCTACATTCAGCTCTATGGTCCAGCACACCGCGCGTCACACACTACGCTTGTCTGTACGTGGTCTCACAACACTCGCTCCTGAGCTCTCATCCACCCGCTACATTCAGCTCTATGGTCCAGCACACCGCGCGTCACACACTACGCTTGTCTGTACGTGGTCTCACAACACTCGCTCCTGAGCTCTCATCCACCCGCTACATTCAGCTCTATGGTCCAGCACACCGCGCGTCACACACTACGCTTGTCTGTACGTGGTCTCACAACACTCGCTCCTGAGCTCTCATCCACCCGCTACATTCAGCTCTATGGTCCAGCACACCGCGCGTCACACACTACGCTTGTCTGTACGTGGTCTCACAACACTCGCTCCTGAGCTCTCATCCACCCGCTACATTCAGCTCTATGGTCCAGCACACCGCGCGTCACACACTACGCTTGTCTGTACGTGGTCTCACAACACTCGCTCCTGAGCTCTCATCCACCCGCTACATTCAGCTCTATGGTCCAGCACACCGCGCGTCACACACTACGCTTGTCTGTACGTGGTCTCACAACACTCGCTCCTGAGCTCTCATCCACCCGCTACATTCAGCTCTATGGTCCAGCACACCGCGCGTCACACACTACGCTTGTCTGTACGTGGTCTCACAACACTCGCTCCTGAGCTCTCATCCACCCGCTACATTCAGCTCTATGGTCCAGCACACCGCGCGTCACACACTACGCTTGTCTGTACGTGGTCTCACAACACTCGCTCCTGAGCTCTCATCCACCCGCTACATTCAGCTCTATGGTCCAGCACACCGCGCGTCACACACTACGCTTGTCTGTACGTGGTCTCACAACACTCGCTCCTGAGCTCTCATCCACCCGCTACATTCAGCTCTATGGTCCAGCACACCGCGCGTCACACACTACGCTTGTCTGTACGTGGTCTCACAACACTCGCTCCTGAGCTCTCATCCACCCGCTACATTCAGCTCTATGGTCCAGCACACCGCGCGTCACACACTACGCTTGTCTGTACGTGGTCTCACAACACTCGCTCCTGAGCTCTCATCCACCCGCTACATTCAGCTCTATGGTCCAGCACACCGCGCGTCACACACTACGCTTGTCTGTACGTGGTCTCACAACACTCGCTCCTGAGCTCTCATCCACCCGCTACATTCAGCTCTATGGTCCAGCACACCGCGCGTCACACACTACGCTTGTCTGTACGTGGTCTCACAACACTCGCTCCTGAGCTCTCATCCACCCGCTACATTCAGCTCTATGGTCCAGCACACCGCGCGTCACACACTACGCTTGTCTGTACGTGGTCTCACAACACTCGCTCCTGAGCTCTCATCCACCCGCTACATTCAGCTCTATGGTCCAGCACACCGCGCGTCACACACTACGCTTGTCTGTACGTGGTCTCACAACACTCGCTCCTGAGCTCTCATCCACCCGCTACATTCAGCTCTATGGTCCAGCACACCGCGCGTCACACACTACGCTTGTCTGTACGTGGTCTCACAACACTCGCTCCTGAGCTCTCATCCACCCGCTACATTCAGCTCTATGGTCCAGCACACCGCGCGTCACACACTACGCTTGTCTGTACGTGGTCTCACAACACTCGCTCCTGAGCTCTCATCCACCCGCTACATTCAGCTCTATGGTCCAGCACACCGCGCGTCACACACTACGCTTGTCTGTACGTGGTCTCACAACACTCGCTCCTGAGCTCTCATCCACCCGCTACATTCAGCTCTATGGTCCAGCACACCGCGCGTCACACACTACGCTTGTCTGTACGTGGTCTCACAACACTCGCTCCTGAGCTCTCATCCACCCGCTACATTCAGCTCTATGGTCCAGCACACCGCGCGTCACACACTACGCTTGTCTGTACGTGGTCTCACAACACTCGCTCCTGAGCTCTCATCCACCCGCTACATTCAGCTCTATGGTCCAGCACACCGCGCGTCACACACTACGCTTGTCTGTACGTGGTCTCACAACACTCGCTCCTGAGCTCTCATCCACCCGCTACATTCAGCTCTATGGTCCAGCACACCGCGCGTCACACACTACGCTTGTCTGTACGTGGTCTCACAACACTCGCTCCTGAGCTCTCATCCACCCGCTACATTCAGCTCTATGGTCCAGCACACCGCGCGTCACACACTACGCTTGTCTGTACGTGGTCTCACAACACTCGCTCCTGAGCTCTCATCCACCCGCTACATTCAGCTCTATGGTCCAGCACACCGCGCGTCACACACTACGCTTGTCTGTACGTGGTCTCACAACACTCGCTCCTGAGCTCTCATCCACCCGCTACATTCAGCTCTATGGTCCAGCACACCGCGCGTCACACACTACGCTTGTCTGTACGTGGTCTCACAACACTCGCTCCTGAGCTCTCATCCACCCGCTACATTCAGCTCTATGGTCCAGCACACCGCGCGTCACACACTACGCTTGTCTGTACGTGGTCTCACAACACTCGCTCCTGAGCTCTCATCCACCCGCTACATTCAGCTCTATGGTCCAGCACACCGCGCGTCACACACTACGCTTGTCTGTACGTGGTCTCACAACACTCGCTCCTGAGCTCTCATCCACCCGCTACATTCAGCTCTATGGTCCAGCACACCGCGCGTCACACACTACGCTTGTCTGTACGTGGTCTCACAACACTCGCTCCTGAGCTCTCATCCACCCGCTACATTCAGCTCTATGGTCCAGCACACCGCGCGTCACACACTACGCTTGTCTGTACGTGGTCTCACAACACTCGCTCCTGAGCTCTCATCCACCCGCTACATTCAGCTCTATGGTCCAGCACACCGCGCGTCACACACTACGCTTGTCTGTACGTGGTCTCACAACACTCGCTCCTGAGCTCTCATCCACCCGCTACATTCAGCTCTATGGTCCAGCACACCGCGCGTCACACACTACGCTTGTCTGTACGTGGTCTCACAACACTCGCTCCTGAGCTCTCATCCACCCGCTACATTCAGCTCTATGGTCCAGCACACCGCGCGTCACACACTACGCTTGTCTGTACGTGGTCTCACAACACTCGCTCCTGAGCTCTCATCCACCCGCTACATTCAGCTCTATGGTCCAGCACACCGCGCGTCACACACTACGCTTGTCTGTACGTGGTCTCACAACACTCGCTCCTGAGCTCTCATCCACCCGCTACATTCAGCTCTATGGTCCAGCACACCGCGCGTCACACACTACGCTTGTCTGTACGTGGTCTCACAACACTCGCTCCTGAGCTCTCATCCACCCGCTACATTCAGCTCTATGGTCCAGCACACCGCGCGTCACACACTACGCTTGTCTGTACGTGGTCTCACAACACTCGCTCCTGAGCTCTCATCCACCCGCTACATTCAGCTCTATGGTCCAGCACACCGCGCGTCACACACTACGCTTGTCTGTACGTGGTCTCACAACACTCGCTCCTGAGCTCTCATCCACCCGCTACATTCAGCTCTATGGTCCAGCACACCGCGCGTCACACACTACGCTTGTCTGTACGTGGTCTCACAACACTCGCTCCTGAGCTCTCATCCACCCGCTACATTCAGCTCTATGGTCCAGCACACCGCGCGTCACACACTACGCTTGTCTGTACGTGGTCTCACAACACTCGCTCCTGAGCTCTCATCCACCCGCTACATTCAGCTCTATGGTCCAGCACACCGCGCGTCACACACTACGCTTGTCTGTACGTGGTCTCACAACACTCGCTCCTGAGCTCTCATCCACCCGCTACATTCAGCTCTATGGTCCAGCACACCGCGCGTCACACACTACGCTTGTCTGTACGTGGTCTCACAACACTCGCTCCTGAGCTCTCATCCACCCGCTACATTCAGCTCTATGGTCCAGCACACCGCGCGTCACACACTACGCTTGTCTGTACGTGGTCTCACAACACTCGCTCCTGAGCTCTCATCCACCCGCTACATTCAGCTCTATGGTCCAGCACACCGC
Source organism: Trilocha varians (assembly GCA_030269945.2). Lineage (NCBI taxonomy): Eukaryota > Metazoa > Arthropoda > Insecta > Lepidoptera > Bombycidae > Trilocha > Trilocha varians. The sequence continues at coordinate 295,688 of AP028279.1, forward strand.
GCGTCACACACTACGCTTGTCTGTACGTGGTCTCACAACACTCGCTCCTGAGCTCTCATCCACCCGCTACATTCAGCTCTATGGTCCAGCACACCGCGCGTCACACACTACGCTTGTCTGTACGTGGTCTCACAACACTCGCTCCTGAGCTCTCATCCACCCGCTACATTCAGCTCTATGGTCCAGCACACCGCGCGTCACACACTACGCTTGTCTGTACGTGGTCTCACAACACTCGCTCCTGAGCTCTCATCCACCCGCTACATTCAGCTCTATGGTCCAGCACACCGCGCGTCACACACTACGCTTGTCTGTACGTGGTCTCACAACACTCGCTCCTGAGCTCTCATCCACCCGCTACATTCAGCTCTATGGTCCAGCACACCGCGCGTCACACACTACGCTTGTCTGTACGTGGTCTCACAACACTCGCTCCTGAGCTCTCATCCACCCGCTACATTCAGCTCTATGGTCCAGCACACCGCGCGTCACACACTACGCTTGTCTGTACGTGGTTCTATCACGTGTGTGTGTATGTGTACATACATACGTTGTGTTTGTGTTAAGTGTAATGCGAGGGACTTTAACGTCGAGTTCAAACGATTCGGATTTAATTTATAAAGGTTGTTTCTCATTATTTACTCGGCAGATAGCGCCGGGACGACGTGCGTATGAATTTTATGGAACTGACTTGTTTTGTGTTATTTTGTTTTGTTGTACTTTACGCGTTGTTCATTGTTTTGGAGCTTTTTATTGTCATTACGGGACAACGATCATTTTATATTTCTGCATTACGTAAGAGCATCTTTAGGTATAGTAGAATTGATTCAATGACGTCTAGTGATAGCTTATGTATCAGGTCTCTGTGGCTTCTAGGATACAAGTTTAATTTGACAATATTTCAAAGTTCGAAATTCGCAAATTGTTTTAATACATGCACTAAACAATGATTTAGGGCTAGAGATGGCACACAGAAAAAGAGCTACTATAATTCTTAATTGCCAATAGTTAAGATTATTAGTCAATATTGACGACTCCTTTACACATAGATATTCCAAAGATTATCAATATCATAATGTATGTCCAGATTGTGTATAGTAAATTTCAAGTAGAAGTTACTTCAGTCACTATTTTTACAATTCTTTTTGACAAACAATAATTTAACACTTATTTACTGTAAGTTTGCTCTGACTTGGTTCGATTATAATTATTTTATCAAACCATTATTTGGCTTCTCGAAAAAATATATATTTCTTTGAAAGGAATTCGGAGTATTTTAATGAGCTATTAGTGGTATACCTTGTTAGTCTTCAAAGAAATTTACTATAATAATATAATGAACAAGCCTCCTCCATGTTGTTTTACAATCAATTTTTTCAATACCTTTTGTTATTTTTCATATCCCTTGCGTACCTTGCAGCCTTCGTGTAAATTACGCGATTTTAGATATTATTGCTATAGAAATACAGTCGTTTTTCCTATTAACATAAAAACAGGGGTTTGTTTTCGAATTTTGATTAAATTAAACATTGTGAGATACGATTTTTCTTGGTAATTGAAGGTTTTTTGATAAAAATTTGTGTTTTTAATTTGAGAAAAGTTTTTTTATGGGCAAATAAATCAACGGTTTCCGAACGAAATGGTTCGAGTGTTTTATAATTGTTTTTCAAATGTTTTTATTGTTAATTGAATGTTATCATATTGAGAAAGGGTTGAGTGTGTTTTTTTTTTCTTTTTTTTTTTATTGCCACGCAGACAGACGAGCTAACGGCCCACCTGATCGTAAGCGTTTTATAGATTTTTTTTATTGCTTTGTTGACAGACGAGCTAACGGGCCATCTGATCGTAAATATTCGTAAACTATTTAAATATAAGCTTTTTTAGATCCTGGATATCATGTAGCAGTAGAGTGCTAAGACAAGTTTTTTTTTTTTAATTACGAAATAGATAGACGAGCCTACGGCCCACCTGATGGTAAGCGATCACCGTCGCTCATGAGCCTCTGCAATGCCAGGACAACGGGGGACTTAAACACGACGGGTCTATCTTGTTTAGTACAAGAGTTCCTATCCAAGAGACCACCTTCCAAATCCATCATCAGATCAGCGCCATTTTGTCATATTATTGTACTGTCACGGTCAAACGTCTTTAAAATATTTTTTTTAATTTTTATCTAGTTCTATTATTTTTATTCTTTTTTAGTTATTTAGGTTAAAAGTAGGTTATTTAATCACGTGTGTCTTTAAATCTATATTTACCATTAACTAGGAGAGTTCATTCATGTAAAAGGCTTTATTTAAATCGATTTTGATAGCAGACACCCGCGCATTTCCACTGAATTATAACGACTCTACATAGAGCCGACTCTACACGTAGAGTCGATCACGTTTTATATGAAGCCCATAAATGAAATATGGGGCTTACGTGTTTGATGTTTTCATTGATTTTATACTTAAAGCTTTGGATAACGAGCTTTTTAATGGAGCTTTAGCGCATTATGTAGAGTCGTTAATGTATTTTCGTATATCCGGAATTTTAAGTTTAATATTAAATAAAAATCGCATTACATTACCTTTTTACAAAAAAATGTGGAGTCGACTCTACCTTTCAGAACTCTATCAAAATATATTTAATCGTGAATTATACAACATTAAAACTCTACAATAACTTCCATATTTATTTTCAAAAATGTAGAGTCGTCTCTACCAAACTCTATTAATCGTAAAATACACAAGTACAACAAGTTAAAGCAACGCTAAGCACCAATTTACATAATATTAGATTGTGTCGATACCAGCTGTTTGGTTAAAGGGCATCAAATAAACACCCTTAATGAAAACAGGCCCTACCATTTGTCGCGAACTCACTGTCGAGATAATAGTGAGATTTAATTCTAACTTAGTAACTTGTCTGGCAACAAAAATGAACTGGAAAATTCTTTGCATGTATAAACGAAAGGAGTTTTTGAAAAAAATATCTGTATGGGTAGAAAATTTTGTATAATAGCAATGAGATTTTTGTAATTTTGAAAAATTTTTAATATGAAAACAAATTTATTTATAAATGAAATTAATACATTTAATAACACTTTACAATATTTTTGAATGGATATAACCGCAGACCACTCCTCACAACAATTAAATAGTGTTTAAATTAAATGTAATTTGAAAAAAATATTTATTACACAACAACAAATAAAACAATAATTATTTTGCTCAAATTGAAACAAAGCTTTGTAAATGCAGTGAATATTTTGAATGTATGTTTAATGTTGTGAAACAAAAAGGAAGTTAAATTAAAGTAATAAAAACAAAATAAAATTAAATGAAAACTTCATTGTAACGAAAAAATAATAATTTAATTAATAAATAATTCAAGAGTTTTCAACAAAGAATACACTTAAAATGCAGACACTGAAAAAGTAAATAGTAAATTACAGTAAACAGCACTTCAAAACATCATTATAATATTGACAATACATAAAAATATATTGTCAATTTTCAAGCATTTTACACCAAATTAGTGACATAAAACTGCTTATAATTTTTCAAGCACAATATTAAATACGTGACCTTAAAAAATAAATAAAAACACACATAGTAAGAAAAACTGCAGGATAAAGAGATTAGACCCCGACGTGTCAAAATGAATCATACCCCCGATAAGGAGGGGGAGGGGGATGACACGTCAGCGAGTTTCGATAGTAGGGGCGCTTCGGGGGATAAGATTCAGTAGGGGTTGAATATTTTTATGTTCTTTGGAGGTCAGGAAATAAAAACATTTAAGTATTTGCAAAAAATGGCAGTGAAAATTATTAAAATAGAAATCGTCGAAATCGGTTCAACCATCAAAAAAAATAGAGGTAAAAAGGTTAATTTAAAACTGCTTTATATGTGGTTATGCGCCCTCAAATAAAAAAAAAAATCATCTAAATCGGTCGTCCATCCAGCAAACGGTACACCACGAGCGATTGATTAGTCTCAAAAAATACACTTGTCAAATGTTATAGTGAAAAATTTAAATACCTCCCATATTTGAAAGTCGGTTAAAAACACATGTTTTGACTTTGCCCGGGATCGAACCTTATACCCTACATCAAAATGTATTTATTTAAACGAATGAGTGTATGTCTCGACTGACCTAATTCAGGCAAAACAAAGATGAAAAACAAACTTAACTTTGCCGTCGACAAAACGAAATGCGCATAAAAAAAAATACCAAATAATGTCTTTCTCAACCGCAAAAGTAAGTTTGTAAAGCGCTCGTGAAAACCACGAATGATTGGAGTTTAATGCAAGCGAAATTGACTTTTATGCACAACTAAATAAGGATTATAAGAACAGCAGATATAAATTTGTTGCGATCTTTCAGGATTGGGTTACACGTGTTGGTATTCAAGGGATTTTCGGCTTTTTCATGTTGAATTAAAGTCGAATTTTGTTTGTTATTATAAAGAAGGTTCAGTTTCAATCATTGCTGAAATAAAATTCGTTCTTTTTCTTTTGTTTTTTTTGAAGATTTTGGATTAGATCGTGTTTCTTAGATTTTATTTGGAATTGATAAGATTAGGCTAGACTTTTTTTTTGAAATCTTTTTGTGTGTAGAATTGAGTGGTTCAAGGTCAAAAATGTGACGAAAACGTAATTTATTTAATACTAGAAACAGCAACTTCGTCTGTGTCACAAATGAAATGAAAAGTAAAATTGTAAATATCTGGCAAACAGACGGACAGATAAAAATTTTATCCATATAGTAAAAAGCCGTTTTTGACCGACTTGACTTAAACATGAACAAGATAACTCCAATTACGATTTTTAAATTAATGAAAATTTAGTCTTAAAATAATAAAATTAGCTTAGAATCCAACAAGAGTTTAATTTCCTATGAAATTTATCCTTGTCCTTCTTCAAACGAGGCTTGAAGAGAGTCCTTAAGGGTAGGCCGTAGGTATGAGCATGAGCGACGGTAACCGCTTACGGTCAGGTGGGCCGTTAGCTCGTCTGCCTACGAGGCGATAAAAAAGTTATTTTTCGACTTATAAATTTTAACCATCTAAAATAGGAAACCCATAGATGTATGTGTAATATATCTCTGTGTGCGTAGCAATAAAGATAACTCGACTATTATGGGCTAAACGAGTTAAGGGGGAGCGATGCACGACCAAATTGAAACGTTCTAACTTAAGGGGAAGTTATAGCTTCCATGTTTTATACATCCAAATCAAATTTCGGAGCGTAGGGGTTCATATGTGTGTATGTATGTGTGTGTGTTGTTGAGTTAAGTCATGAAGAAATTGGTAATTTGGTATATTTTATTATGTGTGGTGGTTGAAGAGCTTGCTATCCGTATGGGGACGTGGGTTCGAACTGGCTTGTTTTTTTGAATTTTGATTTGTAAAAGATTTACGTATATTCCTATGGCTAAAAATGATGAAGGAAAACATCGTATGGAAACTTTAGAAGATAATATGTGAACAACTCATTCGCGTGGTGAACTATACCTGATCTCTCTACTGACTTGAGCCCAGCAGTGGGCACTGATGCTAGTGTGCGTTTCTTTGTTGTTTGTTTCTTTTGTGAACGGGATTATGAATTTGTCGACTATTTTTTTTTTAATGTAGAACTTTTTCAATAAAATATTAAATGCATTTTTGGAACAACTGTACTATGTGTTTAAAAGATTAGCCAATGAAGCCTAATTTTGCCACCCGAATTGATTAGATAAAACCTGGATTGAGAGAACATCGAAATAGTTCACCCTTTTCAAATAATTGAAATTTTCTCAATTTTCCACATATATCTCTTATTTTCTTACATATATGTAACTCTATATGCCGTTGTCCCGTGTCACGTGACGTCACATGTCACCTTGAGTCCTAACTTATTGTCTCAAGCGAGAGTTCGCAGAAAGGAGCTCAAATAACTTAGATTACATTAAGAATAGTGGATTTATATTGGTAGTAAAAGGTTTAGAAAGGTTTTTGAGGAGTATTTTTAATAAAATATTATCTGATCGTTCGCAGATAAAATGTTTATTTAAGATATCTGATTAAAAAATTCTGAATTTATCAATAATTTCCACTGTCGTGGGTGATGCGAAGGGAAAGAGTGTCGAGTTCGTAACGCGTCGCGCGGTCCCTCATAACCCCGTGCTGAGTTCTGGCCTCAGCCGGGGATCAGTCGCTGAGTGTGAACGAGTGGTTGGAGGTTTTAGTGCGATTCGACTCCTATATATCGCACCCGTTGGGCGTGTGGGAATCCGGCAATTACCTCCAGCTAAAAAATCTATATTACTGTACTTTACTACATTTTACTACTACCTGCTACTAGGCTCAGGTCTCCTCAGTGGAAGAATTAGGTATAGTCCTCCACCACGATGCGGATTAGGGACTTCACTTATTTCGAAGGATTTAGGAATCCATTTTCAATTTGGAGGTTTCCTCACGATGTTTTCCTTCACTGAATTTAGGTTTCTACCTACTATATTACGCAAGTATGATGCATGTAGATCTTCCTCTTGAATCATTCTATCTATGACAAAAACAACAAAATCAATAGTGTAATTTGAAAGATATTTGATCTGATCCCTGAGGACATCTCAACCCAACAGCAGTGGCGTGCATGCATATTTAAGTCAGGGTATGCAGAAATATAAATCTGAGTAATTTTCCACATATTTATGTCCTATAATCAATTTAATTTAATTTTTACGCTAAATGTGTGCCAATTATAGTAATGAAAAGTGTATTTTGATTAAATATACAACGTTTAATTGTTTTTTGTTACATTTTTTAAGCAAATTTGAAATGATAGGGTATGCAGTGCGTATTTGCTAGTATGAACTGCACGCCGCTGCCCAACAGTGGGCCCTCTTTGTTTACAATACTTTGAATATTATCAACAAAAACTATAAAGAGCTCCCTTTTGTTGTATGTCTCCTCGGCATACTTTAAATTGGCTTCACTCTGCACGATGTTGTATCCAAATGTCTCACTTCTACCAATTCTCTTAAGCACAATTTAATTAAATTTAATCAAAAAGCCAATACATTAGTACAGGGTAGTTTAAACCCCTAATATGGGGTGAGGGTGAGTTGTACTAGACCGAGAGAATTTGATTTAATCGGGTTATAGTTTAGACTGTGTTAGGGGATGGGGATGCAATTGTACTAACTGCTTTAGGGGTGGAAAAAGAAATGTGTAGTATGAATGAATGCTTGAGATGAGTGGATCTTAAATTCAATGGTTGTTATTTTAGTGAGAGTTATAAGAATATAGGGAAATTAAGTATTAATAATTAATTAGGGAGCTATTTACGCTATCTATATAACTTACACTATTTCTAAACGTGTTCTTTCCACGATTATTTTTAATTGAGCGGTCCCGATATTTCAGCACTGTTTCAAGCGTCATGATCACGGGAAGACTGAAGAACTGCGGGTAGGTCATTTAAGAGCAGACAAATCTGTCTACCCTCTTTCTCGTTCGTTTGCCGGTACCACTGGAACTCGAATTCACATTTCGACATACCACACTGACAGTATCGTGTATCAGTATAATCGTGGAAAGAACCCGTTTAGAAATAGTGTAAGTAAAAAAAAAAGTTAACTAGATAAATGTTGTAATATTGCTGTTGGATCTTGGACTATATTTTTCATAAAAGTTGTCACTGAGTTTCTTAATTCGTGAAAGTGTTTAAAAGTAAATTAACTACAGACACGACAGAGTATTTTTTTTAAATAACAAAACACTACTTACTTGTCTGGTTTTTAACGAATTTATAAGATTATTCACGATGAAAAAAAATCTTCAAAATTTTATTTATCAGTAAAAACAGAAATTATTAAAATAATTGTTATTTTAAGCATATTATTATGTCTAAAAGTACTTGTTTGATCTTGATAAAATTTAAATAGCGTCAAATATCATCTATTTCGATAATTTAACCAACCTTCTGTCACTAAATAGCACTTATAACATCACTAATCCTCCGGAAACATTTAATCCCCCATTATCCCCCATAAATCACTACATTTGATAACTTATTGAGTATAAAAATAATTATATTGTCTTGTATCTAATATAGGGTGGTTTCACCCCTGCAGAGGGTGCAGTGTGGATAAGAGGGCATTATATACCGAACGATAAACCAAGTCAACGATTCCACATATTTTAGTGGGGAACGTAACGACGTCCGTTCGTCACACTGTAGTGTAACATCAAAACTATAAACTTAAATTTGTTTGTAACATTTAAGGTATATTTTATGCTAAATTAGGAAATAAATAGCAAACATCCCTAATTTATTTTCTGCAAAACATTTAAGTGCATTGTGGGTGAGAGATGATTTGTGGTTTATGAGTTAGTTTTGTGTGTTTCAGCAAAATTATGTTATTTGTTGATATTACAATAAGATAAAATGCCTTAGGCGTTAAGTCCGCCATTGTTCCATTTACGAGCATAAAGTCTTACGTACATAACATCTTACGATGAAGTGGTCCGTTAGTTCGTCTGTATACATCGCAATTAAAAATATATTTACAAATTCCCTTACTGTGACTATTGTGATAATACGTTAAAAATACTACTCGTCTACCTACATCACGCCGCATGCTCGACTACAAGATACGCTCATACTTAAAAAAAATCTTGTAAAAAATTGGTTGCCTGTAAAGTCGGTATACGGGCGAAAGTTTTACGTGACAACGACTCGGGCATGGTTAGCCCGCCTAAGAGCGAGAGAGACAGACATAAAAAGTGAAAGGCACGCGTGCCTCTCACTCGCTCTCATTGTGAGCGCATAACGTGAGCGGAGCGTAACACAGTTTCTTGAAGTATCACCCGGCAAACCAATTTATAAAACGTTGTCACGTCAAAAACATTACACAACGGTGTAACAGAAGGTCACAAGGAGCAATGTAAGCGGCATTATAGCGTACAAAACGCAGCATTTTAGCGACACATCCCCAATCTGCAGTTATCTCTCTCACCGATGTTCTCATCTTATTTTATGTACATTACTGCTTTATTATAATACTCGTAAAAAGAGGGTCGATTTTTTTATTTATTTTTCGTTTTGGAATGTGATTTTTATTGTATTTTTGAAGAAATAAATTGCGTCGTTTTATTAATATTTTTATTAGTAGTATATTATAGTATTTTTGATATACAGTATTAAAACATTCATTAGTATAAATTCGTTAATTAAAATCCCTCGAAACTTAAGGCCTGCATCCCTATCACTTGATGTCCATATTGAAAGAAACATAAAAAATAATTATAAATTTTATTATTAAATTATTTGGATTTAAAATTTACCAAGATAATAGTATTTCAACGATCAAACCTTTTCATTTTAGACTCAATTTTCAAAAATTACCAAAAAACATTGCGATTATTTCAACTCTAAACATAAAAAAACTACATCAAAATCGGTATGAAACTTTAGCACTATGTCATGCCTTTCCTCAAACGAGGTTTAAAAAAGTCCTGTATAGGTGATAGATAACGGCTCCTCATTGCCCTGACATTGCAGAGGTTCATGAGCGACGGTGACCGCTTACCATCAGATCGGCCGTAAGCTCATTAATCTTGCAATAAAAAAAACATACACATTTTCCGTCGGTGGTCAAAAACCAGCAATGTAACCCGAACATTACAACACTATCTATACTGTATAGTTATAATGATAAATCTTATTGTCACCCTATTCGAAGGGTGTGGAATATATTTTTTCGCTTCGAAAACACTTTAACGCTTTAATCTTGGTTATGTTTCGGCCATTTTTGGTTTCGAATTGGAAGGGGAAACAAAAATAATGAAATGAAATGAAATAACACAATTGTTGTAGAGTCTTTTAGGTAAATGCGTGAAAATAATTATTAAATATTATTGTAATGTACTCATTCCTTTTAATTTAGAGATAGATAGAGTAGTCCATCGCCCATGGACCGCTGCAATATCATCGAAGTGTTTTATCGTAAGCTATATAAACTTTTCTTAAAGCTCAAAAAAGGGACAAGTCGCGATCTACAATATATTTATCTATACTAATATTATAAAGCTGAAGAGTTTGTTTGAACGCGCTAATCACAGAAACTACTGGTCCGATTTGAAAAATTATTTCACTGTTGGAAAGTCCATTTATCGAGGAAGGCTAAAAGCTTATGTTGTATTCCTCTGTGACGCAGCCGACATTGCGCGGGTCACCTAGTAAGTACTATATAACTTACTGGAAGTTATCTTCTTAGTAATTTAATTAATACCAAAGCTTTACTAGCTGAAAGATTTTTATCTCGATAAATCAGTATCTTTTTCCAAAACTATTCATTCCTTTCCACAATTTAATCAATCAATACATGCTTGTTTCTTCTACAACCTATTAAGACAAGAAATTGAACCTATAACAAATAACAAGATCCGAACTGAAACCAAATCTCCGCCATAACTCTTGTCCTAAAAACGGGATTCTGGTAACAATAGGACGATTATAAAATATTACCCCGATTTGTAACATATTGTCTGAAGTTCACGACCCTTGGAAATATCTTCGGTCAGATTACAACCTTGAGATCAAATATACTAGATATATAACGGGGTGATAACAAGGGAAACCAACCTATTCACAATGCGGGTAGTTGGAAGTGGAGACTCGCTATAAATACAGGCGTTGGCCGCTGTTATTATTCATTCGTGTCTTAATTGTCGAGGCGAACGGACCTCGTGATGTAAAAGTAATAAACTGTTAAAACTCGTTATTTTGAAGTTTTTATTCAAAAGTGTTGATCATCGAGTTTTCAAGTGGACATTGTGACGTCATTCCTGACAAAACCAAATGAAGATCGACTAATTACAACGTCATTACACCTCAACACACTATTTACGCCGTCATATATGATTGGTAATATATTTTAAAGAAAACTTTTTAGATACAAGCTTTTAAGAGCTAGCTAATACAAGTAAAACGAGTCTAAACACGACGGGTCTATCTTGATTAGCACAAGAGTTCCTATGACCATCTTTCGAATGCATCAGATCAGCGCCATTTTGAAGTTTGAAGTTTTTCGAAAACCGGGAATTATGTCAAATTTTGCTCGCAAGATTCCAAATTTACATAGTTACATCCAGTGCAAGTTAATATAAAGCTTTTAAAATATACAACCAACGTAACTCCTTAAACACTCGCGGTTATCTAAATCACTTACACTATTACTAAACAGGTTCTTACCACGATTATTTTTAATTGAGCCGTTACATACCAAGACTGGTTAAGGAAGCTATTGAAATTTCGAGGAATAGCACTTTTAATCGGGGTGACGGCTTCAAACTATCCTGTATGTGGAATCCAGTGTTAGACGAAAATAAAGCCAAAAAATCTAGTTTTGAGGCGGCAGTCGATACTGTCAGTGTGGTATGTCGAAATGTAAGTTCGAGTTCCAGTGGTACCGGAAAACGAACGAGAAAGAGGGTAGACAGATTTGTCTGCTCTTAATTGACCTACCCGCAGTTCTTCAGTCTTCCCGTGATCATGGTGCTTGAAACAGTGCTGAAATATCGGGACCTCTCAATTAAAAATAATCGTGGTAAGAACCCGTTTAGTAATAGTGTAAACAACGTAACTCCCCTTAGAAGTCGGTCAAAAACAAATATTTGTCGAAATAAAACCTTACTACGCTTCAGAGTAGATAAATTACAGATACATAATTAAACAGGTTTAAAAGCGTCCTAATTCCATGTCCCACCGTAGGGACTTTGTTGGGCGAACGTGGGCTAATTTATTTGACTGAATTTTTGAAACGAAAATCAAATAATTTATGTATTCACTAAGAGACCTAACCTTGGTAATTTATACTAATATTATAAAGAGGTGATGTTATGTTATAGGTAATCTTTAGATCCATTGAACCGATTTCGAAAATTGATTTTCTAATAGGTGAATTAGTAGGCTAATAGCAGGCTGAACAGTAATTTTGAAATTAAATTTTGGTAACTGGATTTTCGTGGTTGTGTAATGGTTGAAGCGCTTCCTTCCGTACGGGAGGTCGCGGGTTTAAAGCTGGCCGGCTTGTACCTCTAAATCTTAATGGTAAAAAGACTTATGTGCAATTTTTCACAACACCGATAACACTAACTTACTTTTATGGCATATTATTCTACTATCTCAATAGTTTAAGAATATCTGCTGTTTTTACAAATATCTTAAAATAAATCCTCTGAATTGCGGTTCAAATGCCACGGAATAGCGACGCAATCAGTATTTTATGAAATTTTGTTACGACGCCATTTTGTACAACATGAATCGTTGTTTAGAGCTCTTTAAATCCTTTAAGCAACAATCTATACAAATTATGGCTTTCTTATGAGAAAGACATAACCTAAATATCATTGTGTTATACTCAACAATTTTTGACCCCTATCTCAAAGGGATAAAGCTTAAGATCCTACAGCAAATTTTCAGTGACCCACCAAGCAAAAATTAGCCTTATTTCTTTAACAATAGAGTTGATACTTTACTTTTGTTTTAAAATGAGGAAAAACGTGGGAATTATTAAGCTATTGTTTTGTTGTCTCTACATAATACGTTGAATACGGTTCAGCGACCTCAAGTGAACCTCAAGTTAACAAAAACTTGAGGTCTTTAATGGAAACCAACGGTGTGTGACCTATGTGGGAATATGGAGGAAAAATTACGGAGCTCAAGCACTCTTCAGAATACTTATCTATACATATAAATAAAAGTAGAGCTTCTGTTTGTAACATGCAAAAACCACATTAGATTATATTAACGGCCCCTCATTGACTTGGCATTGCAGAGGTTCATGTGCGACGGTAACCGCTTATAATCAAGTGGGCCGTAGACTCGTTTGTCATCCTGAAATATTAAAAAAAACATAACCATAACATTTTTACATTTTTGTCTCTTTGTCTATTCTGTCTAATTTCTGAAATGTGACATTATTGGCAGGTAGTCTTATGTGACGCAGACGAAGACGTTTGAGTCAGCTAGTATATAATATGAGTCGTCGAGTAACATAAAAATATAGTCAACTTCATAATCTCTTCCTTTTAGAAAGTCGGTCAAAAACTTAAAATGTTGACTAAAGTATAGAATTAAAGCCTTCCACCATCTAAATCCTTCCACCAAAATGAATCAACCAAACAAGTCCATATCACTCCACAAAACAGCGTATTATTTCTTAAAAACCCAGATAAAAAATCATCAAAATTGATTCATTTAATAGCTATGCGTTTAGGTGAACAGTTCAAATCTGTAATTGTAATGAAGTGCTTCATCTCGCCAGTAATGGCTGAAAGTATTTATTTAAATACATAAAAGATTCTTTTGAATAACGCTCATTTGGCTTTCACGGCGTTTAGACTGTGGTACAAGATATAAGGTTTTTTAATAGTGTTATTTTATTATTGCAAGACACTGCAATGTCAGGGTTTGGTTGTTTTTTTTTAGTTAGAGTAAATCGCCGAATTTCCATACGCCCCACGAGTTGAACCGCACTAAAACCTCTAATCGCTTACACTTAGCGTCCGAGCACCGGTTAAGGACAACACGGGGTTATGCGGGACGGCACGACGCGTTACGCACTAAGGCACTTTTTCCCGTCGCACTGCCCCCGGACGCCGAACCGGCTTTCGCCGACGATACGGCCACCGGCTCTCTTGGTCGGATGGGACCGCGTGTCACTCTCCCACGGAATACCTCGCTGGGTAAGAACCAGCGTGGGTCAGGGAGTGCGGTCTACCATCCCCCGGTTGCTCTGACGTAAGGGCGTGCTGAGCGAGACACGACACCTTCTAAGGCCACCTCTCACATATTCTGCGTTGGGGACCCTAAACTCTTAGATCCCGGTTCCGGCCCCCTGCTCGACGGTGGTGGGTTCCTGCGTGGATAGAAGAGATCTTTCTCATACACCCCGTTACCCTCTTTTGCGAGATGGTGAAAAATAAAGACAAAAAAACACATTCAAACATCGCTTCATCTTATATTTTAACCCACGCTCGGCAAAGGAAACATCGCACAGCCAGAAATCGGTAAAAAGCCATTGATTTTGTATCGAGTGTCATTCGTGAAACAGAATGACGGCCCACTTAACGTCTGAGGGGATTTCCGCCGTATAATTTATTTGATGTCTCGATTTAGCTCGGATCTCGTTAAAAGGGTGATTTTTTTTCGCAACAGAAGAGAATTTGTAAATGTTTTGTGTTGCCAACTTAGAAAGGGATTTTTTGCAAGACAACGAGAGTAATAAATTTATTTGGACACGCGCGGTTACATCACTTACAATATTACTGAACGGGTTCTTATCAGGAGTTTTATTAAATGAGAGATTCCGATATTTCGTTGTTGCAAGCACCATGATCGCGGGAAGATTGAGTACTGCGGATAGATTACTTAAGAGCAAATAAATCTGTCTACCTTCTTTCTCGTTTGTAATTCGATCCCGATATTCAACACAACGCCAGCTTCGGTATTCCCAGAATGGTATGACTTGTCCCTCTTCAAACGAGACTTAATGCCTTTAAATGTAGGTCATAGGTAGCTTCCTTCCTTCAGTGTACTCTGTCATTGCAGAAGTCCATAAGCGACGGAAACTTACGATCGGGTGGCTCGTCTACATGGCAATAAAACGACTTACTGGGCAATTGCTCATGAACCTCTGCAATGTCAGAGCAATGAGGGGCCGTTATCTATCACCTACTTATACTTGTGTTGTTGGTTGTGTTTAAAATATTTTTGATGGTAAGCGGTGAGTTAATAGTTCTTGAAATGTATGCTAAACAGTATTTTTAGATCTACATAGAATATTTATTTTGGTATATTTTATATTGGTATTAGGGGTGTGCGAATAATTCGAACTTACGAATTATTCGTTCCGAATCGAATATTCGAACTACTCGAAATTGGACGAATATTCGAGAGTATCGAATTTGACTACGACGATGCATCGGAATTAGGACAAGAATTTGTATTTTGTAGATAATATCTTGAATGGGTTAGATGTCAGATTTTGTGAAGTTGATCGTGATATTATTTTTAAGATAAGCACTTATCTGGATCCCCGATACAAAAATATTTTTACAAAGAAGAGAAAGTAAAAGAAATTGAAGAAGATATTAAGCTCGAAATTAGGAGATTCTTGATGCCAAATGATGATTCTCAAGAACTTAATGTTTTGATCAGAGAACGTAAGTTTTTACAATCACAGAAATATTTGATTACAAGATTCGAATTATTCGAATTCGAATCGAGATTCGAACGATATTCGCACACCCCTAATTGGTATGTTTAAATTTCGCTTTAACTTCCCAAACTGTCTGTTTACTAATAAAAAGTTTTCCTGCATAATACTACACACAAGACAGGCCAGAATATTATTTATTTTCTAGTTTCTCAAATAGAATTGATAAAACTCGTCATGTTCGAAAAATTTTTTACTCGCAATTTTGACATTAACTAAAATACAACCTTCACAGTAACTAAAAGTCATAAATAAATAAGCCTATTTCCTCATGAATTTATTTCTAAAACACGTGATTAATTCTTTAAAAATTCATAAATTTAGGAAAAAATCACATCTAGCAACATTATCGTTTAACTCCCAGAAACAATACGACCATCAGTTCATTAGTCTTACAACCCAGTGCACAAAACCCCTAATTGTTATAATAAAGTATAAAATATAGTATAAGTAAAGGTTTACGATACGAACGTTATTTTACTAAAACACAAGAAAAATACTTTACAGAAGTCAATGTTATATCAACAGGTCCTAAGTATACCGGTAAAACAAAACGATGAAAACCATTTTACAAGCTTTATATTAACTTGCACTGGATGTAACTATGTAAGTTTGGGTGGAATCTTGCAAGCTAAATTTGACAAACTTTCTTGATTCCGATTGAGCTGACATTTTGCACGCAGATGTATGTCGTGTGACAATCTATACTAATATTATAAAGCTGAAGAGTTTGTTTGTTTGTTTGTTTGTTTGAACGCGCTAATCTCAGAAACTACCGGTCCGATTTCAAAAATTCTTTCACTGTTGGAAAGTCCATTTATCGAGGAAGGTTATAGGCTATATTTTATTTTCAAAAAAATTAGGGATCCGCATGAAAATATCGAATATGTAACAAAAGGTGAAAAACTCAAAACCTATTTATGCGTACGCTGCAAAAACTATTGACAATGGAACAAAATGATGTACTACGGGTTTTTAGGTCTTTTGAAGACAAACAAAAAAGTCCGCGACAGCATATATCTAACTATCATAGTTTAGTCACAATAACCGCTTTTATGTTAATAGAAATAGTATTTCGTCCCGAGATTGAATTTAACGTTAAATGAGTATCGTTATATTAACCCTTATCCAAATTAAGTATTTTGTTATCAAGAGTATTAATGTAGAAGTAAATTACTTTTTGTTTTATTCCAATCGGACTTTTCGTTTAGAAGTTATGACGAGTATAAAACGCAATGAATATGTGCACTTCGTGCCGCGCAAATAATAGTAACGCGACGTCATTGCGAGTACTGTTCGAACCCCTTTGTAACGCAGACGAAGTTGCGCGGGGCAGCTAGTGCAATAATATGACAAGATAGCGCTGATCTGATGATGTATTCAGTAGCCATAGATTTCTTTATTTATTTATTTTCTAAATTAAATTGGACACTTGAAGTGTATAATAACTGTGACTTCATAAAATATATTTGTATGACATTTTATTTCTGTTAAGTTATACTGTGACTACGCCGTAGAAGTTTTATAGAATCGTAAAGAAAACCAATATTGTTGGGCCAACGTTGTCGTAAAGCCAATGTTTGTCATAGCTCTTTGACTAAATAAGCTTTAATTATTATTTTTAATTAGGACTATACAGGAGGTACTTTTTATGATTTTACTTTATGAAAAACGTGGTTGTATGTTTGTGTGTTTGTAGCCTCGTAGTTCCCGAACAGATGAACCGATTTTGATTAAGTATTTTTATGTCAAAAGGGGAAGGTTGTGTGTTTGCATGGATGCGTGTGTGTCTGTATGTAGGTCACGTCACTCCTAAACTGATGAACCGATTTCGATAGTTTTTTTTTGGTTTATAAGCAGAAGGTTGATTTTTTGTGAGTGTGTGCGTCTGTGATACCGTAGCTTCCAAATAAATTAAACCGATTTGATTTCCTTTTTCTTCGTAAGAGTGGATGAAAATTAGTCTAAGATGGCCTCCACTACAAAATGGCCATTTGAATGTGTTTTATTTCTTCAATATTTTATCAAATGAAAGAACATTACATAACAAGGTAATTTTTTTAAATGTTAAATTATTTTTATGTAGTTTTTTAATAATGATATCTTCTTTTTGTTTCAGGTAACTGATATTTTCCGAGGTTTTTTCACAAGTGCTGTCTGGACTCTGTAACACAGACGAAGTTGGGCAGGTCAGTCTAATAAATCACCAGGTCAAACCCACAAATTCCTTTTAACGACCATAAAAATTGTAATTCGTTTAGGAATCCAATCATAAAATAATTTTAATATACTCGTATTCGGCGATCCCTTGAAATCAAATTAAAAAAACATTTCGTAGGTTCCGTACATGTTTGTACGTAATTTATTATTTATTTACCAAAATTATGAGCAAAACCAACTTTCATGGATTTGGAAAGAAAATATTTATTCAAATTCAGGGGTTATCAACTATAGTGTTTCTCTTTTTTTAGAGTTGGAGGAAATCACCAGATTCTCATACGCGCGTTAGGAGATGTGTGGGAGTCGAACCGCACCAAACCCTCCAACCGTTCACACTCTGTGTCCGAATCCCGGCTGAGGCCAGAACTCTACACCGATTTTGATGATAGTTATTAACTAATTTGTTTGAAATCGGTTAAACTTTTTCTTTATTGTATGTAGCCTGCAATGATAGAGGAACATAGTCCAGAATAATATGGAGGGAAAAAAAACTTTAATTGATTCTAAAAAAAACTTGAGAGGTGTCAAGGGACACCCGGATGGAACGAAGTTAATTTCGATTAAAAGGTATCATAATTTTTTTCCTGATGTTCCTTATCGCTCGTAATTTTTTACGCGCGAGATTTTAATCACAGCGCCATCTAGCGATAATCATCTAAAACAAAAAAGTGTCTTGACAACTAAAAAAGTGTCGTAACAACTTTTCGTAAGATCTTTTTCCGTCTAGCGCCCTTTCGATAACGCGCGATAAGTAACTTCGTTCCAATAAAAGTGGTTCTAAGTTATATTTCGTTGGGTCATTCACCCCACTACAGCTGGTGCAAAGTTACAGATCCACCCTGTATATACAGAAGCTTACTTCTGTCAATAATTATTCTGTGCAGACAATTCCTTGTTAAATCATTCGACTTTCTAATTACCTCATTAGACCTACATTTTGTTCGGCATTCGTAAATTTAACTTCAAAGTATTATTATAGCCCTTATGTTCTTAGCAATAAAGTCGAAAGTCTCAATAATTAAACCAATATTATCTTGGCGTTCATAGACGCTATTTAATTGACAAATTTGGGTCGAATTTCAAAGCTCTTAAGTTGATAGGAATAAGGTTGAATTTCGCTCTGTGTTTGGTCCATTTTTTCTTGATGGTTAATTTCGTAAAAGCATTGAAGGGTTCCGGGATGAAAATTTTTGTGCTTGTAAATCGTTAAATACCGTAATTAGGGGTGGGGGTGTTGATTTTTTACCGATTTTGATGATAGATGCGGTTTTATGTCTCGAAATGGGTGAACTTTACGGTATTTTTGTAATCTTCGAACTAAATCGTGTTTGAAAATACAAAATGGCGTCTCATATTATGTTATACGAATTTCAATAAAATTTAAGTTTCTGTTTCGAATATTACAATATATTATTATAATGAGGTTTTTTATGTTTGTCTCCATATAACTTAAGCTAGGCGACTGATTTATTTTTCATGATAATGAAAAGTATTTTTAGGTCTATTATTAAAACGTATAGTTTTTTTTATCTTTGTATAAACTTCGTAAAAATCATACTACTTAGTACCTACTTTAATTATAATTCTTGAAAAATGGAAAACGATTGTAAATATTGATTTAATATTGGTAAAAAATGTTTTACAATTGTCTTTTCAACAAAACTTTCTATCAACGCAGACGAAGTCGCGCATGTCCACTAGTCGTACATAAAAATATTAACATCTCGCCGTTCGTCGTCTTAAAACCATTCATCCAGAACAAAGTATCGAGATTATGTTTTATGTTCCGACGACGATGTTCAAGGAAATGTACCCAGCTTATCATTTTTACTGTAAAATAAATTTAAAAATGAATTTACAAAAAATACAATGAAAAAGTACAATCTCTCTTCTGAGGAGACCTGAGCCCAACAGTGGGCAGTAATGGGTTGGTACAGTACAGTACAATGAAAAGATAAACCAATTCCAAAAATAAAATTAGTTTCATATTTTAGTTCACTTCGGTTTGGATTAGGTTACATCAAACTAAGGACGGCGCGACGGGAAAGAGTGCCGAGCGCGTAACGCGTCGCGCTGTCTCTCATAAGTCCGTGCTGGGTTCTGGCCTCAGCCGGGGTTCGCACGCTAAATGTGAGCGGTTGGAGGTTTTAGTGCGGTTCAACTCCAACATATCCAGTGATTTCCTCCATCTCGAAAAAAAGACATCAATCCTTTATAGTTGGATTTGAAATACATCATAGTTTATTTTTCTTTTAGTCAAGTTCTTTCATTTGTTACCTAAATTGAAACAATTAATAATTGCTTGTAAAAAACACAGAAGACCAATATTTGGTATATTTTTATTTAATTTAACTTAGACCAATTGTCTGTACATATTTGTCTTTTTCATTGCATGATAGATAAACGAGCATACAGCTCATCTGATGGTAAGCGGTCACCGTCGTTCATGAACCTCTACAATGTCAAGACAGGTCGTTATCTATCACCTACTTATACAGGATTTTTCTTAAATCTCGTTTAAATCTTTATGACTTGATTTCGTTTAAAATTACCACCAAAATACGTCATTTTATGATTATTTGCCAAAGACCAATATTGGCAAATGCATTATTTGAAAACGTAATCAAAATTTCAAAAACACAGTCTTGTGTAGAACAGTTCAACAGACGGCATATTACAAAAGTAAATTTCCACTCACCGTCTCAAACGTTTCCCAAATGTACCATCTCTGATATTTTGTCTTCATTCTAGCTATTTTAAAATGATCTCTCTTGTGACCAAACTTCACTAGAAAGTGCTATTTATTTACGCTGAAATCTTTAAAACTACTTAACCGATTTTGATGCGGTTTTTTGTAGTAAATAGAACTTTTCAAGGGGAAGGTTTATGTGTATAATACATGCATAATATAGTATTAAATACTAACAATTTTAGAGGTTTTTGATGTGATGACATAAACACACAAATTTGTCTGCTTACATACCAAATGCAGTTTCAACTCTCTTTTTGTGACGCTGACGAAGTTGTACAGGTCAGTTAGTTTCTGACGAATGCAGCTGGTTAAAGACAGGTCTTCTTAAGATGGTTATATGTGGCAGAAACCTGTTTATTTTGACCTGTATTCGGCTTCTAAGTTTTAAAGAATGAGTGTCTACGTCAACTGGTGGTTATGAAAGGTGTTCCTACAAAAGATTTGGTTCAGATATTGCAGTTATATTTCTTGGTAAACAGTCTTGTTTTATTTTTATTTTGCGGCTTTCAAGAAATTCTTTTTGAGTTTAATCTTGGTTAAGTTATTTGAAGTTATTTGATTTGTGAACGCAATATTATTTTAGCTTATTGAATGTCATACGGCTTTAATTGGGTTTGGTAAGTAATTGCATGAAATTTTATAGGTTAGAATCTAAAACTGCTTGTACTAAGGTAATATGAAAAAAACGAAAAAAAGAGCAATTGCTTTACTCAAATAATAAGGCTTTAAAATTACAATTATAATGATATCCTCATTTTTGTAAGTCGGTCAATTAAAATTATCCTATCTAATAAAATTAGTAACTAACAGGTCCATGAGCAACAGTAACCACTTACGATCAGGTGGATCTTTGAAGTGGCAATGGGCAGGACACATTGTGCGAAGAACGGAGGGCCGATGGGGCCGAAAAGTTCTGGAGTGGCGGCCACGAACCGGTAGGCGCAATGTTGGTAGACCCCCCACAAGATGGACCGACGATCTGGTTAAGATCGCGGGAGATCACTGGATGCAGATGGCGCAGGACCGGTCGATGTGGCGAGGTTTGGGGGAGGCCTATATCCAGCAGTGGACGTCTATAGGCTGATGATGATGATGATGATGATCAGGTGGCCCGTTTCTCTGTCTATAACAGTAAAAGTTACTACGTTAGGTAGATTAGTAGTAAAGTAGCTATACTATTTTAGCTACAAATTTTCCTAATACAACCTTCGTATTGAGACCATTCAAGGTGCTCCACAGATAAATAAAAAACTTTATTGAAACCCTCAAAGAAATAATTCACTAGAACCTACTCTGTGTTCCGAAACATTTCGTTGTCTTAATTTAAATTTACACAAACTCTCGGCTCTCGTAAAATAGCTGAAATAAAACAAAGCAACCATCTTAGGGCAAGGATCGATCCTTTGAGGGGCCTTTTTGAGGTTATCTAGTGTAGAAACTATCTAATATTATATTACTATTGTCTCCAAAATCAAAATAAATACTCTTATTTCCTACTAACACTAAGTTTTTTACAAAAATACTCTTTAGGTTAAAAAAAATGTCTTAAGTGACAGAGAATCCAATATTGCAAAATGTGTAAATTTAGAAAAAGAAATCATTTTCTTTCACACAATCTACCAATCTCTAATTATGTCTTCCTCTCCTCTAACATCCATCTACTTTCAAATTCTGCGTTCGTTTTCTTCATTTGCGTTTAACTGGGTAAAAATCTCAGTTGGTCACAGATAGGTACTTCACCTACAGTCAAATAATAACTAAAGTATGCACTTAATAACTAACACTAAAGCATTTAATAATATAGATATGATAAGAGGTTTGAAAGAAATGAAGATTTCCCTAAAGTCCACTTAAAAAGTGTTGCTAGAGCATCGAAACGCCTTCGCCATCGGCGGAATTCATTAAAACTGGCCAAGCAAAAATTAGCAAACTTTCACAAATCATTAATCTTAGCTAAGAAAAATATTGGACGACTGTGAAGTCGCTTCCTGGCAAAAAAAGTTTTACGTAAATACGCGTTTAAAAATTAAAATTTATGATCTCACAGTGACGAAGCCCTTAGGAGTCGTAAAGTATTAGCTTTCATACACAAGGGAAATGTAAAGTAGATCGAATCCAACAGGTAAAACATTAAGGAATATTAGCTAAGTAGAATAAAATTCGTAGATGTAATCTAAAAATACTGTGGAGCGCTCGTCTACTGCACTACGCATGACAGCACTCGGCTACACGCTGTAGAGCGCTCGTCTACTGCACTACGCATGACAGCACTCGACTACACGCCGTAGAGCACTCGTCTACTGCACTGCACATGACAGCACTCGGCTACACGCTGTAGAGCGCTCGTCTACTGCACTACACATGACAGCACTCGACTACACGCCGTAGAGCACTCGTCTACTGCACTGCACATGACAGCACTCGGCTACACGCTGTAGAGCGCTCGTCTACTGCACTACACATAACAGCACTCGACTACACGCTGTAGAGCGCTCGTCTACTGCACTACGCATGACAGCACTCGACTACACGCTGTAGAGCGCTCGTCTACTGCACTGCACATGACAGCAATCGGCTACACGCTGTAGAGCGCTCGTCTACTGCACTACACATAACAGCACTCGACTACACGCTGTAGAGCGCTCGTCTACTGCACTACGCATGACAGCACTCGACTACACGCTGTAGAGCGCTCGTCTACTGCACTACACATGACAGCAATCGGCTATAGTACTCGGCTCTGTAGAGGCCGACTACGACTGTCTATGGCTCGCATAACAGATCATTAATCATAGAATTATTAATTTCGCACAACGCTTCGTCCTCGATTACATCAGATATGTAAATAAAAAGCCATAAATTCAATTTAATTCGGATGTCGGTCGGTCGGTGCGCTGATTGCGCGGAAATCAAACGGTTTAGTGGCAACACTGATTATATGTTTGTGTCCGCACAGAATGTATAGGGTTGACTGTTATTAATGACATATTTACTGCTGATTGCGGCTTACTCTGCTGCGGTGGATTACGCCTGATTTAGTAGCGTTTAATAAGATTAACAACT
Organism: Trilocha varians; assembly: GCA_030269945.2. NCBI lineage: Eukaryota > Metazoa > Arthropoda > Insecta > Lepidoptera > Bombycidae > Trilocha > Trilocha varians. The sequence continues at coordinate 318,975 of AP028279.1, forward strand.
GATGAAAGGATATGAGATAGTGTATCGATTTTGATTAAATTTAGAACAAAGAGAAGGAATCGGAGAAATCACCTCTCACTCTCACCACTGTAACTCCTGTGTAGGTGGGATCCGATCATCGTAATGACTGCGGTGAAGGCCAGGAACACGACGGAAAAGTAACTTGTCTTGGCCACGTAAAAAAATTAATCAGGAGGTGATAGAAAATCTTTTTTTTATTTTATTACCTGCTACAAGTATAGTTGATGAGAAGTGGCTATCAGAAAAGATGTCGAGAAGCTTCAGCTATAGCCTTTTTTTTTTAAGTATAATAAGTACCTATGTAGACAAACTTACGGTCCACCTGACAGTATGTGGTTACCTTCAATCTTTAAGGATATCTTTATTTAAACCATATTAATATTATATTTAATTCAAGTACCAAAATTAAGCTCTACAATTAGCGATGAAATGCCAACGCAAAAATGTAACTTCAAGTTTGAATTAAATATTGGCCCAACATATTTGGCAAACATTTTGTACAAATTAACCTTTGAAAATGAAGTGTCCCTGTAAGTAGGTCACCTCAAGTGTTTCAACTTACATACACGAGGCAAGCTGAAACCACCCTTAAAGGTATAAAGATAGGGTATTTTTTCCTATGTAGAGATGACGTCATTTTCTTTAAGGCGACTACTAAGATGGGTTGTAGCTGGCTTTTATTACTTTTGGAGATAATTATTACATTAAGAATCAATACAATAAAAATGTATTGTTTGTTTAAGTTGCAGCTTTGAATGCTAAATGCTCAATTATCCGCAATATTACTGTCAATATTTAAAACAGAGAACGTTGGTAGCTTTGTTGAAATATTGTCAATATTTTTTTTCCAAAAGTATTGACGTTACCGTTTCCAGATATTATAGCATTTAGAAGCGATGTAAAAAATAATCACATTCGCGAATACTCTACTGTTTTGAATATTCTTTAATTTATAATTTGGCTCTTCAGTATCACGTGACATTAGAGAGATCCAGGAGCGACGGTAACCACTTACGATCAGGTGGTCCTTTACCTCATTTATCTGTTATTCGAATACTTTGACAACAGTACCGTGGATGGAAATAAAACCAGACAGAGACAAAATAAAGGTCTCATCATGGTCTTTCAAATGATCAAACTACAATAAACAAAATGAGCCCAAACACGATGTGTTGCGGATTCTAACAATACAGATTGATTTTTAATTAAAATCAGACGTAAATAATATAAATTTTATTTTACACTTTTGTTACATTTTCTTTTCAGTAATTAAATTTTGGCGGAAATTCTTCGCTCTTCTTTTTTCATGGCAACGGCAACACACGCGTTATGCCAAACACAACTAAATAGGCTGTATATAAAATTAACATGCTCCAACACGATGAGTCTATGATCTTCCGTTCTCAAGATAATTTTCAAGGAAATTGGTGGAGGAGAGACAAGTTCTTTCCTCGTTCTAGGATATCTAGATACAGCTATCTTGTCAGTCAAAAACGTTGAACTTTTGGTATAGATGTGAGGATCATTGGTAATTTGTTCAGGCACATCTTAAAGTTGAATCCTATGTGTTGTTAATAGGTTTTATTTATTTGAAATTTTTGTTTCTTAATTTTTGAAAATGATTTGTCATAAAAACAATTTCTTTTATAAGTAAAAATGTACAGTTTTTAGTTTGGTTTTTATTGTGATAGAAAAAACATGGAATATATTTTTTTATGACCAAGCTCCAGAGTTTTATTATCATTTAAAGTGCATCTTGAGGGATTTCCAACACTATGTATATTTGTGTATTTAATATATAAGTTTTCTCTCAAGTGTGTATTAGGATTTAACTTACAACTTTTTTACTTTAACTTACTTACTTATCTTAGAATGTCGAAAACAAATATTCGTTTTCACATTTGAAAATGTCCATGTATTGTGGAATATTTGAGATAAAAATCATTTGAAACCAAAAACAAACATTTTTATATCATAAACTGAAACCAGTCTAATATGATAAAATTTCCCGAAATATTTTTCGGGAAACTCTTAATTTTCAGTGGAAATTGTGTAAACATTTTACCTTTTTTCCCGAAATAAATCTGTGTTTTACGTTTACTTTATACAAAGACTTTTATGTACGAGTTGCGACAAAGTCATACACAACACGAACAGAGTAAAATGATTTTAATTTCACTTATTTTAATCTATTTGAAGAAGAATGAGTTAAAACATTTTTATTGACATGCAGGCGAGCCAATGAGCCACTGATGTTAAATTGTTACTGTAACTTTCAGAGGTTCATGAGCGAACCTTTGAAATTTCAGGGGGCACTATCCCACCTATGAACTCTTCAAGCCTAGTTTAAATTACTTCATTTTAACTCATTTAAATGAGTTTTAGGAAGAATAAGTTAATGATTATTATTAATTCTAATACATTATTTCGTTTTATTACTTCGCAATACATTTGCATGTGATTTTTAGAAAGATAGTGATTCAAGAGGGAAGTTTATAAGTAAAATACAAGCATAATATAGTAGAGAAGCGTTGAAAATTTTAGAGGTCCTTGACGAAGGTATGAAATAGTTATAAGAATTTAATTCTTTTAGTCCATTAGTTATGTCATTATAAGTTATAATTAGTTCTTAGCTTTAAGCATCATTGCACATAACTTTTTATCCACTGTAACTGTGTACAAAATTATTTTTAACGCTGCGACTTTTTTGTTGTTCAGTCGCAAGTTAAAGTCGCACGGTGTACGCTTAGTCCTTTACAGCTTAACAAAATTTAATTATTCAGAGCGCGCCACCTGTCTCCCGACTGAATGAATTGAATATAAATGGACGCCAATCGGTCATTTTGTTTTTATATACATTTGATAACAGTCAAATTACTTTAAAATTTGTTTACAATGTTATTTGATGAAATAATAGAAATCCGAGCTTATTTTGCGCAAATTTTTTCCAACTTTTTTCCAGCACCGTAAATTTATAATCTTGAATATCCTGACTAAAATATACATGTATGCCATTGTTTACAATATCAGATACTGCGAGGCCCATAGTCGACAAAACTTCAAACCTGGAACTGATTTTGATAATCGTTTTATCATACCTTCAAGTATTATATTTTACTTTAAGTTTTTAAATATTATACTGTTTAAGTTTTTTTGCAAGATCGATAAACAAGCTTACGGTCCACTTAATGGTAAGCGGTTACCGTCGCTCATGGACCTCTGCAGTGTCAGGGCAAAGAGGGGTCGTTATCTATCACCTACTTATACAGAACTTTTCTTAATCCTCGTTTAAAGAGGGACACAAACTTAAGTAAGCTATCGAATTTAATTTAATATGTAAATATGGACGCCATCTGACGGTAAGTGGTCATATTTTGTAGGATAACGTAATGAGATGATTTGTATGTATGGTCGCACTTGGGTTGAATTAATGTAGGTAATTATATTAATAGTTGAGCATACTTCGTCTGCATTACAGTTTTGTAAGACATGCCCAGGATAGAGAGAAATGGCGAAAACTGAAGGAGGCCTATGTAAATGGACAACCTGGCAACAACAACAAAAATATACATAGATATTATAATTTAATTTATAAGTCAGAGATTAAAGGTTATTATTTTTTTTATTTATTTTATTTTTTATATATCTCACTTATACAATTATTAGGGATTCAGCACTGTTAGATTTTAATAAGACCTACAAACCCGTAATACATCATTTTGTTCTATTATCAATATCTATAGTTTATTTTTTATTTAGTTTAAAACGGTCCAGTAGTTTTTGAACATATTCATTACAACCAAACAAAGCTTTCCTAATTTACAATACGTGTAGATTTATTCATTAAATTTCTAACTAACTTTCTAACTAACTAACTAAATGTTTCGTATCAAAATATTTTATTTCAAACTCCAAAATCGACCTCTTGTTAACAACAGTCGTTTTGAATTACAATCCAAAAGTCGTGGTTGAAGTAAACTGATCTCTTGTCTTTAAAACAACACAACAAAGTTAAATTTCGTTTTTTCTTCTTACATCGCAAAAACTCTTTGTGACGCAGACGAAGTTCATGAAACTCAACCAGTTAAATTTACATTTTTTACAAGCTTTTTATTAACTTGCACTGGATGTAACTATGCGACTATGTATCTATATACTAATGTACCTATGTAAGTTCGGGTGGAATCTTACGAGTCAAATTTGACAAACTTCCCGTTGCCTGGTTGATCTGACATTTTGCACTCAGATGTATATCGCGTGACAATGTAATAATATGAAATGACGCTGATCTGATGATGGATTCGGAAGGTGGTCATAGGAACTCCTGTAGTCAACAAGATAGACCTGTCGTGTTTGGGGTAATTTACTTGTCTTGGCTAGCACTCTACTGCTACATCATATTTAGGATCTTAAAAGCTTGTATTTAAAGTTTTCTTTCAAATAAATTATTAATATTTAGAAACGTATCAATTTACGTAGTATGGGTGAAGGAATTATTTTAAGTAGGGGCGCGGGAACTTCGCGTTACGCCATCTGTATGTCACACCGTTATGTAATCTATAGGTATAATTTATGACATATTTGTAATATTTATTAACTGGTTTACATATGCAAGTTCTTCTATTATACACAGTTTGTTTTTAAATGGCTGGGCCGATATAAGCAGGTATTTTAATGGCAGACAGCAGGACATGCTACTTCTAACCTTATTTTTATGAAAAATATCTCTTCTCCCCAAATACACAAACTTACATGGGACATCTATTGTTTATTTAGTTAATAAATTCTTACCAAATGCAAAATCGTATTACTTCTAATACTATAATTGATAATACACATAAAAAAAATCTACATCCATATATTATTATTATTTAGTGCCTGGTAAAATTACCTCTTATCCTATATTTGAATTCAAACAGGCAGTCACTAAAACACTTCAAAAGCTCTCGTATATAGACACCGAAAAGTTGTTGACTATAAACTACTGAGTTTCACACACACACGCCCGCGCCCGCACGCACACACACACGCACAAAAACACACACACACACACACAGACATACTCATACATATCACTCAATTTATTCCTACCTTCTCATTTGTATTTGCTCACCTTTTACAAAATCCTCAAATTTATAGTAGGTCTATTTTGTTTTTGTTAGATCTTTTATTTTCATTTTCTTTTTCTTTTTGTATAATAGGTAGCTATTACATTTTACTACATCGACATGTCCGTCTTGGTTATTGTAAAGGAGCCCCGTAGCACAAGCTACAGCTAAGTACGCGACTCGCTGTTTTAAAACACAAATGTAAACTGTAATAGTAAAAAAACCATAAAATACAGTTACAGATCATGAATGTTTCGAGAAAACGCTCTTTATAGATATAACCAATTTTACTAATTTATTTGTTTGTTTGTCATCTCCGATTGACTTTTATTATTAACACACTCAACATCAAATATTATTGGATTCGCGAAAACAAAGATATTGTTTGATACAGGAAAAGAAAACAACAATTATGATACAGACGTAAAACTAAAGAATATTACAGAAATAGAACTTAATGCATATAATATCATCTTTTAGTAAAAACTGAACGTTGGACCTAGGTTCAGCAAATTTGACTTTTAATTACAATCTTTAATACAAAAATTAATTGCAATATGTATTGGTAAGCGCATAACTCAATAACTCCTGGAGCAATGTTACTAATTTGTGAAGGTTTATTGAAGTTCAAGGATGATTTTTACGATAAAACTTTGAATAATTGCCTGAAAAAAAGTTGCTGTTTAAGGTTCACGCAGACACCGTCACAGTAACTAGTCTATAATATAAAATGGCAGTATTTTTGTCTATGATTAAGATGTAGTAAGAGTCTAAAAATTCGGTGAAACATTCAGTCATGCTACATAGCGGTGTGACGTCAGGACATGTTGATTTTTTTTAGAGATTTGAGAATAAAACATCCGCGTGTATAGAACCCTTCGCGCTTTAGAGATCTTACATTATAAGCTGACTTGATGAATGTCGCAGTCGTTATGAAAAATGGGAGGAGGGGATAATACTCAGAACAATCTTTGTTATAAAGTATTATTTAAAGTCGCTACATGAACCTTATCCGTAGTACCAGTATCCTCTCCTCAATAGTCTGTGTGTCTATTGATCAGACGATACGTGTGACCACCTCTAGCTACTGCTACATGAACCTTAACTCATCCGTAGTACCAGTATCCTCTCCTCAATAGTCTGTGTGTCTATTGATCTGACGATACGTGTGACCACCTCTAGCTACTGCTACATGAACCTTAACTCATCCGTAGTACCAGTATCCTCTCCTCAATAGTCTGTGTGTCTATTGATCTGACGATACGTGTGACCACCTCTAGCTACTGCTACATGAACCTTAACTCATCCGTAGTACCAGTATCCTCTCCTCAATAGTCTGTGTGTCTATTGATCTGACGATACGTGTGACCACCTCTAGCTACTGCTACATGAACCTTAACTCATCCGTAGTACCAGTATCCTCTCCTCAATAGTCTGTGTGTCTATTGATCTGACGATACGTGTGACCACCTCTAGCTACTGCTACATGAACCTTAACTCATCCGTAGTACCAGTATCCTCTCCTCAATAGTCTGTGTGTCTATTGATCTGACGATACGTGTGACCACCTCTAGCTACTGCTACATGAACCTTAACTCATCCGTAGTACCAGTATCCTCTCCTCAATAGTCTGTGTGTCTATTGATCTGACGATACGTGTGACCACCTCTAGCTACTGCTACATGAACCTTAACTCATCCGTAGTACCAGTATCCTCTCCTCAATAGTCTGTGTGTCTATTGATCTGACGATACGTGTGACCACCTCTAGCTACTGCTACATGAACCTTAACTCATCCGTAGTACCAGTATCCTCTCCTCAATAGTCTGTGTGTCTATTGATCTGACGATACGTGTGACCACCTCTAGCTACTGCTACATGAACCTTAACTCATCCGTAGTACCAGTATCCTCTCCTCAATAGTCTGTGTGTCTATTGATCTGACGATACGTGTGACCACCTCTAGCTACTGCTACATGAACCTCAGCACTCTTTCACTATTGTGAATTGATTTTCCTCATAACCTTCACTAACCAGCTATCAGATTTCGGTGAGGAAATTAACTAGATAAGTGTATATTCACGAGTTACCCTCATCATCCTTCAATAGAGTCGGGCTCGGTCGAGAATCTTTGACAAGCAATTATCTGATAAAATTCTCACCTTTTGCCTTAAGTAAAAGCTATTTATTTTCAGGCAGGTTGTAGGCGTTAAAAAGTATTAAAAGGACCCTTAAAGGTCTATCTATCTGTCTATCCATCTTTTTTACCATGTGCCTACAGAAGAGTCTACAGGCCACCTGATCGTAAATGACTATTGCCTCGCAATGTCCTCTAACATTACACAAGTCCATGAGCGATGGCAACCACATAAAATCAACGCTATCAACGTCTAATACAATAGTAACAATACAAGAAAAGCTATAATCAAACATATTGCTAGAACAATTGCGAACATGAAATTTCCAATAAAAATAAAAACATCCCTCGTATATTTTACCATCACACCACCCGTTGCTGATGCCCTGTCCCTTCACCTACTAAAATAAAAGGTACAAAATTACTTTTTTTATGTATGACAGATAAACGAACCTATAGCCAACGATTTACAATAACTTTATTATTAAAATAGATGGTAACTTCGTCTCGTCTATAAAAAGGCCTTTTTTAAGATTTTGTATATCGTGTCAAAAAAAGTCGTGGTGGCGGAGTGGTCGAAGCGCGTCCTTCCGAACGGGAGGTCGCGGGTTCAAATCCTACCGGCTTGTACCTCGAAATCTAAATGTGAAAAAGATTTATGAGCTATTTTTCACAACACCACTGGCTAAAAACGGTGAAGGCAAACATCGTGAGGAAACCTGCAATATCGGAAAAGGGTTATAAAAATCCTTTGAAGATATGTGAAGTCTCCAATCCGCACTGGGCAAGCGTGGTGGACTATGCCTAATCCCTCTTCTGAGGAGACCTGAGCCCAACAGTGGGCAGTAATGGGTTGGTACAAGTATATCATGTAGAAGTAAAGTACTAGCCAAAATAAGTAAAACGAGCGGAAATACGCCATCATCGGATAACCTTCTTAGTACCATATTATTGCTGTCCCGCGATATATGTATGTATCTATGTATGTAGGAGCCAAAAAGAAAGTTAGGGAGTGGTTGATGAAACTGTCCTACAGCGAAACTGAGAGGATATTTGAGTCGTCACAGTGATTGGAATCCGATTCATAATTTCGTGGTTTTATTCATACTAATAATAGCTCACTTCATTAAGACAGACGAGCTAACGGGTCACCTAATCATAAGCGGTTACCGTTGCTCATGGACCTCTGCATTGTCAGGGGACACTATCCTGTAACCTATGACCTATTTTAAAGGACTAGAAAGTCATGTAATAAGGGTTTAACAAATCACACCCAAGTTATAAGCAAGCCAATAAAATAAGAAGTAAGATTAACAAGAAAACGTGGAATAAAACCACGTAACGAGAGCTAGAAATAAAACTCTTTTACTATTCAGTTTCGCTGACTGGGCTATGCTATACCTCAAGGTGATGGGCTATGGTCTAAGCTATAGACGACTAGTGGGCCCGCGCAACTTCGTCTGCGTTTAAATATAACGTAAAATTTAGAGAAGATTGATAAAGTTGACAAAATTTAATCATTTATTTAGCTAGCTGAATATCATATCTCAGTAGAGCCAAGACAAGTAAAATGAGCCCAAACACGACGGGTCTATCTTGAGCACAAGAGTTCCTATGACCACCTTCCAAATCCATCATCAGATCAGCGCCATTTTGTCATATAATTGCATTGTCACGCGATATACATCTGCGTGCAAAATGCCAGCTCGGGAACCGGGAAGTTAGTCAAATTTACCCCACAAGATTCCACCCGAACGTACATAGTTACATCCAGTGCAAGTTAATATAAAGCTTTAAAACACGCTTTTCTCTTCCATTTATCCCACAGCTGTAAGTCAGCCATCAAAGTAAAGGTTTGCCTTGGAGCCGTTAGCGTTTACGATTCAGCTGTAGTTTGCTGTTCGCGGTAATTGTGGATCAATAACGTGAACTATTTCTTATAAATCTAACATTTTATTAGTACTGGCTGATTTCGATCAGTACCATTTATAGGTGGACCGATTTCGGTGATACATTTTGTTTGTGATTTAAGATAGATAGATAGATAGAAAATTCTTTATTGTAACACCACATAGAAATACAATTATAGTGATGTTGTACAAATAATACAGTGTGACAATTGGCGGCCTTATCGCTCAAAGCGATCTCTTCCAGGCAACCATGTAAGGAAATAAACTTATTTAAAAATACAGAGCGGGGTATAATTAAAGAATTAAAAGACTCATAAAACTTAACTTAAACGAAAGAAAAATAATAAAGAAAACAATAATTAATAATATACAATTAACTTACTTCCTAGATATTATAATTAAATGTAGTTCAAACTGTAAGTTTTTTAAATACCTCCAAGGAGGGTGACTGTCTGATCTTTAGCGGCAGAACATTCCACAGTTTAACAGCTTTCACAGTGAACGAATTGCCGTAAAAAGCAGTAAGAAGTACTGACATTGATAAAGATCTGATATTTTTGAGTTATTCTTTGAAAAAATAAAAGAGACCCCTCCAAAGGCGATACCTTTTATATGAAATAAAAATCATACAAATCGGTTAACTTAAACTATATTTATTCTCAAAACGCTCAACTTGATAATCAAGGAAATTGGTAAAAATAATTATAAAGAGTATTATAAAAAGTATAAAATAGTATAAAAAGTATTATAAGCTCGTAAGACTCTCAGAAAATAAATAACTAAACATGTACAGCTAATCGTGAAATCATTTTTTTTTATTGCCATGTAGGCAGACGAGCCAACGGCCCACCTGATCGTAAGTGGTTACCGTCGCTCATGAACCTATGCAATGTCAGGGGACACTGAGGGGTCGCTACCTACGATCTAACTTTAAGGACCCTCCTCAAGCCTCGTTTGAAGAAGGACAAATCATAGCGCTCTGGGAATACCGAAGAGGGGAGCTCATTCCATAGCCGGATGGTGCGTGGCAAAAAAGTTACTTGTCCATAAATGGCATTTTTGAACCAACCTCCAAAAGTACTTGTTCGATATTTATTTATTTATTTATTATATTGAATTGAAAATTCAATAAGACAAAACGCCGGTCATCACATCATATGAAAAAAGAATCAATCAAAGATTAAAGTTGTGTTAAAAACGGTTAACTTAATAACCTCTTTTGGTCGTCGATATTCCTAAATTTCATTTCCCAATAATTCACAGATGCTAAGTTATTTAGTATTATAACAGTTAACTTGTAAACGACAGAATCTGTCTGCTTCAAAAAAAAATCATCTAAATCGGTTCACACAAAGTAAAGTAATGCTATTAAATTAAATTTCTTTCTCCAATAATTCACAGATATTAAAGCCTGTGAAAGGTATTATAATAATTAACTTGAGCCAATTATCTTTGGAGAGGCAGTTCAGTAAAAAGATCTCTTTTAAAATATATTCCTAACGAAGGAAATTCAATGAGAAGGTTGTCAACGATGTTTAATGAAAGGGTTCTGTATAAGAGTTTTATTTTTAGATCTGTATTGGCTTTAGAAATTAGTAAATTGGTTGTGTTTTTTCTTTATATTTTATGTTACTAGCGGACGCGTGCAACTTCGTCTGCGTCACTTTTAATTAAATGCCCATAAATTTCTTTAAACACTCGCGGTTATCTACATCACTTACACTATTACTAAACGGGTTCTTACCACGATTATTTTTAATTGAGCGGTCCCGATATTTCAGCACTGTTTCAAGCGCCATGATCACGGGAAGACTGAGGAACTGCGGGTAGGTCATTTAAGAGCAGGCAAATCTGTCTACCCTCTTTCTCGTTCGTTTGCCGGTACCACTGGAACTCGAACTCACATTTCACGATACTGTCAGTGTGGTATGTCGGACCGCTCAGTTAAAAATAATCGTGGTAAGAACCCGTTTAGTAATAATGTAAGTAAAAGGCCTATGTTCTTTCTCAGAGTCAAAAGATTGTCTGTGCCAAATTTCATCGAAATCGGTTGAGGGGTTTAAGCGGGAAAGCTTAACAGACAGAGTTACTTTCGTATTTATAATATTAGTAGGGATTCATAGGTGATTTCATTGGAAATGATCTGTCGAATATAAATTAGAACCACTGTTTCAAAATCATATGCTATAATAGTCATATACCATGATATAGAAATATTTATTTGTTTCCAAAAATAAAAGTCTTCCTAAGTTACAAATCCTATACAGACTTATAGTTTTTGGAACGAAGTTCCTTATCGCGCGTTATCGAAAGGGGGCTAGACGGAAAAAATACTTACGAAAAGTTGTAACGACACTTTTTTTGTTCTAGATGATTATGGCTAGATGGTGCTGTGATCAAAATCTTTTAAAACACGTTTCTTATTTTTGTTTTAGATGATTATCGCTAGATGGCGCTGTGATCAAAATCTTTTAAACCACGTTCCTTATCGCAAAAAAAATTATAAGACATCTTTTAATCGAAAGGAACTTCGTTCTATTCGGGTGTCCCACGACACCTCTCAAGTTTTTTTTGACATAATATATTTCGGGAACAAATTACTATAACGAAGAATTTACTTTTTCCATTTTAAAAGGTAAAGTGATTAAGTCTTGTTCTTAATTGTTAGTGAACCGAGTTAAGTTTTTACTGTTCAAATATAAAATTGATTATTTATTTATTCAAAAAGTACAAGTTATAGTTTTTGTACTTCGTACTACCTAGTACTTTTTACTTCAACGAATTCCAAAAAGTACAAACTTCTAAAAAAAATGGTTTTTCAATTAAATTTTCAGAACGGAACCCTAAAAAAATAACTAATATCGTAATAAATTACCTGGTGTCAACTACCGCCGTTCTAATAAACTTGACGTCAACCGAAACTCGCCCCTAACTGCCCGATTATAGAGGCTATATTCCTTTACGATGGTCATTATTCAAATGACACAGCAAGGAACATTGCCCCTAATGACTCTTGACTTAAGACCGAAATTCCCGTGCAACTTAAGTCTGTGGATTAAGGCTGAGTTTTGCTTGTTTTTTGTCGATAGCTCTTGAAGAGCTATAGGTATAAATCTTAAGGGATTATGCATAAGCTGACAGCCCACTTGATGATAAGTGGTTGTCTGGAAAATTGTGAAAATTATTAGGAAGAGAAAGTCATTATGGTGAAATTTTAAGCAGGATATTTTTTTTATACGTCACCGCGTTTATACCATTCGAACGTGCTTTTAAAAAGTGTAGGTATACCGTTTTTACCCTAATTTTACCCTTTTTCAATAAACAGACAGTCATAGTACAAAATAATTTATTTTAAAGACAACTTTAAAACAAGCTTTCATGATCCTGAATATCAGAATATCATGTGATCAGCGCCATTTTGTATTGTCACGCGATACCTATACATCGGTGTACAAAATGTCAGCTCAATCGGAAAATGGTAAATTTGTCAAATTTAACTTGCAAGATTCCACCCGACCTTATATACAGAGTTACAACCAGTGCAAGTTGCTATAAAGCTTGTAAAAAAACATATTAAAATACTCGGATATTCTAAAACAGTTCTTAACTAATTCAAAATAAGGTTGTTATTAGACTAATTTGTATTTATATTAACAAAATTAGAAATTAATTTCATACCAATTTCCGTCCTACGCACATAAATTTAGGGATCAATTTCCTTTGATTTGTCAAACGAAAAGCAAATTGAATTTTGGCGTGTTCGAAATCATTATTTGAATTAATTGGCGGTCAATTTCGATGATTGCACCGTATTATATTACAAGCCATTTTAACCTTTATCCTAAATAACATAAAGTTCAAATTTCTATTCATAATTATAATTTGATACCATTTTCGAGTGCTGACAGGATTTAGGTCGTTAAAGATTGTAAGTTAAAGACGATAATTGCTTGTATTAAATGTCATGGCCCATTAGATTATATTAGCGTTCGATTTTTCTTAAATTGTTGTTCAAGAGATTATAGTCTTTAAAACAGCAGAATTAAAGACGAAAGTACCTTGTACTATTTAATGGTTTTTCCTTATAATTTTACATAAGATTTTGATATTTATGTTGTGAAGTGTAAAAGTGAAAATTGCTTGTTAGATGAAAGATAACAAAATTATATATTGAGTATGAAATTGTAGTTTACATGCTTTTACTAAGAGTTAAATGGATTTAGGGTACTCAACCCAATTAAGAGCGTAGGCCAATTAATGATAACTGAAAATTGTAGTCAATTACGACTATTTTCTTATATTTTCTGTAGATAAATAAATAGTAAAATTTATACCACTTTCAATAATCATTACTAAAAAAAAAACATATTCGAAATATGAATTTCTACATACAAAATGTATAGTCACTTTTTAAACAAACATGAATTTCTCTTCAACAAAATTCTGTACAATGTATGTGTTATAATTTTTTTTTTAGTTGGAGGAAATCAGCGGTATGTGGGAGTTGAACCGCACTAAAATCTCCAACCGCTCACACTCAGCGTCCCAAACCCGGCTGAGGCCAGAACCCAGCTCGGGGTTATGAGGGACGGCGCGACGCGTTACGCCCACGGCACTCTTTCCCGTCACGCCGCCCCTGTATGTGTTATCAAGTTCCTGAGTAAATACAAATCCTGTTGAAATAGTCACTTTGAAAATGAGTAATGTACTATAGATCGAGCATAGGTAGTTCACCCTAGTTTTTTTTAATAACGTATTTTTTCTTTTACAGGTAACATTTCATTTTAAGGAAAACCGAGTATGTGTACCTAATCAAATATAATTGTAAGTACAACGTTTTAACCTATTTAAAAGCAGGTATGCTGTTTGATTCTTTAATCAAATTCAAAAGTTACCGACCTAGCTACTTTGACATTGCAGAGGTCCATGAGCGACGGTAACCACTTACGATCAAGTGCCCTGTTATCTTGATAACCTAGAAATTCATGAAAAACAAGTCAAACATTCTTCAAATTTATATCAGATAATGTCTGCTTTCTAACAGAATAATCGTAATCGGTTCATCTAGAAAATAAAAACACGCACAGAAAATCGTATAATTTTGTCTGTACAAACACAAAGTATAGACGAATTGATAGATATACTATCAATTCGTCTCTAATATTTATGTATAATATGTAATTATATTTTGTTTATGTGTATTTATAAATATATGACGGCGTAAATAGTGTGTTGAGGTGTAATGACGTTGTAATTAGTCGATCTTTGTTTTGTTTTGTCAGGAATGACGTCACAATGTCCACTTGAACACTTGATGATCAATACTTTTGAATAAAAACTTCAAAATAACGCTCCGAGTTGTAACAGTTTATTACTTTTACATCAAGAGGTCCGTTCGCCTCGACAATTCCAACACGAATGAATAATAACAGCGGCCAACGCCTGTATTTATAGCATGTCTCCACTTCCAACTACCCGCACGGTGAATGTCTGTGAATAGGTTTATTTCCCTTGTTATCACCCCGTCATATATATTATTACTAGCTGCCCCACGCAACTTCGTCTGCGTCGAAAAAATAAAAAAAAAATTAGGGGTGGACTACCCCTAACATTTAGGGGAATGAAAAATAGATGTTGGCCGATTCTCATAGATACCGGATAAGCACAAAAAATTTCAACAAAATCGGTCAAGCCGTTTCGGAGGAGTTCAAGTTCGAACACCGTGACACGACAATTTTATATATTAGATATTCTGTTTATGTGTATTTATAAATATATATTATTATTGTAATCTTTTATATATGAAATCTGTCTTACTGTATACCTATATTGTTCTACGTGTTTTAAGCTCATGTGTGCACTTCTCTTGTACACCTACTTATTGTTCTCTCTGCTCCACCCTTGGTTGACTGGTAGGTAATGTCTCAGGCATTAAGTCCGCCATTATACTTATTTTTATACAAGAAAAATAAATAAATCAATATATAACCCCTTCCTTTTGGGAAATCTGTTAAAAATACTGAAATATTAAAAAAAATACCTTTAAAGTTTCCTCTATCATAATATAATTTAATAACAATAATTAAGCGGCCATTTTGTATAAAAACTTGTTACATTTATCATGTATTGTTAAAGTTGTCAATGAAATAATATAATTGTGATGGATGAGTAAAGTTCTGTTTGTATTCAATGAATTAACTTTGGATGAAAAGTGAAGGGTGTTTTATGTGTGTAATAATATTTTATTAAATAACAAAGCGTGTTGATGTCTGTAAAATAAGTTATTTTAAAACTTAAAATGAAAAAAAAAAAAAATCTAAATTTTATTTCGATAGGTCATTCAACCCACGTCAGATTGTCCAAAGTTACAGATCCACCCTAAAGTAACATTATAGTATGAGAGCTAGTGCCAAATTTTTGTAGGTATTTGAGGCAACCTAAAAATTTCTTAAACCTGTGTGTGTGTGTGTGTTTGAATTTTTTACACCTTGGTATATTTGGTCAAAATGGTTCTAAGATGGCAGTAGTGTCAATATCTAGATAAAATTTGAGACCCCATGAGTCTCTCACAAGGTACACCCACAAAAACTGACTTACAAAGGAGGCTGAAAATTTCAGTGTTGGATAGTCCATTTATCGAGGAAGGATATATTGTATCCCTCTGTGACGCAGACGTGATTGCGGGTCAACCAGTTTCTAAACAAATTTGAAACCTAACGATCTCTCACAAGTAAAAAACAATCATCCAAATCAGTACACCAAAACTACAGTCTTTGTAGGTCGGTCATAGATAAGTTATCTCAGCTGTAGTGGACGCGGTATTTTACTAACACATTTGGCAGCCCACTGCTGGGGCAATGCCAAGACACCGGTATTTACAACCTTTTGGGCAATTAGCGTTATACGATGGGAGTTTTAGATGCTTGAACCGATTTTGATTATTGTTTTTTGTTATAAAGTAGCGTTCTAACCTGAAATGGCATTTTTACAAGCTTTATAATAACTTGTACGGGATGTAACTATGTAAGTTCGGGTGGAATCTTGCAAGCTAAATTAGACATACTTCCCGGTTTCCGATTGTGTTCACATTTTGCACGCAGATGTATATTGCGAGACAATGCAATAATATGACAAATATAATGCTGGTCTGATGATGGATTCGGAAGGTGGTCATAGGAACTCCTGTACTAAGTAAGATGGACCTGTCGTGTATTTTTTTAGTAGGAGGAAATCCGGTCATATGTGGGATTTGAACCGCACTAAATCTCCAATCGCTCACACTCAGCGTACGAACTTCGGCTGAGGCCGGAACCCAGCACGGGGCTATGAGGGACGGCGCGACGCGTTACGCTCTCGGCACTCATTCCCATCGCGCGACTTGTCGTATTAAGGCTCATTTTACTTGTCTTGGCTCTCTACTGATACACGCTATTTAGGATCTTAAAAGCTTGTAGTTAAAGTTTTCTTTCAAATAAATTATGAAATTTCGTTTGCTTCTTTGTGTTTTTATTGTATTTTTAAGTAATTTGTTACTATATCTCGATCGGTACTATCCTGTAAATCGTAAAGGTCTCTCTAAAACAGGTCTGACCTACTGCGGGGACCATAGCAATAGTTAAAAAAATTGTAACTACTGACTTGACAATAAATTTATTCTTATTCTTTTACAGTAAGCATCTTGGCAAGCAAAATCAATAATTGGTCTTTTGATGTCATTAGCTCCACGACCACACGTGTCGTGTAACGTTATAAAGGAAAATTATAGTAGATAGATAGATAGAAAATTCTTTATTGTAACACCACATAGAAATACAATTATAGTAATACACATTTAAAGTGCAAAATATTCTCTGTCGCTTAAGATTTAAATAGTTTTAAACTCTTTTAGTCGTTTTGTAAAATCACTTGATGTTTGTGTAGTTTATGGCAAGAATAAATGCACTTCGAATTTTAGGAAATTATGCAAATATATTTAGTGTTTTCACAACTTTATATTTATTTATTATTTGTTTACACATGAAAATATGAGTTTGTAATAAAGTTAAATGAGAGTATAAATACAAAAGAGAAAGTACATTTTCTAACAATACCGTAACATCACTTTCGTTTTACAAAACTATTATACAAATAATGTGTTTCCAGTGGCCCTCACACTAGGCCTGGCCTGTATCGTGAGGACCTGATAGGGTCATAATATCAATCACAATATATATAATTGTTTACATGGGTAGTTGGAATGATGCCAATAATAATATTATGTTACACGAGCAAAAAAAAGAAAAAAAGGACTTTAGTGATACTAATGCGATGAGTG
Source organism: Trilocha varians (assembly GCA_030269945.2). Classification (NCBI taxonomy): domain Eukaryota; kingdom Metazoa; phylum Arthropoda; class Insecta; order Lepidoptera; family Bombycidae; genus Trilocha; species Trilocha varians. The sequence goes on from AP028279.1 coordinate 336,465, forward strand.
AATATTTTATTATATTATAAATTGAATTTGAACAACAACTGACAATTAATGTCACAAAGCTGTGTGCGACAGAGAAAGCGCTCTATAAATCCGAAGCTATGAACTGCTCTCTTTCTAAAAGTCGAAGTGCATTTATTCGTGCCCCAAACTATAGGTAATGTTGTTTAGAAACACTATTTTGTACTGTACACTGTATCTAGTATATTAGATCGATGCTTAGTATAATAAAATAGCTTTAAATTATATATTTTTGTAGGAAATTGCATAACTGATATAGTGTACTCGCAGTATCTATATATCAGGGTCGAAACCACAAAATAAATACAATACAGATGTACTCTATTACTAGTGTTGGCTGAATTTGACAAACTTCCCGGTTTCTTATTGAGCTGACATATTGCACGCAATGTATATCGCGTGGGGACGGCGCGACAGGAGAGGACGGCGCGACGGGAAAGATTGCCGAGCGCGTAACGCGTCGCGCCGTCCCTTCAAACCCCATGCTGGGTTCTGGCCTCCTGGCCTCAGCCGGGGTTCGGACGCTGAGTGTGAGCGGTTGGAGGTTTTAGTGCGGTTCAACTCCCACATCTGGTGATTTCCTCCAACTGAAAAAAAAAATGTATATGGCGTGACAATACAATAATATGACAAAATTGCGCTGATTTGATGATGAATTCGGTGGTCATAGGAACTCTTGTGCTAAACAAGATAGATCCGTCATGTTTGTCGTTTTACTTGTATTAGCTAACACTCTACTGCTACATGATATCCAAGATCTTAAAAGCTTGTATTTAAAAAGTTTTCTTTAAAATAACCTATTGTTACCTAATTATGCATGATTCTTAAAAAGAGTCGACCGAATACATTTGTATGAAGTTTTAATACTGTATATCTATTGTTTGTTAATATTCTGCGACAATGACATTCATGTTTATCATTTCCGGTAGTTATTTGCGAAACGTGGACCATGAGCCTTTACTCATAGTGATAAAAGAAACACACATACTAAATATGTAAAAATACACATATAGAGTATTAATTATTATTATTAAAATAATGAATAAATATAAAAGCGCACGAGCGCTTTTATCTAAATCCATGCTTATGGCGTGGGTAGTCCAGTAAAGATGATTTGAATGAAACGGATTGAAAAAAACTTTACAGTTGAATAATCTTTTACAAACAATATTGTAATTAACGTTAATCAGTTTAAAATAATTAAAGATTGAGGCGACAGATAGCGATTCGTCGACAGAGTGGTGCGCCGGCGACCGCTCTCAAAAAAGTCTGTTTAAAAGATGGCCGCCCCGCTACCACAGACTCGACGCTCCGCTAGAGTGACCATAACAACTGTCACTCTTGTCAATGTCATTTTTCATACGCGCCTACAAATAATATTATCTCATAGAAAAGCAAATTTTCCACAATAAAACATTTGGTTCAAACTCATAGAAATTAAGTAACAAGGCGAAAGGAGTGGGCAGACATTATTGAGATCGACAATACCCAACTTTAGTATTGTCAATAACATCCAAAGAATCTAACGCCTACAGGAATCGAACCTGCACCTACACAGTCATAAATCAAAATTACACAAAACAAGTTCGTATCAAAAACTTCACGAACTAATCCATTTGCATAACTTTGTATAGAATGATGACTACCTCAGGTTGACCACAAAATAACTTCTACGCAGAAGTAAATGTTAAAATAAATGTTGACGAAGAACTATGATTGCCAGTTTTATTTGATTTATTTATTGCTTGTTACATAAACGAGCCTACGGCCTATCTGATTGTAAGTGGTTACTATCGCTCATGAGCAATGCTAGGGCAATGAGGGGTCGTTATCTATCACCTACTATACAGGACTTTTCTTAAACCTAGTTTAAAGAGGGACATATTAGAGGGTTGTTAGTCAACGCTGTTGTCCGAAATTATTTTGTTGGGGATAGTTGTCGTAATTTGTTTTTTTAAGATTTTTTTTCATTACGTATGTTTTTTAAATACTTCCGTACTAGAAAAGAGTACTCAGCACCTTCCTTCAATTTTTTTTTTTTAAATGCCTTGTAGGCAGACGAGCCAACGGGCCACCATGATCGTAAGCGGTTACCGTTGCTCATGGACTTCTGAAATGTCAACGGACACTGCGGGGCCGCTACTTACGGCCTACCTTTTAAGGACTTTTTTATATGTACAATCTTTAACACCCTGTTATTGGCTCCACTAGACAACGCCAATTTTGGTTTATTAAGTGATTTTACTTCTTTTCGTTTATTATTCTGTAGTGGAGCCCCGAAGTTTGCAACCCTCGTCAACTCGCCCTATATAATAATATGTCGGAATAGTCTTTATGACTTTAGAAATTTAGGGTAGTTTTTTGACCAACTTCAAAAAAGAGGTCATCGAGTTATTAGACCATATTATGTTTTGTTTGTCTGAACCGTCATAGACTAATTTGGGTGGTTCTTTTCTGATATAAAATAGCATTCTTGGGACAAATATGATTTTACGATTTTTGTGTTTTTATTTCTTTGTCGGATAATCCGCATTCTATGATTTACTTTTCGTCGCCTCAGTGCTTGTTTGGCCAATCTGCACTCGAGCAAATTTTACAGGAGACAGCAAACAAGCACGGAATTTCCGTTAAGTGCCGTGTTGAGAAAAAAAATTAAATGAGATTTTTATTGTTTTAAAATTGAATATTATAAAAAAATATTTTACCAGTCAGTTGGAAATTTTATTATTTTTATAAATAAAATCTTTTATACTGCATTAAAAAGTAATTTTCGTAAAAAATGTCAGATTGGCCAAACAGGCACTGAGGCGACGTTTTATTGTAGGTTCTATCACTAAGCTTGTAAAGTTATTTTTTATTCAACGTAAGTTAATATAATAAGCATGCTTAATAAACCAAACCAAAAAAAACAAAATACCATCTGCTTTATTGGAGACATAATATACATACTCCTTTTTAAGTCGGCTAAAAGCTATATTTAGTTTTAGAATAGTTTATTAATTACATCTGCTGTACTTCATCGTGAAAGTACTTATTGATACACTTCGATCAAGTATTAATAGATAAACAATTAGTGTGTAAAATAAACACCACCAAAGTAAAGAAAATCCTGTCTTCAGATGTCAGTCGCTTATAGTCATAGTTAATTCAAATTCGGTATCACATTATTTGTAATCAATGTATTTCTTATCGTCTTAATTTTGTAGTATTGTTAAGGCTTTAAGAAAGTTTTAAAAAGTAGGTTGTATTAGGTTATCCGTTTGCAACCACTTTCAGGATCCATCATCAGATCAACTCCATGGTACCATATTATTGTACTGTCACGTGGCCGTACCTACATATATGCATGTAAACTTTTATCTCAATCGGAAACCGAGAAATTGTTCAAATTTAGCTATTCCTATATCCAGTAAATAATATTATACTAGCTTTTGCCCGCGACTTTGTTCGCGTGGACTTCAGGTTCGTCCCGTCTAGCCCGTCTAGTTCGCGACGTCTATACTATAGTACTATTATACCGCAAAAAATGTGTTTTTTACGACCTTAGAAACCTCAAAAATTGTAGCCTATGTGTTATTCTGATGTATAAGCTATATTGTGGTAAAGTTTCATTCAAATCCATTCAGTAGTTTTTACGTGAAAGAGTAACAAACATCCATACATACAAACTTTCGCCTTTATAATATACTAGGTGACCCGCGCAAATTCGTCTGCGTTACAAAGAGGTTCAAAAATTGTAGCCTATGTTTTATTCTCATGTATAAGCTATATTGTGGTAAAGTTTCATTCAAATCCACTCAGTAGTTTTTACGTGAAAGAGTAACAAACATACAACCATACATCCATACATACAAACTTTCGCCTTTATAATATTATTATGATATTATGGTCAACGGTCATCGTCGCTCATGAACCTCTGCAACGTCAGGGCAATGAGTGGCCGTTGAGAATTTTGTATCAAGTTATACTTGATCAAAGCTATATAGTACATAATATATTTAATAGAGAGATCTGTCTTGTATCCGACTTCCCGTAACTAAGTGAACGATAGTGACATTTTGGCGGGAAAATTGGCAAGATGGCCGCCAAATATTGCTCTTTATTCCGTATGAGTTAATTAATTAGATGATACATACTTTTTTGAGTTTTAGGTAATTTGAGACATAACATAGTTTTATTTTCTGGTTTGTTAAATAATTTAAATTTTACTAACGGATTGATTTTTGTTGTTTTGATATGAAATACTTTGAATACTTTCATCTTAAACACAAAATACTTTTTCTGCAAAATAGGTACTTACCTAATAATATCATTTTTTTCGGAGAGGACAATTTTTGGCATAAAACTTGAAAAACTTTAGCATTTAGATTCCTTACACCTTTAAATCTAAGTCTTACATGACATATATACAAAACGACATACAGTACCTACCATTTGCAATTATACTTACTTTAGTAATATTTTTAAATTCCAAAATAAAAACAGCCAGTCGGCTGTTCTTTCAAAAATAACACTATTAAAAATTCATCTTATTGATTGATTTCCTTATCATGGTGCAAACTTTGATATATATTTCGGACAAAAAAAAATCATCAAAATCGGTTTATAGACGTCGAAGTTAAGCGAACAAACATAGAAGGATAAAAATTGTCGAATTGAGAAACTTTATTTTTGGAACGAAATTCCTTATCGCGCGTTATCGAAAGGGGGCTAGACGGAAATTCTTATGAAAAAGTTGTCACGACACTTTTTTTGTTTTAGATGATTATTATCGTTAGATGGCGCTGTGATTATTTTTCTTTTAAAACAATTCCTTATTTTGTTTTATATGATTAATGCTAGATGACGCTGTGATCAAAATATTTTAAAACGTCTTTCTATAAGAGAGAGAGAGAGACAGACGTTTTAAACTAAATAATTATTATAAATTAAAAAAAAAAATCCTCTCAAGTTTTTTACATCGGTGAGTAAAACAAAGATCTAAACTAAGTTACTACAACAATGAGTAGTGAGTACTTAAGGGTAGAAGACAAATGAATCAGCAGACAAATTAGATAATCCTATTACGGCGGGTCCTTTGAGACCTTCCGCACAAATTAGATAAAAAGCCAAGAGAATTCTTACTTTTTTTAATTTAGGAATATTTCTAAAATCCAGCGCTACTGTGGGGTTAAGCTATAGTAAATAATATAAACTGAAATGTAGATTTTACAGACTTAACTGGGAACTGTACCATAATTGGTTTGTTTATGTCAAGTATGCCAAAATTGATCGCGACTTGACGTTAGTTCTAAAAATTGTGTTTTTGTGTAATAAGAAAAAAATCTTACGGTCATTCTGATGGTAAGGCAGGACATTGAGGTCCATCATCGTACCCTGACACTGTAGAGGTCCATGAGCGACGGTAACCGCTTACGATCAGGTGGTTCGTAAGCTCGATTGTCTATCAGGCCAGAGCTCAGCTAAAATAATGTTTTTATTACAAAATGAAAACGACCGACTTCTATTTCGCAAATATAGCACAAAAACCAGGCAGATCTTTATCAAATTTAGGTATATGAGGTAATACTGAAAATTTCTGCTTTTTAAAATAAAGAATCATCGAAATCGGTTCATTTAAAAAAGAAATACACGTAAAAACGCATAGCAAATTGTGAAATTTTGTCCCTTAAAAATATACATTTTTAAACACAGATCAAAAAATACTTATTTGATCTTAATCTGACACCAGAATCATTCAAATCAGCGCCCGAACTCCGTCTGAGGCCAGAATCCAGCACGAGGTTATGAGGGAGGGCGCGACGCGTTACGCCCACGGCACTCTTTACCGTCGCGCCTCCCCTTTTATCGAGGAACAAACATAACAAAAACATGAAGAGTACCTCCTCCTTTCTGGAAGTCGGTCAAAAAACTATGTACCATTACTAAATATCAAAATAGATATATCAAATTAATTATCTACCTAATTAACAGTACACTGCAGTGCAAAATAATGACCCGTCACAATAGTTCCAATTATATTGTAATTACGTGAACTGCACGATATGAACAAAAGGCCCAATTAAACATTTTCGTTTGTCTCGCAGTGTACAATCGATACTTTTTAATTAACACTGCAGTGTAATACAAATTATGATTTCCGTTTAATTTGGTCGCGAGTGTAATTGGCATATTTAACCAGTTCAAAAGAGAAGGTTATTTATTATGAGTATGAGCGTTATGAGTGTGAGCGGTTGGAGGTTTTAGTGCGGTTCAACATACCCGGTGCGGAACCGGTGGTTTCCTCCAACTGATTTTTATTATTGTAAATATAAAATAAAGGGATATCCCATCCCCTACAAAAGGGATATAAACAGTAGGGCCTGATGATTGAATTGAAATCATTGTGTTTTCTTCACCTTCTTCGCTGCTGTGGCCTTCGACTAGAAGACAGCCCAGAATGGGCAGGACTCCGGCCGGGGCTGGTGGCAGCTCAGATCAAAGCCAAATCTCTCAAACGATGCAGTCCAGACCATGGGTGCCCCCAAGGCCCGTCCGTGTCCCCCTTCGGGGGACACGAAGACCCCCATGGCTCCAACTGAAAAAAAAAATGATCTTATGATGCGGTCTCAACCGATTTTGATTTTGAAATTTGACACAGACAATCTTTAGACCCTGAGAAAGAACATATATGCTACTTTTAATTGAAAGTGAATCTTCGACAATAAAATCACGGTGTATAAACTAGCAGTCAAAGGTCTTTGTCAAAATGATGTAGTATGTATCAGTGGGTAAAAACTTGTACCTTGAGTAATGACCGTACTTAGTGCTAACTCCTTGTATAAATCAAGTAGGTACCGACAGCAGAAACGACAAGAAAATCAATGTTTAAATTTTTAAAATTTTAGTAATGTAATGACTATGAATTATTATTATATTCATAAACTTATTCAGACACTCGCGGTTTTCTATAATACTTTCATGCATTTTCAACGGGTTCTTACCACGATAATTTGAAAGGTCTTGACATAACCTACAAAACGACGCTATGCATGATTAGTTTGGACACTTTTTTGATAACCTATTATTTGTAATGAAATAATCGTAAAAACTGCATCACTTTTTGCTAATAGCCTCTCCGTTTAATAATTAAGCTTATAGATGTTCCATTGATTCAAAATTAATGAAACATAATTCTTGATAGCTGGTTTCTCTCAGAAACAAGGGTGCAAAACAAGAGCTTGTTTTCGCTAACTCTTTGTTTCAAACTTGTAAAGTTGCTGTCTGCTTCATGTCGATAAGTAAATTTTAAAGTTTGTAAAACTCTCGAAAACATGAAAATTATTAGTGTATAAAATATTGACAGTAAGTTTTAAAAATGATTGTTGATATCTTTGAAAAATAAATTTATGCAAATTCTATCCTGTGTTACATACATTGAATACGAATTAAGGAGAGTTTTAGAACACATATTATTATGTACCTAAATATGTACATAAAAAACTTGAGAGGTGTCATGGGACACCCGAATAGAACGAAGTTCCTTTTGATTAAAGATATCTTATATATTTTTTTCCTAACGTAACGCGCGATAAGGAACGTGTTTTAAAAGATTTTGATCACAGCGCCATCTAGCGATAATCATCTAAAACAAAAAAGTGTCGTGACAACTTTTCGTAAGATTTTTTTCCGTCTAGCCCCCTTTCGATAACGCGCGATAAGGAACTTCGTTCCATTATTGAGTAGGTATGTATAAACTTTTTTCTTTTCAAAGATGAATGAATAGCATAACAGAAGCAATCAAAGGAAAATACTTCTTTCAATACTTGTTTTAATATTTTAGTCGACGTAATATTATTTTCACTCAACAATTAATATCATTCTGCGATTTCTTCTCGCTTGTCTTTAAGATGAAATAGTATGGAAAACTTGTAAACTTGTAAAACAGTCTTAAAATTAGATACAGTCTATAAAAACTTCGTTGCAAAATACAAAAATCAATTTTATTCCATGACAGATTAACAACACCCACCTGATGGTGAGTGGTTACCGTCTCTGTAAAATCTCTACAATGCCACGATACTAAGAAGCCGTTACACATTAAATTATAGTAAATTAAATAATGTTTGTTTGTCTGTCTGTACGTGCCTCGTGTAATATACGACAGTTGTGAAGTTAGCCACTATTCGCTTTGTAACAGGTGTTAGAGGCTATTATGTATGGACTTCAAGAGTAATGGGTTCGATTTCGGGCAAGACAAGACAAAATAATCTTTAAAATATGTCGTTTAAACGAGGTTTAGGAAAATAAAGGACTTTCATGCATTTTCAACGGGTTCTTACCACGATATTTAATTAATTGAGTTGTCTCGATATTTCAACGTTGTTGCAAACGTCATGATCACGAGAAGACTGGATATTGCGGGTCGATTTAAGAGCAAACAAATCTGTCTACCCTCTTTCTCGTTCGCTTTTGGGTAGTACCACTGGAACTCGAACTTACATCACGACACACCACACTCACTGTATCTACAAAACTTTCTGAGCATGAACCCTTAGTAACTGTTGTGTTTAGCACTGGATTAACTGGATTGGTAAGAACCCGTTGAAAATGCATGAAAGTATTACAGAAAACCGCGAGTGTCTGAATAAGTTTATAACATATTAGTGTGTTGAATTTACTTACACTTTTTATTAAACTTAAAAGACCTTTTTAAAACAGTATTAAAATAGATGAAAATTCCTATACAGTAATAGGTAGGTAACAGTTCCACCACTTACCATTAAGGCACCTTTTACCTACCAAGACAAAAAATATCACTATTCCTTTAAATTAAAAATAATATGGAACGTCCTGTATATAACAAAGTATACAGGGTGTCCATAACTCACGTTCGGCCTGTAAAGGCTTCAGTGATTTGTGGGGGTGTCGCACCCCTCTAGTTATAACGTTGAACTTAGATAATATGGACACGGTATATTTGAGTCTTATTGATAGACTAGTGGGCCAAGTACAATACAATATACAGGGTGATTTCCTAGTGAGGGTACATATTGAAGGTCATGGTAGCTGATGGTTATATACGACCAGTAAAAATATTATTACCAAAGAATATGGCTTAATGCCTTAGTAATCGCAACTTAAATATATCTAAAATTCTTACAAAATGATGGTTTTTCGACAGCTGATGGGTGTGGCGGAGGTGTGGAGTGCGAGAGATCACTAGAGGTCGTTAGTCAACACTCTTTAAGCCGAAATTGTTTATGTTTGAGGTAGTTTGGTCGAATTTAGATTAAAAAAAAAAAATGAAATTTTACCTATTTTTTGTAATATTCCGTATTAGAACAGAGTACTCATCACCCTCCTGCAATATGTACCTTCTTTAAAAAATCACCGTGTATATAATACAAGCACAACATATGTATATTGTATATGTCACAAGTTTTCATACTAAATAATATTAAACTTAAAAACATCACCAGAAAATTTGCGTTTTAAAGCCTACATTTTGCCATATTGAATACTCTCTCTGAATACCTGTTCCCTCTACAGTGGAAATCCGATCCCAGCAGTGGGCTCATCCTACATTTCTATATTCACGTATAATTTTTTATACAAAGTCCCCTGCCACCTGAGGCGTGGTTCAACGTAAATATTAGGCGTACGTGTCAGACGAGTATTGCGTACCAAGTATTTGTACTAGGTATTATTCATAGTGTTTGTTTATATCTTTTTTAAAATTGAGTCGGGGGTTTTTTGAATTTGTAGTTTTTTCGATTTAGTGGATTAGTTTGTAGTTTTGTTCTACAATTTTATTTAAAACTAGCTGCCCCGCGCAACTTCGTCTGCGCCAATCTCAATTAAATGTCAACTATTCGATTTTTTTCTCGCTGTAAATACTAAATACCATCCTTGAACTTCATCGAAAATTTAAAAAAAACAACAATTTCTAAAATAAATATAGCCTAAGTTACTCCTTATAACATAAACTATCAGTCATTGAAAGTCAGCCCGTCCGAATCGGTCTAGCCATTCCAGAGATTAGCCAGACAGACAGTGGCCACCTTCCAGCTCCATCATCAGACCTTGACATTCATCCTCTACGCAAAGAACTCATCAGGACGCATCATTAGAGCCTGAACACGATGAGGTTATCTTGCTTAATGACGGAGTTCCCATAGCCACCTACCAGCTCCATCATCAGACCTTGACATTCATCTTCTACGCAAAGATCTCATCAGGACGCTTCATTAGAGCCTGAACACGATGAGGTTATCTTGCTTAATGACGGAGTTCCCATAGCCACCTTCCAACTCCATCATCAGACCTTGACATTCATCCTCTACGCAAAGATCTCATCAGGACGCTTCATTAGAGCCTGAACACGATGAGGTTATCTTGCTTAATGACGGAGTTCCCATAGCCACCTACCAACTCCATCATCAGACCTTGACATTCATCTTCTACGCAAAGATCTCATCAGGACGCTTCATTAGAGCCTGAACACGATGAGGTTATCTTGCTTAATGACAGAGTTCCCATAGCCACCTTCCAGCTCCATCATCAGACCTTGACATTCATCCTCTACGCAAAGATCTCATCAGGACGCTTCATTAGAGCCTGAACACGATGAGGTTATCTTGCTTAATGACGGAGTTCCCATAGCCACCTACCAACTCCATCATCAGACCTTGACATTCATCTTCTACGCAAAGATCTCATCAGGACGCTTCATTAGAGCCTGAACACGATGAGGTTATCTTGCTTAATGACGGAGTTCCCATAGCCACCTACCAGCTCCATCATCAGACCTTGACATTCATCTTCTACGCAAAGATCTCATCAGGACGCTTCATTAGAGCCTGAACACGATGAGGTTATCTTGCTTAATGACGGAGTTCCCATAGCCACCTACCAGCTCCATCATCAGACCTTGACATTCATCCTCTACGCAAAGATCTCATCAGGACGCTTCATTAGAGCCTGAACACGATGAGGTTATCTTGCTTAATGACGGAGTTCCCATAGCCACCTTCCAGCTCCATCATCAGACCTTGACATTCATCCTCTATGCAAAGATCTCATCAGGACGCTTCATTAGAGGCTAAACACGATGAGGTTATCTTTCTTAATGACGGAGTTTCCATAGCCACCTTCCAGCTCCATCATCAGACCTTGACATTCATCCTCTATGCAAAGAACTCATCAAAACGCTTCATTAGAGCCTAAACACGATGAGGTTATCTTTCTTAATGACGGAGTTTCCATAGCCACCTTCCAGCTCCATCATCAGACCTTGACATTCATCCTCTATGCAAAGAACTCATCAAAACGCTTCATTAGAGCCTAAACACGATGAGGTTATCTTGCTTAATGACGGAGTTCCCATAGCCACTTTCCAGCTCCATCATCAGACCTTGACATCCATGCTCTACACAAAGAACTCATCAAGACGCTTCATTAGAGCCTAAACACGATGAGGTTATCTTTCTTAATGACGGAGTTCCCATAGCCACCTTCCAGCTCCATCATCAGACCTTGACATTCATCCTCTACACAAAGATCTCATCAGGACGCTTCAGTAGAGCCTAAACATGATTGGCTGGGTCGATTTGGATGGGACTTTCAATGGCCGAGCTTATGTAATAAAGACTAACTTTCTTTTTTTTTTCAGGTGTAGGAAATCACCGGATATGTGGGAGTTGAACCGCACTAAAACCTCCAACCGCTCATACTCATCGTCCAAACCCCGGCTGAGGCTAGAACCCAGCACGGGGTTTGTAGGGACGGCGCGACGCGTTACGCGCTCGGCACTCTTTCCAGTCGAAATACGAATTACTCAATATCACTGGTTCAACCGGCCACTTTAGTCAGAGCTCCAGTTGCGACGATTCACCATATAAATTGGAGATCTCTTTATGTTGGCCAAGAAAACGTAATACCCATCGACGTTATTTCGCTTATAACTTTTTTAATACTAAACCGATTTTGATAAAACAACGACTAAATGTTAAGTGAGACTTGCCATAATACATTACAAAAAACCCCAACTAAATTGGTTCAGCCGGTTCGGAGATTAGCGTGCACAAAGATACAGACAAACAGACAAACAGACAAACAGACAAACAGACAAACAGACAAACAGACAAACAGACAAACAGATAAACAGACAAACAGACAAAAAAAAATCTAATTGCATTTTTGGCATCAGAATCGATAACCAAACAACCCCTGCTAGTTTTTTTTTTGATATTTTCAATGTACAGAATTGACCTCTCTACGATTTTATTATAAGTATAGATTATGTTATTTGATAATTTCTAGTGTGGAAGTTGAGAAAGATATTTTTAATTGTTTAAATGCATCCAAATCTATGGATAATTTAAAAATAGTTTTGCTAACTCGACTCATATGTGATATCTTCTGAAATGTAGATTTTAATAACGTTATTTTATAGTTAGTTATTGACAGTTCGCATCGTTTTTCTGAAAAAGAAACAATGGCCATCGTTTTAGTTGGCAAGTCAAAATTTTTCGAAATATTTCTAATACTCTTGTAGTAAGTACATTGTTTTTATATGTTATGATACATAATGCATTAATTTGTTTATTATCATACATTTAGTAATTAAATTTATGGAAAAATTGAACCGAAATTAACTGATTGTGGTTTTCAATATCAAAAAAGATATATTAATTAAAGAAATAAGCTTTAGTATTAAACGAATTTTAATGAACGTTAATTTTATATTTATTGAAATTGCATGTACAAACAGACAGCTGTTGTGACTATAATCCGATCATATTGCGGATTTAATATTAATTAATTTGCGATCAAAATTTAATTTGTATTTCGATTGTTTTATTTAGAGAAGAATAATTTGACCGAACTTCGTCTGTGTCACATGAAATACGGAAAATTGCCGTTTTTAATGGCAACAATGAATAGATTTTTTTTTCTAAAGTATCATAATTATTTTAGTAAAATGTTTTAGTAAAATACTAGTTTCAAAATCATATTCTATCTGTACCTAGTATTTTCAAATATCAGATATACTCCCTGTAAGTCCCCAAGAAGAGGTCTGAGTAAAGAGAGGTCATCCCACGTTCGACAATTCTATTCAAACTTCGATTTTATTTATTTATTTTTTATTAATGCCACTTATTTTCATTACGTAAATTAAGTACTCATGTAAATGTTATAGGTTATGAAAAAAACTAGGTTTGGTAATTGGTACTCATACCTAGTATTTGTAAATATCAGATATACTCCCTATTCCCTACTAGTCCCCAAGGAGAGGTCTGAGTAAAGAGAGGTCATCCCACGTTCGACAGTTCCATTCAAACTTCGATTGATGGCTTTAGTTCTTTTTTCTTTTGCTAATTTATGCTTTTTCCTATGAAACTTTAATGTCCACGTTATTTTATCTAATAATAATATTATCTCCTTTGAGAACGACTGAACCGATTAGGCTAATTGAAATATTCGTTGAAGTCTCGGCAAGGCTCACCATTTAGGTCTCAATTATTATGTGACCCAGACGAATCAAGAAGTATCATCGAAAACAATTTTTAAAATATATAAAAAATGTCATAGTCTAAAATAAAGAAAATGGCGCTATGACTTGTCCTTCTTCAAACGAGGCTTGAAGAGAGTCCTTAAAGGTAGATCATAGGTGCCAAAAAATCATTGCAGAGGTCCATGAGCGACGATAACCACTCACAATAAGGTGGTCCCTTGAAGTCTGAAGACCTACAAATCTCTTCAGATGGTAAACAGTAACCATCTCTCATACATCTGACCATTTAAAGACAAAAGACAATCTGTCATTATTTTCATTCACCATCTGTCTATAATTCCCATTGCGCAAAAAAATATCAGTGGTTACAGCTTGGTTTCACTTGTGTGGCTTCTCGTATTATATATCAACGAAACCGGTTAACACTGAGAAGTTAGCCTTATTGATATTACAAATATGAGAGTGATTTGTTGACACACACTTAAGTGGGCCGCATCGTATTTGCAAAATTGATCGGTGCTTCATACACATTTAACTACAAAATAAAGAAAATAAATCACTTTAATTACAAGCTTTAAGATCCTTGCTATCATGTAACACTAGAGTGCTAGCTAATACAAGTAAAACAAGCCCAAACACGACGGGTCTATCTTGTTTAGCACAAGAGGTCTTATGACCACCTTCCGAACCCATCATCAGATCAGCTCTTTCGGAAACCGGGAAGTTTGTCAAATTTAGCTTGCACGTTTCAACTTGAACTTACATAATTACATTAGCAAGTTAATATAAAGTTAGTAATAATAAAAAAAAACTTGAGAAGTGTCAAGGGACACCCGGATGGAACGAAGTTCCTTTCGATTAGTGAGGGAATTGTAATAAAATTTCATTTTTTAAATAAAATATTTTGATCACAGCGCCATCTAGCATTAATCATATAAAACAAATAAGGAATTGTTTTAAAAGATTTTAATTACAGCGCCATCTAGCGATAATCATCTAAAACAAAAAAAGTGTCGTGCCAACATTTTTTTATTAGAATTTCCGTCTAGCCCCCTTTCGGTAACGCTCGATAAGAAACTTCGTTACAAAAAAAATGTTACTTAAAAACTGGACCAGATCACAATGAATATAATAAAGAAATAATTATCCAAATCGGTACATACGTTTGATATCATCACTAACAGAAATTAAGATTCTTGCCAATAAAGCTTTAAATCAAATATCCGTGTTAAAAAGATAATAAGAAATATTTGAAATTACCTAAAAAACATGATAAATGTAACATTGTTTATAATATAAATATATAATTATGCGTGCACTGAACCGAAGTACTCCACGTTCCCACGGGAGTCTAATATCATTGCTATACGCTCCGATGACGACCTTCGTATACCTTACTTAAAACAATATGTATTTTAATGTGGGACGTAAGCTTGTAAAAACAATTATAAAACAACAAAATTATATAAAATGTGGTTACAGACTAATATCTAAAAGTTTTACAAAAATATAATTGGTTGTCAAATATCTCCATTCCGCCTTTTTGTCTTTTGAATTTCGCGGCTATGTACAACGCGCTACAGAGCTCGTATGTGGCAATACTATACATAATTTGAAAGGTCTTGACATGACCTACAAAACGACGCTATGCATGATTAGTTGGGACACTTTTTATAAAGCATTGAATAAAGAGCAAAAAAGCGGAAAACGACCGACTTCCATTTCTCAAGCATAGAGCACAAACACTACCAGTCAGATCTTTATCAAAATTTGTACAGAAATAATAAGTTGGCTTTCTATCAAAAAAAAAGAATCAACGAAATCGGTTCATATAAAAAAGAAATACAAGCAAAAACGCAGAGCAAATTGTGAAATTTTGTCCGTTAAAAGTACACGTACATTTTTAAACACAGATCCATAATTATTTCTTCGATCTTAAAAAAATAATAATATTACCCTTTGACGACATTCAAATCATTCAAATCGGTCCACCCAAAATAAAGTTATGAAGGAACAAAAATAATAAAAAAAGCGATTTGAGTACCTCCTTCTTTTTCGTAGTCGGTCAAAAAGACACATTTTGAAACAGCCCCAAAAATACTATTTCAATCTTCAAAAAACTTAAATCGAAAACTCACGACAATCACACAATGAATTAGAAAAACAAACACAAAAAATACAGAAGACATGAATACATCTTTACTTAAGATGTCGGTTAACTTTTAACCCCGAGTACGTTATAGATCGGTTAAGTATTTTTTGTAAACATAAGTGAAGGTATCAAGTGATCTATATATAAAAACACGTCGTGTCCGTCCGTCCGTGAATCCTTGTTGGTTACCCGCTGTCGCACGTCCGTTTTACGACTGTTTTTTATATGACACGATTATTTAGGACGACACGATTAGTCGTGACGATTTAATTTCGTTTAATAATTGTGTATGTTTCAAACCTGTGTCAAATGATGAACAAGACTTTATTTATAAATTAGGTTCTTAAGTGATTTAACCATTTGTCTTACCTTAAAGAAATTACAATTTCATTGAAATTACTTTGATTTAATTTGGTGCATTAAAATTACAATTTCACATAGCGTAGGTAGCGGCCCCGCAGTGTCTTCTAGTAAAAGATCTATGAGCTACAGTAACCGCTTACGATCAGGTGGCCCGTCAGCTCTTTTACTTATAAGGCAATAAAAATAATTATAATAATCAACACAACACCCTTATACATTTATTGTATAATCAAATAATATACATAACAACTTTGCATAGGCATTGAAATACAAACAGAACCTTTTCAGACTTTATTTAAATTGAAAATCTAGCGTTTTAAGTTATTTACTACAGTTTTTGAAATTTATCAAACACATTTCTTAAGTTTGACACAGTTTAAATCGGGCTATTAAATACGCTACGATAATAGCCACAACTTGTCGGACGACAAATCGTATCGTATTGTATAAAAGTGTTGCCAAGGAGTGACCATCGAAGCGTAAATCCTGTATCCAACCGTCAAAATACCCTTACGTGTGCACTTACACATTAAACAGTTGCCTGGAAGATAACACTATAAGCTAGTAACATGGCATTAAAATAAACCAAAATTGGCGACTGAACCAAAATGGATTTCGTTACTTTTTTATTGTATGAGCTATAACTGAGCTGACGACTCATCTGATGGTAAGCGGTTACCGTACCGACAATCTGCAATGTCAGAACATTGACCGTTACCTATCACCTACTTTTTTTACTTAAATGCTGATTTAACTTTTACTTTGTGACACAGACGAAGTTAAGTACGTGTAAAAAACGTATATTTTTTTAATAAGCTTTTTCTTTGATTTCAACATAAGGTTATCAAACAATATATTTGTTATTACAAAAAGAAAGTGATTATTTATATCACTGACATACATAGATAATAAAATTAAATACAAAGAAAAATCAACCTTATGGCACTAAAAATAGATACTATTGCTAACTTTACTATTACCCACTATCAAAATAACACACATTTAAAATACAAGCAATAATCATTTTTATCACTAAAGTATATAAAGACTATATTCCTATCAAATTTCCTTACTTCAAAATGATATGCAATTTTAATTCTTATTTCAATATAGTTAAGGAAAATATTACTAAAATGTATGTTATTAGGGTTATCACATTTGAACTGTCTTAGAAAGTTTTGATAACAAACTGTCTTATGCAATGATTATTACTATCTTTATATTAATTACTAGCTGATCATCACAACTTCGTCTGCTTCAAAAAGGGGTTCAGGCAGCACTGTTAGATTTTAATAAGACCTACTTTTTTTTAGTTGTAGAAAACCATTGGATCCGGTATGTGGGAGTTGAACCGCACTAAAACCTTCAACCGCTCACACTCAGCGTCCGAACCCCGGCTGAGGTCAGAACCCAGCATGGGGTTATGAGGGACGGCACGACGCGTTACGCCCACGGCAAAAATCCGTAGTACATAATTTAATTCTATAATCAATAGTTTTCGCACCGCACAAGAAAGTTTTTGGATATTTTTTAGTCGGATCTCTATGTTTTTCCAAAATAAAATCTATGTTACCCGTGGATGACGTAGCTTTAGCGTAGCTATATTAAAAACACCATCTTTTTTATTTATGAATGTAACTAAATAATAAGTTCATAAATTAAATAAGAAATGATAGAGTCAAGATAATCAAAATCTAGGCATTCGTAATCATTCCTTACTACCATTATCAAAACAAAATTACTCTTAACATAATGTACTTACTCAAAAAAAACCCATCTCCAATGTGCCAATTAACAGATCCGAAAATTAAAAAAAAGGAACAAATATGTCAGTTTTTCAACCCGTAAATGCGTACTGGGGTCCAAAGAGCCCTTCCTATTCACGTTGTCAGAAGTACCCACTCTCCTAACCCTAGCTATTATTTCACAAGTGGCCGAGACTTAAGGAAAAATAAAAATGCTTCATTTTTGCCATTCGCTTTTTATGCGTATTTTTAATTAATTTATAAGCTTGTTTTGTTTTTTCGTGTAATTTGCCTTGAATGAAGGAGTATTGATAGACTTTTAAAAATAAAGTTTTTTTAAGGTACAACTTTAGGAAAAGTGAATTAGAATAACTTTTTCAAAAGAAGCATAAAATTTGTGTTTTTTTTCATAAATAGGCATACCTCAATGGATAACATAATAATAAGTGGTTAACATTTTTGGACCTCTGCCATATTCAGAGACCTACAATCTTCTCTAAAAAACTATCTTCAAGTTTCTTTTAAAGAAGTATTATAGTATTTTCTGAGCTTTATGAACTCTATTAAGAGGTAAAGAATAGTATTTTGCAATATGTATGCCTCTATGCCGTCATTGGAGAGGCTCCCTGCTATGACTTCTCTTCAAACGAGGCTTAAGAGAGTCCTGAAAGTTAGGTCGTAGGTAGCGACCTCGATGTATCCCCTGGTATTGAAGAGATCCATGAGCGATTTTAAAAAAAAATGAGCCGTCACAGGACGCCTGACGGAGTGAAAACATCGACATTATTCTGTAAATTTACCGTACCACCCGGCGTCGTGGTGGAGTTCATCCCTACTATATGGAACCACCGTTCATCCACGGTCCGTTTCAGGAACACTTTTTTGCCACGCACTATCCGGCTATGGAATGAGCTCCACTCTTCGGTATCCCAGAGCGCTATGACTTGTCCTTCTTCACGAGGCTTGAGGAGGGTCCTTAAAGTTAGGTCGTAGGTAGCGACCCCTTAATGTCCCCTGACATTGCAGAGGTTCATGAGCGACGGTAACCACTTACGATCAGGTGGCCCGTTGGCTCGTCTGCCTACATGTCAATACAAAAAAAAAGTGTAATGGAGAAATAAACATTTAGTTTCATTAAATACAAAAATTAATGTGCTTCAATTAACTGCCGTTGGTCTTCTTAAGTCGACGCAAGCCATAAATCTGTTTTACGTGCAGCTATAGACGTATCAAATCAAAATAATATGGGTCGTAGGTTTCTATATTACCTAACCAATAAAAAAATCATAGAAGTAACTATTTAGTAGAATAAAAACTAAAACAATATAGACTTGAAATATATTAATGTTTCATTAATTTATCATTCTGACGTCTATGTAAATGATGTCGCAGTTGTACAAACTTACGGTGTCATTTGATTTATAGTATACACCGATAGACTATACGATAATGTTCTCAGTAAAACAAATGCTGGTTTTTAACTAAAACTGAGCTTTTCTTATACTGAAGTCGATTGTAAGATTACATTTTGTATCTTAACAAGAGAATATATATTTTTTTATTGCCATGTAGGCAGACGAGCCAACGGCCCACCTGATAGGAAGTGGTTACCGTCGCTCATGAACTTCTGCAATGTCAGGGGACACTGAGGGATCGCTACCTACGACCTAACTTTAAGGACCCTCCTCAAGCCTCGTTTGAAGAATAAAAATTTGATATGCCAACGAAATAAAAGGCCTATCTTTTGATTATTTTTGTAATTAAAGTAGAATGTCTAGCACTCTCTTAAAAAAAGTACATAGTAGTCTACTATAATAATGTTATTATGATCATTTTGACTAATCCTTTAACATAAATCAAACACAAACAAACAGCATCAAAATCGGTTCAACCTTCTAAATCCAGGTACACGTTTGTCATATGCCATTAAAATCAATTTTTTTTATTTATCAAACTATTAATACCTTCAATAGCAAAAGCAACTATAGTTTCCGTTTCAATTTTTAAAAGGAAAGCTATTCAGACGTCCAGTAATCTCAACCCCCATAATGCGGGGTATTTTCTGCCATTGTGAAGCAATAGCTGGGCTATTTCGTACCCCGTCGGTGCATTAACTCGTTCGGAGGCATTTGAGGGGTTTACAGGCATTATGGTATTTCTCAGTCAGCGTTGGAGGGGTTATGATTTTGAAATGTTATGGCTTGTTTGTTAGTGAGACTGTTTGATTGTTAAATTAATGAGTAAGAATTTTACAAAATTGATGGTTTTTTTGAGATAAGATCTACTAAACAATAAAGAGAAATTGAAATCGGTGTGAATAGAATTGAAGTATATCAAATCAAATCAAATCAAATCAAAAAACATTTAAACAATATCAATCTGATTTTACAAAAATAATCTTCTTACAGTCAAAAATAATCATTTTAATTGTTTTACCTAACAAAAATACAGTTAAACCACCTGACTCGTTCAATTTCGTCCTCGTCACAAAGGGATTTATCTCGATAAATGTAGGTAGGTACCTTCCATCATCACTAAAATATTTTTTCAGGAGATACTAGTGTGTTTAAACAAACAAACAAACAAACTCTTCAGCTTTATAATATTAAAGTCAATAATTTATCTTAAAGAAAACTTTTCAATACAAACATTTAAGATCCAGGATATCATGTAGCAGTAGAGCGCTAGATAATACAAGTAAAACGAGCACAAACTAGAGTTCCTATGACCACCTTCTGAATCTGTCATCAGATCAGCGCCATTTTGTTACTATAAAGCTTGTAAAAATGTATTTTATATACTTTTTTTTCGAAATCGGTAACAAAACAAAACACTACACTATATATAATATGAACGGTAACATTTTATATCAGGCAGACGACTGTTTCCGACGTTAAGTGGTACGCCACGAGCCAAAGTACCCTTGAATACAAATTTCATATTTACGTAGCATTGGAGGGTTAAGGAATCTTAACCCTACCGATGTTTTTATGCTTCTTGGTTTAACTATTGCATCTTTTACGAGAGTGCTCTTAGTGCTCAAAATCAGGGCAAGATGAGGACTTTTATGACCAGTAGAATTTTAACCTGGGATTTTTTAATGAATGGTTGGAGGGGTTAAAGTTTTTTTTTTATGTTCAGTGTGTTTAGTTGGGCTTAAGATGGTTGGAATAGGTATTTTTTTTTTGTTAGTTTTAGCTGTTTTTTTATTGATGAACCGATTTTAGTGTTTTTTTTTAATTATGATAACACAATTTTGAATGTGAATGATTAAGTTTAGTATTCTTGGATAATTAATTAAAAATCATAAAAAAATATTGAAAATAACCTAACTTTTTTTTTACAGGTAATTCAATTGGACGAGTACATGAAAATAGAGTAGGTACTAGGTACCATTCTACCTACCCTAGGTATATATATATACTAGCTGACCCGCGCAACTTCGTCTGCGTTACAAAGGGGTTCAAACAGTACTCGCAATGCCGTCGTGTTATTATTTTCGCGGCCCGCTGTTGCACCCACATATTCATTGCGTTTTATACTCGTAATAACTTCTCAACAAACCGATTGAAATAAAACAAAAAGTAATTTACTTCTACATTAATACTCTTGATAACAAAATACTTAATTTGGATAAGGGTTAATATAACGATACTCATTTAACGTTAAATTCAATCTTGTGACTAAATATTGTTTTGCTAAACATAAAAGCGATTATTGTGACTAAACTATGATACTTAGATATATGCTGTCGCGGACTTTATTGTTTGTTTTAAAACGACCTAAAAACCCGTACTACATCATTTTTTTCTATTGTCAATAGTTCTTGCAGCGTACGCATAAATAGGTTTTCGATATTTAACCTCGTCTTACAAATTCGATATTTTCATACGGATCCTTAACTTTTTCAAAATAAAATATAGCCTATAACCTTCCTCGATAAATGGACATTCCAACAGTGAAAGGATTTTTGAAATCGGACCGGTAGTTTCTCAGATTAGCGCGTTCAAACAAACAAACAAACTCTGCAGCTTTATAATATTAGTATATAGATAGCCTTCTACTTCAGACTCAAACCACGTATTTAAACGTTAAAAATGAAAACGACCAACTTCCATTTTAAACAGGAAAACAAAAATATTATTTACTATTTTTTAAAAATAACACTACGACATATTTGTACATTCTAAATAATCTGCTTTTTAAGTAGAAATCCTCAAAAGCCTTAGTATGTGAGAGTTAAACCGCACTAAAACCTCCAACCGCTCACATTCAGTGTCCGAACCTCGGCTGAGACCAAAACCCAGCACGGGGTTTCGAGGGACGACGCGACGTGTTACGCTCTCGGCACACTTCCCCGTCGCGACGCCCCCATTCTAAAATAATACAATATTAGCTAACAATTCCTGTTTTAAATAATAAAACACGATGTTCAGTAGCATGTAAGCAAGCTTTGTAATTACAACACTAGGAATACATGGACGTAATATAGGTAAATAAAAATAATGGACACATCGAAAATAACATTAGATCCTGATTTTTTTTCAAAACAAACAAAATTGTAAATTTTCGAAATTTCAGCCCCGAACAATATTTTAAAAGCTTACACTGGATGTAACTATGTAAGTTCGGGTGGTTGCAAGCTAAATTTGATGAACTTACCGGTCTCCGATTGAGTAGACATTTTGCACGCAGATGTATATCGCGTGATAATGCAATAATATGACAAAATGACGCTGACCTGATGATGGATTCGGAAGGTGGTAGGAACACAAGATAGACCCGTTGTGTTTGAGTACTTTTTACTCTTGAAAGCTTGTACTTAAGATTTCATTAAAATATTATTTGCGTCATCAAAACCGGTTAAACATCCATGTTAATCGCAAGTTAAAATCAAACTAAACTAAGTTCAACAGTATTAAACCACTCGCTCGTTATTTACGATCTGAAATCACGATATAACTGGAATAAATGCTAATTTAGATAGAGATATAGTATGCAGGTCGATTTGTGAAGATAACGCGGTAGATGGATTAATTTGGTGTGGAAATTTAGGGTTTTAAAGAATTTATTACTCAAAAAGGAACATAGTTCACTTAAAATGATTCGGTATTCCCTGAGCGCTATGACTTGTCCTTCTTCAAACCAGGCTTGAGGAGGGTCCTTAAAGTTAGGTCGTAGGTAGCGACCCCTCAGTGTCCTCTGACATTGCAGAGGTTCATGAGCGACGGTAACCACTTCCTATCAGGTGGGCCGTTGGCTCGTCTGCCTACATGGCAATAAAAAAAAAATAAAAAATGAGTCTTAAAACTAATTATTTGTAATAACGCTGTTTCAACTGGCTTAAGCTAACTTTTTACTATGAATACACTTTACAAATTATTATTACTATTGTAGAATGAGAGACAAAAAAAAAAACATACTAACAACACAATATGTCAAATTCTAAAATGAGAAGGTACTACTTCTATGTTTTTAATTTAATAGGTAATTATACAAACGAGAAAAAACAATAATAAGACAATTATAGATTTGTAGGCGCGTATGAAGAATGACATAAACAAGAGTGACAATTATCATGGTTACTATAGCGGAGTTGACGGGGTGATGACAAGGGAAACCAACCTATTCACCGACAATCACCGTGCGGGTAGTTGGAAGTGGAGACTTGCTATAAATACGGGCGTTGGCCGCTGTTTTGGAGGATTCGTGTTTGAACTGTCGAGGCGAGCGGACCTCTCGGACGTAGAAGTAATAAACCGTTGGAGTTCGTTCTTTTGAAGCTTTTATTCAGGAGTATGGATCGTCGGGTATTCCAGTGGACATTGTGACGTCATTCCTGACAAACCAAATGAGGATCGACTACTTGCAGCGTCATTACATCTCAACACACCATTACTGCGCTTTCACGGATCATCGAGTGTTCGAGTGGACATTGTGGCTTCATTCCTGACAGACCAAGTGGGGATCGACTGTTTGCAGCGTCATTGCACCTCAACACACACACTATTATTACCCGGTGCGGTTACAGATTTTTTTAAATTAAGGTATTATTTTTATTGTCATGTAGGCAGGCGAGCGGGCAGTAAGCGGTTGCCGTGGACCTCTGGAATGTCAGGGGACACTATTTACAACCTACCTATAAGGACTTTCTTCAAGCCTCGTTTGAAGAAGGACAAGTCATAGTGCTCGGGGAATATCGAAGAAGAGAGTTCATTCAGTTAGGCCAGGTTCCCACTACGCCGGACCGGCAGATCTGCCGAAAACCGGACACCGGACAGAGTGTTCACATTACATCGGATCCCGGAAGAAATTCAGACAGTCCTCAGTTGAATTTGGACGCGCGCACGAACACGGGCGGGGCGAGGGGAGCACGAGCGGGGCGAGCGGGGGACAGATACCGGCACAAACTCGTTCACATTACTCCGGGCCCGGTCGTTCTACCGGCATTTCGTAGTGACAAAACGTTCGGTAGAAATGCCGGGCACGGCAAAAATGCCGGACCCGGGATAATGTGAATAGCTTCATATAAATTGTACAGCCACTAGCTCTTCCGGCAGATTTACCGGCGCGGCAGATCTGCCGGTCCGGCGTAGTGGGAACCTGGCCTTACTTGTCTATCTTCAAACGAGGTATACCTAGATAGTCACGTTAGGTAGTTTTTTCCTGATATTGTAGAGGTCCAGTGACGATAACCACTTACGATCAGACAGCCTGTTTGCGCGTTTTTCCTACACTTTTTATATTTACCCTCGGTTTCTTAGTTTGCAATCATCAAACTCTGATTTCTTTATACCTTTCATTTTTATTTTTACACCAAAAAAAAACATAATAAAAAGTAAAATTAGATGATGATTAAAAACAATGGAATTCAGATTTTCTTCTTCTTATATATAAAAATGCATTGCTGTTCGTTAGTCTCGCTAAAACTCGAGAACGACAGAACCGATTTGGCTTATTTTAATCTTGAAATATTCGTAGAAGTCTAGGGAAGGTTTAAACGGTGAGAAAATTTCCTAATGTGACGCAGACGAAGTGTGTGGGCCAGCTAGTTTATTATGTAAATCAAAAATATTGTTAAACACTGTAGTATACCAATTTATCTATAACTAAATAACATTACAGAAAATGTATTAGATATTATTTTCTCAGAACAAGTTTATGAAATAACAACGTTTCATTAGACTCAGATATTAATAATGTACTGAATATAGAAATACTTCTAATCTAGTCGAGGAACTTTTCTCATCATTATTTTACTAGTTTTAGTTATTAATTCGATATTAAGAGCTATAGAGAGAGCTGAGTGTTTTTCTATGATCAAATCAGAAATGAGGAGATCTGCAGAAGGACCAAGTAATTGACAGCCTGAAGAATAAAATAGGGATAATGAAATGAGCTCCCCTTTTCGGTGTTTCCTGAGCGCTATGACTTGTCCTTCTTCAAACGAGGCTTAAAGGAAGTTCTTAAAGGTAGGCCTTAGGTAGCGGGACAGTGACCCCTGACGATGCAGAGCTCTATGAGCGACGGTAACCCCTTACGATGGTCGATGGGCCGAAAAGTTCTGGAGTAGATTTCATGAGTCGGTAGGCGTAGCGTGGGTAGATTTCCCAGAAGGTGGACTGACCTGGTCAGGGTCGCGGGAAGGACACCAAGAAAGTGCTAGCGAAGACAAATACGACTCTATCCTGTTTAGTACAGGAGTTCCTATGGCTACCGTACGAATCCATCATTAGATCAGCTTCATGGTATTATTGCATTGTCACGCGATATACATGCAGTTTCATCTCAATCAGAAATGAAATGAAATACTTTATTTTCAACATTGATGACGTACTCATTCTTGTTGACGCCAAAAGTTACAAGCTACCACCAGTTCGGACACAAAAAATAATTATTATAGCCACTGTCCTGAGAAGAACTGGCAAGAAACTCAGCGGGCATGTCTTTTTTGTGTTATTATTATGAGCATTATCTTTTTTTAAATATTTTAACAATATTATACAAAAGATGAAATAGACAAAATATAAAAAAAGCGATTATTATAATGAAACGACCTTGGCGAGCAACTCATTCCCACTTTGTACAATCGTCCAAGTAATCATTAACCTTATAGTAGGCTTTCTTGCACAGACGTTCTTTAATAGTTTTCTTAAGAAACCGGGAAGTCAAATTCAACTTGCAAGATTCCACCCGACCTTACATAGGTACATAGTTACCTCAGCAAGTTAATATAAAGCTTATCAAAGCACTAAAGTAGTATAAAATAATCCGCCCAACCTATCCGAGATAGCGCGAAGGATCGAGTTTAAGGATTGTAATGTTTACCCAAAACTTTGGGGTAATATTTAACTTGTTTATTGAAATTCTGATAGTGTTTACATTGATCTTGGTTAGCTTAATGATATTTGCTTCTGTTTTAGAAGAAATTTTGAATTTAGGCTTGTGCTAGATAATTTTGTATGAGTCAACTAGAATGTTGAAAACTGACTACCATTTTAAGATTAGTCCAAAAAAGGGTTTTTATAAGGTATCTACTTGCTAATAAAAAAAGAATCATCCAAATCGATTCACTCAAACTAAAGTTACGGAAACAAACAAGAAAAATACGGTTGCCTCATTAACCTCCTTTTTGGAAGTCGGTCAAAAACGGGAATTGTCCAATAAAGGAGATTTCTATTCTTCTCATAAGATTCAATAAAATTTATACAGGGTGGTAAATGATTGATGTTGATGGTCATATACGACAAGCAACAATATTATAATTAAAGAATTTGGTAGAAAGCCTTTAGTAATCGCAACTTAAAAATGTCTAAAATTCTTGCAAAAAGATTGAAAAGCTGATGGGTGTGGCGGAGGTGCGCGCGAAGATCACCTGAGATTCTTAGTCAACACTATGTTGTCCGAAATTTTTTGGGATATTTTTGTCGAATTTTGATTTTCAACTAATTAATTATTTAAGTAAAGTTTCCCTTTTTTGTAACGAAGTTCCTTATCGCGCGTTGTGAAAGGGGGCTAGACGGAAAAAATTCTTACGAAAAGTTGTCACGACACTTTTTTTGTTTTAGATGATTATCGCTAGATGGCGCTGTGATCAAAATCTTTTAAAACACGTTCCTTATTTTTGTTTTAGATGATTACCGCTAGATGGCGCTGTGATCAAAATTTTTTAAAACACATTCCTTATCGCGCGTTGTGAAAGGGAGCGAGACGGAAAAAATTCTTACTAAAAGTTGTCACGACACTTTTTTTGTTTTAGATTATTATCGCTAGATGACGCTGTGATCAAAATCTTTTAAAACACGTTCCTTATCGCGCGTTACGTTAGGAAAAAAAATCTAAGATATCTTTTAATCGAAAGGAACTTCGTTCTATTCGGGTGTCCCATGACACCTCTGAAGTTTTTTATATTCCATATTCGAACAGACTTATCACCCTATTCAATAGTCCCACCATTACCAAATCACACTATATAATATTACCAGTTGTAACATTGCTAAAATCGTATAACTCAAATTTTTAAAATTTCAAACAAGTTGTCGAGGGACGAAATCTGTGGTAAAAATTATAGAACCGTCGTGAATGACAATGAGGAAGCCGAGGGTTCCATCGATTGTGCCATTGTTCGCCTTTCTAGTTTATTTGCGACTATTGTTACTGAAAATCGACGAACTGAATATTTTTATGAGTTAAATTTTAAATCTGTAACTGCTTTCCTGTGTTGTATTTCGTGAAACTGAAGAAAATAAATGATGGTTTTCGTCTATGATGAAATTAATGTTGGATTGTGTGAAAGAAGATATGAGCAACTTAAATGTCAAATTAAGATAAGCGGAGGGAAATAATTTATTTTAAAGAAAACTTTAAATACAATTTTTTACATCTGGTTGTCTTTTTTTTTATAATATAGAGAGATTATATGATCTATCATAGGTCACTCTATTGATTGATGCAACAAAAATACGGGGTGTGATTTTTTCGAATAGTAGGTACCAGGTTCGAGTCCCGGGTGCACTATTTTTTTAAATTTATGAACGAAGTTTATTTAAGAATAAAGAATGTTTCCTTTCAGAATTCGCTAAAATAATTATTTCGAGTACTTCCGCTGGAGGGGACGCAAAAACAGCTAAATTAATCTTTCTTCATCCTCATAGTTTCACAAGCGAACACAACATCATATCTATCAGAAAAACATCCCTAACACAAGTTCCTTCAAAAATTACCCGCTCAATTTAACAAATATAACTCGTACATATCTCTGTTTTTAATAATGCCGTAATGAAATATAGATCGTAACCCTCCCCATATAAAGTCGGGAATCGTATAAAATTATTATTTTTGGGTTTATACGTGTCATTACGCAAGTCGTAACGCGCAGAGAAGTAATAAAATAGGCCCCGTTGATATTAAGGCCATTTGCGATGAGCTGTTAAAGTGTGTAGCGTTTATGAACGGTTCTGGGGCTTTTTTTGGAATTTGGGACTTTTTTTGGACTATCTGATCTGTATTTTGTTGAGATATTGGGATATTCGGACATTACGCAATTGATGTTTTTGGAACGAAGACGGAAATTCTTATAAAAAAGTTGTCACGACACTTTTTTTGTTATAGATGATTATCGCTAGATGGCGATGTGATTAAAATCTTTTAAAACAATTCCTTATTTTGTTTTATATGATTAATGCTAGATGGCGCTGTGATTAAAATATTTTATTAAAGTTATAAAGTTATAATTAGTTAGTTTGAAACGTCTGTCTCTCTCTCTTTTACAGAAACTAAGTAATTATTATAACTTAAAAAATTAAATTTTATTACAATTCCCTCACTAATTAATCGAAAGGAACTTCGTTCCATCCGGGTGTCCCTTGACACCTCTCAAGTTTTTTTTATTTGTAGAATTTTAGTTACTAGTGGTATCGTGCAACTTCGTCTCTGTCACATAAGACGGTAAACTAATTAAATTAATGATATTAATAACGTAGGATTTGTTTTTCATTTTTTCCTCATAATAAATGCAATAAAATACATCATATAAATCGGTTATTGTCAAGTTATAGCATAATAATATAGCAGAGGAATTTTATTTTCTAGTACACCGAAAGCATAATATTACTATTTTCAAACAAAACTCCAAACTGCATCAACATCATCATAAACTTACGCTACCAAAGTATCAAAAGTTTCCACAAAAATATTTCAGCTAAAACCTCATAACTTACATAATGAAGCTAAAACTGGGATTTACTTCCTCTGATAAGCCGGGTGCGGTCCAATTTTAGTTTTTACTTTATCGATTAAATCTTCCACTGAACTTGCTACCTGTAAACTTGGGGTTGTTGGAACCCAAAGATTTTCTTTGATAACCGAAGCAAAAGGAATTACACTAATTTTCTTGCCCTCAATTTTCTTTTAAACAATTTGTGAAGGTACACTTTGATTTGATGAAAGGGTTTGTTGAAAAGATGACTGACAAAGGGAAATAACTGTAAATATTTGAGACACAGCTTCAGATTACTCTTCTTGTACACAAACAGACACAGATCCGACCTACATCTAGCCGAGAGTCCTATACTACACTACTATAGTCACAGTCCTCTGCAGCTCTGTACTGATTACTCTTCTCGTACACAAACAGACACAGATCCGACCTACATCTAGCCGAGAGTCCTATACTACACTACTATAGACACAATCCTCTGCAGCTCTGTACTGATTACTCTTCTCGTACACAAACAGACACAGATCCGACCTACATCTAGCCGAGAGTCCTATACTATACTACTATAGACACAGTCCTCTGCAGCTCTGTACTGATTACTCTTCTCGTACACAAACAGACACAGATCCGACCTACATCTAGCCGAGAGTCCTATACTACACTACTATAGACACAGTCCTCTGCAGCTCTGTACTGATTACTCTTCTCGTACACAAACAGACACAGATCCGACCTACATCTAGCCGAGAGTCCTATACTACACTACTTTAGACACAGTCCTCTGCCGCTCTGTACTGATTACTCTTCTCGTACACAAACGGACACAGATCCGACCTACATCTAGCCGAGAGTCCTATACTACACTACTATAGACACAGTCCTCTGCAGCTCTGTACTGATTACTCTTCTCGTACACAAACAGACACAGATCCGACCTACATCTAGCCGAGAGTCCTATACTACACTACTATAGACACAGCCCTCTGCAGCTCTGTACTGATTACTCTTCTCGTACACAAACAGACACAGATCCGACCTACATCTAGCCGAGAGTCCTATACTACACTACTATAGACACAGTCCTCTGCAGCTCTGTACTGATTACTCTTCTCGTACACAAACAGACACAGATCCGACCTACATCTAGCCGAGAGTCCTATACTACACTACTATAGACACAGTCCTCTGCAGCTCTGTACTGATTACTCTTCTCGTACACAAAAGGACACAGATCCGACCTACATCTAGCCGAGAGTCCTATACTACACTACTATAGACACAGTCCTCTGCAGCTCTGTACTGATTACTCTTCTCGTACACAAACAGACACAGATCCGACCTACATCTAGCCGAGAGTCCTATACTACACTACTATAGACACAGTCCTCTGCAGCTCTGTACTGATTACTCTTCTCGTACACAAACAGACACAGATCCGACCTACATCTAGCCGAGAGTCCTATACTACACTACTATAGACACAGTCCTCTGCAGCTCTGTACTGATTACTCTTCTCGTACACAAACAGACACAGATCCGACCTACATCTAGCCGAGAGTCCTATACTACACTACTATAGACACAGTCCTCTGCAGCTCTGTACTGATTACTCTTCTCGTACACAAACAGACACAGATCCGACCTACATCTAGCCGAGAGTCCTATACTACACTACTATAGACACAGTCCTCTGCAGCTCTGTACTGAGTACTCTTCTCGTACACAAACAGACACAGATCCGACCTACATCTAGCCGAGAGTCCTACACTACCTACTATAGACACAGTCCTCTGCAGCTCTGTACTGATTACTCTTCTCGTACACAAACAGACACAGATCCGACCTACATCTAGCCGAGAGTCCTATACTACACTACTATAGACACAGTCCTCTGCAGCTCTGTACTGATTACTCTTCTCGTACACAAACAGACACAGATCCGACCTACATCTAGCCGAGAGTCCTATACTACACTACTATAGACACAGTCCTCTGCAGCTCTGTACTGATTACTCTTCTCGTACACAAACAGACACAGATCCGACCTACATCTAGCCGAGAGTCCTATACTACACTACTATAGACACAGTCCTCTGCAGCTCTGTACTGATTACTCTTCTCGTACACAAACAGACACAGATCCGACCTACATCTAGCCGAGAGTCCTATACTACACTACTATAGACACAGTCCTCTGCAATTGCATTCTCGTTTAATCGCCAAAATGGCGTTATAATGAGCAGTTACGTAATAAAATGTAACCGAGTTGTGGCAATAAAATGGAGAGCAAGTTTGGGAACACATTTTGGCACGTGAACCAACTCCGGGAAGTACAGTTGTGTAGAACATCATACTGTTAAATAACTAAAAATAAACAATGATACATCTAACTTGTTTATAAAGACCACTTGATCTTAAGTGGTTACCGTCGTCCATGATTATCGTTATATAAACTTAATGATTATGTAAATGACTGCACAAAATGGGAATGAGGTGCTCGTCCCGGGTCATTTCAATTGATACATTTGTTAAAAAGAAAAATATTGTAAAACAATATTTAAAAAAAAAAACAATATATTAAATTAAAAAAAAAGACATGCCCGCTGAGTTTCTTGCGCCGGTTCTTCTCAGGACGGTAGCGTAATTTTAGCGAACTGGTGGTAGAACTTTTGACTTTCAAAATGTATGTGTGTCCACATCTACTTTGAAATAAATGATTTGACTTTGACTTTGACATGGATCTCTGTAATGTCAGAGAGACACTGAAGGGTACCTACGATCTAACTCTAAGGACCTTCCGTAAGTCTCGTTTAAAGAGGGACATGTCATAGCGCTCTAGGAACACTAAGATTATGTGTGTGTGTGTGATTGTGTTCATGTTCTCTATGCAATGTAGTCTTACATATTATAATAAAAAATCAGGTAAAAATGTTTTATTAAAAGAACAGTTTTTCAAAACACTTTTACACTCGATTGTACATCGGGAATATTATAAATCGTTGCTTTTAGCCAAATTAAATTCAGCACCTCAGTGAGAAAGGGATAGAGCATACGTAAAATGTATACGAAAAAAAGAGACACATATAGTTCTCTAAGCATGTGTTATGTTATTTGGTACGAATTGTATGGAAGCATGTATTTAATAATGTTTGTTTTGAGGTTCTAAGTAAAATTCTAAAATTTAGAACTACGAAGAATACTAAAGTATTTATTAGTGAAGTTCATATGATAATAATAATATACTGATAGCTTCGATTTCATTATTTTACTTGGATGTTGAGACTGAGTGTGTTACGTCATACCGACTAGTATAAAAACCGTCGTGTAGCGGACGTGGGGGCAGTTGTCGGTTGTCGCTCGTACGGAAAGGACCTCTGTGTCCTTATATTTCTATTTTTTTTTAATCAAGTCCACTTCTGATTCCTAGAAATACAATTTACTAAACAAAACGCTTATAATTAGGGTGCTAAACTAAATTAGGAGCAATAGCTCAATCTATATACAGGGTGGAATTTTCAAACGTAGTTCTTTTCAGGGAAATATGATTTTAGCGAATTTTGCAGAAAAAAAACATTCCTGTATTAGATTTTTAAAAAAAATCTTGGTACACCCGGGACTCGAACCTGGTACAATACGAAAAAATCACACCCTGTATTTTTATTGCACTAATCGATAGAGTGACTTATAAGGATTAAATCTCTCTAAGTAACATGATAGATTAAATGAAAGGAAAACTACGAAATTCCAGTTTTAGTCATTAAATTTCATCAAACGTGTAACGCCATTAAATAGTTTTAACGATCAGCTGTGTACCAATGATGGCGCCATCTGCCGGAAGCGAAGGAAAAAAACTCGCTGACATTGCGAATAACAATGTCCTATAGCGAAGCGTACCTACAGTGTATTTTTTTATTACCTTGTAGGCAGACGAGCCAACGGGCCACCTGATCGTAAGTGGTTACCGTCGCTCATGGACCTCTGCAAAGTCAAGGGACACTGAGGGGTCGCTACCTACGACCTAACTTTAAGGACCCTCCTCAAGCCTCGTTTGAAGAAGGACAAGTCATAACGCTCTGGGAATACCGAGTAGTGGAGTTCATTCCATAGCCGGATGGTGCGTGGCAAAAAAGTGTTCCTGAAACGAACCGTGGATGGACGGTGGTTCCATATAGTAAGGATGAACTCCACCTCGATCGTATTTAACTTCATATATTTTTCCTGGTAAATCGACTTAAAAGAAAACAATATTCGATCACTGTTTATTAACATAAATCTAAAGCTCGATCACCTTTTTTGAATGAACCGATTTTGATGATCGTTTTTGTACTAACTAGTAGTTCATTTGCTATTCTTAAAAATGATAGAAGGCGTCAATAATAATTTCGGAAAAGTTGTATTTTAGTCAATTGTAACTTTGCAAGGGAGCCACCTAAGTCGTGGTGGCTGAATGGTCGAAGCTCTTCCTTCCGTACTGGAGGTCGCGGGTTCAAATCCGGCCGGCTTGTACCTCTAAATCTAAATGTGAAACAGATTTATGTGCAATTTTTCACAACACCACTGACTATAAACGGTGAAGGAAAACATCGCGAGGAAACCTGCATATCGGAAAAGGGGTCTAAAAATCATTTGAAGATATGTGAAGTCCCCAATCCGCACTGAGCAAGCGTGGTGGACTATGCCTAATCCCTCTACTGAGGAGACCTGAGCCCAACAGTGGACAGTAATGGGTTGGTACAGAAGGGGGCCACCTGATCGTAAGTGGTTACTGTCGCTCAGGGACCTTCTTAACCGTCTTAAAGAAATATTCTTGCGTATGTTCTAATGGTATCAAATTACCGATTTTGATAACATTTTTTTTATTAGGAAGATATTTAATGTCATGTAAACAGTAATTTAAATTATTTGAACAAGAATATAGTTCGATCTACTTGTTCTTTTATGTTTACACTTATTTCAATAAGAAAGATTTTATTTAACAAATAACATTGAAGCAGGTCCTTTATTAAATGCACTTACACTCATAATATTATTGACAATATTTAAAATACATCAAACATTTTTACTTCAACAATCAAAATATTGTCAATACTGTACCCTAAAATTCTAGTCATAAACAAGATATAACCAGTTTAAATACCATTAAATTTACATTGTTGATGTTGCATAATACCTTTAAAACAATATGTTATGTTGCATAAAACCGTCCCCTGAAGTACAATCGCGCACATTTATAGTTATATAAAAGTAAATCGAATTTGTGCTCGAATGTACATTGTAATTTATCGTTAACGTTTAAGTACTTTAGTGATGGGACATTAATAATATCGACATTAATAATTATAATAATTATTAATGTAAAAAATAAGTGTAAATAAATGAATACAGGAATAATAATTAATTAATTACAAAATAATTTGAAATTTTAATACGGTTTATTTATCTTATCTAACAGTTATTTTACGACAGAAATCATATGAGAAAAATAGTGTTAACGGATCCACTCATACAAAACAGTGTAAAAATAACCGCGATACAGGCAGGTCCTATTGTGAGGGTCGTCAATAATATAAACTGAATGAAAACTTTCAGTCAAAATAAAAATTAAAAAAATAAATCTATGCAGTAAACACACGAATACATTGCTTTGTTTTATTTTAAAATATCCTAAATAATTTATTGATTCCTACTAATATTATAAAGACGAATCTAACTCAGTCTGTCTGTCTGTTTAAACCGCTCAACCGATTTTGATGAAATTTGGCACAGACAATCTTTAGATCCCAAGAAAGGACATAGGCTAACTTTTATTGCGATAGGATGAAGATATAACGGGTTATAGAGTTGATACGACGTCGAGGGTAGCACCTGGTAAGAAATAATTTAATATTTCTATCGATATCGACATTTTCTCATCACTAAACTCGTAAAGTTTGCCGCTAAACTTTTATGTACGAATGTACATTGTCGTCAAGTTTTACAACTTACGCAAGATAAATAACAATGTCACATGTTATTGTTACGTTTACAACTCTACCAGTACACTCGAGCACATAAGCGAAAAAGATAGAGTTTGTTTTTTCATTCCTGTCGTCAATTTTTGAATGATTAAAAAAAACATTAATTTACAATCTAAATTTGTACTTGTGTTTTTAATTGTACCAGTACAGACGAGCACACAAATGAAAATAGTAGAGTTAGTTTTCTCATGCCTGTCTTAAAAGTGATTTAGTTTTTTGTAACTGTCTAATCAAAAGTGAAAGAAATACTTGTCCCTATATTTGTAAGATGTATGAAAAATATATTTATTTGCTGAAAACTTTTTGAAAAACGGTTTTGTAACGGTAAATATCGTGGTAAGAACCCGTTTATAATGCATGAAAGTAATATTTACAGAAACTTCATTATTACCTTAAAATACTGTACAATGCGGTTATCTTAATTACGCAAGATAAATAACGATGTCACATGGTATTATTATGTTTTCAACTGTACCAGTACACTCGACCACACAAATGGAAATAGTAGAGTATTTTTTCGCGTCTTTCTAATTCATTGGCAGTTTAATTTCTTCTTTCAAAAAAAAAATGTCTTATATTTGTACTTGTGTTTTGAATTGTACAGTCGAGCACTCAAGTGGTGTGAGATAGAGTTTGTTTTTTCATAACTGTCTTAAAAATAGGCAATTTATTGTAATATTTTATGACTTCCAATCAAAACAAAATACCTATTTTTTTTCAAAGTCTAGTAGTACCTACTGACAAAAACATATTTTGTATGTTTCTGTTAAAAAACTTTCACTGTTACCTAAATAATTATAAATTTACGCACATATTTGTCAACAACAACAATACTTTATTTTTTCATACCAGTCCAATCAAATAGTACAAGACAACTTCACAGTAATCATAGCATTTTCTCTTTCAAAGGTAAAACTTTAATACTTCTGAAGTTAAATTTAATACATTCGCTACAAGAGAGAAGGAACTAAAAACTTCAGAATATAGGTAAAGTAGGGGACAAAACTTGTTATAGAGCGCTTCAAACTAGTTTGAACCAGTTCGAAGCGGTCGAAACTAGTTTCAAAAGAATCTTCTTGTCATTTTTTAATATTTTCTTGCAAATTTCCTTGTGTTTTAAAATTGGCATATTACTAATTGACCTGCGCACTTCGTCTGCATCACAGAGGGATAAAATATAGCTTTTAATCTTCTTTGATAAAAAGACTTTCCAACCAGTAGTTCCTGAGATTAGCGCGTTCAAACAAACAAACTCTTCAGCTTTATTATATGATATTAATAAAAAAAAATATATAGATTGTGAAAACAGTTACTCTTAAAATGTATATAATTTTACCGCGTAACTTCGTTTGCGTCACAGAAAACGGAATAAGAGCATTCCCGTAAAGTTTTCCCTCGAGTGACTATTTTTAAGAAAAGGAAAATCATCAAAATCGCTTCATCCAAAAACTAAATATATTTTTTAATAAATTTTCACGAAATTTTGTTCGTTAGAAATATAATATATATTTTCAAAATAGATTCCTAAAGTACTTATGCAAAATCTAATTATTTTATTTGCATCGGTCTTTGTCCGTGGTCTTTGTTCACGGACAAGGATAAGAGATAACATAAAAAATACACATACAATGATAACCTCTATTCTTTTGACGAGTCGGTCAAAAAACAACCAAATACCCAACCCACTACGACCGTCACATCATACAATCATTCAAATCGGTTCACCCAACACCTACACCTTTCGTAAAGTCAAAAAACTACTTTTACTAGTTCCCCAAGAAAATAATTAAGAACTCTACCACAGCTCTATATTATGGGTATTTTGTTCTCTATTGTGTTTACGTGATAGTTTCGGTAGAGTTGGTAGAGACTCAATCGTGTACCGTGAAGGGTTGCCCCATAAATCGAGGCAAGGAATGATTTTAGTTTCCGCTGACGTATTAAGGGATGATGTGGGGTGTAAAATAAGGGATGAAGCGATTAAATAAGTAATGGGGACGATTTTTACAAGCTTTATATTAACTTGCACTGGATGTAACTATGTAAGTTGAGCTGTCATTTTGCACACAGATGTATATCGTGACAATGCAATAATATAACAAAATGGTGCTGATCTGATAATAGATTCGGAAGGTGGTCATAGGAACTTCTGTACTAAACAAGATATACCTGTCGTGCTAGCACTCTACTGCTACATGATATTCAGGATCTTAAAAGCTTGTATTGAAAGTTATGTTTAAAATAAATAATTATTTTATAATTTACGATACACATAAACCTCTTTAATCACTCTATTAAAAAAAGCCGCATTAAAATCCATAGTTTTAAATATTTGTACGGACAGACAGTGTACAAATTTGTTTTATAATATGTAGTAATATAATATCGCTACCTCTCATGCCTAACACTCCACCACAATCCTCACTACCTCCAGCATTGCTTAATTGAAGAATTATAGCCCCTACCGCTTTACAAAACTAGAACATAACCATATAATAATACAAACCTTAACTACTTGAACATATAACTCATTTTACATCGTCAATAAATACACACATGATGAACGGATTATGTATCTTGTATTTAGTGTTTAGTGTTCAAAATTGCGTGGCAAATATTTGTAGAATAATATTTGTTGTTAATTAGTGTTTAAATAAATATTTTATCTTATTGTAGAAATTAATTAAGTACGAAAATTGAGCGCAAGACAAGTCCTGTATAGCAGGCTAGGGTAAGGGGTCATGTATGGACAATAATTGACTATTCTTCTAGGGATTAACCGATTTAGATGTTTTTTGGTAGTAAGCAAAAATTTTGGACGTAAGTTCATAAGTTTTATTTAGATCTAACTAGTATTTGTTATGGTTTTCTAAAAAGGATGTCGGCCGATTCAATTTTTGTAGAAAATATTGTTTTCTACCAATTTATTAAAAAAAAAACAATAAACCGACAAAAATGAAAGTCGATTTTAAATTTTCTTAAAAATATAATCTTCTATCACATTTCCTTTTCTTTACAAATACAATAAAGCTATCAAACAATTACACAGCATTAAAGCTCACTTACAAAGCTCAAAGGAAAAAAGTTTTCTTGATGTCATTTTGATTTTCCAAAAAAAGCACAAAAGCTTCGGTGGTAAAAAGCTCCCGAATTTAACTAGCTCTGTAACATGACATCCTGTGGGATTCGAAGGAATAATGCTAAGAGAATGACAATCAAAAATGTTTTTGAAGTACTGCAGAAGTTGGTAAATACAAACGAACAGTTTGGCCAACATGTTGGCGTACAAAAGTTTGACCCAACTTTGACTTCTAGAGTATTTAGGTTAGTTGTAATTTTAAACAGACAATTGAACCGCGTTGGTGATTGATATGTTGGTTTGTGTAGAACCGCTTTGCAAGTAAAGGCTGTTTTTTACCTAAGTAGTATTATTCTATAGCCCATGACACAAATAACGGATTTTTTTATTATTAAAATAATTTTCTAAATCGGATCAGTAGATCCGAACATAAGACGACACAAACATCATGATAGTACAACTTTATAATATTAGTATAGATTATATCATTTAAAATAATTTACGTTTTTCTTTAGTTTTTTATGTCATTTTGTATACTTATATTATAAAGAGGAAAGGTTTGATTGTTTGTTTGTCTGTCTCGATAAAGCTTCGAAAATACTGGTCCGATTTCAAAAATGCTCTCAGATTTTTAAAGTTCAGGATATCATTGTTTCCCTTTGTGACGCAGACGAAGTTGCGCGGGTCAGCAAGTATATAATAATGTTATTTACTAATATATATAAGATAGATTAAAGGAAAGACTTATATTGTTGCTTCAGTTTTATTGAAGAAACGACATATTAAGTCCAATTTTTATATTTAAAATTACAATCACAATTTTATTTTCTAATTTGATAATTCATGTAAAACTTTCAAAAACCGACGTTTATAGAGTTAAGCTAAGAACTGAGGAGGATATATTCCTCTTCACATATATTTTGGTATATATAGTGATACTCGTTAAGCCATTTTGAACCAGTTAACTTACTACAATACGTAACACATAAAAAACCTAATAAATAAAATGTGATCAAAACGATTTTATATTTATGAATGTACTTACTTACTAATTGAATTTTAAATAACAAAATTAGATATATCCGAAATTTAAATATATTCGATTATCGTAGCTAAATGATGAAAGATTCCACCAAGTTCTGAGAAAATTAATTTCCTAACATGAACCAGTAAGTGTAGACTCTGTTGAAAAATTCATGAAGTCTAATAACATTGCTTAGAAAGTTCAATACTCTGTGAAATGATTTACTACATATACTAATGTTTACAGCTGAAGAGTTTGTTTGTGTACCCAAGTTCTAAGTTGATTTTTTAGGTATTGTCTATTGTTCAAGAAACGCTATAGGTAAGGTAGTAATAGTAGGTGAGGTAGGGAGAGCGTATAAGCTATAGGCTATATTACATTCCCTCTTCTGAGGAGACTGGAGCCCAGCAGTAGGCAGTTATGGGTTGACAACTTAATATATTTTTAATATATTACAATAATGAAAACTACTGACTTTCATTTCTTAAGCACTACGAGTCAGATCTTTATCAAATTTATATAATAATGTCCAAAGTGCCTGCTTCCTAACAAAAATAATCATAGAAATCAACTGAGTACATTTTATATTTTAAAAACGTACAGCAAATCGTGAAATTTTGTCCGTTATAAATATACATTTTTAAACACAGATCCACAAATACTTGTTCGATCTTTAAAAAATAAATGAGACCCCAAGACGAGCCAATTTAAAATCGGTCACCCAAACTAAAGTTATCGAGGAACAAACATAAAAAAAAATCATACAGATTATTACAGATGTATTGATTACCTCCTCCTTTTTAAAGTTGGTCAAAAAGGAACAAGATGATTACAGATTAAATGGTAATTAAACACATGAAAAAACGCATAAAAATCAATGGCGTAGTTTTAAACATTTAAACATACATAGGGACCGACAGCGTGAAGCGACTTCTTTGTATCAGTATGCATGCTGGCTCTTCTACCTAGGCGTGTGTATCATCTAAGACGTACAAGTAGCCGTCAGTTCTCCAAGGCAATGTGTATTTCACGATGCATAATTGATTTGCAAACTTGTACAATACAATTTTGTTATATTTGGAAGCATATTCAATAAGCCACATCATTTTTTACCTAGACATAAAAAATGAGGTGTTATTTTTTATTTTTTGACTGACATAGTCAAAAAGGAGGTGTTTTTTTTGGCTGTAATTTTATGTACCATTCTTTGTGAGTGGACCGATATGGTTGATTCTTTTTAAACGAATGGTAAACTTTGCTTTGGTGGTAATTTAACTTTATCCAAATCGGAAAGTGCAAAAAGGTGCAAACAATTTTAGCAGTTGTTTGACATTTTTTGTAAAATGGAAGTCGTCATTATGTAAAGTCCCTAATCCGCACTGGGCAAGCGTGATGGACTATGCCTGATCCCTCTACTGAGGAGACCCGAGCCCAGCAGCGGGCAACGAGTTATTTTAAACACATATTAGATATAAACTTATTCAGACACTCGCGGTTTTCTATAATACTTTCATGCATTTTCAACGGGTTCTTACCATGTATGTAGAATCCAGTGCTAAACACAACAGTCACTAAGGGTTCATGCTCAGAGAGTCTTGTAGATACAGTGAGTGTGGTGTGTCGTGATGTGAGTTCGAGTTCCAGTGGTACCACCCGAAAGCGAACGAGAAAGAGGGTAGACAGATTTGTTTGCTCTTAAATTTCCCCGCAGTATCCAGTCTTCTCGTGATCATGACGTTTGCAACAACGTTGAAATATCGAGACAACTCAATTAATTAAATATCGTGGTAAGAACCCGTTGAAAATGCATGAAAACATATTAGATATTTTAAATTCATTTGTGTTTTGTAAAACATAAAACTCAAACGGTAGTCAATGTATTCACAAAGGAAACTAGCGTAACTTAAAAACCTTATATTTTATGCTCTATAAAATAAAAATAAAATATTAAGTTCTATAAAATTTGCAAGACTTGCTTCGTTCTTTTGAAGTTGCATAATTTTACATTTGATTGACTTGTAAAATGTAGTTATTTGTTTTTAAATACGTTCGTCTTTTAGTATTTTTTATTGCAATGTAGGTAGATGTGTTTTCGGGTCACCTGATCGTAAGTGGTTATTGTCGCTCATGGACCTCTGCAATATAAGAGGGTAAGCGATTTTAAGTGGACTTTTTTTTGAGTGTGAAATAATTGCCTTCTTGTGGAAATCTTGTGGAAAAAAAAATGTTTTTAAATACGAGTTTTTAAGATTCTGGATATCATGTAGCGGTACAATGCTAGATAATACAAGTAAAACGAGCTCAAACACGACGAGTCAATCTTGTATAGCACAAGAGTTCTTATGTCCACCTTCCGAATCCATTAAGATCAGCGCCATTTTGTCATATTGCTTTGTGACGCGATATACATCTGCATGCAAAATGTCAGGTCAATAGGAAACCTGCTAATTTGCCAAATTTATCTTGCAAGATTCCATCCGAACTTACATAGTTACATCCAGTGCAAGTCAATATAAAGCTTGTAAAACTTAGGAAGGAAAATTTCGTGGGAAAACCTACCTTATGATCTTTCTATGTTTAAATCAAACCATCAAAAGAAGGAAATTGGAGTATCTAGGGCATATCATGAGAAGCCCGAAGTACGATTTGCTGCACTTGATTGTACGGGGCAAGATCCAGGGGAAGAGAGCTGTAGGTAGAAGGAGAACATCTTGGCTGAAGAACTTGCGCTAGTGGTTCAACAAAAGCACTCGTGCTTTGTTTCGCGCTGCTGTGTCAAAAGTACAGATCGCCTTAATGATCGCCGACCTTCGATAGAAGATGGCACAGGAAGAAGAAGAATGTTTGAATCAAAATATTTATTTTAACAACTTAATAAGATAACAAATACAATTAATAACTTCATTCCTTAATCAAAAAACCTAATAAGCAAAATACCGTTTTGTTCGCGTTACACTGCTCGTTTGTTATATAACACAACATTTTTTGTGCTAATCACGAGTGTAATGAAGCGCCGGCTGTCAGCGACAGTCGTAACCGAGCACCCTTCATTTGCGAAGTCTTAAGTGGGATGTGTGACGAAAAAGCGTAAGTGTGAAATTTGATTTTTTCTAGGCGTTTTTGCTTTTTGTGTTTAAAGAATGTAAGAGGATAATTTTTGAATTTAATTTTCAAAATTCTAGTTCTGTAAATTAGTACATCTTCGTTTTGAAAATCAGTTAAATTTTAGAAAAAATAGTATA
Organism: Trilocha varians; assembly: GCA_030269945.2. Taxonomy (NCBI): domain Eukaryota; kingdom Metazoa; phylum Arthropoda; class Insecta; order Lepidoptera; family Bombycidae; genus Trilocha; species Trilocha varians. The sequence continues at coordinate 378,821 of AP028279.1, forward strand.
ATTTTTGGAACGAAGTTCCTTATCGCGCGTTATCGAAAGGCGGCTAGACGGAAATTCTTATGAAAAAGTTGTCACGACATTTTTTTTGTTTTAGATGATTATCGCTAGATGGCGCTGTTCTTAAAATATTTTATAAAACAATTCTTTATTTTTTTATATGATTAATGCTAGATGGCGCTGTTATCAAAATATTTTATTTAAGTTATTAAATAAAAAAATAAAATTTTATTACAATTCCCTCACTAATTAATCGAAAGGAACTTCGTTCCATCCGGATGTCCCTTGACACCTCTCAAGTTTTTTTATTACATTTAGGTATATTTTGTATAGTTTTGAAGTATAGGATCCTTACTTCAAAACTATACAAACATACCTAGTATATTCAGTAGATCTAAAGACCGTATTAATTTACCGTAGTTTACCTGATCTCAGTTTTATACTATAGACATTTTGTAGCAATGTGATACAATGCAAGTGTATATCTAAGCCCCAGGCAATTTTCAGTAAAGAGTCTCAATTACATTATAATAACAGATACAACCTTCTTCATTTCATGGTACGTAATGTCGTCATCATTATCATACGAGAGAAAGAGATAGCACGATGTTCTTGTTTCGTCTTCTGTTTTTGTTTCATGTTTGTTTAGGACTGATGATCATTCATTCAATGCTATTAAAACCATGGTATTTTTTTAGACAAACTGCACTGAAACCAGTCATATCAAGTGTTTGAAATACAACGGAAAAACCAAGCACGTGCTACGCAGAGCGGCGCGACGCGTTACATTTCAATCTGACTTAGATTAAATTACATTATAGCTAGAAGTTAAATAATTTTCGAAATCGGTTCAGTAGACCCTATTATTGAAAAATGAAAAATATTTCGGTGTTAGATAGTCCATTTATAGACCTATACTATATCCTTTTGTGACGCAGATGAAATTGCGTTGGTCAGCTACTAAAAAAAATCAATAACATAAAAATCATTTTTTCCAATTTCTGAGTTAGGTTACTTTTCGTGTCCCCGGAGGGATTCACTTAATTAATTTTGAAGAGTGATTCGGCTTACGGAATTAGCTGTCGTCGGTACAAAATTGATACTAGGCAGATATTTGTTATTCGTAGATATATTTTTTGGTTAATACTGTTTCTTACATGGTGACGTAGTGGTCGAAGCGCTTCCTTCCGTACGGTAGGTCGCGGGTTCAAATCCGGCTAGTACCTCTAAATCTAAATTTGAAAAAGATTTATGTGCAATTTTTCACATCCCAGACTTTGTAAAGTTGATCGTGATATTATTTTTAAGAAAAACACTTTTCTGGATCCCCGGTACAAAAAATATTTTTACAAAGAAAAGAAAGTAAAAGAAATTGAAGAAGATATTAAGCTCGAAATTGGGAGATTCATGATGCCAAATGATGATTCTCAAGAACTTAATGTTTTGACCAGAGAACGTAAGTTTTTACAATCACACAAACAAAAAACACAAAATCTGACATCTAGTCCATTCAAGATATTATCTACAAAATACAAATTCTTGTCCTATTTCCGATGTATCGTCGTAGTCAAATTAGATACTATTCGAAATTTCGGATTATTCGAATCGATGATTAATTTATTCGATTCCATTCGATTTTTAAGCGAGACTAACAAACAGCAATTCTTGTATTCAGACCGCATTAGATCTATTTAAAAAAACATCAAAATCAGTTTATAAACGACGGAGAAAACAAAAGATTTGAAGTCTGTTAATGTAGCCTAAATAGAGTTAAATTTTAAACTATTTTCTATCACTATTCGCAGCGTTATATCTGGTTCTATTTGATTAGTTTCAACTGAAATATTAATGAAATTCTGAAACATAATACTGTATAGTATAGTCGGATTAAAACAACTTAATCCTTTATCTCGCTCTAACGGATTATTCGGTACACAAACTAGTATTAATATTTTGCGTCGCACTACAGATTATAGAGTTATTTTGAGACTAGGTTTGTTGCCTGACTTTTAATGCTTTTTATTAGTATTTTTACTGAAAATGTTTTCTAATTCGGATTTTGAGCTTTTATGCTTGTTCGTGGATAACTCTGTTGTCTGTGAACCGATTTTGATATTCGAGATAAGAAAGTCAGAGTTTGTTGATAGGAGAGCAGAGAAGTGGGGCAAACACTTTGTTTTTAAACTTAATTTGAAAATGAAAGTCAGTCGATTTATTTTTGTAAAAAATGTTTGCTTATAATATTTTTCTGGATGAAAAAGTTGATTCAAAAAATTGAAGATTCTTTTTTATTTACTAAAAGTAAACCATACTCTTTGTCGGTATATGTTTGGAAGTAGGTAATTTCCGTTTCACTACAAAATTATTGGTCTTAAATTAACTTTCGCGAAATCTGTTATATTTCAACCATCGTTCCTCTCATAAACCTCAATAACAACCCCTATATTTCTGTGTTCCGCTTCAAATAAACAAGAGTAGAGTCTGGTAGAGCTCTGTAACTCCGCACATTCCGAACGCTACATTAATTGCCTCTAATATCACAACTTCGTCACTGTTTCCTGTTTTGAACCGGTTTTTACTTCGAAACAAAGTTTTTGATTTATCTGTTTTGTGTTTTTGAGAGATATTCGTGTTATCAATGTAATGAAAATTTCCATTTTGGCTCGCCAACTTTCATATCGGTCGGCCGTCACCGTCTTTTGTTTTGGACTATACACGATCCCTCTACTGAAGAGACCTGAGTATTGCATAGTCCACCACACTTGCCCAGTGCGGATTGGGGACTTCACATATCTTCAAAGGATTTTTAGAACCCTTTTCCGACATGCAGGTTTCCTCACGATGATTTTCTTCACCGTTTTTAGCCAGTGGTGTTGTGAAAGATTGCACATAAATCTTTTTCACATTTAGATTTAGAGGTACAAGCCGGCCGGATTTGAACCCGCGACCTCACGACCGGAAGGACGCTTCGACTACTCGGCCACCATGACTTACGGCCCACCTGATGGTAAACAGTTACCGTCACTCATGGACCTATAAAATGTCATGCCATTAGAGGGGTCGTTATCTACTTATTTATAAGCTCTATTAACCTAAGGAGCTTTTTGTTACATAAATAAACAAAATAATTGAATATGTTGACACAAATAAGTGCTTTTATTCGTCGACGCTTTTTGTGGGAGCTTTAAGCTTCTTACAGTAAACGGATTTGAGCTTTCGTTATAATATTAGCTTTGTTTATTGATGAAATAAATACTTATTGTTAGATGTTTTCTATATCTGTCTTTGACGAGTTTTTGTATGATAAAACAAAAAAATGTTTTTAGAAACTTAGATACTTTTTAGGTATGTTTAAAAAAAAATGTTATTGAAATCGGTTCATTTAGAATATAATACGGAAAATAAGTCTACTTTCTGAACTGTACTGTAACAACTCATTACTGCCCACTGTTGGGCTCAGGTCTCCTCCGAAGAGGGGTTAGACATAGTCCACCACGCTTGCCTAATGCGAATTGGGGACTTCACATATCTTCAAAGGATTTTTAGAATCCTTTTTCGATATGCAGGTTTCCTCACGATGTTTTCCTTCACCGTTTTTAGCCAGTGGTGTTGTGAAAAATTGCACATAAATCTTTTTCATATTAAGATTTAGAGCCGGCCAGTTTTAAACCCGCGACCTCCCGTACGGAAGTCTACTTTCACTTCATGAAAAACAATGAAACTTTCAAAATTCGATGACAAGAAAGCGAAAGAAATTCCTTTATTTGTAAATTTCAAGCTAATCAACCGCTTAAATATCAAACATGAACACAAAAATTACAATATCGGTATAACATCAAAGCGACATTTATCCTCCATTGATAAAAAGAACACGAAAAAACCAAATTAAAAAACATCAAATGAATTTTTCTGGCGTATCAGCTTTTTTGTAAGAGAAAAACATGAGCTTTGAGGATGTCAGCTTTCACGAAAACAAATGAAAGCTACAAAGCTCTTTACGTATTCCATGTGTATACGAAAGCTCGTACAAAGCTGCCTTGCTTATTAAGAGCGAGATAACTATTTACTTGAAGATAATTGAAATACGATTGAAGCTTTACCTTTGAATAAATATCGAAAAAGGTGCTTTTTTACAAGCTTTTATATTAACTTGCACTGGGTGTAATAATTAAAAGTCGTGGTGGCCGAGTGGTTGAAGCGCTTGCCTTCCGTACGGGAGGTCGCGGGTTCAAAACCGGCCGGCTTGTACCTCTAAATCTTAATATGAAAAAGATTTATGTGCAATTTTTCACAACACCACTGACTAAAAACGGTGAAGGAAAACATCGTGAGGAAACCTGCATGTCGGAAAAGGGTTCTAAAAATCCTTTGAAGATATGTGAAGTCCCCAATCCGCGTTAGGCAAGCGTGGTGGACTATACCTAACCCTTCTTCGGAGGAGACCTGAGCCCAGCAGTGGGCAGTAATGGGTTGTTACAGTAATAAGTGTCAAAAACATAAAAAGTGAAACCAAAAACGTGTGTCCCATATAATAAATACAGATTCGGAACGGCACACATCGTCGACAATACGTGTCACATACATTGTCACACACTGTGATACGTACGTGCTACGAGTGCTACGAACGCTACGAGCGCTACGAATACGCGGTCAGCGCTACGCGGACCTACTACGGAATCTTAGGGTTGTCAGGTGCAAAATAATACAGGAATATGTCGAAGAATTAATTTGTTTTTTTAATTCTTTTTAATGTGAAGTTTAGCAACAGCTTCGATTATTAATACAAAATGGTATGATTGTGAAAGTCGTGATGACATAAAAAAAACGTGTTGTTTCAAATGTAGGGCAAGTGAGAAACGTTTAGGAAATTACTCAAATTCATAAATTAATGGTGACAAAATTTAGATATATACATAATTAATACTTGGGTCAAAAAGAATATGGAAATAAAGAATCACAAACAATATGATTCAGTATTGGTAAAAGAATATTTAAATTCGGATTAAATTTTTCAGAATAAATAGACAGAAAAACAAGAATAAAATATTGAGTAGTTATATGTATAGTGCATACGTATTTGTACACAAAGATTGTATAGGTCCTTTAGTCTTTATAGTTCACCATATCTAAAATTATCATTGACTAGCTGGCCCACACAACTTCGTCTGCGTCAAATAAGGAAATTTTCTCACCGTTTAAACCTTCCCTGGTCTTCTACGAATATCTCAAGATTAAAATAAGCCAAATCGGTTCAGTCGTTCAGGAGTTTTAGCGAGACTAACGAACAGCAATTCATTTTTATATATAAGAAGATTTCAGTTTTTTGTTCTCGTCTGGCATCCCTATGAAGTTAGTGTGGCGTGAAATCTGTTGAGGAAAACTAAGTTTGTATGAAACGATAATTATTATTGTTGAGCAGATTCTCGTTAGCGTTTTACTTATTCAGGTAGTTTCTTTGTCTATTAAAAGCTTTGTATTAACTTGCACTGGATGTAACTATGTAAGTTCGGGTGGAATTTTGCGAGTTGAATTTGATCAACTTTCTGGTTACCGATTGAGGTGACATTTTGCACGCAGATGTATATCGCGTGACAATGCAATAATATGACAAAATGGCGCTGATCTAATGATTGATTCGGAAGGTGGTCACAGGAACTCTTGTGCTAAACAAGATAAAGTCATCCATCGTGTTTGGGCTCATTTTACTTGTCTTGAAGAAATGGATCATATAAAAGAGTTCCAAAGTCCTGTATGGCTTAGTGATAGATAACGGCCCCTCGTTGCCCTGATATTGCAGAGGTTTATGAGCGACGGTGACCGCTTACCATCAGTGGCTCGTTTATCTATCTTGCAATAAAAATAATCCTCCCCACACCTAGCAGTTTCAGATAATCACCGAGAATCTGCAAAGAACCCTTTGTAATGAATGGTTACTTTCAAACAAAACTATTTTGTTGAAAATCTCTGTCAATTTACAGATTGTCAATTAGTGTAAAATTTAACCGGTCGTCAGTGACAGCTGGCTCAAGTGTCAAAGTCAGGGTCGGACTCAGAGTCAAAAGTGACAGTTCTTTATTTTCCAAAATGGCCGATTTCGAGGTCAGTATGAAAATTTTGAAATATTCCTGGTTGTATACGAGAGCGTTGAGTTGACATAAGAGCAGACAAATCTGTCTACCCTCTTTTTTGACGTGACAACGTCTTATAAATTGGTTTGCCGGGTGACACTTCAAGAAACTGCGTTACGCTCCGCTCACGTTATGCGCTCACAATGAGAGCGAGTGAGAGGCACGCGTGCCTTTCACTTTTTGTGTCTGTCTCTCTCCCTCTTAGGCGGGCTAACCATGCCCGAGTCGTTGTCACGTAAAACTTTCGCCCATATACCGACTTTACAGGCAACCATTTTTTTATTGTGAGTTTGTTTTTTGAGTAGTAGAAAATCGCCGAATTCCACCTAACCCATGAGGTACATGTAGAAGTCGAACCGCACTAAAACCTCATCCAGCTTTACTCAGCATCTGAACCACCCAGATATTGTGCGAGTAACACGACGCGTTACAAGCTAAGGCTTACGTATCGCCCCAATTAATATAAAGCATTATTTCTGTCCATTTATTCTATGTAAATAAATAGTAGAGTACATCCCTGTGCTCTAGTTATTTGTAGACCGTAGAGTCGAGTGACTCTTGTCCTCGAAAGCCTTCGTAGAGCTCTCCCGATGCACTCTGTCAATGATTGTCAACTATTTTTATTGCATTTTATAGCTTTATCTATCGTCTACAAATAGATAAGCTTTACATTTTGACGGGTCCTACAGAAGTAAAACATGTATGTAAGTGACAAAACATTTGAGTGTTCTATACTATGTAACTTTAGTAATAATAATCGGTGACAGCTTTCATAGTAAGAAAATAGTGCAAGAAATACATCTGCCATATGTGTCTGTAAAGCTTTATAATAAAATCCCAGTGGCCGTTCAAACATTGCCTATAAATAGGTTTAAGAGAGTTATCAAAGAGCGGCTATGCAGTAAAGCGTATTATAAACTTAATTATTATATAAATGACTGCACAAAATGGGAATGAGGTGCTCGTCCCGGGCCGTATCAATTGATACATTTGTTATTAACAAAAATATTGTAAAACAATATTTAAAAAAACAAAAAGAAAAAAAAACATCTTAAATTCAAAAAAACACATGCCCGCTGAGTTTCTTGCGCCGGTTCTTCTCAGGACGGAGGCGTAATTTTAGCAAACTGGTGGTAGAACTTTGATTTTATTTTTGACATTCAAAATGTATGTGTGTCCACATCTAGTTTGTAATAAATGATTTGACTTTGACTTGAATCGCACTAAGGCTTTCAGATCATTAAAAAATACTATTAAATCCTGAAACATACATTTTTACAAAAAAAATAACAAGTATTAATCAAAAAATAATCAACACAATCAGTTCACAAACGACAAAATGAATATACGAAAAATACATATTTTTCAAACGATTTTGATTTTGGCAAACCTTAAAAAATGTTTCGAGGCTTAAACGCTGTTGAATCTGTCGCTACAAGTGTTTTAAAAACAACAAAAAGTGTTCTACTATTTACCTGTGCTCCGAACTTTACTGCTCGCAGTTTCGCTAAATGTTTGGTCTCTAAATTGAAATTCACTTCGCCGCTGTGAATACGAAGCAGGTTTTAAATGTACTAGAAAATAAATTCGTTTGATTCGAGCATAGACAAGAATTTAGTCTATTTACAAATATAAATCAAGCTATAATTCTTCCGGTCTATAGCTCGAAAATAACTAAACCGATTTAGATATATTTTTATTGCAATTTTTTGTGAAGAATTAGACAAACGGAAAAATTAGACAAAGACAAATGTTATTTAATAGCTGATTAGCGCAACTTCGTATGCATATTATATCTATAAATTATTTGTGATGTAAGCGAAAAATGTACCTAATTACGACATCACATCTTCTAAAATTTTATGAGTTGCTTAACTTTATTTTCATCTAAGCCTTCCTCTTGAATCTCTCTATCATCATAAAAACCGCATCAAATTTTTTTGCATAGTTACAATGATTAAGCATACATAGAGACAGACAACGTGAAGCGACTTTGTTTACTATGTAATGATTTTTACTGGAATTAATGTAAGTGAACTATCATTCATCATTAATACACCACACCTTACACATTAAGATAACATCCAGATCAATAATAGATAGAAAAAATAGCTATAAATCATAAACAAAGCATACACCATACATCATGTTCCAACTACCTCCTTCCCACACCCACCTATCATGGTTGGACATCAGGAGTCGAGCAATCTCCGTGAAAAATCACCCACTCCAGGGAATCGTCGCCCCGAGTGACGATTTGTAGACTTTTTTATCAGCACGTGTAGTGTCACACTCGTACGGAGGGAAGCACGCCATAACTCAACTAAATGGGGCTCGGAACCATTTGAAATATTTGAGGAGACCGTCTGACGTTATTGGGGTGCTCAAGATGTTGAATTTGATACAAAACGTACTAGATCTCACAGATACAACCAAAGAGAAAATTGTGATCGTAGATAATAGTAGCAGGCTGGTAAAGTAACGAGTGTTGTGAGACCACGTACAGACAAGCGTAGTGTGTGACGCGCGGTGTGCTGGACCATAGAGCTGAATGTAGCGGGTGGATGAAAGCTCAGGAGCGAGTGTTGTGAGACCACGTACAGACAAGCGTAGTGTGTGACGCGCGGTGTGCTGGACCATAGAGCTGAATGTAGCGGGTGGATGAGAGCTCAGGAGCGAGTGTTGTGAGACCACGTACAGACAAGCGTAGTGTGTGACGCGCGGTGTGCTGGACCATAGAGCTGAATGTAGCGGGTGGATGAGAGCTCAGGAGCGAGTGTTGTGAGACCACGTACAGACAAGCGTAGTGTGTGACGCGCGGTGTGCTGGACCATAGAGCTGAATGTAGCGGGTGGATGAGAGCTCAGGAGCGAGTGTTGTGAGACCACGTACAGACAAGCGTAGTGTGTGACGCGCGGTGTGCTGGACCATAGAGCTGAATGTAGCGGGTGGATGAGAGCTCAGGAGCGAGTGTTGTGAGACCACGTACAGACAAGCGTAGTGTGTGACGCGCGGTGTGCTGGACCATAGAGCTGAATGTAGCGGGTGGATGAGAGCTCAGGAGCGAGTGTTGTGAGACCACGTACAGACAAGCGTAGTGTGTGACGCGCGGTGTGCTGGACCATAGAGCTGAATGTAGCGGGTGGATGAGAGCTCAGGAGCGAGTGTTGTGAGACCACGTACAGACAAGCGTAGTGTGTGACGCGCGGTGTGCTGGACCATAGAGCTGAATGTAGCGGGTGGATGAGAGCTCAGGAGCGAGTGTTGTGAGACCACGTACAGACAAGCGTAGTGTGTGACGCGCGGTGTGCTGGACCATAGAGCTGAATGTAGCGGGTGGATGAGAGCTCAGGAGCGAGTGTTGTGAGACCACGTACAGACAAGCGTAGTGTGTGACGCGCGGTGTGCTGGACCATAGAGCTGAATGTAGCGGGTGGATGAGAGCTCAGGAGCGAGTGTTGTGAGACCACGTACAGACAAGCGTAGTGTGTGACGCGCGGTGTGCTGGACCATAGAGCTGAATGTAGCGGGTGGATGAGAGCTCAGGAGCGAGTGTTGTGAGACCACGTACAGACAAGCGTAGTGTGTGACGCGCGGTGTGCTGGACCATAGAGCTGAATGTAGCGGGTGGATGAGAGCTCAGGAGCGAGTGTTGTGAGACCACGTACAGACAAGCGTAGTGTGTGACGCACGGTGTGCTGGACCATAGAGCTGAATGTAGCGGGTGGATGAGAGCTCAGGAGCGAGTGTTGTGAGACCACGTACAGACAAGCGTAGTGTGTGACGCGCGGTGTGCTGGACCATAGAGCTGAATGTAGCGGGTGGATGAAAGCTCAGGAGCGAGTGTTGTGAGACCACGTACAGACAAGCGTAGTGTGTGACGCGCGGTGTGCTGGACCATAGAGCTGAATGTAGCGGGTGGATGAGAGCTCAGGAGCGAGTGTTGTGAGACCACGTACAGACAAGCGTAGTGTGTGACGCGCGGTGTGCTGGACCATAGAGCTGAATGTAGCGGGTGGATGAGAGCTCAGGAGCGAGTGTTGTGAGACCACGTACAGACAAGCGTAGTGTGTGACGCGCGGTGTGCTGGACCATAGAGCTGAATGTAGCGGGTGGATGAGAGCTCAGGAGCGAGTGTTGTGAGACCACGTACAGACAAGCGTAGTGTGTGACGCGCGGTGTGCTGGACCATAGAGCTGAATGTAGCGGGTGGATGAGAGCTCAGGAGCGAGTACAGACAAGCTTGCTCATTCAAGTATAAGGCTTAGTAAACTTAGAAACCAATTAAGTGAAGCCCGTAGCGATGACTTAGGATGATCGAAATTAAATTCCCTTTATCTTCCAAGTAACTTGTAATAATATGTGCTTACTGAGAAAACACACGTCAGCCTCCGTAAATTGTGTTTTCGTTGAAGCCCGTACATTATGCAAATGCTTGAAGGGTTAAGCACAGTTATGTTTTAAGTTTCAAGTAGTTGCCAAGTTTGCTAGCGTCAGTGTGTAAACTTAGGGGTATGGTAGGGACACTGACTGCCTATTATGACGAGATAGATAGCTAGTTTTGTTGTATTTTATGAGGATAACTTTATCAATGATTGATGAGTTATAAGATCGTAAAATTATCATAAAATATTTAATCAGAAATTTACACACTCTCATTGACACGTAATTGTTTTCAAAAGATGGTGTAACTGTGACTTGTGTATTTAAAAAGTAAAGGCTTTAAAAAAACTTACACCTTGTGTCTGTTTCCACTTTAATTAATTTTACTTTCATGCATTTTCAACGGGTTCTTACCACGATATTTAATTAATTGAGTTGTCTCGATATTTCAACGTTGTTGCAAACGTCATGATCACGAGAAGACTGGATACTGCGGGTCGATTTAATAGCAAACAAATCTGTCTACCCTTTTTCTCGTTTGATACAGTGAGTGTGGTGTGCCATGATGTGAGTTCGAGTTCCAGAGTCGAGTTTAAATAATATCGTGGTAAGAACCCGTTGAAAATGCATGAAAGTATTATAGAAAACCGCGATAGTCTGAATAAGTTTAATTAATTTTCTTTTGTTTTTCTTATTGAATACTACTTTTTGAACAGATCGAAGTTTTAAAGGCTTTACTTTCACATTTTTAATAACCATCATCATCGTCATCAGCCTATAGACGTCCACTGCTGAACATAGGCCTCCCCCAAACCTCGCCGCAACGACCGGTCCTGCGCTGTATACATCCAGTGACCTCCCGCACATTTATAATACTAAATTTCTTTAAACACTCGCGGTTATCTTCATCACTTACATTATTACTAAACGGGTTCTTACCACGATTATTTTTTATTGAGAGGTCCCGATATTTCAGCACTGTTTCAGAAGAACTGCATGACCTACCCGCAGTTCTTCAGTCTTCCCGTGATCATGGCGCTTGAAACAGTGTTGAAATATCGGGACCGCTCAATTAAAAAAAATCGTGGTAAGAACCCGTTTAGTAATAATGTAAGTGATTTATAATATTTATTATCATACGTATCTTGATCTCGAATCTAATTAAAAACACTTCGAAACCGACAAAGATGGCGACTGTAAATTTATGTTCTCAGATTAGCCGAGTATTAAAAGTTTGGCGTAACTCTGTAACGAGGTTTGGTGACGAAAAACTTACGTAAGAGGTTTTTGCAGCGAAGAAATATGGAGAACGAAAATGTAGCAAAAATGGTTTTTTGGGAACTATTGTGTCGGAAAGTAATAATTAGGGTTTTTAAGTTTAAAATACTTTAGTTTACGACAAAGTAATGAAAACGGCCAACTTTTATTGTTCAAAAATAGCGCGGATACTACTTGTCAGATCTTTGTGAAATTCATTCAAAGAAAATTATCATCACTACTGGCTAAAAACGGTGAAGGAAAACATCGTGAGGAAACCTGCATATCGGAAAATGGTTCTAAAAATCCTTTGAAGATATGTGAAGTCCCCAATCCGCATTAGGCAAGCGTGGTGGACTATGCCTAACCCCTCTTCGGAGGAGACCTGAGCTCAGCAGTGGGCAGTAATGGGTTGTTACAGTACAGTACAGTACAGTCGAATTTAATAATTTACTAGACAAAAAATTACTTAGTACTGCCAGATTTCCACTCCGAAGTGTGATATGTGGGAGGTAAACCGCACTATTACCGTTCACAAACAGCGAGCCCCACCACATGATTACACAAGGTGACGCGACACGTTACACATTAACAGTTGGATGTTAAACACCCTTATAATTTGCCACCGTGTGGGAAACCGTTGCGTGGGCAAAAATACAAAACAAAATAAATAGTAACGAGGAAACAAACAACCCTTTCCCTGTAAAGTTTTTATTAACAAAGTTTTCTTGTTAGAGAGGCCATCATCATGCATAACATAGAGTCAGGAACTTATATAGAATTCAATATTACTTAATTTCATTAAAATAGGCTCGGTTTTTGACCGACATCCCAAAAAGGTTATCAAATCGATCGAATAATGAAAGAAAGAAAGAAAAACATTTATTTGTGACAAAAAAGGAAAAATATTATTTTACAATTTTCACATGAAAAAGAAGCACTTATTTGCAACAAAAATAAACATAATAACAATATACATAACTTAATTATTATCTACTGACAAAATAATTTAAGTAGGTAATAAAAAAAAAAAAAACTAAAAGTAACAGTAAAAAAAAAAAAAAAAGCAATAAAAGTGTAGGTACAGGTAATGTTTGTGTTTGTTTGTCTTCGCAAAACTTGTATGGACCGATTTGAATGATTCATATTTCATGTGAAAGGTATTAATGGCTGTCGTTGGGTCGAATTAACTTATATTCAACATCGAACAAGAACTTTTTGAGCTGTATTTAAGAATTTAGGTTTTTAATTGACAAGATTTCATGTTTTGTTATGCGTATATTTCTTTTCTGGATAAACTGATTTCGATGATTATTTTTGGAACGAAATTCCTTATCGCGCGTTATCGAAAGAGGGCTAGACGGAAATTCTTATGAAAAAGTTGTCACGACACTTTTTTTGTTTTCGATGATTATCGCTAGATGGCGCTGTGATCAAAATATTTTATTACAATTCCCTCACTAATTAATTGAAAGGAACGAAGTTCCATCCGGGTGTCCTTTGACACCTCTCAAGTTTTTTTTTGTTAGTAAGCAGATACTTTAGACGTCAAACCATATAAATTTTATAAAGATCTGATTAATAGATTTTTTGCTATTCTTGAAAAACTGAAGATGGGTTTTTCATTTTTTATATAAACTTGATAATACTTGATATTACACGAATATCTCTCAAAAACACGAAAACAGATAAATCAAAAACTTTTGTTTCGAAGTAAAAACCGGTTCAGAACAGGAAACAGAGACGAAGTTGTGATATTAGAGGCAATTAATGTAGCGTTCGGAATGTGCGGAGTTACAGAGCTCTACCAGACTCTACTCTTGTTTATTTGAAGCGAAACACAGAAATATAGGGGTTGTTATTACAGTTTATGAGAGGAACGGTGGTTGAAACATAACAGATCTATTTATAATAAAAAAATGAATTGTAAAATGTGTTGGTAATCGCATAACTCAACAACGCCTGGACCAATTTGGACAATTATTTTTTACAAGCTTTATATTAACTTGCACTGGATGTAACTATGGAATTTCGGGTGGAATCTTACAACCTAAATTTGACAAACTTCCCGGTTTTAAAGCACTCAAAATGTAGGACTCGAAATGTTGAAAACATTTAAACTTAACTTCACGACCAGATTTTTTTCAACCGACAAGAAAAAATAACCATACAAATCAGTCTGGTGAGATAGACGCTATAATAATATATAGATCGTAATATAAACAAAAGATGTGTGTCACTCGGGGACTGCCGCGGTAGAGCTATTGCTTACCATTTTGTATCAACTTATGCAATAATAATTATTTATTTATTAGAAGACGCAATGTACATTTATATAGAGTACCGGCGACCGAGCTTCGCTCAGTAGTAATGATAAACAAAATCACAATAAAGATTAGTTCCATATAGAAATAAAACTTAAAATGACAAAAAAAACTTAAAATAAAAACACAGAAAAAAAATATGCTGACACTAGGATTTGAACTCTGAGTTTCAGGCACAAAAACCTATAGCCCTGACCACTACACCAAGGCACTGCATGACTGGAGCGTTAGGTTTTTTACGTTACGGAATTTCTGGGTTCAGTCCCCGCGCTCAAGGCCCAAGAGAGAATCTATGCAATAGCTTAAAAACTGTAAAACTTACTTACTGAAATCAGACAAAAATATTATTTATCCATTTTACTCACGTCAAAAAACTTAGTTGAGTAAAGTTATATTTTATTAATCTATTTAAGGTCCTTCCGTGAAAGCTCAACTTTATTTCCCACTTAAATTATGAATGACCACAACATTGTGTAGTAAAGAAAGCTTCCAAAAGCTTCCATTGAAAAAACTTTTCCTTTGAAGCTCGGTCACTACACGATTAAGCACTTACTTCGCAAAAATCAAATAAAAGTAGGAAAATATAACAAAAATACTTAACGCTGACATACGGATAATAAGAATCACCAGTTTTATGACTAGTTTTAGTTCGACGATCACAGGTGAAAATTAGGTAATTTAAATCATAACTTTTCACTGTATTCCTTTTCACAAGCTTTATATTAACTTGCACTGGATGTAACTATGTAAGTTCGGGTGGAATCTTGCAAATTTGACAAACCTCCCAGTTTCCAATTGAGTTGATATTGTTACGAGAATGTTCTCTAGAACATCCAGAAAAGTGTGTGAGTGAGATAGAGATATATAGTGCTATCTCTCTCACTCACACGAGACTGTTCGGGAATGTTCGTTACGCGTTACGTTAGGAAAAAAGATATAAGATATCTTTTGATCGAAAGGAACTTCGTTCTATTCGGGTGTCCCATGACACCTCTCAAGTTTTTTTTTGTATATCGTTTCGTATCCATTTTAGCAAATATAATATTTTAATACCTAAATATACAATGATCATAACATTTAATTTTGATTCGTTTACCTAAATTTCGAAAAATAAATAAAACATGAAATTATGTTTTTCTGCTCGACGAGCTAATTCTTTGTGTGTAGCACAAATCCCTTGACAAATACCTTCCTAATTTCAACACGAGGGTTTTGACAAACGTACATTTATATTTTGTGTGTTTTCTTGTTTGTGAGAACCAGCCCTAATTGGCGAGTAAACAGAGCCAGTGTAAACTTAGCCTAATCTACGTAGGGATGGGACGATGTCGATTTTTGATGAATTTTTGAAGTATGTGATTTTTTTTTATTAATTATTTTTGAGTATCTTTTTATTTGAGATTTTCATGACTTTTAGACATTTTCGCAAATGAGATCTAGAAAAGTTTGTAATATAGGTAACTTATTTTTACTTGACTTATCTTTTTGTTTGTCTGCATATTCTTTGTAATTTCTGAAACGGCTTGAACAATTTTTATGGGGCCTTTACTAGTAGAGACCTAATGTCGCATTTCCACATTGGCTGGCCAATAATGAGAGTTGGTCGTATTGTTTTATACGAAAGTTGAGCGTTGGCGAGCCAATGTGGAAACGTGACATAATATTAAACTACTTTTTTGTTAAGCAAACAAAACGTCCATTTTGGAAATACAATTATAACAACAGATTCTTTTGTAAAAATTGTACATTTATACAAAACATAATTTTTGTACATTTATCTTCTAATATACTAACAATACCAGTGATTTATAGTTCTTTTAAAAAACATAGAAGTCTAGAAAATGTAGATTATTCTCTTTCACATTATTCTTAATAATGAAATTTTTGCGACAGTGATAGACAGAAGACATTTTAAAACGGTTTTATTGACCGATTTCCAAAAAAGAAGGAGGCACTCAATTCTTTTTTTTTATTGCCTTGTATGTATGTATAATTCGTATGTAGGTATGTTTGTTCCTCATAACTTTAGTTTGTGTGGACCGATTTGAATGATTCTGGTATCCAATGAAAGGTGAGGGTCGTCATGGGTTCCCATTTATTTTTAAGATCGAACAAGTACTTTTGGATTTGTGTTTAAAAATGTGTATTGTAACGGACAAAATTTCACGTTTTGCTATGCAGTTTTGCGTGTATTTGTTTCTATATGAACCGATTTCGATGATTCTTTTTTTCCATACTATCGTATTATTACATTGTCACGCGATATACATCTGCGTGCAAAATGTCAGCTTAATCGAAAGCCGGGAAGTTTGTAAAATTCAATCCATCCGAACTTACATAGTTACATCCAGTGCAACTTAATATAAAGCTTGTAAAAACAACAAAAAGTCGATCAATTTCTTTTTACTCAACTTATTATTATAGAGTACTTGTAAAGAAACTATAAAAGAAGTAAAAATGATGGATGACGTCACTAAACCGGTAATGACGTAATAGTGACGTCACAACGTTCTTTTATACATTACCAAACGATTATAGGCAGAACGTAAGCGCTTATAAAAATAATATTAAGATAAATTACAATATAAGAACATTTTTACTTACTTCTGAAAAGGTATTAAATATAATTGAATTGATTTTTAACGTTTACTGTGTACTTGGACCAATTTGGATGTTTTTTGAAGTTGACATCCCATTTTAATTGGGTATCTGAAAATAAGTTTTTGAGGTACATTAGTAATGCGATAACCTTTTTAATAGTGAACCGATTTTGATGATTTTGCTTTTGAAAAAATATAGGACATACAAATGATGATCTACTTGAGTTTCTTTAAAATCATTTAAAATGTTATTTTATCTATATCTAGATAATATATTAATCAAAATCGTGAATTTAAAAATGAATTGCTGTTCGATAGTCTCGCCAAAACACGAGAACGGCTGAACCGATTTGGCTAACTAAGTAAGTCTAGGTTTACAAGAAAGTAAACACTGGACTTTTATGAAGAGTAATGAGACAATTCCCGGGAACACTTACTATGTAACGCAGACGAAGTTTGTCATTCATAAAAATGACCACTTACTAAATATATTCTAAAATCATTTTTTATTTAACAATGAGAAATATAAGTAAAGTGATTGTAGTAAATCAATAAATGGATCCAGGGTACACAACAAGTATCAATAAATCACTTGAAATAAATATAGTTCAAACACGTTGCTTTGCTTGTATTCTTAACTGAATTAAACATATAAGGTGGATAAGGAATTCATGTCTAGAGTGATTGACAAAATACTAAACAATGTATTTGTAAGCGCGTATGAAAAATGACATTGACAAGAGTGACAGTTGTTATGGTCACTCTAGCGGAGCGTCGAGTCTGTGGTAGCGGGGCGGCCATCTTAAAAACTCACTTATTGGAGAGCGTGCGCTTTTATATTTATGAATCGTTGAAAAACATACATATGACATAATCCTTATTAATATTATAAATGCGAAAGTAACTCTGTCTGTCTGTTACGCTTTCTCGCTTAAACCTCTCAACCGATTTTGATGAAATTTTACTTAAATACCTTTATTACCTACGTTCGTGAAATTTTAAGTATCATTATCAGTCCGTAGAGGTACAAAATATAGGCCAAATTTCACCAGATGTCATCAAAATCGGTTCACCCGGAAGCTACAATGTTAAAAGAAAGACAAGTCATAGCGCTATTTATAGAATAACATTTGTTTAATTTAATGATAAATTATCGAGTCTACAGCCCACCTAACGGTAAGTGGTCACCGTTGCTCGAACCTCTACAATACCTCGGAATTAGGGGACGGCTACTATACAGGACTTTTCTTAAATATTTTTCTTATTACACACAAACTCTCTCGCAGTTTTAATGTTATATCGAGGGTTGAAAGGGGGTGGGGGATGAAAAATGACATCACTCTTTTAGTATAAATAATGTATCTCTTTCTGATCTGTAATGGAATGATTTCTCAAGAGAAAACTGTTTTTTATATATAAAACAAATTGATAGTAGAATGTAGAAGGTATATATTGTGTTTTGATGAACTGATTTTAATGTTTTTTGACCAGTTTTAGAAATGTAGTAGTTACCTATAGTAATTTGAGTATTTAGGAATATAATTAAATATCTTGAAAAAACTTATTCATACACTCGCGGTTTTCTTTAATACTTTCATGCATTTTCAACTGGTTCTTACCACGATATTTAATTAATTGAGTTGTCTCGATATTACAACGTTGTTGCAAACGTCATGATCACGAGAAGACTGGATACTGCGGGTCGATTTAAGAGCAAACAAATCTGTCTACCCTCTTTCTCGTTCGCTTTTGGGTAGTACCACTGGAACTCGAACTCACATCACGACACACCACACTCACTGTATCTATAAGACTCTCTGAGCATGAACCCTTAGTGACTGTTGTGTTTAGCACTGGATTCCACATACTCGATAATCTTATCCAGTAAAGTAAGTAAGTAAGTATCCAGTCTTCTCGTGATCATGACGTTTGCAACAACGTTGAAATATCGAGACAACACAATTAATTAAATATCGCGGTAAGAACCCGTTGAAAATGCATGAAAGTTTCAAACACCTTTTAAAAGTCATTCCAAAAAGCTACTCGTCTATTTTGAAACCGGCTAAGACTCCAAACTTAGGGTTCTAAAAATAAGTTTTATCGTTCTAACATAATTTAAGGAGTCAATAGTGAGGCCATTTAAAAAGTAAAGTAATAAAAACGATATATATACGACTGGAAGTTGGATCATAAACGTGTAAGCTGTAATTGGTAGAGAATTTATGAGATGACACAGTGTAGAGAAAACAGTAACTCAAATCAATACTGCACTGGTACTAAAAACATTTTTTTATAAATAAGGATCCGTGTAACTTGCGACACAGATGGAAGAAATAAAATTGTGTTCGTGTTACATATTTATAATTGAACATCTTTAATGTGTGTTGAAATCTCCAACATAACTTTTTATGATTTAAAAGTTACTGTTTAATTCTATTCTATTTTGAAATTATTTTGTTTTTACTGTTGTCTTTGTGTTATTGTCATTGCAATAAAACCTGTGAACGAAAAAGTCGTATAATTTTTCACACCATCAGGAAGATCAGACCCTCAATTCCACCTAATACCTACAATTACAACCTCCACAGCACCAAACATGGTCCTTCGAGCCGGATATAAAAAAATATATATATTATACCACAGATTAACAAACAATTACCTGTCTTGTTTTACCTTTTTGAAATACTCTGCATTCTCTTGTCTATGCAATACGTATTAGTTATAATTGTAAATCCTGATTTTATAATTAAAACTTAAATATCTCTCCAATCCTAGTTTAATTTATCAGTTTGATTTATAGCACGAGAGCTAGTGCCAATTTTTGCGTTGATATTTGAGGCAAGCTAAAAACTCGGTCCATAGTTCTCCTGATATAACCCAACTGGGAACTGCAGTCCTGGCTGCGGGGTAGCGGAGCTAAACGGATCCCTACATAGTTAAGGTTTAGAACAATATTATTGAAGTTACATTACTGCTACGTCTAATACTGTGATCAACTAATTCTCAACTTTGAAAAAATCATAATTTTCCCAGAAATTTTTTATGAATCATTTTGAAACTGTTTAACGGAAACTACCTAAATAGGTTTTTATCACGTTATAAGTTCGCTAGTGGAGATCCCATTAGATTTTAAGTGGGTACTTATTATGATTATAATTATTTGTATGCAGTTTTCGCCAAGATATTTTCATTCACGTGCAAAGTTGTAAAAAAGGTCGTGTTTGGTAATAAGGTTCAAACTTGTATGCAGTCACCGCGGAGAATAAGAACGACGTGTTGTTTGCTTAATGTTTATTTTGCTACTGATCAATGCATTCATACAGGTTTTTACGCACACATTATAACACACACATGCAACTAACATCTTTCGATCCTTAACTATATTGAACATTCCGCCCACCAAAGGGCTCATAAAGTCCTTTTAAATACAAATCTAACTTATGTTTACATAATTAAAAATGATAATAATTTATGGTTCAATGTTGACTGGCAAAGGACATAACTTATTAAATGACCTTTTTACAACACTGTTACCACTCTTAACACTATACACTCTCGTAATTTTGTCTTCTCCAGGATGTTTTTCTGTGATTTTACCAAGAGCCCATTTGCCAGGAGGAAGGTTATCACTCTTTATGAGTACGATTTGTCCAATCTGAAATTCATCGACTCGTTTTAGCCATTTCGGTCTTTGTTGTAATCTGGTTAAGTATTCGGATTGCCATCTTCGCCAGAAATCTCCAAGTACCTTCTGCATGCGCTGCCACCGTGATAGGTGACTCACGGAAACATCGCTGAGGCTTGGATGAGGTGCAATAATTGGTGCTTCACCGATGAGGAAATGGCCCGGTGTCAGAGGCATGATGTTGTCTGTGTCGGAGTCGTCAATGGGAACAATAGGCCTTGAGTTTAAGCAAGCCTCGATTTGGCATAGCAACGTTGTCATCTCTTCAAAGGTCAAATGTGAAATCATAACGCGTTTAATGTGGTGTTTCATCGACTTTACTCCTGCCTCCCAGAGACCGCCTACATGGGGACTGTAAGCAGGTATGAAATGCCATTGTGTTCCATCCAAGGCCAGTGAATCTGCGATTAAGTCATCGAATTGTAATTTGGCTTCTGTCCATGCGGCCTTTAGCTCTCTATCAGCACCTACAAAGTTTCTGCCTTGGTCGCTCCATAAGTTGGCACATTTTCCACGACGTGCAACAAATCGTCGGAAGGCTCCCAGAAATGATTCAGAGGTAAGATCTCCAACTAACTCCAAATGTATCGCCTTGGTGGCCATGCATATGAATATAGCGACATAGGCCTTGTTTGATTTGGCTCCTCTCCCTTTAGACATTAAAATCGAATATGGTCCAGCAAAATCCACTCCGCTGTTCAGAAAGGGTCTAGCGGGAGTCACTCGCACTCGAGGTAAGTCACCCATGAGTTGATTTTTTGTTGCAGCACTGTGTTTGGCACACAACAGACACTTGTGTATTCTTGCCTTAACCAATTTTTTTGCTTTTAGGATCCAAAATTTTGATCTCAAATATCCCAGCGTCAATTGTACTCCACCATGCAGTGTTTTCAGGTGAGCATCAGCTACAATTAGTGTTGATAGACTGTGGGTATCATCCAGGATCACGGGATGTTTACTGTCCTCATCTAAGTTGGAGTGTCGCAGTCTTCCGCCCACCCTTAGGATATTTTCGTCATCTAGGTAAGGTTGTAAGGACTTGAGTTTGCTATTGACTTTAACTGACTTCCCCTCCCTTAAGGTTTTAATTTCTTCCTTAAAACATTTGCCTTGTACCAATTTTATGCAAGCCTTTAATGATTCTTCCAATTCTAACGTTGTCATAGCTGTATCCTTCATTACTAGTTTCTTTCCTTTCAGAAATCTCTTGCAATAGGTTATTGTTTTCACTAATTCTGTTAGACTATCAAACTCATCAATCTTGCTTGTGAGATCAGCCCTTTGGATTTCTTGCTCAATATTCAGATTAGCTTGTATCCTTTCCCTTCGTTCTAGGTCAGTGGTTAAGTTGTTTGGTCTCGTAAAGCAAATCTGATCATATTTCAGCCAGGCAGGACCGTGCCACCATTTTTCATCCTTCTTCAAATCTAGAATTTGCTGTCCTCTCGATGCTGTGTCTGCCGGGTTATCTTGCGTCGCCACGTGATACCAATTGGTGCTGGTGTTATCTAAAACTTCCACTACCCGATTTCTAACAAATGTTTGCCATCGTGTAGGATCTCCGAGCATCCAGGATAATACAATAGAAGAATCGGTCCAACAAAATATTTGATGATCGGGTATGCTCATGGCCTGTTTTATTTGTTTTAGTAATCGCGACAGTAAAACTGCGCCGCATAATTCTAAGCGTGGCAGTGACACGGGTTTAACAGGCGCGATGCGGGTTCGTGCTGCTATTATGTTGGTTCTCACTTCGTTGTTTTCGGTTTTGACTCGTACATAAGCTACTGCAGCATATGCCTTATTAGAAGCATCGCAAAATCCATGAATCTCGATGTCATTTTTCTTACTTTCTAAAGTGTATAACCATCTAGATACTGTGATGTCATTTAAATGCTTGAAGCTATCTCTCAATGATTTCCATTCTTCTGCAACATTGATATCTACTTCTTCGTCCCAAGTTACGCCTTGTAACCACAATTTTTGTATTAGCAGCTTAGCTGGCAAGATTGCAGGTCCCAGCCAACCGAGAGGGTCGAATAGTCGTTGTATGTCGGCGAGAATGATGCGTTTCGTGACCATGCCCTTCGATGGAGGTAAATTTATGCTATATTGGAATGCATCTTGGCCCATGTTCCAGCGTAGACCTAAAGCTGTTATGATACCATCAACGTTGATGTCGAGACTCACGTGAGAACTTCTCTTTGCAGGTTGGAAGTGTTTGAGGAACTCCGCACTGTTTGAGCACCATTTCTGAAGAGGAAATCCTCCCCTTTGTAAGATAGCATCAATGTTTTTGGCAGTTTCTATTGATTCAGATAAGGAGTCTTGTCCAGACATGCAGTCGTCGACGTAGAAATGTTCCTTTATAACCTTTGCTGCGTGTGGCTGTAGAATGCCTTCATCGTCCGCAACTTGGTGCAGGGTTCTTACTGCTAAGTACGGGGCAGATGCAGTACCGAAGGTGACTCGCATAAGCCTGTAATCCTTTACCGGTTCATTGATATCGTCTCGCCATAATATTCTTTGTAGGTCTCTGTCTTCTTCCTGTACTAAAATCTGCCGATACATTTTTTGTATGTCAGCAACAAAACAGATCTTCTTCATACGCCACTTCATAATGAGGCTCCTCATGTCAGTCTGTAGAGTTGGCCCTACCAGTAGTTCATCATTGAGAGATATGTTGTTTGTGCCCTTTTGAGATGCATTGAACACTGTTCGGATCTTTGTCGTTTCTTTATCTTCCTTTATTACAGCATGATGCGGTAAATACACGCTTGGTTTGCTTAAATCTTCCATTGGTACTTCCTCCATGTGGTTCATTTCTATGTATTCTTCCATGACTTTGGCGTATTCTGTTCTTAGTGTAGGATTCTTTTCTAGGCGTTTTTCTAATTGATAAAGTCTTCTTAGAGCTATGTCCCTCGTTCCTCCTTGTGTTGATTGTAATTTATTTGTCTTTGTAGGTAGTTTGACGATGTATCGTCCATTTTTGGTTCTCGAGTAGGTAGCTTTGTAAATTTCTTCGCATTTTCTTTCTTCTACTGTTAGTGATTTGTTTTCTTCATTTTCTAGCTCCCACATCGATTTAAGCATATTGTTTAGGTCAAGGTTATGATGCATAACCAAGAATTCTTCATTTTTTTCCTTTTGTACATTCCCGAATAGAATCCATCCCAGGCTGGTATTTTGTGCGCATGGGGAGCCCGGAGGACCCTTGACCATTTCACCTTTCAGGATTTGGGCGTAGACTTCAACACCCAGCAGCATATCTACTCGTCCACGTTTATTAAACTCTGGATCAGCCAAAACTAGACCTTGTATGTGAGGCCACTCGCCGATTGGTAATGTTTGCGATGGTAATTGGGTTGTTAGCTGCGTTGTCATTATGTAGGCCTTTATCTTGATATTGAAATTTTCATCGAGTCTTGATAATATTGCTATTTGTGCTGCATGTTTAATCCGCGTTGTGGTGGAACCGACCCCAATGATTGTTCCATCTACCGGCATTCGACTTATTCGTAGCATCTGGGCTGCTCGTTCGCTAATGAATGTCGCTTGAGAGCCTTGATCGATTAGTGCGCGTAGTACAGTTATATTACCGGAATCATCTTTAACTGGCACAATGGCTGTAGCTAACAACGCCGTAGATGTGTTTGTTGTGAAATGAGATGATAGCTGAATATCTGGTTCATTTTCGTCATTAAAAGTTGATTCATGTTCGAGGTGATGATGATTAGCTTGAATATTGTCAGGGTTGTTTGAGTTACTGGTAACCCGTGGTGCTTGTTGATGTACCATAGAATGATGACGCTTTTGACATATGCGACATGACATATTGAGGCGACAGTTGCGTGCTGAGTGGCCCGCCGCCAAACAATTGAAGCATAGGTTGTTGTTCTTGACATATTCGCCCCTTTCTGTTGGTTCCATCTTCATGAACTCCCCACAGTGACATAGTGTATGATTTTCTTGACATATGATGCAACTTCTTGTTTTTGTTTTAAACGGCGCTGTAGAGGTGTGGACTGTATGTGTAAATTCTTTTGTGCTTCGTGACTTCTCTTTTAATGTTGGTGTTATAAGCTCAAGAGTACGAAATTTATTGTTTAAAAACTTAACAAGATTCTCCCATGTGGGTAGCTCTTCAACATTGTCCCTGGAGGCGTACTCTTCCCAATCTCGATGAGTGTCAGCATCCAATTTTTGCACCACCACATATATTAATAAAGGATCCCATGATTCTGTAGCAACATTTAGATTTTTGAGGCTATTTATGCACTCACATGTGGTATCCAATAACAATTTTATGTTAGTTGCAGTTTGAATAGATATTTTTCGTTGCATGAAGATCCTTTTTAATAAAGAATTCACTATGAGTCTTCTATTTCCATATCTACTCTTCAAAAGTTCCCATGCTTGATCGTAATTCGATTCTATCACTTGGATATGTTTCAGTAAAGTGTCCGCTTCGCCTATTACACATGATTTTAAATATTGTAATTTTTGCACTTTGCTTATGGATGCATTAGTGTGTACAAGTGATGCAAATAAATCATGGAATGCCGGCCAATCTTCATAAGAACTCCCAGAAAAGGTAGGTAGTGATATTCTTGGCAGCTTCACCTGACACTCGGTTGACCCAACATAAGCTACATTTTGTTCATTTGCATTGCTTGCAAGCGACTTCTCCGTGAGCGACGTTGACGGTGATAATAAATCGGTAAGATCGGCCAGAACGCACGAGTATACATTTTCGATGTTACTGAATTCGTCGTTGCTGAAGTACGGCATGATGTTTCTTTCATCCTTCGGCACTAACTTTATTAGGTCATAGTGTCCGTTCGTGAACTTATTCCAATACTCCTTTATGGTATTAATCCGTGCTTCAATGTAACCTTTTGTTAATCTGGATTTCGGACATTTCTTTAAGTTAACTTGCGCCTTCTGTAGCAAATTTGCAGTTTCTTCCAATTCAAGTATTTTTTGCTGTATAGTAGACATCTTGATACGTAAACGCCGTTATAAACTCGTAATTTGTTAAAAAACTGCAAATCACCTGAGTTTTTTGCTAAAGAATGCAGTCTTTTGTTCTCGTCGGACGATCGCTCGCTGGTTCACTATTCACTAATTATTCGGTTCGATTATGGACCATTATGTTTGGTAATAAGGTTCAAACTTGTATGCAGTCACCGCGGAGAATAAGAACGACGTGTTGTTTGCTTAATGTTTATTTTGCTACTGATCAATGCATTCATACAGGTTTTTACGCACACATTATAACACACACATGCAACTAACATCTTTCGATCCTTAACTATATTGAACAGGTCGTAAAAGTCTTTCCTGATATTCTTAATAAGAGCGGTAGAAGGAAGGTAAATTAATTATTATGTTAAAATTTGTAGTCCAGTTTTGTAGTCCAATAATAAAAATTTAAAAAAATTAAAAAAAAGTTTCTTCTTGATTAAAGAATGTTAATCTTCAATGACTGTGGTGTAACATAATGTTCGAGATAAAATTTCATCTCAGAATATTATATCTCTTAGATTGAGTTCATTATTTTGAGAAATCGTATAGGTTTCCCGCGATACAGGTTCGACCTAGTGCGGGGACCAATGAAATAGTGTAAGATATTGTAATGTTGTTTGAGATAAATAAAATTATTCTTACTTAACGTTCGTATAACCTAAAGCAAAGATAATATATAGTGGAACACATTTTATAAGTAGTATTTTGTATCTGTAACAATCCATTACTGCCCACTGTTGGGCTCAGGTCTCCTCAGTAGAGGGGTTAGGCATAGTCCATTACGCTTGCCCAATGTGGATTGGGGACTTCACATATCTTCAAAAGATTTTTAGAACCCTTTTCCAATATGCAGGTTTCCTCACGATGTTTTCCTTCACCGTTTTAACACGTTCACTGCGAAACCAGTCACAAACGCCTGGTTCGTATCTCGCTTACAGTGCGGTTAAGAAAAGTAAAGACCTCCCTATCTTGCGGAAGACGTAACTTTAATATGGGACACAAGGTTAAAACACCTGGTACCGCCGTAATGATAGTTTTATCTCCAGTTTTTTACACCTGGTACCAGAGGAACGGAAATAACAGAAAAATCGTTGCCACAGTGAACGTGTTAAGCCAGTTAAAAATATATACACTTAAGGTAAAAAATCCTTTGGCAATTTAAAACTAAAGTCACAACAAATTTAATATAAGTTTTTTGAAACACGAAACTCTGCGACTTTGCTCGGATTATGCTGCATTTTTCTCGCTTGAAAATTACCAGTTGTTCCAATGTAGCGAGCGACTTAAGCTTTAGGCTTAAATATGGTGATAGGCGATAGCGATTTAATTATTGTTATGTAGGTGGCTTACGATCAGGTGTCCCATTGGCTCGTCTAGACAAACAATAAAAAAGGCAGACGAGCAAACGAGCCACCTCATCATAAGTTACTGTCGCTCGTGGACCGACACTGAGGGGTCGCTACCTACGACCTAACTTTGAAGACCCTTCTTGTTCTCGGTGTTTTTCGATCGCTATGACTTGCACTTATTTAAATGAGGGCTAAACAAAGTCCTTAAGTCGTAGGTAGTGGCTTTCCTCTGATATTGTAAAAGTGGATGAGCAACGGTAACCTTTTACCTTCAGGTGAACCGACCGCCTGCCCACATGGTAAACCTAAAAATATTAAAATAAATACATTGTATTACTTTTTTAGAGAATAAGTTCATCACATTGACACAAGTCATACATGAATAGTTGTAATCTTCTTAATTATTTTAAGGTATTCTTATGCTATACCTACATAAAATATTACTATCGGTACTATTCATAAAATAAATTGTATGTACATTGATCACTTTGAAGATATTGGTTGCTGTAGAAATTTGTCCTATTTTCAAGGTAAACTACAGTGAATTGTAATTATTTTTATTAACTGTCACTTACATTATTTATCGATAAATAATAAATAAACAAAGCTTCTCTCTGGCAACTGTCATGACAATACAATGTCAAAATTAAAAATATTAAATTATTAGATAAATATTGGAAAAATGGCAAAAAATTGCACAAAAAGACAAACTATGGACAGTAAAAATGTAAGAAAATAGTCTGGGCAATAATTACTGAACAGGTATACATAAAAATTACTATGAGATATGAGAAGAAACCCGAAACGTCAGTGCCGAGAGAAACAACAAAGCGCACCATCACCAACTATTACCAGCTCGTCGCGGTCGTCGAGTGAAAACACACCGACGAGACGAACTATAACATCAGACGACGAGCCTTCCCCTGCGACAACAACACCTGCGCGTCGGGGACGCCCACCGGCACGCTTGGGACCAGCGGACCGAAATGGTTCGTCTACGGCCCCCGCTACCAGTGGTGCAGTGCGCCCACGCATGAGATGGTCTGAAGAAGTAAATAAAAATGTCATGCGGGCGTACTACAGGGCTACGGAGGGGGGAACTAACCTCACTGCGTATCGCTCAAGGATGTTGCCTCTGTTTCAGGTCTTGCGCCCAACTGTCGACGTCACGGTGCAACGGTTAGCGGATCAGGTGCGGGTCATTCAGCGACTTAAGTTGCTGGATGAGACTGTACTTGACCGATTGCGCAACGAAGCACTGCCTGCTCCTCATGAACCACAATCAACACAAGTGGTAAATGTCACTGTCACCCAAGCTATACCACCAGCAGAGGAGCTTCAGGTGCAGGCATGTGCAAGTATCCAGGACGATGAGCGTTTGAGGAGCGCTCTGGAGGACTCTATACAAGAATTTAGGTTTGTCCCGCCATGCTCGCGGCCACGTTTACCGCGGTTGCCCATGTGTAAACGCAATGTTTCGCTGGTATTGGCCCTGGACTGCATATTAAAACCTTATTTTGAGTCAACTGAAGACCTTATCGACACCCACTCGGTTCTGTACTGCGGTGCGGTTGCTGTCTGTCGCGTGGCAGGGGTAAAATTCCCGAACCCGAACCAGACGTACCGCCGACATGATGGTAAGCCGCAGTGGCAGTGCAGAATCGAGAGGCGCATAGATGCAGCCAGGACCCTTATAGCGAAGCTTATTTGCTTCCAGGCAGGCAACACGCGCCCGCGCGTAATGCGATTCGTCGACCGAGCCTTCGCTGACACCGGTGTCAGCAGGAACGACTACCTGGCTCGTGTCGTCGAGCGTGTTGACTACTGGAAGCAAAAAGTTTGCGCATGGGCGAACCGTATTCGTCGGTACCGAATAAGATCGGAGCGGTACCACTTGAATAGAGTCTTCCAGAGTAATCAGAGGAGTGTCTACAGAAACTGGGAGGCTTCTCGAGGAAGAGTTACCGATGGACTCCCACCAGTTGATGAGGATGTGATGACCTCATTTTGGAAAAATATCTGGTCGGTGCCCATCGGTCACTCCGAGGGGGAGTGGACTGAGTCGGTCGGACGCGCGTGCGAGTCTATTACAGACATGAACACCGTAGCGATCACGCCGATTGACGTAGCTTGTGCGGTGCGTTCGGCCCCGAACTGGAAAAGTCCGGGACCGGACGGGCTGCACAGCTACTGGCTGAAATGGATACGCAACTCGCACGGGCGCATGGCTGCTCAGTTTCAACAAGCCCTTGAGTCGGGAACCCTCCCAGATTTCATGACATCAGGAGTCACTCATCTGATATACAAATCTGGCAATACCTCGGACCCTAAAAACTATAGACCAATAACTTGCTTACCCACCATCTATAAGCTACTTACATCCATTCTGAGAAACAAAATTCAAATACATATCTCGGCAAACGACATAATGTCACCTTCTCAGAATGGGTGTAAGATAGGGTCTCGGGGTACAAAGGATTTGCTCCTCATTGACATGACTATCACGCAACAAGTTCGTCGAGGCAAAAAGGGTGTCCATATGGCTTGGATTGACTATAAGAAAGCGTATGATTCGGTGCCCCATTCATGGCTAATGAGAGTTTTAGAGCTTTATAAAATACATCCCACTCTACGCTCCTTTCTTAGCTCATGCATGGGTCAGTGGTCTACGTTTCTTCGTCAACCAGGACATATTGGATCTCCGGCCTCCCCGAGCTTAATAAGGATAAGGCGGGGTATCTTTCAGGGTGACAGTCTGAGTCCTTTGTGGTTCTGTCTGGCGCTTAATCCTCTAAGCACGTTGCTTGGAGATTCAACGCTAGGCTACCGACTCAAGAGAGGGGGTGAGCCCATTTCACATCTCTTGTACATGGATGATCTCAAATTATTTGCTTCTAAAAAATCTGACCTAATATCTTTACTCAAAATAACCGACAATTTTAGTAAAGCTATTGGAATGGAATTCGGAGTAGATAAGTGTGCGGTCATAGATATACAGAGAGGTAAAATTGTAAACTCTGAGAGTTTGCAACTTAGCCAAAGTGAGGTGCTCAGATCTCTTTCTGAGTCGGAAACCTACAAATACCTTGGAATGTTCGAAGCTTTGAGTATAGTCGATGCAGATATGAAACAATCGGTGAGGGATCGTTTCTTCGGCCGCTTGGTAAAGGTTTTGAAAAGCCTCTTATCTGGCGGAAACAAGATCCGAGCCTTCAATGGTTGGGTCATGCCTGTACTGACGTACTCCTTTGGCATTCTAAAGTGGACGCAATCAGAACTAGATGCCCTGGATAGAAAAGTTCGGCGACTGCTGACGGCATACAGGATGCACCACCCACGTTCATCTGTTATGAGGTTGTATATTCCTCGGAAGTGTGGGGGTCGTGGCATGTTAAATGTCAAGGACCTACACAACCGAGAGGTAAACAACCTTCGGGAATATTTCCTTAAGGTAAGCGTGGGTATGTACCGTAATGTAGCAGCAGTTGATAAGGGACTCACTCCGCTGTCCTTAGCGAACGAGAATTGGCAGACGCTAAAGGTAATGAGTGTGGCGGATCGCACGGACGTATGGAAGAGCAAGGAACTACACGGACGGTTCTACCGGGCCCTTATGAGCCCCGATGTAGATCAATTAGCCTCCGTATCTTGGCTACGATACAGTAACCTCTTCGGAGAGACTGAAGGTTTTGTCTTTGCAATTATGGACGAAGTTATCATGACGAACAACTACCGTAAATATATTCTAAAGGATGGGACGGTCGACATTTGTCGGGCATGTCACCGTCCGGGAGAGTCTATTAGACATATCGTTTCCGGTTGTTCTCGTCTTGCTAACGGCGAGTACTTGCACAGGCATAACCAGGTAGCTAAGATTATCCACCAACAACTTGCTCTGAAATACGACCTTGTTGAAGCCGCTGTACCTTATTACCAGTATTGGCCTCAGCCGGTTCTCGATAATGGTCATGTAACGCTCTACTGGGACCGATCTATTATCACTGACAGGACTATTGTTGCCAATAAGCCTGACATAGTGATAATAGATCGGGATGCGCATCGGGCGGTGCTGATCGATGTCACCATTCCACATGACGAGAACCTTGTGAAGGCAGAAAAAGAAAAACTGCTAAAATATTTGGACCTGGCCCACGAGGTGACCGACATGTGGCGTGTTGAATCGACCATCATTGTTCCGATCGTTGTATCTGTGCACGGTCTAATAGCGAAAAGCTTCGACCGTCATCTAGAGAAGCTTTCGCTCCCCGGCTGGGTAAAGGGCCTGATTCAGAAGGCGGTCGTTCTTGACACGGCACGTATTGTGAGGAGGTTCCTCTCTCTTGAGCCCTGACCACTGATGGCTTGGGTCGTAGACCCCGTCTCCAGTGACCCTCTGCTTTTTTTATATTGTATTTTTAAATTTATTTTCTTGGGATTGTTTTTTTAAAGATATAATGTAAAAAATGAGCAAATAAATGAATATGGAAAACAATAAACAAACTCAATAAATTTTAATCCCATTCACAATCTCTACCTCCTATGAATAAGTAACGAGTCTCATCTTTGTATTAGTGCTTGTACACACGCGGCGTGTGACGAGCTGGAGTATTAGGATTACCGTACTAATAGACGGCTTACTGCTCTAGCCAGTTGTAAAATTTAATATTAAAGCGCTTAAGGATAATCCCTTCAAAGGAAACTTGAACTGTTGTAATTTAAGAGGTTAATTGGATTGAAAATGGAAGTAAAAAGCACCCGCTGTAGAGCGCTCGTCTACTGCACTACACATGACAGCACTCGGCTACACGCTGTAGAGCGCTCGTCTACTGCACTACACATGACAGCACTCGGCTACACGCCGTAGAGCGCTCGTCTACTGCACTACACATGACAACACTCGGCTACACGCCGTAGAGCGCTCGTCTACTGCACTACACATGACAACACTCGGCTACACGCCGTAGAGCGCTCGTCTACTGCACTACACATGACAGCACTCGGCTACACGCCGTAGAGCGCTCGTCTACTGCACTACACATGACAACACTCGGCTACACGCCGTAGAGCGCTCGTCTACTGCACTACACATGACAGCACTCGGCTACACGCCGTAGAGCGCTCGTCTACTGCACTACACATGACAACACTCGGCTACACGCCGTAGAGCGCTCGTCTACTGCACTACACATGACAACACTCGGCTACACGCTGTAGAGCGCTCGTCTACTGCACTACACATGACAGCACTCGGCTACACGCTGTAGAGCGCTCGTCTACTGCACTACACATGACAACACTCGGCTACACGCCGTAGAGCGCTCGTCTACTGCACTACACATGACAGCACTCGGCTGCACGCTGTAGAGTACTCGTCTACTGCACTACACATGACAGCACTCGGCTACACGCTGTAGAGCGCTCGTCTACTGCACTACACATGACAACACTCGGCTACACGCCGTAGAGCGCTCGTCTACTGCACTACACATGACAGCACTCGGCTACACGCCGTAGAGCGCTCGTCTACTGCACTACACATGACAACACTCGGCTACACGCCGTAGAGCGCTCGTCTACTGCACTACACATGACAACACTCGGCTACACGCCGTAGAGCGCTCGTCTACTGCACTACACATGACAACACTCGGCTACACGCCGTAGAGCGCTCGTCTACTGCACTACACATGACAACACTCGGCTACACGCCGTAGAGCGCTCGTCTACTGCACTACACATGACAGCACTCGGCTACACGCTGTAGAGCGCTCGTCTACTGCACTACACATGACAGCACTCGGCTACACGCTGTAGAGCGCTCGTCTACTGCACTACACATGACAGCACTCGGCTACACACCGTAGAGCGCTCGTCTACTGCACTACACATGACAGCACTCGGCTACACGCTGTAGAGCGCTCGTCTACTGCACTACACATGACAGCACTCGGCTACACGCCGTAGAGCGCTCGTCTACTGCACTACACATGACAGCACTCGGCTGCACGCTGTAGAGTACTCGTCTACTGCACTACACATGACAGCACTCGGCTACACGCTGTAGAGCGCTCGTCTACTGCACTACACATGACAACACTCGGCTACACGCCGTAGAGCGCTCGTCTACTGCACTACACATGACAGCACTCGGCTACACGCCGTAGAGCGCTCGTCTACTGCACTACACATGACAACACTCGGCTACACGCCGTAGAGCGCTCGTCTACTGCACTACACATGACAACACTCGGCTACACGCCGTAGAGCGCTCGTCTACTGCACTACACATGACAACACTCGGCTACACGCCGTAGAGCGCTCGTCTACTGCACTACACATGACAGCACTCGGCTACACGCCGTAGAGCGCTCGTCTACTGCACTACACATGACAACACTCGGCTACACGCCGTAGAGCGCTCGTCTACTGCACTACACATGACAGCACTCGGCTACACGCCGTAGAGCGCTCGTCTACTGCACTACACATGACAACACTCGGCTACACGCCGTAGAGCGCTCGTCTACTGCACTACACATGACAACACTCGGCTACACGCTGTAGAGCGCTCGTCTACTGCACTACACATGACAGCACTCGGCTGCACGCTGTAGAGTACTCGTCTACTGCACTACACATGACAGCACTCGGCTACACGCCGTAGAGCGCTCGTCTACTGCACTACACATGACAACACTCGGCTACACGCTGTAGAGCGCTCGTGTACTGCACTACACATGACAGCACTCGGCTACACGCCGTAGAGCGCTCGTGTACTGCACTACACATGACAGCACTCGGCTACACGCTGTAGAGCGCTCGTGTACTGCACTACACATGACAGCACTCGGCTACACGCTGTAGAGCGCTCGTCTACTGCACTACACATGACAGCATTAGCTACAGACTACATAAATCTGCACATATTTCAAACAAAACTTTTATTCAAACACAAAAAGAAATAAAAACATTTAGTGTAAGCCACAATAACGGAATACCAGGCAGGTTAATATCTTAACCGTTTTAAATTGAATGAAAAACACATTACCCGGGTTTTTCGAATACAGCGTGAGGCTTCGTGTTTTAAATAAAGCTAGCACCTCAATTGAGCCGGATATTCTTCGGAATACCAGCTCGTTTAACCGGATTATTCAAAACTCGTAGCGAATGTTTTGTTTTAAAGTAAATAATAGGGTATTCAGGGCGCTTTTTATTTGGCCGGATTTAAATGATTTCGTTTTGACCGGTTTCTTGATTGGTTTACAAAAAGAGTGTTGTTTGGTTTATCTCATTTTTGTTTATTTCTTTTGTAGCTACTTATATTCGTAAGGCTTTTGAGCAAATAACTTTCAGGGTTATATTTAATTTTGACGCCACCTACTGTATCTATTTTTGTTAAGCTATTCATAGAAATAAGATTGTAATAAACCACTTGGAATTATATCAGATCATACGTACCTCAGACAAAAATAAGACTGGCTCCTGTTGTCGACATTTTGATCTTTTTATCTCGCTATTAATCTCTGAAACAAGTGCGCCAATATGCTCAGAACTTTCACGACTATACAACTGATATATTAGGTACCTAGTCCATTTTTTTATTTAACACAGGCCATCTTGTGGGGTATCGTAGGTTATAATAATATTATATTGAAAACAAATAAAAACTAAAAAAATCCTCTCTACGAGTATATCACACAGACATTGGTGCGGTTTATTAATAGGTTATCTAAACTTTTACCTTTATATCTTAAAACGCATTTTAAAGCATGTTTTTTTGTCCACAGAACACGCTTCAGCCTTAGTTGGAGAACCAGCCAGGCTTCGATGCAGGATCGATGGTAAATCCTGTGGCGAGATGCACAGCATCAAATGGTACAAAGCAGACACAAGAGTGTATGTGTACTCCGCTTCCAAAGATTCACCCATCAACCGACCGGAGGGTGAAATGATGGACAGGTTAGTTCTTTACATTTATGAGCGCCTGGTAATTTTTGTAATTTTTTTTTGTAGGTACTCTTTAACGAAAATGTAAATTATTATAGATATAAGTATAGTCAAAAGTATTGATAAACTTATTCAGACACTCGCGGTTTTATATACTACTTTCATGCATTTTCAACGGGTTCTTACCACGATATTTAATTAATTGAGTTGTCTCGATATTTCAACGTTGTTGCAAACGTCATGATCACGAGAAGACTGGATACTGCGGGTCGAGTAAGAGCAAACAAATCTGTCTACCCTCTTTGTCGTTCGCTTTTGGGTGGTATCACTCAACTAGACAACTCAATTAATTAAATATCGTGGTAAGAACCCCTTGAAAATGCATGAAAGTAGTATTGATAAATATTTCCGCTTATAACCTTTTTTATACAAAAAAAGTTACTGGATCAAAGTTGTAATGAATTTAATTTACAACAAAAATGTTAACTATTTTCTTATCAAATATATTAAATAATTTAAGAGATATATGGTAAAAACTATTACACAAGAAAACGCAAGGTAAGGCCTAAACAATGTAACATTTCGATGGACTGTACTGAAATATTTCAATTAACAGAAAACACGTAGGAAGAGTTTATTTTTAACCCACACGTGGTATACATTATTATATGTGACATTTAAATGGCATACCCAAGAGAAACCAACTTTATTTTTGTCAAGGAAAGTAAGTAAGGACTCTTTCACACAACAAAAATACATTAAAAATTAAATCACGATTTACTGTATGATGTACACAATATTTCGTTTCTGAATGAACCAATTTTGTTGATTCTTTTTTTGTTTAAAAGCAGGTACTTTTAACATAATCTCGTATGAATTTCATAGAGATTAAATTGGTCGTCTATGTGCTAGTCTTGAAAAATGAGACTTGGTCGTTAGTGAAAATCAGTAGTAGGAGAAACTATTTTTGAATTTAAGCATACACAGAGAAAAGGACTTTTTCAAGTCTACATAAAATTACTATTTTCTTTTAAGTAATTACGTATATTTCTTGGAATATCCAAAACAACATATTTCTCATGAACAAGCCCTCATTTTCAACATCAAATTTCATAAACATTTACCTGTAAATGATTTAGCCCAAAACCTTTACCTCTTCACAAATATGCTTTCCTGGTACTTTGGATTGAAATATTTAAAGTAATATTCTACGAATTGAATTACCTTTCTGAGTGCTCAAACACAAAGCCTATAAAAACTCGTTTTCGTATTAATTCTGGCATTAATACTTCTTTGATGTTATGAGGTCCTGGTACTTTTCCGTTATAAGTAATTATATTAACTCTTATTAAATAGAAATGCGAAGTACTTATCTATTATTATGTTTCAGTGGTTATAATTATCGCTAACGTACAATATTATTGTCAATATAAGATGCGGTATCAATGAATATTGGAAATAACTTAGTGATATTGAGGTATATTATTAGTTATAATCAAGACTTACAAAAAAAAATTCAAAGCATTGAGTATTGTCAATATAATTTATCAGTAAAGGATGTTCTTTTTATTGCAGGCAAAGGAGCCACCTGATAGTAAGTGGTTACCGTTGCTCATAGACCTCTGAAATGTCAGGAGTCACTGATCTATGACTTGCTTTTAAGAACTTTCTTCGAGCCTCGTTTGAAGAAGAACAAGTCATAGCGCTCAGGAAATGTCGAATCTCTGTAAAACTTCTTAATGTTTCATTAAAATTTAGTCAACTAGAAACCTCCTCTTCAAAATCGGCTAATAACGGAGATAATTATTTAAAAGGTGAGCTTCCGTCAAGAGGTCTAAATTTGTTAATTAAAAAAAAAGTAATGAATAGAAATTTGGCAGAGAAAATATTTGAACGTAAAATTACGAATCATTAATTCTTCGAAGTATTTTACCTTCTAAAGCTTGTACTTTCAGGGATATAGTTCTAATAAAAAAATATTATAAGGCTGTCTGAAATACTATTGTCAATATTTTCGTCAAAAACATTTGATAATTATCAAAATGATGGTTCTGAAGATTTTTTTTTTATTGCCTTGTAGGCAGACGAGCTAACGGTCCACCTGATCGTAAGCGGTTACCGTTGCTCATGGACCTCTGCAATGTCAGCGGACACTGCGGGGCCGCTACCTACGGCCTACCTTTTAAGGACTTTCTTTAAGCCTCGTTTGAAGAAGGACAAGTCATAGATATTTGTCAATATCTTAAATTTCATCAATAATATTGCTGAAAACGGACAGCTTTTCTCACATATATTATTATTGACAATATTATCACAGTTTGTACCAGATTTGCAATTTTTTTATACCTATAGTAAATTGTGAATTAGCAAAAATTAATTCCTTAAATAAAATCAATATTGAAAAACATATATTCGTTGTGTATATTATTTATATGCCCATACAAACAGATGATACAAATAGAAGACTTTTCTTAAACCTCTTTGAACACGACATAATTTAGGCGCAATGTGATTGAATACCCCTAAAGCCTAGTTCGCACTAGACTATAAACTTATTTAGACACTGGCGGTTTTAGTCTTCTCGTTTTTGTTGTTTTTTTTTAGTTAGAGGAAATCACCGGATAGTTATGTGGGAGTTGAACCGCACTAAAACCTCCAACCGCTCACACTCAGCGTCTGAACCCCGGCTGAGGCCAGAACCCAGCACGGGGTTATGAGGGACGGCGCGACGCGTTACGTCCACGGCACTCTCCCGTCGCGCCGCCCCCTAGTGTTCTCGTGATCATGACGTTTGCAACAACGTTGAAATATCGAGGCAACTCAATTAATTAAATATCGTGGTAAGAACCCGTTCAAAACGCACTAGACTAGATTTAGTCGAGTCAAACCTTTTTTACAAGCTTTATATTAACTTACACTGGGTGTAACTATGTAAGTTCGGGTGGTTGTAAGCTAAATTTGTCAAACTTTCCGGTTTTCGATTGAGCTGACATTTCGCACGCAGATGTATATCGCGTGACAATGCAATAATATGACAAAATGGTGCTGATCTGATGATGGATTCGGAAGGTGGTCGTAGAAACTCTTGTGCTATACAAAATGAACCCATCGTGTTTGGACTCATTTTACTTGTCTTGGCTAGCACTCTACTGCTACATGATATCCAGGATCTTAAAATATTTAAAAAGTTTAATTTAAAGAAATGATTTTATTTTTTTTTTAATATTGTATCACAAAAACTTTATATAACAAATGTATCAATTGACTGAATTGAATGTTTTGTGCAGTCACTTATATATATTAGATGAAAATACTAGCCCAGTGCGAACTAGGCTTAAATCTGGGCAAATTCCTGGGCTAAAGGATGGCAATTAATCCGTATCGATACAATAAGGTCTGGATAGGGTCCGGAATAAGCCGGATCCGATTTTATAAATGGATGTACACGTTTCCACGGGTTAAACTTATACGAGAATTTCATCGTGACTTTCTTTGAAATAAATTGAAGGTTAAGTCGTCGTGGTGAGGCGAAGCGCTTGCCTTCCGTACGAGAGGTCGCGGTTTCAAAACTTTCTTGTATCTCTAAATCTTAATGTGAAAAAGATTAATATGCAGTTTTTCACATCACCAATAGCAAAATATACCTACTTGTCAAATATTCATGCAATATAAATGAAATATCTTGAAATAAGAACCATCAAAATCGGTCAACGCGGTAAATTATAAGTATTTACAGTCACTCAAGGATTTATTTTAGTAAGATACATTTCAATAAATTTATCTTCTTAAAAGTCGATAAAATTTCTTGGTGTAATGGAAACATTGATAATCCTCTTCGATTTGATAAATACTTTTCAACCCTTATTTTCCACCCTTATTGGTATGAAACACTTGAATAATTTAACACATCAACCCCACTAACTATCCTACCCTGTGATTTGAACTATAAATATATAATTGAGGGATGTCTGTTTGTGTGAAATCGATATTTTTAAAACAGTTTTGTAATGTCTGAAGTTACTAAAAATAGTATTGGAAAAGGAGAACATAAGAATACATTATTATTTTAATTATATTTCAAAAATTATAGACACGCCATTTAACAATATTTATATTAACTTGCACTGGATGTATCTATGTAAGTTCGGGTGGAATCTTGCGAGATAAATTTGACAAAACCTTCTCGGTTTCCGATTGAGCTGACATTTTGTAGGTATATCGCGTGACAATGGAATAATATGACAAAATGGCGTTGATCTGATGATGGGTTCGGAAGGTGGTCATAGGAACACTTGTACTAAACAATATAGACCCATCGTGTTTGGATTCATTTTACTTGTCTAAGCTAGCACTCTACTGATACATGATATCCAGGAGCTTAAAAGATTGTATTTGAAAAATGTTGTTTTTAAATAAATTGAGTAACTCCTCGTTTGTGGAAGTCGGTCAATATATTTCGTCTAATTATTCTCAACCTTTGTCAAGTAGGTTAAAACAGTATAAAACTTAGTCATACATATACGAAATAACAGTATACGTTAATTACTACAGTAGTCAGCTGATTACGTTAACTACAGTTAAAATTGCGCTAGGTAATGGTTAGTGCTCTGTTTTGTGGTATAGCACAAAAGCTACAGAAGGATTACTTAGTTTTAGGAGTTTTTGTGGGTTCTGTAGTTTATATTATCATCATGAAAATATTTAACTTAGCAATTTAAATGGGAATTAATTAAAGTTGGCGTTAGTCTAATGCTATTTATGGGTGACATTTGACAACTATAGATAAATTTTGAACTAATTTTTGACCGACTCCAAAAAAGGAGGAGGTACTCAATTTGTATGTATTTTTTATGTTTCCTCCTCCATAACTATAGTTTGTGTGAACCGATTTGAATGTTTCTGTTGTCAGATGAAAGGTGTTTATATGAACCGATTTCTATAATTATTTCTTTGGACATTACAAATTTATATTTTTATTATAAAAATGGATTTAATAATGATTCTTCGATAATGTCCAAAGTAGACCTGCTTCTTAACAAAAAAGAATCATAATGAAGATTCAATTCGGTGATAATATTTTTTTATAACAAGATAGATAAATGGTCTATGTGATGGTAAGCGGTTATTATCGGTGATATCCTTGATAATTCACTAACTACACTAACAACATTTGTTTCCATATTTTCCTGGTTGTGGCGGCTATCAAACTCCGCCTCTTTTGGTTTCCATATCATTAAATAAAAAGTTCATGTCAATGACAGACATGTATTAATTACATTAATATTGGAACGAAGTACCTTATCGCGCGTTGTGAAAAGGGGCTAGACGGAAAAAATTCTTACGAAAAGTTGTCACGACACTTTTTTTGTTTTAGATGATTAACGCTAGATGGCGCTGTGATCAAAATCTTTTAAAACACGTTCCTTATCGCGCGTAAAAAAAAAATTAGGAAAAAAATATATAAGATATCTTTTAATCGAAAGAAACTTCGTTCCATCCGGGTGTCCCTTGACACCTCTCAAGTTTTTTTGTAAATAAATCACTATCACACACGTTATTTCATTTCCTCGGGACGATCACCTTCGACACCTTCATCGTCCCGAAAAGGTCAATAGTTAAAATTTTACGCCTATATTTTGTTATAGTTATAGTTTTCGAAAAACAAAACTATAAGAAATATTGATGATGATTTTAATGTTTCTATTATACACTACGGAACTCTAAAACATCAAAAATACAATGAGTCTTCTGTACAAACTTTGCTGTGGCTAAACGCCTCGTTTAGGCTCATAAAATTACAGATATAATAATATCGAGGTGAACCACGAATGTTTATATATTATAATACAATGTAGGATAAACATTTCAGATCATATAACCTTTAAATTAATTTTATACTAAAAACAAAATAAAATAGAATCATAAAGAAAAATGATAATGATTGTGGTAAAAAAGAGTTTTAAGGAAAAAGCCAATAACTCGGTTTAATTAATCAATGTGACGGTTGTTTGGCTGCGCAATTACAATATTATTGGCAATACTCGTGTCAAAATTATTAACAATGAAACTTAATTTGGCTTATGACAATATTTTTATATTTTGTAAAAAACTGTTGATAAGTCAAGTATTGACAGTCATTTTAAATCTAATTGTAATTCCGACCCTCCATTCCGATTAAAATATTGACAACAATTATGCTTATTTACAAGCATCTCATGAGTCACACAGTTTACAATAAACCAAACATTCATGACCTTTCTAAGCTCTGTTATCGTAATTACAATTTTAAACGAAACCCCCAATAAACTTCGCAAAATCATAAAAAGTATGGCAAATTTAATAACCCTCGATATTTAAGATGGCCCCCGGAAGTGATGTCGAGCTCCAATTAGATAATTGCCGGTACAGATGACGTCACTTCCGGTCCGACCGAGGGCATCTCAGAATTGGAAATTTAACTGAATAAGGGCATAATGTAAATGAATTAAGGCCTTTTCAAAGGTTGGGGGGTAGTCAGAAATATGATAATTTTATTAGAAGTAATGATTCAATTAATTTGGGATATTTTTAATGTTCAATCGTTCAGTGAGTTGTGGTTAATTGTAATTGGTTGGAGAAGTATTTAAGTTTAATTGGAAACAGAATAACTACTTGGTAGTATTATACTACTGTATGGTTATACAGGATGTTTCAAGATGTGACATGTATGGGTAAAAGCTTAATTAATATTGAAAATAGCATTTTTTACTGAAGGAAAAAATAATTTTATTTTTAATATCAAATAATACTGCATTCAAATATTTTTTTAAAATAAGTTGGTTTATCTAAAATCGGTAGAACATTTACAAATCGGTTTGATTTTTGTTGTAAATAGTAATCTCAATAGTTATATAGTATTGGCTAATCAACCATTCTAACTATTAAATTAGATTATTGATACAATTATCATGCCAATTTATTCCAATATCTTCTACACTAAGTCTAAAATCAACATTGTTGATTAAACAGACAAACCATAATAGCATTCTATCTAGCCTAGCTCCAGTGTCTCCCGGTGCATCTCCAATTAGCCATCCGACACGTAGATACAGCCTCCAAAGCGCAGCGGTGTCAGGCTTAGATTAATTGCTTCCAATCTAACGCTCTATCTAAACGTACCTAGCTCGCAATTAAAGACGAAACATGCTGGAACAAGCCTTGTCAAGTAATACAACCGCAACAAAGCTCAGGAGTGTTGTGAGACCACGTACAGACAAGCGTAGTGTGTGACGCGCGGTGTGCTGGACCATAGAGCTGAATGTAGCGGGTGGATGAGAGCTCAGGAGCGAGTGTTGTGAGACCACGTACAGACAAGCGTAGTGTGTGACGTGCGGTGTGCTGGACCATAGAGCTGAATGTAGCGGGTGGATGAGAGCTCAGGAGCGAGTGTTGTGAGACCACGTACAGACAAGCGTAGTGTGTGACGCGCGGTGTGCTGGACCATAGAGCTGAATGTAGCGGGTGGATGAGAGCTCAGGAGCGAGTGTTGTGAGACCACGTACAGACAAGCGCAGTGTGTGACGCGCGGTGTGCTGGACCATAGAGCTGAATGTAGCGGGTGGATGAGAGCTCAGGAGCGAGTGTTGTGAGACCACGTACAGACAAGCGTAGTGTGTGACGCGCGGTGTGCTGGACCATAGAGTTATTTATATCGTCAGTTGTGCACGAATATCGATAAAATACAGTTACATAAATCACTGCGAAATACAGTGGAAGCCATTAAATTTGGCTTTACTGTGATTCGTATCGAGCGCGCGGTTCGAGTTATTTTTGTGGAACATTTTTAAGGTTTAACCTTCTAGTCTGATCATATTCTGTAGTAAATTGAAGTTTGTTTTTTCATTGTGTGGATGATGTATTGTTTGGAATACATCATGTCAGCGTAAATAGATCTATCTCAGCTGTAAATATTATGTGTATCAAACATTTTTCATTTGCTACGTGAATCGTTTTCGAGGCACGTGTTTAATGAAATAGAGTGATAGGAGTTGAAGATGAGGTTCTGTGCTAGTTAAGGCTCTTGGTTTTGCTTGTATTTGAGGATGAATTGTAGTAAATTTGTTTAAACACTCGCGGTTATCTACATCACTTACACTATTACTAAACGGGTTTTTACCACGATTATTTTTATTGAGCGGTTCCGATATTTCAGCACTGTTTCAAGCGCCAAAGCCGCAGCGTTTCGTCTGCGTCGCATTAGTCGGAGGAAGAAAAATTGTGTTTGTGTTTGATTGACACTTTAAATGCTATTGAATGTACCTATTAAACATTGAACTGTTATTAGGTATAAGTTTACAGCATCCATTTACCATCAAAAAGATTTTATTCAAGATTTTTATATCTATATTTTGCCAGTTAAGTTAGATTTTATTCTTAGATTTCTAGTCTTATCATTATTGTATGCTTATTATTTTATTGTTACTTGTTTATTACATTCATGTGCATGTCTAATAAAGAAAATTAAAAGTTTAATTTTGACGACTTTTCATTTATTCATGGCTGAAATTTGCTAATCGTGAAAACCCTGTTACTGGCTTCTAGTTTTAAATTGTAATTCTTAATGTCACTTTAATGTGCTGCTCCTTATAGATATAAACTAGATGACGCCCGCAACATCGTCTGCGTCACAAAGGGGTTCAAACAGTACTTACTCGCAATGTTGTCGCGGCATTATTTACGCGGCCCGCGTTGAGTGTATTCATTGCGTTTTATACTCGTGATAACTTTTCAACGAAAAGTCCGACTGGAATAAAACAAAAAGTAATTTACTTCATCATTAATACTCTTGACAAAAAAAAACTTAATTTGAATAAGGGTTAATATAACGACACTCATTTAACGTTAAATTAATTCTTGGGACGAAATATTTTATTTCATAAACATAAAAGCGGTTATTGTGACTAAACTATGATAGTTAGATATATGCTGTCGCGGACTTTTTTGTTTATCTTTAAAAGACCTAAATACCCGTAGTACATCATTTTGTTCTATTGTCAATAGTTTTTGCAGCGTACGCTTAAATAGGTTTTCGATATTTCACCTTGTCTTACAAATTCGATATTTTCATACGGATCCCTAATTTTTTTCAAAATAAAATATAGCCTATAACCTTCCTCGATAAATGGACATT
Organism: Trilocha varians; assembly: GCA_030269945.2. Classification (NCBI taxonomy): domain Eukaryota; kingdom Metazoa; phylum Arthropoda; class Insecta; order Lepidoptera; family Bombycidae; genus Trilocha; species Trilocha varians. Next base: position 422,691 of record AP028279.1, read on the forward strand.
CCAACAGTGAAAGAATTTTCGAAATCGGACCGGTAGTTTCTGAGATTAGCGCGTTCAAACAAACAAACAAACAAACTCTGCCGCTTTATAATATTAGTATAGATAAATCAAGTCTGCGAGTTCAAGCAATGAAAATAATAATAATTTTAGAAGCTGCAGATATGTAATAAAGTTTACCTTTTCACTCCTTAATAAAACTAGAGTTCACGAAAACCAAAATAAATTTTTGATTAAACCTCGAATTTCATCTCTTATCCCAACGAAATACAGACAGACATTTCAGAAATTAAATTCAATATATAATTCAGAGAAAAATATACTCTCAAAAGAAAATGTTTCCAATTCACGAAAAATTCTCCTGAAAAATACACTTCGAATTGAGAATTTACCGTAGTTATGAATTAGAGAGAATAAACACAGTTTCATCTTGAAATTAATAGCGAATATTGAAACTTGAAAAGTCTTTGTATTAACAGATCTTTTTCATCAAAAAAATTGTAAAATTATTTCTTCAAATGTGGTTAAAAAAAGCTCTTAATATTAGGGCTCTCAGTCTCCTTGACAGGGCCAAGTCCGTGCAATATTGTCAATATTTTGAAAACGGTCAATAATATTGATAGTGTGAGGTATATTGAATACATTTTGACATATAATTTAGATAAAAGATTAAGATATTAAGAGGTATAATTAAACTTTAATTTATTTTCCTTTAGTTACATTATTTTTGTAATTTTTTACCTTATATTTCTCTTTTTTTCCGCTTTTAAATATCATATCGTATCTACTCATTTTATTTAATGTAGTTTCTATCGCGTTTTATACATTTACAATATGTACTATTAAGCTTCATTGTATTCAATAACACTATATACAGTATATATTCTACTACTGCTGAAACTGGAAACCGAACAATATTTTGGCTTAGTATCTTTGAGTCCGTGTATTTGTCTCACTTGACTTTGGGAAATCGTCCCCAGTCTTGGTGGAAGAAAGAAGAAGAAGAAGAGGTATATTGTAAATAGATGTATTGGAGTAGATTGACGAAAGGTTTCAACGAAATAGTTTTGTTATTTTTTAATTGTTTGCTTTTCTGAGGAGATATTTATCAGATCAAGAATATCTTTTATTTGTTATTTTGAAAAAGGAATTGATTATAATATGAGGTCGAGTAAGACTTAGTACAAACACAACAACCTGTAGTAATTTGTGCGAGTAGTTGACACCATTTAACATCAAGTGAGACACATCGTTTGCCTCCGAGAGTTTCCGAATTGAAATACCTACAATTTAAAATGAAGATCAAGAATGATTTCTCAAACAAATCCTGAGAAAATGATTTTTAATTGACAACGATATCAAATAAAAAAACTTCCTTCATCTTTTATGATTACACTCAAAGACCATTGAAGCTCATGAACCCAAATTTTCGTATCAATAAAAAACATCTAAGTATTTCAAGCAATTTACTCACAAATGCTAAATAATAACATTAGAGGTCCCTTTTGACCCCAATTGGCCAGAACGGTGCACTCGACCGGAAAATACCGGTTTTATCTGGAAATGTCCGGTTTGGAGTGGACAGAACCGGTTTTCGCCGGAATTTAGGCAATTGTTTTTGATTGTCCGTTGCGAATCTAAAGCTTGCCGCTATGGGAGACTGGGTCATGATGACGATTCAATGATTTGCAGTCATCAGTAGACATTATTAGCTCTGTCACAGATGTTGGACGATTTGTGATTTTGATTGGCTTTCATAGATGTTTGGTTTGTAATTTTCTTGTATTTTTTTGTTTTGTTATATTAAAGCATTCACATTGTAATTTATTAATGTTCCCCCACAATTGAACCGAGGTGACAATCACGGTGAGTCGTCTATGGTACTCACGATACAGGCTTGCCTAGTGTGAGTACCACTGTTGAACGACAGTAATGTAGATAACAACATGAACTTAGTATTAGAGTGTAAGTTTGTAATTTATTTCATGTTGTTTGATGTGTTATGTATGCATGTTGGAAAATAATAAATATTTTGAATTTTGAAAAAAAAAAATTGTTAGTTGTTAGAGATTATTTTTTGTTTAATTTGATTATTTATTCAATTTGCCATTCTTACTCATGAATATCAATCAAAAGAAATAAAAGTTATGTCACCGATAGTAGAACTTTGCATTATCACTTGCGATCAGGTCATGCAACCCATGTAGGTCGATCCAGATAAATCAGAAAATTAATTTAAAAGTGAACTTTCTTACTATTGGTCAATTGACAGTAACCGTTGCTTTTAAACATTGCAGAGCATAGTTATACTCTCGCATTTAATCGAGAAGAGAAGTTGAAACTCATGTTTCCTACTCCTTATATTATTATATTTCATAGCGGCGCTCAAGATAGCTTTCCCTCGGGTTCCTGGGCTTCATTGCTCAGCGTCATTACGATGGTCGACTGTCATACCACATACACACGAGTTACAGTGGTAGAAGAGGTGTACAAATTTATACCAAACACAATTTTCCTAAACAAATGCCCACACAAATCCCAAATCTGAATAGTCAACTGCCCGAAATCGTTTAAATGGATTACTGAGATCGTTTTTTTACAACCCCACCAATAAATACGTTATATTCACGACGCGTTGACCAAACTGTTTGGTTTGTGACGACTAGACTCACCCTGTTTATTGTCAATTCGAATGATTTTAAACCTTCTCCAATATTTCATAGTATATTTAACGATTTTAGCTCTAGCTCGTAACAAGAGGACATATAAAATGCAGGATAATCAAGAGAATTTAGACCCAAAAAATTATGTCATAATGCAGAACATTTGACAAACCAAGCCAAGCCATAACAACGACATAGCACCTCATAGAGCCATCATGACATGAGTCGTGTTGTCTCGTGTATCGCGGCACACGTCGTAACCGAGCCTAAATAAATACCCGCCCGCCTTCTGAATACAGAGCCAACTGTATTGTGCCGTGAAATACTGCTCTTTACCATATTTTTTGTCGACATTTATATTGATATCGAGCTTTAGGAGCGTTATTACAAATGGATTTTTCGATATTGGCTGCTTCCATTTTTCTGGCTTATGAATAGTAAAAGTTTTGGGACGAGTAACGTTTCCATAAAAAGATGATGTAAGTTATGAATGGAGAAACTGTGTGCTGGAGCATAAAGAGTAGCGGAATGATAGGAGAGATCACATACAGATAATGTAGCGGGTGAACAGAGCACTCCCGAAAACAAAGACTGGTGGTAGTACTAGTGATACCTGTGTCGCGACCAATAGCGCGAGAGATCTTGAATCGCGATATTGACATTTGCAATGTTCGGCGCATATACAGGGTGGATCTGTAACTTTAGACAATCTGTCGTGGAGTGAATGACCTGTCGAAAAAAAACACGTCAGATTGTCCAAAGTTACAGATCCACCCTATATACGACATCTAAAATCTACTACAGTGGCCTGACCGGGCATACACTACCTCGATCGGTCGGAGATCTCCCTAGCCACTAATACCATCTACCCCCTGTGATGATAAGCTAGTAAACCAGGCCATTAAGACGATTATTTTTTGGAAAAAACTTAACATCCCACTAACCCAACCTTCGTTTTCCGTAGTGGTCTTCATACACCCTGTATTATGCTAAACATCAGTATCTCATTATGAAATGTAAATCGTTGATCGAAGTAACAAGCTTAATATAAAGTTTTAATGTAGTCGATGAGAAAAGTTCGTAAAGCTGCTAAAAAGCTTGTTTGAGGACCGAAAGAGGTAAGTATTAAAGTTATAAGAAATTCTCGAGATTTTTCTGTGTATTTAACAGATTTCATGAGGAAAATTAATGGACACTCATTTATTAGAAAAAGTACTTTGATACGTCATCATTTTATTATAATTTTGCATAACTGAAAACTTTCTGAGGGCTTTGAACTTAGTACTTTTAGTAATGTTTCGAGAATATTCTAGAAAAATATGTAAATTACATAGAGATATAACTACCGACCCATTAAAGTCTATTTAGAAAAAAAAACAGTATGAGCGAGACAGAAATATTGCTATCTCTGTCACACCATTCGAGAGTATTCTTGAAGCTCTAGAACCTGAATTCGGTACTTTTTGAGAAGATTTGACATTATTCGAGAAGTTTCTAAATCAACATGCCAGACTTTTCTGGAACTTTCTATAACATTATTTGTCGCTGCATTTAGGACTATTCGAGAAGTTTCTAGAATAATTTGTGCATTAGTTAGATATACGTATACTTACGACTATTTCTGCCTCTCTGTTTTTCTGAGACGAATATCACTTTTTAAGCACAATCCAAATAGTGACAAATTTTAATGAAATTTATATCCGTCAAATACAAAAAAAATCAAAATCGGTTCGCCAAATTAAAAAAAAAGCAGAGTCCCAAACCTTTTTCGAAGCAAGGTAGTTATTTTGTCTCTACTCTACTAAATTTACGCCTAAAACATTTTAAGGCTCTACTTCTGAAAATAATGAGTAATAAATTTATATTTGTATAGAAACAAGCGTAATGTAAGCTATTTACCGATAGAGTCACGTACAGACTGTCTTGTTTATTTATATGTATAGTTTATCTTTTCGACACCTTATTTGTGTTGGGTGAACGTTTGGCCAATATTGGAGCCAATATATTGGTTTATAGATTTTAGAAATGTCTGTTAAATATGGTGTTCATTTTTTGTATTATTTAAGTGTTGACGTTAAGTGTTTTTGCGTTTCTATATGAACCGATTTCGATGTTTCTTTTTTGAGAAGTAGTAACACTTTAGACATTATCTCATATAAGTTTGATGAAGATCTGACTCGTAGTTTTGTGCTATGCTTGAGAAATAGAAGTTGGTCGTTTTAATTTTTATAATTATAAAACATTTTGAGACTTAAATATAGTAAAAGACTGAAAATAATGAATATATTGGAACGCAGTTCCTTATCGCGCGTTATCGAAAGGGGGCTAGACGGAAATTCTTATGAAAAAGTTGTCACGACACTTTTTTGTTTTAGATGATTGTCGCAAGATAGCGCTGTGATTAAAATCTTTTAATACAATCCCTTTTTTTTATATGATTAATGCTAGATGGCGCTGTGATCAAAATATTTTCTTCTATAAGAGAGAGAGACAGACGTTTGAAACTAACTGATTATTATAACTTAAAAAATAAAATTTTATTACAATTCCCTCACTAATTAATCGAAAGGAACTTCGTTCCATCCGGGTGTCCCTTGACGCTTCTCAAGTTTTTATTTTACTATGCCCAGTAATTTGTGCGTAGGATGAATATATTGTTTTTTATAAAGCAAATATTTGTCCTTGATACATCAGCTAACTGCTTAGTGCAAGTTTTGTAATAATATATTCAACCATTTCAGAGAGAGAGACAGATAAAAAGGACATTGTCTTTGTGTCTACTAATTACATCAAAGAAGTAAAGCAAAATCGGTTCACCGGTAAATTTATTACAAACAAACAAAAACATACCTACGCATCGCATTTCCCCTGCGGGAAGCTGTTCGCGATAGGAAGGTCCAATCTCGGCGGTCCGTGACGGAAGCGTGGAAGAGACGTCTCGCTAACCCCACATGGGGTCTACGGACCGTCGAGGCGATCCGCCCGATCCTAGATGATTGGGTGGGTCGTGGCGCAGGACGCCTCACCTTCTGGATGGTGCAGATGCTGACCGGGCACGGGTGCTTCGGTCGGTATCTGCACCGGATCAAGGCCGAGCCGACGGCGAGGTGCCACCATTGCGTGGGATGTGACCAGGACACGCCGGAACATACGCTCGCGCGCTGCCCCGCATGGGAGAGGCAGCGCTGTGTCCTGGTCCAACAAATAGGTCCGGACTTGTCGCTCCCGGGCGTCGCGGCGTCGATGCTCGAGAGCGACGAGTCCTGGAAGGCGATGCTCGACTTCTGCGAGTCCACCATCTCGCAGAAGCAGGTGGCGGGGGCTGCGAGAGAGAGGCTTTACGCCGCTCTCAACTTGCCAACCCGCCGCCGTCGAGCAGGGGGCCGGGACCGGGATCTCGCCCGGATTCTGGCCCTCTAAGAGTTTCGGGTCCCCAACGCATGTGAGTGCGAGCGGGGACCCAAGAAGGTGCCGTGTCTCGCTCAACACGCCCTTAGCGTTAGAGCATCCGGGGGATGGTAGACCGCGCTCCCCGACCCACGCTGGTTCTGACCCAGCGGGGTATTCCGTGGGAGGGTGACACGCGGTCCCATCTTGGCGGGCTTCGGAGAGCCCGCCGACCGAGAGAGCCGGTGGCCGTATTCGCCGGCGGCTACCGGTTCGGCGTCCGGGGACGGAGCGACGGGAAAGCATGCCGATGGCGTAACGCGTCGCGCCGTCCCTCCAAACCCCGTGCTGGGTTCTGGCCTCAGCCGGGGTTCGGACGCTGAGTGTGAGCGGTTGGAGGTTTTAGTGAGGTTCAACTCCCACATATGATCCGGTGATTTCCTCCAACTAAAAAAAAAAAAAAACGCATCGCATTTCATCTTATCATTCGTCAAACGTTGGCCCAAATGTTTGAACCGATATTTACGATCGCCAACATTGAGGAAGTACATAAAACTGCGACGTGACCTCTGCCCTTTCCTCGATGTAGGTAAATAGAATAATAACCGTTATTTATAGATATACTAAATTATTTGATGAAAAGGTCACTCTGATATAGTATAATTTATACAGGGTGGATCTGTAACTTTGGACAATCTGACGTGGGGTGAATGACCTGTTGAAATAAAAACTTAGAACTACTTTTATTTTAGGAATAAAATAAATTTTTCATCATAGTATGGAAGTCCGCAACGATAGTCGTACGTTTTCCATACAATGTCAGAAATAAAGTTTAACCGATACAAAAAATAAAAATGTTGCTAAGTTGTATTTCGATTGGTCATTCACCCCACGTCAGATTGTCCAAAGTTACAAATCCACCTTGTATTATTGTATTGTCATGTGATAAATTTCAGTTCAATCAGAAACTGGGAAGTTTATCAAATTTAGCTTGCAAGATTCCACCCGAACGTACATAGTTACATCCAGTGCAAGTTAAACAGTTTTTAAAATACACTCAACTTTAGACCTTCTTTTGAAAGTCGGTCAAAACTTAACTGCAAAAGGAAGGCAGTTTTTAACACAAGCTTTATATTACCTTGCACTGGTAATATAAAGCTTGTAAGTTCGGGTGGGATCTTGCAAGTTAATTTTGACAAACTTCCCGGTTTCCGATTGAGGTGACATTTTGCACGCAGATGTATATCGCGTGACAATGCAATAATATGACAAAATCGTATCTTTCAGCAGCAGAAACAAACTCTTCAGCTTCATAATATATTAGTATTCTATATGAATCTACAGTCCATTTGATGGTAAGTGGTCACTATCAGATCTCAATACCATCATGGCGTGTTCAACCCTCCTCTACCCCCAGGGTAAGTCTTATCTAACGTTAAGATTAATACCCTTTATCTCCACCCCTGTGCCAGAGGATTTCTTACCCGGAAACGGAAGTTATGGGGTATTTAAAGATATATTTTTTGGTGTAATTCGTTTAGTTATCTCTTTTGTGATTTAATTTTTAAAACATATTTTACTTAGGCTTGTATGAACCGTTTCAGATGGTACTTTTCACATATTAAAATTAAATTCGTTTTGAGACACTATTTTTTTGTGTAAAGATCAAAAATAAAAAAGAAATGCATCACATTTTTTGGTGAACCGATTTTGATGATTATTTTTGTTTCAAATATACTGCATTTCACGTAATTTTACATAATATTACGCAGAACAATTTTCATTCGAAAATAAAATTAGGTAGCATTACCGGAGTGCTATGACATGTCCCTCTTTAAACGAGGTTTAAGAAAAGTCCTGTATGGGTAGGTGATAGATAACGGCCCCCCAATGACATTGCTGAGGCGTATGAGCGACGATAACCACTTACAATCAGATAGGCCGTAAGCTAATAAAGATAGAGCTAATAAAATCACGATTAAAAAGCTCTCCTGTCTACCAAAAAGCCCAAGTCGAAAAGCTACACGGAAGTAGGTAGCTCTCTCGTAAAGTCTAGAATGGAACATGCTGAAAGGAGAAATAAAAAATTAAAGCCTTTCTATGTGATATTACGTTTAGATGTCCCGACACGATTATTTAATATTAATGTATACGATTTTTTGTATACGGGGTGTTAAAGCAGTGTTAAATAAAAATAGCAGTTATGTACTAAAGTTCAGCTTAAAAGGATAAAACATTAAAGAGGTTTTATGAGCACTTACCATCAAGTGAGTCGTATGATCGTTTATCTAAAGAAAGTAATATACAAAAATCACCTTTTAGGATATTCTGAAAAAAAATGTATAGAGTAGGTACATTTATTTTCTCCTGTTATACAAAGACTATTAATAATCGCCATTGCGAAGTGTTGCAAATAATGGTTTACAAATTTACCATAGTTTATTTTATTTGTCAAATCCTTTTTTTCATTTTGAAATTGATAAATTTGTGAAAAGGTAAAATGATATCCACCGAATCGCCATTTTGTAGGATGGCCACCTTGAACCAAATTTGATCTCACACATTTTGGACCGTTTCTCCTTTTGAAACAAAAAAACTAAGTCTAAATTTTCTTTCTTTCATCCGTTTTGGGCAATAAAAGTACACACACAACACCCACCGCTCCTCCAGAGTGAAAAACAAAATAAAAAATCGTATCGTATCAAAAGTCGTATAGTATAAATAAAATTGCCGAACTTACATGCAGTCCAACATTCGAGCTGCAATTAAACTTACGTCACGTACCGTCAACAGAAAAAACAAAAAAAACCATTTCTTTTTTATTTTTTGAGAAATGTTCGACTGCACTTGCTAATTCCATAATGTCGTCTGAATTTCACTTCACGATTTTAATTTTAAATTACTGTGTTACTTTACTTTTAACTGACTTCAAAAAGGAGGAGGTTTTCAATTCGATAAATGTATATGCTTTTTATGGTTGTTCACGATTTTTATTGTTATGGTTTTTCTAGAAAGACGATATTTTAAAGGTTTTGATGATGCCAAATCAGAAAAAAACGAGGGTATCTTCAAAAAAGAAATTCGGTTGATTTAACTTTTGGAATATTTGTTTCTTATGCATTTTATGTTAAGTTTTATGACATTTAGGCAAAAAAAACAGACGTATTGAGTACCACTTTCTTTTGAGAAGTCGGTTAAAAAGAAAGAAAGGAAAATAATTTTATTAAACACACATAACATACTTAAAACACAAGATAAATAGCAAAATATAATTAACATAGTTTGTGTGTCCAAAAGGAATCTGCCTCAGCATATTGCTGCGATTAATACAGCGCTGGTTTTCAGGCAGAGCCTCAGAACGAAGGTACACACATAATTACTAAATAATAGAACAAAGAAACAACAATGAAATAAAATAATAAGAAAAAATAAAAAAAGACTTATTATAATCCATAGCGTGGTTTTAAAGATTTAAGCATACGAAAGATCATACAGCGGAAGCATCTTTGTTTTATACTATGAAATGCTAAAAATTATATGACTGTTATTCTGCCGACGGTACTGCAACCGAAACACGATACGTCAGACGATTGGAGCCAATTCGAAGTAGAATTGATCAGCAGTATTTGAGTTCATGAGAATGGACGCGAATTTTTCGTGTGTCTACTCTGAATAGGATGTATTGACTTTCAAGGCTGAAAAATAGATACTTTAGATTTTACACACATACACACACAAACACACACACACACACAGTATGTCTGATAATCTAATTAATGTGAGAATAAAATATACCGGTCCTGTCTGCGTCATTAAAAGGTAGCTTATGCTCTTTCTCAGGGTCTAAAGATTGTCTGTGCCAAATGTCATCAAAACCGGTTGAGAGGTTTAAGCGGAAAAGCGTAAAATACAGAGTTACTTTCGTATATACAGGGTGGATCTATAAGTTTAGATAATCTGACGTGGGGTAAATGACCTGTTGAAATAACCTAGAACCACTTTTATCTTAGTAATTGGTTAAAATTTTATTTTCATCATAGTTTGGAAGTCCACAACGATAGTTGTACGTTTTCCATACAATGTCAGAAAAAAAAGTTTAACCGATCCAAAATATAAAAATAGTGTTAAGTTGTATTTCGACAGGTCATTCACTCCACGTCAGATTGTCCAAAGTTACAGATCCACCCTGTATAATGTGAGTAGGGATAAAAGAGTCTCCTAAAAAGCTTTTAACACCAGGTAACACCGTAACTTGGCACCAGACACCGAGTAAATCATGGCACGTAATTGAGCTTCAACTTGCCACCAAGTTATCGAGTGGAAACAAAAACTTAGCTTATCCCAGCTTAGATCCTAACTTAGTAATGCCTTCGACGTGACACTACAATGTTATGATACAGTGTAATTTTACTAAACAGATATACAGCTTATTTTATAAGCTTTATATTAACTTGCACTGGATGTAACTATGTGTAAGTTCGGGTGGAATCTTGCGAGATAAATCTGATCAACTTTCCAGTTTCTGATTGAGTTGAAATTTTACATACATCATCATACTTTACATACTTCGACCAGTGTGTGCTGCCAGTGATGACCTATGGGTCAGAGACTTGGCCGCTCACGATGGGTCTTATTAGATGACTCAGAGTCACTCAAAGAGCAATGGAAAGAGCTATGCTGGGTGTTTCTCTGTGTGATCAAGTCAGAAATGAAGAGATCCGCAGAAGGACTAAAGTAACCGACATAGCCCAAAGAATTGCATCTTTGAAGTGGCAATGGGCAGGACACATTGTGCGAAGAACAGATGGCCGATGGGGCTGAAAAGTTCTGGAGTGGCAGCCACGAACCGGTAGTCGCAATGTTGGTAGACCCCCTACAAGATAGACCGACGCGCGACGGTCTGGTCAAGATTGCGGGAGGTTACTGGGTGCAGATGGCGCAGGACCGGTCGATGTGGCGAAGTTTGGGGGAGGCCTATGTCCAGCAGTGGACGTCTATGTCTGATGATGATGATGATACATCATCATGGCACTTGCGACAGTATTGAAATATCGGTATCGCTCATTTAATAAAAACCGTGGTAAGAATCCAAAAGAATGCAAAAAGTACTTTTCCGATTGTAAGCTACACTACTATCTTTTCTACTAAACATCTAAAACTAAGCAAGTAAAACTACAGTAAAAAAAACTAAAAACATTGTAAACAACAACAGGCTATATTTACCCAAACGTTAACGTAATAAAACAAGTAAATTCAGTTAATAAGACGACGCAGAACAAAAACTTGCTCCTATATATAGGTGAGTGAGATCAACCCTACTATTGGTTCTCATAAAAGACTCATAGTTTTCAAGAAGACTTTATTGTCATAGGCAGTTGACTTTGATCGTAAGTGGTTACCGTCGCTCAATGGCTGGTGTAAAGTTTTTAATTGCCATATGTATTAAGTCGGATCAACACATAGGCTATATATTATTATACTATCATCTCCGAGGAGCGGAATATAAAAAGTCAATGTTATGAGACAATTTTAAAGCAACGCCATCTATGAGACATCCAAGTCGAATTACATAATCATTGGTATTATTGGTGTTGTATAGCTTTTACGCAAACGACATCGCGGGCAGCAACTAGTTTCTAAACAATATTAGCAAAGGTTAAAATATTTGGACCTGGCCCACGAGGTGACCGACATGTGGCGTGTTGAATCGACCATCATTGTTCCGATCGTTGTATCTGTGCACGGTCTAATATCGAAAAGCTTCGACCGTCATCTAGAGAAGCTTTCGCTCCCCGGCTGGGTAAAGGGCCTGATTCAGCGCGGCGGTCGTTCTTGACACGGCGCGTATTGTGAGGAGGTTCCTCTCTCTTGAGCCCTGACCACTGATGGCTTGGGTCGTAGACCCCGTCTCCAGTGGCCCTCTGTTTTTTATATTGTATTTTTAAATTTATGTTTTTGTGATTGTTTTTTTAAATATAATGTAAGAAATTAGCAAAGGTTAAATTATAATGGAAGTTAAATAAAATTTTATTGAAAAATAACGAGAAGCAATGGTAGGAGCAAATATTGTTGGTACAGTCACTTTGCTCAAGTAGAGACGTAGTTTTTCTTCGTTAGATTTACTGTTAGTAAATAGTTGTTCGATTCATTGATTTCATATTAGTATCGATTCCGATTAGTTTTATTTCTTAACTGGAAGAGAATGTAAATAGTCGTATTTTTAAAGTTTTATGAACCGATGTAGATGATTAACACAAGGTTTTAATCCAAAAATATATCAATAGGCTTTTAGCTTAAGCTTTACATGTTTTTTGTAAAAAAAAATCAAACTAACTGACCACTTAGATACAATACAACAACTCTTTATTGAAACACCAGATATATGTACATAATTATACAGATTTTAAATAGGTATGGTTAAAACTGAAATAGATTAGATTTTTACTTATTTATTTAATTTTATTAATTATAAATAAGAAAAATGAATTTTAAGCTTACAAACAAAGTAATAAGAAAAATAAATAAATACATGGTTTTAAGCTAAACGTGAAAGAAAGTTTGGTGACGTTCACACTAGTCTGTAAAACACATGGACATATATGTAAAGAGAATTATCTCTTCAGCCTAATAGTTCGAGAGAGAGTCGCGTCGTGTCGCGTCGATCGGGCTATCATTGTCAAACGTCAAATATGCCAAGATCATTTAATTATAATAATATTTTTATTTGGTTTGTTTACAGATTCATTTCAAAGTTTGTTAGATTATATAAATCGAGAGGTGATAGCAATAAACTTTTATTGTCGTTTCTTTACTTTCAGGTGTGTTAGTAATGTAAAGATTATATTTTATGACTGTGTCACCTACTCTATAAATAAAATTTCGTACTTTATTTTCAAGAAACAAATTCAAGTTTTATTTTGCCTCTTGCAATCGAAGTACAATCTATTTATTGTCTTATATACATAGTTACAAGTGCAAGTAAAAATAAAAGTATACATTTCTAGATTACCAATTACGTTTTCCTCAGCACTGTGACAGCGATTTAATTTTCTAAGTTTTTCGCCACAAACGGCTCGAGATTACAACTTTTTTCCGACATTTTATTAAATTTGTTATTTCCCGTCGACTGAGTTGAGACGCTTCGAGATAAAGCACACTTAATGTCGCTTGGGCTGTCTTTCGGTAATAAGGGATTCTGTTATCGGCTTCGTTGTGTCCTGATGTCGTTACTGAAAGTACATAAATCTTTGATGATTTAGAGTTTCGGTATTTTTGACTGAGAAGGTTATAAAGTTTTCTTGATCTTGAGATTTGCTTTTTTCGTCCCATCCCGATTTGGACCAGGAGAGCTATATTATCATGTCCCTCTATAAACGCGGTTTTAGAACTTCTTGCCTCCCCATACCTTGGCTGTGTCCATGAGCGATGGTAACCACCTACTGTTTTTATTTATGTGTGTTAGTTTGAGTGTCCACCGTTATTTTTAGAGACAGGCTCGGTTATCACCCATTCTTTAAGTATATCCAGTCTATGGACTTTCGATTCTTGTTTCTCCAATAATATTAGTTGTGACCAGTTTTTGAGGAGCACCTCTTGCTCGAGGATTTTTCTGAGGAATAGATTGTCCCTTCAAAAAAATCTCTCATCCAAAACAAATTCCGGCATTTCACCACGCAGATTTATGCCGAAAAAATTACCTCATTTATATGTTTTTGTCAAAGATTGCCCGTTTACCGAAGCATGGCATAAATCAGGTTGTAGAAGGAGAACGTGGTATGTGAATTCGTTTTCTCGTAATATCGGCCGTTGGATGAATTACGAGCAGGTTATCGCATCATCCATTGTGGGATCGAATATTCGATTGGACTGGGCTGGACTTGCCGCGGAATTGGGGGACAATATATTTTATTGCCGAGGTAAACCTTTCTTGTATCGTATTCCCGGAAGTTGAGGAGTGGTGGGAGAGAAATCAATCGGATATAGATATTTTTATATTATTGTATTTTTATATTTTTTTGTTATGTTTATAAAAAATGTGCAATAGGTTGAAACTAGCGATGGGTCGTTATCGGTTTTTGAGATAACGTAACGTAAGCGTTATGTGATTTCCAATAACTAGTTTCTTAACTAGTGATTTTTATAACTAGTTATTTTCACAACGTTCTGAAGCAAACGTGATAATTGTAACGTAAAATCGTTTGGTTAGGTAGCAGTATAACTTAATTCTTCTTCACGCACACGTATCGTGTATCGATACTATTTTTTTAGGCGCGTTTTACATTACTCGTTTTACTCCTTTACGTTGTCAAAGCTATGTGTAAGGTGGTCAATGTAAAACGTCGTTTTCATCTTGTCATTACGAATATTGTAAAACCAGTGATTTTGCGTAAGTAGTGAAAGTAGCCAAACATCGACGCTATGCCTTAAACATAAGAGTGAATTCGATTTAACTTTATGGCGTTGTGATTAAAAGAGTTATTGAAGACTGATGCCTATTTCGATCGTTTAAATGGCGTTATGAATATCACTAGTTTTTGTTGTAGTGGAAAACGAGTGATCACTGTTCGAGCTCGTAACTGCATATATAACCAGTTATGGTTAATAACGCCCATCGCTAGTTGAAACGCGTCCTTGACCGCACAGAGAACGAGCAGCGCTTAATATTTACTACCGGGCAGCCTTTCGGCTCGATAAAAAACAGTCTGAATTCTAAGAGGAGAGGAATTTTACAATCATCTATACTGTTCTAATTTACGGCTCAAATTAAAATAGTCAAAATATAATCTCTTGGGTTCTTAGCATAACTGCTCAGAATCATAGCAGTAATAGCTGTCGTGTGGCACAGGAAATCCGTGATGGGCAAGTATCGAAAAACTTTTATGTAGATTTTTGGAACGAAGTTCCTTATCGCGCGTTATCGAAAGGAGGCTAGACGATAATTCTGAAGAAAAAGTTGTCACGACACTTTTTTTGTTTTAGATGATTATCGCTAGATGGCGCGGTGATTAAAATCTGTTAAAACAATTACTTATTTTGTTTTTTATGATTAATGCTAGATGGCGCTGTGATCAAAATATTTAATTTAATTATTATAACTTTAAAAAAAATATATTACAGTTCCCTCACTAATTAATCGAAAGGAACTTCGTTCCATCCGGGTGTCCCTTGACACCTCTCAAGTTTTTTTTATTACATGAATGATAAACGAGTCTACTCTCCACCTGATGATTTTTTTGTGGGGCTGTTACCCCATCACCTAGTAAACAGGACTTTGTTTAAGAAACATGGGGAGGTTACTCCCTTCGTCCTTGAGAACCTCCCTAAATCCGTCCCTGTGCCGAACCTCTTCGATTTGTACCCGAATGCATGTCAGAATGCGTGATTTATTTGACGTGCCGACTGCGAGCCGACCTGTTTTTTACAAGGAAAATTTCCCTTCGCATCTCAAGTGGAAAAGGTTTTCCAATCTTCAAAGTTTCTCAATATCGGTATTATGAAAGTAATTTGCCTATTCCTTGCGATTTTTCCCTTAAAATTCGAGGTGAAAAGGGCTGTCAATTTGACGGTTTTTATCCGGATTCCAATTGGTGTTACTTTGGTTAGAGAATTTTTTTGGGGGAGAATTTAATTATACAATACGTCACAGTTGAGCTGAAGTATTTTTTGGATGAAATTAAAATAAATACCAGCTGACCCACGCAGATTCTGCTGATCTGATGATGGAGGCGAAAGCCATGGAGCTATAGAACTCATTAAATTGTAATCGGTTGTCTTTACTAAAACTCTACTTTTCTTCTTGTTCTTTTATTGCTTTGTTGACAAGCTAACAAACCACCTGATCATAAGCGGTTACTGCTGCTCATGAACCTCTGCATAGAACCTACCTTTAAAGGATTTCCTCTAGCCTCTTTGCTGGGAGCGGCGCGACGGAAAAGAGTGCCAGGTGCGTAACGCGTCGCGTCGTCCCTCATAACGAGGGAATCCGACGATTTCCTCCAACTAAAAAAAGCCTCTTTGCTTTTAAAAAGTATTCCTTCTCTACAGTATAACTAGTTCAAGATTCTCATAGCTTAAAGTCCCAAAAATCATATTTTACCTCATAAATACGTTACGAGACCACGTACCTTCATTTCCTAACTGTGATCTAGTTAAGGATGAACTACGTGATCTTTGGGTCCAGACAGATATCCAAGCTGAACTGGACCTTAATCTTAAAGCATAAGGATGGTGTTGCAATGACGATTTTAATGGATGGTGTTGCAAGGAACAAGAATGAATTTGTTTTTGGAGTGTTTTGATTTTTAGTCCTGATGAAAAAGAATGTGTGTGTGTGTGTGTGTGTGTGTGTGTGTGTGTGTGCGTTTGTGTGTGTGTGTGTGTGTGTGTGTGTGTGTGTGTGTGTGTGTTTGTTGTATCGTATTTACTAAATGACTTTGCTATTGCTTTAGTTTTCTTAGAATTGTAAATTATTAGATAGTGTTTTAGTTATGTAGACAGGACACCTGATCATAAGTGATTACCGACGCTCATTGATCTCTGTAATGTCAGAGGACACTGTTCCGCTACCTACGACCTACCAGTAAGGATTTTTTTAAAGCCTCGTTTGAATATGGACAAAGCATAGTTTGATGAAAATCGGTCCAAAATGGCTGCGGCTACAAAATGGCAGATTTTATTTTTCAATATGAATATCAATTTAAGTTCCTAAACATCTATTAGTATACCATTTTAATCCTGATAGACATCAGTTTCAAATATCACTAACCTTTTCACCAAAAATTAACTAGGTGAAGGGGACGGCGCGACGGGAAAGAGTACCGAGCGCGTAACGCATCGCGACGTCCCTCCAAACCCCGTGCTGGATTCTGGCCTCAGTCGGAGTTCGGACGCTGACTGTGAGCGGTTGGAGGTTTAAGTGCGGTTCAACTCCCACATATCCCCGCGGGACGGGATTTTCTCCAACTGAAAAAAAAGGGCATAACTAAAAATAAAACAATTCCCACCAATTCCCTTAAACAAACCCGGAAATCCGAAAAAAATAATCCGATTTCCGCAAAATGGTGGAACGCTGCAGATTTGTCGACGACAAGCCGGCCCAGTTTTATTTGCTTAAAAAGTCCTGTTCAAACAAAAGGGCATACACGTTATTCTTAAAGAGATAATCCTGAGATAAAGGACCTTATTTATTTCGTGGGGCCACGGAAACAGCGGGCTAATTAGGAGCGGTTACAGTAAAATTATTTTCTAATGCAAGTGCTATATATTGTGCGATTATTGCTTTAAAATGGCTGTCTGATCGGCTGTAGAATGGTTAAATGATAACGAGCGAAAATTACACTGAAAATTTAACTATGAAAGACGGCTACGTCTGCCAAATAATACACAAAGAAAATGGCACCGGTCTGATTGTTCTTCTAAACCATAATTTGATGAACTAAACGATGCACAAAAACATCGTGAAGAAACGTTCATATTGGAGAACTCTGAACCAACCATTCGAAGATACGTAAAGTTCCTAATCCACATTGGGCAAGTGTAATAGACTATGTCTAATGCTTATTCTAAGGAGACCTACATTAGGCAGTAAAGCAATGGGTTGTTACTGTATAGTGAAAGGTTCACCATGTATATGTATATATGTACGTATATGTGTAGGGACTAAATTTTCCTGTATTACACTTAAAATGCATGTACCCGTTAACTTTGAGGCAAAAGATTCTAAATAATTTATGAAACTGGCTTGCGTTCCGCTCCCGCTGCCGCTTATGAAATCGCGTATCTAATGACCAAGCGGCAGAAGCTTAATCCGACGCGCGATAAGTGCTCTCACGCCAAAACCACGGATCTTTAAAAATTGCTTCTCCGTGCTTACAAAGGATCCGTCGTATTAACATTTCAGAAAAATTAAGTTAAAAAGAGACAGCCTTAGTAAGACGGTAAGAAGTCACTTAATAACCTTCCAACTTCCACCAGAAATAGGTCAGAAACTATGTCAAGGATCAGTACAGAGCTGCAGAGGACTGTGTCTATAGTAGTGTAGTATAGGACTCTCGGCTAGATGTAGGTCGGATCTGTGTCTGTTTGTGTACGAGAAGAGTAATCAGTGCAGAGCTACAGAAGACTGTGTCTATAGTAGTGTAGTATAGGACTCTCGGCTAGATGTAGGTCGGATCTGTGTCTGTTTGTGTACGAGAAGAGTAATCAGTACAGAGCTGCAGAGGACTGTGTCTATAGTAGTGTAGTATAGGACTCTCGGCTAGATGTAGGTCGGATCTGTGTCTGTTTGTGTACGAGAAGAGTAATCAGTACAGAGCTGCAGAGGACTGTGTCTATAGTAGTGTAGTATAGGACTCTCGGCTAGATGTAGGTCGGATCTGTGTCTGTTTGTGTACGAGAAGAGTAATCAGTACAGAGCTGCAGAGGACTGTATCTATAGTAGTGTAGTATAGGACTCTCGGCTAGATGTAGGTCGGATCTGTGTCTGTTTGTGTACGAGAAGAGTAATCAGTACAGAGCTGCAGAGGACTGTGTCTATAGTAGTGTAGTATAGGACTCTCGGCTAGATGTAGGTCGGATCTGTGTCTGTTTGTGTACGAGAAGAGTAATCAGTACAGAGCTGCAGAGGACTGTGTCTATAGTAGTGTAGTATAGGACTCTCGGCTAGATGTAGGTCGGATCTGTGTCTGTTTGTGTACGAGAAGAGTAATCAGTACAGAGCTGCAGAGGACTGTGTCTATAGTAGTGTAGTATAGGACTCTCGGCTAGATGTAGGTCGGATCTGTGTCTGTTTGTGTACGAGAAGAGTAATCAGTACAGAGCTGCAGAGGACTGTGTCTATAGTAGTGTAGTATAGGACTCTCGGCTAGATGTAGGTCGGATCTGTGTCTGTTTGTGTACGAGAAGAGTAATCAGTACAGAGCTGCAGAGGACTGTGTCTATAGTAGTGTAGTATAGGACTCTCGGCTAGATGTAGGTCGGATCTGTGTCTGTTTGTGTACGAGAAGAGTAATCAGTACAGAGCTGCAGAGGACTGTGTCTATAGTAGTGTAGTATAGGAGTCTCGGCTAGATGTAGGTCGGATCTGTGTCTGTTTGTGTACGAGAAGAGTAATCAGTACAGAGCTGCAGAGGACTGTGTCTATAGTAGTGTAGTATAGGACTCTCGGCTAGATGTAGGTCGGATCTGTGTCTGTTTGTGTACGAGAAGAGTAATAGGTTCAGGGGAGGCTCCGTTTATGTTATGCGGAGGGGTCAGGTATGGTGGAATTTTGTCTAAACTTTGAAATTGTTGAGGTTTTGAGGTCCGAAATTGTAAAGTTAATATTACAAGAGGAAGGAACCTTTTCGTCAGCAGGTCAGCTGGTTTTACTATCCACACTGAAACGGCTCAAAGGCACATACTTTATTTTTAGATGTTATGTTTGGTACAAGTCAGTAAATACTAGTGGTGTTTAGAAATAATACAAAAAAAAAACAGATTTACTTTCTGACAAATGTCGGTTGTAGATTTTTTGATTTAAATTATATTTTACTTTTAAATGTGACCGTTTCTGTAACTTTTTTTAAAAATATCAGTTTAAGTGACTGCAAGATAGACAAACGTGCTTACGGCCCACCTGTTGGTAAGCGGTTGTAACACCGCATAGAAATAAAAATAGTAGTGATTTTGTACAAAGAATACAATAACAATCGGCGGCCTTATCGCTTAAAGCGATCTCTTCCAGGCAACCATGTACGTTTATCTGACATATAAACGAGGTTTAAGAAAATTCCTGTATAAGTAGGTGATAGATAACGGTCCCTTATTATCCTGGCATTACAAAGGTTCATGAGCGATGGTTTTTTTTTTTTTTAGTTGGAGGAAATCACCGGATCGGGTATGTGGGAGTTGAACCGCACTAATACCTCCAACCCCTCACACTCAGCGTCCGAACTCCGGCTGAGGCCAGAACCCAGCACGGGGTTATGAGGGACGGCGCGACGCGTTACGCCCACGGTACTCTTTCCCGTCGCGCCGCCCCCCATGAGCGATAGTAACCACTTACCATCAAATAGGTTGTAATCTCGTTTATCAGTCTTGCAATAAAAAATCGCTGTATCTTGTAACTTGAACCGGTTTCGTTTATGGTCGAGGTTTCACGACAGCCCTCACAAAAGCACTGTAAAAATGTTGTTTAGTTAACTGCTGGATAATACCATCAAGTTGTATGGATTGAGGGTAGATTGTAGATTGTATTGTGTTTAAATCTTTAAATAATACCTTGACTCTATTTTGTTGTTGATACTTGTGTTACTGTGTTAAAAAAATTTTTTTTTGAGGAAAATGTAAACGACTTCCAGTTTTCAAGAAAAGTACGAAAGCTACTGGTCAGATCTTTGTGAAATTTAAATCTGAGATAATTTCCAAAAATCTGAAAACTTAAAAGGATAACAAAGAGAAGTGAAACATTCATTTCAACATTAATAAAATATCATTCTTGTTGACGTCATAAAGCTACTACCAGTTTAATAAAAAATCTATTGCCACCATTCTGAGAACAACTGACGAAAGAAGATCAGTCATCTCGTTTCATATAATATCTCTTTTTATTTACTTTTTTAAATTATTTTCTTTAAAATCCATTATAAATAATCCTTTCTCCTCAACGAGATGCAGACGAATTTGCACGCAAATACAAAACATCGACATCGACTTGAATACATCTTTTGAAAGTCGGTCAAAACTTAAACTACCACTCAAGCCTTAACTACTTGCGAACATTTTAGAATACCCAATTTCTCATACACTGTTTAATTATTAACCAAATACCTATTAAATATTTCAGAACCTATCACTTATCCCTAGTAACAGATTAAACTCAAAATCGGCACTTAAGAACTTTGAGAACCAACATCTAACCCAATCAAGCAACCTTCGTCCTTAACTACCTAATCATAAAGCCTATAATAGCTTCAAAATCATATCTGACCCCCTTGAGGACCAACCTATAAAATTTAATTAAAGTAATTCTAGTCTTTAAGGGCCGGGAATTAGGTCGAGATTCGTGTGTTCGGATAGTGTTTTATTAAGTCGTAAAATATGTGCCCTTGGCCCTGTGCTAAAACAACAAGGTTTTATATTTCCATAAGGGATAACGGGGTCCTTTATGGGCGATGACGATATTACTATTTTGGTTAAGGGTAGGTTCTATCATTAGATCTCTTAAGCAAGTTATACAGGGTGGATCTGTAACTTTGGACAATCTGACATGGGATGAATGACCTGTTGAAAAAAAACTTAAAACCACTTTCATTTTAGGAATCGGATAAAAAAAATTTCATCATAGTATGGAAGTCCGCAACGATAGTCGTACGTTTTCTAAACAATGTCAAAAAAAAGTTTAACCGATCCGCAAAATAAAAATGGTGCTAAGTTGTATTTCGACAGGTCATTCACCCCACGTCAGATTGTCCAAAGTTACAGATCCACCCTGTATTATTTAAGAAGAAAGTATAAGTCTGTTTATAAAGAGTAACTCAAGAACTTCATAGAGGTTTGTAAATTATCCAAAACAATATAAAATAAAGTTTAAGTGTGGGCCCTTTTGATGGGCAAAAAGCCATACATACAGAATGCTTTGATATTGAAGGTCATGATAGTTTATTGTCATATTATTATACCCACAACCAACAAAAATATTATAACTAAAGAATATGGTATAAAGCCGTAGTAAACGCAACTTAAAAATATCTAAATTTCTTGCAAAATCCTTGTCGCTCGACACCGTGTGTGGTGGAGGTGTGCGCAAGATCACCAACAACACCACTACATGCAATATTTTTGCCTTACCTTTTTTATTTAGTAATTTTACCTACTTATTGTATCCGTTTTTTTTCATATTTTATTTTATTCGTTTTGGAGCATAGTTTTCATTACCCTCCTTCAAAATATACCATTAACGAATCACCCTTTATATTGTTCTAAGGTGAAAGTTCAGAAAGCTTCACCTTAAGCTCTGCTTTAAACGTTTACGATCTGTTATAAGCTCGGCGACATTTCATAAATAAAGCTCGTATCTTTGAGCTTTCACAAAAACATCAACTTGACTTCAACGAAATTTAAACAATATTAAATCTTTTATGTAAAGAAAAGGGTTTTTAATATCAATCAAAGGTTTCGTAGAAAGAAGATCTAAAACTGTTCAATTTAAAAGAGTATTTTTTATTAGGTCGTAGGTAGCGACCCCTTAATGTCCCCTGACTTTGCAGAGGTTCATGAGCGACGGTAACCACTTACGATCAGGTGGCCCGTTGGCTCTTCAGCCTACATGGCAATAAAAAAATAAAATCTCGTGGACCCGTGCATTTTCGTCTGCGACACATATGACGGAGTAAATAAGATTGTTCCAGTGAATTTTCGTACTACATTAACCTTCCCTGGTCATCATAGGAATATGTTGGATAATGGTTAATGTTAATATAGAATAATGGTTTCACTAGTTTTAGTTAGACAAACATAGTAAATGGTGGCGCTATGACATGTCCCTCTTTAAACGAGGTTTAAGAAAAGTCCTGTATGGGTAGGCGGTAGATAACAGCCCTTCATTGCCCTGGCATTGCAGAGGTTCATGAGCGACGGTGACCGCTTATCATCAGGTGGGCCGTAGGCTCGTTTATCTATCACGCAATAAAAAAATAAAATAAAAATAAATGTAGGTACTTTAAATCTTGAATCACGATTTTCACCGTATTCCTTTTGTTTAAGACACTATGTTTGTTTTTAAAGATTATTTGTAATTAACTGTTCGATTGGCATCATAAAAATATAGGGTGTTGATTTTTACCGATTTTGTTAGCTCGATTTTTAGACAAACCAAGCAATTTACGAAAAATCTGTAAATACAGTATTATTAATTATCAAAAATAAAATGATGTTTCCTTTCAGCAAAACATCCTATCTCTAATATTTAAGGTACTTCCCGTCCATGTCGCATAGTTTTGGGACACCCTGTATATTACCATACTGCGAGTATATCAAAATGACCTTTTCATCAAATAATTTAGTATATCTATTTATAACAGTCTGTATTCATTTATTCACACTTATTTTTTACATTATATTTTTAAAAAAAATTAACAAAGGAATAAAATTTAAAAATACAATATAAAAAACAGAGGCCCACTGAAGACGAGGTCTACGACCCAAGCCATCAGTGGTCAGGGCTCAAAAGAGAGGAACCTCCTCACAATACGTGTCGTGTCCAGAACGACACGACACGTATTGTAAGGTTTATAACAGTTATTATTATATTTACCTACATCGAGGAAAGGGCAGAGGTCACGTTGATGATCGCAAGTATTTTTTTTATTTTTTTTTGGCGGAGTATGTGGGAGTTGAACCTCACTAAAACCTCCAACCGCTCACACTCAGCGTCCGAACCCCGGCTGAGGCCAGAACTTAGCACGGGGTTATGAGGGACGGCGCGACACGTTACGCCTACGGCACTCTTTCCCGTCGTGCCGCTTTAATAACTTTTCTTTAATATTAAATAGTATTAATATTTACATCTGTTAAACTTACCATACTGTGTAATTGAGTTGTCGCAGTTATACTAAACTATATGTTGTTAATTAGTAACATGTTAACCGAACACAGTTTTAATGAAACAACGCGTACTTAACGACTACACACTACCGTTTATACAGGGTGATGTTTTATTAAAGAACTTTCAAAAATTATACTGAACTAGCCCGCGCAACTTCGTCTGCGTCAATTTCAATTAAAAGGTAGCCTATGTTCTTTCTCAGGGTCTGAAGATTGTCTGTGCCAACTTTCATCAAAATCGGTTGAGAGGTTTAAGCGGGAAAGCGTAACAGACAGACAGAGTTACTTTCGCATTTATAATATTAGTATAGCTTCTGTATAAGTTGTTTTGTGTATAAACCACTTTCACTCATTGAACCGATTTAGGTGATGCTTTTTTGATATGAAAAGTGATTAAACAAAAAATAAATGTGTGTAATCGTAATAATTTACTTTTAAAGTTGAACCGATTCCAATGATTGTTTTATACGAGACTGTGTGATCTTTAATTTATAGAGTATCTAACTTTGACTACTATGACACTTCGGGTTGAACCGATTTTAATAATTAAATTTAGCTATACTGTTACGACATATTTAATTAGAAGATAAAATCATTAGAGTTTTGAGTTATTTTCACTCACTTCAAAAGTCGGTTAAAAACCTAACAGTATGTTATGTAGAGTTCTAAAAACCTCACATTAGTCACTGACACGCAGACACTCTACAACTCTACCACAACTAATCTCGCGACTCTACGTAGAGTTATTTGTAGTTTTGCTTAACTTATTAAACCTGTTTGTTTTGTTTAAATTGTTGTTTTAAAACTTGGATAAGTTAATTAAGAATTTATTTTAAAGAAAACTTTTTAAATACAACCTTTTAATATTCTGGATATCATGTAGCAGTAGAGTGCTAATACAAGTAAAACGAGCACAAACACGACGAATCTGTCTTGTTCAGCACAAGACTTCCTATGTCCGCCCACCCACCTTCCGAACTCATCATCAGATCAGCATCATTTTGTCATATCGCATTGTCACGCGATATACATCTGCGTGCAAAATGTCAGCTCAATCAGAAACCGGGAAGTTTGTCAAATTTAACTCGCAATTTTCCACCCGAACTTAGATAGCTATGTGGCGATCAATAATAACGCGCGAGATCCTGAATCGCGGTTACAATATTTGCAAAAATCTTCGCATATATACGACATCTGAAATCTACTACCGGGGCTTCGGCCTGACCGGGCATACACTACCTCGCCCGCAAGGGGATCTCCCTTTGGCCACAAGGTCACTGTATCCATAACTGGTGACCCTCGACAAAGAAAACGCCTCCTTCAAGATCATCACACCTCCCACCCCCGCACCCTGCCAGCCAGCTTCAGCCTCTTCGGGTATTTCGTCCACTAGCCGCAACGCAGCGCGGCTTGGTCGAACACTCATCGGCTTCACAGACTCACTACGTCAACCGGTCAGCACAGCAGAGCACATCTCTCCTGGTCAACACGTAGCGTCTTACAGATACATCCAGTGCAAGTAAATATAAAGCTTGTAAAACAGAAGTCGTAGGTAATGGTCCCTTACTGTTCCTTACTTACCATCAGGTGGGCTGACAGTTTACCAGTGACAATAACAAAAAGCACAACGAAAAATTTACTCATACATTAAACTTGGCTTTTATTTCAGAACTAAAAACTTTACGCTACCATAAAGCCTTCTAGTAGACACAAGATCGTTACTATACAGAAGTAGAATTACAAACAAATTGTACTTTTTTAGATATAGACATTTCTTTATTAGTGATAGAAACGGTGGCATAAACAATACAAAAAGAAAATAATAATCAATACATAGTATAAAACAAAGTCGCTTTCGCTGTATGTCTGTATGTATGCTTAGATCTTTAAAACTACGCAACGGATTTTGATGCGGTTTTTTTTAATAGATAGAGTGATTCTTAAGGAAGGTTTGTATGTATAATAAATGCATAATATACTAGAGAAACACTGATAAATTTAAAGGTTTCTAATGTGATGTCGTAAATAAGCACGTTTTTTGCGCTTATATTGCAAACGCTGGCTGAACCCTACGAGATAGACCAAAATAATGTACTACAGTATTGTTCACCTTAAAAAGTTCAACAAAAAAGTCCGCGATGGTATATGTCTATCTCTTAGGGATAACCCAGCATAACCATTTTTATTCTTTACTAAAAAATGGTTATTTACGAAGTGATTTTAAACAATACAGCATTAGTCCTTATCCAATTAAGTACCTTAAATAAATTGTGCATTTATTATAGATCAATATGCTTTTTACAGCATGTAATTTAAGTGAATATTACCGAAGATATTACAAATTTAAAATGCAGGGTCGTAGTTGTTTGCGCCGGGCGGCGCGTGCCTATATAGGCTACAATTTTTGAACCCCTTTGTAACGCAGACGAAGTTGCGCGGGTCATCTAGTAATACAATATAAAGGTTTCCATCACAAACCAGTCGAGTCTCAGCTTAATGCTGGGTGTTAGCTGGTTTTCAGCCTCAACTGGCAGTGACGTCACAAAAAGAAAAAAATAAATAAAAAGACACAAAAATGAAACAATCAAAATGTACACAGTCGGATCTTAAATTAAAATAAAATAAAAAATACCACCAATCAATAGTGTTACTTACCTTTAAGGGCCTTCTTCTTTGAGGATACTCTTCAAGTGTCCTTAAAGGTATGTGCGGTCGTCAATATCCCCTGAAATTGCAGAGGTCCATGAGCGACGGTGCGCCATGAAGAGATCCGCAGAAGGATCAAAATAACCTACATATCCCGAAAAATTGCGTCTTTGAAATGGCAATGTACAGGACACATTTTGCAAAGAATGGATGGCCGATGGTGCAAAAAAGTTCTGGAGTGGCGGCCACGAGTTGGTAGCCATAGTGAGGGAAGACCTCTTTCAAGGTAGACCTGGTCAACATCGCGGGACGTCACTGGATATAGACAACGCTAGACCAGTCGTTGTGGCGAGGTTTGGGGGAGGTCTATGTCCAGCAGTGGATGTCTATAGGCTGATGATAATGATGATAACCGCTGATGATCAGGTCTGGCGTAATGCTTTTTCAATCTTATTTTATTGTCTCTCGCTTTTGCGAGAAGGGAAGTCGAAACTCATGTTTTCCTACTTCTTCTATCATCTTCTGATTAAATTCGTTGCGGGGTCCAAGACAAGTTAGCTTTCCCTCGGGTTTTCCTGGGCTTCACTGCTCAGAGTCATTACGATGGTCGCCGCTGTGGATCCTGGCTACACAGGAGTTACAGTGGTGAGAGTGAGAGGTGGGCCAATACCCGATCAGGTCTGTTATCAATAAAATTGACTTCTGCACAAATTTTTCTATTCGACAGTGTTAACGGCATTATTTACGAAAACCGTTACCATAAAGTCATAAATAGATATGCATATTCTAATGTATGAGGTATATAAGCGCCGTAAAAAACACATTTTCTGGTCATAAACTTGATAAAAACTTATATGAGGGTACTTCGAAGTTAGTTTTACGGTGTATTCATAAAAGCGGTAGTGTTTAATAAAACCGAAGCTTTTATACTTCACCTAGCGCAACTTCGTCTGCGTCACGAATGGATTCAGTTAGACCAAAGCATCACTTCAAAAACAGTTAAAATTATCAGCGTTTCTCTACTATATCATGCATGTATCATACACATAAACCTTCCTCTTGAATCACTCTATTTACTAAAAAAAACCGCATCAAAATCCGTTACGTAGTTTTAAAGATTTAAGCATACATAGGGATATAAGGAGAGAGAAAGTGACTTAATTTTATGTTATGTAGTGAACATTAATCTGTTTACTTTTGCCAAGTATGTGACAGGAGCCAAAATTGTTCACAACGATTGTAGTTCTATATTTTTTCACATTTTATTATCTTAACGAGCCTGCGACCGATCTGAAATCTTCATCAAGAGTGGTGCACTATACCTGATCCCTCTACTGAGGAGACATGAGGCCAGCAGTGGGCAATAATAGTTTATTTTAGAAAAGTACACTAATTACTCAAAGAAAAGATAAAGTCGCAAATCAAAAGATAAAGAAACAATGAATATTCAAAAGAAAGGAAACTCGCAAAGATTTACAAAGATTAATTTGAACTGCACTCTGCAGACTGAATAATATGCAAAGTATAAGTTTTTACAATTGCTAATTACTTTGAAAAATAGTATATTTTAGTACAGCATACTATAAAGATATAAAATATAATACAAATCGCTTTTATGAACTATCATCATCATCATCATCATCAGCCTATAGACGTCCAATTCACACACGATCTTATACGAATATTTCAGTCTTGCAAAAATAAAAGTCAAATTTTTTGGACCCCAGTGCCAATGACACCTGTCAAATACTAGTAAAGTAGTACATAAAAAAACTTGAGAGGTGTCATGGGACACCTGAATAGAACGAAGTTCCTTTGGATTAAAAGATATCTTAAATTTTTTTTTCCTAACGTAACGCACGATAAGGAACGTGTTTTAAAAGATTTTGATCACTGCGCTATCTATCGATAAACATCTAAAACAAAAAAAGTGTGACAACTTTTCGTAAGATTTTTTTCCGTCTCGCCCCCTTTTCAATAACACGCGATAAGGAGCTTCGTTCCAATTGCGTGTAGGTACATATTGGATCGCAAACTTCGAATGCGCGCAAATGACAACTGGTAGGCCAACTGTCAAACGGTGTTTCACATAGTTTCAATGTCGGCCAACGCATACAAAACCCACGTTTACATGTTGCTGTCACCGTCATTTGTTATTTACATGGATTTTCTAGAAAAGTGTGTGTAAAAGCAATAGATATAGTTCTATCTCTCTCACTCGCAGCTGTTCAATGTTCTAGAAACACGTGTGTGTGAGACGGATATACATTGCTATCTCTGTCACACGTTTTATAATATTATTTTATGCAGAACGTCCATCTTCTCCGCAAGAAATGTTTTCCTTCTGTACAGTAAATGGTTCTGTGTCAAAACTATTTTATGTATGCTAATCTTGAAATATTAAGGTAAACTAATGCGTAGTAGAATAAATATAATCATAGTAGTATTACCATTGTTCTAACAGCGTAAATTACTTGCAATTAAATTTGAAATTAGTCTGAAAATAAAATCTATTCAACAAATTTATAAAATAAAAAGCTCTTTAACTTCGCACGTTTCTAACTTTTACATCAAACTAAGCTTTGAAAAATCCTTCAACAGTCCTCAACTATGTACAGTGTGCAGCTAAAGTTACACCCATTAGGCCTTTGTATTGTTCAACACACAATGGGCAAACTTTGTTGCCGCTTTGTCCCTCGCGAGCTATAGTGTGCGTGCCACAGTCGCGTAATCTAACCAGATACAAACAAACACACGCACAGATAATACAGCCACGTAGAGCTGAATGTAGCGGGTGGATGAGAGCTCAGGAGCGAGTGTTGTGAGACCACGTACAGACAAGCGTAGTGTGTGACGCGCGGTGTGCTGGACCATAGAGCTGAATGTAGCGGGTGGATGAGAGCCCAGGAGCGAGTGTTGTGAGACCACGTACAGACAAGCGTAGTGTGTGACGCGCGGTGTGCTGGACCATAGAGCTGAATGTAGCGGGTGGATGAGAGCTCAGGAGCGAGTGTTGTGAGACCACGTACAGACAAACGTAGTGTGTGACGCACGGTGTGCTGGACCATAGAGCTGAATGTAGCGGGTGGATGAGAGCTCAGGAGCGAGTGTTGTGAGACCACGTACAGACAAGCGTAGTGTGTGACGCGCGGTGTGCTGGACCATAGAGCTGAATGTAGCGGGTGGATGAGAGCTCAGGAGCGAGTGTTGTGAGACCACGTACAGACAAGCGTAGTGTGTGACGCACGGTGTGCTGGACCATAGAGCTGAATGTAGCGGGTGGATGAGAGCTCAGGAGCGAGTGTTGTGAGACCACGTACAGACAACCGTAGTGTGTGACGCGCGGTGTGCTGGACCATAGAGCTGAATGTAGCGGGTGGATGAGAGCTCAGGAGCGAGTGTTGTGAGACCACGTACCGACAAGCGTAGTGTGTGACGCGCGGTGTGCTGGACCATAGAGCTGAATGTAGCGGGTGGATGAGAGCTCAGGAGCGAGTGTTGTGAGACCACGTACAGACAAGCGTAGTGTGTGACGCGCGGTGTGCTGGACCATAGAGCTGAATGTAGCGGGTGGATGAGAGCTCAGGAGCGAGTGTTGTGAGACCACGTACAGACAAGCGTAGTGTGTGACGCGCGGTGTGCTGGACCATAGAGCTGAATGTAGCGGGTGGATGAGAGCTCAGGAGCGAGTGTTGTGAGACCACGTACAGACAAGCGTAGTGTGTGACGCGCGGTGTGCTGGACCATAGAGCTGAATGTAGCGGGTGGATGAGAGCTCAGGAGCGAGTGTTGTGAGACCACGTACAGACAAGCGTAGTGTGTGACGCGCGGTGTGCTGGACCATAGAGCTGAATGTAGCGGGTGGATGAGAGCTCAGGAGCGAGTGTTGTGAGACTACGTACAGACAAGCGTTTGACCTTATTTTGTCTCATAAAACAATAGACCCAAGTAATTGAGTAGACTATAAGCGTGCAGTTGGCGTCTACAAATTAACTGCCGCCCAAAGAAATGGCTTCCTTTTATTTTATTTTCCGAGCAGGTATGCATCGAGACAATTTATTTGGTCAATTAATCACTGGGTTATGCTTTGTTCCGCGGAAAAATGGGTTAATTTACAGCGAACACGGAGTTTGGGGCTTCTATAGCTTTGTTTTATATTCAGATGAGTTAATCGTTTAATTGAATTAGTGTAATCTATGTTAAATTGAATAGGGAAGACTGATTAAGTCAGCAAAATTGTTGCTCAAAAATTAAATGTTTTGTGGCAGTAGGTAATGTGCTAAGTATGTTTAAATTTACCGATAGATTCAGTAGATTTTTTTCTGGATAAACGATTGAAATAGGTAATTAATTATTACTTTTTGGGAATTTTCAGATTAATATAGAAGTTAAATTAATTAATAGTTAATATACTTAGTTTCCAAAAAACTTTATACTTATTATTACTTTATTATATTTACTATTTAAGTAGTAGGTAAGCGATGATGTCAAATTTTAGTTTATCTTTTATCATCATTTTTTGTAATTTATTGTCATTATTTTGTCATTATTTTAAACAGCCTAAAAAATGAATTGAATTCATTTCCAAACTAAAATATATTTTAATTGTAATCGTTTTGCAAATAGCAATTGCGTGATTCCATTAATTTTATTATGTACTCGTAGATTAACCATGCGGGGACCATAGCAATAGTTAAAAAAAAAATGTAACTACGGACTTCTTGACAATAAATTTACTCTATTCTATTCTATTAAAAAAACATCAACGAACAGAAATTCTGGAGAAAACCCACAGCAAACAGTTATTTTTAGACAAGATAAATCGTCGAAGAGTTAGAAATCAGTTTCAGATGAAATAGGTCGAATAAACAGAAACAATTTAACTTAGTTTTTTCGTTTAATCAGTTCACTAATAGCTTCTCAGTGACAAGGCAAGTTGACGCCTCTGTTTCAATTAATTGGCCCGTCTGCGAGATTGATAGTTCTATGTTTAGTTTTATAAGCTTCTAGGTCATGCGAACCGCAATTTAGTCGAGTGTATAAAATATATTTTAATACCCGATTCATTATGGAAGCCTGCAATGATAGTTGTACTTATTTCTCTTACCATAATATTCGTATGAAATTGAAAAAAAAAGTTTAACCGTTCCAAAAATAAAAGTGGTTCTGAATGTGGGTACCAACAGTGGACTTATGACCAAAGGGAGATCTCCGACCGGGCGAGGTAGTGTATGGTGGTCAGGCCGAAGCCCACTGTAGTAGATTTCAGATGTCGTATATATGCGAAGATTCTTGCAAATGTCGTAACCGCGAGTCAGGATCTCGCGCGCTATTATTGGTCGCCACACTGAATTATATTTGATTCACCCTGCTACAGCTGGAATAAAATTACAGATTTATTTTTTATTTTTTTGCGTGATAGATAAACGAGCCTACGGCCCACCTGATGGTAAGCGGTCACCGTCGCTCATGAACCTCTGAAATGCCAGGGCAATGAGGGGCTGTTATCTATCTACCTTGTATTTCCATAAAAATGAGGAATATGATGAAAAAATACATTTACGCATTTTTTCTAACGACGGTGGACATATTTTTTGACTATGTTTTTGACGTCAACAAGTATGATCTTTTAACGATGTTTAAAAAAAGATGTTATCAGATACTACTTTTATTTTAAATGATAATTTAATTTTGGTGGAATTTTAGGTACCTAATTTTTACGAGCTAACGGGTCACCTGATCGTAAGCGGTTACCGTTGCTCATGAACCTCTGCAGTGTCAGCGGACACTGCGAGGCCGCTACCTACGGCTTACCTTTTAAGGACTTTCTTTAAGCCTCGTTTGAAAAAGGACAAGTCATAGTGCTCGGGAAACACCGAGAGGGGAGCTCATTCCACAGCTGGATGGTGCGTGGCAGAAAAAAAAAATTTAAACGGACCGTGGATGACCACGGTGGTTCCTAATAGTAAGGATGAACTCCACCTCGACGAAAATAGAAAATAGTACCTAATTATCACCCTCTTTCAATATAAAAAAATACCCTTTACATTAAGGAACTTACTTTAGGCTACTTAACGAAAAACAGCCCCCGCTTCCTACGATAACGAAATCACACTAATTAAATTTAAAAAAGCCCACACAACACTCTTTAAAAAAAATCGATTTTTTGAACAATAACTCGCTTTTCCCAACTCTACTCGTTCCGTAGTTATAATTGGATCAGAGTCAAGTGTTTCGTGGTACATTGTTCGAATCCCACTCGCGAGTACTTCATTTTGTATTGGATTTTTTAATTGATTCAGTGGAATTGAAAAGTGCGAAAAAAATACTCGATTTTTTTGTAAAGTTGGTGTTTAATCGATGAAAAACGACGCTGTGTGTTTGTTTGTTTGTGATAATGTAGCTCGCTATTGCATGAACCGATTATGATTCTTTCATGCATTTTCAACGGGTTCTTACCGATTATGATTGTTTAAAGCGATTAGTAGAGTTTTAGTTACGCTTGAAACTGAATCAAGATGGCGGTCACAAAATGGCGGCTTATTTTTTTATTTATCTTGCACTGGAGGTGTCCCTATTTACAACATGTTTACAATAATATTTTATTTCAAAATTGAAAACGACCGACTTCCATTTTTCAAGCGTAACACAAAAACTACCAGTCAGTACCAGTAATAAATTTATATGAGATAATGTTCAAAATGTCTGCTTTTTTACAAAAAAAGAGTCTTCGAAATTGGTTTATATCAAAAAGAAATACACGCAAAAACGCATAACAAATTGTGAAATTTTGATCGTTGAAAATACACATTTTTGAACACATGTTCAAAAGTGCTTGTTCGATCTTAAAAATATTAAATAGGATCCCATGATGACCATCACTTTCCATCTGACAACAGAATGATACAAATCAGGCCAAACAAACTAAAGTCATAAAGGAACAACAAAAAACTTGAGAGGTGTCAAGGGACATCCGGATGGAACGAAGTCCCTTTAGATTAATTAGTGAGGGAATTGTAACTAATTATTATTATAACTTAACTAACTAATTATTATAACTAAAAAAATATTTTTGTAAGACAGCGCCATCTAGCATTAATCATATAAAACAAAATAAGGAATTGTTTTAAAAGATTTTAATCACAGCGCCATCTAGCAATAATCATCTAAAACAAAAAAGTGTCGTGACAACTTTTTCATAAGAATTTCCGTCTAGCCCCCTTTCGATAACGCGCCATAAGGAACTTCGTTCCAAAAACATACAAATGAATTGAGTCTTGACTTTTTGTAAGTCGATCAACAAAATAGACTCATCGTTTGGGCTCATTTTACTTGTCTTGGCTAGTCGACTTATATCCGAAATCTTTAATAGTTTTATTTAAAATAACATTGCTTGTTCCAGAATATCCATTTCCCACGAACCGAACGCCACTTCAGCCGAGCTGGTTATCAGCAACGTGAAGGCTGAGGATGAGGGGATCTACCGCTGTGAGATCACGTACCTTCAAGTTGGAGAGGACTGTAACACGGTGCAGGTCACGGACTTCCATACTTACAGTAAGTTTTATTTGAAAACACATTTAGAATAAAGTTTAAACAACCAACTTCATAGCACAAACTTACACTATTACTAAACGGGTTCTTACCACGATTATTTTTAATTGAGTGGTCCCGATATTTCAGCACTGTTTCAAGCGCCATGATCACGGGAAGACTGAGGAACTGCGGTAGGTCATTTAAGAGCAGACCAATCTGTCTACCGTACCCTCTTTCTCGTTCGTTTGCCGGTACCATATTATGGCGCTTGGAACAGTGATGAAATATCGGAACCACTCAATTAAAAATAATCGACAAAAAAAGAATTATCGAAATCGGTTCTCAAAAAAAGAAATACATACGAAACCGCAAATTGTTTTATCTTGGTCGTAAAATTAACATTTTTATACACAGGTCCAAAAGTACTTGTTTGATCTTTAAAAAATAATACAGGGCCTAAGTTTAACCATCACCTTTAATTTGACACCAGAATCATTCAAATCGGTCCACCCAAACTAAACTTATCGAAGATCAAACAAACAAAAAATACAGACGAATTGAGTACCTACCTCCTCTTTTTTTATTGTTATGTAGGCAGACGAGCCAACGGGCCACCTGACCGTAAGTGGTTACCGTCGCTCACGAACCTCTGCAATGTCAGGGGACACTGAGGGGTCGCTACCTACGACCTAACTTTAAGGACCCTCCTCAAGCCTCGTTTGAAGATGTCGGTCTTTGGAAGTCGGTCAAAAATACTACTACAGACCCAAGTCACCAGTAATCAGGACTCAAGAGTGAGGAACCTACTCACAATTGAAAGTTCTATCTTGAGAAAAACATAAGAGATATCCTTTCACGTGACAAAATAATCAACCAAATCGGTTCAAACGATTTATAACCCTTCCTTTGAGAAGTTGTAGTTGCAAAATTGCATAAAGATTTTCAAGTACCCATAAATTTTATATCGATAGTGTTATTTCGGTACAAACAGACACTGTTATTTGTATGGTTGTATTGTTTTAGACTGGATGGGAGCCAGGAGTCGATAGTAAATATAAACCACACATTGTGCACTTAACTTGAAATATTTGAAGTAAATGGTATAGATTTGTGGGTTATACAGGGTGTCCAAATTGGCGATGTTGTTTTTTAA
Source organism: Trilocha varians (assembly GCA_030269945.2). Lineage (NCBI taxonomy): Eukaryota > Metazoa > Arthropoda > Insecta > Lepidoptera > Bombycidae > Trilocha > Trilocha varians. The sequence continues at coordinate 457,656 of AP028279.1, forward strand.
GTGTTTTTGTAAAAAAAAAAATTGTTGTTGATTTTTTTCGTTTAAAAAATGTTGTTGAATATAAAAAAAATTAGTTGCCTGTAAAGTCGGTATACGGGCGAAAGTTTTACGTGACAACGACTCGGGCATGGTTAGCCCGCCTAAGAGCGAGAGAGACAGACATAAAAAGTGAAAGGCACGCGTGCCTCTCACTCGCTCTCATTGTGAGCGCATAACGTGAGCGGAGCGTAACGCAGTTTCTTGAAGTGTCACACGTCAAACCAATTTATAAGACGTTGTCACGTCAAAAGTAAAGATGAACTCCAAAAGTTACAACATTGTTATTAATAACTTAGATCTAACGTTTCAAAAATAACTTATCCCATGCAAACGAGCCAACTGATCGTAAGTGGTTGCCGTCGCTCATGAATCTCTGCAATGTGAGAGACACTGCCCTAGACACTGCCCTTTGAAGATTTCCTCATCAAAAATATTGTCAATATTATTGCGAGTCTGCGGATACCCTCTAATAAGATAAGCTTCTTGTATGATTAGACTGAAGTGGTACAAATATAATCCGTTGTACGATAGTCAATCAAGTAAAAGGAAATATATGTCTCGTTCGGTTATCGATATGAACACGACGGACAATCACTTTGTAATGTTGTAGGGATGGGGTAGTGTCGATAAAAAAAAATTGTAAGTAATTTTGGTGTTTTGAAGTATGTTTTCTAGATGTCCACGTTTGCTATTGCGGAAATTAAAATTAGTGTTCTTGTAACTTTAAGAAATTTGTAAAAGAAATAGACCGATTTTCATTGTTCAAAATAATACCGAAAGTACCATTCAACTTCTTAACAAATTTAAAAAAAAATACTGTCAAAATCGATTCATTAAAAATATAAATACACGCACAATTCAAACATACTAGTCAAAACGAGAAAAAATTGCATCCACGACAAGAAAATTTAACGCAAACGCTTCTAAAAACCATAAGTTTCTTTCTTTTCTTTCTATAAGCCGTATTAAAATTGAATTAAAACAAAATGTGAGCCATCACATGCCTGGCAGATGTGAAATAACGACAATCTTAATTTTATTAAGACTAGACTAGACTAGACAATTTTACAAATTTATCGCAGATCGTGAAAATGTACTCGTAAAATATTTTTTTTTTACGTTTAATTAACTTCCGGTTGGCTATAGATGTTTCACATCAAAAATAGTATAAAATAAATCAAATTCATCGATAGTGTCCCATCACTATTAGAGCAGCCGTTCGCTTCCCACAGAGGTATTAAACAAGAAACGTGGGCTCATACTTTGTCGCATTTGCTGTCTCTTTTACACCAACGTCTTGAAATATCACTATCTCTGTTACACATTATATAATTTTAGTTTGAAAATAAATGCAATTTATGCAAAATTTTTCGGCTTCTAAAAGGAAATAATCAAACAAGACAAGAAACGGAATAAACCTTTCTATGTGACGCAGATCTAGTTGCACATATATATCTATAACAAGCTTACCTATACCGATATATATCCAGAAGTATTAATAATAAGTGTGACATTGCAGAGGATCATCACTTACGATCAGGTGGCCCGTTGGGTCGTATGCCAACATGGCAATAAAAAAAACGTGTTCGATCTTTCAAACAAATATGACGAACATCACATCTGACACCAAAATAAAAAATCAAATCAGTCTATCCAAATTAAAGTTATAATAGAACAAACAAAAAAATAACAAAATACAGATAAATTGAGTACCACCTCCTTTTTGAAAGTCGGTCAAAAATGTAAGTCCCAAAAGACTCAGTTTTATTATTTTATCTTTACAACTAAAAGCCCAAACTCAGCAATGCTTAAAAAAATTCCATTTCAAAATCTACTGTAGAAAATTAGCCTAAAAATTCTTAGTAAAATCTTCAATTTAAACCCTTCCACTGCGCACTGAAATGCTCTAGGCATTTTCACTCTTAACCCGTCGAGTGCGGCGTTAATTTTCGCGTTAAGATATTAATTACTGCTTCAGGGGTTTCGAGGTATTTTTCTTCAAATGAATGTAACAAACCTTGATATTTTTATTATTTATTTATTTATTTATTTTAGAATCACTAACAAGTGTACACTTATAATGCATACTTATCTAAATCAAAGGTTATGACTATATGTACCCTTAATTAAAAGTGATTACAGCATGCATAATATAAATTAGATACAATTAGAACATCACAAATTAAAAACAGTAAATATTTTAAAAATAAATTATGGTAAGATTAAAATTATTAAATATCTTAAAACTAACACAATTCGTACAGTAAATTAGATTTAAAATTACAATTCTTAAATCAGTTAAAAAAAGAAATTAAAAGAAAAATAATAATAATATGTCATTAAAACCTAAAATAAAAATACTACCTCAATACATTTCTCAATTTAAAAGTCTGCAGACTCTCACTAAACTATGTCCATCGATTGATCCTTGCCTTGATAAACTTCTAGGTACTTTTTTTTTACCAATTAATAAACATAATATAATGATTTTTTAAGTTATGAAAGAAGAAAATATGAGTAAGAAACGGATGACTTCGGAAAACCAATATTTTCTCTATAAAATGTCTAGTTAGATTTATAACTAACTATACGAGTTGTCGTATGTCGTGTATAAAATCTAACTGGTCCTGATCCGACTTTCTTCTCTCCAATATAGCATTTTCTTACCTTGTTTTATTTATGTTACAATCATTGGTATATTATTAACAGAAAAGTTAATTGTTGACAATTATTGGAACGAAGTTCCTTATCGCTCGTTATCGAACAGGGGCTAGACGGAAATTCTTATAAAAAGGTGTCACGACACTTTTTTGTTTTAGATGATTACCGCTAGATGGCGCTGTGATTAAAATCTTTTAAAACAATTCTTTATTTTGTTTTATATGATTAATGCTAGATGGCGCTGTGATCAAAATATTTTATGTAAGTATAAGAGAGAGCGAGACAGACGTTTTAAATTAACTAATTATTATAACTTAAAAAAATAAAATTTTATTATAATTCCCTCACTAATTAATCGAAAGGAACTTCGTTCCATCCGGGTGTCCCTTGACACCTCTCAAATTTTTTTTAATTTACCTAATTATTGAAAATAGCATAAAAACTTCATAAAACGTAATAAAATAATTAAAAACTTGTCTCTAAATCGTGGGATATAAAAAGCCTCGTAGAAGCAATTTCATCCTGAACTCAAAGGAAAGTCTAGATTAAAAAAAACTGCTTTTAAACTGGATATCCCTTACAGATTAGAACGAAGAATTATTATATTTATTTACTGAGAGCTCATAAAGATTTTTTAAGACTGTATTTTTAAGGTATAACATTTGTATGCCTTATTTATGTCATATATTTTTCAAGCAAAGAGGTATCTGATATTTTCATGCATTTTCAGCGGGTTCTTACCGCGATATTTAATTGATTGAGTTGTCTCGATATTTCAACGTTGTTGTAAATTTCATGATCACGAGAAGACTCATGACGATGAATATCGTGGTAAGAACCCGTTGAAAATGCATGAAAGTATTATAGAAAACCGCGAGTGTCCGAATAAGTTTATTAAAATTTGATATTTGTTCTCATTCGATGTTTTTTTTGTAATACCATTAACTACTATGTTTTTTTAATGTAATATTAAGGTATGATTTTCCTTAAGCATGCCCACTGCTGGACTCAGGTCTCCTTAGTAGAGGGATCAGGTCCAACCACATCTCCAATATTCAGATTTCCTCACGATAATTTCCTTCATCATTATTAGGCAGTGGTCGTTGAAAACCAGATCAAAAATGGTTATTATCACTCATAGACCATTTATACACTTAACTGGTAAGGAGCCAAATTTGGCATTTCTCTAGAAGTGCCAAGATGTTCCCGGAGCGCTATGACATGTCTCTCTTTAAACGAGGTTTAAGAAAAGTCCCGTATAGGTAGTTGATAGATAACGGCCCCTCATTGCCCTGGCATTACAGAGGTTCATGACGGTGACCACTTACCATCAGGTGGGCCGTAAACTAGTTTATCTTTGTGAAAAAAAGGGACTTTTAGACGTACGAGTGGTTTAACTAATCAAGATGGTATAAAACTAAATGGAATTTATGAATATTTGGCATCAGCCCGCTATCCTTTTGTGCAAAAATGATAAATACACAACATTTGCCCGTAATGGGCTATAAATGGCCCGGCTTTATTGTAGAAGGTTCTGCGGGTAGCTACGGATGGGTTAAGAAATATTTCATACTCTATTTTAAATGATTTAATTTTATCACAACGGTTACCGTTGCTCATGGACCTCTGCATCGTCAGGGTTGTCTGTAGGGCTGCTACCTTTGGCTAGACAGATAAACGAGCTTACAGCCTACCTGATGGTAAGCGTACCTACTTTTCTCTCAAGCCTCGTTTGAAGTACAAGTCATCTTTTATCTTCAGACGTATTATTGTTGTTTGTTTATTAGTATCTCTTCTCTTCTCTTTTCTTCTCTCTCGCTATTTCCTTTTCTTATTGCAGGACAGATAATCGAGCCTAGGGCCAAGTAAGGGGTGGGCCATATAAAGTTTGCATTTTTCAAAAGTTCAACTGTCATGTTGGCTGTTTGGCATGTTGCGCCATCCTGTTGAAACCAAATGTCGTCCATGACATACTCTTCAACTTTTGGAAAAATTCGTTGAGCATGGCACGGTAACGCTCGCCATTGATCGTAACGGCGGCTCCTTGCTCATTTTCGAATGATGCCGCCGGACCAAAACCCACACCAAACCGTAACTCTTTGTGGGTGCATTGGCTTCTCAATGGTGACGTGTGAATTTTCCGACCCCCAGATGCTACAATTTTGCTTATTGACATAGCCTCCGAGGTGAAAATGGGCTTGATCTGACACACACTCACATTTCTTACAGTTTGAACTGAAGACTCACCACTTTGGAAGTAAATTTTCAATATTTCCCAATTTTGTTCAAGCGTATAGCGTCCCATTTCGTAAATGTCAAACCTTTAACTAAATTATGAACACAAATTGAATGACATTTGAGCTGTCATTCTCTAAATAAACAGTAGTTCAAAATGCAAACGTTAGATTGCCCACCCATTATATGGTAAGCAGTTATTGTCACTCTTGAAGAACTTCTGCAATGTCAGGGCAATGAGGGACCGTTATCTATCACCTACTATACAGGACTTTTCTTAAACCTCATTTAAATTAGACATTCCTCCTACCACTTCATTACACGTAACTAACTTAACATTATACATTAATTAATTATGATATGGTGTCGTTGCTTAGTCATACGAGTACCATTATTACGTTGCGGCGAGATCAAAGGGCGGCATCTCTTTGATGTCGTCGGCGCGTTAGTTACCGAAATGGTGACGCGGTTTTTATGTTTTTGAAGGGTTTGAGCCTGATGTTAAGTGGTTACTGTGGCCCATGGACCTTTACATAAATAACCTACTATTTTGTTACAGTAAATTGAAGTTTCAAACTTATTCCTATAAGAATGGGTATATTTAGGTTTTATTGATAAGCTACCTCGACACCCTGAGGGATGCAATCTCTTAGTCTATGAAAATTCAAAATAAAGCCGATAGGAATGGAGTAGTACAGAACCTTCGCCACTCAACTGTGAAGTAACCATATTTGGCTTAGGCCAAAGTAGGCGGTGCCATCTATAGGTGAAATTTGATAGCCAAAGACTAGTGGCTGTAAAGAATGTATTAATGCGTAACGCGTCGTGTCGCCCCGTATAACGCCTTGCTGGGTTTTGGTTTCAGTCGATCTGGGCGTTGGATGTGGATGATAGGAGGCTTTAGTGCGGTTCGACTCACCTATGGGGCGGGTGGAAGTCCGACAATTTCCTCTAGTCCAAAAAAAAAGCTGTGATATGATATCAAGCGCTGATTTTTACTCTCAGAGAAATAAGTACTATACTGACAGCTTCTACGATTATAAGTCTTCCCTAACTTCCGTGTACCGTTTATATCTTTAGCGCTATCGTTCGAAACACAATGTATCATGCCCATTGTACGGAATGTTCCGGAACTGTTGTTTCCGGTGCAAACACGCCGCGCAATGTACAACTAGGGCGAGAAAATAATGTTAACAGTCGTCATATTTTTTATTCAAAAAGTTTTACACCAAAATTTGTTATATTTACTTTAGGTTGTTTGTAAGGCAGATAAACGGCCCACCTGATGGTAAGCCTTTACTATCGCCCACACTGTATATTGAAGGTTATAATAGTTGATGACCATATACGACCAATTACAATATTATAACTAAACAATATGGTATAAAGCGTATTATATGGTAAAGCAACTTAAAAATATCTAAAATTAATGCAAAACGATTGACGCTCGACAATTTATGGGTGTTGCGGAGATGTCGTGTGCACGAGATCACTTGGAGTTGTTAGACACTTTGTTATACGAAATTATTTTAGTTAGGGATAATTTTGTCAAATTTAGATTTTAATTTTTTTAAATATTTTTTCCTATTTTTTTTTAATATTCTGTATAAGATTCATTATCATTCTTCAATATAACATACCTTCATTTAAAAAAATGAAGGTTATATTGAAGAACCCTTCACCCTGTATATTGAAAACCACTTTTCACCAGACAATACAACAATCAAAGAAATTATTCACAAATGGGCAAATGATGAACGAAAAATAAAAACCGTTTTCTGAATAAATAAGAAATAATGGCGTCCATCTGTTATCTACCGTTTATATTTTCTAATGCTTTGCAACGCGATTATACACTTGATATCCACTGCTATGCTATAGATATAGAAAGATATAATTCACATAATAATTTATAACAAAAATGAAAACGACCGACTTCCATTTCTCAAGCATTATACTGTACCAACCAACCCATTACTGCCCACTGTTGGGCTCAGGTTTCCTCAGAAGAGGGATAAGTCGTGGTGGGGTAGTGGTCGAAGCGCTTCCTTCCGAACGGGAGGTCGCGGGTTCAAAACCGATCGGCTTGTACCTCTAAATCTAAATGTGAAAAAGATTTATGTGCAATTTTTCACAACACCACTGGCTAAAAACGGTGAAGGAAAACATCGTGAGGAAACCTGCATGGCGGAAAAGGATTCTAAAAATCGTTTGAAGATATGTGAAGTCCCCAATCCGCACTGGGCAAGCGTGGTGGACTATGCCTAATCCTTCTTCTGAGGAGACCTGAGCATTGTACAAAAACTACCAATCAGATGTTTATCAATTTTTTTTTATGTTTGATAATTCAAAATTTCTGCTTTCAAAAGTCACATTTTGTTAACCATAATTGAAGATAGTACATCAAATATAGTTTTTTTTCTACACTTTGTGATCTGAATGGTCCTGAAGTGCGTATAGAAAATGGCAAAAAAATTCAAAAAAAGTTAAAAATCAATCAAAAATCTGAGCAAAAAATCGTAGTAACCATGATAAATTAAGAAATTAAACCATCAATTTTGAAAGATTTATGTATTTATGTTAAAATATCCTACCTTTTTTTATTGCCTCGCTGGCAGACGAGCCGACGGCCACCTGGTCATAAGCGGCTACCGTCGCTCATGGATCTCTGCATTGCCAGAAGACATTCCAGGGCCGCTACCTACGGCCTACCCCTAAGGACACACACACATGCATATCAAAAATATAACATATCATAACCGTAACCCAATATCCAAAACCAAAAAACCGCAAGCTATATCTACAATAGTATAGCATTCAGTGTCCCCAAGCCCGTACAGTCGAAAACAAAAATGATTTGTAATTGTAATACGTTTGTTCAATATTCACACGGCAGGTGTCGCTACTTTAATTGAAAGACAGACCCGGCGCCATCTTGGAATTATTTCTTTCTATTTTTTCTTTGTCCGCGCTCCGAAGGGTAAGTATTGATGAATTATTGATATATTTCTGTTTGGGGATGTTTAAGGGTGTGTTTCGAATTGTGATGTTTCTTGTTTTTGTTTTTTAATATGTATTTTTATTGTGAAATGGTTTGGAGTTGAGGTTGTTTGGTGAGTTGTTACTGTGGTTTGTAAAGATGAATGGTAGTTTAAGGTTTTAAAGTAATTTAGGATTTTTAAGAAACACTTTCTGGGGCTTTAAAGTTTTAGGAGAATGTAGTTAGTTTGAGATTAAGAAAAAAAATCAAATTTAAGCTGTTTTTGAAGGTATGAAATCAAATTTTTCTAGGTGAACCTCTTTAGATAATATTAGATATTAATTCAAATAAAAAAAAAAATAATTAATATCTAATATTATATAATAAAATTCTATAATTATAATAAAATAAATTTGTCACGGCTTTCGTTGCCATACTCCTCCGAAACGGCTTGACCGATTTTGATGATTTTTTTTGTGCTTATCCGGTATCTATGAGAATCGGCAAATATTTATTTTTCATCCCCCTAAAAATTAGGGGTAGTCCACCCCTTTGATATATTTTTTTGTTTAGCTTCAGTATGAAATACTTTTTAGATTTCCAAGTATACATAATCCACGTAACAAACATTCTCACCTTAAGATTCGAACTTATACATATAAATTTGGATCACATGTGTTAAAGTGGGGCTTTTATCGTGGAAATCCCCAAAAATCGGCCCAAACTGACCGCCGTACAATGGCTGAACATTTTTTATGGGACTGTAATCTAAGGCGTTATGAACAGCTCACCATCTACACTTTATATGACGCTCAGTGTTTGTTAGAAGCGACAGCGATTTTACAAGCTTTATATTAACTTGCACTGGATGTAACTATGTAGGTTCGGGTGGGATCTTGTAAGCTAAATTTGATAATCTTCCCGGTTTCCGATTGAGCTGACATTTTGCACGCAGATGTATATCGCGTGACAATGCATTTATTTGACAAAATGGCGCTGATCTGATGATGGATTCGGAAGGTGATCTGAACTCCTGTACTAAATGAAATAGACCCGTCATGTTTGGGCTCATTTTACTTCTCTTTGCTAACACTATACTGATACATGATATTCAGGATCTTAAAAACTTGTGTTTAATGTTTTCTTTGAAATAAATTATGTGACTTGAAATGAATGACCTGTCGAAATACAACTTAGAACCACTTTAATTTTTGGAATCGCTTCTGTTTGGAACGAAGTTCCTTATTTTGAATATTTTATGGTGTATGACTATCATTGTGAGCTTACGTGTGATATTACTTTTTTTCAACCGATTTCAAAGATAAAAGTGGTTCACTCTACAGTTGGCGTAAAGTTACAGATCCACCCTGTAACTTTGATCTTGATAGTAAGCGGTTACCGTCGCTTATGGACCTCTGCATCACCAGAAAACACTGCGAGCTACCTACGACCTCCTTTAAAGACTCTCTTCAAACTATATTATAGCGTACACGCACAAATCTCTTCTAAAATCTACCGTTTAACTCTAAATTTTCATCTTCAACAAAATACCTGTACCTCAAGATACCCTCAAACTTGAGAACAACAATACTGGACTCCAATTAGGCATGGAGTTCTTGAGAACATCTAATTAAACAAGGCCAGTAATTACACGAGGTGTGTCGTAAAGATAATCGCTCCCGCTGCCGCTTGTTATGAGTTTCGGGTGGGGTTGTTGTGTGGGCGATTTGGTTTTGAATTTTTTAATTTACTGAAATTTAAAGAAAACTTTTTTATATATGCTTTTAAGATCCTAAATATCATGTAGTAGTAAAGTGTTAGCTATAATACAAGTAAAACGAGTCCAAGCACGACGGGTCTATCTTTTCCAGCACAAGAGTTCCTACCACCTTCCGAATCCATTTTCAGGTCAGTGCCATTTTATCATCAATCGGAAACCGAGAAGTTTGTGAAATTCAGCTTGCAAGATTCCACCCGAATATAAATAGTAGATACGTAGTTTCAAAGTAAAAGTAGTAATAAATATATATATTCAAATAGTATTGAAGAGTGATATGACTTCTTCAAACAAAACTTGACCTTCCTTTCTTGAAGCCGGTCCATAGATAGTGGGACAGTATCCCTGATATTGCAGAGGTTCATGAGCGACAGTAACCACTAACTATCAGGTTGCCTGTTACCAAAAAATCGCCATTTCTCACGCCCCCGCTACCGCTTATAACACACGCCACAACCTTATAGTACGGAACGGTCATCGTACGGGTCAACCGGTGTAATGTCACGTGAAATGAGTGTACCACAAACCTTTTCAACTTTGTAGTGATGGGATCATCAGTTGTCGATAAGAAAAATCTTTGACAAAATCTAGGGCATGTCCCTCTTTAAACGAGATTTAAGAAAAGTCCTGTATGTGTAGGTGATAGATAACGGTCCCTCATTGTCCTGACAGTGCAGAGGTTCATGAGCGACGGCGACCACTTACCTTCAGGTGGGCCGTAAGCTCGTTTATGTATCTTGCGCTTGAAAAAATGTATAATTATTCTGGTATTAAATATTAATTGATCATGATGGTGGACGTACGTTTGGCATCTCAAAAATGGTCGAGCGTGTGGTGAAGGGTTGGTTTCCGATTCGGCCCAGCTTATTGTGTACCGTCATTTATTTAGGTAAACTAATAAGTACAATAAAAATAAATAAGAGAAAAAAAATGTATATATGATGTCACCGCGGTTTAACATTTTACAGTGACGTATGAAACTTTTATACCTAAATTTTATCGACAAATTTCACGACTCGTGTCCCATCCCTACGCTTCAGGTAACGTAAAATTCCCGGTACGCGTTACCGTCATCACACAGCCCTTGTGTATAATGAGAGGGCATTTTGACATGTTGTAGGTACTTGCAAAAAGGGTTCGGACGCTCTCACGGACGCCATGATTTTACACATCAACGGTAACTCGAAAAATGATGTTGACAGTTTTAGGCTACGTTTCTCAGTTGTAATACATATTAAGTTTTTATAAAATTTAACTTGCACTGGATGTAATTATGTAAGTTCGGGTGGAAGTTTGCAGGCTAAATTTGATAAACTTCCCGGTTTCCGATTGAGCTGATATTTTGCACGGTGATGTACCTATATCACGTGACATTGCAATAATAAGACAAAATGGCGCTGATCTGGAATCAGCTGAATTGCATCCATGAGCGACGGTAACTTCTTACGATCAGATGGCCCGTTCCCTCGTCGGCCTATAAGGCAATACCTTTGTGTCACTCATACGTCATCATATTGATCATCATCATCAGCCTATAGACGTTCACAGCTGGACATAGCCCTCCCTCAAACTTCGTCACAACGGCCGGTGCGCTGTCTGCATCCAGTGACCTCCCGCGATCTTCACCAGGTCGTCGGTCCATTTTGTAGAAGGTCTACCATTGCCACTCCAAAGACGCAATTCTTCAGGCTATGTCGTTTATTTCAGTCTTTCTCACACACTTTTATAAAACGTTGTAACATTAGATTGGGAAGATTTCTCTACAATTAATCTATATTAAAACACCATAAGACTGACTTTTGAGATAAGAGTCTTCTTCGTAAATGTTCCAATAAACCATCCACGGCGTTCCTGATTCGAAATCGATTGTTACTGCCATTGTGAAAACGACAAGAACTTTCAACGTTATACAGAGTGTTTCAGAAAGAATGGATTATCTTTTAAAATAACTTTATAACTTTATTATTATACCAAAAAACGTGATAAACAGTAAGGAATTACATTTATCTCCAAACTAGATAATCCTGTATCTTGGAGATTCAATTTAAATACATTAAAGTCACGCTTACATTTCATATAAAATTAAAATAGTAATAAAATAAGTGGAATTGATAATTATTTATAATACAAAAGAAAAAACAAATTAAAATATAATTAAGTTAATCTAAAATTATCTATATAATAATTAAGTTAAAATCTAATAAAACAAATTAAATTCAGTATTACTTAATCCTGGATATCATGTAGCAGTAGAGTGCTAGCTAATACAAGAAAAACGAGACTAAACACGATGAGTCTATCTTGTTTAGCACAAGAGTTCCTATGGCCTTCCGAATCCATCATCAGATCAGCGCCATTGTAAAGAAAGAAAGGTAGAAGAAAAACATTTATTTGTGACACAAAATAATGGTACAATTTTCACATAAAATTGTACCATTTTACTGTATTGTTACGCACAATCGGAAACCGAGAAGTTGGTCAAGATCCACTAGAACTTACATAGTTACATAATAACATCCAGTGCAAATGAATATAAAACTAGTAATAATAACATTTAACAGTCAGCATAATAATATCTAAGTTAAGGTTTTGTACCTTTTATAAAACTCACATACTTTCACCCAAAAACAATCATCCAAATTGGTTCACCCAAAAAAATACTACACTTACAGAAAATTGTTCGTTTTACCCCAGAAAATGCAGGAACCTGTCTGCAAGAATAAATAATACAAACAAAGATAAGTGTCCCTTCACTTCAGTTGGCTGGCGGCCAGAACGCTCGACAGTAAAGGATACCTTTTATCTTCAAAGACAATTGCAACGGTGAAATACTAGAAAGTTTTCAATGTAAAGAGTTTCAACAATAGTTTTTATCGCTTATACTATTTTGGAAATAAATAGAAATCTGAAATAAAACTTCAATAATGTCAAGCCAAGGTGTGAAAAAAATACCCAAAATCTTTTTTCTACATCTTGTGCGCTGCGAAAACTATTGATTATAGAACAAAATGATGTACTACGAGTTTGTAGGTCTTATTGAAATCTAACATTGCTGTCTGAACCCCTTATTTGACATAGACAAAGTTGCGAGGATCAGTCTATACTAATATTGTAAAGAGGAAACGTTTGATTGTTTGTTTATCTCGAATACGCTCCGAAACTACTGGTCCGATTTCAAAAATTCTTTCAGTTTTGGATAGTTCATTTATCGAGGAAAGCTATAGGATATATTGTTTGCGTTTGTAATGCAGACGAAGTTGCAAAGATCAGCTATACTAAAACTTTAAGATACGTCGAAAATAAAAATTATTTTACGACCTAAGGAAGTGCTAGTAATCTGTTCTCGCGACGCGGTTTGCCCAATTTATAGATATTCCGATACTCAATAGCACTGCGGCTTGGATAACTTCCAATTTGAATGCTACAGCGAATAAATCTGTCTTTTAATGTACAATGGATTTTGGAAATCTTCAAACTTGTTTTGTGGAAAAACAGACAAATCTATAATATAAAAATGAATCGTAAAATGTGTTGGTCAGCGCATAACTCAACAACGCTTGGACAAATTTGCCAAGATTTTTTTACTAAATATTCGTTGAAGTTCAAGGTTTTTACGTTGAGAAAAATTCAAATAATTGCCGGGAAAAAGGTATAAATTAGTTATGTATAGGCAATCCGGGCAGCAGCTAGTAAGTAATATTAAAAAAAAATCATGATAAATAGCGTAATAACTATTTTTTAAATGCCGGGGTCCATTCAGCCCCGCTACTCAGCAGCTAGGTCTTCAGTTCCGAGTTGGAGTATATCAAGAGAACTACGGACCAAGTTTTCAGCTTGCTTCAAATATCTACTCCAAAATTGGCATTAGTTCTCGGGCCATAATCTTCTTCTAATATATAAAATTGTCGTGTCACGGTGTTCGAACTTGAACTCCTCCGAAACGGCTCGACCGATTTTAATGAAATTTTTTGTGCTTATCCGGTACCTATGAGAATCGGCCAACATCTATTTTTCATCCCCTAAATGTTAGGGGTAGTCCACCCCTAATTTTTTTTTTCGGCGCAGACGAAGTTGCGCGAGTCAGCTAGTTCTAATATATAAAATTGTCGTGTCACGGTGTTCGAACTTGAACTCCTCCGAAACGGCTCGACCGATTTTGATGAAATTTTTTGTGCTTATCCGGTACCTATGAGAATCGGCCAACATCTATTTTTCATCCCCTAAATGTTAGGGGTAGTCCACCCCTAATTTTTTTTTTCGGCGCAGACGAAGTTGCGCGAGTCAGCTAGTATTAAGTATAAATAATATAACAAAATGAAAACGACCGACTTCCATTTCTCTAGCATAGCACATAAACTATCGGTCGGGTCTTTATCAAATTTGTATGAGTTAATGCTCATAATGTCTACTTTCTAAAAAAAAAGAATCATCGAAATCCGTTCATATAAAAAAGAAATATCAGCAAAAACGCATAGCAAATTGTGAAATTTTGTCCGTTAAAATTTTTAAACACAGATCCAAAAATACTTCATTATCATCATCATCATCAGCCTATGGACGTCCACTGCTGGATATAGGCCTCCCCCAAACCTCGCCACATCGACCGATCCTGCGCCATCTGCATCCTGTGACCTCCCGCGATCTTGACCAGATCGTCAGTCCATCTTGTGGGGGGGTCTACCAACGTTGCGCTTACCGGTTCGTGGCCGCCACTCCAGAACTTACGATGGGTCTTATTAGATGACTCAGAGTCACTCAAAGAGCAATGGAAAGGGCTGTTTCTCTGCGTGATCAAATCAGAAATGAGGAGATCCGCAGAAGGACTAAAGTAACCGACATAGCCCAAAGAATTGCATCTTTGAAGTGGCAATGGGCAGGACACATTGTGCGAAGATCAAAAATACTTGTTCGGTCTTAATAAGAGTATGGGACCTAAGTTTGACCATTACCTTTCATTTGACACCAGAATCATTTAAATCGGTTCACCCAAACTAAAGTTATAGAGGCACAAACATAAAAACATACAACTAAGTACTTCGTTTTGGAAGTTCGGTCAATAAATTAAAAATCATTTAGAATCGCATTATAACTTTGTGAGAACATATGAGTACCATGCAAATAAGAGGTAGATCTGGATACATAATTACATAGAGTTCCTTTGACAACTCCGATGTAGGGGGAGCATCTCATTATGGAGCTGAGAGCCGTTTATAGCTTACGATGTATCGGATGCGATGTCGGATACGATTTTTAATTAAAATTGTACGTACAAAAAATATATTTTTTTATCAACTCTAGTTTCAAGATCGGTCAAACTGATAGAAATTGTTTATAGTATTAATAATTTGAAAGAAACTTTTTAAATATTTTTTATTAAAATCCTGGATATCATGTAGCAGTAGAGTTCTAGCTAATACAAGTAAAACGAGACCAAACACGATGAGTCTATCTTGTTTAGCATTAGAGTTCCTATGACCACATTCCTAATTCATCATCAGAATAGCACCATTTTGTCTTTTTATTGCACTAGCTGCCCCGAATAGGAATTGTTTTTGGGAATTTTCTAAAAGTACTCATCAAGACGCTTCACTAGAGCTCAAACACGATGAGGTTATCTTGCTTATTGACGGAGTTCCCATAGCCACCTTCCAGCTCCATCATCAGACCTTGACATTCATCCTCTACACAAAGATCTCATCAGGACGCTTCATTAGAGCCTAAACACGATGAGATTATCTTGCTTATTGACGAAGTTCCCATAGCCACCTTCCAGCTCCATCATCAGACCTTGACATTCATCCTCTACACAAAGATCTCATCAGGACGCTTCATTAGAGCCTAAACAGATGAGATTATCTTGCTTATTGACGGAGTTCCCATAGCCACCTTCCAGCTCCATCATCAGACCTTGATCTAAGATATCCTATCTCTCAAGTTGGATCGAACTGCATATGGTGTGCAAATTTTATTATAATCGGTTAAGTGGTTTAGGAGTCCATTGAGGACAAACATTGTGACACGAGATTTATATATATTAAGATTGTCATGCAATATACATCTGCATACAAAATGTCAGCTCAACTGGAAACCGGGATGTATGTCGAATTTAGCTTGCAAGATTTCTGAACTTACATAGTTACAGTCCAGTACAAGTTAATATAAAGCTTGTAAAATCGTATCGGATGCTGTAAACAACCTTTATTGATATTAATCGTATAATGACGGCATCGAGAAATAACAAGATACTATTTTAACGATGTGTTTTATATCAAAGAAATAAAGCTCGGAAAATATGAATGCATTTCATACTTGGTACTTTAATAAGAGTGGTAGCTAAGTATTGTTTGTTATAACGAGTTTTACTTTTATTTTTAGTATTCCAGATTTTCTATGTTGCATTATTGTAAATATATAGCTTTTCAGTTGTTTCATGTAGATAGGTAATTCTTTCTTCTTATTAAATGAAAATACAATACAGAATTTAAAAACTTACGCACAGATACACAATACACGCATCTTTCAACGACAAGAAACACAAAGTGTCAAATATTATAGAAACGTCATTTAGGTATGTCATTTAAAATTAAAGTCAAATATTTGACACTATCACTAGTGATGATGAGAATGAATTTCTCGGATATTCAGGTTTCCTTACGTTTTTTAGATACACTATTTAAATCAGTGGCGTTGCGATGAATTTCAGACAAATCTATAAGTACCTAACTACTACATTCGAGCTTTAATATATTTAAAGCTTTTTATGTTCTTAACTACATACTATAACAAATATTCATAAAGTTAATAATCAAGAACAATACCTCGTATATAATAAACTTAAACACATCAAAGGCAATTAATTAAAAACCAACTCACAGAGCCACAGATTAATATAAAGGTAGTCCTCTCCTGCGTTACGAGTAATTAGGTGCTAACCTGCCAACGTGACGTGGGTCGCTTGTGATTCCACAATTATTATAATGTTCCCTTGATAAATAATACAGTCCACTCAACCGTGATTATATCTTTACTTAGAGCTAAGTAGTCTCATCCACCCGCTACATTCAGCTCTATGGTCCAGCACACCGCGCGTCACACACTACGCTTGTCTGCACGTGGTCTCACAACACTCGCTCCTGAGCTCTCATCCACCCGCTACATTCAGCTCTATGGTCCAGCACACCGCGCGTCACACACTACGCTTGTCTGCACGTGGTCTCACAACACTCGCTCCTGAGCTCTCATCCACCCGCTACATTCAGCTCTATGGTCCAGCACACCGCGCGTCACACACTACGCTTGTCTGCACGTGGTCTCACAACACTCGCTCCTGAGCTCTCATCCACCCGCTACATTCAGCTCTATGGTCCAGCACACCGCGCGTCACACACTACGCTTGTCTGCACGTGGTCTCACAACACTCGCTCCTGAGCTCTCATCCACCCGCTACATTCAGCTCTATGGTCCAGCACACCGCGCGTCACACACTACGCTTGTCTGTACGTGGTCTCACAACACTCGCTCCTGAGCTCTCATCCACCCGCTACATTCAGCTCTATGGTCCAGCACACCGCGCGTCACACACTACGCTTGTCTGCACGTGGTCTCACAACACTCGCTCCTGAGCTCTCATCCACCCGCTACATTCAGCTCTATGGTCCAGCACACCGCGCGTCACACACTACGCTTGTCTGCACGTGGTCTCACAACACTCGCTCCTGAGCTCTCATCCACCCGCTACATTCAGCTCTATGGTCCAGCACACCGTGCGTCACACACTACGCTTGTCTGTACGTGGTCTCACAACACTCGCTCCTGAGCTCTCATCCACCCGCTACATTCAGCTCTATGGTCCAGCACACCGCGCGTCACACACTACGCTTGTCTGCACGTGGTCTCACAACACTCGCTCCTGAGCTCTCATCCACCCGCTACATTCAGCTCTATGGTCCAGCACACCGCGCGTCACACACTACGCTTGTCTGCACGTGGTCTCACAACACTCGCTCCTGAGCTCTCATCCACCCGCTACATTCAGCTCTATGGTCCAGCACACCGCGCGTCACACACTACGCTTGTCTGCACGTGGTCTCACAACACTCGCTCCTGAGCTCTCATCCACCCGCTACATTCAGCTCTATGGTGCAGCACTCCGAGCTCTATATTCGCTATATTCAACTCTAGCGCTCCGTAAATGCAGTATTAATTTAATAAACCGTAGTTTACATCGTACGAGAGATGTTCCCTTAATTAAATTCGTGAATATTGAGCTGAGTAAGCAAAACATGAAACTTGGTGGTAAGTTGTAGCAATAACATCGGCTCCAGTTCGGACTGCACTAGTTATGTCTGCCGAATGAAG
Organism: Trilocha varians; assembly: GCA_030269945.2. Classification (NCBI taxonomy): domain Eukaryota; kingdom Metazoa; phylum Arthropoda; class Insecta; order Lepidoptera; family Bombycidae; genus Trilocha; species Trilocha varians. The sequence goes on from AP028279.1 coordinate 475,706, forward strand.
CGAGGGACTAACAAGTGTGGCCATTAAAACGGCGACTAAAACTCGTTGTTCGACGCCATTTGCAGTGAACAAAGTAATTTAGTTTTAGAACAATTTTATTTTATTTTAACGTCGTACAATGTTATACATACGAATTAGATAGTAGACCTTTTGTTTAAGAAGCTTTAACAGTGCTCTATACATACTATTCGGAATACGAATGTAGGTACTGCAAGTTTAACGAGACATTTAGGCAACTTTAATTAAAAAATATGAAACATCATTTGTAGAGTGAACATTAGCATTCTGTTGAAAAGATAACGCTCACTTTGTTTATATAATATTAAATTACAGAGATAGCATATAGAGGGATAGATAACACAAAGTGACTTGGTTTCATACTATAGATCAATCAATCAAAAATTACGGATACCATATTTTCATTAGGTAATATTAAAGTTATTTTTCACTAGGTATACGTATACCTGCGCTGTCCGCATCCAGCCACCTCTCGCGGTCCTGACCAGGTCATCGATCCACCTTGTGGGAGGTCTGCCTACGCTGCGTCTACCAGTTCGTGGTCGACCGATCGATATGGCGAGTTTTGGGGGAGGCCTATGTCCAGCAGTGGACGTCTATAGGGTGATGATGATGATGATACGTATACCTATAGTAATAATTGTATGGATTGGATGTCCAGCAATCGTTTGACTTTCAAATTGAAAGTTCGGAATCGGAACAAAATAGGCAGAATTTTTCCATCAATAATAAAATTTTTATTTTAGTATATTATGAGCGAATTGTGTAGTAATATCATAATTATTATATTTCCTTGTATGTTTGCACCTACCTTGGTACTTCTCTTCACCACCCTAAGGTCAACAGGTAGAGTAGACTGGTACTGGTACTGTATTTTTGTGCATAAAGAATAAATAAATAAATAATCATAATTATAATTTTGTACTTGATTGTTATGACTTTTACGCAATTTGACATAGTTTGCGCTCATCTTACGTTGAATCGTAATAATTAAGACAGTCCTGAAAGGCAGATTATAGGTAGCAGTGTCTCCTCACATTGCAGAGGTCCATGAGCGATGATAACCACTTACAATCAGGTGGCCCGTTAGCTCATTTATTTACAGGCAACAGAAATATGGAATAATGAATTTCGTGGCCCTCTCATATCTAGTTTTCATTAACTGGACTTCGATTTAGTTGTCGAGTTTGTGTTGTTTTAAAATTAATTCTACGATCGCTTTCAAACTCCACTTCATAACCGTTTTACTGAGTATCTTCGTACTTTGTTTAAGGCTAACCACACACTCGCAATATTATTGACAGTATAATATTATCTATACTAATATTATAAAGCTGAAGAGTTTGTTTGTTTGTTTGAACGCGCTAATCTCAGAAACTACCGGTCCGATTTCAAAAATTCTTTCACTGTTGGAAAGTCCATTTATCGAGGAAGGTTATAGGCTATATTTTATTTTCAAAAAAATTAGGGATCCGCATGAAAATATCGAATATGTAACAAAAGGTGAAAAATCAAAAACCTATTTATGCGTACGCTGCAAAAACTATTGACAATAGAACAAAATGATGTACTACGGGTTTTTAGGTCTTTTGAAAACAAACAAAAAAGTCCGCGACAGCATATATCTAACTATCATAGTTTAGTCACAATAACCGCTTTTATGTTTATAAAAATAGTATTTCGTCCCGAGATTGAATTTAACGTTAAATGAGTATCGTTATATTAACCCTTATCCAAATTAAATATTTTGTTATCAAGAGTATTAATGTAGAAGTAAATTACTTTTTGTTTTATTCCAATCGGACTTTTCGTTTAGAAATTATTACGAGTATAAAACGCAATGAATATGTGCACTTCGCGCCGCGCAAATAATAACGCGCGATTAATATAACGATACTATTTTAACGATTTTTATCTTCGGACGATTATTATTTTTTCGTGAACCGCTTTTATAGCGGTTATTGTGACTAAACTATGATAGTTAGATATATGCTCTCGCGGACTTTTTTTTAGATCTTCTTATGACCTAAAAACCCGTAGTACATCATATTTTTCTATTCTCAATAGTTTTTGCAGCGTACGCATAAATAGGTTTTCTATTATATACCTTGTGTTCCAAATTCGATATTTTCATACGGATCCCTAATTTTTTTCAAAATAAAATATAGCCTATAATCTTCCTCGATAAATGGACTTTCCAACAGTGAAAGAATTTTTGAAATCGGTTCAGTAGTTCCTGAGATTAGCGCGTTTGTTTTCCCGACGTTGCTAGCTCTCGTACTAATAAAAAATGCTTCCACATGTAATTTGACTTGAATGCCGATAGATGTCGTTGCTCTAAAAATGTTTAATGAAATTTATTATTTTTATATCCCGTTCCTCGTAGATGATAGCACTATAATATATAGCCTATGTGTTGACCCGACTTCTAAGCAATATTCTTGCCAAATTTCAAGTACATCGGTGCAGCAGTTTTCGAGTTTATCGCGCACAAAGCTGACTGACTAAATGTATGGATTCTACATCGCGCCATCAATATGTTCAACGGTTGTTAGACTTGGGAGAGTGTATTTTGCTTTGTTGAGTTTTCTACGATTTTATTATATGTATAGATGATAGTCGAACCGCACTAAAACCTCCAACCGCTCGCACTCAGCGTTGGCCCTAGAGCTACTGCCAAACTTAGTCCATAGTTCTCCTGATATACCCCGACTCGGAACTGCAAACCTCGTTGAGTAGGCTGAACGAATCTCTATATTTTTTAAATGTTTTTTTTTTTCTTCTTCTATTTTGGCAGTCGTACTCCGTACATTTCTTGCCAGAGTCCAGTCTTTGAAGGATCCAAGTTAAAAGTACAATTTACAGTAAAGTTTAGTTTAAAATAATGATTAATTAGGGAATAATATAATTTAATATTGAGAAATTATTATGAATATAGTGTCAGTGATGCTGTCTACTTTTTAAATTTTAGTAATTTTTATTGAAAAAAGGTGTTTGAAATAACTTGCAATTATACATGTTGTAGTTTTACGTTTATAAAGCTGAAATAAACATTTAGTCGGGACTTTTGCATTGCCAGGGGCAAGCAAAAATGTATTGAATAAATTTTAAAAAATATTTGAAGCAACTAGAAATTTTGAAAATTTCTACCATAAGAACCACGACGTACCATAATTTGTTTATTTATTCATTTCACAAAACACATACAATAGATGTAGGTACACTTACAGTAAATCAGCTTAGAATAACACGTATTAATGAACATTAGTATTCAAACTAGACCGAGCCTGTATCTTGAACACTATTTTATAATAAACTAGCTGCCCCACGCAACTTCGTCTGCGTCGAAAAAATAAAATAAAAATTAGGGGTGGACTACCCCTAACATTTAGGGGATGAAAAATAGATGTTGGCCGATTCTCATAGATACCGGATAAGCACAAAAAATTTCAACAAAATCGGTCAAGCCGTTTCGGAGGAGTTCAAGTTCGAACACCGTGACACGAGAATTTTATATATTAGATTAGATTACGCCTGAACCGACAAATGTACACTCAAACACTATTTAATTATTAATACAAAGTTTATAATTAAATATGATATAAGAATAATCCTAATGCTTTAATCAAGATAAATAGAAATTCATTTTTAAATATGAAGATTATTAACTAAAATTAAATTATTTTTTGTCTTCGTAAAAATCCTTCCAGATCCCTCGGTGACAGGTTGACGGTTTCCCTCCAAAAGTTTGGACGGTGTCTGGGTAATTAGGAGGCGACGAATCCACAATTATTATTTAACTTTGTTTCAGGATTTTATTCTAATTGTATTTTTGTGTTGAAGTATTTTTCGTTTAAAATGCTTTTAAATAGTTTAGGTTTGAAGGGTGTCTGAGTTTTACATTTTTAACCAAACACGAGTGCTAAGAGTAGTTTAAAAATCTCTGAAGGTAGTTGTGTTTTCAGAAATAGAATGTTTCCTTTTAGCGAATTTTGCCTTTGGGGGCATCAAAAAATTCCATCCTAGTTATCAAAATCGGTTCGTTAAGAAAAAAGCTAAAGCTACGACATAAAAAGATGTTCTTATATATTTTAGTACCAAGTGAAAAATATACAGATTATCACATTTTATTCCCAAAACTTTTGAGGAAATCTTTACTATACGACTTTATTTACGGTTAAAACTTAAAGCACAACATTTTTGGCAAACTTGAGACGGTAAATCACTCAAGTTTCGATATTCAACTTCAGCGATAAACTACTCTACTTCAAAATGCACTCTACCATATTAGCAATAAAGTTGAAATTTGTTCAGCGTACAAAACACGCTAGTGCAACCGACCAACTTCAAAATGTGAAAGTTTTTTTCTAGTTTCACAGACGCGTCTTATTTCCGAGCGGTTAAATGTGCCGGAGACAAATTTCGTTGTTTGAAAGCCTTGAATAAAACATTCTCTAAGTTTCGCTATTTTGAAATACGAAATACTGAGAGGCGACCCACTTTCAAATAGTATGAAGACACAGTTCTCCTACACTACACTACTATAGACACAGTCCTCTGCAGCTCTGTACTGATTACTCTTCTCGTACACAAACAGACACAGATCCGACCTACATCTAGCCGAGAGTCCTATACTACACTACTATAGACACAGTCCTCTGCAGCTCTGTACTGAGTACTCTTCTCGTACACAAACAGACACAGATCCGACCTACATCTAGCCGAGAGTCCTACACTACCTACTATAGACACAGTCCTCTGCAGCTCTGTACTGATTACTCTTCTCGTACACAAACAGACACAGATCGAACCTACATCTAGCCGAGAGTCCTATACTACACTACTATAGACACAGTCCTCTGCAGCTGATTTGTCTAATCCAGTTGTTATGACATTCAAAACAATAGAACAACGAAATTTCCCCTAATCTGTTCTTAGCCGAACAAATTTTTTTCATTTGCAAACTCTCTGCGAATTATCAAAGGATTACATGAAAGTATAAAGTGGCTTAGCGGGGTTACTCTGGGCCTACATTAAGAATATTGTTGCAAGTTTGTTGTTAAGGGTGTGTTTACAAACGATTTTTTAGGAAGAGCAGTTTCTTGGGCTTTTTTTTTGTTTGTATGAAAAATTAAGTTTGATTTTTGCTATGACTATTGTTTTATGATATCTTTGAGCGCTTTGACTTGTCCTTCTTCAAACAAGGCTTGAAGAAAGTCCTTAAAAGGTAGGCCGTAGGTAGCGGCCCTGCGGTGTTTCCTGACAGTGCGGAGGTCCATGAGCGACGGTAACCGCTTGCAATCAGGTGGGCCGTTAGCTCGTCTGCTTACGAGGTAATAAAAAATAGATGTTTTTGGGTGACCATTTAAGATTACATACACCAATTTGATAATCTATGAAAATTATAATATATAGCAGGTAAAAATTGTCGGAGTTTCAACTGCCTTCAAGTGCATATGAGAGTCGAACCGCACTAAAATCTCCTACACACTCAGCATTCGTACCTCAGCTAACACTATGTAGAATCCTATGTAGACTTGCGGGATGGCGCGACGCGTTACACACTACGATATTCTTTGCTGATGCATCGACACTATAAAATTATTTTGGTCTTAGTTATGTAGTAGTTTTCATAGTAATTAAGATTAACTTTGACTTTTTCATTACTCCTGATGAAAATATTTATTAGTTTACTTCTGATAGAGAGTAAGATGCTGATAAAGAGTGCTGTCAAATACTTGTTATTATTTGCTATTAATTTTTAGTAATTTTTAGTCAAAACAAGTGCTCAGGCTTGAACAAACTTACCACATTATGGTAAGTGGTTACCGTCGCTCATGGACCTTTGCAATGCCTACAGTACCGCTACGATTTCCTCTTAAAAACTTACTAGGCTGCGTTTTTAGCATGATGTAAAAAAACGCTGCGTTTTCTCAATCCAATGTGAATACAGCTTTATAACAAAAGCTTCATACAACTGGGTTTTCTCATATTGAGTGCGTTGTTTCTATTGTGTTAAAGTTATGCCATTATCATACATGAGAATATTTTATTAAGCTTATTGGAAAGCTTTCCAGAACTTTCTTCGTGATGTTTGTATTTAAATCTCATGTATGAGTAGCTTTAGTTAACTTTGTCATATCTGAAGTTGAATGAATTAAGAGAATTAAAAATCTAAAATATAAAATTCTCGTGTCACAGTTTTCGTTGCCATACTCCTCCGAAACGGCTAGACCGATTTTGATAATTTTTTTTGTGCTTTTCCGGTATCTACAAGAATCGGCCAACAGATATTTTTAATCCTCCTAAATGTTAGGGGTAGTCCATCACTAATTTTTTTTTTGACGCACACGAAGTTGCGCGGGGCAGCTAGTAAAATAAAAAAAATGTTTTAATTGCAAGACACCTTTGATTTTAAGTGCACCGTTGTACTTTATTGAGCATAAATAATAGATAAATATTATTCTTAAAGGTAGGCCGTAGGTAACGGCCCCGCAGTGTCCGCTGACATTGCAGAGGTCCATGAGCAACGGTAACCATTTACGATCAGGTGGCCCGTTAGCTCGTTTACCTACAAGGCAATAAAATAAAATATAACATAACATTACAATTAAGTAAACATACAAACAGCCCACCTGATGGAAAGCGGTTACCGTTGCTCATAGTAATACCAAATCCTGTGTGTTAGCTCATGTGTGTGTTGTATGTCTATTTGATTCTTTATCTCACTTTTCTTATCTATATAATTTTAAAGCATATTACACCAAACCAAAAAACTAATCCTCTTCAAAAACGCATTTAAACGAAACACAAACTAATTAGCATTCTCCATAAACATTCCTCACGTCCCGAACACAAGCGTAAACAAAGCCAAACTACAATTACATGACATTTGACAAATAGCTATCCTCGTAAACGCTCCGCAACTGACAGATGTCAACGAAACGTCAGTTTTCCCGCCAATTCCGCGGTGTCATGGCGCCGGATCGATGACAGTTTAATGTAGATGCGTTTTGATTGGCAGATCAATATGGTGCTGCAAATGAATATAGTATGCAGATTTAAAGCGTTTTTACTGAAATGGGGTTAAACTATAATTGTTTTTATTATATTCTTGCTCAAAATGTAAATTAGAGGTAAAAAAAGTTTCTAAAAAGTTTTGGGTTGAACGGTTTTAAATAACCTACATAATAATATGATTCCAAGAAAACATTCCTCTGTAATAGAATAGATAGGTAATATATGTGTAAATTACAATAAAAATTAGGTTAACTTTTCTACAAGAAAGTCATGAAGTTACATATAAAACACAAAAACAAAACTCATTTAATTTTCGTTTTTCGCGCGTAATTTCACACCTGTCATGGCGTCGCAATACCTGTCAAATATGACGGCTCGTATTTATTAAGACTTCCACGTGTGTGGCATGCGTGGGTTTGTTAGTACGTATTGTGAATGTATTTAACACGGGAATAGGTAAGCGATATATTGATACTTAAAACAAAAGAAAAACAAAGCCCATTTTATTAAAAAAACTTGTTCAAAAATCATTTTTATATTTCAAAGCTCTAAAAAATATTTTGTGTGAAAATCTAGGGTGTCTTAACCCAATTAAGAGCGTAGGCCAATTTCTTCAGCTTTACAATTATACCACTTTCAATAATTATTCTAGAATTTATTATTTAATATTTTAATTGATCTAGAAATTTAATATTTCAATGAACACAACGTTGTCCACAACTAGAGCCCTGGCCCTTTTTTCAAACAAACATGAGTGTCTCTTTAACAAAGTCAAATTTCTGTAAAATGTAGGTCCTTGAAGTCCTGGTCAAATAGTCATCTTAGTTTTTCCACTGGATTATTCACCCTACGTAAACAAAAAACTAAAAAAAAACTTCAGTTCCATTACAACAGTTTTCGCCACTATCAATTTAATTTGTCAAAGATCTCCTATACGTACAGCCAAAGACAAAATATCTCGAACGCCGATAATGGAACTCGAAATCCTTTGAGAAGTATACAGAAACACTCGCACAAATTCTCTCACAGTTCGTGGCAAAGATAGTAATGAATAGTGCTGTTCCCAACGTTTATCGACAATTGTTCAAAATATTAGTTTTGCCCCGTACCATTCCGATTTGGAATGCTTTAACATGTCCCTCTTCAAACGAGGTTTGAAAAGTCCTGTATAAGTAGATAATAGATAACAGCCCCGCATTGCCCTGACATTGCAGAGGTTCATGATCGACAGTTACTGCTTACCATCAGGCGGTAAGCTCGCAATAAACATGCAATAAAAAAAGAACAATTTTTTTAGGATATCCAAAAAGTTATGAAAACGGTTGTATTTATGTTTGGTTGTTGTTGTTTATGTCCTCACAATTATAACTTGGTAAAAAAACTAATCCAGATAGTTCTTTTTTACGTGAAAAATTATGGGTTATTTTTCTTCCAATACATAATATGTTTATTTTACTCTGATGTATAAACCATACAACTGAATAGTTTCATAAAATAATTTTAAATAGTTTTTGCCCGAATAGCTGATAAAATCTAGACATCCTTACTCTTTCGATTCTAAAATTTGAAATAAAATGTCCCACCCTTTAAATAATCGTATATCGACAATCATTTTCATCGACACTTTCCCATCCCTAGCTCACCGATAAACATCTGATGCACAAAGTTAATTAAAAGTCAGCGAACCGTATTTTAAATTAATTAAATCAGATACAGTAATGTTTTCTTAATAATTCTTGGCTCTGTGGTTTACTTAGTATAAGATTATCGATAAGTTCGTAGGGATGGGATTAACTGATTTTCTTTGAAGTAATTTGAAACTGAAATGAGTGGCGTGCGATTTATATAAACAAATAGGCTGTGTATACTGTTATTTTTACAAGTTTTATATTAACTTGCACTTAATGTGGATGTACGTTCGAGTAGGTTTCCGATTGGGCTGATATTTTGCACGCAGATGTATATCGCGTGACGATGCAATGATATTATAAAATGGCGCTGATCTGATGATGGATTCGGAAGGTGGTCATAGGAACTCCTGTACTAAATAAGATAGACCTATAGTGTTTGGGCTTATTTTATTTGTCTTGGCTAGCACTCTACTGATATATGATATTCAGCATCTCAAAATCTTGTATTTCAAGTTTTCTTTAAGATAATTATTTTAATTTTGAAGATATGTGAAGTCCCCAATCCGCATTGGGCAAGCGTGGTGGACTATGCCTAACCCCTCTTCCGAGGAGACCTGAGCCTTGCAGTGGCCAGTAATGAATTGTTACAGTACTGTAGAAATTTATTCTGAAACATCTATTTTTGCAAGCGATGTCGCGTGTACAAGTTGTACTGACCTACATCATTACAATATAAAGTACAATCGAGTCGATAAACCGATACAAATGAGATACGCTTTGATTGTTAACAATTCTGAAATGTACAGGCACGTGCAAAATTGTTAAAGAAATGTTTTTTTTTTTCGGATAATTTTATTACACCATCAGTTACACTATTCGTCTATGGTCGTCTTCGATTAGTTTCGATTTTTCGATTAGATAGATCATAAAAGTAAAACATTAAATCTTCCGTACATTTAATAGGGAATCTCGAAATCTGTTAATAATAGGACATTAATCAGATTTTATCTATTATATAATATAATGACTGTTTAATATAAAAATCCCCTAAAAGGCCCCTCATTGCCCTGGCATTGCAGAGGTTCTTGAGCGACGGTGATCGCTTACCATCCGTAGGGCCGTAAGCTCGCTTATCTATCGTGCAATAAAAAAAAATATAAACCTATTTTTTCAAGTTTATCAGAATACGTTCTGGTATTACAAAAAAAGTAAACAGAAAGTTATCGTGTCACTAAACTATTGTAAACTAAACTTAGTCAAATATAAATTACTATACTACTACAAAAAAATATATAATACATTTTGTCGACGACAGTACGTTAAAATGAGTACAGTCGAGCGCATAAGTTCATTAACAACGCCATCTGTATTTCGATTCCGAAGTTAATGAGAACACAAACACTACCTTGTTTTAAATGAACTTGCCAACTACATTGTTTCACTTTAATTAAGAAATAATGTATTTTTATTTAAAGTGCCGGTTTGGATGATGACTTTTTCATTTAAATGGTTAAAAATGCAAGTTTTTGTTAGTTACAGGTTTTTGAACCAATTTCTATGATTCTTTTTTTATAGATCTGACATAATACAGTACAAATTTTATGAAGATCTAACGGTTAAATATTTTTGCGAATTTTTTTGGGTAATTCTTTAAAATTTTACTATCTTGCATATGATTAAATATTCTTACAGATACATAATTTAATCAATGTTATTTGTTCACAGTCAAACCAAAATCCGTGGAGTTGATCACCGCAGAAAAGAAGATCCTCGTTGATGGAGAGGTTCTTGGACCTCTGCTGGAAAGAACGAAGGTCAAGATCAGCTGTTTAGTACGAGAGGGGAAGCCGCAGCCTAAAGTTGTCTGGTACTTTAATGGGAAGGAGCGCCTTGATGGTAAGTGTGCATTATTTTACAACCTGCATTTCTGTGATTGGTCAAACTATTTAAAATCTTACGTGTGGATCCGTTAGTTTATAAATTTACCGGAAGACGTCGTAAAATGATAAATTTGTGAAATGTATCAAGAAATCAATAGTTTATAAATTTATTTATTTATTAAACAAAATTCCACAGCTTCAAATAGAAAAGAAAATTGAAAATGATACAAAGATTTCGCCAATTACGAAATTACATTTTTGTTGTTTTCCGATGAAATACTCAACTTCAACTTGGAAAACCGTATTTGGTTAGTTAGCCCAAACAAAACCTTTGCTAATCCAAGCTATCAAGCTATCGAAATGCAGCTTGAGCCCTAACAAAGCACAACACAATAGTCCGGACATGACGTAACACGCGTATAACATACGTCACGTCCGTCTAACATCGTGACGTCACTCACATTGCGAGTGGTATGTGAATAGGCTGAATAGAGGCTTTGATCTAATATTATTATATTAGTTATTGACTGACATTTAACATAAGGTGTCAAAATTTGTCAAATTCAAAGTTGTCGCATTGTTCTTTCGAACTTAATATGACACACCTACCAACGTTCAATCTACCTACCAAATTTCAAGATTAAAATAAACCAAATCGGTTCAGTCGTTCTCGAGTTTTAGCGAGACTAACGAACAGCAATTCATTTTTATATAATATAAGAAGGTTTCCTCGTTAACATGTTGGTCGGCCAACACCGTCATTTGTTTTTTATTTACAAGCTTTATATTAACTTGCACTGGATGTAACTATGTACTATATGTAAGTTCGGGTGGAATCTTGCGAGTTATATTTGACAAACTTTCGGATTACCGATTGAGCTGACATTTTGAACGCAGATGTATATCGCGTGACAATACAATATTATGACCAAATGGCGCTGATCTGATGATGGATCCGGAAGGTGATCATAGAAACTCCTGTACAAAATAGGAGAAGATAGACCCGTCGTGTTTGGGCTCATTTTAATTATCTTGGTTAGCACTCTACTCCTCCATGATATCCAGGATCTTAAAAGCTTGTATTTAAAAAGTTTTCTTTACAATAAATTATTAGTTTAGATTAGAAACTCAAGTACTTGTGATGTTCAAATATCATGAACATGAACGTTATTCTACCCTGAAGATACATCCAATTTCTTGCATCAGGTAACTTCTCAAGTTATTTATGAATGCAGAACGCAGCCTTCGTAGTACTATATCACTTTGAACGAGATCGGCTCACAAATGAGCTTGAGATAGAAGGTGATAGGTATATATTATGTGCATGGAGAATTATTATGAAGAATATGAACGACTGGCTGATCCTTGCAACTTCGTCTGCGTCAAAAAGGGGCTCAGTCTGTTAGGCTTTAATAAGACCTACAAAGTCTTAGTACATCATTATGTTCTACTAGCTAACCCGCGCAACTTCGTCTGCGTTACAAAGGGGTTCAAACAGTACTTGCAATGCCGTCGCGTTATTATTTTCGCGGCCCGCTGTTGCACCCACATATTCATTGCGTTTTATACTCGTAATAACTTCTAAACGAAAAGGCCGATTGGAATAAAACAAAAAGTAATTTACTTCTACATTAATACTCTTGATAATATAATACTTAATTTGGATAAGGGCTAATATACACCTTTTGTTACATATTCGATATTTTCATGCGGATCCCTCATTTTTTTGAAAATAAAATATAGCCTATCCTTCCTTGATAAATGGACTTTCCAACGGTGAAAGAATTGTTGAAATCGATGCAGTAGTTTCAGGTAGATAGAGATAGTAGATGCAGGCGCCTATTCGAGACAAACAAACAAACAATCAAACCTTTCCTCTTTATAATATTAGTATAGATGGGAAGCTTTCGTTATAGGTGAAATTGTAACAATAATTAATAATGAAGAAATTAAAACGACCGACTTTCATTTTTCAAGCACAAAAACTACCAGTCAAATCTTTATCAAATTTATATAAAAATATCAGCTTTTTAACAAAAAAGATTTATTGGAATTGGTACATATAAATAGTACACGCAAAAACGCAAAGCAAACCGAACTTACATAAGTGCATAATTCCCACATTGGCTCGTCAACTACCAATGCTTGCTAATGACAACTGGTAGGCCAACTGTCAAACGGTGTTTCACATAGTTTCAATGTCGGTCAATGCATACGAAAACCCCCGTTTACATGTTGCTGTCACCGTCATTTGTTTTTGCGTGTGTGGACGTTGGTGAGTCAAGATGGAAACGAAGAAATTACATAATTACATCCAGTGCAAGTTAATATAAAGCTTGTAACTTGCAAGATTGTTTTTCCTAAGTAAAAAAGGAACAACTTAAGAATAACAATATTTATTATTCCGGTAGTTTCCATCAATGCAAACCTCTTTCATTTTCCCCATTGTGTTTGACGTATCTTTTTATCCGTGTGACAGAGGCCGGTTCGCTCAGCCGGTTCGAACCCGATCCGGACCGGGCCGTCTATTGGAGCGTATTGTTTGAAGTGGATTATTAAGTTTTTTTTAGACTAAAGGGCTTGTGTACATCAGAAAAGAACGATTATTTTTTTACGACTTTTATAGGTTACCTTGCACTGTAACTATGCTAAATTTGACATTTTGCACGCAAATGTATAAGCAACTAGCTGCTGCCCGCGACGTCGTCTGCGTGAACCCTATGACCCGTTTTTTTCAATTCTTCCCGGCAACTATTCGATTTTTTCTCGCCGTAAAAACCATCGTTGAACTTCAACGAACCTTTTAAAAAAAAGATTTGGCCAAATTGGTCCAGGCGTTGTTGAGTTATGCGTTTACCAAAACATTTTGCGATTCATTTTTTTATATAAGAAGATGTAATATTATGACAAAATGGCGCTGATCTAATGATGGATTCGGAAGGTCACAGGAACTCTTGTACTAAATAGATAGACTCGTCATATTTGGGCTCGTTTTACTTGTATTAGCACTCTATTGCTACATGATATTCAGTATCTGAAAAGCTTGTATTGAAAAAGTTTTCTTTAAAATAAATTATTATTTATCAATATTCCATATTAAATCAACTTATTACCCTAATATATACCATCTAAAATTAACTCTGTATCAAACCCTATTAGAAGTATAAGATAAAATCGACATATATCTGACGTCACTCATTCGATATTCTACGCGCGCTGTCGGCTCGTGAGGCGATTCCCCTTGAATTGCCAGTTACAATAGCACCCTTACTCAGAATATACTTTACAGAAGTCAAAATGTATACCATCTTAAGGTCCTAGGCAACCTCTGGTGACCAAAAAACGAGGTCATTATTATACAGGGTGGATCTGTAACTTTAGACAATATGACGTGGGGTTAATGACCTGTTGAAATAAAACTTAAAACCACATTTATTTTGAGAATTGGATAAAAAAATTTTTTCATCATAGTATGGAAGTCCGCAATGATAGTCGTACGTTTTCCATACAATGTCAGAAAAAAAAGTTTAACTGATCCAAAAAGTAAAAAAGGTGCTAAGTTGTATTTCGACAGGTCATTCACCCCACGTCAGATTGTCCAAAGTTACAGATCCACCCAGTATAATTAAACGCTTGAAACGCCTTGGGCCTGGATCAATTTTGCCATTGGAGTTTTGCGCTTAGCAATACATTTTGCGATTAATTTTATATTATGGACTAGCTGATCCTCGCAACTCCTCGTCTGCGTCACAAAGGGGTTCAGGCTTAGGCAGGTTTGATTTTTATAAGAACTACAAATCCATAGTACCTATTATTTTGTTCTATAATAATCAATGGTTTTCGCAGCGTTCGCGATCATAGAAAGTTTTACACCTTGGGTTACATTATCCGAATTTTGGTAAGGAACCCTGTTTTTTTTAAACACTAAAATAGCCTATGTCACTCAGGGATTGTGTAACTTACCAACGGTGAAAGAATTTGTGGGTGTTATTGATATTAGGCCAAAGGGTGATCTCCGACCGGGCGAGGTAGTGTATGCCCGGTCAGGCCGAAGCCCACTGTAGTAGATTTCAGATGTCGTATATATGTGAAGATTCTTGCAAATGTCGTAACCGTGATTCAGGATCTCGCGCATTATTATTGGTCGCCACAAATTATTCAAATCGGTTCACCCAAACTAAAGTTTTTAACTTCTGCATAGTATTATATCTGTGTCTCCACACTGTCATCCAATACCATTGAATGGCAGTAATTGCCGATCTACCTCTATGGATTGATTGGATCAATTCCGATGGCCGTCTCGCCGATTTGTATTATACTGCCTATTTGTATCTTCTATTGTTAACTATTGTAATGATAGAAATGGCAAAATGGGTTAAATTTTGGACGTAATGATAATATTTTCAAATAAAAATACGGTGGAATCTTTAATTTTTTTTACAAGTTTTATAGTGGAATCTTTAAAAGTCCAGAGAAAGAACTCGAAATATTGTTTTTTTTGAAGTTTTGAAGTAGTAGTATTGGAAGCTATTTGAGGCAAACAAATATAAAAACTTGAGAGGTGTCATGGGACACCCGAATAGAACGAAGTTCCTTTCGATTAAAAGATATCTTATAATTTTTTTCCTAATGTAACGCGCGATAAGGAACGTGTTTTAAAAGATTTTGATCACAGCGCCATCTAGCGATAATCATCTAAAACAAAAATAAGGAACGTGTTTTAAAAGATTTTGATCACAGCACCATCTAGCGATAATCATCTAAAACAAAAAAGTGTCGTGACAACTTTTCGTAAGAATTTTTTCCGTCTAGCCCCTTTCACAACGCGCGACAAAGTTTTCCTGTTTAAAATATTAGCGTAGAAAAAAAACAAAAAAGAAAAGCATTCATAGATTTTTTTCAATTTCCTTGGTTTACCCGGGTTTTGTAGCTACTAATTTGAAAAAATCACACCATTCTTTTGTCTAACCTAACCAATTTTTCTTAAAACATCTAGATAAATATTTGTATTGCAACTAAATAAACTATAATTTAAAAGATATTTGAGCGCAGTGCAGTCAAGAAATACTCCTGAATCACCTTCTTGACACAGAACAGTTATACAGAAGTAAAACTTAATACAAATCATGAACACACACATTAACCACTCGTCTGTTCTCATATATCACCAGTAGATGGCCAATTATGCCAAATTTGGTTAGTTCCCAGTAAAGTGGTAGTTGTGGCTTTGTGTAGTGTTGTTGTCTTTGGTAACTTACTCAGGCACATCTTAAATTTGAATCATTTGTGTATTATACAGGGTGGATCTGTAACTCTGGACAATCTGACGTGGGGTGAATGACCTGTCGAAATACAACTTAGCAACATTTTTATTTTTTGGATCGATTAAACTTTATTTCCTGACATTGTATGAAAAACGTATGAAATTTTTTTTTTATCAATTTCTAAAATAAATGTGGTTCCAAGTTGTATTTCAACAAGTCATTCACCCCACGTCAGACTGTCCAAAGTTACAGATCCACCCTGTATGAGTATGCTCTAAATTTTGTATAAGGATTTAACTTACAACAACAACTTACTTAGTTTCTGAGATTAGCGCGTTCAAACAAACATACAAATAAACTCTGCAGCTTTATAATATTAGTATAGATAGGACCTCACGACGACCATTCATCTAAAACAAGAACAAGACATTTGAATCAGACTACCTAACCAAAACTTATGCGGAGACAAACAAAAAAACAGTAACCCAAAAATTACCTTTTTGGTCATCGGTCAACAAAGCTTTATTTCTGTATAATACATGATTCTGTGTCTCGATATAAACTCTCAAAACTTGAAAGTCCGACTTCAAACTAGACAAATGATTAATAGTGAACTCTCTATAAATAAAGTACAAACTGAAATGGAATTGTATCTGTATTTTTCAACGTCTTGAAAAGTTCATGAATTTCGACATTTCAGAGATTGGAAATAGATTTTTCGTTTGGAAGTAGGTTGCACTATTTCTACTTGAGACTTTGTTCTTTTTCACTTTGTTTTATATTAACTTGCACTGGATGTCACTATGTATGTACCTGCGGGTGGATTCTTGTGAGTTGAATTTGACAAAATTTGTTTCCAATTAAGCTGAAAATTTGTATGTATATATATCGTCTGACAATTCAATAATGTGGTAGGTATAATGGAACTGGTCTGACGATGGAGTCGAAAGGAAATTCTCTACTAAAAGCGCTATGACTTCTCCTTCTCCAAACGGAGTTCAAAGGCAGTCCTTAAAGGTAGTTCGTAGGATACAGTGTTTAGATATTGAAGAGGTCCATGAGCGACAGTAACTACTTACAATCGAGTGACCTACTCCATCTACGATATGACAATAAAGAAATGGTGTCTCAAAAATGGTACTGCCTGTTTCCATTTTCATTGTATTTACATGTATACCTACCCTTTAATAGATTTCTTTAAACACTCGCGGTTATCTACATCACTTACGCTATTACTAAACGGGTTCTTACCTCGATTATTTTTTATTTTCTGATTTGTCTGCCCTTAAATGACCTACCCACAGTTCCTCAGTCTTCCCGTGAGCATGGCGCTTGAAACATTGCCGAAATATCGGGACCGCTCAATAAAAAATAATCGTGGTAAGAACCCGTTTAGTAATAGTGTGAGTGATATACCCTTTAAATTTTAATATAAACCGCAATCTATAAAACTAGTTCATTTCACCAATGAAAGTTATGAGTCGTATTTTATTTAAAACAATCGTATTGAAACTGATAATAAATCTAAAATGGAAAGGCAATAAACTCAGCTTGTCCGCACATGGCTATCAATCACATAAGTCATTCGTCAACGACTCCATACATATATATAGGAATGGAAGTAAACGATGTCTGTTTGTAGAAGATTTACCACAGTGGGGAAGAATTCAATACTTTAATTATACAATACAAAAGGATTAATTACATTAAAACTTATATCAACTAAAAATCATTTAAATAAATTTCTTTAAACACTCGCGGTTATCTAGATCACTTACACTATTACTAAACGGGTTCTTACCACGATTATTTTTAATTGAGCGGTCCCGATATTTCAGCACTGTTTCAAGCGCCATGATCACGGGAAGACTGCGGAACTGCGGGTAGGTCATTTAAGAGCAGACAAATCTGTCTACCCTCTTTCTCGTTCGTTTGCCGGTACCACTGGAACTCGAACTCACATTTCAGTAATAGTGTAAATCATTTAAATGTAACGATCTGTCTATCTTTTACATTCGTCATCCCTTTCACTCTGAGCTTTGTTCAAAAACACCATTCACATCATCTCTCGTTCAGAAACCATTTCCACACTACTACCCACCTACTAACAAGACATTTCATAAACTTCGTTTATCTCCTCTAAAATGTGTTTGTTGAAAACTAAATTCATAAAATGTAGCTCATAATATTCAATCTTGGCTGCAACTCAGAAAATATCCGGGAAATTTTCTCCCTAAAATGAACCGCCCTAAATTCCAGGGATTTTGTGGACGCGTCGAATTCCTGTCCCTAAAATAAACTTTAAAGGTAAAGTCGAGGTTTTTTCAGCGATATTAAGAAGGAATGTTCTGGAGCATCCTGCATAGTTGTAAGCTTGAAATCCTTTCAAACATGTTGGTACAGGGCCGTACTTAGGATAAATAGAGTGGGCCATTTAATTCAAATGAAAAAGCATCTAGTTTTACAAAATTGGTTAGGAATTTTTCAACGATTATTTTTCTAATGGGTCCACCAATTTCTATTACTCTTTTTTTTTTAAACTTTCAAAACGAGGCTCAAAAATAGTGTTCCATTTTATGTAGACGACGTTTATGTAGGTAGTAGCTTCGAAGGGTCCTGGATAAAGAGTTGAGTCAAACGATTCTGCATTACCCTTCGAATGATGGCCACTACCTGTGACTTTGCAATAAGTCAATTTGCAAAGTCACAGGTAGTTCAAAAAAATCTTTACAGTATTTGGTCTTCCTATGGTCATAATATGCTAGCGAATACAAGAAACGCGATGCTTAACCGCGAGTGTTTAAAGCAATTCGTCTTCATAAAAATGATTCTTCAATATGATGAAATATTGGTTTGTAGTGTGACAGGTGTATGTAAAGATAGAAAGGAGTGGAGAGAGAAGACATATTGCACTGACCCCATCTAAATGGAATAAGGTGTAGGGAATGAAAAAATAATGATTCTTTGACATAAATTTACTTTGGGTCCCAAACATCCTCTAAATCCGGCCCTGTCCTAAGACGGCTCACGTCGGAACCAGAGTTATCTCAGTAAATATTTGCAGGTGTGTTGAATGCTGTAAAACGAACGATGTTCACTAAAACGTTTTCGAATTTTCGTTTTACAAGCTTTCCTTGAAGCTTACGTGTAAAAGCTTGCACGTCAAGTAGAAATAGATAGACGCTTTATTTTAAAAGTATTTTAATATTTTATTTTAAAGGAAACACTGTAAATGTAAGCTTCTACGATCCTGAATAATATATGACGAGGTGATAACAAGGGAAACCAACCTATTCTCAGTGCGGGTAGTTGGAAGTGGAGACTTGCTATAAATACAGGCTTTGACCGCTGTTATTATTCATTCGTGTTTGTATTGTCGAGGCGAACGGACCTCTTGATGTAAAAGTAATAAACAGTTAAAACTCGTTATTTTGAAGTTTTTATTCAAAAGTATTGATCATCAAGTGTTCAAGTGGACATTGTGACGTCATTCCTGACAAAATAAAACGAAGATCGACTATTTACAACGTCATTACACCTCGACACGCTATTTACGCCGTTATATACATTGTGGATCTGTAACATTGGACAATCTGACGTGGGGTGAATTACCTGTCGAATTTTATTTTTTCGATCGGTTAAACTTTTTTTTCTGACATTGTATGGAAAACGTACGACTATCGTTGCGGACTTCCATACTACGACGAACGAATTTTTTTTATCCAATTCCTAAAATAAAAGTAGTTCTAAGTTTTATTTCAACAGGTCATTCACCCCACGTCAGATTGTCCAAAGTTAAAGATCCACCCGGTATAGAGGGTGCAGCCCAAATAGGGCGGCTTTATCTTATTTAGTACAGGAGTTCCTGTGGCCTTCCGAATCCATTATCAGATCAGCTCTGTCGTTATATTATTTCCCACTTGTCCTTCTTCAAACGAGGCTTGAGGAAGGTCCTTAAAGCTAGGTCGTAGGCAGTGTCTCCTGACATTGCAGAGGTTCATGAGCGACGGTAACCACTTACGATCAGGTGGCCCGTTGGCTCGTCTGCCTACATGGCAATAAAAAATGCATTGTCACGCAATATACATCTGAATACAAAATTTCAGGTTAATTGGTAACCGGGAAGTTGATCAAACTTAACTTGCAAGATTCCACCCGAACTTGCATAGTTACATATACATCAGTGTTTCTCTACTTGCATGTGTTTTACACATAAACCATCCTCTTGAATCACGACATCTATTCCAACCGCATCAAAACCAGTTTTTTTTTGGACGGGAGGAAATCGTCGGCTTTCCACTCGCCCCGCGAGTGGGGTATGTGGGGTTTGAACCGCACTAAAACCTCCCGCCGCTCGCGCTCGACGTCCGATCTAGTAGGGGTGACAGGACGCGTTCGCGATTGTCGCTCACGTATCGCCCCGTCACCCCCGATCAAAACCTATGGCGTAGTTTTAAAGATTTAAGCATACATAGGGACAGAGAAAGAGACTGTTTTATATTATATAGTAATGATATTGATACACAATGATGTTTTAATTTATTTATAACATTTATTTAATCCGTCGCTTTCAATTTAATTCGGCGACACGACAGTGATGTAAACGCAGGCGATCCGATGGCTCCTGTCTTGTTGATGTTGGGAGAGTGGTTCTCAAATTTTTAGCGAAATAAAAAAACTAGTATTATTTTAAATAGTAAAAAATAATGAATGAATCCTTTATCTTCTCCCACAATAAAACATAATTTACAGAATTAACCTAATAGAATATAGCGTAGGAGACTTGCGTCTAAGCTAGGTTAGACCTGTATTATTATTTGTGTTAGTATTTTTTGTTAGATATAAGTGGAAACTGTTTTTGGATTACGCTTTAACTATCTGTGTTATTTGATAATTTGTATATTTCTGTTACTTTTCTGTTTATAAATAAATAGATCACCAGGAATCCGTTTAGCCTCGCTACTCAGCAGCCAGGTCTGCAGTACCGTGTTGGGGTATATCAGGAGAACTATGAACCAAGTTTTCTGCTTGCGTCAAATACCTACACAAAAATTGCCACTAGCTCTCGGGCTATTAGTTCTTAACACGGCGCAAATAGTGAAGAAATTCCTCTCTTGAGATCTGACAACTATATATATTGGTGTCATTGGTATTATATGATTTTTAAATTGTGATATATTTTTAGGTTTTGTGACAAAACGTAAAAAGTAGGCTACCTGACTCCGCTGGTCAGCGACTCAAAGTGAGTCTTGGCCTCCAATAAAAGCTTTCGCCACTTCTCGAGCTTGGTACAAGACAAAACAATGTGAGCCATCACCGGACGACTGGCAAATGTGGGACATCGACATTATTTTGTAAAAGTAATATGCAGAAATACAAAAAACTTTTATTTTCGTTAAATAAAAAAATTGACGAATTTATTCCAAATCGTGAAAATGTCCTCGTACAATAATACAAATTAACTGTCGTTTCTTCTTACACGTCAGAAATCCGTTTTACGTTCAACTATACATAGATGTTTAACATCAACAATAAATTATAAAATACTAGATGACCCGCGCAACTTCGTCTGCGTTACAAAGGGGTTCAAAAATTTTAGCCTATATAGGCACGCGCCGCCCGGCGCAAACAACTACGACCCTGCATTTTAAATTTGTAATATCTTCGGTAATATTCACTTAAATTACATGCTGTAAAAAGCATATTGATCTATAATAAATGCACAATTTACTAAAGGTACTTAATTGGATAAAGATTAATGCTGTATTGTTTAAAATCACTTCGTAAATAACCATTTTTTAGTAAAGAATAAAAATGGTTATGCTGGGTTATTCCTAAGAGATAGACATATACCATCGCGGACTTTTTTGTTGAACTTTTTAAGGTGAACAATACTGTAGTACATTATTTTGGTCTATCTCGTAGGGTTCAGCCAGCGTTTGCAATATAAGCGCAAAAAACGTGCTTATTTACGACATTACATTAGAAACCTTTAAATTTATCAGTGTTTCTCTACTATATTATGCATTTATTATACATACAAACCTTCCTTAAGAATCACTCTATCTATTAAAAAAAACCGCATCAAAATCCGTTGCGTAGTTTTAAAGATCTAAGCATACATACAGACATACAGCGAAAGCGACTTTGTTTTATACTATGTATGTATTGATATTGATAGTCAACAGTTTGAGAACCACTTTCGCTTCAATCAAGTCCCGCGCCGTATAACCGCGAATCGTCGATCAAAAGCGACAGCTGACGACCGGCCATTTTTACCGGGCCATTTTTAACCGGTTCTTTTTTCAAATATATCCGGATCAACCGTGCGACTGGTGATTGGATTACACTAGTTTTTTTAGTCGAAATAGCAAATATTTTGTTCGGGGGGAAAATCGCTCGTGAAAGCGACGTGACAGCTGTTTTTAGAAGAGTTTTTATGTTTGTAGTTTTACGGGAATATCTTTTGAATAGTGTAACCATAGTTTTACAATTTCTCAAAAGTGTTAGTGAAGATTAACAAGACAATACAGGGTGGAATTATAAATGCCCTCTCCAGGGAAAGTTCTCGAACTAACGACTTTAGTAAATAACTGGAAAGAAACTTGAAACTGCATTTATAGATTTTAAAAAATACTTTGTACATCCGGGAATCGAACCTGCTACAATTTTAAAAAAACACACCCTATACTTTTTATCACATCGCTAGCGCTATGACATGTCCCTCTTTAAACGAGGTTTAAGAAAAGTCTTGTATGGGTAGACGGTAGATAACGGCCCCTCTTTGCCCTGGCATTGCAGAGGTTCATGAGCAACGGTGACCGCTTACTATCAGGTGGGCCGTATGCTCGTTTATCTAACTTGCAATAAAAAAAAAACAACATCCAATAGTACTTTTAAGCATCAAATCTCTTTGAGAAACATGATAGATTAAATGAAAGGAAAACCACGAAATTCAAGTTTTAGTCATTAAATTTCATCAAAGGAATAAGGCAAATGCGGTTCAATAGACTAATCTAGAAATAATTTCACCTAAAATAGAACAAAACAATCAAATAATATCACCTCGAATTCAGAGCTCCGTTTTATATCTTAAAGAGTCATATTTCCAACTTTAACTTCATTCTGAAACATCTTTGAATCAATCTTACTTGTACATTTGAATACAAAACTTTTCTTATTAAACAACGTATTTAAATCCGGAGCGAGAGAGGAATTCTTCATAATTTCAACTCAGTTAATTTGAGTCAAAGCTTCCGAGCTGAGTTACTGAAGCTAGTTCTCAAACGACACTTAGATAATGGAACTTTGTTAATTTCATAACAAGGACAGTACATTTAGAACGTTTATTATGAATTGTATTATGTCAGCTCTATGGTCCAGCACACCGCGCGTCCACCGTGCTGTTGTATGGATGCGAGACCTGGAGGGTAACTAGAGATGTCACACATCGGATCCAGGTGTTCATCAACCGCTGCCTCCGTCAGATTCTCGGTATCTACTTGCTCGAAAAAATCTCAAACCAGAGCCTGTGGGATAGATGCAGGGAATCTCCGATCGAACACCAGATCAAAAGTCGTAATGGACATGGATTGGCCACACGCTTAGAAGAGACGCTAGTCACATACCAAAGCAGGCCCTGGACTGTACACCTCAGGGCTCCAGAAAGGCAAACGTGGCGGCGTTCTGTCGCAGCCGATCTTAAACGACCGGGTTGTCATGGGCGGAGCGGTCTGTGTCCAGCACACCGCGCGTAACACACTACGCTTATTCAGTTCTATTTTTAATAAGAACATGTATAATAGTTTCCAATTAATTTAATAACAGGCTCAAACTTGTGTTGATAACACAGTGTGTGGCGGGTAAATGTTTCCAACTATAATGTGGAGTCACCTCCGTCCCTCGGGTCGGATTTAATTAAAATTCTAAATTAAAACGCCAATAGTTTGTCACGCCGAGTATGTGGATCGACATAGAAACAAATCGGTATGGAAATGACGCTAATTATTTAAAACCCACGCAACTTCGAGTACTAGAGTAAATTAAGTTTATCCCTACTAATATTATAAAAGAGAAAGTAACTCTGTCTGTCTGTCTGTTACGTTTTCTTTTCAATCTTTAGACCCTGAGAAAGAACATAAGCATTGTAATTGAAAGTGACGCAGACGAAGTTGTACGGGCCCCGCCAGTTTCCCATAAAACAGAATGTTACTCTCCAGTATGTTGATGGTAATTGGTCCCGTCGCTCATGAACCTCTGCAATACCGGGGCATTGGAGGGCCTACATCCATCACCTATGGTTAAAATTTCTTTTACTCCTCTTTTGACAAACATCATCTTTTCTTATAGTGGCCATAAGATCACGATCAAATAAGGTAGGATATACCTGACAGGTATACCAGTTGAACTAGGTATAGCTGAGCGAGTATGGAATGAACTCCCTCCTCGGTGTTTCCCGAGCGCTATGACTTGTCCTTCTTCAAACTAGGCTTGAAGAAAGTCTTTAAAATCTTGAGTCGGAGTCCATTTTTAACAGTGTTTCTTTGTTCTATTATGGCTGGGGTTTTTTTATTTTTTATTATGTTCAGAATAAATTAATTTAGTTTGTAAATGTAAGCCGTAAGTAGAGCCCTTGACAATCCAGAAGTCAGTAAGCAACAGTAACCACGCACGCAGGTGACTCGTTAGACCTACATGACAATAAAAAAGAACAGTATGTTTGTTGGAACGAAGTTCCTTATCGCGCGTTGTGAAAGGGGGCTAGACGGAAAAAAATTCTTACGAAAAGTTGTCACGACACTTTTTTTGTTTTAGATGATTATCGCTAGATGGCGCTGTGATGAAATCTTTTAAAACACGTTCTTTATCGCGCGTTATGTTAGGAATAAAATTAAAAGATATGTTTTAATCGAAAGGAACTTCGTTCTATTCGGGTGTCCCATGACACCTCTCAAGTTTTTTTTATATCAATTAAATATAGTATACCTGGTAGGTGCTACCTACCTAAGGTAGATATACCTTTGCGTGTAAGGTTGGCATTGTACCTACTTCTCTTACATTGATCAATGACATAATTCTTTTTAAGTAGACAAGCTAGCGTGCCATCGTCGTTCATGGACCTGGACATGGGCCACTACATACCTTTAAGGACATACTTTAATCCTCATTTGAAATAGGTCAATTCACAGACTTTCATTGAAAAAGTTTATTAAACCCTTCTACCCTTTCTAGAATCTATATTTCACGTCACAACGTCCCTTGAGAATCTTCACTGAACCAAATAATTACGAAATAATTGCTATTTTAATAGTTTATTAGCTCATACGAATAGATTTATATTTAATTAAAATGTTAAATGTTATATTAAGCTAGAATAGAGTGCTTAAAACACTTTAGGGTAGATGACAGATAGCGGGACACTGTCTCCAGACATTGAGAGGTTATAGTAATACTTACTATCAAATGACCCTCAAACTCGTCTTCCTCAAAACTTAAAATAATAATGCGTTTATGTGATATAGAGACCTAATAGCAAATAATGCCGTAGAGCGTAACTCCATGCTGGGTTATTATCCTGCTGGGGTTCGGACGCTGAGTGTGAGCGTCAGATTTTAGTGCGGTTCGACCGGTTCGACATGTCCTATTCGTGGGACGGCTGGAAGTCGGGCGATTCCATTCTTATAAAACCGTCGGATACTGTACCTACCATATATAAGTCTTTTCAGGTCTCGTTTGAAGAAGAACAACTAATAGCGCTAGTGTAGTCTATGTATATGAAAATGAATTGCTGTTCGTTAGTCTCGCTATAACTCGAAAACGGCTGAACCGATTTCGCTAGTTGTAGTCTTGGAATATTCGTTAAAGTCCAGGGAAGGTTTATATTATGAGTAAATTTACAAATCTTACTTATTTCGTCTTATATGACAAAAATGGCGCTCACTAGTTTGAATTAAAATTCATTACCGTATTTTCCGGATAACTAATCAAATGGATTTCTAATTTAATTAAAACTGAAGATCCTCAGGAGACAACCATATCGGGGTTCCGTTGTTCAAATTAAATTGAAAATTCTTTAATTAATTCAAAGAACGTTTCAGTTTTCCTAACTATTTCCGAGGACCGGGAACAATTACTGAGCTAACTTTTATTATATTTTAGAGGACTGTTCATTGGGACACTTTTGTTTTTTTTAATGTTGTTAAAAAAGGTCTATTTGACTATGGCTTAGCCGATTTTGTTAATGGTTTTTGTCAATTAAGTTGAATCGAAGGATTATTGTAAACTTATTCGAACACTCGCAGTTTTCTACATTACTTTCATGCATAATTGAAGGAAGGTTTCTTAGTACGATATTTAATTAGTTGATTGATCAGTATCCATTCTTCTCGTGATCATGATGTGGAAGTGGAACCGCACTAATACCTCCAACCGCTGTTTCTCAGAGTCTCAACCTCGGCTGAGGGCAGAATGCGAATGCTGACGTTATGCATGACGGCACGACGCGTTACGCCATTTTTTTACTATCACGGTATAAAGATCATCATCATCATCATCATCAGCGTATAGACGTCCACTGCTGGACATAGGCCTCCCCCAAACCTCGCCACATCGACCGGTCCTGCGCCATCTGCATCCAGTGACCTCCCGCGATCTTGACCAGATCATCGGTCCATCTGGTGGGGGTTAAGTACGGTATAAAGATACTTAACACTTAAATAAGAACATATTGAGTTTCAAAGCTTCATAGAGCTCATGTGTAGATGGAATCATCGCTTGAGTTTGTAATTGAGTTTCGGACAAACCTCAGGCTTTGTCGCCAGATTCCTGTGGTAATGCTAGACTTTGGGAGCGTCTGAGGCATGGGCGAAAGCGATTTATAGTATCGACAAATTTAAAGTAAATATAAATTTTAGTTTAGTACAGTAGTCATTAGATTTTACAATAATTCATCAACATTTCGTAACAATAAATTATTGGCCACTGTTGGGCTCAAGTGTCTTCAGAAAAAGGAAATGGTATAGTCCACTACGCTTGCCTTATGTATATTGGGGACTTCACGTATCTTCGAAAAATTATTAAAATCCTTTATCAATATGCAGGTTTCCTCACGATGTTTTTCTTCGCCGTTTTTAGCCAGTGGTGTGAAGAATTGCACGTAAATATTTTTCATATTAAGAATTAGAGGTTTTGAACCACTATCCCAACACGACTGTAATTTTATTTAGTTTCAGTTTTATTAGTTTCTAAATAAATTTATTGTAAACAAGATACTTTAAAATACAAGGTTTTTAGATCCAGATAGGTTTTAGCAATAAAGTACTCGCTAAGACAAATAAAATGAGCCCAAACACGACGGACCTATCTTGTTTAGCACAAGAGTTTCTATAACCACCTTCCGACTCCATCATCAGATCAGCTCCATCTTACAAGTTACAATATTATTGCATTGTCACGCGATATACATCTGCGTGCGAAATGTTAGCTCAATCGGATCGAACTTTGTCAAATTTAGCTCGCAAGATTCCACCCGAACTTCATAGTTACATCCAGTGCAAGTTAATATAAAGCTTGTATAAGCTTGTGCCTTGAACCACACATCACAGTGTCCAACTTAGAAGATTTCACTAATGCTCAGGAAAACTTGTTCGTCAGTATGTTTGGACACACACGCTCATTATTCTAATGTAGGGTAGATTGAAACTGCGGGTTTGACAAACTTGTTGGCCCAACAATTTGTCGAGTTGATTGCTTGAGTCATGGACGTAATATTGTTTTGGAGTTGGGTATTTTTGTATGACTAGTGTGTAACTTCGTTTGTATCACATTAGATGGAATACATAGAATACACATGACAGTATTAAAGTTTCGAAGATAATAAGATTTTTAATAAATTAATACATTAAATTTTAAATTTGACTAAAACGCCAAGAACATCGGATGACGTCACGATTAGGTAAACAATTTGAAATTGACGTTCTTTATTGGTTTTGCGATGATACTTTTGTGTTTGTTTCCTTAGGTTTGACATCAAACGCGATGCCATGACACTGGGCTGTTTTCGCGCACTATTTGAAATGAAAGCGAAAAATGACTTCAAACCTACTTAAAATTTGCATTATTACCGAAATAAAAGTGTTTTCACTTTTCGTAAATAGCTTTAACTTGTACCCACATTATGGAAGATGATTTCAAAATATTTCGTCATGATGTACAGTGAAGTCTTGGTGGCCGAGTGGTCGAAGCGCTTCCTTCCTAACGGAAAGGCCGCGAGTTCAAATCCGACCGGCTTGTGCAATTTTTCACAACACCACTGGCTAAAAACGGTGAAGGAAAACATCGTGAGGAAAACTGCATATCTTCAAAGGATTCTAAAACGGTGAAGGAAAACATCGTTGGCCCTTTGCGGTGCGCCCGTCTGGGCCGACGCACGGGTGCGATTAAACATCGCCCGATTCCTGCGTCGGCCACAGCGCATCGTTGCTATTAGGGCCATCCGCGGTTACCGCACCGTCGCCTTTGAGGCGGCGTGCGTGCTGGCGGGGACGCCGCCCTGGGAGCTGGAGGCGGAGGCGCTCGCTGGCGACTATCGCTGGCGATGCGACCTCCGCGCCCGGGGCGTGGTGCGTCCCCTGCGGGAAGCGGTTCGCGATCGGAAGGTCCAATCTCGGCGGTCCGTAATGGAAGCGTGGAAGCGACGTCTCGCTAACCCCACCTGGGGTCTACGGACCGTCGAGGCGATCCGCCCGATCCTAGATGATTGGGTGGGTCGTGGCGAAGGACGCCTCACCTTTTGGATGGTGCAGATGCTGACCGGGCACGGGTGCTTCGGTCGGTATCTGCACCGGATCAAGGCCGAGCCGACGGCGAGGTGCCATCATTGCGTGGGATGCGACCAGGACACGGCGGAGCATACGCTCGCGCGCTGCCCCGCATGGGAGGGGCAGCGTTGTGTCCTGGTCCAACAAATAGGTCCGGACTTGTCGCTCCCGGGCGTCGCGGCGTCGATGCTCGAGAGCGACGAGTCTTGGAAGGCGATGCTCGACTTCTGCGAGTCCACCATCTCGCAGAAGCAGGTGGCGGGGGCTGAGAGAGAGAGGCTGTACGCCGCTCTCGACTTGCCAACCCGCCGCCGTCGAGCAGGGGGCCGGAACCGGGATCTCGCCCGGATTCTGGCCCCCTAAGGGTTTCGGGTCCCCAACGCATGTGAGTGCGAGCGGGGACCCAAGAAGGTGCCGTGTCTCGCTCAGCACGCCCTTAGCGTAAGAGCATCCGGGGGATGGTAGACCGCGTACTCCCCGACCCACGCTGGTTCTGACCCAGCGGGGTATTCCGTGGGAGGGTGACACGCGGTCCCATCTTGGCGGGCTTCGGAAAGCCCGCCGACCGAGAGAGCCGGTGGCCGTATTCGCCGGCGGCTACCGGTTCGGCGTCCGGGGACGGAGCGACGGGAAAGCATGCCGATGGCGTAACGCGTCGCGCCGTCCCTACAAACCCCGTGCTGGGTTCTGGCCTCAGCCGGGGTTCGGACGCTGAGTGTGAGCGGTTGGAGGTTTTAGTGCGGTTCAACTCCCACATACCCCGCCCGCGGGGCGGGCGGGGATCCGGTGATTTCCTCCAACTGAAAAAAAAAAAAAAAACATCTTCAAAGGATTTTTAGAATCCTGAATATGAGAATATGTTTAGTCCCCAATCCGCACTGGGCAAGCGTGGTGGACTATGCCTAATCCCTCTTCTGAGGAGACCTGAGCCCAACAGTGGGTAGTAATGGGTTGGTACAGTACAGTGATTACTTCTATTTAAAGATACCAAAAATCGAGCTCTTTTCTCAGTCGATCCAAACAATAAATAAGTCGATAAAGTACAAGTTTTTTATTCGTAAAGCAACGAAACTTAGCACTTAAACACAAAGAGAGGCAACCGGCGGGAAACGACGCAAATGCTTTGAAGGGACCCGTGGACGGTCTTATACATTAGCTATGAAGATTTATTATTTATCCAATGTTAAAATTGTAAACTTGAGCATTTTTATACGTGTAGTTTTTATTGGAACGAAGTTCCTTATCGCGCGTTATCGAAAGGGGGCTAGACGGAAAAAAGTCTTACGAAAAGTTGTCACGACACTTTTTTTGTTTTAGATGATTATCGCTAGATGGCGCTATGATCAAAATCTTTTAAAACACGTTCCTTATCGCACGTTACGTTAGGAAAAAAAATATAAGTAAGATATAATCTTTTAATCGAAAGGAACTTCGTTCTATTCGGGTGTCCCATGACACCTCTCAAGTTTTATTATTTATAAACTAGGTTCGCGCAACATAGTCTGCGTTGCTTTCAATTAAATTTTAAATTTCGAATGGGTAATTTTGTTAGTATTTTCTGTAGAAAGATGTGTAAATGTAATGTTTTTTTATGTTAAACTAGCTACTGCCCGCGACATCGTCTGCAGCACCTATTTTCCCGGCAATTATTCGATTTTTTATCGCCATAAAATCCTTGAATTTCAACGATCATTAAAAGTGGTCCAGGCGTTGTTGATTTATACGCTGAGCAATACATTTAGCAACACATTTTGCAATTATAGAAGATGTTGGTAAGACCCGTTTAATTTTCGTTTTATTAATTCACATAACACTGATTTACAGTTCTAGCTATAAACCGTATTTTACGATCAAATGGCCTATTGGCTCGTCTGTATACATAATAAGAAAAATACCAATCTAAGAACTAGGTCAGGAAATCGGTCCATCCTGTACCAACCCATTACTGCCCACTGTTGGGCTCAACTTCTCAGAAGAGGGATTAGGCATAGTACACCACGCTTGCCTAGTTTGGGGAATTCACATATCTTCAAAGGATTTATAGAACCCTTTTCCGTCATGCAGGTTTCCTCACGATGTTTTCCTTCACCGTTTTTAGCCAGTGGTGTTGTGAAAAATTGCACATAAATCTTCTTTACATTTTGATTTAGAGGTACAAGCCGGCCGGATTTGAACCCGCGACCTCCCGTTTGGAAGGGCGCGCTTCGACCACTCAGCCACCACGGTCCATCCAGACGATTTTTTTTTGCAAAAAGCTTAACATCCCAAATATCACTAGTACTAACCCAGCCTTCGTTTTCGGTCGTGGTCTTCATACACCCTGTTTTTTTATAGTCCTTGCATTTACCCTTCGCTACAGATATGCATAACATCGTCCACAGCAGGTCCCGAGCTCAGCCGCGGGTCGGAAAGGATTTCTGTGTTCCGTATTCGCTCGACCGAACATTTTTTTTATCCGCCGTGGGTCTAACTTAATTTTTATATTTAAGCAAGAATGTTGCAGAAAACTAGTTCGAGCTGACTTTGTTGCGAAGTTTTAAAGCATAAAAGTGTTTTTTTATTAGAGAATTTTCATTTGTATGTCATGTGGTGGTTGAATAATATCTCCAATCATTTAAAGTCAGCTTGCTAACTTTAGCTAAGAAGGAACTACGTAAAATTATCGAGTATTTAAAAAAAAACTTGAGAGGTGTCAAGGGACACCCGGATGGAACGAAGTTCCTTTCAATTAATTAGTGAGGGAATTGTAATAGAATTTTATTTTTTTAAGTTATAATTTTTAGTTAGTTTAAAACGTATGTCTCTCTCTCTCTTATATCTCTCTCTCTTATAAATAAATATTTTGATCACAGCGCCATCTAGCATTATTCATATAAAACAAAATAAGGAATTGTTTTAAAAGATTTTAATCACAGCGCCATCTAGCGATAATCGTCTAAAACAAAAAAAGTGTCGTGACAACTTTTTCATAAGAATTTCCGTCTCGCCCCATTTCGATAACGATAAGGATCTTCGTTCCAAAAATCTTTGAATGCAGTTTTGTTTCTTTTCGAAAATAAAGTAATGTCTCCCCTGGGTCAAATTTTCATTCATCATTATTGAAAGTACTATTAAAAAAAGTTTACTAGTACTAATAAGAATATCATAAAAAAACTTCATAACTATTAAAAAAAAAATCAACAAAATCAGTTCACCGTCCGATTGGTTTTACAAATTTTCACGACATATCAGAAATTATGTTGACCATTGAAATAAAGTAGGCTTACCATCAGTTTTAAATAACGTTTTAATGAAGTAGTTAATGAGCCGATAACGTATATTAGAGCTAAACTGGCCGCCAACATAATTCCCTATTAACTGTATCAGAGCATCGAGTAGGGACACCATATTTCTGGGTGGGCCGATCTAACGTTTTCATTTTGAACTACTGTTTATTTAGAGAATGACAGCTCAAATGTCATTCAATTTGTGTTCATAATTTAGTTAAAGGTTTGACATTTACGAAATAGGACGTTTTCGGTTCGCCCAATGGGCAGAAGATCGTTTGGCCGAAGGTGAGCATTTTTACCGAAAAATCGTCTTTTCAGGTGAAATCCATTTTCACCTCGGAGCTATGTCAATAAGCAAAATTGTCGCATCTGGGGTTCGGACAATCCACACGTCACCATTGAGAAGCCAATGCACCCACAAAGAGCTACGGTTTGGTGTGGGTTTTGGTCCGGCGGCATCATCGAAAATGAGCAAGGAGCCGCCGTTACGGTCAATGGCGAGCGTTACCGTGCCATGCTCAACGAATTTTTGTTTCCAAAAGTTGAAGAGTATGGCATGGACGACATTTGGTTTCAACAGGATGGCGCAACATGATAGTCGAACTTTTGGAAAATGCAAACTTTATAAATGGCCCACCATTTATAAGAACGTAATAACTAAAATCCAATTTTTCAAACATCATGGCCACCGTACAGGGGTTTGCAAGGGACTATTAATCCCGGGCCACGCGATAAGTTCTGCTTAACCTAATTCACTGATACGTTTCGATACATCGCTATGTACTTTAGGCTTTGTACTGTACTACATATTGTATTTGTTGTGGTTTTGCTCTGCATTTTTACCGAGAATTTCCTAAAATAAAAGTTAACTAATAAATTTTAAAAGTATAATATATTGTGGTATGTGTACCTTATGTACATTCTTAGGCATGTAGAAGAAAGTGGTTATTGGAACGAAGTTCCTTATCGCGCGTTACCGAAAGGGGGCTAGACGGAAATTCCTATGAAAAAGTTGTTACGACACTTTTTTTGTTTTAGATAATTATCGCTAGATGGCGCTGTGATCAAAATCTTTTAAAACACATTCCTTTTTTGTTTTAGATGATTATCGCTAGATGGAGCTGTGATCAAAATCTTTTAAAACACGTTCCTTATCGCCCGTTACGTTAGAAAAAAAATTATAAGATATCTTTTAATCGTAAGGAACTTCGTTCTATTCGGGTGTCCCATGACACCTCTCAAGTTTTTTTTTAAAGGAAATAATTAAGCAGTTCAATTCGACTTTTTGATGTAGACTCGATCGTATTTACGAATATATGAAAGCCTGTATTTTCATAGTATTGAAAAAAAGTTAACACCGATTACAAAAATAAAAGTAGACCTCAATTGTATTCACAGGAAATTTCACTTTAGCTGGTGTAAGGTTACAGATCCAGCTTGTATACATTGTCATACCCATATATGCAAATAATATGCATTGCATTTCCTAACAGATCAATTTTTTGATCGTAAGTGGTTACCGTCGCTCACGACCTCTGATGTACTAAACAATCAAAATCGTTTAAATGCTGTATATATAACCACTCAACTGGGATCGGCAACCAAATTGGTTTGTTTACTTTTGCTAAGTCTGTGGCAGGAGCCAAAATTGAGCACAGTTCTAAAACTTGTTTTGTTTACATTTTTTAATCGTTTCATATTTTACGGAGATGATATATTTTCGCTGAAAATGCAATACAGCGACATTGAGTAATAAAGATTTACAAAAATATAAGGTTTAACTAATAAACAAAATTACAATTATTGGAAAAAAATGTTTTTAAAAGGGGGCTCAAACACGGTTTTGATTCCGAACGAAGTTTCCAGTTTCGTCATCTAGCGAATAGTGACATTCCCAGTTGAGTGGTTAATGAAACACTATTCATTCTTACTATCATCGTGTAAGAGTGTATGAGATAAAATTGATTGTGAAATGTAAATTTGTGAAATAATTAGCCACATTTAGATTTCTACATACCCTGACTAACAGGGTTCAAACAGTACTGGCAATCCCGTCGCGTTATTATTTGCGCGGCCCGAAGTGTACCCACATATTCATTGCGTTTTATACTCGTGATGACTTCTAAACGAAAAGTCCGATTGGAATAAAACAAAAAGTAATTTACTTCTACATTAATACTCTTGATAACAAAATACTTAATTGGGATAAGGGTTAATATAACGATACTCATTTAACGTTAAAATCAATCTTGGGACGAAAAAATATTTTTCATAACCATAAAAGCGGTTATTGTGACTAAGCTATGATAGTTAGATATATGCTGTCGCGGACTTTTTTGTTTGTCATCAAAAGACCTAAAAACCCGTAGTACATCATTTTGTTCTATTGTCCATAGTTTTTGCAGCGTACGCATAAATAGGTTTTCGATTATTCGCCTTGTGTTACATATTCGATATTTTCTTACGTTTCCCTAATTTTTTTAAAAATAAAATATTGCATATAACCTTCCTCGATAAATGGGCATTCCAACAGTGAAAGAATTGAAATTGGACGAGTAGATCCTGAGATTAGCGCGTTCAAACAAACAAACAAGCAAACAAACTCTTCAGCTTTATAATATTAGTATAGATAATTAATTGGAACTACCCAAAAAACATGTTTTTTCAGTAAGATAAACCCAACACCTCGGGTCACGCATAAATCTCGTATATGTAGGGTAGATAGTAATTAATTGTGAGTTACGGCCTTATAGGTGTGGGCCGACGACGGGGGTGAAATCAATCTACCCTTTATAGTTTTAATTAGTGAAGGGATGAACTCTACGTAGAGCTACATACTTGTGAAATTAGTTTGACTAATCTTGTATATAAAAATGAATTGCTATTAACTGAAACTCAACTTATGAACCGATTTGGCTAATCTTAGTTTCGTGGAAGTTATGAAAATTCTTATTTATTCCATCTTATGTAACACAGATGAAGTTGCGCGGGAACACCGGTTTTTATTAATTTTGTATGATTTGAAACTGTGTTTGTATTTTTATGAGATTTTGAAGAGTTTTTTGACGCTATAATCAAAGAAGGCTTTGATTTATCTTGAAAAATTTGAAAATAATACATCCTATAGCCTTTCTCGATAAATGAACTTTCCAAAATAAAAATATTTCTGAAATCGGACCATAGTTTCGGAGCCTATTCGAGACAAACAAACAATCAAATCTTTCCTCTTTATAAGGTTTCTCAAGATAATTTTGATAAATCTGTCTAGTTATTTTGAAAAATGGAAGTCGGCCATTTTTGTAATACTATTTTTTGTCCTCAGCTCAAACTCAAACCCCGGACAACGTGACAGTGATCCACACACTATCCCTCACAGTGACCAGGGAAGAGATCGGTGGTAAACTGCAGTGTGTTGTGTCTTCAGCTGCTCTGGATGATCCTATCACCAAGAAAATATCTCTTAATGTTCGAGGTAAGTCGCTATAGAATACGTTTTTTGACCAACTTCCAAACCGGAGGAGGTACTCCATTCGTCTGTGTTTTTTTATATTTTTTTATTTTTTTTATTGCATGATAGATAAACGAGCCTACGGCCCACCTGATGGTAAGCGGTCACCGTCGCTCACGAACCTCTGCAATGCCAGGGCAATGAGGGGCCGTTATCTATCACCTACTATACAGGACTTTTATTTGTTCCTTGATAACTTTAGTATGGCTGGACCGATTTGAATGATTCTGGTGTCAGATGATAGGTAATGGTCGTCATTTTTTTTTTAGACTAAACTATTACTTTTGGTTCTGTGTTTAAAAATGGGAGTTTTTTAAATTTCAGAGTTTGCCGTCCGTTTTTGCGTGTATTTATGTTCTATATGAACCGATTTTGATGATTGTTGTTTTTGTTAGGTAGCAGACGTCTCGCACATCTATACTTATAATAAAATCGTAGAGAGGTCAATTCTGTACATTGAAAATATAAAAAAAAAAACTAGCAGGGGGTGTTTGGTTATCGATTCTGATGCCAAAAATGCAATTAGATTTTTTTTTGTCTGTTTGTCTGTTTATCTGTTTGTCTGTTTGTCTGTATCTTTGTGCACGCTAATCTCCGAACCGGCTGAACCAATTTAGTTGGGGTTTTTTGTAATGTATTATGGCAAGTCTCACTTAACATTTAGTCGTTGTTTTATCAAAATCGGTTCAGTATTAAAAAAGTTATAAGCGAAATAACGTCGATGGGTATTACGTTTTCTTGGCCAACATAAAGAGATCTCCAATTTATATGGTGAATCGTCGCAACTGGAGCTCTGACTAAAGTGGCCGGAGGAACCAGTGATATTGAGTAATTCGTATTTCGACTGGAAAGAGTGCCGAGAACTCCCACATATCCGGTGATTTCCTACAACTGAAAAAAAAAAGAAAGTTAGTCTTTATTACATAATCTCGGCCATTGAAAGTCCCATCCAAATCGAGCCAATCATGTTTAGGCTCTACTGAAACGTCCTGATCAGATCTTTGTGTAGAGGATGAATGTCAAGGTCTGATGATGGAGCTGGTAGGTGGCTATGGGAACTCCGTCATTAAGCAAGATAACCTCATCGTGTTCAGGCTCTAATGAAGCGTCCTGATGAGATCTTTGCGTAGAAGATGAATGTCAAGGTCTGATGATGGAGCTGGTAGGTGGCTATGGGAACTCCGTCATTAAGCAAGATAACCTCATCGTGTTCAGGCTCTAATGAAGCGTCCTGATGAGATCTTTGCGTAGAGGATGAATGTCAAGGTCTGATGATGGAGCTGGTAGGTGGCTATGGGAACTCCGTCATTAAGCAAGATAACCTCATCGTGTTCAGGCTCTAATGAAGCGTCCTGATGAGATCTTTGCATAGAGGATGAATGTCAAGGTCTGATGATGGAGCTGGTAGGTGGCTATGGGAACTCCGTCATTAAGCAAGATAACCTCATCGTGTTCAGGCTCTAATGATGCGTCCTGATGAGATCTTTGCATAGAGGATGAATGTCAAGGTCTGATGATGGAGCTGGTAGGTGGCTATGGGAACTCCGTCATTAAGCAAGATAACCTCATCGTGTTCAGGCTCTAATGAAGCGTCCTGATGAGATCTTTGCGTAGAGGATGAATGTCAAGGTCTGATGATGGAGCTGGTAGGTGGCTATGGGAACTCCGTCATTAAGCAAGATAACCTCATCGTGTTCAGGCTCTAATGAAGCGTCCTGATTAGATCTTTGCGTAGAGGATGAATGTCAAGGTCTGATGATGGAGCTGGAAGGTGGCCACTGTCTGTCTGGCTAATCTCTGCAATGGCTAGACCGATTCGGACGGGCTGACTTTCAATGACTGATAGTTTATGTTATAAGGAGTAACTTAGGCTATATTTATTTTAGAAATTGTTGTTTTTTTTTTAATTCTTGGTGAAGTTCAAGGATGGTATTTACAGCGAGAAAACATTCGAATAGTTGACATTTAATTGAGATTGGCGCAGACGAAGTTGCGCGGGGCAGCTAGTTATCTCATATAAATTTGATAAAGATCTGACAGTTAGTTTTTGTGCTATGCTTGCTATGTTTTGCCTCATTGCCCTGGCATTGCAGAGGTTCATGAGCGACGGTGACCGCTTACCATCAGGTGGGCCGTAGGCTCGTTTATCTATCTAGCAATAAAAAAAAAAATGAATTGGACGTTTTCATTGTTTTGTAATAAAAATATTATTGTATAGGTAAAAAATACTTGTGATCCCTTAAAAAAAAAAGGAATCCGACGATGACCATCTTTCATTCGATAAAATAATCATCCAAGTCAGTTTTCCTACACTAAAGTAATGCGGTAACAAAAAAAAAATTGACGAGTACCTCCTCCTTTTTGGAAGTCGGTCAAAAATAAAAACTCCCTTAGAATCTTAAGCTAAATTTTCTACAAAAATACAAATTAAAACTGCTCGTGTACCTTTTAAATGCAATCATTAATATAAATTTATCTCTTAAGCTATCTGTCCTGCTCTTTCGTTAGTAAGAATAGCAAGAGTGAGCGAGATAGCACTATCGTCCTTATTCGTCCTAGCCTATCAGTCGCTTAATGAAAATTTATTTTATACGAAAATTTTCAACGTAATTTTATTATAATAAGACTTTTCTTGCAAGGTCACAAGTTCGAATCCAGCTTGGACCTCTAAATCTTAATTAGTTAAGATTTATGTAGTGCAAAAATTAAAGAAAAAAAAAACTGGACTTCTCAAAAAGATGAACTAAACAAATATACGAAATATTTTTCTGGTTTATATTTAGGCTTGCTGTGTTTAAAAATGTTGTTTCTAAGACTTCACGATTTATTTTGAAGATGAACCGATTTCGACGATTTCTTTTCTTCTATGCTCAACGTCCATTCAATAAGACCTTAAATACAACGTTAATAAACACAACGAATAAATTTATAACTTGCTTCATCATGAGCCTTAAGTTCAAATTTCATCCTGTATCAGTAGATGATAGATAACAGCCCCTCATTGCCCTGACATTACAGAGGTTCATGAGCGACGGTGACCGCTGACCATCAGGGGAGCCGTAAGCACGTTTAATTTGACAAGCTTTATATTAACTTGCACTGGATGTAACTATGTAAGTTCGAGTTCTTGCAAACGAAATTTGACAAACTTCCCGCACTTTGCACGCAGATGTATGTCGCGTGACAATGCAATAATATGACAAAATGGAGCTGATCTGATAATGAATTTGGAAGGTGGTCATTGAAATACCTGTGCTAAACAAGATAGACCCGTTATTGCT
The DNA here is from genome assembly GCA_030269945.2 of Trilocha varians. Lineage (NCBI taxonomy): Eukaryota > Metazoa > Arthropoda > Insecta > Lepidoptera > Bombycidae > Trilocha > Trilocha varians. The sequence goes on from AP028279.1 coordinate 514,395, forward strand.
TTAAAATAAATTATCCAATAAAAAAAATTAAATTTAAAATAAGCCATTGCCAGTTTTAGCTTAAAAAGCTTCCGCAGCTTAATATCACAGCTTATTAAGCTCGTTCTATTGTGACTAAGTTGGCAATAACTTAAGATTAACTTAAATTATTCTATTTTCGGTAAATTCATGCAAATTGAAGTATTTTATGTTTTAAACCCGGTTGGCAGTTTTACAAAGCAGTTAAATTTGAACCAGATTAAGTTACGAGTCTTTTTGACCGACTTCCAAAAAGGAGGTGGTTATAGTTGACTGTATTTATGTTTATTTATCATAACTTTAGTTTGGGTGGACCGATTTGAATGATTCTGGTGTCAAATGAACGCATAGGGTCGCATTTTGTTTTTAAGATGTACTTTTGGAAAAGATTTCACGATTTACTGTGTGGTTTTGCATGTATGAACTTTTATATATGAACCAATTTCGATGATTTTTTTTAAACATAATCTCATATAAATTTGAAAAAGATATGACTGGTAGTTTATGTGCTATGCTTGAGAAATGGAAGTCGGTCGTTTTCATTTTTGTAATAAAAATATTATTATTATACTATATGTGTTGTTAATATGTAGATACTTTATATGTTAAGTTACCATGTGTGGAACTCATCGCCTCAACACTGCAGTGTGCTAAAATTCCCTCAAAACCATTACTTATAGTGATGTGTGTATGTCGATAGAATTGTTATCGATATAAGTCTTTATAGACTGATTTCTTGTCAAAATTGTCTATGCACTTTTACTCATTATTTATGGATAGTTGTTTCATATTGAAATAGTGTTTAACAAAATATATTAAAAAAAAATCAAATAATCTAATAAACTGAAGAAACTAAATATCAAGAGGTGATATTTATGTAGAAAAATAGAGATGAAAAGTAAATTATTATTTATTCTAGACACATGTTGAAATACAAATTATAAAAAATCAATGTTGTTCCAAATCCATCTTGATCCAGTAACTAACTAGTTTAACTCTTTCATCATATTGGAAGATTTATACAAAATATGTGATTCACTATTTTATAGCGGTCGCCATCTTGGATTGATATTTGTGATACAATTTAAAACAGTCCTAAGTAATTCATCTTTAAAACAAAATCTGTGTGGAATCAAATTTGTATAGTACCTAACTTCTTTTATACACACACACTCAATTAAATTAAGTTAAAGTAGGGTTAAAATTTAACCCTCAATAGGTTAAAATATCGATAGTGTCCCATCACTAGACCGCACTATCGCCTTATTAGCTATCCGACGTGGCAATTTATCGAGTGGGTCGCTAAAATTGCTCGACGAAGCTCGACCTGGTTAATGCCTTTATGTAAAATATAGACACACACACACACATACACGTATTATACATACAGGGTGTATAAAGAGCAATCCTGTAAAAGAAAGGTTGGGGTTAGTTCTAGTAATACCTAGGATGTTAAGATTTTTTTTTTAAATCGTCTGGGTAGACCGATTTACTGGCTTATCATCATAGATGTCACTAGAACCTACCACCACCAGTCTTCGTTATTGGGAGTGCTTTTTATACACCCTGTGTATGGTTAATTTGGAGTAAGTGATTGTTATGCAGCGTGCGGAGAAAAGTTTTTTTATAAATTTTTTTTTTTTGATAGGTTCATTATCAAAAACAGGCACTTATGTTTTTTTGTCAGAAAAAGTCTAGAACAATCGAATGAGCTAAGATCATGAATTTGGGATTACGAAGTACACTTTTTCAAAAATTATTTCGGTATAGTGTTTGATAATATTAGTAAAAAGGGTAAAAAACCAACAAAATAAAAACTAGGTTTATTTGAAGCAAAAACTTTTTTCCTATCATTAAATGTATTTATTAATGTTAAGATCTAATAACTTATTTCTCAGTAAACAAAAAAAAAACTTGAGAGGTGTCAAGGGACACCCAGATGGAACGAAGTTCCTTTCGATTAATTAGTGAGGGAATTGTAATAAAATTTTATTTAATTATTATAACTTAAATAAATTATTTTGATCACAGCGCCATCTAGCATTAATCATAGAAAACAAAATAAGGAATTGTTTTAAAAGATTTTAATCACAGCGCCATCTAGAGATAATCATCTAAAACATAATAAGTGTCGTGACAACTTTTTCATAAGAATTTCCGTCTAGCCCCCTTTCGATAACGCGCGATAAGGAACTACGTTCCAAAATATTACAAAAAATATACAGTTCCAAAAATATCTATCACGTAAAATATTAAACAATTCCCACTCAAACCCCACCTGATGATAAGTGGGTATAATACCAATTGTCTCTATTAATATGTCTATTATTACGAAATAGAAATATTTCCGAATATCTTCTTATAAAGGGTCATCCCGGCTAAATAACTTATTATGAAGGATTCTTTGTTTCATATAAGATGCGGCGGTCATTAAAGAATGGCGATCCGGATGTTAAAATGTTCATAAATTGTTTATTAATTATATTAATTTATTTACTTCCTTTTGTGCATTGTTTTTAATGAAAAAAAAATCAAGAATTAATGAAAAGGATCGGCCTGTATTATTAAGCATAGTCCTTAAATTACTAGTTTTTCTAGATCTTTGTAAATTGTTTGACCTTTTTCAAATTCAACGTTAGAAGTATCTAAAAACAAGTAAACCACCCAAGCCGATTCATGCCAAAGAAGTCTTTTTATAATCAAGAATCCTAATCGATGCAAATATTATAATATTTTGGGAGCACAAACATTTAAAAATAATCTATTATTTTCTTTGCTGGTGTAAAAACCTTTACCTTTAATATACGTTTATTTATTATTTATTTGGGAAACCAACAGAAATATACAAATTATAAATAACACAGATAGTTAAAGCGTTATCCAAAAACAGTTTCCACTTATATCAAACAAGAAATACTATAAAGTTAACGACAGACAAAAATTTCGGAAATAAAATTTACACAAAATCAGCAATCATCATCATTGTTATTTATTTAAAGCTCAGGGATTTCATTAAATTGACTTTTAAAAATGTCTGAACTTTTGTGCATAACGTTATATTGCTAAATAAATCGAATAAATTCAAGATTAAGGACCAAAATATTTTCTTAAACTTTTTAGTGAAATATTTCAAAAGTCTCCGTTTGCCTAGTGGCCGACAAACCTTACTTGTCGTGAAGGCAATTCTTACTAATACATATTACACCTTCATATTGAGACATGATCACATATTAATTGGGACAAACAGACTATTTGTAGATATATTTCTGTCAATGGAGGTAAATAATACACTTATTCGGATATTGAAACGTAATGAGATAACATATTGGCTCAATAACGTCCAACACTTAAAAAACAAATGACGGTGACGGCCGACATGTAAACGGGGGCTTTGTATGCATTGGCCGACATTGGAACTATGTGAAACATCGTTTGACAGTTGACCTACCAGTTGTCATTTGCGCGTATTGGAAGTTGGCGACCAATAGAATTACGGCATTAGATTTTTGATTAGCAGTTTTTATTGTCAAATTCTTCTATGAAATATACTAAATACAAAATTGGAGTGTAAAAACGATATCAAATTCACACTACCAAAATCAAAACTGGGTTGTATTTTAATGTCATATTGTCCAACTACTTCCGAATTTACCTCCGCTCTGTGCTGCAGGATGTAACGATAAGGGTAAATGCGGGCTGGTTGAGTGGAGGCTAACTACTGGTGTGACATGCGATAAACGTATGCCCCTTCAACTTAAACGCAAAATCTACAAAACTGTCATTAGACCAGTGATGATGTACGGTGCCGAGTGCTGGGCAACCAAAGTAGAAGACCAGAAACGCCTCCACTCAACCGAGATGCGAAGGTTGAGATGGATGTGTGTCACCAGGCTGGACAGAGTGAGGAATGAGTATACAAGAGGAAGTTTGAAATTGGAGTCGGTCTGTGACAAGTTAAGGAGCAAATGGTTAGGTTGGTACGGGCATGTGATGAGAAGGGCTGAAAGCCATGTAACAAGACGAATGATGAATTTAAAACTGGATGGATGTAAGAGAAGGCTGAAGAAAAGATGGTCTGACTATTTGAAGGATGATATGATGGTCTGTGGTGTGACTGATGATGTATGTAATGATAAAAAGGAGTGGAGAGAGAAGACATATTGCGACGACATCATCTAAATGAGATAAGGTGAAGCGAAAGATGTCTCGACGACCGCGCGTGTCGTGTAAAGTTAGCGATGAAATTTTACTAAAGTAATTGCAACGCCATTTTGAAGTGGCCATTTTGGATTTCATGTTTTCCATGGTTGTATTTTACTTGTAAAGACCTTCATTATATTGATAGAAAACATATTAACTCCACCATTTTATAACGCCGCCATTTTCGATCAGTTTATCAATACGAAACTAAATTAAAATAGGAGCTACAGAGCCCACTGTCCTGGGGTTGCAGAGGCTTATGGTCGAGAGTAATCACTACCCATCACTTTTCATTGAATAATAAATAGTTCTAGTAGTCGTCAAACAAACAAACAAAATACCACTTTTCCAAAGTCGGTGAAACCATTCACCAATCCTCCTGGGGTCTGAAAACACTTGTCCAAGTCGAAAGCAATATAATCTATCTGTTGTAATAGGGGATACACTGTTCCCAAAGTTATGGTTCTATGGGGAGCATTGAAACACACAAACTAACATAAAAACCTTTTTCTATGAGTTTCCAAGTTTATTTGATGGCTGCCTGTAATTATATTGTCAATACTAGGTGACCTGCGCAATTTCGTCTGTGACACAGAGGCATACAACATAGCCTATAACCGTCCTCATAAATAGACTTTCCAACAGTGAAAGATTGGACCAGTAGTTCCTGAGATTAGCGCGTTCAAACAAACAAACAAACTCTGCAGTTTTATAATATATTGTCACTATTTATATTGTTGAATAAATCTGTATTTTACAAGCTTTATATTAATTTGCACTGGATGTCAGTATGTAAGTTCGGTGGGATCTTACGAGATAAATTTGACCAACTTCCTGGTTTCCGATTGAGCTGACACTTTGCACGTAGATGTATATCGCGAGGCAATGCAATAATATGACAAAATGGCGCTGATCTGATAATGGATTCGGAAGGTAGTCATAAGAACTCTTGTGCAGACCTGTCGTGTTTGGACTCGTTTTACTTGTCTTAGCTAGCACTCTACTGCTACATGATATCCAGAATCATAAAAGCTTGTATTTAAAAAGATCTTTAAAATAAATTATTGAAATTTGTTTTTTTTTATGCTAAGTTACCAACCTTTGTTCCAGTTCCTCCAAACAAGACCTTCATCTACGGAGATGAGGAACACGCCACTCACGGTACATTCCTGACGCTGATGTGTACTGCGTCAGGGGCCAGACCAGCTGCGACCATCGAGTGGTTCAATGGTACGAAGAAACTAATCCCGGGTGAACAGAATATCGTTGTAAGTACATGTAAAATACAGCTAATCCTCGCAACTTCGTCTGCGTCAAAATGGGGTTCAGGCAGCACTGTTAGATTTTAATAAGACCTACAAACCCGTAGTACACCATTTTGTTCTATAATGGATAGTTTTCGCAGCGCACGCGATGTAAAAAAGTTTTTGAATTTTTTTCATTGACTTACATTATTTATTGAAGTTTTAGTACGGATCACTATTTTTTTCCAAAATAAAATAGCCTATGTTACTCGCGGATGATGTAGCATTAAGCATTCGACTAACCAAAGAATTTTTAAAAACGATCCATTAGTTTTTGATCCTATTCATTACAAACAAACAAAGTTTTCCTCATTATAATTAGTACAATTTATGACTGATTGGTAACGGCTCCTAATACATTTATGTATGTGGCATTGTGGTCCATGAGCGACGGTAACCACTTTCAATCAAGTAGGCAGTAGCTATCTTCCAATAACACCTGTACACTTTTATTGCTTGCTATCCACCCCCTGACACAGTTACTTATTAATACTTATTTAAAAATGAAAAATTAAAGCAGCATTAAGATATTATTTTTATTAAATTTTTTATTTTTTTTATTGTTACTTTTAGCTTTTTTTTTAGTATTATCTACTTAAATTATTTTGTCAGTAGATAATAATTAAGTTGTATATTGTTATTATGTTTAATTTTGTTGTGCCACTCCCACGGGGCTCATCTGAAAATCAGCGCTGCAGCTGGCTTTTGCTTGCTTGTGGCATTCAGCTGAGATGGGTACTTTTTTTGTGGCAAATAAGTGCTTCTTTTTCGTGTGAAAATTGTAAAATAATATTTTTCCTTTTTTGTCACAAATAAATGTTTTTCTTTCTTTCTTTCTCAAAGAACTCAAAGAACAGCAACTTTAATTCCATCCTACACACACATAAAAGATTCACGATCAGACTCAGCAGAAATTTGATAGCTTTCATAAAAACACAATTCACGGAGAACCAATAATTCCACGCTTTGGAAACTAGTAATAACAGTTTTCCTCGCTAGACTTAGAGATTCGGATTTTCTACGATTATGAAAATTGAATTCCATTACTTCATATTATGGCTTAAAAAGATGATAGGTAATCACTATGATGCCCAGATATTGCAAAGGTTCATGAGCGATAAACATTTACGATTAGGTCTGTCAGCTCATCTGCTAACATATCAATAAAAAAATCTGTTGTCTTATTAAAAAACACAAAAACTCTCAGCTTTCTATTTCCCAAAAGGACGTTATGAAATCAAGGATAGTTTTTTTTGAAGAATTCGAATGATTCTTGTTTCATTCCATTTAATTATTTTAAGATCTAAAAATTATTAAATTATATCTATATTTTTAAAGTTAGACACTTTCGTCATAACATCCTGTCCGAACCCATTACTGCCCACTGTTGGGCTCAGGTCTCCTCAGAAGAGGGATTAGGTATAGTCCACCACGCTTGCCCAGTGCGGATTGGGGACTTCACATATCTACAAAGGATTTTTAGAATCCTTTTCCGACATACAGGTTTCCTCACGATGTTTTCCTTCACCGTTTTAGCCAGTGGTGTTGTGAAAAATTGCTCATAAATCTTTTTTCACATTTAGATTTAGAGGTACAAGCCGGCCGGTTTTCAACCCGCGACCTCCCGTTCGGGAAGAAGCGCTTCGACCACTACCCCACCACGACTTTCGTCATAACATCACATAGATTAAATCTGACTGTTCATTTTTGCACTTTAGAAAAAAATCGGTCCAATTAATGACCTCCTCTTTTTTGAAATCGGTTCAAAGTCGTTTACATTCTAGTAAAAAAATATTAGTTATGTAGTAATAGATGAAAATTTACTTCTAACAAGTAATTACTTGTGGAAATACTTCATCAATCTATGTCAGAGGATTAACATAAAAACTTCACGACTTCCTTCAGCGATTATATTATCATCAATCCAAAGGTTTTTCGGCTGATAAAGATTATCTGGATCTTGCTCTTTTTAGCCTTGTTTTATACTAAATTAGAGGGCAACTTCGCATTTAATTATTTATTTTAAAGTAAAACATGACAGGTCTATCTTGCTCAGCACAAGAGTACCTACTTATGACCACCTTTCGAATACATCATCAAATCAGCGTCATTTTGTCATATTATTGCATTGTCACGCGATATACATCTGCTTGCCATATGTCAGCACAATCGGTCATCGGGAAGTTTGTCAAATTTGGTTTGCAAGATTCCACCCGAACTTACATAGTTACATCCAGTGCAAGCTAATTGAACTGTCACCTGTGTTTTCAAATTTGTAGTACTTTTAAAGGCTTAGGATTAACTGCATTCCTTTTGCCAACTACCAATGCGCGCAAATGACAACTGGTAGGCTAACTGTCAAACGGTGTTTCACATAGTTTCAATGTCGGTCAATGCATACAAAACCCCGTTTACAATGTTGGTCGGCCGACACCGGCATTTGTTTTTTACGTGTGTTGTTAACATAACATGAGGGATAAACTCATCGCTATTTGTCTTATTAATGAGTTCTTATAGTCTTTCTTTACTGGACTTTTGTTGAGAACAAGGCATACGATTGTAGCGTTTTAACCACCTTGTAAAATGAGGAGTTCATCAATCCGAATTCTAATAAGAGTACATTTCTATTTTTAGTTTGACTGACTTTAGATTGCGTGACAGGAGACCGATAGGGATGATTCTTTTGTCATATTAAAAGTGATGCACGAGTGCACGACGTTCTTATTTAAAAGTTTTTCTTATAAAACTTGACTTTTACCAAAATAGTTTTTTGTCTACATCTTTCGTTTAGCACTACCGTTATATATAATTTGAAGAAATTTAAATAATTATAATTTTTACAGGTGTCTCAAATTATAATATTTTTTTTGCTTAAGGCGTCTGGCACACTGCTACGCGCTACGCGTCGTAGGGCTGAAATATGCCTTACGACGCCTACGCCGTCAGTGTGTACACTTCAGATTTGACAGATTTCTATACATTTTTGACATATTTTAACACGCGCTACGACGCGTACGGCGTAGTGTGAGATTCGCCTAAACGTAAAACTACAACAAAAAATGTTACTTAATTCTTGCTGTTTATTGTAACTCTTGTAATTTGTACCAAACTACAGCGATCTTTTGTGTATAGAATGAAGAAAATGGCGGGTTGCGCGTTTTTTTCAGAGCGATAAGTACCTCGGAGCGAGCATTAGAATGCCCATTTGATACGTCACAAATGCCCTGTCGATAGGGCTGGCACTTGATAGAAAAATCGTGATAATTAAATTGATAAGTAAGACAAACAACGTGATTTTTATAAATTGATACGATTTTGATATTTCTTTGTGTTAGAAATGAGAGTGGTGAAAGCTATGTTTCATATTCTTTTAAATTTATGTGAATTTAATGAATCACGCTGGCAGTGTTAATTTTCGTACAATTAGTATCAATTGATAGGGATTGACATGTGCCACATTGACAAGTGCACATAAGTGCACACACACAAAGTTAAATTGTTATTAAATGCATGAAATTCAAATCCAAAGCTTTGATCGACGGTGGATCTTTAAATTATTGTATGTATAATTACAATATATGTGGGTATCTACAGTGGACTTATGGCCAAAGGGAGATCTCCTTGCGGGCGAGGTAGTGTATGCCCGGTCAGGCCGAAGCCCACTGTAGTAGATTTCAGATGTCGTATATATGCGAAGATTCTTGCAAATGTCGTAACCGCGAGTCAGGATCTCGCGCGCTATTATTGGTCGCCACAATATATAACACTACATAATACGTATTTAAATAAGAAAAAAATATATCTAAATCCCACTGGAGCATACATTATTGGGGACAGTATATCCCCTACATAAAAATGCAGTTAACTCGTATTTCCTTCTCACTTTAATTTTATTATATGTTTACTAATTATTTTAAAATTTTTCGTAACTCTTATAGATAAGTTTAACTGCGATGAATATAAAGGTTTTTTAAAAAGTTTATCATATTATCTACTTTTTGAAAGTAGATAATATGTCGCAACCCTAAATTTAATTCTCAGACGATTTATATCTTTTAGCGATGAATAGCGAGCTTTATTTGTATTTTTATAGCCTTTATTATGAAGACTTAATGATGTTAATTAAAAAGAATATTTACAAGGAAATATACTTTATCTTTAATGTACTACACAACATATTATTTTGGGTGCATTGTTGTGTATTATTGAGGAGAGGATACTGGTACTACGGATGAGCTATGGTTCATGTAGCAGTAGCTAGAGGTGGTCGCACGTATCGTCTGATCAATAGACACACAGACTATTGAGGAGAGGATACTGGTACTACGGATGAGTTAAGGTTCATGTAGCAGTAGCTAGAGGTGGTCACATGTATCGTCTGATCAATAGACACACAGACTATTGAGGAGAGGATACTGGTACTACGGATGAGTTAAGGTTCATGTAGCAGTAGCTAGAGGTGGTCACACGTATCGTCTGATCAATAGACACACAGACTATTGAGGAGAGGATACTGGTACTACGGATGAGTTAAGGTTCATGTAGCAGTAGCTAGATTATAATTATTCTAGATTTACGCCAAGGATATTAAACATTCCAGTAGAGATCCAAGATCATTAATCGTGGTTTAAATATATTTTAATTAAACACACAGCCAAGCTTAATAAAATTGAGTTTTACGAGAAAATCTTGAGAATTATTATTGCTAGAAGAGACTGAATAATATGAGAAACGGCTTCTTAACATTATTGTTTATTATCATTTTACTTTAAGGAAAACTTAACAATGAATATTTAAGTAGTTTATTTATAACATCTGCCTTTTCTAACTAGTACAAAAAAAAATGGTAAAAATCGAAATTTGACAAAACTAATTTCAAACAACAGAGTATTGACTAACAACATCAAGTGATGTCGCGCACTCCACACCTTCGCCATACCCATTAGCTGTCGAGCAACAATAATTTTACAAGAATTTTATATAGTTAAGTTTTAAGTTGCGTTTTCTAAATTCTTTTGTTATATTATTTTTTCTCGTCACATGTGAGCATCAACTATCACGACGTAGCTAAAATCTGTGCTTTTGCTTAGAGATATTCCAGTGTAATATTATTCTCTGTCCCTTTCTATCAACATTAATCTTTATATGAGAGTTCTTGGAACGAGGTCGATGCAATTTTTCACGTTGTCAAGGCACGGCTGGAAGAGATCAGAGAGAATTGTACTAAATATAGTTAGGTATATGGATGAGCTTAATTCCTTCGTCTGCGTCGCATAGGAATTGTTCCCGGGAATTTTCATCAGGACGTTTCATTAGAGTCAAAACACGATGAGGTTATCTTGCTTATTGACGGAGTTCCTGTGGCCACCTTCCAGATCCATCATTAGACCTTGATCTAAGCTACCCTATCTCTCAAGTTGGACCAAACCGATCACGGTGTACCAATTTAATTGAAAATCCTTTAAGTAGTCTAGGAGTCCAACGCGGACAAACATTGTGACACGAGATTTATATATATTAGACTAGCAAGTTCGTCTGTGTCACAAGAGGTATTAGCTAGCATATGCGATATCTTTTGTAGATAATTATAATATTATGTTTTGCAAAGACGTAGTATAATTACGTATTATTTTGTTCTATAAACAATAGTTTTCGCAGTGCACGCGATACAAGAACGTTTTTTATTTACTTCTACAAATGACACCTCGTTTGTCCTTAGCATTTTTTTTCAAGACGAATAATCGAACTTACCAGCTTACCTGATGGTAAGTGGTTACCTTCGCTCATCAATCAATTCTATTGGTAAAGTACTTCAAAATTGGTTTGTAATGCATGCCCGTAACTTCGTCGGCTTCCAAAACATTTATAGCTGACCGATTTCGATAATTCTTATTGATAAGTAGAACTTTTGAGATAGTCCCTTTAAAATTGACTGATTTGAAAACTACTCAGTCCCCGATCCGCGTTGGGCAAACTTAGTGGACTATGCCTACACCCTCTTCTGAGGAGACCTGAGCCCAGCAGTGGGCAGTAATGGGTTGTTACAGTGACTCCGTCGTTATATAAAACTCCACTTAACATAGGCAAGCTTTTCCAAGCTTTAAAAGCTTATAAAAAATTCACAGAGCATTAGGCATTGTTCTGTCCACCCTTTTAACGATACACTGTAATAATACATCATGGTTAGAAACACAAAAAAAATCCTATACAAAAGGAAAAAAACTATACAGCTTGGATCTGTAACTTTGGACCAGCTGATGTGGGGTGAATGACCTGTCGAAATACAACTTAGAACAACTTTAATTTTTGGAATCGGTTAAATTTTTTTTCTAACATTTTATGGTGTATGTCGACTGTTGCAGACTTCTATGAAAAAAAAAGTTTAACCATTTAATTTCGAGTCGATGAGAGTTATATAAGTGTGAGTTACTTAAGGATCCTTAAAGTTAGGTCGTAGGTAGCGACCGTTCAGTGTCTCCTGACATTGCAGAGGTCCAAAAGCGACGGTAACCACTTACGATTAGGTGGCACGTTGGCGTCTGCCTACTTGCAAAAAAAAGATTTGTATGAAGGTATACTTCTGCTTAACTATTTTATTATGGAAGGGTTTCTTTAAAACAGTTTTAAAACCCTTTGCACATGTGGTTAATATCATTAAATAGTAAATAAATGACGAATTAATTTATTAAGTACTAAGCGTTTGTTTACAATTTTGTCTCCGTCACAAAAATATGAATAGACTTTGTCGTTTTTGCAACATTTTCTTTTTATTTAGGATAATAAACAGCTACAACATTCTGTTTAACATAAGAGAATTCCGAAAAAGTTGAAGTACAATGTTGCAGCCAGCTGCATTATCCGCGTATTCATGAGATAATTAATTAAAACTTATTTAAAACTAAATAATAATGGTAATACACCACTAGAGATGCACAATACATTGTTAAATAAATATAAATAAAATAAAACATTAATAAATTGAATTAAATTAATTGTACAATGTACTATTTTTAATTTTATTTATAGTTTTTTTATTTATTTGTAGTAAGTTAAATAGGTACCTACATTGTTATTAAACAATTCATATTTGAATGTGGAACATACTATTGATTTAAGATTTTACCATAAATGTACATGAACCGATTTTGATGTTTTAATACGGTAATATAATTTGCCCCAATGTGATTTCTCTAGGTTTTTTTAAATTGTAAAACAGATCATTCATTTTAGCGATAATACTGCTTATAATTACATTGATCAAAATGATTCACATTTTGCCAAATAACAGAACTGCTTTTATTTTAAATGCTGTTTAGTGCAATTTAATCAACACTAATGAATGAGATCTGATGGAGACTGACCGCGCTCATTACTTTAATGACCTATATTGTATTTAGCATTCTAAATGACCACATTTTGGTAATTTAATATATAGGGGTTATATGATTTCATGGTCGTTTTTAGCTGAAAATCGATAATTATTACATCTGGAATCAACATCAAGACAACAGAATGAAGCCAATTGAAAGTACGCCTATCGCGCGTGTCAACTCAATAATTGTGTATCTTTATAATATTTTTATTTATGTTTATTAATTATATATTTTCCTTTGTTTCATGTACAAACGAGCAGCAGCGACAAATCGAAATGGTAAGTCATTTTATATTGTAGTAATTAAAGGACTTATTTAGTTTATCTTTGTATTTCACCAGAAATTATTTATTAATTAATTAAATTAATTATTCTTATCTTTGTCTTGCTATGATACTATACAGGGTGTTCAAGAAAATAGTGATAAGCGGATCCTGATTATTTTAACGCCCCAACGAAAAACGACGTTTGTCGTGTCTATATTATGTGTACTGTTATGTGACAACGTGTATCTTAAACAAATGAACCGATTTCGATATCGCTTTTAATTTTTAATAGAATAATATAGTTTGTATCTAAAAAAATATTTCGAGTAAATAAATCGAGTGTTAACTATGATGTAAATTGCTCCAAAATGGCGGTGCCTACGAAAATATTCGTCAAAGATGGTGAATATTGTTCGGAGCACATACAAGGTTCGAGAAGATTTCCATGAATAACTAATTAATACAAATTTACAATGCAAAGTACTGCGTAGGGCGGATATTGGATATATATTACTGGAAGAGGTACTTCAATATTTTGACTTGTCTTTCCTTAAACGAGGCTTGAAGAAAGTCCTTCAGGGTGGCTGTTGGTTGCGGCCCCGCAGTGTCTTCTGACAATGCAGAGGTCCATAAGTAACGATAACCGCTTACGATCAGGTGGCTCGTTAGCTCGGCAAGGCAATGGAAAAAAAGGTGAATAGGAAAAAAAATCTTCGAAAAATTAAATACATGGTTTAAAACAAAGTCGTGCTTAAATCTTAAAAACTTAGATTTTGATACGCTTTGATAGATAGAGCAATTCAACAGGAAGGTTTGTGTATACAGGGTGTCCCAAAACTATGCGACATGAACGGGAAGTACCTCAAATAGAGATAGGATGTTTTGCTTACAGGAAACAACATTTTAGTTTTGATGTTTAATAATACTACATTCACAGATTTTTCGTAAATTGTTTGGATAATCTGTAAATCGAACTAACAAAATCGGCCAAAATCCATACCTTATATTTTTATGATGCCAATCGAAAGAACAGTTAATTACGAATTATCAAAAGTATAAGTAAAGTATTTTTTGATCCTTCCATGAATGTAACTCTATGTTCCTTGAGAAAAACACAATTTGACATTTTGGAATTGTCGCCCCGTCCCCTGACAGAGGACTGAAAACGCCGCGGGGACTCGTAGAATAATTAAATACTTTTATTTTTTAACTTAATTGAGTCGGTTAATACCACAATTATCATGAATTACTGGGAAATTGTTAATTCCTTCATATTATGCACTGAGTTGTGCAATTTTGCGGCATAAAGGAAGCAGTTTTATAAAGAAATTGGTGTTTTGGAACGAAGTTCCTTATCGCGCGTTATCGAAATTATCGGGCTAGACGGAAATTCTGATGAAAAAGTTTTCACGACACTTTTTTTTGTTTTAGCTGATTATCGCTAGATAGCGCTGTGATTAAAAATTTTAAAAGAATTCCTTATTTTGTTTTATATGATTAATGCTAGATGGCGCTGTGATCAAAATATTTTATTACAATTCCCTTCCTAATTAATCGGAAGGAACTTAGTTCCATCCGGGTGTCCCTTGAAACCTCTCAAGTTTTTTAATACACCTTGGGTTATGTTTTTGGAGTTTACGTATCTTAGTCATTTGGGCGAAAAATACCTAGTGTTAACCTGGAAAATTTTTCAGGAGTTTTAGAAATTGCCAATTTTATAGTTTTGATGTGCTCTTTTCGAATTTTAATTTTGCCACCATATTGAATAATGGCGCCTAAAAGTAGTTTTGGATATATTTTTTTACGATAAACATTCTGTTTATCTATAGTCTTTGATAAATGGCGATCGTAAACGCGTTCCTATGTTTATTTTTTGAGTTGGATGAACTTGCCGTTGTCCCGGCATTAATGAATCATGCTTAATCTTCTCTATTTTTCTATTTCCAGCCTGACACGACATTCAAAACGATATCAAACCTGACATTTGAGGCGACGCGCTTCGACAACGGCCAGAAGTTCCACTGTGAGGCGTTTAATGACGTCACTAAGGAAACGAAAGACCATCCGATGCATGCCGCAAGAGAACTCGAGATCTGGTGTAAGTATTATTACGTACGAGTAACGAAGGGCTTGGTTTTGACTCCGATAAATTAATTTAAATGACAAGGACGCATGGACCATAGTATGGACCTTGCAAGATTTATTTATTTTTACTGTTTTTTGTTTTTTTATTTGTATACATATTTTTTTATCTTATTTGTTGAATATTTTAATTATTATCTGCCTGGCAATAAAAAAAAAAAAAAGAAAAATATGCCTATTTTTTTAATTTATTTGAATTAATTTGTAAAGTTATGTGACAATGCTGTTAATACACAACATATTTTTAAATTTTGTACTGATTTTTTACACTATTATGTATTTTACTCCTGTAATGACGTTCAAAAGTGCTTTTTCAAAGCCTACTTGAATAAATGAATTATGAATTTGAATTTGATAAAAGCTCTCGCTACTTCTCTCGGTCTTGTAGTTCGCGCAGATCTGCTAAGTATTATTACCTATCATCAGACTGCAGAGTTCTCTATGAATCTAAAATTTCAGCCATAAAAGAAAGTTTCACCATCACAGATCTCCGTCTCAGTATAATGTTCCGTCATTGAAATTATGGATATACGAACAGATACTACAATCGCTATGACATGTCCCTCTTTGTGTACTGTTTGTTTCCTAAATAAATAAATAAACGAGGCTTAAGAAAAGTCCTGTATAAGTAGGTGATAGATAACGGTCCCATATTGCCCCGGCATTGCAGAGGTTCATGAGCGACGGTGACCGCTTACCATTAGGTGGTATACCATTAGGCTACTAAAGCTGGAATGTATAGAGTTCCCTCAAACCTCGCAACAACGACTGATCCTGCACTGTTTTCATTCAGTGATTCCCTTCAACCCTGACCAGATATTTGGTACTTTGTGAGGTTTATCCACGTTGTGCCACCCGTTCGTGGTCTCTTCAGAACTACTCGAATCTTTTCATATTGTAAATGAGACAGAGCTTTAGATCTAGTGTATATTTTTTCAACGTTCAAGCGGGATGGTGCTTTGGACTTCGTGTTCTTTTTCAACTAACAAGTAGCTTATACTTTGAAGAACTGGTGAAATAAACTCAACAGACTTTTGAGCTGTAGATTATAAATTTGGCCTATCATTTCAGATCCACCGATTGTCCGAGTGGAACCGAACAACATCACAGTGATCGAAGGCTCGAAGCTGCTTCTCAAATGCGAATACGAAAGTAATCCGTCTTCTCTCAATGCTGTCTATTGGTGAGTATTAAAAGATTTGGGGAAGACTCAATGATGTATTGTACCACTCACTGCTAGGCCCAGGTCTCCTCAATAGAGGGATCAGGCATAGTTCACAACACGACCCTAATGCAGATTGGGATGACGTAGTGAAGAGTATCATTGATAGCAAAACCTTGAGTCTTGGACTTGAGTCTTTGTCTGTGATTTCGTAGTCAAATTATCCTATTTCTATCATAATTTGACTGTGAAGTATGTAGCGTTGTAAATCTAAAAACCTTCGTAAAAAAACAACATTTTGGTTGAAGGTGAATTCCCAGAGCGCTATGACTTGTCCTTCTTCAAACAAGGCTTGAGGAGGGTCTTTAAAGTTAGGTCGTAGGTAGCGACCCCTCAATGTCCCCGGACATTGCAGGGGTTCATGAGGGACGGCAACTACTTACGATTAGGTGGCCCGTTGGCTCGTCTGCCTGCAAGGTAATAAAAAAAAAAAAAAAAGTAAATCTAAAACTCAACAGGCAAGACAGACAGACTGCCCCCACTGTAGTTGAAACTGACAACACGACTGCTCATTTTCAGGTTCAGAAATAACCAACGTATCAGCGTGAATGACACCAGCCACTACCAGGGCGGGACAACTGATCAGCATTCACTGATCATTCTGGACGCGAGGGGAGTCGATATGGGAAACTACACATGCTTGCTGAACAACGTGGTCGGAAATGGAACTAGTGCTACTAATATTACTGTTAATGTGTTATGTAAGTAACATTTAGTTATTTCTCTCTTTTTTTATACAGGAGAAATTTACTGGACTTCCACTCGCCGCTCAAGTAGCGTATTTGAGTGTCGAGCCGCACTAAAACTTCTTGCAGCTCACTCTGTCATAGTTTCATTGTTTCATAAAGACATGTCCTTCTTGGAGCGTGGTTTAAGATTCTGTACCATCCCATTACTGCCCACTGTTGGTCTCCTCAGAAGAGGGATTAGGCATAGTCCACCACGCTTGCCCAGTGCGGATTGGGGACTTTAAATATCTTCAAAGGATTTTTAGAACCCTTTTCCGACATGCAGGTTTCCTCACGATGTTTTCCTAAGTCACGATGGTTTAAGATTATCAAGATATTTTGAAAGATCAGCATGTGTCAGAAAATCGGAACCGATGGAGAAACATCGTTAGGGATACGGTGTTAAGATAATCGTAAATCATCACTACCTTAAGCATTGACGAAACTATGAAATAAATAGAGAACGAAATACTGCATAGGGAGGTCCACGAGCGACAGTTACCTATTTATATCACTGTTACATTTACATGCTTTAGAATGTAAAAGTTCTACTTGAGCCATCATAATGTTCCTTGAATTTGTAACTACTTTCATTGAACTTACATGCTATGATGGAAAAATATATTTTTAGTATGAAGTGACCTTCTCACTTTAAATAATTATTCCACAGTTAAACCCCAAGTCCGATTGACCATGGACTCCAGCAGCCCGATCCTGGAGACAGACCATAAGAACGTGACACTAACTTGCGAGGTGGTGACTGGGAATCCCTCGATCCTGGATGAGGTCATCTGGTATCTGGATGGGGAGGTGTTGAAGCATCTGCCTGATTGCAATGGAACTGATGCTGATGGTGAGTAACCCATTAAATAGCCTGTTGAGCTTAGGTCTCCTTAGTAAAGTGATCAGCTATGATGTTAATGCAGGTTGAGCCTTCAATTACCTTCGAACCAATAAAGAGGTTTCTCCGTCATGATTTCCTTTACTGTATTTAACCATGGGTGTTGTTATAAGCTTTTTACTTCATTACACGAATGTTAAAAGAAATCCATATAAGTAGCGACCATGCAGTATTCCTGGATATTACAGAGGACTTTGCTCCAAGATAGTCATTTACGATCAGATGGTAGTTCTCTTCAAAAAGCTTGTACATCTTCATGCCCAATATAATAATTTTCAGACAATCTGTGTACTGAAGTAGACCCGTCAATGCTGCTTCTTCAAGACACCACCAAGAGTTTCCACGGGAACTATTCCTGCAAAGGCAAGAACTCAGCTGGATGGGGAGATGTCAGTGAGAAAACTGAACTGGTTGTCAATTGTGAGTATTAAAGTTATTAAGCTTGATACACATTATACCGTGACCAGACCGAGTTCAGACCTGATAACGCTAGTGGGATGCTGGTAACTTTGTATGAAGCATTGTATATTACACTGGGACTCACTTTGGAAACTGATCCCTGGGAATCAAACTTATCGGATGAATTTACGACCCTCATTGGTATCAACACACATAGGCTTTTCAGCCACTGAGACTTAACACAGTAGGCAGTGACTAATATGACGAAGAAAGTACAATTTCAAGGATATAGATATAATTTTTCACCCAGTCACACATTTTAGTTAGATTTTCAACCTTATGCCTTGGTAATAATATTTATTTTTGTATACATTCAGATCCACCCGGACCAGCCAAACTAACCTACTCTCCCTGGCGCGTCGTGAAAGGCAAGAGTTTGGTGCTCAGCTGCAGCATTGAGGAGAAAGGAAGACCAGAAACTAACAGGTTAGTGCTCTTAGATTAACTGGTCAAGAAGAAATATAATCGGCAGTATACTAATAGCTCAATTGGGACAAACAGCAAATATTATAATATACTAGCTGATCCTCGCAACTTCGTCTGCCCAAAAGCAAACAAACCCGTTTTACCTACGTCATCTTGTTGGTCTTGGTGACCACCAGAACAATGGTGAGGCATTCCTGAGAAAAGTCCTACATGGGTAGGTGATAGATAACGACCCCTCATTGCCCTGGCAGTGCAGAGGTTCATGAGCGACGGTGACCGCTTACCATCAGATGGGCCGTAGGTTCGTTTATCAATTTCGCAATAAAAAAAAAAAAATATTTGCAATGGTTCACCTACCTCGAGGACCGAACTACACTTATCGAATATGGGTTGAGAGCTTTACATTTACTTTACATATTATTTTATTTATTTTACACCAATATGACAACCTCATTAACCCTCGTTTCCTTTGTCCCCAGATTCAAATGGCTTCGCGGCGGGCGAGTGATCACGGACATCGTGTCCCAGAATTGGACCATAGACCCAGTGACCCTGGACAACAGGACCAACTACTCTTGCTGGGGAGTCAGCATTGGAGGAAACGGAGACCCAGCTACGGTTTTTGTTGATGTTCTAGGTAAATATCTACTCATTGTGCAGATAACCGATGGGGTCAAAATGTTCTGGAGTGGCGGCCACGAACCAGTAGGCACAGCGTAGGCAGACCAACGATGATGGACCGACGACCTGGTCAGGGTCGTTAGATGCAGATAGCGCAGGACTGGTCGTTGTGGCGAGATTTGGGGGAGGCCTATGTCCAGCAGTGGACATTAAATATAGGCTGATGATGATGACCTCATCTAGGAACTATCCAAAATTGGCGTATATCTAGTAGTGCTTTTTGTAGTTGACATAGACTAGTTCTTATTTCTGATGTTTTTCTTCACAGCTCCACCAAGTTTCCAAAATGCCATGAACCAATACAGCGGTGCTTTATACAAGTCACAGGTAAGTGTGTTATTGTATTTCGAATGCAAAATACTGTGTTCCAGTCTAAAACTCACCTCATGGGAAGTGGTTACCGTCGCTCATGAACCTCTCTAATGTCAGGGCATACACGACTCGGGATTTACTTATTAAAGAAACAACAGTGCAGTGTAACACTTATTAAAATATGATTACATAGTTTCATGCATTATCGGTTCTTACCACGATATTTAATTAATTGAGAGGTCTCGATATATCAACGTTGTTACAAATGTCATGATCACGAGAAGACTGGATACTGCGGGTCGATTTACGAGCAAACAAATCTGTCTACCCTCGCACTCGTTCGCTTTTGTGTAGTAGTAAAACCGCGAGTGTTTGAATAAGGTTACCTAAAGTCATACCTTCTTTCAGAACATCTCACTGTCATGTACGGTGGAATGTGCCCCACCTTGCAGTGTGCAGTGGCTGAAGGATGGACAGGTGATCACGGAGGACAACAAGAGGTACTACGTCGAGGAGGTCGCCATCCCTCCTCAAGTTAACAGGAACGACTTTGAAGCCACGCAGTCTATTTTGGTGAGGAATTATTTTTAAATGCTGCTATTTACCTTGCACTGGATGTAATGTCAGTTAGGCTGGAATCTTGCATGTTGAATTAGATTCGACATTCTCGATTTTCGACACAGTCTTTTCGTCCTTACATTATAACAATAATCAACTTGACAAAGTGCTATTCAGCTTGTGGAATCAGTGGTTGGTTAAGGAAGATGATCGCTCTGGTCGGGCGAGGTGGTGTATGCCCGGTTAGGACGAAGCTCGTTGTACTACAAGAAAGCCTTGTTATTACTGGTTAAAGCAACAACACTTTGTGTACAGTATAAAGGATAAATTAGCAACACCCTGTGTTACGTCTTCAGACTACGGTAGATGTTGGAGACCGAACAGACCCGCGGAAGCCATTTTATACTTTGTATAGAAGCACTTCTTCATCGACCTTCATTGCTCATTACTGCCCACTGTTGGGCTCAGGTCTCCTCAGAAGAGGGATTAGGCATAGTCCACCACGCTTGCCCAGACGCACGCTTGGCCAGAGTGGTTGAAGCGCTTCCTTCCGTACGGGAGGTCGCGGGTTCAAATCCGGCCGGCTTGTACCTCTAAATCTAAATGTGAAAAAGATTTATGTGCAATTTTTTCACAACACCACTGACTAAAAACGCTGAAGGAAAACATCGTGAGGAAACCTGCATATCGGAAAAGTGTTCTAAAAATCCTTTGAAGATATGTGAAGTCCCCAATCCGCATTAGGCAAGCGTGGTGGACTATGCCTATCCCCACCTTCATTGCGTCCGTAATTAATTGTAACTTTCATTAAATCATCTTAAATACAGTCCACTCATCAATCATTTGCACACAGCATTGGAACATGTCGGGCTGGCCGGGCGGCGTGCTGGACCGAGCCTCCGACACAGCCAGCTACACTTGTCGCTCCTCGGCCAACCTCGCCGGGCCACCTGTCAACAAGACCACCAAGTTCGCGGTTGAGTGTGAGTATTACTTTACTTAGATAAAGTCACATTAAGGGATTTTTACACTTTTGTTATAGAATGTGTATGTGACTTAAAATACGAAATTTCCTCTTGGAACAAATATAGACACCGTTTATTTGTAAATAACAAAGAAATAGAGATTCATTACAGGACGAAGATTCGTTATTGTTAGTGCATTAAAACATGTCCGGCCAAAGTACATAAACAGTACAAACCTACAAATAGCTATAATCACGGCTGACTACTCATCGCGTTACCACGAATATTTGTCGTAGCCCGATAACGTGATTTTTTTATTTTTGGTAAAATAGATAAACGAACCCACTTAAACGGTTACCGTCGCTCATGGACCTCTGCAATGCCAGGGCGATGAGGAGCCGTTATCTATCACCTACCCATACAGGACTTTTCTTAAACCTCGTTTGAGAAGAGACATGTCATAGCGCTCCGGGAATACCGCGGACGGGATTCCATGCAATCAATAGTACGAGGCAAAAAAGATCTTTTGAACCGGACTGTGGATGAACGCAGCGGTTACAATTGAAAGCGATGAACCTCCTCCGGTGTGTAGTGCGATGGTAAAAGGGAGATGACGGAATCATCTCAAAGAGTTAGATTTATACGTTCATACCGTATGACAATAAAATAATATTAAACGTATATCCTTTACAGATGAACCAGAAAACATCACAGTGACTCCTACAACAGTATCGGTGATAGAAAATCAACCGCCGGCGAAAGTCGTCTGCGCAGCCAAGTATGTTCATGATACTATTTTATAGTAATACTTAAACCCTGCCCTTAAGGCCACGTCGAACTCAGCTACAAGATGGATGATCTTACTAAGGTCTTAGAAACATGTTCGAGCTTTGGACATCATTGGGGCCTGTCAGAATTAATAATTTATTATTTTCTACTATAGAACAAACTACTGTCGACGATAGCGCCCTCTGTAAATAGTTTTAACAGTTTTTGTTAAAACCTCTTTTGTAATAATACTTTTTTTAATAGGAATGTTGGCGCGCTTTTTGAATATCGAATTGGTGTAAAATTGATAGATAGATTGCGTCATATTTTTTCTCTCTTATGTTATAATTTTAATTAAATAATTGTTTTTATGTATTTCTATGCATTGGCAACCTTTGAGTTCCTACAAGGCTTATGTCCAGCAGTGGACATCATGTGCGTAACAATGATGATGACAAAAGTCCTTTCTCAATATAGTCATACTCATATCAGTTTTGGCATCTAGCAACAAATGGTATGACGCCATACTCGAACACGTTAAATACACTAAGTTTTTGGACCTAACCTAACCTAACCTAACTCACAGATGAGGTGGGAGTAGAATCAGAATCCTGAAGCCAATACCTGGCAAGGGGTGACCTATAAAACATCGTTTTTCGTTTGGGTTTAAAACTCTTATTCTCCATCCAGAGGTTTCCCCACCCCCTCCTACTGGTGGCACCGGGAGAACGTCAGCCGAGCCCGAGGCAAGGGCCATCAGGTGGATGATCTCCAGCTCTCTGCGACCAACACACTGCAGCTGCCGGCGGCACAACGGCGCGACGCGGGACGATACGTCTGCGAAGCTTATAACAAGCACGGATCTGTTAGCACTACCGTGCTTATTGATGTGCTGTGTAAGTATGTTTGAGAGCAGGTTTTAGGTTACTTCGTCAGCGTCACACGAAACGGAAATTGAAATACTTTGTTTTCAACATTGATGATATTTGTTGAAATAGTAAAGTTCTAAAAACAAATTAGCTAACGATTTCAGAAGAAATGTCAAGAAACTCAGCGGGATGTATTATTAATCAGTGTATTTTTAATGTATTTTACAACATAATAAATGAATTAAAAAAATATATTCAATTGATTATGATAATGAAATAACATGTAACTCATTCCTTCTAGTTCCTCTTCCTATAATCATTTGTAACTTTGTAGGTGGCAAAACTAAAATTATTAGAGACACTATAATCCAACTCTTCGTAACTGTGTATCTAGTTATATTTGATCAAAGAAGAGGTCTATGAAATCTTTGTTTTCAGATGCGCCTGAGTGTGGCATCAAACAGACTACCATTGATGGAGAACAAGTCCTCGTATGTAATGCTAAAGCAAATCCTTTTGAAGTAAGCATAATTCATCTCTTCCATGATTATGACTATACAGCGTAGTTTTTACTTGCACTGCATGTAACTATGTCAGTTCGGGTGGTAACTTGCGTAAGGTGGTAAGTTGAATTTAAGCAAGTTCCCGATTAAGATAAAACTTTGCATATTATGTATATCGTGGGGGATGGCGGGCCGCGCTCCCCGACCCACACTGGTTCTGACCCAGCGGGGTATTCCGTGGGAGGGTGACACGCGGTCCAGCCATCTTGGCGGGCTTCGGAGAGCCCGCCGACCGAGAGAGCCGGTGGCCGTTCGCCGGTGGCTGCCGGTTCGGCGTCCGGGGGCGGCACGACGGAAAAGTGTGCCGAGAGAGTTTTAGAGCGGTTCAACTCCCACATACCGGTGATTTCCGCCAACTGAAAAAAAAAAAAATGTACATCGTGTGATAAAATAATAATATGGTATCATGGAGCTGATCTGATGATGGATTCGGAAGGAACTCTTGTAATAAACAAGACAGACCACGTCGTAGCACTTTTTATTTTGTGACTTTCTCTACGTTTGTTAAGTACGCTTGCCCAATGCGGATTGCGGACTTCACACATCTTTGAAGGATTTTTAAAATCCTTTTCCAATGCAGGTTTTCCTATGCTTTTCTAAATTTTCTCGTTACCTTATCAGAAGGCAGTAGCATGCGGTATATAGAAGTAAAAATGCAAAGCATACCCTAACTTCTCAAATTCGATGAAAATAACAACAGAAATCAATTTAATTCAATATATTTTAATGATATACATTCCCTATTCTTATTATTAGCGTGTATTTAGCTATAAAAATATAATGAAAGTGATTTTAGGATGTAAATTTTGAAACAATTAACTCAAATTTTCATTTCTGCATACCCTGATTGAAATATACATGCACGCCACTGCCATCAGATTAAAGATTTAAAAGATGAGCCTTAAGTTAATTTCTCTACATTGTATAAAATACTAAATTCCCCATAAACCTAGGTCTCGTTCACGTGGAAACTGAAGAATGACAACGACAGTCTGACTGATGAGAAGATCTGGCAGACAGGAACCCAGAGCTTCCTTCAGCTCAGCACCGGAGTGGACGTGTACAGGACGTATCTGTGCTTCGCTAACAACAGTGTGGGGGTGAGCCGCCCTTGCGAGAGGGATGTTATGGGTGAGTCGAGATTTTACTAAAAGAGTGCATATAAATGTTTGAATGAAAATATGTTTTATTTATGAATTTGACTGGCTTCTTCTCATGAATATTATAGATACTACTTGTCGGCTATAAGTTGTATTTAAAATGGACCTTGAATAAACAGAGTGAACTTCGTATTGAACTGCTCTAGGGAAAGTACACGAAATAGTTATGTTTTAGAATTTTAGCAGGTTTGAATCCCACGTTTGCCGAAAAAACAAAAAAATCGACGTAATCGTCTTGTCTTAATACTTTCAAAAATAAAGGTTTCCTTTCAGTAAAATCCGTTAAAATCGGTATTTCGGATACTTTCGTTAGAAGAAGTAATGAAAAGTACCTCGGATAAAGTACCTTTACATAAACGTGTGATTACAAGTTTTTTCAATGTTCCTTTTTAATACATAATATGTAGGTACAAAATTAATATTTTTTTAATTAACTAATACGATATTTTTTTTGCTCGATTTTCAAACAATGCATTTTGATTGATTTTGATTTGATGTGGATAAAAAAAAATTGTTAAAATTTTACATACTTTTTTTAATTTTGCAGCCAACTTGGAAAATTTCAGTAAGTTGTATGTAGTGAGAAAATTAATTTTATATTTTAAAAATTATTTATTAAACTTAGATCGTTTTTAGCTCTCAAGTCTCAGTTATAAATTTTTTGAATTATAGGAACCCAAAAAAAAATATTGGTTTTTAAGGATGATTTTTTTGTGTTAAATTGTGTCTGAACAGTGCGTATTAAATACTTACACCAGTAAAGTAATAGTTTTTTTTATTTTTTAATAAAAATGTAGTTTGGAAAAAATATATTTTTCATTGTTATTTTATTTTTTCTCATAGCTTCCAAGGTCTGGTGGAGGGATCAACAGAAGCTTCTGATGATAGGAGGAATAGCGCTTGCTGTACTGGTGCTGACTGTCATTCTCTGCATCATCATTATATGCATATGTAGGAGAATGAGAGCTAAATCCAAATGTGAGTAAAAACACTAAATAAATACATGTCGATGTTTCATTAATAGTAATTAATTTTACGGTGTCATTTATTTTAAAACAAAAAAAAATCAGTAAATTTTTATTTTTTAAAATCGGAATAAAAATAAAACACCGTAAAATTTTATCATCACATTAAATTAACTTCAAATTAATTAAATTAAAAATTCATTCGAGCTCATTTCATGTCGTAGTGTTGTTTTAATTTAATTTGATTAAAAAATTAACAAATTTTTTTCTGTATTTTTTCCGGCTGTCATTAACTAATGTCAACGAATTAACAGACAATAATCCTGTCGAATTAGAAGAAAGGGAAAAGTAAGTTTCATTTTATTTAATTAATTTTAATAAAAAGTAATTTGAAAAATAGTAAAATATAGAATTTAGAGAAATAGACATTCAAATTTAGTAGACAATAGAATTCACACAATTTTAAATTAATTTTGATTCATTTTAAATTTTCATAATTTAAATAATTTAATTTTTATAATTTAAAACATCTTTAATTTATTATTATTTTACTAAAAACATTTCATTTATAATTTTATTTCTTATCTATTTAGATTTTTTATTTTATTATTATTATCTATTTAGCACAAAAAATAAAATATTTAGTTGTCTTAATTACCCAAATTACAGTTATGTCATTAAAGTCATTTAAAAATAGTTTTATTTGTTTTTGCCTGTGTAATTGGAATCAAAATAGTATGTATAATAAATTTTGAAATAACTGTCATCAAAATATTTTATCTTTTATATTCAATTTCCATACAAAAACTTAGATGAGATAAACTCTTCACTTCACTTTTTGTGAAAAAAAAATAGTTTCGTAGTTAGAATATCATATTACTAACATAATAATAATTTTGATGAGAAAGTAAATTATTATAAACTAAAAGGAAAATCAGTTAAAAATACACCTTTAAATTAAAAAAAAAACTCTTTAATGACATTATTAATATATATAACATTATAATTTTAGTAAAATAACACGTTAATTGCTGTTATATTTTAATATTACTTATTTTGTAAAAAAAACGAAGTCGAATTTTAATATATCGATACTCAAATTTTTAATCCATCAATAAATAACAAAGCAATCGTTAATAAATTAAAAAAACAATAAAAGAAACCACGGCATTTAACGTGTTAGTCAAAAATTTTTTTTTCAAAAAATTCAATTCCTAAGTTAGTCGTATGATTTTCAGCCACGCCCTTGGTCCGAGCAGACTCTTGGCATACATTATCTATGCCTCCTTCAAGGTCGCCCCTTATAGTGCCAATGAGGAGTCCTGACCTCTAGCTTTAGGGCATAAGGTCAATTTTTAAGTTTTGAGTGATTTTTGGCGGCTGAACCGATGCTTGGACCAACGGCTGTCCCTTTACTAATATATATCCCATATAACCAAATATATTTATGTATGTTTGTATAGGTTCTTAACAGCATTAACACCTGACGTTTTAAGACTGACAACTATTAACACTACAGGTATTTAATATGTATACGACGTTCGTAAGATAGATTAAGAATGCTTTCTTGGGCTTATACGCAGAGCTTTACGAGTGAATTTTTCGTAGACTAGTCATCACGCATGACATTTGAAAGCATTCTTTCTCATTTTATATATGTATATTATATTAACACGTTATTTTTTTTTCATTAATCATTCATTTTAAATCGTTTTCACAATCCAGCCCAGACGGTAGCTGTTTGAATGAGATATCTATTGCCCAGACGATTATATCCCAAGCATTGCCCGCTCTCTCGCCAAGACTCAATCTATCATTCAGTCCAAAATCCTCAGACAGAACTCGCTTGGTAGACTCGCAAAATCAACCAAGCTTAGAACTAAGCAAATTCGAAAACATAAATAAACTAGAAAGTACCATAACAGAAGACAATAATGACACTAAAGACGAAGATAATAAGACTGAAACTGCTGTAACACCTAACAGATGGCCTTTGAAACCAGGAGTGCTAGTCCACGTCAATTCTAACCACACTCTCAGTCCAAAAAATCAGGCTAGAATGGCTTCTAACAACACTGAGTCTAACCTAGGCCTGCTAGAACGAAATGCTAACAAAATAGACCCAAAACCTAAACGTCAGAATGTGATAAATGGTATCATGAGGAATTTGAGGATTAAAAGTGACAGCTCGGATGATAGCGGGAAATATAAGAAGATTAATAAGAGTAACAAGAGAGCCATGTCGTTGGCTTTGAGTAAATCAGGGTATTTGCCAAAGAATAGACTGAAATCGTTGTTCCAAAGCGATTCGCCTAATGTCGTAGTAACTGAAGGAGGTAGTTATTTGTCATTATTTTAAAAAGATTATTCGTAAAGGGATTTCAAAATTTTAATTTTAACATAAATTAAAATTTGTGCTGAGTAAATTTTTTGCTAGCTAGATTCACTTAATATGGAATTCGACTGTTCTTTTATTAATATTTCAGGCCCCATAATATACACTGATAATTAATTACATAATAACATTATAATTAATATTATGATTGTGTTATAAAGACTTGAAGAAATGCGATTCGAATTAACATTACTTTCAGATGAAAAAAAAATATCCAAAGAGACCTTTTGAATTGTGTCAAAATAATAAGAAAATCTTTAATCATTTTAATACAAATTAAATTGAAAATTAAAAATTTAGAGGTTTTTTAATGTTAGTATTAGTAAATATTTGTACAAAGAAAATTCCAGACTAAAAATACTTGAGAAATACACTATTACATATTATTGAATTTAGCTAGTACTTTAGTAAAGTACAATTTTTGAAAAACTTTTACGAATAATAGGGTATACGAAAAGAAAGTTAAGTTACTTTAATTTTTTTTTTTCGTTACAATTAAGTTTTAATTTCATTTTGTTTTTATTACTTTAATTTAACTTCCTCTTTGTTTCACAACATTAAACATACATTCAAAATATTCACTGCATTTACAAAGCTTTGTTTTAATTTGAGCAAAATAATTATTGTTTAATTTGTGTTTGTGCAATAAATATTTTGTTCAAATTACATTTAATTTAAACACTATTTAATTGTTGTCAGAAGTGGTCTGCGGTTATATCGATTCAAAAATATTGTAAAATGTTATTTTTGTGTAACTTCAAAAATTTTCTTCATCAGAACATTAATTAACTCAGATTCAATTCAATACTCAGGCTGCTTTTCAACACTACATTTTATCTAAATGGGATCATGGGATTTTTTTTTATTTTTATTTATAATTTACTTACTAAAGCTATCAAAAAATACTAAGAACTATTTTCAACAAATTTATAATATTTCTGTACGAAGTTATCACATTGAAAAAAGTCAACAAATAAATTCCCATGATTCATATCATGTATAGTCATTTCAAATCTCATTGTGACACCACAAATAAATTAAAATATTTTTTTTCAACTATTACTCTCACACAAAACTTCACATCAATTGTTCAATAATAATAATCACACATTGTTAATTTAAATAATCATAAGTTGAAATTGGACTATAACTTAAACTTTCCATAAGATCTATGTTAGAATAAACCATTATTCAAAAATATAACTTAAAGAAACACTGTAAAGTCGAATTTGAAATGACAAATTAATCAAAAATAGATCTTGTGGTAATCAAGTCGAGTTTCAATTTCAATATATTTTTGCACTATTGTGTGAGCTTGCATGCTATATGTTTTGCGCATGTTTTAGTGGTTTCGTTCAAAAGGCCAGATAGAGTAAATAAAGATCAAGCGATCACTGAAACGCCTTTAAACCGACCGGCTAGGAAACGGAAAAAGCCGGGTGATAGTAAGTACTGCTATAATAAGCTTAATGAAGTGAAAATATTTTTTTGAAGCACAACATTTAAAACAAAAAAATATAGTAAAGGCAATTTCAAATTTTGTGAAGTAAGAATTATTGCTCAACTAAATTTTTTCACTTCTTTACTGTATTTTCTATTTTTATTGAGCTTTGACAATATCTTTTGTTTCTTTTAAACTATAAAATTACTGTTGCCCCATAAAGGATTACCTACATCACATAAAAAGTTAAATTAGTAAAAATATCTCATGTCGTCGTGAATAAAATTTAAATAAAACAAAAAATAATTTCAAAGCAAATTCCCTGAACTTATTTCAAAAACATTCTTCAATTGGACCAACCAATTTTTTTATTGCTATTTAACTTCCTGTTCTTAATCTTGATATTGTTCTACCACCAGGCCCACCTACGAATGGCGTAGATAATACTGCGAACGGCAATCTCGGAGCTGACAACCCTGGACTCTACGAGAACCTGCCGTTCCACGGTTTACAACAACCACCGAATAAGGTATTTAATATATTTTGGATAATGCTTGGATAAGATGTCATTGATGGGTCAAAGATAACTGTTTTAAAATTAGGAGGAAAAATTATGTTATGACTTATGACATACAATAAAAATATTATGACGGTGTTTACATTTTTTGTATTCAAATATTGCAATCTTACAGCTTATCTTATCTACACAAAGACATCTTGTCCAATCAACCTCAATAACAAGTGTGTCCTAATTTCAATTTAATATTTTCTTTGCTTAACATTATAATTTGCATTTAATTTTGTTTGTTTTTGTTTTTCCATGTTATGTTGCATGCGTTAGCCCGTGCAAGCAATTCAACCGCGAGTTATAGATAGGGCCAAACCTGTTAAGGACATTGAGACCCTACAGAAACAGTTGACGACCAACCCATCCTTTACGCCAAGGGTAGTATGTCCACCCTTCGTCCAAAATGCCATGTATACGGCACCAGGAACAGCCCAGTACCAATATGGAATCCCAATGATCACTCCACTGCAACAAATGTATCCAGTGCACCAAGTGTTATTAAATCCGTATTTACCAGCAATGCAGACGTCTTACCTAAAGCAATTCCCCACTATTGACGAGGAAAGAGAATTGGATAGGAAATTTTCATCTTTGAATACTAGAGCATCAAAAAAACCAACAAGGTTTCAATCTATGAGAATCGTCAGAAAACGGAACATAGAAAGGTTTTATCCTAACACTGAATACGGTGAAAATTTCAATGAAATTAATAATAACAAATCGGACACTGAAAGAGAAAGTGAAGATAATTTGTACGAAAACTGTCCTAATAACAGCGATATTCCACAAGATAATTACGAAAATTTAACTGATTCGATACAAATCTGCGAAATTGACGAAGGGAATTTCTCGAGCAGTTCTCTTCCGAGACCAGTTCCAGCACCAAGAACAAAAATATCGCCAATAACATCACCAGTGAAGAAAGACCACGTCTACGTGAACTTGTCAATGCCATTGATAAACACGAAGTATTCTAGGTCATTCGATACAATTGATGGACCAATCAGACCATCAAGATCAGCCGTGGAACTATCCAGCGAAAATACTGATCAAAACACTGATGATGATGATGATGATAATGATATAGTAGATACAAAACCAAATATAATAGGTGCAACACCAAAGAAAAATCTATCAGTAATACTACCATCTTCCTCGCTAGTTAAATCCGTGGTGGATCAACTGAACGAGCAAGGAATCAATAAAGTGGGGTTACCACCACGACAAGTCATTACGCCAAATAAAACGCTACAGATACCAAAGTTGGCTGAGAAACCAGTGCCAAAGAGAAGCGTCGTACGCCGGAGTCAGTCAGTACAAAATAAACTATCTGTGGATTTAGAAAATGGTCAGGTATAATGCTTTCTCGCGTTCTTTTTATTTGCCAGTAGTTTAGCTGTACATTATTAGATTTAAAACTTCGATGGATACCTAGATATAAAATTATACCAGATAAACATAATAAAAATACAACCAACCAACTATTCAAATTCAGTGTAAAAGTTGTCGTATTATGATTTTTCTCTGAGTCACATAATAGTTCCGATTTTCGAAATTGATATCAAATTAAAATGTATAGGATATAATATATGCATGTTTTGTGCATAACAAACTAACACTAACCCTCTGCTTCTTTACAGAATACTAACCTACTCCAACAGCAGTATATACAGAAACGAAATCACTTTAGTAATTTAAGCTCAAAAGGGAAAAATAAAAAGAATTTTCAGATACCTTTACAAAAGCACCACAGCTTCTGCTACTTCCAACCGATCAGAGTAGACAAGAGGATGCCCATCGACCACGAGAGGTCCTACAACAACACGATAGGACCCATGATATATCAACCTACAGATCCTCAATACTACACGAAAACATTGAACAGAACGCGCGAGAAAAACTCACAGAAATTGAATCGACTAAAAAAATCTGAAAGCCTAAGAGAAAAATTATCTTGCGTTGGTGTATACGATAACTACGAAAGACCAGATTATCCTGAACCAGAATATAGTGAAAATGAACGTAAATCGTACCTACAACTGCTGAAAGGCAACTACATATCGAATTCATCCCGAAATTTGAACCCAGACTTTTCAAATTGCAACGCCAATGAGAAACCTAAACATAAGAAACTAGTATACGCTGATTTAGCATTAGGGAATCATAATATGAAATTTAAGAATACTGTCAATTCTAATAGACATTTATACGATACATATACTATAGGTAGTGATACTAACAAAGATGATAGTTATAAGAATGTTTCGAGTCAAAGGAAGGGGAGTAGTCAACAGAGAAGTGACTATGCCACTTTGAAATTTAATGAGATTGATGTTTGAGGTAAGCATATTTTTAAAAATAATATAGGCCCCATTAGAACTATTAGAATTTTATTGAAACTGTTTTTAAAAATACAGATACCCATTAACTACTATAGCAAAAAAATATACTTTATTGCAAGACAATTATCATTAATTTAAAAACTGAGAAATCATTACATCAAAATAAGAGGTACAGTTGGATTATTTTCATAATTAAATGCATACTGGCACTACAGAAGCTCATTTATTTTTTAGTTCATCAAAAAAAAATTATAAAAAATGGTAATATGTGATAACTTACACGCACGCTTCCCAAGTTGGCACTTAATATTTTTAGTGTAACTTAATAAGCATGTAATGCAGTGTTGTGACGTTTTTATTTTTCTTTCTAGGCCCGCTTTTCCAAGAGTGACACGTACATATTTTAAAAGGTAATATTTTTTCAAAATTTTCAAAATTAACTAAATTATAAGCTTCTTAATCATTTAAAATTCTGGCATAGTTCATTATAAAAATTGGTATTTATAACACATTTTATCAGATTCTATTCGAGTTTTCTTTAAACCTTTTCAATTGACGCGGGAGCAATTAATATTTTATTAATGTGTGTAAATAATGCATATTACCATTTTTTGTAAAGTAATCTATAATATTTATTTATATTCACTGACATTTCATTTTTTGTACATTTATTTTACCAGCCCAAGCTACACGGTAAATTCAACAAACAATCAACAATTGGTCTGTCTTATTCGTCCTAATCAAGTTTTTATAATTTTAATCTTTTCAACCTTAGTAATACATGAAAACCACAGCTTAACTTTAAAGTTCTATATTTTTTTTTCAAATTTTCTAATTATTTTCCCAATCTCCAGCCATTCAGGCCAGAAGACCAGTTTATCTACGCCGACGCCGATCTCAAAGACTACGGGCCGATCAACTACAAGGCGGCTTCGATATACGCTCAAATGAAGAAAGTAAAAGAACAACAGAAATTACAAGAAATATACGAAAAAGAAAATCCGGAAAGCGAAATGTTGTAGATGTCGAAAATCTCAGGATTTTTCAGTTCAAAAAAAATTTGTAGGAGTTTTTTTAGAGATGCTCGTTTTTTGGTGGCATTATTAGTGCTGCTCAACGATTTTCACGATTTTTTGATTAAGATATGGTGCTTGTCATATTATGGTTTTTTTTATTTACCAAAATTGACTAATTGAGCTATCCTTTAAATTTTACTCAGCAGTTAATAAAATAAACGTATTAATTATTTTATTTATGTTATAACATTTAACTGATTTAAGTATTTTTAAATATCGAAAAATAGAGATTTTCGACAACTAAACTCTCTAACTTTTACTCGAAACGTTGTGTAATTAAATTGTTAATTAATTAATTAAAACCCCGTGTAATTAAATTTGTGTACAGTTAATTTAATTAGAAAGAATAGAGGAAAATAAATATGTAAATAAAATTTGTAAATGAAAAATTTAATTAGAGTTTCAGTTATTTTATTCGGATTCTCTCGATTCGAACTCGTCAAATGTTTTGAACTTTAATCGTACTTTTAATTTTATTTGTGATGATTATTTAACTACAATATAAAAAAAATAATTACTCCTTTTTTGCTTGTATAAAACCAGATTTGTAGATAAAGTATCCGTCCAAACGGGAATGAATAGATTAATAGCAAAACAATATTTTATTATTATTAAACTGAAATAGTCTGTTAAAGTCTCAGATGATAGCTAAAAACTTTGCTAAACTATTTTGAGCATTTTCGTTTGTTGTCAGATCAAATACAAAAAAACATTGAAAATTTTTAAATGTTCGACGAAAAAAGTTTTTGTTAAAATTTTAACTTTCATTTTTGCCTTATTGATTTTATTTTCGGAAGTCAACGTAAGCGGCCCGTAATCAAATCGGCATTTATTTATTATTTATTTTTTACACCGAATTTATTTACTGTTTGACAACGAAAAACACGAATTTTATTAATTTTTAAGTAATTTATTTTTTGTATTCATTGTGGTAAATGTTTACTTTGCTTTTTTAGTTATTATATTAATAATGTGATAACAATTCGGGCATGTACATGTAAGAAAATTTATTAAAATTTTAATTGTATTTTAACAATTTGAGATAATCTTGACCCCAAGTCTCAGTTTTAATTTCCTAGTATGATCAAAAGCGCCGAGAGTGTTGCATTCATTTAATTTTTAATTATTTCGTATAATTAATTGTTGATTTTTTGTCTTAAATGTCTTACTAATGTAAATATTGTAGGAAAATAATCTTGAAATATTTTTGCATTTTTTATTGTTTTAAAAAAATAATTGTTTTTCTAATGGTGACATTGCGTTTTAATTTTCAATTTATAAAATAAAATTGAATGATAATTAAAATTTTCTCTTAAAAAGTTAACGCATTTTTTCATTTTATTTCAATCTTACTGTAAAATAACGGAACAACTTAATTAAGTAATAATTGAAGATACTTTAAAAAGAAACAAAATGTAAATAATAAATTAATTTAATTAATGAAATTGTTATATTATTGTCAGAATAGTGTTAATAAATAAAAAAATAATGGTTTTTAATATTTCTTGTTTTATTTACTTTAAGACCTCCAGATGATTCCTTTTTTACCCTATGCAGAAAATTGTTAATTTAATTCTAATACTATAGTGGCATTTTGATTCATTTGGATTAAAAAATAATAATGATAATAGATTTTTGTATAGTATTTTTACTTTTTTTTTTTGTAAATTATTTTTTTAACTTTTATAAAAAAAATAAGATAATAAATGAATATAGACATAATAATAATATGACAGTATAATATTTTAATAATATTATATTTTACTTGATATTAAATCAATAGTTAAAACAAAAAAAAACAACATCAATAATGTTAGTAAAAAAGTTTATTAATACACTAAATTATTACATTCCAATTACTAATATTATTAGACATTTTTCTAATAATAAAACTTACTTATCACAGCCATTTTTTGATGAATTACATAATTCAAAGTCAGATTTTTAAAATATTTCAATTTTATACTTTTAATCTTTAAAATAAAATGAAATTAAAATCAGAATCTCACTTTGAAATCTTAATATCACAATCAAATACATATTTTTTATGGATATTTTTTATAAAGATGATTATTAATTAAAATTAAATATGGATAATAACATAATTTTCTGTTAATAATTATCATTGGTATATTGTATTTGTATTATTGGTAGATTTAATGAAATTATTTTTAAGACAAAAACTGATGTTATTTTTTTAAATTCAACGATTCGACGATAATTATTTTTTCAAATATACTATAAAAACGTTAAAGGTATCATTAATCTGGACATACCATAGACAATTTCGTTCTTTATGGCACAAATCATAATTTCTCTTGCATTTAATAACATGGTACTATATTAATTAGAATTAAATCTATTATTTAATTTGTCTAGTCCAAAAATACAATAATATTATTTAAGAAAAAATGAACTATTTACATTTTATAGCATTAAATTTAGATGATTTTAAAGTCTATAATATATAATTAGAATATCATATCTTAAGAATAACCTATATTTAGATAGCGTTCCTATTCAAGCTTAAATATTTTAAATCTTTCTCTCTTTTTTGGACAATGAAGTGTTTTGTCTCTAACCAATTCATGGTACGCTTCAAACTTCGTCAGTGTTCACAAATTCTTAATTGCTATTTCATAGCATTAAACAAGTAATTCCAAATTTCGTTTATATATCACAGATCATGCACCATTTTTTTAGTTTTTGATACAGTGGTGGATTAATTAATTTGTTGAAATGAAATGAAATACTATATTTTCAACATTGATGATAATAACATGCTCATTCTTGTTGACGTCAAGAATTGAAAGCTACCACCAGTTCGGACACAAAAAGAAACTCAGCGGGCATGTCTTTTTTGTTTTATTATTATGAGCATTTTTTTTGATGGTGGTAGAAAACTACATTTGGCTAAATGGTAGTAGTAGTAAGCTGTATGTTACTAGTTGGCTATAATAGGCCATATTACGTTAATAGGCTATACAGGGTCTTAAAATCCGATGAAACAATACTTTCACAGCAAATAGTATACTTGATGTAGAAGCCATCCACCAAGTCTGAGTTTTCTAGGCATAATAAATCCTAAGTTATAACTAATCAAAACTACGTGTTAATTAGTGCGTGATCAACCCTAACGTACTGACCTACAGACACCAACAGCTAAAGACTTAAGCCGGCTAGTCACCTCCTGTATCATAGAACATTGTAATAATACACGGGACAAAAATCACATTCTAAACAGGATACATGCGCCTGTGTTCGTGAAAATAGATATAGCACGCTGAATGTAGGTCAGGGTAGGGTTGTCAAAAAAATACAAAATAATACTTTTTCAACTTTGTATGGGAAAATAAAGTAACTATCTCCGTTTCAAAAGTATTGTTTCACCGGGCACCAACACCCTGTATAATTCTATAGTGAGCTATAAGGTTGTTAGGCTATATGATAGTAGGCTATATTAGGCTAAAAAGGCAGTATTTGCCGACTCTAAAATTATATAAATAATGAACAACCAAATTTACATTACATACAATAAGCCATGGAGATCTGAGTAAAAATAGTGAGACCAAACTTGCCACTAAAAATCCATCACTGTTTGGACAAAAGCTTGGGATAGTCGTTAGATTACAGCCCTCGTCCGAAGTAGATGAAATCTGAGCAGTATCTCCTCGCTTCTAAGTCCGTGGTGGAACAACAGCTCTCATTGGCGATTTTGGACTTTGTTAGTTTGGCACAACGCTGGCATAGGTCCACTAATTCATCCTGAAAAATAAAATAGTAGATTTAGTAACAGTACGACAGGAACACAACGAATTAAGTATTTTAATTTAATTTTACAAGCTTTATATTATTTATATAACTTGCACTGGATCTAACTAAGTTCGGGTGGAATCTTGCGAGTTGAATTTGACCAATATTTGCATAATATGTATATCGTGTGACAATACAATAATATGGAGCTGATCTGATGATGGATTCGGAAAGTGACGATATGAACTCCTGTACTAAACAAGATAGATCTGTCGTGTTTGGGCTCGTTTTACTTGTATAAGCTAGCACTCTACTGATACATGATGAGATTATTGAGAGAATTTTAAAAGCTTGTATTTAAAAAGTTTTCTTTATACTTAACCAATTAAAATTTTTGAAGTTCGATACGATTTGATCTTTAGTAGATTCCTATCTACTGGTGCGAGAGGTGCGATTTTATAAAAAAATACTTGTTTTAAGCAATTATTTTATAGTTGATAGCTCTTAACTTTTTAAGAACAGTTAAAATGTCGCGATAATTAACTTACATCATTACTACAATCAGATGTTTCTCTATAGACAGTGCTGGTCGCAGCCAACCTCGGAGGACTAGCAGTTACCTTGACCAACACGATGGTCACCAACATCATCCAAATTAAGTAGTTTTTCTGAAAACAAAAAGGTTTAATAAGTGAAAACTTATAACGTAATGCTTAGAATGAGGTTAGATCGTCTTCTATTTTGGATTTTTGGTAATCATTCGAAAATTTTGTACAAATTGATGACCGAACACACGCACCTAGTGTGTTTTCGCGTTAATTTTTGTTAGATGAACCGATTTCGATGACTCTTTTTTGTTTCAAAGGCTTATAACACTGACGTAGTTTTATTAAATACCATGAAGATTTGGAAATTAGTTTTTTACTTATTTTTTAAATATGAGGGTCGATCGTTTCCTTCTTTCATTATTGAACCGATTTATATCACTTAATATTATTAGAAAACTGGCGTTTGTTATGGTTTTATGACGACACTAAAACTAATATAGCAACAAAGAGGGTTTTCCTACTGGAAAAAAACATGCTTGAAAATCTGAGATTATGTACAAAGATAACATATAATCTGTCTTATCAATACACTCATCGTGAGATAATAATATAATGATATAATATAAAGATATAAACTGTGATTGTTATTGGCGGATTTCTCAAAATGTAAATGATAAAATTAAGAGGGAGTAGCCATCATAATTGCCTATTGTGAATCTTCGAAGAGTTTTTTCCAATACGTATGCAGGTAGGTTCCTCAAATGTTCCCTTAACACGTTCAATGTGAGACCAATTTTTGCAAATTCACCTTTCGCTGCGACAAGAGGTTGTTATCGACCCGGATGTAAGGGCAACACGCGGTCTTTTAGACCCCATTTCTTTACCAAAATTGTGCTCTTCGCACCGCAGGGAAGATGCAAAAGGGATCATTTAGGCCTCATTTGGCTGCGAACGTGTTAATTGGGAACTACACTTAAATTGCTTTCATGCATTTTCAACAGGTTCTTACCACGATATTTAATTACGTACCAAGGATGGTTAAAGAAACTATCGAGATTTCAAGACATAGCACTTTTAACAGGGGTGACGGCTTCAGATTATGGAGTATGTGGAATCCAGTGCTGAACACAACAGTCACTAAGAGTTCATGCTCAGAGAGTCTTGTAGATACAGTGAGTGTGGTGTGTCGTGATGTGAGTTCGAGTTCCAGTGGTACTACCCAAAAGCGAACGAGAAAGAGGGTAGACAGTTTGTTTTCTCTTAAATCGACCCGCAGTATCCAGTCTTCTCGTGATCATGACGTTTACAACAACGTTGAAATATCGAGACCACTCAATTAATTAAATATCGTGGTAAGAACCCGTTGAAAATGCATGAAAGTATTACACTTAAATTGATTTGTTTACCTATGCCATGTGTGTGACAGTAGCAAAAGTTGAGCACGGCAGGACAATGATATTCTACATATAAACCTTCCTCTTCAATCGCTAATCTATTAGAAGTGACTTTGTTTTATATTATGAAGTGACTTCGTAGGATAGTACCTACTTAGTTACACTCAGTCAAATTTATCTATTAAATCTACTTATCTAACACCATGACTCATTATTATATATGATAAAACGTGCTTCATTGAAATTTTCAAATTTTTATCTCCAAATATTGTTACAGCCTCACAAAATGATGATCTAATCTTCTTTTTACTATATTTTAACAACTCCAAAAAAGTTATTTCTTTAAGAGCTTCAATATATTTTAAGTTTTGAAGTTTTGAGGTATCAAGTTGTATTTTTTTAGTGATGGCATTCATAGCTTTGGTTTTGTTTGACCGATTTCTTTTCTCGTGGTCATCGTCGTCTCTTAATTTTATTATAAAAAAAAATCAAAACGAAGCTTTGAAATAAATATCTAAGTACATAAATACTTATTGGAACGAAGTTCCTTATCGAAAGGAGGCTAGACGGAAATTCTTATGAAAAAGTTGTCACGACACTTTTTTTTTGTTTTATATGATTATCGCTAGATGGCGCTGTGATTTAGACTTAACTTGAATTAATTTTCGCTCTATAGCGATAAAACATACTCTAGTACACACGCAACTAAAACAAAACACTATATTTAGGTTATTAGTTACTACAGATTACGATAATATGAATGATTTGTTTATTTATATTTATTTACGAACGTCAATGCGTATTGTTTTCTTGTTAAATAGAACGAGCGACACGGGCCACTTATTTAGTATAAAACATTCACAAATTAGTTATGTAGAAGTAAAACTTTTTACAAGCTTTATATTAACTTGCATTGGATGTAACTATGTAAATTCAGGTACAATCTTGCAAGTTAAATTTGACAATCTTCCTGGTTTCCGATAGAGCTTACATTTTGCACGCAGATGTATATCGCGTGACAATGCTATAATATGACAAAATGGCGCTGATCTGATGATGGATTCGGGTGGTCTTTTTTTTTCAGTTGGAAGAAATCACCGTATGTTGGAGTTGAACCTCACTAAAACCTCCAACCGCTCACACTCAGCGTCCGAACTCCGGCTGAGGCCAGAACCCAGCACGGGGTTATGAGGGACGGTGCGACGCGTTATGCGCTCGGCACTCTTTCCCGTCGCGCCGTCCTATTCGGATAGTCATAGGAACTCTTATGCTAAACAAGACAGACCCGTCGTGCTTGTGAAATCATTTTTCAAAAATTTTCAAAAATGTATTCATTGTAGCTTAAAGAGAATTTGTAAAACATTTAATGTTTGTAGGTAATTTAACACTATTTTGTACTGTGTTATTTGGTACTGTATCTAGTAATATTAAATCGATGGATTTGTAAGATTTTCTTCTGTTTAGTATTATTCTATGTACTAGTAGTATTGACAGATAGCAACTTATCTATTGTTTACTTGTAGTAAATAAACGTATTTGGTAGTACGAAAATGTAGCGCCAAAAATGCCGGTATGACATGTGGTATTAGGAATAGGTATACCAGTCAAACATTGGCTGCATTGTTTCGTGTAATACTAGTATAAGTTAGGCTATACTGATATTACCTTATATTTTTTTTACATTTTTATAGGTACCTAATACATCAGAATAACACATAGGCTACATTTTGAGGCATTAGGTGGCGCCACAATCAAGCATAACAACATTTACCGGAATTAACAACTAATAAAGATTATTTTCTCTCATTATCTCTTTATTATACGTAATTACTAACTAATGATAGTACTAACTGATAGTAAGTTGTCCTTCATCAACCGATCTATTGCAATAAAAATAACCTAATTAAACACTATCTCAAACGATATAGATATGACAATTTCTTAATAATTATCGAATTATAACTAAATTTGATCTGACAGTGTGATAAGTCCCATAATTATTATAATACATGTACATATGGGTTTTCACATTTATTGATCTTTATCTAACTGTCTTTCAAAGTTCCGGTTATCTGTTAATATATAATGAAACGTAACAGATGTTTAAAGTGCGATAATATGGGAATAATATCAAAGTAATTAGCTTCGATCAAATGTACTAGATAGGTACACTATCAGAGCACCAAGTACATTGCCGAAAAGAAAACAATACCTTCCTTCTGTACTATACTGTAATCATTAATGCGTTCGCTCCTAAACCAATTTTTGTAAACTTACGAGGTCGTATCGGCCCGCATGACCACGGACCGCCAGGGCAACAGGATCTATTAGACCTCCTTTAACTATGTTATACTCTTCGCGCGGCAGGAAAGTTAATGTTTTTCCTTGCCGTAGGTACCGCAGTAGGATCATTTAAGCCTCATTTAGCAGCGAGTCTTA
This sequence comes from Trilocha varians, assembly GCA_030269945.2. Taxonomy (NCBI): domain Eukaryota; kingdom Metazoa; phylum Arthropoda; class Insecta; order Lepidoptera; family Bombycidae; genus Trilocha; species Trilocha varians. The sequence goes on from AP028279.1 coordinate 556,230, forward strand.
AATGTTTTTTCTTTCTTTCTTCTACAAATTTAATATCGGAACGAGACCTGGGAAGTTGTTTTTACAAGCTTTATATTAACTTGCACTGGATGTAACTATGAAAGTTCGGGTGGAATCTTGGAAGCTAAATTTGACAAACTTCAGTTCCCGATTGAGCTGACATTTTGCACGCAGCTGATGATGTATATACAATGCAATAACAAAATGGCGCTAATCTGATGATGGATTCGGAAGGTAGTCATAGGAACTCTTGTGATTAACAACATAGACCCGTCGTATTTGGGCTCGTATTAGCTAGCACTCTACTGCTACATGATATCCAGGATCTTAAAAGCTTGTATTTAAAATAAATTATTGACTACCTAACTGTCAAGAGTTTTATTAGAGACACTATTTTTAACGCGTTATTTGGAACTAAGTTATCAGTTGTATTATTTGAAGGGAGGCCTCAAAATAACACTATCTTGTACAGTTGAAATGAAGTTGTCAGATGTCGGAAGAAATCGTATTTTATAAATATTGGGTTTTCCGTCTTCGCGACATTATTTTGTTAACATAATACATTAAATATACATTTTCATTAATATCAACAATTTTGACTAACTTTCCATAATCTTATTTATAAAATTGTCGTGTCAGAATGTTAGTTACCATAAGTAGGTAATTATTTATTTATTTATTTGGGAAGCGAACAGAACAATATAACAGATAAAAAACAAAATTACAAAAACACTAACCAAAAAAGTTTCCACTTATAAATTATACAAAATATTACTCCACTGAGAGGACTAGACCGATTTTCAGGAAATTTTATATGCATATTCAGTAGGTCTGATAATCGGATACTATCTATTTTATACCCCTGAGTGATAAGGGTTGTTTACCCTTAATATATTTTTTAATTTTAGGACTATTGTTTGTTTTTTTTATAATGTGGCATTAAAAATACATACATCTCTAATTTTTTATCCTTTTATCACCAACCCCTATTATTTAATAGCCATTAGAGTATTTTTGGTGATATATAGTATGCACGCAGACGACGACGCGGGCAGCAGCTAATATTATTTTAAAAATATTATTTCAAAAGGACTGTTTTTTTTTTAATAATTTTCTTTTAACATCGCGGTTATATACGTCACTTATTTGAAGTGATTGGTATTCTCGCAATAAGGTGATCGCTCATTTAACGAAAATCGTGGTAAAAATCCGTATAGTTTGTAAATAATTTATAAACCAAGCGGTACCTTCATTGCACTGTTAATCATACAAGTATGCTCGGTTGAGTAAATTTGGAATTTAACGCCTCGATCCAATCCTTTCGGACGATGTACGAACTACCTTTAAGGACTTTCGTCAAGCTTCGTTTGAAGAAGGACAAGTAATAGCGATCGGGAAACTCCGAAGAGAGCTATTTCCATAGCCGGATGGTGCGTGGCAAAAAATAATTATTGAAACGGACCTTGGATTGACTCTAGTTCCATATAGTAGGGATGAACTCTACCTCGATGCCGAGTGAGACAATGATAGAAAAGAGATGTTGGAATAATCTCTGAATAGGTAAGTAAACATGACAACATAAAATATATAGAATGGTGCTATGTTATTATGTCGGAGTAGTTTGATATAAACTAATTACTATTTACATCAATAATAACAGAGGAAATTATTATTAATTGATTTTGCCTCTTTAAGAACAAGTCATTTTACAATTGATACAATATTTTAAGGTTATATAGTCTACTTATAATATTAGCTATGTAAATTCATTTAACAAATAAAATTAAATAAATATTTATTCAATAAAAACACCGAAAATTCTTGTGTAATGATAATAAAGTTTATACTATAAATGGAATAATACATACCGAAACAAAGTGGGCAGCCATTTTGATTTTTTTTAGATTATATTCACGATTGTATATTATTATTTTTGTATATTATTATATGTAGTGTGCACTGCGGTGTCTTGAAAACTAATGATTCTTGACAGTAACGAGTGAGCTTAAATAGTATAAGATAAATAAAATATATAAATAATGGATGTAACGGAATCTTTTTGTAAAGATGTAAGATAAATGAAGGATTATTGATATATTTTTGAAGAATATTTAATTTTCTCGTTTGAGTAATTGCTTAAAGTTATAAAATTTGGAAAAGAACATTAAATTTGAATAGTAATTCTGGTGACATTAATGTAAATGGATATTGTATAAAAATGTTATGTTATTCCACGTAAATGGAAATTATATGTAACATTTTTGTGTTTATAAAAAGTTACAAATTTTGCGTTTTTCGTTAAAATATATTTTGAGACTACTTAGAAATTTTAGTAGTTGTGGAATATGTATACACACGAGAGCCATGTCGAATGATGAATTTAAAAGTAGATGTATGTAAGAGGAGATGAAGGCCGAAGTAAAGATGGTCTGACTGTGTGAAGGACGATATGATGGTTTGTAGTGTGACAGATGTATGTAAAGATAGAAAGGAGTGGAGAGAGAAGACATATTATGTTATCCCATCTAAATAGGATAAAGTATAGCGAAAGTCAGTATATTTCACAAGGACTTACGTAAAGAAAGTTTCTTCATATCATTTTATCTTCTAGTAAACTCCAATGATTTTCGTTATCAATGTAGTAATAAAATCTTCAAGATATGTATGTGTTACACTTGTAGACTAAAGATCTAGCGTAGGGAGGTATAATGCTAGTTTATGTGATGACTGACATCGCTACAATCAATCCTGCACCGTTTCAATGCAGTGATATTCCGCATCTCTCATCAGGTCATCGAGACTATCAAATATTGTTACTTGCACTAGGGTCAACAAATCTGTCTTTTAATTACATTTTGAACATAAAAATATCTGGAACCTTTGACACTCGTATAAAACGACTTGACAAGAAGTGATCGTGTCGGTGAGCCTATAAGCAATTTTTTTTGAAATTTTCAGCAAAACGAAATTAAATCGACTTATGAAAGATTGTCACCTAACAGGAGATTCATATTTGTTTTCGATACAAAGTGAAATCGACTTAAATTGTTAGAGGAAGTCAGGAACAAAAGTTAAGTTACGCGGATTGCAAGTCAGCAGAACAACTCATGTCGGCCCAGGTTACTCGTGGCAACATTGTAATCATACGAGTAGTAGACCAAAGATCAAATCCTATTTATTACTTATTACGGAAATAATTATATTAATAATTATTGTTTTGTCTACAGTACCTGTTATGTCACTAATAAACTCCACGTTTATCCGGTTTAGATATATATGTACCAAGATTAGGTCACTTTTGCTCACCTCTATTTCTTTTTAAAATAAAAATTAAGCCCTCGCCCATGTGTAGTTGTGGCAAATCTATTGGTAACCTTGACCATATATTTTTGGAATGCGCCCTTAATGTGAATTGTCCCCCACTTTACATCTTACTAATTAATACTAACACTCCGTTCCCAATCAATATGAATTATCTTTAACATTTCCTAACCGTAAAGTAGTATACGCCTTGCATGAATTTATCTCACGTAACAACATTAAACTATAAAATATTTACAACTACTCAAAATCCCGTTCCCCTTTATCTCGTTCACCATCACTGATATTCATTCTACGCGACATTGGCAGAGTCATTCTGTGTCGAAGAGACTCAAGCCAGAGAGAAAAAAAAAAAAAAATATATATGTACCATAGATTAATAGACAGTTACCTGCCATTTTACTTTTCTTGATATACTCTGTGCTCTCTTGTTAATGCATCACGCATTCATTATTGTTAGTAAATTCTCATGTTTCAATTAGGGTGCTCAACCCAATTAATAGCAAAGTCCAATTAATGACAACTTCCAAATTACAGTCAATGGAGACTATTTTTTTATTTCCGATGTTAATAAATAAATAGAACATATCTTCAGCTTTATAATAATATCACTTTCGATTGTTAATACATTCATTATAATGATAAAAAATTGATTAAAAACATCTAAAACTGTTCTAAATTTGAATTTCTACATACAAAATGTATGAACGTTGCTAATAACTGGGCCCGGGGTCACTTTTCAAAGAAACATGAATTTCTCTATAACAATGATATTTTTTTACAAAATATTTATGAAATCAGATACTTGATTAAACACCGATCCTACACGTGTAATGATCATGAACTAAATGCTGTAATTAATAAAGAAAACCCAAGTTCAAAATGGAAATCGCACTATGAGACGAGCATCTAGGTTGGTCACCCTAAATATATCTTCACAATCATAGTTTAATTTATCACTATTAGACCTCCTTTACTAAAACTTTCGTTGCCACACAAAAGGAACATTGCAGAAGGGATCATTTAGGTCTCGTTTAGCAACGAACGTGCTTATTTTTTTTTACAAATTTTAATTATTATTGCACAATAGTCTGGAGATGTTGCGAATGTTGGTTTTTGGACATTTTTTGGCATGCGAATGTTGATCTTTTCAACAAAAAGTTCAAGTTTTTTTATTGACTAAATTGTGAATGTTCACATAAGCGTATATTGAGCTGACAGTTTGCACGCAGATGTATGTATATCGCGTGACAATGTAATACTATGAGAAAATGGCGCTGATATGATGATGGATTCTTGTGCTAAACAATATAAACCCATGGTGTTTGGGCTCATTTTACAGCTACATGATATCCAGGATCTTAAAAACTTGTATTTAAAAGTTTTCTTTAAAATAAATTATTTCTCTCTTTGTTTTCATTAATTTACAGTTGTTATCGTCATTACGATGATATTATGTTAAATTGAATATGGTATATCAGCACTGTATCCATGATGATATGTGATGATGAAGTATGCAGGTGTTGATATTTTTCATCACCCTGACCTGTTACTTCCGATAACATATTATTTATTATTATAGTTACTATATTTACTAAACACGTCAACATTTACACATGCGGATACAAGGAAATAAGAAGTATTTGATCGAACAAAATATTCAAATTTGTATTTTATAAAGTCATCCTTTAGTCAATAACCTTAAAGATATTTAATAATTTAATATCTACATTGAAAGTTGATGTTTTATGTCAGAGAAGAAGTTCCGCAGGTCAGTGAGTTTTCTACAGAAAAGTAAATATCCCAATATTTTGAAATGTTAAAGTTTATAGGTCAGCTATTTGAAATACCTCAGTATTGATAAAATAACGTGAAGAAAACAAACAAACATGAGTCACGCTTGTTGTTGTGAAGATATGAAATAATTTCTCTGGACGTTTGACCTCTCATCTAGACTCCTATACTACACTACTATAGACACAGTCCTCTGCAGCTCTGTACTGATTACTCTTCTCGTACACAAACAGACACAGATCCGACCTACATCTAGCCGAGAGTCCTATACTACACTACTATAGACACAGTCCTCTGCAGCTCTGTACTGATTACTCTTCTCGTACACAAACAGACACAGATCCGACCTACATCTAGCCGAGAGTCCTATACTACACTACTATAGACACAGTCCTCTGCAGCTCTGTACTGATTACTCTTCTCGTACACAAACAGACACAGATCCGACCTACATCTAGCCGAGAGTCCTATACTACACTACTATAGACACAGTCCTCTGCAGCTCTGTACTGATTACTCTTCTCGTACACAAACAGACACAGATCCGACCTACATCTAGCCGAGAGTCCTATACTACACTACTATAGACACAGTCCTCTGCAGCTCTGTACTGATTACTCTTCTCGTACACAAACAGACACAGATCCGACCTACATCTAGCCGAGAGTCCTATACTACACTACTATAGACACAGTCCTCTGCAGCTCTGTACTGATTACTCTTCTCGTACACAAACAGACACAGATCCGACCTACATCTAGCCGAGAGTCCTATACTACACTACTATAGACACAGTCCTCTGCAGCTCTGTACTGATTACTCTTCTCGTACACAAACAGACAGATCCGACCTACATCTAGCCGAGAGTCCTATACCACACTACTATAGACACAGTCCTCTGCAGCTCTGTACTGATTAGGTACTCTTCTCGTACACAAACAGACACAGATCCGACCTACATCTAGCCGAGAGTCCTATACTACACTACTATAGACACAGTCCTCTGCAGCTCTGCACTGATTACTCTTCTTGTACACAAACAGACACAGATCCGACCTACATCTAGCCGAGAGTCCTATACTACACTACTATAGACACAGTCCTCTGCAGCTCTGTACTGATTAGGTACTCTTCTCGTACACAAATAGAAAAGGTCTTTCTCTCTGGCTCTCACTAGGTAGCAAACATAAGGAAAGTTGTTGTGTACCAAAGGTTCTCACTTGTTTTGAGGAAAATCTGTAGCTAATATCTTTATAATCTATTAAAATTGCAATCGAATATCTGCCTAATCTTTATGATAAGCGCATCTTCTTATGATACAGTGATAAAGAATTACGGTTTGCATGTTTTTTGATTATAGAAGGAAAAACCAAAGTAGTTATGAACTCGTATTGATGTATGTAGGTTAGTACATTTACTTGTATTTAGTGCTTGTAAAAAGTCTGTAACACTGTGAACTTACACTTTGATAATAAGATTAAGATTAAAAAATATTGAACTAAAATTTACAGTTTACAGATATCTCCACACTAGTATTGGGGTCCAGTTCAGTACACAATTGTAACTCTTTGGTTCTCAATAACAGTACAATCATCCTCCAAAAATCAGTCGCAATTCCTCCCAGCTCTGTTCACTTTGAAATCACGTCGACTACTGTATTTAAACGATAGTTCACACGCATGTTATACTTCCTTCAGAAATAAATCAGATGGCGCCACTAGTGTTTCCGTTTTCATAAAAAATAAAAATTGTTACCAAATTAAAAGAATTTAACAACACTTTTGCAAAAGAGTTATCTTGCGGAAACGCATCAGGTGATGTCACAACCGGATGTCTTTCCTTTAAATCAATGAGATAATTGTGGCGTAATACCCGCTCATATAAATAATTAAATAGAATTGGAGACAAGTCACCTAACACTAGGTCAAGCCTGTCTCGTGGAGTTCTTACTAATAATACATTTATCAGTCAAATTAACAGTTTGTATCGATACCAATCTTGAACATTGAAAGTCAACTATTCTATCATGTTCCGAAACTTTTTATTTGATTACTTGGGAAACAAACAGTCAAAAAAGAAAAAAAAGAAAAGTAAAAATAATGAATGTACGAAAAATGGAAAATGCAGAGATTAACAAAATTTCCTCAAATTATACATAATAATATAACAGGCGCTAACTCTGTACTTAATCCTTATCAATGTATTCATATAAATATACAAATAGGCTTATCTAATGCCACGGTTACATGTTGGCACGCCAACGTCGTCGTATTAATTATTTCGACGGGGGTTTTCTATGCATTAGCCGGCATTGAGATTTTATGATACACCGTTTGACAGTTGGCCTACCAATTGTCATTTACGCGCATTGGAACTTATTGAGCTAATATATTATTATAGCCTGAGAGCTAGTGGAAAATTTTGGGTAAGTATTTGAGGCAAGCTGAAAAGTTTGTACATAGTTCTCCTGACAGCATTACCGAGTTGGGGTATATCAATAGAACTATGTTCCAATATCTATCTACTCAACATTTGCCACTACCGGTGCCCCATCTTGTGTTGACGACTGCCGGTTCGGCGTCCGGGGCTGACGGAGCGAGACCTGAGCGTTGATCGCGTCCGCATCCTTTCACCTCGCCCAATCTCGTGCCGGGTTCTGTCCTCGGCCGGGACTCGGACGCTGAGCGTGAGCGGCAGGTTTTAGTGCGGTTCGACTCCCACATACTCCACTTGCGGGCGAGTGGAAGTCCGCCGATTTCCTCCTGTCACAAAAAAACTCTTGGGCCAAGAAACGCGGTATAAGAAAATTCGCAAGTATAGCTATAAATGAAAAAATAGAAAAAAAATCGTAATTTAGATAATAAAGTATTGTTATGTAAACACAAATTATTGAAACAGGATACTTAAATTGATATGATAAAGATCGGATGATGAGTGATAAAATAAAAAAAATAATGATCACACGTAAGCCGTGTTATTATTGATAATACAAGATATTGAACTTGTTTTAATAAATATTTTCCGATCCCGATAAAATAGTAATGAGACAGACAGACGGACAAAATTAATTTACTTTTAAAAAAAAAATATATTTTTTTTTTATTGCCATGTAGGCAGACGAGCCAACGGCCCACCTGATAGGAAGTGGTTACCGTCGCTCATGAACCTCTGCAAAGCCAGGGGACTCTGAGGGGTCTGTTAAGTTTATGTTTATTTTCCACATATTACACATAATAATTTATGAAGAAAATAAACACTCGTTTATAATAATAAAGAAAAATAAAAACATACCTAAACACACTTTCCTAACAATTTATAATTTTAAAGAACATTAACGTTTTATTGCACACAATAACAAGACAAACCTGCTGTAATCCAGTTTACTTTACATAATATATAGTGTTATTAATAATAATTAATAAAGAATATAATAATACAATAATAATAGATGTCTATTACTGGTCAATAACATTGTTTATAATATGAATCAATTATGTATTTTTCCAATCTGAAATTTCTTTTGTCATGTAGTGAGGAAGAGTTAACGGTTAACTAAAATTAGAAAAAAAATACTACTAGGTATAGCTACCACTGCTTTTGGAAGAAAGAATTGTAATTCCACCCAGTTGTACTGTCCACTGCTGAACTCAAGTCTCATCAGAAGAGGGGTTAGGTATAATTCACCACGCTTGCTCAATGCGGATTGGAGACTTCACATATCTTCAAAAGCTTTTAGAACCTGAATGGTTCACGATGTTCTTCTTCCCTGTTTTTAGCCAGTAGCGTTGTCATAAATAGCAAATATACTTTTTCAAATTAAGATTTAGAGGTACAAACCGGTGTGAACCCGCGATCTCCCGTACGGAAAGCAGGAACTTCAGCCCCAACACTACTTAACAGATCTATTCTTTCTTTCGCTATATCTTATCCCATTTAGATGGAGTCGGTGCAATATGTCTTCTCTCCACTCCTTTCTATCATTACATACATCATCAGTCACACAGTCAAACCATCATATCAGCCTTCACACAGTCAGAACATCTTTTCTTCGGCCTTCCTCTCCTCTTACATCCAGCTACTTTTCAATTCATAATTCGTCTTGTTACATGGCTCTCAAATCCACCCCATATAAACTTAATTATATAATCAATACATTTCATGATAAAAGAAATGATTTCCTCATGATTAATTCCTATCGACGTCCGGGATCAAGTATTTGAACTTTTAGATAATTTAACACCTAAGTTATTACAAAGTTATGAAAGATAAGCGAGTCATGTTTCCATCACCTTTTACTGATCTTTGATCTTTAATTAGTATTTGATAAACAATAATTTGAAGGCAACTTGATAGGAATTTCCTTAAATGGAAAACCACAATGTTTGAGTCATCTTCTTCTTCGGGAACTGGGAACGTCAATTCGCTACCCAACCGAATAAAGACGTAAAGTGCTGTAATAAATAGCTGTTTTTCGGTTTTTATTTTTTCCCACAAAACGAAATTTCTCGATTACCGCTTTATTCAGTTAGGGTAGCGAATCATCGCTCCATGACGAAAGTGGGGAGTTCTTTTTAAAACATTTTTTCCCCGATGTATTTTAATTTCGTTTTTAATTGAACATAATATTTTTGTAGATCTTTATTATTAAAATGCGCTGTATTGCATTTTTAGCAAAAATATATTATCTCCATAAAATATGAGACGGTTGAACAATGTAAACAAACAAGTTTCACATCTGTACCTACTCAATACTGGCTCCTGCCACAGACTTGGCAAAAGTAGACAAAGCAATTTTGATGCCAATCCCCATTTGAGTGGATACTAAACTTAACTTTGGTAATTTTAGCTGTACTTTGACGATAATATTGTGATGACGAACTTCAATATTTTTTACTAAAAAACTCAGAAGTCAATGAATTGTGTCAGTACGTCCAGACTGTTTGTCGTCTCACGTTATCAATATTAATTGAATTCACAATGACAACGAGATAGTGCGGTGAAAAGGTCACCAGGTAGATGTATTGTTTATTTATGTTTGTGTTTTATCGAGGTTTAAAATCCCTTATTGTTAGGCCACAGAATATGTACTGTAAAGAAGTAAAGATTATGTATACTAGGTAATTTGTTAATGATGATATTGAAGGTCGTTATAGTTGATGGTCATACGACCAGTAACAATATTATAACCAAATAATATGGTATAAAGTCTTAGTAAACCAACAAATGTCGCTGTATCACTTAGCAACGCCATCTATTGAGCAAATGTATAACTACAAATAATTTAGTACCAAACCTTACTAACAGATGTCGCTGTATCACTTAGCAACGCCATCTATTGAGCAAATGTATAACTACACGAATTTAGTTCCAGATCTTACTAACAGATGTCGCTGTATCACTTAGCAACGCCATCTATTGAGCAAATGTATAACTACAAATAATTTAGTTCCAGATCTTACTAACAGATGTCGCTGTATCACTTAGCAACGCCATCTATTGAGCAAATGTATAACTACACGAATTTAGTTCCAGATCTTACTAACAGATGTCGCTGTATCACTTAACAACGCCATCTATTGAGCAAATGTATAACTACACGAATTTAGTTCCAGATCTTACTAACAGATGTCGCTGTATCACTTAGCAACGCCATCTATTGAGCAAATGTATAACTACAAATAATTTAGTACCAAACCTTACTAACAGATGTCGCTGTATCACTTAGCAACGCCATCTATTGAGCAAATGTATAACTACACGAATTTAGTTTACAACCTCACTAACAGATGTCGCTGAATCACTTAGCTATTGAGGAAATGTGTAACTACACACACGTTCACACGTCTTAAAGCTACAAAGTCACACAACCACCCCATTGTCTTCAGTTATTAATAAAACAACATTATTAATTAATATATGTATTAAGTTTCCTTATAATAATGAGGCGCTAGTTCTAACAGCCAGTTCTTATTGATCACCATCATATCTCTCATGTATGTTTTATCATTTGTAGATTGAACACTCGCAAATGTTACCCTGAAATATAAAAAGAAAAATTCAAATTTGAAATAATTTTAGATCAATGTTTTTTATTCTAAACATTTCATCATTTTATTTAAAGTAATTATATAAATAAAAATATTTGCAATTGACTACAATTTCAAAGTTGTCATCAATCATCGTGTCGATCAGCCTACTTCAATTCAAATAAAAATTTTTACCGGGAAGTTTGTCTTGCGAGCTAAAGACAAACTTCCCGGTTTCCAATATGACAAAATGGCGCTGATCTGATGATGGATTCAGAAGGTGGCCATAGAAACTCTTGTGCTAAACAAGATAGACCCGTCGTGTTTGGACTCGTTTTACTTGTATTAGCTATCACTCTACTGCTACATGATTTTCAGGATCTTTAAAAGCTTGTATTTAAAGTTTTGTTTTAAAATACATTATTTAGTTACCATTTAGGTTGTTGTGTGTTATACAGACAGCTGTCCGGGCTGATGTACAAGGTCGCGCCGCGGATCCCCCTGTATGTTCCGTCTGTGTGGAGGAACGCGGCTTGAGGGAAATAACCTGATAACACGCATTTCATAACCCGCTCCAATTTACCTGGAAATAATCAAAAAATATACAGGGTGTATGAAGAGCACTCCCGAAAGCGAAGACTGGTGGTAGTACTGTCGTGTACGTGTGATGATAAGACAGGAAATCCCTCCATTCAGATGATTTTTTTGCAAAAGCTTAACATCCCATCACTAGTAACCTAACCTAACTAACCTAACCTAACCCAGCCTTCGTTTTTGAGAGTGGTCTTCATACACCCTGTATAGGCTCAAAAACTACTAGACCGTTTTTAAAAATTCATTCACCATTCGAAAGCTACATTATCCACGAGTAACATAGGCTAAATTTAATTTTGGAAAAATATAGAGATCCGTAATAAAACTTCAATAATGTGGAAAAAAATACCCAAACATTTTTCTTACATCTCGTGCGCTGCGACAACTATTGATTATAGAACAAAATGATGTACTACGTTTGTAGGTCTTATTGAAATCTAACAGCCCTGTCTGAACCCCTTTTTGACGCAGACGAAGTAGCGAGGATCAGTTAGAACTTACCGGAGCCAAGATCGAGTCCTTCATATAATTTATTTTCGATACCAAACTTTCCTTTTATTATTTTTTCTAAACTATCTCGTATTTCACTCGCCTGCAAAATACATTTTAATATTACATTGATTTTAAATATTTAGCATTCATAGTATTATCATCTTAATAATATTAAAAAAGAATTATTTCGTTAATATAAAAAGAAAACCTTTAAAATCCAAAATAAAATTACGACGGTTATTAAATTATTGACGGTGACCGCTTACCATCTATATTGACTGAAAAATTAAATTATGATAAAATACCTAAAAAAAAATAATAATAAAAGAATGGATTTTATTAAATCTCACCTTTTCCATAACTTTATAATTAATATAATATTTCTGGCACCACTCTTTGCAAGCCTTCTTTGATTTTTTATCATCGCTAGACGAATTTCTTATTTTTAGATATGAATCAAATATATTTAAATACATTATTATATCACCTTCTGCAACCTGAAACATTAATAAATAATATTAAAAAAAACAATATAGAGTAACCAATCTAATTAGATAATCAAAAAAAGACAATCAAAAAAAAAAATCAAAAGAAATCCGGTGTGAATAAATAAACAACACAATTTTTAACCACTTTTAAGAATATGATATATATATTATTTTAGGACAGCATATTCGTAAATTTAAAAAAACCTGCTTTTCTGTAATTGGTTAAACAGTTTAAAATCTTACGAATGAATATCCGTTTGTTTATAAATTGAACAGAACGTAAATTGTGGTTGTAACACAATACTATTTGTCGTTAATATAATTGTTATCTCACCTCAAAGTTATTTCTTCTCGACATTTTCGAAGCTATATTTTCCTTTCCGCTTCCGGTTTTATTAAAAACACTATCTACTTGTAACATGGACGCTATTTTTATTGCTTCATCTACACAACCTAGTTCACCTGAAACCAAATATAATACAATATATTTTAAATATATAATTTTTAATGTTTTCTAATGAAGAACCATGTTTTAAACCAATTTGTCAAAAAGGGGAGGCATCAAGTTGACTGTATTTTTTGTTTGTGCTCATTTAAGTTTAAATGAACCGATTCGAATGATTGTTTTATATGAGAGGTGGCGGACGTCGTGGACTCCTATTTAATTTTATTTAAAATCGAACAACTCATTTGGTTGGCACATGTTTAAAAATTTATCTTTTAATCCAGACTTAAATTGTACGGTTTGTTGTGCGGTGGTATTGCGTGTATATATTTTTTGGATGAACCAATTTCGCTGATTCTTATTTGTTTTAAACCAGATACTTTGGAAGTAATCGTATTTAAATTTGATAAAGAACTGAATGGTAATTTTTGTGCTATTCTTGCAAAATGGAAATCACACGTCACAAACAGAAACAATATCCTATAGCCTTCGATAAATTAAATTTCTTTTGAAATCTGTCCAGCAGTTTCGGAGCCTATTCGAACGAACAAACAAACAATCAAACCATTCCTCTTTATAATATTAGTATAGACATGTGTTCGTAGTACGATTGTTTCTTAAATAAATAATTATTTACCACTCTGACACAACATCCTACCCGCCATGTGTGTGACGGGCAGGTCGGCCATGCGCGTTCCCACACTCGATGTTAAGTGTCCGTTTGTATCGATGGCTTGCAGGGCGAGCAGGGTCTCCAGGGCCGACAGTAGACTCTTGGCGGGAGGGGGGGTCGGGAATGTGAACCTGGAACAAATATACAGGGTGGGTTTTTTAAACGCCTCCAAATAATGATTTTAACGAATATTGCTGAAAGGAAACATTATATTATTTTCGAAAAGAAACACAACTGCATTCATAGTTTTTGAAAATTCTTCGTACACACAATCGAACTTGGTATAATTAGAAAAAATAACACAATGTATTTTGATGCCGATCCCAGTTGAGTGGATACAGGGTGTAACTTTGTACTTATCTAAATACAATACAAAAACACTTTTTTTCTGTTATTTTATGGTTTATTTACGACTATGGTTGTGGACTTCCTGTGAATTTGAGAAATAAAGTATAATAAAACGCTGAATAGCTGTCTGTTAGCGTCAAGAGTTTTTAGTGCGGTTCAACTCCCATATATCCCAATCCGCGGGGAAACTTAGGAAAAAGCACCCCCGTCAGCTATCAACTGTCGAATGACGACCGTTTTACAGAAATTTTAGACACTTTTAAGTGGCGTTTACTAAAGTGTTATACTATATTCTTTGATGTTCTGACGTCATTAAAAAAACCTATTTTAAAGTCATTAATATCTGACCTCAACAAGTTGTGTATCCCCAGAGCCTTCAGCTGCAACAAGATGGCGGCCAGGTCGCTGCGACACATCTCGGGGGGAACGCTGGCCGGTAACTTATCATATTCCTCTTCCGTGTATAAACTGAAACAAAAACGTTATTATGAAGACAACTATTTTTTTTACAAATATAATCCGTTTTAGTAAAATACATTCAATATCACTCTTATACAGGGTGGATCTGTAACTTTGGACAACCTGACGTGAGGTGAATGACCTGTCGAAATACAACTTAACACCATTTTTATTATCTGTATCGGTTAAACTTTTTTTTCTGACATTGTATGAAAAACGTACGACTATAGTTGCGGACTTCCATACTATGACGATTTGTTTTTTATCCAATTCCTAAAATAAAAGCGGTTCTAAGTTTTATTTCAACAGGTCATTCACCCCACGTCAGATTGGAATTGAAAACTTGGTCCATAGTTCTCCTGATATACTGATCTGATGATTTATTTATTTATTTATTTATTTATTTATTTAAAGGAACATCAACAGTACAACATATTGAGAAGACACATTTTGCTTATTACAACTTAAAGTTATTCTAATATGTTTACCTATTACAGATGTCCACAACATTCATAGCATGCAATGTACTCCAACAAATAAAAAATAAAATAATTATAATGACAAATAAAATATTAAATTAAAATTAGAATTAGAACAAATGATATAAAAAAATATTCGATTGCATAATTAAAATATCCACTTAACGCGTTATCCCGCAAATACAAGTTTCTTCAAACTGGAAATGGCATCATTGAATATGTCGAAGTTATATTTCGAATACAAGTCATTGCAGTGTGAGCACAACCTATTTATAGGCGAATATCGGCCGGTGTTAGTGCGGCACTGTCCCACGCGGAACGGTTCTTTAAGTAAATGTCTAGGGATTTTACGAGGCACATTTATGTGTACAGTTTCAAGTAGATTCGCACAATCAAGCCCTCCGTTTACCAATTTTTAGAAAAATACCAACCCATGATAACGGCGCCGGTCCCTGAGAGTACTCATATTAAAGTGCTTTAGCCTCTGGTCATATGTAGCCCTGTACGAGATCTTGGTGGATAAAAATGCCAAGTATCTTGTAAAACAGCGCTGTACACTTTCCAGTCTCTGCGAGTGTACGGCATACAGCGGATCCCAGACAACACTTGCAAACTCCAGATGGCTGCGCACAAGTGCGTTGTACAAGAGAATTATTGTTGATTCGAGCCTGAACTCCCCTGAATTGCGTTTTACAAACCCCATCATCCTATATGCATTGTTTATTATATTATTGTAATGAGAAGTGAATGAAAGCTTGCCATCCAAAACGACACCCAGATCCCTGATCTCATCGACTTCATCTAATGTAGATTCTCCGATTTTGTATGCAGTAGGAATCGGATTCCTCTTTTTAGTGAACTTTATATGATAACACTTGGAAACGTTGAGAGTCATACCATTCAAACAGCACCAGTCAGTCAGGTTATTCAAATCGATTTGCAATAGAGACGCATCCGTGGGAGATTCAATCGGTCTAAATAGTTTCAGATCGTCTGCGAAAAGAGATACACGTGAATGTCTCACCACATCAACAATATCATTTATGAAAATGTTGAAAAATATTGGTCCCAAATGAGATCCTTGAGGAACTCCAGATCGAGCAAAGTAGACTTTAGACTCATATCTTTTGACAGAGACAGTGAGTGGCCTATTACACAAGTATGATCTGACCCAGTCCAGTAAGGCACCATGCAGACCGAAGAGCTCCAACTTGTGCATCAACAAGCCGTGGTTGACTTTATCGAAGGCACTACTAAAATCAGTGTAGATAGCATCCACCTGCCTTCCCCGGTCAACCTCAGACGAAAGCACGGATACAAAAGAGACCAAGTTAGTCTGGACCGAACGACCTCTCCTGAACCCATGTTGAAAGTCACTCAAACTCCCAGAACAGTGTCTGGTGATGAAAGGGCATACCAAACTCTCAAATACTTTGGAAAAGCAAGACAGAACTGATATCGGTCGATAGTTCTTTACGTTATTGTGATCGCCTTTTTTATAAACCGGCACAATCCTGGCCTTCTTCCACTCCTCTGGAAATCGACCATCCTGCAATGAGCGATTAAAGATCAAAGCTAAGGGAAGCGCCAGAAATTTCGCACATCGCTTCACAAACACTGTTGGTATTGCGTCTGGACCGGGGCCCTTGAACTCATTTAGGCTTTTCAGTTTTTGAAATACTTCCCTTTCAGTAAACTGTATTAAATTCAGAGATCTACTCAACTGGACCACACCCGATGTAGGTTGTAAACTTACATCGCTGACATATACCGAGGAAAAATGATCGGCAAAGAGATCCGCAACGTCTTGTCCCCCATCAGCAGAGCGTTGATCAGAAAACATAAGCTGGGGTAGCATAGAATTACCTTTTCTCTTCAAACCAATGAAATTCCAAAAAACCTTTGGGTTTTGGGTGATGCTTTTCTCAGTGCCCGCGATGTAGGAAGAGTAGCAACTGTTATATAACTTACGACACCGCTCTCGAAGCAACTCGAACTCTATTCTATCTCTTGGGTTTTTGTAAGTCGAATATCTTGCTCTAATTTTGTTTTTCTCCGACATCGTCTTAATCAAGCTGGCACTGAACCAAGGCGGAAACCTAGTGGACCGAATTTTACACCGCGGGACCAATTTGAAGATGAGGTCCCTTATTACAGTGTAGAACGCGGATACCATGTCATTAACATCCCCCCCCTCAGAGAACAAGCAATGCCAATCAATGCCACTCAGCTCAGATAGAATAGCCGGGTAATCAGCCTTAAGAAAGTTATATCTAGTATCCCCTATCTTGGGAGTGAGGAATTTCGTTTTCATGTTGGTAGGCAATTCAACCAGTAGTGCTGGGTGCTTAGCAATCAATCCAGCCTACTTAAGCAAGGTACTGATGAGACGGTCGTATAACTCACATTAGAAAGCACAAGGTCTAAGATTCTGTCATCTTCATTTGTAGTGTTGTTTAACTGCTGCAGATCACTCAAAGAAACAAAATCAACGAATGCATGACCGAGAGAGCTGTCGCATCGTGATGGCGACAGCTGAAGCGCGTCATCATTATAAGTCCAGTGAATAAACCCCATATTAAAATCTCCTACAATTATAACATTTTCAAATCGGTCCATCACCCTAAGGGCACTCGTAGTGAATTCAGCGAACATCTCAAGACTGACAGGTGGTGGAAGGTAGACCACGCAAATGGCAATTTTTTTAATAGTTTGGCCGAGCGGAACTTGAATTGCCACCCATAACTCCTCACAATCACCTAAACACGAGGTAATACGAGTGGAAGGTATTTCTCGCGATACTGCCAACAACACCCCCCCGCCGTCCCTTTTAGAACTCTTTATAAGGTCCCTATCTCTCCGATAGATCACGTACCTGGGATCTACAATCTCACCATTTAAAATATTCGAATTTAGCCATGTCTCAGTAAGTGCAATAATGTCATAATGATGGAGTCGGAAGGTGGTCGTTGGAACTCCTGTACTAAACAAGGTAGACCCGTCGTGTTAAGGCTCGTTTTACTTGTATTAGCTATCTAGCATTCTACCGCTACATGATATTCAGGATCTTAAAAGTTTTCTTTATAATGAATTATTTAAGTTTGTCATTAAGCTGTATAGCATATATATGTCTGTCAATAAGGCTAATAAATAAATAAATATTACCGGTAACAGTATCCCCTGCCGGTCCTGCCGCTCCGTCCGGCGCGCTGGGCGGCGTTGTTCTTGCTGAGGGCGGTGACGCACAGACACTGCAGGCCCACTGTCGGGTCGAAGTAGGGCAGCTTGTGGAAACCGCTGTCTATCACTGGAATTTACAGTTATATACAGGGTGTTGTTGCTCGGTGAAACAATACTTTAAGGGCTTAATCTATATCACATTTCAAATCATATACACATACTTTTGAAACGGAGATCATTACTTTATTTTCCCATACAAAGTTGAAAAATTATTATTTTGTATTATTTTTGACAACCCTACCCTGACCTACATGTAGCGTGCTATATCTATATGCTATTTTCACGCACACAGGCGCATCCGATCGCAATTTTAGAGTTCCGTACTATAATAAACTCCTACTAATTGAAAATTAACACGTAGTTTTGATTAGTTATAACTTATGATATATTATGCCTAGAAAACCCAGACTTGGTGGATGGCTTCTACATCAAGTATACTATTTGCTGTGAAAGTATTGTTTCATCGGATTTTAACACCCTGTATATACTTAATAATAATATGAAGTTGTGTTTCTTGTTAAAAATTCCACCCCGTATAGTAGGGATGTTGCGAATGTCGATATTTGAACATTCGGAATGCGATCAAGTCGTTACAAATTATGAAATAGATAAATATAATAGCTATATCTTAATAAACATGACGAAAGATTTTGAAATTCATATTATGATTATGCGTCTTTGAAGTGGCAATGGGCAGGACACACTGTGCGAAGAACTGATGGCCGATGGGGCCAAAAAGTTCTGGAGTGGCGGCCACGAACCGGTCAGCGCAACGTTGGTAGACCCCCCACAAGATGGACTGATGATCTGGTCAGGATCGCGGGAGGTCATATGATATTACGTGTACTATTTACGAAAACACCTTTATTTCGGTAGGTGTCAAGCCAACCTTAAATATCACTTCAAATACAGAAAACAGTCCGTATTGTCATGGCGTCGCGTTTGACGTCACGCTTAGGTAAACAAACACATGTGTCATGGCACAACCAATAGAGAACGTCAAATTCATATTGTTTACTTAATCGTGACGTCATCCGTTAGCGTTTCAGACAAAATAGCTGATATTTGTTTTAATTCAATTAAAATAAAATCTTATTATGTAATCTTAATAAAAGTAAACTAATGAATGAAGTGAGCTATAATTAGTACGAATAAAACACGAAATTATGAATCGGATTCCGATCACTGTGACGACTCAAATATCCTCTCAGTTTCGCTGTAGGACAGTTCCATCATCCACTCCCTAACTTGCTTTTTATACTGATTGTTTCGATACTGTCATCATGGATGCAGATAGCGCAGGACCGGTCGATGTGGCGAAGTTTGGGGGAGGCCTATGTCCAGCAGTGGACGTCTATAGGCTGATGATGATGATGTCATCATGCCTATACATTGTCAGGGCAATGAGGGGCACTATCTATCACTTACATATCACTTATTTTCTTAATCCAATCGAAAACCTTGAACTTTCGAAAAGTCAATATTCAAATAAAGCATAAAAGCATCATCAAAATCGGTTAAAATTGTACTGACCGTAATTAATTCCGTTAATGGTGAGACTAGTTTCGGCTATATTCGTTGATATTATAACTTTCCTTGTGTTGCTCGGTGTCGATTGAAATACTTTGATTTGTCTGTAAAATGAATAAATTAATAAATTTTATTAAGAAAAAATATCAGTCAGATCTTTATCAAATTTATGAGATATTGTCCAAAGTGTCTGCTAACATGTCGGTCAACAACTATGACGTACCTGTAATGTGGTAGACTACCATACATGGGCAGGATCAGTAGATCGTAGGCTCTGATTCCGCTCGGGAAGTGACTACGATGTTTGTTTGTTTGTTTGTTGTCGTCGATATATTCTTGGAGGAGCTCTATGGCCGTGTGTATCTCTTCCTGAAATAACAAATACAGGATGTTGTAGCTTTAATCAGTAATATTAGTCCACCCAAGCTAAAGTTATCGAGGAACAAACATACAAAAATAATAATAGACAAATTGAGTACCTCCTCCGTTTTGGAAGTTGGTCAAAAAATAATGAAACCTTGTACGATCTTTAAATTTGAGAAAGATCTGACTGGTGGTGCTATTTTTGAAAAATCGGTCGTTTTCATTTGTGTAACAAATTATTATTTTTTATTTTTCTTAATATTAATGTTACCTGTGAAGTGAGAAAAGCCAATATATCACCGAGCGGTTGATTTTCATGTATTTTAATAATTGTATCGACTGTTGCTTTAACGTAATCTGGTACTGGTTCTGAAATAATCAAATTTTATTAGCTTATATATTTACTATCTGCCCCGCACAACTTCGTAAAAAACAATTTAGGGGTGGACTACCCCTAACATTTAGGGGGATGAAAAATAGATGTTGGCCGATTCTCATAGATACCGGATAAGCACAAAAATTTCATCAAAATCGGTCAAGCCGTTTCGGAGGAGTATGGCAACGAAAACTGTGACACGGGAATTTTATATATTACATTAAAATTTGCTTTATACAGGGTGTCACAAAATTAATAAAATAGTGAGTAAATAATAGGGGATAAAGTTTATTATTTTATAATTCTAGGAATAAATATTAAATATTCAAGAAAATAATGGGCATGATAAATCACGGCATACTTTTATTAATATTATACTAGTTAATTACTGATGTTATTTAACAAAAAACTATACATACAGGGTGGATCTGTAACTTTGGACAATCTGACGTGGGGTGAATGACCTGTCGAAATACAACTTATAATCACTTTTATTTTAAGAATTGGATAAAAAAAAATTTACACTAGTATGGAAGTCCACAACGATAGTCGTACGTTTTCCATACAATGTCAGAAAAAAAAAGTTTAACCGATCCAAAAAATAAAAATGGTGCTAAGTTGTATTGCTACGGAGCAGTACGGCTTCAGAGAGGGCCGCTCAACCGTGGACGCGATCCTTCGCGTGCGGGCCCTCTCAAATGAAGCCGTATCACAGGGCGGGGTGGCCTTGGCGGTGTCGCTTGACATCGCCAACGCATTTAACACCTTGCCCTGGTCCGTGATAGGGGGGGCACTCGAGAGACATGGAGTTCCCCCCTACCTCCGCCGGCTGGTCGGCTCCTACTTGGAGGCCAGGTCGGTAGTATGCACCGGGCACGATGGGACCGTTTACCGGTTTCCGGTCGTATGCGGGGTTCCTCAGGGGTCGGTCCTCGGACCTCTCCTTTGGAATGTCGGGTACGACTGGGTGCTGAGAGGCGCCCTGACCCCGGGCCTGAGCGTGATTTGTTACGCTGACGACACGCTCGTCATGGCCCGGGGTCAAGACTTCAGAGAGGCTACCCATCTCGCCACAGCGGGGGTGGCCCTCGTCGTCGGTCGTATAAGGAGATTGGGCCTCGCGGTGGCGCTCAATAAATCCCAGGCCCTGTGGTTCCACAGGGCTGGGGTGACGCCACCTGCAGGGGCCCAAATCGTGGTTGGAGGCGTCCCAATAGAGGTCGGGGTGCGATTGAAGTACCTCGGCCTCATACTGGACAGCCGTTGGACCTTCCGGGCCCACTTTACGGAGCTCGTCCCCCGACTGATGAGGACGGCCGGCGCTCTGAGCCGGCTGCTTCCGAATCTCGGGGGATCAAACCGTGTCGTGCGCCGCCTCTACGCGGGGGTGGTGCGTTCGATGGCCCTGTACGGCGCGCCCGTTTGGGCCGGACCGGGAAACCGGACAGCAACTGTTGGCCGGATCCTGTACCGGCCGCAGCGCGTCGTAGCTATCAGGGTCATCCGCGGATACCGCACCGTCTCCTTTGAGGCGGCGTGCGTGCTGGCGGGGACGCCACCTTGGGATCTGGAGGCGGAGGCGCTCGCCGACGACTATCGTTGGCGCTGCGACCTCCGTGCTCTGGGTGTGGTGCGTCCCCTCAGAACCGCGGTACGGGACCGGAAGGCCCAATCTCGGCGGTCCGTGCTGGAGGCGTGGTCGAGACGCTTGGCCAACCCCAGCTGGGGTCTAAGGACCGTCGAGGCGATTCGCCCTGTCCTGGAGGACTGGGTGAGTCGTGGCGAGGGACGTCTCACCTTTCGTCTGATGCAGGTGCTGACCGGGCATGGTTGCTTCGGGAAGTACCTGCACCGGATACAGGTCGAGCCGACGACGAGGTGCCATCATTGCACAAGCGACCTGGACACGGCAGAGCATACGCTCGCTGTCTGCCCCGCATGGGAGGAGCAGCGCCGTGTCCTGGTCGCACAAGTAGGACGGGACTTGTCGTTGCCGGGCGTCGTGGCATCGATGCTCGACGACGACGAGTCCTGGAAAGCTATGCTCGACTTCTGCGAGTCCACCATCTCGCAGAAGGAGGCGGCGGGGCGGGAGAGGGAGAGCTCTTCCCTCCCCGGCCAACCCCGTCGCCGCCGACGTCGAGCGGGGGGCCGACCTCGGGAGTTGTCCCGGGACCTGGCCCCCTAAGAGTACCGGGTCCACCAACATCGGACCCGAGGGGTGCTGCGCTAGGCATCAGCGCGCACCCTCCGTGCCATCTGTACGGGGGATGGCAAGCCGTGCTCCGCGATCCGGGCTGGCCCTGGGCCGGCCTGGGCCGAGGGAGACCCTACACCACACGGCCTCATCTTGGCGGGCCTTAATTGGTCCGTCCACCGAGTGAGCCGGTGGTCGTTTCACCGACGGCTGCCGGTTCGACGTCCGGGGGTGACGGGGCGATACGTAAGCGACAATCGCGAACGCGTCCTGTCACCCCTACCACATCGGATGTCGAGCGTGAGAGGCGGGAGGTTTTGGTGCGGTTCGACACCCACATACCCCACTCGCGGGGCGAGTGGAAGTCCGGCGATTTCCTCCCGTCCAAAAAAAAAAAAAAAAAAAGTTGTATTGCTACACGTCATTCACCCTACGTCAGATTGTCCAAAGTTACAGATCCACCCTGTATATACAGGGTGGAAGTTTTAAACTCCCCTCCAGGAAAAGTACGCGATACAAAACAATTAAAATAATACAGTACAATAAAATAATAATAAAATTTAATTAAAGGAAAACCTTACAGTACGTTTAAAAATCCACCCTGTATATGTACAAAAGTAAGCCGTTTATATATTTTTGTGACGCAGACGGAGTTCCAAAAATCAACAAGCATTTAGAAAAGGTTAAAAAAATATAAACAAAATTACCTTGAGAATAAAAAACTTCAATGGGATGCGTACGACCTTGCATTGACATTATTACTGAACTACTTGTTTTACTTTTATCTCTCTTATTTATATTGAAGAAATCCTTCAGAAAGTCGGCATTCATTGTCGCCGACGATATCACTAATTTGAGGGTTTTCCGTTTCTGAAATATATTATTTTTTAAATAAATTAGTATTTCATTTGATATTGATGAGGTCAAAGGCCTAAGATAGGATACTTTACGGTATTTTTATAAATAATTATTGCTCCAGTTAATTTATAGGGAAAAACAGTTAATATTCTTTTAATGGTATCGAAGAAAAAAACATTTGCAAAATGATGTCAGAAACGGTTTATCTTTTTTCAATATGGCTTTTAATTTTTTCATAATTAGAGCATTTTGGTAAATCATTTTTTTTTTATTCTTACCCTAATTATTTTCTTCAATAATCCCATGAGTACATCTGTCATGAGCGATCTCTCATGCACCTGAAATATATCCAGAATTTTTGTAAAAAAACATGACAATTAGGTATTGCTAATTTTCGTTAAGATCTCATTTAGCAGTTACAAGAAGGTAGTTAAGAAAAAATTTATAGCTGAAACCTATGAGCAACAGTAATCACTTACCACCAGGTGAGTTTGTAAGCTTGTGTATCTCGATAATTGAAAAGCAAACACATTTACATGAAAATCTATCTGGATATTAGTATCTTGTAAAACAAAGTACCAGGACTTCATGAATCTAAGGAGTTTGACTGACTTTCAAATGAGGAGGTGCAATTCGCATGCTTTTTTTTTTATTTGTTCCTTCATAACTATACGTTTGATTAGACCGATTTGAATGATTCTGGTGTCAGATGAAAGGATTGTCGTTATGGTTCCCAGTTTTTTTAAAGTTCGAACAAGTACTTTTGAATCTGTGCTTAAAAATGTATTTATTTATTTATTTTATTTAATATTTTATTGTACACGACAGAAAAAAGTAATATTAAAAAAAAAATTCACAAAAGGCGAGCTTAACTTAATACTGAGTTTTCTTACAGCAAACCCAAAATAAAACATACAGTAAGTAGAGTTTAATGTAAGGTAGAGAAGTGTACAATATACATAGAATATATATTTATATACTTAGACATATAACAATAATAAAAAACATAAATATTATAATAATAAAATACAGATAAGCGAAATAAATATAACAACTATACCAAGAAAAAAAAGACATATTATATACATGACGGGGTGATAACAAGGGAAACCAACCTATTCACCGTGCGGGTAGTTGGAAGTGGAGACTCGCTATAAATACAGGCGTTGGCCGTTGTTATTATTCATTCGTGTTTGAATTGTCGAGGCGAACTGACCTCTTGATGTAAAAGTAATAAACTGTTAAAACTCGTTATTTTGAAGTTTTTATTCAAAAGTATTGATCATCAAGTGCTCAAATGGACATTGTGACAAAACCAAATGAAGATCGACTAATTACAACGTCATTACACCTCAACACACTATTTGCCCCGTCATCAGAAGTGGGATAGGATCTCGGGACTTGCCGACGTGCTATCCAAACAACCAAGATGGATTACTACGGATTAACATGGATTAAGATGGATTACTGTGGATTAAGATGGATTACTGTGGATTAAGATGGATTACTGTGGATTAAGATGGATTACTGTGGATTAAGATGGATTACTGTGGATTAAGATGGATTACTGTGGATTAAGATGGATTACTGTGGATTAAGATGAATTACCGCGAATTGAAGAATTCAGTGTGCAAAGAAGCGCATCCAGAACAATTTAAATGAGTTCAAAGCACCATTTGGACTTGGTTCTGGCTGGTGTCTACAAAATAAGCATCTGACCACGTTTTCAGATGAGTTTATTTCAAAATTACAGACTACATTTGCAACAGGGAATGAAAAGGCTAAGGTCATCATCGTAATACCAATGGAGCTGATAATCAGACATGGCCGAGCGTGAGTTAACCGGCTATTACAAACATTAAGCGTTGACACTGTTCTACAACCAAAGTCTTCATCGTGATACCATTGTAACTGGTAATCAGACATAGCCGAGCGTGAATTGACTGACTATCACAAACGATGGACGTAAACACTGTTCCTTCAACGGAAGTTATCAACATGGTAGAATTGGAACTGGCCGTTAGACATGGCTAAAGGTAAAAAGATACTGGGTGGTTCAAAGAGACACTCGAGCACGCGTGTCCCGCAGGAAGGCCGAGGCATAGCCGATCAGAGGCAGTTCATAACTAAACCAGAGAAAGAAAAGAGGAAAGAAAGGAAAAGAAAAAAAAAAGAAAAGACAAAAAAAAAAAAGAAAAAACCACTTTTGCAACTTTTACTGAATGTTTTTGTTTTCTGCAGCGCTGGTACGTTGTATGAGCTACCGCCGGTACTAGCTGCACTTGAACACCAGCGGCATCTGCCTCTCCATAGGGTCGGCAGCAACTCTCCACACAGTGGAGAATAATGGAGATACTGCAGCGAGCTAAGCAGAGGGCAGAGCTCCGCTTTATCAACAAAAGTCTTCAACGAAGGAGCGGCCGAACAGTATTTCTGTGCATCGCATACTTGGTGGTATAGCTACTTTTAAAGTTTCTAAAGGTGTCCACAGTGGTAGGTGGAGATGTCACCAAGCTCAGGAACCAAAGCAATGGAAACAGGGTATGTCACCTTTTCTTATAAGCCAACACACAAAAGTACAACAGAGTACGCAACACACAAAAGTACCACAGAGTACGCAACACACAAAAGTACCACAGAGTACGCAACACACAAATGTACCACAGAGTACGCAACACACAAAAGTACCACAGAGTACGCAACACACAAAAGTACCACAGAGTACGCAACACACAAAAGTACCACAGAGTACGCAACACACAAAAGTACCACAGAGTACGCAACACACAAAAGTACCACAGAGTACGCAACACACAAAAGTACCACAGAGTACGCAACACACAAAAGTACCACAGAGTACGCAACACACAAAAGTACCACAGAGTACGCAACACACAAAAGTACCACAGAGTACGCAACACACAAAAGTACCACAGAGTACGCAACACACAAAAGTACCACAGAGTACGCAACACACAAAAGTACCACAGAGTACGCAACACACAAAAGTACCACAGAGTACGCAACACACAAAAGTACCACAGAGTACGCAACACACAAAAGTACCACAGAGTACGCAACACACAAAAGTACCACAGAGTACGCAACACACAAAAGTACCACAGAGTACGCAACACACAAAAGTACCACAGAGTACGCAACACACAAAAGTACCACAGAGTACGCAACACACAAAAGTACCACAGAGTACGCAACACACAAAAGTACCACAGAGTACGCAACACACAAAAGTACCACAGAGTACCCAACACACAAAAGTACCACAGAGTACACAACACACAAGCACCTCGAAACATAATATGAAGGCAGGGTATTAATTGGGAATCTGGTACGCAGATACCAATTTTAAAGATGAGTTCATTTACTTCCTCCAGATTTTTTCGTCTACAAAACATCAGCAGCACAGTTGTGCAGACCTTGTCAGCGCAAGGCAACTTTAAACCTCTACGACAAAGTTTAAACCTCTACGAGGACCTGTAATATTTTTTTTGCGAGGTTCTGCTGGAACCTACGCAACTACGAACTACGAAAACAATTTAGTGTTACAGGCACTTGCAGTAAGCTGGTGCACAACCCTACAACAACAACAAACAACCCCCGCTCCCCATGGCTGGTGCAGAGCGCGCACCGCCAATCAGAATGGCCGTGACGGGGTGATAACAAGGGAAACCAACCTATTCACCGTGCGGGTAGTTGGAAGTGGAGACTCGCTATAAATACAGGCGTTGGCCGTTGTTATTATTCATTCGTGTTTGAATTGTCGAGGCGAACGGACCTCTTGATGTAAAAGTAATAA
Source organism: Trilocha varians (assembly GCA_030269945.2). NCBI lineage: Eukaryota > Metazoa > Arthropoda > Insecta > Lepidoptera > Bombycidae > Trilocha > Trilocha varians. The sequence goes on from AP028279.1 coordinate 583,730, forward strand.
ACTGTTAAAACTCGTTATTTTGAAGTTTTTATTCAAAAGTATTGATCATCAAGTGCTCAAATGGACATTGTGACAAAACCAAATGAAGATCGACTAATTACAACGTCATTACACCTCAACACACTATTTGCCCCGTCATCAGAAGTGGGATAGGATCTCGGGACTTGCCGACGTGCTATCCAAACAACCAAGATGGATTACTACGGATTAACATGGATTAAGATGGATTACTGTGGATTAAGATGGATTACTGTGGATTAAGATGGATTACCTCGGATTAAGATGGATTACCTCGGATTAAGATGGATTACCTCGGATTAAGATGGATTACCTCGGATTAAGATGGATTACCGCGAATTGAAGAATTCAGTGTGCAAAGAAGCGCATCCAGAACAATTTAAATGAGTTCAAAGCACCATTTGGACTTGGTTCTGGCTGGTGTCTACAAAATAAGCATCTGACCACGTTTTCAGATGAGTTTATTTCAAAATTACAGACTACATTTGCAACAGGGAATGAAAAGGCTAAGGTCATCATCGTAATACCAATGGAGCTGATAATCAGACATGGCCGAGCGTGAGTTAACCGGCTATTACAAACATTAAGCGTTGACACTGTTCTACAACCAAAGTCTTCATCGTGATACCATTGTAACTGGTAATCAGACATAGCCGAGCGTGAATTGACTGACTATCACAAACGATGGACGTAAACACTGTTCCTTCAACGGAAGTTATCAACATGGTAGAATTGGAACTGGCCGTTAGACATGGCTAAAGGTAAAAAGATACTGGGTGGTTCAAAGAGACACTCGAGCACGCGTGTCCCGCAGGAAGGCCGAGGCATAGCCGATCAGAGGCAGTTCATAACTAAACCAGAGAAAGAAAAGAGGAAAGAAAGGAAAAGAAAAAAAAAAGAAAAGAGAAAAAAAAAAAAGAAAAAACCACTTTTGCAACTTTTACTGAATGTTTTTGTTTTCTGCAGCGCTGGTACGTTGTATGAGCTACCGCCGGTACTAGCTGCACTTGAACACCAGCGGCATCTGCCTCTCCATAGGGTCGGCAGCAACTCTCCACACAGTGGAGAATAATGGAGATACTGCAGCGAGCTAAGCAGAGGGCAGAGCTCCGCTTTATCAACAAAAGTCTTCAACGAAGGAGCGGCCGAACAGTATTTCTGTGCATCGCATACTTGGTGGTATAGCTACTTTTAAAGTTTCTAAAGGTGTCCACAGTGGTAGGTGGAGATGTCACCAAGCTCAGGAACCAAAGCAATGGAAACAGGGTATGTCACCTTTTCTTATAAGCCAACACACAAAAGTACAACAGAGTACGCAACACACAAAAGTACCACAGAGTACGCAACACACAAAAGTACCACAGAGTACGCAACACACAAATGTACCACAGAGTACGCAACACACAAAAGTACCACAGAGTACGCAACACACAAAAGTACCACAGAGTACGCAACACACAAAAGTACCACAGAGTACGCAACACACAAAAGTACCACAGAGTACGCAACACACAAAAGTACCACAGAGTACGCAACACACAAAAGTACCACAGAGTACGCAACACACAAAAGTACCACAGAGTACGCAACACACAAAAGTACCACAGAGTACGCAACACACAAAAGTACCACAGAGTACGCAACACACAAAAGTACCACAGAGTACGCAACACACAAAAGTACCACAGAGTACGCAACACACAAAAGTACCACAGAGTACGCAACACACAAAAGTACCACAGAGTACGCAACACACAAAAGTACCACAGAGTACGCAACACACAAAAGTACCACAGAGTACGCAACACACAAAAGTACCACAGAGTACGCAACACACAAAAGTACCACAGAGTACGCAACACACAAAAGTACCACAGAGTACGCAACACACAAAAGTACCACAGAGTACGCAACACACAAAAGTACCACAGAGTACCCAACACACAAAAGTACCACAGAGTACACAACACACAAGCACCTCGAAACATAATATGAAGGCAGGGTATTAATTGGGAATCTGGTACGCAGATACCAATTTTAAAGATGAGTTCATTTACTTCCTCCAGATTTTTTCGTCTACAAAACATCAGCAGCACAGTTGTGCAGACCTTGTCAGCGCAAGGCAACTTTAAACCTCTACGACAAAGTTTAAACCTCTACGAGGACCTGTAATATTTTTTTTGCGAGGTTCTGCTGGAACCTACGCAACTACGAACTACGAAAACAATTTAGTGTTACAGGCACTTGCAGTAAGCTGGTGCACAACCCTACAACAACAACAAACAACCCCCGCTCCCCATGGCTGGTGCAGAGCGCGCACCGCCAATCAGAATGGCCGTGACGGGGTGATAACAAGGGAAACCAACCTATTCACCGTGCGGGTAGTTGGAAGTGGAGACTCGCTATAAATACAGGCGTTGGCCGTTGTTATTATTCATTCGTGTTTGAATTGTCGAGGCGAACGGACCTCTTGATGTAAAAGTAATAAACTGTTAAAACTCGTTATTTTGAAGTTTTTATTCAAAAGTATTGATCATCAAGTGCTCAAATGGACATTGTGACAAAACCAAATGAAGATCGACTAATTACAACGTCATTACACCTCAACACACTATTTGCCCCGTCATCAGAAGTGGGATAGGATCTCGGGACTTGCCGACGTGCTATCCAAACAACCAAGATGGATTACTACGGATTAACATGGATTAAGATGGATTACTGTGGATTAAGATGGATTACTGTGGATTAAGATGGATTACCTCGGATTAAGATGGATTACCTCGGATTAAGATGGATTACCTCGGATTAAGATGGATTACCTCGGATTAAGATGAATTACCGCGAATTGAAGAATTCAGTGTGCAAAGAAGCGCATCCAGAACAATTTAAATGAGTTCAAAGCACCATTTGGACTTGGTTCTGGCTGGTGTCTACAAAATAAGCATCTGACCACGTTTTCAGATGAGTTTATTTCAAAATTACAGACTACATTTGCAACAGGGAATGAAAAGGCTAAGGTCATCATCGTAATACCAATGGAGCTGATAATCAGACATGGCCGAGCGTGAGTTAACCGGCTATTACAAACATTAAGCGTTGACACTGTTCTACAACCAAAGTCTTCATCGTGATACCATTGTAACTGGTAATCAGACATAGCCGAGCGTGAATTGACTGACTATCACAAACGATGGACTTAAACACTGTTCCTTCAACGGAAGTTATCAACATGGTAGAATTGGAACTGGCCGTTAGACATGGCTAAAGGTAAAAAGATACTGGGTTTTTATTCAAAAGTATTGATCATCAAGTGCTCAAATGGACATTGTGACGACATTCCTGACAAAACCAAATGAAGATCGACTAATTACAACGTCATTACACCTCAACACACTATTTGCCCCGTCATACATATTATGTACAATAATAATGATAAAATGAGTAGTGAAGGATTCACTGTAAAGACTGGATGAGTGCGGTGGAATCATTAAAAGATTAGATGTAGTGAGGCGACTTTGTTTGCCACTGGGAGCCAAGAATTCGAAGCGTTCATAAATGGCTGAGTTAGCGTTGAAGAGTGTATTAAACAAAAGAGAGAGGATGTGGCAGTCACATCGCCGTCGAATCGGCAACCACCCCAATTCAGCCCGAAATTGAGACACATGATCGTACTTCCGGAGGCCGAAAATGAAGCGGATGCACAAGTTCTGCAGACGCTCAAGCTTGTTCAGAAGAGCCTCGCTAGCATCCAGATAGCATACATCAGCATAATCAAGTAAAGGAAGAAGGAGAGTTTGAGAAAGAAGTATTTTGGTTTTGAGAGGTAAAAACTTATGAAGGCGTTTAAGAGAATGAAAAGAATAGAATATCTTTTTGCTAACTTCCATAATATGTATATGATATATATAATATGTAAAATGAACAGATTTCGATGATTGGTTTTTGTTAGGCAGCAGTCATTTTGGACATTATTTCATATAATCTATTTAACTGGTAGTTTTTGTGCTATGCTTGAGAAATGGAAGTCAGTCGTTTTCATTTTTGTAATAAAACTATTATTTAATACTAACCTCATCCAAAACAATGCAAGAATACTGCATGAGTAACGGAGATGCAAACATTTCTCTGAGCAGCACGCCTTCAGTCATAAACTGTAAACAAACAACGTACGTATATAAACATGGCGTCATTACCGACCACAATCGTCGTTATAAAGAGCTTGTGTTTCACAAGACAACTAACTATTCCATTGTTTCGATTGTATTGAAAGAATATTTCATAGCAAACAATAGAAATTTACAATTATAGTGTAGCTCCTGTAAAGTACATGTAGCTAGGGGTACCTGTATCGTCTGATCAATAGACACACAGACTATTGACGAGATGATACTGGTACTACGGATGAGTAAAGGGTTACTTACTACTATTCCCGAGTCCGGTGTTCTCACGGACACCATGCCAGCTGCATATCCAACCTCTTGACCAACGATTCCACCTCTTTCTTCGGCCACGCGGTTGGCTAGAGACACAGCCGCCGTCACCCGAGGCTGGGTGACACATACCTTGTGTCCAATCTCGTGTAAATACTACAAAAAAGAGGTTAGGTTAGCAACTCAATCACAAAATCATTTATTTAAATGTAAATGTAATTATAACTACTACTGATTACTATTGGCATCGATGTCTCCAATGCCAGGAGACATCAAAGGCACTGTTTATTACCTCTGTGTATGTTTTGAACTGTGCAAAGGTCGATATTAACTAGCACGACACCCAGATAAAATAAATATGGAATTTCAGATGCTTGCCCAGACCTGGCCATGTGGACGACCCAGATCGGCCATCATATCTCATAATTTTAAAAATAATAATTTACCTAGTATCATAATGATTATTTAGATCTTTTTATTTCATACCATCCCGATTTGAAAAGGAATACAGTCTTCAATGATCCCGAAGCGCTATGACGTATCCCTCTTATACGAGGTTTAAGAAAGTCCTGTATAGTGAGTAGGTAGGTGATGGGTAAATTCTCTGACATTGCAGAAGCCCATGAGCGACAGTAACCACTTACCATTAGGTGGTAGATAAACACAGTTATCTGTCAAAAAGAAAAACTACTTCACAAAACATGTTACATTAATATAACGAAGTGTATTGACCCATTTACACGTGCAGATCCGAGGGACCCGTTCGACGGATCAAATCTGTGGTAAGTAATAAATAAAAATTAGTAATAATATTTTTTTTTTTTACAATTTCGAAACCATCTTTTTGAAACATTTGCGATTAGTTCAATTTATACAATATTTTGGATATTACGGTTTCAGTTGTATTATTTTCTACTATTTTACATCATCCAAATCGGTTAATCTTCAAAATAATCATTCAAATTGGTAAATCTACAACACAATCATCCAAATTGGTTCATCTACAAAAATATCATCCGAATTGGTTCATCTACAAAATAATCATCCAAATTGGTTCATCTACAAAACAATCATCCAAATTAACCAAAATAATCAAAATTAATGCAGGAACATACAAAACATAAAATCGAATTGAGTACTGCTCCTTTCGTAGTCGGTAAAAAGCGAAAAATGTAACAAGTAATTAAAAAATGCTTGTTGTAAAAATAGTATCAATAATCTTCTTATATATAAAAATTAATTGCTGTTCGTTAGTCTCGCTAAAACTCGAGAACGACTGAACCGATTTGGCTTATTTTAATCTTGAAATATTTGTAGAAGTCCAGGGAAGGTTTAAACGGTGAGAAAATTTCCTTATGTGACGCAGACGAAGTTGTGTGGGTCAGCTAGTTATGTAATAATTCTATTACGAAGGTAAATTTTAGCTCATTCGTAAACCAACCAGTGCGATTAGAATTTTCACACAAAAGTATGTAATCCGTCGTAAATCTTTCAAACTGACCAAAAGATTTCGTGATGTTACATTTTACAAGCAAATCTCACAAAACAGATCTGTCACGGATCCGTCCGTTCCATTCGTTAAATTTATTAGGTAAGAGATGGCATCAAATTTCAATTTCTCAATGGTCATCACGGATAAATCCGTCATGCTTCTGTATCTGTATCTGTACCGACCCATTACTGCCCACTGTTGGGCTCAGGTCTCCTCAGAAGAGGGATTAGGCATAGTCCACCACGCTTGCCTAGTGCGGATTGGGGACTTCACATACCTTCAAAGGATTTTTAGAACCCTTTTCAGACATGCAGGTTTCCTCACGATGTTTTCCTTCACCGTTTTTAGCCAGTGGTGTTGTGAAAAATTGCACATAAATCTTTTTCACATTTAGATTTAGAGGTACAAGCCGGCCGGATTTGAACCCGCGACCTCCCGTTCGGAAGGACGCGCTTCGACCACTCGGCCACCACGACTTCATGAATCCGTCATGCTTATTTTGCGTTAAAATGGCACCACGGATAAAACTGTCGGATTCACGGATCGGTCCGCGATCCGAACCTACGTGTGCGATTGGTCCGTCATGGATCGATCACGCACGTGTAAATGGGCCACATGTATGTCACTCTAAGTACTAGGAGACTAGAAATACAAAGAGGTGTTCCAGCCTTGAAGCTGAAGGTCGTGGTGAGGTATAGTTTTATTTCGATTTCACATAAACACGGCTGTGATTCAACATAGCACGTGGCGGACACCATTAAAAACAACGGTTGTGGTAAAAATGAATCGTGGGTTCTGTTTATTTTTGCTATTTGTACTCGATTAAACACTTTTTTACTGTCGTGTAGATAGTCAACGGGCCACTTCATCCTAAGTGGTTACCGTCGTCCATGGACCTCTGCAATGTCAGAGGACACTGAAAGGCTACCTACGACCTAATTCTTGAAACGAACCGTGGATGGTGGTTCCATAGTATGAATGAACTCCACCTCGACGCTTTTTTTGAGATGAGTTCATTCCATAGTCGGACTAACTTATAAAAAAATAGTTTTTTCTCGCTGATTTTATTTTAGAAATCTATAGTAATAGGAAAAACAAAAACTAATATAAAAATAATTGTTAAGGACCCTCCTAATGGGCAAAGGTAGAAATTTAGGAAAACCGTATTCTGACGTGAAATTGAGATCTTTTTTATCATAATATTGCCAAAGTATACAATGTAAAAAAATACAGTATAATCATGAATTAGTCAGTTCAATGATATTTTTCATTACGAAACCCTAAAAATGACGTAAAGCTGGCAACAGTCCAATATTTAAAAGTGGTTTCTTACAACTATAAATCGGTCGAGTTATTTTCTAAACATTTATCGGATCGCTTTCCCCTTACTCAAACTAAAAGCTTTTGAAGGTGAAACTGAGTTTTAATCTAACCAGAAGGAAGACGGGCCATTTGATCGTAAGTGGTGACCGTCGTCCATAGACCTCTGTAAGGTCAGGAGACAGTGAAGGGTCGCTATCTACGATCTAATTTTAAAGCCCTTCCTCAAGCCTCCTTTGAAGAAAGACAAGTCATATCGCTCGGGAAACACTAAACAGCTCATTCCATAGTTGGATGGTGCGTGGCAGAAAAAAATCTTGAAACAAACCGTGGATCGAAGTAGTAGGGATGAACTTCACCTCGACGTCACTTGACGTGCCCCACAGTTTTTATTATTTTTTTGTTTATAGTACATTTATCTTAAACATTGCAATGTATGTTTAACATAAAACCGTTTAACTTAAAAAGTTTTTTTACCTATTTTTATGGTTTAGTATTTTTATGGGTACAATGAAATAAATCGCAGTGATGCATATTAATATTTGATATGGTCTAAATCTAGCTTCATAGGAAATCCGATTGTAATCGAGTTGTGTACAGCAGTCGCCGCTACTACGATTAACATTTTATCAAAAGGAAACGACCAACACGATATCAAATTAACAAAATAATATAGTATTTTGTTTTATATACTTTAAGTGGGAGTAATATTTACGTTAATTAGTCACATATTATATTATTATTTTTTACATATCTACTTCTAGAATGGTAACTGAGTACTTTTTTATACCACATATTATAGGCTTGTGACCGCTTATTTTTTGTGAGATTTCCATTTAAACTAAAAGAATATTTATTTAAGCTTAAGTAAAATATTAATTCAATTATTAAAGAACGGTACTTTTTCCGATTTTTATGACTGTTAACATCGAATAACTCAAAAACGACTAAAAAGTACACTTTTCACATCGAAATCATTTAACAAATTTAAAAAATCTAGAAATTAGAATATAATTTTTGCCTTATTCTGGATAACGGTTAAGTGTTTATTTTATTATTTTGATTGCTCAATTTACATTTACTTGTGATATTTCACAAGTACTTATATTATAATAGGTACTCGTGATTTGCAATTCATGACGTCATGAACACAAAATACATAATTACTATGCAGAACTAACTCTTTATGCAAATCGTACAATTGTACCTTTCAGCGATACTAAATACGCAATGGTTTCTTTAGAATATCAAGTACCTACAAAAAGTAATTTTACAAAAATAAAAATCGATTGACTTCCATTTTTCAAGAGTAAATCTCTCCTTTTGGGAATTCGGTCACTAAATATGATACGATCGATTTTTGGGCAACGTCCAAGAAGGAAACCATATCAGCGTGCGCCATAACTTACCAGACGTTATAGTTATTTGTGAACCGATCTAGATAATTCCTTTGGATAAACTTCAAGATTTGTAGTAGGTACTAAAACTTACGTTTTGAGACAAGAAAACCAAAATTAAAATAGTCTACATGCAATTGTAAAAATTTGGGGTTTTTTTTGAGTTGGAGGAAATCGCTGGATTCGTTTATCCTCCACCCGCTCACACCCAGCGCCCGAGCCCCGGCTGAACCCGTGCACCTGAGCAACGTGATTATGCGGGACGACGCGACGCGTTACGCATTACGGCACTCTTTCCCATCGCGTCGCCCCCTTAAATTAGGATTAAGGATAAAAATGAAAATATTTCAATTTAGTACATTTTATTACAAAAATAACATGACATTCTTTTTTAATCACAGACTGCGACATTTTTTATAAAAATGTACACTCATAGTAACATTAAAACAATAGGTAATTAAAATAAATCAAAAATATATTATTTATTTAATAATTTCTACACCATTAAATAGTATTTCTAGGTATGTTATAATTTATTCTTAAATTGAAAATTTAATATAAGGCTCACTTAGATTTTAGAAATATAATTAAATGAATATACTTAATACAGGGTGATCTATTAATAATGATACATATGTATAGTCATGATAGTCGATAATCATACAATAAATAAGGATACAACGCCTTAGTAAACGCCACTTAAAAATATCCTAAAGACATGCAAAACGATTGTCACTCGGCAGCTGAGCAGCAGCATGGCATACAGTGGCGTGCATGTATATGTAAGTCAGTCAGTCATACAGAAATGTAAATCTGAATAATTTTCCACATATTTACATCCTACAAAAAATTTAATTAAATTTTGTCGCTAAATATAATATGCAAATAACAGTAAAGTGAAATGAACTTTGATTAAATACAACATTGAATCGATCATCATATGCAAAAAGTATTGCATAAATGCTTTTTTTTATTTGGTTCGCCAACAGTTCCTTATACTAAACCTTAAACCAAATAGATAACCAACATCATGGAGAGTATAAAAACTTATATTTTCGTACGTATCTTCTTATTTGAACTGTACACCACTGTGTACATCATAGGTACATTAATTACGTATCAAAACATATCAAATCACAGACATTACTCACATTTTACTAAAAGTATTTGAAATTAGTTTTTATCATACATCACATACTTAACTATTATTCATGTATTTCATAATTAACATTTTATGTTATAACTTAAATGAGTTTTATGACAATTATATTAAAATTATATTATTAAGGATATTTTTATATTTTACGTTTGGCGATCACGACACCACCTAGCAGTGCCTAGCCACCTGTCTTAAAATATAGCAAATGTTTCTTCTGACTCATGTAGGTTTAAGATTAAATAAATCTACAGGGTGATATTTTAAAACGCCAGGGAAAGCACTCGAAAAGGCGATTTCAGCGGAATTTACTGAAAACAAATAATAATAAACTTTTCATTAGTTCACGTCAGAATTATCGTCTATGAAACAAAAAGCATCGAAATCGGTTTTTATATAAAATCAACCTTATCATCTATGCATTTATTAACAGATAGTTCAGTTATTAGCTGATTTATATCAGATAACCGCACACATGATAAGATTTCGCAATAAAAAGTGACATTATTCGCTGACTGATCAAAGGACAGCCATTACGAGCACCTGTGATAATATGAATCTAGTAGGTAGTATAATGAATATCGTCTGCCTAAAAAATCGATCAAGTGTGAAACTCGCGCACGAAGGGTTCCGTACCTGTAACCTAATCTTGCAAGTTATTTTACTTATTTATATTTCTAGAGAATGTAAAACTAAATATTCTGTTTTCAGCAACTGTAAAAATATTTTATTAAAAGAAAACTTTTTAAATACACGCTTTTAAGATCCTGGATATAATGTAGCAATAAAGTGCTACTTGGTACAAGTAAAACGAGATTGTTTAGCGCAAGAATTCTTATGACCACCTTCTGAATCCAGCGTAAGATCAGCGCCATTTTGTCGTATCATTGTACTATTGTCACGTGTGTCTGTGTCTGCGTGCAAAATGTCAGCTCAATCGAAAACCGGGAAGTTTGTCGAATTTAACTCGCAAGATTTCATCGGAACTTCATAGTTACATCCAGTGCAAGTTAATATAAATCTTGTAAAGGTTTAAAGTTGTATTTTGACAGTTCATTCACTTGAGCTGGTCCAAAGATACAGATTCACCCTGTATAATTTTTCTTTCTGTGGAATAAATATTGTTTTTTGAATCATAAATACTATTCAACTACTTAACATGATTAGCAGAATGATTAAAACATAAGATATCGAACTGCAAATCACTTGAATTATTAATATCTTTGCACTTGTAATTATTATGTAAACCGCGCACTTACACTATCAAATAATACCAAGCCACTTAGCAACATAAGACAAGATTATACTACTGTTGTTATTGTAGACAAACGAGCGAACGAGCCACCTGATCGTAAGTGGTTACCGTCGTTTATAGAGCTCTACAATGTCAGGGAACACTGTCCCACTACCTACGACATACTTTTAGCAACTAGTTTTCTCTCTCAAACTCAAACATTTCGGGTATTGGCCCACCATTACATTATATTCTCTAGCTCTTTTTTCATACGTATTTATAATCCAACGAATTTAATTTTACTTTTGAAACATTTATCATCGAAATATGATTTAAATCACGTAAAATCGCAAACCACTAAAATAGTCCTAAAACTGCTAAATAACTCCCAAGCCAACAAAAAAAATAGTCTTCTAATGGTTCCGTTTCCTGGCATCACTAGTACTACCACCAGTCTTTTTTTTCAGAAGTATGTACATACTCTCTTTACACCCTGTGCAGATAGGTAACGACCCTGCGGTATCTACTGACATTGGATCCGTGACTACTTACCATCAAATGGGCCATACTTGCCTGGTGGAAGTGGGCAATTGCAGATGGTTTAACCACTCTACTTTGACTTCAAAATTACACAACAAAATATACATTAAGATTGTCTCCTCTTTTACAAAAGTCGGTTAAAAATATAATATTTCGCACGACCTCAAGTCAGAGCCACCGGTCTGACCTGGTTCTGTTTTTATGGGCAGACAACACGGCTCTGTCATAGGGGTGTGCTGCATTTTATATTTATCATAGTTCATAGTTTTTATATGACTTTATTTCAAATAAATACGGTTAATCTTGTGACGCAGACGAATTTATGCGAGTCAGTTAGTAAATAGTATGTCATAGCAACAAATAATCAATTTGTTTCCTATAAATACCACAAAACTTTGTTCTAATTAACTTTTTCTCATACAATCATGAGGCACCTGGTACCTGAGTCACGGTTAAGATAACGCAACCACAATATAATAAAACTAAACAGAAGGAAATCTTACGTATAAACCAGTTTTGTCACGAGCCTTTGCCTGTTGAGCTCAAGAACTTGGAAATTCTGTACTGTAACGACTATTATTGCAAATTGCTAGACTCAGGTCTCCTTAGTAGAGTGATCAGGCATAGTCCACCACGCTTGCCAAACTTTACAGCTTCGAAGGGATTTTTAATCTATCCCAATATGCTGGTTTACCTCATGATGTTTTCCTTCACCGTTTTGAACCAGTAGTGTAAATTACAAATTTAGATTGAGAGGTACAAGACGGCCGGTTCATGACTTTAACCCCCGCACAATAAGCAGACGTTTCAGATAATCGGAACTTAAATTCGTTTTGCACAAAAAGAAACAAAAGTTATTTATGAGACGTATATTAAAATTTCGTGCTTGTATTACCTCTTAACTCGTAAAAATTTGTAGAGTTTTACTTCTGTCCGGTAATAGTTTTGTGACCAAACTCAATGACGTTAAGTAGTTCTATGTATGTAATGTTTTCGTGGTATATAATAATAATATGACGACGTTTCCTGCTAAATTAGAACACCGCAAAGTTTAACGGTTTTGTTCCAAACAGGAAAATTTCAGAGCTTTTTTGTATGCCGTTGTTTATAAATCGATTTTGGCAATTCTTTATTTTGGTTTTTAGATCATATTTTAGAGCTAAACACTAATTAAATTTTATCGCAATCTTACAGTATCTAAAAGTAAATCGTTTTTCTGTTTTAATGGTATATACAGACAAACCAAAGAATGTGCTAATAGTAAGTAATGAGTTTACAATGTTCATACAATTTTCAAATTTTTATAGAGTTTTACCTCGTACTGTCCACTTCAAAAGATCAATAAATCAAAAATACTCATTAACCGTTTTAAAAATTTTGTTAGTAACTACCTACTTCAGCTTCGAGTTCTTAGAAAAGAATTCACAAACGAATTCACATTTTTGAAGTCAATTGAAGGGCACATCTATTTCGGTAATGATACCTAGTACTGGCCACGCCCACGACATCGTCTGAGCATAATTGCTTTAATTTTCTACAACGGATTCCCAATTATTAGTGTGACATCATCCAGGACACTGCAGATTAATATCTTCCATTAATTGTTAACTAAATTCATTATTGTTCACTGCTGGGCTCAGGTATCATCCCTTTTAAATCCATCTCAATATGCAGATTTCTTCACAATTTTCCCTTCACTGTTTTTAATATTCGTGCAACTTGGTCTGTATAAGAAGAAATGTATCACACATTACTCCTAGATACATAAGCTATCTGGCAGTCCCATCAAAATACCCCCGGACCAGCCGTTTTCAGAGATTACCCGGAAAAACAGACAGACATTAAAAAAGATGGTATTCGAACGTTCATAATATTTAATATTGATTTTGATTGAATGATTGATTCAATGTTGATTTTGACAATTTTTCGTTATTTTTTGTACTAGTATCTGCTAGCGTACAGAAGTTGTGTTTTACTTGTCAGCACTCAACTGCTACATGATATCCAGGATCTTTAAAACAAGTTTTTATAAAACGAAAATAATATATTTGTATTTAGTGCCAACCCTACCGTTTCCCCGATCATGCGTGACGCGTCCCTATTGATAGTCACTCGGGCTTACTTAACCTCGGAGTTAAATACTAAAAAAAGTTTTTAGGTACTCTTGACCTTAATTTAACATTTTTTGGTGATATGTATGGTGATGTCCATTGGCGATCTTAGCGTCAGGTAAAGAACGCGCCAATAATGGAAAATTTGAAGTGGAAAAATGAAAATTTTTTGTCGACTTTGCCTTATCCCTCTAATGAGAATTTTTGAGCCCAGCAGTGGGCAGTAATGGATTGTTATATATTGTGGAATAATCGCGGTATTGTCATGAGCTTGCTTCTCAAAATTTATCTTTAAGTAACAAAAGAAAGTACAAAAAATGTTCATAGCAACTTCCTCGTTGCGGATTGAGCTGAAATACACATGTATGCATCGCGTGACAATGCAATAATATGGCACCATGGAGCTTATCTGATGATGGAGTCGGAAGGTATAAGAACTCCTGTACTAAACAAGATAGACTCATCGTGTTTGGGCTCGTTTTACTTGTCTTGGTTAGTTATTTATTTCTACATGATATTCAGGATCTTAAAAGCTGGTATTTAAACAAATGACCATCAACTACCTTCTTTCTATGTAAAATAATTTACTCTATACCTTGTTCATGACAAACAAAACAAATATTATTATTTACTCACACGTACCTACTGGTAATGATATATTTGACCTTGAGCTAAGTCTGTGGTTCATGTGGCCGATAAAACAGCTCAGCATTTATTATTAAAGTTAAATTTGAACTAAATCGTGTAGCTTTTGAGGTGTCGTGATTATAATTGTGGTTAAACACGAACAAAGTATTTATGTACTGTAATAAATAACACATGCCCACAGGTGGACTCAGGTTTCCTCAATAGAGGGATCAGGTATAGTCCACCACGATATTAGGAACACTGCCCAAGGAAAATAGTTCAGTTTATGCTGGTCCTAAGACTTGGTGCAGATTTTTAACATAAGGGACTTTTACAATAGATCCAAGGGTTGCAGTGATTTGATGGGTATCTAGTCTTCGTCTACCCCCAACCTCTTTCAACAGTAATAATATTTAGTCCATCCATCAATGGCCTACATATTTAAGTTTTTCGAGTGATGTTTTTCAAGTTTTAAAGAGAATGTTTGAAAACTAAGAATAATAAGCTGTGTCTGTATTGTAAAAGGTACATTTGAATGCAAAACAACACTTCGCTTGGAATTTAGCGATGAACAAACAGATAAAAATTAACATAAAAATGTTGACAGTTTTACTGAGAAATTTATCTGTAGGTAGGTGTAATAATTTGACTTAAAACATGTATTGATTTTGAGTTTTTGTTTTATTTCTCTATTGTTTGTTGTTACTGAAGACTAATTAGTTATTTTTCAATTTATTTTAGAAAGTTTGGTGTATTTATTAATTTAGCCAGTATTTTATCTAAAATCTAGTTCAGTTGCTACCTATTAGTAATAATCCCAATGAGGCAAATATTCATTCTCCATTTCAGATATACTTTAGCCAGAAGTAAGATTAGCTATATTTTCATAACTTTAGCACCATTTTAAATGACGGGAAAATGCAATAAAATCGTAATAAAGAACAAATATTCTTAAGATAAGCAACATTACATAAACTAACTTACCACAATCATCTCCCATCAACAGAATTAAATACAAAATTTTCTATACTACAAACTAGAAATTCTGACGCCACAATGGCGGCCACTAAAACTACATAACCTATATATCTAATGGACTTCAGGAAGACCCACGTCTTGTCGGCAAAGATGGCCAGAGATAGCACGTGGAGATAGCTATGAGGATTCACAATCCTCCACAACAATGTCGCACAGAAAAACATCACGCAACGAAAAGTCTCAAGTCTTTTCACGATAAAATCACTTCTGTTTTCTAACAACTGTTGATATACATCGATGTACCGGTTCCAAGATAGAGAAGACACCAGCATTTGTCCAGAGAAGAGTATTATGACTAGAGCTATCATCTTGAAGGACACTTTTGTTTTGTAGGAGATGCCGACATCAGCGGTGTCTTTTTCGATGTCTTCTGTAGTGTTTATTTCTTTGAGCTGGTGGTAAGGTAAGCTGATGACCGAAGTCCCTCTGTAACCTCTCCTTGGCGGGTTCTGTTTCAAATACACGAAAATCCCGAGCATCATAGCAACGACGCCTATCAAGTCGCAAATTCCGTCCACCCAATATCCAAGGGTACCTACTTCAGACCTCTCGCCTTTTATATGCTTCCGTTCTCTCGCCACATGCCCGTCTAGGTCGTCTAGAAACATTCTAATCTGGAAAAGCAGTACGCCCAATCGTCTGACGGCCAAACTTTGGCACGTTAAAAGCTTAGCGCCGATAAACGCTATCAGAACGTGTAGGAATGATATCATATTGGGCGTGAGGAACAACATATGATCTGATATGCCTAACGCTATATCCACTACAGCACATAAAGGACCGTATATGTAATGATTTATGTGGTCCACCATCAGAGCTTTCACGGTTGGGTGGCATAGAGGATTTACACTGCAAGATATCCAAACAACATCTTTGTAATTGGTGATAGGTTTCGTAGTCGTTTGGACGGAATCTGTTGAATTCTCGAAGATTTCAATGGAGTAATATTGTATCCTCATGTACAAGAGGGTGTCCATAAATATGCAGTAGATTACGACTAAGAAGAGCAGCAGCGACAGGATCTTGCTGGCTTGTGATGACGGCCACATGTTTATAATCTAATAGTTTCTAAGGCTTCACTAAGCACGATCTAGTTCTATATTTAAACTAATTCTAATTTAATTAGCTTTCGAATGTAGACTTTTAACACGTTCGAAAAACTAGTTTTGAGTCACGACATTTTTTGCAGTGAACGTCATTTTGTATCACGATTCAGTCAACACACAGTCACAGATGTTATGTGTAATTCTACACTTGAGAAACATGACGATTGTTTGCAAATTTTTCAAAGTTTAGTTATATTTTACGCGGGATCACGTCCGACCACCGCGATGTTCGGAATGAGACTGGTTAGTAAGAATATTTATAAAATAAAATGTAAGGGGGCGTGTTAAACGGACTAATGATCCGATCGAAACATCTGTGAAAATAATGAAATTAGCGATGTAATTCAATTAATACCGTTGACCCGTTTCTTCATCTTTTATTAGTGTGATTAAAAATGAATAACGCGAGACAACGGCCGTATGTATCAATTTCGTAAAATTTTTTGAACAAACTTCTACAATACCTATGCTGTATTTTTGTTTTATTCTCTACCCCTCAGTATTTTTAAACCGAGACTATTTTTGTATGTATTATATTTTAGTACATAGTATTTTTTGGTTAGTCCTCTTTGCATTAGATTATTTAGGCGAAAACTTTGTACAGTAAACATATTATTAAACAAACCACATAACATAAAAGTGCAATTTTGGTTGACCAATAATATAGTACCTCCTTTTCGATGTCGGTTAAAAAATCGATATAAATAAAAAATAAGTCATATTTCACTTCAAGTATAAAAGTCGTCATAAAACAGCTGTAGGTACGTGTTGTTTTCAATCATAAAACTACATAAAATAGTAGTAAAGAGACTTTTGTAAATTAAGTTACATTTATTACATTTTTATTAAATGCAAACCGGGATATGGACTAAAAGCGGTGCAACGGTAAATAGTGCGTAACGCATCGCGCCGCTCCGCATAACCCCATGCTCAGTTCTGGCCTGTTTTTTATTCCCTCGTAGGCAAACGATCCGACGGGACACCTGATCATAAGCGATTACCATCGCTCATGGACCTCTGCATTGTCAGAAGACACTGCGGGGCCGCTACCTACGGCCTACCTTGTCACACAACAATGATTATTTATGTATTTTTTATCGATTTTATGTGTAGTCTACAGTATTAGTTAAGAAAATAGGGATACAAGATATAACAAATAGCACGCCTACTAACTTTGTTTCGCCAGTTCTTCTCAGGTCAGAGGTGTAGGTTGGAACTGGTAGTTAATATTATTTAATGTTCAATAAGATACATTGTACGTTGCAATTTTATTGATTTTGAGTTTAGGTATGAGCAGTGGAAGATTTAAGTGTAGTTCAACAAATAATCCAGTCCAGAATACAAACTTATAGCTAATTACAACTGAAAAAATACTGTTAAATGTCTGTAATATTTACGTAATAATACCTAACATCTATCTATCTATATTCTATTTATCTATTTAATATCTTTAAATAAAAATATAGACTGTATGGCAAATTTATTTGATTCAAATTGCTTGAACACTAGAGTACTTAATGAGAAGCAACAAATAATCCCTTTTTTGTAAAGAATCTACCAGGATTCTACCTAAAACAGTTTGATACTGCTAAAACAGGACTACTATACTGTACTACCATCTGCTATTAAATAAAATCTTCTAGTCACTAAAGGCGTTGCACACATAAATTTTGTTCTAAGTTGTTTCTCATACTGAAAAATGCAAAAAGCAATTACAAAAGAATTGCACACTCTTATCATCTTGTCAGTTAACTTACACAAATTTACCGATGTAGATAATTATATTTTAAGCTCAAGCACATAAAACAACTTACTTGTGGCACTTGTGTGGACTTCCCGCAACCTGTTTCTCCAATCAGTATCAAAGTCTGATATTTTTCCAGCAGATATAATATGTGGTTTCTGTACTGAAACACCGGTAGCTTCTGCCGTTGAGTGTCCAATGGTAAGTGGTGGTAGCGGTTATAAACAAAGCTGCTGTGGGAATCTGTATCGATGGTGAGAGCTGCATCCGTGTTTGGATTGATCAGTGTTTCTACGGTACCACCTTTATTACGAGTTGGGTACAGGCTTTCGTCACCTGCAAAGTTGGTTATGGTAATGAGGTTGTAAACTTGTGTTTATTGATGATGAATGATGAAATTACTGTGAGCTAAATAAAAAAACTAAATTATAAGTATTTCACTTTTGTTTTTTAGTCTTAACTTAAGAGCTTAAAGAAGAATTATTTTCGGTTGTTTGTAGCAGCCTTCCAGAAAGCTTTGAGTAACGATTACCAGTTCACATCAAATGAGTTTGTTTATTTGCAAGTTACAATACAAAAATACCAAAACTACTCTGAAACATTACAACATTTTTGGAAATAACAGAGTATACAATATTCTGCTTTAAACGAGTATTTCAGGACTATATTCCATATTTAAGGTCAATTATGCAATATAGTGTAGAATTTACTTTGCAGTTTCAAAATATTGTTAATTGTATAGCAAAACATAACCTATACTTACCCGGTTTGATGAATTTCGGGCGATTACCGTGCATGGTAACTGTTTAGTGCACTTTAATAAACACAATATACTATATATCACTATATATAATATTATCTCTTACTCTGCTTAATTAATTTTAAAACAATAACAATAAAAATATATTTAGAATGTTTTCATGTTATGTTTACTGCTATTGGCAGTACTGAAACAAAATGGAGTATTCATTGTTGTTGTTTCTACTTCATGCATCTGCTAACGAAAGACAAGGACAAAAACAAGATTGCTAGGTTTGACATTTCAGATTTCGTTCGGAAATATTTATTACCCAGAACAGAGCGTCGTGTGCTCACCTGGCTGCATTTTGGAAAGAAAGATTTAAGAAAAATATTCTTTATATGATTTATGCAATTAGTAAATGAACGAAATTAAAATATAAAAATGAGTGTCCAAATTGTTGGTTTCATTTTCAAATATCGCAATATCTTTGGAGATATCAATTAACATATTATTATGCTTAATTTCTGAGATTATCACGATCATTCCAAGAGGCCTATCAGCTTTATACTTTTATAACATCAATAAGCAAAACTGAAATTCTTTAAAGAATGTGAGGATGTAAGAAAAACACTCAATTAGCTAAATAAATTTATTACAGAATCAAATATTATCTATTAATTCATGCGTTTGGCAAAACCGAAGGCATTACGCTAGTTTTAGTACTGTACATTATGTACTAAGTTTCACGAAGTCTTCCAATTTATTAATGGATTCGGTTGGGTTTGGACGGATTTTACAAGTTGATTGTCATAATTCGGATTTTGCATGGAAGTGAAAGTATGCGTGTTGGGAATATATCCATCATTATTTACATTTTGCATAGGGGCCAAAAAACTTTGAGTCTTTGAAACATACCCTACGTTATTTACATTTGGCTTAAGAGGTAACATATTATTTTGGGCACTGGATGTATATACGTTGCTATTTACATTGTGTACAGGGGTTGAAAAATGTTGCGTTTTCGAAATAAATGCACCATTATTTGCATTTTGTGCAGGACTTAGAAATTGTTGCATTTTAAACATGTATGCATTGTTGTTCTGATTTTGTATAGGAGTTACAAATTCATGTGTTTTCGACATAAATGCGTTGTTATTTGAATCGGGCGTCGGATTTAATAATTGTTGCATGTTCGTCATGTATGCATTGTTATTTAGATTTTGTGTAGGAGGAACAAATTTCTGTGTTTTCAACATAAATGAGTTGGTATTTGTGTTAGGCTTGTAATTTAACAATTGCTGCATTTTTGACATGTAAGCGTCGTTATTTACATTATGTGTAGGGTTAGTTAAATGTTGCGTTTTCAACAGAAACGCATTGTTATTTGAGGTGTGCGTAGGATTTAACAACTGTTGTGATTTTGCCATAAATCCATTGTTATTAATATTTGACATAGGAATTATCGTACCTTGCGTGTTTTGAATAAATGTATCTTGGAGATTTTGTGTTGGATTAAACATATGGTTCAAATTTGAAAGATATCCAAGGTTATCCTTATTCAGCGAAGGAGTTAGTAAATTTTGAGTTTTCGTAATAAATCCATTGCCATGTGCATTTAACATGGGAGTCGACATATCCTGCATATTCGTGATTTGTGGTTGATCGTGAATATTTTGCATAGGATTCAACAGACTATACTCCTTCGGAATGTTATTAAAATTTTGCACATTATGCATTTTGGAATTGTATACTTCGATATTTGCAGTTTGCTTAGGAGTTAACATGTGCTGCAACTTAGTTATATATGCAATGTAATTTGCATCTTGCGTAGGACTCAACATAAAATTGTGTTGGGTTTTGGACAGCATAGCATTGTTGTTTATATTTTGCATCACTTTTTGTTTATTTGGGTCTTTGTTTGTATTTTGCAATGGAGTTAACATATTATTGTTATTCAGCTTGGAAATATAACCATTGTTGGGAATTAGAGGATTAAACGCATTTTGCAAAGGACTTAATGTATCTTGAGTCTTCGAAACATATCCATTGTGATTTACGATATTTTGTTTATGTAATTCTAGAACCTCCTGAGGTTCAACATTACACAGCATTTTTTGTAATACATTTAACTGATTATTTATATTGTTTTCTTCTATCATCTTTGCTGAATATAAACTGCCATTACTCAGCGTGTACCTTAAAATATCTTCTTTAGTATATTTTTTTAGGTCAGGTGAAAGCTCAGATATGTCTGACAATAAAATCAGATCTTGATATAAATTTGAATGTTGATCTTTTATTAGTGGCTTTTTGAGAAGTAGTTCATAAAGTTTTATGACCCGTACACGGTATTTTACAAAAGACTGAATGAATGGATTAATATTAAAAACATAGGTTAGCTCTACGAAACTATTTTTGTTTCTTTTATTGCTGATAATATTAGGTATATTTTCTTTAGGCTGTAATGTAAGGAATGCCATGAGGCTTTCTTCTCCAGATGGTTTGTTATTTTGTTCTTGTTTCCATACTGGTTTAGCTAGTAAATTATTTATATTACCATGGTCGGTCTCCAATTGTTTTTTGTTGATATCACGCGGCTTAACAATACTTCCAACAGTATCAACCGCTCCTTTTGTTAAATCATTTATGAAATTTAAATGTTCCTGTACGTTGCTTTCACCTGTTTTATCAGACAAGGCAGGAACATTTTCTGTTGGAATATTTCGAATATTGGAAACAAGAGCAGGGTCTACATTTCCAGTTTGTTGAAAGTTTCCGTTATTATTGAGTAATGGTATTTGATAATTCAGTAGTAAGTGATTATTCTCCGGATCAACATTTTTGTTGGGAAGTAAATACTTTAAGACATTATTATCATTATTTTCGAACTTGTTTTGCCAAACATAAGATCCCGATTTTATTGGATTGTTATTATTTACACCATTTTGTTGTAAACTAGCCCAATTCATGTGATTTTCATGCGGCAAATACTTTTTCGTAAAGTCACCCAACGGTTGCTGTGGCAAAGCTGGATTTCCAGCAATACTATTGGAATCGATGATCTTATGTAATCCATAAACTTTGGGTAATACTGCTCCAAGGATTTGATTCACTACCTTAACTTGTTCTGGATTTTCTACTTTGTTGATAATATGTCCGCTGGGATCCACCGATGGATGAGACTGTATGTGCGATTTTTCAATAATGAAATTATTCAGTTGATTTAGGTTTTCTGTATTTATGTTATCATTCGGGTCAAATAAATTCTTAAGGGCATTAGGATTAATATTGTAAAATGCTATGATGATATTTTTGACGAACTCTTCGGGTACTTTCTGAACGTAACTCGGATCAGGAATAAGATTGGTCATGTCTGCATTTTGAATGTTGGTAGCACTCTTCGATGAGAACTCGTTTTGGCAAACCAAATTGACCGTTTCCGCGCTCAATTTTAATTCCGTTTGGTATTGAATTGCATCGCGACAAGTTATGCCGAAAAATGCATTGCTATTACTTTGGTCTGGTTTTTGAATTGCAGATTCATAATATTTAGTGCTTGTTATCGGTTTAGGTTTCGGAACAAAAGCATCATAAGTAAATTCAGCAGTACGCATAATATTCTCGATTAGTGCGGGATCGACATTATGTTTCCCTAACGCAATCCTGAAGATCATTAAATTCGTTTGGAGTTTGGTACATTGCGGGACAACCTGTAAATATTTCATTAAATTAAATATTATGTGCATTAAAAATTATTGTGTCTTTAATCACAAATATATTACACTTATTAATGTTGCATCGAGCCCATACCTATATTTTACCTTCTACCTGATTAGTTGTTACCATCGCCTTCATACACATAAACGAAGGCATTTAGATTTCAGACTTTCAGACCTTTTTATGGTCATTCACAAGTTAATACTTTTAAGATAATATTTAACCAATTAGTCTTAAACTATCACAAGCGTCACGATCATTTCTTAGTTCCTAATCCATAAATAGTAGTAATCTAAATAGGGTTGGGATTTTAATTTTTTTTAATTAATCCACTCAGGTTTGTACGACCTCATACATTATTATTATTAACTAATTATTGACAACAATTGACATAGGATGTTTGATATTCAATGCATTTATACAAAATAAATATTGTGTGTGATTGGCTTTTCATAAACTGAGAAGATTTTACATTGTACTTTTTGGTGACGTGTTCCTTTTTAAAAGTTAGACGACATTCCTTTGTTTGGCTAAAATCGAATCTGGGAAATCAATTTGCCACCATTTGCAAATGTATCGTACATAGCACTGGATTTGTCACGTCATCGCCATATTAAAGCTCGAACGTTAAATTAGAATTGGCGGTGGGAAGTATAAACTAAACAACGTACCGATCGAGCCACGGCGATGAGAAGAAAAATAGCCAGTTTCAACTTCATCTCGGCGACGGCAAAACTAATTATCATACCAAATCGCACCTACAATTATACCTTCGCCATTTAATTGAAATTGTGTACATGTAATCAAGTGTACACTGTAACATTTATTAAATTAGTTTCAATTAATATGTACACTGAAACGAATCATGCGTATTTTTTTTACTTTACTGGTAATTAGCGAATCGATTTTGTTTATTTGTTACAGTTACGGTATGATTAGCGTTATGTTTTGGTTATATTTGAAAATTCCAGTGAAATCGGACGTGGACGAGATTTTAAAATTTATGTTGAAAAGTTTTATGAGTACCACTCCAAGATTAAATGTCGTTTTGAATATCCTAAGCAAAGCCATTTAATGTGCAAAAGTGTAAACTTACGAATTTACTTCCATAACTTACCAACTGAAGTCTCTGTATCACCAAACAACGCCATCTATTGGTCAAATCTGTAACTTCATTAATTTATTTTCAAATCTTACTAACAGATGTTGCTGTATCACCAAACAACGCCACCTATTGGGGATATTTTATAACTTCATGCGCTTAGTTCCAAATCTTACTAACAGATGTCGCCGGAACACCAAACAACGCCATCTATTGAGTAGATTTTATAACTTCATGCGTTTAGTTCCATACCTAACTAACAGATGTCGCTGTATCACCAAGCAGCGCCATCTATTAAGTGGATTCGGAACTTCAATGCGTTTAGTTCCAAACCTTACTAACAGATGTCGCTGTATCATCAAGTAACGCCATCTATTGAGTGGATTCGGAACTTCATGTGTTTAGTTCCAAACCTTACTAACAGATGTCGCTGTATCATCAAGTAACGCCATCTATTGAGTGGATTCGGAACTTCATGCGTTTAGTTCCAAATCTTACTAACAGATGTCGCTGTATCACCGAGCAACGCCATCTATTGGAGATATTTTGTAACTTCATGTGCTTAGTTCCAAACCTTACTAACAGATGTCGCTGTATCACCGAGCAACGCCATCTATTGGAGATATTTTGTAACTTCATGTGCTTAGTTCCAAACCTTACTAACAGATGTCGCTGTATCACCGAGCAACGCCATCTATTGGGGATATTTTGTAACCTCATGTGTTTAGTTCCAAACCTTACTAACAGATGTCGCTTTGTCACCAATCAACGTCATCTATCGAGTTATTATTTTATTTTTATTTACTTATTAGCTTAATTAAGTCAAGTGTTTAGTTCAAAAGCTCTGTAATAGATGTTACTTGTATCAGCAAACAATGCCATCTACTAACAGAACATGACGCTGAAGTTAGTTTTATAAATGACTAGCAGATGTCACTGTTCAAACTAAAATATTGGACAATGTCAACTCATAGGAAATTTCGTTTAATGTATACTGTTTTGTGTAACAATAAATAAAATTGTTTTGTGTATAAATTACTATGTATATATCAGTTGAGTACTAGCCAAGACATTGCATTGTCACGCGATTTACATCTGCGTGCAAAATGTCATCTCAATCGGAAACCGGGAAGTTTGTCAAATGTAGCTTGCAAGATTCCACCCGAACTTACATAGTTACATACAGAACAAGTTAGTTAATTAATATTAATAAAGCTTGTAAAAATGTAACGTGTTTCTCAATTTAGATCTACCATTTACCTACAGATGTCGTTGTTAAGGGAGTGAAGGCCAAAGCTCAAATAAATAATGAAAAACATTAATAAAATTCTTTATTTACAATATCTATGTAATATATAACATCATATAAGAATATATAAAATATTAGTTAACTTATGTACCAAAAACAACAAATATACAAAATAATATGAACAAAAAAATAAAATACACGAAAAAAATGCTTTTGTTAAAAACTATTTTCGATTGTCAATTGTTTTAAAATATCCAACAACTTCGAGTCAAACTTGTTTTTAGTTCATTTTTAACAGACAGGTAAAAATATGTTTTTTTTGACACGCATTTAAACTTAATCACATTAAGTATAATTCAAACAACATTGCTTGTAAATATTTCTATCCAGTAGCCGTCGGGATCCTGTATGAAAGCCAATCCTTTCATTTTACCATCGTTCGGACGTTTTATGAACTTCACTCCTAATTGTTCGAACCTGGAAAGAAATATATTTAATGTATTTTTTAGCGATTTTTCTTGTATTATCATTTTCAAAAGTATCTTCTATTGCAAATTCAAAAAAGGAGGTTTCTCAATTCAACATACATTATTATGTTTGTTCGCAAATAACTTCGTCGTTTATAAACCGATTTTGATGATAATTTTTTTTTGGAAATAAGATATGTGAAAAGTGGTCCCATGATAAGGAAAAACAGGGTTTGATGACCAAAGAAATCGGGAAACCAAGGAGGTCAATGTTCATTTTCGTATAAAATATTTACGGTTATGGCCCACCTGATGGTAAGTGGTTTCCGTCGCTCATGGACTTTTGCAATGTCTAAGGACATCACATAGGACTATATATGTATATTCATTTATTTACATTCTATTTTTAAAAATACATTTACAAGAAAATAAAATTTAAAAATACAATTTAAAAAACAGAGGACCACTGCAGGCGGAGTCCACGACCCAAGCCACCAGTGGTTAGGGCTCAAGAGAGAGGAACCTCCTCACAATACGCGCCGTGTCAAGACCGACCGCCGCGCTGAATCAGGCGCCACCCGCCCCCAGCCGCCCCCAGCCGCCGGGGGACGCCGGGGAGCGAAAGCTTCTCTAGATGATGGTTGAAGCTTTTCGCTATTAGACCGTGCACAGATACAAGAATCGGAACAATGATGGTCGATTCAACACACCACATGTCTGACTATATGTATTATTATTATCTTGCAATAAAAAATATATATTATAAAAGGCATTACCTAGCACAGGCCACGTCTACATCAGGAACCAGTATCCCGATGTGTCCGAACCCTCGTGGATCAGAGTTACCGTTGTGGTAGCTTGAATCATCACTCTCTGTGCCCCAGTTACTGAAAAAAATAAAATTAATACCTTAGTTATTTCATGTAAGCGCTGTTTTTTGACCGACTTCTTAAAGGAGGAGGTACTCAATTCGTCTGTATGTTTTATTTTTATGTTAGTTTCTCCATAAGTTTAGTCTGGGTGGACCGATTTGAATGATTCTGGTGTCAGATAAAAGGTCGTCGCCTCAGTGCTTGTTTGGCCTATCTGCACTCGAGCAAATTTTACAGGAGACGTTTTTTTTGTTTTATTTATTAAATAACGTTTAATTTTTTAATTTGATACTTAATATAAATACACGAGCTACCCACAAATTGATTTATAAAGAAATAATATACAATAGTTTATGATTCTAGCGTATTTTACATGTTTTGTGTGACGATAGGCCAAACGTGCACTAAACATTTTTCGGATGTTTACTTACAACAAACGTGCACTGAAGATTGACCAAAGGATTGTGATAATTTTCCGTGCTTGTTTGTGCTAAGTGCTAATATTGTTGATACAGGATGTAAGTTTTTAATTAGTATAAGTTTTACTGCCGATTTCGCTTGTTCCGTTATGTATATTATTTTAAAATATGACCAACTTCTCGATTTTTGATTGATGGGTTTTTTGCGCTTGAAGCGTCCTGGTGAGTATTTTGTCTGTAGATGAAGGTCAAGGTCTGATGATGGAGCTGGAAGGTGGCAACAGAAACTCTGTCAATAAGCAAAATAACCTCATCGTGTTTAGACTCTAATGAAGCGTCTTGATGAGTTCATTGCATAGACATGAATGTCAAGGTCTGATGATGGAACTGGAAGGTGGCCACAGGAAATCCGTCTCTAAGCAAGATAACCTCATCGTGTTTAGGCTCTAATGAAGCGTCCTGGTGAGTACTTTGTCCCTAGATGAATGTCAAGGTCTGATGATGGAGCTGGAAGGTGGTTACAGGAACTCTGTCAATAAGCAAGATAACCTCATCGTGTTTAGACTCCAATGAAGCGTCTTGATGAGTTCATTGCATAGACATGAATGTCAAGGTCTGATGATGGAACTGGAAGGTGGCCACAGGAAATCCGTCACTAAGCAAGATAACCATCATCAGACCTTGACATTCATGTATATGCAAAGAACTCATCAAGACGCTTCATTAGAGCCTAAACACGATGATGTTATCTTGCTTAATGACGGAGTTCCTATTGCCACCTTCCAACTGCATCATCAGACCTTAATATTCATGTATATGCAAAAAACTCATCAAGACGCTTCATTAGAGCCTAGAAACGATGAGGTTATCTTGCTTATTGACGGAGTTCCTGTAACCACCTTCCAGCTCCATCATCAGACCTTGACATTTATCTAGGGACAAAGTACTCACCAGGACGCTTCATTAGAGCCTAAACACGATGAGGTTATCTTGCTTATTGACAGAGTTCCTGTAGCCACCTTCCAGCTCCATCATCAGACCTTGACATTCATGTATATGCAAAGAACTCATCAAGACGCTTCATTAGAGCCTAAAAACGATGAGGTTATCTTGCTTATTGACAGAGTTCCTGTAGCCACCTTCCAGCTTCATCATCAAACCTTGACATTCATCTCTTCTCAAAGAACTCATCGAGACGCTTCATTAGAGCCTAAACACGATGAAGTTATCTTGCTTATTGACGGAGTTCCTGTAACCACCTTCCAGCTCCATCATCAGACCTTGACATTCATGTATATGCAAAGAACTCATCAAGACGCTTCATTAGAGCCTAAACACGATGATGTTATCTTGCTTATTGACGGAGTTCCTGTTGCCACCTTCCAGCTTCATCATCAAACCTTGACATTCACCTCTTAAAGAACTCATCAAGACGCTTCATTAGAGCCTAAACACGATGAGGCTATCTTGCTTATTGACGGAGTTTCCGTAGTCACCTTCCAGCTTCATCATCAGATCTTGATTAAGATCAAGGATCCTATATTCAAGATCCAGGATGCAGAATCCAACATCCGGATCCAGGATTCACAGTACAGAACAATTTACAAACAGATTTCGAAAACTCGAATTTTATTTATTTGTATGGAAAACGGGCGTGATACTTGTCTTAACCTGACAATTGGTTTAAAGTTTTTAAATAGAACACCCTGTTTGAAATTCAACTGAGTCAACGGTTAATTAAAAAAAATACGTATTTCTCTATTTTTAGCGATGTCTGCTCATATTTGCTTTTATGATTTGTTGAAGAAATACTTTTAAAATGATATTCAATCAAATTTATGAAAAAAAAAACATAATTTAATAAACTATTTCTCATTTTTTATTGTGATTTCATGCGAATCTCACTGTGTTTCGAACTACTGTGACGTCATACAAAATGGCGGATACGGCGCTACGCCGGCTGTGATTGGTCAATTGAGTTGCGATACAACAAACAAGCACTGAAATTTTTAAAAACTACCGATACAGCAAACAAGCACGGAATTTTCGTTAAGTGCCGTGTTGAGAAAAAAATTAAAATGAGATTTTTATTGCTTTAGAATTGAAAATTTTAAAAAGTTATTTTACCAGTTGGATGGAAATTTAATTCTTTATATTACTGCATTAAAAAGTCATTTTCGTAAAAAATGTCAGATAGGCCAAACAAGCACTGGGACGACGAGGTGATAGTTGAACTTAGGTCCCATACTTTTTTAAAGATCGAACAAGTACTTTTGGATCTGTATTTAAAAATGTGTATTATAAACAAAATGTCATGTCAATGTCAAAATTTCACAATTTGCGTTTTGCTTGTATTTCTTTTTTATATGAACCGATTTCAATGATTGTTTTTTGTAAGAAAGTACTTATTTGGAGCATTATCTAATATATAAAATTGTCGTGTCACGGTGTTCGAACTTGAACTCCTCCGAAACGGCTCGACCGATTTTGATGAAATTTTTTGTGCTTATCCGGTACCTATGAGAATCGGCCAACATCTATTTTTCATCCCCTAAATGTTAGGGGTAGTCCACCCCTAATTTTTTTTTTCGGCGCAGACGAAGTTGCGCGAGTCAGCTAGTTTCATATAAATTTGATAAAGAGGTGTAACTTCACAGAACTGGTAGTAACTTTTTCTTCGAATGAAATTTTACTTCTAATACAATCAAAACTCACTAAGTCAACTCCAAAGTAGCTTTCCTAGTCATAGCCCATCGTGTCCTAGCCTGATCATCTTGTGGTATTTCAGCAGGATTCTCGTAACCCATGAAGAACAATGAAAACTTCATTTCCGGGAAATGCAGTTGTTTGAGGAGCGTCATTCCGAGGACTCCCGTGTAGAACGGTATGGTTTTCCTGGGATCTTTGATGCGGTACATCGTTTGTTGGAACATGAAGTCCTGAAATATAATAATATGAATTACACTAGCTGACCCTTGAAACTTCGTATGTGTCACAAAGAGACGGTATTTCAATATAGGCGCAGAAAAATGTGTTTATTTCTGACATCAACAAATCTCTAATTTTATCTGTTTTTGTACTGTATTATGCATGTAAATAAATCAATCTCTTGAATAAGTTTACCTAATAAAAAGCCGCATTAAAATTGATAGTGTAGTTTTGTACATTTAAGTTTACATAAGAATAGACATAGTGTGAAAATATTTTCTTCTTTGTTAGGTATAATTTTTGTCCCTTTATTTGCAATGTGTGCATGTAAGTTTTCAAATTTAAAAAATTACTTGTAGTCAAGTATTATAATACTTTGATTAACAGATTTAGGGATAAAAACCTACTACAGAATTTCATGTTATTTTGATACATAAAATTATAATCAACAAAAACAAGTTTTTTAACAAATATTGTGTAACCAGTTATCATTATAATTCAATTAAGTAAAATAATTCTAGAATAATGTAGAATATGGTAGAGAATGCTTATGGCATTAAGTCCGCCTATGTACACTATTTTGTGCATAAAGTTTAAATAAATAAATAAATATTACTAATGACATCTGACCTTAACAGTCAAATGTTACTGATAAAATATTGATAAAAAAGCTATAATAATTATTGATCAACTATTTTAGTTTAACTTATGTCATATTCTTCTTAGGCTGCACAATACAAAATAAATTCAAGTCAATATTATGGATATACATATTACATAGTAAATCAAAATAGTGTTTAAATGATCACTACAAAATAAATTATTGTCAATACTTTTGACTTTAACATTGTGCAGTGGTACCTAATTTATTAATGTTATGTATTGTAGATCTTGTTGTTTAAACATTGTATAGGTCCATGAGCGAAAGTGACCACCTTCAGACCGATAGCTTATGAGAATTTGAAAATCAAACTGAAGGTCATAGGAATGTTAGAAGATACAGAAAATCAGCAGATAAGGCTCTGCTTAGCTGATAGAATAGATAATACCCTTCATGATTTATAAATTTTACTGTCTACCGATCCGATTACATCGTTAATACGATGATTTGAATGGATAAAAATATTCGGCCTTGTAAATTTTAATTTTCAAAGTTATTTAACATTGTTGTTTTTTTTTCTTTTTTGATAAAACTTACCCGGGTATTAGGGTCCGGAGTGTGGCATAAAGCCTCAATTTCCTGTGGCGAAATTCCCTGTGCCATTTTCAGGTACACCTTGAAAAAAACATTAAAAATTTAAGTCTAACCTAAAACTGTGCACTCCTTATTTTATACGAAAAAATAATGGATGGGTTATTGTGCCGTTCTTTCTAATGATTCTGTAATCGTTATTACGCAATAATTCTGTTTAAAAATTCATTTAAACTCACAAAACACCGGGCGCACGTTCACACGATCCACACAAACTTGACAACTGAAGAATGATAACAACTGTCAAATCTCTGAATTGTCACACTTGTCACATTGGAAAAAAGACAAAGATAATAAAATATGTAAACCTAATTTATTTTTGTTTGTAATCTTGCTTTAAAATTAAATAAATCAATTCAGATCATATCTGATAATTGATCCACATAGTAGAAATTTGTATGATTAATAAAGAAATAATAAAAGAAAAATAAATACTTAAACTTTTCAAATATAAGTAAAGAACCTGTACTTAAGGTTCTTAGTTATTACAATAGTAATTATTTTCTAAATTCACACTAAAAATTGAAGATGATCCATGGTAAACAATGAAAAATACACATAGAATTTCAATAGATCTCTTGCTATTTTCTATTAAAATCACTACTATTTATTGCAAGTCATTCCAGCTTATGGTATAGTTATTTACATTAGCACATTATGTATGAGGTATCAAGAATGTATCAGCTATTTCACCCTTAAGTATCATTAGCCAGCTTGAGTATAAAGGCATCCAGAGGATAAACGGATGTGAATGTTTGTATTTGTTTTACAGTGCAATGTGGAGTGTATTAGTAATTAAAATGAAGTTTTATTGTGAATTTGTTTTAATAACTTAACTTATTTCTAAAACAATTAAAATAATATAAAAACAATACTCTTAGTGAATACCTTTTCAAAAAACATACATCTCCGTTTCAATTTTGTGTAAGAACAATTCCAGACAATTTTGACCATACACCTTTACCTGGCATTGCCAAGGTTTTAAAACTATAAATTGAAACCAATTGTTTTTATTGAATTACAAAATACAGTACGCTAGTTCAGGTAATAACTTTACTTCGAGGTCCATCATACTTTACTCCAAAGGTAGAACTTTTCATACAAATATCTAAGCTCCTCCAACCATATTACATCTCGTTCGATTGAATTCACATTACATTCATAGGCAGACATCATCCTCATTTCTTTATCGTCTACAAAAATATCGCCGATCACAGACAAATAGCTTCCCTCCAAAAAATCGAATTTACTTTTTTCTAATACGCGTTCCATGAGCAAAGACATCACGTTCAAGTTCTCGTCGTTTTGGCGGGATCTCTCTTCAAAATGTTGGTTTAAATCTACTATCGTGGCTTGTGTTGGTCTCGAGTTACTTTTTGTTAAATCGTAATATATTTGCACTGTTCCTGTGGCATCAGTTAATTCGATGTTGGTTGCAGTTTTCGTGGTATTGTACATGGCAGTAACAACGCCTTGGATCATAATATTTTTGAACTTCAAACCGAACATTTCATAAATGTATTTTTCTTCAGTTCTTTTCGCACGAAATATGTCCTGTATGTATAATTTTAATGGATAACTAATAAATTCACACATGGTGCCTTATTTAATTCACAGTATACGTTAAGATTGCTACTATTTTTATTTAAATCAAAGAAATTATATAGTTTTTTAACCGTTTCACTTCATAAATAAATTGTACAGCTGTTTTTGTTTTTGTAGGTATAGGTTGACATTTGACACTTTTTTCATTTTTGACATTGATAGACAGAATCAATCCGATTAGTTCGAGGTCCAAAAAAAGAAGAAGATAGACAGAAAGGCAAAAGGTATGTAATTAGTAAAATGAACAGCTTCTCATCTTAAAAATCTAATAAAGCATTTTGATCTAATACTATCACTTAATAATATTATGGCAAATTGAATTCAAATAAAATAGTACATTTTCAACGTAAAAGAAAGATTGCACTTGTTGATGTATGAAGTTAAAAATCTTTCATACATCAAAGTAATTTTAGATTATTTAGAATTGAGATCAATGCAAACACACCCTTACTATAAAATATGACTTCATTGGTCTGCACGTTCGACTGCAAAAGGCATAACAATACAAAACCGAAGCCATTTTTGAAACAAACCGCGCGAAAACACCTATAAACTTCAATAAACTCGTTAAAACATGGAGCGGCGAATGAAAAGGTGCCATTGGATGTGGTAATTATGCAAACTGCAGTCCAGTTAGATCGAGAGTTTTCTCCGGAGGACACTAGGGTTTGAAATAGTCGATAATATTATAATATTTATAAGTTTTCTTAACGCTTTAACCATACCATTGAGTTATAATTGACGCTCAGTTTATACCGACATTATGGTAATTTTTATTTTAAACTAGCTGCCCCGCGCAACTTTGTCTGCGCCAATCTCAATTAAATGTCAACTATTCGATTTTTTCTCGCTGTAAATACCATCCTTGAACTTCATCGAGAATTTAAAAAAAACAACAATTTCTAAAATAAATATAGCCTAAGTTACTCCTTATAACATAAACTATCAGCCATTGATAGTCAGCCCGTCCGAATCGGTCTAGCCATTCCAGAGATTAGCCAGAACAAACAGACAGTGGCCACCTTTCAGCTCCATCATCAAGCCTTGACATTCATCTTATACGCAAAGAAATCATCAAGACGCTTCATTAGAGCCTAAACACGATGAGGTTATCTTGCTTATTGACAGAGTTCCGATAGCCACCTTCCAGCTCCATCATCAGACCTTGACATTCACCTTCTACGCAAAGATCTCATTAGGACGCTTCTAATCACTGCGAAGCAAACTCTAACGGGGAAACTGTACACTCTTGAATTTGAACAGAAAGTTATGAGGTATGAGAAGAGTGCATGATGTAAATAAAGCCTGGCCTAATCCTCATTCCGTTTTTTTTTAGTTGAAGAATATGTGGAAGTTGAACCGCACTAAAACCTCCAACCGCTTACACTGAGGGTCTGAAGCACAGCTGAAAACAGAACCCAGCACGTGATTATGCGGAGCGGGGCGATGCGTTACGTACTACAGCACTCTTTCCCGTCGCGAAAGCCTCAACCCGAAAGAATTTCTGCCTCAATGGTGTGTCTGACTTTAAGGCAGCGGGCAAGTTGAGATGACTTTAAGGCAGCAGTTACACAACTTCGGGGATAGGTTCAGAAGAAGCATAATTGGGACACCCACCTTCAGCTTGATGGTATGCACTGGAAGTACACTTGCTGATAGAGAGTTCAGAAATTTCACAGAATAATGTGTCATCTTGCATAACGACGTGTGATTTTTTAATTCCTCTCAATTTCGGAAAGAATGCATTCGTTACGTCCTTATCACTTTTGGGCGGCAAAATGCCCGTTCGCACACTCAAGAATTCTGCTGATGTTGTAGTACCACAGTGTACGATGGGACCTTGCACCGGTTTCAAGTCCGCGGTGTTCCACATGGGACGGTCCACGACCTCTCCTCAGCACCTACGCAGGGGTACGACACGTTGTGGCCCAGAGGGATGACTACAGAGAGTCTGCCCGTCTAGCCACAGCGGGTGTGGCCCTCGTTGCCGGCATAATTAGGAGGTTGGGTCTCGATGTGGCGCTATATAAACCCCAGGCCCTATGGTTCTACGGGTCTGGCTTCGACCGGCTCGACTTCTGCGAGTCCACCATCTCGGAAGAGAGCGGCAGGGCGTGTGAAACTGAGTTCTTTTCTCCACGCAGGAATCCGCCGTCATCGATCAGGGCGCTGGAACTGAAATTTCGCTCGGAATTTGCCTCTCTAAGAGATTCGGGTTCTCAACGCTACCCAGCGTGCGGGGTTCCAAGAAGGTGTCGTGTCTCGCTTAGCACGCACCTTGCGTTAAGGCAACCGTGGGTTGGAAGACCGCACTCTCCGATCCACACTGGTATGATCCAGCATCCCGTGGGAGGGTGAGACGCGGTCCCGCTTCAGAATGCCCACTGATCGTGAGAGCCGGTGGCTGTATCACCGGTGGCTGCCGGTTCGGTGTTCGGAGGCGGCGCGATGGAAAATTTGTGCCGTAGTGCGTAAAACGTCGCTCCGTCCCGCACTACCCCGTGCTGGTGTCTGGTTCAGCCAGGATTCGGACGCTAAGTGTGAGCGATTAGAGGTTTTAGTGCGGTTTAAGTATCTCAAGCGCAGCGCTGCGATTTCCAGCATTTAAAAAAAAAGTACACACAGTGAGTTCTTTTAAGCTGGATACAACTCTACCGACAGACTCAGAAGCACCACCTGTTTCCCTCTCTCTACGCTAAGATTTAGAAAGAGAACGGAGTAATTTTGTGTATTTATACTACCGCGCGCTGGTTCGAGCTCTTAAAATTAGCTAGTGGGATGTACCCACTTAAGTTTAATAAATACATTTATTTATTTGTCTTGCCAATCTCTGAAACGAATTAATTAAACAATTTTAAGCAGAAAATGCCTAACGCCATCTAGTACAATCGAAAATCACTACGTCGCCCACAATGCAATGACATAATCAAATTTAAATTATTTATATCGAAAAAGTGCTTCTATACGTAATTCGATATAATTCTCATAGATGGCGTTGCTTTAAAATCGTCTTAAAAATTGAAAATATCATTTTCCCGGCACGTATTCGAACTAATTTTGCTGTACAAACCATCCTTGAACTACAACGAACATTTAAAAAAAAGAATTGGCCAAATCGGTTCAGGCGTTCTTGAGTTATAGCGTCAGGGAGGAAAACCGGACTTATTTTTATATAGTAGATTAAATAAAAGTACTATTCAATTTCTCTTTATAAGGTAAGGTCACCCACAATGTAGACAGTAGGCTTACTACTAAAAATTTATATTGTGATTTCATAGTCGACTTTTGTTTGATCCACAACTTAAAAGTATTTTTTAAATAGTGTGATTTCATGAAACTACTTCTACCAATAAATTTCATTCTTAGATAGAAATATTACTAATATTATAATACCACACATGAGCCGTAAGCCCGTGCCGTAAGCTACTTGGCAATAAAAAAACATCGATTTCAAAATCATCGACACTGTCCCACCACTAGTGATAATAACGAAGCGCATCGGAATCGACTAGTTTCGTAGACTTGATAACAACACTATTGTATAAATCAGCCTTTTGTATCGAACAATACAATAGTTCAGAGCGTCTAGCTTTGGTACTTAGGGTTGCCTATAAATATTATAAGCGATAATTAGGAAAAACGCATGACGAAAGATTTTAAAATACTTCCACATTGTGGGTACACTATTTACGAAAACACATATATTTTGGAAACAATGCAAGTTTAACAAGGTTTCAAGCCATTTTTAATTATGCTATAGTCAACCACGCTTGCCGTATGCTGGTTGGGGACTTCACATTTTAGAAGGATTTTATATCCTTGATATACAGGTTTCAATATAATATTGTACTTCACTATTTTTCGCAAGTGGTGTTGTGATAAATTCCACATAAGTTTTTTTGAATTAAGATGTAGGTAGAGGTAAAATCAATCCCTCTTCTGAGGAGACCTGAGCCCAACAGTGGGCAGTAATGGGTTGGTACAGAGGTAAAAGCTGGCCAGTTTGCGCGCAGTAATCTAGGAACCGCTGGTTTCAGTGTTGGAGTCCATTTATCGAGGATCCGTACTAAAACTCCAATAATGTAACGCAAGGTGTGTAAAATGTCCAGAAAAATGTTTTGATGTACTGTATATAATAACTTTTACTGTTGTTTCCCAAATAAATAAATAAAAAAAAAAAAAACTTGAGAGGTCACGGGACATCCGGATAGAACGAAGTTCCTTTCGATTAAAACGTATCCATAAAATTATTTCCTTTCGTAACGCTCGATAAGGAACGTGTTTTAAGTAATTGTAACATTCATAGCATAGTACATTCAGGCAATAAATGATTTTTTTTTTTTTTTTTTTTTTTTTTTTTTTAATATTTTGATCACAGCGCCATCTAGCGATAATCATCTAAAACAAAAAAGTGTCGTGACAACTTTTCGTAAGAATTTTTTCCGGATAGCTCCCTTTCACAACGCGCGATAAGGAACTTCGTTCCAAAATTTTTGATAAAAACTTCCTTTGTGACAATGTTGCTTATTATTATAATTAGATTGTAGCAATATGATACAACATCGATGTCCGCCTAACGAGCACAGTATAGCTATTTATCCAGGCAACCGAATCAGCCCTTGGGCACCGAAGAGACAACACGAGCCGAAACTGAATGTTGTGCTAATGTGTAGGATGCACATTATTAAACAGAAATTATGGACAGTCTATTATTTTATTAAACTCATTATAAGTAATTCATTACTAGCGGGCCCGCGCAACTTCATTTGCGTTACTTTTAATTGAAAGGTAGCCTATGTTCTTTCTCAGGGTTTAAAGATTGTCAGATCAGATTAAAGATTCTAAGATTTTAGGTATTATTTCTCAGGACGGGGTTGCTATTGTAGATCTCACAATCACACACATATACACACAGAAGCACACCAGTTACAGTAACTAAGAGTTTGAAAAATCATTTTGTTAAGTATGGACAAAATGCAGGTGCAAAGAGCCATGGGCAACACCAACCATCAGCGTTGCAATAGATATCGACTTGACTGATCCTTTCCTTCTCATACACTTTAAGTTAGTCGTCCTTTTGTTGAATCCGTCAAAATGGGCAGTGTGTACTGTAAATTTTGAAATATAACAAAAAAAAAAATCGAAAATCGCCAATAACACTCACAAATTTCTACTCATGTGAAAAGCAACAATTATAATTAAAACGATGGTCACCTCACAGTCCCGAGTCAGAATGTTTATTTAACAAGCCGGCCGCAAACAGTCCTTTGTAGGACGTCAGCGCGGACACAAAGTTGATCGATCACTTGCTTCTATTATGACATTTGCTATTTATTCAGCTCAGCTTTGTTTATTACTCAATTCAGTAATGAACTGGACAATAATTGACAGTACATCGATGATATACTTAGTTGTTGAGTTGAGCAATTTGCTTGATGAAGTATTTAACTCAGATGGGTACATTTTTGTAGTCAATTCGTTTGTAGTCTGTTCGATTTCAGTAAAAATGAAAATGTGAATTGTTAGAACAGAAATCAGTAAAGTTGTTATGTATATTTATTATACTTTAATATTATAATACTTTTTTAATATTATAAAGCTGAAGAGTTTGTTTGAACGCACTAATCTCAGGAACCACGTGTCCGATTTGAAAAATGATTTCAGTGTTGGATAGTCCATTTATCGAGGCAGGCTATAGGCTATATTATATCCCTCTATGACGTCATCAAGTACGTTATGCAGCGCTTGTCTACTGACACATGACAGGCTACACGATGTAGAGCGCTCGTCTAAAATCCATTATTAAATTACTTATCTCTTAATGTCATCTCAAAATCCACCAATAAATCTGCAGCATTACAATATTAACAGCGTTCAATCACTTAAACAGTCGTTTGCTTTACGACGAGAGTACTTTACTTAATGACTAATTAAAAGTCGGCTACAGATCGGTGGAGTCTCGGAAAGTTGCAGTCTATTCGTACAAGCTCTATCTCTGATAAGGGGTAGGTTCCCCGATGCGGTGGGCTGTCGATTATTGCCAACGATTCTTTTAGTGATGTGCTTGTTAATATCGATATAAATGTGTTGTGGTTGTTTTACAAATGCCGTGTTGTTAGTAAAATAATAGAACATCGATTTTTTTATAGTTAAATTAACTCTAATGGAGTAAATGTATCTTTAGAGCGTTACTTTAAATTCTTATTTCTATCCAGTACCACAAAAAATACAATATAGTTATAATAACATGCCTTGGCAGACAAGGTGTTTGTGTTCTAGTTCTTTCTTTTCAGTTCTAGTTTACTTTTCTATCTTAACTCAATTAAAGAAAGTGGACATACACACAAAACAACTACTAGAATATTTGATTTCGTAAAACAAATTATTTTCCTCTAAAACTTTTAAAATATTGTTATTATATTTTGTATTTGTTTCCTAAATCAATTAATAGTTAAAGTAACAAATATAATTTGTGATAACAACGTAACTTCGCCGACTTATAACAATCAGGTTTAACTTTATCAAATTTAAATTTGTCGAGAGATTTAATCAGAATCTCAGGAGTTACGGACATCTTTGCCGAAATCTTTCAAAACAATAGACTACGAGATAAAATACGATTTGTGAGAACGTTTGTTTTTTGTTGGGATTATTTTCTCATAATATTTCTTGTTAGATTTTTTTGTTAGATTTTGGAGCGCTATGACATGTCGCTCTTTTAACGAGGTTTAAGAAAAGTCCTGTATAGGTAGGTGATAGAAAACGGCTCCTCATTGTCCTGGCATTGAAGAGGTTCATCAACGATGGTAACCGCTTACCATCGGGTGGACCGTAAGCTCGTTTATTTGATTAGCAATAAATAAACAATTTACTTTAAATAAATTCATATTCAATCCTCTCATATATTATACAGGGTGTCTAGCACTAGATGAATATGGGCCAATGATGGTGCTGGGTGTTGGTTACCCTAAATATAAGCAGCTGTGTAATGGGACATAGAACTTCACAAGGCATACGGCTGCAATCACCTTATCAATGAAATAGAAAAACCACCAAAACACACAATAACAAAGGTTTCAAAAACCACAAATCACTAACTACTAACCTTCAGAGGAGGACATTAACATTAATAATATTTATCGAAGTCTTGGTGGCCGAGTGGTCGAAGCGCTTCCTTCCGTACGGGAGGTCGAGGGTTCAAATCCAGCCGGCTTGTACCTCTAAATCTAAATGTAAAACAGATTTATGTGCAATTTTTCACAACACCACTGACTATAAATGGTGAAGGAAACATCGTGAGGAAACCTGCATGTCGGAAAAGGGTTCTAAAAATCCTTTGAAGATATGTGAAGTCCCCAATCCGCACTGGGCAAGCGTGGTGGACTATGCCTAATCCCTCTCCTGAGGAGACCTGAGCCCAACAGTGGGCAGTAATGGGTTGGTACAGAATATTTATCGATAACCAATATATCGATGACACTCCATCCCTAGAATGCATCTTCGCTGAGTCCGAGTTGGCGCGTCGCCAAAGACGCCCGGATCCAAATACACGTTTTGCAGAAAAAAGATCTTTTCGTCGCCTAATTGACGTGTGAAGTTTTTAACATTTCTAACAAAGATAATAATGTATCTATTATTTGTTGTAGCAATATTGTATGATTTGGAATTCACGGAGTAATGAAACTTTCGAGAAACTGTCGAAATTGAGATAATCTTAAAATTATGAAGTTCTAAATTCTGACTATTATTTAAATATTATTATTATTAATTCTAACTAAAATTTAGGACATATCACATTGAGCAATGACCCCTGTTCTAGGACAAGTCAATGTCGCTGGAGATCTGTGTTAACAATTAATTCTCTTAACTAGCGTAAGACACTGGGGCGGCGCGACGGGAAAGAGTGCCAATGGCGTAATGCGTCGCGCCGTCTCTCATAACCCCGTGCTGGATTCTGGCTTCAGCCGGGGTTCGGACGCTGAGTGTGAGCGGTTGGAGGTTCCGGTGATTTCCTTCAACTAAAAAAAAAGCGTAAGACACTAAGTCTAAACATCAAAACAAATTTTCCAAAAGTAAATGCAGTTATATAAAATCAAATCAACAAACCAACAAAAAAGTGTGTGTTTGTTTTGTGTGTGTGTGTGATAAAAAACTGTACAAAACCTATAAGTGTAAGCATTACAAACAATGAATCGTTACAGTGTGACTAATTATAGCAGATTTTAACTGTTTTGATAGGTTTACCAAATATTTTCCAAATAGTAAATTTTGATTTTAATTTTGCGAATTATATTTTGATAGCGTTACTACTATAATGTAATAATTACCCACTGCTGGGCTCAAGTCTTCTCAGTAGAGGATCGGGTATAATCCGTCACGCGACCCCAAACAGGGTTTAGCATTTCACGTGTTTTCGAAGCTTTTAGATGTTTCTCCAGTGTGCAGGTTTCCTCACTATTTTCAGCCAATGATGTTAAAACATATATTTGGCTGAAGTCTCCATTAGTGATGGTAACCACGAGGCAATAAAATTAGAGTTACTGGTATGTCAGATTTGTACCCGAGACCTGATGCACGTAAGACGAGTACTCTAACCATTCAGCCATGACTGTAGCCGTATGAGTGCCTAAGATATAATATTCTCGTTAGCAGGGCAGCTCCTCACGTGCTCCACATTATCAGGCCACATACGCTAGTTAAGAACATGTTGAAAGTTACCAAGAAAGTTATCTGCGCGTTCTGAACGAGGCAAAAGCCTCAAGCAAATTTCAATTTCGGACACACTGACGTTCGGTTTCTACAACTATTTCAACTAATAAGTTTGTAGGTATGACTCGACAATTATTTCGAGTTGGATAATGTTGACGAAATTAATTTATTTATTCTCAATGTTAATGAAAATTATCATGCTTGATGTCAAAAGGCGGAAACGGTTCGGAAGCAGAAATTATAACCACCGTCCTGAGAACTGGAAAGAAACTCAGTGGCATGTCCTTTTTATATTACTTTTCTCTTTTTTGACGTGTGGGTTAATAGTAATTTAACCAACTGGAAGGCAGTCCGTAAAGAGAAGTTTGAACACTGGCTTTATATTGGGAGGATATACAGCTACAAGTGGCGCAATATTGATGTTTATACGAGAAGAGATGCCTATGCCCCTGTTTTTATTGCATTAGCCTTGCAACAAGCGAACGACCCTCCTGACGGGGAGCGGTTACCATTGTCCACGGAGTTCTGCATTGCCAAAGCACTGCGAGGTTTTATTTATTTGTTAAAGGAACTTATAAAGACACCATCACCTCACCTGCTGTATAGAAATTTTCTTAGACATCGTTTGAAGAAGG
Source organism: Trilocha varians (assembly GCA_030269945.2). NCBI lineage: Eukaryota > Metazoa > Arthropoda > Insecta > Lepidoptera > Bombycidae > Trilocha > Trilocha varians. The sequence goes on from AP028279.1 coordinate 625,640, forward strand.
ACATGTAATAGCACTCGGGAAACATTCAGGGGAAAGCCATACCAGATTTTTTTTTAATTATACACATCAAAATATGTTTTTTTAATTTGCTATAACTAATATTTAAGCTAAACTTACGATCAAATATTCTGATAAAGAATCTAGAAAATGTTATGTTCAGTTTGTCTGTGTGTAACTGAACGTTTAAGAGAGGGTAGGTATACCGTACATGTCTAGAACTAGATCTTATTAAGAATCTACTTGATATTGGTCTGCCTTTTATGAGATACATAAGAAGTATTCCACTTCTTCATCATTATCTGCAAGATTCTATAAAAAGTTGAAAGATCTATTGAAAGAGATGGGTTAGATTCTCAATTTTGTTGCTTGTAAATGAAATTAATTCTTGATTTATCTATTTTTAAGCACATTATTTATCCCATTTTTAAGCACAAGTAACTACTAGCAACCTAACGCATATCACCTGTGCCATTATTTTTGTAAGAATTTTAGACTGCTTTCATTTAAGCAATCGATAGAGCAGAAAATAGACTGGTTTGTGTCTGCACATTATTTTAATCGCACATTGTGTATGTATGTATATTTTTCAATTTGTCTCACCAATGAGAAAATCATAGTTCCAAATATATCAAATATTCATGACCGAATAAATACAAAAAAAATAAAGTTACAGAAATAAAAACCATCAAAATAAAACGATAAACTTTATTACAATAAATACTAAAACTACCTATAACTATTTACAAAGTTAAATATTTATTTATTTTATCGATAAACCTCCCCGACAACACCGGTATAGGTTGTTTTGAGTTTATCCTATTCTGCAGATTAGTAATAGTTGATACCAAGTAGCTACTAGGCGTGGTAGCAATTGCTGCATTGACATAACTCCTAGGCGTGGTAGCAATTGCTGCATTGACATAACTTCTAGGCGTTATAGCTACAACATCATTGACGTTTGTAAATAAGTCATTTTTGAAATTGCTAGGACTGTAATCTTGCTGATCAACATCATTATAGCTCTGTCTAGTATTGTATATCTTTTCATCGACTAGCAAATCTCTTATATCATTGTAGGATGGTTTGATAGTCGTGCTGACTACATAATCATTGGCAAACGGCTTGACTACATAATCATTGACTTTATCATTAACAAATGGCTTAAATTTGCTAGTGTAACTAGGGTAATTGTTGTTAAATTCAGATGAGTAATCATTGTAAAACTCTTTAGAATCGTAATTAGTGTAATCATTTTTCAATTTTAACTTGTCGTAATCGTTAGAATAATCATTGTTATTTAATTTATTATCATTTAGTAAGTCATGATCGTAACTTTTTGTTGTGCTAATATAATTGTAATTGTTATTAAAATCTGTTTTTCTGTAATCATTGATTATATAATCTGTAGGTTTGATAGTGTTAGTGCTAATATCATCATAGCTGTTACTATTAATAGCATTGTTAGACGTTTTATCTTCATCATCATATCTTACTTCAGCATTATAGCCATTTTCATCGGCTGTATAAGAGACTATTTGCATTCTACCATCCGGTAATCGAACCCTGTACTCGCCGTTGGTTGCTGAGCCACTGCTGTGCTGGGAGTGTGAGAAATCATCTCCGGTGTTTTTATCTTTGACCGTGTAGGAGAATGCGTAGTTTTGAGCCTGTAAATATGTTAAACAGTAAAGATAATAAAACGGTTTTAATAGTTAATTTTTTATAGTTTGTGTGAACTGATCCAATTACTATAGTGTTGTTTACTATTATATGCCTACTAACTAATGTACTTATTGCAAGGTCATAATTAAATTAAATTTTGTATCTTTTTTATTGCCTTGTAGGCAGACAAGCTAAGTAAGCGGTTACCGTTGTTTATGGACCTCTGCATTATCAGCAGACGCTGTTCCGCTACCTACGGCCTACTTTTTTCGTCATTCTGCAGTGTGTATGTGTTAAAGGGACTTACATTGTTGTAATCTGCAGAATTATCATCTTGTATTTCGTTCTCGTGGTGCTGATTATAATCAGGCGATTTAACCTAAAGAGTAACACACGTTTTAATAATAGTACTAGTAAATTACATGTACTTTTAATTTGTAAGAGGTACAATATTTGGTATTTGTAAATCTAATTTGTCCAATTTTAATATACGTATGTAAAACCTGGTCAGTAACGTTGAGAGAAGTAGAGTAAGTTAGTAAATCACATACTCTCCCTTACTTAATTTCAAAACAGTACCGATAGTATAAAGATAAATATGACTGACCTTGTAATCATAAGGTTTCTGTTGATGATGATTGCTGATCACCTTATAGATGGGTGGCAGAGGAGATTGACTCTGAAAGATGAAGATAAAGTAAATAAGTAAGAATTTACAAGAATGAAAACTACCTATCTACTTCCATTTACAAAATAATTCCATTTATGAGAAATTCGTAAAGTAGGTACACTGCAAAAAATATGACTTCTAAAAAAACTGTCGAAATCGATTAATTTAGACAAAAAATATATAACGTGCAACAAATTGCAAATTATCGTCGCAAAAAACGGAATCATTTTAACAGAGTTTAAAAGTATCAAAGTCAAACGTTAATTAAATTTAAATAGGACTCCGCGATAAACTTACGTTTCGTTGTTTCGTTTTCATTCAACAAAAAGTAATCATCCGAAACGGTCAACTTAGAGAAAAGATGCGGTTCTTGAATTTTAGAATTTTGTAATTTAAAAAAAAAAGGTAGTTATCATTTGTGTCGTTTTTTCACTAACGTTATATAGGCTCCACTACGGTTCACGGTACCCACTTACCATCAAGAAGGTTGTAGCCTCTGTTACATTCTGCCCCTCTTAAGAATATTGCTGACTTCAGCAACTCTCCTTCAAAGCTAGTAATCTTGGCTGAGAGAGTGATTTCAGGCTGATCTTCCAACCAAAGAGGTTGTCCGTAATACTCAGATAAATAATTTCCAATTTATTCTAAAAGTGTATCCTAATCCTTTTTAATTAAGTGTATAATAAGAACCTTATTTAAAAAATACGTTTTTCACTCTACTTTTAACACAAATAAAAATAAGTTATAATGTACAAGAATCCTTAAAAAATACCCAAACATTCTCTTCAAAAACAAAACTTAACGAAATACAACTCTCTTTTAAACAGAAAACCTTAAAGTTTAAAAGCTAAATATTTTCGTCAACAACTTCCGTATTTTAGAAAATAAAAGATAATGTTATCCTTGAATTCGGAGTGGCCTTACGAAAATATCCAAAGGGTAAAATAATGGTGGGATGCTTCTCGGAAAATATCTTTGGACATCAAAGTGGACTGCGATGACTTGCGGTCTTGCTACGTCGGCCCATTACTGCAGCGAGCGATCATATTTATTTCATATTTTATTCATATTATGAAGGAGTTAACCCATCGCAATTTAGGTTTTTTTTTAGAAAAAAACTTTCTTCCGTAGAAAAAAATAACCCCAAGTACTGCTTAGAACACCAGATCGACCAATAAAAGTCTCGTGAAAATACAGAAATAACGAAAACGGAAAGAAATTTTTTGAGCAAGCAACCAGACTGACCATTTTTGACTGTTTCGATAAACCGATTTTAAGTCTAGTTAGTTTTTAGTACCCCTAGTTTATATTTATGAATAATTTATTTGAAAGAAAACTTTTTAAATATAAGCTTTTAAGACCCTGTATATCATGTAGCAGTAGAGTGCTAGCTAATACAAGTAAAATGAGCCTACACAATGGGTCTATATTGTTTAGTACAAGAGTTCCTATGGCTACCTACCGAATCCATCATCAGATCAGCGCCATTTTGTCATAATATTGCATTCACGATTTTCTGTGCGTTTCTGCATGTATATATTTATTTTCGATGATTCTTTTGTTAGGAAGCAGACACTTTAAACATTATTTTATACAAAATTGATAAAGATTTTGATGCTATGCTTGAGAAATGGAAGTTGGTCATTTTCATTTTTGTAATAAAAATATTTTTCACTAATTATCCTCGTTAGTTTCGTGGCCCGTCTTTTCATGTATTCCCCCGTCTATACAGTTCCTTTGATTGATTAATACTATTGTACTCCGTGGGATATAACAGGTGTTGTTTCTTATACATTTTTAACTACAATATATTCTTTTATTGCTTCAATACATAACTGAGATCATGATCTTTTGTCGTCTTTCAATGATATTTTATATTTCATCTTTTTCTTTGAATATATTTCGGTTTGTAATTTTTTAAAAGGCTATATGATTATGAATGTTATCTTTCTTTGAGGATAAGATGCTTAATGCTAACATAAAGTCTTTTACATTTTGTTGAGGCAATGGGCAGGACACAGTGTGCGAAGAACGGATAGTCGATGGGGCCGAAAAATTTTGGAGTGGCGGCAACGAAACGGTAAGCGCTACGTGGGTAGACCTTCCACAAGATGGACCGACGACCTGGTCAAGATCGGGGGAGGACACTGGATGCAGATAGCGCAGGATCGGCCGTTGTGGCGAAGTTTGGTCTAGGTCCAGCAGTGGACGTCTATAGGTATATCTATATGATGAGATATATTGTTTAAAGAAGAAGTTAGGCCTCAAATGGAAGTATAAACTACTTCTTAATTGGGATGGTTACCTATTTTTTTTTCTAAGCAAGCAGATGAACTGAACATCCTTACAAGCAAACTTGTTCTTGTTCAAAGGACACTTGAAAGAAGTCCTTAACGGTAAATCGCGGCCCCGCAGTGTCATCTGACATTACCGAGGTCTATGAGCAACGGTAACCGCTTACTGTCTTTTAAGGGCTTCAAGCTTGTCATTTTCGACTCAGAGACGCTATGATGTTCACAGGTTCACTTAAATCACAGGGTTACATTTTAATCAGAGCCAATGGTCTTGACTTTCTTTAAATTCTACAAACACATACCTCAATATTACCGAACGGTCTCTGCCCAACACCATAGAAAGGCTTGTATTCCTTCACTCTCCCAAAGTAAGGGACAAAAGATACTCCGTTGTTCGATGACTGAGCCTCGGTGTTGTTGGCAGAGTTCAACTCACTCTTGGCGATGGATTCTATGAGTGGTCGTGACGTCACAATTAGGGGGGTCCTCGGGGCTGGAGGAGCATCGTTTGGGAAGAGCACTGGTCCTTGTCTGGAAAAGAACAAAGCTGTTTGCAAAAGGAATTGTTTTTGCTACGCACTATCCGGCTGTGCAATGAGCATTGGAAATCATTGGGCCAATGTTCAGCAGTGGATATCTTGTAGGTGAGAATGATAATAAAGAACTGATGACCACCTACAGTTCGTTTCATGAACTCATTTTTGCCACGCACCATCTGGCTATGGAATGATCTCCCTTCCTCGGTGTTTCCCGAGCGCTTTGACTGGTCCTTCTTCAAACGACTTAAAGAAGACGACTGTAATTGCACAGGTCCATAGGCTTCCTTATTCATTTCGTTATCGTTCAGCCGAAATTCAAATGAAAACGTTTGGTACCCATAATCAGCAAATTAATAATCGCAAACATTTAAAGAGCTATCACCCTACCTGACCAAAGTTTATAGATAACTACCCCTAAAACCACGGGGATGGTTTTAACTCGTCACTAATTAAGTTTAAAGTTGGAAGTCGGTAAACTGTTCCGAAGTAGTTGATTAATTAGTAAAGTTTCCGCAGAATAGATACTTGACCCGTCGAAAACGTAGCGCGGTCTGTTTTATATGTTCTACGTATTTTGGAAACAGGTAGTTTAATTTATTTAATAACCGAGCTAGTGCCAATTCTTGGGTAGGTATTTGAGGCAAGCTGAAAACTTGGCCCATAGTGATCCTGACCCTACATTTTTAAAATGTATGGGTTTATCACTTGAGTGTACCTATTTTTATTTATTTTTCATTTTCTCGTAAAGTTCCCTCTTAATTCAAACTCTAACAAGTATTTCGTTACTACTGACCTAGCCTAGAAAAGTCTCTTTAAACTTTAAATAGAATTTTATTTTGGACCTTTTTACTGCAGGTACCTAAATATGCAAATACACCAGATGGGAAGAAGTTACTGTTGCACATGGACCTCTGCACTGTTAGGGGACACTGCGGGGCAACTACCTACGGCCTGCCCTAAAGGACTCTGTTCAGGCCTCGTTTGAAGAAGGACAAGTCATACCGCTCTGGGAATACCGAAGAGGGAAGACCGCCAATTTTGACATTTAATCCTTAAGTAAATCCACTTACTTCGTAGGCACAGGCAGGTTCAAACTCTTCAGGTACTGTTCAGCATCGAAGGCGTGGTGGTTGAAATGCTTTGGCCTCAGCAAACTGGAGGGAGTACTGACTTCTTGGCACTCTGAGTGACCCACCAGGAATAGAAGAAGAAGTAACATTGTGTCTTACAAAAATCCTTGAATCTGAAAAATAAATAAAGATTACTCTCATTATTTTTGAAGGTATTACGTGTGGTGATATCTCGTTTATATTTAATCAAGATCTGGCCAGTATTGAGTACCATTTTTGAGTTATTCCTGAAAAGATGAATTCGATCATCAATTAAGAAGTTATTACTCATTGGATGCAATTTAATGGCTCAAAATTGAATTTCGTGGTTTTCCTTTTTAAACTGTCATGCGTCATGCTGTCTGTCGTCCTGCTGTCTATCGTGCGTTCCACACTAGCCGGTCAACTTCCAACTTTCTTATTAGTCGTCACTGTCATTTGTTTTGTACGTGTGTTGGACGTTGGTCGGCCAATGTGGAAACGCGCCACGCGGCATTAGCGGTGTTTGATCTGTATAAGTCACTCTATTAATTGATGCAATACAGGTTCGATTCCGGGGTGTACCAAGATTTAAAATAAAAATCCATGAATGTGTGTTGTTCTTATGTTTTTTTTTCAGTAAAATTCTCTAAAATCACAATTTGGAGTACTTTCCCTGGGGGAAGCATTTAAGCATCCCACCATGTTTAAACGTATGGCCTTTACACATCAACCCTGCACAGATCTTATTTTTTTTTTTTTTTTTTTTTTTTTATTGCAAGGTAGATAAACGAGCATACGGCCCACCTGATGGTAAGCGTAATGCATTGTTTTTAAAGCACATGTTACAATTAATTATATTTAATCATTAAGATTATCACAGCGTTTCATAAGTGCGTGTGAATGAAGCTCACGTGGGAAGAATAGTTATGAAATGAACTGTATGTAGAGTGTGTTGTCATAGACGAGAATACGGCTATGAGTGGCTATGACTTGTCCTTCTTTGAACGAGGTTTTACGAAGAATTGTATCGTGGGTGGCTGTTGTATAAAAGGTGATTTGTTAATGTGTGTAGGTATTGAAGGAAGGTGATGAGTACTTTGTTATAATGTACCATATTAAAAAAATAGGTGGAATTACTAAAAAAAATTTGGTAAATAATCAAAATTCGATGAAACTGTACCTACTAAACAAAAATAGTTTCGAATAACAGTGTTGACTAATAATCTCAAGTGATCTAGTACACACCTCCGATACACACATAAGCTGTCGAGCAATACAAAACAATCGTTTTTCAATAATTTTAGATATTTTTAAGTTGCGTTTACTAAGGTTTAATACCATATTTTTTACTTTGATTATGATATTTTTACTAGTTGTATATTATTATGAGCATCAATATGAGGTGTACTGATATTGCAGGAGTCAGAACGGTAACCACTTACCATCACGTGGGCTTTTTTTTTTCAATTTGAGGAAATCACCGGATCCCCGCCCGCCCCGAACCCCGGCTGAGGGACTTATAAGGGACTGCACGACGCCCCCATCGGACGCCAAACCGTCAGCCGTCGGCGATACGGCCACCGGCTCTCTCGGTCGGCGGGCTTTCCGAAGCCCGCCAAGATGGGACCGCGTGTCACCCTCCCACGGAATACCCCGCTGGGTCAGAACCAGCGTGGGTCGGGGAGCGCGGTCTACCATCCCCCGGTTACTCTAACGCTAAGGGCGTGCAGAGCAAGACACGACACCTTCTCGGGTTCCCGCTCGCACATGTGTTGGGGACCCGAAACTCTTAGGGGGCCAGAATCCGGGCGAGATCCCGGTCTCGCCGTATGCTTCTACGAGGGAAAAAATGAGCTTACAGCTCACCTGATGGTATGCGGTTACTGTCGATTCTGTTCACCTCTGAAATGCCAGGTCAATCAGGGCCGTTATCTATCGTTTATCATGACTTTTCTTAAACCTCGTTTAAAGAGAGACGTGTCATAGCGCTTCGGGGCTTCATTCCAAATCGGAATGTTACGGAGCAAAAATCGATCTTTCTTCTTGATATTGTCTCCACTGTTTTAGCTTTCATTAGTTTTGTAAACTGCATAATATACTTTGCCAATTAAGTCTTAAGTCGCATGTCCATATTGGCTCGCCAACTTCCAATGCACGCAAATAACAACTGGTAGTCCAACTGTCAAACGTTGTTTCACATAGTTTCGATGCCGGTCAATGCATACAAAACCCATGTTTACATGTCGATCGGCCATCACTGTCATTTGTTTTTACATGTGTTGCACGTTGGTGTACCAATATTACTTGTATCCCGACAAAATTACCACAAACTTTACTTAAAACTGCGCCCACCATTAACTATAAAGTTAAAATTAATTACCACCCTCCGCATTATCGGTCAACGGCCCAAATTACCTCGCAAGACAAAGGCGACGGTTTCCCATAAACACAATGGTTGCCATGGTAACCCGCCTTTGTAATCATTCCCACGGCACCTAACAATCTCATGGGAATAGTCGTTAACGAAGATTATTTGGTTTTAGCAGCTTCTAGATGTTTTAAGGTTTTTTATGGGGTAATGAGGTATTAGTTAATGTTGAAAAAATAAAATGCTAATGTTAATTAGATACCGCTTACGATCAGGTGGCCCGTTAGCTTGTTTACCTACAAGGTAATAAAAAAAGAACAAAATTGACTGACATTTTGTACCGAACAAAACAGTCCAGAATAGTGTCTAAACAACATTACCTACAAACATCAAGTGTTTTACAAAACGACTTAAACAATCTTTAGTTTAAAACTATTCAAATATTTAGAGACAGAGATTTCTTTCACTTTAGATGTGTTTACAATTTTATTTGTAGCCAAACTTTTAAGATACCTATGACATCAAAAGACTAGCAATAAGCGAGCGATCCCAGTTTCACCATCTGGCGATAATTGACGTTCCCAGTTGAGTGGATACTCGTAACAGATAACTAAATACATAACATTTTGTTGTTCTGTAATAGCAAATTTATTTAAATAAAAACAAAATTGGTAAACTGTTTCTTTAAACTAAAGTTTTAATTTAAATTAACACAAATAATGTTTTGACGGATAAAGTAAACTTTGGGCATTTAAAAAAAATAATCTTGTTAGGCAGTATAAAATTAGATAACCCATTATTGTAATTTTTATAGAAATAAATAATTACTTATATTTCTAGCTTAATTATTAAACTTAGTAAACAAAGTCCTGTATAGTAAAGTAAAGGTAACAGAGAGTAACGGTTTCCCAATACTATGGTATTATCGTCGCTCATAAACGGTAACCATTTATAATCCCACCGTTTGTTTATACAATAAAAAAAACACTCACCCAAAAAAACACTTTATTATCACTTAAAATTCACTTCGATATATAAACGAGTGTTGTACCGTCTGTTCGTTGTGACAATGATGGAGTCGACGCACACTCACTTTTATTTATCATTGGCTCTTGGTTATCACGGATAGTCCAGGAGCTTGGAGGGATAGTGATAAGAACATCTCTCGTAGAGTTTTGTATTTAATGTATTGTTTTTTATTTGGAAAACAACAGTACAAGTTATTACATATACAAGTAAACAAGTTATTAGTTAGTATTTTTTATTTTTTTGTAACTTGAAGGTATGATTAAATCGAGAAATGTGAGTTAAAATAATAATAAAAAAGTATTTGTTCATCTGAAACTCAAATGACAAAATCGCTATATCCCTTTTAAATTTTTAATACCAATATATAAAATGAAAATCATAACTAAAAATAGAAACACTGTTGTTTGAAGTATTTATAAGTTCAACTACATGCACATGGTGCAGTGGCGGACTAAGGCATTCTTTTCTCTCCCAGTCAACCAGAGGTGATGTAAGGAAGAAGAATGGTAGGTCCTCCATTGTGCTTCATATAATTATCCCACTGCAGTGCTCATCTCTCCTCAGTGTAGTGATCACGCAACACTAATTTGGTTTAGGCACTTCTTATATAAGGGGCCTTCTTAAATATACAGATTTTTAAGGTTTAATCAAAAATAGTATGTAGTATAATAATTTGAATTAAATAGGTTGAGAAATTCCTCTATGTCTTCGTATTTCAGATATTCAAATGCTATCATCGATTTTTATGTCATCAAAGAACATTACAGACAATGTAAGAAGAAACATTGCTACCTCCCGGTCTATTTTGACACTATTTACTGCCTAAACTCTTTTATTCTAAGTAAATCTATTGTTGGCGTCGTGGTCACGAATTAGACCCAGTTTCTATAAGTCTCAGGTTCCTTGTTTTGGTCACCAGTCGCATCATAACGAACTTAAGGAAAACGAGGATCCTATTTGATGGTAAGTGGTAACCATGGGTGGTCAATGGGGATATTGTTAGAGATGAGCTGTTTTATTATTAGGTATTTTACAAAAAGAAGAACGATTCCTCGTAGAGCTTTATGCTTCTTAACGGGTTCTTACCACGATTATTTTTAATTGAGATTTGTCTGCTTTTAAATGACCTACCCGCTGTTCTTCAGTCTTCCCGTGATCATGGCGCTTGAAACATGCCGAAATATTGGGATCGCTCAATGAAAAATAATCGTGGTACGAACCCGTTTAGTAATAGTGTAAGAGATCTTGAAAAAAGTTAAATGAGATGGGACATTGCGAGTATTCATTTCTAAGTTCAAGGGTTCTACTGACCAGTTAGTTGCATCTTTGTAAAGTAATTATTATTAATAGGCACTACAAAATAGGTACCTATATATTAATAATATTTTTATTGCCTTGTAGGCAGACGACTTAAATCGCAAGCGGTTACCGTTGCTCATGGACCTCTGCATTGTCAGAGAACACTGCGAGGCCGCTACTTACGGCCTATATTTTTACCTACACTAAATTTACTAAAAAGAGAGTAGTACTTGCCTCTCTCTCAAATATTTAAAAACTCCCCAAATCTTTCTAAGAACGGAAGGCGGTGGAGCAGCGACAAAATCCATCTACATCCTTGCAACATGCACGGATCTTTTGTCAAAACATTCGCATAGCATTTGCATGTTTTTTACAAGCTTTATATTAACTTGGACTGGATGTAACTATTACTAATGTAACTATGTAAGTTCGGGTGGAATCCTGCAAGTAAAATTTGACAAATTTCCCGTTGTCCGATTGAGCTGACGCACGCAGATATCACGTGACAATGCAATGATATGACAAAATGGCGCTGATCTGATAATTGATTCGGAAGGTGGTCGCAGGAACTCCTGTACTAAATAAGATAGACCTGTCGTGTTTGGACTCGTTTTACTTGTCTTGGGTAGCACAATACTGATACATTATGATATTAAGGATTTGGTGGGGACGAAAGGTTCTGTTCGTGGCGGCCACGAACCGGTAAGCGCAATGTTCGTAGACCCCCCACAAGACGGACCGACGATCTGCTCAAGATCGCGGGAGGTCACTGGATGCAGATAGCGCAGGACCGGTCGATGTGGCGAAGTTTGGGGGAGGACTATGTCCAGCAGTGGACGTCTATAGGCTGATGATGATGATGATTAAGGATTTGAATATTCATTGCATTCCCAATGATGAACAGTTTTAGGGCATATCAGAGTCTATGGACCATAGAGTCTTCTCAACTTGGTTTAAAGAAGGACAAGTCATACCTTGCGACACTATTCAATAATATTATACAATCTTTTGTTACAATTCGTGACTATTTTGTTCCGGATTGACTGGTTCTATTCAGCGAAGTATTATCAAATTATATTTATGTAATGTCGTCTTCTTAGAACAAGATTGAGAGCTCAGAACTGACAAACAGTCCGTGTTACCGTAAGTGGGTCATTGTCATGAGTAATGTGTTTGAAATATAAACAGTCTTGAGATTTTAAGAATAGAAAAACGACTTGTGGTTACCAAGTTATAGTGATACTTTTTCAGTAATACAACATTTAAATAAATAATTATCAAAATTGGTTCGGTTAGACAAGAGTAATGCGCAAGAAATTATGAAAGTTTACTTATCACAATTTATCATCAAAATAGGTTCATTCAGTCACAAATATTTTTTGTAATTTTTTTTTCATATAGTTGTTCTAATCAGCTATTTTTAATATTAAAAGTTCTATCATTTCACATTGTTGTCAAGGTTGAAGGACATTCAACTTAACCGAACGAGTTTTAGGATGATAAATCAAAACTAAGTTTTGTTGAACTTTTAGTTATCTCAAAGCTCTTTGTAGTAGCTGGCAAAACTCCAAAACCAAGTTTAAGGATTTTAACCGACTTCTCAATAAAGGTAACCTTACACATACCTATGTGACTTATGTGTCGGCATCCATATTATTAATTGTATTTTTTGTTTTAAAACAAGCTTATAATAGCCTAGATTTCAATTAGAAGCACAGTAAAGACAAGTAAAACGAGACTAAACACGATAAGTCTATCTTGTTTAATACAGGAGTTCCTATGACTATATATCAGCTCTAGAGTACGGTATTATTGTATTGTCACGGCATTTACAATTATGTACCAGATTTCAGCTCAATTGAACAGTTAGTCAAATTCAACTCGCAAGATTCCACCCGAACTTATATAGGTATATCCGATACAAGTCAAACAAATACTTTCATGCATTTTGAACGGGTTCTTACCACGATATTTAATTTATTGAGTTGTCTCGATATTTCAACGTTGTTGCAAACGTTATGATCACGAGAAGACTGGATACTGCGGGTCGATTTACGAGCAAACAAATCTGTCTACCCTCGCACTCGTTCGCTTTTGAGTAGTACCACTGGAAGTCGAACTCACATCACGACACACCACACTCTCTGTATCTACAAGACTCTCTGAGCATGAACCCGCGAGTGACTTTTGTGTGACTCGATAATACCGTTGAAAATGCATGAAAGTATTATAGAAAACCGCGAATGTGAATAAGTTTACAAGTAAAACAAAAACTAATAAAAACAATTTTACCAAATTTATTAAAAATCTACTCCAAAATGACACAACATCGAGTTAAACCAATTAACCTTAAGCGAAAATAAACTGTGATACACAAAGTACACAAAAACACATTATACACATGTATTATACATAAAATGTAGTAAAAATACACAGCTATGTAACGCGGTGAAGACGGCTAGCTGTTTAGAGGTGGGCCGTGACTCTGCATAACATATGTACACAGATATATAGACACTGGATGTGCAAAAAAACAATGTCATAGATTATACCAGGTGACATTTAAAAGATGGCGAAAGAGAGACGTATTTGAAGAATTATGTGCAGGGTAGAATTTTTAAATGCCCCAGAGAAAGTACTCCAAATAATGATTGGAAAGGAAAAATTAATTTAGTTTTGAAAAAAAGACACAACATTGATGTTTAAACAAAATTTTGCTACACCTGGGAATCGAACTTGATACAATTTCAAAAATAATACCACAGTATTTTATTGTATCAATCGACATAAAGTGATCGATCATCGATACTAATTATCTTCTTTTCGCCACACGTGCCCAAAGTAACATAGTTTTTAAGGCGGTTAAAAACTATTGTTCTATAAATTTCAACCTTAATATACTTCACTACACTGCTACCCAGTTCCAGTTCACCACGTGACCCCAATGCGGGTTTGGATCTTCACATTTCTCTGAGGGGTAATAATCCTACTTAATTTTTTTACAAATGAAAATTTAACATAAGTGATTTAATCTTAATTCTCAAATATTTTGATATTTACCGATCTCGTTTCTCTACAATATGGAAAGAAGATATAGACATAAGCAGTGTCACATCTAGTGAATCTTATTCTTCGTGTCCCCAGTATCAAATAAACAACAATTTAAATATTATCTTTGTTTGTTAGAGCTTGGAGCTTATGTCGAATTCTACATAAATCTCCGACTCTAGGTTAGTAGAGTTCAAGTTGGGAAGGACTTTTTATAATATTTCTAGCGGGCCAGGGGGCCCGCGCATCTTCGTCTGTATCACATTCAATTAAAAGGTAGCCTATGTTCTTTCTTAGGGTCTAAAAATTGTCTGTGACCAATTTCATCAAAATCGAAATGTAATAATCGTTTTACAACTTTAAAAATAAGTAATATTAAAATGAAATTATACTATGCATTTATTTATTATTTATGGTGAGCTTAATTACTCAAAATGTAGGTTTTTTTCAATTATTATTTTTTTTGATATGAAATTGTGGATTGGTTCGATTAATCCTTATTTGAAATAGATTTATGTGCAACTTTTCGTAACACCACTGTTTGAAAACGGTGAAGGAAAACATCGTAAAGAAATTTTAAAATTGGAAAAGATACTAAAAATTCTTGAAAGATATTTTTATTTTATTTATATTATATTATATTTATTAGGTAGTTACAAAATTTCATTAAATTAAAATACATTTATTATGTTAACAATTATTATTAGTTAAAGAGGGACACATCAGTTGTTTGTTTGTCAGTATATGAATCCTATCACAATGATTCATATACCGACAGTCAAACCTCTCTGCGAATACTCTCAGAATGATGTTAGGGCTGCCCCGAACCCTGCGCGCCAGAGATGTACATCGCTTACGTATTGTAATGAAAGAACAATCCACACGCAACTCTGCGAACATTTCCGACGCACTGCAGTGTCGAGGCAACCCCAACAGCACCCTGAAAGCATTATTGTATTGTACACGGAGGGCATTGTACTGTTTTTGGGTATACGACACCCACAACCTGCTCGTGTAGAATGACGTGCAGAAGAGCAGTGTTAGTTTAACAGCTGCAGAGCATCGAGCAAATCTTCTAGCAACCATATTGGCCCTCACAGACAAACATATGTGAAGTCCCTGATCCGCATTCGGGCAACTGTTATGTAATGGGTTGTTACAGTATAGTTCACCACGCCTTCGGTTCGCTCGCACTTTACCATAAATAAATAATGTAGAACTAATATACTGTAGACCTCATAAACCGTCAGAGGTGGCAAGCAATATCCTACACTATAAAACCCGCATGTTTACGTATTCCAGTTAAAACACCAACAAAAAAGTTATAAAAACCGGTGCTTTAACCTCGAGTTTAACCTGAAATTTGATGCTCCGGGAAATCTTAGCGGAAATCCGTATTCTGGATGATTTACGTTCGAAGAGGAGAAGTTTGCAATGGTAGGTAAATGATAATTGGGGGAGGCGCGACGGGAAAGTGTGCCGCAGTGCGCAACGCGTCGCGCCGTCCTGCATAACTCCGTGCTGGGTTCTGACCTCAGCCGGGGTTTGGACACTGAAAGTGAGCGGTTGGAGGTTTTAGTAAGGTTCAACTCCCACATATCCCACGTGGGAATCCGGTGATTTCCTCCAACTGATTATAAAAAGGTAATTAAGAATAAAATGGTCTGATGTGAAGGATGATATGTTGGTTTGTGATGTGACAAATGATGTATGTAAAGATAGAAAGGAGTGGAGAGAGAAGACATATTGCGCCGACTCCATCTAAATGGGATTAGGTGTACCTAGTGAAAGAAAGGCAGGTAAATGAGAAAACAGCGTTGATGAGGATTGGTTACTGTTGCCAGAGTGCCAGAGTAAAAAGAGCTTAAAGAAAGTCCTCAAAGGTCGTAGGTAGCAGAACAGTGTCCCCTGATATTGCAAAGGTCCATAAACGATGGTCACCTTCTACGATCAGGTGGCTCGTTGGCTCGTTTAACTACATGACCATAAAAAAAACTTGAAAAGTGTCAAGGGACACCCGGATAGAACGAAGTTCCTTTCGATTAATTAGTGAGGGAATTGTAGTAAAATTTTATTTTTTTAAGTTATAATAATTATTATAACTTAAAAAAATAACTAATTAGTTTGTTTAAAACGTCTGTCTCTCTCTCTCTCTCTTATAGTATAAGTAAAATATTTTGATCATAGCGCCATCTAGCGATAATCATCTAAAACAAAAAAAAGTCTCGTGACAACTTTTTCGTCAGAATTTCCGTCTAGCCCCCTTTTGATAACGCGCGATAAGGAACTTCGTTCCAATAACCCTCAATTTTAGTGATCAACATCTTAGACAAACAAACAAACACACAGAGACAAACACACACCAGTGACATACCTGTACCTGTAACAGCCCATTAATACTGCCCACTGCTGAGCTCAGGTCTCCTCCGAAGAGGGGAGTATGTTTTTTTTGAAACATAAGGAATTTACCACATTGGCGAAGATTTTACCCTTGTTTAAAAACTAGTTTCATAAATCCAAAATATACTATCATGAAACCGTGAAAATAATCTTACAAATATTTTAACAGAATAAGACCCTTGCAGTGTTACAACTTAAGCATACAAAGTGCAAAACTTGCTATAATATATACACTTTGGTTCTTCACTGCACTGTGGGTTATGCAAATGGCTTAGTATTTGTTCTTATCTGCCAGACAACTTCATATTACCTGTCTTTAAACCGTTGGTGTTCCCGGAGCGCTATGACATGTCCCTCTTTAAACGAGGTTTAAGAAAAGTTCTGTATGGGTAGGTGATAGATAACAACCTCAATGACAGTGACCATCCGGTGGACAGTTGGGTTAGGTTAGGTTAGGTTAGGTTAGTTGGGGGCGGCGTGACGGAAAAGTGTGCCGAGAGCGTTACGCGTCGCGCCGTCCCACAAAACCCCGTGCTGGGTTCTGGCCTCAGCCGGGGTTCGGACGCTGAGTGTGAGCGGTTGGAGGTTTTAGTGAGGTTCAACTCCCACATACCGGGGATCCGGTGATTTCCTCCAACTGAAAAAAAAAAAAAAAAAAAAAAAATCAGTTGGACAGTAAATAACAAAAAATAGATATCATATAGCAGTAGAGTGAAAACTAATACAAGTAAAACGAGCCCAACCACGGTGGGTCCTTCTTATTTAACACATGAGTTCCTATGACCTTCCGAATCCATCATCAGATCAGCGCAATT
The DNA here is from genome assembly GCA_030269945.2 of Trilocha varians. Taxonomy (NCBI): domain Eukaryota; kingdom Metazoa; phylum Arthropoda; class Insecta; order Lepidoptera; family Bombycidae; genus Trilocha; species Trilocha varians. The sequence goes on from AP028279.1 coordinate 642,855, forward strand.
TTATCATATTATTACATTGTCACGTGATATACATCCTCGAGCAAAATCTCAGCTCAATCGGAAACCGTGAAGTTTGTTAAATTTAGCTTGCAAGATTCCACCCGAACTTACATAGTTACATCCAATACAATTATTAAAAACTTATAAAGAGTATACCAAAATACGTTTGTATTTTTAATAATCTAAATGTGCTTATACTTCTATTCATTGACGACGTTAAGGGTACAATTTGAATTTTAACGAGGACTGACCGAGCAGGGCTAAACCGCAGAATTTCCATCATCACGGGGTTCAAATATCAGCCGTAGATTTAACTAGCTGATCCGCGCTACTTCGTCTGCGTCTGAAAATTTACTGTTATTTCAAATGGTATTGCTAGTTCTATTTTCGACGATAATTTTTTTTAAATGTTGTATTATATTTAACATTAAAATTAAAATGATACCTGGCAGCAAAATATCCTATCTCTAATATTTAAGGTACTTCCCGTTCATGTCGCACAGTCCTGTCATAACCTGTATACTGTACTGTAACAACCCATTACTGCTCAATTGGGCTCAGGTCTCCTCATCAGGGAGATTAGACATTATCCACCACGCTTGTCCAATGCGGATTGAGGACTCCACATATCTTGAAAGGATTTTTAGAATCCTTTTTCAATATGTAAGTTTCCTCACCATTCCTTCACCGTTTTTAGCCAGTGGTTTGGAGGTACAATCCGGATTTGAACCCGTGACCTCCTGTACGGAAGGCAAGCGCTTTAACCACTACCCCACCACGCAGTATAGAATAGATATTAATGTGATTCATTCTAGTACTTCGACATATGACTAACATAATAGACACGCACGCCACATATGAAACCTGACATATTTCTCATTTATATTCTCTCCTATATAATACCATGTTATGAATGATAATACATACTTTTGTTATCTCGATGTTCTTGAAATGTATTTTAATATAAATTACGCTGAGGTAAGGAGGTAAATAATGTCTGTTTATTTTCGATAGATTTTTAAAAAGTATGAAATTAATTCTATTTTATTTGTATTGTTATTGTGTTTTAGCAAATTGTTTGAACCAATTTTGATGGTAATCTTTTGTTTTGTTAGTTTAGTTTCATATTTATCTGATAGGCAGTTTTTGATGCGTCCTAAAAACAAGAGGTGTTTTCCAAAGAAAATGTTACTGTGTCCGCGTTTTTCTCTGTGAAAAACCGATTTATGGAATCTTTTTCTCGGTTTATGAAATAGTTTGTCGTGATTGCCTTAATAAAGCTTTTTACTGTCCTTTTTGTTTTTTTTTAATTTAGCAAAACATTTTTCAACTAAATAAACGACCTTACCAACAGGTAGGCAGCTAATGGTGAGCGGTAACCATCGCTCATGAAACTGCAATTACAATAAACTACTCCTTGTTTAATAAATTACAAGATACCGAATATTATTTGCTGTTGGAATATGTTGAATCCTCAAACACACGTTGTTATAAGTATAATATTCAACTTTACATCGGGATCTGTCAAGGGCCTGGCATTACTTCGTGTTGGCGCTACTGTGAGGGATGGGGTGTTATCGATTTATAGTTTTATCGATATCGATATTATTATTGTGTGGGAGAGGATTTTGTACTACTAAATTTGAGTTTAGCTTTTTTGTATACACTATAATATATGATTACTATATTATGACTAGTCCTTTCTAAATGAGGTAGCTTGATAGATAAACTAGCTTATGGACAGCCTGACGAGAAGATGGGACCCCTGATGAGAAAATTAGTGATGGTGAGTGGTAACCGTCGTTGATTAGCCTCTGTAATGTCAGGGCATTAAAGGGCCGTTATGTATCACCAACTACATACAGGACTTTTATTAAACCGATGATAACTCCTAGTCTCAAGAGTTTTAGACCATAGGTGGACATCATCACCGTCACTATACAGGATAGTTCTTAAACCTCGTTTAAAGAGGGCCATGTCATAGCGCTCCGAGACACCGTCGACGAGAGTCTATGACAAATTGGAATGGTACTAATTTAGCCGATTTCTGTAATTCTTGTTTCTTTAAAAGTATACTTTGACTCGTCTTTAATGCTTTTATAATTTTTAAGTATTGCAGGAATGTAAATTTTCATCGAAAAACATAACTTTTATCGATATATCATTAAGAACATCCCTATACCGTTTTGGTCGGTGAACCGCTCTTCGCGGAAGACTTCGCAACCGAAATTAGATTCCGTTCTCCTCTCTAACGCTGATTAAAATCCTTTCCTAGCTCAAGTATGTGTAGATATTTTAAAACTGTTCGACCATTAGTAATCTATTCAAATATTTTTGATGTGAAACATCTACAGCAGCACGTAAAACCGATTTTTGTTTTCCAATATTTTCATCAAAAAAGCGTGTCTATGTCTATCACTTACACAATAATTATTAAACGGGTTCTTACCACGATATTTAATTAATTGAGTTGTCTCGATATTTCAACGTTGTTGCAAACGTCATGATCACGAGAAAACTGAGTACTGCGGGTGCGCGACTGGAAATAGCACCGAGTGCGTAACGCGTCGCGCCGTACCTCATAACCCCGTGCTGGGTTCTGGCCTCAGCCGGGGTTCGGACGCTGAGTGTGAGCTGTTGGAGGTTTTAGTGCGGTTCAACTCCAACATTTTAAAATCCGCTGATTACATCCAACTCAAAAAAAAAGTATTGCGGGTAAGTATATTATTTAAGAGCAGATATATCTGCCCGACTTCCGCTAGCACAAAGTTGCAAATTTGACTTACTTCCGCAGTGTTAGTGATGTATTAATAAGAACATCTTACTAACACAATTATAATGCTGTTTTGTGAGAACACGAAGATTCTGTTTTACTACAATATTTCCCGGTATACTGCACGCTCCAGGCTAAATCTTCCATTTGCATGGAAAATTAAAAGCCGGCCTTTGCGAGTATAACACAAAATGGCGGCCATAAGCTGTGGGTTAACCGCTTTTTGTAGTTTCCTAAAAAAATGGCGTCGCATTATAAAAATGGGTTCCGCATAAGATGACAGTTTATATTTAGTAAATTTTGAAAGTAATTTTAAAATAGAATATTGAGTTATATATAGGGTGGGCAATCTAACGTTTGCATTTTGAACTACTGTTTATTTAGAGAATGACAGCTCAAATGTCATTCAATTTGTGTTCAAAATTTAGTTAAAGGTTTGACATTTACGAAATGGGACGCTATACGCTTGAACAAAATTGGTGTGTGTGTCAGATGAAGCCCATTTTCACCTCGGAGTCTATGTCAATAAGCGAAATTGTCGCATCTGGGGGTCGGTAAATCCACACGTCACCATTGAGAAGCCAATGCACCCATAAAGAGTTACGGTTTGGTGTAGGTTTTGGTCCGGCGTCATCATTGGAAAATGAGCAAGGAGCCGCCGTTACGGTCAATGGCGAGCGTTACCGTGCCATGCTCAACGAATTTTTGTTTCCAAAAGTTGTTTGTTTTTAACTTGTTTCGTAAAATGTTCCTTTTTAAAGTAAATTTCAGGAAGGTCCTGTACTAGTGATGAGTAATGGCCTTCCTATTCCCTGACATTGCAGAGTCTCATGAGCGACGGTAATTACTTTCATCAGATGAGCCGTACGATAATCTATTACGGCTAACAAACCATTTTCTTTACTCTTATAGTGGAGATAGGTAGGTAACAGCGTACCTTTGGCATTGCGATATTTTTAGTCGAGGGTTACCGCTTTCAATATTTCAATATTTCCACTCTTAGAAACTACTCATCATATCTTGATTGAAATTCAATGGGGCGATAACAAGGGCCACACCATTTATTATTTTCTTTAATTTTATTTTAAAGGGTTTTGTGAAATTCAAACGGAACCCCGGCTCCTGCACCCGGCAACATCATCGCGGTACAACATTTAAATCGTTGTTTTTCGTTTCAAGTACTTTCCAAGCTCCAGCGTTAGTATTATTTTAATAATTATAAAATAATTACAGAGCTTTCTTAGTAAATATTATTATAGAGTCGTTTTAATTTATTCGATTTCAAAAACAAGTGTACCTATTTCTGTTTTCATCAAGTCGTAGTGGTTGAAGCGCTTGCCTTCCGTACGGGAGATGTCGAGTTCGAACCGGTTTGTACCTCTAAATATTAATTTGATAATAGCCCCTCATTGCCCTTGCATTGCAGAGATTCATGAGCGACGGTGACCGCTTAAAATCAGGTGGGCCGTAAGCTCGTTTATCTATCGTCAAAAAAAAAGATTTACGTGCAATTCATTACAACAACACTGACTTAATAGATGTTTCCGGAGTGCCATGACATGTCCCTCATTAATCAAGGTTCAAGAAAAATCCTGTATAATAGATGGGTCTTCCAATGCCCTTTTTGAGCTGGAGGAAATCGCCGTATATAATATGTGGGAGTTGAATCGCACTCAAACCTCTAACCGCTCACACTCAGCGTTCGAATTCCGGCTGAGGACAGAAACCAGCACGGGGATATGCGGGGCAACACGACGTGTTACGCACTATGGTATTCTTTATCTTCTATAGCATTGCAGAAGTTCATGAGCGACAGTAATCATTGACCATCAGGCTGTAGACTTATTTATCTACCACACAGTCACAAGGCCAAACAAAAGGACCCTAATTCCGAGGTAAACGTTTTTCCTCAATGACCTTTCGGTGAAGCTACAAATACCGTGAATCCAATACGATGCAATAAGCCGGCTGATTTAATAATCAGCTGTAAGTTCCGAGAGCAATGCGAAGATCCCAACTGTTTATTGTTCAGCTCTGACTCGTAATGAGATGGGAACACGGGTGGAGTTGAGTAGATGTTGCAATATAATTATTAACACAAAAACGAGTGTCTGTTTTTGTGTGTAGCATCATGGCACGTAAACGAATGAGCCGATTTAAATTTCGTTTTTTGTGTGTGCCAAACTATTCAAGAATGTTCAGAGCTATGTTTGATAATTGACTTAAGGCGATAGAAATAATATAATACGTACAAAATAATAAGACTAATCACCAATCGAGCAACGTTTAAACTTAAAATAAAATCATATTTATTAAAAAAGTTAGCAGTTATTTCTGAACAGTGATCGATTTATAATATTATTATGTGTATGTATGTATGTATGTATGTATATATTGTGTATTGTATGATTCCAGTATGTATGTGTATATTTATGTATTTGTAGTATGTATATTGTACGTGTATATTGTATTGTTACTCATATTTATATAATCTTAATTTTAGCAAGTTTTATTTTAAATTTTTAAGCTTTAAAGCTCGCAATTTTCTTTTTATTTTTTATTTTTCCAATAGAATTGTTTTGCCTACCTTCAATCATCTCTCCATGACCTAAAGGTAGACTGGTAGAGAATGCTTATGGCATTAAGTCCGCCTATGTACACTATTTTGTGCATAAAGTTTAAATAAATAAATAAAATACTCAAAATAACAAAATGCCAATTTTTTTCATTACATCCTCTCTACTATTTTGGGTATCCTAATCAATAAATAAAAATTGAAAGTGTCTGAATGGTTGAATGGTCGATTTTTAGAGTGTACGGATTTTAAATTTCTTTAAACACTCGCGGTTATCTACATCACTTACACTATTAACCCGTTTAGTAAGAACCCGTTTAGTAATAGTGTAAGTGCTGTACGGATTTTGTTCCTTTTTTTAAATAATAATAAGTATTGAAGAGGCTGTGCCTAAAAGAATAATATGCATATTAAATTAATATTAAATATCTATGTCAATAATATCACGGGCAAGTAGATTAATAATAAATCTGAAATCCAAGATAGGTCTTCTGTTTTAGGATATTAATTTTACTTTAACACACGATTTTGTAATTAAATTTTGCCCATAAATGCAATAAAGTGTATCCATTCATTAAACTTCTGCTTCTCAAAACTTTTACCTACCGCCATCCTCTCTACTCATTTTTCTGTTCGTACGCAATGCGCATTCCCCCATTACCTGTCAGGACGGAAACAAATTGCGTTGTCTCTAATTAACTATATATATCTCATTGTTTGTCTATGAACTGTTTGTGTAGGTCAGTTACTTTATAATTGTTTTAGTAGATTTAACACTATGCGTGCCCGCACACCTAAAAAAAAAATTGGTTGCCTGTAAAGTCGGTATACGGGCGAAAGTTTACGTGACAACGACTCGGGCATGGTTAGCCCGCCTAAGAGCGAGACAGACATAAAAAGTGAAAGGCACGCGTGTCTCTCACTCGCTCTCATTGTGAGCGCATAACGTGAGCGGAGCGTAACGCAGTTTCTTGAAGTGTCACCCGGTAAACCAATTTATAAGACGTTGTCACGTCAATATTGACAATACTTTCGATCGAGGGATGGGAAAAGATACAAAAAAATAGCATGTTAAAGAAAGTGTTAATTAAAAACCCATTTTCAAAAATAGCATGTGCATGTTTTAGGATAAATAATACTTGAAAAACTTAATTATATTTTAGGATCGAGTTCCAAAATCGCATAATGTTAAAAATATAAATTCAGGTGGTATTTTAATTTTTAATATATGCAATGAATTAATTCAAATTTCTTTCATACTTTTACAGGTTCGATGCTGCCTGAAATTACATTTTTTCATATCTTTTAGAGCAATACATAAAACAGTTCACGTAAACACCAGGAGGTATATACAAATAACACAATTTTAATATCCAAAAAGTTTTTGGTGCATATTACTCAAACGCTATTATTACTATTTTTTTCTAACATTCTATTTAAATTGTTATGACTTTTAAATCCCATCACTGCTTCTATCGCAAGTATTGACAATACTCTTTTAGGTGTGCGGGCACGCAATGATGATTTTTCAAGTTGATTTTTTTTTTTCAGTCGTATCAGTGCCACAGGCTGCCCAGGAGCTACTCATAAGGACTCTTTTCAAGCATCATTTGAAGAAGGACAAGTAATAGCGTTCGGGGAACACCGAGTAGACATTTTTTTGAGCAGTCCGTTTTGAAAAGAGTAGTAATTTTTGCGGTGAAGAGTAACAACCAACTCTCAGTTTTGTATTCGTTTTTATATTCGTATCCACTGGAGTGTGTGTAAAACTATAGAACTAGTGAACTGTACATTTTAGTTGTTATAAATAGGGTATTTTGTAAGAGTACACTGCTGCACGAAATGTTACTGTGAAGATCTTTGCATCTTTGTATGATGATGTACTGTCGCGCACAAAGTACCAAACATTTGACAGCTTTTTTTTATACGAGCAGTGAAAATTCGGCGGCGAAACAGTAGAGTAGATTTTTTGTTCTTGAAGTAGAGTTTTGCATTTTTTTAATAACATTAAAATTACTTATGTAAAAATCTTGGATAATCACACTACGGAACGCACCAATCGTGCCACTAATAAATATTTAGTGCAAATTCAGCTTAACATAGTTTTAAACTTATTCAGACCGGTTATCTATAATACTTTCATGCATTTTCAACGGGTTCTTACCACGATATTTAATTAATTGAGTTGTCTCGATACTTCAACGTTATTGCAAACGTCATGATCACGAGAAGACTGGCTACTGCGGGTCGATTTAAGAGCAAACAAATCTGTTTACCCTCTTTCTCGTTCGCTTTTGGGTAGTACCACTGGAACTCGAACTCACATCACGACACTCACTGTATCTACAAGACTCTCTGAACATGAACCCGCGAGTGACTGTTGTAAGAACCCGTTGAAAATGCATGAAAGTATTAAAGTAGTTTTAGTAAAAAAACACATTAATTTAAAATTATCATCTTAAATAAATAATTTACTTATGAGCAGAATCAGTCGCTGCTCCCACCTTTAAAAGTCAAAAAGGTAAAGGAGGTAAGGTAAAGGAAAGTCATTAAAGGTAGGTCATAAGGTAGTAGCTAGGTGAGAATTTAACTATCATTTTTTTTGGAAAATTTTCACACCTACAAATTAAAGCAAAGATGCCAAAAATAAGATGATAAATTTTAGGCCTTTCACAGGAATTCTTACACACCTCAAAAAACTTAAAAAAAAAGAAATTCCAAAACTCTTGCTTTCAACAGTACTCTTTGACAAAGCTCTGTAGCACGGTCTAGTGCGCTCCACATCTCAGAGCCATTTCACAGTCTCTACCTTTTGTGTGTCACCTTCCCAGTTTTACATTCACAACAAGAATACGTATTTTTAGATAAAGCTTTATCTGTAAAAAGTGCGGCCAATGATTTAAGCCTGCTTTAGAGGCTTCAAAAATTAGATTTTTTTTTAATTTGCGAAAAATGATTGAATATTTCACTCTTTTTTAATTTTCTTGGTTTAACTAGAAGCTATACTAATGAAAATTATTTTCTTTTTTTGGTTTTTTAGTTTCAGATGCAAATTGCAACCTGTATCTTTCCCGCCGCACGACACATGCATACTCGAGGCGCCTCGGTGAAATGCTTGTACCACGCATAATATGACATATATTTTAATGAAAAAATTTGAGAAGACTCTTGATATACATAATAATAAAACCTGAAAGTTTCGTTTCAATCAAATATTTCTTTCCTTCCCAAAAAAATCCTCTAAAAATCGATTTTTTAATCTTCTAAAGCAGCCTCTAAGAGTGTGTGGAGTGGCGGCCACAATTTTGTAAGTGTTGAGTTGATTTATTTCAAAGGGAGTTTTAAAGAATAAAGGTAGAGTTTTCTTAAAGGTAGGTCGTAGGTAGCGGCCCCACAGTGTGTCCTGACATTGTAGAGGTCCATGAGCAACGATAACCGCTCACGATCAGGTGGCCCGTTAGTTCATCCACGTGGCAATATAAAAAAAAACATCTTTTTTCGGGTCATTATTATTATCCTTGGGTTACATTAGATTTTTACGAATCCCTATTTTTTTAAATATAATATATCTTCCTCGATTTTCAAATCAGATAAGCTGTTCTTGAGATTAACGCGTTCAAACAAACTCTTCTGCTTTACATACATGTATTAGTATAGATTTAGAATTGTTCAGGCTATATATGAGCGATAGTGATCATTTATCATCAGGTGGGCCGTAAGCTTGTATATCTATCATGCAATAAAAATGATTAAGAGGTGACGACATGTAAGCTTTAGCGTGCAATGCGTCCCGTCACCCCGTAAAATCTCGTGCTTGGTTGTCCTCAGCCGGCGTTCAGATGCTGAGCGCGAGCGGCAGGAGATTTTAGTGCGGTTTAAATCCCATATAGCCTACCTGCGGGACGGGTGGTAGTCAAGCTATTTCCTTGTAACCAAAAAAAACATACTACACTAAAGTTATAGGTACCTATATCATATCAAGTATAACACTTTTCCTCCAAAATTGATGAAAAATTACCCAGTCCCTTTGCTTCCCTCAGTTTTCCTCAAAAATTAATAAACCACGGCCCTCCCGTGGGCCCAGAAACTCACGATTTTACTTAAAACCAATCTTAGTATGGAAATAATTTATTCAATGGTTTCTCAACCGGCGGCTACCTAAGTCGTTCAAAGAGATTTATGCGACCTCAGAAGGGTAAAAATGTAAGTAGTTTTGACCTCTAATACGTTTAATGTAGAGGTCATTTTCTTTTAAAAATAGAGTTTTTTTTAGTTTACACAGCTCTAAGTATGTTTCAGCTGTAGTTTTATGAATGGAATAACTACTGTGAATTTTTTCAAACAAGTCCAAAATTGTCGGTCGTAGGTAGCGAGGTAATGTCATTGTAGAGGTCCATGAGCACCGGTAACTACTTACAATCAGAGAGCATGTTGGCTAGTACAAAATAACGTAACTCTCAGTAGCTTATGTTATTCTCATGTAAAAGCTATACAACTGTAATACGTCCACTGCTGGAGGTCTCCACAATGACCGGTCCAGGACAGGACCAGGTCATCGGTCCACCGCGAGAGGTCTGTCTACGTCACCACTCCAGAACTGTTTTGCCCCATTCGTTTTTCACACTATTAAATCTTCATTTTATTAACAAAATATATTCTCCCACCCTACAATTTCATCGCTTTAGTACACAAAAAAGCCCTAAAAATTCATATAATTATAATGTTGTGTTCGTAACCAATAAGTCGTCGGATACGGAAGCGACGACATAAATCGAGGCAGCAATAAGGTGCCGTCACACTCAGTACTCGCCGAATCAAGAAAAAAACATTCTCTAATACAAATCACCGCGCTTTGTTACACATAGAGATGTTTACTTATCGATAAATTAAAATATAATAATTTATTTTTAAGAAACCTTTAAATACTTTTAAGATCCTGAATATCATGTAGGTATGTATGTAAAATGGGCCCAAACACGATAGTTTTATCTCATTTAGTACAGGAGTTCCTATGATCACATTCCAAATCCATCATCAGATCAGCGACATTAGTATATTATATGCCTACCGGAAAGACACAGCGTTGATGTGAAGAAGCTGCCCTTGTTTCTCGCATTTTTAGTGATAAAACCCTCTGAAACATACCTGTTTTTCTTTCTTTCGTGTCATAGTTACCATCATCGCCTGGAAGGAACACTCCTGTTGTATGTTGATCTGTGTGTTCGATGACGTGTTGTCATCTGTCGTCATAGCGTCCATGTTTCTTGCAGTGTTCACATCGTAAAAGTTATATTTACATTAAATTAAGTTTAATTAAGATTGTTACCTTAAATGTTGTTGTTAAAAATGAAACATAATATCACAGTGCAATGTGAGCAGTGTTTGTACAGTCGCGGACCCACTAAGAAGGGTAAGTACTATACTGACTTACAAACACGTGAGTTCAAGATATTAAAAACGTTGTTTTAATTCGTGATGAAAGCCGGATTTAGAGCTCAATACTCTTACTTGCTCTACACAAATTCTTTCGTCTGCGGAAGACAAAAGAATCTTATCTCGCTATCATCCGATAAGAATCAAGTATAAATACAAGTGTGTAGATGTCTTAAAACAACAACCTGAACTCATTTGTTCAATGCCAAAACAAATACTTGGGCGAAACTTAGTTCCGAAATGCACCTTAAATTGTAAGACAACAGTCATATTTACCTTTGAAAAGTTAGGTTAGAATAATCTTATTCTAAGCTACTCGAACTAATTACATTTCAATGCTGTACAAAAAGGGGCTTTGGCTTGGCCGAGCATATTATGTATAACATCTCGCCTGGTCGTAGACCTTCCTTTGGCCTATTATCACTAATACTACAATACTCCACAATGTAATACAAATGGTTTTATCTGAAAAGGTAGGCTGGCGGAGAATGCCTGTGGCTTTAAGTCCGGTTAAATATAGACATACTGGGGTATAAAACAATAAATTATACAGGCAGAAGTTTACTGAACAAAGTTTGTTCGTTCAATCATAACAATTAGATATCTTCTTCCGCTTCTAATAAATTTACTAGATTAAATGGCAGGATGGCCTATATTTATACAAATACCTGAAGTATTAGCTTCTTCTTATTGTAAAAATAAAACTTATAAATTTATTTTTAAAATACTAAATTAGTTACAATTTAGAGATATTAGTCTCCCCATAGATATACATATTACTCACATTTAAAATGTAGCATGAACAGAATGCCATCAAAACATTTCCTAAAACATTTCCCTATTATAAATCTCATCAAAACATTCCCTTAATTGATTCTGTGACCCAGGTGGTTAAAAAATACATAAATATCTATTAAAATTCAAATACTTTATAAAATTATATGTTATTTAATAATTGAATAGATCCTTTAATATAATAATTCCTCTCAATAGTAAGTTTTATTGATCAATTTAATTAGGAATATTGTATAAATTAGCTTTAAGGAGCTAGTATCTCAGTGATACATTCCAAATGCAAGCTGGGCAAAACTAGTATCTAATCCTTTTATTATTTTAAAGTTAGTCACTTACCATTACCTTGTCAGTTACCTTTTAAACAAAATCACACTCTCATTATCAGTAGAATGTGATAGCAAAAATATACAAAAATTTATTTTAAAGTAAATATATATATTACTGACTTGAATTTGAATATGAGATAATGTAAACATATTTCAAGCAAAAATAATATCTTGAATAGACATTTCAGTTCTACTATTTTATGAATTGTTGTTAATTATTTGAAAAATAAGGATCACTGAACCAAATTCCTTCTGGGTATAATGGAAACTAAGATGTTAAATACTAAATGTATAATAATTAGTTATTTACTTCAAGTTTGATCAAAAATGTTACTTGAGAACTGAAGTGTAGTATCAATAAGACATTAAATTGTACAATGGTATTGCTTTAGGACAGCATAGTCATTAAAATGGCTAGTCCATTTCTGTATAGAATAAAAAGAACAATAATATAAAATAGTCTAAAATAATGTTAAATACCTTAAGAATGCCAAATGAAGAATATAGACATTATAGACCTTGAATGTCTGGGCATTCTTGAAGCTAAATAATGTGATTGTTACAGCTTCTGAGCTAGTTATCCTGTAAGTTACATTACAAAAATAAGATCTCTACAGGATGTGCTGCATTGTTGCAAATACAAATATTTAATAAATGATGGCTCCTGTAGTTTATCAGTTTATTTTAGACAGTGGACCTTAGTAAAAAGGTGATACACAACACAAAATTTGAGCTATTTCTTACAGCTGACGCTGCGAAAGCGTGCATTAAAATAATATGCCTTTGTGTCCGATAAATTGGAGTCAAAGCCAACGAAAGTTGCACTCCTACAGTTGTTGCAGTGTCTATGACGTTGTCCCTCATGTTGCGCAGAGGAGGATGGTCTTGTACTGATTCAATCAGACTACCAAAAAATTGATAGCTTTTCATTAAAAGCAAAAGAGGCACACTAGCTTTTCCTAGCGATCACTAGTATTCTTCTAACTATAACCGAGCAGTTCTAAAACTGTCGACACTCACCTCTCGGGGAGGTTGTATGGAATTGAAATGGCTGTCATTCAAACGGAAGACAGGTATTTGAATGATGACTTGCAGGGATTGCTTCTCTGCAAATCCATTGCGATATTTTAAACTAACTGAAGCTTTCAACTTAAAAATACAGTGGATTGGTTGTCGTTGAATTTTTTTCAAACTCACAGATCAATGCTTTAGGTGTTTCCTTCACACTTTGCATATTGATAGTACAGTATTTTGGCTGAGCGGTCACAGATCGAGAGCTTAAATGGTTCCTAAAATCTGATAATACTACACTATGAGCAATATTTCGGCTAGTCGACCTGGGTTCGATAGCTTCAATATACTTTGGCTTGTCGATCTGAATTCGAAAGCCTTAATGGACCAGTTCCCGACAGGGGATCTGCGGAAGATCGGATCGGATCCAAATTGATCGTATAACCATAATGGGAGAAAAAATTTCGGGCTAGTTGACCTCAGTTTGAGAGCCTCAATGGTCCATATATTCTGATTATCCCACAATGGGAGTAATATTCTTTGGCTTGTCGATCTCAATTCGATAGCTTTAATGGACCAGTTCCTGACAGGGGATCTGCGGAAGATCGGATCGGATCCAATATGCCCCTCCGCAGGCGGACAAAATGTTCCTCCAGGCCTGAAAAACAGGGGGGGGGCAGACCAGAGCAAGAGAGCAAGTCTGGAATAAATTTAATTAAAATAAGTTGGTAAGCAACTTCAACAAATTCTCTATGCTTATAATCAGTGGTGGGCAGTTCATAGTGCAAATATGCATTGCAGAACTTATCAAATTTTACTGAGAATAACTCAAATTATTGATGTACAAATTGGTAAATAATTGAATATGGAGACTCAAATTAAAATAACAATAAAATGTGTTAATGATTAAAAGACAGGGTAAGTACCAGCACATTCAAGCCACTAAACAGAATAGTAATTTACAAGAGGTTCGGCACCTCCAATTAGTTCGTAGCCATTACCAGTATCAATTTTAGAAGCCAGCTACTAGTACTGGCTAGATTCTTGCAGATTTTCACTTGATGTGTGATTAATATTCTCCATAAATCTGCACCTGCTACAGGTTATGTGCAACTGAACCCTTTTTTCTTTAAGGCCTTTAAGGTAAAGGAAGAATATGAAGGCAATTAGCCTCCTGTCTTGTGATGTTACTCATTTTAACCAACTAGATGCAGTCCTTATAATAATTAACCTTTTAATTCCTCCGGAGGATCTATAAATATTTCTAATAGTTCTCTAATAGAGTTCATGAGTTGACCGAACTAAACACATGCCAATGCTATAATTGAGAACAAATAATATTATGACCAGATTTGGGTCAAAAAACTGACATCATCAAGGACGGACAATCGGTATGGTGCCTATAAAACAGTTAGAGAACTCTAAGAATTCACATGTAGACCTAGAGGTCCAATTAAATGGAATAAGGTGAGCTAAACAAGATGTCCTATGAGGTTCATCAGGGGGCCCCCGTTGCTGGCGTCCGTGGGCGTGACCACCTTCACTGAAGGCTAACCCCACACGTGGTCCCCGGGTGGTGCCAAAACAGCAACGGGAGAGCGGCCGTGAGGTTGGGTGCCTGGGAGTAATCGCGCTAGTGCGGTTACTCCCCCCAACCTTGTGGTGTGATGGACGTTGAGTCCATCACCGAAGCCCGCACAGGGGTAGGCGACCAGGCCCCTGTGTCGGAGAATGCCACTGGCGTAGGGTCAGGGTGGGCATCGTGCGCGAGTGTCGTCGCGAGCGATGCCTGCTCGGAAGACCAAAGTGGGAAAGTCCGGCGCAAGCGGAAGACCGCAACGCGCCGGACCTCGAGTAGTGGGCCTTCGTCCGCCTCCTCGGAAGAGGAGATGCCACGAGGACCCACGAAACGAGGTTCCCACTGCACCGGAGGGACAAAGGGAGGGCCGCGGGAGACCCCCGCCTCGCCGACGCGGTCGGCGATAGCCCTTGCCTCGGCCCAAACGGCTGACGGGGAGCTCTTAGAGAGCCCCGTCGCTGTCCTCGAGGCCATAAAGCGACGGGCCACTAATGCCACATATCGGTACAACACTGTGCGCCCGTCCTATGCGCTGGCGTGGCGACGGGTGGCCAAAGAGACTGGCAGGATCATGCCTGCCGTCGCGGCGGCCATCAGTCGCGACGCAACCCTGCAGACCGAGTTGGAGAGGTCGAGGGCGGAGGTGGCTCTCCTCAAGGGGAGGCTGACGACCCTCGAGGCTCAGAGGCCTGAACCTGTCGTGGCGGCGAGCGGTTCGCGGAGGGCGCGGCCCCCGCCACCGCCTGCACAGCCGGACGCCACCAGGGTGACGCGGGCCAAAAAGTCGCAGACCAGCGACGAGTGTCTGCCCCCGCGGCGACTTGCGTCACCACGGGCCAGAGCGCAGCAGGCGGAAACCCGGGAGGAGCTGGTTGCTTGCATCAGGCGGGAGTTGGCGGAGGAGTTCGGAAAGCAAATTGCCGAACTCAAGGGGATTGTGGCGGCACTGAGTGGTGCTGCCCCATCCGCGCCGCCTCCTCCTCCCGATGCTCCTGCCCCCCCGGCTAAACTCCCGGGTCGGGAAACGGCTCCGACCCGGAAAAACAAGAAGAGTGGCGGCGGGACACCGGCTCCGGTACCAGCACCTCAGCCCCGCCCGCTTCCTCCGCCCCCATCCAATATGGATGAGGGATGGACTGAGGTTGTTAAGCGGGGCGCAAAGAGGGCCAGGGTTGTGGCCACTCCAACCCAACCACCACCGAACGAGACAAGGGCAGCGGCCAAGACGACTCCTCAGCTGGGGAGAACGCCGACCGCTGCCCAAACCACGAATGCGACTCCGGCGGTCGCGGTTGCTCCCCAATCGGGTCGAGCACCCGCCGCCGGAAAAAAGAAGAAGAAGAAAAGCCAGAAGGCTAAGAAGAAGCCGCGCGCGCCGCGGCAGGCTGCAGTGGTGGTCACCCTGCTGCCTGCCGGCCAGGCGAAGGGGTTGACATACCCCGACGTCATGGCCAAGGCGCGTGCGGCCGTGGACCTCAGGGAGATCGGGGCGGAGGATGGCCTCCGCATCCGGCATACGGCCAATGGGGCCCGACTGCTGGAGTGTCCCGGCGCTGACAGTGACAGTGTCGCGGACCGTCTGGTGTCGGGTCTGCGGGTCGTATGGCCGGAGGGGGAGGTCAAGGTGCACAGGCCGGTCAAGATGGCTGAGCTGCGTGTAACCGGCCTGGATGACTGCACCACCAGGGAGGAGGTGGTGGCGGCCATCGCCGCCCAGGGCAAGTGCGCCCCGGAAAATGTAACCGTAGGCGAACTTCGCCAAGGTTACACCGGGGCCAGCTCGGTGTGGGTACGGTGCCCGGTCGGGGCCGCCACCTCCCTGGCCACTCCTCCGCCCGGAAGGCCGGCTGGGGACCCTGGCAGGCTGCGCGTGGGCTGGGTTGCAGCCCACGTGCGGCTGCTGGAGTCACGCGCCTGGCGATGCCTCAAGTGCTTCGGTACGGGGCACAGCGTCGCCAGGTGCACCAGCACTGTAGACCGCAGCGGATTGTGCTTCCGCTGCGGTCAAACCGGACACAAAGCGGCCGTGTGCTCGGCCGCGCCGCACTGCGCGTTGTGCGCCGCGGCCGGTCGCAGGGCCGATCACCGGGCGGGGGGCAAGGCTTGCTCCCCGTCTGGTGGTAACACGGAGCGTAACAGGCGCCGCAAGATGAAGCGGCGCCAACAGAAGAAGTCGGCCGGGGGAGTACCGGCCGGCGTTTCAGACCCCGCCGTGGCGCCTAGTGCGCCCGATGGCGGGGGCGATGGAGGAGGGGAGGGAGCGATGGATGTGGTTCAGTAATGGACTACACCCGTCGCTTCCTCCAAGGAAATTTGAACCACTCCGCCAGGGCTCAGGACATGTTGGTTCAGAGCATGGCGGAGTGGTCCATTGACGTAGCGGTGGTCGCGGAGCCGTACTTTGTTCCCCCGGCAGATGAGTGCTGGTTCGGGGACGAGTGCGGCTTGGCGGCCATCCACGTAAGGAGAGCCGCGGCGATCCCGCCCTTGGTAATGGTGGCCAAGGGACCAGGGTTTGTCGCGGCGATGATGGAAGATACCGTCGTGATCGGGGCGTATTTCTCTCCAAATCGACCTATTCTCGAGTTCGAGCAGTTCCTGGACGGGCTCGGAGCGATTACTCAGCGCTCCGCTCCCCGTCCTGTGATACTGGCGGGGGACCTCAATGCGAAGTCAGTCGCTTGGGGTTGCCCCCGCACCGAACCTCGGGGTAGGCGATTGGAGGAGTGGGCGGTCGCGGCCGGACTCTGTGTCTTGAACAGAGGGTCGGTCGCGACTTGCGTGCGGTGGCAGGGCGAGTCCATCGTGGACGTTACGTTCGCGAGCCCTGTCATCGCACAACGCATCCGCGGTTGGGAGGTGCTGGTGGGGGCGGAATCGCTATCGGATCACCGGTATATCCGGTTCGATCTTTCCGCTCCCACGACAACCGCGGTCGCCCGTGGAACTGCGCCCCGGTCATTCCCCAGGTGGGCATTGAAGCTCCTGGACAAGGAGCGCTTGGTGGAAGCCTCCACGGTGGCGGCGTGGACGCCTATGCGTCCACACCCAGTGGACGTGGAGGTCGAGGCGCAATGGCTCCGGGACACGATGCATCGCATTAGCGATGCTTCGATGCCCCGGGTTGGCCCTCGGCCTCCTAACAGGTCGGCGTACTGGTGGTCGCCTGAGATAGCGCAGCTCCGTGCTGTATGCGTCCGGGCGAGGCGCCGGTGCGCCAGACATCGCCGCCGCATCCTCGCGCGCCGCGACGATCCCGTCGCGTTCGCGGAGGAGGAGGCCCGGCTGTATGGCGAGTACGCTGAAGCGAGGGGCGCCATGCAGCTGGCCATCAAGCAGGCCAAGGAGAGGCACATGGAGTCACTCTTGGGGACGCTCGACGATGATCCATGGGGGCGCCCCTATAAAGCGGTGCGCGGCAAGCTGCGCCCGTGGGCGCCTCCCCTGACCGAGCGTCTCCCGCCTCAGCAGCTGCGGGACATCGTTTCGGCGTTGTTCCCGCAGGAGCAGGACGGATTTACTCCGCCTGCTATGGGTGAACCGCCGGATCACACCGGCGGTGAAGCCACTGCTGAGGTGCCTCACATCACGAAGGATGAGCTCCATGAGGCCGTGGTCAAAATGAGTAGAAAAGACACGGCACCCGGCCCGGACGGCATCCACGGCCGGGTCCTAGCCTTGGCCCTCAATGTCCTAGGGGACCGACTCCTGAGGCTGTACAATTCATGCCTGGAGTCGGGACGGTTTCCCTCGCTCTGGAGGACGGGCAGACTGGTCCTCCTACGTAAGGAGGGGCGCCCGGCGGACTCAGCCGCCGGTTACCGTCCCATCGTGCTGCTGGACGAGGTGGGCAAATTGCTGGAACGCGTTCTGGCTGCCCGCATCGTTCAGCACCTGGTCGGGGTTGGACCCGATCTGTCGGCGGAGCAGTACGGCTTCCGGGAGGGTCGTTCGACCGTAGATGCGATTCTGCGCGTCCGGACCCTCTCGGAGGAGGCCGTCTCCCAGGGTGGGGTGGCCTTGGCGGTGTCGCTCGACATCGCCAACGCCTTTAACACCCTGCCCTGGTCCGTGATTGGGGGGGCACTGGAGAGGCATGGAGTACCCCTCTATCTCCGCCGGCTGATCGGCTCCTACCTGGAGGCCAGGTCGGTCGAATGTACCGGGTACGGTGGGACCTTGCACCGGTTCCAGGTCGTGCGCGGTGTTCCACAGGGGTCCGTTCTTGGACCCCTCCTGTGGAATATCGGGTACGACTGGGTGCTGAGGGGCGCCCTCCCCCCGGGCCTTAGCGTAATTTGTTACGCGGATGACACATTGGTCATGGCCCGGGGGGATGACCACGGAGAGTCTGCCCGTCTTGCCACAGCGGGGGTGGCCCTCGTCGTCGGCAGAATAAGGAGGTTGGGCCTCGACGTGGCGCTACACAAATCCCAGGCCCTGTGGTTTCACAGGGCCAGGGTGGCGCCACCGGTCGACGCCCACATCATGGTTGGAGGCGTCCGAATCGGGGTCGGGGTACAACTTAAGTACCTCGGCCTCGTGCTGGACAGCCGTTGGACCTTCCGGACCCACTTCGAGCAGCTGGTCCCTCGACTTGTGAGGACGGCCGGCCATCTTGGTCGGTTGCTTCCGAACATCGGGGGACCCAGCCACGCGGTGCGCCGCCTCTACGCGGGGGTAGTGCGCTCGATGGCCCTGTACGGTGCGCCCGTTTGGGCCGAGCCTCGTACTCGGGCAACTTTTGCCCGATACTTGCGCCGGCCACAGCGCATCGTAGCTATCAGGGTCATCCGCGGGTACCGCACCGTCGCGTTTGAGGCGGCGTGCGTGCTGGCGGGGACGCCGCCCTGGGAGTTGGAGGCGGAGGCGCTCGCTGACGATTATCGTTGGCGATGCGACCTCCGGGCCCGGGGCGTAGTGCGTCCCCTGCGGGAAGCTGTTCGGGATCGGAAGGCCCAATCTCGGCGGTCCGTAATGGAGTCGTGGGAGCGACGTATCGCTAACCCTACTTGGGGTCTGCGGACCGTCGAGGCGATCCGCCCCGTCCTAAAGGATTGGGTGGGTCGTGGCGAAGGACGCCTCACCTTTTGGGCGGTGCAGATGCTGACCGGGCACGGATGCTTCGGGCGGTATCTGCACCGCATTCAGGTGGAGCCGACGACGAGGTGCCATCACTGTGTAGGTTGTGACCGGGACACACCGGAGCATACGCTCGCTGTCTGCCCTGCATGGGAGCAGCAGCGGTGTGTCCTGGTCCAACAAATAGGACCGGACTTGTCGCTCCCGGGCGTCGTGGCGTCGATGCTCGAGAGCGACGAGTCCTGGAAGGCAATGCTCGACTTCTGCGAGTCCACCATCTCGCAGAAGAGGGTGGCGGGGAGTGCGAGGGAGAGAATTTATTCTTCTCTCCGCCCCGCAACAACCCGCCGCCGTCGAGCAAGGGGCCGGAACCGGGATCTCGCCCGGAATCTGGCCCCTTAAGAGTTTCGGGTCCCCAACGCATGTGAGTGCGAGCGGGGACCCAAGAAGGTGTCGTGTCTCGCTCAGCACGCCCTTGCGTCAGAGCATCCGGAGGATGGCGGACCGCGCTCCCCGACCCACGCTGGTTCTGACCCAGCGGGGTATTCCGTGGGAGGGTGACACGCGGTCCAGCCATCTTGGCGGGCTTCGGATAGCCCGCCGACCGAGAGAGCCGGTGGCCGTATCGCCGGCGGCTGCCGGTTCGGCGTCCGGGGACGGCGTGACGGAAAAGTGTGCCGAGAGCGTTACGCGTCGCGCCGTCCCACAAAACCCCGTGCTGGGTTCTGACCTCAGCCGGGGTTCGGACGCTGAGTGTGAGCGGTTGGAGGTTTTAGTGAGGTTCAACTCCCACATACCCCGCCCGCGGGGCGGTCGGGGATCCGGTGATTTCCTCCAACTGAAAAAAAAAAAAAAAAAAAATGAGGTTCATCAAGCAACTTATCTCATTATAGCAAATGATCTGGTAAGGCGTATTTTATAAGTTATTAGTTTATTTCAAGCATAGTGAGACAAGCATAAAGGACATACACCTGGGGATAAATCAGATTCTTTTTTTATAAGTTAAATGAAACAGTACCATTAAGTACAGTTTTAAAGATATGTCATTTGAAGAAAAAATTTGAAAAAAAAAAAAAAGAAATCAAAAAGATTATATATTGTAAGCAAACTGGTAAAATAAGATTGAAGAAAACAAGATTATAATATTAATATATTAGAATATTAATCTAGTGTTTATCTCTATCTACAAAAAAAAAAAAAAAAAAAGTAGTGAACATTTGATTTATTTTGACTGCAATTTATTTTTAATAGTAATATAGTCAGCGGTGGTAATCTTTATCTTCCCTACTAATTCGGAGGTTTATATGTTAATCTAGAGCTCAACTGATGCTCTTAATTCTAACACAACTCAAAACTTACTCCTCACATTAAATAATTGTTCAAAAATATATATCAATAATAATTTTATAGAAAATTTATTCTACTCTTATCTATTACTGTAGTTAACTACTAGAGCCAACGATTATTATGATAATAATATTATAATAAGGATAAATAGGAAAAGGCTTGGGCCTTTTGGGCCTTTTGGGCCCTTTGGGCCCAAAACATGTGTTTATTATTTATTATTTGTTAACACATAAAATATGAGGTTATAATAAAGTTAAATGAGAGTATAAGTACAAAAGAAAAAGTACATTTTCTAACAATACCGTAACATTACTTTCGGTTTACAAAACTATTATATTATACATACATACATACATACATACAACTATTATACATACAATACTTATTAAAATATTGTTTTGCTTCACATAGCGTTTTTTATAGTTACCTACCATCACCAGCAGATATCAAACAGGTCTTCACATCAACGCTGTGTCTTTCCGGTAGGCATATAATGAAACTGTTTTACACAAAATAAAACAGTTATTATGTGCCGAAAGAAAGACACAGCGTTGGAGCAATGTCCTTGCTGGCGAGTGAAGACGCTATGACGACAGATGACAACACGTCATCGAACACACAGATCAACATACAACAGGAGTGTTCCTTCCAGGCGATGATGGTAACTATGACACGAAAGAAAGAAAAACAGGTATGTTTCAGAGGGTTTTATCACTAAAAATGCGAGAAACAAGGGCAGCTTCTTCACATCAACGCTGTGTCTTTCTTTCGGCACATAATAACTGTTTTATTTTGTGTAAAACAGTTTCATTATTGCATTGTCACGCGATATGCGTCTGAATGCAAAATGTTAGCTCAATCGGAAACCGGGAAGTTTGTCAAATTTAGCTCGCAAGATTCTACCCGAACTTACATAGTGCACGTTAATAAATGAAATTAAAATAATCGTTTACTTATACTTCTTTAGAAAACAAACTTTTAAGATCCTGGATATCATGCAGCAATAAACTA
This sequence comes from Trilocha varians, assembly GCA_030269945.2. NCBI lineage: Eukaryota > Metazoa > Arthropoda > Insecta > Lepidoptera > Bombycidae > Trilocha > Trilocha varians. The sequence continues at coordinate 664,787 of AP028279.1, forward strand.
AGATAAATAAAACAAGCTCAACCACAGTGGGTCTGTCTTGTTTAGTACAGCAATTCCAATGCTTAACTTTCGACTCTATCACCAGATAGCTTAACTGTAGGCTTAACTCATAACAACGAAAATAATAATTTGACAAATTTTTATGAACCAAGTCACAAAATAAAGTACCTATACGTGCACCAGCGGCCTTCTTTGATTTTAAATTTATCACAATTATGGTATTTTACTAGCCAAATCATTTGAGACCCAAAATAAGAGCGGTGTGTAAAAAAAATAATAATAATATGTAATTTGCCCTTTTATCGCTTTATAAAAGTCTAGGTTGTTTCAGTTAATACAAATACTCATTAAAAGAACACTCCACAGATTTACTTTAAAAACAAAAAAAAACTATATCGACATTGGTGGTACGATGTCACACACACAATCACACATATACACAGACACGTCAAACATCCTGTTACTTTTCATCGAAAATAAAATAATATCGACAAAGTATATCGACAGTGTCCCATCCCTACACAGGTACGCACTAAGCTGACTCGGCGCATAGACGCTAAAATTGGTACCGATTTATTACCCGAATTCATTCGGCAATGTGTACGCGCCCTTATATTGGATAGCGTCGCATGAATACCAATGTGTACTCGGCATTATCTGTTATTATGTTGCTTTATCGTTATACGTAAGATATTGCTGGACATTTACAACTACTTATACAGGGTGATCTTTTAAAGAAGGTACATATTGCAGGAGGGTGATGAGTACTCTGTTCTAAAACGGAATATTACAAAAAATAGGTAAAATTATATATTTTTTTTCTTTTTTTTTTAAATCTAAATTTGACAAAACTATCTCAAACATAAACAATTTCGGCTAAAAGAGTGTTGACTAATGACCTCTAGTGATCCCGCATACCCCACACCTCCGCCACACCCATCAGCTGTCGAATAACCATAATTTTGCAAGAATTTTAGATATTTTTAAGTTGCGATTACTAAGGCATTAAGCCATATTCTTTGGTAATAATATTTTTACTGGTCGTATATAACCATCAGCTATCATGACCTTCAATATGTACCCTCACTAAAAAATCACCCTGTATATAAGAAGTGGCACAAACAAACATACTAGTGGAAAATTAGTGTTATTATGAAGTTAAGGCTATGATCAACATTTTGCTATACAGAATTAATAATGACTTTCAAGTATTTTTTATTGTTTTGTAGGCAGAAGAGCTAACAGGCCACCTGATTGTAAGTGGTCACCGTTGCTCATGGACCTGTGCATTGTCAGGGGACAATGTGGGGTCTTTGAGGACTTCCTTCAAAGAAGTGAAGTGAAAGATAGTACCGACAAGTTCTGTTCGAGGCGACCAGGAACTAATAGGCTTAATGTGGGCCCCTACAAGATGGATCGACCACCTTGTGGTCAGGGCCGCGGGTACGTGATGCAAACAGCACAGGATCAGTCGTCGCCGCCAAATTTGGGGCTTAAAAAATCAGATTTTTTGTTAATACTTACACTGGATGTAACTATGTAAGTTCATCTCCATCACGCGGCCCCATCTTGGCGGGCTTCGGTCGGCCCGCCGACCGTGAGAGCCGGTGGTCGCTTCGCCGACGACTGCCAGTTCGGCGTCCGGGGGTGACGGGGCGAGACCTGAGCGTTAATCGCGAACGCGTCCCGTCACCTCGTCCAATCTCGTGCTGGGTTCTGTCCTCGGCCGAGATTCGGACGCTGAGCGTGAGCGGCAGGAGGTTTTAGTGTGGTTCGACTCCCACATACCCCACTCGCGAGGTGAGTGGAAGTTCGGCGATTTCCTCCTGTCACAAAAAAAAAATAATTTCAGGTGGAATCTTGCGAGTTGAGTTTGATAAACTTATCTATATCTGCATCTGCGTGCAAAAGCTCAATCAAAATCAGCTCAACTGGAAACCGGGCAACTTATCTAATTGTTACATCCAGTGCAAGTTAATATAAAGCTCGTAATAAAATCTATTTTTCCATTTTGAATGTCTCTTTTCTTTCTGTATAATAAATTATTGTGCGTATAGTTCACTGTAGTTCTATCAACACAAACAAATACACATTATTAATTCATCCAAACCGCTGAGCCAGTGCTCGCGCCAGTCACTGGAACAATACAGTTATCAAAACATCTCGCATCAGCATCTGGATGTTAGCGAGAAAACAATTTTAATCTGCCTAATGTCTGTGCCGTTTATATCTAAAGACTTTTAAAAGATTTTATTTTCTTCTTCCTATCATCACACCAAAAGTCGTGGTGGCCGAGTGGTCGAAGCGCTTCCTTCCGTAGGGAGATCGCGGGTTCAAATCCGGCCGGCTTGTACCTCTAAATCTAAATGTGAAAAAGATTTATGTGCAATTTTTCACAACACCACTGGCTAAAAACGGTGAAGGAAAACATCGTGAGGAAACCTACATGTCGGAAAAGGATTCTAAAAATCCTTTGAAGATATGTGAAGTCCCCAATCCGCACTGGTCAAGCGTGGTGGACTATGCCTAATCCCTCTTCTGAGGAGACCCAAACCCAACAGTGGGCAGTTATCGGTTGGTACAGACAGATGATCATCACACCACGGGGCGTCGAGGTGGAGTTCATCCTTACTATTTGGAACTACCGTCCATCCACGGTCCGTTTCAAGAATTATTTTTTGTCACGCACCATCCGGCTAAGCAATGAGCTCCCTTCTTCGGTATTTCTCGAGCTTCTTCAAACGAGGCTTGAAGAAAATCCATAAAGGTAGACCGTAGGTAGCGACCCCGCAGTGTCCTCTGACATAACCAAGGTCTATGAGTTGCAACTGTAAAAATATAATCAAAATCGGCATCGCTAAGGTAAAAAGAAAAGCGCAGTGCGTAACGTGCCGTGCTGCCCCGAATATCCTCGTCCTGGGTTCTAGCTTCAGCCAGGGTTCGGACGCAGAGTATGAACGGTTAGCGGATTCAGTGCGGTTCAATTCCCACATACTTAACCCACCCGGGCGAGTGGACGACTGGCATTCTCCTAACATTGCCAGCGGTCTTATAAATGGGATCCGACAATTTAAAAAATCGTAACCCGACACGAAAATTAAAATATCGCACGTTATAAACGAAAGATCATTCTTCATTCACATCTGTCTTGTTGTGAAAGAATGAAATACGTCTGTCCTTAGTGGCTTTATTTGTATCAATTTGAATGCTTTTTGTTTCTGTCGTCAAATTATAATTTATCAACTTTTATAGACCTCAAAATATTCTTGGTTTCGTACTGGATTCTCAAGTTCTGTGAATTGTACTTATTTAGATTCGGTGTTTGTGCTTTTTTTGGTATTTTCGATTGGTAAGTCTATTTACCTTAAAAATTTAGTGATAAAAACGTACTATAAACCTAACTTACTTAATTACCTGAGAAAAACTAAACAGCTGTTGCTGTGTTTTGGCCGCCATATTGCAAATTATCAAAAAATTATGATTTTCAAAATGGTGAATTTATTCAGTCTGTATGTCTTGTTTAGTACAGGAGTTCCTATACTTATCACACCACATACAGGCGATATACATATTACATAAAATCAATAGGTATGCGTGCAGTATTTCAGCTGAATCAAAAATCGGGAAGTTAGTCAAATTCAACTCGCAAAATTCCACCTAAGCTTACATAACTACATTGTTACATAAAAACCAATGACGTTTCCACGAATCGTATAATTAAACATAAAAGGGGATTAAAGAGACTTCCGTATACATTTTATAATATTTCTACACGTTTTAAAACGCTCGAACGAGCACCATAATTGAGTTATATTAAGAAATAATTTCCACACTAATTGCAAGCTTTGAAAGTTCATTAGCGCGGGAATGTGGGAGCTTTTTCTTAAAAGCTTCAGTGATTTTTACTTTACGGCCTTTCAGATGTTTGAATTAATGAAAAAGGTCGGTATAGGTCAAAGTAAGACAATCGTTTTTGACTGAGTTTAAAACGGAGGAGTTTTTTTTTTTGGACGGGAGGAAATCGCCGGACTTCACTCGCCCCGCGAGTGGGGTATGTGGGGGTTGAACCGCACTAACGGAGGAGTTAAGCTTCTTTTAGCTGGTTTTTTAGGTGATTCTTTTATCATATTGGGTTTTGTATTATGGTTACAAGTAGTAATGTAGAGTTTGCGTAAATTTCTTTTTTTCATGTTATTTAAAACCAGAAACTTCGTAGATTATCTTGAAGTAAATAATCATTCTACTTTCAGACACTGAAGTTTAAACGCTTCGGTTTCAACTTCTACCAGTCATTTACTACGAACTTTCTATATTTTATGTATCCTTTTAGTGCAAAGTACATAAAATACAAGTAGAAAAGGAAATCGTGACGAATTAACGCGAATAACGGACCTAAGTCGCTCGGATTATGTTGTTACAAGTTGTCGTAGGGTTGTCACGCGATCAGTACAGAAAACTGTGTCTATAGTAGTGTAGTATAGGACTCTCGGCTAGATGTAGGTCGGATCTGTGTCTGTTTGTGTACGAGAAGAGTAATCAGTACAGAGCTGCAGAGGACTGTGTCTATAGTAGTGTAGTATAGGACTCTCGGCTAGATGTAGGTCGGATCTGTGTCTGTTTGTGTACGAGAAGAGTAATCAGTACAGAGCTGCAGAGGACTGTGTCTGTAGTAGTGTAGTATAGGACTCTCGGCTAGATGTAGGTCGGATCTGTGTCTGTTTGTGTACGAGAAGAGTAATCAGTACAGAGCTGCAGAGGACTGTGTCTATAGTAGTGTAGTATAGGACTCTCGGCTAGATGTAGGTCGGATCTGTGTCTGTTTGTGTACGAGAAGAGTAATCAGTACAGAGCTGCAGAGGACTGTGTCTATAGTAGTGTAGTATAGGACTCTCGGCTAGATGTAGGTCGGATCTGTGTCTGTTTGTGTACGAGAAGAGTAATCAGTACAGAGCTGCAGAGGACTGTGTCTATAGTAGTGTAGTATAGGACTCTCGGCTAGATGTAGGTCGGATCTGTGTCTGTTTGTGTACGAGAAGAGTAATCAGTACAGAGCTGCAGAGGACTATGTCTATAGTAGTGTAGTATAGGACTCTCGGCTAGATGTAGGTCGGATCTGTGTCTGTTTGTGTACGAGAAGAGTAATCAGTACAGAGCTGCAGAGGACTATGTCTATAGTAGTGTAGTATAGGACTCTCGGCTAGATGTAGGTCGGATCTGTGTCTGTTTGTGTACGAGAAGAGTAATCAGTACAGAGCTGCAGAGGACTATGTCTATAGTAGTGTAGTATAGGACTCTCGGCTAGATGTAGGTCGGATCTGTGTCTGTTTGTGTACGAGAAGAGTAATCAGTACAGAGCTGCAGAGGACTGTGTCTATAGTAGTGTAGTATAGGACTCTCGGCTAGATGTAGGTCGGATCTGTGTCTGTTTGTGTACGAGAAGAGTAATCAGTACATAGCTGCAGAAGACTGTGTCTATAGTAGTGTAGTATAGGATTCTCGGCTAGATGTAGGACGGATCTGTGTCTGTTTGTGTACGAGAAGAGTAATCAGTACAGAGCTGCAGAGGACTATGTCTATAGTAGTGTAGTATAGGACTCTCGGCTAGATGTAGGTCGGATCTGTGTCTGTTTGTGTAAGAGTAATCAGTACAGAGCTGCAGAGGACTGTGTCTATAGTAGTGTAGTATAGGACTCTCGGCTAGATGTAGGTCGGATCTGTGTCTGTTTGTGTACGAGAAGAGTAATCAGTACAGAGCTGCAGAGGGCTGTGTCTATAGTAGTGTAGTATAGGACTCTCGGCTAGATGTAGGTCGGATCTGTGTCTGTTTGTGTACGAGAAGAGTAATCAGTACAGAGCTGCAGAGGACTGTGTCTATAGTAGTTTAGTATAGGACTCTCGGCTAGATGTAGGTCGGATCTGTGTCTGTTTGTGTACGAGAAGAGTAATCAGTACATAGCTGCAGAGGACTGTGTCTATAGTAGTGTAGTATAGGATTTTCGGCTAGATGTAGGACGGATCTGTGTCTGTTTGTGTACGAGAAGAGTAATCAGTACAGAGCTGCAGAGGACTGTGTCTATAGTAGTGTAGTATAGGACTCTCGGCTAGATGTAGGTCGGATCTGTGTCTGTTTGTGTACGAGAAGAGTAATCAGTACAGAGTTGCAGAGGACTATGTCTATAGTAGTGTAGTATAGGACTCTCGGCTAGATGTAGGTCGGATCTGTGTCTGTTTGTGTACGAGAAGAGTAATCAGTACAGAGCTGCAGAGGACTGTGTCTATAGTAGTGTAGTATAGGACTCTCGGCTAGATGTAGGTCGGATCTGTGTCTGTTTGTGTACGAGAAGAGTAATCAGTACATAGCTGCAGAGGACTGTGTCTATAGTAGTGTAGTATAGGATTCTCGGCTAGATGTAGGTCGGATCTGTGTCTGTTTGTGTACGAGAAGAGTAATCAGTACAGAGCTGCAGAGGACTGTGTCTATAGTAGTGTAGTATAGGACTCTCGGCTAGATGTAGGTCGGATCTGTGTCTGTTTGTGTACGAGAAGAGTAATCAGTACAGAGCTGCAGAGGGCTGTGTCTATAGTAGTGTAGTATAGGACTCTCGGCTAGATGTAGGTCGGATCTGTGTCTGTTTGTGTACGAGAAGAGTAATCAGTACAGAGCTGCAGAGGACTGTGTCTATAGTAGTTTAGTATAGGACTCTCGGCTAGATGTAGGTCGGATCTGTGTCTGTTTGTGTACGAGAAGAGTAATCAGTACAGAGCTGCAGAGGACTGTGTCTATAGTAGTGTAGTATAGAACTCTCTGCTAGATGTAGGTCGGATCTGTGTCTGTTTGTGTACGAGAAGAGTAATCAGTACAGAGGACTGTGTCTATAGTAGTGTAGTATAGGACTCTCGGCTAGATGTAGGTCGGGTCTGTGTCTGTTTGTGTACGAGAAGAGTAATCAGTACAGAGCTGCAGAGGACTGTGTCTATAGTAGTGTAGTATAGGACTCTCGGCTAGATGTAGGTCGGATCTGTGTCTGTTTGTGTACGAGAAGAGTAATCAGTACAGAGCTGCAGAGGACTGTGTCTATAGTAGTGTAGTATAGGACTCTCGGCTAGATGTAGGTCGGATCTGTGTCTGTTTGTGTACGAGAAGAGTAATCAGTACAGAGCTGCAGAGGACTGTGTCTATGGTAGTGTAGTATAGGACTCTCGGCTAGATGTAGGTATATTTTATTTCTTGAGAGTGTCAACCCTGAGTGAGTTGTGCAAAGTTCACATTCTGAAGATTAAAAGCTTCATCTTATCTCGGGGAACGCGTGCTTATGTGTCGCAATATCTCTATGAGCCATCTGTAATCTTTTATTAGGATTATATGATCAATTTATACTGTGTAAAATTGCTATTTTTATTGCAGTGAAGGAAGATGAGTCGACTAGGCACCTAGGTGTTTACATTGAGGGACTTCTGCAATGTTAGGTTATACTGGTACTTTGTTTTGTTTTTGTCTTACTTTTGGGAAGAGCCTGAAGCCTCGTTTAAATAAAGTTTGTAGTAGATCGAAACCCTTAAACTCATAGAGGTTTTTGTGTCGTAAATAACTAATACCTTTTCTGCACTTATATCACAAATCGGAATCGAAAGTTTACTTTGTGACGCAGACGAAGATAACTGCGTGGATCAGCGAATATTATTATAAATTTTATAATCCATAACTGTTCGTATTTTTACAAGGTTTATATTTACTTGCACTGGATGTAAGTTCGGTTGGAATTTTGTGAGTGTCCGATTGAGCTAAAATAAAAATATAAAAAGATATCCAGGATCTTAAAAACTTGTATTTAAAAAGTTTTCTTTACAATAATTTAAAATGGCAGTGGAAGGTTTTAGTTTTTACTTTTTTTTTATTTTTATTGCCATGTAGGCAGACGAGCCAACGGGCCACCTGAAGTGGTTACCGTCGCTCATGAACCTCTGCAATGTCAGGGGACATTGAGGGGTCGCTACCTACGACCTAACTTTAAGGACCCTCTTCAAGCCTCGTTTGAAGAAGGACAATTCATAGCGCTCTGGGAATACCGAAGAGGGGAGCTCATTCCATACCCGGATGGTGCGTGGCAAAAAAGTGTTCCTGAAACGGACCGTGGATGACCGCGGTGGTTCCATATAGTAAGGATGAACGACGCCGGGTGGTACGGTAATAGAAGGGAGATGTTGGAATCATCTCAAACAATTCCTCAGAGCACTCCCCGTGGAACAAGTCTTACCTATAAAATTAAATATTGTTATTACCTCTATAAATACCGAAATCTAAAGGCACTATTATATTTATAATTCGCATTCTACCTGCGAAAATGATAAGAGCTTATTACAAATTTATATTATATCATTCGTGTAGTGAATACAGAAATAATTTCTATTTAACTGAGATCGAGGGCATTTCGAGTTCATTTGTAAGGGCAGGTCACTAATGAAGACTGCCTTTGACCTTATCCTATTGTTTAAAAGATAAAGCTAGATAAGATTCATGTTTAAAAATATATTAAGAAGTAGATGACCTGCAACTTGGTCTCTTCACCAAGGTAGGATTCAGTCTACATTTGGGATTTAATTGAAGTAAAATATTAAAGAAATCATTTCAAAAACCTCTTAAATTTTAAGTGTCTCTCATATCATACATGTATTATACCTACACATAAACCTTCCTCTTGAATCACTCTATTTAAAAAAAACCATCAAATGCATGCGTGAAGCGAATTCGTTTTATACTATGTACGTAATGAAGAACTCCAAATTTTTGGAATATGTTTGAAACTAGAGGACCTTTTTTTTTTGTGACGGGAGGAAATAGCCGGACTTCCACTCGCCCCGCGAGTGGGGTATGTGGGGGTTGAACCGCACTAAAACCTCCCACCGCTCGCGCTCGACATCCGATTTAGTAGGGGTGACAGGACGCGTTCGCGATTGTTGCTCTCGTATCGCCCCGTCACCCCCGGACGTCGAACCGGCAGCCGTCGGTGAAACGACCATCGGCTCACTCGGTAGGTGGGCCAATCAAAGCCCACCGAGATAGGGCCGCGTGATGGTAGGTCTCCCTCGGCTAAGGCCGGGTCAGAACCAGCCTGGGTCGGGGAGCGCGGCTTACCATCCCCCGGTAGTTGGTACAGAGGGTGCGCTGATGCCTAGCGAACTAGAGGACCTTGTACTTCGTCTGCGTCACATAATACAGTGTTAAAGTTGTTCCCTTGTATGATTCACGACTTCGATACAGATCTATGAATGACTTCTATTGAACTGTTACCTGATTATATATACGTTACCACTTACGATAGCAAGGCTCATTGGCTTATCCAGCATTATAATTAAAAAGCAACACTACTAACACCTACGGGTAAACAAGATGAAGGAAAACATTGCATTTTAGAGAAGGATTAGTAACCCTTAAAATATGCGAAGTCCCCAATACTTATTATACAAGATTCATTTGTCAAGAACACCTAAACCTCGTAGCGAGCAGTGATGGAGTGATACAGTATTAAAACATGCACGAAAAAGCATTAAAGTAAATTATAAATTTACTAACGAAATTTCAGAAAAGAGTAAAACTGCAATTATATTGTATAGAGGTTGTAGACCACATCACTTAGCAACGCGGTTTGAGGGCAAACTCATAGGCGATGGCGATTTCTGAATTTGTATCTTCAATGGACTCCACAATTTCGTCTACGGTACAAAAAGTAACAATACTTTAAATAAAACTTTTTAAGAACATGCTTTTAAGATCCTGTATATCATGTATCAGTAGAGTGCTAGCTAATACAAGTAAAACGAGCCCAAACACGACGGGTCTATCTTGTTTAGTACAGGAGTTCCTATGACCAGCTTCCGAATCCATCATCAGGTTAGCGCCATTTTTGCACAACACCATGTGGGTACAGTGGACTTATGGCCAAGGGAGATCTCCGACCGGGCGAGGTAGTGTATGCCCGATCAGGCCGAAGCCCTCTGTAGTAGATTTCAGATGTCGTATATATGCGAAGATTTCGGCAAATGTCGTAACCGCGATTCAGGATCTCGCGCGTTATTATTGGTCGGCACAAGCAGTTCTGACCTTTGTTTGTACACTGAGTGTGATTGGTAGGAAGTTTCAGTGCGGTTTGACTTCAACATACCCTATCTGCGGGAAGGTACAAGTGGAAGATGGTATTTTTTTTCAGAAATACCATCTTCCACTACCAAGTCTTTAATTTCGTCTCCTGCCATCGCCGAATCACTGTTACAAAATCATGTTCATAAATGTAAAGTCAATTTTAAATTTAGTCAGATTAATACAAGTGATATCATAAAAAGTTTTAAAACTATTAATGTTAAAAAAACTCCTGACTTATGGGGAATATCAATTAAGGTTATTAATCATATAATAGACGTAATTGCACCGTTTCTCACTGAAATTTTCAATGAGTGTATTAAAACTGGTGTATTTCCGGACCTAATGAAACACAGTAAAGTAATACCTTTATTTAAATCAGGTAGTACATCAGACCCCTCAAATTTTAGGCCTATTTCTGTACTACCTGCGCTCAGTAAAATTTTTGAGAAAATAATCCTTAATCAGCTTCTAACTCATTTTAATAAAAATCACCTGCTTCATAATAAACAATTTGGTTTCACTAGGGGTTGTTCCACTACTGATGCGGGTGATCTATCCAAAGCTTTCGACTGTGTTGATCATGATACATTAGTAAGGAAGTTACACTTTTATGGTATAAGGGACGCTTCGTTAGATCTTATAACCTCTTATTTATCAGGACGAATACAAAAAGTCGATGTTAAAGGAAAGAGATCCGCCGGTGTTATGCTTAAAATGGGTGTCCCTCAAGGATCTATCTTGGGTCCCTTCTTGTTCTTAGTTTATATATATGACTTACCTATCTTTGTAGAAGCACGTCACGAGATTGTATTATTTGCAGATGATACATCTTTATTATTTAGACTTAAACGTCAAGAACTTGACTATGACGATGTGAATGATGCCATCTCGCGTGTAGTTCATTGGTTTAGTGTTAACAATTTATTATTAAATAGTAAGAAAACTAAATGTATAAAATTTACGTTACCTAACGTTAAACAAGTTAAGAGTAATGTTATTATTAGTGGTGAAACATTGGAACTTGTTGAGTCAACTGTCTTTCTTGGTATAACGGTGGATTCCAAGCTCCAGTGGGGCCCCCATATTACTAGGTTGGCAGGAAGGCTCAGTTCTGCAGCTTACGAGGTTAAAAAGATAAGAACATACACTGATGTGGACACAGCTCGCCTTGTGTATTTTAGTTATTTTCATAGTGTTATGTCTTATGGTATTATATTATGGGGCAATGCTGCCGACGTAGAAACAATATTTATTCTGCAGAAGAGAGCTATTCGTGCAATCTATAATATGAACCCAAGGGAGTCTTTGCGGGACAAATTCAAGGAAATTAAGATTCTAACTTTACGTCCCAATACATTTATGAAAATTTAATGTATGTGCATAAAAATATTCATGAATTTCCTAAAGTCTCGGATATTCATAATTTTAACACTAGGAACAAACACAAGCTTGCGTTGCCAGCATCTAGATTACATAAAATAAGTAATTCTTTCCAGGGTTTGTCTGTAAAGCTTTATAACAAAATCCCAGTGGCCATTCAAACATTGCCTATAAATAGGTTTAAGAGAGTTATCAAAGAACGGTTATGCAGTAAAGCGTATTAACTTAATGATTATATAAATGACTGCACAAAATGGGAATGAGGCGCTCGTCCCGGGCCATTTCAATTGATACATTTGTAAAAAACAAAAATATTGTAAAAAAAAATATTTAAAAAAAAACTAGAAGAAAAAAAAAAAAATATTTAAATTAAAAAAAGACATGCCCGCTGAGTTTCTTGCGCCGGTTCTTCTCAGGACGGAGGCGTAATTTTAGCGAACTGGTGGTAGAACTTTTGATTTTATTTTTGACTTTCAAAATGTATGTGTGTCCACATCTACTTTGAAAATAAATGATTTGACTTTGACTTTGACTTTGACTTTGACTTTAGCGATGGCGACGCAGGCCAAGCAACAAGAGCCTAATTATTTTCTTTTACAATGAATAATACAAGTCTTACTACACAAAGAAACAGAGGACATAATACCTCTTTTCTTTCACGACATAATATAAAACAATAAATAATCTCTCCTGAATTCTTTTGTAACTTATACCAACAGCTGCGGTATAGCTTAGATGCAATTTCACCAGCGCTCGGTCCGGTCCAGCGTTTAATAGGATTCGCCCTTACAAAGTTAATATATTTATTGCATAATTAGTAACTAGCTTTGAGCCTTTTATCCAATCAAAGAGTCCACTTTGATAAACATAATTCAATCTACGTTGGCTAATTTAGTCTGTGTGTTTATTGATCAGACGATACGTGTGACCACCTCTAGCTACTGCTACATGAACCTTAACTCATCCGTAGTACCAGTAGCCTCTCCTCAATAGTCTGTGTGTCTATTGATCAGACGATACGTGTGACCACCTCTAGCTACTGCTACATGAACCTTAACTCATCCGTAGTACCAGTATCCTCTCCGCAATAGTCTGTGTGTCTATTGATCAGACGATACGTGTGACCACCTCTAGCTACTGCTACATGAACCTTAACTCATCCGTAGAACCAGTATCCTCTCCTGAATAGTCTGTGTGTCTATTGATCTGACGATATGGGTATATCCTCTCAATATAATATTTAAATTCCACCTGATATTTGAGCCTTCGCACCGCGAATCCTGCAGTAAATGTCACGATTTGTAAGATACAACCGTAGAAATCTTATATTCGTCGTGAATTCATAAAAAGCTACTGAAAATTTAATAAAAGGAAACGGGGCTTTTCGAATCGGCTTGTAATTTAATTTTGCATTTTTACACATCTGCCTCATCTCGGGAATTGTTTGTGTGAGTTTTTGATGTTTGCGATTGCGTCTTGCGATCGCGAAAAATTATATTTTTGGTTTAGTAGATCCATAAATATAAATTACGTCATCTACATTAGAATTTAGAGCATGTCTATTATTATAATTTTAATTGTTGTTAAAAAACTCATATTTAAGTTTAGATCCCCTTTTTAATGTTTTAAGTAGTTACTTTAACTTATTATACGCTCAGACATTTTTTTTCGTCGCACGTAGTTTTATGCTCAACGTATATCACATAAATAGAATTATGCATAATTTATAGCGCCATCAAATAAATGTGTGATTAAGGGCTTAATTTTTATATTTCTTACAGACTGTAGTATAAAAAAATCAAATTCTGTCTCTCTCTCTCTCACAGACAGACTTTTAAACTAACTAATTATTATAACTTAACCCTCACTAATTAATCGAAAGGAACTTCGTTCCATCCCGGTGTCCCTTGACACCTCTCAAGTTTTTTACAATAAATCGCGTACCTCGACACGTCACCTTTAACATGTAGTAAAAGTTTATTGCAGTGTGTGTTCCGTGAATGTTGTAACGAAATTAGATTAAATGATAATATATTATATTATGTTTTACCCTAAATGTATATTGTTTTATGCCATTACATAAATACGATTCTTTTTGGTTAAGTAATTAAACTATTTCATGTTTCATAAGTTTAGTTTAGGTGGAGGGATTTCGGGGGCGGCGCGACGAGAAAGTGTCCCTCAAAACCCCGTGTTGGGTTCTGGCATCAGCCGGAGTTCGGATGCTGAGTGTGAGCGGTTGGAGGTTTTAGTGAGGTTCAACTCCCACATACGGTGATTTCTTCCAACTGAAAAAAAAAGAAGGTGGAGCGATTTAAATGATTCTGTCAGATGAAAGGTGATGATCGCGATGGGTGCCATTTTTTTTTTAATCGAACCAATATTTTTGTATCTGTGTTTAAAAATGTGTATTTTAAAATATCAAAATTTGCGATTTCATTTGCTGTGCGTTGTTTTGCATGTATTTCTTTTCTATACCGATTTCGATGATTCTTTTTTTAGGAAGCAGACACTTTGGACATTCTCATGTAAATTTGATAAAGATCTGCCTGGTAGTTTTTGTGCTATTGCTTGAAATGGAAGATCGTTTTCATTTTTGTAATAGGTACAAATATTATTCTGTTTTGATCCTTGTCTTTGTTAATTGTAGTTTAAAAATATGATTTCTTAAAGCAAATGACTTATTACCAAACAAATCTCGTTAAAATAATCGAAGATGCATCCATTTAATCTCAGGAAGCATAAGAAGCACCAAAAAAAATCTCAAGAACCATTACAAAATTAATTTACTAAAAAAGCCTTATAATCCTAATTGTAGGTCAAAAAACTTTACCAAAAGATAAATAGTACAGTCATTACGTCGATTACGCCGGATAAGAGAGGCTTCCGGTTCCTGTCGCCTCAGATTGATGGCGTCACTTCCGGCGATTATGTCCACTCGTCGAAAATTAAAAAAGTTAGTCAATTTCCATTTCCGTCGGGCTCGGGTTCTGAGATTTGTTCGCAGTTTGTCATTTCACTGTTCATATTAAAATGATTTGTTTTAACAAAAGATATAAGAAATAAAAAATACTTTCATTGGAAATGGATGGTTAAAGAAGCTATCGAGATTTCAAGACATAGCACTTTTAACAGGGGTGACGGCTTCAGATTATCGAGTATATGGAATCCAGTGCTAAACACAACAGTCACTAAGGGTTCATGCTCAGAGAGTCTTGTAGATACAGTGAGTGTGGTGTGTCGTGATGTGAGTTCGAGTTCCAGTGGTACTACCCAAAAGCGAACGAGAAAGAGGGTAGACAGATTTGTTTGCTCTTAAATCGACCCGCAGTATCCAGTCTTCTCGTGATCATGACGTTTGTAACAACGTTGAAATATCGAGACAACTCAATCAATTAAATGCATGAAAGTATTATAGAAAACCGCGAGTGTCTGAATAAGTTTATTAAATATACTGTTAATGCTAAATAACAACTCCAAAAGTACTTGTTCGATCTTGAAACAAACATTATACTTTTCAGATGGAAAAGATCATCAAAATCGGACATTTATTTAGTCAAAGTCAAATTATTCTTTTTCAAAGTTGATGTGGACGTATGCACATTTTGAACGTCAAAACACAAACAAAAGTATTATCACCAGTGATGGGTTCTGTCCTCAGTCAGGGTTCGAACGCTGAGTGTGAGGGGTTGGAGGTTTTGGTGTGATTCAACTCCCACATATAACCAGGTGATTGAATCCTACTAAATAAAAAAACTATGGTCGTCGTGATAGAGTAGTACTTGCCTTCCGTACGGGAGGTCGCGGGTCCGAACCAATTGGCTTGTACCTATTACCCTCTTAATCTGAAAAAGATTTATGTGCAATCTTAAAACGGTGAAGGAAAACATCGTGATAAAACCTGCTTATTGGAACAAGCTTCTAAACATCCTTGAAAGATATGTGTAAGATACGCTTGCCTAATCCGCATTGGGCAAACGTATTTTACTTAGCTAGGTGATCTAAGCGAGCTGCACTATACCTATTCCCTCTACAGAGGAGACCTGAGCCCAGCAGTGGGCAGTAATGGGTTGTTACAGTACAGTACCTACCGGCTTATAGACAACAGTAGTTTTTAATTAATAAAATAATTATTCTTCGTGTTTTGCCCGCGAATAATGCAACTTAGTATCAAACATCAAGCCCATGATGTATATGCCCGTTTTGCCCTGATTATATGTACTTTTTCGCCCGTCCATTATTCTGAATACAATAGGAATCTCTTGATGACTCCACGGACCTACGAAAATATAATGAACAGTGGATGTGGTAAATGAAATTAAGTTGAAATTAGGTCAATGGATTATCTATGAGGTGTTTTTGAATATACAGGTATTTCGATGCTCGAGAGAATATAGTTATTTCTAAAAAGTGGAAGTCGATCGTCATTCTTGTATATGGATGATGAAGTAAAAGTACAGGGTGCATTTTTTGAAGGTTCGATTCACGAGCGTGTGATTTTTTTTCCAGAAGATTTTCTTCTAGTGATTTTATCCTCTTTTACTATTTCTATGTTTTAGACTTCTTTCCTTAGGGCATCGGAAAATTCAGCGTTGTATGCAAAATTGAAAAAAATAGTTAACTTATAAAAATATGTAGACTAGAAATTCTTAGAATACTAAATAATAATTTTATAAAACGGCGTATGACAATAAGTTTCATAAATCACCATAAATTTATAAACACAACAATTTGACATGTCTTTTAATATGTAGTCAAAATAACTGTAGATAATTAGTAGTATATCTTATTGTAATGTCTGTTTGATTTTAATTCATTATCATTATTTTTTGGTGCAGAGATGGAAAATTCTGTGTACCACCTTGTCTAAAATAAATTAGGTACATATTATTTCATTGTCGAATTATTTCTTGTTCAGTTATCTTTTGACGTCTATTCAAACCACATCCAAGAGCTCACTCACCTTCTATATTCTTGTATAAAACCATTCATTAAGTCGGGGAACAGTTTAATTCTCGTCAGGAGAACTTAATGAGTCGTCCGTAGACTGAGTCGCGTACTTTTTTAATTTTATACCTTCATTTAGAAAAGAATTAACCTTTCTTATTAGGTACATTTTACTTTATTTTGTTGCTGGCTTGTTTGGCTTTAGTTTTTACCAATTTTCTGAAGGGAGCAGGCTTTATTAGGATAAACAGAGAGACACATGGAATTCTCTAAAGGTCTTCATGTTTGAGCGTCAGGTTCTTACTGCATAGTTAAATATTACTCTAGGTATGAGGCTTGAAGATAATCTTTAAAGTTAGGTCGTAGATCTCGACCCTTCAGTGTCCTCTCACCCCTGACATTGCAGGAATCCAAGAGCCATGATTTCATTTCATTTATTTTAATTTTGGATTAATTGTAAACCATTAAGAAACAAAAGTAAGTTGTGCATGTTTATGTAATTCTATTTTTGATTAACCGGTTTCAATTATTGTTTGGAAGCAAAAACATGTCAAAGTCAAAGTCAAAGTCAAATCATTTATTTCAAATTAGATGTGGACACATACATTTTGAAAGTCAAAAATAAAATAAAATCAAAAGTTCTACCACCAGTTCGCTAAAATTACGCCTCCGTCCTGAGAAGAACCGGCGCAAGAAACTCAGCGGGCATGTCTTTTTTTTAATTTAATATGTTTTTTTTTTCTTTTTTTTTTAAATATTGTTTTATAATATTTTTGTTTTTAACAAATGTATCAATTGAAATGGCCCGGACGAGCACCTCATTCCCATTTTGTGCAGTCATTTATATAATCATTAAGTTAATACGCTTTACTGCATAACCGTTCTTTGATAACTCTCTTAAACCTATTTATAGGCAATGTTTGAACGGCCACTGGGATTTTGTTATAAAGCTTTACAGACAAACCCTGGAAAGAATTACTTATTTTATGTAATCTAGATGCTGGCAACGCAAGCTTGTGTTTGTTCCTAGTGTTAAAATTATGAATATCCGAGACTTTAGGAAATTCATGAATATTTTTATGTACATACATTAAATTTTCATAATGGATTGATCCTCTTTTCAGTTTAATTAAAATCTAACCAGTAGTTTTTGAGCTATTCATAAAAAATTAAGTCGGTCGTTTATCAAAAATGATAAACTTAATTTATAATTTTTACCCTCAAAGACTATAAAAAGTTAAGACATAAACTTCCCAGGAATCCCAGGAAATAATTGATGTTGTAAACAGAGAATCAATCTCACTTCACCTTCACAAACACGCAACCTCGAATTAATAACTTTGTACGTGTCGGGTTACGGCTTTTTCCACGTGGAGCGAGCCCTGAGAGCCTGTTGACTTCTACTCGTAGAACTTACACTCATTTTTTCTGGTATTTTTCCGTATGGTGTCTATGATTTTAAAGGTTTTATACAGGACGCAATAAAACTTGGTACATAACGTATTAAAGGATATATCTGATGGTCATTTTATATCTTGTTTTAACATTATATTTAAAAAAAATACATAAATAAAATTTAGCAATACGATACAAAAAACAGAGGACCACTGAAGACGAGGCCTTACTATTATAACTTATTGCATAGGAAATATTTTTTACTTACAAAAAACTTGAGAGGTGTCATGGGACACCCGAATAGAACGAAGTTCCTTTCGATTAAAATATATCTTATAATTTTTTTCTTATCGTAACGCGCGACAAGGAACGTGTTTTAAAAGATTTTGATCACAGCGCTATCTAGCGATAATCATCTAAAACAAAAATAAGGAACGTGTTTTAAAAGATTTTGATCACAGCGCTATCTAGCGATAATCATCTTAAACAAAAATAAGGAACGTGTTTTAAAGATTTTGGTCACAGCGCTATCTAGCGATAATCATCTAAAACAAAAATAAGGAACGTGTTTTAAAAGATTTGATCACAGCGCTATCTAGCGATAATCATCTAAAACAAAAATAAGGAACGTGTTTTAAAGATTTTGATCACAGCGCTATCTAGCGATAATCATCTAAAACAAATAAGGAACGTGTTTTAAAAGGTTTTGATCACAGCGCCATCTAGCGATAATCATCTAAAACAAATAAGGAACGTGTTTTAAAAGGTTTTGATCACAGCGCCATCTAGCGATAATCATCTAAAACAAAAAAGTGTCGTGACAACTTTTCGTAAGAATTTTTCCGTCTAGCCCCCTTTCACAACGCGCGATAAGGAACTTCGTTCCAAAAGTACATAAATAAAAATAGAAAAATCCACTCTTTGTCTGGTCACCGTACACACTAGAGCGGCGAACATCAATCAATCGTATAATGACGTCACCGGTACCGCTCGCAAAAACATTGTTAGTTCGACATTCAGGGTTTTTTCTTAACCCCGCCCTCGGTTCAAGATCGGAGGGGAGGGAACGAGGAAAAACAAATTGGACTGGATGATTTGGGTAATTTCTAGAACTAGTTCTTAGATAATAACTAGACTTTGTATGTCAAATAGCGCAACTGTGGAGACCTGTGGAATGGACAACCCAGATACTGGACTTTTCGGGGGGTATTTGCCCACCTCTCACTCCCACCACTGTAACTCCTGTGTAACCAGGATCCACAGCGGCGACCATCGTAATGACTCAGAGCAGTGAAGCCCAGGAACCAGAAAGGATACTGGACTTATAGTACTGTACTAATCCATTACTGCCCACTGCTGGGCTCAGGTCTCCTTAGAAGAGGGTGTAGGTATAGTCCACCACGCTTGCCCAATGCGGATTGGGAATATCTTCGAAGGATCTCTTCCAAATAAGCAGGTTTCCTCACGATGTTTCCTTTCATCCTTTTTAACACCAATGGGTGTTGTGAAAAATTGCACGTAAAAATCTTTTTCACATTAAGATGCATAGACATAATGGATCAGCCATTTTCAAATTAGTTTTCTTTTATGCTTTCTGTTTTAGACAAATATGCTTGATTCGTAGATTAACCAGGAACATGACATTTATTCTATGATTTGTTTTGATTTTATTAAAATATACTCAAATAATGCAGTGAGAACTTCTCATGTCATGTGCCATAGTTGCGCCATCTTATGACATTTGACATACATTGACGAGTAGTTAAAACACGCTCGAGAAACAAAAAAAAACACACATTTAACATCTCGTCTCGTTTATCAGCTCGTCTTTCTTTCATTTGGGGGTTGAGACAACAGTAGTGGAAAATTCCATCTTTGTAATCCCCAACTCCACCCCCATCGATTATTCCCACGAATGCATTTCACACCCCATCAGCACTTCCCTTCTCTATAATTAATCGATCAATCAGCGAAATGGGGAAGAAAGTTCCAAACAGATCCACAGGTGTGGCCTAACTTAGTTAATTGTTATTCAATAAATTAAACCAAAGAGAACGTTAATATACCACTTTGCATCTGGCTCACGAATTAAGTGGCTTCATGTTAATGAAAAGCCACTTTTAATTTAACTTTTTGGCTTAAATTTTGGCTTAAACTTTTTTTATTGCCAAATCAAAAGAGCCGACGTACCAGGTTTAGGAGAGCCTATATCCAGCAGTGGATGTGTCACCGGAAAATATGAAAAGATGTCTAAGTTCCGTTTCCACGGAACTTAACGAGTGACAGATACATTATAGTTGCTTACACTATTTCTAAACGGGTTCTTTCCACAAATTAGATATTTTGGCTTTATTTTCGTCTAACACTGGATTTGAGGCGGCACCCGATACTGTCAGTGTGGTATGTTGAAATGTGAGTTCGAGTTCCAGTGGTACCATTTGTCTGCTCTTAAATGACCTACCCGCAGTTCTTCAGTCTTCCCGTGATCATGGCGATTGATTCCCTTATACATATACATCAGAATAACATAAGCTACATTTTACTTTATTTTGTTGCTGGCTTGTTTGGTCAGTTCAGTTCAGTTCACAGTCAGACAGTTCACAGTTCAGTTTTTGGCAAACTTGTTAAACGAAACAGATAATTTTGTTGATGCAAGCATCCACCTGATCGAGAGTGGTTACCATCTCTCATGGACCTCTGCAATGTCAGGGGACAATTACCCTATTCAATTGAGATATAACTTTGCACACATGTGTATATCGCGTGACAATGCAATAATATGGTATCATGGATCCGATGATGGAGCTGGAAGTCATAGGAATAAATGTACTAAACAAGATAGACCCATCGTGCTTGGGCTTCCAGATGTCTTGATCTTGGTTGACGAGGTCCAAGATCTTAACTTGTAGGTATTTAAAAGTAAACCTTACTGGGGTACAACGGGTTTCGAAAGTGGTTATTGTCACTCATAGACGTAAATATAAGAGACATTTGCCTTTAAAAAACAAACATTACCAAATTATTCTCCCATCCTTACATTTGATGCATATTAATTAATTTGCACCACATAACACACCAGCTGTTACAACTACGACCCTTTCAACACAAAATAATTTTACAGTACAGAAGTAAAATATATCATCATCATCATTTGCGGTATATGCTGAGCTGTGGCCTTATGGGCACACTGCACTGTTTGTTATCATTGTGTTTGTCTTTTCTTAAAATGTATATTTGTAAACGTGTATTGTGTGTTCATTAAATGTTTTTCTTTCTTTCTTTCAGCCCACACTCGTCCACTGCTGGACATAGGTCTCTCCCAAAATACGCCACCGAGCTCGATCTTCTGTAAAATATATAATATCTTTAAATAAGAAAATGAATCGCAAAATGTGTAGGTAAGCGCATAACTCAACAACGCCTGAACCAATTTGATCAATTCTTTTTTTTTAATGTTCGTGAAGTTCAAGGTTAGTTTGTACGCCGAGATAAAATTCGAATGATTGCCGGGGAAAAGAGTTGCTGTATAGGGTTCACGCAGTTGCGGGCAGTAGCTAGTATACTAACAGAAAGCTGAAGAGTGTAATGTATATAGAGGTTTTACCTGCGGTAGAATAGTGACGTACCATAAAGCAGTTTTGAATGGCAGTTTGTGTCATCAATAAAGAAAATATATTATGGAGTAAACATGGTAAACCCTTGTTTCATTTTGGGAATTTCACAGTGGCGACGAGGAAATTGAGGACTAACGCGTAAGATTAATATAATAACAATTAAGATGTCGATCGGAAAAAATTCCGAATTTAAAATACAAAGCGATGATTGGAAGCTATACATTGAACGACTTGAACAATATTTCTTAGTAAATAAAGTTCCAAATGACTTAGGGGTATAGATCGGAAGTTCCGCGAAGGCGACGCGGTGTGGGCGCGAGGATACGGGAACCAGGATAACTGGATTAAGGGTCGTGTTCGGGGCGTAGAGGGTACTAGTCGTTATCTAGTGGTAGGGGACGATGGTCAGCTTCTTAAGCGACATACTGATCAGATCCGACATAGAACACCCTTAACCGGCGTACCTTGGCCAGAGACGAGTACAGTTGGAGAAGAGCGGTCGGACCAGTTGAGTGACAGCGGACTTTCTAGGAAAGGGGAAGAAGGGTCTAGAGGAAGTGTTACTGTTACTGAAACATCAGGAACTTTAAAAAAAGGTAGTACTACCGAAACGGTTATTCCTGGGGAACGACATGCACAACCTTTACCACAACCATCGGTCAGTCGTCCCAAACGAACAAGGAAGCCTGTAGACAGATTTCAGGCTTCGTAATTTATGTTGTTATTATGGAATATTATTTAAGTTTTTAATTTAATTTAGTGGTTATATTATGTATTTTTGATAATTAGTTCGTGGAAATTTTAGGGTTAGGGACTAGGTAATTGCGTCGGAGGTGTAATGTATATAGAGGTTTTACCTGCGGTAGAATAGTGACGTACCATAAAGCAGTTTTGAATGGCAGTTTGTGTCATCAATAAAGAAAATATATTATGGAGTAAACATGGTAAACCCTTGTTTCATTTTGGGAATTTCACAAAGAGTTTGTTTGTTTGAGCACGGTAATCTCAGGAACAGCTGGTTCGATTTGAATCATCTTTCCGGTTTAGATAGTTTATTTATCCAGGATGGCTATTGACCAGCTAACGAGTCACAAAATCTTAAGCGACTACCGTTGCTCCTGGACATCTATAATGTCAGGGGACACTGAAGGGTCGCTAGCTGCGACCTAACTTTAAGGACCCTCCTCAAGCCTCGTTTAAAAACAACAAGTCATAGCACTCTGGGAATACCGAAGAGGGGAGTATAGTTTTATTATGGTTTTCTTCTGTATCGTATTTATTTTGTGGTTCATGTCGCGACGTGACGCTTCGTTATCGTCACGCCACGTACATGACGCTGAACGTGAAACTGTATCGCGTATATTTTGAGGTTATTATGTAAAAGCAATGCAATCGTAGTAAAGTCGTAGCGATAATGGTTGATGCATTTGCCTACGATGTAACCGGTTTGTACATCTAACGAAAAATTTTATCTACATATGTTAATATTCAGTTTAGCATAGTCTCGGCTGGTTTATGTTGGTAATATAATATATGAAATACCAACAAATAAAGTAATATTATGTCTATAGATGGCATTTATCACAACACCACTGGTTGAAAATGGTGTACGTAAACCTGATTAAGCGAAGTCACCAATTTTTGCATTGGGGTCACATGATGAACTGTACCTAATGCCTCTACTGTGAAGACTAGAGAGCAGTTAGCAGTAATTGTTGCAGCATAGAGGACAAAAAATTTAAAGTACCACTCAACTGAAAACTGAGAAAAATTGATGTTTGTCATTTGACATTTGACAGCAACAAGCGAGTGGAAAAGACAGCGATAATCTCGAGACTGTCGTCAATCGCTACCCAAACGCTATACATTTAATAGCACACTATATCAGCGCATCGCATTGGTTTTGTCAATTGAAATATAGCTGGTGACACTAGGAATCGACTCGGTTATTTTATACGAGAATAATTGGAGTGTCTGTCGAACAACTTGCAATCTTGTTAGTGAGGACTAAGAAATAAAAATATACATGGAGTTTTCTTTGTTGACGTTGTTTGTTAAGAATTAAGTGTATGATAACAATGATGAGTGTTACAAATATTTTTTTAATAAAAATGAAGTCGATCGCCTTTCATAAAGAATAGCACAAAATCTACTAATTAGATTTCTATGATATCATGTCCAAATTTTTGTTTTCTAACAAGGAAGGAATTATCGAAATCGGTTCATTCAGAAAATACCTAATAATCGAAAAAAAAAATCTTGTCCGATTTTAGATAAAATTAAATTGGGGTCCCATCATGGCACTCACCACTTTCATATAAAAAATGAATTATCCAAATCAGCCCTAAACTAAAGTTATGAGACAAATATAACGAATCAACTTGATCACCTTGTGGAAAGTCAGTCAAAAAACACATTAAAATTGGTTCATCTCTCAAATCGACTGTTTCATAAAATCAAATAACAAAACTAAACTTAAACTATTTCAGCTTTCAGAAACTTCGTATTTTGTTCCAAAAATTCAGTATTCTCCACAGTTTAGATCAATAAAGTAGTAAGCGACTTCGTATAGAAAATAAACATATTTGCATCCAAATATTTCACTAACTCGACTCGAGTATGTAGTTTGTTGGAGTGAACGAGCTGTTCTCAATAGGGTTGTCAAAAACGGAAAAAAATATCGCAGCCGACACTGTTACTTATGCAAATATGTAGTTTTTCAGGAGAAGCATTTAAAACTTTAACACCTCACAAAACAATGATTTAATAATAATATAGATGAGATGAACTGCAGGTAGGTCATTTAAGAGCAGACAAATCTGTCTATCCTCTTTCTCGTTCGTTTGCCGGTACCACTGGAACTCGAACTCACATTTCGACATACCACACTGACAGTATCGGCTGCCGTCTCAAAACTAGATTTTTTGGCTTTATTTTCGTCCAACACTGGATTTCACATACAGGATAGTTTGAAGCCACCCCGATTAAAAGTGCTATTCCTTGAAATTTCAATAGCTTCCTTAACCAGTCTCGGTACGTAACGTAAGTAAGTCCTCAGTCTTCCCGTGATCATGGCGCTTGAAACAGTGCTGAAATATCGGGACCGCTCAATTAAAAATAAACGTGGTAAGAACCTGTTTAGTAATAGTGTAAGTGATGTAGATAAGCGCGAGTGTTTAAATAAATTTTTTAACACATTTAATGTGTGACTCACCCCTTTTCATGTCACCAGCGAATTGTTTACGAAAACAAATTTGAATAGTGCTTTCCAAGCACGTGTCAACCTTAAAAAAGTATCAAAACTCGCGATGAATATTTTGAAAAGTGTCAAGAATTTTAAATTTTTAGTCTGTCAACCCTACTAGTGTCGACTGAAGCGAACGCAACAGGACAGTTGACACAGCAAACTTTACAGAATAAAAATATGGAGTTGACAACCCTACTATCGGTTTTATTTTTGACCGAATTCCAAAAAGGAGGTTATGAAGTTGACAATATTTCTGAAAAGTTCTAGAGTGGCCACCGCAGGTAGGCGCAGCGTAGAAAGACCTCCCACAAGATCTCCGACGACTACGGAATGTCACTGGATGCAGACAACGAAAGTAGCAAATCCTGGAGCAACTAATACTAAATTTATAAAAATAGATTTCTAAAACTAAAGCTAAAACACATTACAGCTAGCACACTAAAATCGTAAAAATATCCTAATTTTTTCTCATTTAGTTCTCGAAATTTGTTATCTCAATAATCGTGAAACAATAGTACGGCCTGCAGTCCTTTAGTTCAGTGTATAACAGTTTCATCTGGTTGGCCAGTTTTCACGCTGTCGCATTGTTTTGCACCAAACAGAGTGACATTGTGTTTGTGACGTCGCTACATCCTGCTGAAGTCAACGAAAAATAATTCTTTGTTGGAAATTCTTTTTTTGCTACCATTCAGGTCTGTGGTCCAGCATACCGCGCGTCACTCACTACGCTTGTCTGTACGTGGTCTCACAACACTCGCTCCTGAGCTCTCATCCACCCGCTACATTCAGCTCTATGGTCCAGCACACCGCACGTCACACA
The DNA here is from genome assembly GCA_030269945.2 of Trilocha varians. Classification (NCBI taxonomy): domain Eukaryota; kingdom Metazoa; phylum Arthropoda; class Insecta; order Lepidoptera; family Bombycidae; genus Trilocha; species Trilocha varians. The sequence goes on from AP028279.1 coordinate 690,328, forward strand.
CTACGCCTGTCTGTACGTGGTCTCACAACACTCGCTCCTGAGCTCTCATCCACCCGCTACATTCAGCTCTATGGTCCAGCACACCGCGCGTCACACACTACGCTTGTCTGTACGTGGTCTCACAACAATCGCTCCTGAGCTCTCATCCACCCGCTACATTCAGCTCTATGGTCCAGCACACCGCACGTCACACACTACGCCTGTCTGTACGTGGTCTCACAACACTCGCTCCTGAGCTCTCATCCACCCGCTACATTCAGCTCTATGGTCCAGCACACCGCGCGTCACACACTACGCTTGTCTGTACGTGGTCTCACAACAATCGCTCCTGAGCTCTCATCCACCCGCTACATTCAGCTCTATGGTCCAGCACACCGCGCGTCACACACTACGCTTGTCTGTACGTGGTCTCACAACAATCGCTCCTGAGCTCTCATCCACCCGCTACATTCAGCTCTATGGTCCAGCACACCGCGCGTCACACACTACGCTTGTCTGTACGTGGTCTCACAACAATCGCTCCTGAGCTCTCATCCACCCGCTACATTCAGCTCTATGGTCCAGCACACCGCGCGTCACACACTACGCTTGTCTGTACGTGGTCTCACAACAATCGCTCCTGAGCTCTCATCCACCCGCTACATTCAGCTCTATGGTCCAGCACACCGCGCGTCACACACTACGCTTGTCTGTACGTGGTCTCACAACACTCGCTCCTGAGCTCTCGTCCACCCGCTACATTCAGCTCTATGGTCCAGTCCCGCGCGTCACACACTGATGTTCGGTCCCGTTGTCATGTTTTGCGTAAATCCTGTGTATATTTAGTTGTAACAAGTCGCTCGCGGCCGGAGCATGATAAGGCGGCCTCGTACCGCTCGGTAATTAATGTTTTTAACACGGTCAGCTGTCGACTGGGGGAGGGGAGGAGGGGGAACATCCGCTCAAGTTGTGCTGATGTTTTCTTTTATTTTTATAATTTATGATCCAAGTTTCCTTGATGTTTATGTTAATTTTTAACTAGCTCATGTTTGTTTTGACATTTGCGAACTCTTTTTTGGGTCTTTAATGGAGCGTACACAGGCGGGCACACACATTTAGGCGGGCCGCAATGCAGCGCAATCTGTCAGATTATCATACAAAAATTGTCGCGGCAGGATGGCTGGCTGCCCTATACCGTATCACTCCTTAAGTATCTTACAATAACTACTATACAGAGTTAATATATAATAATCATATCTCACCCAAGTTATACAGGGTGATTTTTTAGTGAGGGTACATATTGAAGGTTATGGTAGCTGTTGGTTATATACGACCAGTAAAAATATTATTAGCAAAGAATATGGCTTAATGCCTTAGTAATCGCAACTTAAAAATATCTAAAATTCTAGCAAAATTATGGTTTTTCGACAGCTGATGGGTGTGACGGAGGTGTGGGGTGCGCGAGATCACTAGAGGTCGTTAGTCAACACTCTTTTAGCCGAAATTGTTTATGTTTGAGGTAGTTTTGACGAATTTAGATTTAAAAAAAAAAATGTAATTTTACCTATTTTTTGTAATATTCCGTATTAGAACAGAGTACTCATCACCCTCCTGCAATATCTGCCTTCTTTAAAAAATCACCCTGTATAGTAAAGCATTTATTTTATTTACTTTATTCCTGTTTATCAGAAAGGTTCCGACTTAGTAATGGTGATTGGCAAAAACTAAACTTGTCCCTGAGTTGAAAAAACTCCTCCCCTAATTGGAGCATCCCTTGTCTAATCCCTCAAATCGTAGCTGAAGTAAGTTGTCTTAAAATACGTTAGTCACGGACGTCACGGTACTCTTCGTTAGTAATTTGGACTTAAAACTTGACTTTGAAGAAGGAATAGAGCTCTTTTTATAATGAAGAGTCGTAGTGAGATGTTTTTATATTGCCTCATAGGCAGACGATCTAACGGGCCACCTGATCGGAAGCGGTTACTGTTTCTCTGCATTGTAGACTCTGTAAGTAGACACTGCGGGGCCGTTACCTTCGGGCTACCCTTCTTAATTCTGTGGGAAATCACGAGTTAGCTTGTAGTTTAATTTTTAAAGTGTTTTGTACAGTTTTATACAGGGTGTCCCAGGAAGTAGTGATAAGCGGAGGTCCAGAGATAGAGCACACCTTTAGGTACCCGAATCACTCCCATGTATGTTCCGCGATTTTCCGTAGTTTTCAAATTACATGCAGCAATCCATACCCACTATCGTTTCTTTAGTAGAGAGATTATAGTAAATTGTCTCGAACGGAGTGACAGAGATAGCAAAACTTCTCGAATAGTTTATACAGAAATTGATTGCTAGATGTTTCTTACTCATACATTGTTCTAGAAGCTTCTCGAATTCTATCTAATGGAGTTTTTTTTTTTCAGTTGGAGGAAATCACCGGATCCGGTATGTGGGAGTTGAACCGCACTAAAACCTCCAACCGCTCACACTCAGCGTCCGAACCCCGGCTGAGGCCAGAACCCAGCACGGGGCTTGGAGGGACGGCGCGACGCGTTACGCGCTCGGCACTCTTTCCCGTCGCTCCGTCCCCAGACGCTATCTAATGGAGTACAATGTTTTAGTAACTTCTTGGATTGTCTCGAATAATGTGACATAAAAATTGATAGAATATTGTCTAACTTACATATTTTTCCAAAAGAATACTACTTAACAATATTTTCACATTATGACGGTTAAATAAAACATCAAGTCTTAAATACAGCATTGTTTTGATAACGCTCAACATCTTAGAGGATGTTTCTACATTCAGCAAAGGCGTAAATTATTAATAGAATATAATTAGGTAAAAGGAGCGAGTCTGTTTGTTTCCATAACATAATATTGTGTGTTACGGCGCTACGGGTCGACGAAAGATTTTCCTGTAGTGAAATTTGTCCGTTGTATTTGGAACAAGAGAGATGTAGAGTCGACAACTATTCTCATTTTAACACTTAGGCCCGCATTTACGGGGAAGAATGTCGAATGCCGTCGCGCGTAACCCCTTGCTGTGTTCTGGTCTTTGCCAGAATCAGGACGCTATTTAAGTGTGAGAGGTTGGAGGTTTTAGTGCGGTTCAACTCCAACGGATAAATCCGGCGATTTCCTCCAAATAAAAAAGAAATGTCTATTACAGCCCTTATGCCGAATTTAGGGTTGTACAACATCTATAAGGTGAGGCAAAAATATTCGTGAATTTATATTTTTGTCATTAATGCCATGAAAAATGTTACTAATGTTACTGAAGCCCAGCAGTGGGCAGTAATAGGTTGTTACAGTACAGTTTTTTATTCAAAGGTACTACTTGCATAGCCTCATCAAATCTTAATCAAGAAAACGATATGTACTTTTGGTATAATTAAAAAAATTAAATATTCTAGATAAACAAACTATTTTTTTAAAGCTTCTTTTTTCTTTTTTTTAGTGCTTCTTTTTCGTGTGAAAATTGTAAAAGAATATTTTTCTTTTTTGTCACAAATAAATGTTTTTCCAGTCCCGATCAGGTAGTCACAGCGGACGCGCGTGTCTCTCGTCGTTCAATCGGAGATCGCGTCTTGTTATTTACCTACGAGTTAGTGAAGTACCGTGCATAAATTGTGATTATAGTGGATTTTAATAGGGCTACTCCTGGCAACAGGAGTCCCTATAATAACAATGAATAATCACCCAACGTCCCATAAACCCACAACGTCACAACATCCCACAATGAACTCAACACCCAAACCATCAAGCTACGCCAACGTAACGTCATCAACGAGTTTTCCCAAAAAGGACCAAGCAATAATATTAGATTCTATTGACGGAGTAACCCTCAGAGAATATCTTGTTGCCTTGTCAGCGATTACACCACCCGCGAACATACGTTTTATATCACGTATATCGAATGCTAGAATATGCATTTATTTAGATTCCAAGAAAACAGCCGACAACTTAATTGACGAAAAAATGAAGGTTTCCGTGAAATCCAATATATTAGAAATAAAACCGTTGATTACGAGGAACAAAAGAATCGTCCTATCCAACGTCTGCCCAGTCATCCCTAATAATATCATCGAACAAAAATTTGAAGAACTACGTATAAAAGTTTTATCACCTATAAGTTTTATGAAAATTGGTGTGAGCGACCCAGGTTTTTCACACATTTTAAGTTTTAGGCGACAACTTTTTATAAGTCCCGATGACGAAATACACTTACCAGAATCTTTCCAAATAACATTTGAAGGAACCAACTATTGGATCTATACTTCCACCGATGCCTTGAAATGTTTTTCTTGCAACTCACTAGGTCATTTAGCCAAAAATTGTACATCACATAAACAAGAACTAGAAAAGGAGACAGACAATAACGAAATTACTCAATCGTTCGATGAATTACAAGGATTCCCCGTACCGACTCCGTTAAAGGGAAAAAAACGAATTCATTCCCCTACCATAACTGAATCTTCAAAAATTGAAGACAATCTACAGCAGCAACAAGATGAAGAACCGGATAAAATGGAGTATGAGACTGATGAGACGGGAAGCAATGTTTCAATAAGCAATGGCTCAATAGATGATAATGAAGATATAAATAAGAGAACTAAAAAAAAAATAAAGATAGCTGACACCCGCACCAATGAAGACGTTTGGAACAGTATCCGAGAAAATATAACAGAACTAAGCACTGAAAATTCCTTCCCTATAGACTTAGACCAGTTTATTAGTTTATTAGAAAACTCAAAAGGCAAGCAAAACGTTAAAGAATTAGTATTTTCATACACAGATAATATTAAAGACCTCATAAAAATGTGCAACAAATTACATTGTAAAATGAACAAAAGCTTAAAAAACAGATGTTCACGCCTCTCTAGGAAACTACACGAATTGTTAAACCCACTCTTGTTGTCAGACTGAGACGATTTTTTTTTTTTTTTCTTTGTAGTCGGACTAAATTATTAAACTATACACACAATTTATACTAATATATATAATAACACTACATACTTTTACAAATCTTAGACACTTATATATATATATATATACAACTAATATATCTAATTAGGATGAATATCTTGCAGTGGAATATCAATGGCTACTTTAGGAGACTTGAGAATATTAAACTACTAGTAAATCGAACATGGCCAACATGTATCTGTTTTCAAGAAACTAACTTTACCTCTAACTATTGCGCTTATATGTCGGGATATGACCAGTTCTATAGAAATCGAATACATGGTGGTAGGGCTAGTGGCGGAGTAGTAATATACATTAAATCGCATACAATTCCTGAGGAAATAAAACTAAACATAAACTTTGAAGCCATAGCAGTAAAGATTAAATTCCCATTTTCAATTACAATATGTAACATTTATATACCTAACAGCCATCCATTAGATAAACAAGAAATTAATAAACTCATTGAACAATTACCAAAACCTTTCATAATTTTAGGCGACTTTAACAGTCACCATTTCTATTGGGGCTCGAACAAATGTGATGGTAGAGGTAAGATAATAGCAGATTTGCTCGATGAACATGACGATATCGCTTTATTAAACAACGGACAACCCACCCATTTCGATAGTAATACAGGTCGCACTAGTATTATAGATTTATCAATAGCTTCACAAAATATTATGCCATATTTTGAATGGAATGCTCTAGATGATTTGTATGATAGCGACCATTTTCCGATCATAATTAATTCCCAGATCTGTAATGATAATACAAAAGATAGTATTAAAGTACCTCAAAAATGGAAAACTGAAAAGGCCAATTGGGTTATGTTTACTGAAGAGATAAATAAATATATTACAGAGTTACCTAGTTTAGATATGGACATGCCTAATTATTCTATTAATGATTACGTAGAAAAATTTACCGAAATTATTCTTAAAGCAGCTCAAAAGTCAATACCTAAAACATCAGGGATATTAAAAAAGAACAACCTACCTTGGTGGACAGATGAATGCAAAACTGCAACTAAAGAAACTAAAAAAGCATTAAAATTGTTTAAACGATATGCTAGAAATGACCCTGATTCAAATTACAAAGTAGATTATAAAAAAAACGAGCTTATTGCAGAAGGCTAATTAAAGAAAATAGAAAGCGTTATTGGGAGAATTGGGTGTCGTCTATAAATAATAATACTCTTGTTGGCGATATATGGAAACAAATTCAAAAACTAAGTCATAGAAACAGTAAATTCAATAATATAGTATTAGAGAGAGAAAATGGGTCATTTACGTCTAATCCTATGGAAATTTCTAACTTACTGGTTAAAAAGTTTGTAACAAATTCTAGCTCTGAAAATTATGATCCAAAATTCCTAGAAATAAAAAACTATGAAGAGACATATTCAAATTTTAATATTATAGAAAATTCTAACCCAATTAATAATAATATAACTTTACATGAAATTTTACAAGTAATTGATCAAAGCAATAATTCCAGTCCTGGACCCGATAATATACCAAACATTTTCATCAAACACTTACCTGCAAGAGCTTTAGAATATTTGTTACAACTTTATAATTTTATATACAAAAATCAAGTATTTCCTGACAGTTGGAGAGAAGCACTGGTGATTCCGATTTTAAAACCAGGCAAAATTGCTAGTTTACAAGCCAGCTATAGACCAATTTCCTTGACGTGCAATATGTGTAAAATATTAGAAAAAGTAATCAGTAAGAGAATGAGGTGGTATGTAGAAACCAACCAATATCTTTCACCGTTTCAGTATGGGTTTCGGCAATATAGATCAACAGCTGACTTTTTGATGAACATTGAGAGTGAGCTACTAGATGGATTTGCAAATAGTAACTATACAGTAGTAGTATCCTTAGACATCGAAAAGGCTTATGAAATGGTATGGAAACACAGAGTTCTGAAATTATTACATGGTATGAACATTGTTGGCAATTCTTTGGCTTTTGTCAGGAACTTCCTTTCAAATAGAACAATGAAAGTACGAATAAACGACTGTATATCCGATCCTATCTCAGTCGAGAATGGTTTGCCACAAGGTTCAGTACTAAGTGTTATTTTGTTCTTAGTAGCCATAAATGATGTTTTTGATAATATTGAAAAACCAGTAAAGGGTTTCCTGTTTGCCGATGATCTTACAATAATTTGCAGTGGCGGAACATTGAGTACTACTTTGAAGCTCATTCAAAATACACTTAATAAATTACAGGAATGGTCAGAACGAGTTGGATTTAAATTTTCGAACACAAAAACGGAATTCATGATATTTACAAATAAAAGAAAATGTCCCAAGAACTCTGAATTAACTTTAAATAATCAAATCATTAAAGAAGTAAGTAGTCTAAAAATGTTGGGATTGATATTTGATAAAAAAATGACATGGAATACACATATTAATAACCTTAAATCGGAATGTTATAAAAGGCTAAACATCATAAAGTCCTTATCATCTACAGGATGGGGATCGGAAAGAAGTTGTTTAATAAATATATATCGTACTCTAATCAGACAAAAATTGGATTATGGAAGTACTATTTATGATTCTGCAAAAAGTCGAACAGTTAATTCTTTAGAAAGTATCCAAAATACTGCCCTTCGTCTTAGTATTGGTGGTTTTAAAACGAGCCCCATTAAAAGTATTCTGGCTGAAGCTGGTGAAATGCCATTAGAATTTAGGAGGAAACAACTAATACTTACTTATGTAACAAATATAATGACACAACCTGAAAATCCCTCTTACCATTATTACACCAAAGTATCAGCAGTCGACTCTGAATATGAGCTTCAGCCTAATTTATCCCAACCATTACGAATCAGAGCAGTCAAATACTTAAATGAATTAAACCTGGAAATCCCGAAATTATTTACAAAAAAAACTCCAGCCCTTGGTCCATGGGAAAACTTAGAATTACCAGTTAACCTTGAATTGGCCAAATATACAAAGAGTAAAACCCCTCAGAGTTCATATAAACAATTATTTTTTGAAATTGACGATAGATATAGGGATTATAAAACTTATTACACTGGCGGTTCTGTTAAAGATGGGCGTTCAGGTTGTTCCGTAGTATCAGCAAATGATTGTTACAAGTATAGACTAGTAAATTTTAGTTCTATTTTCAGTTGTGAGGGAATAGCTATTCTTAAGGGATTGGAATTGATCCATAGTCAACCTAGTACAGACAAATATATAATATACACAGACTCGAAATCATGCTTAACAGCGTTAAATAATGTGAACAACTCAAATAGCCTTATTCTAGAAATTAAACAAAAAATAATAAATTTATTAAAAGAAAACTACAAATTTGAAATAATATGGATTCCAAGTCACCAAGGTATATCTGGTAATGAAAAGGCTGACCAGGTAGCTAAAACCGCAACAAGTGATTATGAAGAGGTACAGTTGATTAATTCCACTGCAACTGATTTTCAAAAACACATTAAACTCAAAATTAAAACTCATTGGGATCATCTCTGGAAATTAGAAAACACTTCATTTTTGAGTAAAATTAAGAAATACAATCTTTGATAAATTTTCATTTCCCTTAACTAAAAGAAAGGATCAAGTTGTGTTTACACGATTGCGGATTGGACATACAAATTTAACTCACATACATCTTATAACTAAAAAAGATAAAAACAAATGTAAATGTGGGGTAGATCAGTCTGTGGTACACATGTTAATCGATTGCAAAGAATATGACAAAGAAAGACAATCTTGTAAACTACCAGATAACCTATCGGATTGTCTGACTCAGGAAGGGTATAAACAGACACTAAAATTTTTGAAAATCATAGATTTGTATAAGTTAATATAAGTTTGAAACCAATGTTACCTTAAATGTAAATGTAAACTGTGGTCGTTAATGACCTTGATGTTAAAAAGCGACCTTAAATAAATAAATGAAAAAAAAAAAAAAAAATGTTTTTCTTTCTTTCTTTCTTTAAAGCAATACGACTCCATGTCACTCTTGTTCATTTTCATTACACAACTCGTAATAAGGGAAACAGTTAATATTAGACTAACTTAATATTTCAGTACAATTGTAGCTTATTACTTGAAATTTGTAAGCTCTTGAATAAATAACATTTCTTTTACCGCACCGTTCTTTTTACATGCAACGATAGACTCCACTTTAGTAGATAAATTGTTTTAAAATTTTAGTTTTCTGCTTTGATCAAATTTCTGACAATTTCTTAAGTAAACAGTTTTTGACGTGACAACGTGTTATAAATTGGTTTGCCGGATGACACTTCACTTCACTGCGTTACGCTCCGCTCACGTTATGCGCTCACAATGAGAGCGAGTGAGAGGCACGCGTGCCTTTCACTTTCTATGTCTGTCTCTCTCGCTCTTAGGCGGGCTAACCATGCCCGAGTCGTTGTCACGTAAAACTTTCGCCCGTATACCGACTTTACAGGCAACCAATTTTTTTGTAATTATTATTTCAAATGATAGCTGATTGTAGCATCCCATTTATTTTATTTCAACATCGTACTTAACTTAAGAGTAGTTCTTGTGCTATTCTTAAAAACATTCAGGCCATTTTATTGTGAAAAATAATAACCTCTTGTCCAAAAATCAAAAACTGTTTCAAATGGAAAAAGAACTATTCAAATCGGTTCACTTTCAACAAACGAATGAAATTTTGGAGGTATCCAGGATCAGGTATAAGAGGAGTTGATTGAAACACACTAGTACCGTATAATATGCAGAGTATTTAATTACTGATACGTGCTATATGTACAGGCAACTGACTATGACTAACTTAACAAGTACTAAGACGGACACCCATCGCTCCTGTGCGGCGTCAGCATATTTGCCCGCTACGCCGCTACAGTAGCCCCCCCTTTTTATTTTTCAGCTTAACATAAAAAGATACATATTAAAAAAAACTTAGGGCTACCTATCGCTTACTCTACCCTTACACTATAATAAAACTAGAACTAACTCATGATATACACGACACTACAGCGGCACTGCTATGACGTGACGTTACACGTAATTAGAAGAAACTGTCGTAGTCGCAGAACCATTATTAGTTGTAGTTCTGAATAAAGTTATTTTCTTTCTTTCTTTCTTTCTTCTTTCAGTAGGTTGTTCGCTGGTAGGCCTGCTTGTCGCTACAACCTCCCTGCGTAGCCATTTTTTTACACCGTTTTTACAATACTTAATCCACGTGTACAGCACTAAGACTATGATATCATAAGTTTCCATCTTCTGTACGTTCGTAACGTTATTCTGTGCAATGTGGACTTAAGCGTTAAAGGACATTTTCAAAGACACTTTTTTAAGCAAGCAGTTTTATTTAGAACTCGCTTAACTTTTACTTTGTGTTAATGCTCCGGTTTTGATGATTCTTATTTCAAGTGACAGCTGATTGTGGCGCCATTTATTTTATTACAACATCGTACAAGTTCTTTTAGAGCTGTTTAAAATAAAACGGGTTACATACGTATTTTTGTCTGGATGAACCGATTGTGCTGATTCGATTATACTTTATACATAACTCGCAATAATTATATTTAATATTAATAGTATACTTAAAAAACGGTTGTTGATCATTTTCAATGTAAATATATTACTTGTAAAAAATAAATCAAAAACTGTTTTAAAAGGAAAAAGGGCTATTCAAATTTCCACAAACTGATAAAATCAATGACTGTAAGGCTAGTACCCCATTTTAAAGACATTCGTCATACATCATGACACTACAATAAATAAGAATAAAAAACCCTTCTATACCTTAAGTCTTAAAGACAACAAAGTTATGCTCGGAGTGATCTTAATAAAGTGAATTAATTTCATAATGTAGAGGTCCGAACGACGATTGCTCTTTCCGAGGTAGAGCGCTGTTAAATTGTCTCTGTCTCTGTAATGGACGGTCTTATACGACTGCAAGTATTTACTTTTGCTCAAATAAAGTAAGAAACAGCGTTTGTATTGTATAATTATTTATTATAAAGAAAACTTTTTAAATACAAGCTTTTAAGATCCTGGATATCATGTAGTAGTAGAGTGCCAATACAAGTAAAACGAGCCCAAACACGACGGGTCTATCTTGTTTTGCACAAGAGTTCTTATGACCACCTTCTGAATCCTTGTAAGTTTCCATCCTAACGTACATAGTTACATCCCGTGAAAGTTAATATACTTAAAGCTTGCGTGGGTACAATGGACTTATGGCCAAAGGGAGATCTCGGACCGTGCGAGGTAGTGTATGGTGGTCAGGCCGAAGCCCCAGTAGTAGATTTCAGATGTCGTATATATGCGAAGATTCTTGCAAATGTTGTAACCGCGAGTCAGGATCTCGCGTGCTATTATTGGTCGCCACACTTGTAAAAAACCTACATATTATCGTTAGTATAAGGGATGAAATGAAACATTTATTATCGACATTCATAAATTCAAATTTGAATGAAATCCCCCTAAAATTATTTTGAGATGGTAGCTGCCTCCACTATGGACTCATATGAAGAAGCAAGATGTGGTCTTTTTTGATTCCATCAGATTTCTTCTAAAAATTTGTTTTAGATGATTATCGCTAGATGGCGCTGTGATTAAAATCTTTTAAAACAATTCCTTATTTTGTTTTATATGATTAATGCTAGATGGCGCTGTGATCAAAATATTTCTATAAGAGAGACAGAGACGGACAAACGTTTTAAACGAACGAATTATTATAACTTAAAAAATAAAATTTTATTACAATTTCCTCACTAATTAATCGAAAGTAACTTCATTCCATCCGGTTGTCCCTTGACACCTCTCAAGTTTTTTTTCTTAACTGGTTGACCGAATCATTTTATTATTTTTGAATATAATTATTATATGTATTTAAAAAAAAATCCGACAAGTAGTTTTTTCTACTAGGTACAAGAAAATCAGTCAGCTATTCTCATATCTTTTTTTGAGATGACTACCTTATGCATGAACTGCTTCATTTGAAAGCACTACTAATGTCATTAGTAATAGAACCAAGAATCTTTTCATTCTGTAAATGACGTAAATGCAATAAAGAGTAGGAGAGGGGGGGAGAGTAATGATGCTTAATATGGATTTACTTGAGTGTCGTGAATACCTATTACATTTAATAGATAAGGGATGAAAAATATAGAGGGTTTGTTCCAGTGTTAGGATTTTAAAATAATATTGGATAGAGGTTCTTACCACGATTATTTTTAATTTAGAGGTCCCGATTTTTCAGCACTGTTTCAAGCGCCATGATCACGGGATGACTGAGGAACTGTGGGTAGGTCATTTAAGAGCAGACAAATCTGTCTACCCTCTTTCTCGTTCGTTTTCCGGTACCACTAGAACTCGAACTCACATTTCGACATACCACACTGACAGGCGCTTGAAACAGTGCTGAAATATCGGGACCTCTCAATTAAAAATAATCGTGGTAAGAACCCGTTTAGTAATAATGTAAGTGATGTAGATAACCGCGAGTGTTTAAATAAATTTAATATTGGATAGACTTTCAGAATGGTATTACATTGAAGTAATTTTTTTGTTACCAGACGAGCTAACGGGTCACTTGATCGTAAGTTACCGTCGCGTATACACCTTAACAATTTCAGGGGACTCTGTCCAAGAGCTACCTAAGCCTTAGACCTTAGTTAAGGACTCTCTTCTAGTTTAAGAGCCTAAGTCTAGATCCTAGTCACGGACTCTTTTTAATCTACGTTCGAGGAAGGACAAATGTTTAAAATTAATTCTCAAAGAAAAATCTGAATCTTTAAGATATTTAATACACATAGTAGGGGTGTGCGAATAATTCGAACTCACGAATTATTCGTTCCGAATCGAATACGAATATTATACGATTGTAATACGAATATTCGATTCGAAACTCGATACTCGCACACCCCTAACACATAGTTCTTTAATTAAATAAGTGTTAGCTGTAAGTTTCTCTGGAATATTAAAATAAAATAAATAAAATTATGTATTCACTTTTGAGATCAAGAGTCTGTCTTGTTTCCTAGAATTAAACCCCACAGTTAAAGTCATTAAACTTGAGTCTATAAAAGATGATACTTTTTATGGACTCAAGAATAAACAGTACGAAATAGTTTTTTTAGTTAGATTTGTTCGAAAGAAGTCTAACAAGGATCTTGAGTTAACAAAGTTTAAATAAAAAGGGAAATTCTTTTATCAAATCACTAGTTCAAAGGAAAGCTCATACGTAAAGTAACGTAAGCTCCCGAAAGCTTCTCGGAGGGAGCTTATAGCGCGGCACACAAATTGTGGATAATTTGATATCATTTATGATGGGTTTTTTCTGGTGACGTAGTCACGCGTATCGTCTGAACAATAGACACACAGACTATTGAGGAGAGGATACTGGTACTACGGATGAGTTAAGGTTCATGTAGCAGTAGCTAGAGGTGGTCACACGTATCGTCTGATCAATAGACACACAGACTATTGAGGAGAGGATACTGGTACTACGGATGAGTTAAGGTTCATGTAGCAGTAGCTAGAGGTGGTCACACGTATCGTCTGATCAATAGACACACAGACTATTGAGGAGAGGATACTGGTACTACGGATGAGTTAAGGTTCATGTAGCAGTAGCTAGAGGTGGTCACACGTATCGTCTGATCAATAGACACACAGACTATTGAGGAGAGGATACTGGTACTACGGATGAGTTAAGGTTCATGTAGCAGTAGCTAGAGGTGGTCACACGTATCGTCTGATCAATAGACACACAAACTATTGAGGAGAGGATACTGGTACTACGGATGAGTTAAGGTTCATGTAGCAGTAGCTAGAGGTGGTCACACGTAGCGTCTGATCAATAGACACACAAACTATTGAGGAGAGGATACTGGTACTACGGATGAGTTAAGGTTCATGTAGCAGTAGCTAGAGGTGGTCACACGTATCGTCTGAACAATAGACACACAGACTATTGAGGAGAGGATACTGGTACTACGGATGAGTTAAGGTTCATGTAGCAGTAGCTAGAGGTAGTCACACGTATCGTCTGATCAATAGACACACAGACTATTGAGGAGAGGATACTGGTACTACGGATGAGTTAAGGTTCATGTAGCAGTAGCTAGAGGTGGTCACACGTATCGTCTGATCAATAGACACACAGACTATTGAGGAGAGGATACTGGTACTACGGATGAGTTAAGGTTCATGTAGCAGTAGCTAGAGGTGGTCACACGTATCGTCTGATCAATAGACACACAGACTATTGAGGAGAGGATACTGGTACTACGGATGAGTTAAGGTTCATGTAGCAGTAGCTAGAGGTGGTCACACGTATCGTCTGATCAATAGACACACAGACTATTGAGGAGAGGATACTGGTACTACGGATGAGTTAAGGTTCATGTAGCAGTAGCTAGAGGTGGTCACACGTATCGTCTGATCAATAGACACACAAACTATTGAGGAGAGGATACTGGTACTACGGATGAGTTAAGGTTCATGTAGCAGTAGCTAGAGGTGGTCACACGTAGCGTCTGATCAATAGACACACAAACTATTGAGGAGAGGATACTGGTACTACGGATGAGTTAAGGTTCATGTAGCAGTAGCTAGAGGTGGTCACACGTAGCGTCTGATCAATAGACACACAAACTATTGAGGAGAGGATACTGGTACTACGGATGAGTTAAGGTTCATGTAGCAGTAGCTAGAGGTGGTCACACGTATCGTCTGAACAATAGACACACAGACTATTGAGGAGAGGATACTGGTACTACGGATGAGTTTATTTATTTATTTATTTATTTATTTATTTATTTTAGGAACATCAACAGTATGACATATTAAACAATCTTTCAATAACAATTCACAACTTAATTTCTAATATGTATACCCATTAGAGATGTTCACAGCATTCAATATAATTAATTCATTAATGTGCTCCAAAATAGTAAAAATAAAGTAAAAAAAAAACATTAAAATTCAATAAAAAATACATTAAAATTCAAAAAAATAAAATAAAAAATAAAACACATCAAAATTCAATACAACAATTCAGTCATCACCTAAAACTGTTTTTTTCAAATGTGAAATGGTATCCCCAAAAATATCAAAACGACTGGTAGCACATAACTCATTGCAGTGTGAGCACAACCTGATTATGGGTGAATTTCGACCAGTGTTAGTGCGACAGTGCTCTATATGAAAGGTATTTGTTAGCGAGAGTCTCGGAATTCTGGTTGGAACCCTCAAAAATACGGACTCAAGTATACGAGTACACTGAACCTTCCCAGTCATCAGTTTCAAGAGAAACACCATATCATGATATTGACGACGGTCGCGTAGTGTATTCATCTTAAAATAATGCAGTCGTTGGTCGTAAGTTGCTCTGTGCGAAATCCCAGAATCTAAGTAGGCCAGGTGTCTTGTGAATGAGCGTTGCACACTCTCTAGTCTTTGCGAATGGACCGCGTACATTGGACTCCAGACCACGCATGCATATTCCAAGTGGCTGCGCACAAAGGCGTTATATAGTAGTATCCGAGTCGATGGAAATTTAAACTCCCTTGCGTTACGTTTTATAAATCCCATCATTTTATTAGCTTTTGCGATGATTGAGTCAAAATGAGCTATAAACTTCAGCTTGCTGTCCAATATAACGCCAAGATCTCTCATCTCACCGACTTCCTGTACTAGAGTTTTGTGGATACGATAGGCCGTCGAAACTGGTTTTTTTTTATTCGTAAACTTAACGTGATAGCATTTCGAACTATTCAAGGTCATTCCATTCATCTGACACCAACCTGATATATTATTCAAATCAGATTGTAACAAAATAGAATCCTCTTGGGATGCGATAACCTTAAAAAGTTTCAAGTCATCTGCAAAAAGGGAAACACAGGAGTAATGAATCTCCTCAACAATGTCATTAATAAAGATATTAAAAAATATAGGCCCCAAATGGGATCCCTGTGGTACTCCGGACATAGCGTAAAAGCTCCTAGACTCATATCTCTTTACAGAAACTGTTAGTGGTCTATTTGACAAATATGATCGCACCCAAGTCAGCAGAGGATCATGCAACCCACAAAACTCAAGTTTCTGTAACAGCAGTTCGTGATTAACTCGGTCGAAGGCACTGCTGAAGTCTGTGTATATGGTGTCCACCTGTCTTCCCTTGTCGATCTGAGATGAAATCTCAGAAACAAAGGAAACCAAATTAGTCTGTGTCGAACGACCTCGTCTAAAGCCGTGCTGAAAATCACTTATGATTCCAGAACAGAATCCAGTGATAATAGGCGACAAGAGACTCTCAAATACCTTAGAGAAGCATGATAATATTGATATTGGTCGATAATTTCTCACATTATTCAGGTCCCCCTTCTTATATACCGGCACAATTTTTGCTTTTTTCCACTCACATGGAAAAACCCCATCATGTAGCGAGCGGTTAAATATCAAGGACAGCGGAAGAGCCAGGGACCAGCGGAAGAGTGAGTTAGGGACTAGGGTTCATGTCGCCGTATCTTATTTTTGTACCGTGCTACAAAATGTTATTCACAATTTAAACGTCAATAATGTTAAACTGCTCGAAAAACGACCGAAACTTAATAGTTTGGAATCACTTACAGCTACCTACGATATACGCCAGCCAATAGCAAGTTTGGACGATGTTATGAAGTATACCTGTTCTAATAATAAATAATGGCTTATGATTTTAACACCTAACGAAAAACGACTGTCATGTGTTTGATCTGTTTAGAGTGTGCTTGATATTCAAAAGTATGAACCGATTTTATTTTTTAGAATTTGTATTTTTATCGTTTTACGTGGGATGAGTCATTCGACTCAAGCACAGCTAAAATGTTTGTGATGCTGCCATTTATTTAGATTTTAGGTTAACAATTCATCATAACTTGAGTTTAGGTAAACATATTCGGATGATTGTTGTTGCAGATAAAAAAAAGTGATGGTCGTCGTAGTGTCCCATTTGTTAAAAAATCGAACCAGATACTTTGGATCGTATGATTTGCTGTAGGTAATTTTCTAGATAAACTGATTTTGATGGTTCTTTTTTGTTAGAATGCTGACACTTTGGACAAAGTCATAAAGATCTGACAGGTTGTTTTTGTACTATCCTTGAAGAATCTCGTCATTTTTGTAAGAAATTATTACATTATGTATCTTCCAACTTCACCCTGTATAAAAGAAAAATCTTTATTTCAATCAAAACAATTGTATTGAAGCAGTGTTTATTTGAGACAACATCCGGTTTCCGGTTATCCAATCAGATCCACTAGAAGGGTTTATTTTGAAAAATCGTGAAAATCGAACTCAATAAAATGACAAAAGGATATAGCAAAATACAAGTAGAATAAAAATAAAAAGCCTTAGTAAACGCAACTTAAAAATATCTAAAAATCCGACAAAGCGACTGCCGTTCGATAGCTGAGGTCTGGTAAGGGTGTGAAGTGCACGAGATCACTTGAGTTTGTTTCCGTATAATCTTGTCGAATTTTGGTGTTTTATCAAAAAAACAAGTTATTACCTATATTTTATATTCCGTATTAGAACAGAAACAATCACCCTGTATACATGTATTATTTATAGTGCCAATAGATTTCAATATTAAGCTTTGATTTTTACAAACTTTATATTAACTTGCACTGGATGAAAATATGCACTTTTGTAAGTTCTAAACGAGTTGAATCTGACCAACTTATTACCAATGAAATATTATAATACCATGGATCTGATAATCGATTTGGAAGGTGTCCATACGAAGTCCTGTACTAAACAAGATAGACCGGTTGTGTTAGAGCTCGTTTTACTTGTATTAGCTAGCACTCTACTGCTACATCATCATCAGCCCACACTTGTCCACTGCTGGACCTAGGCCTCTCCCAAAATACGCCACTGAGCTCGATCTTCTGTTCGTCTCACCCAGTTGTTACCGGCCACCTTACTTAGGTCATCGTTCCATCTAGCAGGGGGGCGCCCAACACTACGTTTACCACATCGCGGTCTCCACTCTAGAACCCGTCTACTCCATCGGGCATCAGTTCTTCGACATACGTGCGCAGTCCATTGCCACTTCAGCTTGCTGATTTGCAGAGCTATGTCGGTTACTTTAGTTCTCTGTCGGATAACTTCATTTCTGATCTTATCCTTCAGTGAGACCCCAAGCATAGCTCTTTCCATTGCTCGCTGAGCAACTTTGAACTGACGGACTAGGCCAACCGTGAGTGTCCACGACTCAGCACCGTATGTTAGAACGGATAGGACGCACTGGTTGTAAACTTTTGTTTTCAAGCATTGTGGAATGGATGACTGCTACATGAAAATGTATTTAAAAAGTTTTCTTTGAATTATATTTTTATCTATATATTAGCACGTTGTATAAACCAATGCTGGAAAAATAGAACAATAAAAAATCCTTTCTTCGTTTATGATAATGATTATGGTAAAACCTCTCCTCAGTCTCATCGTGAAGGTCTGGGGACAAATGACATTTTCATGACGCGTCCGCTGGTGATAACCTGGTATGGATGTCGACTTTTACAAGCTTTATATTAACTACCACTCGATGTAACTATGTAAGTTCGGGTGGAAACTTGCAAGCTAAATATGACAAATTTCCCGGTTTCCGATTGAGCTGGCATTTTGCACACAAATGTATATCGCGTGACAATACGACAAAATGGCGCTGATCTTATGATGGATTTACGTGGTCTACCAATCAGTTTTGTTGGAAGTTTGTCAAAATTTGCTTGCAAGATTCCACCTGAATTCACATAGTTACATCCAGTGCAAGTTAATATAAAGCTTGTAATAATAAAGAGTCTTTTCCACAGTAACCAAACGCGATATTCTCGCCGTGGTCACAGACAACATTATTAAAACATTAGTGAGAAAGAAAAATGTATTTTTGAGTGCGGATAACGCTGAAGGACTTACTTTTAAAGCCTACAAGATATTAAATACGATGGAAATGTGTTACAAAGAAACTTCTTTGTTATACGTACGTAAAAAATATTCAAATAGTTTACCTAAAAACACTTTTTTTTTGTTTTAGCCAACCGCTTACACTCAGCGTCCGAACCATGGCTGAGGCCAGAACTCAGCATGGGGTTATGCGGGATGGGGCGACGCATTACGCTCACCTAAAAACACTTGGCTTAAATACGTAACGACACATCAAAAGAGATCTTAAAAGCAGATAAACAAACAACACTTTTTAGTTTAGTATTTTGCTCTTTATTTTATTAAGGGGTTTAGGTATCTTGTTCGTAATAAAGTAAAATGTAACGCTGCCAGTGCGCGAGAATTGAAGGAATTTGAAAAATAAACTAACAAAATATAAGTTGTCGATAAATAACGCAGTCTGAGTACGCACACTATTAAACACATTAACACGTTCCCTGCGGTACAGATTTATCTGTACTTTCCATTACTGCGTTACGAGGCGTTTTAAACCTTGTCCTAAACCAGACGTTGTGGCGGCACGAGGCTTATTAAACCCCACCGCCCTTAAAAGACGAAAATCCTTTTTTTGTCGCCAAATATGACAAATTGTACGGCTTTTGTCGCGATTTTATACAACATTGAGTGGATTAACCTATATCTGCCGCCGCACGTGGATAGATTATTTAGTTTAGATTCTATAGGTAAAATAAAATGTGGGATCTGATGTACCTCGTACCGCACTGAAAAATAGCAGATTTTCTTAATATTTAGTGATGGGAAAACAAATATCGATTTTATTTAATTGTATTTATTTGTCAAAATTATGGTTTTTTTTTCATTAAAACACGTCAAGCAATAATATTTTTTGCAAATAGTGCATTCTGTGAGAATTTTCTTCACTTTTTTGTCAGCCTCACGATTTTGTCAATTTTTCATAACATCCTACACATCTCCTTTTCTTTGATCCTTTTTCGAGATGATGTGCATTGTAATTAACTTTCTTCGGCAATGTTTCGATATAATTGGCAGCAGTCTTTCTTCGTCACGTTCGCAGCCTGGCATGCGTTGCACAACACTAACCGCATGAAGCTAGCGTACAGTGCGGTACGAGGTGCGCGGAGGTACGAGGTGTTTGAAACCTCGTTCCGCACTGTGTTAGAATTTTATTTGTTCAGTGCGGCACGAGATCTAAAAAACCCGGTATTAAAATAGGTACACCGTAGACCTAGGAATCAATAGCACATCTCAGATATATAGTTATCTCTTTCCTGTACTGAACCAGATGGAAGTTATGCCTCCCGCACGAACGAGAAGTTCACATTTTTCCTTGCCGCAGGAACGTCGGGACGTGTACAGGGCGTTTTAAGCCTTGTTTCGCAGTTAACGTGTTAATTAAAATAATTTTAGCTGGTGAACATAATGTTGAATAGTGGACTGTATGTTAAAGAAATTTGTAGACATATGGTGTGAAGTAATATTCTCTCCTCGTCCAATAATGTGGTAGATAGCAGCACTCCACTTACCTTAATATTATTGCAGTCTTCATAATAATATGTATTTTTGTGGGATGATGTAGAAGGTGGAAATGATGATCAAACTTATTATCGTTGTAGAATTCAATGATTATGTTTATTCGGAACATCCGATTATATATTTTAAGCTTTTTTCATCGTTATGTCAAATTGTCTTCTTTTTCTTTTCAAAACGAGTAGGCCACGCTTTTTCAATATGGCTGCGCCGGCAATTCATACTGGCCAGCATCATGCTTCACGGAAGCGGTTGGTCGTGAAGACGTCACTCCTTTCGTGACTTTCTTTTTAAACAATATATTAAGTAGTGGAGTATCGTCGATTACTCGAACTATCCACCGTAAGTCAAACGAGGATTGAACACAGAGAATTTTACAAAAGGTATTCTAAATTCGAAAGCGCGCATCAATGTGGGTATTTTCTTTATGTTATTAAGTCTTCTTTCTACAGCAGTTTTGTATGCTTAAATATTTGACTCTGGCCCATGGTGTGACCGACATGTGGCGGACCATCATTGTTCCGATCGTTGTATCTGTGCACGGTCTAATAGCGAAAAGCTTCGACTGTCATCATGAGAAGCGCTCCCCGGCTGGGTAAAGGGCCTGTTTCAGAAGTTTTTTTTAAGTTTTCTTTCTTTATTATTAATTCTGTCACTAAAAGAAGGAATTAGACGAGTGAAGGGAATAATCTTGAGAAGTTTTAAAAGTCCCTCGAAGATTTACAATTATTCATTTTGTAAAAATAACCTCTTATGTACCTACTCGAAAAACGTACATACCGTCTTTTCATAAATATAACATGTTTCAGTTCAAAATATAATCAATTATCTACATTTAAAACTATTTTCATTAAGATAATTATGAATCTTCTGAACCGTAACAAAAGATAGTTGAAGTTTCAAAGTGATATTACAATTCTCACTCGGGATTCGGGACTAAGTTTAAGCCGTGAATAGTTTTAATGACGGAGCCAGACAAATGATTCTAGAAAACACAAAGTTTTAGCAAGAAAAATAGTTAAAAAGAAATTTTAACTTATTGCATTTGAACACAGTCCTCTGCAGCTCTGTACTGATCACTCTTCTCGTACACAAACAGACACAGATCCGACCTACATCTAGCCGAGAGTCCTATACTACACTACTATAGACACAGTCCTCTGCAGCTCTGTACTGATTACTCTTCTCGTACACAAACAGACACAGATCCGACCTACATCTAGCCGAGACTCCCATACTACACCACTATAGACACAGTCCTCTGCAGCTCTGTACTGATTACTCTTCTCGTACACAAACAGACACAGATCCGACCTACATCTAGCCGAGACTCCCATACTACACTACTATAGACACAGTCCTCTGCAGCTCTGTACTGATTACTCTTCTCGTACACAAACAGACACAGATCCGACCTACATCTAGCCGAAAGTCCTATACTACACTACTATAGACACAGTCCTCTGCAGCTCTGTACTGATTACTCTTCTCGTACACAAACAGACACAGATCCGACCTACACCTAGCCGAGAGTCCTATACTACACTACTATAGACACAGTCCTCTGCAGCTCTGTACTGATTACTCTTCTCGTACACAAACAGACACAGATCCGACCTACATCTAGCCGAGAGTCCTATACTACACTACCATAGACACAGTCCTCTGCAGCTCTGTACTGATTACTCTTCTCGTACACAAACAGACACAGATCCGACCTACATCTAGCCGAAAGTCCTATACTACACTACTATAGACACAGTCCTCTGCAGCTCTGTACTGATTACTCTTCTCGTACACAAACAGACACAGATCCGACCTACATCTAGCCGAGAGTCCTATACTACACTACTATAGACACAGTCCTCTGCAGCTCTGTACTGATTACTCTTCTTGTACACAAACAGACACAGATCCGACCTACATCTAGCCGAAAGTCCTATACTACACTACTATAGACACAGTCCTCTGCAGCTCTGTACTGATTACTCTTCTCGTACACAAACAGACACAGATCCGACCTACACCTAGCCGAGAGTCCTATACTACACTACTATAGACACAGTCCTCTGCAGCTCTGTACTGATTACTCTTCTCGTACACAAACAGATACAGATCCGACCTACATCTAGCCGAGAGTCCTATACTACACTACTACAGACACAGTCCTCTGCAGCTCTGTACTGATTACTCTTCTCGTACACAAACAGACACAGATCCGACCTACATCTAGCCGAGAGTCCTATACTACACTACTATAGACACAGTCCTCTGCAGCTCTGTATTGATTACTCTTCTCGTACACAAACAGACACAGATCCGACCTACATCTAGCCGAGAGTCCTATACTACACTACTATAGACACAATCCTCTGCAGCTCTGTACTGATTACTCTTCTCGTACACAAACAGACACAGATCCGACCTACATCTAGCCGAGAGTCCTATACTACACTACTATAGACACAATCCTCTGCAGCTCTGTACTGATTACTCTTCTCGTACACAAACAGACACAGATCCGACCTACATCTAGCCGAGAGTGCTATACTACACTACTATTGACAAATAACAAGATATGTAAAAGATGATTTTCTCTTAAATTCAAGAGTCTTAACATAAGTCGGCGAATTCAAAACGCTGAGATGGCTCCAACATTTTAGTTATATTTAACTTGAATTGTATGAATTTAAACTTAATAGAATATATTTTAAAGTCTAAGTACACAGCAGAGATTTGTAATAAGATTGCATTCAAAATTACGTGGTTATAGTTTGAATTTTTATTTCGTTAGTGGAAATTAAATAATATTTTAAGTTGTGATATTTTATTCGCAGCAGTTTTTACCTCTTTAGTTGAAGAAATTCAATATTTTGGAACGAAGTTCCTTATCGCGCGTTATCGAAAGGGGGCTAGACGGAAATTCTTATTAAAAAGTTGGCACGACACTTTTTTGTTTTAGATGATTATCGCTAGATGGCGCTGTGATCAAAATATTTTATTTAAGTTATAAAAAAAAATCTATTGTAATTCCCTCACTAATTAATCGAAAGGAACTTCGTTCCATCCGGGTGTCCCTTGACACCTCTCAAGTTTTTATGATCTTTTTTTAACATCAAACGAGCATCCTGCCCTCTTGTTAGTAAGTGGATACAGTCGCAAACATTAGGTAAGATGGTAAATAGAAGAGTTGTAGAGGTTGTAAAGCGACGATGACAACTTACCATTAGATGAACTGTGACCTAGTATATTCAATTAAAACCACATAACTAAATTGTTCGCAAAAATACACTTCATTAGAATCTTGAGTTTTTTTTTTTAAATTGGGTCATCAAAATCGGGTCACTCAAAAAATAGTGCCCTTATACAATTTATGTAAACGAAACCGAAGGAAAAGTGTTATGTAGTAACAAAAATCGGAACCATTTATTTAACATGGAGACAAAACGAGCGTCCATTTTTCATACAAAACGGTAATAACTCTTAAAAATCGCATATTTTCATTTTATTGTTTGAAAAATGTACGAGTCAAAAATAATACTTTTTTGATAGTCCTCGAAGTTTTTATATTCAATTTATTATTTACTAGGACCGGAGTCGTGGTGGGGTAGTGGTCGAAGCGCGTCCTTCCGAACAGGTGGTCGCGGGTTCAAAACCGGCCGGCTTGTACCTCTAAATCTAAATGTGAAAAAGATTTATGTGCAATTTTTCCCAACACCACTGGCTAAAAACGGTGAAGGAAAACATCGTGAGGAAACCTGCATGTCGGAAAAGTGTTCTAAAAATCCTTTGAAGATATTATTATGTGAACTCCCCAATCAGCACTGGGCAAGCGTGGTCGACTATGCCTAATCTCTCTTCTGAGGAGACCTGAGCCCAACAGTGGGCAGTAATGGGTTGATACAGAACAGGACCGTTCTGCCTTTACTCAATTTTAATTACCTAGAAGCTTTATATTAACTTGCACTGGATATGTAGCTATGTACTATGTAACTTCGGTTGGAATGTCGCAAGTTGAATTTAATAAACTTCCCGGTCTTTGATTGAGCTGACATTTTGCACTTTTGTACGCAGATGTATATCGCGTGACAATGCAATAGTATGACAAAAGGGCGCTGATCTGATGATGGATTCGGAAGGTAGTTTTAGAAACTCCTGTACCAAATAAGATAGACCTGTCGTGTTTTGGCTTAATTTACTTGTCTTGATCTCAAAAGCTTGTGTTTAAAGTTTTCTTAGAAGTAAATTATTGAACACTACATGATATGAAGGATCTTAAAAGCCTGTATTGAAATGTTTTTGCTTTTATTATGATTACTACCAATCGATCTACTAACGTAATATTATTATCTGAGTTCTGCAATACTATAATACCCAATAAGAGTTCGCAACGCCATGATTTTTCATGCGACCCTCGTTTGATGAAATCATGTACGGTCAACAGAATATTTTAATTTTTTTATTTCAATCATAGATCATATTAATAACAAAATTGCATTAAATGAAATATATTATATTAACTATTCTATATTCATTTATTTTCACTTACTTTTTACATTATACCTTAAAAAAAATTACAAAGAATTAAAATTGAAAAAACAATATAAACAAAACCGTTTAAAAACAGAGAGCCACTGAAGACGCGGTCTACGACCCAAGCCATCAGTCAAATTAGACAAACTTCCCGTTTTCCGATTGAGCTGACATTTAGTCATTTAGTCTCTGTCTCGATCGGTACTATCTTGTAAATCTTGTAAAGGTCTCCCGCAATACAGGTCTGACCTAGTGCCATAGTGCGGGACCATAGCAATAGTTATTCTTGTTTAGCACGCAGATGTATATCACGTGACATTGCAATAATATGACAAAACTCTTGTACTAATTTTTTTTAATTTTATAATTTTGTTTTTTTTTTATTTAGTTTTATTTAATTTGATTTAATTAATAAAACGGGAACTGAGAGAACCGGAGTGACAACTTTAACTAATCGTGTTAAGGTACTTCACGATACAGGGTTGCCTAGTGTGAGTATTATAGTTAAGCATTATTATTATGTCGTAATCAACATGCTTCTAGCCTGTTATACCATTTATTTTGTTTTATTTAATTGTAATTATTGTTATGCAAGCTGAGTAAAAATAAATAAATTTGAATTTGACAAAGTTTTTTTACATAAATATAATTGTATTTTTTTGCAATCCGTACATTAAGTAGAGTTTAGATTCGTATACAAGTTCTCTGTATGAAACAATATGGCCGTTGTCGAGGTCAGCTCTTTACAATATCAATATTTGGCATGAATGGATCTACGACCAGACCTTCGATTATTGGAGCCTTTTATTAGATTCTCTGACCTTCCGAGGTATCAAGGGTATCAAGGGTATCAAGGGACTTTAGGTAACAATTCTGCTGATCTCTTGATTTTTAGGGCCTATTTTATTAGAGTTGCTACGTGGAGGATTTTACATTTTATTCTTCGTTGAATACTAAGTTTATACCTGCTTGTATAGGTTTAGGTTAAAATAACTTTATCTAATAATAATTGTTCGTTTTTGCATAGATATACATATTTTTCTATGTCATGTAAGATAGGTAGGTACCAACCCATTACTGCCCACTGTTGGGCTCAGGTCTCCTCAGAAGAGGGATTAGGCATAGTCCACCACGCTTGCCCAGTGCGGATTGGGGACTTCACATATGTATGTTTAAAGGATTTTTAGAACCCTTTTCCGATATACGATAGAATACGACTCAATTGTAGTTTTATATAAATTTAGTTTGACACATTGTTAAATTTCTTTAGGTACCTGATAAAGTTGTTGTATATTTATTTTCGCTTGTCTATCAAATCAATTTGAATTACCTAATAAGTAACTTTCTTAAAAAATAATCATTTTGAAATACATTTTTAGCTTTCAAAAGTTATCGATCACTAATAATGTCAAAACAAAGTAACTACTTAAAGCCTAAATAAGTACGAAAAATTCGGTAATAAGTTCCCGCCATCTGAGCGCTCCATTTATCGAATATATTTAGAGTTAAGCCGCGAAGCATTCAAGTATAAATTATATGCTTCAGTAATATTCAGTCTGTATCAAGAACAGGGTTTGGCTTTTAAGGAGTTTCACCCTCACGTACCGAATACCTGATCGATGGAATGTACTCTGAAAACTCTCGCAGGGATCCCTGTCAAGGACGCGCCTAATGTGTGCAGAGAACCACGTTCAGACAAGCGTAGTGTGTGACGCGCGGTGTGCTGGACCATAGAGCTGAATGTAGCGGGTGGATGAGAGCTCAGGAGCGAGTGTTGTGAGACCACGTACAGACAAGCGCAGTGTGTGACGCGTAGTGTGCTGGACCATAGAGCTGAATGTAGCGGGCGGATGAGAGCTCAGGAGCGAGTGTTGTGAGACCACGTACAGACAAGCGTAGTGTGTGACGCGTAGTGTGCTGGACCATAGAGCTGAATGTAGCGGGCGGATGAGAGCTCAGGAGCGAGTGTTGTGAGACCACGTACAGACAAGCGTAGTGTGTGACGCGTAGTGTGCTGGACCATAGAGCTGAATGTAGCGGGCGGATGAGAGCTCAGGAGCGAGTGTTGTGAGACCACGTACAGACAAGCGTAGTGTGTGACGCGTAGTGTGCTGGACCATAGAGCTGAATGTAGCGGGCGGATGAGAGCTCAGGAGCGAGTGTTGTGAGACCACGTACAGACAAGCGTAGTGTGTGACGCGTAGTGTGCTGGACCATAGAGCTGAATGTAGCGGGCGGATGAGAGCTCAGGAGCGAGTGTTGTGAGACCACGTACAGACAAGCGTAGTGTGTGACGCGTAGTGTGCTGGACCATAGAGCTGAATGTAGCGGGTGGATGAGAGCTCAGGAGCGAGTGTTGTGAGACCACGTACAGACAAGCGTAGTGTGTGACGCGCGGTGTGCTGGACCATAGAGCTGAATGTAGCGGGTGGATGAGAGCTCAGGAGCGAGTGTTGTGAGACCACGTACAGACAAGCGTAGTGTGTGACGCGCGGTGTGCTGGACCATAGAGCTGAATGTAGCGGGTGGATGAGAGCTCAGGAGCGAGTGTTGTGAGACCACGTACAGACAAGCGTAGTGTGTGACGCGCGGTGTGCTGGACCATAGAGCTGAATGTAGCGGGTGGATGAGAGCTCAGGAGCGAGTGTTGTGAGACCACGTACAGACAAGCCTAGTGTGTGACGCGCGGTGTGCTGGACCATAGAGCTGAATGTAGCGGGTGGATGAGAGCTCAGGAGCGAGTGTTGTGAGACCACGTACAGACAAGCGTGGACCCGTGATTAGGTCTTATTCACGTATTGAATATGAACTCTATCGTATATCAGCAGTAAATATCAGTAGTGACGAGTGATATGTAAAGCAGGTTCCATTAAAATATCAGTCGGTGTCGCCTCGTCCTCCATTAACATATCAATATGGGACTCTGAGTAATACGTTATGGTATGGTGCAAGTTATAAACGTTATTTTTACTTTTCTTTTATGTAGACATTCTTCAGTAACCATGTTAAGGCGCCAGTGCCTGTTTACAATCGATAGACATAATTGATATTTAAAAGCGACAGGCGTTTCCTTACATTTATGTATTGCAGTAGAAATCGACACGCAAACATCTCTTCTCTTATATATAAAATTAATTGCTGTTCGTTAGTCTCGCTAAAACTCTAGAACGACTGAACCGATTTGGCTTATTTTAATCTTGAAATATTCGTAGAATTCCAGGGAAGGTTTAAACGGTGAGAAAATTTCCTTATGTGTCGCAGACGAAGTTGTGTGGGCCAGCTAGTCTTATATATAAAAATGAATTGCTGTTCGTTAGTCTCGCTAAAACTGGTTCTGGCCTCAGCCAGGGTTCGGACGCTGAGTGTGAGCGGTTGGAGGTTTTAGTGCGGTTCAACTCCCACATACCCGGTGATCCGGTGGTTTCTTACAACTAAAAAAAAAATCAGCTGGGACAAATTTACAGATCCACCCTGTATTTACATTGAAGTAAAATATTTTGGATGAATACCCTGAAAACGCTTTCTCTCTTGACTTAAACCTTCAGTTTAGACAAGCCTGGGTTTGAAGCTATCCTATGTTTAACATACTTCGTTCTCCTCTCCATCATGGTACGTAAATTTCATAGAAAATAATTAAAATAATTGTATAAACCCAATGTTTTGGAAATAATAAATTCTAATATCGAATGTGCGTACAGTGAACTTATGGCCAAAGTGAGATCTCCTTGCGGGCGAGGTAGTGTATGGTGGTCAGGCCGAAGCCCACTGTAGTAGATTTCAGATGTCGTATATATGTGAAGATTCTTGCAAATGTCGTAACCGCGAGTCAGGATCTCGCGCGCTATTATTGGTCGCCACATCAAATATCAAGCCATGTAAATTGTCCTTCTACAACTTAAGGAAAGCCCTTAGGAAAGGTCTTAGGTAGCGAAACTGTGTCCCCTGACATTGTAGAGGTCCATGACGACAGTAACCACTTACGATCAGACGGCCCGTTAGCTCGTCTACATGCTATAAAATATTGGTTGCTAATTTTTATGTAACTGCTTGGGTTGGCCGATTCTGATCATTATTTCGTGGTATGAAAGGCTCTTTGTAAAATTAAATGAAAAATGTATCTAGAGCCGATTTTTTTTTTCAGTTTGACTCCAATATGTATGCGGGAGTTGAACCGCACTAAAACCTCCAATCGCTCACACTCAGCATCCGAACCCCGGCTGAGGCCAGAACCCAGCACGGGGTTTGGAGGGACGGCGCGACGCGTTACGCGCTCGGCACTCTTTCCCGTCGCTCCGTCCCCGGACGCCGATCTAGAGCCGATAATTGCTTTTTGAGCTATTTTTGTTTTTGCCTGTTTATATTATTTTTAATAAATGCAATAATATCTATGTATACAGGGTGTTTTGTTAATGTTCTAATGCGAATTAAAATTTGACTTATTTTTTCTAAATGTTCGTTGAAGTTTAGTTGATTTTTACGGTAAGAAATTTAAGAAAATTTCTAATAATTGACATTTAATTGAAAGTGACGCTGGCGAAGTTGAACGGCAGTTATAAATAAAAAAAAATGTAACATTCACGACTTTATTAAATAAGCTTAAACTCACAATTTGAGAAGATTAAACATTGACATTGATTATTTTAATTAATTAATTAATTACAATTAATTATATTGACAATATGTTCTGAACATCCGATCAGCATACACTAAATGACAAGCTCGTGTATTATTATTTCATTAAAAATAAAAAATAAATTAAAAAAATAAAAATAATCAGTCTTATTAAAACGACTGAATAATAATAATTATAATGGACTAAGCGATGACTGTAAACTAAGCTTATTATAATCACAAGCAATTTTTAGACTTTTGGACTTATTTAATTAAAAAAAAATATATGAAAGGACAAAATTTTTATTTTTTTCCATTCTTTTTTTTAAAGATGATTTGACATATTTTAACACTTTGCAAAATAGTTTGTTAGTTTTTTTTTCTGAATGTTATTTGACAAGAATTTCTGTCAAAAATGTATAATTTTCTTTTGTCATTTTGTTAGTATTCCTCTTTTGAATCTAATAATTATTTATGATCTAGCCCTAGATCTTGAGCATTTATTATATTTGTGTGTTTTGAATACTTAGTGAAAATTTATGTTGGATATAATTTATTTAATTCAGTTTTCAATTGTTTCATTATAATTTTAATGTAATTTCCCTTGACTGATAATTACTGCATTTTATTGTAATTAGGATGCGTTTGCCGAAGAAATATAATTGCTTCTTTTTTGCAATTTCTTTGTTTATGTTTAAAAATTGTTTTGTCTAAAAATTGCATTGTGTTGTTCAGTTACAACTATATTCTAGATTTTGGCAATCACTCAAATTTGATATTTTATTTTCAAAACAGCGTAGAGTATAAGGCACCATTTTTATTTTTAAATTCTAAACTTATTTAAATATTAGGACGAAATACAACACTCATTTAATTTTATTTATTTGTAAAATGAGAAAGAATTTGGCACAAATGTTCTTGAGAAAAAAAAATAAGTGATATGTTTCAATAATTGTTTGAAGAAAAAGTGTCAAAAATAAATAAAAATAATGGTAAATAAAACAAAAAGGTGTAATGGTGTATTTTTTTATTTCGATTCAAAAAATGTAACAGTAGAATTATTTAATTCTTAAATATAAAATCGTATTTCCTCAATGGATGGATTTATTTATTTTTCTTTTAAAAATTAAATGTTAATTTCATTAATTAAAATCAGTCGTTTGATTTTCAAATGTTTGTTACAGAATCGAAAAAAAAAGAAAAATAAAAGAAATAATACAATTATTTAAACTTAAAAATTAAAATATATGCAAGACTTTGGTATGATTTTTGTAAATAACCGATTAAGTTTTGGAGTAAAAAAGCTAAGAATTATTACAATTACACAGTAATTAATATTTACAATGAGAAAAATTTATATTTAAAAGTAATAAAAAAAAATAAAAAAGAAAGATTATTGTCAGTTCGATTTCTGAGTATTATTTTTATTATTTACAGTTACTTTTGAAAATATGGCTTCAAAAAAATGAAAAGAAAAATTAAAAAGTACAAAAAAAAATTATTGACTATAAAATTTTAATTATAATTATTAACAATAAAATATGTACCGAAGTACGTATTATTAATTCAAAACTTATTTTTTAGTTTTCGTTGGGATATCCATAACGAAAATATTTAATAAAAATTTAACAATATTTTTCATTATTGATAACAATATATTAAAAGCTAAAACACATTTAGAATTTCACGAAAACAATTAAAATTTAGACATATTAATATGTTATTATCATTATTTTTTATAAAAATTAATGACAAAGAGATCCTTCAAAGGAATCATTAAAAAAAACGACAGACTAATCGAAAAACAAATTTGATTATTTTATATTTAAGTCTAAAATTTTTTTACATGTAAAAATCGAAAAAATTGTCTTTAGTCATGGACGTAGTCTGAATATTTACAAAAAATACCGTTTTTTTATTATTAATAATAATAATAATATTCCGATAAATCAGTCAATAAATTTATTATTACAACCAGCGTCCAGCCCAGCCCCCTTTCCAAAGTTCCCCCTCATCATTGTAACTTCCCCCTTTCCTAGCAATTTGCCCCCTTCATAGCAAACTCTCCCTTGCATAGCAATTCTCTTACTTTGAAACAATTCCTTTAAAGAAGTATAACTTGGAACAGTTATTTAAAAAAAAATTGTTAATTACTTTTTTTTTTGAACCATTTATTTCAAAATAATTGCATATTATTAGGATATTTTTTTTGCTTTTAAAAGGAGCAAGTCACTGAATTTTCTAACACATATTTTTCTATATAACTTCCAGGTACAGACCGGGCTGACGTTATTTCAACAATATCTATCTAAATGAAAACCATTTTCTGTAATAGTTTATCACAATCAATTATTAATTATAAGTCTATCTACAATTTGTCACCTAGTCCCTATTTACACATTAATAATAAATGTCACTTTGGGTTTGCACTTTGTTCACTTTGGGTACGCACTTCCACTTTTAAGTACACATTTGTCACTGTGAGTTTGCACTTTGGCCACTTTGGGTTTGCACTTTGGGCACTTTGAGTTTGCACTTAAACGACGTGCGTTTCGCTTCGTTTATTGAACGATTCGTCGATGGTGACATTTTGTTTTTTGTTTTCTTTTTTAATCGTCCCATATTGGGGGGTATCGTTGGTCAGGTTTTGCACCGTCAGTATCTGATTGCTGTTGTGTGGTGTGCTGGAGGAGACCGGGCTACCGTAGGGATGCCCGTATTTATGCCTCGAAGGGTCCTTTAAGATCGATTGGGGCTGTTTTGTGGCCGGCGTCTGTGATATATGCTAGAAATAAGAGCTTATTTAGTCTTAAGTAATAATTACATATATTAGAATAGTTGTGTGAGTGTGTAACATGTTTTTTTAAATATAATGAGAGTTAGCAGTATGGTAGTGAAACATATTTGGTGGTGTGTTTGCGCATATGGTTTTCTTGTGTTGTATTGTATGCATATGTGTGTATTGAGTAGAGTATATGCATGTGTGTATACCTGTGCACAGTTCCCGGGGTGCAGTACAGTGACGTCAGGAGGCGGCACGGCGACCATCTTGTCGAGGCGCTGTCGGCGCAGCGTGCCGCCCGACGACACGCGATCTACAGACACACTGCTTCTCTTACTATTCTAATTATTGTACGTAATATATAAAGAGGTAATGAAAACTATATTGGACAGTTTTCATAGCGCATGTCTAGATCTTAAGCGACTCAATTTTAGGTTAAACAATATTAATAACTGGTTCAACAGTGTTTTAAATTATTCTAGAAGTGTTACATTGACGTCATTAATATTTACGCTTATCTGACACAATAAATGGGTTGCCTTTTGATGTTTTTCTTTTGCAAAATTCTAGCAAGTAGGCATTGCAGTGTGCCAGAGATATTTGCCATTGATGTCATTGTTGTCAATTAATGGAAACATTTTTAAGAAATTACCACTAATTTAAATAATAGAATAGACTAGATAGTTAAATAAGTTTTTTTCCTCAAAATTTACAGTATTCCTTGATAAATATAATAGTAATATACTGACCATCCATGCCGTAGTTATGCGGTGGACTCGGCAGGTGTGACGGTGACCCCGACACACCGTTGACGAGGGCGCGCGGGGCGGGGGGCGCGGGGACGTACTGCCCCGGGGGGGTGGGGGTGCGACCCGCTTGATGCTGGATCACGAAATTGTATTCATTAGTGGATGATGAAGGAATGATGTGTGGATGATGAATGATAGATGAACAAATGATGAATTTATGAATAAATGGTAAAATAATGATGTATGATAGATGAATGATTGATCAATTACTGATGAATGAATGATAAATTAGTGATGAATTTATGATGAATGAATGATACGCCAGTAATGAATTATTGATGAACGAATATTAAATTAATGGTAAATAAATGATGAATAATTATTAGTGAATCACAGTTAAATATTAATGTTTCTATTCTACTAACCTGTTGTAAATATTCTCCGATTAGAGGTGGGTACGATAGATATCTATCAGAGGACATGTTGTAGTAGGACCCGTCTAATGGCGGCATGGGGCTCGGCGCTGGGACGTAGTTAGATTTACCTATTAACAAATAAAAATATTCATAATTTAGTACATTAATTAAGAAGAAAAACACAGTTCCAAAAGTACTTGGGCAATCTTAAAAATAAAATAAACAGAACCCACGACGACCGTTATCTATTATCTAAAACACTCGATTCGGTGCAGTCAAACCAAAGTCATGTCAAAGTCCAAGTCAAATCATTTATTTTCAATTCTGATGTGGACATGCATACATTTTGATTGTGAATACAATTTTTTTTTTACAATTATTAAAAAATACTAGATCGCTAAAAGTGCCTTCTTCCTGAAAAAAAAAACTCAGCGGGCATGTTTTTTGTATTTAATTTAATTTGTTTTTTTTTTTTGGCATTCTATAGCTCCTAATGTGGTACCTAATATGGTGGGGGGACACGACGAAAAAAGTGCCAAGGTAACGCGTCGCGCCGTCCCTCATAACCCCGTTCTGGGTTCTGGCCACAGCCGTGGTTCGAATGCCGAATGTTGAGCGGTTGGAGGTTTTAGTGCGGTTCAACTCCGACATATCCGGTGATTTCCTCCAACTGAAAAAAAAAAATTAATATGGTATGGTATAGCTATTCTTTCAAAAATGTTCCTTACCACTCCTGCCCAAGGTGCTGTGTCCGGTGACGTGGTTGTGGCGATGCGGGTGCGGCAACGTGCGGGCGTGCTCGGCGTCGTACACGGCGTAGTTGGGGGGCGGGTAGTCCAGGGGAGGGGGGAGCACTACGCCCTGCTCCTCGAGGAGGTACGCGTCTGTTGTCTGTGGGACGAAGGGAAAAATAATGGACGACTATGACTGACACCAAAATTATTAAAAACGGTTTACCCAAAATAAAAATATTAAATAAATTACTAAATAATCGGTTGAGATACTGGGACTTCTTCCTAAAATACAAAAAAAAATCAAAGGGTCCAAAATGTATATATACAGGGTGGATCTGTAACTTTGGACAATCTGACCTGGGGTGAATGACCTGTCGAAATACAAAGTTTCATTTTAACAGGTCATTCACCCCACGTCAGATTGTCCAAAGTTACAGATCCACCCTGTATATCTTTTCAAACTATGTTTAAAATAAAATATGGCAGAACAAATAAATAATTGTTTATTAATTTCACTGAAAATGTATGATGGTGTCATAATAATAGATATTCAGGGTATAAGTTCTAACGGAATGCAGTATATTTTTTATTGGCAGGCACTTTCATACTTGGAACAAAAAAGATGCAAAATTGCATCCGAACTTACATAGTTACATCCAGTGCAAGTTAATATAAAGCTTGTAAAAAGAGGTATTAACGAACCTGTCCGAGCATATGCCTGTTATGTATAGATGGTACTTCAGGAATGGGTGGTGGATGCCTTTCATCAGGGTCTTCCTGGGAGTAAGTCTCAGACTTCTCCGATACTGAACTCAAGGTCTCTCCAGTCATAGTATCGTTGTACGATGATGGCGCGTACATCTCTATTGTAGCCGATTTTGATGCTTGTCCGGCTTGCTCTGTAGGGAAAGGAGAAGGTTTAATGAATTGAAGAACATTTTACGATAAAAGTTTTTTTGTGTTGAAACTGAATTAGATAATTTAAGTGATAATAAGGGGTCATAAATATTATAATACGGAATATAAAAAAATGGGCATTTAAATTTGACCAAATTTAACCCAAAAAAATTAAAACAACAACATCTACTACCGTACAATAATTTTAAATATTTCATTAAATCATTAATTTTATTATATTTTTCAATGTGCACCAATTAGTTACATTAATTGGTGCACATTTAATTAAAAAAGTCATGGTATATACTATTATGTTATTTATTTATTTTAATTTATTTGAGAAACCACAGTACAAGCACACAACAAATTTACCCAAATAAGTGTCCACCTCTAAACATGTATGAAAAGAGACAGTAGTCGTAAAGAATAAAATTACATTAATGTTAAAATAACAAAAAAGCAACTCAAAAATAATACCTTTAATGCGTCTAAGACGACGTTTCCAAACGAAGCAAGCAATCAAAGCTACATTGATCAGAACTAGTACAGCCCCAGTAATAGACACGTACACTATTATAGGCTTTGATGTGTCTGCGCTGTCTACATATTCAGTAGACACTGTACTCAGTTCACCTACTTCTGAAGAAGCTTTAGAAAAGAAACAAAAAATAAAAGAAAATTTAGCAAATTAAGAAAAAAATGTCGGTGATGAAAATTTTCAAAACGATGCTGTGATTGAAATTTTTGACTTATCAAGCTTATTTTTGTGTTTATTATATAAGAAAGTAGAAGAATAGTACACTAATGAAATAAAACTCGAGAAATCAAAAAATCAAAGACATCGATCGAAAATTTCATACAACTACTTAACTAACAAATATCTCATATTCAAACCTCGAATCCGTTTGTTTGTCCTTTTATGTAGACATAATCCAACCATCAGTACATTGAGTAAAATCAGAGCAGTGCCAATAATGGTTCCTACTATAATAAAAACTCCAGGAACATGGTATGAATATTCCTCTGAACTTTGGACTGATGATTGGACCAAATCTGGCAGCGTGAAAATTATCAATAAAATGAGTAATACTGCAATTAATGGCCACTGCTGGGCTCTGGTCCTCAGTAGTTGGATCAGGTATAATCCACCATGCTTGCAAATAAGGGACTTCATATGCAGGTTTCCTCACGATGTTGTTCTTCACCGTTTTAGCCAACAGTGTTGTGAAAAATTACACGTAAATATTTTTTGTACTAAGATTAAGAGGTACATTTCAGTCATTTTAAACATAAGACTTCCCACACGGAAGACACATTAGCGGACGAAAATTCGTGGCAAATTTTATACTGTTGAGAACCACCTTATCTACTAGCGGATACTCGCAACTTCGTCTGCGTTAAAAAGGGGTTCAGGCAGAACTGTTAGATTTTAATAAGACCTACAAACCCGTAGTACATCATTTTGTTCTATAATCAATAGGTTTCGCATCACACGGATTTTAGAAAGTTTTTGGGTATTTTCTCACACCGTAGCTGAATTCTAGTCCTTACTAAAGTTTTATTACGGATCTCTATTTTGTCCAAAATAAAATTTAGCCTATATTACTTGTAGATAATGAATTAAGAGTATCATTAATTTATAATAATATTATAAAAAGGAAATTTTTGATTGTTTGTTTGTCTCGTAAAGGCTCTAAAATTAATGGTCCGATTTCACAAATTCTTTCAGTTTCGGAAAGTTCATTTATCGAGGTTGGCTATAGGATATATTGTTTGACTTTTTGACGCAGACGAAGTAAGCCAGTTAGTGTTTTATAATATAACAGCAATATATCACGGACAAATTATGATACTCACTCAGTGTTGTAGCTTTAGTATCATCAGGCCGATACTTGCTTTGTCCTATCTTGTTGATAGCCATCACAGAGAATATGTAGTCTGTGTTCTTCTCTAAACCATGGATAGTAAACATAGTGGCGTTCTTTGGCGTAACATCTTCATATCTATACGAGTCGTCAAATACTTTTCTGTAACAAATATTTGAAAATTTAATAGGGTAGACATAGACATAGACATCGTTTATTTGTGATGAAAACTGGTTTACAATTACAAAAATGAGAAATAAAAAATCAAACATGGAATGAATAAGTTTTCATCACAAACCAGTCGGAACTCAGCTTAATGTTATATGTCACCCCCAACCGACATATAACGCTGGTTTTCAGTTTCGACTGGCAGTGACGTCACAAATGTTAGAAATAAAAAAATAAGAATTAAAAAAAAAACAACAATATGAAAAACAGAAAAAGAAATAAAAAAAAACACAAATATTAAATCACCACCAAGTAAAAGGGGTGACCGACCCAGTTAAGAGCGCAGGTAACAACTTCAAAATGGTAGCACATTTCAGGTTAACAGTGTTAGCACTTTTATAAATGAATACTTGAAATAAAATGGCGAAAAATTTATTCAAACAACATTGATCTATTTGCATTAAGTGACATTTATTTTTATATTTAAAGTTCTTTTTTATTTTGAGTAATTTTAAGTTTTTTACTAATAAGTTTTCTCAGTCCTGTGTCAAAACTTACCTGTATCGTATTCTGTACCAAGCAGTCATGCCTCCGTCGAAGCCAGGAACCCATTCCAATGTGACCGAACTATGGGTCACGTTAGACACTGATAATGATACTACTTGATCTGGAATATGTACCACGTATTAGTAAAGATCCTGGATATCATGTAGCAGTAGCTATAATACAAGTAAAACGACGAGTCTATCTTTAGTACAAGAGTTCCTATGACCTTCCGAATCCATCATTAGATCAGCGCCATTTTATCATATTATTGCATTGTCACGCGATATACATCTGCGTGCTAAATGTCAGCTCAATCAGAGACCTATGTCAAATTTAGTTTGCAAGATTCCACTTGTCTTCATAGCCAATAGTCTTCCTCCACAAATGGACTATACCAACACTGAAATAATTGGACTCATATTTCCTGAAGGGTTTTAGAATCCTTTTCCGACATGCAAGTTTCCTCACGATGTTTTCTTTCAGCGTTTTTAGCCAGTGCTGTTGTGATTTGCTCAAAAATGTTCAAATTAAGTTAAAAAGTTCCAAACTGGTTCGATCCCGCGACCTCCTGCACGGAAGGCAAGTCATCGACTCCCCCCAAGGCTAAAATATATTATATTAGCAACTAAAATGACACTACTCTTACCCGGTGCACTAGTCACATCCAATTTGACACTCGCAGTGCTAAACCCAAGCTCATTTCTGGCACCACACTCATAAGATCCATAATCAGATGTAGACACATCATTAACAAGTAAGATAGACTTATATGTAATTGTGTCTATTTTGTGGAATTCCGCGAAGTATTTAGTTGAAGTATTGACAGGTAATTTGGCTCCGTTTTTGGACCACGTGAAGCTTGGCGCTGGTACCGATTTGCATCTAAAAATATTTTAATTGGTAAAAAAGGGTGGTATAAAGAAATAAGTGTCAGAAGGAAATTTTGAACATCAAAATCGGTGCGACAGGAAAGAATGCCGAAGTCACGTAGCATGCGTCGTGCTATCTCGTATAAGTATTTCTGGATCGAACGTTAAATGTAGGAGTAGGAGATTTTAGTGCGGTTTATCTCCCAAATATCCCTCATGTAGGGACATCACTCACACTTTGCGTCCGAAACCCGCTTGATTCCAGAAACCAGCACGGGGTTATGAGCACGGCGCGACGCGTTACGCCCTCGGCACTCTTTCCCGTCGCGCCCACATGCGGGGTAGGTGATAGCCGGCAATTTCCACATAATTTGAGAGTTGGTTTATTTAGGCTTTATATACAGGCTTATATTCGAATAACATAGTATTTGACTCTATAACTTGACCTTCCAAACAACACTTGTACATTAACGAGCATTGATCTACCTGGTGGTAAGTGGTTACTGTCACTCATGAACCTACTACCTAGCACCACAAGGTCGTAACAACTAAATAACTTTTAATAAGCCTTACTTGAAGAAGGTCGTATTTTAACATCACACTAAATAAAAAAAAAACATTTAGATTTTACCACAAAATTCACATTAATAAATAACTTTCTATAACATCAATGAAGCTTTAAAAATTTGGACAAGAAACAAAAATATCGAAGGAAAATTCAATCTGAAGTTATCTGAAGTCTAGACTAAAAGTAATTGGTTTTCAGCAAAAAAACTAGCCAATATCTCGATTGAAATAGTAATCTGAGCTATTTATTTGTAAAAAAATGTCTAAAGACTTTTTACAAAGAAATTAATCTGGAAATTGGTTCAATCTTTTGATAATTAAAATATCTAAAATGTATTGGATTTTTTTTGTGACAGATTTGCGAGAGATTTCAATTTTATAAAAACTAATTAATTTTAAGAAAACTTTAAATACAAGGTTTTAATATCTAGCAGTAGAGTGCTAGCTAGCTATACAAGTAAAACGAGCCCAAACACGACGGGTCTATCTTGTTTAGCACAAGAGTTCCTATGACCACCGACTCCATCATCAGATCAGCGCCATTTTGTCATATTATAGCATTGTCACGCGATATACCTACAAAATGTCAGCTCAATCGGAAACCGGTAAGTT
Organism: Trilocha varians; assembly: GCA_030269945.2. NCBI lineage: Eukaryota > Metazoa > Arthropoda > Insecta > Lepidoptera > Bombycidae > Trilocha > Trilocha varians. Next base: position 730,096 of record AP028279.1, read on the forward strand.
TGTCAAATTTAACTCGCAAGATTCCATCCGGGCTTACATAGTTACATCCAGTGCAAGTTGATATAAATTTTAATAAAACTTACTTGCAAACAAGTCGTCCAACTTGGCCAACATTGGACGCAGACTTGGCCAACCTTGGAGCACTATCCATCTCTGGTTTGAACTTGACAATCAGCATGACATCCTGCTTGCTCGCTTGTCCAATACCGTTGTCGACCACACATTGAAAATTACCCAAATCCTCGCTTTTAGCTTTATGGATTACTAAATAGCTTGTAGAATTCTTGGCTTCAAAAGTTACTGAGTTTCGGTCTATTTTGTAACCTTTCCTTTGCCATTTGAAGTGGTCTGATGTTAGTGGGTTACCTATAGAGAAAATTGTTATTAGATGGTTTAAAATTCTAATAACACACGTAAAAAACAAATGACGGTGACGGCCGACCAACATGTAAACGGGGGTTTTGTATGCATTGACCGACATTGAAACTATGTGATACACCGTTTGACAGTTGGCCTACCAGTTGTCATTAGCGTGCATTGGAAGTTGGTCTATATGGAAACGCGGCATAAGGAATATATGCAATTTTGTTATGACTGATTTTCAACTAAACTAGCTTCTAAAATTTTAAGTGAAAAATTACTAGTAAGATCGTAAGAAAAAAGTTTTCAAACAAAAACATTACATCATTAACTTGGATATAATTCACTGTAGGTAGAATTTACCTTTTTTTTAAATAACTTACCAATTCCTGTACAAGATAATACTGCGTCTTCGTTCGGGTTTGCGATCACGTTTTGAGAGACAGATTTGATTGTAGCTGGATCTAAAGGGAAAAAATATAATTTACTTTACACTGCAGATTATGAAACAAATAATATTTTTAAACCTTAAAACAATTGATTGCTATAGGATAGCACTAAATCCTCTCAAGTAATGAGAAACATCCTCTTTCTAACAAACAAAAATCATCAAAATCGGCGAACAACCGTGAACAAACATAAAAACATTACGAGTTAATGAAGGAGTTTCATAATACCTAAAATACAAATATATTTCATTATCAATAGTTGTTTTTAAAAACAACCATTAAAATCACCTTATATAATAAAAAATATATCTAGTAATAAATTAGCAAATACTGTATTCGCTTCGAATTCAAATTGAATTGAAATTTGTAATAACATTGAATTTTCAAAATTAATTTCATCGAAAATTGAGATGTTTGAAAAGCTTTGTATGCAGATGTTCAAATTTGAAGTCATTCATGAAGAAAATTGATTGAACTGAATAAATATTGAACTATTGCTATTTCGGTTTGGTATCTTTGTTTAATAACCTAGCCACAGTCTCGCCAAATATTGACAATAATATTGTGAATACTGTGACAACAATTTTATTTACGACTTTAAGAAAACTTTTTAAATACAAGCTTTTAATATCCTGGATATCATGTAGCAGTAGAGTGCTAGCATAGACAAGTAAAACCCAAACACGACGGGTCTATCATGAGAACAAGAGTTCCGGATCCATCATCAGATCAGCGCCATTTTGTCATATTATTGCATTGTCACGCGATATACATCTGCGTGCAAAATGTCAGCTCAATCGGAAACCGGGAAGTTTGTCAAATTTAGCTTGCAAGGTTCCACCCGAACTTACATATAGTTACATTCAGTGCAAGTTACTATAAAGCTTGTAAAAATAGAGGAACATAGATGGGGGTGATTCGGGTATCTAAAGACCTCTCTGGACCTCCGTTTGAAATTATAAATGCGAAAGTAACTCTATCTGTTAAGCTTTCCCGCTTAAACCTCTCAAACGATTTTGATGAAATTTGGCACAAACAATCTTTACACCCTGAGAAAGAACATAGACTACCTCTTAATTACTGTATATTTTTCAGAGTAGAGGACTTACAGTGCACAGTAACAGTGATATTGGCCACGGCAGCTCCCTGAGAGTTGACAGCTTCACAAGTATAAACTCCGGCGTCATGGCGGCTCAACTTCGTCATATTCAGCATACTACCTTCGGAAATTATTCTGTCATCTGTTTGAGAAATAATAAAGGTAATTTTAGTGTTATAAAGATAGAATAACCACTCAACTGGGAACGTCACTATTCGCTAGATGGCGAAACTGGGGACTTCGTTCGGAATCAATACTGTGTTTGAACCTCTTTCTAAAAACATTTTATTCCAATAAATTTTAATTTCAATTTTTTATTAAACCTGAAAATTTTGTAAACCTTTATCATTAAATGACGTTGTATTGCATTTTCAGTGAAAATATATCATCTCCGTAAAATACGAGACTATTAAAAATCGTAAACAAAACAAGTTTTAGAACTGTGCTCAATTTTGGCTCTTGCCACAGACTTGGCAAAAGTAAACAAACCAATTTGGTTGCCGATCCCAATTGAGTGGTTAAGGTTTGTAAGTGGTTACCGTCGCTCATGGACCTATGCAATCACAGGGGATACTAAAAGAACGTGAAAGAACTAGTCATATTATTTTGTTTAGATTTATGTTTGAAATCTTTGTAAACATTGTTCGCTGGACAGATAAAGATATTTAAATGTGTGGCTCCTAAACTTAAGAGCTGCTGGAATCTTAATAACTTAAATGCAGCCTATTATAGTAAAATGTATTATCAAAACCGGTTCAAATATTACAACACTTGAAATGACAGTTGATCAAGATATACGTTATGCTGCCTGGGTTCCCGTCAGCTCTTACTGATTTTAACGGCTTTATCGTATACAGGGTGTAGTATTTGAACAGTATCTTGTTTCCGACGATAACTCGAAAAGTACTTATTGGATCTTGATGAAATTGAAACGTGAGTATGCTAGATGTATTGGCTATCAGAAAATAGTGTCATCAAAACCGGTTAAAATATTGAAACACCCGGAATTCCTATCAAATTACCTACACCTATATGTCATGTATGAATGTGTGTGTTTGTGTATATGACAGTGTATGACACTCACTGACGCTACTGTATGATGTATGATGAAATTAAACCATAACGGAAGTAATGGCGATCAGATAAAACTGTCATTAAAACCGGTTCAAATATGAAACCTTTTAAAATTGTCCTCAAACTACCTACACCTACTTAGTTTTAACAATGTGTATTTGTTTGTGTGTATGACCGTGTGTGTTTGCAAGTGTGTCTGTTTGTGTGTATGACAGTGTATGACACTCACTGCCGCTGCTGTACGAGGACTGTGTGACAGGCAGCCCGTCCTTGGTCCAGGTGTAGGTGATGCTGGATGGGTTCCCGTCAGCTCTCACTGATATTATAAGCGGCTCGTTTTCGACGCCGACTGTGTCGTATGACGTGGCTTCATCGAATATTGGTGCATCTGTAATATGATGGGAGGTTAGTTTTGTCTATACTAATAGTATAAAGAAAAAAGGTTAGATTGTTTGTTTGTCTCGAATAGGCTCCGAAACTACTGCTCCGATTTCAAAAATTCTTTCATTTTTGGAAAGATCATTTATCGAGGAAGGCTATAGGATATTTCACTTTATGACGCAGACGAAGTTGCGCAAGTCAGTTAGTCGGGTATTTGCCTACCTCTCACTCCCACCACTGTAACTCCTGTGTAGCCAGGATCCACAGCGGCGACCATCGTAATGACTCTGAGCAGTGAAGCCCAGGAACCCGAGAGAAAGCTAACTTGTCTTGGGCCCCGCAACGAATTTAATCAGAAGATAATAGAAGGAGTAGGAAAACATGAGTTTCGACTTCCCTTCTCGCAAAGCGGGAGACAATAAAATAAGATTGAAAAAGCATTACGCCAGAATTGAGAAAAGCACCACGGACATTGATTTTATTAAATTGATTGGACCTATGTGGTGAGCTGTTGTACTATTTTGGATGCCAATATGCCAACCAGTCCAAGTCACTTAGTCGTGAAATAAAATAAAGGAAGAGATATGAAGGTCGTAATGGGGTAGTGGTTAAAGCGCTTGCCTTCCGTACAGGAAGTAATTTTACACCGGCTTGTGCTTCTAAATCTCAACGTTGACTAAAAACGGTGAAGGAAAACATTGTGAGGAAACCTGTGTAGAGGTTCGAAGATATGTGAAGTCCTTAATCCGTTTTGAGCAAGCGTGGTGGACTATGCTTAACTCCTCTTCGGAGTAGACCGGAGCCCAGCAGTGGGTAGTAATGGGTTGTTACAGTACAGTGCCCTATTGCGATTAACACAAGTCCATATCAGCAATCAATGAAGACATTTTTAAACGTTATTAGGAACAATTAAAATCTACTCACATAACACCTTCAATGCCAATGCATCATGAACGCTCCTCTGCAGAACCTCGTTGGTAGCCTGACAGGTGTACACGGCGCCGTTCATCTCCTTGGTGATGCTGAGCTTCAGTTCGATAGTGGATACCGTTCCACCATGAAGACCCTTCTTCAGTTGCATGGGGGCACCTTTAAAATACATATTTTGGAATACGGGACATAGAAGTCTTATTTTACGAAAATTAAAACAAAGAAGTTCTGCCCCATTTCAGACATACTAGCTTTCTTTTTGAAGGCAGAATGTCGTAATGCGTCGTGCTGTATAACGTCATACGAGGTTCAAACCTCAGTCGGGGTTTGGACGCCGATGTGCAATGCAACTGCCACATAATATATTATCGTGGTAACCACGGAACCATCTTACTATTTATTTTAGCCTAAGAAATGATAATTGATATTATAGAATACAATTACAATCTTCATAAAACCACAAGTTATTTTCCAAAAAGCATTAACAAAATCGGTTCAAACTATTATCATCACATAAGCATTTCTTTTTAAAGTATTATGAACATACTTTGCACAGGTATCCCATCCCTCCACCAGGAGAGGGTGGCGGGAGGGTTGCTGGACGCGGAGTCGCAGATCAGGGCGGCTTCTATACCAGGCTTCAGGATGTCAGGCTCGGCTCTGACCTTCACTGCTTCTGGAGCGACTGTGGAGGAAGATTATTTTGAGAAAACTTTTAAATACAAGCTTTTAAGATATTGAATATCTTGTAAAAAAATAGGACCTCACAACAACCATCACCTTATTTGTAATGAAATAAAAAAAAAAACGTTATTCATTTTCCAAGAACAGCACAAAAACTACCAGTCCGAGATATACGAGATAATCTCCAAAGTATTTGCTTTCTAACCAAAAAATAATCATCGAAATCGGTTCATACACAGGACAAGCAATCGTATTTTTGGGAAGAGTGTCAAAAATCACACTCAGCTCTGAAATGTTATTACTTACAATGCACGTTAAGAGTAACAGTCTCAAAGAGCGGTATCTCCGTGGCGCTGTTGGTCGCTTCGCATCGGTACTGAGCCTGGTTGTCAGTCACGTTCGTCAGGATGGAGATCTCGGCTGATACCGCTTTGTCCGTCGTTTTCGTTGTTGAATGTATCTGGTAGAATAAAGTTGTGATGTAGCAAAGAGTTGCAGGTTTTTAAAGATTGACCCTGACATTGCAGAGGTCCATGAGCGACTGTAACCACTTACGATCAGGTGGCTTATTAGCTCGTTTGCCTACATGGCAAAATTAAAAGTTAAGCGAAATCTTTGACAATAATTGGGCTGTAGAGGAGATCTGACAGAGCCGAAGTAAAGGCCTGTATAAATGAGCTACATATGATTTTAAATTTTATGACCTTTGGTAATATAATTTAAGAGGGTGTTTCAATTATTTGGCGGGAGACCAGTTCGCCGTTCCTTTCTACGAAATGTTATGTAGAAATGCAGCTAACTTGAACACATTTTTTACAATTTAGTGTAAAGCCTAGAATTTTTTGTTTAAGAACATTCTTATTCACATTTGGGAATGTCTAAAAATTTACATGCAATTTCATCTGAGTATACTTGATCAAAAGTTTGCAATGTTACTCTTACCTTTTTGTCATTCTTAAACCACGTGAGGGTGGCCAAAGGGTTTCCTCCAGACGAAATGCAGGCCAGCTTCTGAACCGTACCAGCAGCCAGGGTGGTACCGGGAACATACCCTGTTATCATGGGAGCTGATGGAGGATCTGTTAACAAAAAACAGTTAAAAAATAATTGTACTATCGGATATTTTGTAACTCTCCAGGGGAAGTACTGGAATTATTCATTTTAGTGAATTTTATTCAAAGAAATTGCTTTATTTTTGAAAAGAAACACAACTTCATTCATAGATTTAAAAAAAAATATATTCGAAATCACACCCTGTACTTTTATAATGCATTAATCGATAGAGTGACGTAGACACTTTAGGTTAGTTTTAGGACCACGGAACCCCAAAAATACAATACTTCATTATCAGTCAAAATTTCTGCAGCTGGGGTATGTGTGTAGAACCGCACACAAACCGAGCACGCGGTGATGCATGGCACGACGCGTTACACTGATTTTTGTGCTCAAAAAACGGTGATATCAACAAAGCGTCATAAAATGAAACGAAACAACGTTTTTTAATGTAAAAACAGGCTTTTTCAACCATTGTATGTGGCGATAAAAGTCGACCTCCGCAGAGCTTTACAAAACTTTTTTTGTTTTTCATGTAAAGTGTATTGTTACGTTTTATGAAGTTAAATGTGTTTTTTGTTACACGATATAAACGAATTAATACCTGTAATATTACTGTCATGGATTATTACAAATAATTTATTTTAAAGAAAACTTTTTAAATACAAGCTTTTAAGATCCTGGATATCAAGTAGTGCTAGTTAATACAAAAACGAGCCTAAACACGACAGATCTATCTTGATTAGCACAAGAGTTCCTGTGACCACCTTCCGATCATCATCAGATCAGCTCCATTTTGTCATATTATTGCATTGTCACGCGATATACATCTGCGTGCAATAGCTCAATCGGAAACTGGGACGTTTGTCAAATTTATCTCGCAAGATTCCACCCGAACTTACATAGATATAAGATACATAGTTACATCCAATGCAAGTTAATATAAAGCTTGTAAAATCGTATACCTCCATGGAAATAGGTTATAATATCAAAAACCGCAAGTCAGCGCCCGTCTTCGTTATTTCGTCAGCTGTTTCCGCCATGTTTGTTCGGCAGTGATTTGTCCAATAAATACAGCTTAGGATATCAGCTATCTATCCAGCCTTATTCGCGGCACGTTCTCTTTCATGGTGGGCCATTAAAATAGCGAGTGGACGAGAGGTAGCGACTAGCGGAGCGAGTATTGAAAATTTTGGGAATGGTTGTGGTGGCTTTTCATTTTTATAGATATTTTATTTTCTATTTTAGTTTTTTATTTGTTTAATGTTATTCGAAGTATAATATTAGATTATTGACATACTAGATGGGTAGATAGATTTGTCTGCTCTTAAATAACATTATTCTATTTTTATTAAGATAAACGAAACTACGGCCTGGTAAGTAGCTACCGTTGACATTTTTCGTGTTTTTTGACATTTAATTTTATATTGTTTTGCTTATATTTGCTTTTACTATGAGTCTTAATTGCAATTTAGTATCATAAATTTAGTATACATTGTGTTTATATTAATTTTCCATAAAGCCAAATAGTATAATTAATTAAGATTATCTATATTTATAAATTTTAATCCTGTTCAAAATTATGCTGTTTCTTTCTAAAAAAAACTTGAGAGGTGTCAAGGGACACCCGGGTATAACGAAGTTTCTTTCGATTAATTAGTGAGGGAATAGTAATAAAATTTTATTTTTAAATAAAATATTTTGATCACAGCGCCATCTAGCATTAATCATATAAAACAAAATAAGGAATTGTTTTAAAAGATTTTAATTACAGCGCCATCTAGCGATAATTATCTAAAACAGAAAAGTGTCGTGACAACTTTTTCATAAGAATTTCCGTCTAGCCCCCTTTCGATAACGCGCGATAAGGAACTTCGTTCCAATTATTTCTACTTTTAATATTTATTTCTAATATAAAGTTTATAAATGAATAAATAACCGCTGTTTTCATGGCCACATCATATACAATCAGCATTCAAAGGACAGTAGCGAATCGACATATGTGTGTAATTCACAGGACCCACACACGCCTGCTTATATCTCACTTGATACAAAATGTATGACATTATTTACTAGCTTGAGACCCTTTTGATGATAAGTATTTGTAAGAATTAGTAAGTGTGGGCTTTCAGTGGTATTAGGCCAAAGGGAGATCTCCTTGCGGGCGAGGTAGTGTATGGTGGACAGGCCGAAGCCCACTGTAGTAGATTTCAGATGTCGTATATATGCGAAGATTTCTGTAAATGTCGTAACCGCGAGTCAGGATCTCGCGCGCTATTATTGGTCGCCACAGTAACCAATGTTTTGTAATTAACTGAGGCTGACGTTTTATTGTAGACTAGCGGGCCCGCGCAATTTCGTCTGCGTCACTTTCAATTATAAGCCTATGTTCTTTCTCAAGGTTTGCCTGTGCCAAATTTCATTAAAATCGGTTTTGCGGTTTAAGCGAGAAAGCGTAACGGACAGACAGACTGAGTTACTTTTGCATCTTGTAGATAATAGGGCACTTGATCGTATCATATCCTTCACACAATCAGACCATATTTTCTTCGGCCTTCCTCTTTTACATCTACTTCTAGATTCATCTTACGTCTTGTAATATAACTCAAAAAAGTAGAGAAAGAGAGTCATGAAAATGGATGATTCTCACGCCCTTAACCTTTTGGAACGAAGTTCCTTGTCGCGCGTTACCGAAAGGGGGCTAGACGGAAAAAAATCTTACGAAAAGTTGTCACGACACTTTTTTGTTTTAGATGATTATCGCTAGATGGCGCTGTGATCAAAATCTTTTAAAACACGTTCTTTACCGCGCGTTACGTTAGGAAAATAAATTATCTTTAATCGAAAGGAACTTCGTTCTATTCGGGTGTCCCATGACACCTCTCAAGTTTTTTAATTATTGAATAGACAGACACAAAGTTCTTACATACAAAATTATTTCCAGATCTTGAAAAGTCCTACTACGACCATCAACCTTTAATATAAAAATAATTCATTATTTTTCTTATCTGTCAATCTGCTATGCAATTGTATTTCAAATATTTACTACATCTAAAAACAAAACCACAAGTGGTGCTTCATTAAGGCACTCCAAATGACACCAGCGCGAGGGTTGTCACCAATTAATTCAAGCTGCGTTGCCCTCATTACATTAACGAGGGGAACGTGACCGTGCGAGACAACCCTACTCGCTGGTCCGAGGAAAAATAACGTAATACATACTTTATTAAGTTGGAGATCACTTGAGATGTTTCACTTTTGACCAAAGGTGATAAAACGACGTTAAGGGGGTTTTTATGTGGACCGATTTTGATGACTGTTTTATATGAAGTGTTTTTTTTTTTTTTTTCTGTTTGAAGAAATCACCGGATCCCCGCGGGGTATGTGGGAACCGCACTAAAACTTCCAACCGCTCACACTCAGCGTCCGAACCCCGGCTGAGGCCAGCATGGGGTTTGGAGGGACGGCACAACGCGTTACGCGCTCGGTACTCTTTTCCGTCGCTCCGCCCCTTATATGAAGTGTTAAAATGTATGTTTTGTTATGAAGCAGACACTTGGACGTCTTATATCAATTTGATGAAGATCTGACTGGTAGTTTTTGTGCTTTGCTTGAGAAATGGAAGTCGGTCGTTTGCATTGAATGTAATAAAAATATTATTTTTGTTACCTCATAAAGATGGACCCATTTCGATGATTTTTGTTTCAAGTGAAAGGTGACAGTCGTCGTGAGATACAATCTATTTTTTTTAAGATTGATATATAGTTATTCAGACACTCGCGGTTTTCTATAATACTTTCATGCATTTTCAACAGGTTCTTACCACGATATTTTCTGAATTGAGTTGTCTCGATATTTCGTTGTTGTTGCAAACGTCATGATCACGAGAAGACTGGATACTGCGGGTCGATTTAAGAGCAAACAAATCTGTCTACCCTCTTTCTTGTTCGCTTTTGGGTGGTATCACTGGAACTCGAACTCACGTCACGACATACCACACTCACTGTATCTACAAGACTCTCTGAGCATGAACCCTTAGTGACTGTTGTGTTTAGCACTGGATTTCACATACTCGATAATTAAATATCGTGGTAAGAACCCGTTGAAAATGCATGAAAGTATTGATATAATTATAGTGTTTAAAAATGGATTGTTATTACGGACAAAATTTCGCGATTCGCTATTCTTGTATTACGATGCTACATTCTTTTATGTTACTTTAAATTTCTCTTCTATTAAGACTAATAAATTCTAAAAGAGTCTGCAACTAAAAGATAGAAAAGAAAAGTTTTATCTTTAATAAGCCGTTTTCCAAACAAACAGGGAAAAGAAAAAAGATAACATTATTATCATTTTGGTGTCCGCGAGAATTTTTATTCAAAAAGACGTTTCTTAGATTTTCGCTGCGTCACTCGAGATGCGAGATAAAGCTGTACGCAATAATGAGCGATTAGCGTTTTAATACGCAATGCGATGAACTGAAAGCAAGCAAACAAGTCGACGGGTTCTACGTGAACGTGTAAAACCAACAAAAAGAACGTAGTAAATAAAAAGTTTTAGAAGAAAAAGTTTTCAGTAAGAAATACAGTCATAAGACTACTATATCATTAGTCAATAAGGCATAAAATATCATCAAATCGTCTTGTTTAATAATATTTTAATTTCATCGCTAAAAATAACTGTGACCAATCAAATTCAACACAGCGCCCCATTCTATTTAATTTAATTTCATTAAACGCTTCCTCTCGTCACCATGCCTACTGCCTTAACAATGATTAACGAGCTCAAGATAACGATTTTATGTAACTCAAAGCGAGAATACAGATCAAGGCATATGCTAAAGAATCTTCACAAATTTTATAAGACTTCGAAGGTTCTAGAAAAGTGAATAGGTCTTTATCTAAATGGCTCACCGTCTGAAGATAAACTGCTATATACAGGGTGTATGAAGACTACTCCCGAAAACGAAGGCTGGGTTAGTACTAGTGATATTTGGGATGTTAAGCTTATTGCAACGGGGGTGACGGGGCGATACGTGAGCGACAATCGCGAACGCGTCCTGTCACCCCTACCAGCCTCGTGCCGGGTTTGTCCCGGCCGGGGATCGGACGTCGAGCGTGAGCGGCGGGAGGTTTTAGTGCGGTTCAAACCCCACATACCCCACTCGCGGGGCGAGTGGAAGTCCAGCGATATCCTCCCGTCCAAAAAAAAAGGTATCACTAGTAGGTACTACCAGCAGTCTTCGTTTTCAGGAGTGCTCTGGTTACATGTAGCTGATCGTCGCAACTTTGTCTGCGTCAAAAAGGGGTTTAGGCAGCACTGCTAGATAAGACCTACAAACCCGTAGTACATAATTTTGTTATATACTCAATAGTTTGATGTAAGAACGTTTTTGGGTATTTTCATACCTTCGCTTACATTCATCATCATCATCATCATCATCATCATCAGCCTATAGACGTCCACTGCTGGACATAGGCCTCCCCCAAACCTCGCCACATCGACCGGTCCTGCGCCGTCTGCATCCAGTGACCTCCCGCGATCTTGACCAGATCGTCTGTCCATCTCGTGGGGGGTCTACCAACGTTGCGCTTACCGGTTCGTGGCCGCCACTCTAGAACTTTTACTTTTCGCTTACATTATTGAAGTTTTATTACGAATCTCTATTTTTTCCCAAAATCTAGGCTATGTTGATAATGTAGCTTTCAAATGGTGAAATAAATTTAAAATACGGTCCAGGAGTTTTTGAGCCTATTCATTACAACCAAACAAAGCTTTCCTCTTTGTAATATTAAGTATACTATTTTTATATTCAAAATATTAATTTTATAACCAGACGAGATAACAGCCCACCTGATCTGGTTACTAACATTATGCCTCTGCAATGTCAGAGGGCACGAGGGCACTGCCATCTAAGAAGTCGTGGTGGCGAAGTGGTTGAAGCGCTCGCCTTCCGTACGGCAGGTCGCGGGTTCATAACCAGCTTGTACCTATAAATCTTAATGTGAAAAAGATTTATGTGAAATTTTTCACAACACTACTGGCTAAAACGATGAAGGTAAACATCGTGAGGAAACCTGCATGTCGGATTCTAAAAATCGTTCGAAGATATGTGAAGACCCCAATCCGCATTGGACAAGCGTGGTGGACTATGCCTAACCCCTCTTCAGAGAAGACCTGAGCCCATCAGTGGGCAGTAATGGGTTGTTACAGTACACCAACCTTTCTTAACGTTCAAATTGAGATACTTTTGATGTCAATGAAATATTTTTTATCGGTTTAAGTTCATAAAGTTTGACCCGAACCGTGAGGTTATTTGAGGCATCGCTAACTGGATGTGTGCCGAGGAAAACGTGACTTGAAAATATATTACATGTAACATGTTAGGGGTAACACACATTCGTACGTTAATTTTCAACTTTGGGGGCGGCGCGACGGGAAAGAGTGTCGTGGGTGTAACGCGTCGCGCCGTCCCTCATAACCCTGTGCTGGGTTCTGGCCTCAGCCGGGGTTCGGACGCTGAGTGTGAGCGGTTGGAGGTTTTAGTGCTGTTCAACTCCCACATACTGCCCGCCCCGTGAGCGGGGATCCGGTGATTTCCTACAAATAAAAAATAAAAAAAAAATTCAACCTTTGCTGTAAAAAGTAAAACTTTTGTGTAACTAATAACTCTGTTACATATTACTTTATTTTCCTACCTAATTGTCTTGTTGCAAGCTTTATATTAACTTGCACTGGAACTATGTAAGTTCGGGTGGAATCTTGCAAGCCAAATTTGACAAACTTTCCGATTGAGCTGACATTTTGCACGCAGATGTATATCGCGTAACAATTTGTAATAAAATGACAAAATGACGCTGATCTGATGATAGATTCGGAAGGTTGTCATAGGAACTCCTGTACTAACCAAGATAGACTCATCGTGTCTTTTCTTGACCAGCAATCTACTTACTCTACATGAAATCCAGGATCTTAAAATAACCATAAAAATTGGTTCATCCACAAAAAAAAAAATAACAATGGTTTTTAATTTTGAAAGTTATCTCATACAGGGTGTAAACAACCAGTGATGATAAGCCAGGAAATCGTTCCATACAGACGATTTTGGAACGAAGTTCCTTATCGCGCGTTATTGAAAGGGGGCCAGACGGAAATTCTTATGAAAAAGTTGTCTTTTTTTGCTTTAGATGATTATCGCTAGATGGCGCTGTAATTAAAATCTTTTAAATCAATTCCTTATTTTGTTTTATATGATTAATGCTAGATGGCGCTGTGATCAAAATATTTTATAAAACAATTCCTTATTTTGTTTTATATAATTAATGCTAGATGGCGCTGTGATCAAAATATTTTATAAAACAATTCGTTATTTTGTTTTATATGATTAATGCTAGATGGCGCTGTGGTCAAAATATTTTATAAAACAATTAATTATTTTGTTTTATATGATTAATGCTAGATGGCGCTGTGATATTTTTTTTTTTCACAATTACAATTCCCTCACTAATTAATCGAAAGGAACTTCGTTCCATCCGGGTGTCCCTAGACACCTCTCAAGTTTTTTTTTTGCATAAAGCTTAACATCCCAAGTATTACTAGTACTAACCCAGCTTTCATTTTCATGGTCTTCATACACCTTGTATGTTTTTACCATTTTAACTAAAATTCAAATGCGTTTTCATTGCGTTTTACGACTGCTGAATGTGTGCCGACCTTAACACATTACCATCGATGCTGCGATATACTTTCCGCAGAATAATGACATTAACTTCAAAATGGCGGCTTCTGAATATAGAACCATTTTTGGTATAAGTCGAGGTTTCAAAGAATTATCATTTTTGCGGAGTAATTTGGCCTTTAAGAGAGTTTGATTATTATATTAAGTAGAAATGAGCTTTTGTTAAGTCAAAAGCTTCATTCAAAGCTTCAGCAAACTCAAGCTCAAGGTCATTGAAATTGTAATAAAATTAAATAAAATAGATGACATAAAAAGAGATGATGGATTCGGAAGGTGGTTATAGGAACTCTTATGTTAAACAAGATAGACCCGTCGTGTTTAGGCTCGTTTTACTTGTCTTAGCTAGCACTCTTCTGTTAAATTATATCCAGGAACTTAAAAGCTTGTATTTAACAAGTTTTATTTAAAATAAATTATTGTCTTCACATTCATTTCATAGTTGATGTGGACAAGGACACACATACATTTTGAATGTCAAAATAAAAATAAAAAAGTTCTACCACCAGTTCGCTAAAATTACGCCTCCATCCTGAGAAGAATCGGCGCAAGAAACTCAGCGGGTATGTCTTTAATTTTATTATGATTTTTTAATATTGTTTTTATAGACAATCCATAATAATATACTCACACAATACATTAATGGTGTGTGTAGCTATAACATTTTCCGTCAGCTGAGCATTGATCCCATGACAGACCACCACAATAGATCTTCTATTAGCCTCCACGATCACTGTTATGTTCGAAGTAGTGATCCAGCCACCTGAAAAAGAACAATTATTAATGCATAGTTTATGCTACACCCTGCCCAGGTAGGACACGGTTCGTAAACGGTGTAATATAAACGGTTTTAAACAAAATTGGTATTCTTGTTGACTTTCTGTTTAAGAGATATAATATAATCTATGATCTTCCTCGAGTTAAACTTGATCTGCACTCATTAAATTCGCCAAAGCACTTTATGTGTTACTTCTAACCATATTTTCGTTTTTATTATATCCCATCTTTTTCATAGGCTGGTCCTTAAAACATGACGGTAACCACTTACAATCAGGTGGACCTTTAGCCTGCCTACAAGACAATAAAAATGGTCAAAATCAACCTCATCCGCACTCATAAACTCCACTAAAACCACTAACGCACTCAACGTGTTAAGCCAACTAGTTTGACTGCACTAGATGCGCATTCCACCATTATTCCTGTTTAACACGTCCGCTGCGGTATCAGTTACCTGTTAAAGCGTTTCAATTAGACTGTGACGCTATTATTTTGTTTTGCAAAAATAGTATTAAACTTTGAAAATTCATTTAGTTTAAAACAATACGTCAATTTTTGCAGGAAGAAATAGAAGTGCCATCAACTCAAGGAGACTCAATTCGTCTGTGTTTTTTTGTGTAGTTTAGATGGACCGATTTGAATGATTCTGTTGTCAGATGAAAGATAATGGTCGTCGTGGGTTAATTTTTTTTTTAAATCGAACACGTACTTTTTTATCTGTGTTTAAAATGTATCAATTTAACGGACATGATTTTACTATTTGCTGTATTTCTTTTCGATATAAACCAATTTCGATGAGTCTTTTTTTGTTTGTTAGAAAATATACATTGTTTTTTTTTGTTAGGCGTTTTCATTTTTGTAATAATAATATTTTAGCACTCAACTGGGAAGTTACCATAATTGTTTTTTTTTCTTCTTACCTTCAGGAGAAATGACTGTCCTATTGCTGGCTTCCTTATGATGTTTCCCTATCACCAGCCACTTGATTTCAGCAGCAGGATTTGAAGGTGCTGTGCTGCAGGTGAGAGGAACTGGATCCCCGACCCTGGCTTCTGAAGGTCCGGATATGGTGACGTGGGCTGGTGCAACTGAAAAAGGAAGTATTGTTAGATTTTGAAATTCTCATGATGACTGTTGCGATCAATAGCGCGCGAGATCCTAAATCGCGGTATTGATATTTGCAACGTTCAGCGCATATATACGACATCGGAGATCTCCCTTTGGCCACTAAGTCCATCCATACCCACAATGACCATCAGTGTGGCTTTAAATTCTTTATTTTAATTACCAACTAAACAGGTTCATACAACGATAGTTATTAAATGAGCGATCCCGATATTTCGCTGTTGCAAGCGTCATGATCACGGGAAGACTGAGTACTGCGAGTAGATTACTTAAGAGCAGACGAATCTTATACCTCTTGCCGGCCGGCTTGTACCTCTAAATCTAAATATGAAAAAGATTTATGTGCAATTTTTCACAACACCACTGGCTAAAAACGGTGAAGGAAAACATCGTGAGGAAACCTGTATGTCGGAAAAGGATTCTAAAAATCCTTTGAAGATATGTAAAGTCCCCAATCCGCACTGGGCAAGCGTGCCTAATCCCTCTTCTGAGGAGACCTGAGCCCAAAAGTGGGCAGTAATGGATTGTTACAGGTACAGGTACAGACAAATCTAGTAAGTTAGTGATGTAGATAACCGCGAGTGTTTAAAGAAAATTAAATGTACTTTCTTTGTTAATTGTCAATAATCATCATCATCAGTCTATAGACATCCACTACTAGACATAGGCCTCCCCCAAATCTTGCCACAGCCGGTCCTGCGCTATCAGCATCCAGTGACCTCCCGCGATCCTGACCAGGTCGTCAGTCCATCTTGTAAGAGGTCTGTCCACGCTTTTACTACATTATAATCGGTTTTAACTACGCCAAAACGATTTTTTTCTATATTAAGGCCGTATGAGAATGAAACATTACTAATGTACGAATGTAACTTTTTCAAAGATACATAAACACACACAGATAATTCAATAACAACATAATCAAAACACGAAGAAATTAAACTCGTTTTCAAAACAAATAATTAAGGAAACCCATTATTTTGGTCCTTCATTTGTTTGGCAACTCGTCAAGGCAACTGCGATTGAAACCTTCATCTCGACGGAAGATATTATTATCATCAAATTAATCAGTAATTTATGTGGTTTCGATTTTTGAAATGAAAAACTTTAATTACTTTTTTTTTTGTTGAATACAACATAAATGCTGTGTTCATTCTTGTTGATGTCAAAACTTAAAAACTACCACCGGTTCGGACAAAAAAAAAACAAAATAATTTATGTGAAATTTAAATTACACGAACGAGGTCAAAAACCCGAGATAGACGTAAAACAACAGTGATTGAGAATAACAAACGATATATGATATTTTCTTAATAAACCCCATTCTACGTGTTCTTGAAAACCAATTAACTCCCCCCATTTAGCGTAAGTAAATATTAAACATGTTATTAACTTAATAAAACAGTCCAAACTCATATCCATTTCGAAATTACAAAACTTCACGTTGATCCGATATTATTATCCTTATCTTAATTGTAATAGGTATCATTATCGCGTGCAAGTTAATTAACATTAAACTTTTACAATTAGGTATATGGATGTACTTGGGATTACGTGGATTTGAAATTGAATTACATATTATCTTAAAGCCTGAAGAGAGTTTAAAAGTGGGTAAAATTCAATGAGCGATGGTGACCACTTATGATCAGGTGGGCCGTTAGCTCGTCGGCCTGCGTGGCAATAAAAAAAAACAGAATTATCGAAATCGGTTCATGCTAAAAAGTAATATACACAGTAAATCGTAAACTTGTCTATTTTAAAACAACAATTTCAAGCTCCAAAAATATTCGTTTGATCTTAAAAATAATCCTCCAAATCTTTAGATATAAGTAAAAATATCAACAAAAATGATGATTTTGAAATCTAAAAATGTTTTGATATTCTCTAAGTACTCGATACAGCTCTACTAGGGATTATTTTGTAGTAAAGGTTGTCTGAAGGTCACTTCGAAGAAACAATCGTCCTTGAGGGATAATATTATATGTAGCTGAATAAGTACCTTTAAATCCTACTGACTAAATGAGTATTTAAAACAAGCTTTATATTAACTTGCACTGGATGTAACTATGTAAGTTCGAGTGGAATATTGCGAGTCAAATTTGACAAACTTCCCGGTTTCCGATTGAGCTGACATTCCTGTACAACAACTCCTGTACTAAACAAGATAGACCCGTCGTGTTTGGGCACGTTTTACTAGCACTTTACTGCTACGTCTTCTTAGGATCTTAAAAGCTTGTATTATACGTCTAAAATAACTGTCGAAATCGGTTCAGCAGATAGGTCACTTTCAAACCTCAAATACACGTCTCATCTATTCTTGTATTTTCTTCAACACGTGTGGCATATATTCGTCACATAGATATGAAGTAATATTTATTATTTACAAGGCCCGGAGGCTGTTGACTATGGAAGGATTAGACACATCGCTTGAACGGTCAAAGCTTTGCCAAACTTATATTTTAGTGATATACTTGTACCTGTTCGGTCCTTGTTCGCCCACTGTTGGGCTCAGGTCTCCTCAAAAGAGGGATTAGGCATAGTCCACCACGCTTGCCCAGTGCGGATTGGGGACTTCACATATCTTCAAAGGATTTTTAGAATCCTTTTCCGACATGCAGGTTTCCTCACGATGTTTTCCTTCACCGTTTTTAGCCAGTGGTGTTGTGAAAAATTACACTGTTTGTATCGTTGACGAACCCAGGCTCACAAAGCAGTCAGGTCTATAAGAAAAGGCCCTACTCTGTCAAAGCAAAATGACCCTTATTCCAATACTTACAAAGCACAGTCAAGTCTATCTCTGCCTTGAGTGTGTTGCTGATCATGACGTTTTTCGCTTCGCAGGTATACCGAGCCTTGTTGTCTGAAGCATCAGCAGTAAACGAGAGGACGTTTTCTGACATCCTTCCACTGGTCCTGAAACAATCATTTATTTTAAAGAAAACTTTTAACAAGAACTTTTAAGAACAGTTAATTAAGAATATTTTTTGTTAACAAACATATTGTCTTAAACAAAAGGAACAAGGTAATAATCGTGATTCAAGATTTTAAGTACCAAACCGGACCATATAAGAAAAATCTGTGAATGTAGCATTATTAAACATCTATACATATGCTTTGTGCGCGATAAACTCGAAAACTGCTGCACCGATGTACTTGAAATTTGGCAAGAATATTGCTTAGAAGTCGGGTCAACACATAGGCTATATATTATAGTGCTATCATGTCCGAGGAACGGGATATAAAAATAATAAATTTCATTAAACATTTTTAGAGCAACGACATCTATCGGCATTCAAGTCAAATTACATGTGGTTTTTATTAGTACGAGAGCTAGCAACGTCGGGAAAACAAACGCGCTAATCTCAGGAACTACTGAACCGATTTCAAAAATTCTTTCACTGTTGGAAAGTCCATTTATCAAGGAAGGTTATTTTATTTTTGGAAGGCTATTTTATTTTGAAAAAAATTAGGGATCCGTATGGAAATATCGAATTTGTAACACAAGGTATATAATAGAAAATCTATTTATGCGTACGCTGCAAAAACTATTGAGAATAGAAAAATATGATGTACTACGGGTTTTTAGGTCATAAGAAGATCTAAAAAAAAGTCCGCGAGAGCATATATCTAACTATCATAGTTTAGTCACAATAACTGCTATAAAAGCGGTTCACGAAAAAATAATAATCGTCCGAAGATAAAAATCGTTAAAATAGTATCGTTATATTAATCCTTATCCAAATTAAGTATTATGTTATCAAGATTATTAATGTAGAAGTAAATTACTTTTTGTTTTATTCCAATCGGACTTTTCTTTGAGAAGTTATGACGGTATAAAACGCAAAAAAATATACCCAAAGCGATCCGCGCAAATAACAACATTGCGAGTAGGTACTGTTTGAACCCCTTTGTGACGCAGACGAAGTTGCGGGAGTCATCTAGTCAAAAATAAAATGATGTTTCCTTTCAGCTATCTCTAATATTTAAGGTACTTCCCGTTCATGTTGCATAGTTTTGGGACACCCTGTATATTGTATTGTACCATTTTTGCCACAAATAAAGGATGTCTATGTCTATATTTGTGTGCCCGCGCAACTTCGTCTGTAGCACATCTATCTAAAATTCTCGTGTCACAGTTTTCGTTGCCATACTCCTCCGAAATGGCTTGACCGACTTTGATGAATTATTTTGTGCTTATCCGGTATCTATGAGAATCGGCCAACATCTATTTTTCATCCCCCTAAATGTTAGGGGTAGTCCACCCCTACTTTTTTACGAAGTTGCACGGGGCAGCTAGTGAGACATAAAAAAATGTATCTGTAACCGGAAAATACAAAGAAATGTTACGTGTTAAGTTCCGTTAAGTTTCTATGGAACTTAAAAAGGACGATAACAAGTGGCAGTTAATTTGTGTTATTTAACCCCTTTAAGTTGATAACAGACTTGTTTATTGTTTACCAAATGATTATGTGGGTAAGCATACACTTATTAAAAGTGATTTCGATCTGGCATTGTTTATACTAACCTAACCTAACCTAACCTATGTAAATTGTTGCGAAAATAATTTTACCTTAAATAGAAGTTTGTAATTTACATTTTTGTAGTAAAAATTTTCTTTATGTAAGCTTATTCTTTGAACGCTTGTTATCTTACGAAACTTATTAAGTTCCGTAGGAACTTAACGGAACTTAACAAGTGACATTTCTTCGTATTTTTCGGTGACATATTCATGAATTTTCTGAAACTAACTCTAAGCATAATTTTCGATATTCAAAACTCAATCGTCATTAGAACAACGCCTTAAATAAGGTCGTGAACACAATCGTAGCAGCTAAAGCTCTCGTAATTAAAGCCGGCGCACACAACTGCGACTAATTACTCGGACGATTGCCACCGATCGCTCAAAGTGCTCAAATTACTAATTATTGCGAGGTTCAAGTTAAGAGCGAAAGCGAGTTATGATCCATTTATGTTTTTCTGTATTTAATATTATAAAGAGGACCGTTTAAAAAAAAACGTGCGTTTGGTGCACTTTAAATTGACTTCAATCTGTTGTTCATGATGTTGATTCCAGATGTAATAATTCTATGCGTTTAAGACATATTTTTTTGGCTTCCTGTAACAACCCATTACTGCCCACTGCTGGGTTCAGGTATCCTCCGAAGAGGGGACTTCGGTATAGTCCACCACGCTTGCCCAATGCGGATTGGGGACTTCACATATCTTCAAAGGAGTTTTAGAATCCATTGTAGATATACAGGTTTCCTCACGATGTTTTCCTTCACCGTTTTTAGTCAGTGGTGTTGTGAAAAATTGCACATAAATCTTTTTCATATTAAGATTCAGAGATACAAGCCGGTGTGAACCCGCGACCTCCTGTACGGAAGGCAAGCGATTCAACCACTAGTTCAACATGGCATTCAGTAGTATTAAGTTTTATCACTCTGCTAGTGATTAACTGTGCCCAGCTTCCACTTTATTTAGTGTGGTCCTCACGATACAGGCTTTGCCTAGTGTGAGGATCATTGGTAACTTGTTCAGGCACATCTGTAAGTAGAATCCTATGTGTATTTAGTATAAGTTTTCTATAATATACTAGGTGACCCGCGCAACTTCGTCTGCGTTACAAAGGGATTCAAAAATTGTAGCCTATGTGTTATTCTGATGTATAAGCTATATTGTGGTAAAGTTTCATTCAAATCCATTCAGTAGTTTTTACGTGAAAGAGTAACAAACATCCATACATCCATACTTACAAACTTTCGCCTTTATAATATATACAGGGTGTTGGTGTCCGGTGAAACAATACTTTGAGAGCTTAATCTTTATCACATTTCAAATCATATACACATACTTTTGAAACGGAGATGATCACTTTATTTTCCCATACAAAGTTGAAAAATTATTATTTTGTATTATTTTTGACAACCCTATCCTGACCTACATTCAGTGTGCCATATTATTATCTATTTTCACGAACACAGGCGCATGTATCCTGTTTAGAATGTGATTTTTGTCCCGTGTATTATTACAATGTTCTATGATACAGGAGGTGACTAGCCGGCTTAAGTCTTTAGCTGTTGGTGTAGGTCAGTACGGTAGGGTTGATCACGCACTAATTAACACTTAGTTTTGATTAGTTATAACTTATGATATATTATGCCTACAAAACTCAGACTTGGTGGATGGCTTCTACATCAAGTATACTATTTGCTGTGAAAGTATTGTTTCATCGGATTTTAACACCCTGTATATTAGATTATGATTCTTATAGTTTACGCCACACACCACTCAGAAACATATCTAAAGAAAATATTCAGATAACGATCTTCTCACGGTGGGCCCTCGACCGTGAATCCAAACTGACCCCAAGAGGGAACAATAATTACACATATGTTAATTGTAAAGCTTTGAGAGAAAGAAAAACAAAAGGTCTGAAACATGCTTTTTGCTGCGGGCCGAATAAATAACCCTTCTGAAGGGGTTTTGGGGTAAAATGTCAGGAATAAGTGAAAGCATTTCTGGGTGAACCAATCTTGATGATTCTTTTTGTGTTAGAAAGCATACAATTTGGACATAATCTCATATAAATTCGATAAAATCTTAGGAATAGTTTTATAATCATATGTAATAGCTATAAATAATGTAATTCTTGTTGGTCAATCAATAAAATAAATAAATAATAACAGAGGTTCATGAGCGACGGTAACCGCTTACGATCAGGTGTCCTGTTAGCTCGTCTGCCATAAAAAAACGAGGCAATAAAAAGATGTTTTTTTTTTTTTATTGCGTGTAAGATAAACGAGCCTACGGCCCACCTGATGGTAACATGTGAATCTAAAACAGGAACAATACTATTTATTACAAACACAAACGGTTTAAATTAACATCACTTTGGAGGTCGTAGTGTTGTCTCCTCATGTTTAAGCTCCAAGGGTCTGAAACACTTGTTGGTACTGGTCGTAATAATTTTGTGCTCAACAAGTAATTTACAAAACGACTTCCGTTTTTGGGGTTCCGTATGCGATACTAGAAACCCTTTACGAAAAACCGCATTTTACTTATTTATTGACCGACTTCCATAAAGAAGGAGGTACTCAATTTTAGGTAACATTTGTTTGGCTGCACCGATTTAGATGGCTCTTGTGTCAGATGAAAGGTGATTGTCATCGTGGGTCTAATTTTTTTTTTTTAAAGATCAAACATGTACTTTTGGATCTGTGTTTAAAAATGAGTATTTTTAACGGACAGGCTTACTCGGTTAGCTATGCGTGATTGCCTGTATTTATTTTTTTTTATAAACCAATTTTTTTATAAGCAGTGACTTACCGCTTGATCTCATAGAAATTTGATAACGATCTGACTAATGGAAGCTGGTCATTTTTATTTTCGTTATAAAATATTACAATTATAATTCGACAGCGACTAATCCACGTATCTCCGTCTTTGTCACAACAGGAACAAGACTTCACTTGTTGTGATGTAATCTAAGAAAAATTTGCTTACTAACGACATCTCGACTTATTCCTACGCTTACGTCATAAAAACACTCTGCATCCTTATTTTTGTGACGCAGACGAAGTTCAGCTAATTATTTTATAGTATACTAGCTTTTGCCCGTGACTTCGTTCGCGTGGACTTCAGGTTCGTCCTGTCTAGTGTAGTTTTTTTACGACCTCACCTTAAAAATTCTCATTGTGGCCTATGTGTTATTCTGATGTATAAGCTAGTATAATGTGGTAAAGTTTCATTCAAATCCATTCAGTCATAGTTTTTACGTGAAAGAGTAACAAACATCCATATATCCATACTTACAAACTTTCGCCTTTTATAATAGTAGTAGGATAGTGATATAGTTTTACTTCTGTAAATAATTTATTCTATACCAAAACCCACTAGAGCATCACACCTCCCCATTTTCCCACAAAAGTAATTCGATCCCGTGGGACCAAATCTGACCACAAACCAGTCTTTGTTCTGATTTTAATCACTTTTATAGACCATTTTTGACAGGTATGTAGATAATTAAATTTTTGATCAAAAACGCAATTAAAAATAACCAAATAAGAGAAGAATTTACACGTAATAATAAGGATTCGATTTACAAATCGTCCACCAAAGAGGCAATAAAAAAAATATATATAAAAAAAATGACAAAGAAAGGAATTTCATCACAAATAAGTAGATTCCTAATTTATTTTAAAGAAAACTTTTTAAATACAAGCTTTAAGATCCTGGATATCATGTATCAGTAGAGTGTTAGCTAATACAAGTAAAACGAGCCCAAACACGACGGGTCTATCTTGTTTCGCACAAGAGAGTAGTTTGGAGTAGTACCATAGTTATTACATCCAGTGCAACTTAAATATAAGCAAAAATGTTTCAAAATCTTCATATTCTTACGTAAAATAGACAAGAGAGCAATATTACGTATAAAAATGTATAAAGAACATAAAAGTTTGTAAAGAAAGCTTATTCTTCTTATAATATTTAAATCCACGGAGGATTACTTCTAGAATTTTCTAGGAAAGTTTTAAAATCTTCGAGATATTTTTAAAATGCAGAGAAAAGTGGTAATCACCTACTTGTCGAAGAATGGCTCTGAATTTTTACTATGTTATAGCTTATAAATCTAACGTTTGCATTTTGAACTACTGTTTATTTAGAGAATGACAGCTCAAATGTCATTCAATTTGTGTTCATAATTTAGTTAAAGGTTTGACATTTACGAAATGGGAAGTTTCGGTTCGCCCAATGGGCAGAAGATCGTTTGGCCGAAGATGAGTATTTTTATCGAAAAATCGTCTTTTCAGATGAAGCCCATTTTCACGTCGGAGGCTATGTCAATAAGCAAAATTGTCGCATCTGGGGGTCGGAAAATCCACACGTCACCACTGAGAAGCCAATGTACCCACAAAGAGTTACGGTTTGGTGTGGGTTTTGGTCCGGCGGCATCATTCGAAAATGAGCAAGGAGCCGCCGTTACGGTCAATGGCGAGCGTTACCGTGCCATGCTCAACGAATTTTTGTTTCTAAAAGTTGAAGAGTATGACATGGACGACATTTGGTTTCAACAGGATGGCGCAACATGCCACACAGCCAACATGACAGTCGATCTTTTGGAAAATGCAAACTTTATATGGCCCACCCCTTATTTTAATTTCTACGTTTTTGACTCTTGATCCTTTATTTTGTGACGGAAACGAAGTTGCACGTCAGCCAATATTTGATTGAAACCGTCACCATAATTAAAAGTCCTAAGTCTTGAAATTTGATAGCTTAAAAATCCTTAAAGGTAGGTCCTAGGCGCGACCGCTGACATTGCAGAGGTCCATGAGCGACGGTTATCACTTACAATCAGGTAGCCTGTTAACTCGTCTGCTTATATAAATAATTTAATTTAATAGATTTTTAGATACAAGCTTTTAAGATCCTGGATATCATGTATCAGTAGAGTGTTAGCTAATACAAGTAAAACAAGCCCAAACACGACGGGGTATCTTGTTTAGCACAAGAGTTCCTATGACCGCCTTTCGAATCTATCATCACATCAGCGCCATTTTGTGATATTATTGCATTGTCACGTGATATACATCTGCGTGCGAAATGTCAACTCAATCGGAAACCGTGAAATTTGTCAAATTTACCTGACAAGGTTCATCGATTTTTGTTGTTTTTTTACTCGAATTTGATAAGTTACGGTATGCTATATGACGGGGTGATAACAAGGGAAACCAACCTATTCACCGTGCGGGTAGTTGGAAGTGGAGACTTGCTATAAATACAGGCGTTGGCCGCTGTTATTATTCATTCGTGTCTGAATTGTCGAGGCGAACGGACCTCTTGATGTAAAAGTAATAAACTGTTAAAACTTGTTATTTTGAAGTTTTTATTCAAAAGTATGGATCATCAAGTGATCAAGTGGATATTGTGACGACATTCCTGACAAAACCAAACAAAGATTGACTAATTACAACGTCATTACACCTCAACACACTATTTACGCCGTCATATATATGCAACTACCCTAAAAAGGTTATTATTCTAAACATCAAAATTCAATAAAACCAAAAGCCTCACTTAATATTAATTAGAAAAGTACTTGTCGTTAAAAATTCAAAAATAATAAGTCGGAAAGCGTTCTTTTGTACCGAAAAATGATTTCGAAACTCATTTCAAAGTTTGAACTAAAAACGTAATTATGAATTCAGGAGCATCACTCGCAGTTTAGTGATGGGACCCTTATCGATAGATTTATGTCGATAAAGGAGAAAGTTAAAGTTTGTCACATATTTTTATCGTACGAGTTTAAAGATAAAAATTTAACGCACTAATTCATTTTGCTTTAAAAATTTGGTCCAAGATATGGTTATCACTGAAAATCAAACCGAGATTTGTACTAATCTGAAATCGTATGTTATTAATCTTTTGATTGGTGTACAATAAAACATATTCTCTCTCTGTGTCCCTCTTTCTATTTTATACAGAAACAAACATAATAAAGTAAAACGAAATGTCTTCGGAAATAAATCGACTTGTAATACAAATTAATAACATTTAAATAAACTTCCTTTTAATCGTTTGGAATTTACAATATCGTTAATTGTATCATAAACTCTAGTAGTATTATAAATTCTCGATATTTCTCAAGTTTTTTTTATTACACGACAGATAAACAAGTCTACTGCCCAGCTATCTCTTTAATGCCAGGACTTTGAGGAACCTTGTTATTTTTTATTTATTTTATCGACAATTTAATCGTACAATCCCATCACTAGAAAGTTAAACTTTCTTCTCTGTAGATTGTTTTCAGTTTGACTGTTCAGCCCTTTCTCGACTCTCGATCTCGAAGCGTAGGGCTTTATCTAAATAAGGTCGAAATTGTATTCGAGGCCCTTTCGATTGTAAGTCAAATAACGTGGAAATTTCGTGAAGCGGATTGTAAGGTTTTTTTACATATTGAAAGATACTTTCATGCATTTTGAACTTCTTACCACGATATTTAATTATTTGAGTTGTCTCGTTATTTCAACGTTGTTGCAAACGTCATGATCACGAGAAGACTGGATACTGCGGGTCGATTTAAGAGTGTCTGAATAAGTTTATATTGAAAGATATTTTATAGCTATGCAATTTCGTTTGCCTTGTGGCAAGGATACTTCAAATCTCAGTATTTCTCTACTATATTAAACACGTTTTCAAAATTCCTCTTCAATAAATATCTCTTAAAAGACGCACGAACATCCTTTGCATAGTTTAAAGATTCAAGCATACATAGGGACAGACAGCATTATCTAAAATTACGGTAGGTCACAGTTCCGGTTCTGACCCAGCGGGGTATTCCGTGGAAGGGTGACACGCGGTCCATCTTGCCGACCGAGAGACCCGGTGGTTCGGCGTCCGGGGGCGGCACGACGAGAAAAAAGTGCTGTAGTGCGTAATGCGTCGTGCCGTCCCGCATGACCCCGTGCTGGGTTCTGGCTTCAGCCGGGGTTCGGACGCTGAATGTGAGCGGTTGGAGGTTTTAGTGCGGTTCAACTGCCATATATCGAAAAAAGGTCGATACACGTCTGTCAAACATTAAATACTTTTTCTAATTTGATAAAATGTTCTTTACAAATTACAATAGACATATTAAAGTCACGTAAAATAAATACTTAGGCTTTATGTACATCAAAAAGAATATTTAATTAGAACTTCAAAGAACTTAAGTCGACTCGAAGAAAATTTAATACTAGGTTTATCTACTTATAATATTAAAGGTAATTATTTTGTAGGCTTTTTTATAATAAATAACAAGCATTTGAAATAATTTATACTAACATGTTACAGTGGCGAATACATTTTTTTTTTTTTTTTTTTTTTTTTTTTTTTTCATTTATAAGGGTTAACAAACAATGACAACAAGGATTAACAAAAAGAAAAATAGCTAACTTAATAACAATGTTGTCACCAGCACCGTTAACCTCGGCTTAACATTATATATTAAAGTAACACAAAGAAAAATAAAGTATATACTTAATTTGAGTTTATACAATTCAGATATTAACAAGTAAAATGCTAATCTTAAAAATTAAAAAAAAATACAGAAAATGAAACAAAGTAAAGACATTATGCGAGGGACTTACTTAAAAAACTACTCATTAACCAGTAAAGAATCGCTTAAAATAGCTAAAACATTCCTCTTATACACACCAATAGGAACTGATAAGATATCTATGGACTTAAAATATGTATTGTACGTATCAACCAAGCGATGCATCGGAGATCGTCTGCCAGCGTGAGTGCGACAGAATGCTGTAGCAAACAATTTGTGTTGTTGACGACAATGCGTTCTGTATGGTATTCTATAACATAACTTGTTGTTAAGTTCAGTACAGTCGTATTTATTGTGACATAGATCATACAGCA
The DNA here is from genome assembly GCA_030269945.2 of Trilocha varians. NCBI lineage: Eukaryota > Metazoa > Arthropoda > Insecta > Lepidoptera > Bombycidae > Trilocha > Trilocha varians. The sequence continues at coordinate 758,171 of AP028279.1, forward strand.
TTATAGACTCAAGCTGGAGACGCCGTGATGATAGTGATATTATATTATATTTTTCAAGTAATTTATCATAGGACAGTCGACTATGATAAAATTTGTAATGTAATCGACGTAAATATTTCCTTTGTACTGACTCTAGTGCATCTATGTATTTTTTATAAAAAGGATTCCATATTGGAACGGCATATTCAAGTTGTGAACGAATAAGTGATTTATACAGATGTATAAAAGTAGATAGTCGTGTAAAGCTACTACCGGACCGAAAAAAAAAAATACATCATTGAACTCCATTCCTATCGGCTTCCTTACACTAACAAGCTATAGATAACACTATCTTTTGAAGATTCTTTTAATCTTTTATTATTGTTGTTAAAGCCCATTTAACCCCTGCTACTCAGCAGCCTGGTCTGCTTCAGCTTGCCTCAAACACCTACCCAAAAATTGGCACTAGCTCTCGAGCCATTTGAAGTATCACCCTGTATATATAATAGAGATCTTTCTCCACTGTTTGTCCCGGACGAACCATTAATCAATATGTCCTGAAGTCAGTTTTTGTACGAGGAAGTTTCTTTAAGAATAACCTATCTTGTAGGGTTGCCTGACTAGCAGTTAACTTATTTATTGGCCCACCTGGTGTTAAGCTTTTTTTAGGGGTAAGGGAATCGATGAGTCATGGTATGTCTTGGTGGTCAAGTGGTTGAAGCGTGGGTTTAAAAAACGGAAAACTTGTTAATGTTTATTTGAAAAATAGTTAAAGGTTATAGAGGTTTAAGAAAAGTCCTGTATCGGTAGGCGATAGATAACAGCCCCTCATTGCCCTGGCATTGCGGAGGTTCATGAGCGACGCTTACCATCAGGTGGGCCGTAGGCTCGTTTATCTATCACGCAATTCATCACAATTTATCAAACCACTGGCTAGAAACGGTGAAGGAATCGTGTGGAAACTTGTATTTTGGAAAAGAATTTGGAAAGAAGTCCTTCGAAGATATGTGAAGTCCGCATTGGGCATAGCCCATGCCTGGACAGTCCACTGAAGGGACTATAGTCCACCACGCTTGCCAAGTGAGAACTTCATCTGTGAAAGGTTCTGATTCTCCAATATGCATGATTTCTTGCGTTTTCCTTTGAAAGTAAGTAGTCTTTTTATTCAGAAAAAGATCCAATCGAAGTCCAAATTTCGATTCGGCAGCTGGACACTAGTTTTATGATTACAGAAAGCCCAAGTTTTCAAAAACTAACAAAGCCGAGATATTGATTGGGGCCTTTCCCTATTCAGCAGTTGACAACCCTGACAGTTCTTGTCCAAACTTTTTCAAGATTCGAATGACAGTTTGGATTGAGTTCCCTAAGTTTCCTGAGGGGAAAGTATGAAATTATAATGTGATTCCACAAAATAATTGCTATAGAGAAGTAAGTTATAGAACTTTTAGTTATTCACTTTTATCGACATGAAATATCAAGAATCTATAACCTACAAATTTCAAACTTTTTTGTGATAAAAAAGAACTTAAAAGTCAGATTTGTTCACTATCCTAAGTGACAAACTTGGTGTTAAAATTTAGACACATTTTTTATTGTCACGAGTAATCGGGCCACATCGTAAGTAGTTACCGACGCTCATGGTCGTCTACAATGTCAGGGGACACTGTCAATCTTTAACCTGCTGTCCATGAGGTACAAAAAAGCCTCGTTTGAAGAAGGACAAATCATAGGTCGATCTCGAGGGAGCTCATTCCATATCCGACGCGTGGATGAACGGTGGTTCTGTATAGTAGGAATGAACTCCACCTCGACGGCGAGTAGTTTGATGATAGAAAAGAGATGTTCAAATGGATCATTTCTAAACGCTTGCAATCCACATCACTTACACTTATTAAACGGGTTCTTACAACGATTTTTTAAAATGAGCGATCCCGATATTTCAATACTTTTGCAAGAGCCATGATCACGGGAAGACTGAGCTAACGAAACAGATTTGTCTGCTTTTAAGTAATCTTAGTCCTCAGTATTTCTGTAAGTTTATTATTCTGTGGATGTTCTATGATTTGAACGTGATTTATTTTTGACGTGTCTTTAGATTGTATTTCTGCGTTGGATGGTTTTAATTTGATGTGAACTTGTTTTAATCTAACTTTATTGATGATTTCGATGTTTTCTTTTGCTCTTACGGACGAATAAAAAATTTGCTTAAGTAAAATGCTTTGCATCTACTAAGGCTCAAAATGAAATGCCAAAATAGTATAATGAGACAAGTTTACCAAAATTATTGAGTAGTTTTTTGGAATCTTATTTGATGAGCTTTTACTTAACTTGCACTGGATTTAACTACGTACTAATGTAATTATGTAGTTTTGGGTGAAATTTAAGGAGGTGAATTCAAACAACTGTCCAATATCCGATTGAATGGGTCCATATGTACATCGCATGACAATGCTATAATATAGCACCGGCAAACGAACGAAAAAGAGGGTAGACAGATTTGTCTGCTCTTAAATGACCTACCCGCAGTACTGTCTTCCCGTAATCATGGCGCTCGCAACAGTGCTGAAATATCGGGATCACTGTCGTGGAACCCGTTTAGTAATAATGTAAGTGAGGCAATAATATGGTACCATGGAGCTGATGATAATAAAATCGGAAGGTAGCCATAGGAGCTTCTTGGTTAATTTGTGCTAGTAGCAGTTTTTAAGCATATTTTCTTTTAAATTAGACTGTTTATTCGTCAATACTACCTATCAAAAGAGTAAATACTACACAAGCTTCTCAACTACATTTCACTAGAGTATCAAAGATCCATCGTATTTACAGCGTAGAATCAAAGTCATTAAACAATATCGCATCACAAACGGAATCTCTCGATATCCCGTCAACAATGAAACGTATAATTTTCAAAGGAAACGGGTTGTGTATCACTGGGTTTGGCACAATTTACAAAATACAGCGGTTTAGGATAGCATTCCAATTTAATTGAGTGGCGTGCAGTCAATAGAAGTATATAAGCATTGCATATTTATTATATACCTCTTACATACCTTTTAATAGAGAATAAAAGTCCAGTGTAGTGATGAGTAAAGTCCTGGCTTTGCAGAAGCTTACGGCAGAAATTACTTACCATCATGTGGGCCGTAGATCGTTTATTTATTTTACAAAACTATCATAACATCATTACAGTAAAAAACAAGAAGACGTTATTAGAATTGTAATACGCAGTGGTTAGCACAGTGCTAGCGTGTACGTGTGGTGCCGACGGAAGATCAGCGTCGCAGCCCCGTGTTGTGCGATGGTTGCGGCATTGCTGAGCCGGTTACCATTTCCGGGCATTGGTATTTTGAGTTTTAGTTTTTTTTTGTTTTTCTATTATTTGTTTGATGCTCGGAATTAATGATTTTTGATTTGATTTGCAATAATAACAAATAAAAAATTATAGTCAATCGCAACTATTTTCGTAATTATGGTATAAATAAATAAATACTTAAAGGAATGCTTTACAATAATACCATCAACAATTAAAACTTTAAATATAATGACGAAAATATGTTTCGAAACACATTGAATCAAATAAAACGAAAGTTGAATACATACAAAATGTATGGGAGTTGTCAACAAAGTGCGCCTGGGGTCACTTTTGAAACAAACATGAATTTCTCTTTAACAAACTCAAAATTCTACAGAATTCACGTGTTTTCATGTTCTTGATTAAACACGAATTCTACACAAATAATCATCTAGGTTATCTATGGCAGAACCTTTCCATGATCCAATGCAATATCAAAATATCTAAGCTCCATAATACAACAGGTCTCACACTATACGAGATATGTTGTATATTTTGTGACTTGCCTTCCATGGAGCGTACGTGGACGTCCTGGAATGAAGAATAATATATGAATTGTCTCGGAATCACACCATCCTGATCGTACATAAGTTACGTATCAATATTTTTATTTAATTATATAACCTACGACCGCCTTATCGTATATGTTTATCAAGCCAGTTCCCTATTTTGAATCATAATTTAATATATTAGAATCTTAACTTAAATCTTAGTGTTAATAATTTATAACTTGTTGTGTGTGTTTCTTTGAATATATGCCTGTAGCCTGTTGCTAAGTGTATTATTTTACCAACCCATTCCCTGATAGTCTCATTATTCGTTATCCTGAGCCAGCTGGTGAAGTAACAGTAGCCACTGGCCAAAATTGTTATAATAATACGCACACTAACTCATCACTACCCGAAATTATCACTACGTCGACATTTCCCATCACTACGCCGACGTGTCCCATCACTAGGAATGATAAACGACAGCGCAGGGTTAAAGAGAGGGGCGCACTCAAATCCCTACGAATTTTTGCGGATCAATTTGGATAATCTAGTGACACGGAGCTTATGTTACATGCATGGAGAGAATTTTAATATGTTTTGTACGATTTTATGTGGATTTTGTCGTAAATAGTGTTTAAAAAGTCGTGGTGGCTGAGTGGTTGAAGTGCTTGCCTTCCGTGCTTTTAATGTGATAAAGATTATTAGAGTATGAGTTTTAATACAATTAGTTAGTACATATATTTTATGTACTACAGCCAACAACGGCCATCTCGAAGTGTTTTAGTCATGTCTATGACTAGTATATTCTTTACAACAACGGAGAAGTTTATATATCAACACTACCTCTTAAACTTAACCGTTGAGTTAATTTACAATAACCAAGAAGTACTGTAAACATCAAGACACTAATCACCCTTCATGCAATAATCAGAGATTGCCATAAATTCTACCCAACAACACTTCACCTTGCAGCCATCGCTTTCCAAGAGAACCATAATTATTGAATCGGAGAAGTTTATATATCAACAAAGATTTATGTGCAATTTTTCACAACACCACTGGCTAAAAACGGTGAAGGAAAACATCGTGAGTAAACCTGCATATCGGAAAAGGATTCTATGGCTACCTTCCGACTCCATCATCAGATTTACAGAATTCCAGCTCAATTGGAAACCGGGAAGCTGGTCAAATTCAACTCGCAATATTGCACCTGAACTTGCTTATATGTATAAAAACTGTCTTCTAAATATTAACGTCAAAAAGGTTTTGAATAGCGCAAAATTCTATATAATTTTCAAAGCCTTACACATGATGCTCAAGATAAAATCAACATCGACCTCAATAAATCAATTACATCCAGTGCAAGCTATTAAAGTCAAAAAATCTCTTCAAATGAGTTATGTCTCATCTCTATATAGAGACAACTCTTATAATCCTGTCTCTACTCTCAGTAAGTCCTACGCTAGAGCTTTTCAATCCCATTACTTCCGTTTCCTGTAAGCTCGGGGTATAAATAAAAGCTTTATATCGCTATTATTTTATCGAAGTTCCGATAAATTTGAAGTGTGAGTGCTTTTTTCCTAAACAAGCTTTTTTATGATCAATACATAGTATAAAACAAAGGCGCTGTCTGTTTTTATGTAGGTATGCTTCAATCTTTAAAACTGTAAGATAACTCAGTATTGAGTTAAGCTCACCTTTTGCAGGGGGCCGGGACCGGGATCTCGCCCGGATTCTGGCCCCCTAAGAGTTTCGGGTCCCCAACGCATGTGAGTGCGAGCGGGGACCCAAGAAGGTGCCGTGTCTCGCTCAGCACGCCCTTAGCGTTAGAGCATCCGGGGGATGGTAGACCGCGCTCCCCGACCCACGCTGGTTCTGACCCAGCGGGGTATTCCGCGGGAGGGTGACACGCGGTGGGGAGTTGGCGGGCTTCGGAAAGCCCGCCGACCGAGAGAGCCGGTGGCCGTATTCGCCGGCGGCTACCGGTTCGGCGTCCGGGGACGGAGCGATGGGAAAGAATGCCGATGGCGTAACGCGTCGCGCCGTCCCTTCAAACCCCGTGCTGAGTGAGGTTCAACTCCCACATACCCCGCCCGCGGGGCGGGCGGGGATCCGGTGATTTCCTCCAACTAAAAAAAAAAAAAAAAAGCTCACCTTTTGTGAACATTTTTAGGAAATATAACTTATTTTGTCTGTCGTATACAATAAAGTATTAAATAAATAAATAAAAAAAATTGATGCGGTTTTGAGTTTTGAGAGGAAAATTTATTGTATTGACTTCATACGGCATACGAGCTAACGGGCCACCTGATCGTAAGTGGTTACCGCCGCTCATGGACCTCTGCAATGTCAGTGGACACTGTCTCGCTACCTACGGTCTACCTTTAAGGACTTTCTTCAAGCCTCGTTTGAAGAAGGACAAGTCATAACGTTCGAGAAACACTGAAGACTGCTTTCTAACAAAAAATGAATTATCGAAATCGGTTTATATAGAAAAGTAAAACACGCAAACGCACAGAAAATAGTGAAATGTTGTTCGTTAAAACTAAATTTTGAACCCTAAACTGAAAGTACTTGTTTGACCTTACATCTGGAATAAGAATCAACCAAATCGGTTGGAAATAATATTTTTATCACAAAAATGAAAACGACCGATTTCCATTGAAATATAGTCCGTTAAAAATTCACATTTAAAAATGTAAACACAGATCCGATATAACTTTTTCGATGTCAAAGAAAATCACTGTTCATCTGACACCAGAATCATTCAAATCGGTCCACCCAAACTAAAGTTATGAAGGAATGATCATAAAACAAAAATAGAGGAATTGAGTACCTCCTCTCTTTTGGAAGTTGGTCAAATAAAAGTTTTTTTTTTATCATTTTACCAGCATTTGTTATTCACAGCGAGTGTGTCACAGCAAATAGAAAATCAGTATTTATTCGGCGCCATTACTCAACTTATTTTATACGTACACACAGTTTCTTTTCATTTGAGACGAACGTGTTTTTGAAGGACAAAAATGGTAGAAAGAACACACATTATTGACAATATTAATATCAGAGAACTAGATTTGGTTTCGATGACAATGCATAAAATATCTGTAATTAGACGAAAAATAATTTATTATAAAGAAAACTTTTGAAATACAAGCATTTGAGATCCTGGTTATAATGCAGCAGTAGAGTGCTAGCTTAGACAGGTAAGACGAGTCCAAACACGACGTGTCTATCTTGTTTAGTACAAGAGTTCCTATGACCACCTTCCGAATCCATCATTAGATCAGCGCCATTTTGTCATATTATTGCATTGTCACGTGATATACATCTGCGTGCAAAATGTCTGCTCAATCAGACAACGGAAAGTTTGTCAAATTTAACTCGCAAGATTCCACCCGAACTTACATAGTTACATCCAGTGCAAGTTAATATAAAGCTAGACAAGCTTAGATAACGTAATCTCGTACGTTCCACCTGATGGTAAGCGGTGACCGTCGTCCATGGTTCATGCCAGGGCAATGATACCGTTATCTATCACCTACCTATACAGGACTTTTCTAAAATTTATTGTTTCTAAATAGGTATATTTATACCAATTAACAGAAAGTAATTAATTTGTACAATCAATTGGCGTACCGGGTCTCAGATGCGAAGCTAAAAGAAATCAGGTGGTCCCAACAATAGCGGGGAAATAATAAAATATCGACGTCCATTTTTTGTATATCGCCCTTATTAGTGATGGGAAAATGTCGATGGATTTTATCGATATTTTTTAAAGTTTTATTGACGTATTTTGTTTATGTCACAAAAGTGGAGATCTGAGAGCGTTTGAGATGTAATAGCATAAAATGTGTTTATCGACACCATGTCAAAATCTCTAAAATTAAACCTTCCTCTTAAAACACTATTTAAAAAAAACACATGATAATTTCGACATTTATTTTAAGGCCATTTCACATAACGTTCTAAAAACTATCAAATAGTCTATCCGCAACTAGTTTGACATTAATGATTTGACTTTGAAAGTCGGCAAACAACAACCTCTTTTATCGAAGTCGGCTAAAGTCAATTGCTTCATAAAAGTAATATAAATTTCGTCAAAGGGCCGCTCTCTGCGAAGAAAACGAATAACCGAGAGATATAACACAAATATTTTATTATTGCGTTGACTCGACTATGAGAATATTCTGGAACATGTCGCAGAAATGACTAATATGTAGTTGGATATTTTTGCGAGAAAAACTGATTTCGGCATTCCTAGATGTTTTAAATAAACAAGATGAGGTCGTCGATAAATTATGTCACACGTTAAGGGGGTCGATGAAGTGCGATGTTATGTGACGAGGGGTGAGAGGAATTTAAAATATAAAAAACTTGAGAGGTGACATGAGACACCCGAATAGAACGAAGTACCTTTCGATTAAAAGATATCTTATATTTTTTTTCCTAACGTAACGCGCGATAAGGAACGTGTTTAAAAAAAAATTAATCACAGCGCCATCTAGCGATAAGCATCTAAAACAAATAAGGAACGTGTTTTAAAAGATTTTGATCACAGCGCCATCTAGCGATAATCATCTAAAACAAAAAAGTGTCGTGACAACTTTTTCATAAGAATTTCCGTGTAGCCCCCGCGCACAACGCGAGATAAGGAACTTCGTTCGTGACACAAGGGAGGGGGTGTCTTAATGTGACTAGCTGTAATAAGGGATAAACAGACAAAAATATAAGGAGGAACTTTAAAGTACATTTGGATGAGAATATTTTAGAATTTTTGTATATCACTCTAGTCTTGCAACTGAACTTGGCCAGAGCTACTTCGAATGAGATATAAATTTTACACGGTGTAATATTAGTAATATGTCTATATTCAAATCATTCTGTATTAATAAATGTTGGCCGTCACGAGACGCCTGGCAGATGTGAAACATCGAAAATATTTTGTAAAAGTAATATACAGAAAAGAACAGATTGTGATAGGCACTAAATATGTCAAAATGATAAAATAAAATATTACGATTTTTTTTTCGATACTGATGACTGTTTATTGAATAAAATTTTATTTTAATTAAATATACGCGACAATGTGCTCGTAAAATAATACAAATTGACAGCCGTTTTTCTTCTTACGTCGCGTCACTACGCCAGAAGACGTGCTATAGATGTTTTAGATCAAAAATTAATTGCTTAATTTCAAATCTCATCAATTATTTCCCATATTTACTACACAAACTTCCTTACTATTTAAGACAAAACACCGTCAAATCAATATACAATTTCTCAGTCCTTTCCGTTCAATGTCAACAAAACACGAAACACTTAATCAGAACTAACCAATTAAATTTTCAACGTTTATTTACTAACTTAACTATTTCAATTAATAATTGTAGCTTACTCAGGGTGCAAATTTAATTATAGTTCACAAACATTATTATTAAGATCTGTCGGGATGTTATCGATAATAATTTATCGACGTGTCCCAGCACTAGCAATGGGATGTGTGATTGTATCGATGTGGGTACAACACTAACTGCAGTTAGCGACGCTCGTAAATCAGTTCCGGTAGCGAATGCGTCTTAATACAATTTTATAAGTGTGTTGTAATGTTGTGAAAATGTCGATGATTTTTTTATCTATACTAATATTACAAATAGAATATCGTGATGTTTGTGACGTTGTAGAGTGTTTGAATCTACTGAACCAATTTTAAAATATATTTTATAATAGGGAGCTACCGTATTTATGAGTCTTAAAAGTTATAAAACTATTAGAAAATTAAAAGTAGACGAAATCTGTCTTCCTTTGTGTTGTAGGCAAAGTAACGCGGTTCAGCTAGTGTATTTATATCTATATAAAAATGAGTCAATTAGTTTCCTCATACTTTGTTTGTTATCGACGTGAAATTATTAATTAGTACAATACACTTTATTTCACAAAATAAATTGTAATATAAAACAGTGTAACGTCCTACTCGATACTAAAATTTCACTCTAATAGAATTTTAACATTAAGATTATGAAAAGACTAAACTAATTCAGTCCTAATCGCAAAAAAGATTCGAAACATCGACAATTTCATCGACAAAATCCATCGACCTTTTCCCATCACTAGCCGTTAGCCTACATAAATCATGGGGACACACGCGCTATCTGTAGGCGGCTTAATACGTTCCTGCGAGGGATGGGGTCTAAGGGGGTTGAAGGGGATGAAAAGGGGGTGCGAATGCTTTTTTTAGAATCAATGATATGACAATAGTAGGTTTTTGACCGACTTCTTACAAGGTAACACGATGAGAACTTTTTTGTTTCTTGTAACTTTAAGTGGACCGCTTTGGATGATTATTTTTAGAAACGACTTAAAAATTTGAAAAAAGTAAGAGATCCGGCCGACAATTCCAATAATGTAAGCCAAGGTGTGAAAAAATTACCAAAAATCTTTCTTACATCGCGTGCGCTGCGAGTATTTGTAGTCCTTGTAAAGATCTAACAGTGCTGCCTGAACCCCTTTTTGACGCAGACGAAGTTACGAGGATCAGCTAGTAATATAATAAGAGACGGTTGAAGCTACATTGCGATAAAAATACATGCACAAGATCAACATCAATACTAAAACACATTACGTCGCCTCAGTACTTGTTTGGCCAATCTGCACTCGAGCAAATTTTACAGGAGACAGCAAACGAGCACGGAATTTTCGTTAAGTGCCGTGTTGAGAAAAAAAATTGAAATGAGATTTTTATTGTTTTATTAAATATTTTAAAAAAATATTTTATCAGTCGGGTATTGGCCCACCTCTCACTCCCACCACTGTAACTCCTGTGTAGCCAGGATCCACAGCGGCGATCATCGTAATGACTCTGAGCAGTGAAGCCCAGGAAAACCCGAGGGAAAGCTAACTTGTCTTGGACCCCGCAACGAATTTAATCAGAAGATGATAGAAGGAGTAGGAAAAACATGAGTTTTGACTTCCCTTCTCGCAAAAGCGGGAGACAATAAAATAAAATTGAAAGATGCATTACGCCAGAATTGAGAAAAGCACCACGGACATTTTATTAAATTTATTGGACCTATGCGGTGAGCTGTTGTACTATTTAGGATGCCAATAATAGGTATGGCAAAAACGTTTGAATGCACGGAAATTTGCGCTGGATGCTACAAGATCCGTGTAATAAACGACTCTAGACGCTACTTGTAAGGAATTTAACATAGTGACGCGTTCCATATGCCATAGATTGCACTCCCAGAGGATGTGATGGGCTGTCTGTTCATACTTTTGTTGATCAGTTGAACAGTCGCTTTATCAATCGGATGGATTTTTTTTTTTTTTAAATACTGCATTAAAAAGTCATTTTTGTAAAAAATGTCAGATTGGCCAAACAAGCACTGAGGCGACGAATAGCTCTTCAGAACAAATAATTTAATTGATTGTAAAATAAGTACAAAGGAACCTCTTTATTAACCTCAAGCCTTGAGGTCGATACCTCAATCCATATAACGCTATCAAACTCAAATCCCAATAAAATCGAGATAACACCTCGCGTTATGAAAATTTTAAACCCCGTTTAATATTTCATGATGCTCTCGGCAAAAGAAAACGATTCGGGCAACATCTGTTCGTGTAAATAGTTTATTTAACGTTTCCATATAAAACGAAAATTATGGATTACTAGCAGCCCGCGCAACTTCGTCTGCGTGAACTTACTTCATCCTTTTTTTTCGCAATTACAGCCTATGTCCTTTCTCAGGGTCTAAAGATTGTCTATGCCAAATTTCATCAAAATCGGCTGAGAAGTTTAAGCGGGAAAGCGTAACAGACAGAGTTCGCATTTATAATATTAGTAGGAATTTGAGAACTTTTTTGTTTATAAAATATAAAAAATGGTCACTGGTTTCCATGTGTTATAGTCTTCATTCAAAAAAATAGGCCTGGTTAAGGAAGTCACTGGATGTAGATAGCGCAGGACCGGTCGTTGTGGCGAGGTTTGGGGGAGGCCTATGTCCAGCAGTGGACGTCTATAGACTAATGATGATGATGACGATAGCTTTGATTAAAGTGTTAAAGAATTTTAAGCTCAAACGTTGTTGGTATATATTGTAGACAGATAAACAAAGAGCATACAGCCCACCACGGCAATGATAAGGTTACCGTCGCTCATAACCTCTGTTTTAGTGATGGGCATATTTCTACTCTAGGTACAGGGTGGATCTGTAACTTTGGACAATCTGACGTGGGGTGAATGACCTGTTGAAATAAAACTTAGAACCACTCTCATTTTAGAAATCGGTAAAAAAAATGTTCATCATAGTATGGAAGTCCACAAAGATAGTCCTACAGTTTCCATACAATGTCAGAAAAAAAAAACCGATCCAAAAAATAAAAATGGTGCTATGTTGTATTTCAGCAGGTCATTCACCCCACGTCAGATTGTTCAAAGTTACAGATCCACCAGTTACAGTTATACATGTAAAATACAGCTTCCTGAATCGCTCTGTCTATGAAAGAATACCGCATACCATTTTTATCTTTTCAGAAGAAACTTATTACATAAACATTTTCAGACTAACCTGTAAGCCATCCGTATTTGCTCTCCGTTCTTGTACCATATCAGCTGAGCTGGTGGATTGCCTCCTCGACTCCTGCAGACCAGCTCCAGACTTTGTCCACGACGCACGGTCTCGCCTTCCGCATAACCCTCGATGTAGGGGGCACCAGGTGGATCTGATGATGAGAGGAATTCATTATTGAAAATTTTAGCTTCTAGTTTTATCTTTTTGTAACAACCCATCACTGCCCACTGTTGAGCTCAGGTCTCCTTGGAGGATGGGTTAGTTAAAGTCCATCTTGCCTAATGCGGATCGGAACTTCACATATTTTCGATGGATTTTTAGAATTCTTTAAAAATCCATCGAAAATATGTGAAGTTCCAATGTTCTTAGTCAATGGTGTTGTGATAAATTGCACAGAAATCTTTTTAACCTTAAGATTAAGGTTCTAAGCCGGCCGGTTTTGAACCTGCGATCTCCCGTACGGAAGGCAAGCGCATCAACCACTACCCCACCACAACTTTTACTAGTACCCACCATCACCTATGAACTGCCTACTATCCATTCTCATATTTCTCATTTAAAATAATTCATACTAAAATACCCGAAAGAGCAATGAAAACTTAATTTAGTGATTAAGCAGCTTTAAGCACAAAAGCTCCGGAACTTAAAAGGATTAAATTGCACAGTAAAGAGGAAAAATTAGATGTTTTAATAACATCAAAGGACAGAGAAAATATTATACTTGACCGAGAAAATAACGTTAAGAAAAATATGGAACTAGCAAACGGAGATCAAAGACTTAGAATTGAGGTCAAATACTAATCTTGAAGTACCTTTTTTTTCTAGATTTCCCAAAAGCTTATTAAATAGAGTGTATATTCTACTAATTGATTCGCACAACTTCATCTACGTCACGAATGGTTCAGTTAGTGCGGAGCAATGTCAAAAAAAACCGCTATAATTATTATCAGTGTTTCTCTACTATATCATGCATATCTTGCTTTTCTTGTCATGCACCATCCGGATATGGAATGAGCTCCCCTCCTCGGTATTCCCAGAGCGCTATGACTTGTCCTTCTTCAAACGAGGCTTGAGGAGGGTCCTTAAAGTTAGGTCGTAGGTAGCGACCCCTCAGTGTCCCCTGACATTGCAGAGGTTCATGAGCGACGGTAACCACTTACGATCAGGTGGCCTGTTGGCTCGTCTGCCTAAAAAAAACCTTCTAGATTTCTTCTAGATTTTAAGCAGACTAAAATAAGAAACCTAAATGTTGTCTTCTAAATACTAAAAAAACAATGGCAAGATTCTATTTAGAACTCGTCTTATAGATGAAATTCATTTAGATAAGTTTTTTAATGTTATTGTATTGAATACTTACTAACATGAAATCAAATCAAAAGTTCACATACATAAAAATATTATAATGCTCTTTTCTTAACTCTCATTCCAAAAATTATTAAATGCAGCAACACATCTTATCTTTTGAGTCCCATTTGCCATAAGTCCGAAATCGACTTATCTATTTAAAGCCAAGTCAACTGACGTCAATATCAAATCGAGGATCCGTAACGCTTGAGCCGTCCCTCTATAACAATTTTTCGGTCCTTCTCGAAACGCCTAATATATATAAAACTATTGAACCTTAAACTCTTGAAGGGACCGTTTCAATAGGGGGGAGCATGTTTAGCAAGTTCAAGGGTAACGCAAAAACTACTGGTCTAAATTTTGTCAGATATGTATGCCATTGTACTTTTTGTGCATGAAGTTGAATAAATAAATAAATATGACCTTTCTTCTTTTTTTATAGCAACACAAGCTTACGGCCCACCTGATGGTAAGCGGTTACCGACGCTCGTAAAACTGCAATGTCAGGGTGTTATCTATAGAGTACGGCCACGCATATAGTGTGGTAATGAAATAAGAAATCGATCATCCAAAGCGGTTCAATACTGAAACATTAAATGCTATAAAATAGTATAAATCTCCATAATATGTAACTTAAAATACCTACTTATTTGATTCTTTCATAAGATAACAATTTAACGTAAAAAATTAAAATATTGGCTCGTGCCTTGCCTACATGGCAATAAAAAAAAAGATCAGCTATATTTTATAATTAGTTTTTAAGTTTAAATATATTTTTAAGGTCAGTGTATAAAGGCTTTTATAAATAAATAAATAAATATAAAAATATTTGACCACGACATAATTGTATCTATTGCGGGTCAGTCCATTTATTGGACTCGCCCATCACTGGAGCTTTTTTCCCGTCTAAGCTTTTCCGTTGGAGCTTTTAATATTCGATCGATGGATCTCGTTTCCTTCATTTACTGTATTGGATTTTACGAGCTTTCTGTTTCGATTGAAAGCCATCAAATTTGATTAAACATTGATTTGTGATATTGGCTTAGAATGTTTCAGAAGCTATGTAGAATAATAATGCGAAATATAATTTTATTACAAGAATTAAAACGACCCGCTTACGCATGACGATAGTGTAAAACATATGAAGATTTATTAGAGACTTAATATAAAAAGACTTGGCCGCTCACGATGGGTCTTATTAGACGACTCAGAGTAGAAAGGGCTATGCTGGGTGTTTCTCTGCGTGATCAAATCAGAAATGAGTAGAAGGACTAAAGTAACCGACATAGCCCAAAGAATTGCATCTTTGAAGTGGCAATGGGTAGGACACATTGTGCGAAGAACGGATGGCCGATGGGGCCGAAAAGTTCTGGAGTGGCGGCCACGAACCGGTAGGCGCAATGTTGGTAGACCCCCCACAAGATGGACCGAAGATCTGGTCAAGATCGCGGGAGGTCATTGGATGCAGATAGCGCAGGACCGGTCGATGTGGCGAGGTTTGGGGGAGGCCTATGTCCATCAGTGGACGCCTATAGGCTGATGATGATAATATAAAAAAAATATACTGATTTGGTTTTACTTATAATTGGAAATTTTTAATAGATTCAAACATTAAAATACTACAATCGGCCATTCTTGCTGAAACGGTAACAGCTGAGGATGTCACGACTAACGAAACGATATGAAATTGACGTTCTCTATTGGTTGCGCCATGACACTTGCGTTTGTTTACCTGAGCGTGACGTCAAACGCGACGCCATGATACTATGGGCTGTTTTTGAGCACTATTTGAGATGACAAAAAAAATGGCTTAAAACCTTAATTAAACTTTGCATTATTACAGAAATAAAGATGTTTTCATAAATAGTAAAAGTGTATAATATATACTCCCACAATATGAAAGAGGAGTTCAAACTCTTTCGTTTAGCTTACTCATGAATTTCTACAATGTCAAAACATAAACTCATATAACACAACAAAGTCTTGGAATTTACTCTCCAACAATTAAAACAGAGCGCCCTGGAGTAACCAAGGAGGGATTTGCAATTAAACGACCATTGTCAGCGAGTGTAGTATTCACACCGAAGCGAGCGTTAAATTAGTCCTAGCACAGAACAGAGCAAAAGAGAGGGCTATGTTGGATGTTATGCTGCGTGATCCATATAAAATCTACATCATGAGAAAATAGAAATTATAAGTACGCCAATCGCGCGTAACAACACGACTATCTGGCGTTAGATGATGCCGATAACACTCAAATCGTTTAGCACAATAATAAAACATTACACACATAAGTTCTTTAAAGCTTCACTTTCTTATTCATGTTGATTCAGAATGTCTTGTAGTTACGCACGATCGGTGTACATGAAATTAGCTTCATCCTGTTGTTCATGATGTTGATTCCAGATATAATAATTCTATGGCGTTATCAAATCAAAAAATGAGAAGACAAAAAGCCGACATAGCTCAACGAATTGCCACTTTGTGATATTTTTATTATATGTATAAGATAGTTAACGTCTAAAATATCTGATCTCTAACAAAAAATAGCTATCAAAGTCGATTTACCTCGAAAAAAAAACGAAACACTCTCAATAATTAAAAAAAAAACTTGAGAGGTGTCAAGGGACACCCGGGTGGAACGAAGTTCCTTTCGATTAATTAATAAGGGAATTGTAATAAAATTTTATTTTTTTAAGTTATAATAATTAGTTAGTTTAAAATGTCTGTCTCTTATATAAGAGAGAGAGAGAGTTTAAAAGAGACTTAATTTTTTTTTATCTAGCATTAATCATATAAAACAAAATAAGGAATTATTTTAAAAGATTTTAATTACAACACCATCTAGCGAAAATCATCTAAAACAAAAAAAGTGTCGTGACAACGTGTTCATAACAATTTTCGTCTAGCCCCCTTTCGATAACGCGCGATAAGGAACTTCGTTCCGAAAAATGTTGCGTGGTACGTTTACGACACTATGTAAATTAAATAACGTTTAAAGTTCGGCCGTTCAGAGAATGCGTTCCTGACACCTATCAGTTAGTCACGAAAACTATTGTTTACCAAGTTATTTGACGCTCAGTTTGGCACAAAATTATAACATTCATTGATTATTGGTATAATAATGTTGTTTTAATGCTCATCAATTGTTAAAACGGTAGACAACCAGCAAAAATATTTTTATCGTAACCGCAACGCCATTACTAAGTTACGTGTCAGGAACGCATTCTCTGAACGGCCGAACTATAAATCCTTTTATGACACAATTTAAACAACATCTCTTTTATCGCTACTTAAATTTAAAACTACCATGTTCCCAGTCATTCCGAACTTACACTACGGTGTAACACACGGACGCATTCCAAACTAAAGTCATACGTTAAATTGTGTAGTAAAAACTTGTACAACATGTATTACAACAGAATAGTGTTTTTGACAAATTACTACAATAAAGAGAGTGTTTAGAACTTTGTTTATTTTGTACTAGCAGTGAACATTTTGACAGACGTCCAAAAAGGAGGTTATCAACTTACTAGCTGACCCGCGCAACTTCGTCTGCGTTACAAAGGGGTTCAAACAGTACTCGCAATGCCGTCGAGTTATTATTTTCGCGACCCGTTGTGCCCCA
The DNA here is from genome assembly GCA_030269945.2 of Trilocha varians. Taxonomy (NCBI): domain Eukaryota; kingdom Metazoa; phylum Arthropoda; class Insecta; order Lepidoptera; family Bombycidae; genus Trilocha; species Trilocha varians. The sequence continues at coordinate 775,532 of AP028279.1, forward strand.
TATATTCATTGCGTTTTATACTCGTAATAACTTCTAAACGAAAAGTCCGATTGGAATAAAACAACATTAATACTCTTGATAAAAAATACTTAATTTGGATAAGGGTTAATATAACGATACTCATTTAACGTTAAATTCAATCTTGGGACGAAAAAATATTTTTCTTAACCATAAAAGCGGTTATTGTGACTAAACCATGATAGTTAGATATATGCTGTTTGGTTGTTTGTCTTCAAAAGACCTAAAAACCCGTAGTACATCATTTTGTTCTATTGTCAATAGTTTTTGCAGCGTACGCATAAATAGGTTTTCGATTATTCGCCTTGTGTTACATATTCGATATTTTCATACGGATCCCTAATTTTTTTTAAAATAAATAATTAATAAAATAAATGATAGCCTATAACCTTCCTCGATAAATGGGCTTTCCAACAGTGAAAGAATTTTTGAAATCGGACCAGTAGATCTTGGGATTAGCGCGTTCAAACAAACAAACTCTTCAGCTTTATAATATTAGTATAGATTCACTTATTCAGACACTCGCGGTTTTCTATAATACTTTCATGCATTTTCAACGGGTTCTTACCACGATACTACGGTACTACCTAAAAGCGAACGAGAAAGAGGGTAGACAGATTTGTTTGCTCTTAAATCGACCCGCAGTATCTAGTCTTCTCGTAACCATGACGTTTGCAACAACAACGAAATATCGAGACAACTCAATTAATTAAATATCGCGGTAAGAACCCGTTGAAAATGCATGAAAGGAGGTTATCAGTTAGGGTGAACCGATTTTGATGATTCTTGTTTCAGATGAAAGGTGATTGTCGTCGTGGGTTTTTCATATTTTTTTTAAGATCAAAGATGGACTTTTGGATCTGTGTGTAAATATTTGTATTTACCATAAATAAAAGTTTTATTCACCCTGTATATCAGAACAGATATTGATCGTTATACGGTAAAACCAATAATAAATAAAGAAAACTTTAAATACAAGCTTTTAAAATCCTGAATATCACGTATGTGCTAGCTGATACAAGTAAAATGAGCTTGCAACAAAAATACTTCAGACACACCCTGTATATTAAACTTTTCATGTCAAATTAATACTGTAAGTTCATATTTTGGCGAAAGCTCGCAAGCTTTGCATAGCTCTCCGCTGAATGCAAATATTTGCACCGGAAAGCTCTCAAAATATGCATATGTAAGTTTTGTTGTAAAAGTTAGTGAAAAGCTTCGTCGAAAATTGTCGCTGATTTTATTTGAGAAATAACTTGTTTTATTATCAATTTTTAATGCGTAATTATTTAAATTTCTTTAAACACTCGCGGTTATCTACATCACTTACACTATTACTAAACGGGTTCTTACCACGATTATTTTTAAACGATACTGTCAGTGTGGTATGTCGAAATGTGAGTTCGAGTTCCAGTGGTACTGGCAAACGAACGAGAAAGAGGGTAGACAGATTTGTCTGCTCTTAAATGACCTACCCGCAGTTCCTCAGTTTTCCCGTGATCATGGCGCTTGAAACAGTGCTGAAATATCGAGAACGCTCAATTAAAAATAATCGTGGTAAGAACCCGTTTAGTAATAGTGTAAGTGATGCATAATTATTTGTTTTTTCATTGGTATTTTAAACAAAAATTAAATTTAGAGAGTTTTTAAAAACTCAAAAAACTAGTTAAATATTACTAATACTAAGAATTTTTATCAATCAGAAAAGAAACATCAAGATTGGTTTATTAATAAAAAGTTATCTATTTTTCCTTATTTTGTATGTTTGTTTATATTTTCCGTTTGAAATTATGTATGATACAATGTTTTTTGAAGTAAATCGCGATTTTTTACCGTAATACTCAAAGAGCTGTTACAAACAGAATTTGTCTAAAATCAAAGGCATTAAAAAACCATTTGGCATGTTTCATTTTAACAGAATTGTCCTTTTATTATTCCACAAAGGTTTCTAAATCGGGATAAAAGTCGAAAAATACGTCAAAATTAGATAAACATTGCCCTAATTTAAGTATTTGGTTCCGTACAAAATGTGTTTTTGGCCGACTTCCAAGAATAGTATTCGTCAGTATTTTTTTAAATATTTGTTTCTCCATAACCTTAGTTTGGATGAACCGATTTGAATGATTCTGATGTTAAATGAAAGGTGGTTAAACAGACTTGTCTGTTCTTAAGTAACCTACCCGCAGTACTCAGTCTTCTCGTGATCATGGCACTTGCAACAGCGAAATATCGGGGTCGCTCATTTAATACAAATCCTGGTAAGAACCCGTTTAATAATTGTGTTAGTAATAGATTTGAGTTTGTTTTATAAAATTTCAGTGACTTGTTACTGTAACAACCCATTACTGCCCACTGTTGGGCTCAGATCTCCTCAGAAGAGGGATTAGACATAGTCCACCACGCTTGCTCAGTGCGGATTGGGGACTTCACACATCTTCAAAGGATTTTTAGAATCCTTTCCAACATGCATTCCTCACGATGTTTTCCTTCACCGTTTCAAGCCAGTGGTGTTGTGAAAAATTGCACATAAATCTTTTTCAAATTAAGATCAAGCCGGTTTCGAACCCACGACCTCCCGTACAGAAGGCGAGCCCTTCAACCACTACCCACCGCGATTTGACTTTGTTTTATAGAATTACAGTGACATAACACGGACCTCTAAAATTACAGATCAAACGAAATTACGCAAAATGTAACGTTGAAATTAAAGCAGTGCTTTCTTCGTTTTATTAGCTTCGGGCTGTAAGCTCGGCGAGAGCTTTTGTTTTTTCGTCTCTTCCATATTTTTATAATGTTTTTTTTTAATCCAACCCCCTTAGCCTTTGTAGGTCGCGAGCTTTAGAGCTGGGAAAAGCTTAAATGTAGGTGTAAAGTTTAAATAATATTTTTATTACTAATTACTAAAATGACAACGACCGACTTCCATTTCTTAATCATAGCATCAAAACTACCAGTCGTATTATCTTTATCAAATTACATGAGGACATTATATGAAATAATGTCCAAAGTGTCTGTTTCCTAATTGAAAAGTATCATCGAAATTGGTCCCTATAGAAAGAAAATACACGCAAAAAATATTTTGTTATATAATAGTTTTCTCAGCGCACGCGATGTAAGAAAGTTTTTGGGTATTTTTTTCACACCTTGGCTTACATTATTGAAGTTTTAGTACGGATCTCTATTTTTCTCCAAAATAAATCTAGCCTATGTTACTCGCGGATAATGTAGCTTTCAAATGGTGAAAGAATTTTTAAAAGCAGTCCAATAGCTTTTATGCCTTTAGTTTTTGAGCCTTTTCATTACAAACAAAGTTTGCCTCTTTATAGTGTAGAAGATAGAAGAAGATATCACTTACATTATTACTAAACGGGTTCTTACCACGATGTCAGTGTGGTATGTCGAAATGTGAGTTCGAGTTCCAGTGGTACCGGCAAACGAACGAGAAAGAGGGTAGACAGATTTGTCTGCTCTTAAATGACCTACCCGCAGTTCTTCAGTCTTCCCGTGATAATGGCGCTTGAAACAGTGCTGAAATATCGGGACCTCTCAATTAAAAATAATCGTGGTAAGAACCCGTTTAGTAATAGTGTAACTGATGTAGATAACCGCGAGTGTCTAAAGAAATTTATAGAAGAAGATAATCTAATAAAGACTGGTAGTTTTTGTGATATTTTTCAAAAATGGAACCCAGTAATTTTTATTTTCGTAATAAAAATATTGATTATAATATTTTATCGATACTACCCCATCTCTAGTCGTAAACTGAGTATAGGGGGTGAATACTATGGAACCGATGTAATTACTTCGCTCGATGGAATCCAACACTTGTTATATTTTCTTTGTTCGATGTCTACGGAACCCACAATTTTATATAAAGACTAGATGCCCCGTTCAACTTCGTCTGGGTCGAAAAAAAAATGAAGGGTGGACTACCGCTAACACTTAGGGGGATGAAAAATAGATGTTGGCCGATTCTCATAGATACCGGATAAGCACAAAAAATATCATCAAAATCGGTCAAGCCTTTTCGGAGGAGTATGGCAACGAAAACTGTGACACGAGAATTTTATATATTAGATAGTTTGGGTTTGTCTGTGAGCTCTAAGGAACCCTAATTAAGTTTACGAAAGTGTGTAACAAATGGTAGCAAACTCGCAATACTATTGTCAATATTCTGACGTATTTCAGTCAAATATTTTTTACAAAAACGAGAACGAAAAACAACAAAAAAAAACTTCGATTTCTCTGGTCTGCCATCATCAAATCTTTATTACTTAATCGCGAGATCACGTTTAAAAAACGTTTTTTCCAAAAAGCATCATCAAAATCGGTTCATAAACGACGGAATTATCTGCGACTATAAAATACGATCGAACTGAGAAACCTTTGTTAAAATCTTTTTAAAATAAATAATTCGTAATAATATGTTTTTAGTATATATCCTGTGGTAAAACTATCTTCTAAACTATAAGTAATCTGTATAACAGTAATCAATATTCTATGAATTATAAAAATCCCATTCGAGTTGAACTCAGAGTCAATATTTAACTTAACTGTTGACTTAACTGATGGTCGTAACTGCTAGTTAACTAGGTTTGACGAAAAAATACAAATAGTTTAACCATTTTTACACGGGGGCGGCGCGACGGGAAAGTATGCCGAGAGCGTAACGCGTCGCGTCGTCCCTCAAAACCCCGTGCTGGGTGCTGACCTCAGCCGGGGTTCGGACGCTGAGTGTGAGCGGTTGGAGGTATTAGTGCGGTTCAACTCCCACATAGGCCGCCCTCAAAAAAAACAAAAATACCATTTTTATAAAACTTTACAATTTGTAATCATCAACAATCATAATTTCAATGTCATCAAGTTTAAGACACTGTTTCTTCAGAAAGTGTTGTTTTATCCGATTTTGTTCAGACAAGCGAAAATTACGAAAAACCTTTGAATGCAGTATTCTTTAATATCAAAAATGGCATATTTTCTTTCACCAAAACATCATATTTTAGATAATTAAAGTACTTCCTGATCATATGTCATAGTTTTGGGACACCCTGTCGTAATATTTTTTTAGTTTCCATGTTTTATATTTAACGCATAATTTTTAATTTGGCTATCTTATAATGTTGTTATTAAATAACTAGCTGCCCCGCGCAACTTCGTCTGCGTTACAAAGGGGTTCGAACAGTACTCGCAATGACGTCGAGTTATTATTTGCGCGGCGCGAAGTGCACGTATTCATTGCGTTTTATACTCGTCATAACTTCTAAACGAAAAGTCCGATTGGAATAAAACAAAAAGTAATTTACTTCTACATTAATACTCTTGATAACAAAATACTTAATTTGGATAAGGGTTAATATAACGATACTCATTTAACGTTAAATTCAATCTCGGGACGAAATACTATTTTTAGAAACATAAAAGCCGTTATTGTGACTAAACTATGATAGTTAGATATATGCTGTCGCGGACTTTTTTGTTTGTCTTCAAAAGACCTAAAAACCCGTAGTACATCATTTTGTTCTATTGTCAATAGTTTTTGCAGCGTACGCATAAATAGGTGTTCTATTTTTCACCTTTTGTTACATATTCGATATTTTCATGCGGATCCCTAATTTTTTTGGAAATAAAATATAGCCTATAACCTTCCTCGATAAATGGACTTTCCAACAGTGAAAGAATTTTTGAAATCGGACCAGTAGATCCTGAGATTAGCGCGTTCAAACAAACAAACAAACTCTTCAGCTTTATAATATTAGTATAGATAACAACTTTTCTAAAAATAGAATAAATGACTTTATTAGTTTTACTTCTGTACTATCTGTTATTCTGTGGTCCCACCGCTGCGTAAATATTAAAAGTTTTCCCGGAAGCTAGCTTTCTCGCTGACGGCGAAATCGCAAACAGAATGAAACTCGAATTGGATATTTTATGAGCTTTCAAAGTGCCAAGCTTTTTGACTTACGCCCTATGTTGTGAAGGTCATGTCGAGTTTAATAGAAAAAGCTTTATACTAAAAACTTGTGGTATAGTGATTAAAATGCTTGCCGTCCGTACGGGAGGTTGCAGGTTCGTCACTGGCTTGTTTGTGAAATCTTTTGAAAAATTAATATACAGAGTTGATCTGTTCATTTGGACCTTTTGGCTTCTAAATATAAAATTGGTTTTAAGTTGTATTTCGACAGATTATTCACCTCATGATAGCATTGTTTAAAAATCGCGAAGGAAAACATCAATAGTAAGAATTATACCCTTCGAAAAAATTGAAAGTCTCCAACCAGCATTGTGGTCGCGTGGTGGACCACCTGATCCCTCTACTGAGGAGACCTGAGCCCAAACAGTGCAAAGTAATGGGTTATCATAAAGTTTTAAATTGCCTAACTAAGACAGTCCACTGTGATAATATATTACAGTTTAATGTAATAAAACATGCAAAATTAGCGTAATTACTTTTCCATATGCTTATGTTTAACCACATGTGGGTATCTTTAAAAATACCGCAAAATCCCCCACGTAGAAGAAATTTCTCGGCAATTTCATGGAATTAGGTCGCTCCCCCACACACCGTATTGTTCCCTAATAACCCAATTTTCGGGAACACGCAGCAAAAGTGTTGGAATCCGTGAAATCTTAGCGGGGGTTAAGATCGATGATGGATTAAGAATTGAAGTATCTTTCTTGCCATATACGAGGATGCAGTTACTGGATGCAGACAGCGCAGGACCAGTTGTTGTGACGAAGGAGGAGGCCTATATAGCCGTGGACGTATATAGGCTAATGATAAGAGGTTACCGTCGCTCATGGACCTCTGCAATGTCAGAGGCCACTATTATCTACGACCTAAGGACTTTGTTTAAGCCTCGTTTAAAGAAGGACAAGTCATTATCATCCCGTAGACGCTATATTTAGCCATAGGCCTCCAAACCTCGCCACCGGTCGGGAACCCTGATCAGGATCTGATTAGTCTACTCACACCAGAAATTTTCGGCCGCATCAGTCATTCTTCGCACAATATGTCCTGCCCATTGCCACTTCAAAGACACATAAAACTATGTCGGTTATTTTGGTCCTTTTGCGGATCTCTGCATCTCTGATTTGACTTAGATCAAGTCTTAGTGCTCGGGAAACACCGAAAAATGGAGATCATAAGCTGGACCTTTTAAAAGAAACTGTAGTTACTTACACAACACGCTGAGTTGTACTGTGCTCCTCATTGGAGTATCTCTTGGTAATGCCTCGTGTCTCGCTTCACAGGTGAAGTCGGCGTAGTCATCATCAGCAGTTGCCTTGAAATGGACCCTAGAACAACAAGAAATATTAATATTTTTAAGGAAAGATAGCAATGTCTGCACCAATTTATAAAGCTTTTATTTAAATTATACTTGTAACACTTGTACCTATTACAATGACAAAATGGCGCTGATCTGATGATGGATTCGAAAGGTAGTCATGGGAACTTTTGTGGTAAACAATATAGACCCGTCGTGTTTGGGCTCGTTTTACTTGTCTTAGTTAGCACTCTAGTTCTACATGATATCCAGGATCTTAAAAGCTGGTTTTAAAATAGTTTTCTAAATAAATTATTATACTGTTTTGTATCTATATTTGGAGAAGTATTTTATAAAGTTAACTATAAACTCAGTCTAAAACCTTCACAACGCAGTCTACGCACTAAAACATAAACGTTATGAGCTCTCCACTTAATTTACAAGTTTACGAGACACTTAGCAGTAAGTGCCATGTAAAATTAACTTAACGAATTAAATGATTACGCCTGCATTGCGGCTTAGTTTAAACTTAAGGCGTGCATACTATAGAAGTTAATAAGCACTGCATACACGCATTGCAGTAAAGGATTTCACAAAAAGAGGTCTCAATTTAACTGTGGACCGATTTGGATGATTTATTAAACTGAGAACAAGATACTACACGAATTTAAACCGACTATCCAAACGAGGAGATTATTAATTTGACTGACTTAGTTTTTTTGGTCTTTCTTAACTTTAGCTTGGTTAAACCGATTATGATGATTTCCTTTTATGAAAGATGGTAATCATCGTGGGGTGAATTTGTATTTCGAAATCGAACAAGTATTTTTGAATCTATATTTAAAATTTGATGAAGTATATTGTCAATACTTTTGACTCATGTTTTTTCAATAATATTCTTTTTTATTATTATTGCCACGTAGGCAGACGAGCCAACGGGCCACCTGATCGTAAGTGGTTACCGTCGCTCATGAACCTCTGCAATGTCAGGGGACACTGAGGGGTTGCTACCTACGACCTAACTTTAAGGACCCTCCTCAAGCCTCGTTTGAAGAAGGACAAGTCATTCTCGAAGCTTATAACTATAAAACAAAAGTCTATCTTGTCTGTTGCTAAAATCTCTACGAAAAAATCTACACATTTTATGGTTTTAATTTGAGATTTCTCATTTGGGTTCCGGTGTTGAGATCTCATAAAATCCAATTCAATCCAGTTTGATCTGCAATAATCCGGTTGTTACCGAGTTCACGTTTACAACCCAAAGATTTACGGATGCTTCTACTTGTATTTATATAACTGATATTCGTAACTTCGTCTGCGTCAAAAAGGGCTTCAGGCAGCACTGTTAGATTTTAATAAGACCTACAAACCCGTAGTACATCATCTTGTTCTATAATCAATAGTCGCAGCGTGATGTAAGAAAGTTTTTGGGTATTTTTTCACACTTTATAATAATAATGTAAGCTATAAGCCACTATTTTTTTTCGTAGATAATGTAGCTTTCGAATGGTGAAATATTTTTTTAATGGTTCAGTAGATTTGAGCCTATTCATTACAACGAAACAAACAAAAGTTAGCATCCTTATTGTGTCTGGATGTTTAAGTGCGGTTCAACTCCCACATATAATCTGGCGAATTCATTCAACTCAAAAAAAAAGGTACACAGACAGACAGTGTCAAGTCTTGTATTATACTATGTAATGATAAAAATAATTTAAACTACATAACAAACTTAATGAAACGCTATACGTCAATCTCTTCATCTAAATAATTTTAAAACAAAGTTGAAATGAAACAGCATTATAAATATATCTCTTTCTCGCAACACACCGATTAAACTTCGTCTCTCTGTCAACACGTTTTCCGAAAAGTAATTTCACTCGCTCTTATAGACACGTAGTGGAAAGAAAATTATGAACACACATGCCGAACTTCTACATACGATCTGGGTGTAAAAGGATCCAACGTAGAACTTTATGCAGAAATAAATTTTCGTGCCGACGGAAGACCAGCGTCGTGGTACCGTTTTTCTGTGCTGTCGACATTACTGAGTCGGTAACCGTGTTCAAACTATTTTTGTTACTTAGATTTAGTTTAGTGTAAGTATTCTGATATAGTTTGAAATAAATATTTATTATATTCTATTCGTGCATATCGTTTTTAGGAACTTTGTACTATGAACGTCATTAGGATAAAGGTGTAGACACTTTTAATTGGCTTTCCGATTTCTATTGTTAAAAATTAAATAAGTGTTAGCTGTTGGTTTCTTTGAATTGTGAAACTTAGTGCACGCTCATTTTGGTATCGCACTTATAAACTTTTTGATCTTTATGGTTTTTACCTCATAATTTTCTTAACTTTAAATCTATACTAATCTTAAAAAGAAGAAAACTTTGTTTGTTTGGTTGCAATGGGTTTTTTTGGCAGTCGATCCGCACCAAAACCTCCTGCCGCTCACGCTCGGCGTCCGAATCGACGACAGAACCCGGCACAAGACTGAGCGAGGTGACGGGACGCTCACGTCTCGCCCCGTCACGACCGGACACCGAACCGGCAGTCATCGGCGAATGACCACCGGCTCTCAAAAACTATTGGATCGTTTTTAAAAATTCCTTCACAATTTGAAAGCTACATTATACACGAGTAACATAAGGTAGATTTTGTTTTGGAAAAAAATAGAGATCCGTACTAACACCACAACCACAATGCGGGTTAGAGATTTGTTTACTTTACTTCTGTTTAACAAATTATTCTGTGTCTCGGTTTTGAGGAAAGAATTTCAATAAAAAATGTCTTGGTTTTGACGTGTAAATATTGGTTTTTGCTATTCCCGTTTTAATTTCGGAATCTCTTGGAAAAAACCAAAATGTATGTATGAAAATACTTTGAGAATAAAATAACGTTATGTTATTTACAATTATTTATATGTGCGCTGTAGAAATATCGTGAAAAATTCTTGCAACTAACCTAACGAGAACCTACCTAGACTTTTTGACGATTCCTAAAAATATAATTTTAATAATATTCTAGTATTTATAAACGCTATCCCTATATTAAAAAAATAAAAAAAACTTGAGAGGTGTCATGGGACACCCGAATAGAACGAAGTTCCTTTCGATTAAAAATATCTTATATTTTTTTTCCTAACGTAACGCGCGATAAGGAACATGTTTTAAAAGATTTTGATCACAGCGCCATCTAGCGACAATCATCTAAAACAAAAAAAGTGTCGTGACAACTTTTCGTAAGATTTTTTTTCGTCTAGCCCCATTTTACAACGCGCGATAAGGAACTTCGTTCCAAAACTTTAAACAGATGTACCTAACTACGGCATAAAACCTATTTTGATTTAATTTTGTCCATAAGAAACTACTGATCACAAAAAACCAGCCAAATCGGTCCAGCCGTACATAAATAAACGACATTTCTACACATATATAGTTTTCTTATCATAACATAAACTTCCAAACATTATATAATGTTAATAATAGTTACAGTAAAGTAGTTAAATATTTATTTATACACCCCCGGGGTAACCCTCGTCAACCCTTGACAAGTATTGTCACAGGCCAAATTAGGTCGCTGGCCGAATCTAGAAAATAATCATTCTGGATCATGACTTAGGACTGTGGTTTGAGGCTCAGTTCAGGACAAGCAATAAGTTACATAATTGGGTATTTTCTGAGATCTATGACATGTCCTTATTCAAACGAGGCTTTAAGAAATTTTTATACAGTAGATGGTAGATATCGTCATTGGCGTCATTACAATAAAAAAACGTGAAAGGTGACATGGAACACCCGAATAGAACGAAGTTCCTTTCGATTAAAAGATATCTTATATTCTTTTTCCTAACGTAACGCGAGATAAGGAACGTGTTTTAAAAGATTTTGATCACAGCGCCATCTAGGGATAATCATCTAAAACAAATAAGGAACGTGTTTTAAAAGATTTTGATCACAGCCCCATCTAGCGATAATCATCTAAAACAAAAAAGTGTCGTGACAACTTTTCGTAAGTTTTTTTCCGTCTAGCCCCCTTTCACAACGCGCGATAAGGAACTTCGTTCCAAAAGATTTACAAGCTGTATTTTAACTTGCACTGGATGTAACTATGTAAGTTCGGGTGGAATCTTGCAAGCTAAATTTGACAAACTTCCCGGTTTCCGATTGAGCTGACATTTTGCACGCAGATGTATATCGTGATAATGTAATAATGTGACAAAATGGCGCTGATCTGATGAAGGATTCGGAAGGTGATCATAGGAACTCTTGTACACAAGATAGACCTGTCGTGTTTGGGCTTGTTTTATTTGTATAAGCTAACACTCTACTGCTATAAACTTATTAATATACTCGCGGTTTTCTATAATACTTTCATGCATGATACTTATGATACTTTCATGAGTTCCAGTGGTACTACCCAAAAGCGAACGAGAAAGAGGGTAGACAGATTTGTTTGCTTCTAAATCGACCCGCAGTATACAGTCTTCTCGTGATCATGACGTTTGCAACAACGTAGAAATATCGAGACAACTCAAATAATTAAATATCGTGGTAAGAACCCGTTGAAAATGTATGAAAGTACTCTACTGCTATACGATGTCCAAGATCTTCAGAACTTGTATTAAAAAATTTTCTTTAAAATAAATTATTGAATTTCGAATCGCAATTTGAAATAAATTCGAAATTTATAAGACCTCTTTTCCCTAAATATGGTTTAAATACTAACCTTGACTTAGTAGTAAATCTCGTAGACTTCGGGTTTCCATTTGGACTCTCCACATCTTTTATCTCTTCTTTTGATACTGAAACAAAAGAGACAGAAAATTGTTAAATATATTACTAAAAATTTGTAGTGTTAATACTATAAATAACAAAGAAAAAATCACCTAAATCCGTTATTGGAACGAAGTTCCTTATCGCGCATTATCGAAAGGGGGCTAGACGGAAAAAAATCTTACGAAAAGTTGTCACGACACTTTTTTGTTTTAGATGATTATCGCTAGATGGCGCTGTGATCAAAATCTTTTAAAACACGTTCCTTATCGCGCGTTACGTTAAGAAAAAATTATAAGATATCTTTTAATCGAAAGGAACTTCGTTCTATTCGGGTGTCCCATGACACCTCTCAAGTGTTTTTTATCTCACACATACTCTCATTGCAACGAAATACACATCTCAATGCAGAAACGTTTTTTATGCATTTTTTTGTTATTTAGATAACGCTGTTTTAAACATCAAACAAAAATTAAACGATTATAATGCCGCGTTTCCACATTGGCTTGTCAACTTTGGTCACCGTCATTTGTTTTGGACGTTGGAGAGTCAATGTGGAAACACGACGTAACATGTGGACAAAACAGGTTTTAGAACCAACGTCACGTGAGTAATAGTGTAAAAAACCAAATTTGGACAGATCCTAGATCAACGGAAAAACTATATCAGTAACATATGCCTCAACTACAACTCTCATAAATAGGGTAAACAACCCAATTGACAAACTTAGCACAAATTATTTCGTATTTATTTTTGTAAATGATTTTACTTTACAACCCCTTCGCCCCCACCCCTGGCCAACAAGGGCGTATTTTCGACAAATTCTCGCCGCTTTCATACCCGAGGCTTCATTATGAAGTTATGACGTCACAGTACGGTGACTATACCAGTTGCGGATATATTGTTTTTAGGCAAATGTGTTTTTTTTTTGTTAAATAAACTTACGGCCTACATGATGGCAAGCGGTTACCGTTGCTCATGAACCTCTGCAATGTCAGGGCATTGTGGGGCTGTTATCTATCACCTACTTATACAGGATATTTCTTAAACCTCGTTTAAAGAGGGACACCGCGGACGGGAGTCCATTTCAAAGCTTACTTTTAAAACTTTGAGCTTGAATCCTAATTAAACGCTGTTTTTAGTTAGGACACTGGATTCCACATATTCGATAATTGAATTCCTATTAAAATGTCTTGAAATCTCGATAGCTTCCTTAACCAATCTTAGTAAGTAAAGATAGATTTGATCTTAATCTCTTTCTTTTAGTACATAACATAAGAGGATCTGATAAGTGGAGCAAGAACGTTATGCACTGGTTTACTGGGTACTGGAGCAGAGAAAAAGGGAGACCATTCAGACGTTGGCCAGATCAATTCGCAAAAATAGCTGGTACACTTTAGACTAGAATAGCTAGAGACAGGAACTTGTGGAAATGCTTGGAGGAGGCCTTTGCTGAAGAGCAAACAGGGTACTGTACCAACCCATAACTACCCACTGTTGGGCTCGGGTCTCCCTTCAGGAGGGGGATTAGGCATAGTTCACCACGCTTGCCTAGTGCGGATTGGGGACTTCACATATCTACAAAGGATTTTTAGAACCCTTTTCCGATATGCAGGTTTCCTAACGATGTTTTCCTTTACCGTTTTTAGCCAGTGGTGTTGTGAAAAATTGTACAAAAATCTTTTTCACATTTAGATTTAGAGGAACAAGCCGGCCGGATTTGAATCCGCGACCTCCCGTTTGGAAGGACGCGCTTCGACCACTCGGCCACCACGACTTTAAACAGGGTTGATGAGGTAATTTTTTTTTAGATTAATTTAGCTTTAAGCACAATGTCTCTTGTCTGAATAAAAGGTTATAATTATTATTCATGTCTTAAAAACAACTTTATAGGGACCTGGTCACCCTACCCGCGATAGTATAAACCCAACGGCGCCTAGATATCCACAATTAACTGGGAAAGCGACCCCTGGAGTGTGATCGAGCCTTAACGAGAACAAAACTGTAAGCGCATGTTAATGTGGAGTTACCTTTACAATTTACTGTTTGTATAGTTTTTATTGGTCGTTAAGGATTCCTTGCTTTTTTTTTCGTTTGAGAAAATCGCCAGGTTCCCACACGTGTGGGACATGTAAGAGTGAACCGCACTAAAACCTCCAACCGCTCACACTCAGCGTCCGTATGCGGTACGGCACGACACGTTACGCACTACGGCACTCTTTCTCGTCGCACTGCCCAGTCTTCCTTGTTAGAGGTGTAAGGTTCAAATCCAGGTTTGACCTTTTTTACTTCGCGCTTTGCAATGTTGTTTTAAAAAAAATCATTTTTAAAGAATAGTCTGTAAAAGTAAAATCTATCAGTCTAATCTTTATCAAAGTTACAAGAAATTATGTCCAAAGTAATTACTATCTAAAAAAAAAAGAGTCATCGTAAACAATTCACGCAGAAAATAAATATACGCAAATACATATCCGCTAATCTTGAAATTAAATCCGTTAAAAGGTAAGGTCCACCTTGAAAAATATTAAATGGGACCTCACGGCGACTATTACCATTCATACCTCTTTAAACGAAACGAACGACGTTTAAGAAAAGTCCTGTATCGGTAGGCGATAGATAACAGCCCCTCATTGCCTTGGCATTGCAGAGGTTCATGAGCGACGGTGACCGCTTACCATCAGGTGGACCGTAGGCTCGTTTATCTATCACGCAATAAAAAAAAATAAAAAAAAGTATGAAATCAGAATCATCCAAATCGACCCAAACTAAAGTTCTGAGGGACAAACAAAAAAATAACAGTTAACTTGATTATCCTTTGGAAAGTCGGTCAAAAGCATTTCATTTCTCAAATTAGTTCAGTTATTTTGTCAAACAAAAAAACTCTCACAATTGGTTTCAAAAAAGGAATTTTTCATTGAAAAATATTAATTTTACAACGTTTTTCAACAATACATCGAAAGAGTAATTTGGGGTAATGAAAGAGATCTCAATGCTGCCTTTTGGTGTACAAATAATAAAAAAAAGTAATATTAGCGATAAAGGATCCCGGGAATGGCAGCCGGCGATTCGGTTTTAAATGCGTGGAGTAAAACATGAGCGATTAGATTTTTAATTGAAATGAAATGAGATTTTATTTAAACAATTTCTCCATGTTAAGATTAAGGCAAATTTAACAGGAACAATAGGAGAACTTAGGTCGTCGTATTAGGATACCTTGTGTTACGAGTGACCTACTCTTTCTTCCATAATACGTGTGGCGACCAATAGCGCGCGAGGTCCTGACTCGCGGTTACGACATTTACAAGAATCTTCGCATATATACGACATCTCAAATCTACTACAGTGGGCTTCGGCCTGACCGGGCATACACTACCTCGCCCGGTCGGAGATCTCCCTTTAGCCATAGTCCACTGTACGCTCAAACTGGTGACCCTCGACAAAGAACACGCCTCCTTCGACATCATCACACCCTCCCAAGCCTCGAACCCCGCCAGCCAGCTTCACATCGGGCACACTCACTACGTCAACCGGTCAGCACAGCAGAGCACATCTCTCCTGGTCAACACGTAGCATCGGCCCCGCACGGCAGCATCTCCGACTCACTGGAGCCCGTGCATCAGCAGCACAGTTCCGACTCACTGGGACACATGCAGCAGCAACACAGTTCCGACTCACTGGGACTTTCTACACTGGCACTGGCGTTTCTCGAATCAAGCATACAAGACACAACGTATGATTCGACCTCCGGTCTCCGAAGGGGAGTGTGTGGCGACCAATAGCGCGCGAGGTCCTGACTCGCGGTTACGACATTTACAAGAATCTTCGCATATATACGACATCTCAAATCTACTACAGTGGGCTTCGGCCTGACCGGGCATACACTACCTCGCCCGGTCGGAGATCTCCCTTTGGCCATAAGTCCACTGTAGTAGATTTGAGATGTCGTATATATGCGAAGATTCTTGTAAATGTCGTAACCGCGAGTCAGGACCTCGCGCGCTATTGGTCGCCACACACTCGAGGGTCACCAGTTGTGGGTACTTACAGTGGACTTATGGCCAAAGGGAGATCTCCGACCGGGCGAGGTAGTGTATGCCCGGTCAGGCCAAAGCCCACTGTAGTAGATTTGAGATGTCGTATATATGCGAAGATTCTTGTAAATGTCGTAACCATACGTACAAAATTGCTTCACAGAAAAAACAAAAAAAACTTCAAGGGACACCAGGATGGAACGAACCTTTCGATTAATTAGTGAGGGAATTGTAATAGAATTTTGTTTTTTTAAAAGTTTTTAAACTATTATAACTTAAATAAAATATTTTAATCACAGCGCCATCTAGCGATAATCATCTAAAAAAAAAGTGTCGTGACAACTTTTCCATAAGAATTTCCGTCTAGCCCCCTTTCGATAACGCGCGATAAGGAACTTCGTTCCAAAAACAAACTACAATGTGACACAACGGAGTGTACAACTACATGCAATAGCTTGTACTCTCGTGTGTGTGTAAAGAATTATATATCAAATTATATTACTTTTGCATGCTTATCTACACTAAACTAAAGATGAAAACTTCGTTTGGTTGTAATAAATAGGGCCCGCGCAATTTCACCTGCATCACTTTCAATTAAAAGGTAACCTATGTTTCTCAGGGTCTAAAGATTGCGCAAAATTTCATCAAAATCGGTTGAGAGGTTTAAGCGAAAGCGTAACAGACAGAGTTACTTTCGCATTTATAATATTAGTAGGGATGTATTATCCGCTTACTTCTTTACCTTGAAGCATAATTAAAGTCCCAATCCTTTGTGGTTCTGAAACCGACTATTTATTTGGGCTTCGAACCCGGGACCGCCAGATGCGAGATACATAACTGTACGGAGTTTTAAAGCTTTTTAAAAAGCTCACAATTAAACTTAATTGTACGTTGGTAGAATTGTGAATGTATTGTTGCTTTTTTGACTGACTTTAAGAAGTATGATTGAATTTTTATGTTATTAATAAACCAATTTGGATGATTCTTTTTTTCTAATTGAAAGGTGATAATAATATATTTCATGTTTTTTGGAATTAGATGTGATTTGTAATTTTTGAGTTTTTTTTTATTAAGTTAGATCCCGAAGATCTATAAAATAAACTAAGAACACAAACACTACTATAAGATGTATTTAAATTAGTAGTATCTTTAATATGCCTTCAAAAAATTTAAGAAAAACTATAAAGACATGTCTGTCTTTTAAACATATTAACTCAAACTTATATTAAAAACTAAATAAAACTAATATTTAAAAAAAAAAACACTTTATTTAATATCTGTCTGTCTGTGACGCTTTCCCGCTTAAACCTCTCAACCGATTTTGATGAAATTTGGCACAGACAATCTTTAGACCCTGAGAAAGGACATAGGACTTTTGATTGAAAGTGACGCAGACGAAGTTGCTCTTTCCCGCTACTAAAATAAAAAATAATTAGTAGACCTAAATACTCGTATCTTCTCCTTTTATAAATTCATATACTAAAATCAAGACAAACTTCTACGAACTAAGAAAATTCTAAACAGAATTTCATGTTTCTGTCTGACACTGGCTGGTTTTAATTGGTCCGCCCCCCACCCCATACCCTTACAGATTGATCCACCCCCGGCTTTTAGCTTAATTGATTTTATTAATTAAAAAGGTACTGGTATTTCAGAAGTGCATTGTAAATAAAATATTTTGTTTTGAAGGTTAAAGGACATTTGAATGTCTTAATTAAGATAAAAGTATGGAAAGAAATATAACAAGAAAGCGTTTATAATTTTTTTTTTTTAAAGAATGTAAGATTATTTCATTAATAGCTTATATACAGGCTGGATCTGTAACTTTGGACAATCTGACGTGGTGTGAATGACTTATCGAAATACAACATAGCGCCATTTTTATTTTTCGGATCGGTTAAATCTTTTTTTTCTGACATTGTATGGAAAACGTACGACTATCGTTGCGGACTTCCATACTATGATGAAATTATTTTTTTATCTAATTCCTAAAATAAAAGTGGTTCTAAGTTTTATTTCAACAGGTCATTCACCCCACGTCCGATTGTTCAAAGTTACAGATCCACCCTGTATATCAAAACGTGCTAAAATACATTGTTACAATATTTTAATCAACTTCCAATTTAGTAGTCTATTTTTTTGGCCACATAACTTTAGCTTAGGTGAACCGATTTCGATAAAAAATGTAAAATGTAATTTGATTAAGACAAATAGTTTTTGTGTTATTAAAAAAAATCGAAATACCGTCATAAAATAGTGAATCCAAAAATATATGAAAAACGTTAACAATTTATTCTTGACGAACCGATTTCGATACTTATCTAAAAATTACATCGCCCTTTACAAAACATTAAAAAGCTCTCACAAGTATTTCCTAATTAATTCTTGAAAAATGGAAGCCATATTCAGTTTTCGTGAAAAGCATGATATTTTAAGAAAATTCAATTTGTTAATTATTATTTACATCGAGGCTTAAAACCTGTGATCTTTGACCTTTTAACCTTTATCTTATTAAAAAAATGTACTCATATTACTTTTACTTACCGTTTCTTTTTCTTAAAAGGTACCTACCTATCTTTTAGCACTTTTTTTTTGAAATCGCCAGATATGTTTTTGTTTTGCCATGTTGCAGACGAGCCAACGGGCCACTTGATCGTAAGTGGTTATCGTCGCTCATGAACCTCTGGAATGTCAGGGGACACTGAGGGGTCGCTACCTACGACCTAACTTTTAGGACCCTCCTCAAGCCTCGTTTGAAGAAGGACAAGTCATAGCCCTTACTAGTTTACGTGCCCAACAACAAAAGATAGGTACATAGATACAATTTAATATCGAAACTGTTATTAATCTGTACAACATTAATTAAAATTTATACGCGGAATAATTAAAAACGATACAAGGTATTAAGGTATGTATCCGATTAAAAATAGTGATGGGAGAAATGTATCGATATTTTATGTCGATAAATCTTTGTTAAATTGACGTTGACGTAAAACAGGTACGGGGAAAAATAATTAAATAAGAGGTTCTCGATCCAAGGTAAAGTAATATTATATCTATCGCAGGTATTCGCATGTAATTTTTTTAATCGGTGGTAGGACTATGTCCGACTGGCTGGCGACCACCCTCCAATTAGAGTCCGCCGCCATAACAGCCTAGTGCTGTGTTCCGGCGTGTAGATTGGAGAGCCAGTTACTATCCCTACTCCTCCCCTTCCCTTCCTTAAGCTGTTGCGAGATTCTGATGGTGCTGGGACTGTTGTGGTAGCGGAGTTGAGGTCGGTGTCTGTAGCGTTGGGGGCTGTCATGGGGTACAGGGAGACCTGGTGAAACGGTGTCCGCCGCCGCCCGCTGGTCAGTAGGGGACCCGAACCCGGGTGACACTGCCAAACTCCGCCCCGGGAGGCTGTCCCACCAACCGGCGAAAAATCCTGTCGTGTGGCCGTCGTGCCGGAGTCGGAGACCGGAGTGGGACCCGGCGGTCGCACGCAGGGAGGACCAGGGGCCCTTCCGTGCTCTGTGCCAGCTCCCTCCGTTCCTTGCACCGTTCGCCATGGACTCACACGCACCGCACCTTTGTTACGGCATCATCGGGATCTCGCAATGTGCATCCTTTCTAGCCCATCAATACCAAACCCCAAAAAATAAATAAATTAACTAATGATGACAAACAGAAAAAGAAGGAAAAAGATTACTCAGGCGGATAGTCCCACTTTCCATGTGGACTTCTGCAATGTCAGGGGCCTCCACAGCAACCTTAACGCCGTCCACCACCACCTTGAGACGGCGCGGCCTGCCCTTCTATTCCTGACTGAGACGCAGATATCTCCCCCTACGGATAACTCTTACCTCACATACCCCGGTTACGTGTTAGAACACATGTTTGTGCGGAAAGCCGGGGTATGTGTGTTTATCAGGGATGATATCTGCTGTCGTCGTCTCCGTGGCCTCGAAAATCGGGATCTGTCCGTATTATGGCTACGCATCGACTACGGCGGTTGTACACGGGTCTTTGCGTGCCTGTACAGATCCCATAGCAGTGATGCAGGGTCATCTCTATTCGAGCATGTACAAGAGGGGACTGGACGCGTGCTTGAACAGTACCCGGCAGCGGAGGTGGTGGTCCTCGGAGATTTCAACGCTCACCACGTAGAGTGGTTGGGATCCAGGACCACTGATCTCCCCGGCCGGGCTGCCTACGGTTTCGCCTTGGCTTATGGTTTCTCGCAACTGGTTACACAGCCCACCCGTGTTCCAGATATCGAGGGACATGAGCCCTCTCTGTTGGACCTTCTGCTGACCACAAACCCAGCCGGCTACGGTGTAGTGGTCGATGCTCCTTTGGGATCATCCGATCATTGCCTTGTCCGCGCTGTCCTGCCACTCCCACGCCCTGGTCGTCGACCGACGACTGGCTCCCGTAGGGTTTGGCGGTACGGGTTAGCAGATTGGGACGGAATGCGCGAATTCTTCGCTTCTTACCCATGGGGGCAACTCTGCTTCTCTTCCAACAATCCTGATGTCTGTGCGGACCGGCTTAAAGACGTGGTGCTGCAAGGAATGGAATTGTTTATTCCTTCCTCCGTGGTGCCCGTTGGGGGTCGCAGTGAACCCTGGTACAATCGTACCAGCAGGGACGCTGCACGCCTCAAGCGGTCCGCATACAAGGCATGGAACGATGCCAGGAGACGTCAGGACCTTAACACCTGTGAGGAGAAGCGGAAGTTCAACGCTGCTTCTAGGTCCTACAAGAGGGCCCTGGCGAAGGCGAAATCGGAGCACGTTGCCAGGGTTGGTGACCGTCTGTGTGGCTATCCGTCAGGAAGTCGCGCTTTCTGGTCACTAGCTAAGTCGGCTGAAGGAAACTTCTGTCGATCCAGTCTCCCGCCACTGCGCAAGTCCGATGATAGTCTGGCCCACAGTGCGAAGGAAAAGGCCGATCTCCTGGTCAAACTCTTCGCCTCAAACTCGACTTTGGACGACGGTGGAGTCACACCACCTACCATCCCACGGTGTGACAGTACCATGCCTGAGGTGCGCATTACACAACGTGCGGTCAGGCGTGAACTCAAATCACTCGACGTCCATAAGTCGAGCGGGCCGGACTGCATCCCCGCAGTGGTACTGAAAACATGTGCCCCTGAACTGACACCTGCACTTACGCGTTTGTATCGTCTTTCGTACAACGCCAATAGGGTCCCGTCTTCATGGAAGATAGCCCATGTTCACCCTATCCCCAAGAAGGGTGACCGGTCAGATCCGTCGAACTACAGGCCTATCGCGGTAACATCTTTGCTCTCCAAGGTTATGGAGCGAGTCATCAACAGCCAGCTCCTGGGCTACCTGGAGGACCGCCAGCTGATCAGCGATCGACAATATGGCTTCCGTCACGGCCGGTCGGCTGGCGACCTCCTAGCCTATCTTACCCATCGTTGGGCTGAAACTTTGGAGAGCGGTGGCGAGGCTCTTGCCGTAAGCCTTGATATAGCGAAGGCCTTCGACAGGGTCTGGCATAGGGCACTTCTTTCGAAGTTACCATCTTACGGGATCCCTGAGGGGCTCTGCAAGTGGATTGCCAGCTTCTTGGATGGTCGGAGCATCAAAGTCGTCGTCGACGGCTATTGCTTTGATACCATGACCATTAATGCAGGCGTTTCACAAGGCTCGGTGCTGTCTCCTACGCTTTTCATCTTGCATATTAATGACATGCTGTCCATCGATGGTATGCATTGCTATGCGGATGATAGTACGGGGGATGCGCGATATACCGGTCATCAGAGTCTCCCTCGGAATCTGGTTCAGGAAAGACGATCAGAGCTTGTGTCTGAAGTGGAGTACTCTCTAGGGCAGGTCTCCAAGTGGGGCGAGCTGAATCTTGTTCAGTTCAACCCATCGAAGACACAAGCTTGCGCGTTCACTGCAAAAAGGGACGCATTTGTCTTAGCGCCCCAGTTCCAAGGGGTATCTCTATCGACCTCCGAGAGTATTGGGATTCTTGGGGTTGACATTTCGAGCACCGTCCAGTTTCGGAGTCATCTGGAGGGTAAAGCTAAATTAGCTTCCAGAATGCTGGGAGTCCTTAACAGAGCGAAGCGGTACTTCACACCGGCGCAGAGGCTACTGTTGTATAAAGCTCAAGTTCGGCCTCATGTGGAGTATTTCTCTCATCTCTGGGCGGGCGCTCCCAATTACCAGCTTCTTCCATTTGACTCCCTCCAGAGGAGGGCTGTTCGGATTGTTGAGGAACCCAAGCTCACGGATCGACTGGAGCCTCTGAGTGTACGGAGAGATTTCAGCTCTCTGTGCATTCTATATCGTCTGGTCCATGGAGAATGCTCCGAGGAACTCTTTGAGATGATTCCTTCATCTCCTTTTTACCATCGGACCACACGCCGCAGGGGCAAGGTTCACCACCTTTACTTGGAACCGCTGCGCTCTTCTACAGTTCGGTTCAGAAGATCATTTTTGCCCCGTACCATTCCGATTTGGAATGGACTCCCGTCCGCGGTGTTCCCGGAGCGCTATGACATGTCCCTTTTTAAACGAGGTTTAAGAAAAGTCCTGTATGGGTAGGTGATAGATAACGGCCCTCTTTGCCCTGGCATTGCAGAGGTTCATGAGCGACGGTGACCGCTTACCATCAGGTGGGCCGCAGGCTCGTTTATCTATCTTGCAATAAAAAAAAAAAAAAAAAAAAAATGTACAATAATGTCGTGGTAGCTGAGTGGTTGAAGCGCTTGCCTTCCATACAGTCGCAGGTTCACGGGAAAAAACAAGATTTATTAAAATACCACTGGCTAAAACGGTGAAGGAAAACATCGTGAGAAAACCTGCATATTGAAAGAAGATTCTAAAAATCCTTCGAAGATATGTAAAGTCCCCAATTCGCATTGCGCAAAGCAAAGCGCGGTGGACGATGCCTAATCTCTCTTCTCAAGAGCCCATCGATGGGTAGAAATAGTTTGTTACAATACAGTAAAATGTTAATTAAATGTGTGTGCTCTGTAATAGTAGCAGTAGGAAAGAAACATGCTAAAGCCCTCATGGAGGGATACGATGCTCGGTTTACCCGGGATGCCCTCTCTCTGGGACGCAATCAGTTAAGTATTCTCATCAGGACCTTAACAGGACACTGCAAGCTGAACAGCCACATGTAGAAGCTTGGTCTTGTGGTGGACCCTACTTGCAGACTATGTGAGGAGGAGGAAACTCCTCTGCATTTGCTCTGCGATTGCCCTGCTGTTAACAGCATTAGGTCTCATATCTTGTTCCCGGAAGACATTAGGGACATCTGCCCTAGGAAAATAGTCCAGTTCATGCTAGACCTAAGCTTTGGCGTAGATTTGTAACACAGGGGGATGGTTACAATAGATCCGTAAGGGTCACAGTGACCTAATGGGCTACCTGTGCCCGTTGCCCCCTCCCCCCTCTGAATAATAATAATAAATGCTCTGTAGACTATAAAAATTAAAAAACCGCAATAAACACTACTCTTAACAATCGGTTAAAAATCTGTAAGATAATTATAGGTAAAACACAAATGATACATTAAATTTCGATCAAAAACCCCATACGAGTAAATGAGGTGCATTTACTAATTGGAATCGGTCTCTACTTAATTTAATTACTCATATCACACGAGTTTGCGAGTGGAAATTAATATTGTTGGTGGTACCTACCTATATTAATTTTCAAACTGAAATGAAAATGAAAACGACCGCCTTCCATTTCTCAAGCACTAAAACTACTAGTCAGATTTTTATCAAATTTGTTTATTTGCAAATGTTTACTTCGTAAAAAAAAAGAATCATCAAAATCAGTTCATATAGAAAATAAATAGACGTCAAAAAGCACAAATCATCGTGAAATTTTGTCCAATAAAAATACACATTTTCTTTTTTTTACTATTGCAAGATAGATAAACGAGCATACGAACCACCTGATGGTAAGCGGTCACCGTCGCTCATGAACCTCTGCAATGCCAGGGCAAAGAGGGGCCGTTATCTACCGCTTACCCATACAAGACTTTTAAAGACAGTACCAAAATTACTTGTTCGAACTTAAAATGGGACGACAATCACCTTTCATCTGACACTCAGAATCATTCAAATCGGTCCAAAACTAAAGTTCTGAAGGAACAAACATTAAAAAATAAAACCGTTTAAAAACCATACAAACGAATCGAGTACCTCCTCCTCTTTAGAAGCACAAGTTGCATTTATTACTTTCAATAACAAACAAACAAACTTTCAAAAACAATTTACAAATTACATTGCTACATTGTCGTGCGAGCGAATTTTGCTTTTATGGTTGATATGCACTAATGTACCTCTCACACAACGTTGAAGTTTACGAGGTCATTTGGACCCCGTTCGCATTAAAACTGTTAAACTATTTCACGAAAACTGAGTTGCATATTTTGCACCTTGAGTTTGACTTTTGACAACTAAGGACTTCAAATAAAAAGATCGAAATTAAATTCTTTAAAAAACGTGAGAGGTGTCAAGGGACACCCGGATGGAACGAAGTTCCTTTCCTTTCCTTTCGATCGAAAAGATATCTTATATTTTTTTTTACGCGCGATTAGGAACGTGTTTTATAAGATTTTGATCAAAGCGCCATCTAGCGATAATCATCTAAAACAAAATAAGTGTCGTGACAAATTTTCGTAAGAATTTTTTCCGTCTAGCCCCCTTTCACAACGCGCGATAAGGAACTTCGTTTCAATAATAAAAATAAAATGTCTACCTAATTTTATGTCGTTTTCATAAGGTAAAGCAACCAGATATTTTTATTACAAAAAAAAACATTGAACCAAAAGAAAACTCATCATGAATTTTCATCGATACATATTAATATAAAATACGATTTCTTTCGTTCGCGAAACGGATTCGATAGCATAAAATATAAGCTGTCGATATAACTTACACGCATCACTAGTTACATCGACGTAATATAAATGGAATGGAATTACATTTTGTAATTTTTATTACTTTAATTGTAAAGTGTTAGTTGTTTCGCTGTTCTAGCTAATTGTAGGCAAAAATATAGTTCATGAAACGCATAAAAAACAATGTTGCCTCTGGTAAAATAATTAATTACTTTTAAAATCTACTCAGTTGTTTTAAAACTTACAAATTAAATTAGTATGCAAACACCTCGTATTAAAAAAACTCTTTTTACTACCAATCAAACCTTACTTTTACATCAAATGGGTATTAAAGAAGTGGCCTTATATTCCGCCATTTTGTAGCAATCGCCATCTTGGATCGATTTTCATCCCATTTTTATATCTATTAATAAACAAAGAAAACACCATGACCAAGTTAATACTACATATTACTAGTAATTCCTATTCAAAAAAGATCTCAAAATGTACATTAGCAAGATATTCGGTAACTCCAGTGTTTCTACATCCGTTTCCGATCGTCCGGTCGCAATAAAGAATTGACATTGACGCGACCCTCGAGGGATTTCGTCATGTCCTGTCGATATTCGGTATCACCCCCCACCCCTTCCGGCGATTATCGAACTCCCAGGCGCTCATTGGTACTTATCGCGTACTTTTTAGCAGTGATTTTTGGCTTAAAAATAACGTATAGGATGTATCTATTGCGGTCATCTACGGTTCGTTTTAGGAACACTTTTTTTCACGTACCATCCTATGGAATGAACTCGTACGGTATTCCAGAGCGCTATGACTTGGCCTTCTTCAATCGAGGCTTGAAGAAAGTCCTTAAAGGTAGGCCGTAGGTAGCGACCCTTCAGTGTCCCCTGATATTATAGAGGTCCATGGGCCCGTGGCCTGTTGACTTGTCTGTGTTGAAGGTAATTTTTTGTTCCATCGATGTTATATTATTATACACTTAACATGGGCTGATGACATCAAAAGACCAATTTTTAATTTCGTTAATGTTTAGTTAGTACCATCATAACGCTCTAATCATCTAGCATATTTAATATTTCCTGAAATATTCCGTATTTACTCATAAAAACACGTAAAAAGAGCTTAAAGCTCAGTACAAAAGCTCACCAAGCTTCCATCATTTATTTATTGCATTTACCAGCTTTTAATTTCGCTTCCCGAGGTGCTATTCAATTTGGATCTCTTTTTTGGATGTGTGTGCAATCGATGGGAATGGAACCACTCGAATGAGAATCTGCTTTGGAGGGAATTCATTGGTATCTGTGAGTGCTTTTAAATTCTCCTATTTTGATTTTAGATGCGAATTAATTAAATTGGAATGCAATTTTTTATGTTATTTATAATATATAGTTTTTCTAGTATGCAGTGAATAATTAAATGTATTTGTAGTACCTATATAAGATATATGCAGCAAGATACATCAAAGAATAGTAATTTAAAGATCTAATTGATTGTTTCATTAGCATAGAGTTTATACCCATAGGTGGAATGTCTCTTTTGTTATTGTTATTAAATATTGAAACGGTAGCCAGTATTTATTATGTTGGTGTAATAAATGAATAAAATAAATAAAGTAGTAAGTATACTAATACATATCCCAATAAGCTGTAAATGTTTTGCACACATACACCCACACACGCACACACACACACACAGTGGTTTGACATCAACAAGCATGATAATTTCATTTATTTTGAGAATAAATAATTTCATTTCACACATACACAACTGCTAAAGAGAGAAAGCAACATATCTTTGTCTCCCTTCAGTTGTACATTTCCTCTATACCAGACAATCTTGGCTGCTACAAGACACACATACACACTTACACATACACTACTGCTAGAGTGAGAAAGCAACATACCTTTGTCTCCCTTCAGTTCCACATTTCCTCTATACCAGACAATTTTGGCTGGTGGCTTCGAGTTCTTTACCAGGCATTCAAGAGATACGTCCTCTCCCTCCTTGACCTCTAGCTTGGAGTTCGGAGGGTGGTTCGTGATTTCTACTTCTTTTGGAGGCGCTGTGGACAAAGAGAAAATAAATTAAGAAATGCGTTGAATAAAGATAATTTATATTACGTCAATGTAATTAATTAAAAACTAGGAAACCTTTTTTTTATACTTTGTAGGCAGGCGAGCTGACGGGCCACCTGATCATAAGCGGTTACCGTCGCACAAAATTAATATTTGTTCGGTGATCTCTACCGAACACCTTATTCAGCGGTATTTGCGTAATGTACAACGTCATTTCTACAGACCATCAGTGCACATTTGATTGCCGCGTTAGTCGGGTGCATTCATTAACATTTTATAACATTTTTCAACATTTTACAAATAAGTTATTATAAGTCCATTCAACATTAAACACTTAAAAACAAACAACATTTTAATACAACCCTCCCACTGCACCCTACATTTTGGTCCTTCGAGCCGGATACTTTTTAGACTATAAAAAATAAAACTTTGACGGTTTACCTAAAAATTACATGTCAGATGTACTAAAATATTAAAATTACAAAAACAAAACCATCTTCGAACTCAGTTTAAAATATGACGCTTATATGACTCATGAACATAGGACAAGATCTACGTGAGTCATATATGACTCATGGCAGAAAATATAAAAAAAATGCATTTATGTTCAAAGCGCTATTGTTCTATCTGCACCAGATTTCATTTACCTCTACATAATTACTGACGAACGATATTTTTTTCTATAATAAACATTTTCCCGCGCTTTCTACATTGTAATAAAATACTTCCTATTAGACGTTGATAGATTTTAATAGAACAAGATTTCTTATGATATAATTAATACTTAAAAAAACGACCGGCTTCCATTTAGGAAAAAAAAAACAAAAACTGCCAATCGAATCTTTGTGATATTCATCGAAGATTATGTCAAAAGTAAAAAAAAAAACATTAAAATCGGTTCACGTATAACATAGCGTCAAATGAAATGAAATGAAATACTTTATTTTCAACATTGATGACGTGCTCATTCTTGTTGACGTCAAAAGTTAAAAGCTACCACTAGTTCGGACACAAAAAATAATTATTATAGCCACCGTCCTGAGAAGAACTGGCAAGAAATTCAGCGGGCACGTCTTTTTTGTAAAATGAGCATTTTTTTTTTTTTGTATTTTAACAGTTGTATACAATTTTACCTTAAATATACCAAAAAAAAAATCTTAATAAAAATCTTAAATCTTATCCATAAAAAGTACATTTTCAAACATAGCTCCAAAAGTCCATTTCTTTTAGAAAAATAAATATTTGTATGTGTCCAACTAAGTTAAATATGTGAAGAAATCCATAAAAACAATTCCAGTTATTTTTTTGGGAAGTCGATCTAAAAATAAATCTTCCAAAACGGATCTACTCTCTGTTCTCTGTACCAAACCATTACTGCCCACTGTTGGGCTCAGGTCTCCTCAGGAGAGGGATTAGGCATAGTCCACCACGCTTGCCCAGTGCAGATTGGGACTTCACATATCTTCAAAGGATTTTTAGAACCCTTTTCCGACATGCAGGTTTCCTCACGATGTTTTCCTTCACCGTTTTTAGCCAGTGGTGTTGTGAAAAATTGCACATAAATCTTTTTTCACATTATATTTAGAAGTCGTGGTGGCCGAGTGGTCGAAGCGCTTCCTTCCGAACGGGAGGTCGCGGGTTCAAATCCGGCCGGCTTGTACCTCTAAATCGGATCTACAGTTACATAAAAATACAACCGATTTGAAAACCTTTTTTTAGGCGTGGTACCAAAAATGGAGGTAATTTTATGAAAACACAACTGAGGGCTTAATTTTTCAACTGTCCAAAAAGCTTATTTAAATGCTTTTTAACAGGTATTTTGAATGCGCGATAATTTATAGCTTTCCGTTTCACCCGGAGCTTTTGGGCCGTAAATTAAAAAATAAGCTCAAATGAAAAAAAAGTGTTGGAATATTAACAAATGTAATTAATGGGTATTGCTGGGGATTTAATTGTTTTTTTAGACAATTAATTCTGATTTTGTATTATTAGTATTCTATAAAAAAATGTATTAGTTACATTTCCTTTTAAAATGAAAAACTGTTAGTCACATTTTGTCATACTTATACAACCTGACACCTATAAATTTATGACACTTAAAAAAACTTCCTTTAGAAATGTGACATCTTAAGACAATTTTGTCACAAACTTATTCAGACACGCGCGGTTTTCTATAATACTTACATGCATGGTTAAAGAAGCTATCGAGATTGCAAGACATAGCACGTTTAACAGGGGTGACGGCTTCAGATTATCGAGTATGTGGAATCCAGTGCTAAACACAACAGTCACTAAGGGTTCATGCTCAGAGAGTATTGTAGATACAGTGAGTGTGGTGTGTCGTGATGCGAGTTCGAGTTCCAGTGGTACACCAAAAAGCGAACGGGAAAGAGGGTAGACAGATTTGTTTGCTCTTAAATCGACCCGCAGTATCCAGTCTTCTCGTCTCGTTAATTAAATATCGTGGTAAGAACCCGTTGAAAATGCATGAAAATTTTGTCACACTTCAACCACAGTCAGAATTTGGAATGAAATCTTGTCCTCGGAGTCCCTCCTACTATGTCCTTCTTGAAACCTTTGAAAACCACTCTTCAGGTCACTGACGGTTCTAGTCTTAATGAGTATTTAACTTGAAATGGGCTGGATGCAGATGGCGCAGGACCGGTCGATGCGGCGAGGTTTGGGGGAGGCCTATGTCCAGCAGTGGACGTCTATAGGCTGATGATGATGATGATGGGCTGTTTGTAAGCTAAGGCAGAAAACCCCTCAGTGATGACGTAATACGATTCAAAGATTACGTCATCATATCTGTGACTAAATATATGTTTGAAACAAATTTCGTACAGCAATTAACTTGCAAGAAAATCGTATAATGAGACAAACCACAACAAATTTACCTACAAAATAAGTTTATAATGGTTTTAGATCATAAGCGGTAGCGATTAAAACGAATTGAACAGTTTTATTTCATTTAAACTTATTCAAATACTCGCGGTTTTCTAAATTACTTTTATTTGATTTGATTTGCATTCTAAAAGAGTTCTTGCTACAATATTTAATTATTTGATATTTAATTATTATTAAAGTTCTTTTTTAATTTGTTTGTGTGATTCGAAATTCGAACCGAATAATTCGGAGATTAATTCGATTCGATCAATATTCGATTCGATTCGAACGATATTCGCACACCCCTACTTGCCAACCAACGTTTCGCCTACTCTTCACTTTGACGACTAACGATTGTCATATTTTTGTTTGACAACGTTTCATTTGGTAAAATTATTGTTAAGCAGATTATTACAATGACAAAAAACGTTAACGTTAAACGTTATCAACACCGCTAGTCTTTTATAAGTTCCACCATCACAGAAACAGGATATTACTGCCGGTTCCAGCACGGTTCTCCGCCGACATACAAAGGAGAGCCTTTGAGCAACTTGCTCGGTATTTCACACGATATATAGATTCTAGGCTATGTATAAAACAATTATAATTTGGAAGATTTAGTTGGTAGGGTAAAGTGATCAGTTAAAGACACCAGGCTAGTATTTTATCAGTACTAATGTAAAACTGAAGAGCTTGTTTGTTTGAACGCGGTAATCTCAGGAACTGCTGATCTGATTTGAAAAAATCATTCACTATTGGATAGTCAATTTATTGAGAAATGGTTGTTATCTTTTTTTTAGTTGGACGTTATGGCCGAAATTCCTTTACCCGCCCCGCTGAGTATGTGAGAGTTGAACCGCACTAAAACCTCTAACCGCTCACACCCAGCGTTTCAACCCCGGTTGAGGTCAGAACCCAGCAGTGTTATCCGGAGCGACACGACGCGTTACGTACTACGGCACTCTTCACCGTTGTGATGCCTCCGTCATGTGTGATGTAGGCAGACGAGCTAAAGTTCCACCTGATCGATTATTATATGAAGGACTTCTGCACCCGTGATACAGTTTTTACTAGTACGGGCTCAGACGTTCCTTCCCACTATAAGCTTACCATGTAACGTCGGTTTAATGTGGTTCACCTTTGTTAGTATATGTGGGAAATTTATATGTAACACTTTTTTACTGATCAATAAATACTTTTTCATTTTCATCGTAAGTAGTTACCGTTGCTCATGGACCTCTGCAATGTCAAAACACTGTTTCCTACAATCTACAAAAACTACGCTCGCTCATTCCACATATATCCAACCCACATTATTAATGTTGTTATCAACAGACAAATCAATAAGATATTTACGCATTGTATCTCGGCAGATGTTTAATATTTTCTTAGAATATTTACGACGCAAATAGAAGAAAACATATGACGTAGAAAGTCTTTGTGTAAGATGATAGCGGGTCGGTCTCCGCGTTGCCATGGCAACCGCACAATTGCCCCGGGCTTTGATAAAATATGGCGCTGGCATGTGTTTTGTTGTATCGCTATTGAGATAGAGAAATTATGTGTTTATTTACTGTAACTCGGTTTTTTTGTCGTGTAGGAATTACGATCTTATGGGTTTAATTTTAAATTTGGTTTTTGATTGCATTCCGACAATATTCTAACATCTTTCATGGATTCTCTGTTTCAAACTGAAGTCTCTTCCAAAGGTAGGCAGGCTAGCTAACGAGATTGGACAGTCGCTCATGGACCTCTGCAATGACACTGCCGCTGTCACCTACGGCCTACCTTTAAGAACCTTTATCGAACCTCGTTTGAAGAAGGACAAGTCATAGTGCTTGTAAACATCATGTTTTTTCGGTACAGTAGGTAATACACATCGTTATTTTGATTAGAATAATTACTATCAAATAATATTCTTGATTAAACCATCCCAATTTGGTCTCTCGTCCGCGGTGTTTCCGGAGCGCTATGACATGTCCTTCTTTAAACGAGCTTTAAGAAAACTTAGGTAAGTGATTGATTACCACCCCTCATTATCCTGACATTGCAGAGGTTTATGAGCGACGGTGACCGCTTACCATCAGGGCCGTAAGCTCGTTTATCTGTCTCGAAAAAAAACACTAGATAGTCCAATACAATAGCCACCACGAAAATCGATCCAGCCAACTTTTCCATTCTTATTCAGCGCAGACCCAGACAATTGCGAAAAAACTTAGACGCACGGACCTTATTCTTTAACACTTTGTTCGATCCCTTATACGAAAACTTTAGCCGTGAATTTCGTTCGGAATAAGTAATTTCCTAAACGTAGTAACGTTAACTGGGATGTTTACCCTACAGATAACTATTATACTAATGATCCATCGGTAGCTTTCCTCACAGAATAGTTTCGTACAGAAATCAAGATTTTTGGCTAGTTAACAGGCCATCTGAACGTAGGAAAGAATAAGAATTTATTTGTCCAAGAATCAGTAGTCACAAGTTTTAAAGTATTGCCATGTTCCTAGGTGGAACTGTTATCAGATATGTGCCTCTCACTCCCACCACTTTAGACTCAGATCAGTGAACACCAAATAAAAAAACTTGAGAGGTGTCGTGGGACACCCGAATAGAACGGAGTTCCTTTCGATTAAAACATATCTTATATTTTTTTTCCTAACGTAACGCACGATAAGGAACGTGTTTTAAAAGATTTTGATCACAGCGCCATCTAGCTAACGTAACGCGTGATAAAGAACGTGTTTTAAAAGATTTTGATCACAGCGCCATCTAGCGATAATCTAAAACAAAAAAAGTGTCGTGACAACTTTTCGTAAGATTTTTTTCCGTCTAGCCCCCTTTCACAACGCACGATAAGGAACTTCTTTCCAAAAACTATACGAAGTAAACGAAAATAAATAAAAAATAATAAAAAAGAACACGAGGGAAAGATAACTTGTCTTGGCAAGCAACGAATTTAACCAGAAGATAATAGAAGGACTATACAACGCCAAGAACAGTGCCCATTTAAGGCCTTTTAGCTTTCGTACGAGAAATAATTACTGAAACGAACCGTGGATGGACAGTGGTTCCATATAGTACTTAGTGATAAACTTCATCTCGACGCCAGTAGCAATGGTTTACCATGCTTTTGATATCTATTGACACTTACACTAGGTTCAGCAAATACGATGACGTCCACTGCTAGACATTATCCTCCCCCAAACCTCATCACAATGACCGGTACTGCGCATTCAATGACTGCCCGTTCCTTTGGAAGGTCTGCCCATACTGTATCTACCTGTTCGTGGTCACCACTCCAGGACTTTTTTGCTCCATCGATCATCACTTCTACGTACAATGACATGACGATTCTAATATTTTTAAGACCATTTGAAATTTTGGGTACACCAAATTTTTCTTCTGTTTAGATTTTCTGTACTTTCACAGTCAATTTCATTTCCCTTAAAGGTTTTCTTGAATGGGATTAATCATTATTAAGGGCTACTACCTTTTATGTCTGCTTAAATGAGCAATCAAGCAATCAACGTGGATTCCGTAATGGAAAGTAGTGATTGGATGTTTTGCTAACTAGCTGACCCAACTTCGTCTGCGTCGCAAATTTTAGATGAACTGTGGCATATGTGGGTGCGTTCAATCACTAGCTTGTGTTTTTTAAATATTATACTGTTATTTTTTTATATTTCTGTCTTTAGATTTGGCTTTTGTCACATACTTGGCATGAATAACAAACCAAATTTGTTTCAGTTCGTAGCGTTTAATTTTTGATGTTAACGCAGAAAAAGGTAATTTAATATATGACATCACATCAAAAAACCTAATTCATCAGCGTTTCTCTACTATATCATCCATGTATTATACACATACACCTTCCTCTTGAATCATGACATCTATTACAACCGCACCAAATTCCATTGCGTAGTTTTAAAGATTTAAGCATAAATAGGTACAGACAGCGTAAAGCGACTTTGTTTTTTATAAAAATTAGTGATTTGAATTTCACCAATTCATTTATTTAGAGATAAAGTTTTTACAGATACATTTACTGAAAATTACGAATCTCAGAGCCAATAGATTAATATCTGATTTGGAAATTTTCCATTAACATTAAGAAGCTTTCTAAGAATTCGCATTGTTAGTGCCCCAATTAAAATCTCTTTGATGTATATTTGGAACAATACTGTTGATTATATTGATAAATATTGGTGCTTATTATTATTGACAATTTTAGCGTAAATAGGTAACTGATTTTTTTTTATTGCTTAATTGATACACGAGCCCACGGCCCACCTGATGGTAAGGTAAGGTTACCGTCGCTCATGGAACTCTGCAATGCCAGGGCAAAGAAGGGCCGTTATCTATCACCTACCCATACAGGACTTTTCTTAAACCTCGTTTAAAGAGAGACATGTTTTTAATGCAGACATTGATTTTAAAGAATCATTGTGATTAAAACCTTTTTGGAGAATAACTAAATCCTTCTCAGTGGTAATGCATGGCAAACACTTAAATTGGCTTGCCATTTAAAAATAAAATATAATAATATAAAAACAATAAAGAGAGTATCCGCCACTATTTTATCGCTTGTTTACTTTTACCATAAACACACCCTTAAAAAACTTATTTCCTAATGAAGATGTTGGAAATCACTTAAAGAAAAGTCCAAAGGATCTCTGAAAGCAAAAAATAGGGTTCCGCAGAAGCTGATAGAAATGAGTCGGGTTAGTAATGCAATTAGAAATGGCGCTCCCTGCGTAAGACAGCGGATATGTTGCATAGGAGAAGCGATTTGAGATTTATAACAGAAGACATGTTGCATAGGAGGAGCGATTTAAGATTTATACAAGTGTAATGAAATTGATAGCGTAAGTGAGAACGTGAATTAGGCATGTTGATTGCTATCTATTCTTTTAAAATCTTAACATATATAAATCTCGTGTCACAATGTTTGTCCTCAATGGACTCCTAAACCACTTAACCGATTATAATAAAGTTTGCACACCATGTGCAGTTCGATCCAACTTGAGAGATAGGATATCTTAGATCAAGGTCTGATGATGGAGCTGGAAGTTGGCCACAGGAACTCTGTCAATAAGCAAGATAACCTCATCGTGTTTGGACTCTAATTTTCTAAAAAGTACTTTTAGAAAATTCCCGGAAACAATTCCTATACGACGCAGACGAAATTGCGCAGGGCAGCTAGTTATTTTATATAAATAGTTTTGAATAAAGCATTACAAAGTTTGTCAATGTGATGTAAAGAAAAAGAGTTGATTAAGCATTAATATTTAGGTTTTTCAGTGTTAAAATGAAAAATAAATGTATTGATTGTTACTAAAACTAACAAACGTACATATAAATTAACTGACAATTTGCAGTCTTGAAAATAATACTGCGTGAGTACAGGCAGCCTAAGGTTCTAAAAATCCAGATGAGTTATAAATTAATTTGAAATAATAATTTTTTTTGAAGCGTTATATGTAAATTACTAATATAATTACCGTAGACTTGGATTTTTTTTCACGACAAGTATTACAGAAAGAAGATTATTAACAACAACAAAATAGTAACTGGCAGCACAATCTTCAAACTAGCAATTTCAAATAAACGAAAAATAAAATAAAAAAACTAATCAACCGCTAAGCTCATACAACATAATCACACCCGATACGCGAAGTGGTAAAAGGCACTTCTGACCGTGAGAAAAGGTAATTATTGACTTTTTCAACTTCCCCCCACCTCCCCTCCGAAGCCTGTCGAGAGGAGATAAGACAACGGTGTAATTAAAACACAGGCTGCGAGTTCTTCGCAAGTTTTTATTTGTACGGAGGCAATTGGGGATCAAATATACACCAAACTTTATTTATTACTGTTCTTAAGCTTGTTTGTATTGGATCAACTTGTTAAACGGTTCGATACTTAGCTTTAAAGCTATTTACGTCGTCTTAAAAGCTATTGAGCTCTCATTCAGCCGCTACCATTCAGCTTCAGAAGGTGATGAGCCATCGCTCAGTGCCACCCTTCGTAAGAGAAGCCTGAGTATTCTGTTGGAGTGTTACACATGTCCCCATCTTGGCAGGCTGGGAATAGCCTGCCAACTGAGAGAGCTGGTGGTCGCATCACCGACGACTGCCGGTTCGGCGTCCGGAGGCAACGAGGCTATGTGTAAGCCTTAGCGTCACCTCGCACAATTCTATGCTAGGTTCTGTCCTCAGCGTAGGTTAGGACGCTGGAGGTTTTAGTGCTGTTCGACTCTGGTGGAGTATGTGCCACCATCCGGTCCCAAAATCAGGCAATTTCCTCCGGTCAAAAAACATTAATCAGCTCTATGGTCCAGCACACCGCACGTCAAACACTACGCTTATTTGTCTGACAATAGGTTCCCCTATCGCAAACAGTTCTGTGCAAATACGCTCAGGGCAATTAACATTTTACAAGCAGATATTATCACGGGTGCAGCTGTTTCATTTACGACTGCATTTTCACATACGAAAAACGATATTCAGTTTTATACTTTTACGGTCAGTTGATGTCCGAAATTTTATTTACGACTTTCTACAAATAGTTTACAATCAAGCTCTCCCATCTTTCTTACCATATTAGTTTTGATAAAGTTAAGATTTATGTTTAAAACCACATGTCATGTTACCTATGGCAGAGAAAAATATATTCGACTACCAAAGAAAGTTTTGCTTGATTTATCGCACATAAAATGCGCTTGTTAGAAGCTTTTTCGAATCGAGCCAATTAAAAGTATACGTGGAGCTTTCGTTGAAGCTTTGAACTTTGCGTTGACAAACAAATTTCGACATATTGTTAAAGTTTGCAGATATCCATTCACAAACAATGACACTGACAAAAATTGGAGTGGAACAGATTGCATTTCCAAAAAACGAAAACGACTAACTTCCATTTTCAAGACTAGAATTGAAAGTATTGTTCTGATCTTTTTAAATGTTGTATGCGACTACACCTAATCACCAGAAGACCGATATATTAAACAAAAGATTTAGATCGGATATTTAATGAAAAATTAGACAACGCAAATGGCCATTATATCATTACATTTTATTTAGTTCAGCACAATATTTTAATTTTAAGTCCTAATTTAGAATTTCGTATTATATAGATTTTAAGACAGTTGCAGTACAATTCAATCTTAAAGCTAAGTTAGTATTACCGGAAAAAGCAGTCTCAATACCCAAAATAACTACAAAAGTTTATAAAAACAAAATAAGAGCCAACAACGCAAATTGAAGCTGAACAAATAGCTACCATTTCAATTGTAACTCCTCATGGTCTATAAAACAAATCGTCCATAAAACTAGAGCCCGATCTAATAAGCGAGATCAAATACTCGTATATTGTAATAGCAAAAACCATAAATGTTTCTGAGCCCAAAGCGTATGTATAGGAACTCGTATATACCGAATCTCGAAACTCAACAATGGCTTTTGATATAAACGAATAGAGATCGCAATCTGCTTCCTGTTTGGGAATTATGGTTTTGTTTTAAGCTGCAAGCGGTGCGGTCGGAGACATTTTTAAATTGGAAAATAAAAATCGGCTCTTTTCTACTACGTTCTGTATTGCGGCAACGTTAAGTGTTTCGGTTGATGTAATTGGTATTTTATTTTCTGAAATAACCTTCCCGTTTCCATTTAGAAGAGTACCGTTTTAATGTCTGTCTTTGAGAGTTTTTTGGGTTGGTTTGTCACAAGCAACGAATACTTTAAAATGTTTGATACAAATTTGAAGAGCAACTTAAAATAAATTGTGAATATCTCTATACAGGTTGAATTTGTTATTTTGTTTTTCGAAAAAGTCCATTATTTATATTGACCAAATCCTTGTTTAACTTTCGACATAAAAATTAAAAACAATATTGCATAACTATAGTATATAACCTCTTTAGATACATAAGAACTTAAATCCGACCCATATCACGCAATTCGGAGTTAAAATATGTCACAGTTCTCACTAGACTGCACTTCTGTTTCAAGTTATATCGTGCCAGAATCTAGAGATATAGATCAAATGAAACAACTAGAATAGTTGGCATACAGCCTTCGGATGTATTGTTTAATTTTTAGCTTTACAATGTTCTTTGGAGCAGAATTCGTCATCGATTTTGTCCTGCATTTTAATTTGTTACAGAGCTCTTTTGTCCGTGTCTTATTAAACGATGTGTTAGTTGAGAAATAGAGAGGTATGGTAAAAACAAGTAACATAACAAGACTATAACTATTAAAGTAAGTCCAAAAATTATTAGTTACACAATTAAAAGAGAAGCAGCGAAATCGGTTCAGCCAAGAGCATAACATTTTGATAATATTTTGAATGGACCTCATTTAAGTGCCTATATTTAAAGTGCCAAAAAGAATCATCCAAATTGGTTCATGAAGTCAAAAGGTTATAAATAAGTTTTTTAAGTCAAATCATGGTTGACAATAACTCAGTTCGGAGTCAGATTTCGTCGGATATTTTTATCCATCACTATCAGTTTAAAAGCTCGTAAATACGTCTGGTTTATTGTCATGGCCGTTTGAGCTTTTAAATCATAGCTTTCGAGCTTTCGCGTTTATATATTTATTGTCAAATTGAATAGCAGTGATCGTAAAAAGTTTGAAGAGAAAATTAGTTTGTTTTTTGACCAAATTCCAAAAAGGACCTACTCAATTCGTCTGTATGTATCTTTTTTTATGTTTGTTCCTCGGTAATTTTAGTCTGGGTGGACCGATTGGATCTTTGTTTAAAAATGTGTAGTTTTAAAGGTCACAATTTCATTACTTACTATGCGTTTTTGCGTGTATTTCTTTTCTATATGAACCGATTTCGATAATTCTTTTTGTTAGAAAGCAGATTTTTTGAATATTGTCTCATATAAATTTGATAAAGATCTGACTGGTAGTTTTTGCGCTTTGCTTGAGAAATGGAAGTCGTTTATTTTCATTTATGTCATAAAATATTTTGTCTAGTAAGTTTAATAAAAGCTTTTGTAAATGACATGGCATACCAAGAGAGAGAGATATATTAATAAATAATTTATTTTCACTTAACATCTTGATTTCACCAAATTAGCAAAAATGAGTTAGAATCCTTTATATTCAAAAGCACAAAAAATACATACAAAATTGGAATAAATAAATATAACATAATAAGTCTTTTTTACAAATATATGACAAATATATATATAAAATGTTATTATGCACGCTGATTGTACCTATAATTTGAGTGACATTTACTATGTTTTTAACTCATGATTATAATTTAAGTAATATGTTTGATTTGATGTTTACTCTGTTGGTGCAACTTTTTCTGAAAATAAATAAATAAATAGTGTTTTTGAATGATCTTTTTTTTTGTTTTTGCTTTTGTAAAATCTTGTTTTTGCGCTCTCGTTTATTTTAACTTTCTAGTGATGTAAAATTTATCCTAAAAACGTCACAACGTCATTTTTATTTGAGTGTGGAGTTTATGGGACATTAAATTTTACTAAGCTCTTAACTCCACTTTTACTGTCTTTAGAGAAATTAAATTGAGACGCGGAAGACTGAGTTATCATTTTATTACTCAACACCCATGGATGATTAACCGGTAATACTCAGAAAAAAATGTACAGAAAGAAAGTTTTTTATTACCTAAGCTTTATATTTATTTATTTTATTTAAAATGTTACACCAACAGAATATACACTAATCATAATAACAGATTGACATTTCTAGTAAAATGCTAATTTGTGTTACAATTATAGGCGTAAACAGCATGCCAATAATACAACAACAATGAAAAATTCTAGAAGTAACAATCAAATAAGAACAATGACATATCATCAGAGTCACTCAAAGAGCAATGGAAAGGGCTATGCTGGGTGTTTCTCTGCGTGATCAAATCAGAAATGAGGAGATCCGCAGAAGAACTAAAGTAACCGACATAGCCCAAAGAATTGCATCTTTGAAGTGGCAATGGGCAGGACACATTGTGCGAAGAACAGATGGCCGATGGGGCCGAAAATTTCTGGAGTGGCGGCCACGAACCGGTAAGCGCAACGTTGATAGACCCCACACAAGATGGACCGACGATCTGGTCAAGATCGCGGGAGGTCACTGGATGCAGATGGCGCAGGACCGGTCGATGTGGCGAGGTTTGGGGGCCTATGTCCAGCAGTGGACGTCTATAGGCTGATGATGATGGTGATGATGATTGGATTACGGATACACGAACCACCACTGCTCATGGGCCTCAGTAATGTCAAAGCATTTGGCAGCGTGGGCAGACTTCCCACAAGGTGTACCGACGATCTGGTATAAGAGAAGCCGGCAATAGACCTTTACGGCCTGATGATAATCATAACAAACTGCATAACCTTTGACCTCTACAAACAAAATGTAAAAGGTCAAAATTCGAAACCCTTAATACCTATTACATCCATTAAAACGAATCAAATCAGAACAGAAAAAC
The DNA here is from genome assembly GCA_030269945.2 of Trilocha varians. Classification (NCBI taxonomy): domain Eukaryota; kingdom Metazoa; phylum Arthropoda; class Insecta; order Lepidoptera; family Bombycidae; genus Trilocha; species Trilocha varians. Next base: position 815,935 of record AP028279.1, read on the forward strand.
AAAAAACGAACGTAAAATAATACGAACGACTCCGAGCACTTTTCCTTAGAATTTCGTAATAAAAAAATCATTTCCCTTGCGTAAGACTGTCCCCGCTTCGAAGTATTCGTTACGCTCAATTTATTTGTGCTATATTATTGTGAGATCGAAATACAATAAAAATTGTATCATTCGATACAGTAATCCGGTTAAGAACGTCCTCGAGAATCGATTTTTTATATTTCTGGCTATAATTACGCCAAAAAATTGTACCAAAAAGCGTGTTCTTACTTCATTTTTTAATTATTGGAACGAAGTTCTTTATCACGCGTTATCGAAAGGGGTCTAAACGGAAAAAAAATCTTACGAAAAGTTGTCACGACACTTTTAAGTTGCTTTATACTATGTAGTGAAGAAACATACATAAAGGTTTTTTTTTATTGCGTGATAGATAAACGAGCCTACAGCCTACCTGATGACAAGCGGTCACCGTCGCTCATGAACCTCTGCAATGCGAGGGCAATGAAGGGCTGTTATCTATCTCCTACCGATACAGGACTTTTCTTAAACCTCGTTTAATGAGGGACATGTCATAGCGTTTCGGGAACACCACGGATGGGAGTCCATTCCAAATCGGAATGGTACTGGAGGTCTATAAATATTAAAATTCTATCAACAAAATTGAAGCTTCAAGCAACCATCTACAGCCATTTAAATAGAACTGTTGGACAAAGGTTTTCTAGTATAAAAATACAAGGACTACTGTGGGGAGTGCAATTTGTCTTATGACGTCGTTCAATTATAAAGCGAACTGCCCGAGACGCGGATCCACCGCATAATATAAATTACTTGCAGTTATGGTTGCGGGGTAAGTCATAGGCAACAGCGATTTAGTTTTGACGCTACTTTTTTACAAGCTTTATATTAATAAATTTCTTTAAATACTCGCGGTTATCTACATCACCTACACTATTACTAAACGGGTTCTTACCACGATTATTTTTAATTGAGAGGTCTCGATATTTCACACTGTTTCAAGCACCATGATCACGGGAAGACTGAAGAACTGCGGGTAGGTCATTTAAGAGCAGACAAATCTGTCTACCCTCTTTCTCGTTCGTTTGCCGGTACCACTGGAACTCGAACTTACATCAACTCGAACAGTGCTGAAATATCGGGACCTCTCAATTAAAAATAATCGTGATAAGAACCTGTTTAGTAATAGTGTAAGCTTTATATTAATTTGCACTGGATGTAACTATGTAAGTTCGGGTGGAATCTTAATCTTAATCGTAAGGTCGTTTATCTATATTGCAATAAAAAAACAATGGGCTCCGCAAGGCTGCATCTCCGACTCATTGGAGTCCGTGCATCAGCAGCACAGTTCCGACTCACTGGGACTTCCTACACTGGCACTGGCGATTTAAGCACACAAGACACATCGGATGAATCGACCGCCGGTCTCCGAAGGGGAGTGTGTGGCGACGAATAGCGCTCTAGATCCTGAATCGCGGTATTGACATTAACAACGATCGGCGCATACATACGACATCTGAAATCTACTACAGCGGGCTTTGGCCTGACCGGGCATACACTATCTCGCCCGGTCGGAGATCTCCCTTTGGCCTTATACCACTGAGCCCACTAACGCAATTCAAAAATGATTTGCGATCTAATCTACGGTTTCCTATACCTTATCCCACCACCAAATGCAGTCACAATGCGTTCGTTACGGCCAGTTTTGGAGGTCCGCCAACAGTCTACTATGAACGCAGAGCGAATACAGATATGGTCCAGTCCTCGATGATTTGTGGAATTCCCGCTATCCAAATATTTATTATCACTCGTAAAAACTTGATCTTCCTTGAGAAATTTGGATGGGATTAATCGGAAGGGTCTGTTATTCCAATATTAGCTTTAGTTAGTATTTTTTTGTTTTGGACTGATTTCCAAAAAGAAGTTGTCAAGTTGTCGTTATTTTTTTGTCTGCGAATAACTTTAGTTCGGATGGACCGGTTTGGTTGATTCTTGTTTCAGGTTTGGTGATAGTAATCGTTGACATTTAAGCTATAAATTTTACATTTTAACGGATTAGATTTCACTGATGAACCGATTTTGTTAACACTTTTTTTTAAAAAAGCAAATATTTTGGACATAGTTACATAAAGTTTGATAAAGAGCTATCTAGTAGTTTTGACCCTATTCTTAAAATGGAAGCAGTTCTCATTTTTATAAACAGTTAAAAGATTTTTTTTCTCTCTCACTCTATCTCCCCTCTCTATATTACCTCGCCTTATGACGTCACAAATACACAAGCCATTAAAAAGGTCAGCCTACATCTTTAAAAGCTAAATTCAGTAAATTTCAAAATGAAAACAATTAAAAAGTCACAAAGGGCGTTACGTGATTAAAAAATAAAAGCGGCCGAGTATAAAGGCCGCCACACACTGAGCAATTAGCGAAAACGTGCCAAATGTCGCGTCGCTTGTGGACGTCTTGTGGCGGGCGTGGGGCATGAGCGGAAGCGATTAAATAACTGCTCGACATAGCTGGCCCGCGGAATTTTGCACCAGAATTTATTTGTTTAATAATTGGATTTTTAGTATGGGTCCTATAGGCAGACGAGCCAACGGGCCACCTGACCGTAAGTGGGTCGCTACTTACGACCTAAGTTTAAAGACCCTCCTCATGCCTCGTTTGAAGAAGGACAAGTCATAGTATGTATGTATAAAACAAAGTTCTAAGAAAAAAATCAATTTTGAAACAAATTCGATATTGGAACGAAGTTCCTTATCGCGCGTTATCGAAAGGGGGCTAAACGGAAAAAAATCTTACGAAAAGTTGTCACGACACTTTTTTGTTTTAGATGATTATCGCTAGATGGCGCTGTGATCAAAATCTTTTAAAACACGTTCCTTATCGCGCCTTACATTAGGAAAGAAAAATATAAGATATCTTTTAATCGAAAGGAACTTCGTTCTATTCGGGTGTCCCATGACACCTCTCAAGTTTTTTTTTTATCTTTTTGGTATCTTTTGAAAGAGAACTGACATACTCATTTCACTATTTTTTAAATCGCTGGTAATACTCGCTACCTCTCATAACCAACACCACACCACAGCTTCATCTGACCTTCGAACTACCCTTAATTCAACAACATAAGGTTCAAATTACCACCATTTTTTCCTTTGGCCAGTCGAAAGCAATTAATGCCTATGAATGGGGGTGAACGGGGGAAAATCGTTGTATTTAGGAAATGGGGGTAGTTATGTTGATTTCATTACACGCACGGATTTAATGGGGGTAGGTTTTTCTATTTAATGGTGCTTAGCGATTATTTATGAGCTGTTTATGGGGATGTTGGGTCTTGATCATATGGGATGTAATTTGAGCTTAATCAAATATTATTTTGAGTGTAAAAGTGTTTTTTTGGGATTAGAAATTAAGCCTACTATAAGGTCAATGATTACCTGGACGATTGCACAAAGTAGGAATGAGTTGTTCGACAAGGTCATTTCTTTAACATAATCGTTTTTTTTATATATTTAATGTAAAATTGTATAATACTGTTAAAATAATTTAAAAAAAAATTTGCTCATAAAAGAAACAAAGACATGCCGCTGAGTTTCTTGCCAGTTCTTCTCAGGACGGTGACTACAATCATTATTTTTTTGTGTCCGAACTGGTGGTAGCTTGTAACTTTTGACGTCAACAAGAATGAGTACGTCATCAATGTTGAAATAAAGTATTTCATTTCATTTCAATCCACAGAACACAGGCACAGGTTTCTAAAATGTGACCTCGGCAGGGAGCCATGAGCGATGGTAACTTACGATCAAGCGTTCTAGTAGCTTGTCTATCTGCGAGGTAATAAAAAATAAAATTAAAAAAGTAAGGTAACTTGAAAAACCTACTTACCATCTATACATTCATTTATTAAGCTGAAGAATTTGTTTGTTCGCGCTAATCTAAGGAACCGCTGGCCCAATTTGAAAATTCTTTCAGTGTTAGATAGCCCATTTATCGCATAAGGCAATAGTCTACAGGGTGATTTTTTAGAGAGGGTACATATTGCAGGAGGGTGATGAGCTCTGTTCTAATATGGAATATTACAAAAATAGGTAAAATTACAATATTTTTTTAAAAATCTAAATTCGAGAAAACTGCCTCAAACATAAACAATTTCGGCTAAAAGAGTGTTGACTAATGACCTCTAGGGATCTCGCGCCACACCACACCTCCGCCACACTCATCAGCTGTCGAAAAACCATCATTTTGCAAGAATTTTAGATATTTTTAAGTTGCGATTACTAAGGCATTAAGCCATATTCTTTGGTAATAATATTTTTACTGGTCGTATATAACATCAGCTACCATGACCTTCAATATGTACCCTCACCAAGAAATCACCCTGTATATCCCTTTGTAAATCACCTTGTAATCAACATACGTCATTATTCTAAAAAAAACATTTATTAACAACTAAACAATATCAACAAGAAACCCGAAAAAACTGCCGGATGTGATAACAAAGATCAGTCGTAGTCATAAAACGACGACCCTGGAGGATTCCCGACGTCAGCGAAATTCTCTACACATCGAAGGGAGAAATTGAATGAAAACAACCCTTATACCACGACCCTTGAGACCCGTTAGACAAAGGATAATACAGGGCCGTTATCATTGCGCCCTTCTTTCCTTTTGGGAGCCCTTCCATGTTTATATTAGGCTCTGATTTCTTGATAGTATCGGGGTTAATGAAAAACTCGGGGTTGATTGCACGTGTGTTTGTTCGGGGTTGGAAGGTTTGTTTCACACGTAAGACACACGATGCCTTGTAAAAACAAATCAGAATAGACAACAATGCGAAACATGGATTGTTTTAATGATTAGGCATGGATAATTGTTGAGCGCTCGTCTATTGCACTACACATGACAGCACTCGGCTACACGCTGTAGAGCGCTCGTCTACTGCACTACACATGACAGCACACGGCTACACACTGTACAGCGCTTGTCGACTGCACTACACATGACAGCACACGGCTACACACTGTACAGCGCTTGTCGACTGCACTACACATGACAGCACACGGCTACACACTGTACAGCGCTTGTCGACTGCACTACACATGACAGCACACGGCTACACACTGTACAGCGCTTGTCGACTGCACTACACATGACAGCGCTCGGCTACACGCTGTAGATCACTCGTCTACTGCACTACACATGACTGCACTCGGCTACACGCTGTACAGCGCTTGTCGACTGCACTACACATGACAGCACTCGGCTACACGCTGTAGAGCGCTCGTCTACTGCACTACACATGACAGCACTCGGCTACACGCTGTAGAGCGCTCGTCTACTGCACTACACATGACAGCACACGGCTACACACTGTACAGCGCTTGTCGACTGCACTACACATGACAGCACACGGCTACACACTGTACAGCGCTTGTCGACTGCACTACACATGACAGCGCTCGGCTACACGCTGTAGATCACTCGTCTACTGCACTACACATGACTGCACTCGGCTACACGCTGTACAGCGCTTGTCGACTGCACTACACATGACAGCACTCGGCTACACGCTGTAGAGCGCTCGTCTACTGCACTACACATGACAGCACTCGGCTACACGCTGTAGAGCGCTCGTCTACTGCACTACACATGACAGCACTCTGCTACATACTGCACTACACATGACAGCACACGCTATGGAGTAATCGCATCTAAGTTCTCTAACGTCCAAAATGAATTTATCACTTCAAATCTATCTCATTCATCATATAAACTTAAGTACACATTAAAAAGCTAATCACACATGACATTGTTTAATACTCAGTAATCCCTCCGTAGGGTCAAACCGCTCAATCAAGTGAAAACTCTCGAAAGTCATAAAACGGTTCACTACATTAAAACGAGTAAAAAGCTATTATTCATAAACGAAATGATATTCAGAAACCCTCACTAAATAAATCAGGGGAACGACTGGAGATTTATAGCAAATTGCCGCGAGGAAAATGAATGGTGAATGAAAAAATATATGTATTTAAGTAGATTTTTTAAGTACAACAAATTGTTTTATTTTTGTATTTATTATGTGCCTGTGCTTTTCCCTTTTTCTACGATATAAATTTTAGTTATATTGTCAAGACTAGGTAATCTGTAGCACTAGATTTAAATACATAATATTCAATTGCTAAAAGTTGTAAAACTACGAAATAGATTCAGATCCTGTTTTTAATAAATAAAGTGATTGGGTCATGCCTGTACTGACGTACTCCTTTGGCATTCTAAAGTGGACGCAATCAGAACTGGATGCCCTGGATAGAAAAGTTCGGCGACTGCTGACGGCATACAGGATGCACCATCCACGCTCATCTGTTATGAGGCTGTATATACCTCGGAAGTGTGGGGGTCGTGGCATGTTAAATGCCAAGGATCTGCACAACCGAGAGATATACAGTCTTCGGGAATATTTCCTAAAGGTGAATGTGGGTATGTACCGTGATGTAGCAGCAGTCGACAAAGGACTCACTCCGCTATCCTTAGCGAACGGGAATTGGCGAGCGCCGAAGGTGATGAGTGTGGCGGATCGCACGGACGTATGGAAGAGCAAGGAACTACACGGTCGATTCTACCGGGCCCTTACGGGTCCCGATGTAGATCAGTTAGCCTCCGTGGCTTGGCTACGATACAGTAACCTCTTCGGAGAGACTGAAGGTTTTGTCTTAGCAATTATGGACGAAGTTATCATGACGAACAACTACCGCAAATATATTCTAAAGGATGGGACGGTCGACATTTGTCGGGCATGTCACCGTCCGGGAGAGTCTATTAGACATATCGTTTCCGGTTGTTCTCGTCTTGCTAACGGCGAGTACTTGCACAGACATAACCAGTAGCTAAGATCATTCATCAGCAACTTGCTCTGAAATACGACCTTGTTGAAGCCGCTGTACCTTATTACCAGTATTGGCCTCAGCCTGTTCTCGATAATGGTCATGTAACGCTCTACTGGGACCGATCTATTATCACTGACAGGACTATTCCTGCTAATAAGCCTGACATAGTAGATCGGGATGCGCATCGGGCAGTGTTGATCGATGTCACCATTCCACATGACGAGAACCTTGTGAAGGCAGAAAAAGAAAAACTGCTAAAATATTTGGACCTGGCCCACGAGGTGACCGACATGTGGCGTGTTGAATCGACCATCATTGTTCCGATCGTTGTATCTGTGCACGGTCTAATAGCGAAAAGCTTCGACCGTCATCTAGAGAAGCTTTCGCTCCCCGGCTGGGTAAAGGGCCTGATTCAGCGCGGCGGTCGTTCTTGACACGGCGCGTATTGTGAGGAGGTTCCTCTCTCTTGAGCCCTAACCACTGGTGGCTTGGGTCGTAAACTCCGCCTGCAGTGGCCCTCTATTTTTTATATTGTATTTTTAAATTTTATTTTCTTGTAAATGTATTTTTAAAAATAGAATGTAAAAAATAAGTGAATAAATGAATATACAACAAAAGTGATTGAAGAGACGTCCTATTCACAATAAAAAAATAATACAAAACGTTGAAAACTTCATGTAGTTTTCATACAATTATTAAAATAATCTTTATTGGAACGAAGTTCCTTATCGCGCGTTGTCGAAAGGGGGCGAGACGGAAAAAATTTTTTTTTTGTTTTTGATTATCGCTAGATGGCGCTGTGATCAAAATCTTTTAAAACACACGACAAGTTGTCACGACACTTTTTTTTGTTTTAGATGATTATCGTTCCTTATCGCGCGTTACGTTAGGAAAAAAAAAATTAAGATATCTTTTAATCGAAAGGAACTTCGTTCTATTCCAGTGTCCCATGACACCTCTCAAGTTTTTTTTAGCTTATTTCCAAAAAAATACCTCAATCAGTTGTTGAATATCAAAGGCCATTATACTTATAAACTATGCTAGTATTTTTCCAAAACCAATTTTCTCCTAAAATTGAATGTCATGTGCCAAGATGGCGTCTAAATTTCTATTCCGGATATCCGGATTTCGCTATCGCATTTCTGGATCACAATTATTCTTTATCAGAAAATAGGAGAGCATGCATAAACAATAGTCTTTATAACATTATTTTTGTTGGAGGCTGAAATCTAGCATATTTAATAAATAATTTAAGATCAATTTAGGTAAAAAATGAGGTTTGTCAGAAGCTTAAAGTCAACTTGCACTGGATGTAACTATGTAAGTTCGGATGGAATCCTGCGAGTTGAATTTAATGAACTTCCCGGTTTCTTATGAGCTGAAATTTGGCACGCAAAGGTAAATCGCGTGACAATGCAATAATGTGGTACCTGGGAGTGCAATCTATGGCATATGGAACGCGTCACTATGTTAAAATCCTTACTCGTTGAGTATAAAGTCGTTTATTACACAGATCTTGTAGCATCTAGCGCAAATTTCCGTGCATTCAGACGTTTTTGCCATAACTACTATTGGCATCCAAAATAGTACAACAGCTCACCGCATAGGTCCAATCAATTTAATAAAATCAATGTCCGTGGTGCTTTTCTTAATTCTGGCGTAATGCTTTTTCAATCTTATTTTATTGTCTCCCGCTTTGCGAGAAGGGAAGTCGAAACTCATGTTTTCCTACTCCTTCTATTATCTTCTGATTAAATTCGTTGCGGGGTCCAAGACAAGTTAACTTTCCTTCGGGTTCCTGGGCTTCACTGCTCAGAGTCATTACGATGGTCGCCGCTGTGGATCCTGGCTACACAGGAGTTACAGTGGTGGGAGTGAGAGGTGGGCTTATACCCGAAAAATGTGGTACCATGAAGCTGATCTGATGGAGTCAGCAGGTAGACTCATCGTATTTGGACTCGTTTTACTTGTCTTAGGTACTTACTGCTACATATTTTTAAAGAACTCAAAATGTACAATTTTAATCAAGACAGATATCCCTAATTTATTTATAGACCAACGTTTTAAACAACCAAATGACACTCCAAAATCCAAAACAGAGACAGACACACAAAACTCAATAAGTGTGAGCAGGACAGAAAACCCAGAGCTTCCCTTACAAACTCTAAAACAAAGGAACAAAGAGATAAACTTTAGAAAACTCGATTCGTAAGAGATTACAATCATTTACACAGGAAATGTTATCAAGATTCTCAAATATGATTTGGGCTATGAAAAGACAACTTAAGGGTTACCTTATGTCTTCAAATATATCATAGTACTAGCTGGCCCACACAACTTCGTCTGCGTTACATAAGGAAATTTACTCACCGTTTAAACCTTCCCTAGACTTCTACGAATATTTCAAGATTAAAATAAGCCAAATCGGTTCAGTCGTTCTCGAGTTTTAGCGAGACTAACGAACAGCAATTCATTTTTATACAGGGTGTTAAAATCCGCTGAAACAATACTTCCACAGCAAATAGTATACTTGATGTAGAAGCCATCCACCAAATCTGGGTTTTCTAGGCATAATATATCATAAGTTATAACTAATCAAAACTCCGTCTTAATTTGTGCAGGATCAACCCTACCGTACTGACCTACACCAACAGCTAAAGATTTAAGCCGGCTAGTCACCTCCTGTATCATAGCACATTGTAATAATACACGGGACAAAAATCACATTCTAAACAGGATACATGCGCCTGTGTGCTTCAAAATAAATTTAGCTCGCTAGATGTAGGTTAGGGTAGGGTTGTCAAAAATAATACAAAATAATAATTTTTCAACTTTGTATGGGAAAATAAAGTAACTATCTCCGTTTCAAAAGTATGTGTATATGATTTGAAATGTGATATAGATTAAGCCCTGAAAGTATTGTTTCACCGGACACCAACACCCTGTATATAAGAAGAAGATAAGAAGAATAAAACAAAGTCGCTTTCTCAAGGTATGCTTAAATCTTGAAAACTACAAAACGGATTTTGATGCGGTTTTTTATAAATATAGTGATTCAAGAGGAAGGTTAATGTGTATAATACATGCATGATATAGTAGAGAAACACTGATAATTTTAGTAGTTTTAGGGTGAAAAAGATTTATTGGCAATTTTTCACAACAAAACTAAAACGATGAAGGAAAACATCGTGAATAAACCTGCATATTGGAAAAGGATTCTAATAATCCTTCAAACATAAGTGAAGTTATGTTATATTATATTTATAAGTTGTGTGTTTATAGGCCTATGTCCAGCAGTGGACGTCTACAGGCTGAGAATGATGATGATGATGATGATGATGTTGTGTGTTGTTATATTGTATTTCTAGTTCGTATTCTTATATTTGCGTATATTCAAAAAATATTGTTTTAACATGCTAATCTTAGGAGTCTCTGGATTAATTATTTCAGTGTTAGATAGTCAATTGAAGGCTATGTTATCTTTGTGATACAGACAAAGTATGATATATCGATACAAAATAAAATACCCCCGTTTAATAGAAACGACTGAACACATAGGTCGGATGTCAATATTAACTTGACCCACCCCTCTCAGGAATTCACCCCACGATTCCCAACTTATTTCGGAAGGTATTCCAGGATGATATCGCCGAATCGTTTAGAATTTCAAATTGTTATCGTGGAATTAAAATGGTGTTTTGAATGAAATTAGGTTATACATTTTTGAGGACACATGTCTAGTTATAAAACTGATTGAATTTAAAGTTATATTCTAGGTAAAGTATAAGGAAATTTAAATACGAAAATCATGTTAGTTTTTTTTATTGCCATGTAGGCAGACGAACCAACGGCCCACCTGATAGGAAGTGGCTAGGGTCGCTCATGAACCTCTGCAATGTCAGGGGACACTGCGGGGTCGCTACCTACGACCTTCTTTAAGGACCCTCCTCAAACCTTGTTTGAAGATGGACAAGTCATAGCGCACAGGGAGCTCATTCCATAGCCGGATGGTGCGTGGCAAAAAAGTGATAATGATTTTTAAGTTACGACAAATTGATTAAAAAAAGACATGCCCGCTGAGTTTCTTGCGCCGGTCTCAAGACGAAGGCGTAATTTTAGCGAACTGGTGGTAGTTTTTTTTTTTTTTTTTTGACATTCAAAATGTATGTTTGTCAACATCAACTTTGAAATAAATGATTTGACTTAGATAACCTCCGTTTTTACAAAGTCGGTCAAAACTGTGACTGGTACCAAATGAAATGGTCGAGAAATCTCTTACCAAATCTATGTTATATGCATAGGGTTCATTTACTTGGAATTTATTTGACAGTGTTACAAGATACAGTAATAAGAGTTTGTTTATGTTATGAAAAATAATCTTTTCCGGCTTCATAGTTGTTTGCTTAACTTATGTTTTTTTTTTACCAATGCTCTTGATAAAATGCTGAGATGAAGATTAACTATTTGCCCGAATCTACACTAATATTATAAAGAGGAAAACTTTGTTTGTTTGGTTGTAATGAATAATAGGGTCAAAAACTACTAAACTGTGTAGCGACCAATGATAGCGCGCGAGATCCTGAATCGCGGTTACAACATTTGCAAAAAAACTTTGCATATATACGACATCTGGAATCTACTACAGTGGGCTTCGGCCTGACCGGGCATACACTACCTTTCCCTTTGACCATAAGTCTACTGTACCCACGACTGGTGACAAGAACACGCCTCCTTCAAGACCACCCACCACCCGCCGCTGCGGTCACCGTCGCTGATGAACATGCAATGCCAGGGCAATGATGCCGTTATCTCTAATTACAAAATGTAATATTAAAAACAAAATATCAACACAAACTCAATATCCAATTAAGCTGTTCTCTTAAAGATACGGGATACAATTTCAGAACAAGAAATTAAATCTGAGAAGCTTTAAAAACAAATTGCGTCGTAAAAAATAAGTACACCGCACAATAACATAACACTAAATTAATTTCAGCAAACAGAAATTAAAGGAAATAACATTTGGACTGAAAAATGCGCCTTCAGAAGGATAATTAGATACTTTCGCGACGAGAGACCAATAAGTTTTTATTGGCGTAGAAATTTCTTTCTTAGAAAGCAAATATCTTTTTCTAATTATGTACATAAACTGCTGTTGCCCGCGACTTCGTCTGCGTAAACACTATACAGCACCAAACCCTTATGGCTATTGAAAATATAGGTTGGTGATAAATTTAATTTAACAACTTTATTTTCAACATTGATGACGTGCTCATTCTTGTTGACGTCAAAACTTAAAAGCTATCAGTTCGGACACAAAAAATAATAATTGTAGCCACCGTCCTGAGAAGAACTGGCAACTACTCAGCGGGCATGTCTTTTTTGTAATATGAGCATTTTTTTTTTAAGTATATTAACAGTATTATACAATTTTAAAAGGTTCAAAATTTTGGGTTGAATTGTGGGTATCGATGGTAATAGGCCAAAGGGAGATCTCCGACCGGGCGAGGTAGTGTATGCTTGGTCAGGCCGAAGCCCACTGTAGTAGATTTCAAATGTCGTATATATCGGCTGAACGTTGCACATGTCGATAGCGCAATTCAGGATCTCACGCACTGTTGGTCGCCACAGATATCGAGTGCTAGTACCCATTTTTGGGCAGGATTTGAATGAATGCTGAAAACACGGTCCAAAGTAAGTTCTCGTTATATACCAAAATTAAATTCATGACATATCTCCTAAGGACTGTTGTCAATTAAAACAAGGCTTAAGGTATCTTTTTTTTGGACTTAGGCCTTGAGGAAATGGCCACAATAAGCTATTAAGGATTGCAGGGACCAAGGCACCTTAGTTATTAAAAATAGAAGGGTATCATTTTGGTTCATGGTGACCGATTCTCCCAAATGACCCATACACCAAAAAGGCCCAAATTAAACCGAATTTCAGCAAAAACAAACAATTCTGTAACCGCACATTCATCAGGGAGGAACCGTAAACCTATAATTGTCGATAAAGCAACGAAAAAGCGTATAAACCTAATAAAATCAGAGCACAGGCCTGAACAAACCCATTATCGGGGAGGTCTATGCAAACCGGCTGATTTATAAGGCCCTTAACTGGATATATAAGGGACTACCTTGAATAAATGAGAATAACAGCTACCCAGTTCTTTGAGGGTTAAAATCTGACTGTGAATCAACATGATTTTGATGTTACATGAGGGAAAACTTGATGTTAAATGGTTGTTTTTCTGTTTTGGCATCGCTAGAAGCTAGATATTAAGCCTTATTTAAATGTGATTGAAAACCATCAGAATAACTCCACTCGGGCAAAAGTTCTTCCGTAATATTAAATAGGATATAATACACTCAGACGAGCCAACGGGCCACCTGATCGTAAGTGGTTACCGTCTCTCATGAACCTCTGCAATGTCAGGAGACACTGAGGAGTCGCTACCTACGACCCAACTTTAAGGACCCTCCTCAGTGTAGATTACTATGATAGTTAGATATATGCTGTCGTGGATTTTTTTGTTTGTCTTACTAACACAACGTTGGGACATGGTCGAGAGTGGTTGTGTTAAGGATTTTTTCTGATAAATCTCATCAAAAGTACAGTTCGTTTACAATCTTAACTTCAGTGCATTAAAGTTCAAATTTGTACAACCGGATAACCTTTCAACATCGCCAGTGCAAGTGAGAAGATTAGCACTATCCTTGTCTGGCACAGCTGTTGCCGCATTGAACGCAGCGCGGTAAAATTTTTGCATCCCTGTCGGATTACAGTAAATGCTAATTGAAGCTATCTCTTCCAACTGCATTATTCGAATCAAACGTATTCAAATGGATCCGTTGCGCACGCCGCCTAAAAAGTTTTCATCGGTGGGTAACATACCAAAAGTTACGGCAGATTCTGATGAGGTTGAAATGGCTACCCGTAAAAGAAAACATCCAGAAAACTATGTCATTAACCAATTTGAGGATAAGTTTAAGGAACAAATGATGTCGTGGGAACAACAATTCAAGGAGTGCATTACAAACAGTATCACTGCGGCAGTAAATTCAGCACTAGCGAAAAAATTTAAAAAAATCACAACAACTCTTGCAGATTTAAATCAAAGTATCACAAATCTGAATAGTAAAAATGTTCAGTTTAATAAATCACTAACTAAAATAGACGGTCGTTTGGACGATCTTGAAAAATCTACTAGTTTCTCTCATGAGAGGCAGGACCAACTCGAGATCCGCATAGAGAAATCAGAGGCAAGCATCATGGAATCAACCAACACCACTGCATTAGTCCAGGCTTTGGAAAAAAAACTTAACGTATTGGAGCAGCAGGCGAGACAATGCAATCTAGAAATTACAAATATACAGGAGCGGCGAGGAGAAGATCTTGTTGGCATCGTAATTAATTTGGGCAACGTCGTTAAAATCCCTATATGTTCAGCAGATATAATTGCGGTGCATCGTGTACCGCACGCCGATCAAAAAGATCGTCGCCCAAAAAATATCGTCGTTAAGTTCATTAGTAGACTCATGCGAGACAACATTATAGCTGCGTGTCGAAAAGCTAAGGGAATTGACTCAACGAAACTGTCGATACCTGGATTGGTGGCTTCTACTATCTACATCAATGAACACCTGACGTTGCAAAACAAACTTCTGTTCCGGCAAACGCGAGAGGCTGCTAAACTACACAAATTTAAGTTTACTTGGGTCAAGCATGGTACCATCTTCGTGCGCAAGAATGAAACCTCAGGAGTCCTTGCGATTCGTACAGTGAGTGACGTATCTAAGATTAAATGAGATCAGTTTAAGGTAATTTCTCAATACTTCATAAGATTTTGTTTTTTAAAACTATATAATACCATAACTAGAATTATAAGAATTACTATGTTTTGTTGTTCGGTCAGCTGTTTCCAGTGTGCTAATTTGAATGTACAATTGTTAAATTTGTCTTTTTTATATGGTACTAAAAGTGTTTTTGTTATATTATGCACTACCATGCTAGGATTATTTTTTAGTCACTATAGAATAAAATACTTATTACTTGTGTTAACTTTCATGTACAATACGGTTTACTTTATGAACTTTAGGCTAGGAAAAATAGTTTCAATATTAAATTCTATAGTTAATGATAGGTTATGTTTCAAATGGGCCCAGATAGTAGATAAAAAGTACAGTATGTTTTTTATTGAATCGGTTTTTATGCAAGTAATTTTTGTTAACACATCATGTGTCTTAAGGCTAATTGATATTTATATTTGCAATGCATCTTTCTACATCAGATCACAATACTATAAACAAATACAGTTTTGTATTATT
Organism: Trilocha varians; assembly: GCA_030269945.2. Classification (NCBI taxonomy): domain Eukaryota; kingdom Metazoa; phylum Arthropoda; class Insecta; order Lepidoptera; family Bombycidae; genus Trilocha; species Trilocha varians. The sequence goes on from AP028279.1 coordinate 831,161, forward strand.
TTTCTTAACCATAGATAAGCACGTTCTTTCTGTTTACTATCAAAACTGTCGCGGTTTACGTACAAAGACGCACACTATATATATGAATATACTGTCACATAATTACGACATAATAATTCTTACTGAAACCTGGTTACACAGTGATGTGTCCAACAATGAGTTAGTGGATTCAAGGTACGTAGTGTTCCGATGTGATCGAGATCGTCTGAGCAGTGGGCGGTGTGACGGTGGCGGTGTCATGGTAGCTGTGCTACGTGAGCTTGCCGCAAGGCCTTATGTGATACCGCAACTATCTACTGAGCCTGCCTCGCCTCTTATCGATGAACTGCTTTTGGAGATTCGCTTACGCAATTACTGCCTTGTTGTTAGTGCTGCATATTTTCCGCCACGCACAGCCCCTGAAAGCTACATTGCATTCTTTGACAAACTATCCACGGTGCTTCATCAAACCAATGCTTGCCAATTTATAATAGTAGGAGACTACAACTTACCCTTTATTGAATGGCAAGCCTGCAACACATACTTGCAACCAGTTAATTTAAATAATAACAATCTCTCAAATAAATCCTTAATTAATTTCATTAATGTTCAAAACTGCTTTCAGATAAATAATTTAAAAAATATAAATAATCGTATCCTTGACTTGTTTTTAACTAATGTTGATAACTGCACTAGCACAGCTGCGATTACACCTCTGGTTCATCCGGATATGAACCATCCACCTTTTACTGCTCGCATACCACTCGGAAGCAGTTTCACTTCGATTACTACTAAACCAAGAATTATCTTGAACTTCAATAAGGCCGACTATACCACTATAAACGACGAACTCTCAGTTATTGATTGGACTAGTTTGTTTTCGGATTGTGATGCGGAGCGGGCAGTATCAATTTTTTATGAAAATATATATGAAATAATAAAAAAATATGTACCTACTAAAATCATTAAAACATCAAAATATCCTGTGTGGTTTTCACCTGCTTTGACGCACATATTCAAAAACAAAAATAAATATTGGGTGAAATGGAAAAAAATGCAGAATATATCTGATTATGAAATATTTGCAATGTATAGGAAAAGGTTTAAGAAGGAGTCACATAGATGTTATAATGAATACATATCATCTGTTGAACGTGGTATAAACAAAAACATTAAATATTTTTGGAACTTCATGAACAGTATGAAGAAACAAAATGATATTCCTGATAATATTCAGTACCAAAACATAAAAGCCAATAATTCTGATGAAGTTGTTAATCTGTTTTCATCATTCTTCATGTCCGTGTTTGAATCATCTAGTCTCCCACCAGATTACAACATAGATAATATAATAGAAGCAAACCAGTGTCACAACTTAATACTTAGTAAAATAGTAATTTCTAAGGATGCTGTACTTCAAAGTTTAAAGTCACTAGATGTATCTAAAGGGCCTGGATTGGACAGTTTGACCCCATTTTTTCTGCGCTCCACTGCAATGTCTATTTGTTCTCCTCTACACTATATTCTAAATTTATGCTTACAAGAAGGTGTATTTCCTAAAATTTGGAAATCGGCTAGAATCGTCCCGGTTTTTAAAGGAGGAGAAAGAAATAACGTTGAAAATTATCGACCAATCTCTATTCTACCCACACTATCAAAGGTTTTTGAAAGATTAGTTCATACAATTATCTATCCCTCTATTCATAATATTATTATCCCTGAGCAACATGGGTTTGTCAAAAAAAGGTCAACCAGTACAAATCTTTTAGTTTATACTTCTTATTTATTCGAGGGGCTTGACGGCAATAAACAAATAGACTCTGTGTACACAGACTTCCGAAAGGCTTTTGATAGGGTGGACCACAAGCTGCTGTTAGATAAATTGGCGTTCAACGGTATTAGAGGGAACCTATGGCGTTGGTTCAAATCTTATATTACAAATCGAACTCAAAAAGTTGTTTATAGAGGACATGAGTCAGTTTTTATACCTGTAACATCGGGAGTTCCGCAAGGATCTATCCTTGGACCTTTGTTATTTATTTTATTTATAAATGATATAAATGAATGTTTTAGATATTGTAAGTTCTTATTATATGCTGACGATCTCAAAATATATAAGATTATTAATAATACCAATGACCACACTAACTTTCAGCTAGATTTGGATCGCTTTTCCGACTATTGTAATGATAATAAGCTCAGATTAAGCATAAACAAATGTAAATCTATAACGTTCACCAAAAAAAGAATGAATAGCAAATATATGTATTCACTGTGCGGAGAATATCTAGATGACGTTGACCACATTAGGGATTTAGGTGTTACACTGGACAGTAAACTACATTTAGATATACATGTTGATAATATCATCAACAAAGCTTTCAGGATGTATGGTATTGTGATGCGTATCTCTAGTAACTTTTTGCAACCATCTACTTATCTTTATTTATATAAATCATTAGTAAGATCTCAACTTGAATATGCTGTGCCCATTTGGAATCCGTTTTATATGAAGTATGTAAATGCTATAGAAAATGTACAGAAAAAATACCTTCGATGTATGCATTATAAATGTTTTCACAGACAAACAACATTAAACTATGTACAACTCCTTGAGAAACATAATCTTATGTCTTTAGAGCTAAGACGCAAACAGTTAGAAGCCATGGTACTTTATGACATCTGTAATAATAATTACGACTGTATTCCACTCATCAACAAATTAAATTATAAAGTACCATCTAAGGCACACTGTCGTATTATACGTCCTTTGTTTTCATTACCACAGTGCCGAACGAATGCAGGTAGGCGCTCACCTATGTATCGTCTGCTCAACCTATATAACACTTATCTTAGATCAATTGATATGCCTGTAATAGGCTTAAGTAAGTTCAAAAAACTTGTTTCGAATTGTTAAAGGAAAATTTAACCTAAAATTTGTAATATTCTCAAAACATTCAAATTTTTAAGAAACCGAAAAATGTATTTAAAATTGAAACTAATAATTAGGTTTTTATTTAAGTGATTTTCATTATGGTTCTAGTTTTTGTTGTTACTTATACTTTATTCTATTTTACACTACTTGCTAAGAGATAGCTAAGATGAACCACACTTTTTAATTTAATATTAATTTGCTACCTACTCTCACACAATATTGTTATATTATCTGAGGTAAACGGTGCTGGTTACATAATAGTCAAATGTGCTTTGTTAATATTAAGTTTAGTTTTAAGATAATATGTAGCTGTTTGTTTACCCAAATAAATAAATAAAAAATAAAAAAAAAAAAACACCTAAAAACCCGTAGTACATCATTTTGTTCTACTGTCAATAGTTTTTGCAGCGTACGCATAAATAGGTTTTCGAGTATATGTAATTCGATATTTTCATGCGGATCCCTAATTTTATAGAAAATAAAAAATAGCCTATAACCGTCCTCGATAAATGGACTATCCAGCACTGAAAGAATTTTTCAAATCGGACCAGTGGTTCCTGAGATTAACGTGATAAAACAAACTCTTCAGTTTTACAATATTAAACAACTTAAGTATAGACGAAACCGTAGTTAGTTTTAATGTTACCGTGACTTGATTTGGCATTAATGGACCTTCCATTATAATAATAATAAAAGAGCTTTATTTAATCCAAACAAAAATACAGGTTACAAAAAATAAAACTTAAAAATAATTTCGGGACCTTCTTGGTGTAAAAGCGTCCTCCAAGGAATTCCACTCATCTTTGTTTCTGGCGACGCTTCGCCAGTCTCGTCCCGCCACCGCTGCTATTTCGTCTGCCCACCTAGCGTGTGGGCGGCCTTTCGCTCGCCCAAGTCCCAGATGCACTAACCTTTTGTCTATAAAGAAGGTGGAAATGGGCAGGCCACCTCGCCAAGTACAGCGATAACAGATGGACTCGGAGATCAGTAGAGTGGTCCGGACCGCAAGGCAAGAGACCTTCCATTACATACTTATCTTTAATCGCAAATACTTATCTTAATTCTCGTTTAGCAACAAGTCCTAGTTTACCAAAGTTAATTAAATGCACAAAAATCCAACCGAAATATGTCACCCGTTTCGCACTCGTGTTTGTGAAAATCTTCCAAATAGCCTCTTAAACATCTGGAGGCGACATTTCGAACCGAAATTCGATTTAACTTCCTAACGAATTCCTCACAATTAAGTTCCCGATCTTAGATCGAAGTCTTCTGATATATCCACCGAAGTTACGTTTCGGAATTTATCTCGAAAACTTGTATTACCTTCGACATTTCGAGAAGTTTACGAGCAAACTGAGGTTCAGAAAACATTGAGTTTCGTCGAGTATTTGGAATTTTAAATGGTGTAAGATTACTCTTTAATGCTTAGGGCTTAATAGACAAGTTTTATATTAATTTGCACTGAATGTAACTATGTAAGTTAGGGTGGAATCTTGTAAGCTAAATTTGACATTCCTGGTTTCCGTTTGAGCTGACATTTTGCACGCAGATGTATATCGCGTGACAATGCAATAATATGACGCTGATCTGATTGATTCGGAAGGTGGCCATAGGTGGGCTCGTTTTACTTGTAATAGCTAGCTACTGCTACATGATATAGTAGTAGCTCTAATAGTTTACTTGATCGACTCACTACCCACTGCTTGGCTCAGGTCTCCTCAGTAGAGGGATCAAGCAGTCTACCACGCTACCCCAATGCTGTTCAAGTACACTGTTTAATCATTAGCCTATCCACTCCACTGCTAGACATAAGCCTCCCCCAAACCTCGCCACAACGACCGGTCCTGCGCTATCTGCATCCAGTGACCTCCTGAGATCCTGACCTGGTCGTAGGTCTATCTTGTGGGTAGAACGGATGGCCAATAGGCCCGAAAAGTTCTGGAGTGGCGGCCACGACCCAGTAAACGGAACGTACAGTAATACAACAAAATTAAAGTCAAGCCCCCTAAATCTGGAGCCAATACAAGAAATCGAATAACAAAAGCACTTCGAAAGCTTTCCCCGGAAGCTCATCCATTTATTCTGTTTTTTTACATCAAACTTTCACGGGACTGTCTTAGATTTCATCTTCGGCCGGGGGCAGTTTTAATAAATCATTTCTTTTACGCATTATTTTATGGGTAATCTTTTGTTATTTTTAGGATATTTGGTGCTTGCATGGCTTATTGGCTCACCAAAGCCGATACGTAAAAAATTGGTTGCCTGTAAAGTCGGTATACGAGCGAAAGTTTTACGTGACAACGACTCGGGCATGGTTAGCCCGCCTAAGAGCGAGAGAGACAGACATAAAAAGTGAAAGGCACGCGTGCCTCTCACTCGCTCTCATTGTGAGCACACAACGTGAGCGGAGCGTAACGCAGTTTCTTGAAGTGTCACCCTGCAAACCAATTTATAAGACGTTGTCACGTCAAAATAAATGACGATGTGCTTTGGCCGGCATTGCACCATTTGTCAAGTTTCACCAAACAACGTGGAAGCAAGTAATAAGCAATGATTCAATGTGTGAAAGATGGCCTACCAGTTGTCTTTTTCCATTGGAAGTTGGTGCTTCAATATGTAGGAATGTAAAAACAAATGACGGTGTCGGCCGACCAACACGTAAATGGGGGTTTTGTATGCATTGGCCGGCATTGAAACTATGTGAAACAACGTTTGACAGTTGGCCTACCATTTGTCATTTGTACGAGTACTTATAAGTAGTTTTATACTTACCTTTCTTTCTGTATCTATCTTTTTATAAAGATAAAATGGAGTTGACAATACTGGTACTTACCTGAAACAAATAGAATGTATTTAGAAATGATTTTTAAAGACATAGTAGATATCTTATATGTAAAAATTAATTGCTGTTCGTTAGTCCAAGTCTTGAAATATTCATAGAAAACTAGAGAAGGTGTAAACGGTTAAAAATTTACTCAATTGACACAGACGAAGTTATGTGAGTTCACTAGTTTTAAAATAAGGACATTTAATGATAATGACAAATATATAAGCAAAAGATAGACTTGGTCAAATTTAATCCACTCTTACCTAGTTGTGTTCATATCCAGTATAAGTTAATGTACCCACGAACGTAGGCTTCACCATCATGTCAACGTAGAAGCAATACAGCTTCTTGACATCACAGATATTAAAAGAAGACTCAAAAGAACGAAACCGTTCGAGTTAGTGTAATACTTAATAATATAATTAGTGTATAAAATCAGTGAAGTGTAATAATAAAGACCACATGAACATTGTGTCCACACCTTAATAATAGAGACAATAAGAAAAGTGCCAATGGACACATTCTTAGCATAAAATCATATAGTAATTTAGGTTAAAACAAAATTGCTTATTAGTCTGAATTAGACTAGATTGTAATTATAATAGTGTGCGTTATACAATTACGTATACTAGGAAAGCAAAAAAAAAAACGTATAAGTTAATATAAAGCTTGTAAAATAATAGCAACAGCACTAAAAACAAAATGGCGGCGTCATTTAAATCATATACAAGATTTTCAAAGTTCTTATGACCGCAATCTTCGTGAAACACTTCGCTTTTACCTTAAACTTTTAACATTAATCCAAGTAATGATTTAACTTCAAAATAACTAACGCGAGATGTACGGGAAAAGTTTTTTAATGGGGCAAAAAATGGTTCGGCTTATCTTTTGAAGAGGCTCTTCAGAGTGTTAGGGCATTCAAAATATGTCCGTAAAAGAACATTTTGATCTATGCAAAGAACAGAGTAACATATTATGATTATAATCATAAAATACTATATTATATTTATATATTACTTGATATTAAATAGAAATTAAGAATTTGTGAACACTGGCGAATGTTGGAGTAGTACCACAAATAGGATAAAGACAGTTCACTTCATTGTCCAAAAAGGAGCGAAAATTTAAAATATTTATAGATATGATATTCTAATTATATTTATATGTATATTATGTACGTGTATGATTTAATTATTTATGTATGATGTATAATATTTATGTCAATTTGATATCTGTGTATTAATGTTACATATTTTAGATGATTTAGATGGTATTATTCATTTCCGTATTTAATATTATATAATATACACCAATTATTATTTATTTTATGTTTAATTTTTTTTTCTCAAATTATTATTTTGTTTTTATTGCCTACCACTATTCATCTCTCCAATACTCAAAGGTAGACTGGCAGAGAATGCCTATGGCATTAAGTCCGCCTATGTATACACTTTTAAATGAAGCAATAAATAAATAAAATACTTTAATTACAGTTCTATACTTTTATCTTCTATTACTAAAATTTCTATATTTATTATAGTTTCGAAGAGGCGAATAATGTTACATATTTTTTGTTTTGCAGGCAAACGAGCTAACCTGCCACCTGATCGTAAGCGATTACCGTTGCTCATGGACCTCGGCACTTTTAGAGGACACAGCTAACTCAGGCCTCGTTTGAAGAAGTTGATACTGTGGATACAGTGGACTTAAGGCCAAAGGGAGATCTCCGGGCGAGGTAGTGTATGCCCGGTCAGGCTGAAGCCCACTGTAGTAGATTTCAGATGTCGTATAACTACGTATATGCGGAGATTTCTGCAAATATCATAACCGCGATGCAGGATCTCGCGCGTCATTATTGGTCGCCACAATACTAATCGCTTCAATGAATTAAGTATTTAAAACTATCATCAAAATGTAGAGGTCCGTTGAGCCCCGCTACTCATCGTCCAGGTCTGCAGTTCCGAGTAGGGGTATATTAGGAGAACTATGGACCAAGTTTTCAGCTTGCCTCAAATACCTACACAAAACTTGACACGAGATCTCGGGCCATAACGGGCAACCTGAAGTGGTTACCATCGCTCATGAACCTCTGCAATGTCAGGGGACACTGAGGGGTCGCTACCTACGACCTAACTTTAAGGACCCTCCTCAATCCTCGTTTGAAGAAGGACAAGTCATAGCGCTCTGGGAATACCGAAGATGGGAACTCATTCCATAGCTCATTTTTTTAAAGTCAGCGAAGAAACACATTAAAACAAAATTAAATACATCGTCCAAGTTTAGCGTTAATTTAACATTCTCTAAGTTAATTATAAAACAATGTTTTTAATGCAAAGTGATAAAACTCCTTGTTCCAACTTTGCGTTTTATAATTTACGATTTTAACTTTCACGAAAGAACATTTAAAATTAAAGTTAAAATGAAAGACGTTAGAAAAAGCTTGTAGAGTTAAGACTACGCCAAAACATTGTCAAAATTAGCTGAAGAAGGTTTTTTAAAACAAAACTGGCTAAAGGAAAACATCGTGAGGAAACCTGCATGTCGGAAAAGGATTCTAAAAATCCTTCGAAGATCAGTCCCCAATCTGCAATAGGCAAGCCTGGTTATGCCTTACCCCTTTTTTGAGGAGACTTGAGCCCAGCTGTGGGCAGTAATGGGTTGTTACAGTACAGTAGTGTATTATTATTATTATTTTATACAAATTTGTTGGCTCGTCTGCCTACATGGCAATAAAAAAAGGTATTTTGCGTGACAATGCAATAATATGACAAAATGTCGCTGATCTCATGATAGATTCGGAAGGTAGTCATTGGAACTCTCGTGCTAAACAAGATAGACCCGTCGTGTTTGAGCTCGTTTTACTTGTATTAGCTAGCGCTCTACATGATATCCAGGATCTTAAAAGCTTGTATTTAAATTTTTTCTTTAATACAATTTATCTTATGTGTGAACCAGTGTAAACTCAACATCTAAAACCTCAAACACACATATATCCAAACTCGAAGTACGTGTCAAATAAATCGAAACTTTTCTAACAAAAATATAAGGCAATAATCGTTTTTCAGCTCAGCTTTGTCCTCGGGGGCCATAAGTCCTGAAACTTTGGTGAAACTTTACTAAACAAACACCTTGATGGTGCAAGATTGATGGCTTCGTAAAATCTACACAGGTGCAATAATATTGACAATAAATTTCTTTAAACACTCGCGGTTATCTACATCACTTACATTATTACTCAACGGGTTCTTACCACGATTATTTTTAATTAAGAGGTCCCGATATTAAGAACCCGTTGAGTAATAATGTAAGTGAATATTGACAATATTTGTCACAAGCTTTATATTAATTTGTACTGCGTGTCACTATGTAGGTTCGGGTGGCAGGCGATTTAGCAAATTTTCAGGTTTCCGATTGAGCTGATATTTTGCACGCAGATGTATATCGCGTGACAATGCAATAATATGACAAAATGGCGCTGATCTGATGATGGATTTGGAAGGTGGTCATAGGAACTCCTGAACTAAGCAACGCAGACTCGTGATTGGGCTCGTTTTATTTGTATCTTAAAAGCTTGTAATTAAAGTGTTTTCCCTAAAATAAACTACATATTTACATTAATGTTATAACTGTCTTTTGTCGTGATGTATACAAAAATCCACTATTTCTTTTGATACGATATTATTATCAATACGAACCAAAAGTATTATATAAGAAAATGAAAGCATAACAAAGATTTTGCCGACGTTATAACAAAGGGTACCATCGATCAATCCCCAAAGTTTGGAAATACAACCACAGAATAATCATAGTACAGAAGAAAAACCTGATACAAATCACACGCTATAAACTATTCAACTCACACTGATACGCAAAACTAAGTTCTTTCATATTATAAACGTGTGCAAAAAAGATATTAAAATTCAGACTTTTTAACCCAAAATTCCTGTTCAAAATTTCAGTGCATAATAATTTTATTACAAAAAAGAAAACGACCAACTTCCGACATAGGTAGTAACTGTACTGTAACAACCCATTACTGCCCACTGTTGGACTCAGGTTTCCTCCGAAGAGGGATTAAGCATAGTCCATCACGCTTGCCCAATGCGGAATGGAGACTTCACATATCTCGAAGGATTTTTTGTACTCTTTTCCTCGCGATGTTTTCCTTCATCGTTTTTAGCCAGTGGTGTTGTGCACATAAGTCTTTTTCACATTAAGATTTAGAGGTACAAGCTGGTTTTGAACCTCCCGACGGCCACCACGATATCTTAATATATATAAATCTCGTGTCACAATGTTTGTCCTCAATGGACTCCTAAATCACTTAACCGATTATAATAAAATTTGCACACCATGTGCAGTTCGATCCAACTTGAGAGATAGGATATCTTAGATCAAGGTCTGATGATGGAGCTGGAAGGTGGCCACAGGAACTCTGTCAATAAGCAAGATAACCTGATCGTGTTTAGGCTCTAATGAAGCGTTCTGATGAGTAGTTTTCCCGGGAACAATTCCTATGCGACGCAGACGAGTTTGCGCGGGGCAGCTAGTAGGTATATATATAGATGTTATTTTTCACATTTAATATGCATAAAACCTCTTTCCAAAGATTCTTTTTACTGAAACGTTTATCATTGAAAACTTTGAGGATCAAATATATTATGATAGGAGATTACGGATCGATCTCGAATGACGCGGATTGATACAGCACTTTTATCCTTTGATGAAATATTTTTGTAATCCGTAAAACTGGGGTGTTTGATCAATGGGTTTTTGTATTTGAAGATTTCGAGAGAGATAATAGTCTATCTGATGCAGTGGAGTTTAAACTTTCTTCAGGAACTCGATATAAGAGATTCTTATGTTTAGTTTACATAGAATTATCAGCCTGCCTTGACAGTTGCTGGTGCTATTTTGTTAGTCTATGAATATCAAAAGGGAAGCCGATAGGAATGGAGTTGTATAGATTCTGCGCCACTGATCTGATGGTAAGTTGCTCGTGAAATTCTGTAATACCATTGGTGAGCCGTTACTTACTAAACTTTTTTTTTTCAGTTGGAGTGGTATATGGTCGGATGTGTGGAAGTTGAACCGCACTAAAAACTTCCAACCACTCACACTCAACATCCGAACCCAGCAAGGGGTTATGAGGAACGGCGCGACGCGTTACGCTTTCGGCACACTTTCCCGTCGCCGGCGCAGTCGCCGGCGATGCGGCCTCTGACTCTCTCGGTCGGCGGGCTTCCCGAAGCCCGACAGTAGTCGACGTGCTTTCAAAGTGAGCAGAGCTGGGAGTAATTGTTACTGAGTTTTGGAGGATACTATACTGATTTTGGAAGATTACTAAACTGTTATTGAGAACCAAAGAGTTATATTTGTGTTTCTGAACTAGACCCCAATATATAATAAAAAACAATAGATTTATCCGAAAAATCTGTTCTTAGGTACATGTTTAAATTAGGTCAGTTTTGTGTGTGAAAAAATGCACTTTTTTAACAATATAACCTACTTCTTTTTGATGATTATACACAAGCTGACCCCCACAACTTCGTCTCCATCACAAAGGCAGGGTTTAGACAGTATTTGCGATGGACGCGCATAAAAATGTATCACGACACTATGACTATGACGACATGCTTCAGTTGTGAAGACAAAGTGAAATAAAACTTAAAACATTATAAGACAACGCAACTTAAGCTGCTACATATAATTTATTTCTACCCTCCCAAATGTGTAACGTCAAATTTCTACAATCTGAAACGTAGGGTGATTCGCACCCTTCATCCCTCAACGGAATATAACCAATATGCTCAGACACAGAATAAGTACTATATAGAATTAAATTGTATTGTTTTATTTTCTTGTAGGATAAACATACTACCCCCCTAATGATAAGTAAGACCTCTGCTATGCCAGGGGATATTGCAGTGACTTTTAAGAAGTATTTTACAAAACGTTTTAAAACTATTTAACTCTTAAGTGACAGAGGATGTTACACGCGTTATATTAACTTGCACTGGATGTAACTATGTAAGTTAGGGTGGAATCTTGCAAGCTAAACTTGACAAACTTCCCGGTTTCCGATTGAGCTGACATTTTGCACGCAGATGTATATCGCGTGACAATGCAATAAGACAAAATGGCGCTGATCTGATGATGGATTCGAAACTCTTCTGTTAAACAAGATAGACCCGTCGTGTTTGGGCACGTTTACTTGTATTAACACTCTACTGCTACATGATATACAAGATCTTAAAATCTTGTATTAGTTTTCTTTTAAATAAATTATTTAAACGTTAGAGGAATTTGTACGTTTCTTTCTGTTTAATTATGCTGTGTTTCGGCATACGTTTTAACTCCCCTATTGTTTAAACGACTGGACTGGAAACATAGATAATAAAATAAGCGCTATCATTTTCGCTATTTCCTTTGAGTTAGAACAATTTGATTATTTATTTGTGAAAGATTTATGAAATCGTCTTTGGGTCACGTTTAAATTGTATCAAAATTATATACTTTCTCACTTGGTTTAAAAGATACATCTTTTTACAAGCTTTATAATAACTTGCACTGGATGTAAATATCACTACTACACACTGGGAGTGCAATCTATGGCATATGGAACGCGTCACTTTGTTAAACTCCTTACACGTTGTGTCTAAAGTCGTTTATTACACAGATCTTGTAGCATCCAGCGCAAATTTCCATGCATTCAGACGTTTTTGTCACAACTACTATTGGCATCCAAAATAGTACAACAGCTCACCGCATAGGTCCAATCAATTTAATAAAATCAATGTCCGTGGTGCTTTTCTCAATTCTGGCGTTTAATGCTTTTTCAATCTTATTTAATTGTCTCCCGCTTTGCGAGAAGGGAAGTCGAAACTCATGTTTTCCTACTCCTTCTATTATCTTCTGATTAAATTTGTTGCGGGGCCCAAGACAAGTTAGCTTTCCCTCGGGTTCCTGGGCTTCACTGCTCAGAGTCATTACGATGGTCGCCGCTGTGGATCCTGGTTACACAGGAGTTAGAGTGGTGAGAGTGAGAGGTGGGCAAATACCCGATGGATGTAACTATGTATCTATGTAAGTTCGGGTGGAATCTTACGAGTTGAATTAGACCAATTTCCTGGTTCCCGATTATGATAAAACTTTGTTTGCATATGTATATCGCGTGACCATACAGGGTGATTTCTTAGTGAGGGTACATATTGAAGGTCATGGTAGCTGATGGTTATATACGACCAGTAAAAATATTATTACCAAATAATATAGCTTAATGCCTTTGTAATCGCAACTTAAAAATATCTAAAATTCTTGCAAAATGATGGTTTTTCGACAGCTGATGGGTGTGGCGGAGGTGTGGGGTGCGCGAGATCACTAGAGGTCGTTAGACAACACTCTTTTAGCCGAAATTGTGTATATTTGAGGTAGTTTTGTCGAAACTAAATTAAAAAAAAAATGTTTTAACTATTTTTGTAATATTCCGTATTAGAACGGAGTACTCATCACCCTCCTGCAATATGTACCTTCTTTAAAAAATCACCCTGTATAATAATGTGGTACAATGGAGCTGATCTGGTGATGGATTCGGAAGGTGGTCATAGGAACTCCTGTACTAAATAAGATAGACCGGTCGTGTTTTAGTTGTCTTAGCAGTTTACCGGTATACGACATTCAGGATCTTAAAAGCTTGTATTAGAAAAAAACTTGAAAGGTGTCATGGGACACCCGATTAGAACGAAGTTCCTTTCGATTAAAAGATATCTTATAAAAAATATTTCCTTTCGTAACGCGCGATAAGGAACGTGTTTTCAAAGATTTTAATCACAACGCCATCTAGCGGTAATCACCTAAAACAAAAAAGTGTTGTGACAACTTTTCGTAAGATTTTTTCCGTCTAGCCCCTTTTCGATAACGCGCGATAAGGAACTTCGTTCCAATAAAAATGATGATTACACTTTGCACTATTCATTTCATATAAATCCAAAAAACTACTTCAAGCAATAGAAACTAAAATTCCATCGCTAGCATTTCTATATTTTTAAATCCCATTTAAAATACATTCCACTATGTCCCTAGCTAAATCCCCAATACGATCACAAAATCCCTAATCTCTATCCGTTGATAGCATTAAATCTGTAAAATCCAATAAAACAAAATCAAAATGAATCAGGTCGCGTTCTGAATCAACATTTGTCGGGATTCATACACAGAGAAAGTACATTACAGAAGTAAATTTATACATAAAGTATGTTAAACATATATAACTTTGAATTTCTGGATTGTAACTATACATCTAAACATAATAATATCTAATAGAAAAAGCATCCTATAATTAAAAAAAATGGATATGACTTTCAACTTTCATAGTAGCAAAGGTAGCAATTAACTCGATTCTCACCGGCTTCCTAACAAATTCTTATGCAAGAAACACACTATTACTTTGAATACTTTATATTTTTATTATTGATTATATAATCAATGTGTATTTTTTTTTTTCAGTTGGAGGAAATCACCTTGGTATGTGGGAGTTGAACCGCACACACTCAGCGTCCGAATCCCGGCTGAAGCCAGAACCCAGCACGGGGTTTGGAGGGACGGCGCGACGCGTTACGCGCTCGGCACTCTTTCCCGTCGCTCCGTCCCCAATGTGTGAATTTAGTGTATTCTTTGTAGAAAAAATTAAAAAAAAAAACATTTTCACACCTTAACTAACAAAATTATAACATTTTGTATCAGCTCTTGACAAAATTAAATCTTTTAATTTATACATAAACTTAACTTCTGTTCGCATTCTGTGTCTTCGCTCACGATTGTTTACCGTCAACATTTTCTGTTGTTTTAGCTTTATACGTGATTTCGTTGTCTTTGATTCAGTTTTCTCTCGCTATAACTGTATCCGGCTCGAAGGACCAAAAAGGTTAGTAAAACTATAGATGAAAATGAGTCGTAGAGCAAAAGAATGTATTTCTTGTAACACAGGGTGGATTGAGGTGCAAATATAACTTAAAACCATTTTTGTTTTTGGACTTGGTTAAACTTTTACATGTGATAATAAAAAAAGATTTTCCGTTTCCAAAAATAAAAGTGATTTCAAATAACATCGAAATTCACCCAAAATTATTTTTTACTCTTTAGTTTCAAATCGCGTCAAAAATTCACCAACAAAACCAAATTTGGTTCCATACTCAATTTACAATAATAAAGGTAGCAACTACATCCACTTTGTTGCGATAAGAGTACCTACGTCACTCCGACACGGTTGTGACGTCACGGCACGTCATACCGACATTTTGTTAATTACGATGATGATTAAGCGGTGCTTTAGTAATTAGAATTACATGGAATTGTTTTCTGAGTTTATTCCCAAAAAAAGATTATCTAGGTGACTGTGTTTTTAAATGTTTGTCACCGCATAACTTGCGTGAACCGATTTAGATGATTTTGGAACGAAGTTCCTTATCACGCGTTATCGATAGGGGGCTAGACGGAAAAAATTCTTACGAAAAGTTGTCACGACACTTTTTTTGTTTTAGATGATTATCGCTAGATGGCGCTTTGATTAAAATCTTTTAAAACAATTTCTTATTTTGTTTTATATGATTAATGTAGGATGGCGCTGTGATCAAAATATTTTATTTAAGTTATAATAATTAGTTACTTTAAAACGTCTGTCTCTCTCTCTCTTCTGAACTTCGTTCCATCCGGGTGTCCCTTGACACCTCTCAAGTTTTTTTTTGTTTCAGATGAAAGGTAATGTTTGCCGTGGGTCCCATTAAAATTTTAACAAGATCGACCAAAGTACTTTCATTGCTTTTTAATATACAACATATCACAACTGCGCATTTGCATATGTTTACTTATCGGATGAACCAATTTCGATGATTCTTTATTTTCAGAATTGACCCTAACACAGACCTCAACGGTATATTATAAGCTTCATTTCTTCACACCAAAATATACTTCAAGCTAAAAGATTTTTCGTAAAACCGGAGTAAATACAACAAATTGAAAGAAACGGGGTAAAAGATCAACATTGACAGATGACTGACATTTCGTTATTGACAGCTCTGCAAAAGACTTGATCTCATCCCCTTCATTTGCAACCCTTGCTAGGGGTTGTTTATAAATAAAGTAATGAATTGGTAATGTAATCAATCGGAGGATGAATCTGATTAATTTCGTACTGCAGATCTGTCTTTATGATACCCAGTGGAGTGAAATTTATATTTAATTCGAAAAGGGTAAATTTTATTTTTGTATAATCACGGCTTACTGAGATTTATTTTATTTATTTTTATGGTTTCAAATAATAAAATGAATATTTTGGAACGAAGTTCCTTATCGCGCGTTGTGAAAAGGGGCTAGACGGAAAAATATCTTACGAAGAGTTGTCACGACACTTTTTTTGTTTTAGTTGATTATCGCTAGATGGCGCTGTGATCAAAATTTTTTGAAACATGTTCCTTATTTTTGTTTTAGTTGATTATCGCTAGATGGCGCTGTGATCAAAATATTTTGAAATATGTTCCATATCGCGCGTTACGAAAGGAAATATTTTTTATAAGATATCTTTTAATCGAAAGGAACTTCTTTCTATTCGGGTGTCCCATGACACCTCTCAAGTTTTTTTTATTCCAATTTTATCCACACATGTGTCGTACTATTTTCAGGCAATTATTTTAAAAGATATTTTAAAAAAAACTTTTTACGTCAGACTGACAGATTTTTTCGTATAGTGACTACTCGTATATGCCTTTCACGTAACTGTTGAAACAACTAACCAAAACAAACTTAGCAAAATTTAATTGTATCTAAAAAGTAAGGTAGATATAAAAAATGGCCATTTATTCTCGAACTTTTCATAAAAACTAACCTAATTCTGTACTGTCAGCCGTAAGCAAGAACTTTGTCAACAAACTTCGAAGCGGATATATTATTTAAGTCCCATAAGACGTATGATGAGCGGGACCTCCCGAGGGTGTCGGTAAATCCCGGATTATTAATGAGATGTGACTATAAATGGAGTTCTTTTGGAAATATGAAAAAAAATGCCGATATGAAGTCATTACATAGAATAAAACATTGTTGCTAAACATTTGAAGTAACGCAGACGAAGCTGAGTCAAAAATATATCCAATCGGGCTCTTATACAGCTCAAATCAATAGTTTTTTTGTAGTAGAAATTAGAAATCTTTTTTTTTTTTATTGCCTTGTAGGCAGACGAGCCAACGGCCCACCTGATAGTAAGTGGTTACCGTCGCTCATAAACCTCTGCAATGTCAGGGGACACTGAGGGGTCGCTGCCTACGACCTAACTTACCTATCTGGAAACTGAACACACAAATGTAATATCTGGGTTCATAAATAAAAGAAAAAGTAGTGGTAATAAGAATAACATTGCATACATTTAGATTTTTGACAATCTTTATCGGATTGGTTTAATCAGGAGCTACCGTTGAGTCCAGATTTATGGCATTGACGGGTCGGAAAAAGAGCTGTTGTATAGGGTGGGCAATCTAACGTTTGCATTTTGAACTACTGTTTATTTAGAGAATGACAGCTCAAATGTCATTCAATTTGTGTTCATAATTTAGTTAAAGGTTTGACATTTACGAAATGGGACGTTTTCGGTTCGCCCAATGGGCAAAAGATCGTTTGGCCGAAAATGAGCATTTTTAGCGAAAAATCGTCTTTTCAAATGAAGCCTATTTTCACCTCGGAGGCTATGTCAATAAGCAAAATTGTCGCAGCTGGGGGTCGGAAAATCCACACGTCACCATTGAGAAGCTAATGCACCTACAAAGTATTACGGTTTGGTGTGGGTTTGGTCCGGCGGCATCATTCGAAAATGAGCAAGGAGCCGCCGTTACGGTCAATGGCGAGCGTTATCGTGCCATGCTCAACGAATTTTTGTTTCCAAAAGTTGAAGAGTATGACATTTCAACAGGATGGCGCAACATGCCACACAGCCAACATGACAGTCGAACTTATAGAAAATGTAAAACTTTATATGGCCCACCCCTTATAAAGAACTTTGGGCTAGACTATTATAAAGAGCATCATTATTCCCAAACGTAAACTATCCTATGGTGTCCTACTACTACCTATTTTAATGCCAAAGGATCAATACAAGTAGTCAAATCTGTCCATCTTCTAAACATGTCTATCAGACCTTGACAACCACTCCAAAACCTCTCAGACATCTACGTAGATTCCGCATCCCGTTTAAATAGTGTAGTGATAAATACCTGAATAATTGATCACAGTAAATCATATCAAGATATACGTAGCTACAATATACGAGATATTTCTAACAAGGGTGCGTTAAATAAATTAGCTGGCCTTTTTGTTGGACCAAGTTTATGAGATGTAGCGAGTGGATTTTTTTTTATGTTTCACTCTAACTATAACAAACAGTTACTGCCCACTACTGGACTCAATAGGATCAGATACAGTCCACCACACTTGGTTCATTAACCAATTGAGAGCTTCCTTTTCAGAATCCTTTTCCGAAATGAAGGGTTCCTCACGATGTTTTTCGTTCGAGTATTCATGGCGCCCTTTGGCTGTCAAATGTAAAATTTTTGCACTATTAGAGCTTTGGTTCCCAGTTTTATATATATGGTCAAATATAAGGACCAGCAACGTCAAACAATTGCTAAAAATTTAAAAATAATCCCACTGACGAGCATTAATTTCCACTATAGAAAGCAATTATGCAAACAGTCAGGATCGCGGGAGGTCACTGGATGCAGGTAGAACAGGCCCGGTCATTGTAGTTAGGTTTGGGGGAGGTCTATATCTAGTAGTGGACGTCTATAAACTGCCGATGATGATGAAAAGTTCCTCAATAATTTTAATATAGAAAATTTCCCGTTATGACATGTCGTTCTTTAAACGAGGCTTAAGTAAAGTCCTGTATCGGTAGGCGATAGATAACAGCCCCTCATTGCCCTGGCATTGCAGAGGTTCATGAGCGACGGTGACCGCTTACCATCAGGTGGGCCGTAGGATCGTTTATCTATCATGCAATAAAAAAAAATCAAACAATTCCGCTGTCGCTTCTAACTTAGACAAGCACCTACCTTATTTAATTATAATTGAAACTGATAGGACTGAAACAACACTACCTAGTAGGGGTTTACGTTTAATTGCAAATATAGTTTGAATATTTCCACAATATGCAAATAAGAAGTTTTATCAAATAGGAAAAGTTTAATAGAAACTATAATAACATGTTTAAATTGTCTTTGTCTGGCTTATAGCGTTGTACATTTTCTTTTGTCTTGAAATGAGGTTTCATACCCGTAATCGCTGCTATTGTGAATCTTTTTTACGAGCTTTTCTAAGTTTAAGTCTAGACTTTATATTAAGTATGCAGTGTACGTATAAGATTGACAAATAATTTTCTTTTGTATACAGTGTAAAACTATATATTTTAAGGTTAAGAGTTGTTTTAATATCTAAATAGATAATTAATCATAGTAAATTTAGATAGCCTAGAAAAACTGTGGGCTTATTTGAGTTCCACGACATGCCGTTTGGGCTACGGAACGCACCGTCGATTTCAACTATTTAAAACGGAATTCCCAAACTACTAACAAAGGAAATAAGTTTAATAATAGAACCCAATAAACTTAATCCACCGATAAATCCCTCGGGCCGGACCAGAAGTATATTATACAAAGAAAATGTAACAACGCTGCCTCTCGCATATTATTTGACCCCGCCCACTTAACCTACATAATTGTCAAAGGAATAATCGAAGTAAGTTTGTTATGTAAATGTATTTTTATTGTAGCTACGGCTATGATCACAGGCTATAACTTGTTCTTCTTCTATTTTTAAACTCACAATCATTGGATTTGGTACTTTTGCTTTTGTTCTATACAGTTAGTAGACGTCAATTAGAGATTAATGGTTGTCATCAGACTAAGTGATCCACGAAAATTCGTCTTCGTCACAAAAAAGAGGATTGAGAGCATTTGCGATGTAAGCTTCACAAGACTTCACATCGAAAACCTGCGAAATTCACTGTTTCTCTATTATATCTATACTAATATTATAAAGCTGCAAAGTTTGTTTGTTTGAACGCGCTAATCTCAAGAACTACTGGTCCGATTTGAAAAATTATTTCACTGTTGGAAAGTCCATTTATCGAGGAAGACTATAGACTATGTTGTATCCCTCTGTGACGCAGACGAAGTTGCGCGGGTCACCTAGTACGTTATAACCTTCGTCTTGAATAAATTCATTATGTAGTTCTAAAAAAATAGCATACAGCAGGTAATACAGCATAAGCGACTGTTTTATACTATGTTGGGAAAGTTAGTAAGATTTTACCAAAATCTTTTAAAGTAGAACATTTTAGTATACACGTGTATGGACTAAATCCACATTTACATAACAAAGAAAAATATATACTTAATTATAAGTAAATGAGTGTGCCTAACAAATATACTCAGTATTCCTTTTTCTTTTAGTAAGATAAAATTATAATTATCTCGAAGATCAGACTGCAAAGCAAGGAAAACTGGGCCGAAAATATTCTTTTATACATTTCATTTTTCGCGTAAACGAAAAAGAGTGGATGTCAGGGTTATCTAGCGAGATAAGCCTTATGAAGCGACGAACGCGACGTGACAGAAAAAAAATCACGAAAAAATGAGACTTGGCGGTTTTTTTATGCTTATAAAATCGGACTGACGTAGACCTGATGTTGATTCCGAATTGAAGGTGAAGGCTATGGGTTAGGGAAATTTTGCCATTGACTTATTTCGTAAACATATACTTCATTATCATCATCATCATAGCCTGCGCCAACCCATTACTGCCCACTGTTGGGTTCAGGTCTCCTCTGAAGAGAGATTAGGCATAGTCCACCACGCTTGCCCAGTGCGGATTGGGGACTTCACATATCTTCAAAGGATTTTTAGAATCCTTTTCCGATATGCAGGTTTCCTCACGATGTTTTCCTTCACCGTTTTATAATATTGTATATAATAATGTAATATTACTATTAAATGTAATATAATAGTAATATTGTGAAAATTTGCACATAAATCTTTTTCATATTAAGATTTAGAGGTACAAGCCGGCCGGTTTTGAACCCGCGACCTCCCGTACGGAAGGCAAGCACTTCAACCACTCGGCCACCACGATTATTACCATAATCCTACCACACTCTAATCAAGAAACCATTCCAATACAACAACAACAAAAGGCTTAGCCAATAACATCCTCGCAAAAAATGACAAAACAACTATAAAACATAAATTAAACCACTTCATAAACTGGACAAAATTTGAACCGAGGCAGTAAAAAACTTATAGGTAGGCCCCGAAAGTAATTACAGCCCGGGGACTGTTTAACCCTTACCGCTTTGTCACACTTGATATGATGGTCAATTTGTTAAAAGTTTTAGCCGTTCATAGTAGTTGCGGTTATTTGGGACTATATAAGTTGCAACCATAGGGTATGGGAGTTAAATGCACAGTTATTGAAGTTATGGAAATGATTTTAGTATAATTTAGGTCGTACATTCCATTTTTGATAAGTGAGCGTATTGTGTGGTGTTGACTGAAGATGAATTTTCGGTAGGCGCAACGGTGGACCGATGACCCGGTGAGCTAAACCCGGTCCTTATCTACCTTTTTACCTGACCTCACAAGGAAAAAAAAAACACAAACATAAAGTACAGAGTAAATAACAACACTATAACAAACGATAATTGGACTCTAGTAAATCACTAATTGTTACGAGTCGTCACGGTATCACGCCCAGACTAAACATATATCACACACACACCCTACAGCAAATAACTACAGCTTTTTCACATCGCTGGGCAACTAAATAGCGTGAAGAAAATTAACATCATAATTGATTATGTGTTTTAGATAATCACGAACACCTTCATGTTTTATTAATGGGAGATAATGGAGTAATATTCATGTAGCAGTAGCTAGAGGTGGTCACACGTATCGTCTGATCAATAGACACACAGACTATTGAGAAGAGGATACTGGTACTACGGATGAGTTAAGGTTCATGTAGCAGTAGCTAGAGGTGGTCACACGTATCGTCTGATCAATAGACACACAGACTATTGAGGAGAGGATACTGGTACTACGGATGAGTTAAGGTTCATGTAGCAGTAGCTAGAGGTGGTCACACGTATCGTCTGATCAATAGACACACAGACTATTGAGGAGAGGATACTGGTACTACGGATGAGTTAAGGTTCATGTAGCAGTAGCTAGAGGTGGTCACACGTATCGTCTGATCAATAGACACACAGACTATTGAGGAGAGGATACTGGTACTCCGGATGAGTTAAGGTTCATGTAGCAGTAGCTAGAGGTGGTCACACGTATCGTCTGATCAATAGACACACAGACTATTGAGGAGAGGATACTGGTACTCCGGATGAGTTAAGGTTCATGTAGCAGTAGCTAGAGGTGGTCACACGTATCGTCTGATCAATAGACACACAGACTATTGCGGAGAGGATACTGGTACTACGGATGAGTTAAGGTTCATGTAGCAGTAGCTAGAGGTGGTCACACGTATCGTCTGATCAACAGACACACAGACTATTGAGGAGAAGATACTGGTACTACGGATGAGTTAAGGTTCATGTAGCAGTAGCTAGAGGTGGTCACACGTATCGTCTGATCAATAGACACACAGACTATTGAGGAGAGGATACTGGTACTACGGATGAGTTAAGGTTCATGTAGCAGTAGCTAGAGGTACTTTAAATATTTATAGACTTTTATCACGTATGTGATTCAGGTGTGCCCGTTAAAATGTAGCATATAAAATTGATTAAAAATATGGTTTGCGCAGTAAAAGTAACTGAAACTAATGGTTACTACCCTGTTACAGTTATGTTGAACGATATACTCGTTATGTTACGATAATAATATTTTATTAGCGTTTTGAATAGTTTCTAGTTATTTAGTTTTATTGTAGCGTGTACCTTTCATGATCGAATTTCATGTGTTGACCTTACGAGTAGGAATTTGATCTTAAAGTGCTTATGTAACTATTTACCTATGTAAGTTCGGGTGGAATCTTGCAAGCTAAATTTGATAAACTTCCCGGTTTCCAATTGAGCTGATATTTTGCACGCAGATGTATATCGCGTGACAATGCAACAATATGATACGATTAAGCTATCTGATGATGAATGGTAGACATAGGAACTCCTGTACTAAACAAGGTAGACCCGTCGTGTTTGGGCTCCTTTTACTTGTATTAGCTAGCACTCTACTGCTACATGACATTCAGGGTCTTAAAATCTTGTAGTTCAAATAAATACTCATGAATCATTACCAAAATCTCAATATCAAATATGTCAAAACAGTACAATCGCAAACAAATTTGCCAACCAATAAATCTAATCCATAGATAAAGCTAATTTATTGTTTTATTATGTATCAGAGCTTAAAGCTCCGTAGATATTAACCGATATTGAAAATAGTCAGTTTTGGTATATTTTGTACCGGAAGTTCCGGTGCCGGATATAAATCATTGAGGGATGTTTGGGTCGCGAATCGAACGACTGAGAGTCCTATTACGTGTTGCTGTTAAACTAGGGGCTTTAGGCAAATTGTGATATGATCATTTTCTTGGTGAATTTTCATAGTCAGTGTATTATATTGTATGCATAAAAAGGTAACGTTTACTGTATATGTATCATCATCAGCCGGTAGACGTCTAGTGCCGGACGCCTCCCCCGAACATCGCCGCAACGGCCTGCACTGTTAGCATCCAGTGACCTCCTGGTCGTCAGTCTATCTTGTAGGAGGTCTGCCTACGCTGTGCCTACCAGTTTGTGGTCGCCACTCTAGAACTTTTCGGCCCCATCGGCCATCAGTTCTTAGCACTATATGTATATTTACACGGGAATCTTCTACGTGTTTTTTAAACGAGGCTAAAGGTCCTATAGCTGTGTAACCACTTAATATTAGGTACGCTGTAATCTTGTAAATTGTATATCATACAATAAAAAACTACTTTGTAACAGAAGAGTTTATTTCTAAGATCTAGTGAAATCAGAAAAGAACTAGTATATAATAAACTTAGTTTTTTAATTAAAGCAAAGTAATGTAACCTTAATATGATACGAGTACAATGATTATCTTTTGTAAATGAAATATTATTTTTCATAGTTTAGACGTAACATGAAGTAGTTTGGAAAATATATCACAATAGTCAGTTTATGTTGCAGATATCAAATGAGTAAGTTTATTTTATCGGTTAATATAAAAATGTGATTGCCTTCACATACACAATATAATTGACAATATTATTGTTATGTGAGTACAAGCCAGTTAGAAACGTCAATATTTTTGGTATAATTTTATTATTGACTATACAGGTGGATCTGTAACTTTGGACAATCTGTCGTGGGGTGAATGACCAGTTGAAATACAACATAGCACTTTATAAAAAAGAAAATATTAACGACGGAGGAAGTTAGTGGTTACCGTCGCTCATGAACACTGCCTTCCGTAGGTAGCGCTACGACTTAACTGAAGTACGCAAACCTCGTCTGAAGAAGGACAAAGAATTTTAAATAGTATCGATAAAATTGCGTGTGTACGATTTTTCCAAGTAACATTTATAGTCCTATGTAAACAAGGTCGGAATTCGTGTCTAATACCTGAAATTCTGTTAAGTCTAGGAATCTAGAATTCTAAGTATTTAGGTACTCTAACAAAACCTAGTACAGTTATGTGGATAATGTATGTGAAGGTAAACCTCGAAAGTGCTTAGTAGTTTCTGAAAGGAAAGAAACTTGCTTTTTTCACGAACTCTCAACATTAAAACAAAGGTTTCACTCTTCCTGTATGGATTAATTTGGATGATCAGTATTTATATAAATGGAGACGATGCAAACGAGTCAACAGATTATCTTTTCGTAAGTGCTTACCGTAGCCCATGAACCTCTGCAACATTAGGGGACATTGCCCTGCTACCTAACTAACTTTAAGAACCTTTCTTAAGTTTCGTTTGAAAAAAATAAACAAGAAACAATTTTAAAAGACACTTAAATCGAAATAGATTAATAGCGAAGGACAAGCTATAATTATAACATAACGTTAATTCTAACACGCGAATAACTACCAATTAAAACACCGAAATAAAACTAAACTATGATCCCATCCAATTTCAACTGTAGTGAAAAATAAAAATAAAATCAACACTTGTGAGCGAGAGCGTACACTGCGTGCAGTCGAGCGCCATTTTTAATTTCGGAAATTGCAACGACATTTTGTAAATATTACAATTTTAAATTGTAACTTTTTGAATTTTGACTAGAAATAGGGGTAAAAGTTTGACGTGAGAATGAACTGATTTAGTTGGTTTTCTTTTTATAAGCTTTATATTAACTTGCACTGGATGTAACTATGTAAGTTTGGGTGGAATCTTGCAACCTAAATTTGACAAACTTCCCGGTTTCTGATTGAGCTAACATTTTGCACGCAGATGTATATTTATTTAAGATATGTGGGAGTCGAACCGCACTAAAACCTCTTACTTACCTTAGCATCCGAAACCCGGCTAAGAAACCCAGCATGGAGTGACTCTTAACGGCACGACGCGTTACATACTACAACATTCTTAGCAGTAATACTCTACTAACAGAAGAGAGTTGTTTTCGAACCGCTTTTGATGATCATTTATTAGGTACTTCACCCCTATTTTCGGTCTTTTAGCACCATTTTATTACAAAAACTAGACGTATTTATATAAGGTAACATTAGGTATTCTCCGTACGTTATACCGTTTCAGGAATTTATATCGACAGACACCTTTGTATGGTTAGGGTTGCTACTTTATGTGTTACGGTGTTGCTAGGGTGGGGAAAACTCCCGAAAAATGGGGAGAATTTTGATGGAAAATAGGGAGATTCGGTTAAAAGGGACTAAATATGAAATATCTAAATTCTTGGTATTCACGTTTCCTTGTCAGAAAGCATTTTTCGTTCAAGAATTCAAACTATATCATATCTATCATATAAAAAATGAATTGATGTTCGCTATGCTCGGATGGCTGAACCGATTTCGCTAATCGCAATTCGCTAATAAGCGACTATGTGATGCAGACACAGTTAACTGGTAATTTATAGAAAGACCTACATTTTTTTATCTAAGAGATAAACCATTAAAAATTCTCCCGACTAAGGAAAATTCTCACCACATCTGGCAACCCTAGCATTCCCCTGACAAATGTGGAGCATTAAGTTTCCGCCGGGCCCCAATCCTCTTTGCAAAACGTAAATAAAATTAATACGATAACAGGTAGGTTTTTCGTGTTAAATGGGGAGTGGGGAAGGGTTCGATTTAGGAGTTCGAGTGTTGGCAACACTGTTTTTTTATGTTGGTAGTACTGGATTTTGTTTGTAACCACTTATTATCAGATGGAGCCAAGAAAATACAAATTTATTAGGTATATTTTGTGAAGTATAAGCTATGAAAAATAATTAAAACAAAAATACATTAAATTGATACATTTGTTAAAAACAAAAATATTTACAATAATTTTTACAATATTTACAATATCAAAAAAATATTAAAAAAAAGAAAAAAAAACCATATTAAATTAAAAAAAGACATGCCCGCTGAGTTTCTTGCGCCGGTTCTTCTCAGGACGGAGGTGTAATTTTAGCGAACTGGTGGTAGAACTTTTGATTTTATTTTTGACATTCAAAATGTATGTGTGTCCACATCTAATTTGAAATAAATGATTTGACTTTGACTTTGAATATAGGTGCACTGCAATTTAATACTCAAAGAATACAAATTACAAACGTATAAAATAGCCATCAAAATTGGTTCAACTAAACAAACTTATACTTTAAAAGTAGACTTAAATTTTCAATTCCAACTAAAAAGCGAGTATGTTTTAGACCACTTCGGAATAAATAAATATTTTTTTTAATATATGAACCAATTTCGATGATTTTTCTTTGTCAAAAAATGGACACATTTAACATTAAGTATCTCATATAAACTTAATGAAGAGGTGGCCGGTAGTTTTTTGTGCTATTTTGAAAAAATAATGTTCTAAAAATTTTATGTTATACTGTAGTGAATTAAGTTTTGTCTCTTTCAAAATTGCACCTACGTTGAAATGTTTTCATAAAGTTGTAAAGAAAATAAAGTGAGACCCGTATGAGGCCATTCAACGGTTCACATTGAAGTCACGTGCAGCACCGGTATTTAATTTCGTGCGATTTATATAACATATTTCCAGCTTGTAAAATTGTGTTAGATTTTAAAAAAGAATATACAAAAGTCTTGATAGACAATGGTTTTTTTTTTTTCAGTTGGAGGTAATCACGGAATCCCCACCCGCTCCCACATATCCAACTGGGTAGTTGAACCGTACTAAAACCTCCAACAGCTCACACTCAGCGTCCGAACCCCAGCTGAGGCCAGAACCCAGCACGGGGTTATAAGGGACGGCGCGACGCGTTACGCCAAAGGCACTTTTTCCCGTCGCGCCCATGGACAATGGTTACATGTTTTTATATCTTGACGCATACACACTGTTCAATTTTGCAATTAGCGTAAGGAAAGTATCGTGTGATGGTCTTTCAAATGCACTATTGTTTTTTTTACAGATTGCTTTTTGTTGGGTTTCGATTTCATGTGCTTCTCAAAACTATAGACTAGAACTCATATGTAGTTAATCTGTAGTAGAATAAAATAGGTATTAAAATATTTAAAAGAATTTTGAGTATTCTCTTTTTCAAATGATTACACAAAAACAATTTTTTTTGGTAACAAGATATCGCGATTAACTGTGTTTGCGTGTTTTATGACTTTTCTGGTTTAACCGATTTTGTTGGATCTTTTTTGTTTTAAATCAGATACCTAATATAGAAAAGATCAATTCAGTACAAATTTCAAAATGTCTTCTTCAGAAATTGTCTCTTATGCCAAAACATACACACAATTCAATTTTAAAATCGAGTGCTACACACTATTCAATTTTCAGAATCTGAACTATTCAGTACTAGCATCTGTTCAGGGATATCTTTTACAAAAGAAAATGCAAGAAAGTTAATGTATCCTGTTTGGGTCCCGGTAAATCCTTCGGGAGAGTATCATCGGTAGCGAAGCGAATTGAAGTTCAAATCGATTTTAATCGAATCATTTCGTTCAATTCGATTTTATATCTTTCGTCTGGTAGTTATTGACCGATTTACAAAAGGAAGGATTCTATTTTGCTGCATGTTTGTGTTATGATCGATTTAATATCACTAGATACCTTGTACTGAACAAAACAGTGTCTCCAAACATTACCTACAAACATCAAGTGTTTTACATGTGTCTGTACCAACCCATTACTGCCCACTGTTGGGCTCAGGTCTCCTCAGAAGAGGGATTAGGCATAGTCCACCACGCTTGCCAAGTGCGGATTGGGGACTTCACATATCTTCAAACGATTTTTAGAATCCTTTTCCGACATGCAGGTTTCCTCACGATGTTTTCCTTCACCGTTTTTAGCCAGTGGTGTTGTGAAAAATTGCATTGTTTAGTAATAGTGTAAGTGATGTAGATAACCGCGAGTGTTTCAAGAAACATCATAATTATTATTTAAGCAAATATTTTTTTCTAATACAATCCATAACAAGTAAATTATTGTCATGAAAAGTTGCACAATATACAAAATAGACAACCTCTTTTCGGTAGTCGGTTAAATAGTAAAAATAACTCGTGTACATAAAAGGATATTTCAACACTAGCGCCGTATAATAATGACAAAAGCGCAGTAAATTCTAGGGAATGTCTGAACATACAAACTTTAGGTTGAGGTTACACCGAGATTAATACCATCGATTCTTTTTTTTAATTGTTGTCATAGTCGAGACAACGGAGTTACCTGATTGGGCGTCGCTTATGGACCTCTGCAATGTCAGGGGACATTGTCCCACTACCTAGGATAAGGACCTTATTAATATGTTAAGATGTAAAGTGTATGCAAATTCAATCCATATAGATCATAATTTCTTAATGGTTCATTTTTAGCATGGCTCTGTTACAACCCTTTAATCAAAGCTTAACTTGCAAGGTATACAATTTTTATTTTGAACGGTGTTTTCCAGTGAATTCGGAACACGACATATAAAAACGAATTCACTGGACAATAAGTCAGTCATAATCTGGAATCGCGATTTTTTTAAAAAGACTTTAGGGTTAGCGGCATAACAGCTCGATAACTGATTATGTCAATTTTAACTTTATTCCAATAGCTAAGTACTGGTCGAGTTTTTTTATTAATTTTCATACATTTCATTTTACAAATAGTTTTTATTAGCACAAATATTTGTTTTCAATTGTCATTTACTCTTGATCCATGATATGCAGTGTTACCTGCCTTAACACTCTTCATCTACATGATATCCAGGATCTTAAAAGCTTGTATTACAAAAGATTTCTATAAAATAAATTATTAAAGTGATAAAGGTAAAATAAATAATTCTACTATAATGTACCAAAATACCAAAAAAAAATACTCTTCAATTTATTATAAATAGTGCAATCTTCTATCAAACTGTCTTAATGCCTAACATAAAACATTATTTACCACATTTTAAAATCAAAATAACATTTAACTTTATTTACTGCCCAAAGTTTGGCACCCCTGGCAGACTCGTTGTGCTACCAACCTAACAAAATTAATGTGCGCAAAGATAACGCTGGCAAAATATTTATATTATAACAGTTCGCAAGATAGATAAAAATACACTGATGTTTTTTTACTTATGTTTAGATGAGATTGTACAAGAGGATGATAGAGAGAGATGATAGTCGTGGTGGCCGAGTGATCGAAGCACTTCCTTCTGAACGGGAGGTCGCGGTTTCAAATCCGGCTTGTAACTCTAAATCTAAATGTGAAAAAGATTTATGTGCAATTTTTCACAACACACTGGCTAAAAACGGTGAAGGAAAACATCGTGCAAATCCTTTGTAGATATGTGAAGTCCCCAATCCGCACTGGGCAAGCGTGGTGGACTATGCCTAACCCCTCTTCTGAGGAGACCTGAGCCCAACAGTAAGCAGTAATGGGTTGGTACAGTACAGTACAGTACAAGAGGATCAGTAGGTACTGTATTTTTTTTGACCGACTCGCCTATAGAGGAGTTTTTTTAAGTTATAATAATTAGTTTAAAACGTCTGTCTCTCTCTCTCTTTCTACAAGAGACTAACTATAACTTAAATAAAATATTTTGATCACAGCGCCATCTCGCATTAATCATATAAAACAAAATAAGGAATTATTTTAAAAGATTTTAATCACAGCGCCATCTAGCGATAATCATCTAAAACAAAAAAAGTGTCGTGACAACTTTTTCATAAGAATTTTGTCTAGCCCCCTTTCGATAACGCGCGATAAGGAACTTCGTTCCAAAAAACATAGAAGAATTGAGTACCTTCTTTTTGGAAGTCGGTCGCAAACAGTTTTTCAATAAAACAACGTTGAAAACTAATCCAGTTGCGAGCCATTTTAATTCCATTTAGTTTTCTCGAGAATGCATTACATTTCAAACGGATTTCCCCAAAGAATAAAACGACAAAGAAAAACTACGACCGTATTTCAATTTAAGAATTCCTCTTGTTAACCGACTGCGAAGGAGGTGTCCAGTTATACTTAACATTATAGTTATATAGGGTGGGCCAATCTAACGTTTGCATTTTGAACTACTGTTTATTTAGAGAATGACAGCTCAAATGTCATTCAATTTGTGTTCATAATTTAGTTAAAGGTTTGACATTTACGAAATGGGACGTTTTCGGTTCGCCCAATAGGCAAAAGATCGTTTGGCCGAAGATGAGCATTTTTACCAAAAAATAATCTTTTCAGATGAAGCCCATTTTCACCTCGGAGGCTATGTCAATAAGCAAAAGTTAACAAGAATGAATTATCGAAATCGGTTCACTGGGTGTAAAATGCGAAAGCAATGTAATTTAAAATGTATTGTAAAAACATGCATTTAAATTCCTATATATCATTTAGAAGTAGAGTGCTAGCTAGACAAGTAAAACGAGTCTAAACACGATGAGTCTAGGTATCTTGTTTAGTACAGGAGTTCCTATGACTACCAAATCCATCATCAGATCAGCTCTATTAGACCATGTTATTGCATCGTCACGCGATATACTCGTACATCTACGCTATGCTATGTTGTATTTCGATAGGTCATTCACCCAACGTCAGATTGTCCAAAGTTACAGATCCACCCTGTATAACTAAACATAGCTGACAGCCAAAGAGAGAGCATTTGGAAATCAAAGGATTTATATGTATTATTCAGCAGGATGCACTCCGAGTTTTGCATCAAACATACTTTGTTTTAAGGCTGGTTTTCAGCAGAATCTAGACCTGGTTTTAAGACTGTTTTTACTTTAAATAAGTGTTATTATAGTTGACTGTGTTTAATTCTGTAATTTTGTTTTGTGGACCGTTTTGGATGGTTGTTCTGTCAGTGGTACTCGTAGTTGATAATTGAGAATTGTTTACAAGCTTTATAGTAACTAGCACTGGATGTAACTGTGTAATCTTGCGAGTGAAATTTGACAAACTTCCCGGTTTCCGATTGAGCTGACATTTCGCACGCAGATGTATATCGCGTGATAATACAATAATATGACAAAATGGCGCTGATCTGATGACTGATTCGGAAGGTAGTTATAAAATATTCGTAAAAGCTTGCATTTAAAGTTTTCTATAAAATACATTATTGTATGTTTGTTACTTCATAATATTCTCTTTCTCTATTCTAGTCTCAGATGACAGGTGAAAATTATGCAACGGATTATAAGCTGCTTTAAAAATAAGTGTATTAACTATACATTTTTTTTATTTATTTATTTGTACATGGAAAACTTACAGCCTAATATAAGTTATAAATTTAGTACAATTGCAAGGTTTACAGGCCAATTACCACTTTTCGCCAATAAGTAATGAAACATATAAGATTGAGCGCTAAAACTAACCTTATTTTAAGTTATGAACTACGATATTACAAGAGTAAGTGATGTAAAAATGTTTAAAAGACACTTTACTTAATACGTTATAGTGTGATTGATAAGGATACATCAAAAATGTGTTAGATTGACGGCAGTGACTTAACTATAGAACGTGTGGTGAAAAAATCGTTAATCAACTGTCTTCCAATAACTTGTGAGTTATCAAGCATGCCTAAGCCAACATGCATAAATAGCGGATTAACATTTCGTCGCCTCAGTGCTTGTTTGGCCAATCTGCATTCGAGCAAATTTTACAGGAGACAGCAAACAAGCACGGAATTTTGGTTAAGTGCCGTGTTGAGAAAAAAACTGAAATGAGATTTTTATTGTTTTAGAATTGAATATTTTAAAAAATATATTTTACCAGTCGAATAGAAATTGTATTCTTTATAATACTGCATTAAAAAGTCATTTTCGTAATAAATGTCAGATTGGCCAAACAAGCACTGAGGCGACGATTTATAATCAAAAGCGGTTCAACTGGTCAGTTCAGTGGCTATTTCTTTTTCCGAACTGGTGGTAGCCTTTTGACATCAACAAGCATGAAAATTTCATTAACGTTGAGAATGAATTTCATTTCATTTCAACAGTCCAAAACCTAGATAAACACACGAACAGAAACGTCAAACTATGAATACCTCTTTTAGCATAAAGTTTATTATGTGACAACGACGAAGTTTCGCAATATTAGTTTTGGAGCGAATATGAATTCTCTGTTTGTTTGCATGACGAAATTTGTGATAACAACTTTGGTAATAGACTGAAAATTTAACTGATTTAAGCACAGAGATTTGAGCTTTATTACCTAGGTAGTGGAGTTGAAATTACTAGTAGTTTAGTGTTTAATTTAGTTGCCTTGTTAGTAAAATTTGAAATACAGCTCACTGACCAAAGCACTTCAAATATTAGTACCTAGAATATTACAACTTCGTCTGCGTCAAAAATAAATATATTTCTCCCACATAAAACTACATACCCAAATATTAAAAAAAATATCAAGATGTAAAAATTAGGCAATTCTAAGACTATGCAAAAAAAACAGATTTCGTCATTTTGTTGGTAGTAGTATATATACAGGGTGGATCTGTAACTTTGGACAATCTGACTTAGAACCACTTTTATTTTAGGAATTGGATAAAAAAATCATTATATAAATAATCCGCAACGATAGTCGTACGTTTCAGTCGTACGTTTTCCATACAATGTGCTATGTTGTATTTCGGCAGGTCATTCACCCCACGTCAGATTGTCTGTCTAGTTACAGATCCACCGTCTATGTAGGACCCGTCAATGTAGTGATTTCAAAGATATACTCAAATTGTGGACGAGCGCTAGGCATGCACAGTTTATTTAGTAACTAGACAAATAAACGAGCTTACGGCTCAGATTTTTTTTAATACAATGTAGGTAGACGAGCCAACGGGCCACCTGATCGTAAGTGGTTACCGTCGCTCATGAACCTCTGCAATGTCAGGGCAATGAGGGGCCGTTATCTATCACCTACCTATACAGGGCTTTTCTTAAACCTCGTTTAAAGAGTTGCCACATCTTCTGACATTTATCACACACGTATAAGTACATAATATTCAATCCAGTCTACTATAAAACTCCACTTCAATTAAACAAGTTCTCATAGAGAATGAATCAGTCATTGTCCAAAGTAAAACTTTCCCATGAACCCGTAACATAACTGTAGCTACTTGAGACGCTTCAAAATGTTTTATCTTCACTTTTTTCATTATTTTATCTATGCTATGATGTGTAAAGACTGTTTCAATGTTTAAAGTTTTTTTTTTCGGGTATTGGCCCACCTCTCACTCCTACCACTGTAACTCCTGTGTAGCCAGGATCCACAGCGGCGACCATCGTAATGACTGAGCAGTGAAACCCAGGAAAACCCGAGGGAAAGCTAACTTGTCTTGGGCCCCGCAACGAATTTAATCAGAAGATGATAGAAGGAGTAGGAAAAACATGAGTTTCGACTTCCCTTCTCGCAAAGCGGAAGACAATAAAATAACATTGAAAGATGCATTACGCCAAAATTGAGAAAAATTTTAAAAGTTTATGATATAAAATTTGAAGTTGTATTTTTTACAGCAATGAAAACGAACGACTCAAGGACAGCATAATTTAAAAAATCCTCCAAAAACCAGAAATATCCGTTTGCCACCATCATACCCTGATTTCTTTATTACCATCTTCGAAATATTGAACATATTCCAACAAAAAGAATCATCAAAATTGGTTTATAAACGACGAAGTTATCATCATCATCATCATCATCAGCCTATAGACGTCCACTGCTGGACATAGGCCTCCCCATACCTCGCCTCGACCAGTCCTGTGCCATCTGCATCCAGTGACAAAGTGAAGTTATCCTACACCTCCTAAATTTAATTTAAATTAGATTAAAAGTATGTGTTTTCTGGCAAACTAAAAATAATCATTTCAAATATTTTCAATATCTGAACAACACTTTGAAAATTTATCGTTATATTGAAAAAAGTTAAAAATATCCACAAATGAATCAAATTCTTCCAATTTTACAAAATCGATCGAAAATAAAAGAATTTTAACACATCCAAACAGGTTCATATTACTACAAAATCTCAGAAAAGCGACTAAATACATTACTGTACTTTAAATCTAGTTTTTAAACTACTTGTGGAGCAAGTCGGCTTGAGGCTCGGAAACTATTTAAAAGTCGTATAAAATCTAAGACTTTTCTGACTCGAAACTGTTGAGAATAAAAAGTTTTAGCCAGATACTTGAGATTGTTAAATGTTTATTTAACTGAGGATAAATAACTCTTTTGAGATAATATTTTTGGAACGAAATTCCTTATCGCGCGTTATCGAAAGGGGGCTAGACGGAAATTCTTATGAAAAAGTTGGCACGACACTTTTTTGTTTTAGATGATCATCGCTAGATGGCGCTGTGATCAAAATATTGTTTTTAAATTATAATAATTAGTTAGTTTAAACTAAGTAATTATTATAACTTAAAAAAAATAAAATTTTATTACAATTCCCTCACTAATTAATCGAAAGGAACTTCGTTCCATCCGGGTGTTCCTTGACACCTCTCATGTTTTTTTTTAATTATAAAAACGATCGACGTCCGTCAAAAATTCACATTTTGAAACACAGATCCAAAAGTACCTACTTATTCAATCTAAAAAAAAAAAGGTCCAGAATCAAAATGTCTATTAAACTTTTTCAAGCTTTCTATTAACTTGCACTGGATGTAACTATGTAAGTTCAGATGGAATCTTGCTAACTAAATTTGACAAGCTTCCCAATTTCCGATTGAGCTGACATTTCGCACGCAGATGTATATCGTGACAATGCAATAATATGACAAAATAGCGCTGATCGATGATGGACTTGGTTTTGTTATATAACTAGCTGACCCGCGCAACTTCGTCTGCGTCATAAAGGGGTTCAAACAGTACTCGCAATGCCGTCGAGTTATTATTTTCGCGGCCCGCTGTTGCACCCACATATTCATTGCGTTTTATACTCGTAATAACTTCTAAACGAAAAGTCCGATTGGAATAAAACAAAAAGTAATTTACTTCTACATAAATACAGTTCAAACAAACAAACAAACAAACTCTGCAGCTTTATAATATTAGTATAGATATTCCTAAAAGCTTGTATTTATTTTTTTTATAAAATAAATTATTGTTCGTTGGTTCCTGAAAATGTCGTTGCAATAAAAAAAATGGCCCAGAACAAAACTATTCAACTTTTTTAAACATCCAAGTTGGACATAAACAAGCTTTTATGTTCTATAAAAGCTGAGCTTTCTTTAAACGTTGCAACTTTTCCCGAGGTAGAGTTCTGAAGCTCAGAGTTTGAATCAGAGTATAGAGAAACTCTACCGAAATTGTTTTTGTTTGAGCCTACTTTATTTTTGACCGACTTCTTAAAAAGGGGTTGTGAATTTGAGTGTAGTTTTTTCTTTTTGTATTAGTTTAGTTTGGCTGAACCGATTCGGATGATGTTTTTTCTATTTAAAGATTATTTTCGATCTAACAAGTACTTCTGGGGCTTTTAACTGTTTTTAACTTGATGAACCGATTTCGATGTTTTTTTTGTAGAAACCAGATATTTTAGATATTATCTCATTTAAATTTGATAATACGTAAATACTTTTACTTCTTACACTCAGATATATTTATATTCCTTTGCAGTTTGATATAAAGTAATCTTCACATAATAACTTCAAAACTAACCCAAAAACGGTTTTATCAAAACAATATCGCCTCAACCCTTCGAAAAAAAACCGCTAAAATATTGATACGGAACCCTTCGCCAATAAAAAAGATATACGGCATCGAACGGGTTAAAATCTTCACAGTTATCACCGGAATAGGTACTCCTTGAAGCTAGGTACTACGATTTATTAAGGTCGGTTAAATGTTCTATTATTGGGTCATTATCGGCCGGCTCTCGACGGGTTAGGTTTTTGTTTGATGGTTTATTGAAATCTGAATTTCTTAACCCTTTGGATGCGGAGGGTGTAATTTTATTCATGGTGGATGTTTGATGAGTGTGTGAGAATGGGTTTTTCTGGAGATAATGGTGTTATTTTGATTTATGCTGTAACAGGTATAGAGAGAATACATTAATATTTTACTATGTAACTAACACGTCTTTTTGGAATATGGTAAGGAGAAACAAGAATGTAAGAAACAAAACTAGAAGTATTCATTTGAATGCTTGAAATTGCAAAACCAAACAATCATATTTTTCTGCTCAATATTCAACACACGCAAAGTTCTAAACAAAATAATAAAGAATAAAGATATTTATTGTGAGTTAAATCCATTACACATCTGACAGAAAACTTATACTAAATACACATAGGATTCAACTTACAGATGTGCCTGAACAAGTTAATGATCCTCACACTAGGCAAAGCCTGTATCTTGAGGACCACGCTAAATGAAGTGTTATATAGTGGAAGCTGGGCACAGTTAATCACTAACAGAGTGATAAAACTTAATAATAAAACTGTAGATCAAAAATAAATTTACAAATTACTTAACGTAATTAAAACTAAAAAATACCAACGAAAAACCTTTAAATAATCGCTAAACTAAATTCGCATTGTTCGAAGAATTTTATTGAGGTCGCCGGGACCTCAATGGGTCATTAACGGGGCTCGTTAATTGATCATAAAAAATCGTACAAAGATAAGAGTTTACGAGGCCAGATAAAGTGTAAAAAAGTGATTAAATGTAGCAATTTTTAATGATAGTTACTTTATTTAAGTCCCTGTTGCGATCGAGGGGTTAAGACCTGTATTTTATGTGGAAGGTTGCGGGTTCAAGTCTGTGCAGCTTATTTTTTTTTTGTTTTTTTTTGACTAGTAAACGTTTTATTATAAGAGAGTGTTGCGGATTCAAACTATCAAGACTGGTATTTATTTAAAGTCGGATTGCGATTAATATTAATTTATTTTATAATTTTACATTTTCAAATTTTTCCATTTTTTTTGGCGGCAATCTACGTTCTTCCTCTTTCATGGCAACGGCAACACACCCGTTATGCCAAACACAACTAAATAGGTTGTATATAAAATAAACATGCTCCAACAGAGAGTATGTTCGATTCGATCTTAAAAAAAAACAAAATGAGACTTCATGACGGCCATCACCTTTCATCTGACACGAGAATCATTCAAATCAGTCCACCTAAACTGAAGATGGAGGAACTAAAAACAGATGAATTGAATACCTCCTATTTTTCTGAAAGTCGGTCAAAAGCATGCGCTTCTTATATGACACTGACACAGTTAAACCTCAATGTGGGTCATTTCTGACCCGCATCGAACGGGTTAAAGTTTTCAATAATACCACAAAAGGCTTAGCTTAGCCAGAGGCCTGTTAAACGAATGTAGGACGTAAAAGATAGTTTTTATGAACGATTTTGACCTTAAGACCGACCCCGGGTCGGATAGGGCCTGGTTTATGACGGCAGTCGAAGGGTTACGGATGATAGGGATTGTAGGGATGGGAAAAAATCGATAATATATTTTTTGTATTAAATAGTAGTTAATTAGTTTACGTAACTAATTTTAGAGATTTTTTAGGAGATTTTTTTTTTAACTGGGGAATAAGTAACCACTTCTTTGGGCCCTGACATTGTTGAAACTTTTAAGCAACGATTACTACTGTCTTCATTATGGTCAGTTAAAGAAAGCGTTGCAAGAAAAATCTGTAAATATTGTATTTTCAAATCAAATCAAATATATTATTAATTTATTGTCAACATAGGTGAATTGTATTTACATTTAGGTCTTGTATTTGAGATAGTCAGATCTGCCATGTTGTGCCATTTTAGGCTTACTATATAATAATATAGTTAAATGATTGCGAATGGTGTCATTCTTGTCAATAAACACAAATTTAACAAATTAAATATATTTAATCTTTTTATCTAAAAAGTGTCATCATCTAAAAATTCTGTAACCGTGTAATAGCATTTTTCCCTCAATAGCTCATAAAGTTTAGCTTTGAGTTGTTCAACCACAGTTATGTTCTTAATTGATGATTCTTAATTGATATTTTGTTGATCAGTTTTACTTACTAAAAACATTTTTTGACAGGGATAGGTAAAATATACTATTAAAAGAAAATTGTAGGCTATTTTTTCTAAAACCTAATAAATTGATCATTTAATTCAGACAAAACAATGTACCACCAAATTAAAAACATCTGAACTCGATAATTTATCGATAAGTCCCAACCGAACCGTCCCATCCCTAAAACCATTCACAATAATAGAACGGCGACTATTTTACGAGTGGTCCTTTATTCAAATTCAAGAGTTCCCCTCCCCAATAAGCAATCGTACCGGGCCTCGGATATATTCGCGCGGACCTTACATGCATCGCCCTTTATAAGCTAAAAATTTATTGCACGGGCACAATCTCTTACTATTTAAAGAGGGAAGCTCATTTACATACTATATCGAAACTATAACTTCTCTAGGATTACATGTGATATGTGTTATATGTATGCCAAATTGGCTGTTAAATAAAGTACATTGTCTGTTGAGAAATTGCTACACGCGTTAGAGCGCTCGTCTACTGCACTACACAAGACAGCACTCGGCTACACGCTGTAGAGCGCTGGTCTACTGTACTACACATGACAGCACTCGTCTACACGCTGTAGAGCGCTCGTCTACTGCGCTACACATGACAGCACTCGGCTACACGCTGTAGAGCGCTCGTCTACTGCACTACACATGACAGCACTCGGCTACACGCTGTAGAGCGCTCGTCTACTGCACTACACATGACAGCACTCGGCTACACGCTGTAGAATACACAGTATCGCTACAAAACAGCACTCAGTCACACGCTATATAACATTCGTCTACGCCAACTAATATCAACGCGTAGAAAGCCCGTAATTTCGCACCCGAAAAATATATCAGCACGAACTAATTTCCCTCAAGCGTAAATTCAATTTTAAGTTATAAATGACATGACGCCGTTGAAAATATCGAGCAAATTATAACGTCAAGGCAAAGGGGATGTTATTGGGAAATTTACGAGCGAGCTACGAAGAGAATATTATGTTTTACTACTGCGTCCATTGTGGAAGTATAATACGCACGGTGCGTCATAAAAATATTATTACGTTCGCGTAATGTTGCTCGAGTTGACAGTTCATTTGTTGACAGCTGTCATTTCGGTGACATTGCACGTGGTCGAGTAATTGTTTGGGGCAAAGGTGTTTTGGTTTTATGGTAAGTTTTTCGAATAATATAACAAGACTACGCGACTGAAGAAAACTGAGACTGATCCGGCGAATAGATTTTCTTTATGGTCACGACCCTCAGCCATGAGGACATGCTTAACACGTTTTCTACGTAACCAGTTTTTGCATATTTGCCATTCACTACGACAAGAGGTGTAATTAGCCCGAATCATGACCAGACGTTAGGGCGATACGCGGTCTATAAGACCCGAACCTTTAACGAAGTTTTGCTCTTCGCACCACGGGATAATTGCAGTAGGCATCATTTAGGCCTCGTTCAGCAGTGAACGTGTTAAGAAGTGTGTGAATTTTTTTTGTTATTGAAAAAGATAATAATAATAAGTGCATCAGATTACGCATCGGGCAGTGCCTTGTGAAGGCAGAAAAAAGAAAAACTGCTAAAATATTTGGACCTGGCCCACGAGGTGACCGACATGTGGCGTGTTGAATCGACCATCATTGTTCCGATCGTTGTATCTGTGCACGGTCTAATAGCGAAAAGCTTCGACCGTCATCTAGAGAAGCTTTCGCTCCCCAGCTGGGTAAAGGACCTGATTCAGAAGGCGGTCGTTCTTGACACGGCGCGTATTGTGAGGAGGTTCCTCTCTCTTGAGCCCTAACCACTGATGGCTTGGGTCGTAGACACCGCCTACAGTGGCCCTCTATTTTTTATATTGTATTTTTAAATTTTATTTTCTTGTTTTTAAAAATAGAATGTAAAAAATAAGTGAATAAATGAATATACAGAATAAGTGCATCAGATTATAAGCTTAATTTTATATTCCGTGGAAAGTTTGAAATGAAGACGTTTAATATAAAGGTAAGTATCAAAGACCTGTATAACCTAATTTTACTTCGTCTTGGCAATTAACTTGATTTACGAGATTTCTCGCCGTTAAAATTTTATCTAATTTTGAAGTTGGAAAAATTTAATTACTTTAATTTTGTTGTGCTCTTTGATGTTTTAGTTTGGGAAACGAAAATTCGTTCCAATTTAGATTTTAGAGGCGATTTCTTTTAGTTGGAGCAAATCGCCGGATTCTGTCTAAGGGAGTTGAATCGCACTAAAACCTCCAACCGCTCACACTCAGCGTCCGAACTACAGCTGAGGCTAGAACCCAACACGGAGTTATGCAGGACGGAACGACGCGTTACGCCCCAGGTACGGCACTCTTTTCCGACGCGTCGCCCCCTTTTAGATGTGATGATACTTATAATATATTTGCCGTCAATATGATTGACAAAATATTTGAGAAATTAAAGACAAAGGATATTCAGTATATTTAAGTGTCATTACATTTAATTTTGTTTAAATTACATGTAGACAGACGAGTTAACGTACAACCTGATCGTAAGTGGTTACCGTTGCTCTTGGACCTCTGCAATGTCTGGGGACGCTATCGCTACCTACGACCTATCTTAAGGACTCTCTTCAAGCCTAAACAAACTGTCTGTCCTTATGTATGCTCTTTTAAAGTACGGATTTACACGCGGCTTTTTTTATTAGATACAGCAATTTAAGATAAAATTTCCAGTCGTCCAGCTCTATACAGAAACAATATACCTCGAGAGCTAATGCCAATGTTTGTGTAGGCATTTGAGGCAAGCTGACAACTTGGTACATAGTTCTCCTGATATACCCCTACTCGGAACTGCAGACCTGGACGATGAGTAGCGATATATTTAATATATTTGTGGTATATTTTTTATACGTCATCCACTAAGACTAAGAAGATAAAAAAGTACTTACATATAACGGTAATCGAAGCATTTGCCCTGATGACCTTATGCATCTGGGCTGGTCCAACTTGACACTGGTATTCCGCATCATCCTCCAACGTGACATTGACTATCCTCAAATTATACACGCCATTGCGGCGGTCACCAAACATGGTGTACCGAGGATACCCTGGGATCACGGAGGAGAAACCTGTGGAAGAAAAATATTTGTAAACTAGCTGGCCCACACAACTTCGTCTGCGTCACATAAGGAAATTTTCTCACCGTTTAAACCTTGCCTGGACTTCTACGAATATTTCAAGATTAAAATAAACCAAATCGGTTCAGTCGTTCTCGAGTTTTAGCGAGACTAACAAACAGCAATTCATCTAATATATAAAATTGTCGTGTCACGGTGTTCGAACTTGAACTCCTCCGAAACGGCTCGACCGATTTTGATGAAATTTTTTGTGCTTATCCGGTACCTGTGAGAATCGGCCAACATCTGTTTTTCATCCCCTAAATGTTAGGGGTAGTCCATCCCTAATTTTTTTTTTCGGCGCAGACGAAGTTGCGCGAGTCAGCTAGTTTTTATATATACGAAGAAGATAACGGGGAAGATTTTTAATTTTAAAATTAAATTCACCAGAGATTAAGTCTAATGTATGTGCTTGCTCATGCAAGACTCATCAGATCAGCGCCATACTGTCATATTGGATTGTCACGCGATACATCTGCGAGCAAAATGTCATCTCAATCGGAAACCGGGAAATATGTCAAATTAACTTTCCCAGTGTAAGTTAATATAAAGCTTGTAAAAATGTCTAATTTAGATGACCCTGTAAATTTGGAAGCGAAAGTATCTAAAAGCGATCTAGGAACATCGCGTGACTCAAACGAGTTAAACACTAACTCAAGATACCGATCCAGTGCTTAGGCGTATCAAAAAACAATTACATGGTATCTCGTTCGCACTGTGACCGAATGATTGAAAAGAAATTATCGAATTCGTAATCGACTAGACTCCGAGTTTTATTTCACGCGCCATAATCAATTATCGGTTTTGCATAACGATTTATTGCTTGGAATTTAACGTGATTTGTTTTAATCTATCACACACTACGCTTGTCTGTACGTGGTCTCACAACACTCGCTCCTGAGCTCTCATCCACCCGCTACATTCAGCTCTATGGTCCAGCACACCGCGCGTCACACACTACGCTTGTCTGTACGTGGTCTCACAACACTCGCTCCTGAGCTCTCATCCACCCGCTACATTCAGCTCTATGGTCCAGCACACCGCGCGTCACACACTACGCTTGTCTGTACGTGGTCTCACAACACTCGCTCCTGAGCTCTCATCCACCCGCTACATTCAGCTCTATGGTCCAGCA
Source organism: Trilocha varians (assembly GCA_030269945.2). Taxonomy (NCBI): domain Eukaryota; kingdom Metazoa; phylum Arthropoda; class Insecta; order Lepidoptera; family Bombycidae; genus Trilocha; species Trilocha varians. The sequence continues at coordinate 873,852 of AP028279.1, forward strand.
CACCGCGCGTCACACACTACGCTTGTCTGTACGTGGTCTCACAACACTCGCTCCTGAGCTCTCATCCACCCGCTACATTCAGCTCTATGGTCCAGCACACCACGCGTCACACACTACGCTTGTCTGTACGTGGTCTCACAACACTCGCTCCTGAGCTCTCATCCACCCGCTACATTCAGCTCTATGGTCCAGCACACCGCGCGTCACACACTACGCTTGTCTGTACGTGGTCTCACAACACTCGCTCCTGAGCTCTCATCCACCCGCTACATTCAGCTCTATGGTCCAGCACACCGCGCGTCACACACTACGCTTGACTCAGAACACTGTAGGTCTTCTCTCAATAATTCAGTATATATTTTCGGAAACGTCAAATGAAACTTAAGCTCTCCCAATCAACGGTAATCCTGGCTTTGTCTGTATAAACTGTTCACGTGAAACGACGTGCACTGGATACTGGGTAGATTGAAAGGGACAACAGCAATGCACGGAGAAATCGATGAACCGAAGTGACAGTACTGCCTGCCTAATTACTATAGAATACAAGTCATAGGCGAAAGACTAAATTTCTAGTTTTTTGATCTAGAAAACTATGGTTATGTGTTACGAAACTAATAAAATGAAAAAATATATATATCGCCGATCGTTTCAATTGATACATAAAAGTTTAAGTCAGTTTTTATCAAAAAACCTCAACTAATGTTAAATGAACCTTACGCCAAGATTTTTGCAGTGTTGCATGTAACAAGAAAATAATAAGCTTTACTGCATAGCCGTTCTTTGATAACTCTCTTAAACCTATTTATAGGCAATGTTTGAACGGCCACTGGGATTTTGTTATAAAGCTTTACAGACAAACCCTGGAAAGAATTACTTATTTTATGTAATCTAGTTGCTGGCAACGCAAGCTTGTGTTTGTTCCTAGTATAGTGTTAAAATGATGAATATCCAAGAGTTTAGGAAATTCATGAATATTTTTATACACATACATTAAATTTTCATAAATGTATTGGGGCGCTAAAGTTAGAATCTTAATTTCCTTGAATTTGTGCCGCTAAGACTCCCTTTATATTATTTAAAGAGAAATGAAAACCGACTTAATTTTTTAAGTTCCCCTTGAATTTCTCTGATATGCCATCATAAAACACTGATTTCCATTTATACCACCTTAATATCTTCTTTGTAACAAAAAAAGAATAATCAAAATCGGTTCATAACGATTCATCCACGAACAAACATAAAAAATATTTAAAATTCTCATACCTATTAATCACTTTTGGGCCCATAATTAACTCAAACAAAACTAACCCCTACCCAATTTATGATAAGACACAAACTCGCTATCTCCCACATCTTAAGCCAAAGTTTAAAGTTCACAAGGAGCCCGCATCCAGGCATTCAAATCCGCCCTGAGTCAGCTCTATATGTTATATACTGTCATGTAGGTCGTATCAGTCCTTTACTAAATACAGTGACTTGCGAACCACCTACGACATTTTACAAGCTTTGTATTGCACTGGCTGTAACTATGTAAGAACGGGTGGAATCTTGCAAGCTAAAGACAAACTTCTCGGTTTCCGATTGAGCTGACATTTTGCACGCAGATGTATATCGCGTGACAATGCAATTACAAAATGGAGCTGATATGATGATAGATTCGAAAATCATAGGAACTCTTTTACTAACAAAGATATATCCGTCGTATTTGGGCTCGTTTTACTTGTATTAGTTAGCACTCTACTGCTACATGTCATCCAGATTCTAAACGAGCAAAAAAACTCAGCTGATGGGGAGCGGTTCCGTTACCCATAAATTTTCACAATAAGTGTATTAACATATTGGCTCGTCAACGTCCAACACAACTTAAAAACAAGTGATGATGACGGCCGACCAACATGTAACCGGGAGTTTTGTATACAATGGCCGGCATTGAAACTACGAGCAACACCGTTTGACAGTTGGCCTGCCAGTTGTCATATGCGCGCATTGGAAGTTGGCAATCCAATTTGGAAACCCAGCTCTCGATCTCAACACATACCATAAAAAAGATTATCCAAATCGGTCGTAAAGAAATAGAGAATACTTACCGAGTGCAAATCCATCCTTAGCCCATTGCACCTGGCCAGCCAAGTTCGCAACAGCACATTCCAGCACCGCCTCTGTCCCTTCTTGGACTCTTAAACTTCGAGGAACCACTCTGAAGTATTGTTGTTGGAACGCCACAGCAGACGAGAGAACTGTGGAAGAAATGGTCTTTATATATTTGGATCCTCAAGTAACACATACATAAAAAATTGAGGAGTCACGTGACGCCTGGCTGTAAAAGTAATATGTATGTCATTTATTTTCATTAAATAACAACAAATTGCGAATTTATTTCAAATCGTAAAAAGGTGCATGTAAAATAATATTTTTATTACAAAAATTAAAACGACCGACTTCCATTTCTGAAGCATAGCACAAAAACTATGAAGTCAGATCTTTATCAAATTTAAATGAGATAATGCTCGAAATATCTTATGGGACCTAAGTTCCCTTTTCATCTGACACCAGAATCATTAAAATCGGTCCACCCAAACTAAAGTTATCGAGGAACAAACATAAAAAAAACTTGAGAGGTGTCAAGGGACACCCGGATGGAACGAAGTTCTTTTCGATTAATTAGTGAGGGAATTGTATTAAATTGTAAATTTTATTTTTTTAAATAAAATATTTTGATCACAGCGCCATCTTGCATTAATCATATAAAACAAAATAAGGAATTGTTTTAAAAAAAATTGATCACAGCGCCATCTAGCGATAATCATCTAAAACAAAAAAAGAGTCGTGACAACTTTTTCATAAGAATTTCCGTCTAGCCTCCTTTCGATAACGCGCGATAAGGAACTTCGTTCCAACAAACAGACGAATTGAGTACCTCCTCCTTTTTGGAAGTCGGTGAATAATACAAATTAACTGCAGTTTGTCGTCTTACATCTCCACGGCTTGCGTCGCCACGCCAGAAATAAGGAGAAAATGGGTAAAAGACATTTCACCTTCAATTACAGAAGACCACAATGTAACACATGTTACGTTTTGTGTATGTAAAATGACACTAGATGCTAGATCCTGTATAAATAGGTGATAGATAACGGCCCCTCATTGCCCCGGCATTGCAGAGGTTTATGAGTGACGGTAACCGCTTGCCCTTGCCAAGGCCATTTATCCATCTTGCAATTTAAAATATCTCTCTTCCTAGATAGTTGTACTAAAAATTCTAATAAATTGAAAACCTAAGCCTACAAGTTGTAACTACAGGGTTCGTCGTTGTCATACCACATACACACAGGTTACAGTGGTAGGAGTGGTCGGGTAAAGACTCGAAGACAGCATTCAAAGAAAGACATGTCATAGTGTGACAAATCTACACTAATATTATATAGATGAAACCTTTGTTTGGTTGTAATGAATAGACTTAAAAACTACGGGACTGTTTTTAAAAAATCTTTCACCATTCGAAAGCTACATTATCCACGAGTAACAGAGGATAGATTTAATTTTGGAAAAATGCTCTACATTTTTCCAAAATTAAATCTATCCATACAAAAACTTCAATAATGTAGAAAAAAATACCCAAAAACTTTCTTATATATTATGTACTACGGGTTTGTAGGTCTTATTAAAATCTAACAGTGCTGCTTGGATCCTTTTTTGACACAGACGAATTGCGAGGTGTATAAAGTATTTTTGCAAAGAAGTTCCTTATCGCGCGTTATCGAAAGGGGGCTAGACAGAAATTCTTATGAAAAAGTTGTCACGACACTTTTTTTGTTTTAGATGATTATCGCTAGATGGCGCTGTGATTAAAATATTTTAAAACAATTCCTTATTTTGTTTTATATGATTAATTCACTAATTAATCGAAAGGCACTTCGTTCCATCCAGGTGTCCCTTGACACCTCTCAAGTTTTTTTAAATATAGTGAGATTCAACATATTTTTCCACGCCTACTTATATTTTCATAGGCACGTTTCAACTTAAATCATTTGAAGTATCGTAATACCACTTGAGACGGCTTCGATAAGCTTATTGTTGAGAATATTCGAGGTATATTCAGGTTATTTTTGATAAGGTCAAAATTTAAAGGTCTCCTGTGATACAGGTCGAGTGAGACTAACAAAATATTTGCACGTTAGGTATAATTATTACAAGCTTTATATGTTGTAAGATTAATATTATTACTAGCTGGCCCGCGCTACTTCGTCTGCGTCACATAAGGAAATTTTCTCACCGTTTAAACCTTCCCTGGACTTCTACGAATATTTCAAGATTAAAATAAGCCGAATCGGTTCAGTCGTTCTCGAGTTTTAGCGAGACTAACGAACAGCAATTCATTTTTATATATAAGAAGATATTAGATTCGGCGTCCGGGGGTGACGGGGCGATACGTGAGCGACAATCGCGAACGCGTCCTGTCACCCCTAACAGTCTCGTGCCGAGTTCTGTCCTGGCCGGGGATCGGACGTCGAGCGTGAGCGGCGGGAGGTTTTGGTGCGGTTCAACTCCCACATACCCCACTCGCACTGGATGTAACTATAATGTATTTAAAGAGTTTTCAGTAAAATAAATTATTATATTGTTCTCTATACTATAACTGTGTGACCTTTACACGATTTACTTTCTTTCAAATAGATTGTGTTTTTAAAACTTGACTTGATTATGTCCAAATCATTTGCTTTCTAACAAAAAAATAATCGTCGAAATTGGTTCATCAAAATAAGAAATATAATATGCAAAAACATGAATTAAATATCCGTAAAATTGATATTTTTTTTTAAACATAGCTCCAAAAGTACTTTCACCTTTCATGTGAATCATTCAAATCGGTTCACTAAAACTATAATTCTTCTCATAAAAATTTTGACTATAATTCACAGTATTCTGTCACCATAATAATTAATTTGTTACTAAAACAAAAACGGTATATGGTTAGACGACATACTTGATGATAAGTGGGCGTTTCTCGTATGGAAGCGAGACACTCTTGTTAGGTCATCGCACCTAGTGCTGTGTGCTTGGTGATAGGAGGTAGCGGGAGCGAGAGCGGTTTAATTATTATCATAGTAAAGGTAAAAAAGTAGAGTTTTTTGTATTTAAGCACTGGAAGTAACACAAAACTTAGAGTAATATAATGTTTTAAACTGAATTTTTTGGCGATTTTTTTCACAATTTTTATCTTTTCAGTGATGAAATGTTTTTTTTTAATAGCAAAATAGATAAACGAGCCTACGGCCCACCCGATGGTACGCGGTCACCGTCGCTCATGAACCTCTGCAATGCCAGGGTAAAGAGGGAGACCGTTATCTATCACCTACCCATACAGGACTTTTCTTAAACCTCGTTTAAATTGTCTGCGATGAAATGGTCTGCGTTTAACTTGGTAGACATTTTTCTCGAAAAAATTCCATAAATATAGCCTAAAATGGCCTAGGTTTGCAATAATTTGAGGTTTTATTAAAACTTCCAATATCTATCAAATCTATGGACAACTGATAATTTTAGATAATTTGTTTCGCGGTGGTGCCACGATGGAACTTATATTCCAGAATTACACGAATTTTATATCATGTATTAAGACCAAAAATGTTCAATAAACAAAAGACTGAGTTTGAAACAAAAAAAAATAATAAAAAAAATAGATCAATAAAAAACTAACACATAATTTTATTAAATCAAAATTGAATGTTAGCAAAAAAATTGAGATAAGATCAAAAATCTCATCATATTTTTACTCCGCTCTCGCCTATGAAATAACCTCAGCCTTACCACCGCTGACTGAGAGCCCCTTCACACGTCTGCATCTAACACGGGCCATCGGTTTTATGAACCGCACCATTTTGGTTCGTCGCTTTTAAAATCAATCATTTAGCTTAAAATAGCTTGTCAGGCCAATTAGTGTCGCGTGATAGCTTGTTGTTTAGCCGACTTTGGAGAGGAGGATTGTGTTTTAGATTTAGATTGAATGTGGTTTTGACGTTAATTTAGTAATGTTTTATGTATGTTTTTTTTTTTTAGTTGCAGTAAATCACCGGATCCCCCCGGCGGGCGGGGTATGTGAGAGTTGAACCGCACTAAAACCTCCAACCGCTCACACTCAGCGTCCGAACCCCGGCTGAGGCCAGAACCCAGCACGGGGTTATGAGGGACGGCGCGACGCGTTACGCCCAAGGCACTCTTTCCCGTCGCGCCACCCCCTTTATATATGTAGTGTACTTGTTTTTTTGCAAGGTTTAGCAGTATTATTTTTTTTTAGTTTAAGAAATACTACTTTTTACACAATTTGTCTTAAAACATACAATTTACCAAAAAATACCATTGGCCATAAAAAGTACGTCACAATAAATTAAAAAAAAGACATTAAAAATTTGATTGCCAAGAAGCCCACTTAATGGTAAGTGGTGACCATCTCTCATTGAACTCCATTTGACTGAAACTTCTAACACATATAAACCTCCTTTACTAAAAGTCGGTCAAGCCTAATCTATTGGGGACGGCGCGACGGAAAAGAGTGCCGAGCGCGTAACGCGTCGCGCCGTTCCTCCAAACCCCGTGCTTCGGGTTCTGACCTCAGCCGGGGTTCGGACGCTGAGTGTGAGCGGTTGGAGGTTTTAGTGCGGTTCAACTCCCACATACGGGATCCGGTTATTTCCTACAAGTGAAAAAAAAAGCCTAATCTATTCTTTAAAACGAAATGTAACAATATTGAGATGAAAAATGTCAATTTACGTTCAACTAAAAACCCTCTTTAGATAAGAGTAGGAATTTAAAGTACTCTAAATATTTTGGAGAAAGTATAAAATTTATCGACAAACTAAAAACTACTTATGTGTGGTCTGGAGAAAGTAAATACAAATAATTTCTCAAATTGACGTGGTAGGGTAGTGGTTGAAGTTTGCTTTCCGTACGGGACGCGGGTTCAAAACCAGCTTATACCTCTAAATCTTAATGTGATAATGATTTATGTGTCCTGGATGCTTAGGTGATAGATAAAGACCCCATTGCCCTGGCATTGCAGAGATTCATGAGCGACGGTAACCACTTATTATCAGGTGGGGCGTAAACTAGTTTATCTACTTTGCAACAAAAAAAAAATTAAAAAATGTGGTTTTTCACAACACCACTTGCTAAAAACGGCGAAAGAAAACATCGTGAGGAAACCTGCATATTTCAAAGGAATCTAAAATTCCTTCGAAGATATGTGAAGTCTCCAATCCGCATTGGGCAAGCGTGGTGGACTATTTCTGATCCCTCTGCTGAGGAGACCTGAGTCCAGCAGTGTACGGTAATGGTTTGTTGCAGTACGGTCTTTTGACAGTTATATGTATAGACTATTCTATAAATGTATTCTATATATATAAAAAAATTAATTGCTGTTCGCTAGTCTCGCTAAAACTCGAGAACGACGGAACCGATTTGGCTAATTTTAATTAGAAGTCCAGGGAAGGTTTAAACAGTAAGAAAATGTCCTTATGTGACGCAGACGAAGTTGTGTGGGCCAGCTAGTAATGGAATAAAAATCTTATAATTTACTGTTACTACACACACATACCTACATACATATTTCATCACATTCAAAACCAAAATAATTATCCGACCAAGTGTCAGAAATAGACAAACAAAAACGAAGTCAGAAAAAGCTCAATAAAACACGGGCCAAGTACAAAAAGCTGCGCAAAGTTCATAAAAGCTTTCTCAAGTTACGTGTCGGTTTGGAACTTCCCAAGTATTTAGTAAATGAAAAAACCCAAACTTTCCTTATTTAGATAAAGTTTTAATGGATAGGGAATAGAATAAGTCTATCAAACTAGATAATATATGAACCTCATTCGTAGTACCAGTATCCTCTCCTCAATAGTCTGTGTGTCTATTGATCAGACGATACGTGTGACCACCTCTAGCTACTGCTACATGAACCTTAACTCATCCGTAGTACCAGTATCCTCTCCGCAATAGTCTGTGTGTCTATTGATCAGACGATACGTGTGACCACCTCTAGCTACTGCTACATGAACCTTAACTCATCCGTAGTACCAGTATCCTCTCCTCAATAGTCTGTGTGTCTATTGATCAGACGATACGTGTGACCACCTCTAGCTACTGCTACATGAACCTTAACTCATCCGTAGAACCAGTATCCTCTCCTCAATAGTCTGTGTGTCTATTGATCAGACGATACGTGTGACCACCTCTAGCTACTGCTACATGAACCTTAACTCATCCGTAGTACCAGTATCCTCTCCGCAATAGTCTGTGTGTCTATTGATCAGACGATACGTGTGACCACCTCTAGCTACTGCTACATGAACCTTAACTCATCCGTAGTACCAGTATCCTCTCCGCAATAGTCTGTGTGTCTATTGATCAGACGATACGTGTGACCACCTCTAGCTACTGCTACATGAACCTTAACTCATCCGTAGTACCAGTATCCTCTCCGCAATAGTCTGTGTGTCTATTGATCAGACGATACGTGTGACCACCTCTAGCTACTGCTACATGAACCTTAACTCATCCGTAGTACCAGTATCCTCTCCGCAATAGTCTGTGTGTCTATTGATCAGACGATACGTGTGACCACCTCTAGCTACTGCTACATGAACCTTAACTCATCCGTAGTACCAGTATCCTCTCCTCAATAGTCTGTGTGTCTATTGATCAGACGATACGTGTGACCACCTCTAGCTACTGCTACATGAACCTTAACTCATCCGTAGAACCAGTATCCTCTCCTCAATAGTCTGTGTGTCTATTGATCAGACGATACGTGTGACCACCTCTAGCTACTGCTACATGAACCTTAACTCATCCGTAGTACCAGTATCCTCTCCGCAATAGTCTGTGTGTCTATTGATCAGACGATACGTGTGACCACCTCTAGCTACTGCTACATGAACCTTAACTCATCCGTAGTACCAGTATCCTCTCCGCAATAGTCTGTGTGTCTATTGATCAGACGATACGTGTGACCACCTCTAGCTACTGCTACATGAACCTTAACTCATCCGTAGTACCAGTATCCTCTCCTCAATAGTCTGTGTGTCTATTGATCAGACGATACGTGTGACCACCTCTAGCTACTGCTACATGAACCTTAACTCATCCGTAGTACCAGTATCCTCTCCTCAATAGTCTGTGTGTCTATTGATCAGACGATACGTGTGACCACCTCTAGCTACTGCTACATGAACCTTAACTCATCCGTAGTACCAGTATCCTCTCCTCAATAGTCTGTGTGTCTATTGATCAGACGATACGTGTGACCACCTCTAGCTACTGCTACATGAACCTTAACTCATCCGTAGTACCAGTATCCTCTCCTCAATAGTCTGTGTGTCTATTGATCAGACGATACGTGTGACCACCTCTAGCTACTGCTACATGAACTTTAACTCATCCGTAGTACCAGTATCCTCTCCGCAATAGTCTGTGTGTCTATTGATCAGACGATACGTGTGACCACCTCTAGCTACTGCTACATGAACCTTAACTCATCCGTAGTACCAGTATCCTCTCCTCAATAGTCTGTGTGTCTATTGATCAGACGATACGTGTGACCACCTCTAGCTACTGCTACATGAACCTTAACTCATCCGTAGTACCAGTATCCTCTACTCAATAGTCTGTGTGTCTATTGATCAGACTTACTTTACGTTTAATATTCTGTATATTTACCACTCAACTATAACTTAAAAAAGTTATTAACTTTAATTATAATGTACCTACTTGTGGCAACATGAAACAAACTACCCTCGATAAGGTTTAATTATTCTTTAAATACCAATTTTGTATTCAACCGTTGATTTTTTTGTAATTAGAATTCTCATTCGTAAAACTTGAATTGGGTGACCTAGAAGTAAACACCCCATTTTAACAGGGTCGTACTCGGTTTAATATTTTGGGGGGTAAAAGAGATTAATTTTGCAAAGCGATTTTGTAATGCAGTTGGTTACTTCACGGTGTGTTAAAAATTATTTCTCATAATTTTATACTGTCTAATAGTACGGTGGATTTGTCTCTCCGGTCTATGCTGTACTGTATCAGCCCATTACTGCTCATTGCTGTGCTCAGTTCTCCTCAGTAGAGGCACAAGGCATAGTCCACCACGCTTGTTCAATGCTCATTGAGAACTTCACATATCTTAGCAGTATTTTGTAATTCTTTTCCGATCTGCGGAATTACTGACGATGTTTTCTTGGCCTTCTTGGGTGGAATTTTAGTGGCCTTCTTGGAGAAAGTGCTCTAATTAGTAACAATAGCAAATTTTGGTCAAAGAAAGAAGATAAACTATTTTTTAAATACCTTTGACTTTGTTACATCAACGAAATTACGAGTCAGGTAGTGTCAAAAATATGTAAATGTTAATAAATTTAATTTAGTTTCCTCATGTCCAACTTGAAAAAAATGTATTAATAAAACTTAGACAAGGAGTCCACTCGAATCCGGCCCTGTCTTCAACCCTCACAGAACCGTAGCCCAATAAATATAAAATTTTAGCAACAGAACCCGTATGTATTTATTGTTTGTTTAAAACAATACAACGCGATTTATATTCAACTCCATTGTTTCTCGTTTTTATTGTGAGAAAGAACAATATAACATATTCGATTAAAACATATGTGAAAAATATGTGACATTTGTTGCCCAATTTGAAAATGACTTTTATTAATACCTTTCGAAATGTTATCATCGGAATCGGTTCACCAAAAAAGGAGCAGGTTAGATACCTACCTATTGTAATGATCGAATCGTATTTTCTAATAATAATTCTAAAACTGTCAGGTGACGTGACGGAATACTTCACCATCGAAATCGGTTCACAGTTAAGATTATCTAATATTTTTTTAATAATACGTAACTATAAAATTGTTAGTCATATTTATTAAAATTTCAACCTTTCTTTATTGCTAATCTTTGAAATCCATCAATACAGTGAAATACTAAGAAAAAGTGTTTTGGAACGAAGTTCTTTATCGCGCGTTATCGAAAGGAGGCTAGACGGAAAAAAATCTTACGAAAAGTTATCACGACACTTTTAAAGTTGTCACGACACTTTTTTGTTTTAGATGATTATCGCTAGATGGCGCTGTGATCAAAATCTTTTAAAACACGTTCCTTATCGCGCGTTACGTTAGGAAAAAAAAATATAAGATATCTTTTAATCGAAAGGAACTTCGTTCTATTCGGGTGTCCCATGACGCCTCTCAAGTTTTTTTTACATTTTTTAAAGTGACATTTAAATTAAATAAAACTCTTATTTTGAAATCGGTTAAGTATTATTTAACAAATTTCATCACCGTCATTCCACGGTCCGTTTAAAAATTATTTTCTACCACGCATCATCTTTTGACATTGAGGTCTATGAGCGACGGTAACCGCTTACGAGCAGGTGGCCCGTAAACTCTGCCTACGAGGAAATAAAAAACTGCGTATCCACCTTACAGTTTACAAAGACAGGCAACCTATATAATTATTTGAAGTCTAGTAAAATGATTTGCCTCTGGGAAATCTAGACTGTGTATTAAAACTTTTGAAATTACTTAAGTTTTTCAATCTAGAAAGCTCTGGTCTAGATTTTGCAGACATAAATTATTTCTTGTTTATTCTTTGTCTTGACCAAAAGAAGTATACTGTCCCACTACTGGGCTCTGTACCAACCCATTACTGCCCACTGTTGGGCTCAGGTCTCCTCAGAAGAGGGATTAGGCGTGGTGGACTACGCATGCCTAGTGCGGATTGGGGACTTCACATATCTTCAAAGGATTTTTAGAACCCTTTTCCGACATGCAGGTTTCCTCACGATGTTTTCCTTCACCGTTTTTAGCCAGTGGTGTTGTGAAAAATTGCACATAAATCTTTTTCACATTTTAGATTTAGAGGTACAAACAAGCCGGCCGGATTTGAACCCGCGACCTCCCGTTCGGAAGGACGCGCTTCGACCACTCGGCCACCTCGACTTTTTTACTGCTGGGCTCTGGTCTCCTCAATAGAGAGATCATGTATAGTCCAGCACGCAACCTTATGTGGAGACTTCACATATCATAAAATAGTTTCCTCGCGATGTTTTCCTTCACCGTTTTAAATCCAATAGTGTATTTTTTGCCGCTAATATATTTGATGAAAACTTGAACAATTACGAGTAAACCAGCGATTATCAAAACATCATCGTCATCATCAGCCTATAGACGTCCACTGCTGGACATAGGCCTTCTCCAAACCTCGCCACATCGACCGGTCCTGCGCCATCTCCATCCAATCCAGTGACCTCCCGCGATCTTGACCAGATCGTCGGTCCATCTTGGGGGGGGGGGTCTACCAACGTTGCGCTTACCGGTTCGTGGCCGCCACTCCAGAACTTTTCGGTCCCATCGGCCATCTGTTCTTCGCACAATGTGTCTTGCCCATTGCCACTTCAAAGATGCAATTCTTTCAATCAAGAATAGATGTATCAAAACATACAAAATAAAAATTAACTTACCACTCATTAAGACGAAACACCTCCATAAACCCATTTTGATGATCACTAATCACATTACACTTATAATCACTGTGCACTGTCACTCCACTATCCAACTACCGCGCCATTGTTTTCAAGAGTACCTGCAAATAAAATAAAAGTCAGCCATCTTGTTTATTTGACATTTACCATAGAGTATATTAAAATTAATCACTCAACTAATATAATCATTATTTTTAAACTGCACTGGATGTAACTAAGTTCGGGTGGAATCTTGCAAGCTTAATTTGACAAACTTCCCGGTTTCCGATTGAGCTGACATTTTGCACGCAGATGTATATCGCGTGACAATGCAATAATATGACAAAATGGCGCTGATCTGATGATGGATTCGGTAGTCATAGGAGGAGTTCCTAATAAGACCTGTCGTGTTTGGGCTCGTTTTACTTGTCTTAGCTAGCATTTTACTGATACATGATATTCAGGATCTTAAAATCTGGTATTCAAAGTTTTTGGAACGAAGTTCTTTATCGCGCGTTATCGAAAGGGGGCTAGACGGAAAAAAAATCTTACGAAAAGTTGTCACGATACTTTTTTTGTTTTAGATGATTATCGCTAGATGGCGCTGTGATCGAAATCTTTTAAAACACGTTCCTTATCGCCGTTACGTTAGGAAAAAAAATATAAGATATCTTTTAATCGAAAGGAACTTCGTTCTATTTGGATGTCCCATGACACCTCTCAAGTTTTCTTTAAAATAAAATATGTAAAATTACTTGTTGAATACCAAAAAATTAAATACAACACACAGTTGTCTCCATTAGGGTTTGTCAAAAACAAAATGGCGTCTAGGGGTTGTAAAGCGTCCGTTTTATCAACTTTAAAACCCGTCGTAAAGCTACATTGTAATAAAAACAATTCCCGGCTCTCCTCGTTTATTATTTAGACATGTGGGCAACTTGTCCCACTGTTGGGCAGGTCACAGTCACAAATACAGATACTGTTTACACTAGCACTTAACATGTGACCAATTTGGACAACTTTCCCACTGTTGGGCAAGTCACAGTCTAATGAATACAGTGGTAAAAGTTCACACTTGCACTAGGAACAAATTTGACTTTAAACTTAATTACAAGCTTTTATTTAACTTGCATTGGATGTAACTATGTAGATTCGTGTGGAATCTTGCGAGTTGAATTTGACAAACTTCTCGGTTTCCGATTGAGCTGACATTTTGACATTTTGCACGCAGATGTATATCGCGTGACAATGCAATAATATGGTATCATGGAGCTGATTTGATGATTGGGGAAGGTATAGAAACTTGTGTACTAAACAAGATAGACTCATCGTGTTTAGACTAATTTTACTTCTACATGATATCCAGAATCTAAAATATTGTTTTTAAAAATTCTACACTTACATGCTTTTTGTGACGCAGACGAAATAGCACAGGTCAAGATATACAAATATTAGAAATTTGTGCTAATAGACATAGACATCGTTTATTTGGGACCAGCTGGGACTGAAAACCAGCGCTGGATGTTGGCACTTATCCTATTGGTCTGTGTCAGTATTCAGCATTATGCTGCTGGTTTGAGAAAAAAGAAATTAGTTTTAGGTAATTGCTTGTTATTTTCCTTTTTTAATTGTATGTTTCTTTTTTTGCAAATAAAGTATATCTATGTCTATTTGTGATGAAAACAGGATAAAATTACTAATCGAATGTCTCCATTCATTTCTTTCTATACATCCTCGTTGTATAAAAGCTTCTCATGTGGGTGGTTCGTCAAGCATATTTTTGCAACCAACCCACACGTGGTTTGTCAATTATCACCAAACATTTGACCAACTTAAACGTACATTGAGTGGATGATATTATTTTTCAGATTACACGGATATACGGAAGTTGAACCGCACTAAAACTACCAACGTTGAAAACAAATGACGGTGACGGCTGACTAATATGATCTTAGCGTCCGAATCCCGCAAGGGGTCATGCGGAGTGGCAAGACGCGTTACGCACTACTGCATTATTTATGGTCCCTCAATGACAATACAGAGGGTCATGAGCGACGGAAACTACTTACAATCATCTTGTTAGTTCACAAACTTTTCAATTAAATAAAACTCTTTTAAATACAAGCTTTTAAGATCCAGGATATCATGAAGTAGTAGAGTGCTAGCTAATACAAGTAAAACGAGACCAAACACGACAGGTCTATCTTATTTAGCACAAGAGTTCCTATGGCCTATTCCGAATCCATCATCAGATCAGTGCCATTTTTCAGTGCATTGTCACCCGAAGTTACATACATCTAGTACAATTTGATAAAAAGCTTGTATAAATCCCATACAGCCAATGTTTGACAAATGACAACCAACGTCGTGACCCATTTGGTCCAAATTAAGTAGCCAATGCCCACTCGAAGAAAAATATAAAACAGTTTATCTCAAACTTGATTTTGGTTACGAAACTGACTTTGGGCCCACGCGACGCCTATTTAGATGCTTAGGTTGGGCTAAGCCATAAGCGGAAGCGATTATTCTATATACTAGCAGATCCTCGCAACTTCTGCGTCAAATGGGGTTCAGGCAGCACTCAAGGTCATTGGTATACTCCACTGTAGCATCACATTATATCTACGCCAATATCATGTATGTTCGTCAAAACTTATCTTTATTCAAGACAGGTTTTTTTTTCTCAGTTGGAGGAAATCACCAGATCCCCGCCCGGGGTATGTAGGAGTCGAACCGCACTGAAACCTCCAACCGTTGACACTCAGCGTCCGAACCCCGGCTGAGGCCAGAACCCAGCATGAGGTTTGGAGAGACGGCGCGACGCGTTACGCGCTCGACACTCTTTCCCGTCGCGCCGTCCCCATTCAAGACAGGTACGGACATACACTCTTTTAACATCAGAAATAGGCACAAACTTTATATGCATCAATTTCAATTCATTACAACCAAACAAAGTTTTTCTTTTGAAAATATATGTCTAGAAAAAGAACTAAATAACTATCTGAAACTTGACAAATACTATTCATACTACATTACATATTACTTTTAACAAAACAAAGCATATGAGAAGTGAAGACAAGTTTTACATACTCGTGGGAACTTACACATATAAGTTCTACATGAGTGAACATAACAAAAAACTTATAAATAATTTATGTACGTTAATGTTCGGAAAAGAAATAAAACTAAAGGTAATCCTGTTTTTATATTTAATTGTAATTATGACAGGGGAGGAGGTATTCATGGTATTTGTGCATTTTCTTGAGCGCAATTGGGAATTTGCAAAAAAAAAAGTTGTTTTTTTTTTTATGTATTTTAAAACTTTATTCCATTTAATACAAAAAACGTCTAATTCTTTTTTTTCAATGAATTATAAGCAATTTAAATTTGATTAAAAATCACGTGACTTTAAACGCCCGTGATTGACTGTGACGTCAAATTGTTAACTTCTGAGTAGTTCTGAGGTTCGAACTTTGAATTTAGTATAAATACTAATGACAAGTGAAGAGTGAAAACTAACATTATGACGTCACACACGCTCGGGATCTGTCGGTGTATTTTCGGTACTGAATTCAAAAATTTGAATTTTACTTTAATATTACTATCTTTTGAAATATAGTGCACAAACAAAAAAAATGTAGTATAACTAATTTTTACATGCTCTTTCCATTTATGATTTTAAAAAAACAATTTCAAATACCCAATTAAGACCTTATTTTGTAGGATGATGGAAAGAAAAGTGGTATTCAAAGACTTTCAACTTCTAGGCTACTTTTTATATGGCTGAACTTATAACAGGTGTTGCTTTCAGATAAAAAATAATCATCATAATCAGTTCATTCAAGAACGTAATCTTTTTCACAGAAACTTCGTTTTTCTATTATAGTAACAAATGAGCTGACGGGCCCCCTGATCGTAAGCGGTTACCGTTGCTCAAGTTAAACGAGCCCAAACACGAGGGGTTTATCTTCCGAATGACCACCTTCCGAATCCTTCATCAGATCAGCGCCATTTTGACATGTTATTGCATTGTCACGCGATATACATCTGCGTGTAAAATGTCAGCTGAATCGGAATTTAGCTGGCAAGATTCCACCCGAACTAACATAGTTACATCCAAGTATAATGCAAGTTTTTTTTTTATTGCCATGCAGACGAGCCAACGGCCCACCTGATATTAAGTGGTTACCGTCGCTCATGAATCTCTGCAATGTCAGGGGACACTGAGGGGTCGCTACTTACGACCTAACTTTAAGGACCCTCCTCAAGCCTCGTTTGAAGAAGGACAAGTCATAGCGCTCAGCAAATACCGAGGAGGGGAGTTCATTCATATTAATATAAAGATTGTAAAAAGTAAATTTCCTTCGTTCATAACTTGCACCAAACAACTTGATACCATGTAGGCGACTTCCAATTATTTCTTATGCGCGTCTGTTTGAGTGTTTCTCAAACATATCCACGATTCAAAACCGAATGTTTTACCCACACAATTAGACATCTTATTTTCAAAGCTATAATGAACAAATTCGCATAAAAATTGTTGTGAGTTACGACCTTTTTTAGGTTATATTTTTGGCGTAATTATTCTGAAACCACGTGTGGGTTTAGACCAATGTCCTGTATTTGAATATTGTTACATTGTCCCACATTTCCGTTGGTTTTGTAGGTAGAAATTTTAATAAAATATCTTGTTAATTAATGTGCAATTTTTCACAACACCACTGGCTATAAACGGTGAAGGAAAACATCGTGAGGAAACCTGCATATCGGAAAAGGATCCTAAAAATCCTCCGAAGATATGTGAAGTCCTCAATCCGCACTGGGCAAGCGTGGTGGACTATGCCTTACTTCTGAGGAGACCTGAGCCCAACAGTGGGCAGTAAGGGTTGTTACAGATTATAGATTATTATAATTTTTTCTCGAATTAGTACCAGATGACCCGCGCAGCTTCGTCTGCGTCACAAATTAGTTCAAACAGCACTCGCAATGCTGTCGCGATATTTTTTGCGCGGCGATGTGTGTTTTATGTTATGCGGGACGGCACGACGCGTTACGCATTACGACACTTCCCGCCATCCATAGGTGACGTTTGGCGGTAACGATTTGTTAAGCTATAAAATCGAGTCGATGAACTCAACAAAAAGTAAATTTAAACACAGATTACACATGTCGACTTTCTCACGCTACCCGGCTTAGTATTCATAAGTAAGTACTAACAACAAATTAATTATGTTAACCAACTTTAAAATAAGAGGTTTTTTTTTCAGTTGGAGGAAATCACCGGATCCCCGCCCGTGGGGCGTTGAACCGCACTAAAACCTTCAACCGCTCACACTCAGCGTCCGAACCCCGGCTAAGACCAGAACCCAGCACGGCATTTTGAGGGGCGGCATGACGCGTTACGCGCTCGGCACTCTTTCCCGTCGCGCCGTCCCCGAAATAAGAGGTATAGTGTAAAATAACGACGAAATCGTTTTTAAGATAAACTCCAAATTTACTTGTCAAATCTTGTTAAAAGTGAAACGTTGTATGAGCCAAGAGTTATGAATATACGAATGAAAAAAAATCAACAAAATCGGTTCTCCACGAAAATGATCAATTTTTTTTTCACAAACACTTAATAACAAGTACGATAGTCCAAAAATAAATAAAAATTTTATTTTATGAATTTTACGAGGACAATCTTTTCATTAAAATAAACCATCGAAACCGGTTATACACTCTTAAAAACCAGACTAAGTAAGATTTCGAAACGCGCAAAATAAACGCTAAATTGACGTATTATTGCCCACATGTGTTGTCATGTGTGGACCACATTGCCACAACGTGGGAGACGCCTACTTATGGGGCGATGTTTCGATGTATTTTACATTTTTTTGTCTGTCTGCAAAAGGGATATTTTTTAGTTTGGCCGATTTGGATAATTATTTTTTGACCGAATTTTGTGCTGAAATTTAAGTATATTTTTTGACTTCGAAAGTTGTTTGCGTATAACTTAAGTTTGGCCGATTTGGTTGATTATTTTTGACCGTCAAAGATGAGGATTCGGATAATTCTTGTTTCAAATGAAAGGTCTTGGGTAAGTCGTCTTGGGGACCCAAATGATTTTTTTAAAGGTCAAGCAAGTACTTCTGTGTCTAAAAATGTCTGTGTTAAAAAATGTAGGTAGATTTTAAAGGAACAATATTTTACAATTTGCTGCGCGTGGATTTTTTTTGTTTTAGAACCGATTTCGATAATATTTTTTATAACAAAGCAGATACTAAATTTCTTTAAACACTCGCGGTTATCTACATCACTTACATTATTACTAACGGGTTCTTACCACGATTATTATTAATTGAGAGATCCCGATATTTCAGCACCGGCAAACGAACGAGAAAGAGGGTAGACAGATTTGTCTGCTCTTAAATGACTTACCCGCAGTTCTTCAGTCTTCCCGTGATCATGGCACTTGAAACAGTGCTGAAATATCGGGACCTCTCAATTAAAAATAATCGTGGTAAGAACCCGTTTAGTAATAATGTAAGTGATGAAAGCAGATACTTTAAATCGCAATTAAATTTGATAATTAGTTTTACACTTATTTATACTAATTTTAAATAGAGGAAAGGTTTGATTGTTTGTTTGTCTCGAATAGGCTCCGAAACTGGTCTGATTACAAAAATTCTTTCAGTTTTGGAAAATTAATTTATCGAGGAAAGCTATAGGATATATTATTATTTACCTTTGTGACGCAGACGAAGTTGTCATCTAGTTTACAATACAGTTCAGTTTTACCATCAAAAATAAAAAGTAACACTCTGTAGCGTCAGCCATTTTGTTTTAAAATGACAGTTGTTAATTTAGTCTCCAGTTTAGACCAACGGTGACAATGTAGACAGCGCGTGCGACTTTGTCTATTTTTATACAGGGTGTAAACAGAGCACTCCCGAAAACGAAGACTAGTGGTAGTACTGATACCTGTGATGATAAGTGGGGTAATCGGTTCATTCAGACGATTTTTTTTGGAAAAGCTTAGCATCCCAGATGTCACTAGTACTAACCCAGCCTTTTCGGGAGTGCTCTTCATACACACTGTATACTTATTATATTTAGGTGGAGCGAGGAGCGTCTATTGAAAATCTGACAGGAGATACTTGAAAAGTGATTTAATAGATTTTTTAATATTAATAGATTTTTTCGTATCTGAGCCGATTCAGACGCTTTTGTCACAACAAAATGATCTTAATTTTGATTCAAATAAAATATATTAGGTAAAAAAATACTGTTTGTGTTGTTATATAACTATTAAGTACACACTTTGAATTGGAAGTTAAGTGCTTTTATCACGCAGAACTCAATAAAACTAACCACGACAAGTAAAACGTGCGCAAACACGATGAGTCTATTTTGTTTAGTACAGGAGTTCCTTTGGCTACCGACTCCATCAGATCAGCTCCATTGTATCATATCATTATATTGTCACATGATATATATCTGTATACAAAATGCCAGCTAAATTGAAACCGAGATGTTGGTCAAATTAACTCGCAAGATTCCACCCGAACTTACATACATAGTTCCTTCTCCCATGCAAATTAAATAAAAGTTTTTAAAAGTACCATGATAAATTCATGGTAAAATTGTTTAAGGATGTTTGCCAAAAAGCATCATCCAAACCGGTAAAAATACAGCTCTATATTACAAAAAACTTATCGACATAATTTTACTATTTTTAACACTTAACAGCAACAGAGCAGTGTTCAAGTTCTCACGCTCTTGAAGTACTCGCGGGTATCGAACCTAGGACCGGTTAGGCCGCATCCGGTCCCGGTGGAAACCTGTTACATGTAATTGATTAGCTGATCGAAGGAAATTAAATATTTTAGAACTTACTAAATGACCTTATTTTTAAACCATCAGATGGACGTATGATTATTAAATATATATATTTTTTTTATTATTGCGTGATAGATAAACGAGCCTACGGCCCACCTGATGGTAAGCCGTCACCGTCGCTCATGAACCTCTGCAATGCCAGGGCAATGAGAGGCCATTATCTATCGCCTACCGATACAGGACTTTTCTAAAACCTCGTTTAAAGAGGGACATGTCATAGAGCTCCGGGAACACCGCGGATGGGAGTCCTTTCCAAATCGGAATGGTACGGGGCAAAAATGATATAAATTTATTTAAAGAAAACTTTAAATACAATATTAATTAATTTGAAAATGATTCTTTTTTTGTTACAAAGCAGACATTTTGAGCATTATCTGATTTGTGAAATGGAAGTCGGTCGTTTTCATTTTTGTAATAAAAATATTATCAACTGCCATGATCTTATTTATGTACCATCACTAAAAATCACTCTGTATATTGTTTAAACATTTTTTTCACTCTTCCGATATATATAGTGAATTCGTTTGACATAATTCGTTGGTTTGTGGGCGGAACCCGTTATCTAGAACCATTAATACGATCATATTACAATATGTTTTAAATCTTTTTGGTAAATGCTTTGTGATAAAATTTATTTAGTTTTATTGGAACGAAGTTCCTTTTCGCGCATTATCGAAAGGGGGTTAGACGAAAAAAAATCTTACGAAAAGTTGTCACGACACTTTTTTAGTTGTCACGACACTTTTTTTTGTTTTAGATGATTATCGCTAAATGGCGCTGTGATCAAAATCTTTTAAAAAACGTTCACGCGTTACGTTAGAAAAAAAATAATAATATATATCTTTTTAATCGAAAGGAACTTCGTTCTATTCGGGTGTCCCATGTCACCTCTCAAGTTTTTTATTTAGTTTTATTTGACTCTAAACTTCTGAACCGATTTCATTACATTACATTACATAGAAAGTTTTAGCATAAATACCACCGTCATCAAACGTCTTATGTAATTGCATTTGTGACACCCACGAAGTACAAAATCATGTATGTATCAGTAGTGCTAGCCAAGACAATTAAAATGAGTTCAAACACGATGAGGTCTATCATATTTAGTACAGGAGTTCTTATCCACCACCTTCCGAATCCATCATTAGATCAGCGCTATTTAATCATATTATTGCATTGTCACGATATACATCTGCGTGCAAAATGTCAGCTCAATCGGAAACCAAGAAGTTTGTTAAATTAAGCTTGCAAGATTCCACCCGAACTTACATAGTTACATCCAGTGCAAGTTAATATAATGCTCGTAAATAGGAATTTACACAACACTAACTCAGGACCTGATCAAGTTGAACTCATGACATTTAAGAGGTCGAGAGATTCCCACAGAATGTAACTTAGCAAATAATATTATGAAACACTATCTGCTAAACTTTGTCAGCATCATTTTTTGTAAAAAGATTATTAATCGGCGTAGCTAAAACGGTGAAGGAAAACATCGTGAGGAAACCTGCATATCGGAAAAGGGTTATAAAAATCCTTTGAAGATATGTGAAGTCCCCAATCCGCATTAGGCAAGCGTGGTGGACTATGCCTAACCCCTCTTCGGAGGAGACCTGAGCTCAGCAGTGGGCAGTAATGGGTTGTTACAGTACAGTACAGTAGCTATAGATCTCAGAAACCACTGGTCCAATTTGAAAAATTATTTCAATGTTGGATGGCCCACTTATCGAGGAAGGCTATAAGCTATATTTATACGCTTTTGTGACGCAGACGAAATTGTGATTTTTGTAAATTATAAGCATGTTCAAACAAACTAACTCTTCAGCTTTATAATATTAGTATAGATTACTAGCTTTTGCCTGCGACTTCGTTCGCGTGGACTTCAGGTTCGTCCCGTATTATCAAAAAATGTAGCCTATGTGTTATTCTGATGTATAAGCTATATTGTGGTAAAGTTTCATTCAAATCCATTCAGTAGTTTTTACGTGAAAGAGTAACAAACATACATCCATACATCAATACTTACAAACTTTCGCCTTTATAATATTATTATGATTCTGATTTTCGCAAGACAAACGAGCCTACAACAGATGGTAAGTGGTTACCGACGCTCATGAACCTCTGCAATACCAGGGCTGTTATTCACCACGATTCTAGATCAACTAAGTATTTTAGTAAGACGTGAACTTCAATAATATAATCTAATCGCATTCATACCGCATTCATCCTTCCTATTCACACTTCCCGCCAGTGGGATGCCGGCTCCCTATTCTTCTACTTTTTAGGTACTCTATAGGGTGCTATATTGAATTAATACTGCATGTTGTTCATTTATTTCTGTAGTGCTGGTAACGCTTACTTTTTTTTTTTGATACCCTCTTTGACGCAGACGAAGTTACGAGTATCAGCTAGTAAAGTAATAATATATTATAAAGGCGAAAGTTTGTAAGTATGGATGTATGGATGTTTGTTACTCTTTCACGTAAAAACTACTGAATGGATTTGAATGAAACTTTACCACAATATAGCTTATACATCAGAATAACACATGGGCTACAATTTTTGATAATAATCTAGACGGGACAAACCTGAAGTCCACGTGAACGAAGTCGCGGGCAAAAGCTAGTAAAGTAATAAAGATAAAAATAGTATTTTAGTAAGTAGTAAAAAATGTCGGTTTTGTCATTCAGGAAGAGAATTTCATGATTCAATAAGTATTTCCTGTGTGACGGAATAAATATTTTCACGGTTTTGTATCTATTTTTAGAACTATTAGAAATGAAGTTATAAATATGAACTGAATTGATTTTATATCAACCTTCAAAATTGTGGGCGTCCACTGGTGGGAACATGATCACAGTTTTTGATATTATCCATTCCTAAAGTCATTTCAAATTCGTTTACGTTACCGAAAAACTATATAAAACATGAAACTGATTTAGATGATAATTTTGTCGAACAATGTCTAAAAGGAGGTATTTAAGATTAAAATTATAAATATGCTATGCTTTATGTTACCGCTCAACTTCTCAACCGAGCATTTGAACCGATTTTGATAATTAATTTAGTTTGCATTACGTATAACTTTGATGATTATACTTAAACAGCAATCAACTTAAGCGCAACTTAAACTTAAGTTGTATCTTTAATGCTAAGAGAAAATTGTCAAAATTTACATCATTTTAAAATGTATTGAATTTCCCTACAATATTTTCTAAATATATATTATATAACATCATCTATACTAATATTATAAAGAGGAACGGTTTGATTGTTTGTTTGTCTCGGATAGGCTCCGAAACTGCTGCAACGATTTCAAAAAATCTATCAGTTTCGGAAAGTTAATTTATCAAGAAAGACTCTAATATATTGTTTTCCTTCGTGACGCAGACGAAGTTATATACGGGTTATATAGTTGACAATATTAACAAAAATCCTTTTTTTTTTAATTACAAGGTAGATAAAGGAGCCTACGGCCCCCCTAATGGTAAGCGGTCACCGTCGCTCATGAACCTCTGCAATGCCAGGGAAAGAGGGCCGGTATCTATCACCTACCGATACAGGACTTTGTGTACATACTGTGGGTAGATTTAGTAGGTTTCTTTTTTTAAATAGAAAAATGAAATGCAATTACATCAATTTTATGAATTACCAGCGCAATTTCGTCTGCGTCACAAAGGGAAACAATTTATCCTATAGTTTTCCTCGATAAATGAACTTTTCAAAACTGAAAGAATTATTGAAATCGGTTCAGTAGTTTTGGAGCCTATTCGAGACAAACAAACAAACCTTTCCTCTTTATAATATTAGTATAGATACACTTTTGTTTATAATCTTAAAACTAGACCAGTTCATCTTATGGTAAGTCGTCACCGTGATTATTCGCTATTATTTTGAGCTAATTTTAAATACACTATTTTAGTAAATAATTTTAAGCGGTTTTAAAAAAGATTGCCCGTAACTACCCACTGCTAGGCTCCTCAGTAGAGGGATCAAGCATCCACCACGCGACCCTAATCTGACTTCACATATCTTCAACAAAAGCCTTCTGCTAGTTTTCTTGTGATGCTACCAACGAAGTATTTACCAAATTACAAAGTAAAAAGACTAGAAATTTTCCACAGGGGTTCTTTTTCATGACGTAGATAAAATACTAATATATTTTACGAAAATCATCCCTTAAAAGATTTCTTAAGAAACAATTTGAAATTTAAGTTAAGTTTTTTGAAAAAAACTCACAAAACTTACCGTAAAAACGTTCAAAAATCCATAATAGCACAACACAACACAGCACGGTAAATATCAATTATTCACTAGCACATACACACACGTGCGCTCTGCCCAAGGAGCGGTCGCCGAATGACGTTCGGAGGCTGCGCGAGTGGAGGGGTGTGGGGTACCGTTCCCGGGCATAGGTCTAGCGTAAGCACGGGGAGATGGACGCGTTGCGTTTAGGGTAGGACGACCAATTTTAGACATAATTATTTAAATAATTAAACATTTCATTGACATCTTAAAAGTATGAAAAAATTTACTTAGTTTTTTATCTAAATACTAGCGGACCCGCGCAACTTCGTCTGCGTCACTTTCAATTAAAAGGTAGACTATGTTCTTTCTCAGGGTCTAAAGATTGTCTGTGCCAAATTTCATCAAAATCGGTTGAGGTGTTAAAGCGGAAAAGCGTAACAGACAGACAGACAGAATTACTTTCGCATTTATAATATTAGTAGGGATAAATATGATTGCCTAGACCCATTTGGATGATTCTTGTGTCAGGTGAAAGGTGATGGTCGTCGTTGGGTCCCATTTTTTTAATATTTTATTTGTACTTTTAGATCTGTATTATTTCAATTTTAAGAAACAAAATTTCACGATTGTGATTTTGCATGTATTTCTTTTCTACATAAGCCGATTTCGATGGTTATTTTTTTGTTAGAAAGCAGACAAAAAGAAGAGCACAATGGAATCGCTCGTTTTCATTTTTGTAATAAAAATGTTATGTAAAAATAAATAAATAAATAAGTAGAAATATCTATTTACTTATCACTTACACTATTACTAAACGATTAGATCACGGTCGGTTACTCAGTCTTCCCGTGATCATGGCGCTTGAAACAGTGCTGAAATATCGGGATCGCTCATTTAAAAATATTCCCGGTAAGAACCCGTTTAGTAATAGTGTAAGTGATGTAGATAACCGCGAGTGTTTAAAGAAATTTAATATTTACTTATGAAATGAAATACTTTATTTTCAACATTGATGATAGGCTTATTCTTGTTGACGTCAAAAATTAAAAACTACCACCAGTTCGGACACAAAAAATAATTATTATAGCCACCGTCCTGAGATGAACTGACAAGAAACTCAGCGGGCATGACTTTTTTATTATTATTATGAGCATTATCTTTTTTTAAATATTTTAACAATATTATACAAAAGATGAAATAGACTAAATATAAAATAAAAACGATTATTATAATGAAACGACATTGGCGAGCAACTCATTCACACTTTGTGCAATCGTCCAGGTAATCATTGACCTTATAGTAGACTTTCTTGCATGATGATAACCACTCAACTGGGATCGGCAACCAAATTGGTTTGTTTACTTTTGCCAAGTCTGTGGCAGGAGCCAAAATTGAGCACAGTTCTAAAACTTGGTTTGTTTACATTTTTTAATCATCTCATATTTTACGGAGATGATATATTTTCGCTGAAAATGCAATACAGCGTCATTTAGTAATAAAGATTTACAAAAATATAACGTTTAATTAAAAATCAAAATTAAAATTATTGGAAAAAATGTTTTTAAAAAGGGGCTCAAACACGGTATTGATTCCGAACGAAGTCCCCAGTTTCGCCATCTAGCGAATAGTGACGTTCCCAGTTGAGTGGTTATTATTCAAGCTAAAACCAACAAATTATTTACATATCACATTATACATCCATGTTAATTTATTCAAGCTTTTTTATAAAAGAAGGCGTGGGAATACATCACATACAGCCTGTCTATAAATCAAGAAATTAATTGATAAAAAATGTTAATTACATTTAAATGACTGTCTTAGTCTAAGAAACAATTTACGCTCCATATTTTCGCTTGAATAGACAAGAGAAAGTCTCATTTGATGTTAAGTTGAAGTTTTGGAACTTGTGTGTACCTACAGTGGACTTATGGCCAAAGGGAGATCTCCGACCGGGCGAGGTAGTGTATGCCCGGTCAGGCCGAAGCCCACTGTAGTAGATTTCAGATGTCGTATATATGCGAAGATTTCTGCAAATGTCGTAACCGCGATTCAGGATCTCGCACGTCATTATTCAGAACTATTTAACAAAATTTATATTATCTTGCACTGGATGTAACTGTGTAAGTTCGGGTGGAATCTTGCATGCTAAATTTGACGAACGACCCGGTGTCCGATTGAGCTGACATTTTGCACGCAGATGTTTATCGTGTAACAATGGAATAATATGATAAAATGGCGCTGGTCTGATAATGGATTTGGAAGGTGGTCATAAGAATTCTTGCGCTAAACAAGCTCGTTTTACTTGTACCAAGTAGCACTTTATTGCTACATGATATCCAGGATCTTAAAAGCTTGTTGTGAAAAGTTTTCTTTAAAATATTTTTTTCAAATCATACCACAGGTTTTTACCAATTTCTCAAATATTGTATTATAATAATAGCTGACTCGCGCAACTTCGTCTGCGCCGAAAAAAAAAATTAAGGGTGGACTACCTCTAACATTTAGGGGATGAAAAATAGATGTTGGCCGATTCTCATAGGTACCGGATAAGCACAAAAAAATTCATCAAAATCGGTCGAGCCGTTTCGGAGGAGTTCAAGTTCGAACACCGTGACACGACAATTTTATATATTAGATGTGTTAATTAAATCATATTAATTGTGCCGATTTTGATGATTATTTTTTGAGGTGACTTTAAATAGATTTGAACTAGATCAATATCTAAGCGGACAATATACCAGGTAGATAACCATTTAGGTAAATATTTCCAAGTACCTACACTGATTTTGATAATAGTATTTATCTCCAACATTTTATTATTATTATTGTGCTGATTCATCCAAAATTTGTTTAGCCTTTGACTACCAATTTTAAGTTTGTCCTTCTTCAAACGAGGTTTGATGACACTGTTAACATTACAAAGATCCGTGAGCGACGGCAACCACTTGCCATTAGATAACCTATCTACTTTTCCAATGAATTTAAAAACAAAATACAATGATAATATTTTGTTAAAAAATGAAAACGACCGACTTCCATTTCTCAAGAATAGCACAAAAACTACCACTCAGATCTTTATCAAATTTAGTAATTAGATAATGTCCAAAATATCTACTTTTTAACCAAATAAGAATCATCGAAATTGGTTCTTGAAATACACGCAATAATGCACAGCAAATTGTGAAATTTTGTTCTTTAAATAAATACATTAAATTGTATACGCAGTTCTAAAAGTACTACTTCGATCTTTTAAAAAAAATGGGACCCAATGACAACCATCACCTTCCATCAGACACAAGAATCATTCAAATCGGTCAAAGGAAAGGAAGTCGGTCAAAAACTATTACTAGGTAACTTACAGTTAACATATTATTTGATAAGTTTGTTACAAACATGTCTAAGAAAGTTATAGAGCGGATGGTACCCAACATAAATAACTCATCGTTGCTCCTTCGACAGAAAAACGACACTCGAAAACAGACGGACACCTGTTCCCTTTAGATAGTGATAAAAACAAAAAATGTAAACCAACAAACCTCTCGAAATCAAATGTGTTCACCAACAACTTTAAGCCAACTTAGATACAAAAAAATTCGACTTTAAAGCTATTAAAATAAAGGTCAGGATGGCTTGTAAAGTGGTATGAATAACTTGGTAGTTTAAACTGGAGCCTCGATCACAAAAACGGGTTACGGGCGCACAAAAAATGGGGCAGCGATGCTACCATTTCATTATCGGTTGTCAGATAACTTGTTATGGATTTCGGACAAATAACCACCTTTAATTGTTCAATACCAGGAGTTGGGATACTGAACACGGTAGCTGATGTATTACCACTAGCGTAGAATGTGGTAGTGGGTGGATGAGAGCTCAGGAGCGAGTGTTGTGAGACCACGTACAGACAAGCGTAGTGTGTGACGCGCGGTGTGCTGGACCATAGAGCTGAATGTAGCGGGTGGATGAGAGCTCAGGAGCGAGTGTTGTGAGACCACGTACAGACAAGCGTAGTGTGTGACGCGCGGTGTGCTGGACCATAGAGCTGAATGTAGCGGGTGGATGACAGCTCAGGAGCGAGTGTTGTGAGACCACGTACAGACAAGTGTAGTGTGTGACGCGCGGTGTGCTGGACCATAGAGCTGAATGTAGCGGGTGAATGAGAGCTCAGGAGCGAGTGTTGTGAGACCACGTACAGACAAGCGTAGTGTGTGACGCGCGGTGTGCTGGACCATAGAGCTGAATGTAGCGGGTGGATGAGAGCTCAGGAGCGAGTGTTGTGAGACCACGTACAGACAAGCGTAGTGTGTGACGCGCGGTGTGCTGGACCATAGAGCTGAATGTAGCGGGTGGATGAGAGCTCAGGAGCGAGTGTTGTGAGACCACGTACAGACAAGCGTAGTGTGTGACGCGCGGTGTGCTGGACCATAGAGCTGAATGTAGCGGGTGGATGAGAGCTCAGGAGCGAGTGTTGTGAGACTACGTACAGACAAGCGTAGTGTGTGACGCGCGGTGTGCTGGACCATAGAGCTGAATGTAGCGGGTGGATGAGAACTCAGGAGCGAGTGTTGTGAGACCACGTACAGACAAGCGTAGTGTGTGACGCGCGGTGTGCTGGACCATAGAGCTGAATGTAGCGGGTGGATGAGAGCTCAGGAGCGAGTGTTGTGAGACCACGTACAGACAAGCGTAGTGTGTGACGCGCGGTGTGCTGGACCATAGAGCTGAATGTAGCGGGTGGATGAGAGCTCAGGAGCGAGTGTTGTGAGACCACGTACAGACAAGCGTAGTGTGTGACGCGCGGTGTGCTGGACCATAGAGCTGAATGTAGCTAAAACTGTGGGTAGACAAAACCTTACAAAATTCGCGCGTCTCATCTTACTAGACATTAATTATACTCATAATCTTAACTTATATAATGAGGTAGGCTTTCATGATGTCAATGTCCTCGTTAGACTATGCTTTAAGCACCCAAAATATAGAGACCTCCCCACACTTTAATAACAACTAAGATAAAGGTCAGCCAACACTGGTTAGTAATATTATACGGCCAAATTAAATAGATACATAGATAATGTAGATTCTAGGTTTATTGAGCTGATTTAATTTGGTTTATATAAAGCGTAGGAGTTAGAAAAAAGCTCAGAGATATTGATTAATGTTAATTTTTATTTGTTTTTGATCTTAATCAAGTGATTGATTTATTTTTATGTAATTAAATGTGTGTGATCGTCATTGCTAATTATAGATATTAGATTTTGGTTTTATTTAATTGATTTTATTTTATAGTTAAGTTTTTTTGTCACTTATTTTAGTAGTGGGTTGTGAATGAGAGAAAATATATATATATTTTTTTCTTTTTTATTCCACGCAGGCAGACGAGCTAACGGCCCACCTGATCGTTTTTTGTTATATAAGTATTTTGGTATTATACAAACGTTTTATAGTTAAATTCGTTTGCGTAACAAAGGGAGGGTGCACAGAGCGTTTTAATATTCAAATTCAATTTGATTTAACTGACTAGGTAATTAAGTTTTTAATGTAAGATTTTAGAAACGTGCTTATTAACGACATACCATCAAAAATCTCTGAAATTAACAGTGTTTCTCTACTATTATACGCATAAACCTTTCGTGTGGAATATGTGGAAGTTGAACCGCACTGAACCAACCGCTCACATTCAGCGTCCGAACCCCAGCTGAGGCCAGAACGGGAAAAACGGTGGAGGAATACATCGTGAGGAAACTTGTATATTGTAAAAGGACACTAAAAATCTGCGTGCGTCTCTCTGCGTGGTGGACTTGGTATGCCTAATTCATCTTCTGAGGAGACCTGAGCCCAGCAGTGGGCAATAATAGGTAACAATATAACAAGACAGCATGAAGCGGCTTTATTTCATACTTCTCACATTATTTTTACATAAACTACAAAACTACCCAGAGCGCTATGACTTGTCCTTCTTCAAACGAGGCTTGAGGAGTGTCCTTAAAGTTAGATCGTAGGTAGCGACCCCTCAATGTCCCCTGACATTGCAGAGGTTCATGAGTGACGGTAACCACTTACGATCAGGTGGCCCGTTGGCTCGTCTGCCTACGTAGCAATAAAAAAAAACTTACATATTTTAAAGCTCAATTAAGCCCTAGAAAGCGATGAGTCTAAAGTTAGGTTTATATCTAGATAGGCATTTGAAGATGGCCTAGGTTTTACGTAATAAGTGAAGGTTGTGCGTTCACTAATGTCTGTGTGTCTCCTATAGTAAAGGTTACTGAACACTGAGAACGGAATTTTGAAAAGATGAAAATGATGTTTTATAGTTTAAATTTTGTTTTTTTTACTCAATTCTCAATAGAAGGAGGTTATCAAGTTGATTGAAAAAACATAAAAATATATTTTATGTTTTTTCTCTTAACCCTTTCACGCTCAAAGGAAATATTTTTCCCATCTACAAAAATCGTTATTGATTATTATTGAATCGATTTTTTTTTAATGAATGTCTAACGTAGGTTCGTTGTGTTAAAATGTTTCCCATGAAATTTATAGGAAAATTAAATTTGTACACCCTACAATGTTTTTCTAGTGATATCTTTTACTTTACAGAATAACTTAAATATTTTGTTGTATTCGCATATTTAGTCTCAGTCATCTTATTGCCCTGAAAGGGTTAACTTCGGGTGGACCGATTTGGATGATTTTAGTTTCAGATGTGAATTGAGGACTTCACATATCTTGAAAGGATTTTGAGAATCCTTTTCCGATATGCAGGTTTCTTCAAAATGTTTTCCTTCACCCTTTTTAGCCAGTGGTGTTGTGATTATTAGACACCTAGAGAACCACATCAATCATTTGAACTCTTTAGGTAATATTTGCGACTGGATGCGACACGGCTCGCCTAAATGTACGCACACCTTTATTGTTTATTTAGCTTTAGACAGGTACAGTCGTGACCACCGTAAAGAGCACAGATACACGCTAGTCACTTTTACACGCGATTGTACGATAAGTTCAAAGGTAGAGAGTAGTAGAGACTGCATTATAAGTTTATTGACCGACTTCTAAAAAGAGGAGGTACTCAATTCGTCTGTATATTTTTTTTCATGTTTGTACCTTCATTACTTTAGTTTGGTTGGAACGATTATTTAAGACTAGCTTTTGCCCGCGACTTCGTTCGCGTGGACTTCAGGTTCGTCCCGTCTAGATTATTATCAAAAATTGTAGCCTATGTGTTATTCTGATGTATAAGCTATATTGTGGTAAAGTTTCATTCAAATCCATTCAGTAGTTTTTACGTGAAAGAGTAACAAACATCCATACAAACTTTCGCCTTTATAATATATATTAGATAGTACAAATACTTTTGAATCTGTTTAAAAATGTGTAGTTTGAACGGACACAAATTTCACCGTTTGCTGTGAACCTATTTTGATGATTCTATTTTTGTTAAGAAGTAGACATTACCCCATATAAATTTGATAAAGACCTGACTTGTAGTTTTTGTGCTTTGACTCAGAAATGGAAGTCGATCATATTCATTTCTGTTATAAAAATAATAAATTTAAAATCAATTAAAAATTAAGTTTTCTTTATTACTTTTACTTCAAAACCTCATCCAAATACTCCGTTAACTTCCCTTCAAGTTCGCGACCGTTTTTATAATCCGGTGTGCGAGCTACAAGAACATATTGCCGTCTCTCTCATCACCTGCTCGACCACATTTAGTGTTCAAAATACGCTGTAAAGAAACATAATTACAAGCTTTATATTAACTTGCACTGGATGTAACTATGTAAGTTCGGGTGGAATTTTGCAAGTTAAATTTTACAAACTTCCCGGTTTCCGATTGAGCTGACATTTTGCATGCAGATGTATAGCGCGTGACACTGCAATGATGTAATATGTGGTGACCAATAATAGCGCGCGAGATCCTGAATTGCGGTTACAACATTTGCAGAAATCTTCGCATATATACGACATCTGAAATCTACTACAGTGGGCTTCGGCCTGACCACCATACACTACCTCGCCAGCAAGGAGATCTCCCAACGGCCATAATACTACCTATACCCACAATTGGTGACCCTCGACATCACATGATACAATGGAGGTGATTTGTTGATGGAGTCGGATCCTGTACTTACCCGATACTGCCCTCTACCTACGTTTAAAGAGTTTATTTAAGCATCATTTGAAGAAGGACAAGTCATAGCTCTCGGGGAATATAGTTAGTTACATCCAGTGCAAGTTAAAGTTTTTTTGCGCACTATACAAGCTTGGTCTTACCGTAATTTAGTAACGATTTTATCCTGAGTCCCAAGGAAGTCAGACCGGTGTTTATATTGTGCTTCGAACCGTGACGAATGACTCATATCTTGGGTCATCTTTTTAACTACAAGCTTTTAAGATCCTGGATATCATGTAGCAGTATGCTAGCTTGTTTAGTGCAAGAGTTCCATCCGAATCCATCATCAGATCAGCGCCATTTTGTCATATCATTGCATTGTCACGCGACAAAATGTCAGCTCAATCGGAAACCGATTGTCAAATTAAGCTCATAAGACTCCACCCGAACGTACATAGTTACATCCAGTGCAAGTTATAAAGCTTGTAATATCCTGAGCTCCAAGGAAGCCAGGCCTCGTCTTCAAGTGTTTATATTGTGCTTGGAACCGTGAAGAATGACTCATGTCATGGGTCACTGGTCTCATGACTGCCGTGGGAGTTTTCTTTATAACCAATTGTATCTTTGGTTGCGTCAGGTTGGAAAAAAAGGTATTTTTGAGAGGTTAAAATTCAGTGTTTTCATTTTTTTATTTAAAAAACGACTGACGTACGTTTGTTCCTTCATAACTTTAGTTGGGGTGGACCGATTTGAATGATTCTGGTGTCAGATGAAATTAAAACTAATAATGTGATTTTTATAGAAAAATACAAGACTTAGAGACATAATTTTTGAAATCGGAAAAATTAAGAAAATTCTTCTGAATTTGTTCAAAAATACCTACTTAAATTTAAATAAAACCTGACCATAAACATCACCATTCATTTAAAGGATCATCTAAATCGGTGCACCAATGCATCATTTTACAGTCCCATACATGATAAAATAGTGGATTGGAAAATAAATGCGGAATTGAAGACTTCCTTTTTGAAATCGGTCAAAAAACCACAAATACATTGCCCTTTCTAGAAACCTAGTGTAGGCGACTGAATGTTAACAAACATTAACCACTCAACTGGGAACGTCACTATTCGCTAGATGGCGAAACTGGGGACTTCGTTCGGAATCAATACCGTGTTTAAGCCCCTTTTTAAAAACATTTTTTCCGATATTTGTTAATTTCGATTTTTAATTAAACCTATCTTAATATATTTTTTATCTTAATATATATATTTCTTGTGTACGTGTGTATGTGACTGAACTCCTCCTAAACGACTGGACCAATTTTGATGAAATTTTTTGTGTGTGTTCGTGGAGATTCGAGAATGGTTTAGATTTACAGTTGGTCAAGGTCTGATGATGGAGCTGGAAGGTGGCTATGGGAACTTCGTCAATAAGCAAGATAATCTCATCGTGTTTAGGCTCTAATGAAGCGTCCTGATGAGATCTTTGCGTAGAAGCTGAATGTCAAGGTCTGATGATGGAGCTGGAAGGTGGCTATGGGAACTCTTGGTCTGAAGTTTTCTTTTCACTGGCAGCTTTTGATTTCCTACACCTAGTAAAAAGGTGTAAATGTTTGCAAATCAATTTCTCACACAAATATCTTCAAAAGAACATTGTATAAATAAACATAACTGCTAAAAAACTATTCTCATACTATTTAGTATCATTTACATAGTTCTTCAAGCTTCATTAAAATAATCTACATAATTATAATTATTCTAATTTTCATTGTAAACAGATGTATAAAAAATCTTTTGAATAATAAATAAGTACTGTAACAACCCATTACTGCCCACTGCTGGACTCAGGTCTCCTCAGTAGAGGGATCAGGTATAGTTCGCGACTATAATACGAAGGGACTTCACACGGGGATAGCGCGACGGGAAAGAGTGCCGTGGGCGTAACGCGTCGTGCCGTCCCTGGTAACCCCGTGCTGGGTTCTGACCTCAGCCGGGGTTCGGACGCTGAGTGTGAGTGGTTGGAGGTTTTAGTGCGGTTCAACTCCCACATACCCAGCCCGCCCCGCCGGTGATTTCCTCCAACTAAAAAAAAGAAAAAATCTATCATTTCTACAGGTTTTAAATGTTACTTCACAATGTTATTAATATCCTTAAAAGTAAGTCCTAGGTAGCGGAGCATCCCCTGACATTGCAGAGGTCCATGAGCAATTGTAACCACTTACGATCAGGTAGCCCGTCAGCTCGTCTGACTACAAGTCAATAAAAAATATACATGTGTCTGAACGTTTGACAATTGCTGTAACAGTTGTTTGATACAATTTAAAATTTCGTGTTTTTACAAGCTTTATATTAACTTGCACTGGAAGTACATAAGTTCGGGTGGAATCTTACTAAAGACAAACTTCCTGGTTTCCGATTGAGCTGACATTTTGCCAGACATAAGACAAAATGGCGCTGATCTGATGATGGATTCGGAAAGTGGTCATAGGAACTCTTGTGTTAAACAAGATAGACTCGTCGTGTTTGGGCTCGTTTTACTTGTATTTAGCATTTTACTGCATGTACATTATATGCAAAATCTTAATAATAATATCATGCATATATGATAATTACAATTAACCTTCCTCTTGAATGAATGAATGAATGAATGAATGAATGAATTTATTTATTTGAACATCACTTTACACATTTTATCAGTAAACAGTGAGTCCCGTAATAAGCAGAGCTTGTGCTACGGAACCCATTTACAGGTACCAGGTTGGACACGTCATCGGTGTATTGCAATGTCACTTTTAAATCAATCTATCTATTAAAATCATGCATCAAAATCCTTTGCGTAGGTTTAAGATTTAAGCATACATAGAGACCAACAGACAACGTGGAGCGACTTTGTTATGTATTTTGTTGTGATAATGCTGTGTGTTCTGAGCAAAACACTTATTTGTAACATAAATCTCACAAAAATACCTTGACATTTAAAATTGGATTCACATGTTATTTTAATTGTCTTATCGTGGTAAAACCATGAATGAAACAGTGAATATATAAATATAGAATTATAAAATACCATTCAAAATTTTTATATAAGAATTAATTAAGAAAAACTAGTTTTAAGTAGCGGAGTAACATAAAATTAATGTTAAATGCAAATTGAGTTAAATGATAGAAGATAGAGCCACTCCCAAACAAGTTTAAGCAAATACTGTCTGGTAAAAAATATTGAGAAAATAACATGAAATCAGTACAGAGCTGCAGAGGACTGTGACTATAGTAGAGTAGTATAGGACTCTCGGCTAGATGTATGTCGGATCTGTGTCTGTTTGTGTACGAGAAGAGTAATCAGTACAGAGCTGCAGACGACTGTGTCTATAGTAGTGTAGTATAGGACTCTCGGCTAGATGTAGGTCGGATCTGTGTCTGTTTGTGTACGATAAGAGTAATCAGTACAGAGCTGCAGAGGACTGTGTTTATAGTAGTGTAGTATAGGACTCTCGGCTAGATGTAGGTCGGATCTGTGTCTGTTTGTGTACGAGAAGAGTAATCAGTACAGAGCTCTCTTGTTAGATGAACAGGACTCTATTTCTTTTGTAATAAATCTGAAAGTTTATTGTGAATTCAATAAAAACTAATATCAAATAACAATAATACAATACTGCGTAAACAAATATACATTTCTTGAGCACAATAATCTAATAATATAGGCAATATTATACCACAAAGAATCATTGAATGTTCACTGGACTGAGAAAATTTGAGAGTCCTTCTGTTCAGAACGAATTGTGACTTAATTTTACTTTATTTGAATGTGCTAGATATTTTGTTTTGTTTACTTTGTAGGATGATTTAATTCGAATTTAATAGTAATAATTAATATAATGAAGTCGTGGTGGCCGAGTGGTCGAAGCGCTTCCAAACGGGAGGTCGCGGGTTCAAATCCGGCCGGCTTGTACCACTAAATCTAAATGTGAAAAAGATTTATGTGCAATTTTTCACAACACCACTGGCTAAAAACGGTGAAGGAAAACATCGTGAGGAAACCTGCATGTCAGAAAAGGATGCTAAAAATCCTTTGAAGATATGTGAAGTCCCCAATTCGCACTGGGCAAGCGTGGTGGATGCCTAATCCCTCTTCTGAGGTGACCTGAGCCCAACAGTTGGCAGTAATGGGTTGGTACAGTACAGTAATAATTAACATAAGTGAGCTTAATTTATCAAATAATAACTTGAATACTGTATACACATATAATGCACATTTAAAAAAATGTTTCGATTTGAAATTTCTTTTTATTTAAATGTATTTCGGACACCCATGAACGCCTACATGAAAAAAGCATCATCCTAACCGGTTCGCCCAAATAAAAATTAGAAAAAAATTGGCAAATTTTTCTATAACTAAAACTAGATTACGTACATAATTGCATAACACAATTGTAATTATTCGATTTGAAGAAAATCATTAACATTAATCATTAAGAAATTGGTTCAAGAAACATACACAAAGATATTCAACAAAATATAAAAATATGGACTGAACATATTCATTCAACAAGCAACACCTTTTACATGAAAAAGCATCATCCAAACCGGTTCACTCAAGTTAAAATAGTCAACTTTTTAAATTTGTTTAATTACTAAAACTAGTCTTCATCAATTAATGAGTAGTATAGTTATTAATCCCCGCGTTGGGCTAAGTTCGTGGGACGGTCCCACAGTGGGCCGCGGAGTGTGACCGGCTTTGGTTACTGAGATGGGAGCCGTGAACTTGATGTATAGGGTGTTACTTTTTATTATTTTTTTGAAGGTAGGCCGGAATAATGTTATTTAGAACGCTGGAATATAGACTGGCTGTTATCCACTCAACTGGGATCGGCAACCAAATTGGTTTGTTTACTTTTGCCAAGTCTGTGGCAGGAGCCAAAATTGAGCATAGTTCGAAAACTTGTTTTGTTTACATTTTTTAATTGTCTCATATTTTACGGAGATGATATATTTTCGCTGAAAATGCAATACGTCGTTTAGTAATAAAGATTTACAAAAACATAAGGTTTTATTAAAAATCAAATTTAAAAATTATTGGAAAAAAATGAAATTAAAAAGGGGCTCAAACACGGTATTGATTCCGAACGAAGTCCCCAGTTTCACCATCTAGCGAATAGTGACGTTCCCAGTTGAGTGGTTATTGAGGTGGTAGCGGAACTTTGCGTTAATTCATTTTTAATAATTATGTGCTGCCCTCGTCGTCGTCTGCGTAAACGCTACACAGCACCAACACCGAATTTTTGTTTATCTCGTCTTACTCTTTTTTGTGAAAATCCTTTGCATTCATTTGTTTTAACGTATACCTACAAATATTTTTCATTACATTTCATGCATTTACAACGGGTTCTTACCACGATATTTAATTAATTGAGTTGTCTCGATATTTCAACGTTGTTGCAAACGTCATGATCACGAGAAGACAGGATACTGCGGGTCGATTTAAGAGCAAACAAATCTGTCTACCCTCGCACTCGTTCGCTTTTAGGTTTCCCACTGGAACTCGAACTCACTTCTCGACACACCACCACACTCACTGTATCTACAAGGCTCTCTGAGCATGAACCCGCGAGTGCCTGTTGTGTTTAGCACTGGATTCCACAATTTTTTGACCACATTACGACGTTTGGTTAGCCTTAGGTTAGGTTATCTGTAAATTTACTGGTAATCCAAGACACATGTATCTCCTACGTTATATTTTTTGGCTTAATGTTTGAGTATTATAATTTCTTCATTCATTCACGTGAGAGATGGCAAAGCTCCCAAGGTAGACAACATAAGAGATGGGAAGACGAAATCAGACTAGCAGCTGGTCCTTACTGGAGAAGAGCTTGTCTAGACCGCCAGGAGTGGAAGCGACTAGAGGAGGCCTTTGCCAAAAGGCACTCCGAAATAAGAGACATTATTTAAGTCACAGAGTATTTTTTAGGATATATATAGTTTAGAAATATTAAATCTTGTGTTTTTTATTTATTTTTTTATTCTATAAGTGTGGTTACTAGTTTTGCTTTTTCTCTTATTTTTTGGAATAAAGGCTTATTTATTTATTTATATTATTTCTTCATTTCATTAATTTTCTAATCGCTCATGGACCTCTGCGATGACAGGGTGAAAAGACCCACTTCTCCTCAAACCTTGTTTACAAAAATAAATAAAATGTTTATTTAGATCACCCTGTATCTTCCATTGAGAACCACTACAGCGTGGAGTTCATTCATGTGTCGTGGGATAGTTATAAATACTGATTTTAATATTAGGTCATGTTTCTATGCAATTATAGATCAAACTTCGTCTGCGTAACAAGAATGCTTTTGATATGAAAATCTTATTTCGTTTAAGCTACAATTAATTTTATAATTACCTTCTATTTACATACTAGATGGTAATAAATTGTAATAATATGTTTTTTTCTTTTCAATTTTGATAAAGATCCGATCCGACTGGTAGTTTTTTTGTGTTAACTTGAGAAATGGAAGTCAGTCGTTTTCAATCTAATATATAAAATTCTCGTGTCACGGTGTTCGAACTTGAACTCCTCCGAAGCGGCTTGACCGATTTTGTTGAAATTTTTTGTGCTTATCTGGTATCTATGAGAATCGGCCAACATCTATTTTTCCTAGGGTAGTCCACCCCTAATTTTTTTTTTATTTTTTCGACGCAGACGAAGTTGCGTGGGGCAGCTAGTTTTGTTATAAAAATATTATTGTAAATATTGAATAATATTGATAATATTGTTATATTTAGCTTGTAGGCGCGTATGAAAAATGACATTGACAAGAGTGACAGTTGGTATGGTCACTCTAGCGAAGCGTCGAGTCTGTGGTAGCGGGACGGCCATCTTTGATACGGACTGGTTGGAGAGCGGTCGCCAGCGCACCACTCAGTCGACGAATCGCTATCTGTCGCCTCAATCTTTGATTATTTTAAACTGATTAACGTTAATTAGAATATTGTTTGTAAAAGATTATTCAACTGTAAAGTTATTTCGAAGAAGTAAATGGTTTAAGTTTTGAAGGCCATCCGTTTCATTCAAATCATCTTTATTGGACTACCCACGCCATAAGCAACAATGGATTCTGATAAAAGCGCTCTCGATAGCGCTTTCATCAGAAGTGGGATCGAATCTCGGGCCTTGCCGACGTGCTATCTAAACGACCAAGATGGATTACCGTGGATTAAGATGGATTAACGCGGATTAAGGTGGATTAACGCGGATTGAAGAATTCAGTGTGCAAAGTAGTGCATACAGAGCAATTTAAAGGAGTTCAAGGCACAGTTTGGACGTGGTTCTACCTGGTGTCTAAAAACTAAGCATCTAATCATGTTTTCAGATAAGTTATTTCAAAATGACAGACTACATTTGCAACAGTGAATGGAAAGACAGGTTATTATGGTGATATCTGTGGAGCTGGTAATCAGACATGGGCAAACCTGAATTAATTGAATATTGCAAACGGTGAACGTAATCACGGAAGTTATCAATATAGTAGAATTGGAAGTGGCCGTTAGACATGGCTAAAGGTAAAAAGGTATTGGGTGGTTCGAAAAAGACACTCGAGGACGCGTGTCTCGCAGGAAGGCCGAGGCATAGCCGCTCAGAAGCAGTTAATACCTAAATCAGAGAAAGAAAAGAGGAAATAAAGAAAAAGAAAGAGAAAGAAAAAAAAAAACCGCTTTTGCAACTTTTACTAAAATGTTTTTGTTTTTTGCAGCGCAGTCACGTTGTATCAGCTGAAGTACAAAAATGAAGCAAAGCATTCGGATGTAAGAACTGCCGCAAATCTGTTAAGCAGTATGGAAACAATGGTCAGCCTGGGCGTGTGGCGACTGTATGTCCAGACGAGAAAAGTGGCAATGTAGTGGCAGTCAAGGAGGTCCATCAGTGTGAGCACCGTCCCTCCAGGAGCATCTTGGTGCCATATTTTGGTGAGCGAGTTCCTTTTATTTGATAGTGGCTCTTGTTACATTGGTTATTGTGAGCTTTTGAAAGTGCCCGAATGAAGGGACAGTGTCATCCGGGCCACACCCATTGGGGTTGGTTGAAAGGATACACTCGTCCGGTCCAGAAGTGTAGTTCATTTTACAGTTTATCCTGGTCGAAGGGACAGTGTCGTCCGGGCCACACCCATTGGGGTTGGTTGAAGGGACACACTTGACTTTGACTTTGACTTTGACTTTGGTCCAGATGTGGTGTTCATTTTACGGTTTAGCCTGGTCGAAGGGACAGTGTCGTCCGGGCCACGCCTATTGAGGGTGGTTGAAGGGATGCACTCGTCCGGTCCAGAAGTGGTGTTCATTTTACGGTTTAGCCTGGTCGAAGGGACAGTGTCGTCCGGGCCACGCCTATTGAGGGTGGTTGAAGGGATGCACTCGTCCGGTCCAGATGTGGTGTTCATTTTACGGTATAGCCTGGTCGAAGGAACATTGTCATCCGGGCCAGAATATTGCTGGTTGAAGGGATACACATGTTCGGTTTAATGTCTTAACGTGGTTTACTTTGTGTTTGATGCTACAACTGAAAATCCATTTAAAGTCCTGAATGTAGTCAGGATGGGCGAGCGGATGTCTTGGTGATTAGACATTGTTGGTTTCAGGAGTACAATAACGCCCGAGGACGGTCGTATGTCAGTCTGGCCGTGTAGGCGCGTATGAAAAATGACATTGACAAGAGTGACAGTTGGTATGGTCACTCTAGCGAAGCGTCGAGTCTGTGGTAGCGGGACGGCCATCTTTGATACGGACTGGTTGGAGAGCGGTCGCCAGCGCACCACTCAGTCGACGAATCGCTATCTGTCGCCTCAATCTTTGATTATTTTAAACTGATTAACGTTAATTAGAATATTGTTTGTAAAAGATTATTCAACTGTAAAGTTATTTCGAAGAAGTAAATGGTTTAAGTTTTGAAGGCCATCCGTTTCATTCAAATCATCTTTATTGGACTACCCACGCCATAAGCAACAATGGATTCTGATAAAAGCGCTCGATAGCGCTTTCAAGCTTATTGTCAAACCACGTGTTGAAGATGACGTCACTACGTCGGTTTTCTGTCGTAATAAGACAGGTGGTATCGTACAATGCAGGACAAAAAAACTGGAACAATATTTATTTATATTATTGTTTCAATATTTTATTTATACATAATATTCTTGTGTTTTTATATATAGTAAGTCAATGTTTTAATTAAATATTGGTTTTTTGTTGTTGTTAAGTGTATTGTGTTTAACAAAAAAACAGATAATATTATGTATAAAAAATATTATATTTCAACTTGGTATTCTTTTTATTGTTTGTACATGTGTGCCAATGTTGAATAATCAAATATATTTTGATTATATATTTTTTAAGTTTAATACTTTTGATATATTTATGTATTTTTGTAAGGCTGCAAAATAAAATAAATACAGAGTAAAAGTTAATTCTTTAGTTTCATAATTCTTTCTTTTTAGGTTTCAGAGTTAGCTGACATTGCAGAGGTTCATGAGCGACGGTGACCACTTACAATCAGGTGGCCCGTTGGCTCGTTTATCTATCTAGCAATAAAAAAAAATTGGGGCTTTATTTATTTATTATTTTTTTATTTTATTTTATTTATTTTTTGGCTTTCTGCCATTAATTAAAAAAATGAAGGGGACCATTCTGCCCCGCTACTCAGCAGCCAGGTCTGCATTTCCGAGTTGGGGTATAATGTATATCAAGAGAGCTATGGACCAAGTTTTCAGCTTGCCTCAAATACCTATCTAAAAATTGGCACAAGCTCTCGGGCCATTATGGACGGTATGTTTGAAGTTGATTTTATTT
The DNA here is from genome assembly GCA_030269945.2 of Trilocha varians. Classification (NCBI taxonomy): domain Eukaryota; kingdom Metazoa; phylum Arthropoda; class Insecta; order Lepidoptera; family Bombycidae; genus Trilocha; species Trilocha varians. The sequence continues at coordinate 916,441 of AP028279.1, forward strand.
TTTAACAACTTCTCCAAAATAATATTAAATTTAAAAAAATATGCAACTTTTTACAGACTAAGAGAGAGCCTTAAAATTAAGTGGCAGCTTCACTATGTTCCCAGGTTTTTACTGAGATTTCTAAGCAGCGGTAGACCACGTCTGCCTTCATGTCAATAAAATAAAAATACTTGAACAAAAACGTGGCACGTTTTTTTGCACCGCAGTGTAATCTTACCTACATATTGTGAGCACCTGTGATGCACCTGCCATCCACCCTCAAGAATAGCCCCAAACCGTTAATAATATTATAAGCTATTGTATAAAGCAAAAGGTTGCTCATTTATAGATGAATGAATATACTTTATTGTATATAAGAGAATAATATGTACCAACACAATATTAAAAAAATATTACAGGTAGCGACCCCTGTGTGACATTGCAGAGGTTCATGAGCGACGGTAACCACTTACGATCAGGTGGCCTGTTGGCTCGTCTGCCTACACGGCAATAAAAAAAAATGAACCGACGACCGACTACCATTATTATTTTGCCCGTTAAAAATTCACATTTTTTCACGAAATACTTCTTCAATCTTAAATAAAAAATACAGACGGATTGAGTACCGCCTCCTTAGTTAAAATCGGTCAAAAAGTCACATGGTAAGAAGAATAAAAACTAGAAACAACAAGAAACTATTTCATAGACAATTCATCTATCACCATTCAAAGTTTATGATAGTAGTACCTCTAAAATTTCTCTTCATTGCTTGTTAAACTACCTACTGCTGAATTTATTAATTTTGAAAATAAAACATATTTTCAAAATTAATAAATTCAGCTAATTTTCTAGGTAACGAAAGAGTTGGGAGTTACGAGATCGTTCATTTACCGGTTCGGTCCGGAAACCGGGCCAAGCCGGGTAATTATTGCCGGTTTAAATAACTTGATAACGTCATAACCAGTTTTTGTTTCGCGAATGAGAAATAACCGGTTTTCGTTGCCCGGAATAATTTGGCGAAGTCATCCTGGATGACAAATAAAAAGGTCTTTTTAGGGGTTGGGTAAATGTAGCAGTAGCTAGAGGTGGTCACACGTATCGTCTGATCAATAAACACACAGACTATTGAGGAGAGGATACTGGTACTACGGATGAGTTAAGGTTCATGTAGCAGTAGCTAGAGGTGGTCACACGTATCGTCTGATCAATAGACACACAGACTATTGAGGAGAGGATACTGGTACTACGGATGAGTTAAGGTTCATGTAGCAGTAGCTAGAGGTGGTCACACGTATCGTCTGATCAATAGACACACAGACTATTGAGGAGAGGATACTGGTACTACGGATGAGTTAAGGTTCATGTAGCAGTAGCTAGAGGTGGTCACACGTATCGTCTGATCAATAGACACACAGACTATTGAGGAGAGGATACTGGTACTACGGATGAGTTAAGGTTTATGTAGCAGTAACTAGAGGTGGTCACACGTATCGTCTGATCAATAAACACACAGACTATTGAGGAGAGGATACTGGTACTGCGCATGAGTTAAGGTTCATGTAGCAGTAGCTAGAGGTGGTCACACGTATCGTCTGATCAATAGACACACAGACTATTGAGGAGAGGATACTGGTACTGCGGATGAGTTAAGGTTCATGTAGCAGTAGCTAGAGGTGGTCACACGTATCGTCTGATCAATAGACACACATACTATTGAGGAGAGGATACTGGTACTACGGATGAGTTAAGGTTCATGTAGCAGTAGCTAGAAGTGGTCACACGTATCGTCTGATCAATAGACACACAGACTATTGAGGAGAGGATACTGGTACTACGGATGAGTTAAGGTTCATGTAGCAGTAGCTAGAGGTGGTCACACGTATCGTCTGATCAATAGACACACAGACTATTGAGGAGAGGATACTGGTACTACGGATGAGTTAAGGTTCATGTAGCAGTAGCTAGAGGTGGTCACACGTATCGTCTGATCAATAGACACACAGACTATTGAGGAGAGGATACTGGTACTACGGATGAGTTAAGGTTCATGTAGCAGTAGGTAGAGGTGGTCACACGTATCGTCTGATCAATAGACACACAGACTATTGAGGAGAGGATACTGGTACTACGGATGAGTTAAGGTTCATGTAGCAGTAGCTAGAGGTGGTCACACGTATCGTCTGATCAATAGACACACAGACTATTGAGGAGAGGATACTGGTACTACGGATGAGTTAAGGTTTATGTAGCAGTAACTAGAGGTGGTCACACGTATCGTCTGATCAATAGACACACAGACTATTGAGGAGAGGATACTGGTACTGCGCATGAGTTAAGGTTCATGTAGCAGTAGCTAGAGGTGGTCACACGTATCGTCTGATCAATAGACACACAGACTATTGAGGAGAGGATACTGGTACTGCGGATGAGTTAAGGTTCATGTAGCAGTAGCTAGAGGTGGTCACACGTATCGTCTGATCAATAGACACACAGACTATTGAGGAGAGGATACTAGTACTACGGATGAGTTAAGGTTCATGTAGCAGTAGCTAGAGGTGGTCACACGTATCGTCTGATCAATAGACACACAGACTATTGAGGAGAGAATACTGGTACTACGGATGAGTTAAGGTTCATGTAGCAGTAGCTAGAGATACCCATATTATCCTACTGAATTTAAGAGCCTATAGATAATGAGTTAAGGTTCCAAATCAATTATGAAATTACCTGGAAATGACGACAAAAAAACGGAAATCACCAATAAAACAGAGACTCTTCGTAATTTTTATCCCGGACCATTTACCCGCAGCCTCCCTGAGGAAATCCCCGGAATGGGAGTCATTAATTAATGACACCATTAACGGCTATTTCAACGTCTTGTCCGTTGCCATAAATTCATTCATTTATGTGGGAATGCCTTGTATTTTTTCGTTAGATGGCTGGAGTATCGTGTTTGGCATTTTTATTGGTAAATCCTGGTTGGACTTGAGTTCAGGCTGTGATTTGTTTTTTTTTTATTGCATGATACATAAACGAGCCTACTGTTATATCCTTTTATTCTTTTACCCATATCTGACATAAGCAACATTAATTAATATAAATACTGAAACCACCGCGTGGCAGCGAGTTAGTCAATATCAATCAGTCAAACCAGTTAGTTATCCAGTACCAGTCCTTCAGTTCAGTGCTGACCAGTCAGTCGAGATAAAAACCTTTTATAAAAGTGTAGTGAGTTTTGAAAATAAAAGTGTTTAGGGAAACAAAGTGTCCACCGCCGCCTAACACTACGTTCCACTCAATGTTAGGCGGTTCCATCCTACCGCTCATGAACCTCTGTAATGCCAGGGCAATGAGGGGCCGCTATCTATCACCTACTCATTCAGGATTTTTCTTAAACCTTGTTAGAAGGCATGACAAATTTTTATATTTTCAATATGTTTTTGAGCATATTTTCCATATACTGATGAGGGAAGTTTCGTCTTTGTCACATTGAAATCAAATGAAAATCGCCTTTATTTACTTACTACTTAAATACATTGATATTTCAAGACAACTCAATTGTTTAAATATCGTGGTAAAAACCCATTGATAATGCATGAAAGTAATGTAGAAATTGAACTGGATGCAGATAGCGCAGGACTGGTCGTTGTGGCGAGGTTTGGGGCAGGCCTATGTCGTTGGACGTCTATAGGCTGATGATGATGATGAATGTAGAGAACGGCAAGTGCCTGAATATTTTTAATAAAATTTTATACCATTTAATGGTTACTGTCGCTCATGGTTTGAAATGTAGGTCTACATGAGGATGCTGAGAATATCGTGGAAAGACAAGGTCACAAATATAGAAGTCTAGCGACGTGCCAACACAGAAAAACAACGGCGAAAACCATCAAAAGAAGGAAATTGCAGTATCTGGGGCATATCATGAGAAGCCCGAAGCACGATTTGCTGCACTTGATCGTACAGGGCAAGAGGAAGAGAGCTGTGGGTAGAAGGAGAACATCTTGGCTGAAGAACTTGCACCAGTGGTTCAACAAAAGCACTCGTGCTTTGTTTCGCGCTGCTGTGTCAAAATTACCTACAGATCGCCTTAATGATCGACCTTCGATAGAAGATGGCAGAGGAAGAAGAAGAAGTCGCTCATGGACCTCTGCAATGCCAGGGGACACAGCTACCTACGAACTATCTTTAAGGTTTCTTTAAGCCTCCTTTGGATAAGAACAAACACAAATTTATTTTATCACCTGATGGTAAATGGTAACCATCGCTCTGCAATACAGGACAAACATGTAACACCACAATAACGAAACCGGCTCAAACATTTACCGGTTAAATTATGCTAAACACTACGAACCGGTAATTACATTACCGATTAATGCAGTTACAACCGGCTAAATGATGTTCCTGGGGAATTCGGTTAGTTCCATTTTGTAGTAATAATTGTTATAGTTTGATCAGTTTATTACACTGGAAATTCATGTTTAGTTTTTACTCACCATCCGACCTTTATAATAATATTATAAACTTTTAACAGTATTAGTAGTAAAAGAAAGAAGAAAGAAAGTAAACTTTATTCGACACACAAATAAGGGACAAAAAATTATAAACTTATTCAGACACTCGCGGTTTTCTATAATACTATCATGCATTTTTGAACGGGTTCTTACCACGATATTTAATTTATTGAGTTGTCTCGATATTTCAACGTTGTTACAAACGTTATGATCACGAGAAGACTGGATACTGCGGGTCGATTTACGAGCAAACAAATCTGTCTACCCTCTTTCTCGTTCGCTTTTTGGTCGTACCACTGGAACTCGAACTCACTTCTCGACACACAACACTCACTGTATCTACAAGACTCTCTGAGCATGAACCCTTAGTGACTGTTGTGTTTAGTACTGGATTCCACATCTATACTAATATTATAAAGCTGAAGAGTTTGTTTGTTTGTTTGTTTGTTTGTTTGTTTGAACGCGCTAATCTCAGGATCTACTGGTCCGATATCAAAAATTATTTCACTGTTGGAAAGTCCATTTATCGAGGAAGGTTATAGGCTATATTTTATTTTCAAAAAAATTAGGGATCCGCATGAAAATATCGAATCTGTAACAAAAGGTGAAAATTCGAAACCTATTTATGCGTACGCTGCAAAAACTATTGACAAAAGAACAAAATGATGTACTACGGGTTTTTAGATCTCTTGAAGACAAACAAAAAAGTCCGCGACAGCATATATCTAACTATCATAGTTTAGTCACAATAACCGCTTTTATGTTTATAAAAATAGTATTTCGTCCCGAGATTGAATTTAACGTTAAATGAGTATCGTTATATTAACCCTTATCCAAATTAAGCATTTTGTTATCAAGAGTATGAATGTAGAAGTAAATTACGTTTTGTTTCATTCCGATCGGACTTTTCGTTTAGAAGTTATGACGAGTATGAAACGCAATGAATATGTGCACTTCGCGCCGCGCAAATAATAACGCGACGTCATTGCGAGTACTGTTCGAACCCCTTTGTAACGCAGACGAAGTTGCGCGGGGCAGCTAGTACTCGATAATCTGAAGCCGTCACCCCTGTTAAAAGTGCTATGTCTTGAAATCTCGATAGCTTCTTTAACCATCCTTGGTACGTAACGACGTTCAGAAGACAGTACCTGAGGATTATGCAATTGTATCCAGTGATTGGAACCCGAGACGAGTACATGCTCTGCGATCGCCGATTTATGCGGTTCATTGTTTTTAATCGCTCTGATGTGCTCTTTGAGTCTTGTAGAAATCGCACGTTTTGTTTGGCCTATATACGACTTGCCACAGCTACAATCTATTTTATAGATACCTTGATGGTCTAGGCGGCAATTATCCTTAGGTGATCGCAGATGTTGTGAAATTTTCTTTGAGGTTGTAAATATAGTTTTTATGTTGTATTTATCCACAATCCTCTGTATCTTGTCTGTCACACCTTTGACGTATGGTAAGAAAAGCGGCTGACGTTCTACTCGATCTACCAACTGCCTGCCCTTTTTCTTTCTAGGTTTAGAAACTGCATTTCGGTATCCATTGCGTCGTAGCACCTTTTGAATGTGATTCAGTTCAAAAGGGAGATGCTCTTTATCGCACAAGTCATAAGCCCTATTAGTCAGTGATGAGACCACCGCGTCAATATGTCGAGGATGATGATGTGAAGTAGCATGCAAGTACCGATCTGTATGCGTTGGCTTTCGATACACCGTGTGACCCAACGTCCCATCTGGCTTCCTGATAATGTTGACATCCAAGAACGATAACGCCCCTCCTGTCTCTGATTCAACGACAAAAATAAAATAATAAATAAATAATAAATAATTCGTAAATCGACCCGCAGTATCCAGTCTTCTCGTGATCATGACGTTTGTAACAACGTTGAAATATCGACACAACTCAATAAATTAAATATCGTGGTAAGAACCCGTTCAAAAATGCATGATAGTATTATAAAAAATTATAATGTAGCTTACTCAACTAGGTATATAAAAGTAAAACTAAAACTAAAAATAAACAGTCAACTCTAAGAAAAAAAAATCTTAAGAGGTGTCAAGGGACACCCGGATGGAACGAAGTTCCTTTCAATTAATTAGTGAGGGAACTGTAATATATTTTTTTATTTTTTTATTTAATAACTTAAATAAAATATTTTGATCACAGCGCCATCTAGCATTAATCATATAAAACAAAATAAGGAATTGTTTTATAAAATATTTTAAGAACAGCGCCATCTAGCGATAATCATCTAAAACTAAAAAGTGTCGTGCCAACTTTTTCATAAGAATTTCTGTCTAGCCCCCTTTCGATAACGCGCGATAAGGAACTTCGTTCCAAAAACAAAGAGAATAACTAACTAAAAGTCAATTGTACACATCATTATTTATTTACATCTATTGCGTGCCCCACACTGCATGCCGAAATGGTCACTACTCAGATGTTGCTATCGGAATAATATCCCGAAAGCGCTGATTTTCAGTAGCAAACACTACCTATCATTCGGTGTCACCTAATCACGGTCAAAAATTTCGGTTAAATCTATGAAGCAAAAATTTAAGAAATATACAGTTCAAAAAGAAAACAGTGCAACTAACAATGACAAAGTAATATATGAATTTTATGTCAATAGTAGTATACTGCATGCATGTCGGAAAAGGGTTCTAAAATCCTTTGAAGATATGTGAAGTCCCCAATCCGCATTGCGCAAGCGTGGTGGACTATGCCTAATCCAGTATTCAGCATTTTGCTGAGTCACGGCTGGTTTGTTAAAAAAGAAATTAGTTTTAGGTAATTGTTTGTTATTTTCTTTTTTTATTGTATGTTTCTTGTTTTGCAAATAAAGTATGTCTATGTCTATGTCTAATCCCTCTCCTGAGGAGACCTGAGCCTAACAGTGGGCAGTAATGGGTTGGTACAGACAGACAGACAGTAAGTATAAGGCACGCCATTTGCTTTATTATTTCGTAAGAAGTGTAAAATAATATTATGTTTTAGTACGAAAATTTATCTGTACAATAATCATGTTGTAGTCAAATGTCAAAAACTGTCACACTTGATAAAGCTTTTCACACACTTCAAGTTTACCATAAAAGCTCAACAAGTGAATTGAACAAGTGTATTTTTTATCGCCGTTTAGACCAGCGTAATGGTGACCATTGACGGTGAACAGTCACCATTAGTGCATCTAAATATGGACGGCATAATTTACAAGTTTCAAAGAAATTCGTTGGTAAGTTACGCCTAATTGATGGTAAATGGCCATGGACATCAGTGCATGTTATGTCAAATAATAAATTTGAACTTCAAAATGCTTCAATAGATATTTTTTTGGATAATATAAAGATCGTATTTTCATTCGTGTGTAACTTTTTATTGGTTGAACTAATTTTAATGATTTATTATTGAAAATAAATCTTAATTTGAAATTAATAAAATAATCTTTTTTTTTTTTGGATAACAGCATATTTTTTCACTACAAAATTTAAAACGACCGACTTCCATTTCTCAAGCATAGCACAAAAACTACCAGTCAGATCTTTATCAAATTTAAGTGAGATAATGTCCAAAGTGTCTGTTTTCTAACAAAAATAAAGAATCATCGAAATCGGTTCATATATAAAATAAATACACGCAAAAACGCACAGAAAATCGTGAAAATATGTCTGTTAAAAATACACATTTATAAACACAGATCCAAAAGTTGTTGTTAAAATAATTAAAGGGGGCCATGATGACTTTCACCTTTAATTTGACACCAGAATCATTCAAATCGGTTCACTCAAACTAAAGTCATGAAGGAACTCTGGCTTAGCGTCTTAAAGACCGTGTATCTGTCTCACTTGACATTGGCAGATCGTCCCGGGTCTTGATGGACGAGGTCCAGAAAAAAAAGAAAAATAACTAACATAAAAAAAAAACCTATAGACGATTTGAGTAAAACCTCCTTTTCGGCAATAAGTTCAAAAAAGTAGTTTATTCAATTATTATATTTGTAATAAATTAATAAATAGTTTTGGAATTAAAGTTGTTTCTTTCAAACGTTTAAGGCGTATAGTTCCCACTATCATTGCCTACAATAAATAGATACACACGAGATAATCCGATGAGACAAAACATAAAAAAACTGGTCCGGTCTTACGTCCGGTGTAGACTGTGGATGGTGTTGTACTAAAGCATGCCAGTTAATTTAATTAACTTATTTTGAAACTGGTTCTGTAGAGGTGAAAATGTTCTGTTGTGTTAGCTACTAGCGGGTCCGTCTGTTTTGTTGAGTTGTATTAGCTACGAGCAACTTCGTCTGCGTCGCTTTTAATTAGCTTATGTTCTTTCTCAGGGTGTAAAGATTGTCTGTGCCAAATTTCATTAAAATCGGTTGAGAGTTTTAAGCAGGAGCGTAACAGACAGACAGACAGATGAACAGACAGACAGAGTTACTTTCGCATTTATAATATAAGTAGGGGTTAGTGGAATATTTTTAATTGTCATTCTTCAAATGTACTTCTGACATGTTTTAATGAAAATAATCTAAAAAAATGATGCTAAATATGAAAGAAGAATTGCTTTATAAAAAAAAACAAAATTGAGAAGATTTGAGAGAATTGAGAAGATTTCTGCGAAGAACAGATGGCCGATGAGGCCGAAAAGTTCTGGAGTGGCGGCCACGAACCGGTAAGCGCAACGTTGGTAGACCCCCCACAAGATGGACCGGCGATCTGGTCTAGATCGCGGGAGGTCACTGGATGCAGACGGCGCAGGACCGGTCGATGTGGCGAGGTTTGGGGGAGGCCTATGTCCAGCAGTGGACGTCTATAGGTTGATGATGATGATGATGAGAAGCTTTGTAGCATGTACATACTACTAGTGACTTTAACAGTAGTTGAATAGTAGTATCAATACGAAAGAAAATTAGAATTATGATAGATATTTAGAGAATGCGATTTAAATTACACAGTCTATTTTAACAAAAGAATATGTTCTTTTTTCTTACAATTCATTATTTATCCGTTACAAAAACTTTAAGAGAAAATCTATGAGATACTATGAGATTCGTGAAGCTATGGCTTCAACTGAAAATAAGCACTGTGGTGCACCATCACAGCATGTGCTGAGTTGAAGCCTTACACAGTACTGTGCTTTCATTTTTATATTTTTATTTCACTTTGTTTCCTGTTGTTGTTATCCTGTACTGTGTTATCATTAAATGTTTTTCTTTCTTTCTTTCTTACTAAATCTTAAATTCAAAAACGATACTAGAATCTAAAATTATCGACATTATAAAAAGCGGGTACTAACTTAATAATGCTTAAACAAATTAATATTCAGAGCCCACAGAAGGCTTTTCTAAAAAAACTAATTAATCTTCAAATTTATTCATAGAAACCTTCATTATAAAAATTAAACTTTGACCTGGGAACTGGCATTAAAAATATCGTCATATTCTTAGTCTATACTTAAGTTAACTCGGCTTTAAAAACGCTGTAGCGCGCGTCAGAGCGTTATTTTAACGCTACAATATACTGTAGTCACTGTCACTGTGACAGTAATTACAAAGTTTTGTTTACGTAAATAAAATGTGTTTTTTAACTATAAATATGTTGCAAACATTTTTTTTAAAGCCTTAACTTTTGTAGAATTACCTTGAAATTAATAAATTTATAAAAAGACAGAATCATCTAAATCGGTCTAATTAAAATAGATTTTCTCTGCGTGATCAAATCAGAAATGACGAGATCCGCCGAAGGACCAAATTTACCGACATAGCCCAAACAATTGCATCTTTGAAGTGGCAATGGGCAGGACACATTGTGCGCAGAACTGATGGCCGATGGGGCCGAAAAGTTCTAGAGTGGCGGCCACGAACTGGTAAGCGTAATGTTGGTAGACCCCCCACAAGGTGGACCGACGATCTGGTCAAGATCGGGGGAGGTCACTGGATGCAGATGGCGCAGGACCGGTCGATGTGGCGAGGTTTGGGGGAGGCCTATGTCTAGCAGTGGACGTCTACAGGCTGATGATGAAAAGAGATTTTCTAGTATCTACATCGTTATATGAACCACACTATTTTATTTATTTAAAGTACAGGCACAAATTAATCTACAAAAGAGTGTTTATCCGTTACGAAGTAAAAAAACCTCATTACCGTAATAAATACACTACGAACAAAAAATACATTGACCTTCTTTTGAAATCAGCAAAAATCAAATCGCGTAAATTCGACTAAGAATTCGGTTATCTAACGAACTTTGACATTTTAATCAACAGACAAATATAATCTGAGATTAATTTCAAAGATCATCTTCGAGATGACAAGATGCTCAATCGATAGAGGGATGATTAGCCCAATTTGCTGTCTTTTCAATGTTGAAAATTATGCTTTAATTATCAAGTAGGGGTTGGGAATGTTTGTTCGCCCTTTGAAGTACTGTTGCCGGGAAAGAGAGTCGTTTTTATGTTAATTTTAATTGGTGGAAACTACGCTGGTTAAGTACCTACTGTATTATGTGTGAAATTTATTGTTAATTGGAATGAAGTTCCTTTTCGCGCGTTGTGAAAGGGAGCTGGACGGAAAAAATTCTTACGAAAATTTGTCACGACACTTTTTTGTTTTAGATGATTATCGCTAGATGGCGCTGTGATCAAAATCTTTTAAATCACGTTCCTTATGTGTTTTAGATGATTATTTATCGCTAGATGGAGTTGTGATCAAAATCTTTTAAAACACGTTCCTTATCGCGTGTTACGTTAGGAAAAAAATATATAAGATATCTTTTAATCGAAAGGAACTTCGTTCTATTCGGGTGTCCCATGACACCTCTCAAGTTTATTTTGTGTACTGTTTGTTTCCTAAATAAATAAATAAAGAATACGTCGTGCTGTCATAATCCCGGGCTAGGTTCTGGCCTCAGAGGGAATTCGGACGCTGAGTGTGAGTGGTTGGAGGTTTTAGTGCGGTTCAATTCCAACATATCTCGGAATCCGGCGATTTTCTCATAGAGTTGACCTCTGATTGTACCGTTGTCCATAGCTCATAGACCTCTACAATGTCAGGGGATACTGTCCCTAAGTAGCTAACCTACGACCTTTAAGGACATTCTTAAGTATTAAATTTCTTTAAACACTCGCGGTTATCTACATCACTTCACTATTACTAAACGGATTCTTACAACGATTGTTTTTAATGAGCGGTCCCGATATTCCAGCACTGCTGCAAGCGCCATGATCACGGGAAGACTGAGTACGGGTAGGTCATTTAAGAGCAGACAAATCTGTCGACCCTCTTTCTCTTTCGTTTGCCGGTACCACTGGAACTTGAACTCACATTTCGACACACTACACTGACAATCAATCAATGTATTGTCTCCCACTTTGCGAGAAGGGAAGTCGAAAGTCATGTTTTCCTACTCCTTCTATTATCTTCTAATTAAATTCGGTGCGGGGTCCAAGACAAGTTAGCTTTCCCTCGGGTTTTCCTGGGCTTCACTGCTCAGAGTCATTACGATGGTCGCCGCTGTGGATCCTGGCTACACAGGAGTTACAGTGATGGGAGTGAGAGGTAGGCCAATACCCGAAATACACCACACTGACAGTATCGGCTGCCGTCTCAAAACCAGATTTTTAAGTATTAAAATAATATACTGGCATGCAAATTAAACTGCATTAAACCGTCCAAGACCGGTTCGGGTCTAAAAAGGCAGTGTAACAGGTCGATAGCCGCAGGTGTATCTCGCTACGGACATATGCGGTGCACTGCGCTTAATGTCGCAGTTAAACTAATAATTTAGTATTTTAATAAAATAATTTATTTAAAAAAATCGGTAGGCGTTGTGCCGGGGCACATGGTCATTGGTTTTAACGTAAAACGTCTATGTTAGCGAATCGCTTTTAAAGTAAATCATTGAAATAAAAACACGATTGACGGTGTTTTAAGTATTTTAATAAAAACTCAGTGTCATAACAGCGAGCTGACTATTTAAGTGAAATATCACACCACATTTGGAACGAAGTTCCTTATCGCGCGTTATCGAAAGGGGGCTAGACGGAAATTCTTATGAAAAAGTTGTCACGACACTTTTTTTGTTTTAGGTGATTATCGCTTATTTTGTTTTATATGATTAATGCTAGATGGCGCTGTGATCAAAATATTTTATTTACGTTATAATAATTAGTTAGTTTAAAACGTCTGTCTCTCTCTCTTCAATCTTCTTCTTCTTCTCCTCTATAAGAGAGAGAGAGACAGACCGGGTGTCCCTTGACACCTCTCAAGTTTTTTTTGTTGTTTTTTTATTGTTTCTTAGGTAGACGGGCTAACGCGCCATCTGATCGGTAGCGGATTCATGAACGACTAGTTTAAGTAGTTATAGTAATTTTCTAAAAAGTCCAAATTTTCACACTCCCTGCAACATAAATTTATCGGTGGGAGCCCGGAAGGAGTAATCAACTCTCGCATACAACTATAACATTTTGGACATTTAATGATTCGTTTCGACGAATGACCGACCAATTAGTGTAGCTGCGACATTATCAAAATATATAGGTTTTTTGACGTATGACGTATGAAGATATTGTATTATCTGTACCGATTGGAATATAGGGTGTTCAACCCAATTAAGAGCAAAGTCCAATTAATGACAACATCCAAATTGTAGTCAAACGCGACATTTTTTTTTATTTCCGGTGTTAATAAATAAATATAATAATTCTCCAGCTTTATAAAAATATAAAAACAAACATTTCAGACTGTTCCTTTTGTTTAAGACAGTATGTTTGCTAGTAAAGATTATTCATAATTAACTGTTCTCCGAGCCCCAGCTGAGGCCAAGGTGTAATTTTTTCCAGTTTTTCCGGCTGTGCTAAGAGAATTTCATAAATCTGTTAAAATAATTTATTCTTCCTTTCAGCAAAATCATTATTTGGAGTACTTTGCCTAGAGGAGGCATTTTAAAATACCCTGTATATAAAATGAGCTTTAAACTACACAAAAACAAAACATTAATATTAAACTCGAACAAAACTAAAAGCTGAAAAGCTGCGAAAATCGCGCAACCAAAATATTCGGCCATTTAACTCTGCGGAAGTGACGTCATACCGACACGTGACGCGGGAAATCCAACCGGAACCGCCGCCATGACGGCTTAAGCGTCGGTGCAAAAAATTACGCGAGTTTTCGGCGGGAAACGACTGAGTTCCGGTTCCGGGGGTTGCTTAGAATGGGGTACACCTGTAAGGGATGATAGAATGTCATAATAAGTTTAATTTTTATGCAATTTTCTTTGATTTAATATTTTTTGCGAAGTATTTGGCCGACTTTCTAAAAGAAGGTTATCAATTCGTGTGTTTTTCTTGTTTGTCACCCCATAACTTTGGTTTTGGTGGACCGATTCGGATGATTCTTATCCCTTAATAGCCTGATTTACGAAAGTGATTTTTTTTAAATATACCTGTGTTGGTTTGAGGGTCTAGATGAAGAGAAACATAGTTAAAAACACAATATTTATTTTACATGTTTATTCGGAATAAAAACAGGTTTCAATTTTGATACTTCACACGTTAAGGTCTGCATGAAAAATTCGTTTTTTTATTATCACATAACGACACTTTATACTTTTTACAGAACGAAGAAGTAGTGAATCTATATATTATATCTATAAACTTTTTTTGTGACCAATAAAATCGTAAGTCACATTAGCAGAGAGTCCTATCCGGGGATTTTTAGAAGGCACTGGAGGATCTTGTCGACTGTGTGTATCGGTTTTCCCCTTTTATTTTCAAAACAATAAGGACTTTTGATTTTTTTTTATTTAGTTGAGAAGAATATTATATAACAATAAAACACATACAGCCATCCTATTAAAAAAACTAATTAGTAATGTGAACGGTTTAAAAGTTTGGTATCAAATTTGATACCCTAGGCTATTGAGGGCTATATCAGATGAAAGGTGATGGTCGTCAATTAAATTATTTCATAAAGATCGAATAATTACTTTTGGATCTGTGTTTAATAATGTATTTTTTAACGAACAAGATTTCAAGATTTGCTCTGCATTTTAGCGTTCATTTCTTTTCTATAGAACCGTGAGTGGCAGGAGATATTAGTGCGGTTCGACTCCCACACAACCCACGGGTGGCGATTTCTTCCTGACTAAAAAAAGTCCTAGATTGTCTCTATAAGTGTGGTTCAAAAAAAGTCCTGTATAGGTGATAGATAACGGCCCCTCATTGCCTTGACATTGCAGAGGTTTATGAGCGACGGTAACCGCTTACCATCAGGCGGCTCGTAAGCTCGCCTGTCTTACAATAAAAACAAAATAGTTAAGTTCAGAGTTGAGTAAAAGCTACAAAAGTTTTAAAAGTATTCAGTCTAACTTTTTGTTATCTTTGGGTAAAACCCCGGAATTCTTTAGCGAAGTATTCCAGGGAATACTTGGCGGTTTTCCTTTCTTTGAATGCTTTTTCCGGTATTTTAATCTTTTTAAAAGTTTTTTTGAATTCTTGAAACCACGTGAAGGAGAAAACGAAATATTAAATGCGGCTCTATTTTACAAGCACTGTTTTGAGATAAAATAACAATCCTAATAGGTTTTACCAAAAGAATACATCCTCATAGAAAAACTACTTAAAAAATTATAGTTTTATTGTGGTTTTGGAAGTCCATCAAAAATTAAATTTTATTAGTGATTTATTTCCTGAAGCTTCGACCGTGATTTATTTATTATTAAACGGTTTTATTTAGCTCACCCCGTTTGTTTTATTTATTCTTGCGTCAAATTTAGTAATTCAAATTTCACCCTCTTCCTTTCAACCGATTAATCTGAAATTTTGAATACACTTTGGATTTTGGTGACAATACACGTCAATTTTCTACAATCGTTGTTGTCTTAATTACAGTATAACATTACAAAACAAACATTTTAATCAACGATTGTAGACAATTGACGTGCCCAACGGTTTTATAATTCCCACGACTGTATCTATTTTATTATTTTTTGGTTTTTAGTACATACATATTAAACATTGCAATGTATGTTTAACATTAACCGTTTAACTTAAAAAGTCTTTTACTTATTTTTACTTAATGCTTTATTGTACACGACAGAAAAATAAGTTATATAAAAAAAAATGTTCACAAAAGGCGAGCTTAACTCAATACTGAGTTTTACAGCAAACCCAAAATAAAACATACAGTAAGTAGACTTTAATGTAAGGTAGAGAAGTGTACATTATGCATAGAATATGTATTTATATACTTATACATATAATAATAATAAAAAACATAAATACTATAATAATAAAATACAGATAAGTGAAATAAATATAACAACAATACCAATAAAATAGACATTTATTATTATGTACAATAATAATGATAAAATGAGTAGTACAATTAATGAATATATTATGTTATATTATGTGATTCAATATTAATTACATTAGAATAGCTATGACTATAGCTATGAGTTGTCCTTCTTCAAACGAGGCTTGAGGAGGGTCCTTAAAGTTAGGTCGTAGGTAGCGACTCCTCAGTGTCCCCTGACATTGCAGAGGTTCATGAGCGACGGTAACCACTTATGATCAGGTGGCCCGTTGGCTCGTCTGCCTACATGGCAATAAAAAAATAATAATAATAGTATTAAATTTAAGTATGCGGAATGTGTTTGCTATCGAAAACGATGTGATGTGTAAACATATTTGTGGACTGCAAAACTCATAGAATTATTACATCTGGAATCAACATCATGAAAAACAGAATGAAGCCAATTTAAAGTGCACCGATCGCGCGTAACAACACGATATTCTGGCGTTACTATACTGATGACACTCAATTCGTTTAACACACTAATAAAATATTACATACACATAAGTTCTTTAGAAATTCACTTTGTTATTTTTAATGTTGATTCAGAATACCTTGTAGTTACGCGCGATCGGTGCACTTTAAATTGGCTTCATTCTGTTGTTCATGATGTTGATTCCAGATGTAATAATTGTGTGGCAAAACTTCATTAGATCCATCAAAATCGGTTCATGTAGAAATAATAATATAAATCGCGAAACCTTGTTCATAAGAGTGTTTTAAACACAGAATCTAGAACTATTCGTTTTACTTATTTCACAAATATTTTTTGTTATAAAATTTATAGCACTTCCAATACGAAAAAACATTTATAACCTCAAGATGAATCTCATTTTCAAAGAATCAAACACAAGAATAGTAAATCAAAGCTCTCAGCTTTCACGTTTTATTTGAAAATTACCCGAAGCTTACAGCTTTATTACCTCGCTTGGGAGTTATTTGAATTTCTCGGTATTTATCAAATTCAGGAAACATAGTCTTTCATTTTTTTTGTGTTTCAATGTGAATATAGAAAGAGTTTGTGGTTTATTTAACTGGCTTTTGACATCAACAAGAATGACCAATTTAACAATGGAAAATAAAGTCTTAATTTTTTTATTGCCTTGTACGAAGACGAGCTAACGGGCCACCTGATCGTAAGCGGTTACCTCATGAACCTCTGTAATGTCAGGGAACACTGCACCTCTACCTTCAGCCTACCTTTCAGATAATCGAGTATGTGGAATCTAAACACAACAGTCACTAAGGGTTCGTGCTCAGAGAGTCTTGTAGATACAGTGAGTGTGGTGTGTCGTGATGTGAGTTCGAGTTCCAGTGGTACTACACAAAAGCGAACGAGAAAGAGGGTAGACAGATTTGTTTGCTCTTAAATCGACCCGCAGTATCCAGTCTTCTCGTGATCATGACGTTTGCAACAACGTTGAAATATCGAGACAACTCAATTATACATAAAAATTTTTGTTTCAAATTTTGTCTTTAAATAAAAATCACTTCAAAAAAACTTTGCAAAATTATAAATTACCTTTTAACATAACTTCAAAGAACAAATATTCCAGGTCAAAACCTTCATAGAATTTAAAATTTTAAATGAAACGTCACGTCGCTCTCACTCAAAGGGAATCCGAAAAATGTTTCAATTTCTCCGGCACGTTTGACGGGATGCATCGGACGATACCGTCGTTAGAGAAGCCTAAAATGGTTGATGTGGTATCAAAATATTATGTCTGTAATGTTAAGGTATGTTTTTACTAGCTTTATATTAACTTGCACTGGATGTAACTATGTAAGTTCGGGTGGAATCTTGCAATCTAAATTTGACGAACTTCCCGGTTTCCGATTGCACTGACATTTTTCACACACAATGTATATCGCGTGACAATGCAATAAATAATATGACAAAATAGCGCTGATTTGATAATGGATTCGAAAGGTCATAAGAACTCTTGTGCTAAACAAGATAGACCCGTCGTGTTTGGGCTCATTTTACTTATATTAGCTAGCACTCTACTACTACATGATATCCAGGATCTTAAAAGCTTGTATTTAAAATAGAATATTTTGGTAAATCCAGTCCATATTTCGCTAAACAATGTCGTCACTCCCTGTATGTCCGTGCAGCGTTTTAAATTTCGCCAGAAGCCGGCCACGACATAGGCTATCGACGAACAAAACGAAATAGCTTTTAGCTGATTCCCCAAATATAAAGAATCTTTGAATACTCTATTTTATCTACAAAGTGGGATTTTTGACCGACTTCACAAAAAGTGGAGGTAGCACTATCAAGGTGGGTTTTTTATGTTTGTTCTCGTGTAACTTTAGCTGAACCGATTTGGATAATTATTCTTGTGTCAGATGAGATAATGGTCGTTATTGTGTCATTAGATTTTCTAAAGATCGAACAAGTTTAAGAATGTAGGTATATTTTTAACTGACAAGAGTTCATGATTAGCTGTACATTTTTGCGTGTATTTCCATTCTAAATGAACCGATTTTGATGGTATTTTTTTTGTTAAAAAGGGGATACTTTTGACATTATCGCATATAAATTTGATAAAGATCTGACTAGTAGTTTTTGTGTTATTCTTGAAAGATTGAAGTGGGTCGTTTTTCTTTTAAAGCAAGTAGGTATACAGGGTGATTTCTTAGTGAGGGTACATATTGAAGATCATGGTAGCTGATGGTTATATGCGACCAGTAAAAATATTATTACCAAAGAATATGGCTTAATGCCTTAGTAATCGCAACTTAAAAATATCTAAAATTCTTGCAAAATGATGGTTTTTCGACAGCGTGTGGCGGAGGTGTGGGGTGCGCGAGATCACTAGAGGTCGTTAGTCAACACTCTTTTAGCCGAAATTGTTTATGTTTGAGCTAGTTTAGTCGAATAGATTTGAAAATATATATATATATTTTGTAATTTTACCTATTTTTTGTAATATTCCGTTTTAGAACAGAGTACTCATCACCCTCCTGCAATATGTACCTTCTTTATCACCCTGTATAGAGTTCATTTAGGTAGCAGTGTTCGTTCGCTTCAATAGTTTTGTCGGTGTGATCTGTGACAAATGTACAATAGTACCACGGTTATCACAGCTAAAGACAAAGGCGATTGTTTTAAAGAAAACTTTTTACGTGTTCCAATACGTTAAGTTTATGTAACTAAGTTTTTATGTAAGAACGTAGGAGATTAGAATACTAACAATGTCATTAAATGGCAGTAAACTTTTTAAAAGAATATTTTATTGTCTTGGAAATTGTTTAATTTAACACACACTATGTGTGTGGCGACCAATAATAGCGCGCGAGATCCTGTATCGCGGTTACAACATTTGCAGAAATCTTCGCATATATACGACATCTGAAATCTACTACAGTGGGCTTCGGCCTGACCGGGCATACACTACCTCGCCCGGTCGGAGATCTCTCTTTGGCCTAATACCACTGATAGCCCAGAGTGTGCTAGCTAAAACGAGTACAATGAGCCAAAACACGATGAGTCTAATACTATCTTGTTTAGCACAAGAGTTCCTATGACCTTCCGAATCAGATCAGCGCCGTTTTGTCATAATACTGCATTGTCACGTGATATACATCTACGTGCAAAATGTCAGCTCAATCGGAAACCGGGAAGTTTGTCTTTAGCTTGCAAGTCACCCGAACTTACATTACATCCAGTGCAAGTTAATGTAAAGCTTGTAAAAAGAGAACTGAACTGACCTAGACAATTACAATACAAAAAATAAGCATTCTTCATAACAAGATGCAAAATACTTCACTTAAACTATTCATTTCTATAAATTTCTTCTCCAAATTGTCGAAACACATCCATAAGTTCATGTTCCCGCCACCTGCGGACAGATGTTTTTGTAAAAACAAAATCACCTGTTCTATTTTAATTGTGAGTACTGCGAAACACCTGTTTCTAAATGTATGTAAATGCAAGTTTTTTGAGTGGCGAGAAAAGTAGTTAAGTTCAAAGTCAAAGTCAAATCATTCATTTCAAATTAGATGTCGACACACACGCTTTTTTATACAAAAAAGACATGCCCGCTGAGTTTCTTGCCAGTTCTTCTCAGGACAGTGGCTATTTCTTTTTCCGAACTGGTGGTAGCCTTTTCACATCAACAAGCATGAGAATTTCATTAACGTTGAGAATAAATAATTTCATTAATTCATTTCATTGAATGTCAAAAATAAAATCAAAAGTTCTACCACCAGTTCGCTAAAATTACGCCTCCGTCCTGAGAAGAACCGGTGCAAGAAACTCAGCGGGCATGTCTTTTTTTAATTTAACATGTTTTTAGCTAAGCATTATGAAAAATAGTTTTTTTTTTTTTTTTTTTTTTTCAGTTGGAGGAAATCACCGGATCCCCGCCCGCCCCCCGGGCGGGGTATGTGGGAGTTGAACCTCACTAAAACCTCCAACCGCTCACACTCAGCGTCCGAACCCCGGCTGAGGCCAGAACCCAGCACGGGGTTTTGTGGGACGGCGCGACGCGTAACGCTCTCGGCACACTTTTCCGTCACGCCGCCCCCGGACGCCGAACCGGCAGCCGCCGGCGATACGGCCACCGGCTCTCTCGGTCGGCGGGCTATCCGAAGCCCGCCAAGATGGCTGGACCGCGTGTCACCCTCCCACGGAATACCCCGCTGGGTCAGAACCAGCGTGGGTCGGGGAGCGCGGTCCGCCATCCTCCGGATGCTCTGACGCAAGGGCGTGCTGAGCGAGACACGACACCTTCTTGGGTCCCCGCTCGCACTCACATGCGTTGGGGACCCGAAACTCTTAAGGGGCCAGATTCCGGGCGAGATCCCGGTTCCGGCCCCTTGCTCGACGGCGGCGGGTTGTTGCGGGGCGGAGAGAAGAATAAATTCTCTCCCTCGCACTCCCCGCCACCCTCTTCTGCGAGATGGTGGACTCGCAGAAGTCGAGCATCGCCTTCCAGGACTCGCCACTCTCGAGCATCGACGCCACGACGCCCGGGAGCGACAAGTCCGGTCCTATTTGTCGGACCAGGACACACCGCTGCTGCTCCCATGCGGGGCAGACAGCGAGCGTATGCTCCGGTGTGTCCTGGTCACATCCTATACAGTGATGGCACCTCGTCGTCGGCTCCACCTGAATGCGGTGCAGATACCGCCCGAAGCACCCGTGCCCGGTCAGCATCTGCACCGCCCAAAAGGTGAGGCGTCCTTCGCCACGACCCACCCAATCCTTTAGGACGGGGCGGATCGCCTCGACGGTCCGCAGACCCCAAGTGGGGTTAGCGATGCGTCGCTCCCACGACTCCATTACGGACCGCCGAGATTGGGCCTTCCGATCCCGAACAGCTTCCCGCAGGGGACGCACTACGCCCCGAGCCCGGAGGTCGCATCGCCAACGATAATCGTCAGCGAGCGCCTCCGCCTCCAGCTCCCAGGGCGGCGTCCCCGCCAGCACGCACGCCGCCTCAAACGCGACGGTGCGGTACCCGCGGATGACCCTGATGGCTACGATGCGCTGTGGCCAAACGGGCGCACCGTACAGGGCCATCGAGCGCACTACCCCCGCGTAGAGGCGGCGCATTATGAAAAATAGTTGTGTTTTAATAAACATGAAAATGGCCGACTTCTATTTTGACGAAAAAAAAAACAACAAACTAGTTAGATCTTTGTCAAATTTATACGAGTTTTCCTTAAGTTTGTTTATCGGATTACTAATAATATAACAATGATCGAAATTCGTTATTAAACAAAATTAAATTCACGAACACGCGAAAGCAATATTTTTTTATTGCCATGTAGGCAAGTGGTTACCGTCGCTCATGAACCTCTGCAATGTCAGGGGACACTGAGGGGTCGCTACCTACGATCTAACTTTAAGGACCCTCCTCAAGCCTCGTTTGAAGAAGGACAAGTCATATAGAAAAAATGAAACCACTCTATTTAGTTATAACATGTATTGCCAAAAAACCACAGATATTTTTATTCCACTATTTAAAATTACTCTAAATCTTAATTTATAAAGATTTATGTGCAAATCACAACACCACTAACTAAAAACGGTGAAGAAAAACATCGTGAGGAAACCTGCATGTCAGAAAAGGATTCTATAAATCCTTCGAAGATATGTGAAGTCCCCAATCCGCATTGGGCAAGCGTGGTGCATAATCCTTCTTCTGAGGAGACCTGAGCCCAGTAGTGGGCAGTAACGGATTGTTTCTTTAGTTTAAAATTAATTCAAAAGCCAGTTTTACCCGTTAACACAACTAGTATAGATATAACACAGTTACAAGTAAACTATTTCTAAAGAGGCACGCGTCTTGCACCTGTCGCTGCCTCGTGCGCTCCGTTCTGAGTCTTAGTTCGCCTCATAATATGAAATAGGGTGCGGTCTACGGCATAAGCGGAGCGATTTTTTACAAGCTTTATATTAACTTGCACTGGATGTAGCTATGTAAATTCGGGTGGAATCTAGCAATCTAAATTTGTGACAATGCAATGATATAACAAAATGGCGTTTAAATATTTGATTATAGATTCCGAAGGTTATAGGAACTCTTGTACACAAGATAGATCCGTCGTGTTTGGCTTTACTTGTATTAAATAACACTCTGCTTGATATCCAGGATCTTAAAAGCTTGTATTTTTTTATTGAATATAAATTATTGTCAAAAGAGTATAGTAGTGTCAGTATGGAGAAGACTTAAATGGAAATGGGCAGGACACATGATAAGAGAGGGAAAGGAAAAGTGGACCAAATTAGTGACAGAGTGGTACCCAAGGAATAGTAAAAGAAGTAGAGGAAGACAATATAAAAGGTGGGAGGAAGACTTCAAGAAGATGGCTGGATCGACTTGGATACGAGTGGCAAGGAATAGGCAAGATTGGAAGTCCTTTGAGGAGGCCTTTGTCGAGAGACAAGCTGTAATTTAGTTTTATTACAGTTTAGATTAGTTATTTGTAAGAAAAGCAGTAATAAAAGCAAAGGTAAACTGGCAGAGAATGCCTACGGCATTAAGTCCGCCTATATACACACTTGTGCATGAAGCAATAAATAAATAAATAATAAAGGACCATTTTTCATATTTGTGGCGCCGTAACCTGTCAGGCAGTTTTTGGTCGATATTACAATTTTTTTTAAGGTAGCTCGTACGGTTCTGAGCGTGATTGTATTTAAAGAGACTTTTCTAAGGGAGGCCTGGTAATAACAAGAAGTTTAAAGTGATACGTTTTGTACAAAACAACATTGTAAGGTCGTTTTCTCAGTAACTTGTCGTGTCCGAACGCTATGTGTCTGACTTTGAACTGAAATAAAAAATTCAATACTTCCAATAGGCAGTTAAAAAAATTTAATTCAACTCTTGATAACATGATAGTTTAGACTGTTTAAAGTACGGCTTGTAAGTTTAAATAGTTTTAGAGCTATTCATGATCAAATTTTGTCCGGGGACTTTTTCTCCATTTTCTGTTCTCGCAAACTAATGAATTTTATAATAAAACTATTATGTTTATGATACCCCGTTCTAGTGCAAAATATAGTTACAGTATCTAGTTAAACGTTTGTAAAGAAAGAAGTGCTATAATCCTGACCGTTTTCCTACCATATACATCCAGACATCAAAATCGGATTTTGTAACCGGTATGTTATCTATGTCCTGGCGCATTTTTTTTAGTTTGTGTATGGAAATATTTAACAATTCATACGTACAAATGTGACATTTAGTATCTATTTATGATCCCTTAAGTAGTATATTAAACAACCGACCCATTTAAATGTTATTCAATATTTTCCCACGTTTTCTC
The DNA here is from genome assembly GCA_030269945.2 of Trilocha varians. Taxonomy (NCBI): domain Eukaryota; kingdom Metazoa; phylum Arthropoda; class Insecta; order Lepidoptera; family Bombycidae; genus Trilocha; species Trilocha varians. The sequence continues at coordinate 940,081 of AP028279.1, forward strand.
ATTAACCTGTCTCTCTTTCTCCTGTTGAAATGCACAGGTTAAAGAGATCTTTGCCAGGTTAAAGTTATTTTCCCCTTAATTATAGAAAAAAAACATTGTTACTAAGGGATTAAAGATATAATTAGGCTTCAATATCTAGAACAAATACTAAAATTTGCATTAATAATACTAAAAAGATAGCCAAAGCTATGGAACTAATCATACCCACTTAAACTTTTAAGGTAATGTTTGACCTACCTCTGCTTTAACTTCTAAGAAGAAATGTAGAAAAACAATAAATTTATAAGAGAACTAGAAGGAGAATCAACAAAATCCAGTTATCTAAATGAAGAGTGTCTTTAAAACTCTGTGGCTATAGCTTGATATTTTGAGTTACTTTAGTCCTGATGACAATAGTTTTCTTGTTCTTTATTATGTACTTATTGTTATCAAAGATTATAGTAGTACCCAAATGAATTTGTATGTATTCCTCATACATTGTGTACAAAATTAGCCCTGTCTGAAATGGACTACCTCTGAAACTCCAGTGTTAGTATAATGCTGAAAGCAAAGTAGGAAAAGAATTTCAGTCATATTATGTCTGAAATAGAGTGATAATACCCTTCTGAACACTGACGTACACACATTAGGCTTCTGAGCCATGTCTTGAAGCTATGTTTTCTAGCGTCCTAAAAATCGTCTCTCATTCACGGTTGACGATATCTAGTTCTATCAAGCTGGTTCCTAAAAGGACTATAATATCGTAGATAAAACTCATACGCTGCAATATATCATACAGTAGATCGAGGACTTGCCACTTTGTTTAGTTTTGAAAACTACGAAAAGGTCTCGATTAGGTCGAAGGTTGGGCTGTATTGCAGTACCTTCAACAGTGCTAAGCTAATAAGGCAAAGTGTCTGTACGAAAAAGTCACCATGTCAGTCTAATTTCAGAGTTAGGCCCAAAACCAATCCGCGTAAAGCGTGAGATAAGGTAATGCTACATCAAAATAAACAGCGAGTTTAAATTTCAATATTGATTTGCGGATGTTGTTGTCATTTTAGTGAACTTGTGCTTTAAGTTCTCTACAATGGCCAGGCATAATCTCTCTCTCTCTCAGTACTCAATGATATCAACAAAATTTATTTGGAAGTGGGTCTTAAAATAACGAGGAAAAGAAGAAACTCATTTGAAATGTTTATGTCGCCTTTTTGTTTCCTTCTTATCTGTTCTCACTCGTTTGGGATTTTTTTAAATTCAATACCGCAATTCAAGACTAATGTGTGTTCACAGTGATGACACATACATATTACGTAAGACTTCACGCTCACAGTGAATCTAACCGAGTGGCTTCGAGTCACTCTAAAATGGAATGGAATGCAATGGAATGGGTTAAGCTTCTAGTTTAACTGCGAGATCGCATCAGAAATTAAAAGATCTGCTGAAGAATCAAAACAATTGAAATAATATGAAGAAAACCGCAAGCATTTGAATAAGTTTATAACATTAAGATCCTGGCTCTGAAGTGGTAGTGTGGCAGCTGATGCTGAATGGAGCCGGAAAAACTTGAAGTTGGTTGGGCACAAAATGGGACAAGATCAGTCGTTATGGTGAAATTTGAGGGAAGCATATGTCCAACAGAGGACGTCTATAAAATAATAATGATGATAATAATATAATATAAAGGTATTCAGGAGTGCTACCAAAAGTAATTGAAATTATTTTTTTTTCTTTCTTTAAACTTCTCAATTTGAAGAAATTGCAGGTAAATAGCGAAAAACGTCCCGAAATTCCATTGTTAACACAACAACCTGTATACTAAGCGATGACTTCTACGATTACATTGTTTATTCTTTCAGAAAATAGTATGTTTCTATGTATTCTAATAAGGTTTTCTCATTTACCTGCATACTTTCACTTTAACCTGTGAGAGCATTTTTTTGAAACGCTGTATTTCATTCAATTTTGTCTAAATCTCGTTCCCTTCCATAAATTCCTTATAATTATGATAATGTCAATAGAATTACATCAAAAAAAGTCCGAAAATAAAACTTTTTTAAAAAAGTGCAAAATAAATCAATCGGCGCCACAAATTTGAAAAGAACCCAATTTAGGCTTATTTTATTTTATTTATTGTTAAAAGACAAGAAGAAAAGATGTTTAGAAAGTCAGATATTTTGTAACAGTAAAAGTTTACTACTAGGGATGGTAGACTTGAATTATAATGAAATAAAATAGTAAATTCCTACTTGTTCAGATGTAGATGGCCAAACGTGGATTAACGAGGGTCCTTAAGGACAAGTCGTAGGTAGACAGATTTGTTTGCTCCTAAATCGACCCGCAGTATCCAGTCTTCTCGTGATCATGACGTTTGCAACAACGTTGAAATATCGAGACAACTCAATTAATTAATATCGTGGTAAGAACCCGTTCAAATTGCATGAAAGTATTAACTCTTGTAACTTAAGCCAACGTTAAAACCGTATGATAAAAGTTACTCAGAAAAACTTAATTACTATTTATATCACCTGTCCTACGGAATCTATAGACTTCGTTGTACATCGTAAATTGTAATACCATCTGTTTTTGCCTTACTATAACTGTAACAGCCCACTGCTGGGCTCAAGTCTCCTCAGTAGAGGGATCAGGTATCACCACGACTTCACATATCTTCGAAGGATCTGTTTTTAGCCAGTGGTGTTAGGATAAATCTCTACTAATATTATAAATGAGAAAGTAACTCTGTCTGTCTGTTACGCATTGTCAACCGTTTTTGATGAAATTGGCACAGACAATCTTTAGGCCCTAAGAAAGACCCTAAGAAAGACCAAGACTACCTTTTAGTTGAAAGTCACGCGACGAAGCTGCGCGGCCCTGCTAGTTATACATTTTTTTTTTTAAATATTAATATTTAGAGATACAGCCGATTCGAACCCGCAACCTCCCGTACCAAAGCCAAGCGTTACCCCACCACAATATCAGCTTTATTTTTGCAGCCTTGACCCATTTAAATGGTATAGTTAAAGTTACTAAGTACTAGTAAAACAAAACCAAACACGAGGGGTCTACCTTGTTTAGTACATGTGGCGATAACGTGCGAGATCCTGAATCACGGTTACGACATTTGCAGAAATCTTCGCATATATACGACATCTGAAATCTGCTACAGTGGGCTTCGGCCTGACCGGGCATACACTACCTCGCCCGGTCGGAGATCTCCCTTAAGCCATAGTCCACTGAACTCACAGTACATGAGTTCTAATGGCCATCTTCTGAATCCATCAGATCATCTCCATGGTACCATATTATTGCTTAACACGCGATATACATATCGCACCCCCGGTGCGACACTGTCACTTATGCAAAAATGTAGTTTTTCAGGAGAAGCATTTCAACTTTGACACCTCAGAAAACAATGATACACATCATAATATATAGATGAGATGAAAAGTTTATACTACAACGTCAACTTTTAACTTTACTTTTGGATAAATATTAATCACTTTATAGTGTAAAAAATATCCTAAGTATACCATTATTTAATTCTTCCAAAACCCTCAGAAGTGACATAGTGGCACTAACGAAAAATTATAACTGTAGTTATATCACAACGAGTTAAAAAGGAGGTGCGATATGCATGCGAAGATTCATCTCAATTGAAAACCGAAAAGTCAATTTTAACTTGCAAGGTTCTACCCGAACTTACATAGATACATAGTTACATCCAGTGCAAGTAAATAAAGCTTTTTTACTTCATTTCAACACAAAAAGCTTTCGATTTTCATAAAAGCTCAAACCTTAAGCTCTTCGCTTAATTAACCGAAAGGACTTGACAAATACAATAAAGGGTAGGGGGTGCCAATTAATCTTGGCGTGAAGAAAGCTCTTAAGGGTGACTTTTGAGAAATAAGGGGTTGTCTAACTGATTTACAAAAAGGAGCATTTAATTTGTATTTTCGTGGACCGGTTTTGATGATTTTTTTTGTATATTTAGATTATTGGAACGAAGTTCCTTATCGCGTGTTATAGCGTAGACGGAAATTCTTATGAAAAAGTTGTCACGACACTTTTTTTGTTATAGATGATTATCGCTAGATGGCGCTGTGATTAAAATATTTTATTTAAATTATAATAATTAGTTAGTTTAAAACGTCTGTCTCTCTCTCTCTTTATAACTTAAAAAAAAAAACATTTTAATACAATTCCCTCATTAATTAATCGAAAGAAACTTCGTTCCATCCGGGTGTCCCTTGACACCTCTCAAGTTTTATTACCGGTCTTTTAATGTATATTTAAATTTTTTACTAAATGGTTATTATTAAAAAAATATATATTTGTATGTGTGGCTGTATGCATGACTGTTTTCTAATGCATGAACCGATTTTGATTTTGGTAAAGTTTGGGAGTGTTTTTAACTACATTAGGGATAGACTGATTTGAATGATTCTTTTTTCATATTATGAAAGAGCCGTGTAATTTTTTAGAATTTTCAAAACTGGATAAACCGGTTTCGTTGATTACATTAGATATTAGTTTTTTTTTCAAAGCAAGTATTTATAACATAATTTCGTATAAGTTTAAACAAGATGAAACTAGCAGTTTAATTCGGTAAAATCAGAATTTTTCACTTTTAAAAATAATAAACTTATTCAGACACTCGCGGTTTTCTATAATACTTTCATGCATTTTCAACGGGTTCTTACCACGATATTTAATTAATTGAGTTGTCTCGATAATTCAACGTTGTTGCAAACGTCATGATCACGAGAAGACTGGATACTGCGGGTCGATTTAAGAACAAACAAATCTGTCTAATATCGTGGTAAGAACCCGTTGAAAATGCATGAAAGTTTTAAAAATAATGTTTAAAAAACAGTATGGCGTCTCCTTAACAGAAAACGCGGCGAGAATTCTCAATCACTTCAAGATAAAATTGAGTGGAAACGAGCTATTACTGCTAGATTTAAATAATAGATAGACATTTTAACTGGAAATTCGTCTGCGTCACATTTTAGTCGCAACTTTAAACAGTAGGTACGTCGCGTAAATACTGTTTAATACATATTTATGTAGGTGTGGCGACAAATGATAGCGCGCGAGATCCTAACTCTCGGTTACGACATTTGCAGAAATCTTTGCAAATATACGACATCTGAAATCTACTACAGTGGGCTTCGGCCTGACCGGGCATACACTACCTTTCTTAAATCTCGTTTGAAGAGGGATATGTCATAGCGCTCCGGGAACACCGAGTACGGGAGTCCATTCCAAATCGGAATAGTGTCTATAGTTTAGAATTTTCAAGAATAATAATGTTTTAATATTTGTTAATTTTTATTTCAATTCAATTGTTCATGATATTAACAATTACAATAAAATTATAGTTTTGAGTAATTTCAGATTTCAAGTAATAATTGTTGAAGGTGATATCATTGTAAAGCTGAAGAATTGTACTATTTATCTATTTACACTGGAAACAAAAATTGTCTTAATCGACTAAAATTTTACAAGTTGATATTACTTATTGGCCTATGCTTTTTCTGCCTTCACAAGGTTCTCGTCATGTGGAATGGTGACATCGATCAGCACCGCCCGATGCGCATCCCGATCTATTATCACTATGTCAGGCTTATTGGCAACAATAGTCCTGTCAGTGATAATAGATCGGTCCCAGTAGAGCGTTACATGACCATTATCGAGAACCGGCTGAGGCCAATACTGGTAATAAGGTACAGCGGCTTCAACAAGGTCGTATTTCAGAGCAAGTTGTTGGTGGATAATCTTAGCTACCTGGTTATGCCTGTGCAAGTACTCGCCGTTAGCAAAACGAGAACCACCGGAAACGATATGTCTAATAGACTCTCCCGGACGGTGACATGCCCGACAAATGTCGACCGTCGCATCCTTTAGAATATATTTACCTATATGCCTATGCTCATTATTAGGTCGAGTATCTTATTATAACAAAGAATTAATCAGTTTCCTTTTTCATAGACAGTCATAGACAATAATTTGGTACTTGAATATCGTAAATTATTTTTGGCCAATCGCCAGCTTCACGAAATTCATGACAGACTTCATAGCGGAAGTTAATTCGAAGTTTAGTTGCTTAACATAAAAAATTATCTTGTGTATTTAATACTTAAATACTTTTATTACATTACTGTGGGTTAAATATTTAAAACTAATTTCGTCGGCATCACAACAGACGTAATTGAAAAGCGATCCCGTAAATTGATCGTATTAACCTTCCATGGCAATTTAAAGATTAAAATTAGCCAAATCGGTTTAGCCGTTATCGTGTTTTAAGAATAAATAAAAAAAAATTTGGCTAATGACGCAGTCGCCAAAAGCAAAAAAAAATTTCATTTCACATTCTAAAACAAGATGGCGGCTCCCAAACAGCTGTTCACAAAAGGTTCATGAAACCTTTTTGTTCTTTTAAAAATGTGATACAAGGGACAAATACGACATTTAAATTAAAGTAATAGGTGCCAGCAGAAGTCATAAGATGTAATTAATTCATGCGGATACGGACGCGAGTTTCCGACTATTTTTTATTGCAGGGCGTGCCGGCTAGCTGTGACTGTTTTGGAATTTCAAAATGTTACAAGTAGTAATTTATTTTTGTTCGGTCTTTAAAATAGTAGAATTTATTCCGATTGTATTTTATTTACATACTTCAAGAGTAGTTTTCAAATGAAGAAATTATGTGTAGTTAAATTATTTTTAGCTTCTTATCAGTAGATTTAATTATACGTAAATTATACATTAATTATTGATTGGTTACCATCGCTCTTAAACTTAACTTTCTGATGTTTGCAGTTTTTTTAACCACTCAACTGGGATCGGCAACAAAATTGTTTTGTTTACTTTTGCCAAGTCTGTGGCAGGAACCAAAATTGAGCACAGTTCTAAAACTGGTTTTGTTTACATTTTTTAACTGTCTGAAATTTTACGGAGATAATATATTTTCGCTAAAAATGCAATACAGCGTCGTTTAATTAAAAATCGAAATTAATATTTATTGGAAAAAAATGTTTTTAAATAGAGGTTCAAACGCGGTAGTGATTCCGAACGAAGTCCCCAGTTTCACAATCTAGCGAAAAGTGACGTTTTCAGTTGAGTAAATAAAGACAAAACTATATTCTTAAATTTAAGGTGATTTTTAGGATTACTTTCAAGGACCAAAATCTTAATGGTGCATTTTCACATTGGCCGGTCAACGTCCAACTCGCGTACAAAACAAATGACAGTAACGGCCGAATGATATGAAAGTTGGCCGAACAATGTGGAAAAGCACCACTTCGCTTCTCGATTGTGGCAATATTATATCGATCTGAAGTTACGTCTAATGGGAATATAGAACAAATATTAACATTAACGAAACAGTTAAATATTTATGCATAGCTAGAGGCCCTAAAACAACAGCTTTGATAAACTTACAATACAATAATATATCTGAATAATTTAGATTTGTATGTAGATTATCTTCTGTCTTATATCAGGCTAGACATTTTGTGTAAGGTGATTTTTAGGTATACCAACAGGATTGTTAAAATGGACAAGACGTTATTTTGATTGACTTCCTAAAATCAATTTAATTGACCTTTAAGGTCTCAATTCATTTTTTTATTTTTCGATGCGTGTTTGCGTATATTTTTTTCTGGTGAACCGATGTCGATAACTCTTTTTTTTCGAAAGTACATGCTTTAATATTTCATGTAAATTATCGGACTCGTAGTTTTAGTGCTCGTGCAGATTCTTGAAATCTGAAAGTTGGTCTTTTACATTTTCAAACAAAATACAAGTTATTCAACCCGGCTGGTAGCTAAAACAATATAACACTTCGCCAAAGAGTCAACAAGTTACTAAACCCCTCACTATAACAATAAATATTATATTTCATACTAAAAGTAACACGATAACCCCAAGACACGTACATTATTTGAGCTTACTAATTAACATTCATAATTAACGCACACGCGTCATAAGTGGTTCTAATGAAAGGTACTTCTCTCATTACCTGTCATTACTAAATCAATATATATGTATGTATAATATGCAAATTGTATGCCTCATTACGCCTACTTTGAGACGGGGGCAAGCTAAAAGCGAACGAAATTTTCGAAACTACAATTCTACATTGACTTTAAAAACTTATTAAATATCTACATAGTATGAAATGCAGCAGTCTGTCCTTCTGTATGCTTAAATCTACCTACGGTATTCGAAAGGTAAACTTATATACATTTAGGCATAATATAGTAGAGACACATCAAACAACACAAAGGCGTCAAATTTCATTTTCAATAATAAAAACCTAAAAAAAAAATTGATTGCCTGTAAAGTCGGTATACGGACGAAAGTTTTACGTGACAACAACTCGGGCATGGTTAGCCCGCCTAAGAGGGAGAGAGACAGACATAAAAAGTGAAAGGCACGCGTGCCTCTCACTCGCTCTCATTGTGAGCGCATAACGTGAGCGGAGCGTAACGCAGTTTCTGGAAGTGTCACCCGGCAAACCAATTTATAAGACGTTGTCACGTCAATAAGCATTGCTTTGCAACACAGACGAAATTGTGCAAGTCTTCTCATAATCATCAAGAGCCTGTAGACGTCTGCTAGAAATAGGTCTCCTCTAAACCCTAAGACCACTCCTATGCCAGTTTACTATAATTAATGCCTGTTGAATTACTATAAAAATAATAGAAAAAAGTCTATTACTTAAACCACTACAAATAATCTCGTATTAGAGACAGTCTCTGGAACGCGACTCGATAATTTCGAGCTGTTTCGATATAATACGAATAATTATTATCGATTTCAGGATAATCATCGTCAAATTGGAACAAGGAAGGGCCCTGTTTAGTGAGAGACGCCAAGACGGAGGCATGGAATCAAAGATGTTATAAAACATCTACTGCTACATATTTCTGATGGTTTTCCAAATAAAAAAAGCAATAGCTGGATCGCGCAACTTTACTTAAGACACTCAGTTTTAGACTTAAGAATATAGCCTTTTTCTACGTCAAATAACTTCACTTCCTATAGCCTACACCTACAATAGTATTGGCAATATTCATGACTTTTCTATGACATGCAAATCTGCGACTGTTGAACCGATTTCGATGTTTCTTTTTTGTTAGAAAGCGGTTATGTGGACATAAGTTTTTATAAATATGATAAAGCTCAGACTAGTACTGTTTGTGCTTTCAAAATGGCAGTCTATCATTTTCATGATGTTTCCAGATATTTTAGTTCCATGGCTGATAATTTATGGTTTTCAAAGGGTGTTTGTTTCCATATAATTTAATATTCAAAATATCGAAGTTTGGAGCTAGTACGTAATTTACTCTGATTGGTGTTCGCAAGTTATTATGTCATATTGTGCTTGATTCGTTGTGATTGATGTATGTAGTAATTTCAGGCTTTATATAATATCATCCAAATCAGTTCTAGTACAAAGTTTTGTGAACCTTAGTAATTAGTTTTTTAATATAACTTATTTTCTATGTAGTGTACAATAAAGTATTACATCAATAAAAATAGTAACAGCATTAAAATAACTGTTGCTTTTGCCAATCAAAAAATATTTGGTCATGAAAGACTTAAAGAAATAAAAGATTATCAATTCGTCTATTTTTTCATAAAACAAGTACTTTAATAAGATACTGTACTACTATAAATCTCCGTTTAAAAACATATGTTTTATAAACGAACATTCGATCAATTTTTAATAACATTACAAAATTCGTCTCATACAACCGGCACTCGTTCTATTCGACGCCGCCATTCAAAGAATTCAAAACGAATAAAAATCGCATTCGAAATTCAAACAATTAAAAACTCATTCCGAACTGAATCCCGACGATATTCGAATAAAGAATGTTCTAGAGGATTGTCACTTTAGCCTAGTCACGTTAGAGTTTCTCGATTGACGCATTTGATTTTTGGAACGAAGTTCCTTATCGCGCGTTATCGAAAGGGGACTAGACGGAAATTCTTATGAAAAAGTTGTCACGACACTTTTTTAGTTTTAGATGATTATCGCTAGATGGCGCTGTGATTAAAATCTTTTAAAACAATTCCTTATTTTGTTTTATATGATTAATGCTAGATGGCACTGTGATCAAAATATTTTATTACAATTCTCTCACTAATTACTCGAAAGGGACTTCGTTCCATCCGGGTGTCCCTTGACACCTCTCAAGTTTTTTTATTTCATTCTAGCGGGCCCACGCAACTTCGTCAGCGTCACTTTCAATTAAAAGGTAGCCTATGTTCTTTCTCAGGGTCTAAAAGTTGTGCCAAATTTCATCAAGATCGGTTGAGAGGTATAAGCGGGAAAGCGTAACAGACAGACAGAGTTACTTTCGCATTTATAATATTAGTAGGGATTAGCTGATCCGCGCAACTTCGTTTGCGTCAATAAAGAGTTCAGCACTGTTAGATTTGAATAAGACCTACCAACCCGTAATACATCATTTTGTTCATTAATCAATAGTTTTCGCAGCGCACGCGATATAAGAAAGTTTTTGGGTATTTTCACACCTTGGCTAACATTATTGAAGTTTGTACTTCTGATTCCAAATAAAAGATGTGCAGTTTATCACAAAATTCCTTAAAACAGTAAAAGAAAGCATCGGGAGTAATTTATTTAATGAGGATGAATTATTCTTTGAAGATATCGTGGTGGACTATACCTGATCCCTCTACTGAGGAGCCCTGAGCCCAGCAGTGGACAATCTGTGTCTGTATCTGTACCAACCCATTACTGCCCACTGTTGGGCTCAGGTCTCCTCAGGAGAGGGATTAGGCTTAGTCCACTACGCTTGCCTAGAGCGGATTGGGGACTTCACATATCTTCAAAGGATTTTTAGAACCCTTTTCTGATATGCAGGTTTCCGCACGATGTTTTCCTTCACCGTTTTTAGTCAGTGGTGTTACGAAAAATTGTTGACATAAAATGGTTTAATGATATACAATTTGACATACTACTGTCACAACCCTGCGTCCGGCAGTTGTAAAACTATTTATAAAACGGTGACAATCCATCAACAAGATGAACATAATTATAGTTTTAAAGTTGTAGAAAATATGAGCTCTCATACACCCGCTACATTCAGCTCTATGGTCCAGCACACCGCGCGTCACACACTACGCTTGTCTGTACGTGGTCTCACAACACTCGCTCCTGAGCTCTCATCCACCCGCTACATTCAGCTCTATGGTCCAGCACACCGCGCGTCACACACTACGCTTGTCTGTACGTGGTCTCACAACACTCGCTCCTGAGCTCTCATCCACCCGCTACATTCAGCTCTATGGTCCAGCACACCGCGCGTCACACACTACGCTTGTCTGTACGTGGTCTCACAACACTCGCTCCTGAGCTCTCATCCACCCGCTACATTCAGCTCTATGGTCCAGCACACCGCGCGTCACACACTACGCTTGTCTGTACGTGGTCTCACAACACTCGCTCCTGAGCTCTCATCCACCCGCTACATTCAGCTCTATGGTCCAGCACACCGCGCGTCACACACTACGCTTGTCTGTACGTGGTCTCACAACACTCGCTCCTGAGCTCTCATCCACCCGCTACATTCAGCTCTATGGTCCAGCACACCGCGCGTCACACACTACGCTCGTCTGTACGTGCTCTAAATGTTTATGTTGAGTAAATGAATCAAAATCCTAATCACAGAGCGTCGAGACGTTCAATTTGCATTCGTAATATTCTGTTAACATCCGAATTTCTTTGTATTAGTGTATGTTATTACTCGACAAGAAACACAATGTGTAATACAAAAGCGATTGTTCTTGTAATTAGTGCGACGTAATGGATGATCTTCAACACATTTATTAATTGTTTGCTTTATCTCGTGTTGATAAAAGATTAGGAATGTATGATTTTGTAATAAAGAGCTATGACTTGTCCTTATTTAGACGAGGTATGGGAAAACTTAAACCAGAAAATCGTAGTGGCCCACTGACAGTCCTAGTGTCCATGGATGTATGAATTCAGTACTCTCATTTCTCAAGAATATTCTAAAAAATCTACCAATCGGGTATTACGGGAGGTCGCGGGTTCAAAACCGGCCAGCTTGTACCCCTAAATCTTAATATGAAAAAGATTTATGTGCAATTTTTCACAACACCACAGGCTAAAAACGGTGAAGGAAAACATCGTGAGGAAACCTGCATATCGGAAAAAGGTTTTAAAAATCCTTTGAAGATATGTGAAGTCCCCAATCCGCACTGGGCAAGCGTGGTGGACTATGCCTAACCCCTCTTCGGACGAGACCTGAGCTCAGCAGTGGGCAGTAATGGGTTGTTACAGTAGTACCAATAAAATTTTTCTCATATTTATATTATGTGGTTACGTCTTAAATATTCTGCATTCTTACAAAAAATAAAACATAGAGATGGACAGTTAATCTTGAAATACACTCGATTTCAAAACGATCTCTTTCCGAGGTCATTCAAAAATGATTTTCAATATCTTTTCTAGTACTTCTTGAAAAACTTAAGCTATCTACTCCTAGACGCAGACTAATCCCTATTGGAAGTTCAGTAGAGAACTCCTCGACGAAGCTTATGTCTAAATATGAGCTCCATGAAACTATGGTGAAATTATTCCACGCTTCACGCAGATAATACTATGTAAGTGCTATTTACTTGTCATAGAGTATGATAGTTTTTTGTAGACGGGTCATTTATTAGAAAAAAAGACTAAAGATAAATAAGACATGCTTTGAGTTAAGTTCAAGAAAAATGAAATGAAATGAAATTAAAATTTATTAGTTTAAGTCAGCATGCAAATAACAAACTAAAAAATGAACCTTACTAGCGACTTAAAATTACTTATAACAAATCTAATGTAATACGTCACCAAATTATCATGCTAACCATTGAAGCACAAAAGCAGATTAACTATGATGCTCACACTAGGGCAGGCCGGTATCGTGAGCACCGCGTGCAATTTCCATTAGTATTAGCTCCGATTCAGGTTGTCCTGCAATTGCAGAGGTTCATGAGTGACAGTAACCACAACCATCAAATGGTCCGTAGACTCGTTTATCTGTAACAACCCATTACCGCCCCCTGCTGGGCTCAAGTCTCCTCAGAAGGGGATTAGGCATAGTCCACTTGTACTATGCTTGTTTGCGAGTTGTGTTCTTTCACTATTTAAACTGTTTTTAGTGGTGTTGTGATTTAAATTGAAATAGCTCATAAATCTTTTTCAAATTACGATTTTAAAAGTACAAACCTGCTTTAACCTTTTACCTCCCGTACGGAAAGTCCTACAAAGCTGATTATTTTACTATATTTATTCCTCTACTTAAAAACTATTACTGAAAAATAATCCCAAATTAATTTGGCCCTTCTACAAAATAAATCCTACTCTATGGTCGCGTGCTCTCTCAAACAAAACGGAAATTCCGGTACAGACTGAGGCTACTAAGAGAGGCTCTCGAAACAGAGCCGCCAACCCTGCGCAAAGGGGAGCGTAGGGTTGACCGAAATATGTTTTTAATTATATTTTTTTTACGCAAAATAAATTTGAACCTGAAAACTATTTTTTTTCTGTCAGAAAAAGAAGAAAAATTATTATATGTAAAGTAAAAGAAAAACAGTTCACTTAAATCACTCTTTTTTCTTGTAAATCGATGAAAAAAATTTTTTAACAGCCAGGTGTAAGATATGGGCGGCGCGACGGGAAAGAGTGCCGATGGCGTAACGCGTCGCGTCGTCCCTCAAACCCCGTGCTGGGTCCTGGCCTCAGCCGGGGTTCGGACGCTAAGTGTGAGCGGTTGGTGGTTTTAGTGCGGTTCAACTCCCACATACCACACCCGAGGACCGGTGATTTCCTCCAACTCAAAAAAAAAAGGCATAAGATATGGAGAAACAATTCACATATTGAAAGAAAGAAGAAGGTTCATCGACGATATCCACTTACCGCAAGGTGGATTGTATACTCGTATATCAACACGACGTCCTTTGAAAAAATATGAGGCTTAAAGAGAGTCTTTAAAGGTGGGTCGTAGCAGGGCAGTGTGACAGTCACATTACAGAGGTCAATGACGACGGTAACCACTTACAATCAGGTAGCTTATAGACTATTCTAATATTATTTATTTATTTTTAAGGAAAGCTTACAGACTAATAACAAATTTTACTTATTAAAGACTTTTTACTTAAAAAAAAAACGTTGCTAATTACAAGCTTCCACAAATTAATAAACTAATAATCGCAACTGATCCGTTTAATTACATAAGTTAGCCATGAACTGATACAAAACATAGTATAACAAAACGATTATAAGGAGGTAAGTTTTGTTTGTTTGTTTGTCTCGAATAGGCTCCGAAACTACCGCTCCGACTTCAAAAAATTCTTCAGTTTTAGAAAGTTCACTTATCGAGGAAGACTATTTACGAAGGATGGTTTCCCTTTGTGACACAGACGAATTTGCGCGGATCAGTCTTCTATAAAATCAGAAAAAAACTTGAGAGGTCAAGGTGTCAAGGGACACCCGGATGGAACGAAGTTCCTTTCGATTAATTATTGAGGGAATTGTAATAAAATTTTATTTTTTTAAGTTATCTCTCTCTCGCTTTCTATAAGAAACGTTTTAAACTAACTAATTATTGTAACTTAAATAAAATATTTTGATCACAGCACCATCTAGCGATAATCATCTAAAACAAAAAAGTGTCGTGCATAAGAATTTCCATCTAGCCCCCGTTCGATAACGCGCGATAAGGAACAATTCCAAAAACAATTTTAAAGTAACCTCAAAACTTGAAAGTGCCAACCCTAATGATTACAAACGGTGGAATGTCTTAAACTATACCCTGAGACCTCACTTTAAAGTGTAGTTATTTTAATACTCGCTCCTGGTACACGGAAGATTCTATGCATTTTTATGTATTTAAAAAAAAAACTTTTTAAACACAAGCTTTTAAGATCCTGGATATCATGTAGCAGTAGAGTGCTAGCTAAGACAAGTAAAACGAGCTCGAATACGACAGCTTTACCTTCTGTACAAGTGTTCCTATGACTTCCGAATCCATCATCAGATCAGCGCCATTTTGTCATAATATTATTGCATTGTCACGCGATATACCTACATCTCTGTGCAAAATGTCAGCTCAATTGGAAACCGGGAAGTTTCTCAAATTTAACTCGCAAGATTCTACCTGTTTGAGCCGCATGCTCAAATTTATCATCAATATATAGGTAAGAGCTCAAGGGATATTTTACTGATGATCGGTGCACCCTTGTGCTCATTGTGCTGTCGTCTGGTGCTTGCCGGAGTGCAAAGTATTGGCGCTCTGGAACCCGGACGGCACTCTCGACATCTTTTTACGGACACACGATGTGTCACGTGTCTTAAAGAAAAAATAGTAAAATATGTCATAATTGACATAATATCATTGAACAATATAGAAAAATATCGAAAAGTGATGGTGAAATTGTGATTTCAAACTATTAAAATATAAAGAAAATCGTTGTCGACGGTCGCAAGAGTGTGCCATTGGTGAAGGGGCTGCCGATACTACAGCAGGAAGGTAGCACTGGACACAAGGACATTGTTTCACAGGTGAGTGCACTAGTTTCATAGTGAAGTAATTCCTTGAGCTCTCCGACGTATTTTTGGTCAGTGACGGGCACCTCTTATTGCGACCCAGGGTGTAAGGCCCACATAGGTTTGGGGCTATTTACACGCCTCAAGCCTCCCCACTACCCGAACTTACATACTTACATCCAGTGCAAGTTAATATACCTAATGCTAGTAAAGATATAATTTTATTTAAAAATATATTGCGTAATCAAACAATTAACTAATTTTACGACTATTTAGTTCAAATTTAAACAATTTTATTTGTACAATAAAAATTTATATTGAGCAACACTCATGAATAATAATCGATAAAAGTAACACATTACATTTATGTTTGCCTGTCTGTATGTAAAAAAATACATCAACTTCTAATATTCTAGAGGTCCATAATGGTCCGAGGGCTAGTGCCAGATTTTGTGTATGTATTTAAGGCAAGCTGAAAACTTGGTCCATAGTTCTCCTGATATGCACCAAGTCGAAACTGCAGACCGGACTGTTGAATAGCGGGGCTAAATGGGCACCTTCATTTTTTTAAATAATGGTAGAAAGGCCCAACAATGACATAACAACACAATACATTTTTTTTTCAAAATTTATGTCCTGTCGACTTTTTTCTATACTTCTTAAACATAAAACAAGAACATAATTAAATTGCAAGTTACCTCAAACACTTTATGAATAAAAAGCAAACCTTTTTAGAAATGTAGGAATCCCTATAACCCTGTTACTCAGCAGTCAGGTCTGCAGTTTCGAGTTGGGTATATCAGAACTATGGACAAAGTTTTTAGCTTGCTTCAAATACCTATAGAAAAACTGTCACAAGCTCTCGGGCTATAAGCGACGGTAACCACTTACAATTAATTGGCCCGTTGGCTTGTACATGAAATAGGAAAATATATCAAGTGAAATCGCACAATCGAACTAAAATAAAAATATTCAAATGATTTAGATAATTTCAAATATAAACTATTTAATCAACTGTTTGAATTGCTTAAGTAAAATAAATAAGCGGCCATTTTGGTAAACTTTTAGTTCTAATTTTAATTACGAATTAGACATGAATGGTGAGTACATATATTCTTAATCTAGATATTTATGCAAGAAAGCCTACTATAAGGTCAATGATTACCTGGACTATTGCACAAAGTGGGAATGAGTTGCTCGCCAAGGTCATTTCATTATCGTAAAGGTTTTTTTTTAAATATTTAATGTAAAATTATATAATACTGTACAAATACTTAAAAAAAATGTTCATTATACAAAAAAAAAGACAAGCCCGCTGAGTTTCTTGCCAGTTCTTCTCAGGACGGTGGCTACAATTATTATTTTTTTGTGTCCGAACTGGTGGTAGCTTTTAACTTTTGACGTCAACAAGAATGGGTACGTCATGAATGTTGAAAATAAAGTATTTCATTTCATAATTTTTTAAAAGTTGTAGGTAATATTTTTTATTAAAATTATTTAAACTGCGCACAACAAAGAAAGAAAGTTATAACATAGATTAGTCAATAAGTTTTTTTTTGAACAACAAAACTTAAAAAAAATACAACGTACTTAATATAAAAATCAGAGAACCACTGAAGACAAATAGAGATTCATTTTGCTTACTAACAAAGAAAAGATTCATCAAAATCGGTTCATCCTGCAAATACGTATACAAGCAAATCGTGGAATTTGACTCTCATCAATCAAATACACTCAACTAGAAAACCTTTAAAAAGAAACATCGATATCGGTTCTCATACAGATATCTAAAAGTTAACTTTGAAAAATACCAAAATCAAATCATTTAATTTTATTTCAAAGTAGATGTGGACACACATACATTTTGAATGTCAAAAATAAAATCAAAAGTTCTACCACCAGTTCGCTAAAATTACGCCTCCGTCCTGAGAAGAACCGGCGCAAGAAACTCAGCGGGCATGTCTTTTTTTAATTTAATATGTTTTTTTTTCTTTTTTTTTTGTATTATTGTTTTACAATATTTTTGTTTTTAACAAATGTATCAATTGAAATGGCCCGGGACGAGCACCTCATTCCCATTTTATGCAGTCATTTATATAATCATTAAATTTATAATATGCTTTACTGCATAGCCGTTCTTTGATAACTCTCTTAAACCTATTCATAGGCAATGTTTGAACGGCCACTGGGATTTACCATCCTGCTAACCGCCAACAAACAGTCAACTAGATTACCTCCTTCTACGAAATCAATCAAAGCCTCTCGTTGGTCACTTTAAACAATAAAATCAAAATTTGCCTAATATATAAAATGGGAACAAGATCCGTTGTGTGTCACAGTAGATTTAGTGATGTTGAACGAAACACAGTATTGTGCTCTACTTGGTTTCCGCTGTGTGGGATATACGGTGGGAAAGTTTGCCCAACAGAGTGTCATATAATTTTTTTTTTTTTTTGCCTTGGAGATATATAGGGTGTTCCAGGAAGTATGGATAAGCGGAGGTCCAGAGATAGAGCATCTCCTGAGGTATCCGAATCACCCCCATGTATGTTCTGCGATTTTTCGTAGTTTTCGAGTTATGAGCTTTTTTCTGAAATGTGGAAAATTTTCGACCCGAACAACTTTATACCTTAAAAATAAAAAATTATAAGACTTCTTTGAGATTTTTTCTCGACAACTGAATTTTCATGAGTTGCACTATTATGTTTAAAATAATTAGCTTCATAATTTTTAATAAAAATCATTTAAATATTACTATAAATTCAAGAATTAATGTTCGGCGAATTATGACTTAAATTTTAAATTAAAACAGTTGACTTTATGGTTTCAAAATAAGTCTCAAAACTTCTTCAGACTCTCTAGTTTCAAAATCATTAAAAAAAAGTAGTACGTCATTGGGCCATTTTGGCTGAAATCGGCCATCAAAGATAGTAAGGTGGAAAACTATTAAAATGAACCACCTGATTAAAAAGTTTTTTTTACCTTTTAACATTTTTTTTTTTTTTTTTTTTTATTGCAAGATAGATAAACGAGCCTACGGCCCACCTGATGGTAAGCGGTCACCGTCGCTCATGAACCTCTGCAATGCCAGGGCAAAGAGGGCCGTTATCTATCACCTACCCATACAGGACTTTTCTTAAACCTCGTTTAAAAAGGGACATGTCATAGCGCTCCGGGAACACCGCGGACGGGAGTCCATTCCAAATCGGAATGGTACGGGGCAAAAATGATCTTCTGAACCGAACTGTAGAAGAGCGCAGCATTAATTGAGTTACCGCCACCATACCATACAAATTTCAGTAAACATATAAAAGCCAACATATTCGTCGTAATTCACTCCCGTATGTTCCAAATCTCGAGGCAGGATTAAATAATAGTTAAACCGTTGCCAAAACGAATTTTCGTAGCTGCCACGCGGCCAGCTTAATTAATTTGGATATCTCTTCCGCCGAATTTAACCGATTTGGGCTGTTTTGAAACCTTGTGGGTTAGTTTTACAGAAACACTTTTGTGGGTAGGGACTTTGAAAGGTGAAACTGAATTGTAATTTACTGTTTTTACAAGGTTTATGTTTACTTGCACTGGATGTAACTATGTGAGTTCGGGTGGAATCTTGCAAGCTAAATTTGATAAATCGATTGAGTTGACATGTACGCAGATGTATATCGCGTGAAAATGCAATAGTATGTTTATAATATTTTGTTTGATTTATCCGTATTTGGCAAGCGTGGTGGACTATGCCTAACCCCTCTTCGGAGGAGACCTGAGCTCAGCAGTGGGCAGTAATGGGTTGTTACAGTACAGTACAGTACAGTTTGATTTATCTCATTGTACCCCTAAGGACAAATTTCAGTGTAAACAAAATGTAAATCCGTAATTGGCTAAACTTTTTGTTTTATAATTTTAAGTTGAATTTAATTGTAATTGTAGCTATGGATTTTTGTTAAATAAAAAAATAAATATGACAAAATGGCGATGATCTGATGTCGGATTCGGAAGGATATTCATAAAAACAGAACTCTTATAATAAACAGAATAGACCCATCATGTTTGGGCTTGTTTTACTTGTATTACATAACACTATACTGCTACATGATATCCAGGATCTTAAAAGCTAGTATTTGAATAGTTTTCTTTAAATAAAATTATTTTTATGGCAAACTAGAAACACGATCTTTCGGGGTACCTGATGGTAAGTGGTCACCGTCGTTCATTAGTCTCTGTGATGTTTAGGTTATTGTAAGGCCATACCGATCCCTTACTGTGTATTTTTTTCTTAAACCTCGTTTAAAGAGGGACAAAGTCATAGCGTTGTATTGTTTAATTTTTCATTAAGACACGGGAATAGTGACTCAAAAGCAAATTATTAACTTTAGAACACAGGAAAGAAATTAATAAATTTTTTGCATATCTGTCTAGTTATTAATTTCCACACTAGTATTCATAGCAACATTGACGTTCATTACGCTAGAAAAATAAATTTAAAAGTTAATCTAAGCTTTAGAAAATTAAAACAAGATCCCAGTTATCTAAGTTTTAAAATATACCATAGCAGTGAAACATCGCATGCCCTAAGGCAAAACAGTCGCAAGATGGAAAAATAACCTAGTTTAAACTAAAGGCTGTCTGTAAAGAACTAGCTCTTTGAAGACGCCTGAGACTGTAGAGAGCTGCACTGCACAAAGAGGAAATGAAAATGGCCATTCGTTTTGTTTCAACTTCGTAATTTAAAAAGATTCTAGCTTGAACTAAACATAGAGCTAGATAATAAGAGCTGAATATAGCGGGTGGATGAGAGCTCAGGAGCGAGTGTTGTGAGACCACGTACAGACAAGCGTAGT
Organism: Trilocha varians; assembly: GCA_030269945.2. Taxonomy (NCBI): domain Eukaryota; kingdom Metazoa; phylum Arthropoda; class Insecta; order Lepidoptera; family Bombycidae; genus Trilocha; species Trilocha varians. The sequence goes on from AP028279.1 coordinate 960,496, forward strand.
GTGTGACGCGCGGTGTGCTGGACCATAGAGCTGAATGTAGCGGGTGGATGAGAGCTCAGGAGCGAGTGTTGTGAGACCATGTACAGACAAGCGTAGTGTGTGACGCGCGGTGTGCTGGACCATAGAGCTGAATGTAGCGGGTGGATGAGAGCTCAGGAGCGAGTGTTGTGAGACCACGTACAGACAAGCGTAGTGTGTGACGCGCGGTGTGCTGGACCATAGAGCTGAATGTAGCGGGTGGATGAGAGCTCAGGAGCGAGTGTTGTGAGACCATGTACAGACAAGCGTAGTGTGTGACGCGCGGTGTGCTGGACCATAGAGCTGAATGTAGCGGGTGGATGAGAGCTCAGGAGCGAGTGTTGTGAGACCACGTACAGACAAGCGTAGTGTGTGACGCGCGGTGTGCTGGACCATAGAGCTGAATGTAGCGGGTGGATGAGAGCTCAGGAGCGAGTGTTGTGAGACCATGTACAGACAAGCGTAGTGTGTGACGCGCGGTGTGCTGGACCATAGAGCTGAATGTAGCGGGTGGATGAGAGCTCAGGAGCGAGTGTTGTGAGACCATGTACAGACAAGCGTAGTGTGTGACGCGCGGTGTGCTTGACCATAGAGCTGAATGTAGCGGGTGGATGAGAACTCAGGAGCGAGTGTTGTGAGTACAGACAAGCGTAGAGACTGATATTTAAATGTGTATAAGGACCATGTATAAAGTTAAGGGTATGTTTTGTCTGTCGTGGGACACTCCACAAAGCATTCCGTCTTTGTGAGTCAGTCGCACGTGAATTCTTGAATTTTGATGTGACTTTGAGTGTCCTATAAATATTTAGGATAGGATTATGTAATATAACCAAATATGATCTTAGAGCTCGTCTTGCCGCCTTTTCTTAATTATTATATAGTGATAATTATAATACTAGTTGTAATTTTTTAATAAATACGACTTGTATTTTCGTCTGCGTCACATTAATTGAAATATTTCTTACACACACAAGTTTTAAACTTTTTTTTCATTATCATTTGGAAGTTTGTATCGATCCCAAAATCATTGGTGGGTATGTGAAGTCCCAATCCGCATTGGGCAAGCATGGTGGACTTTACCTGATCCCTCTGCTGAACAGACCTGAGCTCTTGATGACAGGCAATCAGGCCACCTGATGGTAAGCGGTTACCGTCGCTCAAAAACTCTACAATACCAGACCACAACCGTTACTTATCAAAATAACAGATCTAAAATATCAGTTCCAGGTGCAATTTTGAAAATGGAGTCAGCTGCAACCATAGCAGCTGTTAAAGCTGTACAAGTACCATTACAGCTATTAGCTTTGATCAACCTGACTGGCTTTCTTTGGCCAAAACAAGCTGTTGTCAAAAGTAAGTTGAATATCGTCGTTGCGCCTGCCAAGTTCCATATGTGGTTTTTGCAAGGTTTTGGAAAACAACAAAAAACATGTTAATTAATTTAAAATGTTTTTTTCTTAATAATTAATGATGCAATTTTGTAGCTATTTATGTAATACATTTAAAAAATGCAAAAGTAGCCATAAACATCAGTCATATAAGGAGCTAGAATTTTTTTAGTGAAAAAGTGCACATAACTGGTTTGAAATGGGTCAAAAAATCCTGTATGTGTCACATACAGAGTGATACATACAAAGTGTTACATTACCAAATCCTGTATGTGTCACATACAGGATTTGCCGGTTTTCTCAAATTAAAACACAGTAAAACTATTTTTATACGATTATTTTCACCACAACACCCTCACGAGTCGGACAGTTGCGAGCGACAGACGGCAAAACACAAATCCCTTATGTGCATATTGCCACATACCGGCATTTTCTAAACGGTTAAAATACATAAGGTATTTGGCAAAATGGTTCCCGATGGAATTTGAAAAAAAGGATTTTACCAGTACATGTACAAAAAAAACATATTCAGGCTAAGTGCAGTTTTCTTTTTTTTTGAGTTAGAAGAAATAAAGTGATTCCCACTCGACCCGGAGGGGGGATATGTGGAAATTGAACCGCACTAAAACCTCCAACCGCTCACACTCAGCGTCCGAACCCCGGCTGAGGCCAGAACCCATGGCATACCCGACCCAGGTTCTGGGCGAGATACCGACCCCGGCCCCCTGCCCGACGGCGGCGGGTTTCTGCGTAGAGAGAAGAGCTCTCTCTCGCTCGCGCCTCGCTACCTCCTTCTGCGAGATGGTGGACTCGCAGAAGTCGAGCATAGCCTTCCAGGACTCGTCGCTCTCGAGCATAGACGCCGCGAAGCTCGGGAGCGACAAGTCCGGTCCTATTTGCATGACCAGGATACAACGCTGCCGCTCTCATGCGGGGCAGAGCGCAAGCGTATGCACTGGTGTATCCTGGTCACACTCTACACAGTGATGGCACCTCGTCGTCGACTTCACTTGAATCCGGTGCAGATACCGCCCGAAGCACCCGTGCCCGGTCTGCATCTGCACCATCAAAAAGTTGAGGCGTCCCTTGCCACGACAACTATTATACCTAATTTAAAAACAAAAAATAAAGATTTTTTTAGTTTGTCCTATTTTAAAATTGCTTTTTCAGATTGCAGTACCTATGATTACATAGTCGTTGGTGCTGGGACGGCTGGCTCTGTTATTGCTAACAGATTAACTGAAGATCCGGAGACCACTGTATTACTGATAGAGGCCGGAGGAGATCCACCTTTAGAGGCTTTGGTAGGTATTTATAATCACTACACAGTGAAGTCGTGGTGGGGTAGTTGTCGAAGCGCTTCCTTCCGAAAGGGAGGTCGCGGGTTCAAATCCGACCGGCTTGTACCTCTAAATCTAAATGTGAAAAAGATTTATGTGCAATTTTTCACAACACCACTGGCTAAAAACGGTGAAGGAAAACATCGTGAGGAAACCTGCATGTCGGAAACGGATTCCAAAAATCCTTTGAAGATATGTGAAGTCCCCAATCCGCACTGGGCAAGCGTGGTGGACTATGCCTAATCCCTCTTCTGAGGAGACCTGAGCTCAACAGTGGGCAGTAATGGGTTGGTACAGTACAGTAAGTATATTCACTACTAGCAATGAAAAAAGATTTAGAAAATAATAATGGGTAGTATTATTCATGATTATCATTAGTCGTTACATGTCCATTTCTGCACTTAGGCTTGTCCCAAATTGTATTTTTTTGTTGAAGGAAATCCCATCGCCCTGCGAGTGGGAGTTGAACCGCACTTAAAGCTCTAACCGGTCACACTCAATGTTCGAACCCTGGCCAAGGACCCAACACGGGGTTATGCGGGACGACACGACGCGTTACACACTACGGCATTCTTTCCCGTCGCGCTTCTGTTCCAAATTGTTTAGAAATCGCTCCTGCAGTGATTTCTTGATGTCTCATCGAAAATGTCCCTTATTTCCAGTGAGAGTAGGTATGCTCTGCAACGATACTCGGAATTCGATTTATTCTCTGGTCTGATTTTAACTGGTTAAGTTACCGACGCCTATACAGCTTTGGAATGTTGGAATGTTGGTAGCTTCAGCAGCTCTCAAAAACTCTTTATCTTCCTGTTAATTAATAATAATGTAAAAAATTTCAGTTTCCAACTCTATTTGTGACGGAGCCAGGAAGTATGCACGATTGGGACTTCTCCTCCACATTCAATAGCTCAACAAGCGAAAGCCACATCGTCAAGCTAACTTCAGGAAAAATGTTAGGGGGAAGCTCAAGTCTTGATCACTTCATCTTCAATAGAGGCAATCCAGCTGACTACGATGGCTGGGCTAACATCACCAAAGATCCTTCATGGAGATACAGCCAAGTCTTGAAATATTTCAAGAAAAGTGAGAATGAAATGGATGAAGAGGTTTTAGCTCAATATCCTGAATTCCATGGCAAAAAGGGACCAATAGGAGTAACTAAAGAAAAGTTTAAATCTACTGAAAGGTATTTCCAAAGTTTCCAGGAAATTGGTAATCGTTTGACTGTTGATTTGAATAATAATGATCCTATAGGATACACGCTTGGGCCACTAACAATAGCCAGAAGACTAAGACAAAGTACGGCTTTAGGCTATTTAAGACCAATAAAAGATAAGAAGAACCTTTTCGTGTTAAAAAAAACAACAGTGAGGAAAATTTTATTTAGCAAAACTACTGCCGTAGGAGTTCAGGTACTTAACGAAGACAACGAGGAGTTAATCTTCAATGCTTACAAAGAAATTATAATATCTGCTGGTGTTTTCAATACGCCAAAACTGCTCATGCTTTCTGGAATAGGACCTAAAGCATATTTAGAATCACGTGGGATCAAAACAAGAGTGGATTTGCCAGTCGGAGATAACCTTCAAGATCATGTATCTACCACGCTTGTTTTCAAAATGGAGAAGACCTTACTTATTTCAGAATTACCAACCCTTACCAGACTTCCTTTCCCAGTAATTCTCGGGTCATTTATAGCCCAAAACAATTGTAGTGCTTACGGTCAAATTTACAATCTTGTGCTGTCAAGTAACACGCCATTTTTGCTACTAAGTTGTGCTATCATTTTTGGTCTTAAAAATGAGATCTGCGATCAGTTTAACAATGAAGCTATCTTCAGAAACACTTTATATTCCGTTTTAGCTAACGTCAATCCTAAATCTAGAGGCAGAGTAAGATTAAACGAAAATGACATTTATGGAGATCCATCAATAGACCTTAATTACTATAATAATACTGCAGATTTAGAAGCAATGGTGGACCTTATTGAAGAGGTGATTAAGGTCGAAAATACAACATACTTTAGGGAAGTAGATTCTGAATTGGCTCGTCTTAATTTACCAGAATGTGATAGTCATATGTACAAAAGTCGTGATTATTGGCGTTGTTATATTAAGAGTACTGCAGGAAGCACATACCATGTTACATCAACTTGTTCAATGGGAATGGTTGTGGACAGTGAACTGAATGTATTAGGAACAAAAAGATTACGTGTCGTAGATGCAAGTGTGATGCCGAAAATACCTAAAGGTACTCCTAAAGCAGCCGTGCTGATGATTGCAGAGAAAATTGCGGATGTTATTAAGAAGAAAAGGAAGGGTTTGAAGGACATGCGTTGCAGTTGTTGCGAGAGAGCTTGTGTTTCTAAATAGCCTTGAATGTAATTGAAAAATAAATGAACTAGCTTGTTTGTTATAAACTTATTCAGACACTCGCGTTTTTCTATAATACTTTCATGCATTTTCAACAGTAGATACAGTGAGTGTGGTGTGTGATGTGAGTTCGAGTTCCAGTGGTACTACCCAAAAGCGAACGAGAAAGAGGATAGACAGATTTGTTTGCTTTTAAATCGACCCGCAGTATCCAGTTTTCTCATAGTAGAGGAGCCCAAGCGGGGATTCCGGGATTTACTACAGCGCGGCAGATTAATATACAGGGGGTACCTTTTACCCGGTTAAGTACCTCCACAAAATATGAGGCCCATATCTAAGGCCGCCCGTGAAGGATACAGGATCAGATTAGTAAAAAAAAATTGATGATCAGAAATTCTCGAGCGCGTCAGATTAAGGTAGGGTGAGTTAATTACATCCTAAAAAGTGTATATTCCAATAATCTGACAATTTGAGAGTGACGTAAAAAAAGGAGACGGTAACAAAGTTGTAAAAAAAAAAGTCATCTCGACATTCTCGAGCGTAGCTAAATTTTTTTTTATTTTGAAGGAAATAATTCAAGAATAATAAAAAATATATAATCTGACGATTTCCGCAAGCCGAAATAACAAAAATCTTATATATATAAAAATGAATTGCTGTTCGTTAGTTTCGCTAAAACTCGAGAACGACTGAACCGATTTGGCTTATTTTAATCTTGAAATATTCGTATAAGTCCAGGGAAGGTTCGTTCGAGAGATATCGTGAACGATAGAAACCCGAAAAGTGTTTTTCGGGATTCCGAAATTTATCTCCGAAATTTGTGAGTCGATCAAAATTACTTATGAGGATGATAAAACTACGTCGAATGGTGCCAACCGCATTAAAATTGGTTGATCCATTCGAAAGTTATTGCAGTTTGAAAATTCCAAAAATAGTGTTCTATGAAACTTCTATCAGACTTTCGAGCTGGGAGAGCTCAAATGCATAGAAATATTATTTCTTTGAACTCAGGAATGGAATTAGCGGGAAGTTGCAGGGATGGCTTTAAAGTGAACCATTAACCTATTTTTTTTTTTTGTCAGATCAGGCGAATCCCTCTAGATAATCGTCAGATTATGAGACAGTACGTTTAGAACATAAAGATAAACCATATATATCTTAATCTGACGCGCTTGAGTATTTCAAAATGGCGATTTTTTTTTGCACATTACGAAAATGGCTGCGAGTTTGCGTCCCATCGAAATCGTCAGATTAGTGAATGAGAGCTTTTTTTTGGTGTACTTAACACTCCCTTAGAAAATCTGACGCGCTCGATATTTTTTTTTTTTTTTCATTTTCAACCTTTAAATACAACCACCCGCATCACGCAAACGATCAGATTAACATACGTACGTTATTAAAAATACGTAGGGCATTGATGCTATCAATATCTGACGCGCTCGAGGATGTCCATGCAACAGTTTTTTTTTACATCTTTAAAAATCTATAGCCCCTTTCCCCACCGATGTAAAGGTATATGTCATATAACATTTTTTTCTTCTTATCATCTAAGCTTTGCATCCCAATAGGTCTCTTCAACGCTCGAGTAAATCCCCATTTAGCATCGTCGCCTCCTCTATTATCATGATCATGACGTTTGCAACAACGTTGAAATATCGAGACAACTCAATTAATTAAATATCGTGGTAAGAACCCGTTGAAAATGCATGATAGCTTGTTTGTCTTTAAATGTTTATTAAATTATTTTAAAGGTAGCTTTTTCAAAATTTAGATTCCTATTGCTTTGTGGTTATAATAATTTTTTACGTTTGTTCTTAGCTTTAGTTTGGGTGGACCGATTTGAATGATTCTGGAGTCAGATGGAAAGTGATGGTCGTCATGGAGTCCCATTTAATTATTTAAAATTCAAACAAGTACTTTTGGATCTGCGTTTAAAAATATTAAATTTTTAACGGTCAACGTTTCACGATTTGCTTCACATTGGCAGACCAATATGTAAACTTCTGTACCAACCCATTACTGCCCACTGTTGAGCTCAGGTGTCCTCCGAAGAGTGATTAGGCATAGTCCACCACGCTTGCCTAATGCGGATTGGGGACTTCACATATCTTCAAAGGATTTTTAGAACCCTTTTCCGATATGCAGGTTTCCTCACGATGTTTTCCTTCACCGTTTTTAGCCAGTAGTGTTGTGAAAAATTGCACATAAATCTTTTTCATATTAAGATTTAGAGGTACAAGCCGGCCGGATTTGAACCCGCGAAGAACCTCCCGTTCTGAAGGAAGCGCTTCGACCACTTGGCCACCACGACTTCATCATGTAAACGCAACATTATCTAGTAATTATTACAGTTCATTTTTATTGACTGATTTTTCATCAAGATATGAGCTATATAAAAATCTATATTTTAAACCAAATATGCTCTCTCTTAGGTCAAAACACTTAAACACTTAAGAGATCGTTTCTCGGGTAAAATTTACCTAATTGGGTAAACTAGAGTGATACCTGCCAGGCAGAAGTTTCTGAATGGTAGCAACTTTGGCGCAAAACTGCTACTCAGAATTTACTACGGATTTAGATAAACTGGATGTGACTAGAATTATTTTTATAGGCTCGTAGGCTCCAAGATAAGTTGACTTTATCTTTCCCGGTCTTGTTAAAAAAATGCTGATTAAAATTTCAAAAAAAGACATGTGATTTCCTACAACTGAAAAAAAACTTGAGAGGTGTCAAGGGACACCCGGATGGAACGAAGTTCCTTTCGATTAATTAGTGAGGGAATTGTAATAAAATTTTATTTTTTTAAGTTATAATAATTAGTTAGTTTAAAACGTCTGTCGCTCTCTCTTTTATAGAAAGATTTTAATCATAGCGCCATCTAGCGATGATCATCTAAAACAAAAAAGTGTCGTGACAACTTTTTCATAAGAATTTTCGTCTAGCCCCCTTTCGATAACGCGCGATAAGGAACTTCGTTCCAAAAATCGGGGACACCGCACTAAATCCTCCAACCGCTCACACTCAGCGTCCGAACCCCGGCTGAGTCAGATATAATAAGTATTAATTTTAAAGAGATATAAAAAAAAATTGTCACACTTTATGTCTTATCTAGTTTATTTCCATCTCGGATATCCTTAGGCATCCAACCATTTTAATTTAAGACATGAAAGTTGAGCGTTGCCCCGCTATAGTAAGCTTATCAAAATGGGAGGGCACTTCAAATCGCTTGAAAGTAGAATACTATAATAACAAAATATGTACACAGAAAGATTTTTTTTCATGCGTTTTGAACGGGCTTTTTTCACGATATTTAATTAATTGAGTTGTGTCGATATTTCAACGTTGTTGCAAACGTCATGATCACGAGAAGTGTCATGTCTTCTCAATTCTCACAAAATAGAATAACAATAGTGTACATTTCTTTTAAGTTTCACTAAAGTACGAGTACCTACAAAACTTCCAATTTTTATCAAAATCTAGACTTGACATATTTTCGCTGTCCGTTTCACGTGAAATGGCCCTTTTTATTTTTTAGGTTGATATGCACTACTAAGACTGATTGTACTGTAATCTGTAACAACCCATTACTGCCCACTGTTGGGCTCAGGTCTCCTCAGAAGAGGGATTAGGCATAGTCCACCACGCTTGCCCAGTGCGGATTGGGGACTTCACATATCATAGAAGGAATTTTAGAATCCTTTTCCGACATGCAGGTTTCCTCACGATGTTTTCCTTCACCGTTTTTAGCCAGTGGTGTTATGAAAAATTACACATCAAGACTGATTGTACGTGTAGGTAAATTGATTTCTGTTAAGGTTATTCTGTGGTGTAATATCAACGATTTGAAATCATCCCTTATCGAAAGGTCAAGGGATGAAACTGGCTCATTGATTTTTGATTCTATAATATTATTAGTTGATTAAACTTCGTCTACTTCACTTAATCTTATTTTGATATTTTAAGTAATAATATTACTATGAAATTACTATGAAACGCTCTTCTGTTCGCGGGTTCAAATCCGGCGGGCTTGTACCTTTAAATCTAAATGTAAAGAATATTTTATGTGTAATTTTTCACAACACCACTGACTAAAAACGGTGAAGGAAAACATCGTGAGGAAACCTGCATGTCGGAAAAGGATTCTAAAAAAATCCTTTGAAGATTATGTGAAGTCCCCAATTCGCACTGGGCAAGCGTGGTGGACTATGCCTAATCCCTCTTCTGAGGAGACCTGAGCCCAACAGCGGGCAGTAATGGGTTGGTACAGTACAGTACAGCTCTTCTGTAAATTTGCAATTTTGGACATACAACAACTTACGTGGGAGATATCGATAAACATGCAAAATTTCAGCTTAACCTGAAATCGGTAAATCAACTTTAACTCACAAGATTCCACTCAAACTTACATAGTTAAATCCAGTGCAAGTTTTTTTTTATTGCCATGTAGGCAGACGAGCCAACGGCCCACCTTATAGTAAGTGGTTACCGTCGCTCATGAACCTCTGCAATGTCAGGGGACACTGAGGGGTCGCTACCTACGACCTAACTTTAAGGACCCTCCTCAAACCTCGTTTGAAGAATGACAAGTCATAGCGCTCAAGGAATACCGACATACATAAAAGCTACAAAAAAGTTAGTTACATAAAAGCTTTTAATAACAATACAATAATTATTTTACTAAACTCAAACTACAGTCTCTTATCAGACAGCTAAATAAATACATTAATAATAAGTATTTGGACTTGGCCCACGAGGTGACCGACATGTGGCGTGTTGAATCGACCATCATTGTTCCGATCGTTGTATCTGTGCACGGTCTAATAGCGAAAAGCTTCGACCGTCATCTAGAGAAGCTTTCGCTCTCCGGCTGGGTAAAGGGCCTGATTCAGAAGGCGGTCGTTCTTGACACGGCGCGTATTGTGAGGAGGTTCCTCTCTCTTGAGCCCTGACCACTGATGGCTTGGGTCGTAGACTCCGTCTGCAGTGGCCCTCTGTTTTTTATATTGTATTTTTCAATTTATTTTTTTGAGATTGTTTTTTTTAAATATAATGTAAAAAATGAGCAAATAAATGAATACAGAGTATTTCCGTATTCATAATATATAAAGTATTTGTATTGGATTAACACATGTGCATATATTATTATATTTTCATCTCATATAATAAAAGTAAAATGAAATTGTGTATACAGGTGGAATGAGTCGCTAAGTTTAGTTACGGTTCTAAATGAAGTGAATTTCCGTGTTAATTATAGTTTTTATGTTTTATTAGGTGTTTCAGTTTTCTAGATCTTTCAGTCAGTTTTGACTCGTTTTTTAACGTATATTGATACATCGTCGCCTCAGTGCTTGTTTGGCCAATCTGCACTCGAGCAAATTTTACAGGAGACAGCAAACAAGCACGGAATTTTCGTTAAGTGCCGTGTTGAGAAAAAAAATTAAATGAGATTTTTATTGTTTTAGAATTGAATATTTTAAAAAATATTTTACCAGTCGGATGGAAATTTTATTCTTTATAATACTGCATTAAAAAGTCATTTTCGTAAAATATGTCAGATTGGCCAAACAAGCACTGAGGCGACGACATATTTCTTTTGGAGGAAATTGCTGGATTTTCACAGACCCCGTGTGTGGGTTATGTGGCTGTTGAACCGTACTAATGCATTATCCAATTTAGATGCTTATAACTGTTCCATTCCTTTCTATCTAACAATTTTTTTATTAACTTGCACTGGATGTATTTATGTAAGTATGTAAGTTCGGGTGAAATCTTGCTAGTTCAATTTGACCAGCTTCCCGGTTTCCGATTCAAAACTTTGCATACATATGTATATCGCGTGACAATGCAATTATAATGATACACTATTAACTTCGGTCACTACGTGGACTTGGTCCACGAGGTGACCGACATGTGGCGTGTTGAATCGACCATCATTGTTCCGATCGTTGTATCTGTGCACGGTCTAATAGCAAAAAGCTTCGACCAACATCTAGAGAAACTTTCGCTCCCCGGCTAGGTGAAGGGCCTGATTCAGAAGGCGGTCGTTCTTGACACGGCGCGTATTGTGAGGAGGTTCCTCTCACTTGAGCCCTGACCACTGATAGCTTGGGTCGTAGACCTCGTCTTCAGTGACCCTCAGTTTTTTATATTGTATTTTTAAATTTTATCTTCTCGTATTTTTTTAAAAAAATATAATGTAAAAAATAAGTGATAATAAATGATATAACGGTAACCGCTTACGATCAGTTGGCCCGTTAGCTCGTCTGCTTACAAGGCAATAAAGAAATAAAATAAAAACACTGGAGCTGATAAAGTTAGTCACAAGAACTACTGTACTAAACAAAATAGAATCGTCCTATTTAGGCTCGTTTTATTTGTTTGTAAGATTCCACCCAAACTTACATAGTTACAATACAAGTTAATATAAAGCGTGCTTGAAAAATCAAACAACGAAAAAAATATTCAGAGCACCTTTATTGTGTCCCAGTTTCACCCCAAGCATCCCTTATTTTCCACCCCACTGCACTTCAGATTAGGTTAATTATGCAAAATGCTTTGTCCCGGACCTTTCTTAATTCACCCCCACCCTTGGGAGCTGATCAGCTACTACTAATCCTATTTGGAATCCGACTAATTAAATGTTGCAGTTTACTGAAAAATATTTTGAAAACGAGTGATTTCCATTTTTCAGGAATAGCTCAGAAACTATTTATTTATAAAATCTTTGTCGAATTTATATTGAACTAGGTGACCCGCGCAACTTCGTCTGCGTTACAAAGAGGTTCAAAAATTGTAGCCTATGTGTTATTCTGATGTATAAGCTATATTGTGGTAAAGTTTCATTCAAATCCATTCAGTAGTTTTTACGTGAAAGAGTAACAATCATACATCCATACATACAAACTTTCGCTTTTATAATATTATTATGATTATGATTTTGTCAAAATTATTTGCTGTAAAAAAAGAATCATCGAATTCGGTTTATCTAGATAATAAAACACGCAAGTGCGCACAGCTAATCGTGAGTTCTTGTCCGTTAAAATGTACATTTTAAAACACAGATACAAAAGTATTAGATTACAGACCCATGCAGAAAAATGATGGGTCATTTGAACCACCAGGTGACCTATCTATCTATCCTATCTATTTTTTTTCAGAGATCTATCGGTGGTAAGAATGCCGTATAATAATATATGACCAAAATGTACTCACTCTACCTGTACTTTCGAATTCTCACCTGCACTCAGTTGGACAGCTTACAAGTGACGGCATAGTACTGAGTCTTATTATTTTATGCTCGAATTTCGTTTTAGATAGGTCACCTGGTGGTTCAAATGATCCATCATTTTTCTGCATGCGCCTGTAGTCTATAAACTAACTTGTTCGATCTTAAAAAAATAAATGGGAGCCTACGGATTGATGATGGATTCGGAAGGTCATAAGAACTCCTGTACTAAATAACATACACCTGTTATGTTTGGGCTCGTTTTATTTGTCTTAGTTGCTACATGATAATATGCAAGATCTTAAAACTATTTCTTTTAAATAAATTATAAAATAAGGATAGAATGTGTTTAGTTTATATTTTATTATTTTTAATATATATTTTTTTGTATTGTAATATAGTAGCAGTACTTAGACTGCTAATCTGCATGTAGTTGATTCGTATAGTTTATTTAGTACACGTCACTACCTCTCTGTACGGTGTCATATCTGTTTTTTTTTCATAGGTTTGCTGTAGGAAAACTCATTTATGAGTTAAGCTCGCCTTTTGTGCTTATTTTTTAGTTACTATAAGTTACTGTAATTTTCTTTACCTGTATACAATAAAGTATTAAATAAATAAATGAATAGAAATGGATTTGGCTTTGAGTTTTGCAATTGTTTTTCTTATGTTCTTATAAAGTCAAAGAACTTAAAAAATATCACACGGAAGTTGTATCTCGTTTAGTAATTAACCAGTCATTTCGATAATTACACATATTTTCACTTTCCCAGTGACCACTGAGCGTGGTGGGATGTTTACGAAATGACCGAACCATTGTGTTGAAGTTCGCAGCATAAAGCTTGAGCAAGTGATGAAGCTATACTATTTGGAGTGAAAAGAAAAATATAAACAAAAAGCTAAAATATGTTCGAGAATAGCACAAAAAATATATTAGTTAGATCTTTTTCAAATTATATGTGTGATGTTACGTCTAAAGTATCGACTTTCTAACAAAAAACACAATATCAAAATCGGTACGATAAAAAAATAAAAATACGCAAAGAGTATATTATTATAGTAAAATTAATAAATTTCTTTAAACACTCGCGGTTATCTACATCACTTAAACTATTACTAAACGGGTTCTTACCACGATTATTTTTATTTGAGAGGTCCCGTTTAGTAATAGTTTAAGTGATATAGTAAAATTGTTAAAGAAAAGTTTTCATATTTAGAGTTTGAAATAAATAACCTTTGATATGAATAGAGAATCATTAAAATCGGTTTATCCAAACTAAAGAAACACAAGACAAACATTTAGGAAGTCTTAAAAAAAATGGTAGTCTCTTATTTTTAGAACCTCAATTCTAGGATCCTAATTTGATCGATTTAGATGTCACTTTTTCACAACACCTAGCTGTACATCTTATCTTTCACAGGAATTTCAACCTTATTTCTTAGCACTATAATCTCGTATTGTTTAACATGGGAACCAAAGTAATTGTCAATTGCAGATCGTTTTCTTTCATTAATAAAACAATACTCGTGTTCTCACTCGACTTTGCTTATTAACTAAGTAATAATAGAGGCATAGTTTTGATCCACTTCCAAAAGGACTGCTTAACAAAGAAGATTACACGATTTATCATACGTGTGTATATTTCTTTTTAAAGTGAACCGATTTCGATGTTCTTTTTTTTTGGAAAGTAAATACGTTGGACATATTTTCGTAAAATTTTCATAAAGATTTACATGATTTTTTTGTCATCTCATCTGAAACCTAGCCCTCTAAGAGTTTCAGGTCCCCACGTTAACCTGCGAGAGAGGGCCCAAGAAGGTGTCATGTCTCGCTTAACACGCACCTTGCGTCAGAGTAACCGGGGGATGGTAGACCGCGCTTTCTGACCCACGCTGGTTCTGAACCCAGCGGGGTATTCAGTGGGAGGGTAACACGCGGTTCCATCTTGGCGGGTTTCGGACTGCCCATCGATCAAGAGAGCAGGTGGCCGTATCGTCATTTCGGCGTCTGGGGACAATGGAAAAGTGGCACCAACCCGTGTGCTGGGTTTGATTTTAGCCGGGGTTTGAACACCGAAAAGGAGAGCTCATCCCATAGTCGGATGGTCGTGGCAAAAAATAATGAAACGGACCGTGGATGACCGCGGTGGTTCCATAGAGAGAAAAGAGATGTTAAAATCATCTCAGACAATTCCTCCATGGAACAGCCGGTCCAGACCTGAAGTCTCTTTGCAGACCCCATAGTTCCAGGTGGTCCGTGAGCCTGGGATTGTCAGCCATACCAACAGCTCTATCCTGCACGGAGTCAAGTGGATGTAGTTGCTATTTGGAAGCACCAAAGATGGGAGCAGTACTCCACGCGTGGCCGTACTTCAGCCTTATAAAGCACAAGCCTTTGCCTCGACGTGAAGTACCGCTTCGCTTGGTTAATGACTTATAGATCCCGATACTGAATGAAACTGAGTATTTCTCCTCCTTCAATAAATAACAATTTTGATGGGGTCGGCACAACGTCTCCTCTCTCCACACCTATCTTTACATGCATCATCTGTCACACCACAAACCATCATATCATCCTTCACACAATCAGACCATCTTCTCTTTACCCTTCTTCTCCTCTTATATCCATCTACTTCTATCAACAAGTACGAAAAATTTACCCAGGGTGTTTTTTTTAATTAAGTCGTCAGTAAGGGTGTGCGAATATTCGAAAAATGTCGAATAATCCGACTACGATGATGCATCGGAAATAGAACAAGAATTTGTATTTTGTAGATAATATCTTGAATGGGCTAGATGTCAGATTTTGTGAAGTTGATCGTGATTTTATTTTTAAGAAAAGCACTTTTCTGAGTCCCCGGTACAAAAATTATTTTTACAAAGAAAAGGAAGTAAAAGAAATTGAAGAAGATATTAAGCTCGAAATTGGGAGATTCTTGATGCCAAATGATGATTCTCAAGAACTTAATGTTTTGACCAGAGAACGTAAGTTTTTACAATCACACAAACAAAAAACACAAAATCTGACATTTAGCCCATTCAACATATTATCTAGAAAGTACAAATTCTTGTCCTATTTCCTAATTCTAAACTAATTCAACTACTATTCGAAATTCAACGAATATTCGAAACTTTTCGAATTATTCGAATATTCGTCGGATTTCGAATTATTCGAAGATTCGAATTTCGAATCGAACGATATTCGCACACCCCTAGTCGTCAGTTGACACAGCCTTCCGTACCCAGCACTCAAGAGGAAATGGCCATTGTCACAAAATTCTTTCACGTGTACAATTTCAATAAAGAACAATATATCCGAAGATAAGTCGTATTTCACGGTATTTTACATACATAAAGATAATACATAAAGTATATTAATTAAGTAAATAGATGACAGCCATATTTTTAATTAACTCTTAATTTTAATGTCACGGTTAATTTGTATTTTAAGAATGTTTTAATAATATATTTCCGGAATAATGCACTCACGTCATATCATTACTTATTTTTGGAAATGATACACGTGACTTTTACTTTTGCATATCATCGTAGGTTATTCAAATCCCTTTATCTCCAAAATAAACGTACAAATATTCGTCAATAATTGATGGTTCAGGGATGTCGCGAACGTCGATTTTCGGGACAAACTAAATTAGAAAAATTTGCACAACAAACTTAGTGGGCATCCGTTTTGACAAACTTCATATTTACTAACGATCTTCGGCGTTTGGCGTAATGCTTTTTCAATCTTATTTTATTGTCTCCCGCTTTTGCGAGAAGGGAAGTCGAAACTCATGTTTTCCTACTTCTTCTATCATCTTCTGATTAAATTCGTTGCGGAGTCCAAGACAAGTTACCTTTCCCTCGGGTTTTCCTGGGCTTCACTGCTCAGAGTCATTACGATGGTCGCCGCTGTGGATTCTGGCTACACAGGAGTTACAGTGGTGGGAGTGAGAGGTGGGCTAATACCCAATATGCATAGGATATGTTCTGTATCACAGCATCGTCTAAGATATTATAAGATTCAGAGCATCAATATTCATCATCATCAGCCTATAGACGTCCACTGCTGGATATAGGCCTCCCCCAAACCTCGCCACATCGACCGGTCCTGCGCCATCTGCATCCAGTGACCTCCCGCGATCTTGACCAGATCGTCGGTCCATCATGTGGGGGGTCTACCAACATTGCGCCTACCGGTCCGTGGCCGCCACTCCAAAACTTTTCGGCCCCATCGGCCATCCGTTGTTCGCATCAATATTACTTCTTGTCGAATTATTTACAAGCTTTATATTAACTTGCACTGGACGTATCTATGTAAGTTGTGATAAAATCTTGCAAGCTAAATTTGACATACTTCCCGGATTCCGATTGAGCTGACATTTTGCACACATGTATATCGCGTGACAATGCAGTAATATGATAGAATTGAGCTGATCTGATGACGTCTAAAGAAGAAGAAGAACTCTTACACTAAACCAGATAGGCTCGTCGTGTTTGGGCTCGTTTTATTTGAATTAGTTTACACTTTACTATTGCAACCAATCCAGGAATTTAAAAGCTTGTATTTAAAGTGTTTTTTCTAAAGTAAATTTATTTATGTTATTTAAATATCCCTCTGTCATTTTTTTCTAGAACGATTAGCAAACGAGGAATTATTTGAGATGATTCCAACATCTCCCTTCTATTACCGTACCACGCGTGGAGTTCATCCCTACTATATGAAACAACCACGGTCATCCACGGTCCGTTTCAGGAACACTTTTTTGCCACGCACCAACCGGCTATGGAATGAGCTTCCCTCCTCGATATTCCCAGAGCGCTATGACTTGTCCTTCTTCAAACGAGGCTTGAGGAGGGTCTTTCAAGTTAGGTCGTAGATAGCGACCCCTCAATGTCCCCTGACATTGCAGAGGTTCATGAGTGACGGTAACCACTCACAGCTTAAAAGCTTGTATTTAAAATGTTTTCTCTAAAGTAAATTCATTTATGTTGCCATATTATTATATCCCTCTGTCATTTCTTTCTAGAACGATTAGCAATTCGTTTACATTGAATTTTACATCATTTTCCTCAAAACAGATTCGGATTTAAATTAGAATAACAATAATACTAATACACCGTGAATTTATACTTTCGTTTAATTTTGCTTATCATCTTATGTAAGTATAATACGTATATATTATCATAAACAGTCTGATTTATCGTAATATATAAACCCGATCAAGATTTATTGGATCATTGTGTACAACAGCTACTGTTGGTAAGTCTCTCATATTATATTATACTCAATATAATAATTATTATTGAATTAGTATAAATTCTAAAACTAGTAAATTTTACTAAGCGATAATAGACCACCTTTTGGAACGAAATTCCTTATCGCTCGTTATCGAAAGGGGGCTAGACGGAAATTCTTATGGAAAAGTTGTCACGACACTTTTTTTGTTTTACATGATTGCGCTAGATGGCGCTGTGATAAAATATTTTTTTTTTATAATTATTATAACTTAAAAAAAAAAGAAAAAAAAATTCCCTTGACACCTCTCAAGTTTTTTTTAAAGAATAGAAGCTAATTGTCAAATTTTAGTAAAAAAACGATAACGCCAACTTTTTCTTAGAGATTAAAAGGAATCTCAAATAGAAGAAAACATTATATACCTAGTAGTTATAGGCTATAAAGAAAAAACTAGCCCTAGCATAGACAATGTAAATTTGATTTTAATGATCAAAAAAATGTTACTTGTTCATTTATTTAGCACTTCCTTCAAAATTTACCTTGAAGCTAATCCACCAATATTTAAGGCATTTTTGTGTACACTTTTAACATTGCAATCTTTTTGGATTTTCTACCAAAAAAGTCCTTAAGGTTAGTGGTAGGTAGCGGCTCCGCAGTATCCTCTGTCAACGCAAAGGCCCATGAACCTCTGTATTGTAATGTTATCATCATTTTTGTGTCGTCACTGCTAGTTGGGGCTGAAAACCAGCACTCGGTGTTCGCTGTGGTTAATCCATAGTAAACATCGCGCTGAGTCTCGGCTAGTTTGTGGTGAAAACCAGTGTTGTTATTATGTTAATTTAAAATATGTGTATTTTTGTATTGTTTTCATCACAAATAAAGCATGTCCATTGTCGGGGGACACTGTGGCCCTACCTTTAAGGACTTTCTTTAAGCCTCGTTTAAAGATTTTATCTACTGTTATTTCTATATTTCCAGATCATGGATGCTGCAGCTACTGTCTTGAGTTTGGCGTACCTCTGGAACTGGCCACCCCAGGCCAATGTTTCAGGTAAATAAATCATCTTTAAAACATCACGTATGGGATCAATGGTATTTGGCCAAAGGGAGATCTCCGACCGGGCGAGATAATGTTTGCCCAGTCAGGCCGAAGCCCACTGTAGAAAATTTTAGATGTTGTATATATGCGCCGTACGCTGCAACTGTCAACAGGATCAGGATCGCTATTCAGGATCTGCCTCACTATTGGTCGCCACACCACGTGCCAGATGCATCGACTTCGTATTACTATGGCACTACCCTGTTAAAGAACCATTTATCCTACATAATTTAATACCATAAGGTCCAAAGTAAATGCTTTCACTTCGTCCACTGTGATGTCAATTATTTATAACCTAATAATTTTCATTAGATGGAGACACGTTTGACTTCATCGTCATTGGATCAGGAGTTGGAGGACTCGTCGCCAGCAGGATTTCAGAGAATAGCAACACCAAAGTATTGCTAGTCGAAGCCGGAACCTACCCCTCTAACAATTCTCTCGTAAGTATTTTTGAGTATGGTCTTTTGTTTATAAAAGTCCTTAAACTTCCAAATCCACCATCAGATTAGCGCCATTTTGTCATATTATTGCATTGTCACGCGATATACATTTACGTGCAAAATGTCAACTCAATCGGAAACCGGGAAGTTTGTCAAATTTTACTTGCAAGATTCCATTCCAACTTACATGGTTAGGTACATGCAAGTTAATATATTATAAATTTCGTAAAAAAACACCTAAAAGTTCTCTCCAAATTACATCAAGTTGTAAGAGATTTCTTCATTCTATAGCAATTAAATTTAAGAATAAAAACAGGAAAACAAATGCATAATTAAGGATTAGATAGAAGAAAGAGAAGATATGGTATGGCATATGCACAAATTTAAATTATTACTCTTTGGTTTAGATCAAAATTTAAAATTTATATTTTCTTATTTCAGTTGCCTAGTACATACGCTTATATCCAAGCTACTGCCGAAGACTGGAACTACACATCAGTAGAAGAAGCAACAACCAAGTACCAATCGGCCGGTGTTTACCAACTGTCTACTGCAAAAGTCTTAGGAGGAGGCAGCAGCACCAACCACTTGATCCAACTCAGAGGAGCTCCAGAAGACTTCGATGGTTGGGCATCCTACCTCGATGACGACTCATGGTCCTACTCAAATGTCCTACAATACTTCAAAAAGTCTGAGACGATGAAAGACGACGAAATTATGGCCTCGTATGCTGACTTCCACGGCACTGATGGACCAGTCATCGTGTCTAACCAGCGCAGAGACATCACTCACGGTTACTTGCAGTCTTGTGAAGAAATTGGACTTCCTTGGCTCTCTGATTTGAACTCAAATAGAACCGTGGGATGCGCTGAATCTTCTTATATCTTGGGTGATGGCGTAAGGCAGAGTATACCCTATGGATACCTTAACAATTTGACGAGAAGTAATTTGTATCTTCTCCTTGAAACAACTGCGCAAAAAATTGTTTTTGAAGATAAAGTAGCTAAAGGTGTCACTTTGGAACTAGCAAGTGGAGATATAATTACGGTTTATGCCAACAATGAGGTTATCGTATCTGCTGGTGGTTTCGGTAGCCCCAAGTTGCTTTTGCAATCTGGCGTTGGTCCAACTGAAGATCTGAAAGCCTTAGGGATGGAAGTCATCGCGGATTTACCTGTGGGTCAGGAGTTGCAGGACCATTTTGCAGTTTTAATAACACACAAAATGGAAGAAACAACTGAAGCTTCAGAGACATTGGCATTAACAGATTACCCATTCCCCATCGTCTTAGTAAGTGCTAGTTTAGATTCTGCTCAGACTTACGGCGACTACGTAGTCCTCGGTTTATTGATGGCTCAAGATACTACTTATACACAGGTTGTTTGCTCCACACTTTTTACTTTCAAAGACGACATTTGCTCAGCCATTAACGCAAGTGTCACTGGCAGGAACCAGTTCGTTTCTCTCATATCAACAGGCAAAGGTATATCCAAAGGATACGTGAAACTCACCAGCGCTGAACCAACTGATAAACTCACGATTGTTGAAAATTTCTACACAGACTCAGAAGGCACAGATCTTGCGAACATGAAAAAGTATGTGAAGCATTTCTTAACACTCTACAATACTACATACTTCAAGGAAGTGAATGCAGAGATAGCTGACCACGGCTTGACAGACTGCGGAGATGCAGACTTCAATGACGACACTTTCTTGGAATGTTTCATCAAAGCTATGACCGTCCATCTGTACCACCCCACTGGTACTTGCGGTATGGGAAGAGTCACCAACAGCGATGGAGAAGTATATGGCTTGGAACATCTCAGAGTAGTTGATGTTAGTATCATGCCTAACATCACCAGAGCCAACACCCTGGCAGCTGGTATGATGATCGGTGAAAAGATAAGTGCAGTCATCAAAGCGAAGTACAATCTTGAAAGTAGTGATAGTAGCAGTGACAGCGAAAGTAGCAGCAGCAGTGATACTGAAAGTAGCAGTGACAGCGAGAGCAGTGACAGTGACAGTTCAAGTCTATTAGATAAATTGGTGAACAAAACCACAACTTTGATCAATAAGCTTGTAGGCTGATCAACAACGTAGAGAAGTTTTGTTTTATTGGCTTCCTGGGTGGGTTTTATTAAATAAATTATTTTATTTTTATTGTTTGTTCTTATTTCTTGTTAAGTTTTTTTAGTTTGTCTAGTGGAATAATCATTAAAAGCATGTTTTTAGTAGTATTGATACCATCATACACAAAAATAAAACTAGTAGTGATGAAAACTTTATTAAAATGTTCGTGATTACCTAACTACGAATCTTGCAAATAGTCATCTTGATTCTTGTACTAGGAATTAATAAAAAAAAACTAATTTGGAAATGAATTCACTGTCGAACATCTGGTTTGTTCACCCTAATATAAAACTAGAGAAAGAAAATCGAATGATACGGCTTAATAAATTTATTTTAACACGTTTACTGCGGCAAGTAAAATCATAATTCTTCATCTGGTGCGGTGGCGGGCCAAAATGCGCCCCCAATGATATTTCCGCCAGTGCGTGGCAGGTCTTTCTAGACCCACCAGCACTAAGATTGATTGATAATTGCTATAAATTTGTGGAAACATAATGCATATTTTTTTTTTATATTGTTAGAATGACCTTGAATCCAACTTCCTTAAGTTTGATTCGCCCCGGGATCTGCCAAACAGGAAATGAGAAATAAAGCAGGAAAAGCGGCAGATCGTTATCGACCTGAACCGCACTAGAAAGTATTTTTAGTAGTGATGGGACAGAGAAAAATAAGGGCATATCGAAAATAAAACAGAATTATCGTAAAAGAACTGCACAATGTTTTTATTTACTCATGCCTTTCTTTGAAACATGTTACGCAAAGGTGTTGGTTGCATTTCCTGCAATATTTTTTATTTTCTTAACCTTTTTTTTTTTCAAGGATATGGTCATTGTCCTTATGTTTTACTTGATTTTCTGAAATGAATTTTTTTTTTCTTAAATTATCTCAAAAAAGAGGAACAACTGTCAAAAAAATCAAAATCATTTATTAACGGCGTTAGTGACAAACTTCACTCCCTTAAGTGTTGCTGTCTCTTTCTAACACAATAAGTGCGAGAGAGTGAGAAAACAAATCTGAAGTTGTTGACCAAGGTTTGACCAATGGAAATGGCAAGATGGCGTGGCGGCTCTTTGTTCGCTTAGCATTTTAATCGCATTGTAGGAATACAATTATTCACTTAATAAACGTCTAAACAAGAATATAATGCAAAAAGGTAGTAAGTATGAAGCGTGGTTCCTGAGATGCAACCGAGTCACTGAACAACTTTCCCCAAAGAACATAGGTCGATATTAGAAAGAAAAAAATTGGCCGTGTAAAATAAATAGTGCCATAACATACCACAATAGAAGCAGTAGTGCAAAAAACGCCATACGTTGCTCGCAGAAAAATAGTGGAGTCAGCATAAAGCTCATGCACGAAGGCCATGCAAAATAATGACAATAGTTACGAACGCAACGTCAGATCAATTATATGGCACAACACTAACTGGCGGCGCGCGCGCTCTGTGCGGTATCGGGTCACCAGCTGCCTGGTGGGGGGGCGGGCCGAAAGAGGCCCGCTGCCGCACTCAGTGGATGTTTTTCACCGTAAGTGCGATGGTAGGTCGATAAAAGCCTGCCGTTATGTTTTGAAGGGGAACACCTACAATTTTGACCACAATATGAAATATATATTTGTCTCTGTTAAATATTTACAAACACCTGAGGTAATCGTTTCGCACAAGCGAGAGGGACATAGGTTTCTTCGTCCGCACCAGCTGAAGTACCGCGGCAGGCCGATATCGGCCTGTTACGCAGCAAACGTGTTAAAGAAGACTTTTAAATGCAGGCTAGAGAGAGCAGCAGTAGAGTGCTAACAAATACAAGTAAAACTAGCTCAAACATGACGGGTCTATCTTGTTTAGAATAAAATTTCCTATGACCTTCTGTCGAACATCTGGGTTGTTCACCGTAATATAAAACTAGAGAAAGAAAATCGAATGATAAGGCTTAATAAATTTATTAAAAAAAATACCTTTAAATGCAGGTTGGAGAGAGCAGCAGTAGAGTGCTAACTAATACAAGTAAAACGAGGTCAAACACGACGTGTCTATCTTGTTTAGCACAAGAGTTCCCATGACCACCTTCCGAATCCGTCATTAGATCAGCGCCATTTTGTCATATTATTACATTGTCACGCGATGTACATCTGCGTGCAAAATGTCAGCTCAATCGGAAACCAGGATGTTTGTAAAATTTAGCTGGCAAGATTCTACCCGAACTTACATAGTTACATACAGTGCAAGTTAACATAAAGCTTGTAAAAATGAAATAAATTGTGCTATTCTAAAACTTACTCTAGAGGTTTTCATCATCATTATCAGTTAGTTTCGTGTTGATAATCTCTTACTAAAGGCAAATAAAAAAAAACAAATATATTAAGTTTAGTTTACCAAATGTAAAACAGGCACATAGTAATATAATTGTTGGTGGGGAGTCAATGGAGCTTGTTGAGTCAACTGTTTTTCTTGGTATAACAATGGATTCCAAGCTGCAGTGGGGACCCCACATAAATAAATTAGCGAGTAAGCTCAGCTCTGCAGCATACGCGGTAAAAAAAAATTAGGCTGATTACTGATGTAGACACAGCTCGTTTAGTTTATTTTAGTTATTTTCATAGTGTCATGTCACATGGCATTTTGCTATGGGGCAATGCAGCCGATGTAGAAACGATCTTTATCTTGCAGAAAAAAGCTATACGCGCTATTTATAATATGCACTCAAGGGAATCCCTGAGGGAAAAATTTAAAGAAATTAAAGTTCTCACTCTACCATCCCAATACATTTTTAGAAAATTTAATGTATGTTAGAAAGTAAATTGAGGAATTTCCTAAAAAGTCTGACCTACATAGTAGAAACACCAGGAACAAACATAAACTTGGTTTACCGATGAGTCGATTGCATAAAATAAGAAATTCCTTCAGGTGTTTGTCTATATGCATGTACAACAAAATCCCACAAGATGTTCAAAACCTAACTATACATAGGTTTAAGAAAACTATTAAAGAACGTCTGTGCAAGAAAGCCTACTATAAGGTCAATGATTACCTGGACGATTGCACAAAGTGGGAATGAGTTGCTCGCCAAGGTCATTTCATTATCGTAATCGTTTTTTTTTGTATATTTAATGTAAATTTACAAAACTGTACAAATATAAAAAAAAAAAATGCTTATTATACAAAAAAAGACATGCCCGCTGAGTTTCTTGCCAGTTCTTCTCAGGACGGTGGCTACAATTATTATTTTTTGTGTCCGAACTGGTGGTAGCTTGTAACTTTTGACGTCAACAAGAATGAGTACGTCATCAATGTCGCATGATGCTCTTGGAGTCTTTTGCGATTTATCTAAGGCTTTTGATTGCGTTGATCACGACACATTATTAAGGAAACTACGCCATTATGGAATTAGGGATTCTTCGTTAGATCTTATTGACTCATATTTATCCGGAAGAATACAGAAAGTTGATGTTAAAGGAAAGCGGTCTTTTGGCGTACCTTTAAAAATGGGAGTCCCTCAGGGATCTATTCTGGGTCCTTTCTTGTTTCTTGTTTATATAAACGACTTACCTAGTTTTGTGGAATGCCGGCATGAGATAGTATTATTTGCTGATGATACATCCTTACTTTTCAAAATCAAATGACTATGACGACGTGAATAATGCTATCTCCCGCATACTGAACTGGTTTAGCGTCAATAATCTTTTGTTGAACAGTAAGAAAACTAAATGTATTAAATTCACCTTGCCAAATGTAAAACAGGTCGAAAGTAATGTTATGGTGAGCGGGGAGGCATTGGAGCTTGTGGAGTCTACAGTTTTTCTTGGTATAACAGTAGATTCCAAATTGCAGTGGGGCCCTCACATATGTAAGTTGGCTAGTAGGCTTAGCTCAGCAGCATACGCGGTTAAAAAAATAAGATTATATACAAATGAAAATACTGCTCGTTTAGTTTATTTTAGTTATTTTCATAGTGTAATGTCCTATGGTATTTTATTATGGGGTAATGCTGCCGACGTTCAAATGATTTTTGTTCTACAGAAAAGAGCCATTCGAGCAATCTATAATATGCACCCAAGAGAATCCTTGAGGGACAAGTTTAAAGAAATAAATATTCTAACGTTTGCATCCCAATACATTTTAGAGAACGTAATGTTTGTAAGGAAAAATATTGATGATTTCCCCAAAGTTTCAGACTTGCACAACTTTAATACCCGGAACAAACACAAGCTTGCTTTACCAGCAACTCGTTTACGCAAAATCAATAAATCATTTGTGACTTTGTCGATATGCCTTTACAACAAGATTCCACTTAACGTTCAAAGTCTTAATACGCATACATTTAAAAAAGTTGTGAAAAATCGTTTGTTTACTGCACAAATTTATTATACAATTGGTGATTTTCTAGAGGACTGCACTAAGTGGGAATGAAGCTTTCGTTTTTAGGTCAAATATGTAACAAAAAATTGTAATATTGAGTTGAAAAGATTAAAAAAAAACAAAAAAATAATACAAAAAAAGACATGCCCGCTGAGTTTCTTGCCAGTTCTTCTCAGGACAGTGGCTTTTTCTTTTTCCGAACTGGTGGTAGCCTTTTGACATCAACAAGCATGAAAATTTCATTAACGTTGAGAATAAATAATTTCATTTCATTTCATTTCAATGTTGAAAATAAAGTATTTCATTTCAAAGTATTTCATTTCAGCCTATAGACGTCCACTGCTGGACATAGGGCTCCCCCACACTTCGCCATATCGACCGATAGAGGTTTTGTTCTGCAAATATTTAGATTGAAATAGCGATTTCAGCGAATTTGGTGAAAGGAAACATTTCTATATTTTTGAAAAAAATCACAATTGCATTTTAGATTTAATAAATTTCAAGTGGCCACTATTAAATGGATATAATAATTTATGAAGAGCAACACCCCATTTATCATGTACAATTTTCTTCGTCTTGTAGAAATGACAAATGTACAAAAGAAAAGGTACGCGCTTTAACTTTTTTTCTAAAATCAGCCAGTATTACTTAAGAAGAAGGTTATCGAAATAGAAATGTGACTTCTTTGGTCTGAAAAAAGTATTATAAAAGAGTTTTTATTATATTCTATTACTAAAGGAATACTAATACAAAGTAATACTACAAGTAGAAATAACATAAGTTTAATTTAAATAGAAAATAAAAGATAAATAATAATCTACACTAATATTATAAAGAGTTAAACTTTTTTGTTTGGTTGTTAATGAATAGGCTCAAAAACTGCTGGACCGTTTTTGAAAAAAAATACACCATTCGAAAGCTACATTATTGACGAGTAAGATAGGGTAGATTTTATTTTGGAAAAAAATAGAGATTCGTGCTCCAACTTCAATAATAAAGCCAAGGTGTGAAAAAAATGCCCAAAAATAATGTACTACGGGTTTGTAGGTCTTATTAAAATCTAACAGTGCCTGACCCCTTTTTGATGCAGATGAAGATGCAAGGATCAGTTAGTAATAAATGGGGGCGGCGCGACGGGAAAGAGTGCCTTGGGCGTAACGCGTCGCGCCGTCCCTCATAACCCCGTGCTGGGTTCTGGCCTCAGCCGGGGTTCGGACGCTGAGTGTGAGCGGTTGGAGGTTTTAGTGCGGTTCAACTCCCACATACCCCGCCCGCGGGGCGGGCGGGGATCCAGTGATTTCCTCCAACTAAAAAAAAAAGTTAGTAATAAATACATTAAAAATAAAACATTTTTATTACACACCAATCCTGTTTAACATGTCCCTCTTCAAACGAAGTTTAAGAAAAGTCCTGTAAAAGCGAAGATATTCAACACCATGTATATTATAACCAAGAGACCAGAAATGGGATCCAAAATTTTCTGTTTGTTTATTAAGGGACTTTCGGACTTCAAATTTCGTCAGCTGTCAACTGTCAAGTGACGAAAATTCATTGTATTGATCTTAATTGCTATAATGATTAAAATTTAAGCTTTGCACTGATGATACTCATTTTTAAAACGGTATCTATCGCATGAGCACAAGTTGCACTATTAGCGTCTACAATCATAAAGACTCAATTGCCTACGTCGCTACATTGTCGTGCAAGCGAATTTCACTTTTACTTAGTACATGCATTTATGGGGCTAATTGTATCTAATTATATAAGTTCCGGTGGAATGTTGCAGGTTAAATTTGACCAACTGACGGTTTTAGATTGAGTAGTGATTTTGCACGCGTGTCTATATCGCGTGATCATTGCAATATGGCGTCGGGTTTTTTGGGTTTCAGCTGAACATCAGTGCTTTTGGTCTTCTTTGAGACCATAAGCTTTTGCTGAGCTGAAACCTATTCGCACGCCACTGAGGACAAGCCTGTATCTTGTTCGGTTTTATTTTATTTTTTAACTTTTTTGTTGTTTGTTTAAATAGGTATTATACTGTTTAAATGTTATAATAATATAAATGTCCTCTATTTGCGTGTTGAATAAATGCTTTTTCTTTCTTTCTTTCTTTTGTATTATTGAGCTGATCTGATGATGATCGGAAGGTAGCCATAGGAATTCCTGTATTAAATGAACCCGTCATTTTACTTGTATTAGCTAGCACTCTACTGCTACATGATATCCAGGATCTTAAAAGCTTGTTTTTCGATACTCTTCTCTCTCTCTTCATGACTTGATAAAAATCTGACTGGTAGTTTTTCTGCCATTTTTTTTTAATTGCAGATGGTTTTCATTTTTGTAAAAAAATGATGTTGATTGGTAAACGAGGTACCTACGACCTACCTCTCTTTAAGCTTAATTTGAAGAAGAGCAGTTCATAGCACTCGAAAAACAGCGAGGAATAAAAACAATGTACAAAGCTATAAAAAATTGTGAAGGCTACTTTTTTTTTTATTGCCATGTAGGCAGACGAGCCAACGGGCCACCTGATCGTAAGTGGTTACCGTCGCTCATGAACCCCGCAATGTCAGGGGAAGTTGAGGGGTCGCTACCTACGACTTAACTTTAAGGACCCTCCTCAAGCCTTGTTCGAAGAAGGACAAGTCATAGCGCTCTGGGAATACCGAAGAGGAGAGCTCATTCCATAGCCGGATATTGCGTGGCAAAAAAGTGTTCCTGAAACGGACCGTGGATGAACGCGGTGGTTCCATATAGTAAGGATGAACTCCACCTCGACGCCGGGTGGTGCAGTAATAGAAGGGAGATGTTGGAATCATCTCAAATAATTCCTCAGAGCACTCCCCGTGGAACAACCGGTGTAGGATGCAAAGAGACCCGAAGTATGAAGAATTATCTTATGAAGAATTTTATGATTCAGTTTTAATTACGCAACATATACCTAAAATTAAAATTCACTTAATTTATTATTTGGTTCTACTTAATTTGAAAATATTCAATCAGTCAGATCAGAACAGATTTAGATTTAAATTTCTATAGAATATAATAAAATCCACTAATGAACCGTAAAATATTACTTTCGGTATAATAAAATGAATAAATTTGAACTTTTAATCCGAATCCAATGTACAAATAATAATTAACATTTGTACTGAGATTATTTCATATATAAATCCGACGGCTCAGTTTAGGATCATTGTGTCAGAACATCAGATTTGGTAGTTAGTCAAGTACTTTGATTTTACTTTGAAATTATTAACATTAGAAAATAACTATTTTTATTTAACTGCACCATGTACCTACCTATCTATGTAAGTTCAGCTGGAATCTTGCGAGTTGAATTTGAACAACTTCCCGGTTTCCAATTGAGCTAAAATTTTATATCCTTGTGTATAGTCGTGGTGGCCGAGTGGTTGAAGCGCTTGCCCTCCGTACGGGAGCTCGCGGGTTCAAAACCGGCCGGCTTGTACCTCTAAATCTTAATATGAAAAAGATTTATGTGCAATTTTTTACAACACCACTGGCTAAAAACGGTGAAGGAAAACATCGTGAGGAAACCTGCATTTTGGAAAAGGGTTCTAAAAATCCTTTGAAGATATGTGAAGTCCCCAATCCGCACGCAAGCGTGGTGGACTATGCCTAACCCCTCTTCGGAGGAGACCTGAGCTCAGCAGTGGGCAGTAATGGGTTGTTACAGTACAGTACAGTATATCACGTGGCAATGCTATAATATGGAATTGGTCTGATGATGAGTGAGGAGTAAGAATTGGTTATAGGAACTCTACTGTTGTTCTGTACAACATGATAAAATACCTTTATTCATTCCCACAGGATTACACGAATAAGGGTACCTATATAGGGCTCATACACCATAGTCTGATATTGTAATTATTTCTGTCTAGATCATGGATGCTGCAGCTACTGTCTTGAGTTTGGCGTACCTCTGGAACTGGCCACCCCAGGCCAATGTTTCAGGTAAATAATACTTAAAGATATTTATTACATAACATTTTTATACCAAATTTACATCCTCAATAATAATTATATATATGTAAATGATATAAGTTGTGACCGAGTGGTAGAAACACTTGCTTCCCGGTCGTGGGTTCAAAACTGGCTTGTACCTCTAAATCTTCATGTGAAAAAGATTTATGTGTAATTTTTCACCACTGGCTTCAAACGGTGAAGGAAAACATCG
This sequence comes from Trilocha varians, assembly GCA_030269945.2. Lineage (NCBI taxonomy): Eukaryota > Metazoa > Arthropoda > Insecta > Lepidoptera > Bombycidae > Trilocha > Trilocha varians. Next base: position 990,302 of record AP028279.1, read on the forward strand.
TGAGGAAACCTGCATGTTGGAGAAGGATTCTAAAAATGCTTCGAAGATATGTGAAATCCCCAATCCGAATGGGCAAGCGTGGTGGACTACGCCTAACGCCTTTTCTGAGGAGACCTGAGCCCAGCAGTGGGCAGTAATGGGTTGCTACAGTACTGTATAGATATAATAGTAATATTAGAAATCCTATTTTTACGCCATTTTTCTCTGGTAGTCCTCTGCTAACGACAAGTTTTCCTGATAATTTATGTGTAAAATTTAAATATTCGATTCAAATATCACTTCTGAAATTAAAACAAGATGAATCATTTTGGTCGTGTCTTTATTATTCCATTAGGACTACAGTCCCATTTGAAGGTTCACAGTCAGTTTCTAAAATAGTAAGATAAATTCAACTTATTTATACTCCAGCTGATATTTACAAATGAAGAAATAAAAGTAACAATTTTTTTCAACAGATGGAGACACTTTTGACTTCATCATCATTGGTTCAGGAGTTGGAGGACTCGTCGCCAGCAGGATTTCAGAGAACAGCAACACCAAAGTATTGCTAGTCGAAGCTGGAACATATCCTTCCAATAACTCCCTGGTACGTATTACTCGTAAAACACAAGTAAATATGATAACTGAAAAAAATAGACATAACTTTTTAAGTTAAACTAAATTAAATTAAATTAACTATTGAATACCTGTTTCAGTTGCCTAGTACTTACGCTTATATCCAAGCTACTGCCGAAGACTGGAACTACACATCAGTAGAAGAAGCAACAACCAAGTACCAATCGGCCGGTGTTTATCAACTGTCTACTGCAAAAGTCTTAGGAGGAGGAAGCAGCACCAACCACTTGATCCAACTCAGAGGAGCTCCAGAAGACTTCGATGGTTGGGCATCCTACCTCGATGACGACTCCTGGTCCTATTCAAATGTCCTACAATACTTCAAAAAGTCTGAGACGATGAAAGACGACGAAATCATGGCCTCTTATGCTGACTTCCACGGCACTGATGGACCAGTCATCGTGTCTAACCAGCGCAGAGACATTACCCACGGTTACTTGCAGTCTTGTGAAGAAATTGGACTTCCTTGGCTCTCTGATTTGAACTCAAATAAAACCGTGGGATGCGCTGAATCTTCTTATATCATGGGTGATGGCGTAAGGCAGAGTATACCCTATGGATACCTTAACAATTTGACGAGAAGTAATTTGTATCTTCTTCTTGAAACTACTGCGCAAAAAATTGTTTTTGAAGATAAAGTAGCTAAAGGTGTCACTTTGAAACTAGCAAGTGGAGATATAATTACTGTTTATGCCAACAATGAGGTTATCGTATCAGCTGGTGGTTTCGGTAGTCCCAAGTTGCTTTTGCAATCTGGCGTTGGTCCAACCGAAGATCTGGAAGCCTTAGGCATGGAAGTCATCGCGGATTTACCTGTGGGTAAGGAGTTGCAGGACCATTTTGCAGTTTTAATTACACACAAAATGGAAGAAACAACTGAAGCTTCAGAGGCATTGGCATTAACAGATTACCCATTCCCCATCGTCTTAGTAAGTGCTAGTTTAGATTCTGCTCAGACTTACGCCGACTACGTAGTCCTCGGTCTATTGATGGCTCAAGATACTACTTATACACAGGTTGTTTGCTCCACACTTTTTACTTTCAAAGACGACATTTGCTCAGCCATTAACGCAAGTGTCACTGGCAGGAACCAGTTCGTTTCTCTCATATCAACAGGCAAAGGTATATCCAAAGGATACGTGAAACTCACCAGCGCTGAACCAACTGATAATCTCACGATTGTTGAAAATTTCTACACAGACTCAGAAGGCACAGATTTAGCGAACATGAAAAAGTATGTGAAGCATTTCTTAACACTCTACAATACTACATACTTCAAAGAAGTGAATGCAGAGATAGCTGACCACGGCTTGACAGACTGCGGAGATGCAGACTTCAGTGACGACACTTTCTTGGAATGTTTCATCAAAGCTATGACCGTCCATCTGTACCACCCCACTGGTACTTGCGGTATGGGAAGAGTCACCAACAGCGACGGAGAAGTATATGGCTTGGAACATCTCAGAGTAGTTGATGTCAGTATCATGCCTAACATCACCAGAGCCAACACCCTAGCAGCTGGTATGATGATCGGTGAAAAGATAAGTGCAGTCATCAAAGCGAAGTACAATCTTGAAAGTAGTGATAGTAGCAGTAACAGCGAAAGTAGCAGCAGCAGTGATACTGAAAGTAGCAGTGACAGCGAGAGCAGTAGCGACAGTGACAGCAGTGACAGTGACAGTTCAAGTCTATTAGAGAAATTGGTGAACAAAACCACAACTTTGATCAATAAAATTGTAGGCTGATCAACAACGTAGAGAAGATGTTTTTTAATGGCTTCCTGGGTGGGTTTTATTAAATAAATTATTTTATTTTTATTGTTTGTTATTATTTCGAAATATAGTTTATCCCGAGTTTCTTTAGTTTGTCTAGTGGAATAATCATTAAAAGCATGTTTTCAGTAGTATTGATACCATCATACACAAAAATACAACTAGTAGTGATGAAAACTTTATTAAAATGTTCGTGATTACCTAACTACGAATCTTGCAAATAGTCATCTTGATTCTTGTACTAGGAATTAATAAAAAAAAACTAATTTGGAAATGAATTCACTGTCGAACATCTGGTTTGTTCACTCTAATATAAAACTTGTAGCTTGTAACTTTTGACGTCAACAAGAATGAGTACGTCATCAATGTTGAAAATAAAGTATTTCATTTCATTTCATTTCACTAGAGAAAGAAAATCGAATGATACGGCTTAATAAATTTATTTTAAAGAAGACTTTTAAATGCAGGCTAGAGAGAGCAGCAGTAGAGTGCTAACAAATACAAGTAAAACTAGCTCAAACATGACGGGTCTATCTTGTTTAGAATAAAATTTCCTATGACCTTCTGTCGAACATCTGGGTTGTTCACCGTAATATTAAACTAGAGAAAGAAAATCGAATGATAAGGCTTAATAAATTTATTTAAAAAAATACCTTTAAATGCAGGTTGGAGAGAGCAGCAGTAGAGTGCTAACTAATACAAGTAAAACGAGGTCAAACACGACGTGTCTATCTTGTTTAGCACAAGAGTTCCCATGACCACCTTCCGAATCCGTCATTAGATCAGCGCTATTTTGTCATATTATCGCATTGTCACGCGATGTACATCTGCATGCAAAATGTCAGCCCAATCGGAAACCAAGATGTTTGTAAAATTTAGCTTGCAAGATTCTACCCGAACTTAAATAGTTACATACAGTACAAGTTCACATAAAGCTTGTAAAAATGAAATAAATTGTGCTATTCTAAAACTTACCCTAGAGGTTTTCATCATCATTATCAGCCTATAGACGTCCACTGCTGGACATAGGCCTCCCCCAAACTTCGCCACATCGACCGATAGAAGTTTTGTTCTGCAAATATTTAGATTGAAATAGCGATTTCAGCGAATTTGGTGAAAGGAAACATTTCTATATTTTTGAAAAAAATCACAATTGCATTTTAGATTTAATAAATTTCAAGTGGCCACTATTAAATGGATATAATAATTTATGAAGAGCAACACCCCATTTATCATCTTCTAATATATAAAATTCTCGTGTCACGGTGTTCGAACTTGAACTCCTCCGAAACGGCTTGACCGATTTTGTTGAAATTTTTTGTGCTTATCCGGTATCTATGAGAATCGGCCAACATCTATTTTTCATCCCCCTAAATGTTAGGGGTAGTCCACCCATATTTTTTTTTTTTTTTTTTCGACGCAGACGTAGTTGCGTGGGGCAGCTAGTACATGTATAATTTTCTTCGTCTTGTAGAAATGACAAATGTACAAAAGAAAAGGCACGCGCTTTAACTTTTTTTCTAAAATCAGCCAGTATTACTTAAGAAGAAGGTTATCGAAATAGAAATGTGACCTCTTTGGTCTGAAAAAAGTATTATAAAAGAGTTTTTATTATATTCTATTACTAAAGGAATACTAATACAAAGTAATACTACAAGTAGAAATAACATAAGTTAAATTTAAATAGAAAATAAAAGATAAATAATAATCTACACTAATATTATAAAGAGTTAAACTTTTTTGTTTGGTTGTTAATGAATAGGCTCAAAAACTGCTGGACCGTTTTTGAAAAAAAATACACCATTCGAAAGCTACATTATTGACGAGTAAGATAGGGTAGATTTTATTTTGGAAAAAAATAGAGATTCGTGCTCCAACTTCAATAATAAAGCCAATGTGTGAAAAAAAAGCCCAAAAATAATGTACTACGGGTTTGTAGGTCTTATTAAGATCTAACAGTGCCTGACCCCTTTTTGATGCAGATGAAGTTGCAAGGATCAGTTAGTAATAAATACATTTAAAATAAAACATTTTTATTACACACCAATCCTGTTTAACATGTCCCTCTATAAACGAGGTTTAAGAAAAGTCCTGTATAAGCGAAGATATTCAACACCATGTATATTATAACCAAGAGACCAGAAATGGGATCCAAAATTTTCTGTTTGTTTATTAAGGGACTTACGGACTTCAAATTTCGTCAGCTGTCAACTGTCAACTGTCAAGTGACGAAAATTCATTGCATTGATCTTAATCGCTATAATTATTAAAATTTAAGCTTTGCACTGATGATACTCATTTTTAAAACGGTATCTATCGCATGAGCACAAGTTGCACTATTAGCGTCTACAATCATAAAGACTCACAAATTGCCTACGTCGCTACATTGTCGTGCAAGCGAATTTCACTTTTACTTAGTACATGCATTTATGGGGCTAATTGTATCTAATTATATAAGTTCCGGTGGAATGTTGCAGGTTAAATTTGACCAACTCGTCAGTATGGCTTCCGCCATGGTCGATCGGCTGGCGACCTCCTGGCATACCTGACCCATCGGTGGTCTGAGGCTTTGGAGAGCAAGGGCGAGGCACTTGCGGTTAGTCTCGATGTCGCGAAGGCATTTGATAGGGTCTGGCATAAGGCACTTCTATCGAAGCTACCATCTTACGGAATCCCCGAGGGGCTCTGCAAGTGGGTCGCCAGCTTTCTGGATGGTCGGAACATCCGAGTTGTGGTTGACGGATGCATTTCCGATACCATGACCATTAATGCTGGCGTCCCACAAGGTTCAGTGCTCTCCCCTACTCTTTTCATTCTGCATATCAATGACATGTTGTCTATTGATGGCATGCATTGTTATGCGGATGATAGTACGGGGGATGCGCGATATACTGGCCATCAGAGTTTCTCTCGGAGTCAGGTGCAGGAGAGACGAGCCGAACTTGTGTCTGAAGTGGAGCACTCTCTGGGGCGGGTCTCCAAATGGGGTGAACTGAACTTAGTTCAGTTCAACCCTTCGAAGACACAGGTTTGCGCGTTCACTGCGAAGAAGGACCAATTTGTCATGGCGCCGAAATTCCAAGGAGTCTCCCTTGAAGTGTCCGAGAGTATCGGGATCCTTGGGGTCAACGTGTCGGGCACTGTCCAGTATCGGAGTCATCTAGAAGGCAAAGCCAAACTTGCCTCTAAGATGCTGGGAGTCATTAACCGAGCGAAGCGGTACTTCACGTCGAGGCAAAGGCTTGTGCTTTATAAGGCTCAAGTACGGCCACGCGTGGAGTACTGCTCCCACCTCTGGGCTGGTGCTCCCAAATACCAGTTGCATCCACTTGACTCCGTGCAGGGCAGGGCTGTCCGTATCGTTGACGATCCTAAGCTCACGGACCACTTGGAACCTTTGGGTCTGCGAAGAGACTTCGGTTCTCTTTGCATTCTATACCGCTTGTTCCACGGGGAGTGCTCCGAAGAATTATTCGAGATGATTCCAACATCTCCGTTCTATCATCGCACCACCCGTCGTCGAGGTGGAGTTCATCCTTACTATTTGGAACCACCGCGGTCATCCACGGTCCGTTTCAAAAATTCTTTTCTGCCACGCACCATCCGACTGTGGAATGAGCTCCCCTCTTCGGTGTTTCCCGAGCGCTATGACTTGTCCTTCTTCAAACGAGGCTTAAAGAAAGTCCTTAAAAGGTAGGCCGTAGGTAGCGGCCCCGCAGTGTCCGCTGACATTGCAGAGGTCCATGAGCAACGGTAACCGCTTACGATCAGGTGGCCCGTTAGCTCGTCTGCCTACAAGGCAATAAAAAAAAAAAAAAAAAAAAAAAAAAAACTAACGGTTTTAGATTGAGTAGTGATTTTGCACGCGTGTCTATATCGCATGATCATTGCAATATGGTATTATTGAGCTGATCTGATGATGATCGGAAGGTAGCCATAGGAACTCCTGTATTAAATAGACCCCTCATGTTTGAGCTCGTTTCACTTGTATTAGCTAGCACTCTACTACATGATATCCAGGATCTTAAAAGCTTGTTTTTCGATACTCTTCTCTCTCTCTCTTCATGACTTGATCAAAATCTGACTGGTAGTTTTTCTGCCATTTTTTTTTAATTGCAGATGGTTTTCATTTTTGTAAAAAAATGATGTTGATTGGTAAACGAGGTACCTACGACCTACCTCTCTTTAAGCTTAATTTGAAGAAGAGCAGTTCATAGCACTCGAAAAACAGCGAGGAATAAAAACAATGTACAAAGCTATAAAAAATTGTGAAACCTACTTTTTTTTTTATTGCCATGTAGGCAGACGAGCCAACGGGCCACCTGATCGTAAGTGGTTACCGTCGCTCATGAACCCCGCAATGTCAGGGGACGTTGAGGGGTCGCTACCTACGACTTAACTTTAAGGACCCTCCTCAAGCCTTGTTCGAAGAAGGACAAGTCATAGCGCTCTGGGAATACCGAAGAGGAGAGCTCATTCCATAGCCGGATAGTGCGTGGCAAAAAAGTGTTCCTGAAACGGACCGTGGATGAACGCGGTGGTTCCATATAGTAAGGATGAACTCCACCTCGACGCCGGGTGGTACGGTAATAGAAGGGAGATGTTGGAATCATCTCAAATAATTCCTCAGAGCACTCCCCGTGGAACAATCGGTATAGGATGCAAAGACACCCGAAGTATGAAGAATTATCTTATGAAGAATTTTATGATTCAGTTTTAATTACGCAACATATACCTAAAATTAAAATTCACTTAATTTATTATTTGGTTCTACTTAATTTGAAAATATTCAATCAGTCAGATCAGAACAGATTTAGATTTAAATTTCTATAGAATATAATAATATCCACTAATTAACCGTAAAATATTACTTTCGGTATAAAAGGAATAAATTTGAACTTTTAATCCGAATCCAATGTACAAATAATAATTAACATTTGTACTGAGATTATTTCATATATAAATCCGACGGCTCAGTTTAGGATCATTGTGTCAGAACATCAGATTTGGTAAGTACTTTGATTTTACTTTAATATTATTAACTTTAGAAAATAACTATTTTTATTTAACTGCACTAACTATGTACCTACCTATCTATGTAAGTTCAGGTGAAATCTTGTGAGTTGAATCAACTTCCCGGTTTCCGATTGAGCTGAAATTTTATATCCCTGTGTATAGTCGTGGTGGCCGAGTGGTTGAAGCGCTTGCCCTCCGTACGGGAGCTCGCGGGTTCAAAACCGGCCGGCTTGTACCTCTAAATCTTAATATGAAAAAGATTTATGTGCAATTTTTTACAACACCACTGGCTAAAAACGGTGAAGGAAAACATCGTGAGGAAACCTGCATGTTGGAAAAGGGTTCTAAAAATCCTTTGAAGATATGTGAAGTCCCCAATCCGCACGCAAGCGTGGTGGACTATGCCTAACCCCTCTTCGGAGGAGACCTGAGCTCAGCAGTGGGCAGTAATGGGTTGTTACAGTACAGTACAGTACAGTATATCACGTGGCAATGCTATAATATGGAATTGATCTGATGATGAGTGAGGAGTAAGAATTGGTTATAGGAACTCTACTGTTGTTCTGTAGAACATGATAAAATACCCTTATTCATTCCCACAGGATTACACAAATAAGGGCACCTATATAGGGCTCATACCAGCATAGTCTTAAATTGTAATTATATCTGTCTAGATCATGGATGCTGCAGCTACTGTCTTGAGCTTGGCGTACCTCTGGAACTGGCCACCCCAGGCCAATGTTTCAGGTAAATAATACTTAAAGATATTTATTACATAACATTTTCATCCCAAATCTACATCCTCAATAATAATTATATGTCATGTATATGATATAAGTTGTGGCCGAGTGGTTGCAACGCTTGCTTCCCGGTCGTGGATCAAAACTGGCTTGTACCTCTAAATCTTCATGTGAAAAAGATTTATGTGCAATTTTTCACAACACCACTGGCTTCAAACGGTAAAAGAAAACATCGTGAGAAAACCTGCATGTTGGAGAAGGATTCTAAAAATGCTTCGAAGATATGTGAAATCCCCAATCCGAATGGGCAAGCGTGGTGGACTACGCCTAATGCCTTTTCTGAGGAGACCTGAGCCCAGCAGTTGGCAGTAGTGGGTTGCTACAGTACTGTATTTAATTTTTATGCCACTTTTCTCTAATAGTCCTCTGCTAACAGCAAGTTTTCCTGGTAAAATTTATGTATAAAATTTAAATATTCGATTCAAATATCACTTCTGAAATCAAAACAAGATGAATCATTTTGGTCATGTCTTTCTTTTTCCATTAGGACTACAGTCCCATTTTAAGGTTCACAGTCAGTTTCTAAAATAGTAAGAGAAATTCAACTTATTTATACTCCAGCTGATATTTACAAAAGAAGAAATAAAAGTAACAATTTTTTTCAACAGATGGAGATACTTTTGACTTCATCATCATTGGATCAGGAGTCGGAGGACTCGTCGCCAGCAGGATTTCAGAGAACAGCAACACCAAAGTATTGCTAGTCGAAGCTGGAACATATCCTTCCAATAACTCCCTGGTACGTATTACTCGTAAAACACAAGTAAATATGATAACTGAAAAAAATAGACATAACTTTTTAAGTTAAACTAAATTAAATTAAATTAACTATTAAATACCTGTTTCAGTTGCCTAGTACATACGCTTATATCCAAGCTACTGCCGAAGACTGGAACTACACATCAGTAGAAGAAGCAACAACCAAGTACCAATCGGCCGGTGTTTACCAACTGTCTACTGCAAAAGTCTTAGGAGGAGGCAGCAGCACCAACCACTTGATCCAACTCAGAGGAGCTCCAGAAGACTTCGATGGTTGGGCATCCTACCTCGATGACGACTCCTGGTCCTATTCAAATGTCCTACAATACTTCAAAAAGTCTGAGACGATGAAAGACGACGAAATCATGGCCTCTTATGCTGACTTCCACGGCACTGATGGACCAGTCATCGTGTCTAACCAGCGCAGAGACATTACCCACGGTTACTTGCAGTCTTGTGAAGAAATTGGACTTCCTTGGCTCTCTGATTTGAACTCAAATAAAACCGTGGGATGCGCTGAATCTTCTTATATCATGGGTGATGGCGTAAGGCAGAGTATACCCTATGGATACCTTAACAATTTGACGAGAAGTAATTTGTATCTTCTTCTTGAAACTACTGCGCAAAAAATTGTTTTTGAAGATAAAGTAGCTAAAGGTGTCACTTTGAAACTAGCAAGTGGAGATATAATTACTGTTTATGCCAACAATGAGGTTATCGTATCAGCTGGTGGTTTCGGTAGTCCCAAGTTGCTTTTGCAATCTGGCGTTGGTCCAACCGAAGATCTGGAAGCCTTAGGCATGGAAGTCATCGCGGATTTACCTGTGGGTAAGGAGTTGCAGGACCATTTTGCAGTTTTAATTACACACAAAATGGAAGAAACAACTGAAGCTTCAGAGGCATTGGCATTAACAGATTACCCATTCCCCATCGTCTTAGTAAGTGCTAGTTTAGATTCTGCTCAGACTTACGCCGACTACGTAGTCCTCGGTCTATTGATGGCTCAAGATACTACTTATACACAGGTTGTTTGCTCCACACTTTTTACTTTCAAAGACGACATTTGCTCAGCCATTAACGCAAGTGTCACTGGCAGGAACCAGTTCGTTTCTCTCATATCAACAGGCAAAGGTATATCCAAAGGATACGTGAAACTCACCAGCGCTGAACCAACTGATAAACTCACGATTGTTGAAAATTTCTACACAGACTCAGAAGGCACAGATTTAGCGAACATGAAAAAATATGTGAAGCATTTCTTAACACTCTACAATACTACATACTTCAAAGAAGTGAATGCAGAGATAGCAGACCACGGCTTGACAGACTGCGGAGATGCAGACTTCAGTGACGACACTTTCTTGGAATGTTTCATCAAAGCTATGACCGTCCATCTGTACCACCCCACTGGTACTTGCGGTATGGGAAGAGTCACCAACAGCGACGGAGAAGTATATGGCTTGGAACATCTCAGAGTAGTGGATGTTAGTATCATGCCTAACATCACCAGAGCCAACACCCTGGCAGCTGGTATGATGATTGGTGAAAAGATAAGTGAAAAAATAAAGACTAAATACAGTCTTTAAATATTTAATTGTACAAAACATTTTATATTTTAATATCAATAAATTTATTGTTATTCAAATTATCTTTTTATTGGCGTATCACGTTTAAAATCACGACATTTTGTGTTTTTTCTTTGCTAACACACATTAGTTGAAACGTGTCTTCAAAACGTGTACGTGCAACGTGCCTAAAGAAATTCATAATTAATATATCCTGCTGAAATTTTCCATACCAAATGCAAAACATAAATCAACAAGGAAATGACATACCGTGAAAAATAAAACACGGAAAATAATACGCTTATCTCGATAATAATATCATCGTCGGAAAATAATATCAATATGTATGAATATAATTAATAATTAAAGAAATATAATACATATTTTTAACACAATAATAGAGGAAAAAGTACGTGGTTTTGGCGATTAAGATAAAGAATTTCAATAAGTGGCAAAGGGAGTATGCAGAAAAGCTCATGGTGCACCAACACAGTATGTGCTGAGTTGAAGCCTTATGGTACACAGTACTGTGCTTTCCTTTTTATATTTTTATTTTACTTTGTTTTCTGTTGTTATCCTGTACTGTGTAACCATTAAACGTTTTTTCTTTCTTTATGTTCTTCGCTGCTTTTTACAATAGATATAACAAGGATTGCTAGCTTTATTAATTACAAGCTTTATATTAACTTGCACTGGATGTCTTTCTTTCTTTTTTTTACTTGTATTAGTTCGTACTCTACTGCTACATGATATCCAGGGTCTTCAAAGCTTGTTTTATTAAGTTTTCTTTCAAATAAATTATCGTCATCAGCATCATCAACCTTATCATAATTATTATCATCATCATGGCGATCAGATTTAGAACTCTTTACGAAGTTTTAGTCGTTAGGATCTCTGGATTGTACGAATGATGATTCAAGATTGGAAACTGTATTGGAAACAGTGACATTAACTTAATATAAATTTTATATATATCGTAATTACATAACATTTGCATTTTCTGGAAATATCTTTTGATACGAAAATAGTTATAATTATAATATACGACCGAAACTAATTGGTTTAGCGTATAATCTTATTTATTAATTCACTTTAAATCGTATATAAGCCTTGATGAAAGTTTCAGAAAGCATACTGAAGTCTCCTGCCAGAAACAATCGTAAGTACTATTATCTTTTAAAAACTTTTTACTGCTAATCCAAATAGGTCGGTAGAATATTGTGTCTTATGTTTTATGATATTTTTGTGCCACATCTTAACTATTAGTTTTATCTTAAAAAAAGTTTTTAGCTCTTTGTCAAATATTTTCAAAATCATCATTCTTTTCATTATCAGAATCTTCACCAATATTGCTGTTCCATTTATAAATTTTGGCGTATTTTTACACCTTGTAAAGTATATATTATGGAATTAAAGTTGCTGGTTAAAATAAAATCGCGGCTAAACCTAGAAATTTCTGTCAACTCTTATCAGGGTCGCTTTCATTGTTTCATGTAACAAATGCCCTGCTGTGATATGTGCCTCATTAGACGAGACCTAAGAAATGTCAAGTATATTATGTAGGTGATGGGTATTGCTCCTCAATATCCTGGCATTGCAGAGGTTGATGACGGACGATATAGCATATATATACAAATGGGGTTGTCGCAATAAGTTGCAATCTCCTCATTCATTCCTATTATGCAATTGAAAAATCTACCTTTTATATATGCACAATATATATAATGTCACAAGCCCCAATTTTTATTGAAGTTTTATTTTATTCCTTACCGAAAACTGTTACAATAGCAGCTTCTCCATAGATAGATCAGATCTCTTCTCATGTTGTTTTTTGTGTTTTCAGACCATGGATGCTGCAACAACTATGTTGAGTTTAGCGTACCTATTCAATTGGCCTTCCCAAGCCAATGTCTCAGGTAAACCAGTCTATCTATCTTTGGGGTTGTGGTGGTGATCTGAAATGATCTGACACATCGGATCTTTTATATCAAAAACCCAGCCTTTACTCCTCAGTTTCAAAAATGATTGGATAAATTCAGCAATTCTTTTTGGAGCTTAGATAAAATGTACAATTAAACACAGCTCAATTGTATTTATAGATGGCGCTCATTATAAGTACGTCGTCATTGGAACTGGAGTAGGATCCATTGTCGCCAACAGACTCACGGAAAACAGCGACACTACTGTACTACTTGTCGAAGCTGGAACATATCCCTCTGATAATGCAATTGTGAGTATTATAATTTTTAATTTATTAAAAAAAAAAAAAAAATATATAAACTTTTTAAATACAAGCTTTTAAGATCCTGGATATCATGCAGCAGTAGAATGCTGGCTAATACAAGTAAAAAGAGTATTAACACGACGGATCTATCTTGTTTAGTACAAGAGTTCCTTCCGACTCGCATCATCAGATCAGCGCCATTTTGTCATATTATTGCATTGTTACGCGATATACATCTGCGTGCAAAATGTCAGCTCAATCGGAAACCGGAAAGTCTATCAAATTTAGCTTCCAAGATTCCACCTGAACTTATATACATAGTTACATCCAGTGCAAGTTAATATAAAGCTTGTACAAATGGCAGTCTTCAATTTGTTGAACCTATTCCGAGTGCCTGAAATGAAATCTAAATTGTGTTCTCATTTCAACATTGCCTATTTCAGTTACCAAGTACGTTCGCTGCAGTACAAGGTACGGCTGAAGACTGGAACTACACCTCAACAGAGGAGTTGACTACGAAGTACCAGTCGGCCGGTGTTTACCAACTATCTTCTGGTAAAGTATTAGGTGGGGGCAGCAGCACCAACCATTTGATCCAACTTAGAGGAGCTGCAGAAGATTTTGATGGTTGGGCATCCTACCTCGATGACGACTCATGGTCCTATTCAAATGTCTTGCAATATTTCAAAAAGTCAGAGACAATGAAAGACGACGAGATCATGGCCTCTTACGCCAATTTTCACGGCACTGATGGTCCAATAATTGTATCTAACCAACGCAGAGACATCACTCATGGCTACTTGGAGTCTTGTGAAGAGATTGGACTGCCTTGGATGGCAGATTTAAATACTAATGTCACGGTTGGATGCGCAGAATCTTCGTATATCATGGGTGACGGTGTAAGACAGAGCACAGCTTACGGATACATTAACAATTTAACAAGAACTAATCTAGACATTCTTCTGGAAACAACTGCACAAAAAATAATTTTCGAAGATACGGTGGCTGTAGGTGTTACATTGAAAAGAGCGGATGGAGAAATAATCAATGTTTATGCTGATACGGAAGTCATTGTATCTGCTGGAGCATTTGGCAGTCCTAAACTACTTTTACAATCCGGTGTTGGTCCTGCCGAAGATCTAAAAGCCTTAGGTATCGAAGTAATCGCGGATTTACCTGTGGGTGAGGAGTTGCAGGACCATTTTGCAGTTTTTATGACACATAAAATGAATGAAACAACTGAAGCTTCAGAAGCATTGGCGTTAACAGATTTCCCATTCCCCATCGTCTTAATAAGTGCTAGTTTAGATTCTGCTCAGACTTACGGCGACTACTTAGTCCTCGGTCTATTGATGGCTCAAGATACTACTTATACACAGGCTGTTTGCTCCACACTTTTTACTTTCGAAGACGAAATTTGCTCAGCCATTAACGCAAGTGTCACTGGAAGGAACCAGTTCATATCTCTCATATCAACAGGCAAAGGTATATCCAAAGGATTTGTGAAACTTAACAGCAACGATCCCGAAGATAGTATTAATATTACTCAAAATTTCTACACAGACTCAGAAGGCACAGATTTAGCGAACATGAAAAAGTATGTGAAGCATTTCTTAACACTCTACAATACTACATACTTCAAAGAAGTGAATGCAGAGATAGCTGACCACGGCTTGACAGACTGCGGAGATGCAGACTTCGATGACGACACTTTCTTGGAATGTTTCATCAAAGCTATGACCGTCCATCTGTACCACCCCACTGGTACTTGCGGTATGGGAAGAGTCACCAACAGCGACGGAGAAGTATATGGCTTGGAACATCTCAGAGTAGTTGATGTCAGTATCATGCCTAACATCACCAGAGCCAATACCATGGCAGCTGGTATGATGATTGGTGAAAAGATCAGTGATGTCATCAAAGCGAAATATAACCTCGTTGAAGATATTGATGAAAGTAGTGACGTAGAAACTACAGAGGAAGAAAGTAGTAGCAGCGACAGCAGTGACAGTACTAGTGACAGCAGTGATAGCACTATTGACAGCAGTGATAGCACTAGCGACAACAGTGATAGCACTAGCGACGACAGTGATAGCACTAGCGACGACAGTGATAGCACCAGCGACAGCAGTAGTATTAACAGCGACAGCAGTAGTAGTACCAGCATTGTCAGCAAATTAGTTGACAAAGCTACAGATTTGGTAGATGCTATAGTAGGTTGAATATGATGTTTAGAAGTAGTTCCATCAACAACTGTGGAATTAATTAAAAAGTTTTATTTTTTTATTTTATCTTGTTATTTTTTTATTCCTGGGTTTGATCCTAAATTTAAAAAAGTTTGTATTGAAAACAGCAAACGATGTTTCAATTTTTTTTATTTTGCTCACATGCAATGATTAAAAATATTCTAAGATGAAATTTTGCAAACATATAGAATATTTTCTAGATGAGCTAATATGTAGGCATAGTCTGTAGGGTTTTCCGTTTATCCCCGCACTCAGCAGCCAGGTCTGCAGCTCCGTGTTGGGGTATATCAGAAAAACTATGGACCAAGTTTTCAGCTTGCAAATACTTACCCAAAAATTGGCGACAGTCCTCGGGCAAATATGGAAAAAGCCAATTGTAATAAAACTAAAAAAAATATTACATTCCGCCATCTTTACTAAAATGTCACACACGAAGCGAATGACGTCACTATTGACAGAATCATAGACAAGATTTAGAGACAGTCAAATCGACGCCATGACACCTAAAAGCGTTAGAGAAGACTTTTGAGAAATAAAAGAAAGAATAAAATAAATTTAAAAAGCACACGACTGATGTAAAATATTTTTTAAATATTTTGTTTTACAGACCAATATTAAAGTTTATTATCAATTATATAGCAAAATACAATAAAAAAAATTGTTTGCCGGTATACGGGCGAAAGTTTTACGCGACAACGACTCGGGCATGGTTAGCCCGCCTAAGAGCGAGAGAGACAGACATAAAAAGTGAAAGGCACGCGTGCCTCTCACTCGCTCTCATTGTGAGCGCATAACGTGAGCGGAGCGTAACGCAGTTTCTTGAAGTGTCACCCGGCAAACCAATTTATAAGACGTTGTCACGTCAAAATCTATATAATTGTAACAAAAAACATACATATTTTTTTATATATAACATTCTTATTTTAATTTAAAAAACGTGATATTAAAACATCTGTGCATTACAATAAAAATGCCAATTAAGATCCGAACCGAAGATAATTTGCTTTAAATGAAATTCTTTGTTTAATTTTCAAATTTTTACCATATATAAGAGCCGGAGAAAGTCTTCAGAAACATAGTGAAGCCTGAAGCCTCCTACACAGAGTAAGTACTTTTAGAATTATTTAGAAAATTTCCTTTAATAAGCTTTTCTGTTACATCTTATTTTCTACTATGTCTGTGTCAAAAACTATAGTTGAATCCAAATACGACACATAAATATTGCTAGTATTATCTTTTTCCACCTCATATTATTACTATGCTTTCATTCCTTAAAATTCATTACTAATTTTACAATTTCGTTGCAAATTTATATCATTAAGCTCTTGTCCGTCATTGGTTGAGAGTCTCACATTCAACAATCTGGTGATCATCAACTAAGGGGTGGGCCATATAAAGTTTGCATTTTCCAAAAGTTCGACTGTCATGTTGGCTGTGTAGCATCTTGCGCCATCCTGTTGAAACCAAATGTCGTCCATGTCATACTCTTCAACTTTTGGAAACAAAAATTCGTTGAGCATGGCACGGTAACGCTCGCCATTGACCGTAACGGCGGCTCCTTCCTCATTTTCGAATGATGCCGCCAGACCAAAACCCACACCAAACCGTAACTCTTTGTGGGTGCATTGGCTTCTCAATGGTGACGTGTGGATTTTCCGACCCCCAGATGCGATAATTTTGCTTATTGACATAGCCTCCGAGATAAAAATGGGCTTCATCTGAAAAGACGATTTTTCGGTAAAAATGCTCATATTCGGCCAAACGATCTTCTGCCCATTGGGCGAACCGAAAACGTCCCATTTCGTAAATGTCAAACCTTTAACTAAATTATGAACACAAATTGAATGACATTTGAGCTGTCATTCTCTAAATAAACAGTAGTTCAAAATGCAAACGTTAGATTGGCCCAACCTTTACCAAGAAGTCTGTATTTGTCACAACCGATACTGCCCACCACTGGTCTCAGGTCTCCTCAGTAGAGGGATCAGGCATAGTTCAATAGGCTTGCCAAATGCGCATTGGGAACTTCAAACATGTTCAAAATTCTTTGTTATAAGGGAAGTCAGAACACATATTTCTCACTCCTATCATCATCATCATCATCATCATCATCATCATCAGCCTATAGACGTCCACTGCTGGACATAGGCCTCCCCCAAACCTCGCCACATCGACCGGTCCTGCGCCATCTGCATCCAGTGACCTCCCGCGATCTTGACCAGTACTCCTATCATCTTCTGATAAATTTCGTGGCGGGAGTTGGAAGTTAGCTTTCCCTCGGGTTCCTGGGCTTCACGGCTCAGTCATAATGGTGGTCCCTTCTACGGATCTTGTTACACGCTTGTGTTTACAGGAGTTACAGTGCTGGGAGCCAAATACCACTTTTTTGGTATGACATTCTGATGATAGTCGTGGTGGCCGAGTGGTCGAAGCGCTTCCTTCCGTACGGGAGGTCGCGGGTTCAAATCCGGCCGGCTTGTACCTCTAAATCTAAATGTGAAAAAGATTTATGTGCAATTTTTCACAACACCACTGGCTATAAACGGTGAAGGAAAACATCGTGAGGAAACCTGCATGTCGGAAAAGGGTTCTAAAAAATCCTTTGAAAATATGTGAAGTCCCCAATCCGCACTGGGCAAGCGTGGTGGACTATGCCTATTCCCTGTTCTGAGGAGACCTGAGCCCAACAGTGGGCAGTAATGGGTTGGTACATTACATTACATTACATTACATTCTGATGACTTCTTCTCAACATGTTACTTCTTAAGTTAAAACATAGTTTTTGTAATAGAAATTACATTTATTTTTAGTAAGTGAAATGAAAATAATTTATTGACAGAAAGTTTACATGCGCTTTAACATTATCGGCGACCCCCGCACTAGGACACAGACATACAAGTATTATATTATTATACACCACTAGCTGACCCGCGCAACTTCGTCTGCGTTACAAAGGGGTTCAAACAGTACTCGCAATGCCGTCCCGTTATAAGATTTCATCAGGACGCTTCATTAGAGCCTAAACACGATGAGATTATCTTGCTTATTGACGGAGTTCCCATAGCCACCTTCCAGCTCCATCATCAGACCTTGACATTTATCCTATATGCAAAGAACTCATAAAGACGCTTCATTAAAGTCTAAACACGATGAGATTATCTTGCTTATTGACGGAGTTCCCATAGCCACCTTCCAACTCCATCATCAGACCTTGACATTTATCCTCTATGCAAAGAACTCATCAAGACGCTTCATTAAAGTCTAAACACGATGAGGTTATCTTGGTTATTGACGGAGTTCCCATAGCCACCTTCCAACTCCATCATCAGACCTTGACATTTATCATCTATGCAAAGAACTCATCAAGACGCTTCCTTAAAGTCTAAACACGATGAGGTTATTTTGCTTATTGACAGAGTTCCCATAGCCACCTTCCAGCTCCATCATCAGACCTTTACATTCATCCTCTACGCAAAGAACTCATAAAGACGCTTCATTAAAGCCTAAAAACGATGAGGTTATCTTGCTTAATGACGGAGTTCCCATAGCCACCTTCCAGCTCCATCATCAGACCTTTACATTCATCCTCTACGCAAAGAACTCATCAAGATGCTTCATTAGAGCCTAAACACGATGAGGTTATCTTGCTTAATGATGGAGTTCCCATAGCCACCTTCCAGCTCCATCATCAGACCTTGACATGCAGCCTCTACGTTAAGATCTCATCAGGATGCTTCATTAGAGCCTAAACATGATTGGCTGGGTCGATTTGGATGGGACTTTCAACGGCCGAGCTTATGTAATAAAGACTAACTTAGGCTATATTCATTTTAGAAATTGTTTATTTTTTTAATTTTCGATGAAGTTCAAGGTTGGTTTTTACAGAGAGAAAAAATCGAATAATTGACAGTTAGCTGCGAGTGGCTCAGACGAAGTTGCGCCCGCCGCACCATTACGCGCTTCTAAAATCACTTCGTAAAAGAATAAAAATGGTTATGCTGGGTTATCCCTAAGAGATAGACATATACCATCGCGGACTTTTTTGTTGAACTTTTTAAGGTGAACAATACTGTAGTACATTATTTTGGTCTATCTCGTAGGGTTCAGCCAGCGTTTGCAATATAAGCGCAAAAAAACGTGCTTATTTACGACATCACATTAGAAACCTTTAAATTTATCAGTGTTTCTCTACTATATTATGCATTTATTATACATAAAAACCTTCCTTAAGAATCACTCTATCTATTAAAAAAAACCGCATCAAAATCCGTTGTGTAGTTTTAAAGATCTAAGCATACATACAGACATACAGCGAAAGCGACTTTGTTTTATACTATGTATTGATGGTGCATTGTACGATTTATTTGTCCTGTTTTTTAATAAGATTACTTGGAAAATGAATGTTACAAATAAGATCAAGAGTAAACCTGCTAGCATAAAAATACTTGTAGGACATTCAAGATTTTTAGTTCAAAGAAGGTAGTACTATTACTACCTTCTTTGAACTAAAAAACTGTAAATATCTGTTGAAACAATTTTTAAGTAATTTGTAAGATTCTTTAATTATTTTCAGATCATGGACGTTGCAACGACCGTCATGGGTATGATGCATCTTATAAATTGGCCTTCACAAGCCAATGTCACAGGTAACAGCACAATTTTTGTAGATATAATTTGCAAAGAAAACTTTTTAAAAATAAGGTTTTAGGCCCTGGAAATCATGTAAAAGTAGTACTAGCAAAGACAAGTAAAACGAGCCTGAACACCATCAGAACAACGAGCCATCGAAATTTTGTGATAGACTGACCAGCTGGGCCTGCGTTTTTATACCTGATTCCGACCTACATTCCGAATAGCATACCTTGAAAATTAAATCAAATCATCTTTATTTTCTCATCACAAATCGTAAAGGACTTAAAATAAGTTAAAGTACATTACATATTATGGTAGACTGGTGCTTAAACTAGGATTGTGGCCTATATTTTAGATCACCGGGACCTCAATCAATTCCATAATTGTCCAAAAATTTTCTACTCGTTTAGCTTCACCATTTCCGAACCCTATTTAGGACTAAAAAACATTGAAATAATTATACTACGTATTACACTACAAATCCATACTTCTTTTGTCTTCAGATGTAAGAATTCAAGTAACCACAGCTCAATTATTTACAGATGGCGCTCATTATGACTGGATCATAATTGGATCAGGTGTAGGATCTATTGTCGCAAATAGACTCACAGAAAACAGCAAAACTAAAGTTTTATTGGTTGAAGCTGGCTCATATCCCTCTGATAATGCACTTGTAAGTTATAATATTATATTCTTTTGTCGTGGTGGGGTAGTGGTCGAAGCGCGTCCTTCCGTACGGGAGGTCGCGGGTTCAAATCCGGCCGGCTTGTACCTCTAAATCTATGTGAAAAAGATTTATGTGCAAAATTTTACAACACCACTGGCTAAAAACGGTGAAGGAAAACATCGTGAGGAAACCTGCATGTCGGAAAAGATCCTTTGAAGATATGTGAAGTCCCAAATCCGCACTAGGCAAGCGTGGTGGACTATGCCTAATCCCTCTTCTGAGGAGACCTGAGCCCAGCAGCGGGCAGTAATGGATTGGTACAGGATTCTTTTAAAATACTTTTGAAATTGTGGTTACGTGTATTAGAATGTTAAGAAAAATCTTTGACGAAATCAATACTGTCTACTACTCATCTCATTTTACATTAGTAACACTTTTCTTCATCACATTTCAGTTGCCTAGTACATACGCTGCTTGTCAAGGCACAGCTGAAGACTGGAATATTACATCAACAGAGGAAATGACTACCAAGTACCAAGAAACTGGCGTTTATCAACTGTCTACTGGCAAAGTTCTGGGTGGAGGCAGCAGCATCAATCACTTGATTAATCTTAGGGGAGCTCCAAAAGATTTCGACGATTGGGCAACCGAGCTTGGAGATGATTCATGGTCCTATAATAACGTCTTGAAGTATTTTATGAAATACGAGACTGTTAAAGACGATGATATCTTGGCCACTTGTGCTGATTATCATGGTACTAGCGGTCCGATAATCGTGTCTAATCAACGAAGGGATATCACTCACGGCTATTTAGAATCCTGTGAGGAAATGGGGCTTCCTTGGCTCGCAGGTCTGAATACTAACGTAACTGTTGGATGTGCAGAATCTTCTTATACAATGGGTGATGGTTTAAGACAGAGCACAGCATATGGATACCTTAACAATTTAAAAAGAAGTAATCTTGATGTTTTAGTGGAAACAACAGCGATAAAAATAATTTTTGAAGATAAAACAGCTAAAGGTGTCACTTTGAAACGAGCAAATGGAGAAACATTTAATGTATATGCCAACAAAGAAGTCATAGTATCTGCTGGTGCGTTTGGTACCCCTAAATTGCTGATGCTCTCTGGTGTCGGTCCAAAAGAAGACCTTGAAGCTTTAGGTATTGAAGTTATTGCAGATATGCCTGTTGGTCAGGATTTGCACGATCACTTTGCAGTTATATTAGTAACCTTGATGAATAAAACATCTGAGGCTTCAGAATCGTTAGCATACACGGATTATCCATTCCCCATTGTACTTATGAGTGGTAATTTAGACTCAACGCAAGAACACGGTGACTACTTATGTCTCGGTCTGCATATGGGACACGATACTCCGTATACACAGGCTGTTACGAACACACTTTTTACTCTGAAAAACGAAATTTTCATGGCAATGAACAAAAGTATGACTGGAAGGGATCAATTCGTAGCCATTCTTGGCCCAGGAAAAGGTTTGTCCAAGGGGTACGTGAAACTCCAAAGCGCAGACCCAGACGTAAATGTTGTGGCTACAGAAAATTTTTACACCGACGCAGAAGGCAAAGACTTAGAGAACATGAAAGCTTACATCAGACATTTCTTGAAGATTCATGACACCACATATTTCAAACAGGTCAATTCAACAATAGCTGACCACGGGCTGACAGCATGCGGAGATGCCGATTTTGATGACGACACATTCTTGGAATGTTTCATTAAAGCTATGACCGTTCACGTGTACCACCCCACTGGTACTTGCGGTATGGGAAGAGTTACCAACAGCAAAGGAAAAGTATATGGCTTTGAAAATCTGAGAGTCGTCGACTCCAGTTTAATGCCTAACATCATCAGAGCCAACACCATGGCAGCTACTATGATGATTGCTGAAAAGATCAGTGATGATATTAAAACTGAGTATGGTCTTGTCGATGATATAGATAGCGCCGATACGGAAAGCAATGAGTCTAAAAGTAGTGAAACCACTGAAACGGAAAGTGACAGCAGTGATACTCAAAGTGACAGCAGTGAAGAAAGTGAGAGCAGCGAAGAAAGTAACAGCAGTGATACTCAAAGTGACAGCAGTGAAGAATGTGAGAGCAGCGAAGAAAGTAACAGCAGTGATGGCAGTCTCATCAACAAATTGTTGAACAAAACCGTAACTATAGTAAACAAAATTATAGGGTAGAAAACACTGTTTTAATAATAAACAACCGAGAACCAAATAATTATGCTTGATTCTATGCATTGTATTGTTTTAAATATGAAAAATATTTTTTGGTTTCGAGTGACGAGTACTCAAAAATTAATGTGATTTAATAAATAATTTTAAAATATATTATATTTTTATTTCTCATTACTCTTAACATTACCCCAGAGGGAAAATTTAATAAACTAATAATTAACATAACTTGTCCAATTATCACAACATCATTGGATAAAAACAGTGAAGGGAAACATCGTGAGGAAACCTTCATATTGGAGAAGGATTTTTAAAAACTTTTGGAAAAATATAGTCAGTTCCGAGTTTCGCGGTGGACTATACCTGATCCCTCTACTGAGGACACTTGAGCCCAGAGGACAGTAATGGGTTGTTACAATACAGTAATACAGGGTGTTTGTCATCGAAGAAAAAAAAGTGATTTTAAATAATCGAATAGAGTCGTCGTTAAAAAAACAAGGTGGATCTGTAACTTTATCCCAATACTTTGGCTAAGCGTCTAAAAGACCGTGTATCTGTCTCACTTGACATTGGCAAATCGTGCCGAGGTCCAGAAAAAAAAGAAGAAGAAGAACTTTATCCCAGCTGAAGGGTAAATGTCTCTCGAAATACAACTTAAAACCACTTTTATTTTGGAAACGATTATACTTTTTTCCGACATCGTATACAGGGTGGATTTGTAACTTTGGACAATCTGACGTAGGGTGAATTACCTGTCGAAATAAAACATAGAACCACTTTTATATTAGGAATTGGATAAAAAAAATTGTCATCATAGTATGGAAGTCCTCAACGATAGACCTTTTTCATACAATGTCAGAAAAAAAAGTATAACCGATCCAAAAAATAAAAATGGTGCTAAGTTGTATTGCGACAGATCATTCACTCCACGTCAGATTGTCCAAAGGTCCACCTTGTATGTCTACCGTAGTGGACTTTGAAGATAAAATTTAAACCGATACCAAAATAAAAAGTGGTTCCAAGTTTAATTTCGACGGGTCATTCACCGTACTCCAGTCGGAAAGTAAAATGGCAATAAAAACGAAAGCAAAAAATAATTTAGCACTTACTGATAATCATTGTAAAGATTACTTTTATTACTTTTTAAATATTCACAAATTGACGTCAACAGGTAACTTCCTTCCTGATAAATAAATAAAATACATTATGGGCTGTACTGTACCAACTCATTACTGCCCACTGTTGGGCTCAGGTCTCCTCAGAAGAAGGATTAGGCATAGTCCACCACGCTTGCCCAGTGCGGATTGGGGACTTCACATACCTCAAAGGATTTTTTTAGAGTTCTTTTCCGACATGCAGTTTTCCTCACGATGTTTTCCTTCACCGTTTTTAGCCAGTGGTGTTGTGAAAAATTGCACATAAATCTTTTCACATTTAGATTTAGAGGTACAAGCCGGCCAGATTTAAACCCGCGACCTCCCGTTCGGAAGGAAGCGCTTCGACCACTCGGCCACCACGACTTCTACGCACTTATTTCCTTCTACGCTGTATACACATTCAATATTATTGACAAACCCAATGTGTGTACAGGGTGTATGAAGAGCACTCCCGAAAACTAAGGTTGGTGTTAGTAGGTACTAGTGACACCTGGGAGTTTAAGGTTTCTGAAAAAAAAATCGTTTGAATGGACCGGTTTCCTGGTATATACAGGTGTCACTAGTACTACCACCAGTCTTCGTTTTCGGGAGTACTCTTCATACACCCTGTATATTGTCAAAATCCCCAACTACAAAAAAAAATGCAATCTTGATTTGATACCCATTATGAGTATTTTTCAAAAAAAGGTGTTGTATTAATAGGTCCTTACCTAATTCTTTGGATTTCGAGCCTAATATTACGAGTCTAGAAGAGTATGGGAGTTCCTATGATCACTATTCGAATCCTTCATCAGATCCATGGTACCAACCTACCATATTATTGCATTGTCACGCGATATACATAGCGAAAACTTCTGGAGTGGCGGCCACGAACCGCACGTAGGCGTAATGTTGGTAGACCCCCCACAAGATGGACCGACGATCTGGTCAAGATCGCGAGAGGTCACTGGATGCAGATGGCGCAGGACCGGTCGATGTGGCGAGGTTTGGGGGAGGCCTATGTCCAGCAGTGGACGTCTATAGGCTGATGATGATGATACATATGCATGCATTAAATTTTTATCTCAATCGGTAGCTGGGAAGTTCCAACTCGTAAAATTCCACCTGAATTTACAAAATAGTTACATCCAGTGCAAGTTAATATAAAGCTTGTAAACACGATTACTGGTCAATTACCTATGTATTACCATTAACTATCATGACCATTTTAAATGCCATCATCAAAAAACACTCAGAATAATAGAGTTGTTTTTTTTATTGCTATGTAGCCAGAGAGCCAACGGGCCACCTGATCGTAAGTGGTTACCGTCACTCATGAACCTCTACAATGTCAGGGGGTGTCGGTCGCTACCTATGACCTAACTTTAAGGAGCCTCCTCAAGACTCGTTTGAAGAAGGACAAGTCATAGTTAAAAATTATGATTTTTTCTGGAATAATATATTTTAAATGTGTGTGCTAATACAAGTAAAACGAACTCAAACACTGGTCTTTTATGTTTAGTACCTGCGAATCCATCATCAGATCAGCGCCATTTTGTCACATGATTGTATTGTCACGCGATATACATCTGCGCGCAAAATGTCAGCTCAATCGGAAGTCGGTAAGTTTGTTAAATTTAATTCGTAAGATTCCACCCGAACTTATATAGGTACATTAGTACATAGTTACACAGATACATCTAATATATAAAATTCTCGTGTCACAGTTTTCGTTGCCATACTCCTCCGAAACGGCTTGACCGATTTTGATGATTTTTTTTGTGCTTATCCGGTATCTATGAGAATCAGCCAACATCTATTTTTCATCCCTCTAAATGTCAGGGGTAGACCACTCCCAAATTTTATTTTCGACGCAGACGAAGTTGCGCGGGCAGCTAATAATTTTATAAAAGTGCAATTTAATATACAGGGTGTTAGTGCCCGGTGAAACAATACGTTAAGGGTTTAATCTATATCACATTTCAAATCATATACACATATTTTTGAAACGGAGATAGTTACTTTATTTTCCCATACAAAGTTGAAAAATTATTATTTTGTATTATTTTTGACAACCCTACCCTGACCTACATTTAGAGTGCTATATCTATTTTCACGTACACAGGCGCATGTATCCTGTTTAGAATATGATTTTTGTCCCGTGTATTATTACAATGTTCTATGATACAAGAGGTGACTAGCCGGCTTAAGTCTTTAGTTGTTGGTGTAGGTCAGTACGGTAGGGTTGATCCTGCACAATATAACTTGTAGTTTTGATTAGTGATAACTTATGATATATTATGCCTAGAAACCCCAGACTTGGTGGATGGCTTCTACATCAAGTATACTATTTGCTGTGAAAGTATTGTTTCGTCGGATTTTAACACCCTGTATAGCTTGTAAAACAAAAATAGCAAAGCATAAAAGTGCAGAATAAAATAACTAAAGTAATGTGAACTGATCTCTAAGTCATAAAAACGATATTCAAATTTACCTAGTAACAGCAGAAAACTATAAAATATATACATTTTATAGCCACTATAATCAGTATTTAAATATTCCTTTTCCTTATCAACATTAGTAAAATATTGCAGTAGTTAAAGCGGGTAAGTACTTTAATATAGTAAATAATATACTTCAAAGAAAACTTTTTAGAAACAGAATTCTCTTTCTGATCCCTATCGTTACTTTCGGACTCCATCATCATATCTATATGGTACGATTTCATCCAAAATTTCAGCTCAATCAGGAAGGTCGTCAAATTTACCTTTCAAGATTCTACTTGAACTTACATAGTTACATACACAGCAAATCAAAGCTTTTAAAAGAAACCAATTTTATACTTTATGCTGCATTTCCATTTTGGCTCACTAACGTCCAAAAAAAAGACGATGACAGTCGACCAACATGTGAACAGTGTTTGTGGCTGTCATTAAAAGTATGTGAAACACCGTTTGTACAGCCTAACAGTTATTATTTGCACGCATTGGAAGTTGGTGGTTGGTGAGCCAATATGGAAACTGCGTTACAAGATTACGTTTTAGTGTTCGAATGTTGATATTTAATTTTCAGATCATGGATCTCCTTGGGAATGTCCCTTTGAATTCTTCCTTTCTACCTTTGGAGTTAACTTCAACTATCCTCACTTTGGCTGGGCTTTTCAACTGGCCTCCAGAAGCTGAAGTTCAAGGTACTTTAACATCTTATTAGTGCCCACTGCTGGGTGCAGACATATTCTACCATGTTCCTAGAGACTTCACATGTTATCGCGATAACCACTCAACTGGGATCGGCAGCCAAATTGGTTTGTTTACTTTTGCCAAGTATGTGGCAGGAGCCAAAATTGAGCACAGTTCTAAAGCTTGTTTTGTTTACATTTTTTAATCGTCTCAAATTTACGGAGATGATATATTTTCGCTGAAAATGCAATACAGCGTCGTTTAGTAATAAAGATTTACAAAAATATAAGGTTTAATTAAAAATCAAAATTAAATATTATTGGAAAAAAATGTTTTTAAAAAGGGGCTCAAACACGGTATTGATTCCGAACGAAGTCCCCAGTTTCGCGATCTAGCGAATAGTGACGTTCCCAGTTGAGTGGATATTATTGAAGAACAATGGTACTTATACAGGTTCCTTCACAATGATTCCTTAACCATTTTCAGCCAGTGATAAATTGCACGTACAAGTTTTTCAAATAAGATTTTTAAAAAAATTGGAACCCGCGACTGATCCACAGACACGTCAAAAGTATAAAACTCTAATTTCCTATCTAGATTTAAAAAGAACTAAATGAACTATTTTCTTACAAGATGGTGATTACTACGACTTCATCGCAATCGGTTCAGGAGCTGGAGGCGTTGTTGCTAACAGACTAACAGAGAATAAAGATACGCGGGTATTACTTATTGAAGCAGGAAAGAACCCATCATTACAATCTATGGTGAGTAATAGATAACTTTATTGGAAAGAGGAAACCGCTAAAGGACCGGCCAAGTCATCCAGCCAAGAAAGGATGAAAGTTCTGATTCTTCTTAAAACGAGGCTTAAGATCATAAGTGACGGTAAGTACAAATAATTTGATGATCAGACTTGTCTGCCTACATGACAATAAAAAACCAAAGTTAAGTTATGGAGATGGCATGAATAGCAGCGTGCTAAGACTTCACCTTCTACCCCTACTGGTTTCAGGGCACGGCACTTGTCGCCTATTACCGGCATGATGTTTTCTTAAACATGAAATGAAATGACATAGTTTAAAAATTAAAACGTCTGTGCAAGAAAGCCTACTATAAGGTCAATGATTAGCTGGACGATTGCACAAAGTGGGAATGAGTTGCTCGCCAAGGTCATTTCATTATCGTAATCGTTTTTTTTTATTTTGAATGTAAAATTGTATAATACTGTACAAATACTTAAAAAAAATGCTCATTATACAAAAAAAAGACATGCCCGCTGAGTTTCTTGCCAGTTCTTCTCAGGACGGTGGCTATAATTATTATTTTTTGTGTCCGAACTGGTGGTAGCTTTTAACTTTTGACGTCAACAAGAATGAGTACGTCATCAATGTTGAAAAAAAAGTATTTCATTTCATTTCATATTGTTAAACGGTAACATGTTTTTAGCAATAAATTATCAAGATTGGGACCCACATCTTCTCCTGATTCTTTCTTCTATTGAGTCATGTTTATCAGTTTCTCAGTAATTATTTTCGATTTCCAGTTTCCGGGTCTTTTCATTTTACTTCAAAACTCTTATGAAGATTGGCAATATAAGTCAGAAGTGGAAGAAACTACACAAGAGCAGCAGACGGGCACATACACATTATCTTCTGAAAAAGCGGAAGCACCAGCGTCAACCATTTCATTCATCTGAGAGGAGATCCATGCGACTTCAATTCTTGGGCAGCTTACCTCAAAGACGATTCTTGGTCGTACGAAAACGTCCTGAAATATTTCAAAAAAAGCGAAACGATGCTAGACAAATGCATTTTGAAATATCATAGCGAATTCCACGGGAAGAACGGTCCTGTACTTTTAACCAGAGAACCGTCCAATTCTACTCATAAAATTTTGAAGGCATTTCAAGATGTTGGTGTCCCTACAGTTTTAGATTTAAATACGAATCAGACTGTAGGATACACAGAATCTACTTTTATCATAGGTGATGGTTTGCGCCAAAGTATTGCTCAAGCATACCTTAATAACTTAACAAGACCAAATCTTTACGTCCTTAGAGAAACAATAGCAGAAAAAATAATAATAGAAAACAAAACTGCTAAAGGTGTTGTCATAAAACGAGCAAACGGTGAAAAAAATAACGTTTATGCTAGCAAAGAGGTTATTCTTTCAGCCGGAGTTTTCAATAGTCCTAAAATTCTGATGCTTTCTGGTATCGGTCCAGCTGAAGACTTGAATGCTTTAGGCATAGACGTTATCCAAGACTTGCCTGTCGGTAAAAATATGCAGGACCATGCCGCAGTGTTTCTGGTAAACAAGTTGGAAAAATCATTACAAATACCACAGATACCGCAACTATCACGCCTAGCCTTCCAAGTTTTGATAGGAGGCATTAATTTGAATGGATCTAGAACATGTCCTGATTATCAGAATATAATTTTGAAGTTCTCCCACGAAACGCCATATTTTCTCCTAACTTGTTTACAGCTGTTTAGGATAAAACTCGAAATATGTTTAAAACTGAACAAACAACTAATCGGAAGGAACCATTTGGTCACTTTTATTGGTATACTTCACCCAGAATCACGAGGTTCTGTAAAGCTTCGAAGTGCCAACCCCGATGAAGACCCAATAATATCAGAATCATTCTACTCAAACCCACAAGACTTGTGACAACGTGAAGAGGTACTTAGCAGATTATTTGAGAGTCTATAACACTACCTATTTCCGAAATGTAAAAGCTGAAGTGGCTGACCCAGGGTTGAAGGAATGTGGTGAATTGTCGATGGAGAACGATGACTACTGGAGTTGTTATATAAAACATTTGACTGTTTCCATATTTCATTATACTAGTACTTGTGCAATGGGCTCAGTTACTAATGAAAATATGGAAGTATACGGTATGAATGGACTTCGAGTTGTAGATGCCAGTGTAATGGTTAATATCACAAGAGCTAATACGCACGCTGCCACAATTATGCTGGCAGAAAAAATCAGTGACGTTATTAAGAAAAAATATGGTATCGAGTGATAGAATATCTTACTACTTTGTCAATGGTACTGTTATTTTTTTTTAAAACAGCCTGATAAGTTTAAATAGCAGAGATAACAGAAAATATTTCTGAAACTGAAATAAATTTACAGTGATTTAATTTTGTTGTTTTTTTTATTAGATTGTGGTTCTGTTAATGCGACAGACAGCGACAGAGCATCTACTTAAATCACTTACCACCAGGTTGCCTCGTTTATCTGTCATGCACCTGAGAGGTTTTTGGTACTACATAAAATAATAAAATAAAATAAAAATAAAAAAGCCCTTTATTCTACTACCATTTTTTTTGTATATATATATGTACAGACAAAGTATATGTAAAAAATATATAAAAATTTAAACTTATAAAAATTAAAGGTAAGTTAAGTGATAGAAGTCGCCTCTTCGGCGTAGGCCTCCCCCAATTTCTTCCACAGTTTTCGATTTCTCGCTGTTTGCATCCAATGGGGTCCGTTTCTTTCTGTAAAAATGTCCCTCCACCTTTTTCTTTGTCTACCTTTCTTTCTCTTCCTGTCTCTAGGTAGCCACTCTGTTACTTTTTTCGTCCATCTTTCGCTGTCCATTCTACAAATGTGACCAGCCCATTTCCACTTAAGAAGTCTATTTTTCTCTTTTACTTCAGCTATTCCAGTTGCTTTTCTTATTTTTGTGTTACTAACTTTGTCTTTCAATTTTATACTAAGAATACTTCTTTCCATTTTCCTTTGACAGATCCCCAGTGCTTCTTCATCTTCTTTTTTGAGAGACCATGTTTGACAACCGTATGTCAGACAAGGTAAAATTGCGACTTCGTAAGTTTTCTTTTTGGTGCTCATGCTTATTCCTGGGTTTTTAAATATTTCTTTTAGGTTCCAGTATTTACGCCAAGTTGCTGATATCCTTCGATCAAGTTCGTTTTGAGTGCAATTTTTAAAAGAGACCGACTGACCAAGATAGGTAAATTCTGTTACGTAGGTAATCTCCTCGCCTTGTGCTTTAATAGTGTAGTGAGTAGGTCCATTTGTTAAGACTTTAGTTTTTGTTGTGTTCAATAAAAGGCCAAACTTACCACTTTCCATGGCTAGTTGATTTACTTTGGCTTCCAGATCCTGTGCATTTTCCGCAAAGATTACGATATCGTCCGCAAAACGGAGGTGAGACAACCATTCTCCATCAATTTTTAAGCCAGTCTCCATCCAATCCAAATTTCTAAAAATTTGTTCCAAAACAGCGTTGAATATCTTTGGTGACATAGGGTCTCCCTGGCGTACACCTTTTTTTATTGGAAAACGATCCCCTTCTCTCTCTAACTTCACGGTAGCTTGGCATCTATGATAAATGTTGTATAAGATTTTTATGTACTGCCTGTGGATTCCTTGCTGGTTTAGTGCTTGCCATATACCGTCGTGATTTAATGAGTCAAAAGCCTTAGCGAAGTCGATAAAACACATATACAGTTTTATTCCGTATTCGTTTGACTTTTCGATTAGTTGTGTTACAACTTGAATATGGTCGATTGTCGAAAATTTTTTCCTAAAACCGGCTTGTTCACGCCCTTGGTTTCTGTCTAAAACATCCGACATACGATTCAATAAGATCTTTGAGAACACTTTGTAAATTTCGACATTAAGCTGATTGGACGGTAATTTCCTATGTCTGTTTTGTCTCCTTTCTTGTGAAGTAAAGTTATTGTCGATGTACACCATTGCTGTGCTCTGACTTTCCTCCTTCCTTTTGACTCTGAATCGCGTTCTCAATTTCGACTTTCAGGATAGTTGGTAGTTCTAGATCCTCGTTCTCTTGACATAAATTCTGGTCCCATGTTATCTCACTATAGTGCATTTGACTTGGAGTCTTATTGGAGTCATATAGATTCCTGTAATATTTGGTAGCTACTGCAATAAGGTCTGAACGCTTAGCTACATTTTTACCCTTGTCATCTTTAAAATTTGTTGCCCATTCGATATTAGCTTTAAGCATTTTATAAGCTTTTTGAATTGCACCTGAGTTCTGTATCTGAAGTTCTATAGTTTGTTGTCGAAACAGTTTTTTATCCTTATCTATTTGTCTGTTTATTTCCTTACTCACTTTTGTTATTTGTTTTCGCACATTGTTATTCCTTTTCATTTTATATAGCAATTTTCTTTCTTGTAACAGCTTTAGTGTATTGGTACTGATGTGGTCGTTTTTATTGTTAATCTTCTTTATCCTGCGTTCATTGATTATATTTTCCAGTTCTCTTTCAAATTCGTCGTACTGGACCTGCACATCCCGTGACTTGGTTATTGCCTTTTGAAGTTTGGATTCGTAATTTCTGTTTTCCTCTTCTGATACTATTGAGAAGTCTCTAACCGGTATTTTTTTGTTGTTCCAGAGTCTTCTCGTTCTGGTCTGTTCATAAAAAATAGTGCCTCTTATCATTCTGTGGTCTGTACTAAAGTTCAGGTTGTTGATAATGTCAAAGTTACGGAATTGTTTCGGATTATTTGTCAAAATATAATCAATTTCCGTTTTATAAGTGCCGCTTGGTGATTGCCATGTCCATTTTTTGTGTTTTTTCGTGTTAAAGATGCTGTTTACGACTTTTAGATCCTTTTCTAGTAAAAATCGAACCATTAGTTTCCCATGAACACTTCTTTTTCCATTTGTATATTTACCAAGTATTCTGTTCTCACCTTGCAAAGCTTTCCCTATTTGTGCGTTGAAATCTCCCATAATAATTAAGTTTCTTGTGTTCGACTCCATGATGGCAGAATCGATCGTTTTATAAAATCTTTCTATATCTTCTTCCTTGTAAGCTTCTGTAGGTGCGTATACTTGTATTATTAGCCATGTTTGTTTACCTATTGTTATTTCAAGGGACGCAACACGATCTGACAGTGATTTTAGTGATACAATATTGTTTTTGAGATCTTTACGTATGAGAAAGCCCACTCCGTTCCTGCCCTTTGATCCTTGACTGTGGTAAAGAATAAATTCTGGATATTCTAGGATTACTTCTTTTTCTCTCCTTGTTTCACATAGTCCTATTATGTCCCAGTTTAGTTTTTTGAGAGCTAAGCTTAGTTCTTCAATTCTATTGTCTTGCATGAGAGTCCGTACGTTTAAACTAGCTATAAAGATGGATTCTTTTATTATTTTGTTTTCAAACTTTGGGGGGTTTTGGTCTAAGCCCTCCACGGTGACCAGCCGGATTGGAGGATTGTGATCTTGTTTATTTAATATGTTGTTTGTTTTATTATTTATAGTTTTCCGACTGGTTGGTAGTTGTTAGTTTTTGTTTAGTGAAAGAGAGCTTGATCTTGCGCGGAAGACGTCAAAACTGTTTATTTTTGTTTGCTTTTTGTTCTGGTTGTCTCTGTCGAAAACGATATTTGGACTCAATGTAGTATTTTCGGGTGTTACTGAAGACCTCTTGCGTTTTTCGTAGGTCCTGTCTTTGGTTTTAATAACAAGTTTATCATATTGTATGTAACAGAAGTTTCCCTTTTTTCGTTCTTCTAGCATTTGTACTCGTAATGCCTTTCGTTGATCGAGAACGGATTTTGGATAGTCTTCGTTTATGTAGAAATCAGTTCTAGTTTTTTTTCCTCTTGTTTAATATCTCCCTCTTTTTCCACCAGTTTATCAAGGAAACAACTATTGGTCTTGGTTTTTCACTTCTTGTTGCTACTTTCCCGACTCTATAGATGTTGTTGATGTCCCTCATATCTAGTTTCGTGCCTAGTTCTTTAATTTTTTCGATTACTTTATCCTGTAATTCAGGAATGGATTTTTCGTTCTCTTCCAGGCCGAAGACTACAATATTATTTTTTTTCTTATCTTTTTCTAAAAACTTTATCTTCTCCTCTAATTTTTGAACATCAATTTTTAATTTTCGATTTTCTTCTAGCAGCGGTTGTAATTTAATTTCCATTTTTTCCATCAAATTGTTCGTAATATCTATTGTTTGCTTATTCATTTCTATTTTAATCGACTCCAACAAGTTTTTTAATTGTGAGTCCATTTCTACTATTTGACGTCCGTGGTACAAAATTTATTTCTAGGTTTGCAACACTTTTGCTAAGTACACTGTCATACGTCAGTGTCAAATGGTTACGTGTTGTCAAATATGCCTTAAAAGAGGGTAGGGTGAAGATAATTTTCTTACATGCGGGTGATATCAAAACTTTTCAGGAAACGTTCGTGTATTTTGAAGCTCTAATAGTCTTCGCTGTCTTTAGGAAATGTAATGTTTCTTACTTGTTTGTGATAATTCTTTTGTGTTCTTCCTTTTAAACACTTTTGCCACACGATACACTACTTTTTTATATATTTTTCGCAATATCTTTAATAGGACGCAAGTTACTTGTTTGCCAACCAGTGTTGCCATTTTTATTTTTTTTATTTATTTTTATTTTATTTTATTATGGGAAGTCTCCAACTGTCATTAACGTGAACAACTACGCTTGATCCCTCTACTGAAGTGACCAGAGCTTAGCAGTGGGCAAAAAGTTGTTACAGATACACACTGTTCTGTCACAGTACATCATCATCATCAACCTATAGATGTCCAATGCTGGACATAGGCCTCCTCAACGAGGTAGACCTTCCACAAGATGGACCGACCTGGTGAAGGTCGCGGGAGGTCACTGGATGTAGATTTCGCAGGACCGGCCGTTGTGGCGAAGTTTGTCACAGTACAGTAAATTGAAAAAATAACTAGAATTCTTAAAAATATCCTTTAATATTAATTTTATAAATCATCCAAACAAATTTGTAATTTTATCGATAATAGTTTCATCTTCTGAATCGTCTTCCGTTTCCGTTGATTCTTCTTCACTAGACTCAAATAAGTCGTATTTCTTTTTGATTACATCACTTATCTTTTCAGCCATCATTACAGTCGCTGCCAGAGGATTGGCTCTGGTTATATTTGGCATGACACTGGCATCAACAACACGGAGTTTTTGAACGCCAATAACCTCCATATCACTGTTTGTCACACTTCCCATAGCGCATGTACTTGTTCCGTGATATTCTGTAACGGACATATGCTTTATGTAGCAATCTAAATAATCCTCATCATCAAAATCCAACTCTCCACATTCCTCCAATCCTGGATCAGCGATTTCAGCACTTACACTTTGGAAATACGTGGTATTGTAAACTTTCAAGGCATCAGTTAAATATTTCTTCATATTTATGAGATCTTGTGGATTTGAGTAAAATGATGGTGATACAATTGGGTCGTCATCTGGATCTGAACTATTAAGTTTGACATAACCTCTAGATTCTGGATGTAAGGCACCTATGAGGTTTACTAAATGGTTCCTGCCTGTTGTTGCTGCAGCAAGGGTCGAGCATGTTGTATCTTTCATACCAAACAAAATGCGACAAGCTAGCAGTTGGTAGGGTGTCTCATGAGCAAACCTTAGGGCTATATTTTGATAATCTGGATAACTTTTAGTCTCGTCCATATTGATTCCTCCTAACATAACTTGGAATGCTAGTTGTGTAATTTGCGGAAGTTGAGAAATCTCCAACGACGGTTCTAACTTGCTGACCATATATAACCCTACATGGTCCTGGAAGTCTTGTCCCACAGACAGATCTTTGATGACTTCAATTCCTAACTCTTCCAGATGGTCGGCTGGGCCAATACCCGATTGCATTAATATTTTAGGACTACCGAACACTCCAGCTGACAGTATTACCTCCAAATCGGCATAAACGTTAATTCTGTTACCATCTGAATCTTTCAAGACAACACCTTTGGCAGTTTTGTTTTCGAAAATGATTTTTTCAGCTACCGTTTCAGTGAGTACGTAAAGGTTCGGTCTGTCTAGATTATTCAAGTATCCTAGAGCTGTAGTTTGTCTTACACCATTGCCAATAGTAAAAGCAGACTCTGCGAAACCAACTGTGTCATTTGTGTTTAAATCTAAAACCCAGGGTATACCTAGTTCTTCATAAGCACCTAAGATCTTGTGGGTGGAGTCATCAGGCTCTTTGGTGATGACCAGTGGACCACTTGACCCGTGGAATTCGGAGTAGGTCTTCATTACGTCATCGTCTTGCATCGTTTCGCTTTTAATGAAATATGGTAGAACGTTTTCGTAAGACCATGACTCATCTTGAAGGTATTCTGCCCAAGAATTGAAGTCATACGGATCTCCTCTTAAGAATACGAAGTGACTAATCCCGGTACTACCTCCTAGGCCTTTCCCTGATGACATCGTATAGGTTCCAGTTTCTTGACTTTGCGTGGCAGTTTCAGGTTCTGATACATAGCTCCAGTCTTGATACGAATTTTGCAACACAATAAAAAGACCGGGTAACTGAAAACATCAAATATACAAATTTTAGAATATACGGAAAAAGATTTTTTTCCACTAATTTATGACGTGATGTTTGTGAATATTTTGTCAGCTCATTCCATTTTAAAGGAAATGTCGGTAATATGTCTGCTTCTTTCCTTACCTATACATTTATGATTACTTTTATGATATACATTTATGATATACTTTATCTATCATTCCACAAATCATCAACCTTTACACAATCATTATATCTATCGTTAGACCTTCTTCTCTTTTTACATCCATTAGATACTTTTAACCCTTCACGCTCAAAGGAAATATTTTTCCCTTCTACAAAAATCGTTATTGATTATTATTGAATCGATATTTTTTTAATGAATGTCAAACGTAGGTACGTTGTGTTAAAATGTTTCCCATGAAATTTATAGGAAATTTGTACACCCTACTATGTTTTTCTAGTGATATCTCTTACTTTACAGAATAACTTAAATATTGTGTAGTATTCGCATATTTAGTCTCAGCCATCTTATTGTCCTGAAAGGGTTAACTACATCATTCGTCTTGTTATATGAGTCTCATCTCTTCTCATCATAATATGCCAAAATCATCCCAACCTTTTACATTTAAACTTCTCTTGTTACTATTCCAGATAATTATGATTTTATCAATAAGTCTCTACTTGGAAAAATATTTACTTTCTTAGTACTAACCATAGACTCAACGGAAGGGTTCATCCCTGCCTCCACAAGCAACACTGTTACGTTTTCATTCTCTGTCAATCTATTAGCTACGACTGCACCAGCTCCTCCTGCACCGATTAAGACGAAGTCGAAATGATCACCATCTATTGGAAACAAAAAATCTTCATGTATGATATCTGTTAACTTCCGAGTTTTGATTAGTAAATACTCAATTTTTTTGAAACACAAATTCTTATCATTCTATAGTTTTTAGGGAATTTACCTATAGTGGATGACTACGATGATTCAACATTAAAAAAATATCAATAAATATTTTGATTAGATACTGTCTCAAAAAAAACTTCTGGAGTAGTGGACACGAACCAGAATGTGATCGTGGGCAGATCTTTCTCAAGGTGGACTGACCAAGCCAAGTCTACGAGAAGTTACTGCATAACGATCATTCTGGCGATGTTTGGAGTAGGCCTGTGTCCAGCAGTGGACGTTTATGGGCTGATGATGATGAAGATTTATGTTTCATAAAAACTTTTTTTGTCAATATAGATGAACGAATTTACCTGATGGTAAGCGGTCACCGTCCATTGGTAACAAAAACGCTCATGAACGCATAAATTCGCAATGCCAGGGCAATGAAGAGCCGATTATCTATCACCTACTATACAGGACTTTTCTTAAACCTCGTTTAAAGAGGGACATGTCATAGCGCTCCGGGAACACCACAAATTTACTAAATTTAAGAAAGTCGCTGATAAAAATCAAGAACAACATTGACTACCTGCTACTGTGGCTTTAGGTGGCCAGTTGAAAAGGCTGGTCATGGCCAGCACGGTGGTCGCAGCTTCGAGTGGCAGATGAGTGGAATCTACCAGCAGTTTCCCTACGAATGACGTCGCCATGGTCTGAAATTTTAGTTAGATTAGACCTTCGCTCAAGGAGAATTATGAATTCGTAATTAACCATCTTAAGATACAATTTTATGTTATATAAGTTAAATAAAATATGACTTACGTGTGTCGAAAGAAAAGTAGCAAAATTCTGTTTCAGTCATTTATATACGAATGTCTCTTATTGTTAATGAATACTTTGTTTAAAAATAAATTAGATTCGGTATCGATTTTCTCTTTTGAAGAATCCAACTAAATAAAATATTTTATGAATTTGTCTTTAAGTTTATCATTCAGAAATCCGACTAAGATGTGTATTCGCATTCGCGAATGTCCAAAAATCGACATTCTCAACATCCCTAGTATGCACTAAGGGAACTGATAGTACATTTCATGAACATTACTTAACTGTCAAGAATAATCGAATTTTGATTGATCCAACAGCAGTTCAACAGTATGGAACAGTCAATCGGGAAGACTGTCTGTTATGTGCCCAGGGCGATACGTAGGCCATAACGTACACGCCAAACTGTTACTATAACATATACAACAGAGTGGTTGAACAATTATTCTGTCTCCATCTGAGACCTCGTAAAAGTGGTATTGGTATTTTTTTTTTATTGCCATGTAGGCAGACGAGCCAACGGGCCACAACGGGATCGTAAGTGGTTACCGTCGCTCATGAACCTCTGCAATGTCAGGGGACATTTTCTTAGAACTGTGGGCTTTTACGAGGTTTGAGAAAAATCCTGTATATCCTGGCCATGGCATTGCAGTGGCGGCATTGCAGGGGGGTGACAGGTTCGTTAATCTACCATACAGTCAGAAAAAAACACGTACTGTTATATTGTATGCGGTTAGTTCTTCCCCAACTTACTCTTTAATAATTTTAATTCAGTCTACTGTTCTGTGTGTTCTGTTACATAAGTTGAAATTAAATAAAATATTCTTGCATGAAAGTTTTACATATTTTTCTTAGATAAACATTATTGTGTGAAAGGCAGATAATTATTTTATAAATACTACGTTAAATTAAGAGATATATAAATCAAAAATAAAAACTTGATAGGTGTCATGGGGCACCCGAACAGAACGAAGTTCCTTTCGATTAAAAGATATCTTATATTTTTTTCCTAACGTAATGCGCGATAAAGAACGTGTTTTTAAAGATTTTGATCACAGCGCCATCTAGCGATAATCATCTAAAACAAAAAAAGTGTGGTGTAGTTTTTTCATAAAAAAATCCGTCTAGCCCCTTTTCGATAACGCGTGATAAGGAACTTCGTTCCAAAAATAATATAGAAATTAAAAATAGAAATCTGTTGATAACGCGATCTGCAACCCAAGCCATCAGTGGTCAGGGCTTAAGAGACAGGAACCTCCTCACAAAACGTGTCAAGACCGACCGCCTTCTGAATCAAGCCCTTCACCCGGCCGGGGAGCGAAAGCTTCTCAAGATGACGGTCGAAGCCTTTCGCTCTAATACCGTGCACAGATACAACGATCGGAACAATGACGATAAGCGAGTCTTATAGGTTACTGAGTATGAGTAGTAGCTTTTCACCATCATCATCATCATCAACCCGTAGACGTCCACTGCTGGACATAGGCCTCCCCCAAACCTACAACGACCGGTCCTACCTACCTGTAACTTCCTGCAACCCTTATCAGGTCGTCGGTCTACCTTATATTAGATCTACCCACGCTGCGCCAAGCGGTTCGTGGCCACCACTCTAGGACTTTTCGGCCCCATTGGCCATCTGATCTTCGCAGTGTCTTCTGCACATTGATATTTCAAAGCCGCAATTCTTCAGAGCTATATCGGTTACTCTAGTATTTCGACAGATAATCCCAATTCTAATTTGGTCACGCAGACAAACACCCAGCATTGCCTTATACAGGGTGGATCTGTAATTTGGACCAGCTGAAGTGGGTTCAATGACCTGTCGAAATACAACTAAGAACCACTTTTATTTTTGGATTGGGATATTTTTATTCTAAATCTAGTTGGCCCACGCAACTTCGTCTGCGTCACATAAATGACTACAGGACATTCACCCCACGTCAGCTGGTCACAGTTATAGATCCAAGTAATATTATTTCCTCATAAACTTATTTGTGTTTTTGATGGGTGACTATAAGTCATTCAAGTCTCCTGTACTATAATTATAACAGGTGTTTCATTGGCTGCGTAAGCTATCTTTTCTTATGGAAATAATTCTGGAATGTTGTGGTAGTGTGAAGATTGTTCTTATTTACAGCATATTTCATAAACCTCCAAAATTATCAGTATTTCTCTACTTGAATTTTTTGTAAAAACCCTGTTTTTTTTCAATATGATATGATTTTGAGGGATTGTGATAGTAGCCAAAGGGAGATCTCCAACCGGGCGAGGTAGTGTATGGTGGTCAGGCCGAAGCCCGCTGTAGTAGATTTCAGATGTTGCATATATGCGCCGGACGTTGCAAATGTCGATAGTGCGATTCAGAATCTCGCGCGCTATTGATCCCACATGATCTTCCTTAAGAAATCTATCTACAACGGACTAGGTATCCAATACTGAAATATTTTTAAAATCGTACCGTAACGGTTGGTAATTCTAAATCTTCATACCTGAAAAGGATTCTAAAAATCTTTCTATGACATTTCTATGGTCGCGAGGTGGACTATACCTAATCCGTCTACTGTGAAGACTGATCCCAGTAGTGGGCGGTAATAGGTTGTTACAGTACAATTCTGGTGAAGATATAGACATCTCAAATTGCCCAGAAGACAGTTGTCACCGATGTAAATCAAACGACTGTTCGATGACGACTGATATATTTAAAAAGTCTTATAAAACATGCATTCGAAAAGCGGCCAGTGCTGTTCACGACAACAGCAAATAGAAATAAACTTTTACCGCCTTAATTTTTGCAACAAAACATGCCTTTTATTCGTTAATGATGTATTAAGAATATAATTTTAAGAATATTATAAAATTATATTTGCATTTGAATACAATAATTCAACCGAAAATAATTGGTTATTAGTGAAATTCTTTGTTTATTCATGCAATTTTGCCCTTGGTATATAAGAGCTAATAAAGTTGACAGTATCATAGTGAAGCCTGCACCTTTCTATAAAGATTAAGTGTTTTTAAGTCTTATTTAAAAATATAAAAAGAAAAAAAGCATTTTGAGATACTTAATTATATTTTCAGGCCATGGATGCTGTAGGGACGATGTTGAATATGGTTTATTTTACATCTCTGTTAAATTTGCCTCCACAAGCCATTGTTGCAGGTAATCATATAAATTAGTAAGAAGTTTATTTTACACCTACTTAGCTGAATTTGTAGCCAACTCTAACCAGTGGCGTATCTTTTCATTTTGTACTGTAACAACCAATTACTGCCCACTGCTGGGCTCAGGTCTTCTCAGAAGAGGGATTAGACATAACCCACCGCTTGGCCAATGCGGATTGGGGACTTTACATATCTTTGAAGGGTTTTGTAGAACCCTTTTCCGATATGCAGTTTCCTCACTATGTCTTCCTTCACCGTTTTTAGCTAATGGTGTTGTGAAAAATGACTCATAAATCTATTCTATAATAAGATTTAGAGGTACAAGCTGATCGGTTTTGAAACTGCGACTTCCCATATGGAAGGTAAGCGCTTCGAACACTACCCCACCACGACTTAGCTTATCATATTCGATTGAAATTACCACAAAAATTCAATGAATAATGTACGATATTTTATCCTCCTTAAGACATTGGCCTCCCCCAAATCTCCAAATCTCGCCACTAAGACCAGTCCTGCGCTGTCTGTATCTTCCCGTGATCAGATCTATCGTGGGACGGTCCATCTTGTGGGAGAGAGATTTTTGCTCCATCGGCCATCCGTCATGTGCACTTTATTTGGTGCATATACCGTTTCTTTAAGTTCAGAAACTTATTCATCAACTGTAAATTTTGAATGAAACACACTCTTAATAATATTTTCACAGGTGCAACGTGAAGTTTTTAGTAATTTTCATAATAATGAGAAGCATATTTGTTACACTAGATAATGTGACACTAGGTATATGTGAAGTGGCGGTCACTTTGATACAAAACGGTGTTTTTATTTATTTTGGTGGTTTTTTATTATTTTGGAACGAAGTTCCTTATAGCGCGTTGTGAAAGGGGGCTAGACGGAAAAAAATCTTATGAAAAGTTGTCACGACACTTTTTTTGTTTTAAGATGATTATCGCTAGATGGCGCTGTGATCGAAATCTTTTAAAACACGTTCTTTATCGCGCGTTACGTTAGGAAATAAAAATTATAAGGTATGTTTTAATCGAAAGGAAATTCGTTCTAATCGGGTGTCCCATGACACCTCTCAAGTTTTTTCTAATTTATTATTTCATTTTAAACCATTTATACAACCTTCAAAATATTAGTTATATTTGGCCAGTGAAATGCAGACACTATGTCAATATCTCTTTGAATATAGGAAAAGAGAGTCCGAAAATTATTCTCAAATCTTATTTCAAAACGACTTGACTCATTGCAAAGCTCTTCGCAAACCATACCATTTATTTTATACTAGCTTTTGCCCGCGACTTCGTTCGCGTCGACTTCAGGTTCGTCCCGTATTATCAAAAATTGTAGCCTATGTGTTATTCTGATGTATAAGCTATATTGTGGTAAAGTTCCATTCAAATCCATTCAGTAGTTTTTACGTGAAAGAGTAACAAACATCCATACATCCATACTTACAAACTTTCGCCTTTATAATAGTATTATGATTAAACTCTCAAATATAATAACTAATTGCTGAATAAATATAATTTCATTTAGATGGCGATACTTTTGACTTCATCGTCATTGGATCAGGAATAGGATCCATTGTCGCCAGTAGACTCACGGAAAACAGCAACATTACTGTACTACTTGTCGAAGCTGGAACACATCCCTCTGATAATGGAATTGTGAGTACTAATGTAAACTTCTTTTGAGAAACAAAAAGTAGTCCTAAACTTAACAGGTAATTAATAATAAATGTATCTGTGCACGGTCTAATAGCAAAAAGCTTCGACCGTCATCTTGAGAAGCTTTCGCTCCCCGGCTGGGTAAAGGGCTTGATTCAGAAGGCGGTCGTTCTTGACACGACACGTATTGTGAGGAGGTTCCTCTCTCTTGAGACCTGACCACTGATGGCTTGGGTCGTAGACCTCGTCTTCAGTGGCCCTCTGTTTTTTTATATTGTATTTTTAAATTTTATTTCTTTGTTATATTTTTTTTAAATATAATGTAAAAAATAAGTGAAAATAAATGAATACAGATAATTTATTTTAAGAAAAGTTTTCAAATACAAGCTTTTAAGATCCTGAATATCATGTAGCAGTAGAGTACTAGCTAAAACAAGTAAAACGAGCCCAATAATCTTGCTTAGAACAAAAGTTCCTATGGCTACCTACAGAATCAATTCAGACAAGCTCCATTTTAACATGTCATTCCATTATCACGTGATGTAATAATATACTTGCATGCAAAATGTCAGCTCAATCGGAAACCGGGAAGTTTTACAAATTCTACTCGCAGGATTCCATGCAAACTTACATAGGTACATAGTTATGTAGGATTCGTAGGAACAGTGCAAGTTAAAGTAAAACTTGTAAAATAAATAAAATTCATAGCTTGTTTCAAATTGGTTTTTCACTGTCTTTTTCAGTTACCTAATACGCTCGCTGCTATCAAAGGTACGCCTGATGACTTGAACTACATATCAGGTGTTAACCAATTATTATCAGGAACATTATTGGATGGAAGTAGCAGCACCAACCATTTGATCCAACTAAGAGAAGCTGCAGAAGATTATGATGGTTGGGCATCCTACCTCGATGATGACTCATGGTCCTACTCAAATGTTCAGCAATATATCGAAAAATTTGACACAATGGAAGACGACGATGTAATGCCTTCAGCTGCTGATTTTTTTGGCATAAATGATCCAATAATTGCGTCGATTCAACCCAGTGACATCACCCGTGGCTTTTTAGAGTCTTGTGAAGAGATAGGACTTCCTCGAGTCGCAGATTTAAATACTAATGTCACTGTTGGATGTGCAGGAACTTCCTTTAAAATAGGTGATGGTATCAGACAGAGCATAGCTTATCGGTATCTCAACAATTTAGAAAGAAGTAATTTGAATCTGCTTCTAGAAACAACCGCACAAAAAATAATTTTCGAAGATAATATAGCTAAAGGTGTGACTTTAAAAAGAGCGGATGGGGAAATAATCAATGTTTATGCCAACAATGAAGTTATAGTATCTGCTGGGGCTATTGGTAGCCCTAAATTACTTTTACAGTCAGGTGTCGGTCCCCAAGACGATCTCGAAGTTTTAGGTATTGAAGTCATCCAAGATTTGCCAGTGGGACAAGAGCTACTGGACCACTACGCAGTTTTATTGGTCCACAAAATGGAAAAAACATCGGAGGATTTATTGGCGTTAACAGATAATCGATTACCCGTTGTTTTATTAAGTAACAGTTTGGATTCTGCTCAGAATAACGCCGACTACACAGTTCTCGGTCTCCTGATGGCTCAAGATATTTCACAAGACATTTGCTCAACACTTTTTGGCTTCAACGATGACATTTGCTCAGCCATTTATGCAAGTGTCACTGGCAAGAATCAGTTCACATCTCTCATCGGAGCAAGCAAAGGCACTACAAAAGGAACCGTTACACTCAACAGCGCAAACCCAGAAGGTATTGACATGATTAATGAAGGATTCTACTCTGATCCAGAAGGCGAAAACTTAAACAACATGAAAAAGTTTGTAAAGAATTTCCTAACCCTTGACAACACCACATACTTCAAAGAAGTGAATGCAGAGATAGCTGACCACGGCTTGACAGACTGCGGAGATGCAGACTTCAGTGACGACACTTTTTTGGAATGTTTCATCAAAGCTATGACCGTCCATCTGTACCACCCCACTGGTACTTGCGGTATGGGAAGGGTCACCAACAGCAACGGAGAAGTATATGGCTTGGAACATCTGAGAGTAGTTGATGTCAGTATCGTGCCTAATATCACTACATTCAGCACCATGGCTGCTGGTATTATGATTGGTGAAAAGATTAGTGACATCATCAAAGATAAATATAATTTTGTTGAAGATATTGATGAATGTTATGACGTAGAAACTATAGAAGAAGAAATCAGCAGTATTTCCAGCAGTGACAGAATTACTTCAGAAGTAAACAAAAATCTA
This sequence comes from Trilocha varians, assembly GCA_030269945.2. Lineage (NCBI taxonomy): Eukaryota > Metazoa > Arthropoda > Insecta > Lepidoptera > Bombycidae > Trilocha > Trilocha varians. Next base: position 1,035,284 of record AP028279.1, read on the forward strand.
GCTAAGTTTTTAGGAAAATTAAATAGGAATAGACGTTTTCCTTCAATGAGTATCAGTACTTGAATTAAATTCTTTGATGTAACAACTATAACTTTTTTTCATACTTTCAACATTTAACCACTCAACTGGGAACGTCACTATTCCCTAGATGGTGAAACTGGGGACGGAACGTTCGGAATCAATACCGTGTTTGAGCCTCTTTTTAAAAACATTTTTCCCAATAATTTTGAATTTTGATTTTTAATTAAACGCAAAAATTTTTAATAAGACGCTCGACGAAAATATATCGTCAACGTAATATGAGACGATTAAAAAATGTAAACAAAACAAACTTTAGAACTGTGCTCAATTTTGGCTCCTGCCACAGACTTGGCAAAAGTAAACAAACCAATTTGGTTGCCGATCCCAGTTGAGTGGTTAATCCTGAATCATTCAACGACAAATTTATTTTTTTTGCTTAGACTAAGCGAGGGATTACTTCATTAGATGATCCAGGTACTTCCTTTCGTGCCATCGTTATTCTTTTTTTTATTGCCTCGTAGATAGACGAGCTAACAGCCCTCCTGATTGCCACATTTATTATGAAAGAAAGAAAGAAAGAACACATTAACTAAGCACACAACACAGATACATAAAACACTAAAAATTGTAGTAGAAATATTGTGTGCCCAAAAGATAGCTGCCTCAGTAAAATGCTGCACCAATACAGCGCTGGTATTCTGTCAAAGCCTAAGGATGATGCCACGCAATACGTATATTATTCGATAAATTACTTATATATAATTTACAACTAGTTACAACTTACTATAACAAAAGCCTCCAAAATACACCAATTACGCAGTTATCCCACGGTTCATATTAGACTTTCATATATGCCTCACACTACAATCACCATACTATAATAAAATTAAATTAAATTGAATTGTGGTCATTTGAGTTGTAATATGATGCCCGTTGGAGCACGAAGGTTCTGGAGTGGCGCCCACGTCAAGGCAAGCGCAGTGTGGGACGACTAGCTGCAAGGTGGACGGATGATCTTGTTAAGACCGCTTGTCTTCTCAATATGTTATACTGTTGATATTCCTTTAAATAAATAAATAATTAAAAAGCTTCCATTTTCAGAATTTTCCTATTAGTTCCTAATATCCTAATGTTCTGTGGTTTCTCAACAGCCGAGGTTCGGATGCTTAGTCTGAGCGGCAGGTTCTCAAGTTTTAGTGCAGCAAGTCCCACATATCTCACCTACGGGGTAGGTGGAAGTCCGGCGTTCCATGTCATCATTGCTGATGGGGCAAAAAGTTCTGGAGTGGCGGCCACGAACCGATAGACACAGAGTAGTCATCCCACAAGATGAACCGCTGGATTTTGAACCTGGTCAAAGCCGGAGGTCACTGGATGCAGATAGCACAGGACCGGTCATTGTGACGAGGTTTGGGGAGGCCTATCCAGCAGTGAACATGAATGGACTGATGGTGATGATAATGTTGATGAATGTCCTTGAGTAGAGGCTGAAGATACACACAGTCTTCCGAAATCACTAAAGTCCATAAGCTACACAACTGTCTACAGCGGCACAATATATTTAGGAGGCACAATATACGTAGGAGCGACAGAAAATCAGCGCCTCAAGTGTAAGTACCGCACTTGGGGTAATCATGCTGAGTCGTGACCTTTTCACCACTACAGCAATTCTTTTAATTTTTATTTGTTAATCCTTTTTTTCTTAGTTTAATTTTAGACTAATTATGTTAATCTTTATTATTAGTTGTAGTTCTGAATAAAGTTATTTTCTTTCTTTCTTTCTATATTTTTCTCCATTCTGTTTTATATTAATACTAGATGACCCGCGCAACTTCGTCTGCGTTACAAAGGGGTTCAAAAATTGTAGCCTTTATAGGCACGCGCCGCCCGGCGCAAACAACTACGACCCTGCATTTTAAATTTGTAATATCTTCGGTAATATTCACTTAAATTACATGCTGTAAAAAGCATATTGATCTATAATAAATGCACAATTTATTTAAGGTACTTAATTGGATATGGATTAATGCTGTATTGTTTAAAATCACTTCGTAAATAACCATTTTTTAGTAAAGAATAAAAATGGTTATGCTGGGTTATCCCTAAGAGATAGACATATACCATCGCGGACTTTTTTGTTGAACTTTTTAAGGTGAACAATACTGTAGTACATTATTTTGGTCTATCTCGTAGGGTTCAGCCAGCGTTTGCAATATAAGCGCAAAAAACGTGCTTATTTACGACATCACATTAGAAACCTTTAAATTTATCAGTGTTTCTCTACTATATTATGCATTTATTATACATACAAACCTTCCTTAAGAATCACTCTATCCATTAAAAAAAACCGCATCAAAATCCGTTGCGTAGTTTTAAAGATCTAAGCATACATACAGACATACAGCGAAAGCGACTTTGTTTTATACTATGTATTGATTTGTAATGCAAATGTAAAGAGTCACCAGAAAATAGCACTTAATTTAAATATATTTTTAACACTTGTGCTAATTTGCAATATATTTTGAATTTAATACTCTAAGAGGTAGATATCAGCTATCATGACTACCTTCCTATCATATTTATGTTATTCTGTGAATTAACATAAAAAATAGCCAATTCCTAACTTCCTGGAAGGACCAAGGTAACCGACATAGCCTAAAGAATTGTCGTCTTTGAAGTGGTAATGGACAGGACATAATATTGTGCGAAGAACCGGTGGGGCCGAAAAGTTCTGAATTGGCGGCCACGAACCGGTAAACGCAACGTGGGTAGACCTCCCACAAGATGGACCGACGACCTGGTCAAGATAGCGGAAGGTCACTGGATGCAGATAGCGCAGGACCGGCCATTGTGGCGAAGTTTGGAGGAGGCTTCTGTCCAGCAGCTTCCTGGCACCTACATAGGTTTCGCTAAAATCTGTTTTTGAGATATACGGAAACAGGTTGAGTTTTTTTTTTAATGCAATAAAGTTAAATATGAATACAAATAGTAAAACCTGTAGGGATGCCGACCCACGCTGGTTCTGACCCAGCGGGGTATTCCGTGAGAGGGTGACACGCGGTCCCATCTTGGCGGGCTTCGGAAAGCCCGCCAACCGACAGAGCCGGTGGCCGTATTCGCCGGCGGCTACCGGTTCGGCGTCCGGGGACGGAGCGACGGGAAAGAGTGCCGAGCGCGTAACGCGTCGCGCCGTCCCTCCAACGATTGCAAATTGTTAATATGGCAAATAGAGTAAAAGCTTTTTACTTGTGTAGAGTATTTAAGTAATTATTATATTTTTATGAATTAGTGAGAACTATTGAAGCAGCAAAATATAACTTCAGCTATGAACGTTCCAGAAAAAATAGCTAATAATCAACCTTTTTAAATCAACAAAATTGTCATAAAACTAAGTAAGTATGGGTGTAAGTCGAACATCGAAGACTCCTGTACTATAATTATAACACCTGTTTCAATACGTAACAAGACATGTCTCAATTGACATGTATTTACTTTACATCTTATCTTATATAGATAATTCTGGAAGGTGTGGCGGCCACACCACGTGGTCTTATATTAGATGGTCTAATAATTGGTTACCGTCATCTATAATAACTGTCAAATGGTATGAAACAGCATTACAAGATATTTTATTAAGCGTCATTTATACGATTACATTTTCTCGCCTCGAAGATACGATTATCGGAAGAATATAAAATATTTCTTGTGTCTAAACATTCACTCTTCTCGCTCGTCACCTTGGGCGAGAATTGCCTCGCCATGGAATGTAGCAATAATCGTATTTCGATTCATTTCTCGCACTGAAAACGATTCAAACTGATTTGTACGATACTCGAATGTCAGTCGAAAAAATGTCAGACTAGATCGTGATATGGAATTATAGACCAGTCGAGATTCTTGCTTACGAGAATCTCGACTGGTCTAAACAAACACAGGCAATTCTCGCCTTCGGTAATGTAATAAGCGAGTCTCGTATGACATTCTCGTAGGCGAGAGTTTAATTCTTGTCTAAACATTCTGATACGATTATGTTATGGCAAGTATTGCTTGAGTTATTTTCTCGCCTCGAACGTTCGAGAAAATGTCTTCATCTAAATCAGACCTTAATTACCTAACTAAATGTTGATGAGGGTAAAATTTTAAAATCTTTCATGTTCAATATTATTTATTTTGTCAAACTTCAACACACATTACCCTAGTAGATTGAGAACTTTACTTATAATACCATTGCTTTGTGACTCCTCTGCTACAGTCGTTGTCTCCACCTGTTCTGTGGTCGTCTCGATTCCATGATCCTCCTTGATCATATCACTGGCTTTCTCAGCTATCATGAGGGTAGCTGCGTGTGTGTTAGCTCTGGTTATATTCGGCATCACACTAGCGTCCACCACACGGAGGTTGCTAACTCCTTGGACCAACAACCTGGAGGTCGTCACAGTTCCCATTGCACAACTACTGGTCGGATGAAACAGCTGGCTAGTGAAGTTTGATATGTAACATCTCCAATAGTTTTTGTTTTCGAAGGTCATTTCTCCGCAACCTTCTAAACCTGGATCAGCTACTTCAGCTCCAATTTCTTGGAAATACGATGAATTGTAAACTTTGAAAAAATCAGCCAAATATTTCTCCATATTAGTGAAGTCCTGTGGGTTAGAGTAGAATGATTGTGATAGGATTGGGTTGTCATCTGGGTCTGCACTCCTCAGTTTGATGTAGCCTCTGGACTCAGGGTGCAGGGACCCTATAAATGTGGCTAAATGATTCCTGCCTGTAGTTTCTCGATTCAGTCTCGAGCATATGTCGTGTTTATAACCAAAGAGAACAGAGCAAAGTAGAACTAAGTAGACCGTGTCGTGAGTAAACTTAAGAGCTATATTCTGGTATTCAGCATAATTAGATTGATCCACAGCAGCTCCTCCTAGTAGAACTTCGAAAGGTATTTTTGTTAGTGTCGGTAGCTGTGAAACCTCCAGTGACGGTTCCAATTTGTTGACCAGGAACACGGCGTGATGGTCCTGCATTTCTTTCCCTACTGGCAGATCTTTAATGACTTCAATACCTAGCTCTTTCAAGTCTTCAGCCGGACCGATGCCAGAGAGCATCAGGATTTTAGCGCTGTTGTATGTTCCAGCAGAAAGAATGATCTCTTTGTTAGCGTAGACATTGAATTTATTACCACTTGAGTCTTTTAGAACTACACCTTTAGCAGCTTTATTTTCTAAGAGTATCTTTTCAGCCACAGTCTCTGTCAGGACGTAAAGGTTGGTTCTCGTTAGATTATTTAGATAAGATTGAGCAGGACTTTGTCGAATACCATTGCCTATGATGAAAGGAGACTCTGTATAGCCAATAGTAGTATTAGCATTTAAATCTGCAACCCATGGAACTCCAGCTTCTTCGAAGGCTTCGAACAGCTTGTGGGTAGAATCGTCGTGGTCTTTGGTTATGATAACTGGCCCGGTTGTTCCATAGTATTCTGAAAATATATTCATAGAACTGTCGTCTGTCATTTTCTCGCTTTTTTTGAAATATTTCAGAACGTTATCATAGGACCACGAGTCGTCTTGAAGATATTCTGCCCAGGAATCGAAGTCTTGTTTATCTCCTCTAAGATGCAAGAAATGGTTGATGCCTCCACTTCCTCCAAGACATTTGCCTGCAGACAATTTGTAAGTACCAGTTTGTTGGTTTATCGTAGTAATTTCAGCTTCTGATTCGTAGTTCCAGTCTTGGTATGAATTTTGAAGAAGGACAAAAAGACCGGGAAGCTGAAAGTGATATCGGCTAATTTTATTATGCATCAACAAAGTATTGATTTTGTGATAATATTTTATGTAGGTATGTATATATAATGGTGATTTGGAAATTATTCTCATGAGGGTCTAGACTGAGTTTTTAACAAATTCGCTGTTGGCTGCAACACGAGGTGTTATAGACCTGCACCATAACACAATCAGTGGAGTGGTGGGGCTCCACAAAGTTATGCGTTTTTCACAGGAAAGTTGCAAGAGGAACCATTTAGACCTCATTTTGCAGCGTACGTGTTAAGATGCCTCATAAGCACGTCTGAAGGTAACGCTAATTTATCAACTCAATACTGCGTCTGTACTCAGAGAGCAATGGCGTGAGTTATGCTAAGTGTTTCTCTGCGTGATATCAGAAAAGAGGAGATCCAACACAGCTCGAAGAATTGGGTATTGTGGCAATGGTCACGGACCGGTAGCCGCAGTGTGGAAAGATCTCCCACAAGATGACGACTTAGTCAGATTCATGGGATTCATTGGATGCAAACAGAGCAGGACCAGTCCTTGAGGCTAGGTTTAGGGGAGGCCTATGTCCAGCAATGGACATCTACGGGCTGACGATGATGATAATGTTGTCAAAGTGAGAGTTACCTTAAACCTTCACCATAAAATGTAGAACATACCAAGGACTCAACGGAAGGATTCATCCCTGCCTCCACAAGCAACACCTTTACATCTTCATTCTCCGTCAATCTATTAGCTACGACTGCACCACCTCCTCCTGAACCGATTATGATGAAGTCGAAATGATCACCATCTGAATACAAAGATCATTAATGTTTGCCTATGAAAGAAGAATTTGTGCTAATAGATTTGATAAGAATATCTACCTACATTAAAATTTATATTGATTATTGTGATCTTTATAAAATTAAACGAAACCCCACAACGACTGTTATTTTTCATCTGAAACAAGAATCATCCGAATCGGTTCACCCAAATAAAAGTTATGAGGTAACAAACACGAAAAAATACATACGAATTGATCCTCATTTTGTGAAGTCTCTTAAAAGAGGATTCTTTTTATTGCCTTGTAGGCAGACCAGCCAACGGGTCACCTGATCGTAAGTGGTTACCATCGCTCATGGACCTCTGCAATGTCAGGAGACAGTGAAAGTTCGCTACCTACGACCTAACTTTAAGCACCTTCCTCAAGCCTCATTTGAAGAGGGACAAGTCCTGTTAATAATAAGTCAATTACGTGCCACAGTAGGCTTGTGGTGGCCAGTTGAAGAGACTGGTCATGGCCAGCACGGTGGTCGCAGCTTCGAGTGGTAGATGAGTGGAATCCACCAGCAGTTTCCCCAGAAATGATGACGCCATGATCTGGATTAGAATCTAATTTGAATTTCTTTATTAGGCTTTATAATATGTCCTTCTTTGGTATCTGCTTTATAATACGATAAAAGCAAATATACCCTAAGCTCCAAATAGGGGACGGAGTGACGGGAAAGAATGCCGATGGCGTAACGCGTCGCTCCGTCCCTCATAACCCCGTGCTGGGTTCTGGCCTCAGCCGGGGTTCGGACGCTGAGTGTGAGCGGTTGGAGGTTTTAGTGAGGTTCAACTCCCATTCAGGATCCGGTGATTTCCTCCAACTAATAAAAAAAAAAAAAAAAAAAGCTCCAAATAAAAAGTGCCGAAAAAATAAAAAGAAAGATAGGGAAAGAATAATTAATTTTAAAGAAAACTTTAAATACAAGCTTTTAAAATCCTGGATATCATGTGTCAGTATTGTGCTAGCCAAGACAAGTAAAATGAGCCCAAACACGACATGTCTATCTTGTTTAGAACAGGAGTTCCTATAATCACTTTCTGAATCGATCATCAGATGAGCGCCATTTTGTCATATTATTGCATTGTCACGCGATATGCATCTGTATGCAAAACGTCAGCTCAATCGGAAACCGGAAGTTTGTCAAATTTAGCTCGCAAGATTCCACCCGAACTTACAAAGTTACGTCTGTACTGTACTGTAACAACCCATTACTGCCCACTGCTGAGCTCAGGTCTCCTCCAAAGAGGGGTTAAGCATAGTCCACCACGCTTGCCTAGTGCGGATTGGGGACTTCACATGTCTTCAAAGGATTTTTAGAATCCTTTTCCGACATGCAAATTTCCTCACGATGTTTTCCTTCACCGTTTTTAGCCAGTGGTGTAGTGAAAAATTGCATATAAATCTTTTCCACATTTAGATTTAGAGGTACAAGCCGGCCGGTTTTTAAACCGCGACCTCCCGTTCGGAAGGAAGCGCTTCGACCACTCGGCCACCACGATTATAACATATATACTTTACAAGGTGTAAAAAAAGCCAAATTTTATATATGGACCAGCAATATTGGTGAAGATTCTGATAATGAAGAGAATGATGATTTTGAAAATATTTGAGAAAGAGTTAAAATCTTTTTGTAAACTCAGATCAAACTAATAGTTAAGATGTGGCACAAAAATATCATAAAACATAAGACACAATATTCTACCGACCTATTTGAATTAGCAGAGAAAAGTTTTTAAAAGATAATTCTGATAGTACTTACGATTGTTTCTGGCAGGAGACTTCAGTATGCTTTCTGAAACTTTCATCAAGGCTTATATACGGTTTAAAGTGAATTAATAAATAAGATTATACGCTAAACCAATTAGTTTCGGTCGTATATTATAATTATAACCATTTTCGTACCAAAAGATGTTTCCAGAAAATGCAAATGTTATGTAATTACGATATATATAAAATTCATATTAAGTTAATGTCACTGTTTCCAATACAGTTTCCAATCTTGAATCATCATTCGTACAATCCAGAGATCCTAACGACTAAAACTTCGTAAAGAGTTCTAAATCTGATCGCCATGATGATGATAATAATTATGATGAGGTTGATGATGCTGATGACGATAATTTATTTGAAAGAAAACTTATTAAAACTCGGCCACCACGACTTCAACGACAAAGTTACGTTTAGTGCAAATTAAATAAAAGCTTACAAAAATTTGTGTACCTTTTTATAAGATCCAAAATTGGAAATCAGTCGTATTTTAAACTCTTCTAAGAATTTGAATTTAACGCACTTAAGTTACTTCTTTTGGAGACAAAATGAGGACATTAAATTTCGTGAATGTATTTATATTTCACAATTCATTTATTATTGAAATTAATATCGGATCAATTATTTTTGGTTTAATTTGGTGTGAAAAAAAGTGTTCCTGTTTTGTTTTATACAGGGTGTCTCACAAAAGCCACAACAACATCTAGCCGGCCATTAGCGCAATTTACACATGTTGCCAAAAAATAGAGATAAAAACTTGAGAGGTGTCATGGGACACCCGAATAAAACGAAGTTCCTTTCGATTAAAAGATATCTTCTAAATTTTTTTGCGATAAGGAACGTGTTTTAAAAGATTTTGATCACAGCGCCATCTAGCGAAAATCATCTAAAACAAAAAAAGTGTCGTGACAACTTTTCGTAAGATTTTTTTCCGTCTGGACCCCTTTCGATAACGCGCGATAAGGAACTTCATTCCAAAATTTGCCCCTCTTTAAACGAGGTTTAAGAAAAGTCCTGTATGGGTCGGTGATAGACAACGGTCCTTGCCCTGGCATTGCAGAGGATAAGCGTCTAATCAGACATTTCGTTGAGAAATTATCACGAGTATGAAACGCAATGAACACGAACGCCGCTCTCCGCTACAAAAAATATCGGCACAGCATCGCGAATGCTGTTTATGACGCAGACGAAGTTGCGTGGATCAACTAATTAATATTACTTCCATGCATTTTCAACGGGTTCTTACCGCGATATTTAATTAATTGAGTTCTCGTGATCATGACGTTTGCAACAACGTTGAAATATCGAGACAACTCAATTAATTAAATGTCGCGGTAAGAACCCGTTGAAAATGCATGAAAATATTATAGAAAACCGCGAGTGTCTGAATAAGTTTATAATTAATAATATTTTTGAATCCATTTTAAAACACAATGTATATATTTTTTTTATTAATTCAAGTGTTTTATAGCCGGATAAAAATTTAACTATGATAATAACAATATTTCAGGTGTCTATTATTAAAATAGGAATGCAAATTTATTTCTGGAAATAAATTAATAGTTTTATTCTTAATTTGTTTCGGATTTTTCACGTTTAATGATGATGGAGTCGGAATATAGCCATAGGAACTCCTGTACTTGTCGCTCCCGGGCGTCGCGGCGTCGATGCTCGAGAGCGACGAGTCCTGGAAGGCGATGCTCGACTTCTGCGAGTCCACCATCTCGCAGAAGCAGGTGGCGGGGGCTGAGAGAGAGAGAGGCTATACGCCGCTCTCACCTTGCCAACCCGCTGCCGTCGAGCAGGGGGCCGGGACCGGGATCTCGCCCGGATTCTGGCCCCCTAAGAGTTTCGGGTCCCCAACGCATGTGCGTGTCTCGCTCAGCACGCCCTTAGCGTTAGAGCATCCGGGGGATGGTAAACCGCGCTCCCCGACCCACGCTGGTTCTGACCTAGCGGGGTATTCCGTGGGAGGGTGAGACGCGGTCCCATCTTGGCGGGCTTCGGAAAGCCCGCCGACCGAGAGAGCCGGTGGCCGTATTCGCCGGCGGCTACCGGTTCGGCGTCCAGGGACGGAGCGACGGGAAAGAGTGCCGAGCGCGTAACGCGTCGCGCCGTCCCTCCAAACCCCGTGCTAGGTTCTGGCCTCAGCCGGGGTTCGGACGCTGAGTGTGAGCGGTTGGAGGTTTTAGTGCGGTTCAACTCCCACATATCCCGCCCGCGGGCGGAGATCCGGTGATTTCCTCCAACTGAAAAAAAAAAAAGATAAAAATAGGAACTCCTGTACAAAACAAAATTAATTTGGGCTTTTGTTTATATCTACACGAATATAATAAAGAAGAAAGATAAGACTTTTGGAAGTTCCTTATCGCGCGTTATCGAAAGGCGGAAATTCTTATGAAAAAGTTGTCACGACACTTTTTTTGTTTTAGATGATTATCGCTAGATGGCGCTGTGATTAAAATCTTTTAAAACAATTCCTTATTTTGTTTTATATGATTAATGCTAGATGGCGCTGTGATCAAAATATGTTATTTAAGTTTCAAGAGAGAGAGAGACAGACGTTTTAAACTAACTAATTATTATAACTTAAAAAATAAAATTTTATTACTAATTAATCGAAAGGAACATCGTTCCATCCGGGTGTCCCTTGACACCTCTCAAGTTTTTTATATATCTACACTAATATAATAAAGAAGAAAGACAAGAAGACTTTTTTTGTTTTGAATAGGTTTCGAAACTACTTGATCGATTTGAAAAATTCTTTCACTGTTGGGAAGCTACACTACTTCCGATGGACATAAGGTATATTAGGGTGGCGATACGTGAGCGACAATCGCGAAAGCGTCCTACTAATCGGATGTCGAAAGAAAAAAAAAAAAAACTATATTATGGTGCCCAATCCAATTACGAGCAAAGTCCAATTAATGACAACTTCAAAATTATGGTCAAGCGCTAATATTCATTTATTTCTGGTGTTAATAATTCAATAGAACAATTCTTCAGCTTTACAATGATATCACTTTGGACAGTTATTACGTTAAATATAATGATGAAAAATTGATTAAAAAACCTTTGTCTAAACTTGTTCGACATTTGAATTTGTACATACAAAATGTATAGAAGTTTTCGTGCATTTTTAACGGGTTCTTACCACGATATTTAATTAATTGAGTTGTCTCGATATTTCAACGTTATTGCAAACGCCATGATCACGAGAAGACTGAAAGTATTATAGAAAACCGCGAGTGTCTGAATAAGTGTATAGAAGTTGTCAATAACTGGGCCTGGGGTTACTTTTCAATCAAACATGAATTACTCTTTAACAATGGTATTTTTTTATAAAATATTTATGGTATCAGATACATGATTAAACACCGATCCTACACATGTAATGATCATGAAATAATTGCTCGTAATTAATAAAGAAAAACTAAAGTGAAAATAGAAAACGTAACGACCAGAATTCGAAAACTTAAGTGGCAATGGACAGGTCATACAATAAGAGGCTTCGAAAAATGGGACATAAATCTAGTGTTTTGGTATCCTAGAAATAGAAAGAGAAAACCAGGCAGACAGTTTCGAAGATGGGAAGACGATTTAAGGGAATAGCAGGAAAGACATGGACTAGGAGAGCGCTAAACCGAGCAGAGTGGAAAGAGATGGAGGAGGCCTTTGCCAAAGCTGGGCAAACAGACGAAGTTGTCGGTGTCAACGACTCATCATAGTCACTCATTTAATTTTTGTAACTACTTTGTCCGAATAAAGGCTTATATTATTATTATTAAGGTGAAAATAGAAATCGCACTATATGACGAGCATCTAGGTAGGGCACCCTATATAGAACTATTGATTATTTATAGAACAAAATGATTTAAAACGGATTTTTAGTTCTTATAAAGATCCAACAGTGCTGTCTGATCCGCTTTATGACGCAGACGAAGTTGCGAGAATAGTAATACATAAGATTATTTTTCCTAGTTTTAGCGGTGGCGGCGCGACGGGAAAGAGTGCCGTGGGCGTAACGCGTCGCGCCATCCCTCATAACCCCGTGCTGGGTTCTGGCCTCAGCCGGGTTTCGATCCGGTGATTTCCTACAACTAAAAAAAAAACTTAGTTTTAGCAGTGATTCATTTATGACTAGTCGTGTTACAGTAATGTTATCAGTTGAATTACTTATTATTTTACTTGATTACAGAATCGTGAAGAAACATTGAACGGTATGTCCGGTTTTCTTTTGTTTTTATTATATTTGGCTGCTTAAGAAAGGTACTGTATAGGTAAATAATCTCCTTAAGTAACTTCGGTATGGTTCTTATTGTGTTCTTATTCGCTTTTTTGGAACAAAGTTCCTTATCGCGCGTTATCGAAAGGGGGCTAGACGAAAAAAAATCTTACGAAAAGTTGTCACGACACTTTTTTTGTTTTAGATGATAATCGCTAGATGGCGCTGTGATCAAAATCTTTTAAAACACGTTCCTTATTTTTGTTTTAGATGATAATCGCTAGATGGCGCTGTGGTCAAAATCTTTTAAAACACGTTCCTTATCGCGCGTTACGTTAGGAAAAAAAAATTTAAGATATCTTTTAATCGAAATGAACTTCGTTCTATTCGAGTGTCCCTTGACACCTAGTCCTCTCAAGTTTTTTACTGTAATTTTTGTTGTGTGTATCTACAGAGATCATCCATACTATGTCTTTTAATTTTATTCTATTGTCATTTTTGTGACGTCACTGCTAGTTGAGGCTGAAAAGCGCTCGGTGTTCGCTGTGGTTAATCCATAGTGAACATCGCGCTGAGTCTCGACTAGTTTGTGATGAAAACCAGTATTGTTATTTTGTAAATTTAAAATATGTGTATTTTTGTATGTGTTTTCATCACAAATATAGCATGTCTATGTATGGAAGTTTGTGGGTTCAAAACCGACCGGCTTGCACCTCTAAATTATTAAGTGAAAAAATTGATTTATGTTCAATTTTTCACGACACCTCTGGCTAAAACGGTGAAGGAAAACATCACGAGGAAACCTGCACATCGGAGAAAGGTTCTAAAAATCCTTTGAAGATATCCATGCTTGTCCAATCCTCATTTCCGAACTAATAAAGATAGCATAATCTCATACTTTTTTAGTGTAATTTCTTAATAATGAAGTACAGTGACCTGTTATCTCCTGTATTACGCAAAAAATATAATCTTAACTCCCGACGAAATACCTCTTTGACCTCTATGTATCTTTGCGTGTATGATTTTGATATCGTTGAAATGAAATGAAATTTTCAATCACTGTCGCTCATGAACCTCTGCAATGCCAGGGCAATGGGTTATCTATCACCTACCAACACAGGACTTTTCTTAAGCCTCGTTTAAAGAGGGACATGTCATAGCGCTCCGGAAACACCGCGGACGGGAGTCCATTACAAATCGGAATGGAATATTGTGTACAATTATTTAAAAAATATGTGTAGGTACTACATTTGACACAGAGAAATGTAGTATATTATATGAATTACATCTGGAATGATGGGTGGGGATCGCTCAAAGTACGCTTGCTCTCAGGGTTGCCAGTTACTATATTTTATTATTTCATTAGATAGATAGTGGCGATATGGGAACTATGAAAGCGTGTCAAATTAAACTGACCGTCATGTTTCATGTCAGGTCCATTCACATGATACACTTAAATAAATAAAAAAAATAAAAAATAAAACAGCCTTTAATTTTCAAACTATAAATAAAAGTTTCACATACAAATTTGTGCTTAATCTAAGTATGTTAAAAAAAAGTATAATGTTTAATTTAAAATATATAGTTTTCTAATTTTGTAACCCCTCTCGGGTGAAGACCTCTTCCAAGGATTGCCACATCTCTCTATCTTGCGCTTTTCTCTCCATTATGGTCTCCATTCATGATACACTTATGCGTACAAAATGTCAGCTCAATCGAAAACCAGAAACTTGCTCAAATTCATCTCACAAGATTCCTCCCGAACTTCCATAGTTACATCCAGTGCAAGTTAAAATAAAGCTTGTAAAATAGTTATAACATTACATGTTTACTTCGAAAGCATAACATTTCGATATTTCTCATCGTAATTAGTCGAAAATAAATACATGGCATGAAAAAGTTTAAACCAAATTGAGCTATGAAACAAAATGCATCAGCATCGTTTTGAATACGATCAAGTATTATTACTAAAACTATCACAAAAGAAAACTTTATGGCATTCAAGCCTAAAGTCATTTATACACATTGTTATTGAATGAATGAATGAATCCACTTTATTGCATACAAAAACAGAAAATAACGCGTACAAAAAATAAAGCAAAGAATACATGCAATGGTCTTATCGCTAAGAGCGATCTCTTCCAGACAACCCTTGAAAGCATTATTATTATTTAGTTTTCTCTACACCACCTTTGGTTGACTGGTAAAGAATTCCTTAGGCATTAAGTCCGCCATTGTACCATTTATGTGCATAAAGTTTAATAAATAAATAAATAAATAAATAAATTACATTTGAAGAGTTCACAGTGGTGTTGTAATGCAGTGCAATGTACGTCATTGACATAATAATAATATTTACTATTTCAATCCTATTTCACACACATAATATATTATTTAACATATAGGCATTGTTATTGGCGTCATACTTAAAAAATTAAAAATAAAAAAAATATATTACTAGTAAGCTAGATAATGTACTCAAAACTTTATTACATATTCCCCTGTGTAAACAAAATAAATAAAAAAAAAATAATCTGGAATAGTCAAACAACTATTTTTTTGTAGACTCGTGCTATTTATCAAGTGACAACCCTAAGTAAACACGTGGTGCACTTACAGTACAAAGTGCCTGTTGAGAGCACAGGTAAATACGGAAAACTAAATGCGATATATTTTACCACGTTTTTCTTATTTCCACAAAAATTACAAACCACCATCACTTAGTAGAGAGAGAGAGAGTAGTAATAAATAGAAGTGCGTAATGTGTCATGCCGCCCAGTGTAACGCCGTGGCTAATCTTGTCAGGGTTCGGACGTTGAGTGTGAGCGGTTGGAGGTTTTAGTGCGGTTCAACTCCCACATATCCCCACCGAGGCACGAAGGGGCGGCGCGACGGGAAAGAGTGCCGAGTGCGTAACGCGTCGCGCCGTCCCTCATAACCTCGTGCTGGGTTCTGGCCTCAGCCGGGGTTCGGACGCCGAGTGTAGTGGTTTAACTCCCACATACGGTGATTTCCTCCTACTAAAAAAAAAAACCGAGGCACGAAAAAAAATCCGTAAGCTCACCTATCAAAACTGTCCAGCAATAAAATAACGCCAGTGTCTTATTTTAATTTTCAGGCCATGGCGTCGTCATTATTGGCGAATTTGCTGGTAGATGCCACTCATCTGCCGCTCGGAGCTGCGACCACCGTGCTGGCCATGACCAGTCTCTTCCACTGGCCACCACAAGCCAAAGTATCAGGTAACCTTGGCAGTTGGTTCCTGTATAGAAAAGATTACACTGGTCCATCTTTTGATGTTCATATCCATCTATTCACTTATTTTTTACAATATATTTTTCAAAAAACATTTACAAGAAAATTAAATTAAAAAATACAATATAAAAAACAGAGGGCCACAGCAGGCGGAGTCTACGACCCAAGCCATCAGTGGTCAGGGCTCAAGAGAGAGGAACCTCCTCACAATACGCGCCGTGTCAAGAACGACCGCCTTCTGAATCAGGCCCTTCACCTAGCCGGGGAGCGAAAGCTTCTCTAGAAGACGGTCGAATCTTTGTGCTATTAGACACTGGTCCATCTCATTATTACTCGTTTGAAGAAATTTAATGACTGAAACTTTAATTTCGTAATTTTCCCTTCATTTAATTTATCTTAGAGAGATTTAATCCTTAAAAGTCACTCTATCGATTAGTGCAATAAAAATATAAGGTGTGATTTTTCGATTTGTACAAGATTCAATTCCCGGACGTAACTAGAATTTAAAAAAATATCTATGAATGCAGTTGTGTTTCTTTTCAAAAATAAATGAATGTTTCCTTTCAGCAAAATTCGCTAAAATCATTATTTAGAGTACTTCCCCTAGAGGGGGTGTATAAATTCCACCATGTCAACCATTTTAGATATCTCAACAATATTTAGAGACTAGCTGCGCCGCGCAACTTCGTCTGCGTCACAGAGGGATACAACATAGCCTATAGCCTTCCTCTGTAAATAGACTTTCTAACAGTGAAATTATTTTTCAAATCGGACCAGTAGGTCCTGAGATTAGTGTGTTCAAACAAACAAACAAACTCTTCAGCTTTATAATAATAGTATAGAAGTATAGATAGTATAGATCCCATGTGTTTTTTTACTAAACATTTAGATCATGGGTAAGCTTCTATCTAGTAACATTTTACTTTTCAGATGGTGATTACTTCGACTTCATCGTAATCGGTTCAGGAGGGGGTGCAGTCGTAGCTAATAGATTGACAGAGAATAAAGACGTAAAGGTATTGCTTGTGGAGGCAGGGAAGAACCCTTCGGTTGAGTCTATGGTATGTCCAAACTTCATCATCATCATCATCAGCCTATAGACGTCCACTGCTGGACATAAACCTACCCCAAAACTCGCCACATCGACCGGTCCTGCGCCATCTTCATCCAGTGACCGTCCCGCGATCTTGACCAGATCGTCGGTCCAAACTTAATTTATGCATTTTAGCTAGTACTATCATATAGGCAGTCCGTATCAGACAGGTAGACTTGACTCTCCTGAGTTGAGAATTGAGACAGAAAATGTTTCTCTAATGCGGATTAGACTCACCAATATGTTATTTTTTTTTGGATTTTTGTGCTTCAATATTCTTCTCTTACCGGTCGTTGTGGCGAGGTTTGGGGAGGCCTATGTCCAGCAGTAGATGTCTATAGGCTGATGATGATCATCATCATCTCGTCATCATAATATCACAATAGAAAATCGATCTGTAGTGAATACAAAGATATAATTTATGACTATACATTTTCAGTTGCCCGGTCTTTTCGTTCTACTCCAAAATTCATACCAAGACTGGAATTACGAATCAGAGCCTGAATATACTACAAGAAACCAGCAAAACGGTACTTACAAGATGTCTGCAGGTAAATGTCTTGGGGGAAGTGGAGGCATCAACCATTTCTTGCATCTTAGAGGAGATAAACAAGACTTCGATTCCTGGGCAGAATATCTTCAAGACGACTCGTGGTCCTATGATAACGTACTGAAATATTTCAAAAAAAGCGAGAAAATGACTGATAAAGCTAGTTTGAATGTATACCCAGAATACTATGGAACAACCGGGCCAGTTATCATAACCAAAGACCACGACGATTCTAACCACAAACTCTTAAGAGCCTTCGAAGAAGCTGGAATTCCATGGGTGACGGATTTAAATGCCAACAGTACAATTGGATACACAGAATCGCCTTTCATCATAGGCAATGGTGTAAGACAAAGTCCTGCTCAATCTTATTTAAATAATCTAAAAAGAACCAACCTTTACGTCCTGACAGAGACTGTAGCTGAAAAGATACTCTTTGAAAATAAAGCTGCTAAAGGTGTAGTTCTAAAAGACTCAAGTGGTAAAAAATTCAATGTTTACGCTAACAAAGAGATCATACTTTCCGCTGGAACATACAACAGTGCTAAAATCCTGTTGCTCTCTGGCATCGGTCCGGCTGAAGACTTGGAAGAGCTAGGAATCGAAGTAATTCAAGATTTGCCAGTAGGGAAAGAGATGCAGGACCATCATGCCGTGTTCCTGGTCAACAAATTGGAACGTTCACTGGAGATTTCACAGCTACCAAGACTCACAAAAATTCCTTTCGAAGTTCTCCTAGGAGGAGCTGCTGTGGATCAATCTAGTTATGCTGAATACCAGAATATAGCTCTTAAGTTTACTCACGACACGGTCTACTTAGTTCTACTTTGCTCTGTTTTCTTCGGTTATAAACACGACATATGCTCGAGACTGAATCGAGAAACTACAGGCAGGAATCATTTAGCCACATTTATAGGGTCCCTGCACCCTGAGTCCAGAGGCTACGTCAAACTGAGGAGTGCAGACCCAGATGACGACCCACTCCTATCACAATCATTCTACTCTAACCCACAGGACTTCACTAATATGGAGAAATATTTGGCTGACTTCTTCAAAGTTTACAATTCATCGTATTTCCAAGAAATTGGAGCTGAAGTGGCTGATCCAGGGTTAGAAGGTTGCGGGGAAATGACATTCGAAAACAAAGACTATTGGAGATGTTACATATCAAACTTCACTAGCCAGCTGTTTCATCCGACCAGTAGTTGTGCCATGGGAACTGTGACGACCCCCAGATTGTTGGTCCAAGGAGTTAGCAACCTCCGTGTGGTGGACGCCAGTGTGATGCCGAATATAACCAGAGCGAACACACACGCAGCTACCCTCATGATAGCTGAGAAAGCCAGTGATATGATCAAGGAAGATCATGGACTTGAGACGACCACGGAACAGGTGGAGACGACGACTGTAGCAGAAGAGGAGTCTGGTAATGAAAGCATTATAGATAAAGTTCTAGATGTGATTGGGTAACATTTGTAAATAGGAAAAAAAAGTTCTTATTCAAATTAATTTGTTTCATTACATCTTACCTGAACATTTTATTGATTATTTATTTCATCATCATCTGCCTTTAGACGTCAATTACTGGACATAGGCCTTACCCAAAACTCAACACCACCACCGATCCAGTGCTATCTACATCCAGTGACTTCCAGCGACCATCATCTGGGAGACCTATCCACGATGCGTCTACCGCTTCCTGGCTAACACTCTAGAACATTTTTTTAACAACAAATAGTCTGATCTCATGAACTGCTTTTAAAGAAAAACATATTAACAGAAAATCTGTCAACAAATGGTCTACCTCCTTTTAGAAAGTCGATCAAAAAGCACAATACGAATCTGAATCAAACAAAATAGGATCAATAAAAGAACATTTATTAAGGAAATCATGTAACAATCACAGGCTTTGATTGATTTACAACCTTTCTGTTGATAAGCCGTCCCTTTTCATGTTTCGTCACAGTAGTTTAGTACGCACTATTGTTCTAATATCGAGATTTGTTAACGATAGAGCGTTAAAAATTACTGTGCTTTTATAGCTTTTCTGAACTGTATCGACGTGGACCGGTTTGGATGGTTCCTTTTTCAAGCTCAATTAAAAGATAAGATTTTGATTTTAATTTTCTCGACTAATCTTCTATTATAATAAAGATCAAATTCAAAATTGATAAAAAAATCAACTTGTTCAATTTCATTTTCTCAAGATAATAGCACATAACTAAATTTTTTTCACAAATATCTATACTATTATAATCATACATACATACATACACCACCTTATACCAAAATAATGGTTACGCCCTCGGCACTCTTTCCCGTCGCGCCGCCCCCAACCAAAACGACGTAACATCACAAAAAACTCCTCATCTTATCCTAAGTCAATCAAAATCAATTCCAACCAAACACCACAAAAACACATTCCACACAAAAAAACATGTAAATCACATCCACAAAGAACAAGACAATAAAAATCAGACCCATAAGAGAACAGCGAGGTAATCCGAGATCCGCATACACGAGGTAATTTGCGGGAATGGCTGAACATAAACCAAATACCTCTGCGACCGATGAGGTACGTTTATATAATGCCATCCATTTACTGCATAACGCGTAAGTAATGCTTTAGAGACGAGGTTAACGAATAAACATGAGGATTAGGAGACGTGTAATATTCAATTACTGTGATACTACACGCTGTAGAGCGCTCGTCTACTGCACTACACATGACAGCACTCGGCTACACGCTGTAGAGCTCTAGTCTACTGCACTACACATGACAGCACTCGGCTACACGCTGTAGAGCTCTAGTCTACTGCACTACACATGACAGCACTCGGCTACACGCTGTAGAGCGCTCGTCTACTGCACTACACATGACAGCACTCGGCTACACGCTGTAGAGCGCTCGTCTACTGCACTACACATGACAGCACTCGGCTACACGCTGTAGAGCGCTCGTCTACTGCACTACACATGACAGCACTCGGCTACACGCTGTAGAGCTCTAGTCTACTGCACTACACATGACAGCACTCGGCTACACGCTGTAGACCGCTCGTCTACTGCACTACACATGACAGCACTCGGCTACACGCTGTAGAGCGCTCGTCTACTGCACTACACATGACAGCACTCGGCTACACGCTGTACAGCGCTCGTCTACTGCACTACACATGACAGCACTCGGCTACACGCTGTAGAGCGCTCGTCTACTGCACTACACATGACAGCACTCGGCTACACGCTGTAGAGCTCTAGTCTACTCCACTACACATGACAGTACTCGGCTACACGCTGTAAAGCGCTCGTCTACTGCACTACACATGACAGCGCTCGGCTACACGCTGTAGAGCGCTCGTCTACTGCACTACACATGACAGCACTCGGCTACACGCTGTAGAGCGCTCGTCTACTGCACTACACATGACAGCACTCGGCTACACGCTGTAGAGCGCTCGTCTACTGCACTACACATGACAGCACTCGGCTACACGCTGTAGAGCGCTCGTCTACTGCACTACACATGACAGTACTCGGCTACACGCTGTAGAGCGCTCGTCTACTGCACTACACATGACAGCACTCGACTACACGCTGTAGAGCGCTCGTCTACTGCACTACACATGACAGCACTCGGCTACACGCTGTACAGCGCTCGTCTACTGCACTACACATGACAGCACTCGGCTACACGCTGTAGAGCGCTCGTCTACTGCACTACACATGACAGCACTCGGCTACACGCTGTAGAGCTCTAGTCTACTGCACTACACATGACAGTACTCGGCTACACGCTGTAAAGCGCTCGTCTACTGCACTACACATGACAGCACTCGGCTACACGCTGTAGAGCGCTCGTCTACTGCACTACACATGACAGCGCTCGGCTACACGCTGTAGAGCGCTCGTCTACTGTACTACACATGACAGCACTCGGCTACACGCTGTAGAGCGCTCGTCTACTGCACTACACATGACAGCACTCGGCTACACGCTGTAGAGCGCTCGTCTACTGCACTACACATGACAGTACTCGGCTACACGCTGTAGAGCGCTCGTCTACTGCACTACACATGACAGCACTCGGCTACACGCTGTAGAGCGCTCGTCTACTGCACTACACATGACAGTACTCGGCTACACGCTGTAGAGCGCTCGTCTACTGCACTACACATGACAGCACTCGACTACACGCTGTAGAGCGCTCGTCTACTGCACTACACATGACAGCACTCGGCTACACGCTGTAGAGCTCTAGTCTACTGCACTACACATGACAGTACTCGGCTACACGCTGTAGAGCGCTCGTCTACTGCACTATACATGACAGCACTCGGCTACACGCTGTAGAGTGCTCGTCTACTGCACTACACATGACAGCACTCGGCTACACGCTGTAGAGCGCTCGTCTACTGCTTTACACATGACAGCACTAGGCTACACGCTGTAGAGCACTCGTCTACTGCACTACACATGACAGCACTCGGCTACACGCTGTAGAGTGCTCGTCTACTGCACTACACATGACAGCACTCGGCTACACGCTGTAGAGCGCTCGTCTACTGCTTTACACATGACAGCACTAGGCTACACGCTGTAGAGCACTCGTCTACTGCACTACACATGACAGCACTAGGCTACACGCTGTAGAGCACTCGTCTACTGCACTACACATGACAGCACTCGGCTACACGCTGTAGAGCTCTAGTCTACTGCACTACACATGACAGTACTCGGCTACACGCTGTAGAGCTCCAGTCTACTGCACTACACATGACAGTACTCGGCTACACGCTGTAGCGTGCTCGTCTACTGCACTACACATGACAGTACTCGGCTACACGCTGTAGAGCGCTCGTCTACTGCACTACACATGACAGTACTCGGCTACACGCTGTAGAGCGCTCGTCTACTGCACTATACATGACAGCACTCGGCTACACGCTGTAGAGCGCTCGTCTACTGAACTACACATGACAGTACTCGGCTACACGCTGTAGAGCGCTCGTCTACTGCACTACACATGACAGTACTCGGCTACACGCTGTAGAGCGCTCGTCTACTGCACTACACATGACAGTACTCGGCTACACGCTGTAGAGCTCTAGTCTACTGAACTACACATGACAGTACTCGGCTACACGCTGTAGAGCGCTCGTCTACTGCACTATACATGACAGCACTCGGCTACACGCTGTAGAGCGCTCGTCTACTGAACTACACATGACAGTACTCGGCTACACGCTGTAGAGCGCTCGTCTACTGCACTACACATGACAGCACTCGGCCACATGCTGTAGAGTGCTCGTCTACTGCACTACACATGACAGCACTCGGCCACATGCTGTAGAGTGCTCGTCTACTGCACTATACATGACAGCACTCGGCCACATGCTGTAGAGTGCTCGTCTACTGCACTATACATGACAGCACTCGGCTACACGCTGTAGAGCGCTCGTCTACTGAACTACACATGACAGTACTCGGCTACACGCTGTAGAGCGCTCGTCTACTGCACTACACATGACAGCACTCGGCCACATGCTGTAGAGTGCTCGTCTACTGCACTACACATGACAGCACTCGGCCACATGCTGTAGAGTGCTCGTCTACTGCACTATACATGACAGCACTCGGCCACATGCTGTAGAGTGCTCGTCTACTGCACTATACATGACAGCACTCGGCTACACGCCGTAGAGCGCTCGTCTACTGCACTATACATGACAGCACTCGGCTACACGCTGTAGAGCGCTCGTCTACTGCACTACACATGACAGCACTCGGCCACATGCTGTAGAGTGCTCGTCTACTGCACTACACATGACAGCACTCGGCTACACGCTGTAGAGCGCTCGTCTACTGCACTACACATGACAGCACTCGGCTACACGCTGTAGAGCGCTCGTCTACTGCTTTACACATGACAGCACTAGGCTACACGCTGTAGAGCGCTCGTCAACTGCACTACACTTGGCTGTAGAGCGTTCCATTTTTACACAGCAATTCCTTAAAGCTCACTTTGGTTTAAGAAAACAATGTTAACACAAAGTTTGGACAAAAAGCTCCGACTGCGCACAGACAATGAAGCTTTAAGTTCCGATCGCGACAACTTTATAAGTTACTTAGCAAAATGTTTGTTGCAGTTCAACCGAAGTTTCATCGATTAAGTTGAACGAAACACTGCACAATGACAAATTAGTTGTAGCAGTTTATTTGTTATTGGAAAACTGATTTCAGAAATAGAGGAAGCACTGTAACTACTTTTGTATTATTTATATTTGAACCGATTTTGATGATATTTTTTTAATCTTCGTATTGCTTCTGTTGCTTCTAAAGTTTTTGGTCCGTGAGCATTTTTGTCAATAATTTAAAATTAATGTTCATCTTCCATACATTATGTTAAATACGGTACAAATGTATGTAATAAAATGTTTCTAAAAATAAACAAACTAACGTAAACAAAAATGAGAACATTAAAAATTATGTAAACATACATGTCGGAAAAAGAACGTAAGGATTCAGGAGTCAAACGATTTTAACTTGAAGATAGGATGCTCAACTGAATTAAGAGCGTAGACTAATACAATTTCACCTACAATCATACGAAATTTGAATTTTGAATGCAAAATGTATAGGGGCTGTCAACAACTGGGCTTGGTGTCACTTTACAAAGAAACATGAATTTCTGAAAGTAAAAGTTTAGTCGTGGTGGCTGAGTGGTCGAAGCGCGTCCTTCCGAACGGGAGGTCGCGGGTTCAAATCCGGCCGGCTTGTACCTCTAAATCTAGATGTGAAAAAGATTTATGTGCAATTTTTCACAACACCACTGGCTAAAAACGGTGAGGAAAAACATCGTGAGGAAACCTGCATGTCGGAAGAGGGTTCTAAAAATCCTTTGAAGATATGTGAAGTCCCAATCCGCACTGGGCAAGCGTGGTGGACTATGCCTAATCCCTCTTCTGAGGAGACCTGAGCTCAACAGTAGGCAGTAATGGGTTAGTACAGGTACTAAAACTTCAATAATGTAAGTCAAGGTGTAAAAAAAATACCTAAAAACTTACATTGCGTGCGCTGCGAAAACTATTGATTTATAGAACAAAATGATGTACTACGGGTTTGTAGGTCTTATTAAAATCAAACAGCTTGCTGAACACCTTTTTGACGCAGACGAATTTGTTAGGATCAGCTAGTTAATTAATAAACAACGAAAAACTATTTTTCCCGCCAAAAAGTCCATTCCCGCTCAAAATCAACCATAGACTACACAACTAGTTTTTTTTTCTCGACCACGTGCAATGATAATAAAAATATTATTTAAAAATTATTCCGAGAATTCCTTAACACTCAGACCACCCGTACAATTTGTTAATTTAAAAAAATATATATTTAAATTTCGAACGTATCAGGATTATGAAAACCATGTGTATTTATTTTAATATTTTATTATCAACACTGACATTAGGTGCGGACGAAAATAGGCTTTATTTACAGCGCGTTAAAACTTAATTCCTTTTTTTAGTTTTAGATATTTTATTATTAACATTGACATTAGATGCAGACGACAATAGGTCTTATTTATACTGATGTAAAGCTTAATTCCCACTTTAAATTGTTGTCAGATAAGTCATTGTAGTTCTGAAGAATAATTTCGTAAGATTATATCATTGTTCTTACAAAGGAAAATAATCTTTATACCAGTTAATTTAAGAACAATTTTACTTGTTCACATCTGTGTACTTCGAGCCCAAAGGAATTTTACTAGGATTCTGTATATCAATAAAATCGTACAGTACATTACTGTTTATTACTTGATAATCATAAAACATTAATAAATACAAAAACCTAGTTCTTTAAAAGTCGGTTAAAAGAGGTTATGTAGATATCATAATAATATTATAAAGGCGAAAGTTTGTATGTATGAATGTATGTTTGTTACTCTTTCACGTAAAAACTACTAAAGATATCTTATATTTTTTTTCCTAACGTAACGCGCGTTAAGGAACGTGTTTTAAATTTGATCACAGCACCATCTAGCGATAATCATCTAAAACAAAATAAGGAACGTGTTTTAAAAGATTTTGATCACAGCGCCATCTAGCGATAATCATCTAAAACAAAAAAGCGTCGTGACAATTTTTCGTAAGAATTTTTTCCGTCTAGCCCCCTTTCACAACGCGCGATAAGGAACTTCGTTTCAATACTAAAATCATTGCAAGCAAACTTTAAATCTTTGTATAACTTCAATTTTTCTTGAATAGTAAATAAATAAAATAAAAATAACTTTGATCATAAATCATATAATAAAATAAAAAATAATAAATCCACCCAAACTCAACGTTAATAATCATTTATGTATTTGTTTAGTAATATAAGCGAAATTTAAGTAATCACATACACATAAATATCGCCTACGCTATGGTTAAGTATTTTACTTTGGCCCAAGTCGTAAACTTAGCGACAACTCATACAGGGTGAACGCCGTTACATACCAAGACTGGTTAAGGAAGCTATTGAAATTTCGAGGAATAGCACTTTTAATCGGGGTGACGGCTTCAAACTATCCTGTATGTGGAATCCAGTGTTAGACGAAAATAAAGCCAAAAAATCTAGTTTTGAGACGGCACCCGATACTGTCAGTGTGGTATGTCAAAATGTGAGTTCGAGTTCCAGTGGTACCGGCAAACGAACGAGAAAAAAGGTAGACAGATTTGTCTGCTCTTAAATGACCTACCCGCAGTTCCTCAGTCTTCCCGTGATCATGGCGCTTGAAACAGTGCTGAAATATCGGGATCGCTCAATTAAAAATTATCGCTGTAAGAATCCGTTTAGTAATAATGTAAGTGATGTAGATAACTGCGAGTGTTCAAAGAAATTCATACAGGGTGGATCTGTAACTTAGGACAATCTGACGTGGGGTGAATGACATGTTGAAATAAAACTTAGAACCACCTTTATTTTAGGAATTGGATAAA
The DNA here is from genome assembly GCA_030269945.2 of Trilocha varians. Classification (NCBI taxonomy): domain Eukaryota; kingdom Metazoa; phylum Arthropoda; class Insecta; order Lepidoptera; family Bombycidae; genus Trilocha; species Trilocha varians. The sequence continues at coordinate 1,061,755 of AP028279.1, forward strand.
AAATTTCATCATAGTATTGAAGTCCGCAACGATAGTCCTCATACAATGTTAGAAAAAAAAGTTTGACCGATCCAAAAAATAAAAATGGTGCTATGTTGTATTTTGACAGGTCATTCACCCCAAGTCAGATTGTCCAGAGTTACAGATCCACGCTGTATATGCAAGGTTTGTTTATGATGGTAATATGGAATATTTAAAAAAATCAAGTAAAGATATTTTACAAGCTTTATATTAACTTGCACTGGATGTAACTATGAAAGTTGGAGTGGAATCTTGCAAGCTTAATTTGACGAACGACCCGGTGTCCGAGTGAGCTGACATTTTGCACGCAGATGTATATCGCGTGACAATGCAATAATATGACAAAATAGCGCTGATCTGATGATGAGGTCTAAACCACCATCGTGTTTGTGCTCGTGTTACTTGTATTAGCTAGCACTCTACTGCTACATGATATCCAGGATCTTAAAAACTTGTATTTAAAAAGTTTTCTTTAAAAACGTTCATTAAAAGAATCAATTTATTAATGTGAGAAGCTGATCCGCGCAACTTCGTCTGCGTCACAATGAAGTTTAAACAGTATTAAATTTTGCGATGTCGGGATATTTTGATATGTTTATGTGTTACGATAGATAGCTTTTAACTTGCACCATATAAGTTAAATCTTCGATCAAATAAATAAAAATACGCAACTTTTTTAAATAAAAAAAAACTTGAGAGGTGTCATGGGACATCCGAATAGAATGAAGTTCCTTTTGATTAAAAGATATCTTATAATTTAAAAGGAACGTGTTTTAAAAGATTTTGATCACAGCGCCATCTAGCGATAATCATCTAAAACAAAAAAGTGTCGTGCAAAATCTGCGTGCAAAATGTCAGCTCAAACCGGGAAGTTTGTCGCAAAATTCCACCCGAACTTACATAGTTACAACCAGTGCAAGTTAATATAAAGCTTGTAATATTTGATCCAAGGTTTGTACATAATTCTTACAACACGACTCCTGACCCACAGCCCACGCGTGGACATCCGGTGACTAATGCATCATAATTAAAGAAATAACGACCTTAATTACATCGTGACATGATAGATATTGTATCGATGAATAACTTATGTCATACTAGATGACCCGCGCAACTTCGTCTGCGTTACAAAGGGGTTCAAAAATGGTAGCCTATATAGGCACGCGCCGCCCGGCGCAAACAACTACGACCCTGCATTTTAAATTTGTAATATCTTCGGTAATATTCACTTAAATTACATGCTGTAAAAAGCATATTGATCTATAATAAATGCACAATTTATTTAAGGTACTTAATTGGATAAGGATTAATGCTGTATTGTTTAAAATCACTTCGTAAATAACCATTTTTTAGTAAAGAATAAAAATGGTTATGCTGGGTTATCCCTAAGAGATAGACATATACCATCGCGGACTTTTTTGTTGAACTTTTTAAGGTGAATAATACTGTAGTACATTATTTTGGTCTATCTCGTAGGGTTCAGCCAGCGTTTGCAATATAAGCGCAAAAAACGTGCTTATTTACGACATCACATTAGAAACCTTTAAATTTATCAGTGTTTCTCTACTTTATTATGCATTTATTATACATACAAACCTTCCTTAAGAATCACTCTATCTATTAAAAAAAACCGCATCAAAATCCGTTGCGTAGTTTTAAAGATCTAAGCATACATACAGACATACAGCGAAAGCGACTTTGTTTTATACTATGTATTGATAACGGTAGAGTTGTAGGATCCCTACTCATATTATAAATGCGAAAGTAACTCTGTCTGTCTGTCTGTTACGCTTTCCCGCTTAAACCTCTCAACCGATTTTGATGAAATTCGTCACAGGCAATCTTTAGACGCAGAAGAACATAGGTTATCTTTTAATTGAAAGTGACGCAGACGAAGTTGCGTGAGCCCCCTAGTAATCTATAATGCTAGCTGCTGCCCGCGACGTTGTCTGCGTGAACACTATACAGCAGCACCAAAAATATCCTAATGGCTACTAAAAATAGGGGTTAGTGATAAATAAATTAAAATTTAGGGTTATATTTATAATGCCACATTGCAGAAAAATAAAAACAAAGAATCTTGAAATACAATCATATGATACAATAGATCTGGATGTGATGATTAAGTCGATAGGTAGTCTTAACTCCTGAACTAAACAAGATAGACTCGTCGTGTTTGGGCTCGTTTTACTTGTTTTCGCGTTTTACTTCTACATGACATCCACTTATTTTTTTTACTTTTATAAAGCTTGACAATAAAAAAAACAAAAACTTGAGAGGTGTCAAGGGACACCCGGATGGAACGAAGTTCCTTTCGATTAAAAGATATCTTATAATTTTTTTCCCTAATTTTTTTTACGCGCGATATGGAACGTGTTTTAAAAGATTTTGATCACAGAGCCATCTAACGATAATCATCTAAAACAAAAAAAGTTTTGTAACAACTTTTCGTAAGATTTTTTTCCGTCTAACCCCCTTTCACAACGCCCGATAAGGAACTTCGTCCCAATACAAACTTTTATCCAATTCTAGAAAATATAAAACCATTTTCTTCTACCTACCTACAGAGGAATAAAGGTAAATGATTGGTCGGCAAACAGAACAAACGGCCCATTACGGTCGACCTGACCTTAACATCCCCTATTCACCGCAACGGCCGGACCAACCCGCAAAACCTAATATAAATGAGATAGAACATTGTACGCGAATGTTGGAGCAATGGATGACCGATTTGAATGATATTAAAAAGCTGCTGCTGTAATGTTAAGGAAGCTTGACAGATTACACTCGAGCATACATAGTTTACAACGTTACGACTCACCATACATAGCCCATTGCGTGGATGCTCATGTGGGACGAGTCGAATGGAAGCGTGGCCTATGATATATTGCCTAGGCCACGTTCTGTTATGTTATCACTTACACTTAGATTAAGACTTACTACCACTTTTATGTATTTTTACATATGTATTGTAACGTGGGCCCTTGTAGCCACTATGTTTAAAAATAAATAAAAATAGTTTGATCCAGTGTAAATTAATTAGAAGTTCTTACATAACAATACACATACGCTAGATTCCTCTATTTCGACATTTCGTTAAGGAAATAATTTACGACTATAATAATTTATTTTCAAGAAAACTTTATAAATACAAGTTTTCAAGATCCTGAATATCATGTAGCAGTACTAGCTAATACAAGTAAAAAAACCCAAACACAATGAGTTTATCTTGATTAGCATAAGAGTTCCTATGACCTTCCGAATCCATCATCAAATCAGCGCCATTTAGCATTATGAAGCGATACATATCTGCGTGCAAAATGTCAGCTCAATGGGAATTTGACAAAATTACCTCCCTCACAGTCGTGGTGGCCGAGTGGTCGAAGCGCGTCCTTCCGTACGGGAGGTCGTGAGTTCAAATCCGGCCGGCTTGTACCTCTAAATCTAAATGTGAAAAATATTTATGTGCAATTGTTCACAACACCACTGACTATAAAACGGTGAAGGAAAACATCGTGAGGAAACCTGCATGTCGGAAAAGGATTCTAAAAATCCTTTGAAGATATGTGAAGTCCCCAATCCGCACTGGACAAGCGTGGTGGACTATGCCTAATCCCTCTTCTGAGGAGACCTGAGCCCAACAGTGGGCAGTAATGGGTTGGTACAGGTACCTCCCAAGATTCCACTCCAACTTACATAGTTACATCCAGTGCAAGTTAATATAAAGCTTGTAAACAGACTGAATTAAAACATATTCTCTTCCAGTATCTCTAATGTCTTCGTACCCCAAACAAAACTATTGCCAATTCACGCCTTATATTCTCGTTTAATTAAATTTCAGTTTTCGTATGACACTATTAATCTTGTTGCTCGCTAATTACGATATTAAAACGGGTAATTAAATATGACGCTTGGATGCAGTTGAAGTTATTCTAGTGTTATGGTGAAAATGCTAAAGATTTGTTAAGTTTAGTGAAAGAATTTACTGTTAGTATTTCGTTGGTAATATTTTTACAAATATGATTGCGACTGGCATCTATTTTGAACAAGAATAGTATAAAAGTATAATCAGATTGTGGCTACCAATAGCGCAGGAGATCTTGAATCGCGGTATGGGTATCAGAAGATTGCGTGTTCAAATCACGTCGGGGTCACCAGTTGTGGGTATCTACAGTGGACTTATGGCCAAAGGGAGATCTCCGACCGGGCGAGGTAGTGTATGGTGGTCAGGCCGAAGCCCACTGTAGTAGATTTCAGATGTCGTATTAATGCGAAGATTTTTGCAAATGTCGTAACCGCGATTCAGGATCTCGCGCCACCACACTCGGTATCAACATTGTGTGTGTGGAATAAAGTTGCTTTCTTACTTTCTTTCTTTCTTTCATTCGGCGCATATATACGACGTCTGAAACCTACAAGAGTGGGCTTCGGCCAGACCGGGCATACATCACACGGTCGGAGATCTCCCTTTGGCCATAGTCCACTGATAAGCCACACAAATCTTTACGAAATTAATATGAGTTTACGTCCAAAGTATCTGCTTACTAAATTAAGAAAGTCATTGAAATTTGTTCATTTCGAAAATACGGCATCTAGGCATCTAATCGTGAAATCTCCATCAAAAAAACTACATGTTTTAGGTACAGCTACAAAAGTACTTGTAAGACCTTAAAAAAACTCACTACAATCATCAGCTTTAATATTAAAAATATCACATGAAAAAATCCATTCAAACTAAACTAAGTTATTCTGAAACAAAAAGAAACAGTATTAAAAAAATAAAAACGACCGACTTCCATCAGTTCAAAACTATTCTTCAAATTCAAACACATTCTTTGAAACTTAAAATTACATGAAAATCAGTTCAACAGCTATACTAAAAGAGTGTAAAATATATCGCGATTGATGACAATAATATCATTTACCAGATAAGATTGATGACGAATCTATAATGGTTTCGTGGCTAAACAACGGGACCCTAAAATCGCAGACGAACAGAAGTTATAGGTCATTAGTTTCTATTGTAGAGTAGTGGCGCATTATACCGGGTCCCTGATTGCAGTAAGGCCCCGCTCTCTCGGCTAATCGAGCTCCAAGGAACAATTAAACTGAACGCCGCACCGGTGATTCGGGGACTGTATTAATGTGGATGTTATTGGCTTCAGTTTTTCAAGAATATCTTAGAAACTACCCGTCGGATAATTATCAAAATAACACAAGATTTTGTCAGAATCACTATATTCATTTATTTGCTAATTTAATAACTTCAGTGAATTCAAAAAGGTTAGGTAAATCCGAGTCGCTAGTAACCGGTAGTTCCGTCACACGTTGTCTAATCTGTAAGTGATATTCGTTGTCATCGCCAATATTATCGTCCGGAAGAAGAACATTTAACAAAGTTTCCGTTGTCTCTTCTATACCCGTTGTGTGTGTATCGTTTATTTTTATGTTAGAAAAGTAAGCCATTGTTACAGGTTTATTAGCTTTAAATTCATGATACAAGGGAGACCAAGGACCCTCTCGTTCTAGATTATTTACTATTTGACGGAGTAAGTTCGATTGTGCTTGAATAACCGCAGCTCGATAACGGGACCTGGCACATCTTAGTGTTAAGCGCGCATCCTCCATTCGTTCATCAGAGATAACAGACTTTTTTAACTTATTTACTTTACGTCTAGCGCGACGAAATTTCCGGCGTAAATCTACTAGTAAACCAGACCACCAATCACATCTGCGAGCCCTGAGAGTCGCAGATCGGCCCAAAGCAACATCAGCACAGTACATGAACGTGTCATTCATAAGTTCTGCACATTCTGAAGCTGAGATATTATCGCGAACAAACTCTTTACTGTGAGCAGCAAATAAAGATGTAAAATACTGCCAATCAGCTTTTCTGGTGTTGTATGTATAGTCGTAACTACGCGCGGACGGATCGTGTTTCATACCAGCAGCAAACTCGTATATAATCAAACGGTGGTCGCTACAAGACGCGTCCAGGAGAACGCGCCATTCGTTTAAAAGTACGTCTGCACTTGATAGCGTGACGTCAATAAAAGATTCGCCCATTGGGCCACAAAAAGTTGGTGGTGCTTCGGGGGTATTGTGAATTGTTAAATTCATTTCAGCAATGAAATCTTCTACAGCATTACGTCTTTCAGCGTCAGCGGCGCGCTGTTTACCAAACCACAGAGGTGATGAGGCATTGACATCAGCACCAATGACAACCTTCTGACCTGCAAGCGCTCTCAGAACTGAGCGGAGGTGATTCAAATGAGGAGATACAGGGTCAGAGAATTGAAAGTAACAGCTCACAACAAATAAGTTGAAGGTAGAAGTTGAGACCTCCGCCACCGCACAGTGAGACCACGATATATTATGCATATATGTTACTGTGTATTTATTATTTGCGACATATATACCAGCTCGCGCTTTGTTATCAAATTGCACTACTTTACTGCGTAAGCCAGCCCGTTGATATTGTTCTTGTATTAATACTATATCTATTTTGTATTCTATTACCAGGTTATCTAATTCCGATGTAGCTGATTTATCGTTATGGAGATTTAATTGGCCTATGATAAGTTTATCCATAATTTGTATTTAATATGAGTTGCTCTAGTTTGGATTTTAGTGAAGGACACTCAGTGGAACCGGTAGGATGATCACACGGTTTTTTAAAACGTTTGCAAGAAGCACAAACAGGAGGAGAGTCTTTCTGTTTGCAGTCCTTGATCTCATGTGGACCAGCACAGTGCTCACAGCAAGGTGTTTTTTCGTGGCAATATTTGGCAATATGCCCATATTGCTGGCATTTTAAGCAACGTACCACTTCGATGTCATCTACAAACCGACATGTTGCCCAATCGATGAAAAGTTTTTCCTTCGTATTTACGAGATGATTTCTAATGGTGTGATCAAGTTCAATACCTATCCATTTCCTATTGTTGTTAAGAACGCGGCGACGAACTATTCTTGTCCATTGAATAAAGTCGTCTTCTTTGACTTTTATTTCGTCTTTAATATTTTGACGATATAACGCAACTAAGAACGCGTTGTCTTCCATTGAACCGGGAACGTCTTTAACTAGGAGGCGAGGCCTGCGTCCGCGAGGTTTTTCTAAGCGCAATCCCGCGTTTTTAATAGCGTCGACTGATTGTAATTTTTTAAGCTGGTTTTCATTGCTCACACGAAGAACTACACCTGCCTTCGCGGTTTTTTTAACTCCTACTATTTGAAATCCGTCGTCAGTGGGGTTTATTGCTTTCATTAGTGCATTTTTAGTAGCCGAAGAAGTTTGTAATTCTACTGCACGTTCCTGAGACGGATAAGCTATAACACACGGAAGAGGGGCGCGAGTTTCAACAAATGGGACCGATTTCGCTAATTTTAATTTGCAAGTATCTGCGTACGACTTTGGTTTCTCGTTTAAATTTACGGGTACGGGTTGCCTGGCGCACTGGGCCAAATTACGCTCTGCATTGGCAAGTTTCGTTTCGACCGTTGAAGAACGAATCGCGAGCAACGACACAATAGCTGTTACTTTTTGTGTCATATCCATAATGGACGCTTTATTCGCAGCAATAATCCGAGTGCCTTGATCGTTGACTATTTCATTTATTTTTGATAAGAACGTTGACGCCTCCTGGACTAGGTCGTAATAGTCGCACGTAGAATCATCGTTTAAGTCGAGAGTTCTTATAATATTTTCATCAGAAATAGTTCGCGGTATACGCTTTTCGTTCGAAAATACAAACGGTGAAGACGTATCTTTATAACTACGCTTATTACTTGGTGAGCGCGGTGTAGTACTAGACTTCTTAAAAGGATCCGGCGGGTCAACATTTTTGCTCGACATTATGCTAAAGGTGCGAACAAAACGTAAAACAAAGCTTATACGACGTACTTCGTTCAATAAAAACGCGCTTCGGAATACCCGACACAAAAAAAATGTTAAAAGACTTACCGAGTGATCGATGTTTTACAAAAAATTATAGAAAACACAAAAAACAAACCAGAGAAACTCACTAAATCAAAGGTTTATGATAATAATATCCTATTGAAATACTTTTTACCACAAAACAATTGCACTAAACACTATTTATCAATTTTTAAAAACCCGAGCGTAACAAAGTAAACTGTCAGCTGTGCGGCGCGCGGGGGAAGTGAACCTTTTTGAATTCACTGAAGTTATTAAATCATTATCCATTAATAAAGCATCAGGCCAAGATAAAATATCAAATAAAATGATAAAAGAAGCGTGTAAAATGTCATCTAGTTCTATCCTGTATGTATATCAACGCTGCATACACGAAGGAGTTTTTCCTAAAATTTGGCGTAAAGGTTTTATAAAATTAATACCAAAAAGCGGTGATAAACCTCCTGACGATCCAAAATCATATAGACCGGTAACATTATTGCCATCGCTAGGAAAAGTGCTAGAACGGTTGATCGTGCCTAGGTTGCTTCCGGAAGGCTTAAAATTTAACCCAAACCAATTCGGCTTCACAAGCGGCAAATCTACAATCAATGCAGTAATGTCGGTTAGAAAAATAGTTCAGTCTTCAACAGCGAAGTATGTTCTCGGCATATTCTTAGATATATCCGGAGCGTTTGATAACGCTTGGTGGCCAATGCTTCTTCTTAAACTTAAACTAAGAGGTTGCTATAAAAACATATATTCTATCATATACTCTTACCTTAGCAATGGAACAATTACGTTGAAGCTTGGCCACCATGCGTGCTCAAAGGCTTTGAATTTGGGATGTCCGCAAGGCTCCGTCTTGTCACCGTATTTGTGGAATCTAGGGTTCGATGATTTCCTCGCGCTGCCTCTCCCGGCGGGATGTTCCATTACGGGTTACGCGGATGACGGTCTTTTGTTAATCGAAGCAAACTCACGGTCCGAAATCGAACATAAAGGAAGGACTGCTATTGAATTAATATCGGAATGGGGTAGTCGAAATCGTCTCGCTTTCGCTCCGCATAAAACTTTCCAACTACTCTTAAAGGGTGACTTGGTAGCACCGCCGCGTATAAAGTTCCATGGTGTAAACATTAAATCGAAAAACTCCGTATGTTATCTCGGAATGATTTTGGAAAAAAAATTCACCTTTATTGAACACATTCAACAGATAGGCGATAAAGCGAAACGTAACTTTTATGCTTTGACGAGAATATCGACTGCTACGTGGGGCCTTACTTTTAATGTTTTGAAAACGATCTATACAGCTACCTACCTAGGCTGTATTTGCTACGGCGCTCCAGTATGGGCCGACAGGTCTACTATTGGCGCTGCTCGAAGAAAATTACTTCAAAGTCAACGTTTGGCATTGATATTTTTATGCAAGGCTTATAGGACGGTCAGTACGGAAGCACTTCCCGTGATGGCGGGTGTGCTCCCCGTAGATTTAGAAATCCAACGTCGCGCATCAATGTTTTATAATGTGAATAAAGATGAAGCGTGTCAATTTCTACTACCGCGTGATCAACTCAAAATACAACGACTATATAATTCACTCGATGACGTTTGCAACGATTTAATAACGGAATGGCAAACACGCTGGGATAGCTCAATTAAGGGCCGTCATCTCTATAAATTCTTTCCTTGTATCCGTGAAAGGTTAAAAATGAAATGGATCGAAATAGATCATTGCGTTTCGCAGTTCCTAACGGGACATGGCAATTTTAAACAAAAGTTATTTTCTTTTAAATTGGTAGATTCACCGCTTTGCGACTGTTCAACTGATCAACAAAAGTATGAACAGACAGCCCATCACATCCTCTGGGAGTGCAATCTATGGCATATGGAACGCGTCACTATGTTAAATTCCTTACAAGTAGCGTCTAGAGTCGTTTATTACACGGATCTTGTAGCATCCAGCGCAAATTTCCGTGCATTCAAACGTTTTTGCCATACCTATTATTGGCATCCTAAATAGTACAACAGCTCACCGCATAGGTCCAATAAATTTAATAAAATGTCCGTGGTGCTTTTCTCAATTCTGGCGTAATGCATCTTCAATTTTATTTTATTGTCTCCCGCTTTTGCGAGAAGGGAAGTCAAAACTCATGTTTTTCCTACTCCTTCTATCATCTTCTGATTAAATTCGTTGCGGGGTCCAAGACAAGTTAGCTTTCCCTCGGGTTTTCCTGGGCTTCACTGCTCAGAGTCATTACGATGGTCACCGCTGTGGATCCTGGCTACACAGGAGTTACAGTGGTGGGAGTGAGAGGTGGGCCAATACCCGATTATTTGCTAATTTTTTACATTATATTTAAAAAAAAAACAATCACAAAAAAATAATTAAAAATACAATATAAAAAACAAAGGGCCACTGGACGGGGTCTACGACCCAAGCCATCAGTGGTCAGGGCTTAAGAGAGAGGAACCTCCTCACAATACGCACCGTGTCAAGAACGACCGCCTTCTGAATCAGGCCCTTTACCCAGCCGGGGAGTGAAAGCTTCTCTAGATGTTGGTCGAAGTTTTTCGCTATTAGACCGTGCACAGATACAACGATCGGAACAATGATGGTCGATTCAACACGCCACATGTCGGTCACCTCGTGGGCCAGGTCCAAATATTTTAGCAGCTTTTCTTTTTCTGTTAGTCAGAATTATTATTATTTTAACTAAAATAGATTCATTGAAATTGGTTCTCGAAGACAAAAGATATTCGACTTTAAAATACAAGTGAAAAATTTAAAGACGGCCAAAAGTATTGACTTTTTGACAAAAACAAAACAGGAATAATCGTTGGCGTAGGTTCCTAAAAAAACGTCGTATTACTCAAAATGACACGGCACGTATTGTGAGGAGGTTCCTCTCTCTTGAGCCCTGACCACTGATGGCTTGGGTCGTAGACCCCGTCTCCAGTGGCCCTCTGCTTTTTTTATATTGTATTTTTAAATTTATTTTCTTGTGATTGTTTTTTTAAAGATATAATGTAAAAAATGAGCAAATAAATGAATATGTAGTAAATCAAAACAATATTTAAATGAAACAACACACAATGTGCCATCTTTCATACTAAAAAAATAATCATAAAATCCCACCGAGAAGTTAATAAAAAAAAAACTTGAGAGGTGTCAAGGGACACCCGGATGGAACGAAGTTCAGAAGAGAGAGAGAGACAGACGTTTTAAACTAACTAATTATTATAACTTAAATAAAATATTTTGATCACAGCGCCATCTAACATTAATCATATAAAACAAAATAAGGAATTGTTTTAAAAGATTTTAATCACAGCGCCATCTAGCGATAATCATCTAAAACAAAAAAAGTGTCGTGACAACTTTTTCACAAGAATTTCCGTCTAGCCCCCTTTCGATAACGCGCGATAAGGAACTTCGTTCCAAAACATTTAAAATCCACAATCTGTGTTATCCACATTAATCTTGCTTAATGAAGTAAATAATGATCATTCCACATAAAATCAAGAATCCATGTCTAATTACACAAGAATAATGAGCATAATCGACCCTAAACCATTGACGGTTCGGATGCTGTGTCATTTATCTTGACCTGGAAGATGAGCATTGCTGGACTCATCATATTATCCATCATCATCATCATCATCAGCCTGTAGACATCCATTGCTGGACATAGGCCTCCCCCAAACCTCGCCACATCGACCGGTCCTGCGCTGTCCGCATCCAGCCACTTCCCGCGAACCTGACCAGGTCATCGGTCCACCTTGTGGGAGGTCTGCCTACGCTGCACCTACCAGTTCGTGGTCGCCACTCTAGAACTTTATCCGAACGACAAATAATTTATTTGAAAGAAAACTTTTTAAATATTAAGATCCTGGATATCATGTAGCAGTAGAGTGCTGGCTAATACAAGTAAAACGAGCACAAACACGATGAGTTTTTCTCAAACGAGGCTTGAGGAGGGTCCTTAAGGTTAGGTTGTAGGTAGCGACCCCTCAATGTCTGACATTGCAGAGGTTCATGAGCGACGGTAACCACTTACGATCAGGTGGCCCGTTGGCTCGTCTACCTACATGGCAATAAAAAAATAGTACAAGAGATCATTTTGCCTTCAGACTTCATCATCAGATCAGCTCCATACTACCATATTATTCCAAGCATACATAGTTACATCCAGTGCAAGTTAAATAAATAATTTTAAATGTATTTTCTGTACTGTAGTATACTTTAAGGGCCTAAATCCAACCCTGGCACAGGCTTTAAGGGTCAAACAACATAATATACCTAAGTTATTTAACTTAAAACTATTTGTGGACCCAAAACTAAGTGAAATGTTGAATAGTTTATAATTAACAGGCCTTTCTGTACTTAGTTCATCATTTGGATCAGACCCTTCATAGGGTCTAACGCTCATCTTACTACTTTAAGAAAGGGTCATGAATTATTTGGAACCTTAGGGCATCTAAAGTCGCTGTCCTTCAACTGATTTCTTATTTGAATAAATTTAAAGTAAAATAAATTTCTTTAAACACTCGCGGTTATCTACATCACTTACATTATTACTAAACGGGTTCTTAACACGATTATTTTTAATTGAGAGGTCCCGATATTTCAGCACTGTTTCAAGCGCCATGATCACGGGAAGACTGAAGAACTGAAAAGTAAAATAGTTTTAAAGAAAACTTTTAAGATCCAGGATATCATGTAGCAGTAGAGTGCTAGCTAATACAAGTAAAACGAGCTCAAACATGATGGGTCCATCTTGTTTAGCACAAGAGTTCCTATGACTAGTGACTTCGTTCCGAATCCATCATCAGATCAGCGCCATTTTGTCATGTTTTTGCATTATCATACGATATGGGGACGGGGCGACGGTAAAGAGTGCCGAACGCGTAACGCGTCGCGCCGTCCTTCCAAACCCCGTGCTGGGTTCTGGCCTCAGCCGGGGTTCGGACGCTAAGTGTGAGCGGTTGGAGGTTTTAGTGCGGTTCAACTTCCATATAGCGCGATCCGCGGGCGAGGATCCGGTGATTTCCTCCAAATGAAGAAAAAAAAATCGTACGATATACATCTGCATGCAAAATGTCAGATCAATCAGAAACTGGGAAGTTTGTCAAATTTATCTTGCAAGATTCCGCCCGAACTTACATAGTTATTACATCCAGTGCAAGTTAATATAAAGCTTGTAAAAAAACCAAAACGTTCGACTTACATTTTTCAAAAATAGCATAAGAATGACCAGAGAGATTACGTCCAAAATCCAGCCATTTACGCCTCCTCCTTTTTGGAAGAATGATTAACAAATGATGCAAAATGTCCGACGGATCCTGTACTGTACCAACCCATTACTGCCCACTGTTGGGCTCAGATCTCCTCAAAAGAGGGATAAGGCATAGTCCACCACGCTTACCCAGTGCGATTTGGAGACTTCACATATCTTCAAAGGATTTTTATTTATAATCCTTTTCCGACATGCAGGTTTCCTCACGATGTTTTCCTTCACCGTTCTTAGCCAGTGCTGTTGTGAAAAATTGCACATAAATCTTTTTCATATTAAGATTTAGAGGTACAAGCCGGCCGGTTTTAAACCCGCGACTCCCGTACGGAAGGCAAGCGCTTCAACCACTACCCCACCACGATTAATTAGTAACTGCTTTCAGTGCTTTCTAATAAAAAATAATCAACATATTCGACTCATTTACGCCTCCTCCTTTTTGAAAGTATAATTAACAAATGATGCAAAATGTCCGACGGATCCTGTACTATAAAGTATTAAATAAATATACAATGTTCTTGTCATGATATTAGTGGTAGTTGAATACCTCTTTGTCTGTATAATTCGGAGCCTGTCGAGTTAGGGTTGCCTAGCCCGGGACTAGTCGGGACGTCGGCATCACAAACACGAGCTTCTCAACTTATGCAACTTAAATTAATTGCTTACTACGTACACTGGAGGACAAGAAAACGTATGTACCTAAATAAGTATTATATATTTCGGGCTGTACGGGCGCGGTCGTCGCCGGCCGTACAATAATTCGTCGTCAGGGTCGTGATATTGTAAAATAAAACAATAAAATATAAAATTATAAAAATAGAAGAAAATTGTCGGCTTTTCTCCTTGTCGGTGTCAAAGTTCCTGTCATGTCAAATCGTCGTCTTCGTCTTGTCTTTGTCCCGTCAAAGAGGTTGGTCGCCCGAACACGGACCCTTATCTTGTTTAGCACACGAATTCCTATACCTTTCGAATCCATCATCAGATCAGCCCCATTTTGTCACTATCCATTTATTAGCTTATTTTTTACATTATATTTTTAAAAAAACATTACAAAAAAATAAATTTAAAAATACAATATAAAAAACAGAGGGCCACTGCAGGCGGAGTCTACGACCCAAGCCATCAGTGGTCAGGGCTCAAGAGAGAGGAACCTCCTCACAATACGCGCCGTGTCAAGAACGACCGCCTTCTGAATCAGGCCCTTTACCCAGCCGGGGAGCGAAAGCTTCTCTAGATGACGGTCGAAGCTTTTCGCTATTAGACCGTGCACAGATACAACGATCGGAACAATGATGGTCGATTCAACACGCCACATGTCGGTCACCTCGTGGGCCAGGTCCAAATATTTTAGCAGTTTTTCTTTTTCTGCCTTCACAAGGTTCTCGTCATGTGGAATGGTGACATCGATCAACACTGCCCGATGCGCATCCCGATCTATTATCACTATGTCAGGCTTATTAGCAGCAATAGTCCTGTCAGTGATAATAGATCGGTCCCAGTAGAGCGTTACATGACCATTATCGAGAACCGGCTGAGGCCAATACTGGTAATAAGGTACGGCGGCTTCAACAAGGTCGTATTTCAGAGCAAGTTGCTGATGAATGATCTTAGCTACTTGGTTATGTCTGTGCAAGTACTCGCCGTTAGCAAGACGGGAACAACCGGAAACGATATGTCTAATAGACTCTCCCGGACGGTGACATGCCCGACAAATGTCGACCGTCCCATCCTTTAGAATATATTTGCGGTAGTTGTTCGTCATGATAACTTCGTCCATAATTGCTAAGACAAAACCTTCAGTCTCTCCGAAGAGGTTACTGTATCGTAGCCAAGCCACGGAGGCTAACTGATCTACATCAGGACCCGTAAGGGCCCGGTAGAATCGACCGTGTAGTTCCTTGCTCTTCCATACGTCCGTGCGATCCGCCACACTCATCACCTTCGGCGCTCGCCAATTCCCGTTCGCTAAGGATAGCGGAGTGAGTCCTTTATCGACTGCTGCTACATCACGGTACATACCCACATTCACCTTTTGGAAATATTCCCGAAGGTTGTATATCTCTCGGTTGTGCAGATCCTTGGCATTTAACATGCCACGACCCCCACACTTCCGAGGTATATACAGCCTCATAACAGATGAGCGTGGATGGTGCATCCTGTATGCCGTCAACAGTCGCCGAACTTTTCTATCCAGGGCATCCAGTTCTGATTGCGTCCACTTTAGAATGCCAAAGGAGTACGTCAGTACAGGCATGACCCAACCATTGAAGGCTCGGATCTTGTTTCCGCCAGACAAGAGGCTTTTCAAAACCTTTATCAGGCGGCCGAAGAACCGATCCCTCACCGATTGCTTCATATCTGCATCGACGATACTCAAAGCTTCGAACATTCCAAGGTATTTGTAGGTTTCCGACTCAGACAGAGATCTAAGCACCTCACTCTGGCTAAGTTGCAAACTCTCAGAGTTTACAACTTTACCTCTCTGTATATCTATGACCGCACACTTATCTACTCCAAACTCCATTCCAATAGCTTTACTAAAATTGTCGGTTATTTTGAGTAAAGATATTAAGTCTGGTTTTTTAGTAGCAAATAATTTGAGATCATCCATGTACAAGAGATGTGAAATGGGCTCACCCCCTCTCTTGAGTCGGTAGCCTAGCGTTGAATCTCCAAGTAATGTACTTAGAGGATTAAGCGCCAGACAGAACCACAAAGGACTCAGACTGTCACCCTGGAAGATACCCCGCCTTATCCTTATCAAGCTCGGGGAGGCCGGAGAGCCAACATGTCCTGGTTGACGAAGAAACGTAGACCACTGACCCATGCATGAACTAAGAAAGGAGCGTAGCGTGGAATGTACTTTATAAAGCTCTAAAACTCTCATTAGCCATGAATGGGGCACCGAATCGTACGCTTTCTTATAGTCAATCCAAGCCATATGGACTCCCTTTCTGCCTCGACGAACTTGTTGCGTAATGGCCATGTCTATGAGGAGCAAATCCTTAGTACCTCGGGATCCTACCTTACACCCATTCTGAGAAGGTGACATTATGTCATTTGCCGAAATATGTATTTGAATTTTTTTTTTCTCAGAATGGATGTAAGTAGCTTATAGATAGTTGGTAAGCAAGTAATTGGCCTATAGTTTTTAGGGTCCGAGGTATTGCCAGATTTGTATATTAGGTGAGTGACTCCTGAAGTCATGAAATCTGGGAGAGTTCCCGATTCAAGGGCCTGCTGAAACTGAGCAGCCATGCGCCCGTGTGAGTTACGTATCCATTTCAGCCAGTAGCTGTGCAGCCCATCCGGTCCCGGACTTTTCCAGTTCGGGGCCGAACGTACCGCACAAGCTACATCAATCGGCGTTATGGATACGGTGTTCATATCCTTGATAGGCTCACACGCGCGCACGACCGCCTCCGTCCACACTCCCTCGGAGTGACCGACCCATCCCCTGACGATAGCGACGAGATATTATTACATTGTTACGGAATATAAATCAGAAATAAGATTCTTGCCGAACTTACATAGTTACACCCAGTGCAAGTTAATAATAGCTTGTAATAAAATAAACAGGTTACTTTTTACTTCAAATAAATAGGTTGTTACAGAAATACTCGTATTAGTGGTCTTTCTTTCTTTCTGGTGTCATCTATTGACGTTAATTTAATCTGTCTGTTTGCTCCCAATATTCTCTGAAACGGCTGTACCGATTTTAATGGTACTTTCACTGGCAGATAGCTAATACATCAAGGAATCAAACTGTTACACACATACAAAGGTTCCTAAATCAGCTAGTCAAATAAATTAATGTTGTTCGTGTCAGTTTTCTTGTCCGGCATTGTACACTCAAGTTGAACCAGTCTTGTAGCGTTAACCGTCTCTCGCTCCTAAACCTCTTCACAAATATTACATGTGTAGATAAACTTAAATTGATTTACTTCACTGTTGTAAGAATTTAACACAGTTTCGACATTGTCTTTATTGTTTCCACTTTGTCTACGTTATGAATGGAAATTTCATTTAGTGCAGAGCAATGTGCTTATTTTAAAAATATTTATCCTTACTAATGCGAAAGTAACTCTATCTGTCTGTTACTCTGTCTCGCTTAAACCTCTCAATCGATTTTGATAAAATTTGGCACAGACAATCTTTAGACCCTGAGAAAGAACATAGGCATAGGCATAGTATACTAGTATATTATAAAAATGCAGGGTTCCGTTCAGCCCCGTTGTTCAGCAGCCAGGTCAGCAGTTCCGAGCTGGGGTAAGAAAAGTCCTGTATAAGTGATAGATAACCCCTCATTGCCCTGGCATTGCCGAGGTTCTCGAGCGACGGTGACTGCTTACCATCAGGGGGACCGTAGGCTCGTGTATCTATTATGCAATACAACATCAACAGTCATGGTGAGAAAAATAGTGTACCTATCGAAAAATAAAACTGTTGACTCTTAAAAGTAAGAAATGATTATTTATTTTTGAGGCTTTCTACCCTTAATTTTTTTTAATGTAGGGGTCCGTTTATCTCCGTTTCTCAGCAGCCAGGTCTGCAGTTCCGAGTTGGGTATATCAGGAGAACTATGGACCAAGTTTTCAGCTTGTCTCAAATATCTACACAAACATTGGCACTAGCTCTCATACT
Source organism: Trilocha varians (assembly GCA_030269945.2). NCBI lineage: Eukaryota > Metazoa > Arthropoda > Insecta > Lepidoptera > Bombycidae > Trilocha > Trilocha varians. Next base: position 1,079,629 of record AP028279.1, read on the forward strand.
ATGAAACTCAAGAACACGATTTTATTTATTCCGTTTATTGTGATGCAGATGAAGTTGTGCTGGTTTACTACTCGTTTTAATAAGAAAGAAGTAAATGGTAGAGTTGAATGAAATATCGTAGATGGGTATCAACTCTACATGAATGGATCTCACGGTAGCTATATTTACACCGAAGCGTAACAAAATTATTTATTAATTTACCTTATTTCTTTAGATTAATACAACTAATTATCTTGTTTCTCGTGTTCGAATAATAGCTGCATAAAATTGCAAGTGCTATGACTTGTCCTCCTTCAAACGTGGCTTGAAAAAAGTCCTTAAAGTTAGGCCGTAGGTAACGGGACAGTGTCCCCTGACATTGCAGAGGTCCATGAGTGACGGTAACCGCTTACAGTGACTCGGTAGCAAGAAGAAAAAAATTAAATTTAAACAATAATTATAGCACAAATATGTTCAAATTATAATTATGCTAATTCATGTGATTACTAAAAAAAAACAAAAACATCAAAATTATCTTCACTTCCCGATATTAGAAAAATAATAAATATATTCAAATAAAACATCTTTACAAATAAGTTAATATTAATACATTATTATAATTTTATTTACACATTTGTGGTTATATACATCATAATTGTACTGTTACATATTTATTGTAATCAATATTATGACATATGTACTGACAATATACTTATTGTAATTTTTACTAAGCGTGATAATAAATATTTAAATATATAAGGACATTGTGAACGAGTTCTTACCGCGATATTTAATTAATTGAGTGATCTCGATATTGCAAACGTCATGATCACGAGAAGACTGGATACTATGGGACGATTTACGAGTCAACAAATCTGTCTACCCTCTTTCTCGTTCGCTTTTGGGTAGTACCACTGGAGCTCGAACTCACATCACGACACACCACACTCACTGTATCTACAAGACTCTCTGAGCATGAACCCTTAATGACTGTTGTGTTTAGCACTGGATTCCACATAATATTCAATAATCTGAAGCTCTTTCTCAACTAATTAAATATCGTGGTAAGAACCCGTTCATAATACATGAAAGTATTATAGAAAACCGCGAGTGTTTGATTAAGTTTATATAAGGACAGACAGTAGAAAGCGTCTTTGTTTTATGATTCATCTTAAAATGTAAAATTAGGAGTGACGGGGCGAGACGTAAGTCTTGACGTGTCCTTCCGCCCAATGTCGTGCTGGGTTCTGTTCTCAGGAGGTTTTAGTGCGACTCCCACATACCCACCTGCCAGGCGGACGGAATTGCGGTGATTTCCTCCTAAAAGAAACCAGCATGGAGTTATGCAGAACAAATCGCAAGATTCCACACAGACTTCTTCAAACGAGGCTTGAAGAGAATCCTTAAAGGTAGGAAAACTTACATAGGTACATTCAGTGCAAGTTAAATAAAAAAAATGGTTGCCTGTAAAGTCGGTATACGGGCGAAAGTTTTACGTGACAACGACTAGGGCATGGTTAGCCCGCCTAAGAGCGAGAGAGACAGACATAAAAAGTGAAAGGCACGCGTGCCTCTCACTCGCTCTCATTGTGAGCGCATAACGTGAGCGGAGCGTAACGCAGTTTCTTGAAGTGTCACCCGGCAAACCAATTTATAAGACGTTGTCACGTCAATATTTTATGTTCGTTACGGTGTAACATAAGGACGGATGGTACCGTATTTCTTCGCCATTCACCAAACCGTTCAAGAATCGAGGAGGAACCGGTTTTGATGGACGTTAGTGCAAGTTACAAGCTTACAATTAACATTAATTATAAAAAATATCAACGCAGTGTAGGATGAATAAGATTTTTTTTGAGTTTTAGGATATGCGGCTGTTGAACCGCACTATAACCTCCAACCGTACTTTTATTAGTTAGCACTCTATTGCTACACGATATCCAGGATCTTAAAAGTTTGTATTTTTTTTTAAATACTATGTTCGTTCATAGCGTTCGTGAGTCACCACAGGCTTCAACTGAAAACCAGCGCTGTGGTAATCCGCAGCAAGTGCTGAGTTGAAGCCTTGTGAAACTCAGTACAATCCCGCAATAATAATGTTTTAATGTTATATGTTTGTCTCTAGACATATTACCTGGGGGCGCGACGGGAAAGAGTGCCTCGGGCGTAACGCGTCGCGCCGTCCCTCATAACCCCGTGCTGGGTTCTGGCCTCAGCCGGGGTTCGGACGCTGACTGTGAGCGGTTGGAGGTTTTAGTGTGCTTCAACTCCCACATACCCCGCCCGCGGGGCGGGCGGGGATCCAGTGATTTCCTACAACTAAAAAAAAAAAAAAAGACATATTACCTACCTATTATCTTATTGTGTGTTTACTAGTTTTAAGTTTATAATTGTACTGAGTTTTCATTAAAACATATTTATTTCTTTCTTTTCTATGTAAGATATCAAACCGCTGTCGCTCATACATTACGCCACTCCCATCCGCAGTATAACCTGTTTTAAACACTATAATAAAACTATAAGCACTTCCTCCGCATAGTATATTATACTATACTTATGTACAACTAACTGTTATGAATGAACAGACTTACTAAGAAAGATTTAGAACGATATAAATACAAGCTTCAAGATCCCGGATATCATGTAGCAGTAGAGTGCTAGCTAATACAAGTAAAACGAGCACAAACACGACGAGTCTATATTGTTTAGCACAAGAGTTCCTATGACCACCTTCCGAATCCATCATCAGATCAGCGCCATTTTGTTATTGCATTGTCATTGATACTCATCTGTGTGCAAAATGTCAGCTCAATCGGAAACCGGGAAGTTTGTCAAATTTAACTAGCAAGGTTCCACCCGAACTTACATAATAACATCCAGTGCAAGTTAAATAAAAGTTTTTAAAAATTCAACTTAAAAACTTATGAAGAACAATGATCTAAAATCATTTTATGTCTTATTCTTGTTACAAATTCCCACTAATATTATAAACTCGGTACGGGTCTGTTTTCCGATGTAACCGCAGAAAAACGAAACACTCTAATTCTATTCGTGAATAAACTATAAAAATACTTTAAAATATCAAACAATTAGTGTCAGATGATATAGTTTAAATATTAAATTTCCAAGTGTTCAAACCATCTTTATTTAAAACGATTTTTATTTTAGATGCGAATTTCAATTAGACTTCAATAGTTAGTACTGCCATCTAGCGGTGATTTTTGAAACAAATCGATTGGGTTACAGTTCGATTTTGTCTTGATAGTTCTAAGAACAAAAACTAGATGGCGCTTAACTATAATTCGTCTCGGGAACTTACCCTAGCAATTTTACTTTATTCAATTTAATACCTGTACTTAAGGATCAGAATGCAACTTGATATGATATTCTTTTAAATTAAAACTAATTTATAATACGTTCAAATTTAAATCAAACTATAGCATTAGTACTGCCATCTAGCGGTGATTTTTGAAACAAATCGATTTTATAACAGTTCTAAATTGTCTTGATAGTTCAAATGTCAAAAACTAGATGGCGCTTAACTACAATTTCTTTTTTTTACGGTTTTCTCTGGAACTTATTTCTCGTTCATAATAATATTGTAGATGCAGTTTAGTCCTTTTTAAGCTCTTTTCATCAAAATGTATAAATTCAAATCTATATTCTATTTGTTTTGATTTTTTTGTTCTAGGAGTATGCGACATGAACGCGAAGTACCTTAAATATTAGAGAAAGGATGTTTTGCTGCAAGGAAACATTATTTTATTGTTGTTGTTTAATAATGCTGCATTCATACATTTTTCGTAAATTGCTTGGTTTGTCTGAAAATCGAACAAACAAAATCGGCAAAAATCAACACCCTGTATTTTTGCTAAAAGGCATAGTTTTTTAAACTACAGGAACAATGTGAAAAGTTTAATAAAACATTTTAAGTTCCTTATTTTTCGCCATTCATTGTGTTCGTTAAACAAAAACTTGAGAGGTGTCATGGGACACCCGAATAGAACAAAGTTCCTTTCGATTAAAAGATATCTTATAAAAAATATTTCCTTTCGTAACGCGCGATAAGGAAAATGTTTTAAAAAATTTTGATCACAGCGCCATCTAGCGATAATCATCTAAAAGAAAAAAGTGTCGTGACAACTTTTCGTAAGAATTTTTTCCGTCTAGCCCCCTTTCACAACGCGCGATAAGGAACTTCGTTCCAAAAACTTACGATACTATTTTTCCTTTCAGCAAAACGTTCAATCTCTAATATTTAAGGTACTTTCCGTTCATGTCGCATAGTTCTAGGACACCCTGTATATTCTGTCTAATGTGACACAGACGAAGTTTCGCAAGTATTCAAATATTTGTATTCCATTTGATTTAAAGCTTCGTATATATTTGAAAAGCTCCGGGCTCGTTTTTGCTGCGCTCGGTGGAGTCAGAAGCTTTTAATTGCAACGACCCGATGTAAGGGTCAAACGTTGGACTAGTATAGATATGTCTATAGTCCTCAATTAAATATGCACGATTAGAGCGGAATAAATAATTAAATTGTTAGATAGATAGATAGATAGATTAAGCGGGCTATTTTCCGCAAAACGACGTCGTAAATGCGCCTATTTTGCGTGTGAGTGAAGAAGAAATATAAATGAAATAGGATGTGCTCCAACCCAGCTCCTCTAGGAAGCCAGCCAGCTTCTTAGGTCTGGCGACCGCCTCAGAGAGCATCTTCGGTGAGCCAAGGTGTATTGCCCGGTAGTGTGCGACTCCTGTGCACTTCAGCAGCACATGAGCCGCTGTTTCTTCCTCCTCCATGCGGGCTCTGCATAGCGGACTGTCAGTTATACCTAGGGTGAAAAGGTGTTTATTAAACGGTCCATGTCCCGTAATAGCTCCTACTACTGCTTTTAGGTCTTTCTTCTTCAGGCGCAGCAGTTGTTTTGTGAGTTTTGGATTAATGTCTGGGACTGCAAGTTTTGCCTGACGGCATTCTAGTAACTGTGACCATGACCATTGGTGTTTTTTATGTGCAAAAATTAAATTGTTATTTTGATTGTTTTTTCTTGTTTTCGCTTTAGCCTTACTTGCGACTTTTTTAGATTAGTCTACTTATATGTAACCTTAATAATTGATTGGAACCATATTAGTTGCGCTGTATAAACTTATGAGTCACTTTTATTTGCGGAAACTTTGTTGGTCTCTGTATTATTATCATTATTCATAAAATTATCTGTAACTTTATGACTGTTTGTTTCCCAAATAAATAAATAAAAAAAACTTGAGAGGTGTCAAGGGACACCCGGATGGAACGAAGTTCCTTTCGATTAATTAGTGAGGGAATTGTAATATATTTTTTTTAAGTTATAATAATTAGTTAGTTTAAAACGTCTGTCTCTCTCTCTCTCTTTCTATAAGAGTTTTAAACTAACTAAATTATTATAACTTAAATAAATAATTTTGATCACAGCGCCATCTAGCATTAATCATATAAAACAAAATAAGGAATTGTTTTAAAAGATTTTAATCACAGCGCCATCTAGCGATAATCATCTAAAACAAAAAAAGTGTCGTGACAACTTTTCATAAGAATTTCCGTCTAGCCCCCTTTCGATAACGCGCGATAAGGAACTTTGTTCCAAAAACTTTTAATACAAGCAATATGGTGGTCCTGAAAATCCTTATAAACAAGTAAAATGAGACCAAACACGACCGGTCTATCTTATTTAGTACAGGAGTTCTTATGACCACCTTCCGAATCCATCATCAGATCAACGCCATTTTGTCAGCTCAATCGGAAACCGGGAATGTCAAATTCAGTTTGCATAATTGCACCCGAACTTACATAGTTACATCCAGTGCAAGTTAATATAAAGCTTGTAAAATCGTGCTTACAATTTAATTTTAAACAAAGATAAATTACTTACACTATTACTAAACGGGTTCTTACCACGATTATTTTTAATTGAGCGGTCCCGATACTGTCAGTGTGGTATGTCGAAATGTGAGTTCGAGTTCCAGTGGTACCGGCAAACGAACGAGAAAGAGTGTAGACAGATTTGTCTGCTCTTAAATGACCTACCCGCAGTTCTTCAGTGTTCCCGTGATCATGGCGCTTGAAACAATGCTGAAATATCGGGACCGCTTAATTAAAAATAATCGTGGTAAGAACCCGTTTAGTAATAGTGTAAGTGATGTAGATAACCGCGAGTGTTTGTACTGTACTGTACTGTACTGTACTGTAACAACCCATTACTGTCCACTGCTGAGCTCAGGTCTCCTCCGAAGAGGGGTTAGGCATAGTCCATCACGCTTGCCTAAAGCGGATTGGGGACTTCACATATCTTCAAAGGATTTTTATAACCCTTTTCCGATATGCAGGTTTCCTCACGATGTTCTCCTTCACCGTTTTTAGTCAGTGGTGTTGTGAAAAATTGCACATAAATCTTTTTCATACTAAGATTTAGAGGTACAAGCCTGCCGGTTTTTGAACCCGCGACCTCCCGTACGGAAGGCAAGCGCTTCAACCACTCGGCCACCACGACTTCGCGAGTGTTTAAACAAAGATAAATTAGTCAAAAGACTATCCATGTTCACAAACTCCGTAACAATTGGAAATTCACACCATTTTGCGAAAACAATAGTCCCGGGAGGCGCCGACCTCTGTGCCCAACGGTGGGGGAAAACATCAACTTTTTTCATTAAAAATCCAATTAAATTGATCCAGCGTAATTTTTGTCCAATTACAATGATTTTACGCTGACAGTGAGTGCTGACGATTTAGTTATTTGGGATTTTGATTGAGTTTCCAAAAAAGGAAGTACATTTTTACAAGCTTTTTAACTTATGTACCTATATAAGTTCGGCGCGACGGGAAAGAGTGCCGTGGGCGTAACGCGTCGCGCCGTCCCTCATAACCCCGTGCTGGGTTCTGGCCTCAGCCGGGGTTCGGACGCTGAGTGTGAGCGGTTTGAGGTTTTAGTGCGGTTCAGCTCCCACATACCCCACCCGCGGGGCGGGCGAGGGTCCGGTGATTATCCACCTAAAAAAAAAAAAATTGTAAGTTCGGGTGGAATCTTGTAAGCTAAATTAGACAAACTTCCCGGTTTCCGATTGAGCTGACATTTTGCACGCAGATGTATATCGCGTGACAATGCAATAGTATGACAAAATGGCACTGATCTAATGATGGATTCGGAAGGTAGTTACAGCAACACTTGTGCTAAACAAGATAAACCCGTTGTCGATAAACTTAGCAGTCTACTTATTGATATTAAGGACCTTCTTCTTCTTCCTGTGCCATTTTCTATCGAAGGTCGGCGATCATTAAGGCGATCTGTACTTTTGACACAGCATCGCGAAACAAAGCACGAGTGCTTTTGTTGAACCACTGGCGCAAGTTCTTCAGCCAAGATGTTCTCCTTCTACCTACAGCTCTCTTCCTCTTGCCCTGTACGATCAAGTGCAGCAAATCGTACTTCGGGCTTCTCATGATATGCCCCAGATACTCCAATTTCCTTCTTTTGATGGTTTTGAGCAGTTGTTTTTCTGTGTTGGCACGTCGCAAGACTCGTGTCCTTGTCTTTCCACGATATTCTCAGCATTCGATATCGACTGGAACCTCTGAGTGTGCGGAGAGATTTCAGCTCTCTGTGCATTCTGTACCGTTTGGTCCATGGGGAATGCTCCGAGGAACTCTTTGAGATGATCCCTTCATCTCCCTTTTACCACCGTACCACACGCCGCAGGGGCAAGGTTCACCACCTTTACTTGGAACCGCTGCGATCTTCCACGGTTCGCTTTAGAAGATCATTTTTGCCCCGTACCATCCCGATTTGGAATGGACTCCCATCCGCGGTGTTCCCGGAGCGCTATGACATGTCCCTCTTTAAACGAGGTTTAAGAAAAGTCCTGTATCGGTAGGCGATAGATAACGGCCCCTCATTGCCCTGGCATTGCAGAGGTTCATGAGCGACGGTGACCGCTTACCATCAGGCGGGCCGTAGGCTCGTTTATCTGTCACGCAATAAAAAAAAAATCCTCCTGTAGACCCACATTTCAAAAGCTTCCACTTTCTTGCACATAGAATCAGTGAGGACCTTAAAAGCTTGTATTTAAAAAGTTTTCTTTAAAAACTTCACACACTGTCTCTACCTGAAATCAAGAGTAAAGTGTATCTGTATTTTTATGATTCGCAGTGATCTGTTCTCGCGAGGTCCGACCCGAAATAACAATGTTTGTGAAGCGTCTTTTCCAACAGAATTGTAGCCATTTGCCGACTACAATTTGTAGTAGGGCTGACACGGCATAGTTTTAATTAATTTTTTTCTTCATGTAGTTAGACGAGCCAACGGGCTATCTGATAGTTTTTACGTGAATGAGTAACAAACATCCATACATCCATACATCCATAATTACAAACTTTCGCCTTTATAATAGTAGTAGGATTCAATTTATTTCTATTGATCTTATTTGTATTGTCTCTTTTTTATTTAAAAATCTTCTGACCCATATACAATACTAGTTAAAATAAGTAAGACGAATCAAAGCACAATGGCTATCTCAACAGATTAGCTCCATGGTCCCATATTATTGCATTGTCACGCGATATACATTTGTCTACCAAACAGCTCAATCAGACACCGGGAAGTTTGTCAAAAGCTTTGCAAGATTCCACTCAAACTTCATAGTTACAAGTGCAAGTTAATATAAAGCCTGTAATAAACTATGTCTCGTCAGCCCTATGACTGAGACAATTCCAACATAATATCAGGAATGAATCCGCTTTAGTCCCTGATTAGGTGTCCTTCGCTTATCTATAGGTATTTGTATATCCTTTGTTACACCTTAGGTAAGCAAGGTAATACTGAAATAGAAAAAACACTGTTTTTGGAACGAAGTTCCTTATCGCGCGTTATCGAAAGGGGGCTAGACGGAAATTCTTATGAAAAAGTTGTCACGACACTTTTTTTGTTTTAGATGAATATCGCTAGATGGCGCTGTTATTAAAATCTTTTAAAACAATTCCTTATTTTGTTTTATATGATTAATGCTAGATGGCGCTGTGATCAAATTATTTTATTACAATTCCCTCACTAATTAATCGAAAGGAACTTCGTTCCGTCCGGGTGCCCCTTGACACCTCTCAAGTTTTTTTTTATTAGAGGTCGACGAAGTGTGACAAAGGGGGTTCTCACGTCACATTTCAGAATTTATGTAATCTAGGTGTTAAAAAACGAATTTTAAACTATTATATTAATCAATAGTCAATATATTTTTTGTTAACTAACATAAAACTAATCGTTTATTCTTTATTTGTAGAAATAGATATCTAAATAGGTATAAAACTGTGGGTACAGTGGACTTATGGCCAAAGGGAGATCTCCGAATGGGCGAGGTAGTGTATGCCCGGTCAGGCCGAAGCCCACTGTAGTTGATTTTAGATGTCGTAAATATGCGAAGATTTTTGCAAATATTGTAACCGCGATTCAGGATCTCGCGCGCTATTATTGGTCGCCACAAAACTGATTTCGAAAACGCCTATTTATTATAAATTTTCATCGTGTTGTCTCCCAACAACATTACCTACACTTACAAACAAATAAACTATTCTGGCTTAATTTTTTTAGTTCAATAAATTTTCATTTCATTTTATTTCATGTTCAAAACTTCATTCAGTTTTGGAAAGTTCATTTGTCGAGGAAGCCTATAGGATTTATTGTTTCCCTTTGTGATGCAGACGAAGTTGCACAGGTCAGCTAGTCTAGTATATTTTATCGAAGTTTATTTAAGTGTCTCAAGTTCTTGAAACCGAATGAATGAAAACACTGAACAACAAAAGCTAAAATAAAATGAACTCTCGATTCTATTCGCAAACATTTCATACACTGCAGGACAAAATAATGGAAGGAAAAAGTGTTTACAAAACTTTTAAATACAATTTTGTGATATGCCATTAAACATCTTTTTATTTTTATACCTTCCGTTTGTTACTCATAATTGAATATATAAAATACTATACACAGCTAAAACTATTAAAATAAATTATTTACAAGAAAACTACATAATGTATTTGTGTAAAATCTTACCTTAAATTCATACATCAAAGCTTGTTTAACTTCATTGATCTTGTTTCTTACAACGTCCATTGTGGGAGGTTTTTTATTGGCATCTTTAAGATTAAGATTTAAACCATTTCTGAAATTCGCCGTCCGTGAATTCCTGTTGATAATAAATATATTAAAATATTTTTAATACAAGCTTTTAAGATCCTGTAAATCATGTAGCGGTAGAGTGCTAACTAATACAAGTAAAACGAGCCCAAACACGACGGGTTTATCTTGCTTAGAACAGGAGTCCATCATCAGATCAGCATAATTGCATTGTTACGCGATATACATCTGCGTGCGAAACGTCAGCTCAATCGGAAACCGGGAAGTTAATCAAATTCAATACGCAATCCACCCGAACTTACATAGTTACATCCAGTGCAAGTTAATATAAAGCTTGTAATGAAAACAAAACAACCAGTAATCTTCTTCACTTCTTCCTTTTAGGAATTCAGTCACAAATAATCTGTAATCTAGCATTTTAACGACCGCCATCTTTATATTGATGACGATGTTATGGTCAAGGCTGGCGTAAGACAGAACTACCTGGAATAATTTGGAGGAGGCTTTCACCGCACAAGGCGGCCATTTTAGTTAGATGTTTAGTTTAGTATTAAGTGAATTTTTTTTTCTAAATAGATGTATATTTTGTAAATCTTAAGTTAATGAATTTTTAAATATGTAATGTTTGTTAGACTTTAAGGGAAAATAAAGCTTTTTATTTTATATCTTTATATTACATAGGCATACGACCCATCTGATGATAAGCAGTTACCATCGCTCGAACCTATCGTTTTTCTACAGGTATTAAAAATAACATTAACTTGCAGTCGGTTTTGTTGTCTTCTATTGTAAAACGAAAGACTGAGTGTCAATACTTTAAAGTGGAGTTTGAACTGTTTTTATTGATTCTGTTTTGTGTTCTATGTAGAGATAGAAGTCAAAGATTTTCATATACTACTTGGGTAAAAAACACAAGAATACAAAATGCAGATGTAAAACTACAAAAAGCTCAAAGAATGTACACATATCTACGACAGACCCATACATAATATGCTTCTGTGTTTAATTTTATCAAAACAATATCATTTTAATCAATGTACAACAAAATCCCACAAGATGTTCAAAACCTACCTATACATTGGTTTAAGAAAAATATTAAAGAACGTCTGTGCAAGAAAGACTACTGCTTACTATAAGGTCAATGATTACCTACTTGGACGATTGCACAAAGTGGGAATGAGTTGCTCGCCAAGGTCATTTCATTATCGTAATCGTTCTGTTTTTTTTTTGTAAAATTGTATAATACTGTACAAACACTTAAAAAAATGCTCATTATACAAAAAAAAGACATGCCCGCTGAGTTTCTTGCCAGTTCTTCTCAGGACGGTGGCTATAATTATTGTTTTTGTGTCCTAACTAGTGGTAGCTTTTAACTTTTGATGTAAACAAGAATGAGCACGTCATCAATGTTGAAAATAAAGTATTTCATTTCAATGCCATCTATATATAATCAGAATCAAACTTCAAAATGATCAGCCAAAATTCCCGATCCTCAAATCCATTCATAAAAACTCTTTACTCTTAATTGGGGAATCAGTTTTCAAAGACTCAACGTGGACAATGCTATAAATTGGATTTATTAAAATTCCCTTTCAATTGGGCAAGTCAATTTAAATGAGACCTGTTAAACCAATAAACCGGTTACAACCGGATCACGGACGTCGAAACCGGTTTAAGGGACGAGCGATAACCGGGTACTGTCATGTGTAGTGCAGTAGACGAGCGCTACACAGCGTGTAGCCGAGTGCTGTCATGTGTAGTGCAGTAGACGAGCGCTACACAGCGTGTAGCCGAGTGCTGTCATGTGTAGTGCAGTAGACGAGCGCTCTACAGCGTGTAGCCGAGTGCTGTCATGTGTAGTGCAGTAGACGAGCGCTCTACAGCGTGTAGCCGAGTGCTGTCATTTGTAGTGCAGTAGACGAGCGCTCTACAGCGTGTGGCCGAGTGCTGTCATGTGTAGTGCAGTTGACGAGCTCTCTACAGCGTGTAGCCGAGTGCTGTCATGTGTAGTGCAGTAGACGAGCGCTCTACAGCGTGTAGCCGAGTGCTGTCATGTGTAGTGCAGTAGACGAGCGCTCTACAGCGTGTAGCCGAGTGCTGTCATGTGTAGTGCAGAAGACGAGTGCTCTACAACGTGTAGCCGAGTGCTGTCATGTGTAGTGCAGTAGACGAGCGCTCTACAGCGTGTAGCCGAGTGCTGTCATGTGTAGTGCAGTAGACGAGCGCTCTACAGCGTGTAGCCGAGTGCTGTCATGTGTAGTGCAGTAGACGAGCGCTCTACAGCGTGTAGCCGAGTGCTGTCATGCTATATTTTGGGCTCGCTAACGCCTTCATTTTGTCCCACATTGGGGCCAGAACGAAATGATTGGATATGAAAATTTAATGCTTTTGTAGTGCACCTCCAATCACTCAACGCGGACCGTCGGAATTTACAGTATTGATGGTACAAAATATATTTTTGATTGCTTTATTGAAAACAAATTGGTTTTTCGTTAATCAAAGTATAAGGGATAAGCTTTTGTTTATTAAACTTTGTAGGATTTTATAGCTGTTTTCAGTGAGTCGTTATTTTAACTTGGCTAAGGTACTTTTTGGTCTCTATGTATTTTAACTAGGTACCTTCTTGAAGTCTACCTTGAAGAGTGTGTTGGACTAACTTCAAAAAAGATATACGAGTTTGCGTCTATTATTTTTGTTATTAACAATTACGAGGCCATGTTATTTATCTATCATGGTAAAAAGTAATCGAAAAGTATTTATTTACAAAGCTACATACATACATTTACACACATGTGTATAAAAAATATTTATTCGCCTTCGTTTCGTCAAACACTTATTTACCGAAAAAATAACGTTCCATTTTGAAAAAAACACGCCCGAAATTACTGTGAAAGCGAAGCATCAACTGAAAGGTATTAACGATTCGAATTTCGAATCCACGAATTCATAATTAGAATTACAAATACGTAACGGTCGTCCTTGACTTCGAATGATTTGAAAACGTTCCAAATATAAAAGAATTGGTTCGTTTTTTGAAAAAGGCTTTAGAATTCGTCTCATTATTTTTTGTAATGTAAGCATTTTTTTAGATTAAAATTTTAACTTTGTAATATTATTAGAGAAGTAATACTCAACTTCGATTACGTCACAGGAGACCTCATACAGCGTTACCAACTATGAAATGGAAAAAATGCTTTTTTTTTTTAATTGAACTTAATCTACGCTTTATATTCATAGGTGTGTAGGCGCGTATGAAAAATGACATTGACAAGAGTGACAGTTGGTATGGTCACTCTAGCGGAGCGTCGAGTCTGTGGTAGCGGAGCGGGCATCTTTTAAACGGACTTATTGGAGAGCGGTCGCCGGCGCACCACTCGGTCGACGAATCGCTATCTGTCGCCTCAATCTTTGATTATTTTAAACTGATTAACGTTAATTATAATATTGTTTGTAAAAGATTATTCAACTGTAAAGTTATTTCGAAGAAGTAAATGGTTTAAGTTTTGAAGGCCATCCGTTTCATTCAAAACATCTTTATTTGGACGGGTAGTCCATAAGCAACATGGATTTAGATAAAAGCGCTCGTGCGCTTTCAGGTGCAAAGAATAAAATTAATCATATTTTCACTTACCTCTTAATTAAATAGTCATAATGAAAGTGTAGGTTCTTTTGAATTATCTATAATCAAAACATGTATACATATTAGCAGACCAGCGCAAGTTCGTCTGCTTCACTTTCAATTAAAAGGTATTTCTCAAGGTCTAAAGATTGTCAAATTTCATCAAAATCGGTTAAGAGGTTTGAGCGAGAAAGCGTAACAGACAGACAGTTACTTTCGCATTTCGTAGGGATTATTGAAATCAGGGCTCAAATAAAAAGCCCTAAAGCTGCTAAAAGCGCTTAAAGCTAGACAATGACATTTCCACCAAAAAGCCCTAAGTTGCTAACGTTGCCTCTGATATTACTTACATTATTATTTTTAAATATAATTATCACCTTAAAATAGAGTATTATTAGAATAAGATTTTCAAATCAAACATTCGAACACGACAAGCGGATAACATTCTCAATTCAAATAAAACTTGGTGCTAATTCAGCTTCGGTTTGACATCGTGGCCGCTCGGTAATCCTCGGGACGATTTTAAAAAAACGAACGAGAATTTGTAAATTTGAATTTCATGAACGTTCGACCTTATACAGTGTAGAGATAACAGTGTGGCAAGTTTTTCAAATTTTCTTTTTCATGTTCTAAAATATTTAAAAAAATGAATCGCAAAGTGTGTTGATAAACGCATAAGTCAACGCCTAGACCAATTTTGGCAACTCTTTTTTTTAAATTTCCGTACTCAAAGATGGTTTTACGGCAAGAAAAAATTTAATAACTGACATTTTATTGAAAGTGACGCAGACGAAGATGCGTGAACCAGTTAGTTCTGAAAATATTTTTTTAAGACGGACTGGAATTTACTTACCAATTTTTTTACAGATGAGCTGGTAAAAAGAAAATACATAAAAAAAAATGTAATGAAAATTAAACTATTAAACATAAAAAAACTGTACCTAATTCAGTTAATATTTTACAGTTCAATAATCTTCAAAGAATTAATGTCGAAAAATGCTTGGAGGACCTTATTTGTATTCAAAATCAGTTTTATCGAAGTACCTTTGCGAAGAAAAAGTTTCTAAAAATGAGAGTTCATTTACTGTTTCACAATACACTGTGTCGTGACGTATTTTTCGAATCTTTTCAAATTAGGAATGTGAGGATTCCAACCGCCATTCCCACGTGTGAGTTCGGCTGATACCAACTTCGAAATTTATGTCTTTACCGACTTCGATAATAATGGTGTTCTTTTTACAAATATTACTTTTATGGTTGGTATTTTGTTGTGACTAGCGGGCCCGCGCAACGTCGTCTGCGTCACAAAGGGAGACAATATCACATTTTTTGAGTAGGAAAAAATCGCAGAAGTTACATCTGTGTATATGTGAGTTAAACCGCACTAAAAACTTCAACATCTTACGGTACCCCGGTTTGGACTAGCATGCATTATGCGAAACGACACGACGCGTTACGACATTCTTTAACATCGCACCATCTCTTGTCATTTAAAGTGCTCACATCCTACAGAACCCCGGTTTAGACTAGCATACATCATGCGGGACGGCATGACGCGTTACGACATTCTTTACCATCGCACCACCTCTTGTTATATAAAGTGCTCACATCCTACAGAACCCCGATTTAGACTAGCATGCGTTATACGGGACGACACGACGCGTTACGACAATCTTTACCATCGCACCATCTCTTGTTATATAAAGTGCTCTCATCCTACAGAACCCCGATTTAGACTAGCATGCATTATGCGGGACGGCACGACGCGTTACGACATTCTTTACCATTACACTACCTCTTGTTATATAAAGGTGCTACTCTAGACTATACTCCTTTTAATACATAGTATAAATAAATATGGATGCCTTAAAATAATAATAAAATAAGACGCCATTAAAAATCTTGTTTCCTATTTAAAAAGTTCGATGAGTTATTAAAAGCTTTTTCGACGTCGCGAGAAAAAAGAGGGGTACTATGAATTTTAGTACAATTTTATTGTATTCCAAAAATTTTAAGTCCATTTAATGACAACTTCATAATTGTCGTCGATTGAGATTTTTCACAACACCACTGGCTAAAAACGGTGAAGGAAAACATCGTAAAAATCCTTTGAAGATATGTGAAGTCCCCAATCCGCACTGGGCAAGCGTGGTGGACTATGCTTAATCCCTCTTCTGAGGAGACCTGAGCCCAACAGTGGGAAGTAATGGGTTGGTACAGGATTATGTCTTTATGCCCATTTTTTAACAATAAAAATGTTCACTCATAGTAGAGCCCGATTCTTCGTGAAAACTTCGAGTTTTTTTAATAGCTCCAACTTTGAACTTGAAGTAAAATAAAATTGATATAAATGAGATTACTTTTTATTAATATTATGATTTAATTAGTGATAATTGTGGACAGAGATGGATTATATTTTAAATGGAAATTCATTGGAGATTGCTATTAACGAATTTTAAAGAAATACAAGCTTTTAAGATCCTGCATATCATGTATCAGTAGATTGCTAGCTAATACAAGTAAAACGAGTCCAAACACGAAGAGTCTATCTTGTTTAGTACAAGAGTTCCTGTGACCCCATCATAGCCCGAAATATTTTTTTTTTTATTTATTGCGAAATAGATAAACGAGTCTACGGCCCACCTGATGGTAAGCGGTCACCGTCGCTCATGAACAAGTTCTCAACTTGCCTCAAGGACCTGCTCAAAATTTGCCACTATCTCTTGAACCATCAGATCAGCGCTATTTTGTCATATTATTGCATTGTCACTAAATATACATCTGCGTGCAAAATGTCAGTTCAATCAGAAACTTCAAAATTTGTCAAATTTAGTTTGCAAGACCCGAACTTATATAAATACTTACATCCAGTGCAAGTTAATATAAAGCTTGTAATAAGTTTAGTTCGTATTTAAATGGCTATTAACATAATCTCTATGTGTACACGTAACAGGTAGGTACCTCACCTCTCACCCCTCA
The DNA here is from genome assembly GCA_030269945.2 of Trilocha varians. Classification (NCBI taxonomy): domain Eukaryota; kingdom Metazoa; phylum Arthropoda; class Insecta; order Lepidoptera; family Bombycidae; genus Trilocha; species Trilocha varians. Next base: position 1,096,363 of record AP028279.1, read on the forward strand.
CCCCGCAGGTGTGAACTAATATCGCACCAATTTTAATTACGTACTCTTCAAACAATGGAACTAGGAATGGGATGGAGACTACATTACGATTAAAAGAAAAATATTTTTTTGCACGGTCTAATAGCGAAAAGCTTTGAGCGTTATCTAGAGAAGCTTTCGCTCCCCGGCTGGGTAAAGGGTCTGATTCAGAAGGCGGTCGTTTTTGACACGGCGCGTATTGTGAGGAGGTTCCTCTCTCTTGAGCCCTGACCACTGATGGTTTGGTCGTAGACTCCGCCTGCAGTGGCCCTCTGTTTTTTATATTGTATTTTTTAATTTTATTTTCTTGTTAATGTACTTTTAAAAATATTAATGTAAAAAATAAGTGAATAAATGAATATGCAGAGATTAAAATTTGATGTTAATTTTTACAAGCTTTATATTAACTTGCACTGGATGTTACTGTGTAAGTTTTTGTGGAATCTTGCGAGTTAAATTTGACAAACTTCCCGGTTTCCGTTTGAGTTGACATTTTACTTGCAGATGTTTATCGCGTGACAATGCGATAAAATGGCGCTGATCTGATGGTGGATTCGGAATATGGTCATAGGAACTCTTGTGCTAAACAAGATAGACCTATCGTGTTTGGGCTCGTTTTACTTGTATTAGCTAGCACTCTACTGCTACATGATATCCAGGATCCTAAAATATTGTATGAGTTTTCTTTAAATTATTATTTTCAATCTTCACTCTTCTCTGTAGAAGACTAGTTGGTCCGCGCAAATCGTCTGCGTCACAAAGGGATACAATATAGCCTACAGACTTCCTTGGCCGGAGTGGCCATTTTCAACTGATCTCAGAACTGATCTGACTTGAATCCTTTGGAATTGAACCAAATAATATTTAAATAGACATTTTATATATATAATATTTTTATTTATATATATTTATATTTATTATTAATATTTTTCAACATGCATACATAACACATCAAACAAACATGAAATAAATTACAAACTTACACTCTAATACTAAGTTCATTTTGTTATCTACATTACTGTCGTTCAACAGTGGTACTCACACTAGGCAAGCCTGTATCGTGAGTACCATAGACGACTCCCTGTGTTAGTCACCTCGGTTCAATTGTAGGGGAACATTAATTACAATGTGAATGCTATAGTTTGACATTATAATCGTATCGTTCGTTTTACATTCAACAATTGATTATCTAGATGATTACATTAAATTAATTAATGACCAAAAACTTAAAAATACCTTCAAATCGACTCATAGTTTTTTCTGTCCAGATAAATACCGTCCAATCGTCTCGGGCCATAATTCCTGGTGAAAATTCAGCAGACCCAATAAAATGGAGCGTCTGGATGGGTGCCAGCCAATAATGGGTGTACCCATTTCCTGATCGCGTTATAGCATTTAATTACCTGGCTTTTGAAAGATCTTTTTGCGAATTTATATGCAAAAATCTGAAGCATATATTTAAACCTGACCATATACAGAGTGATTTCTTAGTGAGGGTGCGTATTGAAGGTCATGGTAGCTGATGGTTATATACGACCAGTAAAAATATTATTACTAAAGAATATGGCTTAATGCCTTAGTTATCGCAACTTAAAAATATCTAAAATTCTTGCAAAATGATGGTTTTTCGACAACTGATGGGTGTGGCGGAGGTGTGGGGTGCGCGAGGTCACTAGAGGTCGTTAATCAACACTTTTTAAGCCGAAATTGTTTATGTTTGAGGTAGTTTTGTCGAATTTAGATTTAAAAAAAAATGTTATTTTACCTATTTTTTGTAGGTAATATTCCGTATTAGAACAGAGTACTCATCACCCTCCTGCAATATGTACCCTCTCTAAAAAATCACCCTGTATAGGCACTACCTAAGTCGTGGTGGCCGAGTGGTCGAAGCACTTGACTTCCGTACGGGAGGTCGCGGATTCAAAACCGGCTTGTACCTCTAAATCTAAAGGGTTAAAAAAATTATGTGCAATTTTTCACAACACCACTGACGAAAACGGTGAAGGAAAACATCGCGAGACAACCTGCATATCGGAAAATTCGGATTCTAAAAATGCTTTGAAGATATGTGGAGTCCCCAATCCGCATTGGGCACGACTATGCCTAACCTCATTTCAGAGTAGACCCGAGCCCAGCAGTGGGCAGTAATGGGTTGTTATAGTAAAGTACAATATGCAAAAAACTGAAGCATATATTTAAAACTTCGATTTGTATCATTCTGACCTGTAAATTATATCCAGAGATACTGGCTTCTAGATTATTCGCAGCTTTAAATACAAGCTTTTAAGATCCTGGATATCATGTAGCAATGCTGGCTAATACAAGTAAAACGAGCCTAAACACGACGGGTCTATCTTGTTTAGCACACGAATTCCTATGACCTTCCGACTCATCAGATCAGCGCCATTTTGTCATATCATTGCATTGTCACGCGATATACATCTGCGTGCAAAATCTCAATCGGAAACCGGGAAGTTTGTCTTTAGCTTGCAAGATTCCACCCGAACCCTACCCTTACCCTATGTAATAGTTAAATCCAATGCAAGTTAATATAAAGCTTGTAAAACACCTTTTATTGCTTTTAATTAATAAATTGATTATTATCGGATAGGTAAACTAACTATCAGAGCGAACAGATCTGGACATATTCCCGGTCATTGATAACCGGGACACAGAGTAGAGAGCGGACAAATTAATATTACTTCAATACTTTCATGCATTTTCAACGGGTTCTTACCACGATATTTAATTAATTGAGTTATCTCGATATTTCAACGTTGTTGCAAACGTCATGATCACGAGAAGACTGGATACTGCGGGTCGATTTAAGAGCAAACATGAACCCTTAGTGACTGTTGTGTTTAGAGACTCAGACTCAGAGAGTCTTGTAGATACAGTGAGTGTGGTGTGTCGTGATGTGAGTTCGAGTTCCAGTGGTACTACCCAAAAGCGAACGAGAAAGAGGGTAGACAGATTTGTTTGTTGAACAACGTTGAAATATCGAGACAACTCAATTAATTAAATATCGTGGTAAGAACCCGTTGAAAATGCATGAAAGTGTTATATAAAACCACGAGTATCTGAATAAGAACTAACCTAATATTACTTCACTTTACTGTCTGTAATAGCTAATTTATCAGTATCTCTTAATAATAATTTATTTTAAAGATCACACTTTAATTGCAAGCTTTAAGATCCTGTATATCATGTAGCAGTAGAGTGCTAACTAAGACAAATAAAACGAGTCCAAACACGACAGGTCTGTCTTGTTTAGTACAAGAGTTGCTATGACCACCTTCCGAATTTTTCATCAGATCAGCGCCATGCTCGCGATATACATCTGCGTGCAAAATGTCAGCTCAAACAGACAACGGGGATTTAGTCAAATTTAACTTGCAAGATTCCACCCGAACTTACATAGGTAGTACATAGTTACATCCAGTGTCAGTTAATATTAAATTTGTTAAATGTTAATTATTTGATCCGAATAAATCTCCTCTAAGATGCTACTCTGTGTAATGTATTTATAGCTACCACACTGTTGCATTGCAGACGCACATACATACTCATATGTGTGACAAGCATGTGTTAAGATCATTAGGAATTGTGGTATGTCGGATTGTACGCTGAGTTCAACCTAAGATAATGGGCTTTGAAATAAAAGAATTAGGTATAGAAAACTTTAGAACCTTTAATTAACAGGTAACCTATAAACTTATTTAGACACTCGCGGTTTTCTATAATACTTTCATACGTTTTCAACGGGTTCTTACCGTCGGGTTCTGAACGTCGTTACATACCAAGGATGGTTAAAGAAGCTATCGAGATTTCAAGCACTTTTAACGATATAGCACTTTAAACAGGGGACGACTTCAGATTATCGAGTATGTGGAATCCAGTGCTAAACACAACAGTCACTAAGGTTTCATGCTCAGAGAGTCTTGTAGATCCAGTGAGTGTGGTGTGTCGTGATGTGAGTTCGAGTTCTAGTGGTACTACCCAAAAGCGAACGACAAAGAGGGTAAACAGATTTGTTTGCTCTTAAATCGACCCGCAGTATCCAGTCTTCTCGTGATCATGACGTTTGCAACAACGTTGAAATATCGAGACAACTCAATTAATTAAATATCGTGGTAAGAACCCGTTGAAAATGCATGAAGGTAACCTATAATTAATTTAATTTACAGGTCTGACCTAGTGCGGGGACCATCGCAATAGTTTAAAAATTGTAACTCTTTGACAATAAATTTATTCTTAACCATCCTTAGTACAAGAGTTTCTATAGCTGCCTTCCGTCTTTATTAGATCAGTTCCATGATACCATATTATAAATAAAAACATTTATTTGTGACAAAAAAGGAAAAATATTATGTTACAATTTTCACATGAAAAAGAAGCACTTATTTCCCACAAAAAAGGTACCCATCTCAGCTGAATGCCACAAGCAAGCCGAAAGCCAGCTGCAGCGCTGATTTTCAGATAGGCCCCGTGGGAGTGGCGCAACAAAAATAAACAGAATAACAATATACATAACTGAATTATTATCTACTGACTAAATAATTTAAGTAGGTAATAATTAAAAATATAGGTTAAAATTAAATAATTACATCCAGAGCAAAACTCAATATAGACTTTTAACAATTAACGTAACCAATCAACAATGGCAGCCATTTGCTTTTTTTCAACAAAATGGCTGCCAACTCAACTTTACCCGCCAAAAATCTTTAATTATCCAAAACAATTAATCTACCCCAGAAATTCTTAACGAAATCTTAGACAATGGCTCAAAAACAGATAAAAGTATACTCCATCTGTCATGTCGGCAGCAGAACTGAAGACAATGGTATACCAACTTATACTTAACAAGGTGGATAAATAACGGGCACAATGGAAGGGAATTTGGAGGAAAATGGACCTTATTGTGAGGGGATAAGAGCTACGTGGGTCTTGAAATGGAAGCTGTTAGTCTTTTGGGCGTAGAGTAGAAAATTTTGATGTGGTGGTTCAAAAGATATACCTAATCTACTGACGAGAGCGAGTCCAGTGAGCTGTAGTGGTTGTTACAATACTTCGCGAGCTACAAGTCGAAATGTAGCTTTTACCTAAAATAAAATTTTATTGTAAAGAAAGAAAAAGGAAGAAAACAGTTACTTTTATCTTAACTCCTTGGTGTTACTGGAGCGCTATGAAATCTTCCATTAAATGCTTATTCTTTCTTTCTTTCTTTCTCTCTTTAAACGAGGCTTAAGACAGGTCAGGTTATGGAAAACGGATCCTCGATGACCTGGCATTGCAGAGGTTCATGAGCGAATATAATCACTTACCATTAGGTAGGGGGCGGCGCGACGGGAAAGAGTGCCGTAGGCGTAACGCGTCGTGCCGTCCCTCATAACCCCGTACTGGGTTCTGGCCGGCCGGGGTTCGGACGCTGAGTGTGAGCGGTTGGAGGTTTTAGAGCGGTTCAACTCCCACATACCCAGTCATTTCCTCCAACTAAAAAAAAAAAAACTTACCATGAGGTAGGTCATAAGCTCGATTGTCTATCTTGCAATAAAGGTATAGTCATGTCGTGTATAACCTTAAAAACGAATACTACCATATCCATGTTTTTCAATTCCCAATGTAGAGTGAAATCAAATGTCTTTCGAGGGCGCATAATTCCCGCACATTACACCACCATATTGTCTGAGTTCCGGTTCCTATTCCACAACTAATTAACACTTCATTCATTATTTAAGTCATAGTTAAAACGCGCGCGAAAAGAAATATTCGCGAGGGTTTTTGAACGAGTTCCAAAAAGGAGGAGGTACTCAATTCATCTGTCTGTTTTTTTTTTGTTTGTTCCTAGATTGTTGCGATCGGCGACAGGATAGGTGATGGTCGAACTTAAGTTCATCAAGTATTTCAAGTATGGGATCTAAGGGACCGGGGTCTGGCCCGGATTCTGGCCCCCTAAGAGTTTCGGGTCCCCAACGCATGTGAGTGCGAGCGGGGACCCAAGAAGGTGCCGTGTCTCGCTCAGCACGCCCTTACGTCAGAGCAACCGGGGGATGGTAGACCGCGTACTCCCCGACCCACGCTGGTTCTGACCCAGCGGGGTATTCCGTGTGAGGGTGACACGCGGTCCCATCTTTCAAGATCAAGTTTCATTTTTCAAAATAGCGCAAAAAGGACTGATTAGTTATTTTTGAAACTTACGTGAGATTACGTCGAAAGTATTGCCTTTATAATAAAAAAAAAATTATCGAAATCGGTTTAAACAAAACCCAAATATACACGCATAACCAAATCGTGCAATCTTGCCCAGTTTGTAAATTTTTTACGCGTTTTACATGGAAAGTCTCATCTCAATAGGAAACCGGTAATTCTTTAAATTTAATCTAAATTCTACTCGCAATATTCCATCCAAACTTACTTCGGTACACAGTTACATCCAGTGCAAGTTCATCATCATCATCAGTCTCAGCCTGTAGACGTCCACTGCTGGACATAGGCCTCCCCCAAAGATTTCCAATGCGACCGGTTGGTAGCGGCCAGCATCCAGCGTGTTCCTGCGATCTTAACAAGATCATCCGTCCGTCAGTGCAAGTTAAAATAAGGTAATTTATAAAAATATTACTTCTCACAGCACACCATCTCTTTACCCGGGTATAAACTAGAAGGTAATAGAGAGGCATAACCGGGTCTCGGCAGTAAATTACCGGTTTGAATACAACCGAACGAACGCTCAATTTATGAGACGCTAAAATATCCGTCATTCGAGACCGGGTTATACGGGGGAACGTTCGGATATTGACGCGTGATCAATACATAGTATAAAACAAAGTCGCTTTCGCTGTATGTCTGTATGTATGCTTAAATCTTTAAAACTACGCAACGGATTTTGATGCGGTTTTTTTTAATAGATAGAGTGATTCTTAAGGAAGGTTTGTATGTATAATAAATGCATAATATAGTAGAGAAACACTGATAAATTTAAAGGTTTCTAATGTGATGTCGTAAATAAGCACGTTTTTTTGCGCTTATATTGCAAACGCTGGCTGAACCCTACGAGATAGACCAAAATAATGTACTACAGTATTGTTCACCTTAAAAAGTTCAACAAAAAAGTCCGCGATGGTATATGTCTATCTCTTAGGGATAACCCAGCATAACCATTTTTATTCTTTACTAAAAAATGGTTATTTTCGAAGTGATTTTAAACAATACAGCATTAATCCTTATCCAATTAAGTACCTTAAATAAATTGTGCATTTATTATAGATCAATATGCTTTTTACAGCATGTAATTTAAGTGAATATTACCGAAGATATTACAAATTTAAAATGCAGGGTCGTAGTTGTTTGCGCCGGGCGGCGCGTGCCTATATAGGCTACAATTTTTGAACCCCTTTGTAACGCAGACGAAGTTGCGCGGGTCATCTAGTAAATTATAGATAGACCAGGGTTTTTTTGTTATTTTGAAATAAGTAGATGTAGCCAAAGGAGGATCTCCTACAGGGCGAGATAGTGTATGTCCGGTCAGGCCGAAGAATAGATTGGAATAGAATAGAAACTCTTTATTGAACACCATAAAAACAGGCAAAAAGAAACACATAGAAAAAAATACAGTACACTAAAGTGTTACAATGGGCGGTCTTATCGCTTAAAGCGATGTCTTCCAGGCATGTGTAAAAAGTGGCCAAAGCCCACGGAAGTAGATTTCAGATGTTGTATAAATGCGCCGAACGTTGCAAATGTCATTACCGCGATTCAGAATCTCGCGCGCTATTGGTCGCCGCAGTTAGTTGCAGGAAATCGCCGGATTCCCACACGTTTAGCATTTAAAACGTCTCTATGTTAAATGCTAAAAGCATTAGCGTTAATTCAACTTAATTAATAAGATATCATTGCTTGCTGACATTGCCCGATGAATTGCATCTTTGAAATGGCATATTGACCGTAGAAATAATGGATGATGGATCCGAAAAGTTCTAGACTGGTGGCTATACCGTTACATACAACGTGGGCAGACTTCCCACAAGATGGATCGATGACCTGGTCAAGATCGCGGGAGGTCACTGGATGCAGAAAGCGCAGGACCGGCCGTTGTGGCAAGGACTGATAATAAGTGATGATAATATTGTTTTTTATTTTTATCTATTTGGATCACAAACAGTTTCTTATACTAAATCTTAAACCTAATAGATTACAAGTATCATGGAGAGTATAAAAAACTACTTATAGGTTGTTCGGTTACTTGTATGGCCTGGTGTATTAGACGCTGCGTTTCAGCACAGAATATCCATCCGTATGCCCCGGACATTAGTTGGAGAACTATTTTGTGCGACGCAAGCCTTTCCGTGGATCGTGTGTAGCGCGCGATATAACTAATAGTTTCAATTTTACTAGTCCTAATAACACTAGCTGTTTTAGACATACTTTCAAAAAGCGACGTGTAAACGACACTAGTTATTAGAATTAGAGAATATTCGCATGTGGATAATTGCATTCGCTTATAAAAGATTTTTTTAATTTGAATTTTTGATAATGAAGCCACAGTAAGCGCTCACCTTAAATCCACATTGATTAATATTTTAATATTTTCCCTGCTAGTTTTCTGTTATTAAAATAACAAAGGACCTCAACAACAGCCATGAATTTTGAATTCAACGAACCAGAACTTATAGTAGGGTAGCCGACCCAATTACGAGCGTAGGCAAATCCCTACTAATATTATAAATGTGAAAGTAACTCTGTCTGTCTGTTACGCTTTCCTGCTTATCCTCCATTTTGAAGAAATTTGACACAGACAATCTTTAGACCCTGAGAAAGAACATAGGCCTTTTAATTGAAAGTAACGCAGACGAAGTTGCGCGGGACAGCTAGCTGATGATAACTTCAAAATTGTAGTCATCATCAACAACCGTTTATTTTTCCGTATAGACATAGACATTATTTATTTGTGAAGAAAAAAAAAGAAACATACAAAGATACAAAAAACAAAAAATAATAATACACAAAAAATAAGAGACAATTGCGAGTAATTTCTCTTCACCACAAATCAGCTGTGACTCAGCATAATGCATCATTCTTCCGTAACGCTCTTTCATAGACATTCCTATATTTTGGAGAAACAAGTGATTTTTTTGCGGTCCTGTGATTACATTTAGTTATTTCTTCAAATGTGATGATGAAATAATGATTCAAATAACATTGAACTAAAATTGTTCGCAATTTGAATTTCTACATACAAAATGTTGTTGCTCACAACTGGCCCTGGAGTCACAGTGCAAGCAAACGTGAATTTATTTTTAACAAAGTTAAAATATAATATTATTATCTCTTATCATGTTTCTGATTAAATACGAAACCTGCTCAAGTCACCTTGGCTTTTCAGCCAGTATTTAATAAAGAAAAACTAATTTCAAAGTATATGATGCACTATAGATCCAGTATCTGGTTTATTCACCCTACTTCAACATGAAAACAATTCAGGCTAATTCTTTAATGTTTGAATAAAAGATTTCTTTGTGGAACGGAACGTCTCATCGAGTTGTCATAAAGAATTTACTTTTAAAGTGCAAATTCGAATTTCGGATTCCACGATCCATTTAATTTTTTTCACAAGGAGTTTTAGCGGGAAAATTTGTAATTCGAACGCTTTTGTTTCATTTTATTTTTTGTAGTTTTCTGCATCCTGAACAAAACTCGAATTAGGGTCAACACGGGAGTTGAATAGCCGAGATTGCCCTAGAAGTTTTAAATATACAGGGTGATTTTTTAGAGAGGGTACATATTGCAGGAGGGTGATGAGTACTCTGTTCTAATACGGAATATTACAAAAAATAAGTAATTTTTTTTTTAATCTATATTCGACAAAACTACCTCACACATAAACAATTTCGGCTTAAAGAGTGTTGACTAACGACCTCTAGTGATCTCGCGCACCCCACACCTCCGCCACACCCATCAGCTGTCGAAAAACCATAATTTTGCAAGAATTTTAGATATTTTTAAGTTGCAATTACTAAGGCATTAAGCCATATTCTTTGGTAATAATATTTTTACTGGTCGTATATAACCATCAGCTACCATGACCTTCAATATGTAACCTCACTATGAAATCACCCTGTAGAGCGTTTTTTACTGTCAAATTGGTTATTCTTTATTAATTACTTGCAAAAAAACCATGTTCAGGATTCCTGTCTAATCAGGATTTCTTTTTTTAACTTTTTTAATAAAAATAAAAAGCAATTCAGTGTTTGAAAAGTGACCCTAGTCCCAATTCTTGACTACATTGTATATTAAGTTGACGATAGTAATCAAGATTAATGTTAATTTTAAAATAACAATTATTGAAACTGGTATCATTATTAAGCTGAGAAATCGAGGTATTTATTTATTAACAACTGAAATAAGCAAATAGTCGCATTTAACTTTTTATAACTATTTTGAAAAATTGTCATTAGTCGACGTTCGCTCCTAATTGGGTCATGCACCCTATTCATAGACAATTTTTTTGATCATAGATTAAACATAAACGAAGACGATTAACCACACAATTATTCCGTTTATTATGCTAGTGGAGCTGGCCCGCGCAACCTCGTCTGCGTCACTTTCAATTAATAGATATGTTCTTTCTCAGGGTCTAAAGATTGTAGGGAAACAATAACAACGCCACATCACACTTTCACCCCCGCTTAGAAAAGGCGGGGAGATCAAGCCCGGGCAGCGGGGATTTTTTTTTTTTTATTTCAAGATATTAAACGAGCTTACGGCCCACCTGATGGTAAGCGGTTTCCCCAAGGCCCGTCCGACACGACGACCCCCATGGCTCTAAAGATTGTCTGTGCCAAATTTCATCAAAATCGGTTGAGAGGTTTAAGCGGGAAAGCGTAACAGACAGAGTTACTTTCGTATTTATAATATTAGTAGGAATGAACAAGTTTTGCGGTTTATCCAAGTAACATCAAACATAAAACCTAGAAATTCTAGAAGGAATGGTGTCTGAATAAACTTCGGCGCTGCGTAAATAAATAAATGAATGAATGTACGTAATATCCGGCGGCATGTCAGTACTGCCAACATAAAACTGAGACGCTCGGCGACCTTTTATTTTCATGTTGGAAGCGCGTTTTCAATACAACACTAGATTATTATTTTTAAACGAAAAATGATGAGTGCGACAATGTTACCCACTATCTTCTTAAATATAAACGCTACAACCTCTCTCCACCAACTTAAAACAACGGTCTTCAGATGGCTTATACACTGACACCGAAAATATGTTAATTATTCACAAATAGTTGCACTGAAGTTTGTCATGGTTGCACTCGGTTTTTTGCACTTATTTTAATTTATTGTTATATTTTTTATGTAGGAAATTGCCTAAGTTTATCATAATTTAATGCATGTAGTTTACTTAATTTTATACAGTTTATTGTGTCTCCCGACTTGTTTATAATTCTAATCAAATGTTTTAACATGGCTCGGTCTCCCGCGATACAGGTCTGACCTAGTGCGGGGATCATTTTATTTGTTGTAATGTGTGAAAGTGTATTTTTGGACAATTAACTATTTCAGTTTTCAATTTCAATAAAATGAATCAGATATCAAGTACATTACTAGCCCCCCTTTTTTGTGATAGGTGGAAATTGTCGGACTATCACTCGCCCCGCAGGTGGGTTATGTGGGAGTCAAACCGTACTAAAACCTCCTACCACTCACACTCAGCGTCCAAACCCTGGCTGAGGATAGAATCCAGAATGGGGTTATGAGGGGCGGCGCGACGCGTTACGCACTCGGCACTCTTTCCCGTCTCGTCGCCCCCGGACGCCCAACCGGCTGCCGTCGGCGATACGGCCACCGGCTCTTTCGGTCGGCGGGTTCTCCGAAGCCCGCCAAGATGGGACCGCGTACATTCTGCACGCAGATGTACTTATATCGCGTGACAATGCAATATTATGATATGATGGAGCTTATCTGATGATGGATTTGGAAGGTGGTCATAGGAACCCTTGTGCTAAACAAGATAGACCCGTCGTGTTTGGGTTTGTTTTTTTTTGTACTAGCTAACAGTCTTAACGTGATATTCAGGATCTTAAAGCTAGAACCTATTTTTTTGGCTTTTTTGGTTATTTAACAATATATTTAAATTTAATTGTATTGCCTGTTAAATAATCTATTTTATGTGTCATATTTGTGTCATTTTTTATCTGTGTACCATCTCAACATTTGTGACTTCACTGCCATCTGAGACTGAAAACCAGTGCTGGATGTTGGCATAGATTCTATAATCTGTGTCAATATTCGGCAATACGCTGAATCTCGGCTAGTTTGTGGTGGAAATGTAAAATTATATGTAATTGTTTTTAATTTTCCGTCTTTTGTATCATTTTTACCATAAATAAAGTATGTCTATGTCTATTTAAAAGGTTTCTTTAAAATAAATTATTGTTTAAAATGATTGTAAATCGTGTGACATTGGACCCGCGCCCCCATAAGACATTATTTTGACATGTGCATTGGTATTTGTCAGGTTTTTACGAGCGAGTGTTTTCATGACCCCGTCTCGCTTCAAATACTATTCGGTATATTTCATGAATTGAAGATAAAACCTTTGACAATTAAAATAAACTGTCAGGTGAAAATTGAAAGAGGTATTCTGTACCAACCCATTACTGCCCACTGTTGGGCTCAGGTCTCCTCAGAAGAGGGATTAGGTATAGTCCACCACTATTGCCCAGTGCGGATTGGGGACTTCGCATATCTTCAAAGGATTTTTAGAACCCTTTTCCGACATGCAGGTTTCCTCACGATGTTTTTAGCCAGTGGTGTTGTGAAAAATTGCACATAAATCTTTTTCACATTTAGATTTAGAGGTACAAGCCGGCCGGTTTTGAACCCGCGACCTCACGTTCGGAAGGAAGCGCTTCGACCACTCGGCCACCACGATATATTGTGGAGTGACTAAAAAAATGTGAGATGCCACGGGACGCCTGGCAGATGTGAATCGACATTATTTTGTAAAAGTAATATGCAGAAAAGAACAGATTGTCATAGGAACTATATCCCTATTCCCTACTCACTCCGTCACTCATGGTTTCCACTAGTATTCTTTCGAAACTTCATCCCACCCCAAGGGACAAGGAATGATCATTCGTTAAAATTAAGAACTGAACTTTCATCCCCATTTGACAATTGTCCGAAGATTAATTAATAAGATTCGGGGAACTTTTTAACTTAATTACTTACTGCCTGAGTACCAAAAGTGAGTCTTCAAAGGTCTCGCCACTTCTCTCGGCCTGTACAACGTCACGACATCGGTACCTTGGACTTCGATACTGCACTTGGCGACACGACACACCCAATAGACTTTGACTGCAAAGAATTAAATTTCGATATTTTAGATCGTAATTAAAAATCCTTCAAAGGTATGTGAACTGTGAAGTCCTCAAAACGCGTGGGGAAAACGTGATGGACTATGCCTGATCCCTCTTCAGAGGAGACATGAGCCCAGCAACGGGCAGAAAAATACATGGCAATGGAGGCTAATTAAAAAAATGGATACCACATAATATCTTTTATTCAAAAATGTGTTGTAATTGCGCATAATTCAACAATCCCTAGACTATTTTGGCCATTTCTTTTTTAATGTTCAAGGATGGTTTTAACGCCGAGAAAAGTTCGAAAAATTGCCGGGGAAAAAGGTATAATCTTAGTTGCTTTAAGGTTGACGAAGACGAGGTAACGGGCAGCAGCTACTCCAATAAAAAAATAATAAGTAGAAGATTTAACACTCGACTCTCACATACCCAACAAAGTTTTCCTACAAAAAAAACTACAAACTCTAGTAAAATGCAGAGTATTCCTGTTTCTGTAGTCGTGGCAGGAATCAGCAGGATATAAAACACATCAAGAGTCCCGCGGGAAGGATCACTCTAACGTGCTTTGATGGTATCATTGGGTTTATTTAGGAGCTAGGGAACTTTACATTACCCTTACTTTACTTGAAGTTAACAAATTGTATCGATACCTAGCATAATGTCGCGTTTCCACATTGATTCGCAAGTTCCAACACTCGTATAAAAAAAATTGGTTGCCTGTAAAGTCGGTATACGGGCGAAAGTTTTACGTGACAACGACTCGGGCATGGTTTGCCCGCCTAAGAGCGAGAGAGACAGACATAAAAAGTGAAAGGCACGCGTGCCTCTCACTCGATCTCATTGTGAGCGCATAACGTGAGCGGAGCGTAACGCAGTTTCTTGAAGTGTCACCCGGCAAACCAATTTATAAGACGTTGTCACGTCAACAAATGACGGTGTCACCCGGCCAATATGAGTCAATGTGGACTAGTCACAGGATGTAACTATGTACAATTAGTTACTACTCATTTCCATAAACGTATAGTTTGAAGCCCACATAACCCAAAGAATTGCACCTTTGAAGTGGCAATGGGCAGGACACAATGTGCGAAGAACGGATGGTCGATGGGGCCGAAAAGTTCTGGAGTGGCGGCCACGAACCGGTAGGCGCAATGTTGGTAGACCCCCACAAGATGGACCGACGATCTGGTCAAGATCGCGGGAGGTCACTGGATGCAGATGGCGCAGGACCGGTCGATGTGGCGAGGTTTGGGGGAGGCCTATGTCCAGCAGTGGGCGTCTATAGGCTGATGATGATGATGATAGTTTGAAGATACACTTATTACCTATTTCTAAAAAAAACATGCCCACCAACAGCATATATTGCTCTCTTTCACTATGATTCTATGTAATGGGTGATTTTTTTGAGGTTAGGATTTTCATGCATTAGTATTTGCTCAGATTTTTTGAGGTTATGATTTTCATGCATTATTATTTGCTCAGTATGCTTTGACATTTCATCATGAATAGACTTACTAACGAGCAACGCTTGCAAATCATTGAATTTTATTACCAAAATCAGTGTTCGGTTCGAAATGTGTTTCGCGCTTTACGCCCGATTTATGGTCTACATAATCGACCAAGTGAGCAAACAATTAATGCGATTGTGACCAAGTTTCGCACTCAGTTTACTTTATTGGACATTAAACCAACCACACGAATGCGTACAGTGCGTACAGAAGAGAATATTGCGTCTGTTTCTGAGAGTGTTGCTGAAGACCGTGAAATGTCTATTCGTCGCCGTTCGCAGCAATTGGGTTTGTGTTATTCGACCACATGGAAGATTTTACGCAAAGATCTTGGTGTAAAACCGTATAAAATACAGCTCCTGCAAGAACTGAAGCCGAACGATCTGCCACAACGTCGAATTTTCAGTGAATGGGCCCTAGAAAAGTTGGCAGAAAATCCGCTTTTTTATCGACAAATTTTGTTCAGCGATGAGGCTCATTTCTGGTTGAATGGCTACGTAAATAAGCAAAATTGCCGCATTTGGAGTGAAGAGCAACCAGAAGCCGTTCAAGAACTGCCCATGCATCCCGAAAAATGCACTGTTTGGTGTGGTTTGTACGCTGGTGGAATCATTGGACCGTATTTTTTCAAAGATGCTGTTGGACGCAACGTTACAGTGAATGGCGATCGCTATCGTTCGATGCTAACAAACTTTTTGTTGCCAAAAATGGAAGAACTGAACTTGGTTGACATGTGGTTTCAACAAGATGGCGCTACATGCCACACAGCTCGCGATTCTATGGCCATTTTGAGGGAAAACTTCGGAGAACAATTCATCTCAAGAAATGGACCGGTAAGTTGGCCACCAAGATCATGCGATTTGACGCCTTTAGACTATTTTTTGTGGGGCTACGTCAAGTCTAAAGTCTACAGAAATAAGCCAGTAACTATTCCAGCTTTGGAAGACAACATTTCCGAAGAAATTCGGGCTATTCCGGCCGAAATGCTCGAAAAAGTTGCCCAAAATTGGACTTTCTGAATGAACCACCTAAGACGCAGCCGCGGTCAACATTTAAATGAAATTATCTTCAAAAAGTAAATGTCATGTACCAATCTAACGTTTAAAATAAAGAACCGATGAGATTTTGCAAATTTTATGCGTTTTATTGTTTAAAAAAGTTCTCAAGCTCTTAAAAAATCACCCGTTACAATCAAACGCATAGGTGCATTTAATTGCATGCGTTTCATAAAATCAAATAAACGTTGCATACCCTAACTTAACAAATTTGATTACAATGACAACAAAAAGCGACTAAATGCGGTATATCATTGAAGTACATTCCACATTCTTACTACACTTCATTCATTTGCATGTATTTATCAAAAGAATGTAATCAAATAGATTGTAGAATGTAAATTTGTAAATAATAAAGTAAAATCGTTCGAATCTAAACCACTTGGCACTTTGTCCACATGACAGTGTGGGTCTAATATGTAAATACGTCTAAGCAATTAACCCTTTCAGGACCAGAAGATGCCTGACACTAAATATGCGAATACTACACAATATTTAAGTTATTCTGTAAAGTAAGAGATATCACTAGAAAAACATAGTAGGGTGTACAAATTTCCTATGAAACATTTTAACACAACGTACATAAACGTAACGTTTGACATTCATTAAAAAAATATATTATTCAATAATAGTAACGATTTTTGTAGAAGGGAAAAATATTTCTCTTGGACGTGAAAGGGTTAAAATGAAGCTTACTTTATTTATTTATTTGGGAAACCAACAGAAATATACAAATTATAAAATAACACTTTATAATAATAATACTTTCTGTAATTTATGTTGAAGCTCGCATAAAAACTTTCTTTTTACAATAAACATTCTTGCTTTCTATGAAGACTATATCATTTCTACCTCCTAAACTACAAAGGGTCGAAAACTCATATTGAGTGAGGACAAAAAGTCACGTTGCACGGACAGGTACCCACTATTTGAAGATTTAAAAAATGTTTCCTGTCCCCTTGCTCTACTTATACTGCTCCCTGTTATAACTTCAAAAGATGGAAGAGAGTCCTTAAAAGTAAATCACAGGTCAAAATATCCCTTGAAATGTCAAGGCAATGTTGAATGCAAGGCAAATTGCAATGGCAAAAATAACAAAATATACAGAAAAAAACATGCTCGCTGCGTTTCTTGCCAGTTCTTCTCAGGACGGTGGCTATTTTTTTTCCGAACTGGTGGTGCAGTTTTGACAACAAGCATGATAAAGTCATAGGTAATTACGATCGATCAGGTTAGATGATATGTTAACGCGTCATATGTGGTAATATAAAATCTGCAATCTTTAATCCTCGAGTCTCCTCACAATGTTTTCCTTTACCATCTTCAGTCAGTGGTCTTGTGATAAACTAGACGTAAAGCCGAAATTTAGTTGAGATAACGGACATTAAACTATTTCAATAAGAGTTCTCCAAGACTGAAAATTCCAATTTAAATTCTTGAAAATCACCTTACGAATTGGTATCGTCCAATTATTGCAGACTAGTATAGTACGTCGGCTTACTCGCTCGATTTATACTGAAAAATTCAATCAATAGACTACGGTACTACGGATGAGTTAAGGTTCATGTAGCAGTAGCTAGAGGTGGTCACACGTATCGTCTGATCAATAGACACACAGACTATTGAGGAGAGGATACTGGTACTACGGATGAGTTAAGGTTCATGTAGCAGTAGCTAGAGGTGGTCACACGTATCGTCTGATCAATAGACACACAGACTATTGAGGAGAGGATACTGGTACTACGGATGAGTTAAGGTTCATGTAGCAGTAGCTAGAGGTGGTCACACGTATCGTCTGATCAATAGACACACAGACTATTGAGGAGAGGATACTGGTACTACGGATGAGTTAAGGTTCATGTAGCAGTAGCTAGAGGTGGTCACACGTATCGTCTGATCAATAGACACACAGACTATTGAGGAGAGGATACTGGTACTACGGATGAGTTAAGGTTCATGTAGCAGTAGCTAGAGGTGGTCACACGTATCGTCTGATCAATAGACACACAGACTATTGAGGAGAGGATACTGGTACTACGGATGAGTTAAGGTTCATGTAGCAGTAGCTAGAGGTGGTCACACGTATCGTCTGATCAATAGACACACAGACTATTGAGGAGAGGATACTGGTACTACAGATGAGTTAAGGTTCATGTAGCAGTAGCTAGAGGTGGTCACACGTATCGCCTGATCAATAGACACAGACTATTGAGGAGAGGATACTTGTACTACGGTTGAGTTAAGGTTCATGTAGCAGTAGCTAGAGGTACCTTAAACTATTACTCCGCATAAACATTCCCGTACCTGTCTGAATATAAACGAACAAACAGACTAAGCTATTTATATAATAATGCATTAATACACAGCTATAGTCTCCTAGTCGTATTATAGTAAGACAGAGACAGGCAGAGGCATTGGCTTTAGTGTGAAAGAGATAGAAAACGGTGTAGTTTCATATTGTCCTCATCTCAATATTGAGATTAAAAGTGACGGTTCGCTTGGCGCAAATTATTCCGAGTAGAGACAACAGAAACAATATGATATTTTTATATTTCTTTTTTGGTTTTATTCTTGTCTAGACTAGATAATTTTAGTTTGTTGAAAATCATGCCTGTGTCATATTTGAAGTTTGGATTTGTGTGTGAACAGCTGTTGTTTCTTTCGGAATTTATCAGTAAGTTTTTTGTTTGACAATGAAGTGCTCAATGAAATCAGTTGATTTTATCTATACTTTACTGCTCGTTTGGGAAATGTTGTCATATTCATAATGTCGTGTTGATAAATCTTGATTTTGATCATTTTTTTATGATTATAATGTAAAAAGAGATATTAGGTACATATGACCCTCACAAATAACATAATAAAAGAATTCTCGATAAGATAGATGATGTGATGATGGTCGTGGTGGGGTAGTGGTTGAAGCGCTTGGTTTCCGTACGGGAATTGGTTGGTTTAAAACTGGCCGGCTTGTACTTCCAAATCTTAATTGAAAATTATTTATGTGCAATTTTTCACAACACCACTGGTTAAAACGGTGAAGGAAAACTTCGTGAGGAAACCTGCATATTGGAAACGATACTAAAATCTTCCGAAAATATCTGAAGTCCCCAATACGCTTTGAGCAATCGTGGTTGACTATGCCTCATCCCTTTAGGCCCTTAACCAAGGAAACCTGAGCCCAGCAGTGGGCAGTAATGGGTCAGTGTGGATTATAATTTATGTAATAAAAATTTAACATCATCATTTTCTTTTGTTTTTGCAATCCGTACTCAGTCCAAGCTCACCTCTGTGAAACGTAGCAGTGCCTGCGACGTTTTTGCGCACCCTACCTCTGACACAGACACCTTTCCATACTTTCCCTATGATAGAGAGACGACTGGATGTGACTAAAATATATATTAAATAGTAGGCCCATGCAACTTCGTTTGCGTCACATAAGATGGAATAAAAAAGAGGATACGTTTTTTTTTCTCACTGTACCAACTTTCCCTGGACTTTCTGACATTGTATGGTTGTATGGTATTGAAAAAAAAGGTTAACCGATTCCAAAGATACAAGTAGTTCTAAGTTTTAATTCGACCGATCATTCAGCCCTTCAGCTGGTCCAAAGTTGTAAGTTGTAAATGCGCGGCCGATGCTACGTGTTGACCAGGAGAGATGTGCTCTGCTGTGCTGACCGGTTGACGTAGTGAGTGTGCCCGATGTGAAGCCGATGAGTGTTCGACCAGGCCGCGGTGCGTTGCGGCTAGTGGACGAAGTGCTCGAAGAGGCTGAAGCTGGCTGGCGTGGTGCGGGGGTGGGAGGTGTGATGATGTTGAAGGAGGCGTGTTCTTTGTCGAGGGTCACCAGTTGTGGGTACAGATGATATTAGGCCAAAAGGAGATCTCCGACCGGGTGAGGTAGTGCATGCCCGCTCAAGCCGAAGCCCACTGTAGTAGATTTCAGATATGGTATATATGCGAAGATTTCTGCAAATGTCGTAACCGCGATTCAGGATCTCGCGCGTTATTATTGGTCGCCACAAACTCTATATGACCGATGGTAACCACTTACGAAGAGGAGATTTGCTAGCTGGTTAAGGCTAGTTTGCATACATGAGATTAAGAAAGACAAATCTCTTTCTATTTCACTCTTTATTTCTCTCTGTTTCTTCCAGAAATCTTTTCCATATTCTTATATCTTGGTAAAAGCGAAAAACAAGTGAATTTTTTGCGATCCTGTGTTTACATCATCACTGCAGAATTTAATATGCTTCTGACTTTTGTTGCTTTTGTAGAACAATACAATTATTATCATTCCTCCCTTGTCCTTCTTCAAACGAGGCTTGAGGAGGGTCCTTAAAGTTCGGTCGTAGGAAGCGACCTCTCAGTGTCCCCTGACATTGCAGAGGTTCATGAGCGACGGTAACCACTTACGATCAGGTGGCCCGTCGACTCGTCTGCCTACAAGGCAATAAAAAAATCACGAGTTCAAAACCAGCTTGTACTTCTAAATCTTAATTTGAAAGATTTATATACATCACTGGCTAAAAACGGTGAAGGAAGTTCTTCTATGATATATGAAGTCTTCAACCCGTATTGGAATCGCGTGGAAAACATCGTGAGGAAACCTGCATATCGGAAAAGGGTTCTAAAAATCCTTCGAAGATATGTGAAGTCCCCAATCCGCATTGGACAAGCGTGGTGCCTAATCCTTCTTCTGAGGAGACCTGCAGTGAGCAGTAATGGGTTGTTACAGTACAGTATGTCATTATGAACTAATCCAGATTAACCTTAATGCACTAATTACCTATAATCCTATTTAGTATATTCTCGACTTTACCAATCACTGCTATATAATATAGGGCTTAGTAAGATATACAAGATGTCAACAAATTGTGGACTGCTGGATTTTGTTTGAAGATAGGTAGTTTTTCTCACGAAATTATCGTATTAATTAGATTGTAGTTTTTGAGCTTAAAATGGAGGTTTTTAAATAGGAGATTAGCCAAAGTATTGTTCCGTAAATTTCTTTAAACACTCGGGGTTATCTACATCACTTACACTATTACTAAACGGGTTCTTACTACGAATATTTTTAAATGAGCGATCCCGATATTTCGACACTGTTTCAAGCGCCATGATCACGGGAATACTGAAGAACTGAAGACTGAAGAGTTCCAGTGGTACCGGCAAACGAAGGAGAAAGAGGGTAGACAGATTTGTCTGCTCTTAAATGACCTACCCGCAGTTCCTCAGTCTTCCCGTGATCAGGGTGCTTGAAACAGTGCCGAAATATCGGGATCGCTCAATTGAAAATAATCGTGGAAAGAACCCGTTTAGTAATAGAGTGATATTGTTCCGTAGTTTATGAACCGATTTTGATCATTCTGTTTTCGATATAAAAGTATTTATTTTTCTTTCCATTACTTTGTGATAAGAAAAGATTAGAAGACAGTTCAGTGGAAATTGTTTAATTTTGTACTATTCTTGAAAAAAGGTTGTCGGTTGCGTTTGTAAAAAACAAATTTATTTCACTAAATAATGATTTCTTCGAAACGGACCTGTGCTAAAACGAATTGGCAACCCCTGTAATAGACAGAAATGTTACCTGGTTTAGTCCTAATGTAGACACGTAGTCAAATATCCGTTCTATGTAGACAGTGTGACCAAACCATCAATTTCATTTAATAATGTCGCAGGTCATCTTTCAGACATTTCACGAAGAAACTGAAAATTATTTTCTGTTATGTATTGTAGTTGTAATGCTGGATTTGAGTGTCCATTATCAGATCAGCGCCATTTTGTCATATTATTGTATTGTCACGCGATATACCTACATCTGCGTGCAAAATGTCAGCTCAATCTATAACCGGGAAGTTTGTAAAATTGAACTTGCAAGATTTCACCCGAATTTATATAGTTACATACTAATACATACATAGTTACATCCAGTGCAAGTTAATATAAAGCTTTTAAAAAAATAACATGAAATCGTTAAATCATGTATAAAATACTACATATAGCGAAAATCACTCACGGACCATCTGGAACCTTTGGGTCTGCGAAGAGACTTCGGGTCTCTTTGCATACTATACCGGTTGTTCCACGGGGAGTGCTTTGAGGAATTATTTGAGATGATTCCAACATCTCCCTTCTATTACCGTACCACCCGGCGTCGAGGTGGAGTTCATCCTTACTATATGGAACCACCGCGGTCATCCACGGTCCGTTTCAGGAACACTTTTTTGCCATGCACCATCCGGCTATGGAATGAGCTCCCCTCTTCGGTATTCCCAGAGCGCTATGACTTGGCCTTCTTCAAACGAGGCTTGAGGATGGTCCTTAAAGTTAGGTCGTAGGTAGCGACCCCTCAGTGTCCCCTGACATTGCAGAGGTTCATGAGCGACGGTAACCACTTACAATCAGGTGGCTTGTTGGTTCATCTGCCTACATGGCAATAAAAAAAAACCTTTCAATCGAAATCAAAAGTGCTTCAAAAAGCAAACACCAAAAGAAAAAACACGGTATAAAGACTAAAATCTTTCACGACGAAGTTAAAGTTCGACAATATTTGTCTTAATAAACTTCCCATAGCTCACGTGAGTTCGAATCGGTAAATTTCCGGGCGTTCTCGTAAAGTTACAGTTTCGAAGTTCGACGATAACATGAACTTAATTCGACATGTTTGGTCTGCTACTTGAATTGGAGCTGCTGATATATTGGTCTTTTTGTCAATTAAAGTTCTAAACTTATTCAGACAGCTTCAGATTATCGAGTATGTGGAATCCAGTGCTAAACACAACAATAACTAAGGGTTCATGCTCAGAGAGTCTTGAAGATACAGTGAGTGTGGTGTGTCGTGATGTGAGTTCGAGTTACAGTGGTACTACACAAAAGCGAACGAGAAAGAGGGTAGACAGATTTGTTTGCTCTTAAATCGACCCGCAGTATCCAGTCTTCTCGTGATCATGACGTTTGCAACAACGTTGAAATATCGAGACAACTCAATTAATTAAATATCGTGCAAAGAACCCGTTGAAAATGCATGAAATTATTGATCTTATAGGAAGGTTGTAGGTAGGTAAGTAGTCGTAGTCCCCTGATATTGCAGAGGTCCATTTACGTTTAGTTGGCCCATTGGCTCGTCTGCCTACATAGGAAAAAGAATTTGTTTCTTTGAATGTAATTTACTGTTTAACCACCACACAATCCGTCTGCTATTGGCCAAAAAGAACTAGAATCGGTTCGTGCAAAAAAGAAATGCAAATATGACTTGTCCGTTAAAAATATCAATTTTTAAACAGAGAGTGTAGTACGCAGATGTATATCGCGTGGCAATATGACAAAATGGCGATTCGGAAGGTGGTCATAGGAACTCTTGTGCTAAACAAGATAGACCTGTCGCTAGCACTCTACTAAATGATATCCAGGATCATAAAAGATTGTATTTAAAAAGTTTCCTTAAAATAAATTCTGTAGGTACCTAACCTCTTTCAGTTCATTACCAAATAAAATAAAAGAACTCAAAAGTCAAATAGAACTACTAGAATATTTCCAAGGCAAAGGTATCTCAATCAATCAGCCGAACCCGTTTAATTCAGGCTGTGTGCCTGATTGCCGCTGGTGTTCTGTAACGAAGGCAAAACAAAAACAAATCTAGGGTTGCTGGAGTTGACAAACGAAATTGCCATAAAAAGTTCAATAAACGATGATTAATTTCAGTCAGTAAAATGACAATTTTATCATCAGTCCACTCGAAGATATTAAAGATGGAATTTCCTAGAAAAATCCAGTTGAGTTGATTCTCTTGTGTAGTCCATTGGCCTTAATTAACCTCGCAAAGTAAGCTTAATCTCGTTTAGAAATAAATGTATCGTCTAATGATTTTTGAAGTCCTCAAACCTCTGGAAGACAAGAATATTACATTGAAACTCTACGAATGAGAATAACGACCAATAGTGGGTAGTAATGAGTGCAAAAACTATCACAATATCTGAAAAACCAATTAAAATTTCAAACACAGCAACACCAAAAAGGTTGCAACTTCTTGATTGTTTGAAACAAAAAAAGAAAACAAGAAATAAAAAGTTGTAATCAGCACAGATTATACATGCGTAGCACAGAGTACCCTTAATTCGTAAATGAAGTTTTCGCGCGCTTTTTACTTTTAAAAATGGCCGCCAGCTAGTCGTTTCGAGTTTTTAAACTGTCTTTTACTGTTTCTTGATGCAAATGGGCGTAGGCCGTTGTTCCGAACGCAAATTACTTTTTAAATATTAGACGAATTTTACATTTAAAAAACAGGGACAAATAAAAACCTAAGTGTTTTACTAACTTTGTTTTGTTGAATTTAGTTTTCGAAATAGTTGAAATATCTTTATGCAAACTGCTTTCGGAAGGTGGTCATAAGAACTCTTGTACTAAATTAAATAGACGCGTCGTGTTTGGGCTCCTTTTATTTGTATAAGCTAGCATTCTACTGCTTCGTGCATGATATCCAAGATCTTAAAAGTTTTCTTTAAAATAAATTATTCAAAATCGAATTCTTGCTAAATTCAATCAAAATCCACACCAAATAGAAAATAATTAAAAAATTCATTGTCTCCCAGATTAAGGTTATTAAATTAACGATCAGATAAACTGAGCAAACCGAATTAAGAGCTGATGAAAAGAATAATAACAATTGAAGAGAGAGACAATAAACAGAATGGAAGGGGGCTGGCGAATGAAGTAATTTGTCTTTGACTGCTCCAATGCGCTCTTAAATAATACTACACGTAGGGACTTGAGATATTTCAGTTTTGAAGCTTTATTTAATATTGGATGTAACTATTTAAACCTTTAGTACATAACGACGGGTTCTAAGTATATAGTAGTATATACTAGTATAATTGACAATACGTAATTTCACTGGAGAGCCATTTGAATGAGAAAGACATACCAATTTGGTCAAAATTCGCTTGCACAACAATGCAGCGACCTAATTTGTTAATATTTGTTGTTGAAAAGTAATATTTAGATTAATAGTACTTAAGACTTCTGCATTGCCAGAAGACACAACAGTGCCGTTACCTACTGCCTACACTTGCGGACCTACCATTGTTATGTATGGTATTATGCGGGACGACTCGTCGCGTTACGCACTACGACATTCTTTACGCCTAGGAAGCGTCATACTTCTGATTTTAAAGGGACTTTTTAAATAACGAAGGAAGACCTTAAACGTACACCAAAGGTACCGGCCTCGCAGTGTCCCCTGGCAGCGCAGAGGTCCATGAGCAACGGTAACCGCTTACGATCAGGTGGCCCATTAGCTCTTCTGCCTTCAAGGTAATAAAAATAAAAAAAAACTAAAGTAGCTACCAAAAAACAAATAACAAATCTCAATAAGTGTTAATAAATTAATTTATTTTAAAGAAAACTTTAAATACAAGCTTTTAAGATCCTTTTAATATCATGTAACAGTAGAGTGCTAGCCAAGACAAGTTAAATGAGCCCAAACACGTCGGATCTATCTTATTTAGTACAGGAGTTCCTATGACCACCTTCCGAATCCATCATCAGATCAGCACCATTTTGTCATATTATTGCATTATCACGCGATATACATCTGTCATCATCTTCAATCAGATAACGGGAAATTAGTCAAATTTAACTCGCAAGATTCCACCCGAACTTACACATGTACATTAGTACATAGTTACATCCAGTGCAAGTTAATAAAAAGCTTGTAAAAATCTCAGCATTAATATCCTAATTTTGTCCCAACTTCAAACTTGAAGTAGTTATCATTGTCAGTAACAAATGACTTAAGACCCCAGTGCGCAAAATATTAATTAATTCTCGCTGAAAAAAACCTAAATAAAGTAACTTTCAGTTTGCCTTGACGAACTGACTGTTTAATTTATTATTATTTTTGGATATTTTAAAAATTGATTGCATTATAGTCAATGCATATCTTTTCAAAATGTGTTGGTAGGCGCATCAACTTCTCAACAACGCCTGGACCAATTTAACTAATTATTTTTTTAAAGGATGGATTTTACAGCGAAAAGAAATCGAATAATTGACTTTAGTCAAAAGTGACGTATACACAAAGGTGGAAAGGACAGCTTGTTTTTAACAAAAATTAAATATAATATATATATTTTTTTAATCTTTATTTTTTCTTAAAAAGGACGTTTGATCAATGATGATCATGCCACCTCCATAAGTACAACAATTACACAGTTTTTTTTCTATCATTTTTCAATTCGTTTAAAGTGAATTGACAGTCATTACTATTTTCGATGTAAGTGAATATTTCCTCCATTGCCAGATTCGTAGATTCATCTTACGGTCGACCGACTTTAACCCCAGTTTTAGGTCTTAAGAAGGAATTTAAGCAGTCATAATGATACTTAGCCTCAGCAGCAACTAAATCGTATTCGTATTCTACTCGAGAAAGAACAGTTTTTTAAACACTTGTTTTCACTCCAGAATAGTTCGTAAGTTCGAATTATTCGCACACCCCTAGTATTTAGACATTTTTTATTGATAATTATCTGATCTACAATTTTTGTCTGAGCTAATTTTATGATAAAACTTACCATTTTGCTGAAAATCGCGAAAAACCCGTTTTTGGGACCTTAGACCGCGAGTAAATTTTTTTGCACGTGTCGGATCGATGAGGACTTTTCACATTTCCTTTATAATAGTGTATTGAACAATCCTACCAATATTCAGCCAAGTGCGAATTATTGTAACCTTGGATGTCTAAATTTACCGGACTATATGTATATTTTCCAAAAGCAACAAAGCTTTAAACTTCCTCGTGTAAGTTTACAAAATGTAGCTTAGCCCCTTCACCCATCATGTTATTATTGAAATAATTGAAAATGGATTGAAAACATTTTCACGACCATTTCTGGCCAGTAAACAGACCTAAATAAGCCCTTTGCTGTAGAAATGTCGTATCATCGAGTATTTCGTCTTTTTTTTTCACAAAATTCAATCCTGGAAACGTAATTATTGACTTTCGAGTACGAAAGGGCCTCCGAGTGCTTTTAGTTGTATAAACCCCTCGACCTTTTGGATTGTGTTGCCAGCGTTCGGTATTCTCCTTGATTTTAGGGAAAATTTTATTTTTATCGAAGTAAGAAAAGCTCTGGCTTGTCCATGAAGAAAGAATGGGTGTTGACCGCAGCGCTAAAAATGCGTAAAGAAAAAAAATCCATACTAATGGGTTCTTCTTTTCATTTATGCACTGACTTCTTGACACTTAGAATGACCTTAGTTACGGAGGCGGAGCTTTTTATCGGTTCATCAATACTTTTATGTTTCTCCTTTTGAACCGACACAGACTGTTCAAAGAAAGTGCTACAATGGGGCTCTTTGTGGCCATAATATCGGCAAATCCAGGCAACTAATCGAATAACGAGACCTTCATCTTTTGCCTTCGACTCTAATGAACTAGCAAATGTTGTAAATCATATGACCAAAGAACTTGATAATACGTAGATAGACTATTGACGAGAGCTTGTTTATGACTAGTTCTTTTAGTCTGACTTACGCGAAGAAGTACCGTCACCACATTTCACCAGAAACGAGAATTCCGTGCAAAGACTTGTCGTCGAAGGAGATGGAAGGAAAGAGATCTCATACACGATCACCGGCACACTGGATTGACCTTATCAGTAAAACACCGAATAGACTATGGTCCAATGTTCTCCAAATGCTTCAAATCGCAGATAATGGCGTAGAATCACAATGAATGCTATTTCAAAATACTGTCATTGCAACCATGTCAAGAGGAACTTAGACTTAGAAGAAGGCCGTATTTTACCAAAGTTATCATACTTCATTACTTCGATATATCGTCAGTGTTTTCCGAGCGCTATGACTTGCCCTTCTTCAAACGAGGCTTGAAGAATGTCGTTAAGGGTAGGCTGTAGGTAACGGCCCTGCAGTGTCTGGAAAGGTCCATGAGCGACGATAACCGCTTACAATCAGCCCGGTAGCTCGTCTGCCTACGAGGCAATAACAAAAAATATTCCCGTTTTGTCAAATTCTGTAACAAATAAACAGCAACACACATCCCTGGCAACCCAGCCTATCGAATAAAATATTTATTGGTGCGTCGGACGATATTCCTTTTGGTAAATCGGAAAACGGGGATCTCTCATTAAAAATACTCGAACCTTAACTCGCTGCTTTGAGGATAAAATGTCAATCCACTTTGTTATGGCTTCGGAGAGCGTGACCTCGGGAATTTACAGCTGAAACGACGCCATGGATGGGGAAAATACTGGGGGAATTTAATGATGGTTTAAATTGAAGGAGAAAGTACTGTTATCTAATATTGTTACGTCTTCAGACTACGTCAGATGCTGGGGGGCACACCGCGGAAGCCATTTTATATTTGAACTAGTTGATCCGCGGCAAAAAATAAACATGGACAAGACGAAACTTATGTCAACTGTCCATGTCGTACCTTCTCCAATAACTATCGGAGACTCTGTGCTTGAAGTTGTTGACGAGTACGTATACCTGGGACAAACTGTCCGATTAGGTAAGTCCAACTTCGGTGCGGAGAGCAAGCGACGAATCCAACTAGGCTGGACAGCGTTCGGGAAGCTACGGAAAGCTTTTCTCGTCCACAATACCGCAGTGTCTCAAGACAAAAGTCTTCGACCAGTGTGTGTTGCCAGTGATGACCTATGGATCAGAGACTTGACCGCTTACCATGGGCCTTATTAGACGACTCAGAGTCACTCAAAGAGCAATGGAAAGGGCTATGCTGGGTGTTTCTCTGCGTGATCAAACCAGAAATGAGGAGATCCGCAGAAGGACTAAAGTAACCGACATAGCCCAAAGAATTGCATCTTTGAAGTGGCAATGGGCAGGACACATTGTGCGAAGAACGGATGGCCGATGGGGCTGAAAAGTTCTGGAGTGGCGGCCACGAACTGGTAAGCGCAACGTTGGTAGACCCCCCACAAGATGGACCGACGATCTGATCAAGATCGCGGGAGGTCACTGGATGCAGATGGCGCAGGACCGGTCGTTGTGGCGAGGTTTGGGGGAGGCCTATGTCCAGCAGTGGACGTCAATAGACTGATGAAGACAATTTATAACTTTTCATTAAATCATTTTATATCCTAACTCTTATCATTTATTCGCATTAACAAGTACAGAATTTAACGCAACAAGACCTACATGATCTCTACTGCAACGTGAACTTCCCTGCGGTGCGAAGAGCATAAATATGTTAAAGGAATTGGGATCTAATAGACCGCGTGTCGCCCTAACGTCTGGTTATGGTGCGGCCCGATAACACCTCGTGTGACAGCGAACGTGTTAAATAAAAACAGTTATCGTCATAAATGTTTAGGTTTTTTTTTTTTTTATTGCCTTGTAGGCTGACGAGCCAACGGCCCACCTGATCTTAAGTGGTTACCGTCGCTCATGAACCTCTGCAATGTCAGGGGACATAACAAAGCATTTAATGACCTCGCCACAGTAATCAACTATCAACAATCCTAACTTCTTCTTCATCCTCGCACTTTCCTACTTTATGTAGGGTCGGCTCTCCTAATCCTGTGGCGCCAGGATCCTCTATCCAGGGTTATCGGGTCAAGCAATTTTTCTTCGTCCAAAAGTTTTGTCATGCTAGTCCACCACGTAGCTGGCGGGCGTCCTCTTCCCCTCTTGTGCTCAGGAAGGCGCAATGCTTTCTTGACGACGTGTTCGCCATCTCTTCGCATTACGTGGCCACACCATCTGAGTCTGCTGCATGCAATAATATGACTAAATGGCGCTGATTTGATGATGGAGTCGGAAGGTGGTCATAGGAACTCTTGTAGAAGATAGACCCGTCGTGTTTGGGCTCGTTTTACTTGTATTAGCTAGCGCTCTAGTATTTTGATTTGGGTTTTAATGATAAATTACTCAGTACTTTAAAAAAACACGATTGCTTTTTCTAATACCTATATTTAATTTAATAACAACTTATAAACTTACTTTAAATAACTTTTTTTCTTATCTAAATTCACACACCACTTATTTTAAAGGAATATTCTCAAAATGCAGGTGAAATTCTTTGCATTCATGTTTCTTAATATTAAATTCTCTAAATTTAAATCTCATCACAATTTTATAAGTAAAGGAACTATTCTACAATTTATACAATTAATACAGCATAAAACTTAGATAATACATACAGGTATTAATTAATTGATATAGTATCGTTGCGAATCAGCCAGCTGAAGTGGCAACGGGCTGGGCGTAGGGTTGCCAGGTGTTATGATAAAGCAGGACATACGTAGGATTTTTGATTGCTTGTCCGGCCAAAATAAGCGGCATCCGGCCTGTTAGGATTTAGGTAGGATTTTTCAATTTTGAAATTCGCGCGCGGTTCGAGATTGAATCACGCCGAACGAGTTTGTTATAATATAACGACTGATGATTAAGAGAGTAAGAGATTGATTTACAATAAAGAAATATTAGCTTGCTTTTGTTTTATTAAAATGTAATCAGAAAATCCCGGATTTCCATTTTTTTTAAGTAACACCAAAATTTTTCAAAAATGTGAGGCGTCCGGATTTTTCGACCGAATGTTAGGACAAAAAAAATATTAGTATTACACTTTTTATAAAAAAAATGGACAAAAAAAACAAGATGTCCAGATTTTTTACCCAAATGTCAGGACAAACTCACAAGTCTGTCCGACTTTTGCGTCTGAGGAGCTGGCCACCCTGGCTGGGCGCATATGTCGAAGAACTGATGCCCGATGGAGTAGACGGGTTGTGGAGTGCAGACCGCGATGCGGTAAGTGTAGTGTTGGGCGCCCCCCGATTTGTTTTCTATATGAACCGATTTCGATTATGAAACAGACACTTTGAACATTATCTCATATAAAATTGATAAAGATCTGACTGGTAGTTTTTGTGCTATGCTAGAGAAATGGAAGTCGGTCGTTTTCATTTTAGTAATATAAATATTATTTTAAGCCTCTAATCTATTATATTATTTTTCATTCAAGGCAATATATCTAATTCTGCCGGTAATGGAATACTCTTCATAGCTGCGAATCGTTTTAAAGCATCATATTTATTCCTCAATGCTTCTATTTCTTCTCTTATTCTGTTATTCTCGTCCTGCATCAACTCCATGTCGTGCCACTCCTGAAACAATTGATAATCTATAGTAATCAACTTCGTTTGAGTCACAGAAGTATTTATTTTGTTAATTTATGAATAGAGTAGATTTAAATGCAAGCTTTTAAGATTGTGGCGACCAATAATAGCGCGCCAGATCCTGAATCGCGGTTACGACATTTGCAAGAATCTTCGCATATACAGGGTGATTTCCTAGTGAGGGTACATATTGAAGGTCATGGTAGCTGATGGTTATATACGACCAGTAAAAATATTATTACCAAAGAATATGGCTTAATGCCTTAGTAATTGCAACTTCAAAATATCTAAAATTCTTGCAAAATTATGGTTTTTCGACAGCTGATGGGTGTGGCGGAGGTGTGGGGTGCGCGAGATCACTAGAGGTCGTTAGTCAACACTCTTTAAGCCGAAATTGTTTATGTTTGAGGTAGTTTTGTCGAATTTAGATTTAATAAAAAAAAAAAATGTAATTTTTCCTATTTTTTGTAATATTCCGTATTAGAACAGAGTACTCATCACCCTCCTGCAATATGTACCCTGTCTAACAAATCACCCTGTATACGACATCTGAAATGTACTACAGTGGGCTTCGGCCTGACCACCATACACTACCTCGCCCGCAAGATCTCCCTTTGGCCTAATACCTATACCCACAAGATCCTAAATAATAATATCATGTAGAAGTAGAGTGCTAGTCAAGACAAGTAAAACAAGCCTAAACATGATGGGTCTATCTTGTTTAATACAGAAGATCCTATATCTACCTTCTGACGCCATCATATTATTGAATTGACACGTGGTATACATGTTTTAGCTTTTACCCTATCATTTCTGGGAAAATAAAAAAAAAATATTTTAAGCAACAATTTTACGGGGACGGAGCGACGGGAAAGAGTGCCGAGCGCGTAACGCGTCGCGCCGTCCCTCATAACCCCGTGCTGGGTTCTGGCCTCAGCCGGGGGTTCGGACGCTGAGTGTGAGCGGTTGGAGGTTTTAGTGCGGTTCTCCCACATACGGGGACATGGTGATTACCTCAAAAAAAAACATGGTTCTCTTACCTGACTTTTCTCGTTTTCTAATTCATCTTTTTGTTCTATTCGTTTGATTCGACAAGATGCAGCGTATCCTCTGTTCTTTAGTGTTCGACGTCGCTGTTTCATTCTAGAAAATACCATTTTTCCGTTACTTTAAGTTTTAAATTGTATTAGAAAACATAAAATTACATTTTATATGTCATTTTCAGTTGGGTAAATTGAATTTTTAAAAGGAAATTTTAAACAATAATCGAAAAGTAATACAAGCTGCCTTACTTCATCCCAAATGTGTCCCAAAACAAAGTTTGTAAATTTGCAATACCCTCACAAATGACTTTTTACGTTTTTAGGAAATAATTATTGAGCTAACACTAAATAATACACACAGACCACTAAGATCAGAATTAAACAGGTAACATTTAAGTTGTAAAGGATAGGCTATATAAAGTTTGCATTTTTTCATTTTTCGACTGTCATGTTGGCTGTGTGGCATGTTGCGCCATCCTGTTGAAACCAAATGTCGTCCATGTCATACTCTTCAACTTTTGGAAACAAAAATTCAACATGGTACGGTAACGCTCGCCATTGACCAAAACCCACACCAAACCGTAACTCTTTGTGGGTGCATTGGCTTCTCAATGGTGACGTGTGGATTTTCCGACCCCCAAATGCGACGATTTTGCTTATTGACATAGGCCAATCATTTTTATGGAATTTTTTTTTCACATATCTTACAGTTTGGACTGAAGACTCACCACTTTGGAAATAACTTTTCAATATTTCCCAATTTTGTTCAAGCGTATAGCGTCCCATTTCGTAAATGTCAAACCTTTAACTAAATTATAAACACAAATTGAATGACATTTGAGCTGTCATTCTCTAAATAAACAGTAGTTCAAAATGCAAACGTTAGATTGCCCACCATCCACTATATATTTGTATCTGAAGGTAAACAATCAAATGTGATGGAAACAGTTACCGTTGGATCTCTGAAAAAATAAAACAGCAATGCAGTTGCCCTTATGGTATAAGAATATGCTCACCTAACAATCTGATCCCGAGTGAGACCCCTCATTTTGAGTTGTCGGTTCAAATCCCTGACCGAGATGGAGACCAGCTCATCGTCACTTATTTCGGCACACGGGGTTGGTGATAAAGGAGCCTGGAACAGATGATAATTAATAATTATTAGTTTGAATTTTAATTTCTGTTATTTGAATGATGCTCGTGAATAAATGATTTATGATCTGAATTATCTTTGAATCGTAAGCTGACAAGCCGACGGGCTACCTGATTGTAAGCAGTTACCGTCACTCACAGATCTAAGATTAAGTGATTTATCAACTATACTAATACTATGAAGAGTAAAGAATAAAGTTGAATAAGAGTGGAATAAAGTTGCTTTCGTTCTTTCTTTTCTTCTTTTCAGAAAGATTTCATCGTTTTTGTTTTGTAATAGGCTCCGAAACTACTTCACCTATTTGAAAAATTATTTGGAAGCTACACTTTTTGGTAAATGTTATATTTGAAATTGATTTAATTTTGAAAAAAGTTAGAAATCCATACTAAGCCAAGGTATTATATTTTAGTATTTTGTTATTCACTTGTAATTTAGACTAAATTGACCACAATGTATGTTTACTTGTAATTTTTAGGTGTTTGTCTTGTTGTTGGATCAATAAATAAATTATGTGTAACTAAGAGCACTATTGCGAAGTTATTGTAATCAGTGTTTGAGTTTGAAGATCAAGGGCTTTCTTCTCTTTCCCCAAGAAAAGATAGACAGATAGAATGTACTTCAAGGATCATATTGTTTACTTCAAATAGTGTAAAAGTGGCCTAAAGATCCCAAACAGTTTATGGGCTTGTTTTAAGTAAATTTAAGTAGATAACTCACCATATTAATAGCTTTCCTTCCCCCCAGTTCTTTTAGATCATGAGGCATAATAAATTCTGCTTAGTCACTGTTAAAATAACGGGTCTCAAGAGTTTTTGACTCGAAAATGGCTGTTTAAGTACAAAAACACTTGTATAACAGTTTGTTAAGGTTTTGAACTTGTTTTGATGATGTTTAATGATAATATTTTAGTTGTAAAATTAGGAAAACAAATTAAACTTGGATTTGCGTATTTTTCTTTCCACAAAAAATAAAATCGTGGTGGTTAGTGATGTAGCTGGATTGTTGTTTGAGTGAATTTGAATCGAAAGAAAAAATCGTTTTTTTTTACGTAAAAGTAAAGAATAGAATTTTTGGCCACTGGCTAAAACAGTTATTCACTATAAAATACTAATGGGAAGAATATCTTGAATTTTAGAATACAGTTGTAGGGACGCATGCACTTTTTTATACAAGCAGCAATATATAAGTGCAGTGCGTGGCGCGACTCCCCAGTCGTTCCGTTAAGAGCATAGCGTACGCTTGCGTCCACATTATTGTAATTATATTCATTATTATATATTGTAAAGAGTGACAATAAATAATGATTACTAGAGTCAGTTGTTCATTTTAATTAAATGGTATCTACTAATTAGATACTCAAGTAATTTATATAGGGATACTCTTTTCCGGCTATAAGTGATACCCCCAAAGTGGTGACCTCCGACAAGAACACGACTCCTTCAAGATCATCACACCCCGCACCACGTCAGCTAGCTTCAGCCTCTTCGGGTATTTCGTCCAATAGCCGCAACGCAGCGCGGCCTGGTCGAACCCTCATCGGCTTGACATTAGGCACACTGACTACAAGGACCGGTCAGCAAAGCAGAGCATATCTCTCCTGGTCATTACGTAGCATCGGCCCCGCACGGCAGCATGTCTGACTCACTGGAGCCCGTGCGTCAGCAGTACAGTTCCGACTCACTGGGACTTCTTTCACTGGCATTGGCGATCAAGGCGATTCAAGCACACAAGACGGGAAAGTGGAGAACACACAAGTAATTAGTTATGAAATATACGTGGAGCTGTGAAATTATGAAGAATAGTGTAGGTTAAATACGCAAGCTACTGAACGGACGACTCCCTGCAAGTTACTCACATCGACTGCAGGTAAAAGCAACAAGATTTAAAACAAATCGGATATTAGGAAGAAGTATATAAAATATAAATGACAGTTAAGAACAAATATGGCACAGGAGCAAGAGCAAAGCTGTATTGGAGGACAAGTAATGAGATTCAGTCATAGTAATCGACAAGCGATGACCAAGGGAAACGTCGTAACTCCAGCATTGTAAACATCGGAACACCGGATGGTATAACGAGCAAAACTAGCCACTACCATTGATTCGGAAGAGATGACTCGTGGGAGAGCACCCAAGGATTTTCGGGAGAAAAGCATACCCAGAGGAAATGCCGTCGAGATCGCCACATTTTATGGTGGGAGACATACTTGGTCGAGAGATATTATGTCGAGAAGAAGTCGAGGAGAGCTGTAGAAACGATGGACAAGTCAAGTCGTGGTCCAATATTCTACTTCATTCTCCGTAACTTAACGTGTGAATATATAACTTGATGCCAAGCTTCACGTTTTGCGATTAAGAGGCGACGTGACAGCGATATTTGCATTCCTGTATTGCCTTTTGTATTATTTGTAGTTTGTTTATTTTAATGTTTTGTCATTCATTATATTATTTTATTTTTGTATTTTTATTAATTTGTCACACTCTTATTGGAAATAATCGAACTATGTATAGCATCGCAATAAGATTCTTTAAAGTAATTAAGTAGAGGGATAAAACCATCTTAATTGACTTAGAAATGATTACTAGTTTCAACTTTGTATTGAATAGTGACATGTTTGTAAAGTGAAAATTGTAATAATATGTTTTAACAATATTTGAATCATTAATGTTTTGTGTAAAAGATTCAATATACTTTGATTCGTATCATTGATTTATGGCAATGAGAACTACTTAACAAATGTAAATATTTTAAAATGAAAGTGGAATAAGTTATAGTTCTCGTAATATTTCATCACAAAAAGCCATGATTTGTTATAAGTACTTTGTTATAAGTGTGAGAAAACACCGAGTCAACAATTCGAGTGTTCGTTGTATCTCAAGTTTTAAACGATTTAAGATGAAATATTTTCAAGTAAAAAAATGATTGATTTAAGAGTAGCGAGTAAAAAACGTTAGCACTTCGACTGTTTCTTAACGATAAAGCGCATTCGAAGTAAATCTCAAGTACCTACCCTAATACGGTACAGCCGCTTACAAAAGTTTTAACATTACTTAGTTTTATTTTATTTTATTTTGTTTTGTGAAAAATTTTGTATTGTATAACCAAAATTTTAGGAAGGGTGTACTGTAGGGACGCATGCACTTTTTTATACAAGCAGCAATATATAAGTGCAGTGCGTGGCGCGACTCCCCAGTCGTTCCGTTAAGAGCATAGCGTACGCTTGCGTCCACATTATTGTAATTATATTCATTATTATATATTGTAAAGAGTGACAATAAATAATGATTACTAGAGTCAGTTGTTCATTTTAATTAAATGGTATCTACTAATTAGATACTCAAGTAATTTATATAGGGATACTCTTTCCGATTACAAGAGATACCCCTAAACAGTATTTTTGCTGTGTGTTTGTGCTAGGAATTAATCTGCAAAAAAATTAAATTTTCAAATAATCTTATTTTTTTGGTTAATTATATGTGCATTTGAAATAAAAAAAAATTGATCGTACAAATTGATTAATTTATAACAACATTGTTTCTGAGTAAAATAAACGATAAGGATAGTACATTTTTTTACCATTACACTAGTAACTGTTACATCAGTAGAACATTTAATAAATTTATTCAATACGTTTAAAAAAAAAAATGAGACATCCTTTACAAAAAAAAATCGATTAAAACTTATCTCGAACGGCTCAATCGATGAAAATTTTCGCATCACTAAATTGGAAAACTTGACAGTTAACAGTGCTGACATTTTACCAAGGACTTTTTATTATTTTTTTATTTTAACAAAACAAATATAAGAGACTACGATCATACAATCTCAAAAAAACAATCGAGTTGCTTAGGATTTTAATTTAAAACTTTTATTTTAATATGTAATTCAAAGGTTTTACGTAATAGTATCATGAAACTTTACACTTTTAGCACCATAACTTAGTAACTTTATTTTAATAATTTAATAAGCATGAATTAGTTAATTATTCGCTAGAATACAATTTGAACACTCTTACTTCAATTTATTTTTGACAAAAGTAAATTTACAGCCCATTTAAATTAATATTCATTTAAATTACACGAAAGAAAACGTAATGCATAATGAACGCAATCTCATTGCCTTTGGCTGTCAAAAGAGTTTCAGACTGAAAATAAAAACAAACTTTAGTCTATGTTCGATTTACGACTTTCAGAAAGAGGAAAATCCAAGCAGACGCATTTTGTGATCGTTTTAACGTAGAATTCATACGAAATGGCTAAAAGAAAGAACAAGCCATTGATCGATTCCGATTCAAGCAGCGAGTGCTCGGATTTAGAGTCCGTAAGTGTTAAAAATCATGTAATTTCTTAGGTTAAGAATCCATGTTTGATGCATAATATTTTGTCTGCATTCCTAACTAATTGGACTGCGTATATGGGCCAAGTTCAGTGTTAGGTATTAGAAAAAGGTATTTGACTAAAATAAAACCAAATAACGGGTCCAACGTGGTTTCTCTGGTGAAAATTTCAAATAAAACTTCATAACGTTTTTCGAGCCAACATTTTTAATTCTTCTGTTATTTACGATGTAATGCCTAAAGAATGGTCACAACAGCGTGACTCATGTAAAATTTCGTCCGAACGAACGTTCTAAAGCTATTTTATTAGTGAAAAGTGTTAAAAACAGTACAAAAACCTTGTTTATATCCTTTTTTTTCTTTTCAAAAACTTGGAATATGATACCAACAAAATAAAGCTAATCCCATCGCAGTTTTGGTAAGAATTTTCAAAGGTTACATAACTTTTCTTCAAAAACTTTCACTTTTTTGCAATCAGTCACTTGAAACATGTAATATCATTAAAAATAGTGAAAAACTGTTGTCATGTAGACAGAATTCCCAGAATTAGTCATAGACAATGTAGTTTTGGAGGAAACAATGTAAGAATAAAATTTATGAATCTCAACCAAATAAAACATAATATACACAGTAATATTATAAAACTATATCTTAGTATAAATTACATGAATCATACATAATATACTATTTTCATTTATATCTACAAAAAATTTGCTTAATCATTCTGTCTTGTTCACATTTCGTATGTGTAAACGAAATAGAATGAAAATCAAGAATAAAATATTACAAATCACATCATTATAGGAAATTAAAATGTATTTGCAACAAAAAATATATTTTTAAAAACACCCTAATTTAGTGTTATTAGTGCAAATTTATTTCATAAATAAAATGCAGAGGAAAATTTACCTTTTGCAGTCCAAAAAGTACTTCTCCTGCTAATATTTTTTGTTTTATACTAAAATTATACCCAATATGGAGTATATTTTAAGTTATTATAATTGAATGAATAGAAACTGGTGCCAGTAAATTCATTATCAAAAAAAAAAAACATTTTGAAAAGTAATTTGAACCACGTCAGGTCATTAAATTATTTTATTTCACAGCAACTCCTAAATTTGGCCAAAAAGAAAAAGAAGACAGATTCCCAGCCCCCACCCAAACCAAGAAGCAGATCATCGAGCAAATCATCAGACAGTGACTCGGATGACAATGATGATAAACGCAATCATTGTAAGTACCGTAACAACCCATTACTGCCCACTGCTGGGCTCAGGTCTCCTCAGTACAGGGATCAGATATAGTCTGCGGAACAATGTGGATTGGCGGTTACAATCACTGTTACTGTGCATTTATACATAACATCAGCTACTTGAACTTTTGTGGTTACCGTCGCTCATGGACCTCTGCAAAGTCATGGAACTTAGACATTACACCTTTTATTTGACAGGCAAACTATCACATGATTGTAAGTGGTTACCGTTACTCATGGACCTCTGCAATGTCAAAGAATACTGCAAGAGCGCTATCTATGATTCTAAGGCACAAAATGCAACTTGAAATTATAGAGTAGCAGTTTGTGTTAAGTTTTGATTATTAAACTGAAAATAGGAATATTTGTTCTTAAAAAGTAAATGAATGATAAAGATCAACTAAGGACTCTTTTAGAATTATCATGGAATATGTGTTAAAGACAATTTGGACTGTCAAAACAAAAAGTCATAGATATTTATTTATTACTCTCTGTAAGGGACAGAATCAACAATTAATATTTTATTTCATCTACCTAAGACTTTAGGTACTGTCGACAAAAGCGCCATTTATAAATAGTTATTATTCAAACCTCTTTTATGTAAATACTTTTTGAATTTGTGTTCGAATAGATGTTGGCGCGCTTATTTGAATTCAGAACTTTCCATTGCCAAATACAGACGTTTTGTACATTTTTTCACAACTTTTATTTTATGATTCCTTCTTAACTCCTCTCTCACTGGCAGCATTAGATTCTTTACACCCTCCTTTATATACCATTATTTTACAAAGCACCCATTCATTTTTTCTTAAAATTTCAGCTAAATCATCATCATCAGATTCAGACTCAGACAGCGATGCTAAAAGCGACACGTCCAAGAAGGAATCATCGAGAAGATCATCCTCAGATGAGGAGTCACAAGATACGGAACCAAAGAGATCGGACATCAGGAAGAGTACGGAGAGTGCCGGCTCTGAGAAGAAGAAAGAGAAAGAAACTTTTAGTGAACCGGAAGAAGGTAGATATTCTGTATAATTTCTAACTTTAATATACAGGGTGTCCTAGAAAGTAGTTGTTACGTCAATATTATGTTTTAGAAAAAAAAATGTTTAATTTTAAAATGAAACGAATTTGCTCATAACAAAATCAATTTTATCTCAAATTCAAAATTACAACGAAACTCCACGAGATAAGTTTAAATTTTTTTGCAAAAATATATTATTTACTTATTACTAGGTGAGGTGTCATCACATTCATCAGACAATGACTCCATTGATTCAGAACAAGAATTTGATGATGGGTAAGATCATTTTAATAATTACTTTTACTATGGTATCTAAAAGGGACCCCATGACGTTCATCACCTTTCATTTCACACAAGAATCATTCAAATCGGTTCAGCCAAACCAAAGTTACGGAAGAACAAATAAACATTAAAACAGATGAAATGAGTACCTCCTCTTTTTTGGGAGTTGCTCAAAAACAAAGTTGTTCTCTGTCCCTATGTAGGCTTAAATATTTATAACTACGCAAGGATTTGATGCGTTTTTTTTTATAAATAGAGTGACTCAAGAGGAAGGTTCATGTGTATAATACATGCATGATATAGTAGAGAAACACTCATAATTTTACAGATTTTTGATGTGATGTCGTAAATAAAAAAATAAGTCGTGGTGGCCGAGTGGTCGAAGCGCTTCCTTCCGTACGGGGGGTCGCGTGTTCAAATCCGGCTTGTACCTCTAAATCTAAATGTAAAAAAGATTTATGTGCAATTTTCCACAACACCACTGGCTAAAAACGGTGAAGGAAAACACGTGAGGAAACCTGCATGTCGGAAAAGGGTTCTAAAAATCCTTTGAAGATATGTAAAGTCCCCAATCCGCACTGGGCAAGCGTGGTGAACTATGCCTAATCCCTCTTCTGAGGTGACCTGAGCCCAACAGTGGGCAGTAATGGGTTGGTACCAGTACCAGTCGTAAATAAGCTCTGTACTAACGGAATTCTCCATTCGTGACGTATACGAAGTTGCGTGTGTCTATTGTTAGTGGTCCACGGAACTTCGTCTGTGTTACTTTCAATTAAATGTCAATTATTCGAATATTTCTCGCCATAAAAACCATTCAAATTGGTCCAGGCGTTTTTGAGTTGCGCATTTTACGATTAATTTTATATTATAGAATAGAATAGAAACTCTTTATTGAACACCACAAAAACATGCAAAAGAAACACATAGAAAACATATTATAGATTAAATATATATTTTTTTTAACAGTTACGATGACAACCTCATGGGTGATGAGGAAGACAGAGCTCGTTTGGCTGCCATGTCCGAGAAAGAACGCGAACAAGAGATATTTAAGAGAATCGAGAGGAGAGACTTGATGAAAACAAGGTAAATAGATCTTTTTTAGAAGCAATAGGGATGTTGCGAATGTAGATTTTTGGATATTGTTGAAAATGTTGACCTTTCAAAAAAAAAAAAAAACTGAATATTAAATTATCAATATTAATTATTATTAAACTAAGGCCAAGGTTTCGCAGATCCATCGAGTTGTTTATTTTGGGCATGTAAAAAAACACGTTTTTGGATCATTCAAATAAATTAGGAATCAAACCAAAATTATCACAATACGCATGACTACACTATCAAATATTCGATGATTTAACTGTATTGTAGGAAACTACATATTAAAAGAATTAAATCATTAAATTGGTTTTACTCAAAAACTGGAGATTAATTCGATTATTAATCAATACATAGTATAAAACAAAGTCGCTTTCGCTGTATGTCTGTATGTATGCTTAGATCTTTAAAACTACGCAACGGATTTTGATGCGGTTTTTTTAATAGATAGAGTGATTCTTAAGGAAGGTTTGTATGTATAATAAATGCATAATATAGTAGAGAAACACTGATAAATTTAAAGGTTTCTAATGTGATGTCGTAAATAAGCACGTTTTTTACGCTTATATTGCAAACGCTGGCTGAACCCTACGAGATAGACCAAAATAATGTACTACAGTATTTGGACCTTACAAAGGCCAGCGGTGCGTTCGGCCTCAAGATTATTTGAGGCCGAAATATATAGATGCGTAAAATATATGCGATGAGGTGCAGCCTCAAACTTGAGGTCGCAATGTGTGGATGCGAGATGATATAATAAGTGGACTGTATTTAGGCGTGGTGCGAAGAAATAATGCGAAGAAAAATATAGCCCGAACAATGTCTTTGTGCGTTGCAACTGGCGAAGCTATACGTGCCGTCAGGTCCCTGATGCGTGGCGTCTTGGCAAGTAAATTGAGGTGACTTACCTTATATCGCAGCTCAACACGGGCACACACACACTGAATTACGACACTGTCCAAGTTATATTGTTCGTAAAGGTTATTGAGTTCACATAAACGGCCGACCGTGGGCCAGTAGCGGTGAGAGGCAGCGTATACGTGCGCGCTCTCGAAAGGCGGATATGAACTGCGCGAGCGATGTATTGAATGCGGGATGCGGTCGCGATAGATGCGCGTGAGTCGTCTCAGACTGTCCGAGTCCAACTGATGCGGCGATGCGTTGTGTGATGCCAGCGCGACCGCGTATGACAGTTCGCCACCTCTCTCTATCTTACCAAGACTAAGCAAGCGAGAACGAGACGGCAAGCTACGCTAAAAACCGCGTAACCATGCTCCCCGCCAAAGCCCAGGACTGGGCTTTACAAAGCACAAAGTCATGTGTTATAAGCAAGAATGCAGTATGTGTCAATAAATGATACATACATAAAAATATGCGTGTGATGTTGTGTGAGTAAGTGTAAACATTATATAGTATACAAAGAACCACGGAGCGATTATTTTAAATGCGTATGATAATATAAATGCGAGCGCAGCTAACCTATGACTAAATAGCTATAAAGTAAAAACTAACCTAAATGCAAAAAAATAATTAAATTATTACATATTATGATTGATGCGATGCGAGGACACTCAAGCGTTGAGGTCGCAATATAAGTATGCGAAAAAAGATTGTTAAATTAAAGTTAAGTATGTAAAGAAAGCGAAAGTGATATAAATTATATTTAACAAAGCGCGTGATTGTAATGGTAACGGACTAAGTTGAGATCCGAGAACAAAAGAGAATATAGTAATTTAAAAGTAAAATTTAAAATATAAATAGTTATGCGAGATAATTTCTTCCAGGAAGATACCTGGAACGATAGTATAAGTAGCGGTGACCCATCCACATTTGATGGAATGGCAACAGCGATTACATTGGTCGCCTCAGGTATAGGACCTTCGACGAGCGATGAGCTGAATGGTTCCATAGGCCATGCAGCAATTGGAGGACGAATCCATTCTGGACCGTACCACCAAAGCGGGTGCGTTATGATTTGAGAAGGCAGCAATCCTCTCGATAAACAGTCAGCGGGGTTTTCCTTTCCGTTTATGTGAAAGAAACGGTCCGGAGACAAGTTTTCTTGTATTTTAGTTACGCGATTAGCAACAAAAATTTGCCATCGATGTGGTGAAGAATTGATCCATGACAAAGCGATCATGGAATCACTGAAGGCAAATGTCTCAGTGACGTGATAGCGGTTGTTGAAAACCGCACATACTTGTTTAACTAAATTTGATAATATTAAAAC
Organism: Trilocha varians; assembly: GCA_030269945.2. NCBI lineage: Eukaryota > Metazoa > Arthropoda > Insecta > Lepidoptera > Bombycidae > Trilocha > Trilocha varians. The sequence continues at coordinate 1,139,886 of AP028279.1, forward strand.
GGCACAAAGTTCTAACCTTGCAAGTGATACCGTTTTTAGTGGAGCTACCTTTGACTTAGCTCCAACTAATTCAACCGATATGTCATCGTTAGGATGCGTAACGTGTAGGTATATGACGCAGCCGTAAGCCTTGAGACTAGCGTCAGCAAAGGCCAACAGTCTCACTACACAACCTGCCCCAACGCCCAAATGGCGAGGAACGCGCAAGTTCGAGAGCAGAGGCAACTCGGTTTTAAATTTAACGAAGCGATTGATGATAACCTCTGGTGGTTCATCATCCCAACCTACCTTGGTAAGCCAAAGATCCTGTATTAGGAGCTTGGCGTAGAGAATAACTGGTGCGACGAAGCCCAAAACGTCAAAAAGGCGAGCGATAGTAGATAATATAGATCGTTTAGTATTAACAGAGGGTGGAGGAGACGTGGTAAAAGTGAACACATCCGTCTGAGGTAACCACTTCAGGCCTAACACCTTCAGCGTATCGCTATGGTCGGTGAATTCAATCGGCACCCGGCATGCCTCAGGCAAATGATTGAGTAACTCAAGTGAGTTACTGGCCCACTTGACCAAGTCAAAACCTCCTTCAGCGAATAAAGCGCGTAATTCATCCGATAAGCGGATGCCATCCTCTATGGAACTGACAGAGGTGGTCAAGTCATCCATGTAAAATTCCCTACTGGCTACTTCTGCAGCAAGAGGAAAGCGTGCGCGATTATCTTCGGCCAGCTGGTGAACCGTACGCATGGCCAAAAATGGACTACAGCGAAGTCCGAAAGCTAAAGAATTAAATTGAAAAATGCGATGATCCTCAGTATTATTAAAGCGATAAATTATTTTCTGAAATTTGCGATCCTCTTCTCTTACTAAAATTCTAAGATACATCTGTCTTATATCCGCGGTAATAGCGATTTTAAAATATCTAAAATTTAACAATAATGAAGTATGAAAATAAATCTGTTTGTAAATTTGGTCCAGGATGAAGAATATCATTCAAAGAAATACCATTAGATGTTTTTGAACTAGCGTCAAGAACAACGCGCGTTTTAGTTGATAATTTTTCAGGACGTTGTACAGGATGATGCGGAACGAAATAACCCTCATTCAAAACCGACGGAGTGCGGGGTATTTCGGATAAATAGCCTTGTTTAATGTAATCCTTGATGACGTCATCATAAGCTTGTCGTAATTCCGGAATAGCGTTAAATTTACGCTCTAACGTCGAAAAGCGACGCTGAGCTGTAGCATAAGAATCACCCAAGATCGTAGAGTCACCCTTGAATGGCAATGACACTATATACCTACCATGTGAATTTTTAGTTATAGTGGATTTGTAAAATTCCTCACAGTGGTTATCATCTGAGGTTAAAGTACCTGCAGAAGATATCTCTTCCAGTTCCCAAAATTTTGCCATTGTTTTATTTAAGTTTTCTATGAGAGGTCCAAATGACCAAGTAGAATTACATAAATTTTCATAAGAGGTCTCCCCCATAATGATATATCCAAGCGTTGTATTAAATGCGTGTGGATGAGAGCGAGTCATTAAAGAAGTAGGCTGTAAAATATTAGCCATCATAGAAGTGCCTAAAATGATTTCAATGTTTCCAGGCACATACCAGCTATCATCCGCTAGAGACAAATGATTAAAATTATTTAAATGTGAAATCTCAACTCGTTGAGTTGGCAAGTATGATATATGATCAATGACTAATAAATTTAAAGTATATTGAACATTAGAAAATTGAGAATGTATCTTGAGTGTGACCTGACCTTTAATAGGTACAGAAATATTTCCCACTGAATTTAATGATGATTTAAGTGGTTTAATAACTAATTTTAATTTTTGACAACATTCATAGGTTATGATATTATTTTGTGAACCACTATCAATTAAACACCTAACTAAGAAACGTTTATTATTTTCATAGACAATGACCTTTGCAGTAGGTAATATAGATGTACATTTAGGTTGAGTATTTAAACTAGAATGCATACAAACATTTTCAATAGATGAAGAATGTTCAGGTTTATTCTCAGAATTTTTATTCTGATCAAAATGCAACAATGTATGATGTTTCTTGTGACAATGTTTACATTTGTTTAAAGAAGCACATTTTAAAGTATTGTGTTTAGAGCTAAAACAATTTATGCATAAATTTTTAGATTTTACAAAATTAAAGCGATCATTAGTTGATAAGTTTTTAAAGTCTGGACACTCATAAAGATGTATGTGAATTGTTTTGTTACAATAGTTGCAAGATAATTTATTGACTTTATTAAGATTTTCAGTGACTAAAAATGTGCGGCTAGATTTATTAAATTTATGAGATGTATCTTGACGGAATATACCAGATCTTTCAAATACACATTCACACGATGTTTCAAATGACTTATTAAACTGTCACTAGTTGGAAGCGAGTCATGTTTTAGTGATGTTTCAAAACTTTCAATTATTTTTGTGTCTAATTTTTTAAGTATTATATGTGTAAAAATGAAATCATCTAAATTTTTAATATTGAGCAATTTAAGCGCTGACCATGAAGATATAATTTGTTCAATAAAGGTATTCAACTGCAAAGCGGTGTCAGAAACCGGTTTTATGTCTAAGATTTTGTTCAGATACAAACTTCCTAACATTCGCTTGTCTTGGTATTTATCTATTAATGATTTCCAGATGATGGAATAATTTTCCTCTGTTGGTATTAATCCAGCAAAAATGTTTCGAGCACTACCTGTCAATTTTGACATCAGGTATTGTACGCGTTGACCATCTGTCAAAGATTCATTTTGGTGAACGTTAGTTTTAAAACTTTCATAAAATTGTGGCCACTCTGTTAGCGAACCATTAAAACTCACTAATTCTAATGGAGGTAAATTACAGTAGTTTCGTGGAGAAGATTTTAGAGCAGTAGACTCAACAGGTCGTAACAATGATGTACGAGTATGGCTTATTTTTGCGTACAGAGTTTCAAAAGCACCCCATTCACTGAAGTTCAGTTGACAATCTGGATTTTCGTCTAAAAGTATTTCATTATGTTTATCACATAATTCATTAAATTGAGAATATAATTTTTCAATGTTAGATGATGATGACAAAAAGTCTTCCTTTGTTCTCGTATCAAAGGTACCTACTTTTTTAGATTTCTGATATATAGCATCAATATGAGCGAAAATACTTTGTTTCTTAGCGATAATGATTTTAATCTTTCGATCTGACGCCATGTTGAAAAGTTTTAACAATGAAGAACTAAGAAAATGTAATAATGATGCAAATATTGTTATTTCATAAAAATATTACGTTATATCTATGCTAATATATGTTTATTATAAGCTGCGCTTGTAAAAATACTACTATACGCACTGATTACAAAGAAATACGCGGATTTGTAAAATCAGCAATGTTTTTGCGGTGTGTGATAAATAAATGTAAAAATGTGTAAATAAGCGGTAATAAGTTAATTAGTACTTAAAATAAATGCGATGCGTTGTCCCGTTCAATACGGAACAAAAATATGCGTTATCCGGCGATACGGATCAAACTATCCGGTTCGATAAGGACCATACATATGGACCTTACAAAGGCCAGCGGTGCGTTCGGCCTCAAGATTATTTGAGGCCGAAATATATAGATGCGTAAAATATATGCGATGAGGTGCAGCCTCAAACTTGAGGTCGCAATGTGTGGATGCGAGATGATATAATAAGTGGACTGTATTTAGGCGTGGTGCGAAGAAATAATGCGAAGAAAAATATAGCCCGAACAATGTCTTTGTGCGTTGCAACTGGCGAAGCTATACGTGCCGTCAGGTCCCTGATGCGTGGCGTCTTGGCAAGTAAATTGAGGTGACTTACCTTATATCGCAGCTCAACACGGGCACACACACACTGAATTACGACACTGTCCAAGTTATATTGTTCGTAAAGGTTATTGAGTTCACATAAACGGCCGACCGTGGGCCAGTAGCGGTGAGAGGCAGCGTATACGTGCGCGCTCTCGAAAGGCGGATATGAACTGCGCGAGCGATGTATTGAATGCGGGATGCGGTCGCGATAGATGCGCGTGAGTCGTCTCAGACTGTCCGAGTCCAACTGATGCGGCGATGCGTTGTGTGATGCCAGCGCGACCGCGTATGACAGTTCGCCACCTCTCTCTATCTTACCAAGACTAAGCAAGCGAGAACGAGACGGCAAGCTACGCTAAAAACCGCGTAACCAGTATTGTTCACCTTAAAAAGTTCAACAAAAAAGTCCGCGATGGTATATGTCTATCTCTTAGGGATAACCCAGCATAACCATTTTTATTCTTTACTAAAAAATGGTTATTTACGAAGTGATTTTAAACAATACAGCATTAATTCTTATCCAATTAAGTACCTTAAATAAATTGTGCATTTATTATAGATCAATATGCTTTTTACAGCATGTAATTTAAGTGAATATTACCGAAGATATTACGAATTTAAAATGCAGGGTCGTAGTTGTTTGCGCCGGGCGGCGCGTGCCTATATAGGCTACAATTTTTGAACCCCTTTGTAACGCAGACGAAGTTGCGCGGGTCATCTAGTAATATATATAAATTAAAACATTAAACTATTCCAATCGGCCATTTTGACAACATCGCATGATGTCACTAATAAGTAAACAATATGAAATTGACATTCTCTATTGGTTACGCCATGACACTTTTGCGTTTGTTTACTTAAGCGTGACGTCTAATGCGACGCCATGATACTATGGGCTGTTTTCGCGCACTATTTGAAATGAAATTCAAAAATGACTTGAAAGCAAGTCAAACTACATTGTTACTGAAGTATAGTAAACCTGTACTTATAAAATGGAAGAGGATTTAAAAATCTTTCGTCATGCCTATTCCCAGTGAAATATCTCATAAAATCGTTTAAGCTTCTATCTATCGTTCTATCTGCAGATGGGAGATAGAACGTAAACTACGGTTGGCTCGTCGATCTGCAGTGGAAGGGTCCTCGTCTCCTGGTGAAGTGGCTCGCAGAAGAGAAGCCAGGAAACGGAGGAGAGCCATGAGGGAGCAGAGACATAATGAGAGGGAAAAGGAAAGAGAGAGGCAGAGACAAGGTAGAGTAGAGTAGAGAGTACCATAAACAATATTAGAACTTATCATATGAAGTTTACTGTAACAAGCCATTATTGTCCACTGTTGGGCTCAGGTCTCCTTCGAATATGGATCAGGTATAGTCCACCACGCTTGCCCAGTGCGGATTGGGGACTTCACATATTTTCGAAGGATTTTTAGAATCCTTTTCGAATGTGTAGATTTCCACATAACATCTAAAATCAACTGCAGCGGACTTCGGCCTGACCGGGCATACACCATTTCGGAGATCTCCATTTGACTCATCTCCACCACTGATACCTAAACAAACAAAATGGAAACATTTCGCACCCCGGTCTCCCCTCAATAGAGGAATCAGATAAAATAATCCACATGGTTAGTGTCTGACCTAGTGCAGGGGCCATTGTTAAAGATGTATTAATTAAATGTAACAAAAACAAAAAGCAAAACTTGAGAGGTGTCATGGGACACCCGAATAGAACGAAGTTCCTTTCGATTAAAAGATATAAAAAATATTTCTTTTCGTAACGCGCGATAAGGAACGTGTTTTAAAAGATTTTGATCACAGTGCCATCTAGCGATAATCATCTAAAACAAAAAAGAGTCGTGACAACTTTTCGTAAGAATTTTTTCCGTCTTGCCCCCTTTTTTCAGCGCGCGATAAGGAACTTCGTTCCAAAATTATAATAAACTATTTTGTATTATTGTATTGTAAGAAGAGCTTAGAAAGTTAATGTAACGATTGATAAATTAATTTACAGTTGCCGAGGCGGAAGCGGAAAAGGATAAAGATAAAGAAAAAGATTCACAAAGTATACCGGAAGAGACTCCGCCTAGTCCCGGGGAGATTTTAGACGATAAACAAGATATGGGTGTGTATCTATTTAGAATTATTTGAGATGATTCCAACATCTCCCTTTTATCATCGTACCACCCGGCGTCGAGGTGGAGTTCATCCTTACTACATGAACACGCACCATCCGGCTATGGAATGAGCTCCCCTCCTCGATATTCCCAGAGCGCTAAGACTTGTTCTTCTTCAAACGAGGCTTGAAGAGGGTCCTTAAAGTTAGGTCGTAGGTAGCGACCCCTCAGTTTCTCCTGAGCGACGGTAGACCACTTACTATCAAGTGGGCCGTTGGCCCGTCTGCCTACATTTTTTTTTTTTTTTTTTTTTTTTTTTTTTTATTGCTAGGTAGATAAACGAGCATACGGCCCACCTGATGGTAAGCGGTTACCGTCGCTCATGAACCTCTGCAATGCCAGGGCAAAGAGAGGCCGTTATCTACCGCCTACCCATACAAGACTTTTCTTAAACCTCGTTTAAAGAGGGACATGTCATAGCGCTCCGGGAACACCGCGGACGGGAGTCCATTCCAAATAATACATGGTAATAAAAATATAATAAAAAAGTTAAACCACGCTAATTCATCTTCTTCATAGAAGAATGTAATCCCAAATCCCAATGTAAATGTACATATATTATAAATGCGAAAGTAACTCTGTCTGTAATGCTTTCCCGCTTAAACCACTCGACCAATTATGATGAAATTTGTCACAGATAATCTTTAGACAAAATGAGCTGATCTGTTGATAGATGGTTGGATACGATGGTGTCCATAAATTATGTGAGGTGTTTTTTTTTATTTTCTGCCCTTCTAATTTATGGACGCCCCCTTCAGAAGGTGGCTATAGGACTTCTGTACTAAACAATATAGACCCGTCGTGTTTGAGCTCGTTTTACTTCTTAAAAGCTTGTATTTAAAGTTATCATTAAAATATCTTTATCAATTGTGTTTTATATAGAAACATCAGAACGTTCAGCTTCACCACTGTTCGGCGGTTGCAAGACGGAACGCAAGCGAGCCGTCGACGACAAGCGACAGAACGCCATGGCCGCGCTCCGGGCACAGCGCGCCTCGCGCGTGCAGAGGGCGCCCGCTGTAAGTACTATATACAGGGTGTCCTACTATGACGACACTACTAGACAAGCGACAGAACGCCATGGCCGCGCTCCGGGCACAGCGCGCCTCGCGCGTGCAGAGGGCGCCCGCTGTAAGTACTATATACAGGGTGTCCTACTATGACGACACTACTAGACAAGCGACAGAACGCCATGGCCGCGCTCCGGGCACAGCGCGCCTCGCGCGTGCAGAGGGCGCCCGCTGTAAGTACTATATACAGGGTGTCCTACTATGACGACACTACTAGACAAGCGACAGAACGCCATGGCCGCGCTCCGGGCACAGCGCGCCTCGCGCGTGCAGAGGGCGCCCGCTGTAAGTACTATATACAGGGTGTCCTACTATGACGACACTACTAGACAAGCGACAGAACGCCATGGCCGCGCTCCGGGCACAGCGCGCCTCGCGCGTGCAGAGGGCGCCCGCTGTAAGTACTATATACAGGGTGTCCTACTATGACGACACTACTAGACAAGCGACAGAACGCCATGGCCGCGCTCCGGGCACAGCGCGCCTCGCGCGTGCAGAGGGCGCCCGCTGTAAGTACTATATACAGGGTGTCCTACTATGACGACACTACTAGACAAGCGACAGAACGCCATGGCCGCGCTCCGGGCACAGCGCGCCTCGCGCGTGCAGAGGGCGCCCGCTGTAAGTACTATATACAGGGTGTCCTACTATGACGACACTACTAGACAAGCGACAGAACGCCATGGCCGCGCTCCGGGCACAGCGCGCCTCGCGCGTGCAGAGGGCGCCCGCTGTAAGTACTATATACAGGGTGTCCTACTATGACGACACTACTAGACAAGCGACAGAACGCCATGGCCGCGCTCCGGGCACAGCGCGCCTCGCGCGTGCAGAGGGCGCCCGCTGTAAGTACTATATACAGGGTGTCCTACTATGACGACACTACTAGACAAGCGACAGAACGCCATGGCCGCGCTCCGGGCACAGCGCGCCTCGCGCGTGCAGAGGGCGCCCGCTGTAAGTACTATATACAGGGTGTCCTACTATGACGACACTACTAGACAAGCGACAGAACGCCATGGCCGCGCTCCGGGCACAGCGCGCCTCGCGCGTGCAGAGGGCGCCCGCTGTAAGTACTATATACAGGGTGTCCTACTATGACGACACTACTAGACAAGCGACAGAACGCCATGGCCGCGCTCCGGGCACAGCGCGCCTCGCGCGTGCAGAGGGCGCCCGCTGTAAGTACTATATACAGGGTGTCCTACTATGACGACACTACTAGACAAGCGACAGAACGCCATGGCCGCGCTCCGGGCACAGCGCGCCTCGCGCGTGCAGAGGGCGCCCGCTGTAAGTACTATATACAGGGTGTCCTACTATGACGACACTACTAGACAAGCGACAGAACGCCATGGCCGCGCTCCGGGCACAGCGCGCCTCGCGCGTGCAGAGGGCGCCCGCTGTAAGTACTATATACAGGGTGTCCTACTATGACGACACTACTAGACAAGCGACAGAACGCCATGGCCGCGCTCCGGGCACAGCGCGCCTCGCGCGTGCAGAGGGCGCCCGCTGTAAGTACTATATACAGGGTGTCCTACTATGACGACACTACTAGACAAGCGACAGAACGCCATGGCCGCGCTCCGGGCACAGCGCGCCTCGCGCGTGCAGAGGGCGCCCGCTGTAAGTACTATATACAGGGTGTCCTACTATGACGACACTACTAGACAAGCGACAGAACGCCATGGCCGCGCTCCGGGCACAGCGCGCCTCGCGCGTGCAGAGGGCGCCCGCTGTAAGTACTATATACAGGGTGTCCTACTATGACGACACTACTAGACAAGCGACAGAACGCCATGGCCGCGCTCCGGGCACAGCGCGCCTCGCGCGTGCAGAGGGCGCCCGCTGTAAGTACTATATACAGGGTGTCCTACTATGACGACACTACTAGACAAGCGACAGAACGCCATGGCCGCGCTCCGGGCACAGCGCGCCTCGCGCGTGCAGAGGGCGCCCGCTGTAAGTACTATATACAGGGTGTCCTACTATGACGACACTACTAGACAAGCGACAGAACGCCATGGCCGCGCTCCGGGCACAGCGCGCCTCGCGCGTGCAGAGGGCGCCCGCTGTAAGTACTATATACAGGGTGTCCTACTATGACGACACTACTAGACAAGCGACAGAACGCCATGGCCGCGCTCCGGGCACAGCGCGCCTCGCGCGTGCAGAGGGCGCCCGCTGTAAGTACTATATACAGGGTGGATCTGTCACTTTGGACAATCTTACGTGGGGTGAATGACCTGTTGAACCGCTTTTATTTTAGGAATTGGGTAATTGAAAAAAAAAAAAAAAAATGGAAAGATCATATAAAAATTACATACTACATTTTTTTTGGTTTCAAAAGATAGGTAAATTAAAGTAAAATTCAAATTTTTGAATTCAGCACCGTAAATACACGGACACATCCCGAACGTGAGTGACGTCATAATGTTAGTTTTCACTCTTCACTTGTCATTAGTATTTATACTAAATTCAAATTTCGAACCTCAGAACTACTCAGAAGTTAACAATTTGACGTCACAGTCAATCACGGTGCGTTTAAAGTCACGTGATTTTTAATCAAATTTAATTTTTTTATAATTAAAATTTTAAATTAAATAATAAAGATAATAAAAGACGTTGGTTGGCGGTTTCAAACAGACTACATTTATTGTTATAGATTAAATATGCAATAGACAAAGCAACACCACAATGTATCATAGGTGGCGCTACATGTATTAAATAAAATTACATTTGATAATATTCTAACACCCCCACTTTATCAAATAACAATATTTCAAGGTATTACATGCAGTGGAGAGATCAGAAGCTACACATAAAAAAAAACCTTTTAAACTCAATATACAATATCGAATACAGTATTGCCTTGGCTATTCTATATTAACAATTCCAAAATCTCTTATGAATTTATAATGTTTAATAGCTGGCAGACCCTTGGTTAGCAAGTCAGCAGGCATGTTAGCAGTTGACAAATATCTAGCTTCAACTATATCATTTCTTAGAACTTCTCTAATGAAGTGATACCTGACATCAATATGTTTGGACCGTTTATGTGACTGATCATTATTTGCTTAACTTTAATGCACTCTGACTGTCACTGTAAATAACAATTTTACTATAACAACCAATTATTTCAAACTCTAACTTCTGTAAATATATTGCTTCTCGACATGCTTCTGACAAAGCCATATATTCAGCTTCACAACTACTAAGAGCAACAGTTCTTTGTTTCTTGCTCTCCCAAGATATGACAGCACCTGATTTAGTAAAACAGAAACCAGTATAAGAGCGTCGGTCAGTGGCATCACTTGCCCAATCAGCATCCACAAAACCTACAAGCTCTGCACTTTCTTTGGAATATTTTAAACAATAGGTCTTAGTCTGTGACAAATATTTCAGAATTCTTTTTGCATAATTCCAGTGTATATAAGAATAACAGTTGTTAAACTGGCTTAAATAACTCACTGAATAGGCAATATCAGGACGAGTTAGGACAGCTAAGTACATTAAACTTCCTAATAATTTTTGATAAGGTAGCTTTTGTTCACATACATTAGACTTATCAACATTCAATTTACATTCTATTGGAGTTTCTACTGCATGACATTCTGACATATCAAATTTTTTAAGTAACTGATTAACATATTGTTCTTGGTCTAAAGTAATTACATTGGTGCTTTTGTTAATGTTAACTCTCATGCCCAAATAATGTCTCACTTGACCTAAATTCTTTACTTTAAATTTCTGACTCAAAATCTCTATTAAATTATCAGATTCAAACTTACAATTTGAATATACTAGAAAATCATCGACATACAGTCCAACTATAGTTTTCTTATTATCACTATGATTTTTAACAAATACACAAGGTTCTAATTTACATTTTCTAAATCCTGATTTACATAGTATTTCCTCAACCCTTTTATACCATGCTAGAGATGATTGCTTTAATCCATAAACAGCCTTTCTTAATTTTAAAACTTTGTTTGAATTGTTTATGGGAAAACCTTCAGGTAAATACATAAATATGGTTTCTTTTAGATGGCCATTAAGGAAAGCTGTTTTCACATCTAAATGAGTGATGTCCATGCCTAACTGGACACTTATGGCAAATAACAAACGCAGGGTTGAATGTCTAATCACTGGACTGAAGGTTTCTTGGTAATCAATACCAGCCTTCTGGGTAAAACCTTTGGCTACAAGCCGTGCACGATATGTCACTTTATTGTCTGAGTCAAACTTTTTTTTATACACCCACTTACACTGCACTATACTCGCGTTGCTGGGAGTATCGACAACTTCCCATGCTTGATTGTCTTCGAATGACTGCAGCTCCTCTGCCATGGCCTGCGACCACATCAGTCGCTCTGGCCCACTGATGGCCTCTGAATATGTCAGTTCATCTTCTGCCATAGCTGTAGCGCACATGTTGACAATACCATATCTATCTGGCTTTCTCCTCTGACGCTTCTGTGTTACTTCAGGAACTGGTGTAGTAGAACCTGTATGCGGTGCATCTGAAGCTTCGTCTGTACTCTGTGGAGCTGAAATAATCTGTTCCGTGTTCAGGTTTTCTCCACAAGCATCTGGCTCTAAATTTTCTTCTTCCACATTCAAATAATCAGATTCTGAGGAATTGTTCAGGGGTTCAAGTTTCACAGATTCCTTTACAAACTCCCCCACTGAATCTGTGCTTTCTAGGGAAACAGTTACAGACTCTATATGCTCAGGTTTTTCTTGTATTATAACGTCCCTACTTGTGGTGACTTTATTCTTTATCGGGTCATATATTCTGTAACCTTTAACGTTATCACTGTAACCAACAAGTATATGTTTTCTTGATTTTCTGTCCCACTTAGCTCTTTTTTCTTTTGGCGTGTGCACCATCACTGGACTTCCAAACACACGTAGATGTTGCAAATCTGGTTTTCTACCATACCACATCTCATATGGAGTCTTTTCAATACCCGAAGCTGTAGATCTATTTTTGAGATATACTGCGGTATTTGCAGCTTCAGCCCAAAATTTTTTATCTAAATCTGCTTCAAACAGTAAGCACCTAGCACGCTCCACAACAGTGCGGTTGCTTCTCTCACTGACTCCATTCTGCTCAGGTGTATATGGATTTGATCTTTGATGCATTACACCTTCATGTTTCAAAAAATCACTAAAATCATTGCTGCAATACTCACATCCGTTATCTGTTCGCAAAATTTTTATCTTTCTGTTTTGATGGTTCTCCACCATTGCCTTGAACTCTTTAAAATATGGTAGTGTTTCACTTTTATGTTTTAAGAAATAAATAAAAGTCATTTTGGTGAAGTCATCGATAAACAATAAAAAATATCTTGCACCACCAATGGAATTACACTCCATTGGTCCACAGATGTCTGAGTGTACAATCTGCAAGATTTCAGTAGCTCGTGTACCTGTTGAAAATGGTAATCTTGACTGTTTACCTTCACAGCAAATTTGACAGCTAGACTTGCTTGTCACATATTTGTCTGAGTAATCCATTCCATTAACTAAACCTTGCTTCATCTTGTTCATATCTGTGCTGTTTAAATGTCCAAGCCGTCTATGCCATGTTTGTCCATCTACTGTTGATGATGATAACAAACAAGTCTCATTTTTCAACATTAACTTGTATACATTATTCACAAGTTCAGCTTCCGCAACTAAATTACCTGATCTGTTTTTTATGAGGCATCGGTTGGGTTCAAACACAACATTATTTCCATTTCTTATCAATTCACTGACTGAAAGCAGGTTAGTCGCAAGAGTGGGTACGCACAACACATTCTTCACTGTAACCTCGTAACCGAAACTCGTCGTAACATCTACGTCGCCGGCACATAATACAGGCACTGTCATGTTGTTTGCTACTGTGATTTCTGGTAAGCTTGACGAATCCGTCCTATTTGTCAACCAACTTTCGTTTGCAGTCATATGTGTACTGGCTCCAGAGTCAACATACCAGTCACATTTATTAAAGTTACCGCTCAGAAAAACAACACTGAATGCATTTGTTTGCTTCTTTTTTTCTGCTTTTTCGTTTCTAAGTGGACATTGAGACAAAAAATGTCCAGACTGTTTGCATTTGTAGCATGTTATTGTTTTGTTATTTCTGTCATTTGAGTTTGACATTTGCGTATTCTGTGCATAGATATTCGGAGTCGGGCCGCCATGTTTGCTATTGCTGCCAACTTTACCAAGTTTATTTTTCTGCCAACTGCGAGCAATAAATGCTGAGTTATCATTGCCGTTTCCTTCAACACAGCCGCCATTTTCCATATCTAACAATTTTGTTTTTATGGAATCTGCCGTGATCTGCATCCCGGAATGCTCTATTGCCATGATCATTGGCATAAACTTATCTGGTAAACCGGCTAATAACAATGATCCAACCCAATCATCATTAATAATGAATCCAGTACCACTTAATCGTTGCGAAGTTTCCACAATCTGCGTAACGTAACTGGTCATATTTTCACATGTTTCTAGCCTGATGGAGATTAAATGACGTAACAAAGTTATTCTTCTTGAAAATCCAGCGTCATCAAATAGAGCTTTGAGTTTTGACCATAATTCCTTTGTTGTCTTCGTCTCCTTTATGTGCACATACAATGATGTATCAATAGTCAGGATCAATTTTGCGCGTGCTCTTGCATCTGCTACTGTCTGTGCTGCATCTGTCGCCTCTGCTTCTTGCTTGAGGTACTTGTCGGTGTCCTCAAGGACTAGCAAGTTTTGTACGGCGAACGCCCAGTCATCATAATTATCACGACCCTTGAGCTTTGGCACACTCGCAATAAGACTTGAATTCATCTTGATTGATATCACACGCGTGAAATAAACTAACAAACTAACAATAACTCTTCTAGAAACGCAATAACTTTAATTTTCTTTGCAAAAACTGAGTAGCCCATAACCTAATAAAAGACGTTGGTTGGCGGTTTCAAACAGACTACATTTATTGTTATAGATTAAATATGCAATAGACAAAGCAACACCACAATGTATCATAGGTGGCGCTACATGTATTAAATAAAATTACATTTGATAATATTCTAACAAAAGATTTAAATACATAACAAAAAAAAATTTTTTTTTTTCAAATTCCAAATTGGATAAAAAAATATTTCATCATAGTATGGAAGTCCGCAACGATAGTCGTACGTTTTCCATACAATGTCTGCATTATTTTTCTTCGATGAACCGATTTTGAAGATTCTTTTTTATATTAAAGATAACACGTCTGATGACGTCTCGTTTAAATCCATCCAAGAGCCTACAGCTCACCTGACGGTAAGCGGTCACCATCGCTCATGAACCTCACAATGTCAGGGCAATGAGGGCCGTTATCTATCACCTACTTATTCAAGAGTTTATTATTAAACGGTTTTATTTAGCTCACCCCATTGGTTTATTTATTTATTATTTATTCTTGGGTCAAATTTAGTAATTCAAATTTCACCCTCTTCCTTTCAACCGATTAATCTGAAATTTTGTATACACTTTGGATTTTGGTGACAATGCAATTATGTTTATTCATTATCATTATAAATTCAAGATGGCGGCCGCTACAAAATGGCGGATAATTTATGTTTTATTAATCCCATCAATATGGATATCAAATGATGCTCAACCAGTAGAATACAATTTACCATGATAAATTTAAATCTAAAATGGCCGCCGCTACCAAATAAAAACTAGAAAATAAATTACCTTAAACATTGCAGTGTATGTTTAACATAAAACCGTTTAACTTAAAAAGTTTTTTACCTATTTTTATTACAAGTATTAATATTAAATATGTTTTTTTAGGATGCAGATGAATTATTAGGTGGTTCAAGTAAACAAAGTGTGAAATTGAAGGCATCCGACATTTATTCTGATGATTCAGGATCTGACTCCGATGATAATAAATCAGGTAATGAACAATACCTATATTGTTAATTAATTTTCATCATTACAAGTTCTGGAAACAAGCAATATACAGGGTGATTTTTTGAAGAAGGTACATGTTGCAGGAGGGTAATGCTCTGTTCTAATACGGAATATTACAAAAAATAGTAAAAAATTTTTTTTAAATCTAATTTCGACAAAACTACCACAAACATAAACAATTTCGGCTAAAAGAGTGTTGACTAACGACCTCTAGTGATCTCGCGCACCCCACACCTCCGCCACACCCATCAGCTGTCGAAAAACCATCATTTTTCGAGAATTTTAGATATTTTTAAGTTGCGATTACTAAGGCATTAAGCCATATTCTTTGGTAATAATATTTTTACTGGTCGTATATAACCATCAGCTACCACGACCTTCAATATGTACCCTCTCTAAGAAATCACCCTGTATATTTACAAGCTTTATATTAACTTGCACTGTATGTAATTATGTAAATTCGGGTGGTTGCAAGCTAAATTTGAGAAACTTCCCGGTTTCCGATTGAGCTAACATTTTGCACGCCGATGACAAAATGGCGCTGATCTGATGATGGATTCGGTAGTCATAGGAACTCTCGTCCGTCGTGTTTGGTCTCGTTTTACTTGTATTAGCTAGCACTCTACTGCTACATGATATTCAGGATCTTAAAAGCTTGTATTTAAATAGTTTTCATGTTATTCCCAGCTCGTCGTAGTTCTACCAGTTCATCTCAATCCGGCGCTGAAGAGGAGCCCCGACAGAGCAAACGACAAGAAGTTGAGGTCAAATACGCTGACACCAGGGAACAGATCAACAAACTTAGACTCAGCAGGTAATAATTATATTTACCCTTATAATCCCTACTAATCAATACATGATAAATTTAAAGGTTTCTAATGTGATGTCGTAAATAAGCACGTTTTTTACGCTTATATTGCAAACGCTGGCTGAACTCTACGAGATAGACCAAAATAATGTACTACAGTATTGTTCACTTTAAAAAGTTCAACAAAAAATTAAGTACCTTAAATAAATTGTGCATTTATTATAGATCAATATGCTTTTTACAGCATGTAATTTAAGTGAATATTACCGAAGATATTACAAATTTAAAATGCAGGGTCGTAGTTGTTTGCGCCGGGCGGCGCGTGCCTATATAGGCTACAATTTTTGAACCCCTTTGTAAAGCAGACGAAGTTGCGCGGGTCATCTAGTATATTATAAATACGAAATTAACTCGTGTCTATTACGCTTTCCCGCTACCTCTCAACCGATTTTGATGAAACTTGGCACAGACAATCTTTAGACCCTGAGATAGAAGTTTTAATTGAAAATGACACAGAAGAATACTTTCATGCATTTTCAACGGGTTCTTACCATGTATCGTCATGATCACAAGAAGACTGGATACTGCAGGTCGATTTAAGAGGAAACAAATCTGACGTTTGCAACAACGTTGAAATATCGAGACAACTCAATTAATTAAATATCGTAGTAAGAACCCGTTGAAAATGCATTAAAGTATTATAGAAAACTGCGAGTGTCTGAATAAGTTGACATAGAAGAAATTGCACGTACCCGCTAGTAAACTATAAGGTGGATCTAAGAACCACTTATACTTATATACTAGTTGATCCTCGCAATTTTGTCTGCATCAAGGTGTTCAGGCAGCACTGTTAGATTTTAATAAGACCTACAAACACGTAGAACATAATTTTGTTCTATAATCAATAGATCTTGGGTATTTTTTGTCACACCTTGTCTTACATTATTGAAGTTTTAATACCGATCTCGATTTTTTTCTAATATAAAATCTAGCTTATGTTACTCGTGGATAATGTAGCTTTCGAATGGTGAAAGATTTTTTGAAAATAATCCAATTATTTGAGCTTATTCATTACAGACAAAGTTGTCCTCTTTATAATATTGTTGTAGATTAAAAAAATATAAGAAGGAACAAAATTGAGAATATAGTTTTATGAACCAGAAGTGGTTTAACTTTTTAAATAGAATTCATTAATGGTTTGCAAGGAACCTCCTTTACTTAATAAATAAAAATAATACGCATCTGAATCTCAAGCAAGTCCAACATATCTTCCGCGACCTCTCGAAATTGGCGCCAATCCCAGAATCCATAGATAAGCTGCGCAGTCTATCAGTTCCATAGACAATATATGGATCGGCTCCGGGTTACTGAATCTTTTCGCTTGACACTCTTAAGAATAGTGTATTTGCGGATAATACTCCATGTCATTGAAAAAAGAAAAATTGTATATTTTTTTCAGGTTCAAACTAGAGAGACTAGTGCACCTACCTTTCTTCACTCGCGTCGTGACAGGATGCTTCGTTAGAATCGGTATTGGGAATAATAACGGAAATCCTGTTTATAGAGTAAGTTGAATTAACTAGAAATTAAATGTAATTAGTGCTTAAAAATATTACAAAAAACTTATTACTTTTTTGTGTTGACTGACTGATTTGATGAATTATTTTATAGCTCGAATTAGTTTTTGGAAGGTTTTTTAAACTTTTTTTTTAATTAATTTTGAAATGTAAACTAATAATTAAGATTTTAACATCAATTTCATTATACCTATTACTCTTTTTCATGGTTCACTTATTTTATCCGTTATTAAAGAAAAAATAATTATAAAAAAATAAATATGTAAATTATTACAAAATTACTGATAGTTTATACCAAATTAAAACAAACTTTTGGAACTTTTTATGAAATAAAAGGAATTTAACTTGAAATTAATTAGTTTATTTTACTAAAAACAATGTACAACTTAACATCTATGACAATGATCCCAGGAAACCGAACAGATTAACAACCACATTGTTATTTAAAGAAAGTCAGAGTAACGGTATGTTTGTTAAATTCAAATAAACTACAGCAATAAAAAAGAGAATTGTAAAATAAATAAAATAAATAATTTTAATTTTATATTACTGTCTTAAAATAAAAAATATTTTTTCTAATTTTCTTATAATTTTTATTAAAACAGGTAGCAGAAATAATAGACGTACACGAAACAGGAAAAGTATACAACTTAGGAAACACAAGAACAAACAAAGGCTTTAAATTAAGACATGGGACACAAGACAGAGCTTTCAGACTGGAATTTGTCAGTAATCAGGTAAAAATATAGACCTAAATATACTTTATTTGACTTCCAAAAAAAACTCACTTTGTTATTACAAGCTTTATATTAACTTGGATGTAACTTTGTAAGTTCGGATGGTTGCAAAATTTGTCAAACTTTCCGGTTTCCGATTGAGCTGACATTTTGCACGCAGATGTATATCGCGTGACAATGCAATAATATGGCGCTGATCTGATGACGGAGTCGGTAGTCATAGGAACTCTTGTACTAAACAAGATAGACATGTTTGTGCTCGTTTTACTTGTCTAAGCTAACACTCTACTGTTGGGGACGGAGCGACGGGAAAGAGTGCCGAGCGCGTAACGCGTCGCGCCGTCCCTCCAAACCCCGTGCTGGGTTCTGGCCTCAGCCGGGGTTCGGACGCTGAGTGTGAGCGGTTGGAGGTTTTAGTGCGGTTTAACTCCCACATACGGGGATCCGGTTATTTCCTCCAACTGAAAAAAAAAAGCACTCTACTTCTACATGATATACAGGATCTTAAAATCTTGTATTGAATATATTTATTATCAACAGGAATTCACGGACGGTGAATTTCAGAAATGGTTTAAAGCTCTTAAAGATGCGAATAAAAAACCTCCCACAATGGACGTTGTAAGAAACAAAATCAATGAAGTGAAACAAGCTTTGATGTATGAATTTAAGGTAAGATTTTACACAAATACTTTATATAGTTTTCTTGGAAATAATTTCTTTTAATAGTTTTAGCTGTGTATAGTATTTTATACAGGGTGTATCTGTAACTTTGGACAATCAGACGTGGGGTGAATGACCTGTCGAAATACAACTTAGAAACACTTTTATTTTAGGAATTGGATAAAAAATATTTTTCACCATTGTATGGAAGTCCGTAACGATAGTCGTACGTTTTCCATACAATGTCAGAAAAAAAAGTTTAACCGATCCAAAAAAAAAAAAAATGGTGCTAAGTTGTATTTCGACAGGTCATTCACCCCACGTCAGATTGTCCAGAGTTACAGATATATTTTATGTGTGTTTTTAGGAAGAAGACATAGAAAAGATAGTAGCAGAGAAAGAGAGATTCCGCTCCCATCCAACAAACTACGCCATGAAGAAAACACAACTCATGAAGGAACGAGATGTTGCTCAGTTGAGGTAAATTTATTTATATAGCTTCAATTATAATGAAGTAAAACTTTAAATTTTAAAACAGAAATTTAGCAATTATCTTAGATGAATGAGACAACTTAGCACCAGTTTATTTTTTGGATCGGTTATACTTTTTTCTGACATTGTATGGAAAACGTACGACTATCATTGCGGACTATGATGGAATTTTTTTATCCAATTCCTAAAATAAAAGTTGTTCTAAGTTGTATTTCGACAGGTCACTCACCTCACGTCAGATTGTCCAAACTTACAGATACACCCTGTATATATGATTAGGATAATAAAGTAGACTTATCAATGAAAAACAATCCCTAATGCGCCTATAATTTTGCTTAAATTTACATTAGCCTTCCTTTGATCATGGCGCTTGCAACAGTGTTAAAATATCGGGATCGCTTATTTTAAAAATTTTAATAAGATCCCGTTTAGTAACTGTGTAAGGAATCTTAAATTAACATGTTCGCTGCGATACAAGGTGATATCGGCCCGCACCATGACTAGACGTTAGGGTGATACGCGGTCTATTAGACCCCACCTCCTATATCATAGTTATGTTCTTCGTACCGGAAGTTTGCTGTTTTTCCTTTTTTTTGCAAGAAGGGTTATTTAGGCCTCGTGTAGCACTGATCGTGTTAAATAACTTACAGAGGTGACGACGAATTAGTAATGGATTTAAACTCAAAAATAGAAGAGTTAGAGGAGAGAGCGAGTCAACTCGACAAAACTCGGACGTCATCCATACAAAGTATCTCATATATTAATAACAGAAACAGGAAACTAAATGTGGAAACTGCGGAGAAAGCCATCATGGAAGAGGTATGTGGTTATTATTACTATAATTAATTAATCAATTTTTCACCATTATATTTAAAATAATAATAATCGAAAAAAAAGAAAAACTGCTAAAATATTTGGACCTGGCCCACGAGGTGACCGACATGTGGCGTGTTGAATCGACCATCATTGTTCCTCACGTTGTATCTGTGCACGGTCTAATAGCGACAAGCTTCGACCGACATCTAGAGAAGCTTTCACTCCCCGGCCGGGTAAAGGGATTCAGAAGGCGGTCGTTCTTCAGTGGCCCTCTGTCTGTTTTATATTGTATTTTTTTGTAAATGATCTTTAAAAAATATAATGTAAAAGATAAACTAATAAATGAATATGAACATAAAAAAAATAATCGAAAATCGTATCATCTTGACTTCATCGATCGGTTTTTTTATCATCATATTAAAATTAATATCCCTGTAAAACTCAATAATCGTGTTATTTATTCACAATATAATAAGAAAACCAATTGACTTAATTTTTTTTTGAGAAGTTGACATTAAAAACAATATTCTTGTATATCATGTTTTACTCAAAAAAAGATACAATTTTTTTTTATTTAAAATTGAAATTGAATCTAAAGTTATCGACAATTCTTTATTTTTTTAAATTTCAATCACAGATAAAATTATAAAAGAAGTCCCTTAACTCCCTTCCTCGCCTCCCGCGATACAGGCCTAGCCTAGTGCGAGTACCATTGTTGAACTCCTTATGTAAATTACTTTCATGTTTGAAAATAAATTATTTGTAACACCCAATTGTGCATCAATAACTTAAATTCAATGTCGATTATTTTCAGGTGAAAGCGAACAAAGGAAAGAAGACAGACGATCCGTTCACGAGGAGACACACCAAACCTGTCATGAACTTCAAGTCACAGAACAGTAGAACACAGGTTAGATTTATTTTATTGCTTTACTAGCTGCCCCGCGCTACTTCGCCTGCGTCGAAAAAAAAGTAGGTATGGACTACTTAACATTTAGGGGGATGAAAAATAGATGTCGGCCGATACTCATACAATTTCGCACAAACAATTTCATCAAAATCAAACACGAGAATTTTATATATTAGGTAGATAAACAAGCTTACAATCCACCTAATGGTAAGTGGTCACCGTCGCTCGTGAACCTCTGCAATACCACGGAATTAGTCAAGTACAAAATATCACATATAAAACTTTGTTGACAAAAATGATCTGTTACACAAATAAGAAGGCTATTAAGATCTGTATCATAATTAAATTAACGGCAAAATAATATGCTTTGTAACAAAATGTGAGTCATCGAAATTGGTTCATGATCAATTTTCTTATGAAGTCTTATTCATAAGTAGCTACTGTTTCTGTGTCAGTGTTTTTAAGCATAGCGATCATCCCCTTTCATATGGAAAAAAGAAACATCAAATTTGGTTCACACACACTACAGGGACAAACATAAAAATATTTCTAAACTTATTCAGACACTCGCGGTTATCTATAATACTTTCATGCATTTTCAACGGGTTCTAATATATCGAGACAACTCAATTAATTAAATATTGTGGTAAGAACCCGTTGAAAATGCATGAAAGTATTGTAAAAATATTTTTTTACAGGCAACTTGGTAATCACTTTCTTATTGGAAATCTGTATATAAATAATCTATGGAATGAGCTCCCCTCCTTGCTTGGCTTGTCCTTCTTCAAACGAGGCTTGAGGAGGGTCCTTAAAGTTAGGTCGTAGGTAGCGACCCCTCAGTGTCCCCTGACATTGCAGAGGTTCATGAGCGACGGTAACCACTCCCTATCAGGTGGGCCGTTGGCTCGTCTGCCTACATGGCAATAAAAAAAAATACAATTTAATTATTAAACAGAGATTTGTATTTATTATAGGAGTTAATAAGTAATCAGCAAGCGGCGGCAGAAGAAGAACAAATACAGAAAGAAGAAGAGAGAATAGAGAAAGAGAAGTTGGAGAGAGATAGACTCGAAGTGAGTTATATATTATTGTATTTTTTTGTAACTGATCCTCGCAACTTCGTCTGCGTCAATGCGGTGTTCAGGCAGCACTGTTAGATTTTAATTAGGGGTGTGCGAATATCGTTCGAATCGAATCGAATATTAATATACGATTCGAAATTCGAATAATTCGAAAAGCTTCGAATATTCCGAAGTAGTTTCGTATATTCGTCGAATTTCGAATAGTATCGAATTTGACTACGACGATGCATCGGAAATAGGACAAGAATTTGTATTTAGTAGATAATATCTTCAATGGGCTAGATGTCTACAAAATAGTCGTACTCGTCGTAGTCAAATTCGATACTATTCGAAATTCGACGAATATTCGACGAAACGACGACGACGAACATAACGAATAATTTTAATAAGACCTACAAACGTAGTACATCATTTTGTTCTATAATCAATAAGTTTCTCAGCGCATGCGATGTAAGAAAGTTTGAAAACTGTTCATACAAAAAAGAAATACACTTTAAATAAACATTTTTAATCACAGATCCAAATGTACTTTTTCTATCTTTATAAAATATTGGACTAAATTACAAAATTTTTTCTTATAAAACAAACATCAAAATCAGTCCATCTAAACTAAAGTTATATGAGACAAATGACAGTCAACTTTATTACCTGAAGTTTGTCAAAATGTCAACAAGGGTCAAAAAAAATAATTATACTATATAGCTTAGGCACGGGGACGGCGCGACGGGAAAGAGTGCCGAGCGCGTAACGCGTCGCGCCGCATCTCAAAACCCCGTCCTGGGTTCTGGCCTCAGCCGGGGTTCGGACGATGAGTGTGAGCGGTTGGAGGTTTTAATGCGGTTCAACTCCTACATACCGGATCCAGTGATTTCATTCAACTGAAAAAAAAAAGATCTAGCTTAGGCAGCAGTCTACTACAATATTATATTCTAATGTTATTTTTTGTTGTATTATTGTGTCAAAAAATAATGATTTATTTATTTATGTTTTCAGAATCACGAGGAATCTAAAAGAAGTAGAAATGACAATAATCCAGCCTCCACCGACGCCAGTTTATATTCACTACACGACTTCGATATAGTCATAGACATAGATTTACCTGCTGCAAGTATGTATTTATATATTTATTTCATTTAGACAAGCTAACGGGTCACCTGACTAACAAAAAATGGCAATAAATGTATGACGGGGTGATTATGTATATTGTAAATTTTATGATATATCAAGGGTATAGTGCTAAAACCGAATAAGTGTCAAAATAATCTACAATTGTTTTTTTAGTCTATCTTGATCAGTTTTTTACGCTTTTTCTAGTAGTGTAATCAAATAAGAAGAATTCAGTGTAAAGAAAAGTTAGTTGACGTAAAAACCCAATAAATTCGCCTTGTTTAGAAACTTTAACTTTGAACATTTCGAAAGTAACAATTTTACACTTATTGGGTTTTAGCACTATACCCTCGATATGTTTATAGCATTTTCGCGTATTTTTTTTTTTGCAAACTCCTTTACCTCCCAGGTATCACTAGTACTAACTAGGGGTGTGCGAATATCGTTCGAATCGAATCGAATCGAATATTAAAATTCGATTCGAAATTCGAATCGAATAATTCGAATCTTCGAACTATTCGAAGTTCGACGAATATTCGAAAAATTTCGAATAATTCGAAAAGTTTCGAATATTCGTTGAATTTCGAATAGTATCGAATTTGACTACGACGATGCATCGGAAATAGGACAAGAATTTGTATTTAGTAGATAACATCTTTAATGGGCTAGATGTCTACAAAATAGTCATAGTCGTCGTAGCCGAATTCGATACTATTCGAAATTCGACGAATATTCGAAACTTTTCGAATTATTCGAAATTTTTCGAATATTCGGCGAATTTCGAATAATTCGAAGATTCGAATTATTCGATTCGAGTTTCGAATCGAATATTCGTATTCGATTCGCAACGAATAATTCGTGAGTTCGAATTATTCGCACACCCCTAGTACTAACCCAACCTTCGTTTTCTGGAGTGCTCTTCATACGCCTTGTATCAATCTTATTTTATTGTCTCCCGCTTTGCAAGAAGGGAAGTCGAGACTCATGTTTTCCTACTCCTATTATCTTCTGATTAAATTCGTTGCCGGGCCCAAGACAAGTTAGCTTTCCCTCGGGTTTTCCTAGGCTTCACTGCTCAGAGTCATTACGATGGTCGCCGCTGTGGATCCCCCCTACATAGGAGTTACTGTGGTGGGAGTGAGAGGTGGGCAAAAATACCCGATAAATACCCAACGCCTTGTATATTTCAAATTACTGTGTGTCAGTCTCATAGCTCAAAAACATTATTTTTTTGACGTGACAACGTCTTATAAATTGGTTTGGGGGGTGACACTTCACTGCGTTACGCTCCGCTCACGTTATGCGCTCACAATGAGAGCGAGTGAGAGGCACGCTTGTTATGTCTGTCTCTCTCGCTCTTAGGCGGGCTAACCATGCCTGAGTCGTTGTCACGTAAAACTTTCGCCCGTATACCGACTTTACAGGCAACCAATTTTTTTTAAATCTTTAAATTAACTTATTTCTTTCAGAATCAGTGTCGAGTCAACCTAAACAAGTGACAACAAAAGTGAAAGAGACCGGACCAAAACGTTCACTAAACCTCGAGGAATACAAGAAGAGACACGGACTTATATGAGATATAGTAATTATTATTAAATAATTATATATTACAATTAGTTTAGCGTTTACACACAAAATAAGCTTGTTAATATTAATAAAAAAATAATTGATCAAAACTTCGTCTGCGTCACAAAGGAAAAATATATCTTATACAGGAAGTTAAAATCCGACGAAAACACACATCCGACATTCACAGCAAATATGTAGTATACTTGATGTAGAAGCCATCCACCAAGTCTGGGTTTTCTAGGCATAATATATCATATTAAATAAAATAAAAATAGCCTTTATTACTGAGTTAATATTTACATAAAATTAGTCGACACAAAATATCGCGCATCTCAGTGTGCCTTTCGGCATAGGCCTCCTCCAGCTCTTTCCACTGCTGCCTGTCGTTGGTTACCCTTCGCCAGTATGGTCCCGCTGTCTTCTTTATATCGTCCTATATATCATATTATAACTAATCAAAACTACGTGTTAATTTGTGTAGGTCAGGGTAGGGTTGTCAAAAATAATACAAAATAATATTTTTTCAACTTTGTATGGGAAAATAAAGTAACTATCTCTGTTTCAAAAGTATATTATTAGGAATTGGATAAAAAAAAAATCATCATAGTATGGAAGTCCGCAACGATAGTCGTTCGTTTACCATACAATGTCAGAAAAAAAAGTTTAACCGATCTAAAAAATAAAAATGGTTCTAAGTTGTATTTCGATAGGTCATTCACCCCACGTCAGATTGTCCAAAGTTACAGATCCACCCTGTATGAGTTTTCGCTAAGTTTAGAGTATCCAACACTGAACAAATCGGACCAGTAGTTCCTGAGGTTAGTGCGTTCAAACAAACAAACAAACCCTGCAGTTTTATAATAAAAGTTAAACTTACTGCGTGTAGAATATTTTAATGGTTCTCCTGTTAAATTGCGTTTTGTCACTTCTACTAGTATACTTAGGACCTGTCATTTGTTGAAACAATGTAAATAATGTCGATGAAAGGGTCAGTGTGAGTTAGAGCGATTTGAAGCTTCATATACAGGGTGATTCAGTAATGCGAATGTGGACCTCTCCCCAAAAAGTTCAAGGTTATTGACTTTGGGATATTATGGAAACCACATATTAGAATATTTATTTATTGCATTTATAGAATACAATAAATTGATTAAAGTAAACTAAAATGCGACTAACATCCTGTATAGCTAGAACAGAAGTGAGTGAAAAAAGTGAAGGATTTACTACATTTAAATTTGACATAGAACAAAATGAACAAATTTTATAAAAAGATTTAAAAATTGTGGCGACCAATAACCAACCTGGGTCGGGTAGCGCGGCTTACCATCCCCCGGTAGCTGTTACAAAGGGTGCGCGCTGAAGCCTAGCGCAGCACCCCTCGGTCCGTGTTGGTGGACCCGGTACTCTTAGGGTGCCAGATCCCGGGACACCTCCCGAGGCCGGCCCCCCGCTCGTAGAGAGGGGGTAATTTCCTCCCCCACCTAATAATTGCCACCCCGCAAATTACCTTGAGAACGGAAGGTCGTAGACCCATCGAGTTTGGGCTCATTTTAAAGGGCAAGTAGAGGCCTTTATTTCTGTTCCATTAGAATCTCTCTACAACTACACAACATCCGCGCAACTTTTGTCAAAACATTCGCATGTATTTTTGCGAATGCGATTCACATCCCTATTACATTTTGAAGATGAATCACCCTGTATATAGATTTTGTGGTAACGCATAAGGAACATTAATAGCATATTATTTATATAGCTAACTCTAGGATAGATAATTGAAAAATATTAATAATAAAATTGACAAAAAAAAGCAACTTTTTTGCTTGCTTCAATAATGTACTTCAAATTACTTAACCACTCAACTGGGATCGGCAACCAAATTGGTTTGTTTACTTTTGCCAAGTCTGTGGCAGGAGCCAAAATTGAGCACAGTTCTAAAACTTGTTTTGTTTACCTTTTTTAATAGTCTCATATTTTACGGAGATGATATATTTTCGCTGAATAATAAAGATTTACAAAAATATAAGGTTTAATTAAAAATCAAAATTAAAATTATTAGAAAAAAATGTTTTTAAAAAGGGGCTCAAACACGGTAGTGATTCCGAACGAAGTCCCCAGTTTCGCCATCTAGCGAATAGTGACGTTCCCAGTTGAGTGGATAAAAATACTACGTACTAAAAAATGACCATTTTCGAATAATAATCAAAAACAAAAAATAAAATTATATAGAAAAAAAAAGTTTATGTTGATTTTCAAATTATTAGCTTTTACTAGCTTAATTTAGTAATAAAATTATTAGGCGAATATTCTTCAAAAAATTGCTACTTCATAGAATATTTTATTATTTAAATTTACTTTAATTTTCAATAATAAACGACTGGATTTCTGAATTTCGAGATTTTAAATAATCTCGGAAAAACAGAACAAAATGTAATGTACAAATTTAATATTGCCTTTTAAAAAAATCGGTTAAAGTTAAGCTGTTAGCGTTTGTATGGAAAATGTTGAAAATACGCCTATTTTGTACATAAACTTAATTAATAATAAGATATATTTAAGTTTCATAGATTTTTCGAAGTTTCGTGACTCATTGAAAGATTGCCCCGAATTAAAATTAATTTCATTGGCAGAAAAAAATAATTTAATAAAAAAAAAATGTAAAATGAAGAAAAAATGTTAATAATTTTTTGTTGATAAACATTTTTTTTTACATAAATAAATAGATCATCAACAGCCTTTTAATAGTCCACAATTGGACAAGAACTTTCCCAAAAATAGTTAATTAATACCATTTTGGGGAAAATCGCCCGGTAGAACATGGTTTTTTATTTTAATTGTCAAAATATGCGCAAAATTATTGACATTCAAAATTCAAATTTACGTGCAAGATATATTCTATGAGTACCTAATATTCTTGAGTTTTGTAACGAAGTTCCTTATCGCGCGTTATCGAAAGGGGGCTAGACGGAAATTCTTATGAAAAAGTTGTCACGACACTTTTTTTGTTTTAGATGATTATCGCTAGATGGCGCTGTGATTAAAATCTTTTAAAACACGTTCCTTATCGCGCGTTAAGAAAGGAAATATTTTTTATAAGATATCTTTTAATCGAAAGGAACTTCGTTCTATTCGGGTGTCCCATGACACCTCTCAAGTTTTACAAATATTGTCATCTAATTCAAGTATAAAATACTCCTAAATTTGAATTTTGAGCATCAAAGTTATGAGATGTACTGTTGACACTCTCTGATACTTAAAAATATTGTCAATAATATTGCCTGTGTTTGACAAACTAGCTAAATCAATGCTTTTTGAAGTTGACATTTTCAAAATATAGTTTAAAAATAATAATCTTTTTTGTTATTGTATTAAAAAGTTATTTAAAATGCTTGATAAATTTTTAGTGTTAAGCGAGAATTAGATAAAAAAATGTAGCAATAATAAACGAGTTTTATTAGAAAAATGTAGCATTTAAAGGGTTCATAATATTTATGTAGGAAATATTTTTTTTTATTTCTGAATTGATTAAATGTTTTTTTTTAAAGGTGAAAGTTTAACACGTTCGCTGCGATACGAGGTGTTATCGGCCCGCACCATGACTAGATGTTAGGGTGATACGCGGTCTATTAGACCCCACCTCCTATATCATAGTTACTTCGCACCGGAAGTTGCCGTTTTTCCTTGCCGCAGGAAAGTTGCAAGGGTCATTTAAGCCTCGTGTAGCAGTGATCGTGTTAAAGATGATACATATTGAAGGTGATAACGACCAGTAATATTATAACTGGAGAAAATGGTTTAACGCCAATTAAAAGTATCCAAAATTGGTTCAAAATTATTGTCGCTCACTGGTATTTGTGTCTATAAAAAATCGTGAATTTGGTTCGATTATAATTACCAAATTTTTAATTATATTCGATACTAGCTGCTGCCCGCTACGTCGTCTGCGTGACTATAACCCGTTTTTTTCGCAATAAAAGGCCTACGTGCTTTTTAGGGTCTAAAGATTGTCTGTTCTAAATTTCATCAAAATCGGTTGAGAGGTTTAAGCGGGAAAGCGTAACAGACAGAGTTACTTTCGCATTTATAATATTAGTAGGGATTAGAATAAACTTATCACCTTCAATATGTAGCATCAGTAACGAAACACCCTGTATATGTAGAAATTGGCCTTCGCTAAATATGTGGCCTTTTTATACCTCGCATTGGAATAAAATCAAAATATTAATAACTCAAAAAAAACATTTAAAATCGTTACGTAAAAAATGAGAAGACTCCGAAAAGCTACCAATTTTGGCAGTTTTAGTTGCCATTTTTAACCTATATTTGTGTATTTAGTATATTTGATTGAAGAAATTGACAAGTGAAAAATAATTACATTTGACGAAAAAAATATCTGTGCAACTAAACTCTGTATTCTGTAACAGTGTGTCCAGATATTCTGTCTAACATTGGTCACGTGATACTACCATTTTGATTTTCAATACAATAACGAAAAAAATAAAAATTACTCTCTTAATTTAGTTATTTATTGTATTTGTTTAAGTTTGTATTTTTAATTGAAATGTATGAAAGCGAAGAAGATACTTAATTTTGAGAAATTCTTAAAAATGAATGTTAGGTTATAATATTTTGGCGGGAATTTAGACAAGATGGCCGCTATAATATTGAAGAGTTTCAAATAGAAAAGAATGTAATTGCAATCACAGCAGTGCCTTAATAAATAAATCTTGTGTCGTATTTCTGATTAACAAAACTACAAATAAAACCTTAAATTCTCCATTAAATATTTATATTATACTAGCTGCCCCACGCAACTTCGTCTGCGTCGAAAAAATAAAAATAAAATGGGGGTGGACTACCCCTAACATTTAGGGGGATGAAAAATAGATGTTGGCCGATTCTCATAGATACCGGATAAGCACAAAAAATTTCATCAAAATCGGTCAAGCCGTTTCGGAGGAGTTCAAGTTCGAACACCGTGACACGAGAATTTTATATATTAGAAGAGACTAGATTTATATTATAACACTTAATCATTTTAGCTTGAGTTCCAAAATGGCGTCCCGATATTATGAGCTAAAGTTCAGGAAAAGAAATAATAATAGGTTTTAACGTTAGGAAGGAGTAAACTGAAATGTTTTTAGAACATTAAACTGAGTGAGTGAGAAAGATAGCACTATATCTGCGTCTCGCGATTTTCTAGAAAATTCTCGTTAGTTGTTTTTTTCGCTTTTATACAGTTCAATTGTTTAATTTGTGTATTGAATGATGTACGTTAACTAGTGTAATCTATAGAATTAATAAAAATATATTGAATAAGCTGTTTGGGTTTTATTATAACCACTCAACTGGGATCGGCAACCAAATTGGTTTGTTTACTTTTGCCAAGTTTGTGGCAGGAGCCAAAATTGAGCACAGTTCAAAAACTTGTTTTGTTTACATTTTTTAATCGTCTCCAGCCTTACTAATAAAAACTACCTAAACAGCCATTTAACGTCTGAATAGTTACCCAATGAATAAACCTTGAGTAAAGTTACACACGTGTTATACATGTTTTAAACGAATACCCTACCAATAAACGTTGTATTGTCTCTGAATAGTTGTACATCTGTTTAACATGGTTTAAATTCACAATGGCCGTGTATGGTAGCGATGGGCGTTATTAACCATAACTGGTTATATATGCAGTTACGAGCTCGAACAGTGATCACTCGTTTTCCACTACAACAAAAACTAGTGATATTCATAACGCCATTTAAACGATCGAAATAGGCATCAGTCTTCAATAACTCTTTTAATCACAACGCCATAAAGTTAAATCGAATTCACTCTTATGTTTAAGGCATAGCGTCGATGTTTGGCTACTTTCACTACTCACGCAAAATCACTGGTTTTACAATATTCGTAATGACAAGATGAAAACGACGTTTTACATTGACCACCTTATACATAGCTTTGACAACGTAAAGGAGTAAAACGAGTAATGTAAAACGCGCCTAAAAAAAAGGATCGCAACGATTTTACGTTACAATTATCACGTTTGCTTCAGAACGTTGTGAAAATAACTAGTTATAAAAATCACTAGTTAAGAAACTAGTTATTGGAAATCACATAACGCTTACGTTACGTTATCTCAAAAACCGATAACGACCCATCGCTAGTGTATGGCCAATATTGGGCGTTACGTTCAGAAACCGTGGTGTTCCTAGTTTTATGATGTTTTAGGGTATCTCTTGTAGCGGAAAGAGATATCCCTTTATAAATTACTTGAGTATCTATTTGGTAGATACCATTTAATTAAAATGAACAACTGACTCTAGTTATCATTATTTATTGACACTGTTTACAATATACAATAATGAATATGATTACAATAATGTGTGAACGCGAGTGTACGCTTTGCTGATTACGGAACGACTGGGGAGTCGCGCTTCGCACTGCACTTATATATTGCTGCTTGTATAAAAAAATGCAAGCATTCAACCGTCCCTACAGTACACCCTTCCTAAAATTTTGGTTATATAATGCAAAATTTTTCACAAAACAAAAAAAATAAAACTAAGTAATGTTAAAACTTTTGTAAGCGGCTGTACCGTATTAGGGTAGGTACTTGAGATTTACTTCGAATGCGCTTTATCGTTAAGCAACAGTCGAAGTGCTAACGTTTTTTACTCGCTACTCTTAAATCAATCATTTTTTACTTGAAAACATTTCATCTTAAATCGTCTAAAACTTGAGATACAACGAACACTCGAATTGTTGACTCGGTGTTTTCTCACACTTATAACAAAGTACTTATAACAAATCATTGCATTTTGTGATGAAATATTACCTTATTCCACTTCATTTTAAAATATTTACATTTGTTAAGTAGTTCTCATTGCCATAAATCAATGATACGAATCAAAGTATATTGAATCTTTTACACATAACATTAATGATTCAAATATTGTTAAAACATATTATTATTACAATTTTCACTTTACAAACATGTCACTATTCAATACAAAGTTGAAACAAAAAATCGTTTCTAGGTAAATTAAGTTGGTTTTAACCCTTTACTTAAATACTTTAAAGATTCATAAAATATTATAGCATATACATAGTTTGATTATTTCCAATAAGAGTGTGACAAATTATTAAAAACACAAAAATACTTTAATGACAAACATTTAAAATAAAGAGACTAAAAATGATACAAATTGCACAAAAAAAAATGGTGTATATAACTAACATAACTAACATTCATAACATATATCACTTAAATAACAAAGAACACTTAGGTTTGAAAACGAACTGGTAATCTAATTAATCGACCACTTCGCGTTCTTTGCTGAACTTGTTGTGTGGGCAAGTCGTCTGCAGTTTTCGGTGTGATACGGGGTATTTTTGATACATCCTCGCTAATTATATATGCGGCTTTTAGGCGATCGATCGAGATGTTTGCCTTTCTATTACCTAACTGAATTAAAAAGGTTTTGTCCCTCCTTTTAATTACTTTGAAAGGGCCATCATAAGGTGCTTTTAACGGCTTGCGTACGGTGTCATCACGCACAAAAACAAATTCGCAAGAATCTAAATCCTTTGATTTGAAAAACGTAGTGTTGCTATTATGTGATTCTACGACCGGTTTAAACTTTCTTATTGCCTGTTGAATTTTTTCTAATAACACATATCCTTCGCCCTGTATACGATCGCTTGATAATAAGAAATCACTAGGTAAACGTAATGACTGACCGAAAGTTATTTGAGCTGCACTGTAACCTGAATCGATACGGCATGCTGCTCGTAATCCGAACAGAACTGTTGGTAACTCACTTACCCATGAGGTATTATTTAGCCTAGCCATTAACGATGCTTTCATGGTTCGATGAAAACGTTCTACTCGCGCGTTACTCTGTGGATGATAAGCTATTGTTCGAATTCTTTGTACTCCTAAAAACTTTAACAACTCTGTAAATAGTTGACTTTCGAACTGCCTACCTTGATCAGTTGTCAAACGAACAGGACATCCATATCTACATATCCAGTTCTCATAAAGTACTTGAGCTACGGTTTCCGCTGTAATATCTTTAATTGGTATTGCTTCAGGCCAACGAGTGCATCTGTCTATCATTGTTACACAATAACGATAACCGTCTTCTGAAATTGGTAACGGTCCAACTATATCAACATGTAAATGTTCAAAACGACTGGATTCGGGATATTCGCCATGTTCGGTTCTTGTGTGTCTGTTAATTTTCGCTCGTTGACAATTAACACAAGCTCTAGCCCACATACCGATATCGCGATTCATCCCTGGCCAGTAAAATTTACTCGAGATCATCTTTCTCGTAACTCGAATACCGGGATGGCTGAGATTATGAATAGAATTAAATGCTACACGCCTGAAACTTGGTGGTAGGTAAGGTCTGGCCACTGAAGTTGACATCTCGCAGAAAATGTTCGTGTTACTACCTGGCATCGTTATCTTGCGCATGCACACGGCGCTACCTGGGACGTCGGTTGAAAGTTTACGTATGTACTCGTCGCTGTTTTGGGCGATTGCGAGTTCATCGTAGTCTAAACTTGTGGGACAGGAAATCGTGGCTACACGAGACAGAGTATCGGCTACACAGTTGCTATCACCGCTAATGTGTCTAATATCCGTTGTAAACTCGCTTATAAAAAAAATCTGTCTTGTCCTTCTCGGTGTTTCTGAATCTGTACCTAACTTGCTAAATACATGAGTAAGAGGTTTATGGTCCGTAAAAATAACTAATTCGCGACCCTCAAACGATTTTCGAAAATGTTTCACTGCTGAATATATAGCTAACAATTCACGATCATATGTACTGTAGCGTTTCTGAGTATCAGTGAGCTTTTTCGAAAAATAACCTAAAGGTCTCCAGCTACCATTAACATACTGCTGAAGTACTCCTCCCATGCATGTATCTGAGGCGTCTGTCATGAGCGATAACTGAGCATCGCTCACAGGATAAGACAAGGTTACCGCGTTTCTTAACTGTTCTTTGCAATTATTAAAAGCAACGTTAGTTTCGTCTGACCACACTAAAGGCGTTTTATCGCTCTTTTTAGTGTTGTGCAGATATTTGCTTAAAACTGCTTGACTTTTAACAGCATCTGGAATATGCTTTCGATAAAAGTTAACCATTCCTAAAAATCTACGTAATTGGTCTACACGTTCCGGTTTAGGCATATCAATAACAGCCTGCACCTTTTCTTGTAATGGTCTTATTCCGGTGGTTGACACTTCAAAACCTAGGAATTCTAAATTACTAACACCAAAACAACATTTTTCTACGTTAATCGTTATACCGAACTTCTGTAAACGCTCAAATAACACTCGAAGGTGTTTTCGATGTTCTTCTTCGTTTTCACTAGCTATGATTACGTCGTCTATGTACGCAAAGAGAAAATCTAGGTCTTTGAGTACTGTATGATTCATGAATCTCATGAAGGTCTGCGCTGCGTTTCGTAAACCGAAAGTCATCCTACAAAACTCGAATAAACCGATAGGAGTTATAATCGCTGTCTTTGGAATATCCTCCGGTGCTATAGGAATAAAGTGATAAGCCCTACGAATATCAATACGAGAAAAAACTGACTTACCTGTAAGCAAATACGTGAAATCGTGAAGTCTAGGGATGGGGTAGCGGTCCGGTTTGGTGATGGCGTTGAGTTGCCTGTAGTCACCACAAGGTCGGATATCCCCATTCTTTTTAGGTACAACGTGGAGAGGACTTGCCCACGCGCTACTTGAAGGCCTACAAATCCCTAGCTCTTGCATAACTTGAAATTCCTCTTTCACCCTTTTATATCGATTTGGAGGTAAAGGTCTAGCTCTTGAATGAATTGGCGGGCCTGTGGTTTCAATATGATGTAACACCTCGTGTTGCGGTGTGTCCTTGAACGATACGGGCTTTGTTATCTCCGCAAATTCATTCAATAGCTCTGTATACGGATGTCTTACATCTATAGTTTTAATTGATATCTCTAGACATTCCTTAACACTAGCTATAACCTGTAGCTTAGTTAGTTGATCAATTAAACGCTTGCGACTTACATCTACTAACAACTCATACTGGCTTAAAAAGTCTGCTCCTAATATGGGTTGTTTAACGTTAGCTACTACAAAAGTCCAGCGAAAGGCACGTCTCAAATTGAGATCTAACACTACAGTTCTTGTGCCGTAAGTTGCAATTTTTGAGCCATTCGCTGCATATAAAAAATAATCACTGCACTCACGTTTATGTTCACATTTATTAACTGGTATTACGGAAATATTTGCACCAGTGTCTATTAAAAAATGTAGCCCACTGTTTCTGTCTGTTATAGATAGGCGGTAGTTCTTGTTGTTCCCGACACAGCTAACCGCCTCAGGCTGCGTCTTGTTTAGTTTTCCGGCTTCGTTCCTTTCCAGTTACACGGTTCCACACATTTGAATGCTTTTTCTTTGTAACGGTAGTGATAAAAGCATAACCAATTTGGATCGTCTGGTGTCTGTCTCCGGTGTCTGCTACTGCTTCTGGACCTAGCTGAACGAGACCTGGAACGTCTGCGTGCGCCTTGCTGCCATTGACCTCTCTGCAGTGCTGCTACTTGAAGCGAAAGCTTGGCAATTTGTTCGGCCAAACTGCTGCTACTGCTGCTGCTGCTAACTTCTGCAATGATGTTACCTTGCAGTTGTGTGGTCTCCCACACTTTGTCTGCCACGGCTGCTAGTTTCGCCATGTCCTTTAGTTCAGAGGCTGCTAACACTGCTCTTACCGCTGACGGCAGATGATTTTGCCATAGAACGGTTAGTGTTTCGTTTGTTATCCGGTTACCTGCGAGCCCTTGCATTCGTCGCAGGAGTTGTGAGGGTTTCTGATCTCCTAACTGCATAGACCCGATCAGTTTTTGAATCCGCTGGTTTTCAGATTCTTCGTAAACGCTAAGAAGTCTGGCTTTTAGAGCTTTGTATTTCTCAGCTACTGGCGGGAATGTGACGATATCCGCCACCTGTTGCAAAACGTTTTTTCCTAGCTTTGCCACGAGTAACTGGTACTGACTCTCGTCGGACTGCTTCTGCGGTACTACGGCTGCCTCGAATTGCACGAACCATAGTGCTGGCTGGTCCTCCCAAAACTCAGGGATGCGAGAGCTGACGGATAGCGCGAATAAGTCTGGCTTCTCTTCGGTTGTCATTTTTACCACTGTTTGTATATTTGCCGGATACGATAATAATGAGTCACTTCCTACGCGTCACTAATAAAACTCCCGTGAACAGTTGTCGGATGGTCACCACTTTAGGGGTATCTCTTTATAGCGGAGAGAGATATCCCTTAATAAATTACTTGAGTATCTATTTGGTAGATACCATTTAATTAAAATGAACAACTGACTCTAGTTATCATTATTTATTGACACTGTTTACAATATACAATAATGAATATGATTACAATAATGTGTGAACGCGAGTGTACGCTTTGCTGATTACGGAACGACTGGGGAGTCGCGCTTCGCACTGCACTTATATATTGCTGCTTGTATAAAAAAATGCAAGCATTCAACCGTCCCTACAATGTGTTCGTTACACTGCAAATAATGTTATTTAAATCATAAAACTGAACTTTTTATACAAATAATTGATAGATTTTTGCTTAACATAATTTAGGTGAAGTATATAAAGCTAAAAATAAAAAAAATAATAACTTATTTTTAAATAAATTTATTGGATATTTCTAAACGAAAGTTATTACTTGTTTTCATCGTATGCTGTCATTAGTATCATGAATTTCGATTTTCGACCTTTCGTAAATTTTATATTGTAATTTTGTTTTTAAAACAATGGCTAATGAAATTAAAAGGAGTGAAAAAAAGTGCTAACTGGGATAACAGTGAAAAAGTAAGTAGAATTCTTGTAAAAAAAAATACTTCCTACAGTTGGTTCATGTTTTTTTAAGTATAAAACTAAACAATTTTCAGAGTTTACTTCGGGAATGCATAAAAGAAGTGCTGCATATTATAGAAAATAAAAGCACAGATACCAACTCTAATAAAACTAAATCTTTGACATGGCAGAAAGTCATGAAAAGGTTAGAGCAAATCATAACGTTTATACTATTACAAATGTTAGAATCTTATCATCAGGTACTGAAAATAACTTCTTTTTTAATTCGATTTTTTAATTTGGTTAATTTCAGTATGTGATAGTAAGTATATGCATACTGGATGGAGTGTATCTCGTAGTTGAAGATACACTTCGACTATGTACTGTAACTAATGGTTACATAATCTTATTGGTTTCTGCTTTTAGTTTCAATGAGATAAATGGCAGAGAGAGACATCTCAATGAGATAAAACAACAGTGGCGAACAATGAAAATGGATGCAAAAAAATGTCATTCAGATCATAAAAGATGGAGGCATGAAACCACCAAGTCCAGACCCACAAACAATAGAAATTATGGACATGTTGCCTTTAGAATTCGTCGAAGATGTCAATAAGTTTGACAGTGATAGCACAACTCAGGTAATTTTTACAACATGTATGAATTCACTCTAATTGTCTGTTTTTGCAATACCTAATTGTTATTTTTATTTCTTTACAGGAAAAAAATATTTGTGAAATGGTGCCAGAGGGCCCAATAGAAAAGGATGTAATTTTTGAAATCATAGACCAAAATACTCCAATTCTGGTTAATATATTTATTCTCATTCATTTATTTACACTTATTTTTATTATTATATGTTGTAATCCTTATACTAACTTATGTAAAATGTAAATATTATTTTTTACAGGAATCATGCCCTGACAATGAAGTTAAATTGCCTAAAGAAACCACTCCTGTCATTAGAAAACCGTTAGAAAACTTGCAATCATCAGGAAGAAGAAAGCGTAGACTTAAAATGGTATGTAAACCTATATTTGCCTTTTTAACTAAAAGTAAATCAATATTTTAATACACTTCTTATGTTTCAGGATACAGTTACAGTGCATGAAAGTGCAAATAACAGAAACACCGCAGTCATAAATTTGTTACAAGCCGAGCATGGCCTGAAAATGAGACACATGACTGAAGCTCATGCCTGGGCTCATGAAGAGCATAAATTAAAAATCGAAAATTTAAAATTAAAAAAATTATTGTTACAGAAACAATTATCAGAATAAATTATTATCAATTTTAAAAAATGTGTTTCAATAAATATATTTTTCGTTTTCTTGTTACTTGACCTGTTCTTTCTTCCAAATCCCACTGA
Source organism: Trilocha varians (assembly GCA_030269945.2). NCBI lineage: Eukaryota > Metazoa > Arthropoda > Insecta > Lepidoptera > Bombycidae > Trilocha > Trilocha varians. The sequence continues at coordinate 1,177,924 of AP028279.1, forward strand.
TCAAACAAATCAAAGTAATTTAAGTAATCCATTATAATTAATAACAAAAACCACGAGTTATAGAGTATACACCACTAATTTGCAGCCTGTCCTACACTTACACAATAGATAAACTAGGGTGCCCGAGTGAATAAGCCTTGTGTATCTTTTGTTCTACAGTAAAACAGATGTATACAATCCTTACGTCAAAAAAGTTTTTATTGGTAGCCGGATGGCTTGTAACAAGTGTATAACAAGCGTATACAGTTGCGTTTATCTTTATTAGTAAGGCTGCTCGTATATTACGGAGATGATATATTTTCGCTGAAAATGCAATACAGCGTCGTTTAGTAATAAAGATTTACAAAAATATAAGGTTTAATTAAAATTAAAAATTATTGGGATTGCAGAGGTTAATGAGCGACGGTGACCGCTTACGCTCGGGTGGGCCGTATGCTCGTTTATCTAACTTGCAATAAAAAAAATATATAAAACACATAAGTACATTAATATATTATACTACCTAATTACATAAACCTGCAGTATTTTGCTTGCGTCGTCATAATCAGAGCGTTGTGAAATCATGATAACATTGAGTCAGTTTTATCCACGACATTTTAATAACATCACGTTAAAATCGTTAGTTATATTTGGACGGTATGTATTTGTTTGTTTCTTAATCTTTGTAGTTGGTAAATTAATAAGGTTAAAGGTTATTTTTCGTCAGGATCCTCCATTTACATTATTCTACATTCTCCTTCATCCTCCTCCGTCCTCATCCTTCCTATAAATTAACCGTAGCCTACGATGTAAATATATCGGATAGGTAGGTACCCAACTTTGTTTTCTTTTTGTTTTTGATGACAGATTCTTGTTAACGTTAAAAAGCTACTACTAGTTCTAAAAAAATATGAAATCTGTACTTCAAAGTGGGCTCTACTGTCTACAGGCCACGATAAGATCAGCAAGGTTTTTCAGACTTTTTACAAATATACCAATATACACTTTTACAAATATACCATTATTTTTAGCCATGTTAAGAGATAGTTACTCATAGTTAAGTAGTACCTGCATAACTATTATCATCCTCACACTGTAAATTTTAACACATTCTCTTGCAGAAATGATGTTCATAATGTTACTCTTACTACAAATGATTGAAGCCAAAATATCAATACAAGTGAAAATGACAAAAGACGACAACGAAATCCATTTATCTGGCCACAGTTCCGATATAATAAGTGACACAGAAAGAAACACCTATAACATAGCTGATGAAAATCTTAAAAATGCCGTTGAAAAGTTCTTTGGTAAAAGACCAGACCACGCTTACTTGAAAAGTCCTACGCCTTGGGGTGATCTATACGACACGTACTCTTGGGAAGAAGTTGAAAGGCACCTTAGACCACAACGAGCTGTAAAAACCAACAAATACGTCGAAAGAGTATTTTTATCAAAGCAGTATTACACTAACAAAGGAAATTCTTCCATAATTTCCATAAAACTAGTCGAAGAAATCGAAAATAATGTAATATCGCGATGGATAGACGCCGATAGGTTAACAGTCAACGATTTCATTGTCTATGACATTAAAATCAACGATTTCCCAACACTATTGTACGTGGCGGAATACAACAAAAATGTTAATAAAACTACTAAAGCGAAAATAACAGCTGATGTTGATGTACATCTAGCGCCAAACCAAAGTGTTATTGCTCATTTAGTAGCGAAAAGGTCCAGAGATTTGATTCAAATAGACTATGAGGCTCATTTGACGGGTTCTGCAGCTGTAAATTACGTCAAAAAATATGAAGGACACCATTTCTGGGGCATCGATATAAATTCCATCATGGCTGCTGCGGGATTGAACCCAACTGTCAAAGTAATGGAAGAAATTAGGATAGTGCATTACACTGATCCTACAATTGTAGTAAGAGATGATAAAACTAGTGAGCTGTTGTTTAGTGTTCCTGTTTACTTTTCTTATTAAAGTTATTGTGAAAATTAGTTGTATTTTATTTTCTTGAGAGAACCCGAATGCAAGGGATCATAACCAAACAGCTATAATCCTTGGTAATTATACAAACCATTCCAAAAAGATTTATTTGAATCTATTCGTTTTTAACGATGTTTATTAGCCAAATTCAATTACTCCGGACAACGGACCCCCCACGAGGTGGACCGACGATCTGGTCAAGATCGCGGGAGGTCACTGGATGCAGATGGCGCAGGACCGGTCGATATGGCGAGGTTTGGGGAGGCCTATGTCCAGCAGTGGACGTCTATAGGCTGATGATGATGATGAAGTATTCGGAACCTTGCCAAAAGTAAAGTTTTACCACGAAACATGGATCTCTAAAAACGTCAAAGACAAATCATTGAAGCAAGAGAATAATCACAGGATATCGACAATTATCTTATTGACTATTCTGAAACTACTTCTAGTAGACCATTTTAGTTCATTGCTGTACAGTTGTAGTTAGTTAGTTATTCCTGTTTATAATCAAAAGAAAGTAGATGACTGATTATATTTAGTTTAATTAATGGTAATTAATAGTTGTTAAAAAGTGTCAAAATTTCGTCAGTTGATTTTAAAGGAATATAGATTATTCTAGACGGTATAAAATACAATTGCATTGAAGTCAAGAAGTGAATTCAGTTTTTTTTGTGAGTGTAAAACGAAAAGTAAGTTAGGTAGTTTAATATTATCATGAATCTACGTAGTGGAGTAGTGGTTGAAGCATTCCTTCCGTATGGGAAGTCACAGGTTCAACCAGTCAGACTTGTACCTCTAAATAGAAAACATTTATGAGCAGTTTTTAACAAAACTAGAAGCTAAAATTCGTAAAGAAAAACATTGTGAGAAAACCTGCAATTAGAATTAGGATTCTAAAATCCTTCGATGATGTGTGAAGACCAACGCTTTAGGTAAGCTGAGGAGACCTGAGCCCAGCAGTGGGCAGTAATGGATTGTTACAGTGCAGTAACATTTACATCAGTTATAAATAAAGAATAAGCAAGTTGAATTAGCAGTGGGCGGGCCACATAGCGCGTAGAACCGATGTCCGTTGGAGCACGAAGGTTCTGGAGTGGCGCTCACGTCAAGGCAGGCGCAATGTGGGACGACCAGCTGCAAGGTGGACAGATGATCTTGTTAAGATCGCAGGAACACGCTGGATGTAAGCCGCTACCAACCGCGAGCATTGGAAATCTTTGGGGGAGGCCTATGTCCAGCAGTGGACGTCTACAGGCTGAGAATGATGATGATAAATAATTTTAGCTTGAGAACGAAAGGATTCTTGACAATCTTTGATCATTTTCAGATTAAAAAATGAAGAGTGTTCTAATATTAGCATTTTTAAATACAATAACAACTATAGTAGCTGATATTGATATAGAAATATCAATAATAATCGACACGAACACAACTATGGCCAATTTCAGTGGCGAAATACAAAATGAGTTCAAAAACCTTGCTCTATTTGGAATAACAGACGATGACTTCAGCAAATGCCTAAAAATCTACATGGGAAAAACGCCAGACGAGATATATTTTGTTAATAAAACTCCGTTGAATTTATACAAAAAATATGGATGGCGGGAAACGAGAAAAATTGTCGTGCCCAAATCTGTCGAAATACTAAGCATGGAGAAAGAGTCTAAAATATTAAGACGCTATTTTTATCACAACACGAATGACAGAAAATTTGTGTTCAATGTTGCCACGTGCCAGAGAGTCGAGAATGTAGTTTGTAATCTATGGGAGACCATAGATTTTGAAGGGATCGTTAAATATGGTATGGCAACATTTTATATAAGGAAATTTATTGCGCGATAGATAGACAAGCTTACGGCCCAGATAATGGTAAGCGGCTACCGTCGCTCATGAGTCTCTGCAATACCATGTCATTGAGTGGCCGTATCACCTACTTATAACAGGTGGTTACAAATTTATTTATAAATTGTACTGCGTTATAATTTATTTTAAAGAAAAATACAAGCTTTTAAGATCCTGGATATCATGTAGGTATGTAAGACAAGTAAAATGAGCCCAAACACGACAGATCTATCATAAGTAGTGCAAGAGTTCCTATGACCACCTTCCGAATCCATCAGGGCGCCATTTTGTCATAATATTGCAATATCGCAATATACCTCTGTGTGCAAAATGTCAACTCAATCAGACAACGGGAAGTTTGTCAGATTTAACTCGCAAGATTCCACCCGAATATAGGTACACACATTAATTTTATAATACAGTTTATTTAAAGTTTTCAAAAATTACTTTTCAGACATAGCAATAACCCAAAATTGTACAATAAAATTTGATTACAACGCATCTTTCGGCCACAATATGGTGTTATCAGAGCCCTTTGTTTTGGGCGACGGGTCCTGTGTCAATGTCGACCTGGAGCCGGGACAGTTGGTGCGGGCTGAACTGATTGCAGAGAAGACTATAGTGGAGTTACAGGTAGACTGCCTATAAATAGGTTTAAAAGAGTTATCAAAGAACGGCTATGCAGTAAAGCATATTATAAACTTAAAAACAAAAATATTGTAAAACAATATTTAAAAAAAAACAACATATTAAATTAAAAAAAGACATGCCCGCTGAGATTCTTGCGCCGGTTCTTCTCAGGACGGAGGCGTAGGTAATTTTAGCGAACTGGTGGTAGAACTTTTGATTTTATTTTTGACAGTCAAAATGTATGTGTCCACATATACTTTAAAATAAATGATTTGACTTTGGTTATGTTGGAATTGGTCTTTAAAATACGTTAAAAAATGGTAGAAAGCAATGACGCGCACCACATTGCTATTCTTAAATTTCAGGCTCCATTTGATAAAAAATATTTAAAAATATTGAAGGACGAATATAAATTATTGGGCAAACAGTATACCAAATAGGTTAGTAAGTGGCGTGTCTTGAAAAGAATTGCATCTTTGAAGTGGCAATGGGCAGGACACATTGTGCGAAGAACGGATGGCCGATGGGGCCGAAAAGTTCTGAAGTGGCGGCCACGAACCGGTAGGCGCAATGTTGGTATACCCCCCACAAGATGGACCGACGACCTGGTCAAGATCACGGGAGGTCACTGGATGCAGATGGCGCAGGACCGGTCGATGTGGCGAGGTTTGGGGGAGGCCTATGTCCAGCAGTGGACGTCTATAGGCTGATGATGATGTGTCTTGAAAAAAAACGAAAAAAAAGAAAATCTAGTCGAAATTTACGAGTTCACTTGAGTTCACTTTTACAATAAACTTTCTTATCTTTTATTAAATGATATTTTGTTGTAAGCGCCGTGATCACGGGAAGACAGTACTGCGGGTAGATTACTTAAGTGCAGATAAATCTGTCTACCCTCTTTCTCGTTCGTTTGCTACCACTGGAACACCGCTAAGCAGTGTTTACAGAGATATATTTCTTAATTTTCTTCCACAGATCCAATACGAAGCCTATTTATCAGGTGACGTGGCTCTTTCCTATGTCCACGCCCACAATAGTCACCACTTCTGGGCGCCCAACATCGACCACGTGTTACAAACATGTGGGATCAACAACAGTATTGTGATGAAGGAAAACCTCACAATAAGCGTGTACAGTGACGCAAAATTATTTGTTACGGATTTGGATAATGGCCGCGTTATTGGAGAATATGAAGTGCCATTGTATTTAACTGAAGTTATGGACTAGCTGATTCTCGAAACTTCGTCTGCGTCAACAGCGGTTCGGGCTCTGTTAGATTTTAATAACTTACAAAGCCGTAGTGCAGCATTTTGTTATAGATGAGACGATATTTCCTAGTATAGGTATGTAAGCTTTGCACACTATGTTGTATACGTAACTTTATAAATAATTGAGTGTCGGCTTAACAATTTTGACGTTACACATCAATGATGACATTAACGAAAACACTTCCCGCCATTCCAGATATAAAACAGAAACGTGAAGTAAATAAAAATAACATTATAGACATTTATAGATGAAATAGCAAGTTTAATTAAGTTCATAAAATAATTCAGTGTCAGTCCACTAATACAAGATTGGAAGTAAAAACCTTTAATTGTCGATTTTCTGTTCTAGATAAATTAAAATTGAGTGTTATTGACTCCAAGTACCATCTAACATATTACAGGTATAATATCAGTTTTTTACCAGTGAAAATCGTGAAAAATAGTACAGATGTTTCAGAGATAACTAGGCACAAACATACAGATAGCCAAAGAGATTAAATAATTTAGGAGTGTTGAATGTCTTTGTAGATAGCGAAGTTACAAATGTTGTTAATAGATGGCGCTGAGAGTATTTATTTCACGCACCACCGTTTTGAGACCGAACTGAATGAATTTAGTAAGGTTTTTTAAAGTATACTAATTATTGGAACGAAGTTCCTTATCGCGCGTTGTGAAAGGGGGCTACACGGAAAAAAATCTTACGAAAGGTTGTCACGACACTTTTTTTTTGTTTTAGATGATTATCGCTAGATGGCGCTGTGATCAAACTCTTTTAAAACACGTTCCTTATCGCTCATTACGTTACGAAAAAAAAATATAAGATATCTTTTAATCGAAAGGAACTTCGTTGTATTCGCGTGTCCCATGTCACCTCTCAAGTTTTTTTTTATTTCTGTACACTGATATACTGGTATAGAACACTTTAATGTTCAATATTATTGTCAATATTCCTGTGTCGGGAAGTTAAAAGCATGTTTTCGTTTTCAAGTTTTATTTATTTAAAACGAAATAAAAATACTTACATTTCATAATTTAATTATATAAATACATTTACGTTTAAAAAATTATATTATAATTAAATTGAATATTTACAAAAGCTGTAAAAATCTAAGCTTAATAAAACTTATTAAAATATAAAAGAGTTTTTTATTAAAATTAAATTGGTAGACGTATCATCAGCGTATCACTATCAGTATAAATGTTATAGATATGCGTGATAGAGCAATGATAAATATCATTTTGACATTTTGTAGCACGAAAAATCTTATTTCTAAATAATTACGCTTCATAGTAATATACAGGGTGAAAGTATAAACATGGTAAAAGGTCTTATTATTTTTTTTTTTTTTTGCGTGATAGATAAACGAGCCTACGGCCTACCTGATGGTAAGCGGTCACCGTCGCTCATGAACCTCTGCAATGCCAGGGCAATGAGAGGCTGTTATCTTATACCGAAAATGCAATTATTTTTTAAACGTACGGACAACAGATCATTGACTAAAAACTCATGCCTCGCCATAATCTGCGTCTGCGAACGAATTTTTGCAGAAATTCTAGAAAAAATGATTTGGTTAAACCTGTACCTGTACCAACCCATTACTGCCCACTGTTGGGCTCAGGTCTCCTCAGAAGAGGGATTAGGCATAGTCCACCACGCTTGCCCAGTGCGGATTGGTGACTTCACATATCTTCAAAGGATTTTTAGAACCCTTTTCCGATATGCAGGTTTCCTCACGATGTTTTCCTTCACCGTTTTTTAGCCAGTGGTGTTGTGAAAAATTGCACATAAGTCTTTTTTTCACATTTAGATTTAGGGGTACAAGCCGGCCGGATTTGATTAAACATTAAACAATGTTGTCTAAGTTATTTTTACTGGACGTATATGACCAGCAACTATCATTTACTTAAATATTAACCATTTTTAAACTTTCACCCTGTACTGTAATTACATTCAAAATTCATATCATAACAATTCAGGCATGTCATCATTTATTTATCATTATCATTAACATATCATGGTCGATAATATTAAACCATGAGTGTTACAATAGCATACAAAATTTAATATTCAAACATCAATCATTTCATTATTATATCATCATCACTAGTGATAAGATAATTCTAAAATGTTTTTGCTAATGATATACGTATGTTATCAAATTATATCAGTTTATGTTAAGCATGTGTTCGTATAAATTATAGTCTGATAAAAAATATCTTTCATCCATTTATCTCACACGTGGTTTATTTTGATTGTTCAAACTATCATTTGCATATCAGTGTCATTCATCTATCATTATCAATTGTACATGCATAACCTTCTGAATATAATGCCATGTTAGAATAAAAAAAACTGCTGCCAATCTTTAAATCGATGGTACATATGAATGATAAAAGTATTAATTGAATATCAGATACTAAGACAGAACTTTTTAGCGCATTTTAATTTCCCTCTTTTATAACTTTTATATCATCATCATCATCATATTATCATAACACTTCAGACATATCATTTGCATATCATCATTCGCGTATCATCACGCGTGGTGATACTGTAGATGTGCGAGCGGGTGTTCGTAGAGCGGGTAGAGGGGTTGCGGGGGCGGGGCGTGCGGCGCGGGGGGAGCGTCGCTGTCGTCGTCCGTTGATGAGTCTAGTTGTTTGTCACCGCCGGCGCCGCTGGAACAAAGATAAAGGAAAGTTAGTAAAAATTATAACACGGGGTGTATGAAGAGCACTCCCGAAAACGAAGGCTGGGTTAGTACTAGTGACACCTGGGATGTTAAGCTTTTTGCAAAAAAAAAAAAATCGTCGGAATGGACCGGTTTCCTAGCTTACCATCACAGGTATCACTAGTACTACCACCAGTCTTGGTGGTGGTTTCGGGAGTGCTCTGTTTACACCCTGTATATAAAACTTTTGATTGCAAGATTCTTGATATCACACAATAGTTTTTTTTTTGTTTTAGTTGGAGGAAATCGCCGGATCTCCAGCCGCCCCGCGGGTGGGCTATGTGGGAGTTGAACCTCACTAAAACCTCCAACCGCTCACACTCAGCGTCCGAACCCCGGCTGAGGCCAGAACCCAGCACGGGGTTATTAGGGGTGGCGCGACGTGTTACGCACTGCGGCACACTTTCCCGTCGCGACACCCCATCACACAATAGCAGAGTGCTTAGTAAGACAAATAAAACGAGTCCAAATACAATGAGACCGTTTTGTTTAATACAGGAAGGTTATTTTTATGGCTACCTCCCGACTCCATCATCAGATATTATGCATTGCCAAATACATATTTTATAGTGTGTGCAAAATGTCAGCTCAATCGGAAACCGGGAAGTTTGTTAAATTTAACTTGCAAGATTCCAGCCGAACTTATACAGGGTGATTTCTTAGTGAGGGTACATATTGAAGGTCATGGTAGCTGATGGTTATATACGACCAGTACAAATATTACCAAAGAATATGGCTTAATGCCTTAGTAATTGCAACTTAAAAATATCTAAAATTCTTGCAAAATGATGGTTTTTCGACAGCTGATGGGTGCGGCGGAGGTGTGGGGTGCGCGAGATCACTAGAGGTCATTAGTCAACACTCTTTTAGCCGAAATTGTTTATGTTTGAGGTAGTTTTGTCGAATTTAGATATATTTTTTTTTTTTTACCTATTTTTTGTAATATTCCGTATTAGAACAGAGTACTTCTTCCTTCTGCAATATGTACCTTCTTTAAAAAATCACCCTGTATAGTTACATCTAGTGCAAGTTAGATAAAGGATTTTAACATACGTAACAACGTTTGGTATTTTACAGATAGGCACTATTTTATGAGCGCCTTCTCAAAAGAAGTTTATTTTTTTATTAATCGTTGTTGTCTTAATTATAGTGTAACATTACAAAACAAACATTTTAATCAACGATTGTAGACAATTGACGTGCCCAACGGTTTTATAATTCCCAGGACTGTATCTATTTTATTATTTTTTGGTTTTTAGTACATTTATCTTAAACATTGCAATGTATGTATGCATAAAACCGTTTAACTTAAAAAGTTTTTTACCTATTTTTATTTCCAAAAGACAACCAAATCTTTATTAAACTTAAATAAACTCAAAACTAACAAAAACTAAACAATACCAAAAAGGAGTTCTTATAAAAACAGTTCGGAACCTCAGGTTGGATCCAGTGAGGCGAGTGAACTAAATAACGAGATGAGCTCCGACGGGAACGTAATATGATATATTTACTCAACTATAAGAGTTTTTTATATTTCACAAACTAAGTAATTTGATTGTGAGAATCGTTGGGTCAAAAATCTATGTAGGTACATTACGTAACCATTCGTCTGTGTTCGTCAAATTTCGCTAGATTGCCAAATTGGGGCGGTCGCCCGGGGTTTGTTCGGAATCACTACCTTGTTTGTCGTTTATAAATGTTTTTTGCCATAAATTTCGAATTACATTTTTAATTAAGCCTAATGTTTTTGTAATTCTTCTCCATATTCATTGATTAGCTTATTTTTTACATTATATTTTAAAAAAAACATTTACAAAAACAGAGGTCCACTGCAGGCGGAGTCTACGACCCAAGCCATCAGTGATCAGGGCTCAAGAGAGAGGAACCTCCTCACAATACGCGCCGTGTCAAGAACGACCGCCTTCTGAATCAGGCCCTTTACCCGGCCGGGGAGCGAAAGCTTCTCTAGATGTTGGTCGAAGCTTTTCGCTATTAGACCGTGCACAGATACAACGATCGGAATAATGATGGTCGATTCAACACGCCACATGTCGGTCACCTCGTGGGCCAAGTCCTAATATTTTAGAAGTTTTTCTTTTTCTGCCTTCACAAGGTTCTCGTCATGTGGGATGGTGACATCGATCAGCACCGCCCGATGCGCATCCCGATCTATTATCACTATGTCAGGCTTATTGGCAAAATAGTCCTGTCAGTGATAACAGATCGGTCCCAGTAGAGCGTTACATGGCCATTATCGAGCACTGGCTGAGGCTAATACTGGTAATAAGGTACAGCGGCTTCAACAAGGTCGTATTTCATAGCAAGTTGTTGGTGGATAATCTTAGCTACCTGGTTGTGCCTGTGCAAGTACTCGCCGTTAGCAAGACGAGAACAACCGGAACGATATGTCTAATAGAGTCTCCCGGACGGTGACATGCCCGACAAATGTCGACCGTCCCATCCTTTAGAATATATTTCCGGTAGTTGTTCGTTATGATAACTTCGTCCATAATTGCAAAGACAAAACCTTCAGTCTCTCCGAAGAGGTTACTGTATCGTAGCCAGGATACGGAGGCTGACTTATCTACATCGGGACCTGTAAGGGCCCGGTAGAACCGACCGTATAGTTCCTTGCTCTTCCATACGTCCGTGCGATCCGCCACAATCATTTGTAATTTGTAATATTATTAAACTATGCTGTTAATACATTTTGGGCAAAAATATATTATGTCTGTAATAGTCTGTATTAATTGTCAGACGGTGTTTCACATAGTTTCAAAGCCGGCTAATGCATACAAAACCCACGTTTGAAGTTGATAGGTCGTCACTGTCATTTGTTTTTTACGTGTTGGACATTGGTGATGGCTCATATGGAAACGCGGCATGATAACAAGCTTCATAATGTTTGCCTATGTATGCTTTTTATTGTAATGTAGGCAGACAAAGTAACGGGCCGCCTGATCGTAAGTTGCCGTCGCTCATGGACCTCTGCAATGTCAGGGGACACTGTCCCGCTATTTACGGCCTACTTTTAAGGTTTTTCTTCTAGTATATTAATAATATACAAATACTTATAAAGTTGTTTATTACACAGATCTTGTAGCATCCAGCGCAAATTTTCGTGCATTCAAACGTTTTTGCCATAACTACTATTGGCATCCAAAATAGTACAACGGTGAGCTGTTGCTATGCTGTTGAGTATAGGTCCAATCAATTTAATAAAATCAATGTCCGTGGTGCTTTTCTCAATTATGGCGTAATGCTTTTTCAATCTTATTTTATTGTCTCCCACTTTGCGAGAAGGGAAGTCGAAACTCATGTTTTCCTACTCCTTCTATCATCTTCTGATTAAATTCGTTGCGGGGTCCAAGACAAGTTAGCTTTCCCTCGGGTTTTCCTGGGCTTCACTCCTCAGAGTCATTACGATGGTCGCTGCTGTGGATCCTGGCTACACAGGAGTTACAGTGGTGGGAGTGAGAGGTGGGCCAATACCCGAATACTTATAAATCTACCCGCATCGTCAAACACTTGAAACGGCTCCCACCCTCAGAGAGAACATATCATATTACAAAAACACAAGACGTCACATCGTGTCTATTGTTATGTCATTATTCATTCAATAATAGAAGACACGTAAAGACCACCGCATACACGGGACGGGACGTATCGGGCCGCATAAACATTTGCAGTAATTTGGTGAACTTTATAACTATCCGGCCCGGGATCACTTTCCAAAGAAACATGAATTTATCTTTAACAATGATATTTTTTTACAAAACATTTATGGAATCAGATACTTGATTTAACACTGGTCCTACACATGTAATGATCATGAACTAAACGCTTGTAATTAATAAAGAAAAACTAAGTTGAAAATGTAATTCGCACTATGTGACGAGCATCTAGGTTGGTCACCCTAGTAAGGGAGCCATTAAAAAAATCGCCAGTTGTTTTTTTAAAACAGCCAGTCATCCGAAAATTTTCGCTTCATTGACGAAAAGAGGTATAAGTCCATTTCATTTTAAAGCTTGTTCTTAAACTTATTGGTGAGACAAAAGTATTGTAAATCCATGTTAAAAAATAAACAGGCTCTTATGCAAAAAAATTACAGTCTAATTTAAGTTTAACCGACCACGAAAAATAAGATTTCCTAATAATCATCCAACTAAAATATTTGGACCTGGCCCACGAGGTGACCGACATGTGGCGTGTTGAATCGACCATCATTGTTGACAAGCTTCGACCGTCATCTAGAGAAGCTTTCGCTCACCGGCGTCCTCCGCTAGGTGGCGCCTGATTGAGCGCGGCGGTCGTTCCTGACACGGCACGTATTGTGAGGAGGTTCCTCTCTCTTGAGCCCTGACCACTGATGGCTTGGGTCGTATACTCCGCCTGCAGTGGCCCTCTTTTTTTATACTGATTTTTTAAATTTATTTTTTTTGTGATTTTTTTTTAAAATATAATGTAAAAAATGAGCAAATAAATGAAAATGGAGAAAAATCAAACTAAAAATTAAAACTTTTAAAAAAAATTAATTGCCTTGTAGGTAGACGAACATACCACCCATCTGATGGTAAGTGGTCCATTGCTCATGACCATAGAGCTGATCTGATGATGATCGGAAGGTGGTCATAGGAACTCTTGTGCTAAACAAGATAGACCCGTCGTGTTTGGGCTCGTTTTACTTGTATTAACACTCTACTGCTACATGATATCCAGAATCTTGTATTTAAATGCATTTTTACTTTATTTTTGGAGTCGAAAAGTCTAGTTTAATTTTAAATTTTCGTTTTAAAGGTTTTCAAGGATCGAACCTACATAGTTTAAAGTTAAGATTCGAACCTTATTCCTAATTTAAACCACCGAGTCACGAGGTTAAAATAATAATTTTTATCCGTTGGTTCCTCCATTGCTTTTAGGACGCAGATGTGCGCGTATCATGTTACATATATCTGTCTCTTTCTAACGTATAGCATTGTCTCTTTCGTGCCTAAACTGGATTTGTAGAGATAAGTTTTCGCATACAAACTATGGTATAACAAATCGATAACTTTTATTCGATTAAATCGAATGAAAATCGCACATCACTAATTTTCGACTTCCAAGATGGTTACAATTCATCTGTATTTTTTGTTTGTTCCTCGATAACTTTAGTTTGGGCGAACCGATTTGAATGATTCTGGTATCAGAGGAAAGGTCATATACATTTTTAAACACATGTGTGTTGAAAATGTATATTTTGAACGGACAAAATTTCACGATTTGCTATGCGTTTTTGCGTGTATTTTTTTTTTTTGTTAGAAAGCAGACATTCTGAGCATTCTCTCATATAAATTTGATAAAGATCTGTCTGGTAGTTTTCGTGCTATGCTTGAGAAATGGAAGTCGGTCATTTTAATAATTGTAATAAAAATATTATATTACGCAAAATTAAAATTCGAATTTTGCATATTTGAATTTCGCAATTGCAAAAATCGAAAATAGAATATTTTATTGTCAAATGGACTTAATACACTTCTTTTTGCATAATGCGCTATTTTGCTATGAAAATAAAGTACAATTTAGTACGTCATACTTATTTAAAGTAAATTACATTGTTGATAATTTTGAACTTTAAACTTAAAACAATAAAGACGAATTTCGTATAAACAAATCTAAATAATAATTTGTAATTTAATTTGATGAACTGTCATATTCGAAGGTCAATTTTTGAAATCTTTATTTTGGGTTATATTTTCATTACAATAAAGGCTGTTATTCCTTGCACTAAATTTATCTAGAACATTCTTTTTTCAGTACAAATGAAAACCAGCCTTATTTTCATAGCACAGAGTTTGAATTGGTGTAAATGTGAAATACAGAGTATCAAGTTACGAGAAGCCCGCGAAATGGGTATAGACAATGTGCTCCCCTCTGTTTGTATTATCTGTGCTGTGTTGCCAGGTGATAAAATTAACCACGGACTATTTTCGGAAAAAAAAAACTAAAAATATTTTAGATTTTAAAATTCAACTTGATACGAGAATAAAAGTTGTTACTTAATGAATATCTCGTGCTAACTATGAAAGCATTTACAGTGAAACCTGGTTAAGTGAGACATCAAGGGACCTGCAATTTCGTTTCACTTCTAGAGGTATTCCACTTACCCAGTGTCTCAGATATACAGGTATAAATAAATATCTGTCTCATTAACAGAGGGTTCCATTAATATAGGTGAGAATACAGGTTATACAGGTGCGATCATTAAATAAAATAACGTGTAGCAAACACTGTTCAAGTTCAGGATATTCTAATAAATGTACACGTTTTAGTTTTCCTTGTCCTTCAGAACATTGTGATTCATTTTTATGTTTACTCTGAATTATTCTACAAAGAGTAGATTTTGGCACATTAAATTCGGCACAAACTTCTTCGCGTGTCTTCCCACTTTCATAAACGGATATTAACTTCAGTTTTTCACGTAATGATAACGATTGTAGCTTTCGTTTTGACATCTGTATGATAGTAAAGCGAAACTAAAACTGAAGGTAATTGAAGCTTAAATTAAATTTGTACTTACGTACTTGGAATTACGTGTGGAATTTGTGGGTAGAATAAGAATGAGTAAACAAACAATGTTATCTCAGTTACAGAGGTTTATGCATATAAAATTTACTCGCTGTCTCAGTTATAGAGGTAACTATCGAGAGAACAAATCCCAGTTATAGAGGTTTACCTCGTCCCACTAACAGAGGTAATTTAGTGCCAAAGTGTTGGGACCTCAGCATGAGTTCCAGTTATGGAGGTTTCTCACTTATCCAGGTCCCACTTAACCAAGTTTCTAGTAGTATTAATAAGTTTACAAGGGCAACTTCGTCAGCTTAACAAAAAGGTTCAGACTGGATATTTGCGATATAATCGCGGAAAATTGTACTTATTTACGACATAAATAACCTCTAAAATTGTTAGTGTTTCCCTCAGACAGGCGACTATCGGGCCAGTTCGTAAGAGTTACTGTCGCTCATGAACCTCTGCACTGTCAGGAGACACTGCCCTACGATCAACCTCTCAAGACTCTCTTCAAGCCTCGTTTGAAGAAGGACAAGTCATAGCGCTCGGGAAACACTGATAAAGCTCATTCATATAGCTGGTGCGGATTAGTGTCTAATATTCAGAAGTCCTAAAATCCTTAAAACCTGTAAATATAGAACAAAAAGGTATCCAACTTACCTATCTTTATGTTCTGCTTGTCTGTCTCTTTGTCTGCGATTTTTGAACCAATTTGACACCTAAAAAAAAAATATTTTTTTTATTTTTCTTTTTCTACATTTTACTACACTGCCGTATCACTATATTGCCGTTACATAACAAAAGATATTTTTGCTAGACTTCCAAAAAAGAGGTAGTACTCAATTCGTCAAGCTAATTGTGAAATTTTTGTACTTTAAAAATGCAAATTTGACACACAGATCCAAAAGTACTTGTTAGATCATAAAAAGTAAGTTCGATCATCACTTTTCATCTGACACCAGAATCATTCAAATCGGTCCACCCAAACAAAAGTTATAAAGGAACAAACATAAAAAAAAACTTGAGCGGTTTCAAGGGACACCCGGATGGAACGAAGTTCCTTTCGATTAAATCAAATCAAATCAAATCAAATCATCTTTATTGTGCAACATAAGTATAATATACATTATTCAAGTTGTTATGTGATAAATTTAGCTCCGTTATGTGCTACCATTTAGGTTTACAATATTATAATAATGGAATGTCAGATGATAATAGTAATTATCATCGTCGTCAGTTAGTAGGTACATTAAAATTTAAGAGGATACCGTTAGGAACAGAACCAATTATATATTATGCAGAACCAATTATATATTAATAAGCGATAATCATCAGCGCCATCTAGCGATAATCATCTAAAACAAATAAGGAACGTGTTTTAAAATATTTTGATCACAGCGCCATCTAACGATAATCATCTAAAACAAAAAAAGTGTCGTGACAACTTTTCGTAAGAATTTTTTCCGTCTAGCCCCCTTTCACAACGCGCGATAAAGAACTTCGTTCCAAAGAAGAAGAAAAATACACACGATTTGAGTAGGTACCTCCTCCTTTTTGGAAGTCAATCAAAAATATTAGTCATTAAACTTAACTATTCTTAATAAAAAAAATGAATAAAACAGTCTAGATATTTTCGTTAAGTCGCTGTAACTCAACACCACTATGTACCTACATTATGTAGGAAGTTCTGCGGTGGTGTACGGTTACCGTCCGACCACAATATAAGTATGCCGTTGATATATTCACTGTTGACCTGCACAACTTTGAAACAAACTTACCTAAAGACATTTACAAGCTTTATATTAACTTGCACTGGATGTAACTAAGTTCGGGTGGTTGCAAGTTAAATTTGACAAGCTTCCCGGTTTGTGATTGATCTGACATTTTGCACGCAGATGTATATCGCGTGACAATGCAATAATATGGTATCATGGAGCTGATCTGATGATGGATTCGGAAGGTCATAGGAATTGTTGTACTAAACAAGATAGACCCGTCGTGTTTGTGCTCGTTTTACTTGTATTAGCTAGCACTCAACTGCTACATGATATCCAGGATGTTAAAAGATTGTTTTTTTTTGCTTTTGCCATGTAGCTTGTATTTAAAGTATTCTTTAAATAAATTATTTTATTTAAATTCGATGTTTTTCCTATTTGTTCACGCTTTAATCCTTCACAGGACTTAGGCAAAACATCTAACTAAAGACCTAAATTAGCCGAATACGACTATCACCTTTCATCTGACACCAGAATCATTGAAATCGGTCCATCCAAACTAAACATAATAAACTTATGAAGAAAGAAAGTATGTAAATTATCATAAGTTATCAAATTTTCTTTTTAAGTTACTTACTTGCACTGTGGTAAGTCCAGTAGTTTCAGCCAGTTCTCTCTTCTCTCGCGGTGAAGGATAAGGGTTGTGGAGGTACCAATCTCGTAGAACAGACCTAGATTTTTCCTGTACACAAAATTAATCATCACAATTGGTTAAAATACTCTTTAAGTACTGCTAAATAATGAAAATTATAAAAGACGTGCCAGATTTGTCTAAGAACGTAGGCGCAACTTTATCGAACTAATGGTAATATTATGTATTTAAATTTCTTTGGTGTCTTTTTAGTTATGAACCGATTTCGATGTCTTTTTCTATTGTTTACTATTTAATGGCGAAAACTGATAATAATTGGCTTTGTAAACTTTGTTCCCTAACATATATTTCTTAGGCTGTAAGTTTTTTATGTATAAATAAAGTAAAGCTACATACCTTAAAACAGTAAGAGGTCTCCTCCCCGTCCCATATTGTCCGGGGTAGCGGAAACTTGCGTCTAACCCTGTATTTACCGACCGCCCCTAACGGCCGACCCCTCAGCCTCTCCGCCTCCATATAGTGAGCTGAATTAAAAAACAAGATAGGTTTTATACCAAAAAAAATGAACAATAGTTTCTTGAGTCTGTAAAAAACTGGCTAATGCTAGGCTCAGGTCTCCTTAGCAGAGAGATGAGGTATAGACCACCACGATGTGGATTGGGGACTTCACATTTCATAGAAGGATTTTGGTAACCTTTTTGATTTTGAAGGTTTTCTCACGCTATTTTCCTTGACCATATTTATCCAATGGTGTTTTTACTATATAAGTCGTGGTGGCCGAGTGGTTGAAGCGCTTGCCTTCCATGTGGAAGGTCGCGGGTTCAAAACCGGCCGGCTTATACCTCATTTATGTGCAATTTTTCACAACACCACTGGCTAGAAACGGTGAAGGAAAACATCGTGAGGAAACCTGCATATCTGAAAAGAGTTCTAAAAATTCTTTGAAGATATGTGAAGTCCCCAATCCGCACTGGGCAAGCATGGTGGACTACGCCTAAACCCTCTTCGGGGGAGACCTGAGCTCAGCAGTGGGTAGTAATGGGTTGTTAGAGAGAGAGAGAGTTTTTATTCATACACAATATCTTAATCATTTTAAATTAAATTTAGAAGTATTTTATGAGACGAATGATTTTGTGATAAAATAGTTAAACCAAGAACTTGCTGGAGACTCCAGTTTAGAGATACCAGAGGTACCTACCAGCGAGCAATGACGCAATGGACTCTTTGAATTGCAGATTGCCATGGTGTCACACTCAAAGGCAATGATATTTCAAGTAAGACGGTAGATTTAATGATCTATTAGTCATTGAAGAGACCAAGAAATAGCTGGAATAAAGTACCTGATTAAAATGTAAAAGGATAAGCAAATAGCACAGTACCTTTCAGCCACAAACTCTGCAGCTTCGCGTGATTATGTGCGCTAAAGTTGTGCGACTCCAGTAGCCTGTACAGTTCCTTGAAGTTTCCTCTGTGGAAGGCGACCATGGCCTTCGCTTTTAGCACCGACTCGTGCGCGTGGAGGCGCTCACAAGCTGGTAGAGACCAGAGGAACCGGCCCAGACGGTCGATGTTACCGGCTTGTTGGAGCACCTGATGATGATTTAGACTTTAGGTTGGTTTTGAAATTGGTGGAGTGTTACTATGTAAATGTAATTTAAACTTAAATTCATAGGTGTTAAAGTATACACTGCATTAAATTCTAATTCAGTCTGAAAGTCCTTAAATGTAGGCCGTAGGTAGCGGTACACTGTACCACTGCAATTGCAGAGATTCAAGAGTGACTGTAACCACTTGCGATTAGGTGATCCGTTAGCTCGCCTGCCTATGAGGGAATTAAAAAATATATATATTTTTAAACAAAAAAGCAGTTTAAGTCCTAAAACTGTAAAATAAACGCTAGATTAAAGTTCTAAGGTTCTAACATCAAATTTAGCCGCTAAGGTAACGTTGGTTGATAGGTAAACCAGCAAATATCCCATCTAGTCAGGAGTGGTCTCCGCAATACTAGGACACAACGAGACCTTTTTTTAACCCCGACTTTTTTAAAACCAGGAAGTTGGTCAAATTTAACTCGCAAGATTCCACCCGAACTGACATAGATGCATAGTTACATCCACTGCAAGTTAATATAACATTTGTAAAAATACAAGCGTTATTTTTTTTTCGACCATTGGTATGATTTTTAAACCGAGAAGTTAATCAAATTTAACTCACAAGATTCCACCCGAACTGACATAGATGCATAGTTACATCCACTGCAAGTTAATATAACATTTGTAAAAATACAAGCGTTATTTTTTTTTCGACCATTGGTATGATTTTTAAACCGAGAAGTTAATCAAATTTAACTCACAAGATTCCACCCGAACTGACATAGATGCATAGTTACATCCACTGCAAGTTAATATAACATTTGTAAAAATACAAGCGTTATTTTTTTTTCGACCATTGGTATGATTTTTAAACCGAGAAGTTAATCAAATTTAACTCACAAGATTCCACCCGAACTGACATAGATGCATAGTTACATCCACTGCAAGTTAATATAACATTTGTAAAAATACAAGCGTTATTTTTTTTTTCGACCATTGGTATGATTTTTAAACCGAGAAGTTAATCAAATTTAACTCGCAAGATTCCACCCGAACTGACATAGATGCATAGTTACATCCAGTCCAAGTTAAATAAAAGCTTTTAAAATTTGATTTGGTCCTATATTTAGTAAAATACTTTGTAGTAGTTTAGTTTATTTGTTTAGGATTGTTAAATACAGGATGTTGGCGTAAAATTTTGCAAACCACCCGGGACCGAAGTATAAAAAAAAAAAGAACCTGATTTATTTTCTGAATTAACTACTTTGGAAGATTCTAAAATAATCATTATTGTAAAACTGAAGAATTGCACTATTTATTTGTTCACACCGGGATTAAGGATATTATTTTTGAAGTTGATTTAATTAGGTTTGAATGTCCTTAAAGGTAGGCCATAGTGTCCCCTGACAGTGCAGAGGTCCATCATGGGTAACGATACCCGCCTATTATCACTCCCTGCCAACAAGATGATAAAAAAGTATTTTAATTCAAAGACATATTTATTTTACTTTACTCTTTGCGTACTAATTCTTGCAAAAAAAATACTTTTGTTCAAAAATTTCAGCATGCACATAATTTATGATAATTTGACAGCCTCCGCCTTTTACAAGTCGGTCAAAAACAGGGGTTTAAATTATAAAGTCACGTGTCGTTCGATATACAAAATTTAATGCAGTAATGAGCGATTCCCTAATGGTAGGTATCGGTTACCACTTTGTTTACGAAGGGCGAATATAATGGGATAAGGGGAGTCGGGTGAGATTATAGTCAAATTATTATAAAGAGTGCTGTTCATTACGCGACATGCTTGATAATGATTATCATAGCACATTTTAATATGACATTTCTTTGCATTGAAATAGAGCTTCGATGCACGATAAGCTAAAAACGATGAAAGAAAACATCGTAAAACCTGCATATCGGAAAAGGATTCTAAAAATAAATAGGTTTAAGAAGAGTCCTGTATCGGTAGGCGATAGATAACAGCCCCTCATTGCCCTGGCATTGCAGAGGTTCATGAGCGACGGTGACCGCTTACCATCAGGTGGGCCGTAGGCTCGATTATCTATCAAGCAAAAAAAAAATCCCTTCTAAGATATGTGAAATCCCCAATCCGCATTGGGCAAGCGTTGTGGACTATGCATAACTCCTCTTTGGAGGAGACCTGAGCCCAGCAGTGGGCATTACCTAATGGGTTGTTTCAGTACATTACACGACTAGAGCGTAAAATGGCACGCACTACTAAAAACAAAAAATGATATGATATGAATTTCAATGTCATTGGCTTGGCTCATATTCTAAGATGTAGGTTTCTTCTCGATATTTCCTTTACTAGGTTTACTTGACTAAAAACCCGGAAGTCAGTCTTATTAGAAGAAATTATGAAAATACGACCATTTAATGGTCTTTCGGGTATTTGCCCCCCTCTCACTCCCACTACTGTAACTTCTTGTCTATATGGTATGACAGCGGCGACCACAATAATGACTCTGAGCAGTGAAGCCCAGGAACCCGAGGGAAAATTAACTTGTCTTGGACCCCGCAACGAATTTAATCAGAAGATGATAGGGGTAGGAAAACATGAGTTTCGACTTCCCTTCTGGTAAAGCGGGAGACAATAAAATATAATTGAAAATGCATTACACCAGAATTGAGAAAAGCACCACGAACATTAATTTCGTCATTCATCATTTCATGGTCTATTTCATTTATGGTGATTCTTGATGCTACCATCATCATGATTAACCTATAAATGTTCACTGTTAAAAGGTCTATAGGCACAAAAGCCGAACCTGCGCTGTTAGTATCCAATGACTTCCCGCGTTGCTGAATTCCTACTATTATTATGCGAAAATAACTCTATCTGTATGTCTGTCCGTTACGCTTTCCCAATTAAACCTCTCAACCGATTTTGGGAAAATTTGGCACTCTTTAGACCCTGAGAAAGAACATAGAGTTTTAATTGAAAGTGACGCAGATGAAGTTGTGCGGGCCCGCTAGTCTAGCTAACTTAGTCTCAAGTCTCCTTGGTAAACCTCCATTTTAACTGTCATTCTTGAAATATCGCGAAGTATATATTATTATTTCCCAACAAGTAAATATGGGGGAGCTCGGTAACCTTAACGACCGGTCGCCAACCGGATATCCGATTTCAGGGGGCGTGGCTTCGTGGTTATGACGATGAGACGAATCGATCTTTGATTGGAAAGTCATGAAAATTTCAATAATCAGATATTTTTCTCTATTTATAGATTGGTTTTTAGGTCAAAACGATGATTTTTAGTCCAAATGTTTAAGTTAAGTTAAAGATGGCAGGTGCTATATTTGTTTGTTTTCTTAGAATAGACATTAATGAATGTAATGGATAACATCCAATCGATTATCTGACGCGACATCTTTTTTATGAAATTTAAACATTAACAATTCTATACCACGCATTGATTTTACTATCATTATTTTGTGGAAAGGAAATCAACATTCCTGCCAAACAATCAACAACTTCTAAAAATAATAACACTACTCTCATCCCTAAATTTTGTTAGAATACTGTATAGATTTTCAGATAAAAAGAAAGTTAACAAACTTATTCAGACACTCGCGGTGTGTGCTAAACACAACAGTCACTAAGGGTTCATGCTCAGAGAGTCTTGTACATCATGACGTTTGCAACAACGTTAACAAATATCGAGACAACTCAATTAATTAAATATCGTGGTAAGAACCCGTTGAAAATGCATGAAAGAAAGTTTACAGTTAAACCCCATCTAAGCTCCTAGTAAAGAAATGAATACATATTGGGTAGGTAAGGTTCGTTTCTTTCTCATGAATATTCATAATCGGACGGTCATCAGCCGGCGGGTGGCATTATATTTATGTTAATTTTAATCTAATTAACAAGGACATAAAATTACTGTTCAACAACCGTAATATTATAGAAGCGAAATCACAGCGGGCTTAATCACCGTTGACATTTCAATGAAAAAAAAAACAATATTAAGGCGACCACACACACGGTCACAGTTCACTCACCTCGCAAACGCAGGCGACCTGCTCCTGTGTGAAGCCAAAACTCGGCAGGGGGGCGTCTCTAGGGGGGGTGGCCTCCCGCTGTCCCCACTCGGGGCCCCCCAGCATGTCCAGATGCTCGTCCCCAGCCACTTTGACGACAAAATCACACACCACTTAGCACGACCGTCGCGTCACGGATAGACGGCTTTATTTTGACGTTTCGCAATATGTCAACTGTCACTTTTCACTCAAAATTCGCGCCAAATTTTTTCACGTTCCTTTGTGTTCGAAATTTTGATATGTTTTTTTTTAATTGTTAAATATTTACAGAGTCAGCTACAAACAATCATGGAAGGCGGCGATCCCAAAACGTTTAAACAAAAGCGGTCGAGTTTTTATTTGTTTTAGTTTTTAAATCACTATTTGAGTTTGTAATGAGGTTTTAAATATTTCACTTGAACGTTAACCAGTCTCTGCCTGGAACGCGTGCGATGTTAAAACCATATACTAATTTGTTTGTAAAGAGGTTCAATGTAAGAGGACGAGAGCTTTCCTCTTTTTTCGCATCTTAGTTGGATCCGACGCTTTTATCTGTGAACAAAGAATCATAACTTAAATTTTGTGTTTTTTTCAGTAGTAAGGTAAAAAAAAGACTGGCTAAAAACGATGAAGGAAAACATCGTGAGGAAAGCTGCATATCGGAAAAGGGTTCTAAAAAATCCTTTGAAGATATGTGAAGTCCCCAATCCGCATTGGGCAAGCGTGGTGGACTATGCCTAACCTCTCTTCGGAGGAGACCTGAGCCCAACGGTGGGCAGTAAATGGGTTGTTACAGTACAGTACAGTAAAAAGAGAATTGATTATTAAGATCTTATCGTAACCATATTATAATTTCAAAAAAATATAGAGTGGCATATATATTTTAGTCAGGTGATGCAGAAATGCAAAATTTGTTAGTTTTCCACAAATTTTCGACCTATAACCAAATTTATTGCACTTTATCGCTAAATATACGCGAGTAATAAATGGTTTTCGAGTAAATATACAGCATTTAATCCATTTTTATTGTTATTTTCTATCCAATTCGATAGGGGGCGGCGCGACGGGAAAGAGTGCCTTGGGCGTAACGCGTCGCGCCGTCCCACATAACCCCGTGCTGGGTTCTGGCCTCAGCCGGGGTTCGGACGCTGAGTGTGAGCGGTTAGAGGTTTTAGTGCGGTTCAACTCCCACATACACATACATACAAAAAAAAATCCAATTCGACAAGTTAGGGTATGACGGCATATTTATTTCATATGTCTGTACGCCACTGATTAGATATCTATTTTACAACTTCTGTACAGAAATACCCTTATATAACTATTTAACCCTTTCTACAATTTTAAATAAAAATTATAGTATACATACTAATAAAACAAATTGAAAGGTGTATAATTCATAAACTTTATCTTCCTATCTCTGAGGTTGCCATCATCAATATTATGTATTTTTATCACCAGAAATGCCGTCACGATGTCTGTAGATCCTGGGTTGAGACAAAGAGAGATTTAGGAGAGGACCTGGGAGGTGTGTGACGCAGACGAACGTTTTAAACGCTTGAGCGGGCGTTTTGAACGCTTGATGGAGCGTTTTGAACGCGACGATGGGGATTTAAACTAGTTTTAGATCTGACATTCACACCAATGTTTAATTGCATTTTTTTTTTCTGGATAATCAATTTTTCGTTTGATTTCTACTTTTTTATTTAGTTAGGAATCACTAACAAGAGTAGGTACACTCAAAATACTTAATTAAACAAATCAACAGTTCTGCATTTCATAACATAAATGTTTGTCATCTGTTTGGTGGCGAATTGTGACTATATTTATTGATACCATCGATTTTATATTGCTAGATTCACTGTATAAAACCATACAAAGTAGTGTCTCCAAACAATTTACCTACCTAAACACTAAGTGGTTTACAAAACGTCTTAAAGAGAGAGAGCAGTTTGAAATAATTTAAATCTTAACCTAAAAATGTTTTGCTAACGTTACACGACACACGTGGTCGTCGACCAAATTTAATCAAAGCACTACATTTTTTTATTTTTGGAACGAAGTTCCTTAGCGCGTTGAGAAAGGGGGCTAGACGGAAAAACATCTTACGAAAAGTTGTTACGACACTTTTTTTGTTTTAGATGAGTATTCCTAGATGGCGCTGTGAACAAAATATTTTAAACGTGTTTCAATTCGCGCGTTACGTTAGGAAAAAAAAATATAAGATACATTTTAATCGAAAGGAACTTCGTTCTATTCGGGTGTCCCATGACACCTCTCAAGTTTTTTATTTTTGTTTGATTGATTCAAATTAGAACCAATAATTCAGATTAATACTATCATGTTAATATTATCATGTTCCAGTTCAACACTTGAGCGTTTTAATATAAAACGCAGTCTAAAAACGCCCGTCTACTAACAACATTCCGTAAATTCATGTGACAATCTTTACAAGTGCCACAGGCGAGAATAATTTTATACCCGTCTCTCTCTAACAGGTTTGAAACAATGAAGAGAGAGCGAGACAGAAGACGGGTCAAAAGGGCCATGATGTTAAATGTTTTTGTGTTTTTAAGTAATTTTTATCGTCGACACGATCGCGGGATAACTACTTGACTTATGGAGTTTGTTTTTGTAGGGAGGGGAAAATATCGATTATTTTTAGGGTCGACAAAGTTTTAAATCTACAAAGAGAGGTAGTTTATACCTTATTTTATATATGCTCGGGGACTCTTGCAAAGTCAGAGCATAGACCATAAAACACATTATTCGAACTAGATCAATTCAAACAAAAAAAAGTGGTGCTTTTCTCAATTCTGGCGTAATGCATCTTTCAATGTTATTTTATTGTCTCCCGCTTTGCGAGAAGGGAAGTCGAAACTCACGTTTTTCCTACTCCTTCTATCATGTTCTGATTAAATTCGTTGCGGAGTCCAAGACAAGTTAGCTTTCCCTCGGGTTTTCCTGGGCTTCACTGCTCAGAGTCATTACGATGGTCGACGCTGTGGATCCTGGCTACACAGGAGTTACAGTGGTGGGAGTGAGAGGTGGACCAATACTCGAAACTAAAAAAAAAACAAATAGGCTAAGCTAGGGCCTACCTTAATGTCATAATCAAAATAGTTGTACTTCTTTTTTTGATTATCTTCTAACTCATAAAATCTTCAAGTTAGTTTAGATTGCATGTAATACCTTCTTTAATAAAAATAAAAACTTGAGAGGGACACCCGGATGGAACGAAGTTCCTTTCGATTAATTAGTGAGGGAATTATTTTATAAAATATTTTGATCACAGCGCCATCTAGCATTAATCATATAAACAAAAAAGTGTCGTGACAACTTTTTCATAAGAATTTCCGTCTAGCCCCCTTTCGATAACGCGCGATAAGGAACTTCATTTCAATAAACCACATTGCTCATTTCTGTTTGTCGACTATCTAAACTAAAAACAAAGGAGTTCCCAAACGAACTTTAACAAACAAGACATAATCAACTATTTTTAAAATCATTCAAGAAATTAGGTTGCCATTTCTATAAAAAACCTCGGTTTTTGGCTAAAACCCAAACAAATTTTATATGTCGCTTTCAAACTATCATATTTTAATGTCTCATTTTAATTGGTACGTTGTGCAATCAAATTAACTGTTAAATAACAATCTTTATAAATAAAACTATCGTAACAACTAGTATTTTTTAAAGATCTTCAACATAATACTTTCATGCATTTTCAACGGGTTCTTACCGCGATATGATCGTGATGTGAGTCGACCCGCAGTATCCAGTCTTCTCGTGATCATGACGTTTGCAACAACGTTGAAATATCGAGACAACTCATCGCGGTAAGAACCCGTTGAAAATGCATGAAAGTATTATAGAAAACCGCGAGTGTCTGAATAAGTTTATCTTCAACATATCAACTATAGTAACATATGTTCACATGTTTAACAAATACAATATAAATTCTCTTCGATTAAATTTGTAAAATCGAAAGACTAATTAATAGAAATCGATGTAAAAATTATTACCTAATTAGGAATTTGATACAATCTAGGTATTCTCAAATTTCAAATTGATTATCGTTAGATCCAATAAATGTTAAGAATTTCAATAATATCGAATTTGAAATAATTACTAGATTTAAGCTTTAGATTTCCCTAATTTCAAATCTATACCCACCACCATCACCCCTCTTTGCCCTGGCATTGCAGAGGTCCATGAGCGACGGTAACCGCTTACCATCAGGTGGGCCGTAAGCTCGTGTATCTATTAAGCAATAAAAAAAATCAAATCAAACATTTCCTATTTTTCAACATTCAAACATATTTGGCCGAAAAGTTCTGGAGTGGCGGCCACGAACCGGTAAGCGCAATGTTAGTAGACCCCCCACAAGATGAACCGACGATCTGGTCAAGATTGCGGGAGGTCACTGGATGCAGATGGCGCAGGACCGGTCGACGTGGCGAAGTTTGGGGGAGGCCTATGTCCAGCAGTGGGCGTCTATAGGCTGATGATGATGATGATGATGATGATGAAACATAGTACAAACGAATACTCAAGAAATATATCTTATTGAACCATAAGCACTTTATCTAGACACGCGGTAGCGTGTCAAGCCAAGTTCAATATTATTTAATTGTATCTGCTTTCCCGGCTATCATTAGGATTTTCACAGTAAAAATCTTCTTTGAATTTCTACAAACATTTTAAAAAAGAATTGAACCAATTGGTCCAGGCGTTGAATTAAGCGCTCACTAACACATTATGCAATTCATTTTTATATTATAGATAAGTATGTGAAATTGATTGATTAATGGTATAAATTTGGTGTTAAATATAGACTTATTGAACCCATTGAATTCTACCTAAATTTTGGCTACAACTTCTTACGACACAATAACAAAACAACAAGCTTAACCCCACATTTGTAACACTCAAAAAAATCAAGGTGTACACAAAATCAAATTTCCCGAATACTACTACAGATAACGATCATAATATCGATAAAAACAATCGTTAGGTACATCACTATCGCCCCACGTGGCGTCCGCGATCCTTATCCACAACACCAGCTGTAAAATGAAAGATTTATCGACAATTCAACGGGACGAGAACCTTATACAAATCACGGTGTTATTAACATCGATAATCTGTGTAAATGCACAACACTATTGTTTTAGATCGATTTGGAAAATAGGTTATTGAATTGACTGTGTTTTTGGTTAGTGTTTGATCCGATTTGGATGATTTTTTTTTGTTTTAAAGGTGGTCGATGTTTAGTTCCTTTACATTTTATGAAAGCAAGAATAAGACTAGATTTAACAAAAGCTTCGAGCATTTTTTTGGAAACAAACATTCGTGACTTTGCTGTACGAATTTCAAAGTTTATGTTTTTGATTGGACCGATTTCGTTGTTTCTAGAGTAAACAATATAGAAAAAGTAATGTGAAAATGTAAAGTATAGTTTTTTTTATGTAGAACACCTAGGCCTATATTCCAGACTGACAAAATGAGGCTCTTTAATAAGTTTCTCCTTTCACATGAAAAAAAAACTTGAGAGGTGTCATGGGACACCCGAATAGAACGAAGTTCCTTTCGAATTAAATATATCTTATAATTTTTATTCCTAACGTAACGCGCGATAAGGAACGTGTTTTAAAAGATTTTGATCACAGCGCCATCTAGCGATAATCATCTAAAACAAAAAAGTGTCGTGACAACTTTTCGTACGATTTTTTTCCTTGCTTTGTTGCTTGCTTGTCCTTACTTTCTTGCATTTTCAACGGGTTCTTACCACGATATATAATTAATTGAGTTGTCTCGATATTTTAACGTTGTTGCGTTTTACTTGTATTAGCAAGCATTTTACTGCTACATGAAGGATCTTAAAAGTAAGTAAGTAAATAAAGTACATTCTATAAATTTCTTCTTTCTTTCTTTCTCCGAACTTACTAAGTTAATACAAAGCTTGTAAAAAGTTCACAATACACTCATCTAACGTAATCTAAAAATATAACACAAATCAATTATCTAAAAAAACATTAACAACCCTATAAAAAAGTCACATTAAAAATTATAGTTTTCGAAAAAAGGAACACCATCCAAAATGGCCGAAGATTTTATCGGCCGCCATTTAATACGTAGCGTTTACGAAGCACGCTACAGGGGGCTAATTAATGACCTTGTAAACCAATATTACAAGAAAAATTACGTCGTAACGTTCCTCGTAAACATCGAGCTTATCCAACATATTATTATGTTTGTTGGGGCTAATTTTATTGTTTTAAAATTAATTGGCCGATAAAGTTTTAAGATTTTGGAACCCTTTGCCTTTTTGTTTGGGCGCCATTTTTTTTCAATGAAAAGTTTTGGCGCGAATAGAATAAGTTGGAAGCCAATATTTTAAATATAGGTAAGTTTTCAAAATATTTTTTCCAAGACACAATTAATGAATAATACTATTTAATTCGATTCTCATATTATGTTGCATATCAGATAAATACTAACAATGCAAGATATTGTTGTTACAATGTACTGTAACGCAGAGTTAGCATTTCTAGTAATTTTAGTATTTACACTTCTCGGAACTAAAATGTAAGTGTAGCATTCTTGGTACAATGCTTAGGTATAGATTTATGTATTTTTTATTTACAGTTTAATGTAATATTAGAATTCCTTCCTTCGACTGTATGAGTGTTACTATAAAGTTTTTAAAAAGATCTTTCATAGTGCACACACTACACTGCACAGGTCAGCTTTTTTTAAGATAGATAAACGAGCCTACGGTCTACCTGATGGTAAGCGGTCACCGTCGTTCATGAACCTCCTCAATGTCAGGGCAATGAGAGGCCGTTATCTATCCTACCTATACAGGACTTTTTTTAAACCTCGTTTAAAATGGACATACCGGGAACACCGCAGCTAGTACAAAAGAAATAATATACCATCTTGCACCTTTTACCAACGGTCTACTGTTACTGCCCACTGCTGAGCCCAGGTCTCCTCCGAAGAGGGGTTAGGCATTGTCCACCACGCTTGCCTAATGCGTATTGGGGAGTTCACATATCTTCAAAGGATTTTCAGAACCCTTTTCCGATATGCAGGCTTCCTCACGATGTTTTCCTTCGCCGTTTTTAGCCAGTGGTGTTGTGAAAAATTGCACATAAATCTTTTTCATATTAAGATTTAGAGGTACAAGCCGGCCGGTTTTGAACCCGCGACCTCCCGTACGGAAGGCAAGCGCTTCAACCACTCGGCCACCACGACTATTTACCAACGGTCTACGCACGCCAATTTGGTTAGCAACAACAACAAATTACAATTGAAATATAAACCATTCTAATTGTAATAAGTTTTATTACATTTCTGGGCAATGAGTCATATGTTTGTGTTATTTTTATAAAACGCTTACTATTTATAAAACAAAATTAAAGTGTTTGCAAAATTATAACGAAATGAGGACAAGAGAAAGTGGATATTAATTAAAAGGCGTCATTACTTTGTAATTAATCATTTTGATTTTGTGACAAGATATTTTATGAGAAAATCTCCCGTCCGCGGTGTTCCCGGAGTGCTATGACAGGTCCCTCTTTAAACGAGGTTTAAGAAAAGTCTTGTATGGGTAGGCGATAGATAACGGCCCCTCTTTGCCCTGGCATTGCAGAGGTTCATGAGTGACGGTGACCGCTTACCATCAGGTGGGCCGTAGGCTCGTTTATCTACCTTGCAATAAAAAAAAACAAAAGAATGTTGGAGACCTAAACTAGTGTAGGTTTTAAGTTACAATAAAAGCAATTACGAATCGTTACTTTAATATTAATTCTCAAATTATTTTTCGGATATTATATATTTTTATGTATGTAACATTATTTTATGAAAAAACTAGCTGGCCCACGCAACTTCGTCTGCGTCACATATGTGAATTTTCTCACAGTTTAAACCTTCCCTGGACTTCTACGAATATTTCAAGATTAAAATAAGCCAAATCGGTTCAGTCATTCTAGAGTTTTAGCGAGACTAAAGAACAGCAATTCATTTTTATGTATAAGAAGAAGATAAGGCCTCGTTGAAAATTAAAAAATGAATGTAGAAGTTAGATTTAATAAATAACAGTCACAAATAATTATCATTGTAAGGTGCTTACAAAAGTGAAATCAAGACAGCATATATTGTGTCCTTCACAAAAAACTCTATAAAATTGTTCGTGGACCCTCATTTTTTTCTCACGACGCCGTGGACGAGTCTCCCATGGACTGATGGTTGGTGGAGAAAATGGTTTTAAAAATGTTTCATCAATTTCAAATTAGGTGTTACAGAAAATAAGCTATACAGTTTTCGCATGACCGATATTTTTAGCTTGAAATATTGGACTTTTTACTAATTTGTTGCAATTTCTGGCAAACACTTCAGACTAAACAAACGTGCATCCGGCTTAGGCGCCATACATTATTAATTTTGTTACAACTCACCTCAAAATTCCAGAAATACATTTCGAAAAAAGCACCAGTCTATTCTATATTATTTTTATTGCATGATAGATAAACGAGCTTATGGCCCAGCTGATGGTAAGCGGTTACCGTGGCTTATGAACCTCTGCAAACCAGGACAATAATTTATAATACAAATAATTTATTTTCAAACATAAAACTAATTTACATAAGGAATTCAACAATGGCCCCCGCACTAGGCTAGGCCTGTATCGCGGGAGGCCGTAAGGATTGTACAATTATAGGTTCCAAATGAAAGATGGAAGAGAAACCAGCGGACCGCTAACAAGCATAAAACAATAATATAAAAACGATGTTACAAGGTTACGATAAAATTAAACTTAGCATTACAATTACAAGTTATTTACGGATAGTCAAAATTGATTCCTGTCCTGTATGGGTTGGCCATTACTGCCCACTGTTGGGCTCAGGTCTCCTCAGAAGAGGGATTAGGCATAGTCAGCCACGCTTGCCTAGTGCGGATTGGGGACTTCACATATCTTCAAAGGATTTTTAGAACCCTTTTCCGACATGCAGGTTTCCTCACGATGTTTTCCTTCGCCGTTTTTAGGCAGTGGTGTTGTGAAAAATTGCACATAAAACTTTTTTTTTTCTTTAATTCGTAATCAAGCGTCAGAAGCTACTCGCGGACAGCACTTTTAACTTTGAAGATTGAAGAAGAGATATTGAGTTCGTGCAAAGTGTCAAAAATTCTCTGGTACAGCACGGGAAAAGAGAAGGCACTAAATCGTCTTGCAAAGCTAGTCTTGGTCTGTAAGATATTCGGAATACAGCGTCGTGAGGAAATTTCGTGTCGTGATGATCCAACAAACCCAATTCTGTGGTGGTCACTGCTTTGAGGATGTATGACTGACGTACACTAAGCGTACACACACAGCGTACACACACAGCGTAGACGTACAATGAGAGGTCGTTATCTATCACCTTCCCATACAGGAGTTTTCTCCTCGTTTGAAGAGAGACATGTCATAGCGCTCCGGGAACACCGTGGATAGGAGTCTATCGCAGGATAGATAAATGATTCTACGGTCTATAGATGAGAAGTGATACTGCTTAGAAACCTTTAGGACGTTTGGTTTTAGCTCTATTTGTAAAGAGGGACAAGCCATAGCTGTTTGCGTTTCACTTATTTTATTCCTTTTTTTTTTGGTTATTTTTATTTTATTTTAATTTAAGATCCGACTGTGTACATTTTGATTGTTTAATGTTTTATTTTTTGTGTCATTTTTATTTTTTTCCTTTTGTGACGTCACTGCCAGTTACGGCTGAAAACCAGCGCTCGGTGTGTCTGTGGGTTATCTCCAGCTACTTACCCAGCATTAAGCTGAGACTCGACTGGTTTGTGATGGAAACCTTTATATTGTATTATTATTATTTTTTTTATATTGTTTGTGCCACTGTTTCTATCACAAATAAAAAAAATGTCTATGTCTATGTTTGCACCTTGTAATCTTGGTTTAGCCTTTTTAATGCTGTTAGTTAATTTTTAAGATTGCCTTTGCTCTCTGACATATTATGACCTTCCGTAGTAAAATTCCACATATTGAGAGATATTTGAATAAAAGTTGTTTCGTTTTTAATTTTGCATAAAATAATGCTTGTGTATCTGTGTGTCACTAATTAACAAAACACGTGTCCTAAAAAGATTATAAAAAGCTCTCAGCGGGAGGCAGGGAACTACTGACAAAACTTTCGTGTCTTGATCTTAATGTAACATCGTTTTAGAATTATACTATTGTTGTTGGCTTTAGTAGTCGAACGCAATGCTAACGAAAGGATTCCTGAAATGGATGATGTCTAGGGCAGCAAATTCTGTAGTTTTCAACAATTTATCTGTCTGACTAGACGACTGGAAGTTGTTCATGTCAAATTTCTTCCCTGCCCGCATGTGGGAGTTGAACCGCACTAAAACCTCCAACCGCTCACACTCAGCGTCCGAACCCCGGCTGAGGCCAGAACCCAGCAGGGGGTTATGAGGGACGGCGCGACGTGTTATGCCCACGGCACTCTTTCCCGTCGCGCCGCCCCCAATGCATAAAATAATGGTTTCTAACAACAAATACTAAGAGCCCGAGCAAAGTTTTGGGAAGGTAGGATAAAACAAATTACAATCATTTGAATAATGTAGGGATGCGTTCAACCTCTACCAACTCTACTCATCAGCCAGGTTTGTAGTTCCGAGTTGGTTTAGGAGGACTCTGAACCAAGCTTGTCTCAAAAACCTATCCAAAAATTGGCACCAGCTTTCTGGTCATAACGCTGAACTAAGTTTTAAGTATTGATAATTATAATCTAGTTAAAACTCCATGTGCGATGGTGACCACTACCGTTGGATCACTAACACTGTTACTTAAAGAGAAGAGAGAGTCGTAGATACCGTCACAAATAACAATTCTGTTTTAACGAGGCAACTCCAGGATAACAAGAGTTCTAAAACTGTAGAAGCTATACCCGATGGTGCACGGTGACTGTCGCTCATGAACCTCAATTACAGAAAATCACGACGAAATCGATAGTATATTTTTTAATTGCCGTGTAGGCAGACGATCCAGGAGGATACTTGATCATAAGTGGTTACCGCTCATGGACTGCAATATCAGGGGACATTAAAGGGTTGCTAACTACGATCTAACTTTAAGGACCCTCCTCAAGCCTCGTTTGAAGAAGGACAAGTCATATCTACTCGTTACATATTTCAAATGTCGGAGATCAAATCATTGAACTCAGAACACTAAACACCTAAGTTATACATTGACTTATAAATAAACTAAACTGTAACAGGTTCTACTTGTTGGTATTATTAAGTCATAAAATTGCAGAGAATGTTGCAAAATTTATGGCCCTTGTATCAAGATTTACGAGACCTGCATTAAAAACAATAAAAAGTACTTAATCTAGTGCATTATTTTATTGCAATATAGAAAAACGAGCTTATGGCCCATCTGATGATGAGCGGTCATCGTCACTCATGAATCTCTGCAATGCCAGGGCAATGAAGGGCCATTATGAATAATCGTCATTGATAAAGCCAACAGTTCTACTTGTGGTAAATGGCCATTAAACCTATGGAATACCACGGAAATTGCGGAACTAATGTCGTGGAATTAGGTTTAAATCGTTTATCATTCTCGTTACCCTGGCATTGCAGAGATTCATGAGCGACGGTGACTGCTTACCATCAGGGCTGTAAGCTAGATTATCTATCTTACAATAAAAATAATCCTCTAAGATGATTTTAGGTAATAAAGTGATGTTTGTGACGTTGTAATCTTACTGAACCGATTTTGCAAACTCTTTTACTAAAAAGATGTTATTTTTTAGTGTCATAAGCTTTTCTGTGTGTATCAGAAGGAACGGATAATCCTGGTCCATCAGCTAGTAGAAAGTAGCTCTTGCCAATATCCAATAGTTTCTAGAACCTTATTTTAAAATACTAGTCTTTCTATGGGTGGTCTTTTAACTAACTGAATTTCAGTGGTTCTCAATCACGTGGTCACAACCTGAGTTTTCATTTGAATGTTTGGTGTTGACAAATAAAATCTAGGCTTAAATAGTTGAAACGCTGACCCGTTAACAAGGAAGACATGTCTAATACTCACGCATATGCATTGCTAAATTAAGACCAGTCACAGTTGAACAACTTGTTAAAGCTAAATGCTATAAATAAAATCTTCGTCGGTGACGAAACACCACCTATTTAACGTTTGTTTCCCGTAAAAATAAATCGGGCTCGGCCTAATTTACAAAATGGCCACACTTCAGAGCACTCTTTGAACAAACACGCGCGTAATTTTAGAAAAACTTCGACTTTTGGGAGTCAAATAGTGGCGGGGTCCGTGACGCGTGCACGTCCGCTCGAGTCGAATATGGAACTGGTTTAACTCGACTTCCGTTCTCGTTTGTGATTGGTCGAGGCGAATTAAAAAGATCGTTAGGGCCAATGGGGTCGCGATCGGGTGTCTTTCGGGAACGCCTCCCATTGGCTGAGGGCGCATTCGCCATTTTTCAGCTTTTGAAACAATTGAGTGACTGTTATGTAGGCGTTATGTTGACTGACCGACTGTTTTCAGAAAACTTCGTGGTATTTTCGTATCGTCTCACAAAACTACGTTTGGTCAGCAGCTGACTTGATTAAATCATCGCGAGCATATTTAACTGTCTTTGTATGGTAAGAATTGTTTGAAAAAAACTTAATTTTCTCGTGTTTGCGCTTTCCATTGTGAGTTTAAAACAAATATTGTTATTGTAGACGCCCACATACGCCTTTTATAGCGTTAATTGATGTTTATTTGCGTAATAAAATGGAAATACTGGTGATGTGAAACATTCGTATTAAGGACCAATTGAGATGACATTGTATGTTTTCATTCACTACATCCAGCTTTTTCTTACACTGTATTAAATTCGTTCTTTTCCGACATACTCAATCTTTATCTATTGGAAAATGTCGATAGTCGCTGGCTCCAATAAAAAAATCATAGCACGACCAGTTCGTGAAGCCATCGAATATGATCTCTTTGAAAAAGCAAGAAGAGATCTTTATTTTTACTCCATCACATTTCTTAAACACAGATCTTTACCTAATCCTCGTTTGTACTAGACTCCGGTCTCCTCCGAAGAGGGGTTAAGTAGTCCACCACGAGAACCCAATGCAGATTGGGGACTTCACAGAGCTTCGAAGGATTTTAGAATCTTTTTTCGATATGCGGGTTTCCTCACGACGTTTTCCGTGGTGTTGTGAAAAATTGCACATAGGTAATTTTTCACATTAAGATTTAGAGGTACAAGCCGGTTTTGAACGACCACCACGGCTTGTCAACTATCTTCGTTTAAAATACTCCAACCAAGTATTCTCACTAACTAGAAAAAAATGGCGAACACCGACAAACTGTTTTTTGTAAGCCGAGCCGGTAACCTATACAAACAATTGTGTTTGATCACATGGCCGGGACCCGGGACCGTCGCCCGTTCATGTCTTAATTAAAAACTCCGTTAATTGAGTGACATCATTTGCTAACTAGTGGTTCTTTGCAATTTCGTCTGCGTCACATAAGACTTATTTTGCCTAAGATTTTTTTTGGAACGAAGTATCGAAAGGGGGCTAGACGGAAAAAAATCTTACGAAAAGTTATCACGACACTTTTTTAATTGTCACGACACTTTTTTTGTTTTAGATGATTATCGCTAGATGGCACTGTGATCAAAATGTTTTAAAACACGTTCCTTTTAAGTTATAATAAGATATCTTTTAATCGAAAGGAACTTCGTTCTATTCGAGAGTGTCCCATGACACCTCTCAAATTTTGGGACCTCATTAATAAATAAAGTACACACACAAAGTAAAAGCTGTTTATTTAATAAGCAGTCTAAGTTACCCTATTACATTAGCAGTCTACCAATAAAAGTTTAGTCAAAATCGGCTCAGCGATTTCAGTGAAAAACCGAAACCAGGCAGAATATTTTTTTTATGGTGTAAGTTTATTTTTGGTGTAGTTTGGGGGAGGCCTATATCCAGCTGTGGACACTATAGGCTGATAAGATTCATTGAGAGCGTGGTGGATTATGCCTCTTCTTCGGAGGAGAACTGAGCCCAGCAGTGGGCAGCAATGAGTTATTACAGTACAGTAAATCACAACCGTACCCGTATTCCCAGCTAGTATAAACCAATGAACCACAAAAAGCTTGAACCCATCTGTGTAAATTATGGCTTAAAGTAAATAATATCAAAGCGAGCGCCACGTTTGCTCATTTCGTTTCTATTCAAAATACAAAATGGCTGGTGTTGGTTTCCGTTATGTTGGTACTACTGCAGGACAAAGGAGGCGATTAACAAAAAGTAACATCTTAATTATTGACCTTCCAAAAAGGAGTTAGGTAGGTTCCAAGTAAGGAGGATATGTGTGTTCATAACTTTAGTTTGGGAGGACCGATTTGAATGATTCTGGTGTCAGATGAAAGGTGATGGTCGTTGTTGAGTCCCATTATTTTTTTTTTAAGATCGAAACTATTAGAGTTTTGTATTTGTGTTTAAAAATTTGTATTTAATGGACAAAATTTCACGATTTGTTGTGCGTTTTTGCGAGTATTTTTCTATATGAACCGATTTCGATAATTCTATTTTTTTTTGAAGCAAGCACTGTGGACATTATCACATATAAATTTGATAAAGATCTGACTGGTAGTTTTTGTGCTATGCTTGAGAAATGGAAATCGGTCGGTTTTATTTTTGGAATAAAAATATTATTTCTGATTCTTTTACATATTTTGAACATTGACAATACTTTTATTTATTTATTTATTCAACTTCATGCACAAAAGGTACAATGGCGGACTTAATGCCGAAGGTATTCTCTACCAATCAACCAAAGGTGGTGTAGAGAAAACTATGGTAGTATATAACAACAAAACCTATTTAGCATAATTACTAATAAAATATATCTGTAGCTGATGTATTCAGAACCTAGGCTTCATGTTTTAACTCCCTTTGTGATACAGACGAAGTTACGAAGGTCAGTTCTTACAATAAAAACTCTATCAAATAGACTATATTCTCGTCCGCAATATAAAAAATCACTCCGAACTCGAGAACAAAAAAACAAACATTTTTTATACGTAAATAATTTTACCTTAACAACATGATTGTACTCTATTGTACTTCATTGTAGGGCTTTCTGTACTTGACTGTACTGAGTGGTATTAGAAAAAAATAAGGGTAGCATATTTTAGAGCGGGTTCTGTACAGTTTGAAATACAGTAAAAGAAAGGAAAAATTTGGAACACTAGAAAAGAAAAAGTTGTGTTGAATTTTCACCTTAATTCTTCTTTTTCTTTGTTAATTATACTGAACGTAGGTAGGTAGGACTGGGGGAGGTGCGACGGGAAAGAGTGGGATGGCGTAACGCGTCGCGTCGTCCCTCATAACCCCGTGCTGGGTTCTGGCCTCAGCCGGGGTTCGGACGCTGAGTGTGAATGGTTGGAGGTTTTAGTGAAGTTTAACTCCCACATAGGGATCCGATGATTTCCTCCAACTAAAAGGTAGTTAAGACTAGGTAGTATAGACACAACCACTTTAAATTAATATTTAAAAACAAAATCAAAATCTATTCAAGTTAGTCATATATTTTTGTTGCAGAACCCTAAAACGTCACTTCCTTGACATTTGAAAAACAAGATGTCGGTCGTACAAAGACTGAACACAATGGCAGCTCACAATAGACGACAAATAAGCGATTAATGGCGTCTAACTAGTAGGCCGTGGTATACATCTGTCTCCTAATCTATTCTTATCTGTGGAGATGGTTATAACAAGATTTGAAGATCTATATTAAAATTTAGTAAATGATTACCGCTCATGAACTTTTGCAGTGCTAACACATGTTGCTATATGTCCCTCTATAAAAAAAAAACTTGAGAGGTGTCAAGGAACACCCGGTTGGAACGAAGTTCCTTTCGATTAATGAGGGAATTGTAATAAAATTTTATTTTTTTAAGTTCTTTCTACCTATAAGAGAGAGAAAGAGATGTTTTAAGCTAACTAATTATTTTAAATAAAATATTTTGATCACAGCGCCATCTAGCATTAATCATATAAAACAAAATAAGGAATTGTTTTAAAAGATTTTAACCACAGCGCTATCTAGCGATAACCATCTAAAACAAAAAAGTGTCGTGACAACTTTTTCATAAGAATTTCCGTCTAGCCCCCTTTCGATAACGCGCGATAAGAAACTTCGTTCCAAAAAGGTTTAAGAAAAGTCCTGATAATGGCCTCTCATTGCCCTGACACTGCAGAGGTCCTAGAGAAACAGTTACCTTCGATCAGGTATCTCGTTCTGCCTTCGTTATCTCGTGTGCCTATTATCCACTCGTAGCTTTTAAATGTCACCAAACCTAACCACTCGGTTGGGTTCGTTAACCACTCAACTGGGAACGTCACTTTTTGCTAGATGGCGAAACTGGGGACTTCGTTCGGAATCACTACCGTGTTTGAGCCTCTTTTTAAAAACATTTTTGTTTAATAAATTTTAATTCCAATTTTAATTACACCTTATATTTTTTTAAATCTTTAGTACTAAACGACGCTGTATAGCATTTTCAGCGAAAATATATTTTCTCCGTAAAATATAAGACGATTAAAAAATGTAAACAAAACAAGTTTTTGAACTGTGCTCAATTTTGGCTCCTGCCACAGACTTGGCAAAAGTAAACAAACCAATTTTGTTGCCGATCCCAGTTGAGTGGTTAATTATCGCTAGATTGCTAGTTCGTTCGGAATCACTACCTTGTATGTCTATCTTCTAAAATGATTTTTTTTATAAATGTTGAATTGTATTTTACTTAAACCTTGTTATTTTTTATTCATTTTCGTATACGTAATACGCTGCAATATATTTTGGACAAAAATATGTTACTATGAGACAATAATAAAATGTAAATAAAACAAGTTTCCGAACTAACGTAACGTCATGCTCAGACTTGGCAAAAGTAAACAAACCAATTTTGACGCAGTTTCTAGTTGAGTGGCTATAGATGGAGTTACTATAAACGCCAATTTTTGGAACGAAGTTCCTTATCGCGCGTTATCGAAAGGAGGCTAGACGGAAAAAAATCTTACGAAAAGTTGTCACGACACTTTTTTAGTTGTCACGACACTTTTTTAGTTGTTACGACACTTTTTTGTTTTAGATGATTATCGCTAGATGGCGCTGTGATCAAAATCTTTTAAAACACGTTCCTTATCGCGCGTTACGTCAGGAAAAAAAATATAAGATATCTTTTAATCGAAAGGAACTTCGTTCCATCCGGGTGGCCCATGACACCTCTCAAGTTTTTTTTGTCCTATGAGTGGTTAATAAGAACACATCATTGAAAGCCCTCAAATGAAACCCACTTTTATATGAAGTAGCAGGGGATGATAACAATATGTCGAGTAATGGTATAATGGGGTGGTAATTGCGAAATATTTATAGGCTTAACTTAGGGGAGAAAAACGTAAGAATGGTAGAAAAAAAACCTTTTTTTGTATTGCTGTCTTTATTTAAAAAAAAACACATTTTTTTATTTTCATGCTTTTTCAACGGGTTCTTACCACGATATTTAATTAATTGAGTTGTCTCGATATTTCAACGTTGTTGCAAACGTCATCAACTCAATTAAATATCATGGTAAGAACCCGTTGAATGCATGTGTGAAATGCATGAAAGTACATATTATAGAAAACCGCGAGAGTCTGAATAAGTTTATAAGTCCTATACAATTCAACAAAGCCGTTTTAATTATAATCATAACACACAAATATTCCAATGTAGGTGTGTATCACATAAGCCCCGCCCACCTCGAAAGCCTTCATATACCTGTCTCACTCTAACAATGTCAATGACATCTAAATTTTCTATGGATGAATCTTCAATTTGAAACGAAAGATAGTCTAATTGAAAAATAAGGTGATGGTATTTTAGTGAAACCGGTTTTGATGATGTCTTTTTCTTGATAATTAGTGTAGTTATATTTGATTTATTTTAGTTTTTGACTAGGCATTTAAGTGTATACTTTTGATATAAAAATGAACATGACTGGCTTTGTTTTTCAATCATAGCACGAAAGCCAGATCTCTATCAAAGTTTAATTATAAGATAACATCCAAAATTTCTGCCTTCTTACAAAAAAAAGTATCATCGAATAAAAAAAGTTCCTATAACTGAAACCGGGAAGTTTTGTCAAATTTAGCTTGCAAACACCGGAACATACATAGTTACATCCAGTGCAAGTTAATATAAAGCTTGTAAAACGAATACCTTTAACATCGTTCTACAAAGGCACGTTAGGTGCGGTCTGAGAGCCACCCCAGAGTAACTTGATATCGCCGGTACATCACCAAGGCGACGGCTCGAACGTATATTATAATACTTTATTATTATAAAAACTACGTATCGTTTTTGGAGAGGATAACTTGCTTAATAAATATCAAAGTAGAGACTATCTGTTGTTAAAAAGATCGCGAAAACTAAGTCACATTTATAACAAATTTTATGAGATATAGAGACAACTGAATTTATTAAATATCGTGGTAAGAACCCGTTGAAAATGCATGAAAGTATGTAGGACTTGTTAGTATTATCATGAGTTCTTGGAGCGGTATGACATGTCTTTCGACGATGTTTAAATAAAGTCCTGTATAAATACGTGATGGGTAACGAATGCCCTGGTAA
Organism: Trilocha varians; assembly: GCA_030269945.2. Lineage (NCBI taxonomy): Eukaryota > Metazoa > Arthropoda > Insecta > Lepidoptera > Bombycidae > Trilocha > Trilocha varians. The sequence continues at coordinate 1,219,638 of AP028279.1, forward strand.
TGCAGTTGTTATTTATAAACTTTCTTCCATAGATTTTTCCTGATCACAAAGAAAAAACGATTAGCTAAATCGGTAACGTAACACGTTCAATGCATCATTTTTAATTTTAGATAACTGCAGAGCATTGTGCTTATCAAAAACCGCTAAAATTCTCAGTGTTTCTCTACTATATCATGCATTTCATATAGGTACACATAAACCTTCCTCTTTGTTCAGTTTCTGAACGTGAATTCAATATAAAGAAAGAAAAGAAAGAAGAACGAAAATCTTTATTGCTGTAGCAAAGCTTACATCAGTAGGTATATTAATTTTATTCTAAGAGTGCCCATTGCCACAGCAAACGGACCACTGGCTCAGCATAATGTTGTCAAGTGAGACACGTCACAGCACTGATTTTCAGCCAGCTCCGCGAGTAATCGGACGGACGACATCACCACAAACAGATACAAACACGAAAAAATAATGTACCAATTAAAACATGGCTTCAGTTTCCGCAAAGGAGCCGCCATGACACTTTCTTTACTTTCGACCAGCCACCGACGAGAGCATGCCTATTTTGTCTAATTTTGATTAATCAGTGATCAAATTAACTTGTAATCATTTAAATAAATAACTAAAAAAAAGTATACAATACAAGAATACAACACTCTTGAATCACTTTATCTATTAAAAAACTTAACAGAATCCGTTGTGTAGTTTTAAAGATTTAAGCATACATAGGGACAGTGAAAGCGAAGTCTGCTTTCTAACAAAAAAAGAACCATCGAAATCGGTTCATATAAAATGGAAAGACACGCAAAAATGTATAGCGCAAATTGTGAACTTTGTTCGTTAAAAATACATATTTTTAAACACAGATGGAAAAGTACTTTATCGATCTTTAAAAAAAAATAATGGGACCTAAGTTCAACCATCACCTTTCAGCTGACACCAGAATCATTCAAATCGGTCCACCCATACTAAAGTTATCGAGGAACAAACATAAAAAAAACAGACAAATTGAGTACCTTTTTGGAAGTCGGTCAAAATGGGACCCCATGACTATCGTTACCTTCCATCTGACACCAGAATCATTCAAATCGGTCCACCCAAACTAAAGTTTTGAAGGAACAAACATACAGACGAATTGAAGTACATTTTTGGAAGTCGATCAAAAAGGTGTTTTTTTTTTCAGTTGGAGGAAATCACCGGATCCGGGGTATGTGGGAGTTGAACCGCACTAAAACCTCCAACCGCTCACACTCAGCGTCCGAACCCCGGCTGAGGCCAGAACCCAACACGGGGTTATGAGGGACGGCGCGACGCGGTAGGTACCAAGGTACAATCGTGACGCACATTTTCCAACAAATTTGCATTTAAATCGAAAAATGCATTCAAATTGCAGCAATTTTGAGTAATAACTGTACCATGCTGTACCAGCTACCAATGAGCTGTGTTTTTGTTATTAGGTACCTAGATTTCCCGCGCAACTACGTCCACAGACCATATATTAATAATATTTCGTCTGCGTCACACAAGACGGAATAAATAAGATTGTTGAATTGATTGTTGATCATGAATTTTCTCTGAATAAACCTTGGACTTCGACGATTATTTGAAATAATTATATTCGTTAAATCGGTTTAGTCGTTCTCGAATTTTAACGGGATTATCGAATAGCAATTCATTTTAAATCACAAGAAAATGATGAAGAAAACATCGTGAGGAAAACTTGCTTGTTCGAAGACCTTCGAAGATATCTCCAATCCACATTGGGCAAACGTGGTGGACTACGCCTGATCCTTCTACTGAGGAGACCTGAGCCCAGCAGTCCACAGTAATGGGTTGTTAATTATTACTTACTGTACAGTGCACAGTAGGTACTTATTGGAACGAAGTTCCTTATCGCGCGTTATCGAAAGGGGGCTAGACGGAAATTCTTATGAAAAAGTTGTCACGACACTTTTTTTGTTTTAGATGATTATCGCTAGATGGCGCTGTGATTAAAATCTTTTAAAACAATTCCTTATTTTGTTTTATATGATTAATGCTAGATGGCGCTGTGATCAAAATATTTTATTAAAAAATATAATTTTATTACAATTCCCTCACTAATTAATCGAAAGGAACTTCGTTCCATCCGGGTGTCCCTTGACACCTCTCAAGTTTTTACCTATTGTACAGTGCACAGTAGGTACTTATTTGAAGGTAGACGTCCCAAGAGACTAGAAAACCTTTATAAACGTATAGAATCAAAGCAGTCTTTTGTAGAGTATACCTATGTCAAGGTGCTTACTTATTTAGTTCTAAGGCGAAGATGTCGTATCTCAACACGCGCTTTGCAGCAGAGCAACCGGGGGATGGAAAGCTGATCTTTTCAGCTGAACTCCCTGATTTAGTGGGGCCTTCCAGGGACGGTAGACGGTAAAGAATGTCGTAGTTAACGCGTCGCCACGCATAACCTAGTGCCGGGTTCTTGCCTCGAAGAAGAAGAAGCGTTTAGAGATCATATGCAGCCACAATTTCCTCCAACTGGTTGTCAAGTTTCTCAAATCTTGTGTAAAGAAAGAATGACAAGTTATAGTGCTCGGGGAACATCGATGAAGGTATTACAGATTTAGTGTTAAATAGCGAATGGCCGATGGGGCCGAAAAGTGACGACAGGATCGCGGGAAGTGGCGAGTTTGGGGGAGGCCTATGTCCAGCAGTGGACGTCTACAGGCTGATGATGATATTGATGAGCGACATGGTAACAGCAGAAATAACAAGATATGACTGATTAGGCGACGATGTTCCCCGAGCGCTATGACTTATCCTTCTTTAAACGAGGATTGAAAAGAGCTATACAGGGTGTCCCAAGACTATGCGACATGAACGGGAAGTACCTTAAATATTAGATATAGGATGTTTTGCTGAAAAGAAACATCATTTTATTTTTGATTTTTAATAATACTGCATTCACAGATTTTTCGTCAGTTGCTTGGTTTGTCTGAAATCGAGCTAACAAAATCGGCAAAAGTCAACACCCTGTATTTTTATGATTCCAATCGAAAGAACAGTTAATTACGACTATTTTTTGCTACAATAACAAACATAGTGTCTTAAACAAAAGGAACAAGGTGATAATCGTGATTCAAGATTTTAAGTACCTTTTTTCCACTATTTACTGTGTAACAGTAAACAGTAAACAATTATGATTTAAATGGAACCACATGAGAACCTTTTCTAGCACGCGTATCAGTATTACTCTATCCGTTTTCTTCTAAAAATTTTAACAATGTATTTAAAGTTGTTCGTCTTGAAAAACTTCTAAAACTAACAATGTATGCAATCCTTAATCGATTTTTTAAATCGATTTCTTAAGACCATAGACAATATTTTTTTTATTTCATAATGTTGCCACAAATTATATCTTTAACTTTCCGGGATTCAGGTTTTTTTTAAAATAAAACGTTGCAGTATCCTTTTTTAAAAGCTTTTTTTTACATATTCACATAGCTCTAAAATCAAACCGTCTCATCCAATATTTGGTAATTGAATTGCAACTTCTGAACCAACTATTTTTTTAATTTTGTCACAAACTACGATTATTGCTTTTGTAGGCCTCTAATCCAGAAGCATTATGCTCCATCGAGCATAATTTCTGTAAAACATGTACTTCGTTTTTTTTTTATACATTCCTAATTTGGAGAATAATAGAACTTCCCGAGGCTCACTCAAAATCAGAGAACAGAATTTGTTCCGAAACCCGAAGTAGGAAGTTGACAAGTTATGAATTTTATTATAATTCCACATTTACGCAACTCTATGTGTGAAAAAACAATGTAAACTATTACAATTTTTAAACCGATTTACATTATTTTCAGGAACCTCGTTATTTACAGCTTAGCATTGGCAACATTTTAGTGTCAATTTGACAGAAGAAACTCTACTGTCTATGACCACAGCTCAGTGATGGAGCAGTACACAATCGAAAACACGAATCGATTGAAGTATTTTAAAACATTTTTATTACTTGTTGCACTTATGATTCTGACCAAAAGTCTATTTTAAATGAACATCGATAAAAACTAGAACATTCAAAAATTTACAAAGATTCTTAATGTCGATAGGAATAATTTAAACTTTTTCGTAAAATCGATTTTATTGTGCATTCTCGAAACATCGAAATCTATTTCTATTCCGATTCACGTGATTACGTCACTCAAACCAAGCGAAGCGCGGAGGGAGATGTACGGCGAGATTCGTACTCTAATAAAATTAATACGTCATCTCGTAATCTAAAGTGTTATTTATAAATTAAGTCGTGATTACATACATAATTTAATTTAAAACCAGTAAGTAACATATTGTACAAGGATGACACAGTTTCCGTATGGCCGGGGACGCATTGTTTGGATCGTAGTGCAGTGCCTATAAATGCATAATATAACCTATCTTCGCTTCGCACAAATCTGAAGTAGCCTTGTGATTTACAGAGTATTTACAGTAAACGTGCTAACGTGATTATAATAGTGCTTGGAACGTGATCGGCTTAGTATCGCGGAAGCTTGGTTTTGCCGCGCTGTGAGTTGTTTATCTTAGGCGTCGATTGCATATTGCAGAGGAAATGCCGGCGGCGCGGGGCGTGAAGCGTGCTGCTTCCAAATCTTCGGCCACGACTTCGGCATCGGGGCCCAAAAACAAGAAAAAACGCGGAGGTGAGTCTCTCTAAAAACTGCATTTGTTTTCTTAAAGTTTCCGTGGGATGTCATTGACCTGTCAAACTGTGATGGCGGGAAAAGACGCCCGCTAAGTGGAATGCTATTTCTCTTTATATTCACGAATTACTTAAAGTTATGTGAACGAAACCGGTTTTTTATGGTTGTTGATAAATAATGTCGCTAATTATGTAAGAATGGTTTACATTTTACGAAAAATTTTTGAGGTTAAACTTATCTCTAATGCTCCACTTTCGTTAGCAACATTGTACCGTTAGGCTAAATACCGCGAAAACTTTACAAAATGTCGTGTTAAAAGTCGAAGATAATCTGCATTTATACATTACAATGGTATTATTGTTAGTTTCTGAGTCATTTCGTACGAATTAACATATTTCGGATAACCTAATAATTTCGTCAAGGTCACTGCATATATCGAACATGCATAATATATTGTAAACATTTGCATAAGTATGACTTTGAGACTGTATTATTGAATAAACTACATCTTTGTAATGTAAATGTTAGTTATTTTTGGTAAAACTTGTAGATTCATAAGTTTTTTAGGTAATGATATCATTTTGTGACTTAATATTATGGAACTAAGGTATACCTATAGTATTTTTTGTTTTTGGAATTGTTTATTAATCTAACAGAACTTATATCATATCATATTTAATTTCATTTCAGTATTACATATGTAAATAAGAATTTATTTTGATATTATAATAATTTATTTTATTATCTCTGAAAATAATTGGCCCCGCAATGTCTTCTGGCAATGCAGAGGTCCATGAGCGACGGTAACCGCTTACGATCAGGTGGGCCGTTAGCTGGTCTGCCTTCATAGCAATAAAAAAAGAAGAAAAAAAATTAAAATAATACTTTCCGGATATATAATGCAATTTTAAGACTATTAAAAAGCCAGTTATCATCATTATGTTAGTTGTACCAGTATACCTAGGACCCATATAAATATCCAACTACAATAACCATTGCAAATTCTCCAGCGATCGTGCTCGAAGTACCGACAGCTCCCAAGAAGCAGGGTCGTGTGTTGGCGTGCGGACAGGGTGATGTAGGACAGCTAGGACTCGGAGAAGATGTTGTGGAAACTACCAAGTGAGTATTCACATTTATAGTTTCATCTTCTGATTAAAATTATTGTGAAGGCCAAGACTAGGTAGTTATTAAGCTGAAATTTAATACATATGCATATTGTATGACAATAAAATAGAGCATGAAGCTGATTTGATGATGGAGTCTGAAGGTAGCCATAGAAAGTCCTGTACTAAACAAGACTGGCCCATCTTGTGATGAAAAAATTATGTATATTCAATTTGTTTAATAATAATGTTTGTCTCAAAAACTTCTAAAATATTTGTACCTGGCCCACGGAGTGACGGGAAAGAATGCCGATGGCGTAACGCGTCGCTCCGTCCCTCATAACCCCGTGCTGGGTTCTGGCCTCAGATCCGATGATTTCCTCCAACTAAAAAAAAAAAAAAAAAACCTAGGTGACCGACATGTGGTGTGTTGAATCGACCATCATTGTTCTGATTGTTGTATCTGTGCACGGTCTAATAGCGAAAAGCTTCGACCAACATCTACAGAAACTTTCACTCCCCGCCTGGGTAAAGGGCCTGATTCAGAAGGCGGTCATTCTTGACATGGCTCTTATTGTGGGGAGGTTCTTCTCTCTTGAACCCTGACCTCTGATGGCTTGGGTCGTCTTCAGTGACCCTCTGTTTTTTATATTGTATTTTTAAATTTTATCTTTTTGTAATTTTTTTTTTTAATATAATGTAAAAAATAAGTGTTTATTATTATTTTTGGTTTTTGGCAACCGATGTCGTTAACCAACAAGTTTAGCCAGCGTCGTGTAGTAGCTATGCATGGGGTTTATATTTACATTAACTAAATAGATATTTACAAAAATGAATATGAACAGTTACACTACTGTCACCTGAAACATGTACAAACATTGAATATGGGTTAGTAATTATTTTTAGTTAGTTTGATAGATATTCAATTAAAACTATATTTGTACATTACTTATATTATTATAACTTAATATTGTTAGTAATTATAAACTTCATAAGGGAACATATAATATCTGGGTCCGGAAACATGGAGAGTATATGACGAATATTCAGTGGGCGTTGAATTTTTAACTTTTTAATAACACTATCTAAAGAGGAAGTGTTATTTAGTGAACAGATTAGAAAAATATGATCCACGCTTCCCTCATCCAGGCCACACTCACATAAAGAGTTGTCCCGGATTCTTAGTTTATGGAGGAACACTGGCGAGGAGCCGTGTCCCAGGCGGACTCTACATAGCACGGATACTGTCTAGTAGAATTTTTAAAATTAAAAAACCAAGGCTTCCTTGGTATGACTGGCTGGATCGAGGCATAAGAGCTACCTTTAGTTTTGCTGGACTCCGACCAGTAAGATTTCCATGAATCAAGGAGATCAGTTTTCGCTAAATTCAGAAGGTCACATGTTTGTATGTAATAGTGTTTCAGGTCTGCTGTGCTAGAAGAGATAGCAGATTTAGCATACAGGTCTGCCATCTCATTTCCATAGATACCGGAGTGGCTAGGAATCCACACCAAGGAAACATCGCTTTGTTTTCTGTAGCAGAGGAACAAACACTTTCTAATTTGAGAAATTATAGGACTGTGAAGTTTGTCCCTGAAAGGGCTTCTACTAATGGCCTCCAAGGCGCTCATGGAATCGGAAAAGATAACGGCTTTCCGGATGGAATCGTGGGCAAGAAAAAATTCTTATGCCTCTAAAATGCCAATACACACGGAAGTTTGGGGAGGGCACTGGAACTGAAGAAAGATACGAGAGTTTTGATAAAAGACTGCAGAACCTGTTTTGCCCTCTGGAGATAGTTTGGATGCGTCAATAAAAAACATGTGATAGTCACTCCATCTAGTTTCAACTATGTAGAGGAAGTGGGCGCTGGCTTGGGTAAAATTCCTATCCAGGCCGGTTTATAGTATAACATTTGGAGAGAAATGCTGAACTTCGTAAGCAGACTCGAACAAAGGCAATTTTCCGCACTGGAGAACACGGGTCGATTCCTCAACTGCATGAATTTTCCTAAGTGATTTGATGATTAAGGGAGGGGCTTTGTTTGACCAATAATCTGAGTGCCTAGATAGGTGGTCCAGACGGTGAAGGCTAGACCATAGCTTAAGGTTTTTATTTATAAAAACCTTAAAAACGAACCTGTCAGCAAGATATTGTCTGCGGAGGCTTAATGGAGGTTCGACAGCCTCTACCTGTAGCGCGTTAATAGGGGAGGATCTCATACATCCGAGTATAATACGTAACGACTTTGATTGGACTTTATCGATCTTCGCTAAAGCTGACTTTTTACACGGCTCCAAGAGAAAGGTGCCGTAATCCATTAAGCTCCTGATTATAGCATTATATATCAGCTTCAAGGTAAAAGGATGGGCTCCCCACCAAACGCCTGCCGAAGAATATTACAATTTTTTTCACACTTGGAGGTAATGTAATTTAGATGAGGACCACCAGATAGCTTTGAATCTAGGATAACACCCAAAAATTTAGCACTGTCTTCTGTTCTGACAGCAGAACCATCCATGTTAAAAGAGGGAATGGATATCGAAAACCCACGACTGGCCAAGTCCGAATTTGTAAGTAGGGCTTTAACATCTTCGGGCGTTTTTAATTCAACACAAATCCTATTGCGACCAACTTTCTTAACCCTGTCTATTCTGATGTTTTTGATGTCTAGTTTGTTCAAAAGTTGACCTATCTTAACTGGATGTAGGGTATTGCCAGAGTTTGATTCTGCTTCGATTCGCGATATGTGAACAATGGAGGGTGCTACGTCTCTCGCGGAGTAACGCTCGCGGCTATAGCGGGAGGGAGCTAAATGACGAAGTTGTTTAGCGGTAGAAATTGGGTTTTCATCATTGATTTCACGGGCACGCTTTCTACGTTCTAGTGTTTCAAAATTACTCAGCGGAGCAGACAGTACAGATGTCAATGGAAAGTCCGCATGCGTATTAACTTTTCTTGATGAAGGTAGATTATTTTCTGGGGGTCGACCTGGAATTTCGTCCTCAATGTTTGCCGGAGAACATTAAAATGTACACAAATATATATAGAAAAACTCACCGTATGACAGCACAAATATATCCACCACCTTAAGGACAAACACAAACAAATACAGGTTTACCAGTAATGTGACTGGGAGCACGTAAAACGGGAGAAATTTACACAAAAATTCACCACCATGCGCTCACCACAAACACTTGCCGGGTAGTCCTCTAAAAAATAAGTGAAAATAAATGAATATGGGTTAGATGTTTTTCTCATATTAAATTAATTGAAGCTTCATTCATATTAATATCAAATTTTACAATCTTATTCTTATTAAATTTTCGCTGCATTTCATAACCTTGAATTTAAACAAACAAATTAATATTTACTTTGACATCACTATTAAAACATGACTCACTATAATTTATTAATTAAAAGTGAAATTGTAGAAACTTTAAATTTTCATTTCAGTACAATGTATTCTTAAAACAGTAATTTATTTATTTATTATTAAGCAAACCAACAATGTAGTTACAATAACAAAAATTCACAACAAAAATGACTTAAGGTAACATTCTTAGCAACTACACTAATTATAGGTGAGCATAACATTAACGATTGCCTATTACAGCAGATCAAAAATTAAAATAAAATAAAATTAGAATAGTAATAAATACTAATGTTTGCATGGTGTAATGAAAATAAAAAAGTGGTAAATTATTGAAATAGGATCATAATGATCACCTTATGTGGACTGGTAGAACATGCCTTAGACATTAAATCGGCCTACTGCATGGAGGAGGAAGAAACAGCTGCTCATATGCTGCTGAAGTGCACAGGAGTCGCAAACTACCGGGCATTACACCTTGGCTCACCGAGGTAGCTCCCCGAGTCAGTCGCTGGACCTAAGAAGCTGGCGAACTTCCTAGAGGAGCTGGGCTGGAGTACATAACATACAAGTTCTTACTACCCACACGCAAAATAGGCGCAATTGTGTCGTCCACAACAAGCCCGCTCAACACTTATCACTTATCATTAAGTCGGCCATTGAACATAAAATATAATAAAAAAAAAAAAAAAATACTATATTCTAATACTGAATATCTTAAAGATATGTACTAATAATTTCATACATCTCACGCACCGTCATCAGCCGCGTCATGCGAGCGACAGTAATTTTGCAGGAATTTCAGATACCTATCAACTATTTAACAAATGCAAAACCGTTATATCTTATTTTTTGTTACAGATTCAAATATGTGACAGCTTTAGGTGACAAAATAGTTGATGTGCAAGCAGGGGGCATGCATACTATAGCATTGGATAGCAGTGGAAAGGTAATTTACCGCTGCGATCTTCTACAGTTCGGTTCAGAAGATCTTTTTTGCCCTGCACCATTCCGATTTGGAATGGACTCCCGTCCGCGGTGTTCCCGGAACGCTATGACATGTCCCTCTTTAAACGAGGTTTAAGAAAAGTCCTGTATGGGTAGGTGATAGATTGCCCTGGCATTGCAGAGGTTCATGAGCGACGGTGACCGCTTACCATCAGGTGGGACGTAGGCTCGTTTATGTATTACGCAATAAGAAAAAAATTCTTTACAAGTCTACTATAAAAATATCGGTAAATACAACCTTTTAAGATCCTGGATATCATGTAGAAGTTGAGTGCTAGCTAAGACAAATAAAACGAGCCCAAACACGAGTTTATCATGTTTACGAGACACTTTACGACAATATATTCAGAACTCATACCAGGCTACATCATTTTAGTTTTATTATAGAGCCTAATTTTTTAAAAATCTTATATATAAAAATGAATTGCTGTTCGTTAGTCTCGCTAAAACTCGAGAACGACTGAACCGATTTGGCTTATTTAATCTTGAAATATTCGTAGAAGTCCAGGGAAGGTTTAAACGGTGAGAAAATTTCCTTATGTGACGCAGACGAAGTTGTGTGGGCCAGCTAGTAAGAAATAAATTCAACACTAAATGAATATGTCAAGAGCTGATTTGCAATTACATCCGTACAAACTTTTCATCTTTAACCTCTGCAATGCCAGGGCAATCTATCACCTACCCATACAAGACTTTTCTTAAACCTCGTTTAAAGAGGGACATGTCATAGCGCTCCGGGAACACCGCGGACGGGAGTCCATTCCAAATCGGAATGGTACGGGGCAAAAATGAGTGCTTTGTTTACACCCTGTATATTCAAGTCTTTCTATAAATTCTTATCTATCTTAACACTAACCACTCTAAAGGTCTGGACATACGGCTGCAACGATGAAGGGGCCCTAGGTCGCACCACCAACAGTGATAAAGACGAAGGAACTCCAAGACAAGTGACTCTGCCGTCCCGAGCAGTGGCTGTCTCAGCCGGAGACTCCCATTCCGCTGCCTTGTTACATGATGGGGATGTGTACGCTTGGGGCTCTTTTAGGGTGAGTTTGTGAAATGAAATAATTTATTTTCAACATTGATGACATGCTCATTCAAAGCTACCACCAGGGACACAAAAAAATAATAATTGTAGTCACCGTCCTGAGAAGAACTGGCAAGAAACTCAGCGGGCATGTCGTTTTTGTATTATGAGCATATTTTGTTAAGTATTTTAACAGTATTATACAATTTTACATTATATTTTATGATAATGATATGACCTTGGCGAGCAACTCATTCCCACTTTGTACAATCGTCCTGTACTGAATAATGTTGGTTTTTGTGTGACATTTGATAGACAGACAAGTTGTTGAAGGTCTGTTTGTCTTCCCAAAGGAAGGATTTTCGTCTGTTTTTTTTAAAGGTCGAAAAAGTACTCTTGTCAAATGTATATTTTTAACTGACAAGATTTCAGCACTTGTTGTGAGTGGATATGAAGCGATTTCAATTAATCTTTTTCTTATTAGAAAGCAAATACTTTGCATATCTATACTAATATTATAAAGCTGAAGAGTTTGTTTGTTTGTTTATTTGTTTGAACGCGCTAATCTCAGAATCTACTGGTCCGATTTCAAAAATTCTTTCACTGTTGGAAAGTCCATTTATCGAGGAAGGTTATAGGCTATATTTTATTTTCAAAAACATTAGGAATCCGCATGAAAATATCGAATATGTAACAAAAGGTGAAAAATCGAAAACCTATTTATGCGTACGCTGCAAAAACTATTGACAGTAGAACAAAGTGATGTACTACTGGTTTTTAGGTCTTAGTAAGACAAACAAAAAAGTCCACGACAGCATATATCTAACTATCATAGTTTACCGAGAGAGCCGGTGGCCGTATTCGCCGGCGGCTACCGGTTCGGCGTCCGGGGACGGAGCGACGGGAAAGCATGCCGATGGCGTAACGCGTCGCGCCGTCCCTCCAAACCCCGTGCTGGGTTCTGGCCTCAGCCGGGGTTCGGACGCTGAGTGTGAGCGGTTGGAGGTTTTAGTGAGGTTCAACTCCCACATACCCCGCCCGCGGGGCGGGCGGGGATCCGGTGATTTCCTCCAACTGAAAAAAAAAAAAAAAAAAAAAAAAAAAAACTATCATAGTTTAGTCACAATAACCGCTTTATGTTTAAGAAAAATATTTTTTCCTCCCGAGATTGAATTTAACGTTAAATGAGTATCGTTATATTAACCCTTATCCAAATTAAGTATTTTGTTATGAAGAGTATTAATGTAGAAGTAAATTACTTTTTGTTTTATTCCAATCGCACTTTTCGTTTAGAAGTTATTACGAGTATAAAACGCAATGAATATGTGGGGCACAGCGGGCCGCGAAAATAATAACTTGACGGCATTGCGAGTACTGTTTGAACCCCTTTGTAACGCAGACGAAGTTGCGTGGGTCAGCTAGTCTCATATAAATTTTATTAAGATTCTACCAGTAGTTTATGTACTATTCTTGAAAAATGAAAGACTATCTTCATTTTTGAAATAAATTGATGTATACTGAACAGTCGCAAATAAAATATTTCAAAAGGAACATTAAGAATAAAAATGCCCTAATTTAATGTGGTAAAATGATTGTTTTCATTCTCCAGGATTCTCATGGCAGCATGGGTCTAGTGGTCAGAGGTCGCGAAGGCAAACCTTGCAAGGAACCCGTCAAACTGGACATCGGAGAACCAGGAGTGGAAATAGCATCAGGGGGAGACCATCTTGTTATATTAACAGTATGTATCACTCTACTATACAAAGTCACTTTCTCTGCGGATCACGAAATATAGGTGATTTTCGTAAATAGTAAACCTGCTTTGTTTTGCGGTGGACCCCACTTGCAGACTGTGAGAGAAACCCCTCTTCACTTGTTCTGCGATTGTCTTGCTGTGACAGTGTTGAGCGGGCTATTTTCCGCAAATCGACGTCAGAGTTGCGCCTATTTTGCGTGTGGGTGATGAAACTAGGATGTACTCCAACCCAGCTTCTTAGGTCTGGCGACCGCCTCAGAGAGCAAGCTCGGTGAGCCAAGGTGTATTGCCCGGTAGTTTGCGACTCCTGTGTACTCCATCAGCACATGAGCAGCTGTTTCTTCCTCCTCCATGCAGGCTCTGCATAGCGGACTTGTCTTGCTGTTAACAGCATTAGGTCTCATATTCTCCTTGTTCCCTGAAGATATTAGGGACATCTAAGAAAATACTCCAATTTATGTTGGACCTGAGCTATGGCGCAGATTTGTAATACAGGAATGGTTACAATAGATTCGATTCGTGAGGTAGACGAAGTTTCAGCTCTCAGCTATAGTATTTAGGGGTGTGCGAGTATCAATCGAATCGAATAATTCGAATCTTCGAATAGTATCGAATTTGACTACGACGATGTATCGGAAATAGGACAAGTGTTGGAGCATGTTTTAATAGCAATTTACTGTTCCTGATAATTTATGTACAACCTAGTCAATTTTACTATTTTTATAATTGGGCATAACGAGAGTGTAACCGGTTGCATGAAAATGAAAAAAAAGAAGAACGAAGATACTGTTCGAAATTTCGGATAATTCGAAACTTTTCGAATTATTCGATTCGGAACGAATAATTCGTAAGTTCGAATTATTCGCACACCCCTGATAGTATTGTAAAAATCTCGCTGCAATCTTGGTCATAAATTATTCCGAGTGTTTCACACTTTTCCCCACCCAGGCTCACACGTAGTGATGTGCGTGTTTCTAACAATGTTTTTATTCAGACAACAGGCAGTGTGTTCACCCTGGGCTGCGGAGAGCAAGGACAACTCGGCAGGCTTGCTCAGAGATCAGCCTCCAGAGATGCAAGACAGGGATTCAGTATGTATTCACATTTTATCAGTAACTTTAGCAAGGAAAAAATAGAATACTGTATTTGAAAATCTTGAAATATATGTATATCACAACATATAATCTACCAATATAGGACTTTTCTTAAATCTTTGCAAGTTAAATTTGACAACATCCTGGTTTCCGATTGAGCTGACATTTTGCACACAGATGTATATCGCGTGACAATGTAATAATATGACAAAATGGCACTAATCGGATGATGGATTCATAGGAACTCTTGTACTAAACAAGATAGACCCATCATATTTTACTTGTATTAACTAGCACTCTACTGCTACATGATATATAGGGTCTTAAAAGCTTGTATTAAAAAAAAATCTTTAAAATAAATTTTTGTATCAACAGGTGCTCTCCTCGTACCATCAAAAGTGACTTTAAAACAAGGTGCATCTCGTGTTTGGGCCGGATACCACGCTACATTCGTTTTAGACGCGCAACAAACTAAAATGTTTGCTTTTGGCCTTAATAATTATGGACAATTGGGTAAGTAATAGTTATTTAACACTAATATTATACTGCACTGTGTACGGTTAGGTGGTTTTCTCTCCACTCATTCCTAATCTGACATAAGTCTTGTCACGCTGCAAATCTTCTAAGGCCTTCCTCTCCTCTTACATCCATCCACTTGGTATTTGAAATTATATTTCAATTGTCTTTGATAAATAGTCTAAAATAATTCTCCAACACAGACTTGCGGTTCCTGTGATAAGCGTGTTCAAACAAACTCTTCGGTTTAGAGTATATTAATATTGGTGTAAAAAAACAAGTTTGCTAAATTTCTATTGCCAGGACAGATATTATTTTGTGTTAGTTGGAAGTTATATTAAATTGTTTATAAGGGACCAAAATGCATTTAAGTTAACTAGTAAATAAAAAAGACCTTTAATTTTTATTAAATAACACATTTTTCAGAGTTGTCTGCTAGTAGCCGAGATAAACTTGTTTAGCATTTGCTTCCGTGTGGTTCCGTGTTGAGCTTATCTTAGTGCTGAAATTAGGGACATACCCGATAGCTCCTGTATCCGGTCACACCACCGTGTTGGAGATCGGACTCTCGGTCGTTTACCCTGCACTTGGCCAAAAACAATAAGTTAATCAAGATTATCATCTTCTATCTTGTGGCCAAAGTATGCAGGGATTCACTGTGTATAAATTATAATTTCCACTTAAATTACAGGTATAACGGGAGAAAAACGCAAGACAGCGCTCTACTCACCGACGGAGTGCGACGCGTTACGCAACCCCGGGGACGACGACACCACCTGGAGCGGAGTGGCGCTCGGACAACACCACACGCTAGCACTGGCCGCCACCGGCCGAGTCTACGCGCTGGGACGCTGCGAGTATGGCAGGTAACATGACGGAGCGCGGCGCGACGCGTGACTTGCCACTACCCGCCTGAGCAAACCACGTGATGCTGAACAATAGATGACTTACTACGATCCGTGCTATGATGCGCTACGACCTGTGGTGTGACGCGTTACGGAAACGCTAAAGCGTAACTTAAAATAATAGCTGTCAAACAATTTTTCAATAAAACAATTATTATAAATAATGTCTTAATAATATTTTTGTTTACAGGTTAGGTTTAGGCGAGAAATCGGGCGACGCTGAAACATTGGAAGTTATTCCCAAACTGCAGAACAAGAAGTGTATCAGTATATCGGCAGGAACTAGTAATTCATTCGCTGTCACTGATTCAGGTAAATTTACATCATTCATTTTAAAGGAGACTTTAAATACAAGCTTTTAAAGTCCTGGATATCGTGTATCAGTAGAGTGCTAACTAATACAAGGAGAATGAGTCCTAACACGACGAGTCTATCTGGTTTAGTTTCCAATAGTGCTCGAAAACAGCCCGTAGTGTCATGACGTCACGCTTAGGTAAACAAACGTCAAAATTGGCAATTTCATATGGTCCTATTCGTGGTGTCATCCGATGTTGTTGACGTTTCAGCCAACATGGCCGCTTGTAATATTTTAATGTTTTAATTTATTATACAGGGTGGATCTGTAACTTTGGACAATCTGACGTGGGGTGATGACCTGTCGTAATACAGCTTAGCACCATTTTTATTTTTTGGATCGGTTAAACTTTTTTTTCTGACATTGTATGGACAACGTACGACTATCGTTGCGGACTTCCATACTATGATGAAAATTTGTTTTTATTCAATTTCTAAATTAAAAGTGGTTCTAAGTTTTATTTCAACAGATCATTCACCCTACGTCAGATTGTCCAAAGTTACAGATCCACCCTGTATATATATCATATTTTAATATGAATCTTTGTTACTGTCCTCATGCCTATTATAATCTGTTTCAGGAGAAGTATACTCGTGGGGTATGGGCAGCGAAGGTCAACTGGGTACGGGAGACAGCGAGGACTTGAACGAGCCCACCCTGGCCACGGTGGACAGTGATCGACCACTGCGGGTCTCAGCGGGCGGACAACATACTGTTATATTAGTTGTGAGTTGGATTTTACATATTTTTGAAAACTACATATCTAGTGTCAAAATGTAATATTTTAAATGACTCTCACAACTTTGCTTGCGTCACTACCAAAAAGGAGGAGGTATTCAATGTATTATGTTTATTTCTATATTAGAACGAAGTTCCTTATCGCGCGTTGTGAAAGGGGGCTAGACGGAAAAAATCTTACGAAAAGTTGTCACGACACTTTTTTGTTTTAGATGATTATCGCTAGATGGCGCTGTGATCAAAATCTTTTAAAACACGTTCCTTATCAAAAAAAAAATTATAAGATATCTTTTAATCGAAAGGAACTTCGTTTTATTCGGGTGACCCATGACATCTCTCAAATTTTCTATATATCTTTAATTTGGTCGTTTTTACGTGTATTTCTTTTCTATATGAAATTTGATAAAGTCGGCTGTTTTCTGTTGTTTAAAAACACCCTTTGTAATAAAATCTAAATAACCAGGAGGAAACATCATCACAAAAAGAGCCCTCCCCCGTCCCGGAACCGGAAGTGGAGTCCCAACAGTCGCAGCCTTCACAATCAGACGACACGGAAGAAGATGAACGACGGAACGAACAACAAGATGAAATAACAACCACCACGGACAAGAGCGAGGCCGTTGAAAATGATGTTGAACCACAGGTTAGATATTTACACCACTAGAATACAATATACTTTAAACTTATTCAGACACTCGCGGTTTTCTATTATACTTTGATGCATTTTCAACGGGTTCTTACCACGATATGTGGCGGACAACGAAAAATATGCCAGGTCGTGGATTTTGATGAAAGTTGGAAGTCTTGCACTTCAGTGCAAGTTAAAAAAATCTGCATTTTTATTTTTGATTTTTTTGGTCCGGTTTTTATTTTATGCGATCTTAAAATATCGTCAAATTCGGAGAAAGGTTTTTTTCGAAAGGATTTTTTGGGTTAATTTCAATAAATTTACTATTACCAACACATTTCTATATTATAATAAATTATTAATGTCGCTTTAATTATAATAAAATGCGTAAAACTATAGGTAAATAAGAAGAAACGTGGTCGCTCGGCTAATACTAAAGGAACCAAGAAAATGAAGCGGACACGTACATAGGTTATATATAAATGAATATATAACAAATATAATATAACATTATTAACCCTTAAATGCATAAATTCAAAAGCCATTTGGGACGAAGTTCCTTATCGCGCGTTGTGCGCGGGGGCTAGACGGAAAAAATTCTTACGAATAGTTGTCACGACACTTTTTTGTTTTAGTTGATTATCACTAGATGGCGCTGTGATCAAAATCTTTTAAAACACGTTCCTTATCGCGCGTTACGTTAGGAAAAAATATATAAGATATGTTTTAATCGAAAGGAACTTCGTTCTATTCGGGTGTCCCATGACACCTCTCAAGTTTTTATTTCGAGTAGTGCGCGAAAACAGCCTATAGTGTAATGACGTCGCGTTTGACGTCACTCTTAGTTAAACAAACACAAGTGTCATGGCGCAACCAATAGAGAACGTCAATTTCATATTGTTTACATAATCGTGACGTCATCCGATGTTGTTGACGTTTCAGACAAAATGGCCGATTATTAAAAATCGTATTAAGCTCAATTTTTAACTGTTTTAAAATCTTCTAATATCATTTTAAATAATTGATACTGTCGTCATTAAATTCGTAAAATAATGCATTTAAGGGTTGAAATATTTTTTTTATGTTCGGTTTTGGATTTTAAAACATCTCTTTCAGATTATATTTAGTTAGTTATTGTCGCATGCAAATAAGTTAGTATCTTCAGGTGAAGAATGTCTTAACCAAAAATGGTCTTTTTTTAGTAAATATTTTTGTTGTAAATGTCCTGTGTTGTCTTTTAGTTATTATTATATATATTGGGAGTGGTTATACAGGGTGATTTCCTAGTGAGGGTACATATTGAAGGTCATGGTAGCTGATGGTTATATACGACCAGTATAAATATTATTACCAAAGAATATGGCTGAATGCCTTAGTAATCGCAACTTTAAAATATCTAAAATTCTTGCAAAATGATGGTTTTTCGACAGCTGATGGGTGTGGCGGAGGCGTGGGGTGCTCGAGATCACTAGAGGTCGTTAGTCAACACTCTTTTAGCCGAAATTGTTTATGTTTGGTGGTTTTGTCGAAATTAAATTACAAAAAAAAATTACCTATTTTTTGTAATATTCCGTATTAGAACAGAGTACTCATCACCCTCCAGCAATATGTACCTTCTTTAAAAAATCACCCTGTATATTTATGTTTATAAAATAAAGTATGAATTTTATGTATTAATTGTTTGTTTGTTTTCAGAAGGTGAACGGAGATGACAAAGAAAAACCAATGGAAGTTGATGAAACTGGTTAGTATGGTGATATTAATTAACGTTTAACAACTAAGATTATACCTTTTTTCCCAGTATTTTATTTCTCGCCGCAAAAAATATCCTTGAACTTCAAGGAACATATAAAAAAAGCCAAATTGTTCCAGACGTTATTGGGTTATAAATAGTCGTGGTGGGGTAGTGGTCGAAGCGCGTCCTTCCGAACGGGAGGTCGCGGGTACAAGTCCGGCCGGCTTGTACCTCTAAATCTAAATGTGTAAAAGATTTATGTGCAATTGTTCACAACACCACTGGCTAAAAACGGTGAAGGAAAACATCGTGAGGAAACCTGCATGTCGGAAAAGGATTCTAAAAATCCTTTGAAGATATGTGAAGTCCCCAATCCGCACTGGGCAAGCGTGGTGGACTATGACTAATCCCTCTTCTGAGGTGACCTGAGCCCAACAGTGGGCAGTGATGGATTGGATGAAAATTACACGAGTAGAAAAGAGACCACCATATTTTCTGCAATGAGACAATTTAGTATCTGTCTTATCTCACAATTTGACATTGTGTAATTTACGTCATAAAAAATTCAAGAAATAGTATGTTTATGATACCTGCAGGTTGGAGAAGAATTAATATTTGTTTCTTTCTTGTATTTCTTTATACTTGTACCTTTTAGCCGAGCAGTGGTTAGTAATTTTACTTTAAACACACTAAATTATTCTCTTAATATTCAACAGACGATGTAGCGAAAGAGAAATCGCCCCAACCAGAAGCGGACACGGAAATGAAATCGGAAGAACCTAAAGTCATTCCGGAAACGGAAACCATCGCCGAACCCGCCAACACCGCCACAGAGAGCACCGAAGCACATAACGGAGCTACACTCTGATTTATTGACAATAATAGTAATATAAGGTGCCGATTTCATCAGTAAAATACTTTTATTTTAAAGAAAACTTTAAATACAAGCTCTAAGATCTTGGATATCATGTATCAGTAAAGTGCCAATACAAGTAAAACGAGCCCAAACACGACGGGTCTATCTTGTTTAGCACAAGAGTTCCTATGACTTCCGAACCCATCATCAGATCAGCGCCATTTTGTCATATTATTGCATTGTCACGTGATATACATCTGCATGCAAAATGTCAGCTCGATCGGAAACCGGGAAGATTGATTGTCTTTAGTTTGCAACCACCCGAACTTACATAGTTACATCCAGTGCAAGTTAATATAAAGCTTGTAAAATATTGAGCGGGGCACCTGGCAGATGTCATCGACATTATTTTGTAAAAGTAATATTCAGAAATATAAATTAACTACTGTTTGTCTTGTTACGTCGTCGCCAGAAATTGGTTTTACGTGCGGCTATAAATGTTTCACATCAAAAATGGTAAAATGAGAGATACAGTAATTTTCTTCCCAAACAATTTCATATAGAATATACGGTGATAGTTAAATTTAAAACTAAATGAATTGTTTTATGATATCATCATATATAATAAGTTACTTTTGAAAGGTTTTACTAATCAAATCGGCACATTGTATTGTTAGGACACTTGAGAATTTCTGTGTAACAAACTACTTACCGGTCTTAAATATATCCATGTTGATTCAAATAGTTATTTTTTTTCTACGAAATTAATGATTTTTCTTGTAATAGAGACTTGAAACTTGTGAGTTTTGTGTTAAAAGATGCTTACACAATTCTCAAGTAGTTCATTAATAATAAAATATTTAATATAATTAAATCAATTCTCGATTATCGAGTTGTTATTCGGAAATATTAAGATTATACGTTTTTTTTTACAAAAATTTTGTATTAGATGGCTCAATTCGTTATTTCCGATTTGAAAATGGTATAATCTTGATATATCTGATGGACGCGCCGTAATATTATTATATTGTATTTTTATACTGTTTATATATTAAATGTATTGATTACTTAGCGTGGACTAACAACTTGACAAATGAATGTTAGTTTATCATCAAGTGAGATATTATTTTGGAGTTTAAAGATAACAAATTTAATTATTATTTATTTTTTTTATTGCCATGTAGGCAGACGAGCCAACGGCCCACCTGATAGTAAGTGGTAACCGTCGCTCATGAACCTCTGCAATGTCAGGGGACAGTGAGGGGTCGCTATCTACGACCTAACTTTAAGGACCCTCCTCAAGCCTCGTTTGAAGAAGGACAAGTCATAGCACTTTGGGAATACCGAAGAGAGGAGCTCATACCAAAAATTTAAATACTAATATTAATATAATAATTAATTAAAATACTTGAGCCATTGGAGCCAAATTAAAACCCTTTTTTGCCCTTTTAAAATGAGCCCAAACTCGATGAATCTACCACCTTCATTTCTTAAGATAATTTGCGGAATGTCAAAAACTTTGATTTTTTTTGTTTAAAGTCATCCCTGGATGTAATGTCATTAACTATATACAAAAGCTATATACAAATAATAGTCGTGGTGGCCGAATGGTTGAAGCGCTTGCCTTCCTTACGGGAGGTCGCGGGTTCAAAACCGGCTTGTACCTCTAAATCCTAATATGAAAAAGATTTATGTGCAAATTTTTCACAACACCACTGGCTAAAAACGGTGAAGGAAAACATCGTGAGGAAACCTGCATGTCGGAGAAGGGTTCTAAAAATCCTTTGAAGATATGTGAAGTCCCCAATCCGCACTGGACAAGCGTGATGGACTATGCCTAATCCCTCTTCGGAGGAGACCTGAGCTCAGCAGTGGGCAGTAATGGGTTGTTACAGTACAGATATACAAAATGAAAAATATAATGAAATGTATGACGTAAAAATCCCCATAATATAGTATTTTTTTTGCCTAAACTAAGATATTCATTCGTCAAGTCTAAAGTATATAAAAAAATGTAAATACATTAATTTTAAATATAATATTACAGCGCGTAGTTTTACACATTGTAAGATAGTATATATTTTTTTGTCGATACGATGCCTTGAAAACGGCTGTCGTAATATTTTATAGTATGTAAGTTTTAGTTGATAAAATGAGAGGAAAAAATATATAATAAATAGTTTTAAGTCCCTTTTTTTTCTAAGAATGACTGTTGTAGTTTTTTTTTGTTTGGCGCGGTACAAAAGTGGATAATTAAAAAAATAAGAAATATTTTTACATAAAAAAAAATTGTTATTTTATCGACGTAAATTTATTGATTCGTAAATTGGTTTACTGGTAATTCTTAAGTGTGTTTTAATTGAAAATTCTTCAGTAATTTACTTTTAAAAAATTGATTACACTTTTTGAAGTGCCTTAGATTTTTTTCATCTAATTTAAATTCTGTTTTCTTGAAATAATTGCATAAAGTTTTATCAGTAAACCAAAATATTGTTACATTCAATAATTAGATTGTTTGTTTATTAAAATAGTTGTATGAGCCGTTTTATAGTATGTGCATGTCGTGTACCGATGTATCGCGGTTTGAATCAGACATGGTTGTAAAATAACAATGGATTGTGTTTTCCTAATAAAATGGTAGTGTACATTATTTGCGTTTTATTGAGATTTACGTCTCAAGTTGAAATTATTTTTGATCTAAGAATACGTAAAATTCAATTTAACTCATCATTTTTAAATCTGAGTACATAAATATATTTTTATGTTTGATCTTAATTTTTTCTTCTCTTTAATCTTTAATATAAAATATTACTTTAAAATATTTTAAAAAAGACAAATATTCACTTATGAAAAGTTCTACAAACTACTATCTAGTTTTAAAGTTGTGATTTTAGAAACAGCATTTTATAAATGTCACAATTTATCTATAATTTTTTATCTGTAATAACATTACCAAAATAAAACAAATGTTCTGCCAATAGGTTTTTAATAAAAACTATAATGAGAAAACATTTATTCAGTACTTAGCGCATAGCTTACAACAATCGACACAATATTAAAAATAAAAAAATAATCCTAACAGCTTATCATTCTATTTGTGTGAGCATCACTTCTTCGCTAAATCCGCGTCGTGGCCGTTACCTGAAAAATAATGAATATTAAGATTACTTTTCTTGAAATAGAGACTTTTAGATTGAAATAAGAGATTTTGCATTAAACAATACATTTTAGCAATAAGTTTAATACAATAGTGAATAGATATTTAGACGGAACTGGCCGCAACCAGTCGCAAAAAAAGCAATCAGTTATGACTTCAAGTTTATGTTGAAAAAACCAGCTTGAATATTAATATTCGATTCGAAATTCAACGAATATTCGAGGAATTTCGAATAGTATCGACTACGACTATTTTGTAGACATCTAGCCCATTAAAGATATTATCTACAAAATGCAAATTCTTGTCCTATTTCCGATGCATCGTCGTAGTCAAATTCGATACTATTCGAAACTTTTTAATATTCGATTCGAACGATATTCGCACACCCCTATTATTTAAGTTACAACTATTTGTTGAGGGGAGGCAAGTACCCTTCCAAATCGAACCAGTATAGGTAAAATATAGATACCATTTTTATAGTATCTATAAATTATGACTGAAGATACAGCTGATTTGTCAATAAAAATCTTGAACTTTTTGTTTGAGAGGTCCAACATTCGTATTTGCAACATCCTTACTACAGAGTATGGCACAGTACCTTGTGTGTGTTCATCTTGCTGTGAGAGCCTCATCCTCCGCAAGGCTGAAGCAGCGTCTCCAGCCGCCGGCGCACATTCTTCTTCAGCATCCTCAAATTCCTCGTCACCTATTAATATATTCTTACATAAGTTTATTACAAGCTTTATGTAACTTGCACTGAATATAACCATGTAGGTTCGGGTGGAATCTTGCAAGCTAAATTTAACAAACTTCCTGGTTTCCGATTGAGCTGACATTTTGCACACAGATGTATATCGCGTGACAATGCAATAATATGACAAAATGGCGCTGATCTGATGATGGATTCGTAAGGTGGTAGGAACTCTTGTGCTAAACAAGATAGACCCGTCGTGTTTGGGCTCGTTTTACTTGAATTAGCTAGCACTCTACTGATACATGATATCCAGGATCTTAAAGCCTGTATTGAACATCGACATCTCAAGAACACAATACCTTCATCAAAATCCTCTCCATCCATGTAAGGGTCATCATCGTCCACTTCGTCAGCCGGGTCGGGGTGCAGCGCCTGGCCTTGACACATCGCTGAGTATAGAGCTTGGAGATCACCCTCGTTTTCAGGGATGAACCTGGAATATTATTTACACATAAGACTTCTTTTTTTTTGCCTTGTAGGTAGATGAGCAAACAGTTGCGAGTAAATGATGCATTCTCGGAGGACACTGGGGATCCGCTACCTACGATCTACCTTTAAGGACTTTCTTTAAGCATTGTTTGTAAAATCAATGTCCGTGGTGCTTTTCTCAAATCTGGCGTAATTGCTTTTTCAATCTTATTTTATTGTCTCCCGCTTTGCGAGAAGGGAAGTCGACTCATGTTTTTCTACTCCTTCTATTATCTTCTGATTAAATTCGTTGCGGGGTTGACAAGTTAGCTTTGCCTCGGTTTCCTGGGCTTCACTGCTCAGAGTCATTACGATGGATCCTGGCTACACAGGAGTTACAGTGGTGGGAGTGAGAGGTGGGCAAATACCCGAAACCTTGTTTGTAGGACTCTTGGGAAAAATCAAAGAGACTCATAAGAGTTATTCCATAGCCGGATGATGCGTGACAGATAATAAGTCTTGAAATGGGCCGTGGATGACCTAAGTGGTTCCTATGTGTATGGGTATCACTTATTAAGCTCTTCATTATCATAACAGTCGATTTTATACAAAGCTGCATTTATAGTAGAACTTGTTATTGTTCTTTCCAGAGGCAGAACTATTTCCTTCAAAGGATTCCTCTTCAACTAAAGTATTATTTAATTGTAATAAAATTTGGTAAATTATACAGGGTGATTTCTTAGTGAGAGTACAAATTGAAGGTCATGGTAGCTGGTGGTTATATACGACCAGTACAAATATTATTACCAAAGAATATGGCTTAATACCTTAGTAATCGCAACTTAAAAATATCTAAAATTCTTGCAAAATGATTGTTTTTCAACAGCTGATGGGTGTGGTGGAGGTGTGGGGTGCGCGAGATCACTAGAGGTCATTAGTCAACACTCTTTTAGCCGAAATTGTTTATGTTTGAGGTAGTTTTGTCGAAATTAGATTTAAAAATTTTTTTTTTTTGTAGTTTTACCTATTTTTTGTAATATTCCGTATTAGAACAGAGTACTCATCACCCTCCTGCAACCTTCTTTAAAAAATCACCCTGTATAGTCTAAATAGTGATCCTACCATATTTAGCAGAAAAGAAACATACCTTTTTTTTTCAAGAAATTCAACTGCATAGTATGAAAATATCATCATTACAAGTTTACATGTAGAATAGATCTTTGTTTCTCACCTTACTTGTGTGATAGGTTGATCATCCACATCAAAATCATCATCGTCATCTGCATCACCGGATCCTGGCTGCTGACTGAGTTCTGGTAAACTGAAATTATCATCAAAATAATAAAAAACTTTGCAAAATAGTGTGGTGTTGATTTATGGCTGTATTACTTGTTTTACAATAGTTTTAGAATAATACATAAAGAATGTGTGTTTATTATACAGGGTGGATCTGTAACTTTCTTCAGCTGAAGTGGGGAATGACCTGTTGTAATAAAACTAAGAACCACATTTATTTTAGGAATCGGATAAAAAAAATTGTATCATAGTATGGAAGTCTGGAACGATAGTCATACATTTTCCATTCAATGTCAGAAAAAGTTTAACCGATCAAAAAAATAAAAATGGTGCTAAGTTGTATTTCAACAGGTCATTCACCCCACTTCGGCTTTGACAAAGTTACAGATCCACCCTGTATATGGATTAGAGATAGTCAAATATAACGTTTTGTTGGTGATTGCTTATAATTTTTATGGGCGCTGTCATCATGAACTGCAAGTGGATGCGATTTCGGCCAAATAGTGTTTTGTTGGGCTGGGAGCAGAAAGCTATGTTCTATTACAGTTACTAAGCTTATACAGTGACAGCTAGCATATTGGGTATAATAAATAAATAAATAATATGGAATTTTTTAGTTGTGCAAGATGTGCCCATAATCCATAAAAGTTTTTTTTTGTCATCTTTATTTACAATCGGTCGCTAGACCATAATTAAATGTGTGACGAGTAAAATGTCTTGAAAGGATTGTGACCATCGTCACATGACCCTATAAAAAAATGTGACGTCGCCGCTTAAGTCTGCCGATTCCTGCCATCTGACCGAGTAGCCCAGCCGCGAGTGTGCTGGGATGTTTAATTAGTCGAGCATTGTAGAGTTTCCTGTATCTGTCAGCCTCTGCAATTACCGTTGGGACTTCCAGATATTCATGTACCTCATCAGTTTTGGTGAACCAAGGTGCACTAACTATTTCTTTAAGGATAGCATTTTAGGCAATCCATAAAAGTTAGCACCAATTTTATGTTTGACAAATTTAAAATCACTCTTTTAAAGTTGTAACTTTGCAGATGTAACTAAGTTCTTCGTATGGGTCTAATAAGAAAAAGCATTAGACTTACCGTAGTTCATAATTAAGTACTAAATACAAAGCAGCCAAAGGTTCTCGTTGGATTGCATGTAGTGATATGCTCGGATATAACAGGTTGATTGTCGGTGCTGGGTTCCCTGATGGACTCACACCTCCGCCCCAAATTACATTGCTGGGGACAAAAATCCAGAATTTTATGTTTTTGTTTTACTACTATAAACTGATTACTTTGTTTTTGAACGTATTTTTAAGTTTTTGTTCTATTAAAATGAGAAATTAATTGAAAAACTGTTTATTTTTAGCTTATAATCACAATTATTTATATAATAAATGCAATTACGCGTTACATTTGACAAGTTTATGCACTTCTAAAACCTTTGTTTGCAGCTCAGAACTAATCCCTTATTCTTAACAAAACTTAGACAAAAATAATAATAATCCTAATTATTCCTAGTTATATTACGCAATATAATGATAATTTGACCTCAATTAAAACTATTATTGCCATTTTAGGCATAGATTTATCGGCCAGTTCAAACTTTGCGAACTTTTTAGGGTAGCCACTTATAACTTTGAATATCATTATTTTTAGGTTTTTACGTAACTTTTACTGTTGGATTGTGAAGATATATTATTAAACTTACTTTTCCGTGATATATAATGTAGCTGTGCCTAAATCTTGCTCGTTGATCAGCAGTTTTGTTGATGGAGTTTGAAATAACACGCCTTCGGCCGGTTCCGAAAAGTTACTTGAAACGACAACCATTGCGATTGTATTTAATGTAATTTAACACAAAAACAAAGCAAAAACACTTCTTTTTAATGTAAAGAAATAACTAATTACGCTACCAAAGAAAATTCATCAAACAATAATTATTCAGCCACGCTTGGGTAAAAAATGCTGGAATTGCGTTTTGATTTTGCAAAGATAAACTTCGGTTTGTTTGATCAATATGTAAGACATTTTTTCTTATGTTATGTAAGAGAAAATATCAAACTTGTTTTTAATATAATTAAACTAATGTTATAAAACAAAATACACAAATGAAACTAAAATTAAGAATCATGTTTTAAAACCAATAACTTGATTAAGTTCTGAAGCGTTTTGTTTTACGCAGAGCATGAAATAAAGAAGTGTCACATTCGCCGACACACCCCGCGAACTTCAAAATTTTAATGAAATACGAAATTACACGATGATTGGTCATTGTTAAAATAGGTTTAATGATGGCTATGATAAAAACCTTTTTCTAATTACCTCAGTTTTGTACTGAGTCCTCAGTATCTATTACTAACCGGATCCATAGATTCTTTGGTCCATTACAACTTCAACGTCTCGAAAACTGGCTCGTTTACTTGTACGCGAACGTTATCTTTGGCGAACGTTCGCGAAGTTGTCGCACATAATGTGCGTGTAGAGCGTCCATTAATTTATTGTTTTTCTTTTGACCTAACCAAAGAGATTAAAGTTATAATATACATGGTGTTGAATGTCTTTGGATCTGATTTTTAGAATAGTTTTCTATCCTACTATTATTCTGAAGAATTCATTTAATATTGGTCGTTTGGATCTGCCATATCGGGTAATGTGAAACCACTATTAACATGAAGGTTTTTCGGGACGTATCTGTACCGGATCCAGGTGGAGCCGACGACGAGGTGTCATCACTGTGTAGGGTGTGACCATGACACACCGGAGCATACGCTCGCTGTATAATCCGCATGGGAAGAGCAGCGTTGTGTTCTGGTCACGCAAATAGGTCCGGACTTGTCGCTTCCGGGAGTCGCGGCGTCAATGCTCGAGAGCGACGACTCTAGGAAGACGATGCTCGACTTCTGCGAGTCCACCAATTCGCAGACGAGAGTGGCTGGGAGTGCGAGAGAGCTCTTCTCACCACTCAGAAACCCACCGCCGTCGGGCAGGGAGCCGGTACCGGGATCTCGTCCGGAACCTGGCCCCTTTAGAATTTCGGGTCCCTCACTCTACCCTGCCTAAGAAGGTGTCAACCGGGGATAGAAAACCGTGCTCCCGTACCCATGCTGATTCTGACCCATTAGGGTATTCCGTGGGAGGGTGAAACGTGGCCGCCGATTCGTCATCCGGGGGCAGTACGACGGTAAAGAATACCTTAGTGCGTAACGCTTCGTATCACTCCGCATAACTTCATGCTGGATTCTGCCTTCAAATGGAGTTTGGACGTTAAGTATGAGTGGTTGGAGATTTTCAGAAAAAAACCTCTATCTTATTACATCTGTTTGAAGCCTTGAACTTACAAGTATCTGTAGATATTAATCGATGAATGAACACAATAAGTACCGCGGTACTTGAAGGAAAATATTGTAAATTTCAAGGTTATGAGCTCATGACAGTTGCTACATTCGCTACATCATTACATCTATTTAAAAATCAATGCCACTTTTCGGTGTAATGTTATAATTCAACAACGCCTTTACCGATTTGACTAATTTTGGTCTTGAATTATTCGTGGAAGTCCAGGGAAGGTTTATACGTAGAGAAAAATTTGTAATTACCAGAAAAAAAATAAAAAATGGGTTATAGGGTTCACGCAGACGACTTCGCGGGCAGCAGCTAGTAGTATTTAAAACAAAGTCGTTTCACGCTGTCTGTCTCTATGTATGCTTATATCTTTAAACTACGCAATAAATTTTGATGCGAGTTTTTAATAGATAGAAATACTAATTATTAAAAAAAAGAGGTTTTTAATGTGAGATTATTGATTAATTAAGTAAAAGTTATACCTGCTCAGTTGATTTGTATTTTAATTTAAATTTGGACCAAGTACTAAATTATTGTTTGTAACAGTCAACAGAACATAATACTATAACCACTCAACTGGGAACGGCAACCAAATTGGTTTGTTTACTTTTGCCAAGTTTGGCAGGAGCCAAAATTGAGCACAGTTCTAAAACTTGTTTTGTTTACATTTTTTAATCGTCTCATATTTTACGGAGATGATATATTTTCGCTGAAAATGCAATACAGCGTCGTTTAGTAATAAATATTTACAAAAATTTAAAGTTTAATTCAAAATTATTGGAAAATAATGCTTTTAAAAAGGGGCTCAAACACGGTATTGATTCCGAACGAAGTCTCCAGTTTCGCCATCTAGCGAATAGTGACGTTCCCAGTTGAGTGGTTAAATATTAAGAGAGAATATCATGATTTGTAAATGTAAACATCACTGAAAGATGTCCTAAATTTCCGTTTATTGTTGCTCGTACCAAATTGTCCTAAATTCCCGTAAAATTATTGTTGCTCGTACTAAGTATACTACAGGGTGAATTTTTACAAGCTTTATATTAACTTGCACTGGATGTAACTATGTAAGTTCGGGTGAAATCTTACAAGCTAAATTTGACAAACTTCTCGGTTTCCGATTGAACTGACATTTTGCACTCAGATGTATATCACGTGACAATGTAATAATCTGACAAAATGGCGCTGATCTGATGATGGATTCGGAAAGTGGCCAGAGGAAGTCTTGTGCTAAACAAGGTTGACCCGTTGCGTTTGGGCCGTCGCCCCGTTCATAAATTCACTTTGTAAACTGTAAATTCACTAAATTCATTGAACCTAACTTTTATGAAGTCAAAGTTAAAGTACAGCTCTATATTAAATCGAGAAATAAAACAGAATTTACATAAAAATACGTCGAGTCTCTTCAAATGTTTAAAAAATAATAATTAAATATATAAACTTGTTTAATTGAATACCTAAAGCGTATAGAGCGATAACTTTTTAATTTTTTAACCGTATTCTAGATGTTATTCAAGGTTGCGTGTTAATTTCGCTAAAATGGCGAGCAACGGGTTTCGACTTATATTACAAAGTACAAAACCATTACGAAATAATGAAATAAAATAGTTTTTACTGCATTTAGATGCTAACATACTTTTCTTTTTTTTGTAATATTGATAGCAAAGCAAAGGTCTTGGTTTTGATATTCCTAGTGAATAATTTAATTGTTTCAGTACAAAGTATCGTATAGTTTTGTCTGCGGTATCTTATCGCTTCTTTTAAACGTTAATTTAGTACATTACATAGTTGCGGTCACAGGCAGGACACGTTACGAACGTTGCATCTTATTTATTTATTTTCTACGATTTTATTATATGTATAGATTAACGCGAGGCGGTATCGCGGCCTCCTTGCTAGCCACCTATTTGTTGGCCGTCTCGCTCGGCCATGTTGGATGCGATGCGCTGAGCCCGCCAGTTTCGCGCGGACGATCGGCGAGTGTACCGCCGTGCCAGAGCGCACGACAAAAAAACGCACGCACATCGAAAACGCACAAAAATTCGAAATGGGCCGTTCCCGTGACAACGACGCGATTAAAAGCAGCCTGATAATAACAGAGGTCCAAAAACGGCCATGTCTGTTTGATACTAATGATTCGAACTACGGCGACAGGGCCGAGAAGACCAGGTGCTGGGAGGAGATCTGCGAGGTCGTGGTGCCCGGGTGGACCGGCCTCGGGTTGTCGGAGAAGTTCACCGCTGGTACGTTAACCGGACGATTTGCGGATGTGAGCGGTGGACGGTCGCTTGCGTCGAACGCACGCAAACGATCTCACACCGGCCGCGCTCGACTTGCGTGTCTTTGTTCAGACGAATGCTTTCGAAAACTACATTTTACATCCAATCCCACGACTCAATAACACGTGTACTATATTATTTCTCATTACGCCATTTTGGTTAAAGAATTACGTGCGTATTTTTTTCTATTTATCCGCACGTTGTGATATTTCTTAAGCGTTGTAAAAGTACGTATTATTATGCGGCAATCTCGTTACTAAGGCGTTGTTTTTGCCGATAATAAGTCAACATAATGTGTTGGCGTAATAATTTTGTACTAAAAGTTATCTTTACAACGCGTAGGGCGTCAACGTAGGCACAATATGCAACACTAGCGATTTACGAAGTTTATTATGAGATTCACTTTGTTTAGTTTACATTTAGCACGATAATAATTTCGAAAATAACAATTACGTCACGAGTACTATTTAATTTTGCCGGTTAATACGTTGCGAACGTTTCCTAGGTGGTTTAGCCGCTTTTTTTTGCTTGTACAAGGAAAAATTTTTGACCTTTGATGCTTACAGATACTATCAATGATATCTAATACATTTTACGTGAAAATTTTCTACACAGATTTAAGTATTTAGTATTGGTGTCAAAATTATTATTTGTTTTAGTTGGAGAGGTCTTTGTACTCCGAGATATAATAATAATAAATTAAAGCGAGTTGGAAATGAACGTTGCGGTGCTATGCGGCTAAATGCTAAATGCGGAACATTCACAATAGTTTTAATAAAACTATTTTGTACCTTAACGATATTTAAAGTATTTTAAAGGTTGGTAGTCATTTCTGTGTATGCAGATGATTAGAATTAATGATTTTATTAAAACTGGTTTCAGTTAAGTTAGTCACTGAAGTGTATTCTAAAATTGCTTAATTAATAATTATTTTAAATTGTTTATCATTTATTTGTAAAAAAATATCTTCGTTTGTACTTTAAATAGTTGTAGAGGGTTTAATAATAGGGTAAACTTCATGACATATATATATTTTTTAATATGTTTTGAATTATTCCCTGATGCTAGTAAGAAGGACTTAATAAATAAATGAGTTTGAAATAAAAAAAATATTGGTAGCCAGTAACATTTTCAAATTCTACACGTAGAATGTTTTAAAGACATGTTATCCGATATGAGTCGTATTGCTTAAGGATTAGAGTTTAATTTGATCTTAGTGACCGCCATGTTGAAATTTATCATTCATTACATGCAATGCAAAATGGCGCCAGATACAACATTTTATTTTGTTTTCAGTAAAATTTCCTTTTTAAATATACAAAAATGTGTAAATAATAATTAAGTTAGGTTAGCTTGTAACTTGCTTCTAATGTTACTATTTAGAAAGTCACTAAATTTTAGTATTACCTAACCTTGCACCAAATGCACCTAATTTTAGGAATGAAGATAAAAAATTCTAAATCACAATAAATTTTCGTCACATTTAGGAGACTTTAGAGAGGGTACGAGAGTCTGAACTCTAAAAAAAAACTTAAATATTTAAAGAAATAGATTTTACTTATATTATCATCCATTTTAGATGATTTTTTTTTGGTGCATCTAATAAAATAGATAAACGTTTTATCTTACATTTTTTTTAACATACTACGATTAGGAGAATTATTTTTTCAGATCAGAGGTGTAACTGGGTTGTGCCTATTTGTACATACGTATTTTTTTTTCGATGAACCGATTATACTTAAAATGATTGTTTTCTATAAATTTACTTATCCTAATATAATACCTAATATATCTATCCTAATACCTAAGTTCGCAAGTGAGAGGCTATACTGAGTTGATTATGCGTTATTTAACCTGTATCCACTATTCTGCGCTAAAGCTAAGCCGTGTATTCAGTATTGAGTCGAGCGACATATCGTAGGAATGAGTCACGACGCGCACTCATCGATTCTTTGTGTATTCGCTTTTTAATTAATTATGCCACAAATAATCTGTTTACGCTGTTATATTTTCGCGTAGACATTAAATCTAATTATTATAGTTGTACTTTAATCTCTGTGTTTGCATAATTTGTATGTGATCTTTAATTTTGTCCTAATTTTTTCTGAATTTCGTTGTTCATTTTAGATGGAACGGTTATCTTTAAGATTGTAAGCATATAAATATTGCTTAAAATAATCGTAAAAAAATCTACTTTGTAGTATTTTATCCACATTACAATAATACAATCTTTTCTTCATTAGTCTTAGACAAAAAACGCGGTAAAATTATGGCGCCAAAATGAACAAACATGGCGTTATTTTACAAGCGACAAAAATCTGCTGCGATTTAAACTGTCGAAAATTCAAATTGTTTTTTTAGTTTCAGATCTAGGTTACAATACCTATTGAATATAAGTTGATACGCAAACGGAAAAGGCGCTTGCTGCTGAGTCATTACAATACGTGGAACGTGATCCGAGACTCGTATAGTTTTTGTAGAATAAAATCTTTGGTTCACTGCCCTGAGGGGTGGATGTTAGTTAGAAATGTATAGTTTGCATCCCTTATTTTAGAATTTTTTGTTGCATCTAATGCCTTTTTCTACGAATATGATTTCGATAATTCTTTATATGTGGTCATTAAATTATGTTAAATCGCATTTTTTTTTCAAAATAAAAAACCCTTAATGCAATTTTCATTGAAGAATCTGTGAATTACAAGCAAGATGCGCCATTTTCTTTATGTTCCAAAACACAAAAGAGGTTTTAAAATACTCCTTGCAGTTTGTATTATAAATCGGATAACACTGGCCAGTATGCACGTTAGCAAACCTTGACCTATTTTCTTTATTGAGTTATTCAGTGCCAGTGCGCGACGGGATACAAACTTTTATTAGTAAATAAATTGACTACACAGTTAATAATCATATTAAATTAATTGAGAAAGTTACTGGTGATGTTATTGTGATTCTATCATCATAAATGTTATCAGAATATTTTGTACAAAAATGAAAACGACTGACTTAAATTTTTTACAAATAGCACATCAGCTACCTGTTAGATGTTTATGGAATTCATAAAAGATAGAAAGAGATAAAAGAAATTGCAAGAGTTGCATTAGTTGTTTATTATCGTGTGTGTAGTTTTTTCAATTTATTGAGTTTTTAACTCTCTTTAAGTCTCTTTGAATTGTCGTGAGAATAATGAAACAATGCTACCAACATGATAAAAAACTAAAATCTATACAGTTGTTTGGTCTATGAATTCACACTATTTTACATATTTTTGTTATATTATTGCTATTTAAGTAGTTAAAATCATTCTCATAAAAACTAGTATTACGAAAAGTCACTTTTATTTGACCCTCTTGATATCAAATCTACGTGAGTCATACTATGTTTATCCTTTACAATATTATGTGACATCCAAAATATAATATATTTCATTACGATGAAACCTACGTATTTGGTGAACCGATTTATGTGCTGCATACAGTTTCAACTGCATTGGTTTCGAATAAATTATGCCTGAAATGGGGTCAATGAGAGATAGACCACTGAGGTAGTTTTCCGTCGGGTACCTGGGCTTGCTCAGTCATTATGGTGGTCGCCGTTGTGGATGCTGTGTACACAGGACTTTTTTTATTTATTTTTTTATTTTAGGAACATCTACAGTATGACATATTTAACAATCATTCATTAACAATTCACAACTAAATTTCTAATATGTATACCTATTAAAGATATTCACAGCATTCAATATAATTAAGTAATGTGCTCCAAAATAGCAAAAAATTAAGTATTTCATAAATAAAATGGCATTAATTAAACTAAACATTACAAAAAAAAAAAAAATTAAAAAAAAGAGTTACAATGATGGGAGTGAGAGGTTTTTTTAGTTAGAGGAAATCGCCAGATATGTGGGAGTTGAATCGCACTAAAATTTCTAACCGCTCACACTCAGCGGCCGAACCCCGGCTGAGGACAGAACCCAGCACGGGATTATACGGGACGGTGCGACGCGTTACGCATTCGGCACTCTTACTGTCGCGCCGCCCCTAAGAGAGAGAGGTGTGAAAAAACTTCACATGACAAAGAAATAGAGATAGCTTCCTCGCAGTGTCCCCTGACAATGTAGAACTTTATGAGCAAAGGATTAAGTAGTCCCATAGCTCGTCTGTCTATAAGGCAATAAAAAGATTACAGTAGTAAAAAAGTTACAATTAATAAAGAAGTTTTAAAAAAAATAATAAAAAAAGTATTGAAGTATAATTTCTATAATTTATACTACGTTTTGTATAATATTTATGCTCACTGAAATGGCTGTCGCTTCATTCAAGCGAGTAATTATTAACTCAGACGGTCCGTGAACCCGTCTACCCATTTCAGACAAAAGATCTCCAGACATAACTCCTGTATATCTATAGGTACTAAGTTTTGTTAGTACAGGATTTTAATAGATTAGAGTTTTTTAAAGACTACTTTTTTATACAAATTTGTGTCTGCTTGTTTTACCTGTTTTTATATCACTTTCATCCAATGAATTTAAACGTAAGTTAGTCTAGTTTAAAAATTAAAAAAAATAGTGTTCAATGTGGGCCCCACTATTTGTACAGTTAGCATTTTTTAAGAATGTGTTGACTAATGTACCGTGCCTTATCTTAACGAAGGCAATTAATATAACGCCAAATGTATTAAAGTAATTAAAATTACAAAATTCTAAGCACCATAATATTATTTGAGCTCAACGTTCAGTTTTAGACGTGTGTACTTTTTGCTTATTTTAATTGGCAAAACTACTGGCCGGTTCGTTTTAAAAATAAAAAGAACATGTTTTTCCATATTTAAAAGTTATTATTCCTTTCGATTCGCGGTGAGTGGGCTGTAGAAAGAACAGCAGTGCTCCGAGAACCGCCGGCCAGACGGGGTGTCAGCGAAAATAGAAATAAAATATTTTAATAAACGAAAATGATGAAGAATAAAAGTAAGTTCGTGTATTTAATACAAAAATATTTTTAATCTATTCGAAATTGAAACGTAATTAATGTTTTTAATATTGATTATCATTTTATTACCATGTTTATTTAAGTAGTTGAACGATCGCGTTCGTTTTGTTTGTATCATAACAGCACTTTATTGTTCTCAATTGTTTTTTAATTCAATTATTTTTATGTTGGCATTTCTGTCTTTGTAATTTTTTAATGGCCGACGGAAAATTTTCGCGCGTTTTTTTACTTGTCACGTGCGTTATTTTACTAGTTTTGTGTTGAGAAATACATTAATTAAAAAATACGGTATTTTTCAGCATAATGGGTATTCTAAAGTGATTTTTTCTGCGAGAAAATTCCAAAATTTTATCTATTTAGTATCCTCCATTTTGTTTTGTAAGTAATTTTCTATTTAGTCGCGTTTTGCGATGGCGTCATAGATTCGTGAAAGAGACTGCGGCATGTCTTGTAACAAGCAAATGAAAATGATAATGAACGTTTTAGTGTCGCTTTAGACGCCATTTTAATTTTTAGTTCGTAATTTGTATTTAGAATTATTCTAGAATGTTAAGATACGCTTTTTTATTGTGAAAATTAGTAGATACGCTCTATTTTTGATTTTATTTTTTATAGGATCTAATCAATTTTAAAATAATACTATACGTAATAATACAAATAAAGATAAAGTACGTATTTATCCTAAGTTAATAAAACATTGAAATATTATGTAATTTACCAACAAAAAAATCCAAAAATTACACTTTAAAATACCAATTATAAGTGAAATAAGTTTTAAGTACTTTTTTTTATGTACATAGTACAAAGTAATTAGAAATAATTAAAAATCATTACGCAAGATCTTTTGTATAAAATATTTTATGATACATAGTACATATTCTTAAATTGATATTTTCCTTGAGTAATGAGGACACAACTGTTAATATTCTTTCATCATATTTTAGATAGGGCTATAAAATAAAGTATTTGAAACTGAATTTTAAGTGACTTTGAATAATAGGTAGGTACGTAATTATTTGCGAATATCCATGAAGCTTATTTTGTACTTATTATTTTTAATTATGCGTGTTTGTGTTTAGTTTGTTAATTTTAATTATAAATAACATTTTCTATTTATGAATTCAATATCACGACTACGTTTTTTTATTTATTTGAAAAAAAAAAAATGGATTAAATTCTCTTCTCGATTTGGAACATCTACCTAAATACAAATGCTATAGGGTAAAGCAACCATTGTCTGACATTTCCAAGTAAATTGTAATTCGATCTAGAAGTTACATGTGTTGAAGACTATTGTGTTCTAATAATATTTTTTGTACTGATATCCCAGAACAAGGTTTTCAAGTCGGTGGTTTGTTTCTTTGCATGATTTTTGTTTGAGTGAACCGATTTAGATGTTTTACTGTATGGGAGGTGATGGTCATGGGGTCTATTTATGGAGCTATTTAAAAAAGATATCTTTAGATTGGGTGCGATTTAATAAAACATCAATGTAAAATCGAAATATTTCAACCGTTATTAGATTGTAGTTAGGCCCTTTAAATGTATATCAACGATTTGACGTATCTGCACCGTCCCTATACGAGTAAATAAAAATAAAAATTAAATAAAGTTTCGGTCTCCTAGACTTTTCGCTACTGTGAAAGTATCGTAGGATAATGGACGTAATTCACAAAAATCGTTCAAATAGTAACTACTATTCAGGTCAAAATTAAGTTCTTAGTGCCTATTTAGTCACGTTATTTCTAACTGACAACAATTTGAAGGAAGTATATTGGGATCTATTGGGGAAGTCGTGGTGGCCGAGTGGTCGAAGCGCGTCCTTCCGAACGGGAGGTCGCGGGTTCAAATCCGGCCGGCTTGTACCTCTAAATGTAAATGTGAAAAAGATTTCTGTGCAATTTTTCACAACACCACTGGCTAAAAACGGTGAAGGAAAACATCGTGAGGAAACCTGCATGTCGGAAAAGGATTTTTAAAATCCTTTGAAGATATGTGAAGTCCCCAATCCGCACTGGGCAAGCGTGGTGGACTATGCCTAATCCCTCTTCTGAGGAGACCTGAGCCCAACAGGGGCAGTAATGGGTTGGTACAAGTACGGATATTGGGGACAGACCAAATATTATCGATTACTATAGTAGAATAGTAATCGATAATATTTGGTCTAATATGACAGGACGTATAATTCTATATTAGAATTAACGTAGCCCCATATATTTTGACATATTTGTTTTATTTAAATCTGACATAATACAAATAAAAACTAAGAAAAAAAACTTGAGAGGTGTCAAGGGACACCCGGATGGAACGAAGTTCCTTTCGATTAATTATTATTTTTTTAAGTTATAATAATAAGATATTTTGATCACAGCATTAATCATATAAAACAAAATAAGGAATTGTTTTAAAAGATTTTAATCACAGCGCCATCTAGCGATAATCATCTAAAACAAAAAAAGTGTCGTGACAACTTTTTCATAAGAATTTCCGTCTAGCCCTCTTTCGATAACGCGCGATAAGGAACTTCTTTCCAATTACTTCAAAACTCATTTCTAAGATTACACAATATTTTGATTTACCCGCTGCCGCTACCGCTTCTACAAGACCACACTGCCTTATCCGTTACGTTGACACGGCACACGTTCCTTATCACATATCACTTGATATGTTTATCTCATCATTTGTTTAATGATAATACATTTTTTACAGTTTTTTTCATTTATTTGAGCACATGGCACATTTGTTTGGTATCACTACATAGTATAAAACAAAGTCGCTTCCCGCTGTCTGTCTCTATGTATGCTTAAATTAAAACTACGCAATGGGATTTTTAATAGAGTAATTTAAATGGGTTTATGTGTATGTCTGCTAGATGGAACGATGACGTAAGAAAGGTGGCCGGTAACAACTGGATGAGACGAACAGAAGATCGAGCTCAGTGGCGTATTTTGGGAGAGACCTATGTCCAGCAGTGGACGAGCGTGGGCTGATGATGATGTGTATGTCATCATATAGTAGAGATACAGGTTTTTGATGTGATGTCGTGAAACATTTCTCAGCGCTTAAATCGCTCACACACCCTCCCTTTGGGACACAGACGAAGTTACGTAGGCCAGCTAGTTTATATTTAGGTATTCAAATTTAAGTTTCATTTAACTTAAAAGTCCTAAGTCCTTAAAGGTAGGTCGTAGGTAGCGTAGTGTCCCCTAACATTGCAAGGTTCATGTAGACCTCATCCGAAAGGTCTTGCAATAAAAAAAAACTTGAGAGGTAGGACATTCGGATAGAACGAAGTTCCTTTCGATTAAAACGTATCTCATAAAAATTCTCCTATAGGTATCCTTTCGTAACGCGCGATAAGGAACGTGTTTTAAAATATTTTGATCACAGCGCCATCTAGCATTAATCATATAAAACAAAATAAGGAACGTGTTTTAAAAGATTTTGATCACAGCGCCATCTAGCGATAATCATCTAAAACAAAAAAGTGTTGTGACAACTTTTCGTAAGAATTTTTTTCGTCTAGCCCCCTTTCACAACGCGCGATAAGGAACTTCGTTCCAATAAAATTAAATACACGAAGTGTTTCAATTCGTCCATTGGTATAGATGGCATTCTTTGTCATTATTAGTCCATACAGAATGTACCAAAGCGTCGCCTGACAAATGACAGTTACTTCTTGTCTATCGTTTAAATACACAAAAACTAACATGAGTACGCATATTGTCATTATTCCACCCCCGTAAATATACCCCGATAAACATAGGACACATGTACTGTTATCAAAATCAATCAATCATTGCAGGGTGTAAAGATATCGTAAAAAACATTTATATGAAAAAGGGATACTGTACTGTACTGTACTATAACAACCCATTACTGCCCACTGCTGAGCTCAGGTCTCCTCCAAAGAGAGGTTACCGGTCCCCCACGCTTGCCTAATGCGGATTGGGAACTTCACATATTTTCAAAGGATCAATTGGGGCGGCGCGACGGGAAAGAGTGCCTCGGGCGTAACGCGTCGCGCTGTCCCTCATAACCCCGTGCTGGGTTCTGGCCTCAGCCGGGGTTCGGACGCTGAGTGTGAGCGGTTGGAGGTTTTAGTGCGGTTCAACTCCCACATACCCCGCCCGCCCGTGGGCGGGCGCGGTGATTTCCGCCAACTAAAAAAAAAAAAAAAAAATCAAAGGACCAATAATAGCGCGCGAGGTCCTGAATGGCGGTTACAACATTTGCAAAAATCTTCGCATCTATACGACATCTGAAATCTACTACAGTGGGCTTCGGCCTGACCACCATACACTACCTCGCCCGGTCGGAGATTTCCCTTTGGCCATAAGTACTAACCCACACTAACTATTTTCGCTCGACTAACACTGCCGAACTTTACAATAACTTTAGAACACCATATCAGGGTAATATTATAAGTATAATACGACGATATGTAAAATAATGTAAATGATTCACGTAGGTGTTTATGCTATGATACGGCCTTCAACTTGACTCGCGACCGACCTCGGTTATAACGTATCCGATCTGTACAACGATTTTCTTATGGAATTTTTAATTTAACTGAAGAAAATTCAAATTTGAAGTTCGATAAGATAATTCAGTTAATTCGAATACTGTGAAGTGTAATTTTGTTTTAAAATAACGTGTAGAACGCGAGATTTTAATTTCGCCATTACTTCTCTCTTGATTATAAATGAAAAAATGTCTGTTAAATTAAGTTTTTTACAAGTGACTTTTGGATTCTAATTTGTAATGTGAGCGCAAGATAGGTACGATAAATAAACCTTCCTTTTGAATCATTCTATCTACAAAAAAAACCGGATCAAATCCGTTGCTTAATTTTAATGACATAAGCATATATAGAGATAAAGGGACAGAGAAAGCGACTTTATATTATGTAGTGATATTAAATACTAAAGGTAATTTTTCTTATCAGGTAAAGAAGTACAAAAAAGATGGCGTTCCATCAGAGATTCTTACACGAAGACTTACAGACAAGGAAAGTGTCTCCCAGACCAGTGCGCCCCGAACAGCAGACGATATCAGTACCATAGACAAATGTCGTTTTTATTGAAGGCTTTGCAGAACAAGTGAGTGTGAACCGATTTTAATAGCAAGGTATTCAGCTGTTTTTGTCTAGTACTCCTAAAGGATGTATTCAGGTTTTTAAATAAAACATAATATAGATTTTTGTTCCCAATAATTCTTAATTTGTTATTGAAGAAGTTTTTTTGACTTCATAAAAACTGACATGGGTATTTCCATGCAATTGGTAATTCTTGAAAAATGGAAGGCATATTTTTTCCATTAATTGTACTTCATTGACATTCCCTCTATCTTTAAGGAGTAATTTCGTATTATATGTAGTTATAGATGAAGATCATCATCATCATCATCAGCCTATAGACGTCCACTGCTGGACATAGGCCTCCCCCAAATTTCGCCACATCGACCGGTCCTGCGCCATCTGCATCCAGTGACCTCCCGCAATCTTCACCAGATCGTCGGTCCATCTTGTGATGATCCTTGTCCAAGATGAAGATCGTATCTATAAAAATAAATATACTTCCTAAAAACACCATATTCGTTACTTTTCAGAAAACCAAGATACTCGCAAGACAAATACGAATCATTTTCAGAAGTATCCAATTCACCTCAACATCCAGCGCCAGAAGACATCCCAAAAATAAAAACAGAATTCATAGACAAACCTCTCGATTTAAAAACCAAACCCATAGACAAGCCAAATACTTTAGACAAAGGAAATCAAACCATAGACAAAAACCCGTCTTTGGAAATCAAGATCGATGCCAACTCCATTTTGCCGGACGACCATTTCGACGACGACAAATTGTTCATGAATTCTTTAATTCCTTTGTTTAAAAAAATGAACGATGATACCAGATTATTGTGTAGAATAGAAGTATTGAAAATAATAAGATATGCTTTACAAGGGCATAAAAGTTTTGAAGCGTTAAAAATCGCTGAAGACAGCTTTTTTAAAGATAGAATGAGCGGGATTTTGGGTCAGGTCGAAACGCCAAAGACAGAATCGAAATTGTCTATGACCACGCGTTCTGCTGACGGAAGTAGACCGATTCGGAAACGAAGGGTAAGTGTTTATTGTAACCATATTGTTTTTATTGGAACCATTGGTTTCTTTATTTATGCTAAATCTATGGCAGAAGCCAACATTGATCAATCCCCACGTTAGTTCTGTAGTTATAGTTACGGTGTAGTCTAAATCTACAGGGTGCCCAGAACTATGCGACATAATAATTAATGAGGTTTAAGAAAAGTCTTGTATGGGTAGGCGGTAGAAAAAGGCCTCTCTTTGCCCTGGCATTGCAGAGGTTCATGAGCGACGGTGACCGCTTACCATCAGGTGGGCCGTATGCTCGTTTATCTACCTTGCAATAAAAAAATAAAAAATAAATGCGAAGTTCCTTAAATATCCGGCATGGGATGTTTTGCTAAAAGAAAACATTTTATTATTCATAGTAATTTAAAAAAAAACTTGAGAGGTGTCAAGGGACTCTTACAATATTTTTGTACCACTAAGTATTCTATGTTTAAAACGTTATAAACATTATAAAGAACTTACCTTATATTTTTTTTATTTTTCGTCAGTAAAGTTGAAAATATTACAACTGTTTCAAATGCGTTCTTATCCAAAAATATAAGACAGGAAATAAATATAGATTGATGATCACAATTAAAGATTAAATAAAGAAAATAAATAAATTATTTGGAAAGACTTTTTTATTATTTCCTACTAATTTCTTTTGAGTTTTGAAACCTGAGTTGTAAACTTTTTGGTTTTATTAATACTTCCGGTAATAGTACCTACCCTAGTGATGCCCGATTTCTGAAATATTCGATCGATAAAAAATCGATGTAAACAAATATTGATTTATTGCGTTGTTTA
Source organism: Trilocha varians (assembly GCA_030269945.2). Lineage (NCBI taxonomy): Eukaryota > Metazoa > Arthropoda > Insecta > Lepidoptera > Bombycidae > Trilocha > Trilocha varians. The sequence continues at coordinate 1,262,577 of AP028279.1, forward strand.
AATATATTTAATTTCATAAATATTATATTCTTCTTCTTTTTTTCTCGTGGACCTCGTCCACCAAGACTGGGGACGATTATTAATTAAAATATTATATTACAAATTGTAACAATTGATTAAACTTTAAATGATTATATAAGTTAGAGACAGGATCAATGTTTTATAAAATATTCGTGTGTTAGAGTTATTGCTTAGATATTATTTTTTTAACGAGTAACCTTCTTTTCTTTCAGACGCGGTCACCTTCACCGTTACCAACTACCACAAAAAGGCGTGGTCCAGGTCGTCCGCGGAAGGTAAAATGTTTTTTTTTTTTTTTTCAAATAAAAGTTTCATGTGTGTAGTTTATATTATTGGTCTGTCTGATTAATTTAGCAGTCTTACCTATATACGGTTTTTACTTACGATGTTCTCGATATTTGTTGATCATAGATACAATACCAGATACTATTAGGACATTTCAGAATTTCTTTCTACCAAAAAATATCTCAAAACCGTCATCGATCTACTATGATTTTTTTATGACTCGGTTTGACTTAATTTAGTCTCAAATTATTTGTGGAAGTCCAAAGAAGGCTCAAAAGGTGAATTTAAAAATTACAATTTTGTTTTTCTGCACTTTTGGCAATTTAGAGTCACAAGTTCACAACTTCGCGTTGTGAAGCAAACGAAGCTACGCTAGCTAGTTAGTAGTCAATAATAATGATTACAAAATTACATAACTTAGTAACAAACGCAAATGTAATATTAATATAATTTTCGTCGTTACTTTCATGCTGACGTTAATTTATTGGAACGGACATATCGAGTTTCGAGTTAGCCGTAATGACATTGTAATACTTTATCGTAGCTTTACATTGACAACGCAATTTACGTGTAATGAAATATGAAGTGTGTGAATTTGTACACGTTTTGTTACTGTGCGGATAAATTAAGTTATGGTATATTATTGCGTAACTAGTTCTGATTTCAAGTACTTTATGATTGTTTTGTTTTCGGCAGTAATTCTTAGTATATTATATTATTCTACCTATTTCATTAATGTATTGTTTTTCGTCTGATATTATTATTGTTAAAATGCTAAAATTCAAAAGGAGTTCAAAAAGCATAATCTGTGTGTACTTTTTGGTAACCAATTTTACTTGTGCAAGTAAATTTTTACAAACACTGATTTCATTAACGTGGGATCGTCTTTCAATTCGTTCCAATATCAAAAAAAAATCAACAAAATCGGTTCATAAACAATGTAGGACAACGCAGGACCGGTCGATGTGGCGAAGTTTGAGGGAGGCATGATGATGATGATGAAACAACGTAGTTATCAACTGAATTGAAACATGAAAGAAACCTCATTTTATTTATTTATTTAAGGAAACAACAGTACAATTTAAAACTTATGACGTCGGTTATTAAAATATTGTTTCTCTATGCCCTAGGTCCGTCCACCACCCTCGGATTCTGATGAGGAGCAGCTCTCAAGGAAACAGTGTCCTAAACTGAAGGTGTCTCCAGTTGAAATCCCTCGTATGTCCGACATGGACGAATCTCTCATACAGGTCTCGAGTGTCGCTCAGATGTCCACACCACTTTTTATGAAGGTATTCCTTCTCGAAAGAGAATTATCAATATCTTGCTGAAACGTATAAGTTTGCCTACGCCACAGCAGGCAGGTTTTATCTATTGTTAATTATTAGATAGCCCTTGACACTTATGCAAACGTAGTTTCTTATTAATTATTATTGAAATCTTTTAATAGATCTAAACCTATAACGCCACAAGCATCACAACATTCCCGATTACGAAGCCTCTAAATGATATTTATTTAGATTACTAATCCCTAAATTATAGTTAATTTTGGACAGTCGAAAAACTATATTTTCCAAAAGACGAGTATTTACTTTTTTTTACAGATGTACAACCTAGAACGTTCCAAGGCAGCCCCTGCGCTATCAAGCATGAATCAACCTATGCAAGTGTCAGTCAAAACTGAACCTGTCGAAGATATACATAGCCAAACTATCAGTTAAAAGTTGTGTCGAATTTTCATTTGTTTTATGTTTACAGCACTTAATTTTTACATCTGGAATAAACATGATGAACAACAGAATGAAGCCAATTGAAAGTGTGCCGATCGCGCTTAATTACACGAAATTCTGAATTTAAAGGGTGTCCATGATATTCAGTTCATTTATTACGCTTTACATAATATTATTACACACACACATTTTTTGAAATTTCGCTTTCGGTTCAGTTGTCGTGTAGTAAAGCGCGATTGGCACACTTTTAATTGGCTTCGCTTTGTTGTTCATGATGTTGAGTCCAGATGTAAAAATTCTATGTTTTACAGCTAGTTTGAGTTAAATTGTACCAAATTTTATTTAAAGGTACCTTTTCTTTCGAAGAGTCATTCCAATTCTTTGAGTTTTGATAAAACTATCTTAGAAAACGTATGTTACGATAATATCAGAAATCTCATATAAGCCTTTCTTATCGAATTTTCTACGAATATAATTCGAACAAAATAATAATGTACATTTCCACTTAGCATGTAAGTGCGTTTGTTGTCAATGTTTATTTGCTCATATCGATTTTGAACGCTGATTGATTATTTGATGTTGAAAAATAATATACACATATACGCAATACAGTAAGTAACAATTTGGTCCGTGAGCGACGGTAACCGCTTACCATCAGGTGAGTCGTATAATAAACTTTTTCTTTGTGAATCGATTTTATGATTCTTATTTCAAATAGAAAAATAATCAGTAATACATATTGTTTCAAATAAAAAATAATACCTCTACCAAAGAAAACTGAAAATGTCTTGAACGGCACTTAATTAGATCAGCATTCATAATCGACAGTATTATATGAACTGTTGAATGTGATATCTTAGGTTACGCTTGGCCGCCATTAATTTTCATATCTTTACCTACTAAAGATTAGGTTAATAGATTATAATCAAGTAAGAATTTCAATTTCAAAGTTCTGGGAGCTGGACTTCGCGCTTTTTGTGTTTAAAATCTCACAGAAGATTGAAGTATATAAATAAAGTACTGTTCTTCAAATCACGTGTTAATTTTCATACATTTATCATTACCGAGGTTTAAAAAAATGTGAGCCGCCACGGGACACGTAGCAGATGTGAAACATTGATATTATTTTGTAAAAGTAATAGCCAGAAATAAACATTTATTTTCATTTAATACAAAATTTAACGAATTTCAATAAAATCGCGAAAATGCTCTCGTAAAAGAATACAAATTAACTGCCATTTGTCTTCTTACGGCTACGCGTCGCCATGGCATGTGTCGCCATCCCAGAAATACGTTTAACGTGCGGCTATAGATGTTTCACATAAAAAAAAACATTCCATCTGTATGATTATATTTTATTATGCATTGCTCCATAGAAATCAAATTAATAGGATCGAAATATCGAATGAAAATTATTACTTTGCTTATAGTTCTAAGCATTTCTAGTGTATTTATGAAACAAAGTTAAAGCATTTTTTAGTTTCTAAGTAGTTAAGTTTTATTTACTACCAGTCACATATCGACCTTTTAGTTTAGTGACTGACTGTGTATGGTGAGCCTTATGTTAGTATTAAATTAGGTGTTAGTTCATTCTTTAGGAAACTTACATGTTAAGACAATAAAAATAAGTGTTCGTGTTTAGAAAGTATGAATATATAAATATATTATTTTGTCAGAAATACGTTTAATAAAGTCTATTTCATACTCGTTTGTTTTTTTCAATAGTTAAGAATCACAGGTTAAGAATTTATTTAGTTCAAATGAAGAAATTCGATTTCCGTTGAAATTGGGACTTCTTACTCAATTAAATTATAAAAAAAAAAATATTAACTTAATTAAAAATACGAATTCTGTATTTATTTATTTATTTATTTAAGAAACTAACAGCGTGACAAAATTACAATCCTATAGTATTGAGAACAGTTCATGTACGGCTAATAACAGGTTTCTGTACTTACTATTAATACAATGGTTAAGAAAATAAAGTAATTACAGTATTAATATGTTTGACTTATCTGCATATCACAAAACAGTACAGTATCATTCAAGTCACAACATAAAGATAATTGTTTTACTTATAAATTTGTTCTTAAGTAATTAACTAAACACTTTAAATAAACTTAAAAAAAAAACTTAAAAATACCAACAAAAGATACACAATGCAAAATGTTTTCACTAAAACAACAAAGTTGAGTTGAGTTGAGTGTGGAAGTCGCATGCATATTATTGGTAGGTACTATGGTCTTTTTTTTTCCTTTTTAATTTTTACAAAAACGTATATGTATTTTAAGTGTATTGCAAAATATAATTGATAGTAAAATGTATACTTACAACATAAATTCATTTATTGTAGGTAATAATAATATTGAAGTCAAGTTTGCGATTTTATTTTAATAAATTTTATTTTATTATCAAAAGTTTCTCATTATATCCTATAACTGACAGACTTAAGTGGGCTTGTTTAGTGCTTGTCAAGTATTTTACTATTGACAATTTTTTTAAATATTCAAGTATTGTGCTATTACTATTGATCTTAATCGACAGTTAACTTTGAACCACATAGATAATTGGAAATTTAACCATGTCAGTAATGCATCTTTTGATTTCATTACAAAGCGAAATTAAAATCGATTTTCAAAATCATTCGATTCGAACTTTAAGTTGACAACCCCAAATTATGACAAGTGATTTTTTTGAGCTCATCAAAATGAATGGCAACATCGGTCATTTAAAATGGCGTCATTTCCGAAAAAGGTTGCGCGGCGGCATGGCTCCGCTCGCGTAAAATATAAAATATTTTTAAATTCAAATAGTTGAAATAATTTATCAAATTGTGAAGTTTTTTCAATTGGTTTTTGTGTTATAATGGGCAAGCCCGGTAAGTTCCTAAAATTTCTTAAACTTGTAATTTCTCTCATCAGCGCCTGGCCATTGTCGGCAAACCGCGTGTGTTATTTTTAGTGTAATAACTGAAAGTAATAGTTTTTAATTGATTCTAGTGTCTGTAAATTTGATATTGGTATAATTCATGTTATTTTAACATTATTCCTTGATGCTTGTGCAATTTTTGCTGAAAAATCAATAAACTGCTATGGCGTCTCACGTGTTTTTGTACTTAAAATTAAGTTTATAAATTACAACAATCACTTTAACCAGTGAAATAATAACTTACAACCTTAAATTCAGTAATAATAATTTCTAAAGCCACTCAAAAAAATCAATAAAATTTTTAGGTTATATTACCACGTGAGATTATTTTTATTAATCTTCGTAGAGTTTAATGGCGGTCGCGGTGGTGGTGGTCGTGGTGGATTCCGCGGCGGTCGTGGCGGGGGCGGAGGCCGAGGCGGCTTCGGCGGCGGTGGCCGAGGAGGCGGTTTTGGAGGCGGCGGCGGTCGATTTGAAAAACGAGGCGGGGGCGGCGGTGGAGGCCGGGGCTTCGGAGGACGAGGCGGCGGAGGAGGTAAGATGCCATTCCTTAAAACTCCAAGATTAAAGATATAAGTAGGAAATTGAAAGATACTACTTTGAAAAGTATAGATTACCTAAAACTACCATGTTAATTGTGTTTTGGTCAAAAAACCATGCTGTGTATTAATTTTGTGGCAATTAAAAAAAATACGCTTGAGAATTACAATTACAGTGTTAAATGCACTAAAAAGACGCTATACTATTTAGAGCGTTATGAGATTATGTTTTGAATATAAACAACACATGATATTAACATGTGCTGATAGTTTCAAAATTGTAAAATACCTAACTATTGTAAATCTTCATAAATTACATAAATTACTAGCTGCCCCACGCAACTTCGTCTGCGTCGAAAAAATAAAAAAAAATTAGGGGTGGACTACCCCTAACATTTAGGGGGATGAAAAATAGATGTTGGCCGATTCTCATAGATACCGGATAAGCACAAAAAATTTCAACAAAATCGGTCAAGCCGTTTCGGAGGAGTTCAAGTTCGAACACCGTGACACGAGAATTTTATATATTAGATATCCAGATAGTACATCCAGTTTAAAACAGCAAATTGGTTCAATGAACATTTGACAAAATGGAATTGACAAAAACACAAACATAACTTCAAAAATCTATCATATTATAAGAAAACGTAACAAAACATTGTTTGCCTTACTTCAGTTTACCTTTAAAATAATTGATCTCCGATATTTCTAAAATGATGAACTACGGTCCCTCTAAACTAGACCTATTCGTGAAGACTATGTTACCACATACCCACTACTGATTACAAACGTATAAACATACAAACAGACATAATTTGTACTTGTTATTAACTAGTAATATTTGTTAGGCCGAGGTCGAGGTGGTCCACCAAAGAGAGGAGGTTTCAAAGGAGGGAAGCAAGTTATTATTGAACCGCACAGGTGAGAAAAAACTTTATATATAAAGTTATACAAGATCCTTAAAGATCGTAGGTAGCAGGACAGTTTTCCCTGACATTGCAGAGGTCGTTGAGCGACTGACCACTTACGATTAGGTGACCCCGTTGGCTCATCTGCCTATATTGCTGTTAAATGTAAACATTATTGCCCACTGCTGGGATTAGGTAGGATTGGGGACTCTTTAATTTCTTTGGAAAATTTAGAACTAATTCATATGGTTTTCTAAGGTCCTTATTTCATTGGCATGAAGATTGAAATTCAATTATTTGCCCACAGCTTAAAAAAATAAGTCTTGACTCTGTAAAAAATCATTTTTTCATTCAACTTCAAACATTGTGACAAATGTCAATTCAAAACCCTTCAACAACAAAATAAAAAAATTATCCACGCGCGATTGGGGCCATAAACAAAAAAAAAAAGAAAGGAAAATTATAAATCCCAAAATGATGTGTTCAAACAATAACTTTCGTTCTTCTGAATGCGAACGCTTGAAGCCAAATTTTGTTTCTGATTACATTTATACATACACTGAATATTCTTGTACACAACACCATATACTCAAAAACACCTATATTTCAGACATCAAGGAGTTTTCATAGCAAGAGGAAAGGAAGATGCACTAGTTACTAAGAATTTGGTGCCAGGATCTGAAGTTTACGGAGAAAAGAGGATATCGGTTGAGGTTAGTAAAAATAAATTGTTGTAAGATTTTTAATAGGCTATATCTGAGGCTTTAATTTATCTAATTAGAAGTTTGCAAGAGATGCTCTGCAGAGATCCATGTGCAAAGAAAACATAATAAATTTTAAACTTAAAACCACAGACAAAAAAAAACTAGAAATTTCAAACTCTGATACCCCAACACTAAATGATGATCGTGGTCCCTCTAATCTTGACCTAATCGTGAAGACTATAACCACACACCCACTACTGATGAAACATACCATTTCACCGCATAATCTCACCATCAAACACCACTAAAACTTCACCGTTATTTCAGAACGAAGGTGAAAAGATTGAGTACAGAGTATGGAATCCGTTCAGGTCAAAATTGGCTGCGGCTATAATGGGAGGTGTCGATGCTATACATATGCCTCCTGGCTCAAGAGTTTTGTATTTGGGAGCGGCTAGTGGTACTACTGTTAGTCATGTTTCGGATATTGTTGGACCGGTAAGTAATTTTGATTTGCAATCGAATTTGAATATCAGGGCATATTGAAGTTATAACTGTGTTGTGGACTATTGAATGATTTTTTCATTGATTAAAGATAATATAGATAGATTTCAATATTTGTGCAAATGAAGATAGAAAATACAACTATAAACTTGGAAATGAAATACATATTTTAAAAGTTAATTGTTAAATCAAGTCTACACTTATCATCAGGCATAAATTATAAAGAATAATGCTCTAATTTGTTGGTCTTTATATCAATTTAGTGATTACCTTTTATTTTACCCCATTATTTTAACAGAAATCAAAAAATATTGCGTGCATCATTCAGTAGTTTCCATAAAACTAAAAAAACCTAAAATTTTAAATGATGAAATCTGCTTACGGACCTATTCATGAAGACTATAGATATCACTACCCACTAAACTGAATATAAAACAATAATTTAACATACATACATCCACCATACAATGTCTACATACATACATTTGTCACACAGGAAGGTTTGGTGTACGCTGTAGAGTTTTCGCACAGATCTGGAAGAGATTTAATCAATGTAGCCAAGAAAAGGACGAATATTATACCTATTATTGAAGATGCTAGACATCCTTTGAAATACAGGTAAGAATTTTTATGAAACAAGTGTTTGATAGTTTTCAATGATTTGAAATTTGGTAACAAAGTAGTATATAAAACTTATTGAGTTGCTAAGACATTATATTAAAAAAAAAAATAATTAACAGTTTTAAATTTATTTATTATTACACAAAACAGAATATAGTCAAAACATGAATTAAAAGATTTTCAAGTACATTAATTACATCATCCAGTTAAAAATAAACTATTTAATGAAATTAATGAAATAGTAGAATGAAATGTCATAAATAACAATTATATTAAATAGCTTAAAAAAACTTTTTTATTTTGGTACTATTAATTAGATAAAATTAATGTTCAACAAATAAAGCCTTAATTCTTCACCCATTCAAAAACTAATATTTCAAATGCTAAAACTTCAATCCAACATCATTCTTTTGAAACTCAAAATGATGACTTTTTAATCATTCTAAATATTTCATGTCGATATATGAACTCTCTCTCTGATGTCACACTTAATTTAAACAAGAAATTTACTTTAAAAACATTTATTAATATAACTATTTTATTACAGAATGCTTGTCGGTATGGTTGATACAATATTTGCGGATGTGGCTCAACCCGATCAAGCTAGAATAGTCAGTTTGAATGCACAACACTTCTTGAAGAATGGAGGACATTTTGTTATATCTATTAAGGTGTGTATTTACAAATTTTTAAGAATATTTTTTGTGGACAAAATGAGCTATCTTTATTGTTTAAATGCTAGAAATATTGCGAAGAAACCTGTATATTGGAGGATTCAAAAAAAGTACCTTTTGATGATATGTGAAGTCCCCAATCTGAATTAGGAAAGTTGGACTATACCTGATCCCTCTGCTGAGGAGACCTGAACCCAAGAGTGGTCAGTACTGTACTGTACCAACCCATTACTGCCCACTGTTGGTCTCAGGTCTCCTCAGAAGAAGGATTAGGCATAGTCCACCACGCTTGCCCAGTGCGGATTGGGGACTTCACATATCTTCAAAGGATTTTTAGAAACCTTTTCCGACATGCAGGTTTCCTCACGATGTTTTCCTTCACCGTTTTTAGCCAGTGGTGTTGTAAAATTATGCACATAAATCTTTTTCACATTTAGATTTAGAGTGGTCAGTAATTACAACAAAATGACAAATAATATTTTCGGAAACTTAATATGATACGAATATGATTTCCTACAAGATAAACTTATTAATAAAACACCAATTTTAAATGATGAAAACAAAGAACTAAATTTTTCATGTTGAAAATTGAACTCTCTCACTGACACAAACACTCTACAACCCCAAAAAAAACCCATCAAACATTTCTAAAACCCCATTTTTCTTCACAGGCCTCCTGCATAGATTCAACAGCTCAGCCCGAAGCGGTATTTGCTTCAGAAGTGAAAAAATTACAAGCTGATAAGTTAAAACCGCAAGAACAGTTGACTTTGGAGCCCTACGAGAGAGACCACGCGGTCGTGGTAGGAGTGTTTAGACCACCGGCTAAGAAGTCATAGGGTTAGATTAAGGTAAACAGGGTGGATCTGGGACATTGTACTGGTTGAATTGGGGTAAATAACCACTTTTGTTTTTGCATTTTAATGGCATTAATGGGAATTGTGACGACCAATAGCGCGCGAGATCCTGAATCGCGGTATTGACATTTGTAACATTCGACGCATTTATACATCTGAAATCTACTACAGTAGAATTCTTGACCGGGCATACACTATCTCGCCCGCAAGGAGATCGCCCTTTGGCCATAAGTCCACTAATCTCCAAAGGAATGTTGTAACAAATAAGTTTTGAGAAAAATGTAATGAAATGTTTAGAAGTATGTATTATAGACAAAAATGCGTTTTTGGTGATATTTACTTTTTAAAAACTTGAATGAGATCAATAAAGATTGCTTTCAATAGAGATCAGTATTCTTTGCCCTATATGGTGTACTAGCTTTTGCCCGCGACTTCGTTCGCGTGGACTTCAGGTTCGTCCCGTATTATCAAAAATTGTAGCCTATGTGTTATTCTGATGTACAAGCTATATTGTGGTAAAATTTCATTCAAATCCATTCAGTAGTTTTTACGTGAAAGAGTAACAAACATACATCCATACTTACAAACTTTCGCCTTTATAATATATATCAGATATACAATAATCATTGTGGACTTAACATATATTATTTAAAAAATAAAAGTGGTACTAAATTGTAGTTGGTTTACCACAGTTCTTCAGCTGAGACAGTTACAGATCCACCCTGTATTGTAGGTTAAGTTTAGTAGTAAATTGATGTTACTCTTGAGCTTTTTGTGTGCATGGTAGTGCGGTATAAACATAGTGGAAGATAAAAGTTGTAGATAATCAAATAATTAAGATCACAGCAAAAAGTATATTATTGCGTCAAAGTCAAACAATTTATATAACAAGTCTTATTTTTCCAACCATTAATGCTGATGTTGTTAAATTTTCCAAAAGTCGAATTTTCAAGGTTTTTTTTTACCAAATCCAGTAGAGTAGTTTTGTATGAAAATGTGTGTATGCTGTAATACTATAAGAGTTGTATGAAATGCATGAATCAGTGTTTACAAAGTAGATGGTCATGTAAAGATGTGTGCATATTTAGACGGTGGTGCCCGGTATATTTGCCCTTAACCACTCAACTGGGATCGGCAACCAAATTGGTTTGTTTACTTCCCGTTCCCAGTTGAGTGGTTATATAAATGTAATACAAGATGAAAGTAAAAAACGTACATATTGAAGGGCTGAACTGGAAATAAATGAAAATAGATCATTTAAAGCGTTACAGCAATTATTATGACTTTCAATGTCTCGTACCTACTCAGCAGCCAGCTCTGCAGTTCCAAGGTATATTAGGAGAACTATGGACTAAGTTTTCAGCTTGCCTCAAATATCTACACAAAAAGTGGCACTAGCTCTCTGCTATCACGACCTTCCGTATTTTCATCTTGTATATCTAAAGTTTGCTTGAAAGTAGTACAAATAGTTCAAATTGAACATATATTTTTGTTATTAACTTTATCCTTAAGAGTAAGATCGGTTTACTATTAATTTAGTTATAATTTTTGTAACGGGTAACCGCTTGCCACTGAAAATAGGCATGATGACCGTTAAACTACTGTTAAGTGAAATTGTATAAAGACTTATTTCAATAAATTGCATTTTGACTATTATTTGCGTTTTTTGTTTTGCTAGCAAACTGCTGTTTTATCAACTGGTTGTTTGTAGCCAGGTTTTAGTAAAGGCATACGCAATTTTCGGTGGGTCGTAACGTTAAAATCTGCCCATGGAACGCTTGAGTAGTATGCTGGCTTCTTATAGGCATGATTGCAATAGTTTTGACGTGACAACGTCTTATGAATTGGTGTTGCCGCGGGTGACACTTCACTTCACTGCGTTACGCTCCGCTCACGTTATGCGCTCACAATGAGAGCGAGTGAGAGGCACGCGCGCCGCGTCACTTTTTATGTCTGTCTCTCTCGCTCTTAGGCGGGCTGACCGTGCCCGAGTCGTTGTCACGTAAAACTTTCGCCCGTATACAGACTTTACAGGCAACCAATTTTTATTTTGACAATATTGTGTTAAGTTGCGGCCCGCTTGATGTGTGTTTTCTGGTATCTCCAGGTGTAAGTAAAATGCCGATAGGTTTATATTTCCACTTCGTATACATAGTAAACTAGGCAACTACAGAAACACTATCTAGTCCTGAAATCATAGTTAAGTGGAAATCACAGATAAACTGAAATTTACCAAGATGTGACGTCATAAAATCGGCTTTTTTTTCAGAAGTTTTTTGAAATGCTTTCATCATTTTATTACCTTTATTTTAGCTAAAACTATAATTATTACATCTGGAATCAACAGAATGAAGCCAATGTAAAGTAAACCGATTGTGCGTAAATACACAACATTGTAAAATAATGAACAATAAAGTTGCAAAGGACTTGGTGTTGGTGCTAAATGAATTGAGTGTCATCGGCACCATCTAACTCCAGATGGTCGAATTGTTACCCACGACTGGCACTTTCAATTGCGTGTGTCAAGTTGGCAGGCACACAGTAGAATTTAATGTTTTTGAAAATGTAGAAAAATTGTGACAAAATAGTGATAAATAGTGCCACATAAATAGTGCTACTGTACTTTAAAAGATATTCGATGGTCTTTATGTGCCTGCCAACTTGACGTCAAAGTTAGCAGGCACTTAGTTGTTATAAATTTCTTTAAACACTCGCGGTTATCTACATCACTTACACTATTACAAAACGGGTTCTTACCACGATTATTTTTAATCGAGCGGTCCCGATATTTCAGCACTGTTTCAAGCGCCATGATCACGGGAAGACTGAGGAACTGCGGGTAGGTCATTTAAGAGCAGACAAATCTGTCTACCCTCTTTCTCGTTCGTTTGCCGGTACCACTGGAACTCGAACTCGCATTCCGACATACCACACTGACAGTATCGGCTGCCGTCTCAAAACTATATTTTTGTCATGGCGCTTGAAACAGTGCTGAAATACCGCTCGATTAAAAATAATCTTGGTAAGAACCCGTTTAGTAATAGTGTAAGTCACATAGTTGTTGTTCATGACGTTGATTCCAGATGTAATAATTAAATGGCTAACAGTCATCATGCCTATGGTGGTGAAATAATGTATCCTTCATTGTTCCAGTATTTAAATGCTTTTGGGATGAATACAGGTACACTTGCAAATTTTAGTTACATAAGCCATTAGTTTAACGTTTATCTAATGTAGGTCTTTGGAATTAAGATCCTGTTTTATTCTTATTTTCCAAAGATAGATCGTGTTTTCTTAAACCTAATGGTTATTATGTTCTCAATAACAGTTCTCAATAACAATACATTTGAAATATAAAAGTAACAAAGTTCTTGTAAAATTGATTGAATTATCCACTCAACCGGGATCGGTAACCAAATTGGTTTGTTCACTTTTGCCAAGTCTGTGGCAGGAGTCAAAATTGAGCACAGTTCAAAAACTTGTTTTGTTTACATTTTTTAAACGTCTCATATTTTCGCTGAAAATGCATTACAGCGTCGTTTAGTAATAAATATTTACAAAAATATAACGTTTAATTCAAAATCAAAATTAAAAATTATTGGAAAATAATTAGTGCCCGACCGAAAGTTTCGGTTTCGGTTTCGGCCAGTTTCGGCCAAAATTCGAGTTTCGGCCTTAGTTTCGGTTTCGGCCAAAAACGGCCGAAAGTTTCGGAAACTTTTGATAACAATTAACAGATTGATAACGGATAAATGGGGTTCTGAAATGGAGATTTTAAGCAATTCCTAATATTCTAAAATAAGAGTCATGTAGAGTTTATTATTTCAGAATTAAATGTTGCTCAGGGTTATCCACAAACTACGTCGATACATTTCATGATTTTTTACCCCTTCTTCCTTGCCACATGGTGTGTTGCTTGGAAAGTCGATGAACCCAATCTCAAGAATTCAAGGGCTTGCTCGTGGGCTATGATTTGTCCTTTTTGAAACGAGATTTAATAAAAAATAAAAATCTTTTAAATTGTGGTAGATAATAACTTCGGCTTTGGTAAGTACTTGCATCGGAGACGGTGTTGCACTCTTTTCGTAATAGCAACCGGGGAATGGTAAACCGCGCTCCCCGACTTAGGTTGGTTTTGACTCAGACGGGTATTCAGCGTGAGGGTGTCACGTCCTCTTCGTGACACTCTCACGATACTTCGGATAGTCCGCCAAGCAAGCCGACTGCTGTCGATTATCGTATTTTTCAGACACCGCTCCCTCCCTCTGTCACAATTGGTCATATTTTAGAGACAACCCCTCCCAACCCTTTGTCACACTAGGTTACATTTTGATGATCCCTCTCTCTTCCCCTCGTCACACATCACATTTTTGAAACCTCTTTCTTCCTCATTGTCACAACTTGACATATTTTTGAAATACCCATGGGGTGCTAAAACATATTCTCCCCCTTGACAGACTTGGTCACATTTTTGAAACACCCTCCCCTTTCCCCTTTACGTGTGACATAATTTTTGGATAACCCATAATGAAGAACAAATTTTGGGAGGAATGATAAAATATGCACTAAAGTCAAGGACATTTTCAAAAACAATAAATTTTCTGTGAAATTTGTGAGTTTCGGTTTCGGATTCGGTTTCGGCCGAAACTAAGAGCCTAGCCGAAGGTTCGGTTTCGGTTTCGGCCAAAAAACCAGTTTCGGTCGGGCACTAAAAATAATGTCTTTAAAAAGGGGCTCAAACACGGTAGTGATTCCGAACGAAGTCCCCAGTTTCGCCATCTAGCGAATAGTGACGTTCCCAGTTGAGTAGTTAAAAGTATAGTAATAAAATCAATACTTTGAAAAAATCGAATATTTGGAGTTACAATTTTTTAAGTCATCCTTATGTCGCACTTCAGCTGAGCAGTCAAATCTCGATATTCCATTACAAGCTACCAAAGCTACTGTAGTTGAATTATTCTCCTACGACGCCCAAGGGAAAACTTGGGTGGTGCTATTCTAAGCCGATAGACACAGAGGAGTGATCATTCTTGGCAGTAGTTTTTGTCGGTGGAGTTGCAGAGTTCATAAGAGGGCCCGGATCGTGCTTCACTTCTAGGTCTTATGCTAGTTACACCACTCTCATATTAAATTCCTGTATGTTACAGCTATACTACCAGAGCGATCTGTTATGTCATTGCGACCGTCGCTCATAGAATTATTAAGTCTGGAATCAACATCATGAACAACAGCATGAAGCCAATTTAAAGTGCACCGATCGCGCGTAACTACACGATATTCTGGCGTTAGTGTACCAATGACACTCACTTCGTTTAAGACACTAATAAAACATTACATACACATTAGTTCTTTAAAATTTCACTTTCTTATTTATGATGTTGATTAAAAATATCGTGTTGTTATGCGCGATAGGTGCACTTTAAATTGGCTTCATTCTGTTGTTCATGATGTTGATTCCAGATGTAATAATTCTATGCCGTCGCTAAATTCCTTCTCGCTTCGTAAGGATATTTTCTGGGTGTTTGAACCAGGTTCCTCCGTTTCTTCTAATGGTTTATAGTACCATCGAACGTGCTTTGGTACTCTTTAGGGTTTCGTGTACTCTGATAGAGTTCCTATCAGATGTTACTGTGGTTGTAGAGCTCTTAAGACGGGCCTGGTTGTGATTCAACTCTAGTTCTTTGTAATTTGTAACACATTGTTATATCCGTGTTGTCATTAAAAACTGGTCGTATACGACGCTCATGGAAAAACTTGGGTGGTGCTATTCTAAGCCGGTAGACACATATGACTTTGCATTTTTCGCAGTAGTTTTTGAGAGGAATAGGAGCTCATAAGACGCGCCAGGTGGTGGTTCAACTCTAGTTCTTGTACATGTTATACAGGGTGGATCTGTAACTGCGACTATCTGAAGTCGGGTGAATGACCTGTAGAAATACAGCATACCACCATTGTTATTTTTTGGAACCATTGTTATGATAGCGTGAAAAAAAAGTAACTAGTAAAGCCAAAGGTTTTCCAACAAAATAATCTTTGACAAGTTACTCTATTTTACGCAAAATTTTGTTAGATATTGGTGAGACTGCTTACATACGCAAGTAATTCGTACTTCGATAGAACATTTCGTGAGTTCATACTGGTGAAAAACCTATTGCAAAATACACAGGTGACTATATAATAATTGCCTAGGAGCCGAGTATTGTCTAGACCTGGGCCTGGTTGTGGTTCAACTACAGTTCCACAGTTCCAATGCATATTGCACATGGAAAGAAATTGTTTACCTTAATAAATGTTATGATAATGCCTAGTGCAAATCTTTATAACATATTTAAAAACATTACATGGAGAAAAATGTGTCCATGAATACATGTTTAAAAGAAATCATATTGCGAGGTCATCGTCGTACTTCGATAGTACATTTTGTGAGCTCATACTGAGTATAAAAAGGCGCATGCCGCCACTCTTGCATGCGGTTTGGTAATTACAGAAGGGTGTTATTGTACTCAGAGAGAGTTGCTGCTCACTCTCAGGAGATTCTCTTAGTTGAGTTAATCTCCTTCTACGACACTTATGGGAAAGCTTGGGTGGTGCTATTCTACACCGGTACCATATGAATAAATGAAATGTTTCGAATTCCTTATAAAAATTAGCATTTTTTGGAAATCTGGTAATAATGGTTGTAGAGAGTTGATGTTCAAAGGCAATTTTGCCACAATGGACTAATCGCCTGATCTTTATATTTCTTTAACATTTGTATTGTTCAAATGTGTTGTCTTGTTTAGCAGTACTTCTGGTTGGCGGGGTTGCTGACGAGCTTAGCTCAGATGAGGTACTCGGTTGTGGTTCAACTCTAGTTCTACTGCATGTTACACATGTTAGGAAATTGTTTAGTAAAATTTTAAGATATTGACAGGAGAAAACTCTTATAAATGTTATAATAATGCCTTGTGCAAATCTTCATGATATATTTAAGAAACTTTACATGGAGAAAAATAAGCTAATCTTTGTGAACAACCTAGGACATGTTACATATTCTTTGAGAATTGTAATTTACCGGCTCTGTTGATTGATTTCAAAGAGCGTGGATTCCATAATTTATTGATTGAATACTGTTAGTCGGTATTTGTACGAACGTGTGAGGTTGATTTGATCGTGTTGTGGTGTAATTGGTCTAAGGTCTACTGATCACTCTATTCGCGTTACACAAGTTGTGGAAAGATTTGAAAATACTTTTTAGAATCGTATGAAGAACGTCATGTAAGTTACTCATGTTGTTATGTAATGTATTTCACAATACATACTTACATTTCGCGAGCTCGTACTGGTGAAAAACAGCGTTCTTTGCTGTTGAACATAATGCTATGTTCCATAATTATTGCAAGTTGAAACCTGATGAAAGATTTGATGTAAGCTACAGATTTTGTAAATAAATTTATTTCACAAATACATTTTGTGAGCTCATACTGGTGAAAAACCTGTGGCAAAATTCACAATAAGTCGCCTTCTACGACGCCCATGGGAAAACTTGGGTGGTGCTATTCTAAGCCGATAGACACAGAGGAGTGATCATTCTTGGCAGTAGCTTTTGTCGGTGGAGTTGCTGAGTTCGTAGGACGGCCCGGATCGTGCTTCACTTCTAGGTCTTATGCTTGTTACACCACTCTCATATTAAAGTCCTGTATGTTACAGCTATACTACCAGAGCGATCTGTTATGTCATTGCGATCGTCGCTAAATTCCTTCTCGCTTCGTAAGGATATTTTCTGGGTGTTTGAACCAGGTTCCTCCGTTTCATCCAATGGTTTGTAGTACCACCAAACGTGCTTTGGTACTCTTTAAGGTGTTGTGTACTCTCTGATAGAGTTCCTGTCAGATGTTACTGTGGTTGCAGAGCTCTTAAGACGCGCTTGGTTGTGGTTCAACTCTAGTTCTTTGTAATTTGTGAATTCCTTTGTAACACATTGTTATATTCGTGTTGTCATTGAATAACTGGTCGTATACGACGCTCATTGAAAAACTTGGGTGGTGCTATTCTAAGCCGGTAGACACAGAGGAGTGATCATTCTTGGCAGTAGTTTTTGTCGCTGGAGTTGCTGAGTTCGTATGAAGGCCCAGGTTGTGTTTCACTTCTAGTTCTTTTATACATGTTACACATGTCAAGAAATTGTTTATTAAAATTTGAAAACTAGTCTCAATGGTAATTTACTCCATAATTTTCTAATCTCTCATATTAAAGTCCTGGATGTTACAATCATACTACCAGAGTGATCTGTTAGGTTATTGTTATCATCACTGAATTCCTTCTCGCATCGGAAGGATATTTTTTTGATGTTTAAGTCAGGTTTGTGGCGACCAAAAGCACGCGACGGCCTGACTCGCGGTTACGACATTTGCAAGAATCTTCGCATATATACGACATCTCAAATCTACTACAAGGGGCTTCGGCCTGACCGGGCATACACTACCTCGCCCGGTCGGAGATCTCCCTTTGGCCTAACATCACTAACTCATAGGTTCATCCTGTTATACAATAGTTTGTAGTACCGCCGAACGTGTATTGTTACTTTTTACGGTTTTTTGTACTCTCGAATATTTTTGTGGTTCTGATCAATTTTTTTATGGTTGCAGATCTCTTAAAACGGGCCTGGTTGTGGTTCAACTGTAGTTCTAATACATGTAAGAAAAATGTTCACTCATGGAAAAACTTGGGTGGTGCTATTCTAAACCGTTACCATATGAATAAATTAAATGTTCCGAATTCCTTATAGAAACTAGCATATTTTGTAAATCTCTGTACGCTGTTCGAGGTTGTGTTTACAATTGCTGTAATGTTGATAATTCAATGTTTTTTGGTCTCCAACGACAAGCTTGCCACAATGGTTTAATCGCCTGATCTTTATATTTCTTTAACATTTGCACTGTTCAAATGTGTTGTCTTGTGTAGCAGTACTTCTGGTTGGCGGGGTTGCTGAGCTCGTACGAGATACGAGGTTGTGGTTCAACTCTAGTTCTAATGCATGTTACACATACCAGGAAATTGTTTATTAAAATTGTAAGATATTGAGACAGGAGAAAACTCTTATAAATGTTATAATAATGCCTTGTGCAAATCTTCATGATATATTTAAGAAACATTGCAAGGAGTAAAATGAGCTCAACTTTGTGAACAACCTAGGATAAGTTACACATTCCTTGAGAATTTAACTAAAAATGCAATTTATGAACTCGTACTGGTGAAAAACCTCATGCATGTGACAGATGCAATTAGAAATTTCTAACAATTAGAGATGCAAGTTTCTGATTATGATATCCAGTCTTAAAAGTATTCTATAATTTTTGCATCTGTGTTTACATCTGGGTCTGACGGCAATGATTTTGGTTTTAAATCTTTCGTTCCCGTTATATTCTTATGGCTTGATTAGCCATGTTGTGAAAGATATATAACTTATTTAAATTTATGCAACTCTCCAATATAGGTACAGCATATAGGAGTATGTTGCTATGAATACTGATAATAACATAAATATCGTGAGCTCATATTGTTGGAAAATCGTTCGTAAGTTACACATTTCTTGAGAAACATTTTGTGAACTTTTTTTTTTTTTAATGCCTTGCTAGGCAGACGAGCCAACGGGCTCATGTTGGTGAAACTCCTTATGGGTCCATGTTATATTTTAAGAAATAGTGAGATAATTTGAGGATATTCTGGGTTGATTCTCGTCCTGGTTGCAAGCTTGTAGTCTTGTTTGTCGTTTTAGTAAACTTTCCGTTCAAGATGTAACGAGCTGGTTTGTATTTCCACTATTTCTTCTTGTTGTTGAATTTGTGAATTCCTTTGACATTGTTATGTCCGTGTTGTAAGTTGAATTACTAGCCTTCGACGCCCATGGGAAAACTTGGGAGGTGCTATTCTAAGCCGGTAGACACAGAGGAGTGATCATTCTTGGCAGTAGTTTTTGTCGGTGGAGTTGCAGAGTTCATATGACATGTTTGGTTGCAGTTTAAGTCTAGTACATGTGTAAGAAAATTGTGTACCCACATTGGGGTGGGTATTTCATAATCGCCACGCTTGCATGCGGTTTGGTAGTAACAGAAGAGTGTTATTGTACTCAGAGAGAGTTGCTGCCCACTTTGAAGGAGATTCCCTTAGTTCAATTAATCTCCTTCTACGACACTCATGGAAAAACTTGGGTGGTGCTATTCTACACCGGTACCATATGAATATATGAAATGTTTCGAATTCCTTATTGAAACTAGCAATTTTTGGAAATGTTTCTTCATAACGCTTTTCGTTTTTTATCTCAAAGGCAATTTTGCCACAATGGAGTAATCGCCTGATCTTTATATTTCTTTAACATTTGTATTGTTCAAATGTGTTGTCTTGTTTAGCAGTACTTCTGGTTGTCGGGGTTGCTGAGATCGTACGATGTACTCGGTTGTGGTTCAACTCTAGTTATTTGTAATTTGCGAATTCCTTTGTATCACATTGTTTTATCCGTGTTGTCATTGAATAACTAGCCTTCTACGACGCCCATGGGAAAACTTGGGTGGTGCTATTCTAATCCTTCTGGCTTCGGTCGGATATTTTCTGGGTGTTTGAACCAGGTTCCTCCGATTCATAATATAGTTTGTAGTAGCACTGAACGAGAAATTCCGGATTGATTCTCTTCATGGTTGCAGGCCTGTAATCTTGGTTGTGGTTTTAATAAACTTCTCCTCCAAGGTATAACGAGGTGGTTTGCATTTAAAATATTCCTTGTTATTGTTGAATTTGTGAATTCCTTTGTACCGCATTGTTGTTATATCCGTGTTGTAAGTTGAATTAGTCGCCTTCTACGACGCCCATGGAAAAACCTGGGTGGTGCTATTCTAAGCCGGTAGACACAGAGGAGTGATCATTCTTGGCAGTAGTTTTTGTCGGTGGAGTTGCAAAGTTCGTATGAAGGCCCGGATTGTGGTTCACTTCTAGGTCTTATGCTTGTTACACCACTCTTATATAAAAGTCCTGTATGTTACAGCTATACTACCAGAGCGATCTGTTAGGTCATTGTGATCGTCATTAAATTAATTCCCTTCGGAAGGATATTTTTCGGATGCTTGAACTAGGTTCCTCCATTTCATTCAATGGTTTGTAGTACCACCGAACGTGCTTTGGTACTCTTTAAGGTTTTGCGTAATCTCTGATAGAGTTCCTATCAGATGTTACTGTGGTTGTAGAGCTCTTAAGATGGGCTTGGTTGTGATTCAACTCTAGTTCTTTGTAATTTGTGAATTCCTTTGTAACACATTGTTATATCCGTGTTGTCATTAAATAACTGGTCGTATACGACGCCCATGGAAAAACTTGGGTGGTGCTATTCTAAGCCGGTAGACACATATGACTTTGCATTTTTCGCAGTAGTTTTTGAGCTCATTAGAGGAATAGGAGCTGATATGACGCGCTTGGTTGTGGTTCAACTCTAATTCTAATACATGCTACATATGGTAGCATTTAAAAAATGTAACTAGTAAAGCTAAAGGTTTTCCAACAAAAAAATCTTTGACAAATTACTCTATTTTCCGCAAAATTTTGCTAGATATTGGTGAGACTCCTTACACACGTAAGTAATTCGTACTTCGATAGTACATTTCGTGAGTTCATACTGGTGAAAAACCTATTGCAAAATACACAGGTGACGATAGAATAGTTGCCTAGGAGCCAAGTATTTTATAGACTTATTAAAAGAGGGGGGTGAGTATTCCATAACCGCGTGCATGCGACTTGGTAATAAGTAATTACAGTAGAGTGCTATTGTACTCAGAGAGAGTTGCTGCCCATTCTCAGGAGATTCCCTTAGTTGCATTAGTAGCCTTCTACGACACCTATGGAAAAACTTGGGTAGTGCTATTCTAAGCAGGTAGACATAGAGGAGTTTTATTTTTGGCAGTACTTAGTTTTTGTCTGTGGAGTTGCTATGTTCAGAAGGTGGACCATTGGTGGTTATTGCAATTGTTTACCTTAATAAAAGTTATGATAATGCCTAGTGCAAATCAATAATATATTTGAGAAACATTACATAGAGAAAAATGTGTCCATGAATACATGTTTAAAAGAAATCATATTTCAAGGTCATCGTCGTACTTCGATTGTACATTTAGTTACATGTTGTAATGTAATGTATTTCATAATACATACTTACATTTCGCGAGCTCGTACTGGTGAAAAACAGCGTTCTTTGCTGTTGAACCTAATGCTATGTTCCATAATTATTGCAAGTGAAAACCTGATGTAAGATTTGATGTAAGTTACAGATTTTGTAAATAAATTTATTTCACAAATACATTTTGTGAGCTCATACTGGTGAAAAACCTGTGGCAAAATACATAATTAGTCGCAGACGCCCGGCGGAAGTATATTCTTGGAAGTTTATACCAGGTTCCTCCGTTTCATACAATAGTTTGTAGTACCACCGAACGTGATTTGGTACTCTTTACGGTTGTTTGTACTCTCGGATAGAGATCCTGTCAGATGTTACTGTGGTTGTAGAGCTCTTAAGACGGGCTTGGTTGTGATTCAACTCTAGTTCTTTGTAATTTGTGAATTCCTTTGTAACACATTGTTATATCCGTGTTCGTGGAGAAACTTGGGTGGTGCTATTCTATTCTAAGCCATGTAAGTCGTTTATTGCGTTGTTTTTGTGTTGTTTTTTGAGCTCGTAAGATGTACTCAGATGTGATTCTACTTTGATTCTCTCTTCTAAGTGTTACATTAATGCCTAGAGCACGTCTTCATGACATATTAAAGAAACATGATGTGAAGAAAAAATTAGCCCATCTATGTGAAAAACCTAGGACAAGTTACATATTCCTTGTGAATTTTATTAAAGTGCGATTAATGAACTCATACTGGTGAAAACCTCATGCATGCGACAGATGCAATTAGGAATTTCGTGCAATCAAATCATGTAGGTCGTCTGGTGTCGGGGTTGTTGAGCTCGTACGATGTACTTGGTTGTGGTTCAACTCTAGTTCTTTGTAATTTGTGAATTCCTTTGTACCACATTGTTGTCATTGAATAACTGGTCTTCTACGACGCCCATGGAAAAACTTGGGTGGTGCTATTCTAAGCCGATAGACACAGAGGAGTTTTTATTTTGACAGCAGTTTTTATGTCGGTGGAGTTGCTGAGTTCGTAAGACGGCCCGGATTGTGCTTCACTTCTAGGTCTAATGCTTGTTACACCACTCTTATAAGTCCTGTATGTTACAGCTGTACTACCAGAGCAATCGGTTAGGTCATTGTGATCGTCTTTAAATTCCTTCCCTTCGGAAGGATATTTTTCGGATGTTTGAACCAGGTTCCTCCATTTCATTCAATAGTTTGTAGTACCACCGAACGTGATTTGGGACTCTTTACGGTTGTTTGTACTCTTGGATAGAGATCCTGTCAGATGTTACTGTGGTTGCAGAGCTCTTAAGACGGGCCTGGTTGTGGTTCAACTCTAATTCTTATACATGTAAGAAATTTGTGTACCCACGGAAATTAATTCTTAGTCCTATGGCTAAACAGTCATCATGCGTATGGCGGTACTTATGTAATTATTCGTAGTTTAAAGACATATTTTTTAGTATTTAAATGCTTGTGGGATGAATACTTGCACATTTGGGTGGGTATTCCGTAACCGCCACGCTTGCATGCGGTTTGGTAATAACAGATGGGTGTTATTGTACTCAGAGAGAGTTGCTGCCCACTTTTAAGGAGATTCCCTTAGTTCAATTAATCTCCTTCTACGACACTCATGGAAAAACTTGGGTGGTGCTATTCTACATCGGTACCATATGAATAAATGAAATGTTTCGAATTCCTTATTGAAACTAGCAATTTTTGGAAATGTTTCTTCATAACGCTTTTCTTCTTTTATCTCAAAGGCAATTTTGCCACAATGGACTAATCGCCTGATCTTTATATTTCTTTAACATTTGTACTGTTCAAATGTGTTGTCTTGTGTAGCAGTAACTCTGGTTAGCGGGGTCGCTGATGTCGTACGATGTACGGGGTTGTGGTTCAACTCTAGTTCTAATGCATGTTACACATACCAGGAAATTGTTTATTAAAAATTTAAGATATTGTCAGGTGAAACTTTTATAAATGTTATAATAATGCCTTATGCAAATCTTCATGATATATTTAAGAAATTTTACATGGAGAAAAATGTGTCCATGTAATACATGTTTAAATATATTTAATAACAAAAACATGTTGAGAGCTCATCCTTGTAACAAACCTATGACAAGTTACATATTACTTGAGAATTTAAATAAAGTACAATCTATGAACTCATACTGGTAAAACATTTTATATAACTTGTAGATGTACGCATGTGTCTAATACGCAACACATAGAATTGTGTCGTGGTGAATACAGTTAACAACATAAATTCACATTGTTGGAAAATCGTAGGCAAGTTACTCATTTCTTGAAAAACATTTTGTGAGCTCCTCACAGGGTCGCAACTCCTTGTAGGTACATGTTACATATATTTTAAGGAATAGTAAGATTAAATTCAAGCAGAATTCTGGATTGATTTATTTCTGGTTGCAGGCCTGCAGTCTTGGTTGTGGTTTTAATACACTTCTCCTCCAAGGTCTGTGGTGGTTGGCATTTCCACTAAGTATTTCTTCTTGTTGTTGAATTTGTGCATTCCTTTGTAAAACATTTTCATATTATTTGTGTTGTAATTTACCGGCTCTGTTGATTGATCTCAAAGAGCGTGTATTCCATAATTTATTGATTCTCTAGTTATTTTGTAATTTGCGAATTCCTTTGTATCACATTGTTTTATCCGTGTTGTCACTGAATAACTAGCCTTCTACGACGCCCATGGGAAAATTTGGGTGGTGCTATTCTAATCCTTCTGGCTTCGGTCGGATATTTTCTGGGTGTTTGTACCAGGTTCCTCCAATTCATAATATAGTTTGTAGTAGCACTGAACGAGAAATTCCGGATTGATTCTCTTCATGGTTGCAGGCCTGTAGTCTTGGTTGTGGTTTTAATAATATTCTCCTCCAAGGTATAACGAGGTGGTTTGCATTTAAAATATTCCTTGTTATTGTTGAATTTGTGAATTCCTTTGTACCGCATTGTTATATCCGTGTTGTAAGTTGAATTAGTCGCCTTCTACGACGCCCATGGAAAAACTTGGGTGGTGCTATTCTAAGCCGGTAGACACAGAGGAGTGATCATTCTTGGCAGTAGTTTTTGTCGGTGGAGTTGCAAAGTTCGTATGAAGGCCCGGATTGTGGTTCACTTCTAGGTCTTATGCTTGTTACACCACTCTTATATAAAAGTCCTGTATGTTACAGCTATACTACCAGAGCGATCTGTTATGTCATTGCGATCGTCGCTAAATTCCTTCTCGCTTCGTAAAGATATTTTCTGGGTGTTTGAACCAGGTCCCTCCGTTTCATACAATGGTTTGTAGTACCACCGAACGTGCTTTGGTACTCTTTACGGTTGTTTGTACTCTCGGATAGAGATCCTATCAGATGTTACTGTGGTTGCAGAGCTCTTAAGACGGGCCTGGTTGTGGTTCAACTCTAATTCTTATACATGTAAGAAATTTGTGTACCCACGGAAATTAATTCTTAGTCCTATGGCTAAACAGTCATCATGAGTATGGCGGTACTTATGTAATTATTCGTAGTTTAAAGACATATTTTTTAGTATTTAAATGCTTGTGTGATGAATACTTGCACATTTGGGTGGGTATTCCGTAACCGCCACGCTTGCATGCGGTTTGGTAATAACAGATGGGTGTTATTGTACTCAGAGAGAGTTGCTGCCCACTTTTAAGGAGATTCCCTTAGTTCAATTAATCTCCTCCTACGACACTCATGGAAAAACTTGGGTGGTACTATTCTACATCGGTACCATATGAATAAATGAAATGTTTCGAATTCCTTATTGAAACTAGCAATTTTTGGAAATGTTTCTTCATAACGCTTTTCTTCTTTTATCTCAAAGGCAATTTTGCCACAATAGACTAATCGCCTGATCTTTATATTTCTTTAACATTATTACTGTTCAAATGTGTTGTCTTGTGTAGCAGTAACTCTGGTTAGCGGGGTCGCTGATGTCGTACGATGTACGGGGTTGTGGTTCAACTCTAGTTCTAATGCATGTTACACATACCAGGAAATTGTTTATTAAAAATTTAAGATATTGACAGGTGAAACTTTTATAAATGTTATAATAATGCCTTGTGCAAATCTTCATGATATATTTAAGATACTTTACATGGAGAAAAATGTGTCCATGTAATACATGTTTAAATATATTTAATAACAAAAACATGTTGAGTGCTCATCCTTGTAACAAAACTATGACAAGTTACATATTACTTGAGAATTTAAATAAAGTGCAATCTATGAACTCATACTGGTAAAACATTTTATATGGGTAACTTGTAGATGTACACATGTGTCTAATACGCAGCACATAGAATTGTGTCGTGGTGAATACAGTTAACAACATAAATTCACATTGTTGGAAAATCGTAGGCAAGTTACTCATTTCTTAAAAAACATTTTGTGAGCTCCTCACAGGGTCGAAACTCCTTATAGGTACATGTTACATATATTTTAAGGAATAGTAAGATTAAATTCAAGCAGAATTCTGGATTGATTTCATTTCTGGTTGCAGGCCTGTAGTCTTGGTTGTGGTTTCGATACACCTCTCCTTCAAAGTCTGTGGTGGTTGGCATTTCAAGTAAGTATTTCTTCTTCTTGTTGGATTTGTGCATTCCTTTGTAAAACATTTTCATATTCGTGTTGTAATTTACCGGCTCTGTTGATTGATCTCAAAGAGCGTGTATTCCATAATTTATTGATTGAAAACTGTAAGTCGGTATTTGTACGAACGTGTGAGGTTGATTTCACTTTGTTGTTGTATAGTTTGTCCAAGGGCTACATATCACTCTATTCGCGTTACACAAGTCGTGGAAAGATTTAAAAATAGTTTTTAGAATCGTATGAAGAACGTGATGTAAGTTACACATGTTGTAATATAATGTAATTCATAATACATTTCGCGAGCTCGTACTGGTGAAAAACAGCGTTCTTTGCTGTTGAACCTAATGCTATGTTTCATAATTATTGCAAGTGAAATCCCGATGAAAGATTTGATGTAAGTTTGTAAATCAATTTATTTCACAAATACATTTTGTGAGCTCACATTGGTGAAAAACCTTTGACAAAATACACAATAAGTCGCCTTCTACGACGCCCATGGGAAAACCTGGGTGGTGCTATTCTAGACACAGAGCCTGACAAGCCTCTATCTTGGGTGCTTTTGTTATTCGTTTTATTTCTCGCTTCGGAAGGATATTTTCTGGGTGTTTGAATCAGGTTCCTCCGTTTCATACAATAGTTTGTAGTACCACCGAACGTGATTTGGTACTCTTTACGGTTGTTTGTACTCTCGGAAAGAGATCCTGTCATATGTTACTGTGGTTGCAGAGCTCTTAAGACGGGCCTGGTTGTGGTTCAACTCTAAGTCTGTACCCATGGAAATTAATTCTTAATTTGGCTAAACAGTCATCATGCGTATGGTGAGATGATAACAGGATGAATACTTGCATATTTGAGTGTGTATTCCATAACAGCCACGCTTGCATGCGGTTTGGTTATAACAGAAGAGTGTTATTGTACTCAGAGAGAGTTGCTACCCACTTTTAAGGAGATTCTCTTAGTTGAATTAATCTCCTTCTACGACACTCATGGAAAAACTTGGGTGGTGCTATTCTACACCGGTACCATATGAATAAATGAAATGTTTTGAATTCCTTATAGAAACTAGCATTTTTTGGAAATGGTGCTTCGAAATTGTTCTGGTGTTTTGTTTCAAAGGCAATTTTGCCACAATGAACTAATCGCCTGATCTTTATATTTCTTTAACATTTGTACTGTTCAAATATGTTATCTTGTGTTTCAAGTAACTCTTGTTAGCGGGATTGCTGATGTCGTACGATGTACTCGGTTGTGGTTCAACTCTAGTTCTAATGCATGTTACACATGTTAGGAAATTGTTTATTAAAATTTTTAAGGTATTGACAGGAGAAAACTCTTATAAATGTTATAATAATGCCTTGTGCAAATCTTCATAATATATATAAGAAACATTGCATGGAGAAAAATGTGTCCATGTAATACATGTTTAAATATATTTAATCACAAAAACATGTTGAGTGCTCATCCTTGTAACAAACCTATGGCAAGTTACATATTACTTGAGAATTTAAATAAAGTACAATCTATGAACTCATACTGGTAAAACATTTTATATAACTTGTAGATGTACGCATGTGTCTAATACGCAGCACATAGAATTGTGTCGTGGTGAATACTGTTAACAACATAAATTCACATTGTTGGAAAATCGTAGGCAAGTTACTCATTTCTTGAAAAACATTTTGTGAGCTCCTCACAGGGTCGAAACTCCTTATAGGTACATGTTACATATATTTTAAGGAATAGTAAGATTAAATTCAAGCAGAATTCTGGATTGATTTCATTTCTGGTTGCAGGCCTGTAGTCTTGGTTGTGGTTTTAATACACTTCTCCTCCAAGGTCTGTGGTGGTTGGCATTTCAACTAAGTATTTCTTCTTCTTGTTGGATTTGTGCGTTCCTTTGTAAAACATTTTCATATTGTCCGTGTTGTAATTTACCGGCTCTGTTGATTGATCTCAAAGAGCGTGTATTCCATAATTTATTGATTGAATACTGTTAGTCGGTATTTGTACGAACGTATCAGTTTGAGGTCGATTTGACTTTGTTGTGGTGTAATTGGTCCAAGGTCTACTTATCACTCTATTCGCGTTACACAAGTTGTGGAAACATTTGAAAATACTTTTTGGGATCGTATGAAAAACGTGATGTAAGTTACACATGTTGTAATGTAATGTATTTCAGAAAAAAAATTGTGAGCTCGTACTGGTGAAAAACTGCGTTCTTTGCTGTTGAACCTAATGATATGTTCCATAATTATTGATAGAACCAAGTGAAATCCCGATTAAAGATTTAATGTAAGTTACAGATTTTGTAAATCAATTTATTTCACAAATACATTTTGTGAGCTCACATTGGTAAAAAACCTTTGGCAAAATACACAATAAGTCGCCTTCTACGACGCCCATGGGAAAACCTGGGTGATGCTATTCTAGACACAGAGCCTGACAAGCCTCTATCTTGGGTGCTTTTGTTATTCGTTTTATTTCTCGCTTCGGAAGGATATTTTCTGGGTGTTTGAACCAGGTTCCGTTTCTTCCATCGTTCGTTTGTAGTACCATCGAACGTGCAAAAGTACTCTTTAGGGTTTTGTGTACTCTCTGATAGAGTTCCTATCAGATGTTACTGTGGTTGCAGAGCTCTTAAGACGGGCTTGGTTGTGGTTCAACTCTAATTCTTATACATGTAAGAAAATTGTGTAGAGGGTAGACTTGTCCTTCTGCGGAAGGAGGGGCGCCCGGCGGATACAGCCGCCGGTTACCGTCCTATCGTGCTACTGGACGAGGTGGGCAAATTGCTGGAACGCATTCTGGCTGCCCGCATCGTCCAGCACCTGGTCGGGGTGGGACCCGATCTGTCGGCGGAGCAGTACGGCTTCAGAGAGGGCCGCTCAACCGTGGACGCGATCCTTCGCGTGCGGGCCCTCTCAAATGAAGCCGTATCACAGGGCGGGGTGGCCTTGGCGGTGTCGCTTGACATCGCCAACGCATTTAACACCTTGCCCTGGTCCGTGATAGGGGGGGCACTCGAGAGACATGGAGTTCCCCCCTACCTCCGCCGGCTGGTCGGCTCCTACTTGGAGGCCAGGTCGGTAGTATGCACCGGGCACGATGGGACCGTTTACCGGTTTCCGGTCGTATGCGGGGTTCCTCAGGGGTCGGTCCTCGGACCTCTCCTTTGGAATGTCGGGTACGACTGGGTGCTGAGAGGCGCCCTGACCCCGGGCCTGAGCGTGATTTGTTACGCTGACGACACGCTCGTCATGGCCCGGGGTCAAGACTTCAGAGAGGCTACCCATCTCGCCACAGCGGGGGTGGCCCAAGTCGTCGGTCGTATTAGGAGATTGGGCCTCGCGGTGGCGCTCAATAAATCCCAGGCCCTGTGGTTCCACAGGGCTGGGGTGACGCCACCTGCAGGGGCCCAAATCGTGGTTGGAGGCGTCCCAATAGAGGTCGGGGTGCGATTGAAGTACCTCGGCCTCATACTGGACAGCCGTTGGACCTTCCGGGCCCACTTTATGGAGCTCGTCCCCCGACTGATGAGGACGGCCGGCGCTCTGAGCCGGCTGCTTCCGAATCTCGGGGGACCAAACCGTGCCGTGCGCCGCCTCTACGCGGGGGTGGTGCGTTCGATGGCCCTGTACGGCGCGCCCGTTTGGGCCGGACCAGGAAACCGGACAACAACCGTTGTCCGGCGCCTGCGCCGGCCACAGCGCGTCGTAGCTATCAGGGCCATCCGCGGATACCGCACCGTCTCCTTTGAGGCGGCGTGTGCACTGGCGGGGACGCCGCCCTGGGAGCTGGAGGCGGAGGCGCTCGCCGACGATTACCGTTGGCGTTGCGACCTCCGCGCTCGGGGCGTTGTGCGTCCCCTCAGAGCTGCGGTTCGGGACCGGAAGGCCCAATCTCGGCGGTCCGTGTTGGAGGCCTGGTCAAGGCGCTTGGCCAACCCCGACTGGGGCCTAAGGACCGTCGAGGCGATTCGCCCCGTCCTCAAGGACTGGGTGAGTCGCGGCGAGGGACGCCTCACCTTTCGTCTGGTGCAGGTGCTGACCGGGCATGGTTGCTTCGGGAAGTACCTGCACCGGATACAGGTCGAGCCGACGACGAGGTGCCATCATTGCACAAGCGACCTGGACACGGCAGAGCATACGCTCGCTGTCTGCCCCGCATGGGAGGAGCAGCGCCGTGTCCTGGTCGCACAAGTAGGGCAGGACTTGTCGTTGCCGGGCGTCGTGGCATCGATGCTCGACGACGACGAGTCCTGGAAAGCTATGCTCGACTTCTGCGAGTCCACCATCTCGCAGAAGGAGGCGGCGGGGCGGGAGAGGGAGAGCTCTTCCCTCCCCGACCAACCCCGTCGCCGCCGACGTCGAGCGGGGGGCCGACCTCGGGAGTTGTCCCGGGACCTGGCCCCCTAAGACTACCGGGTCCACCAACATCGAACCCGAGGGGTGCTGCGCTAGGCTTCAGCGCGCACCCTCCGTGCCATCTGTACGGGGGATGGCAAGCCGTGCTCCCCGACCCGGGCTGGCCCTGGGCCGGCCTGAGCCGAGGGAGACCCTACACCACACGGCCCCATCTTGGCGGGCCTTAATTGGCCCGTCCACCGAGTGAGCCGGTGGTCGTTTCACCGACGGCTGCCGGTTCGACGTCCGGGGGTGACGGGGCGATACGTAAGCGTCGATCGCGAACGCGTCCTGTCACCCCTACATCATCGGATGTCGAGCGTGAGAGGCGGGAGGTTTTGGTGCGGTTCGACACCCACATACCCCACTCGCGGGGCGAGTGGAAGTCCGGCGATTTCCTCCCGTCCAAAAAAAAAAAAAAAAAAAAACCCATGGAAATTAATTCTTAGTCCTATGGCTAAACAGCCATCATGCGTATGGTGGTACTTATGTATTTATTCGTAGTTTAAAGGCATATTTTTTAGTATTTAAATGCTTGTGTGATGAATACTTGCACATTTGGGTGGGTATTCCGTATCCGCCACGCTTGCATGCGGTTTGGTAATAACAGAAGGGTGTTATTGTACTCAGAGAGAGTTGCTGCCCACTTTTAAGGAGATTCCCTTAGTTCAATTAATCTCCTTCTACGACACTCATGGCAAAGCTTGGGTGGTGCTATTCTACACCGGTACCATATGAATAAATGAAATGTTTCGAATTCCTTATAGAAACTAGCATTTTTTGGAAATCTGGTAATAATGGTTGTAGAGAGTTGATGTTCAAAGGCAATTTTGCCACAATGGACTAATCGCCTGATCTTTATATTTCTTTAACATTTGTACTGTTCAAATGTGTTGTCTTGTTTAGCAGTACTTCTGGTAGGCGGGGTTGCTGACGAGCTCAGCTCAGATGAGGTGCTCGGTTGTGGTTCAACTCTTGTTCTAATGCATGTTACACATGTTAGGAAATTGTTTAGTAAAATTTTAAGATATTGACAGGAGAAAACTCTTATAAATGTTATAATAATGCCTTGTGCAAATCTTCATGATATATTTAAGAAACTTTACATGGAGAAAAATAAGCTAATCTTTGTGAACAACCTAGGACATGTTACATATTCTTTGAGAATTGTAATTTACCGGCTCTGTTGATTGATCTCAAAGAGCGTGGATTCTATAATTTATCGATTGTATACTGTTAGTCGGTATTTGTACGACACGCATGAGTGTGAGGTCGATTTGACTTTGTTGTGGTGTAATTGGTCTAAGGTCTACTTATCACTCTATTCGCGTTACACAAGTTGTGGAAAGATTTGAAAATACTTTTTAGAATCGTATGAAGAACGTGATGTAAGTTACTCATGTTGTTATGTAATGTATTTCACAATACATACTTACATTTCGCGAGCTCGTACTGGTGAAAAACAGCGTTCTTTGCTGTTGAACCTAATGCTATGTTCCATAATTATTGCAAGTGAAAACCTGATGAAAGATTTGATGTAAGCTACAGATTTTGTAAATAAATTTATTTCACAAATACATTTTGTGAGCTCACATTGGTGAAAAACCTTAGGCAAAATATACAATAAGTCGCCTTCTACGACGCCCATGGGAAAATCTCGGTGGTGCTATTCTAGACACAGAGCCTGACAAGCCTCTATTTTGTGTGGTTTTATTATTCGTTTTATATTTATGTATTTCGTGAGTTCATACTGGTGAAAAACCTATTGCAAAATACACAGGTGACTATATAATAGTTGCCTAGGAGCCAAGTAATGTCTAGACCTGGGTCTGGTTGTGGTTCAACTACAGTTCCACAGTTCCAATGCTTATTGCACAAGTAAAGAAATTGTTTACCTTAATAAATGTTATGATAATGCCTAGTGCAAATCTTTATAACATATTTAAAAACATTACATGGAGAAAATGTGTCCATGAATACATGTTTAAAAGACAATGTATTTAATAAAATCATATTGCGAGGTCATCGTCGTACTTCGATAGTACATTTTGTGAGCTCATACTGAGAATAAAAAGGTGCATGCCGCCACGCTTGCATGCGGTTTGGTAATAACAGAAGAGTGTTATTGTACTCAGAGAGAGTTGATGCTCACTCTCAGGAGATTTTCTTAGTTGAATTAATCTCCTTCTACGACACTCATGGGAAAGCTTGGGTGGTGCTATTCTACACCGGTACCATATGAATAAATAAAATGTTTCTCTATTCCTTGTTGTCGTTGAATTTGTGAATCCGTGTTGTAATTACCCAACTCTCTTGATTGAGCTCAAAGAGCTTGGATTCTATAATTTATCGATTGTATACTGTTAGTCGGTATTTGTACGACACGCATCAGTGTGAGGTTGATTTGACTTTGTTGTTGTGTAGTTTGTCCAAGGGCTACTTATCACTCTATTCGCGTTACACAAGTTGTGGAAAGATTTGAAAATACTTTTTAGAACCGTATATGAAAAAGCTGATGGTAACTTACATCAGTTTTATTCGTGTTCTTCTGTAATATATTTCAGAAAAAGTTTTGTGAGCTCGTACTGGTGAAAAACAGCTTTCTTTTGCTGTTAAACCTAATGATATGTTCCATAATGTTTGATAAAACTAATTGAAAAACATGTTGAAATTTGATTACAGATTTTGTAAACAAATTTATGTCACAATTACATTTTGTGAGCTCATACTGGTGAAAAACCTTTGGCAAAATACACAATTAGTCGCCTTTTACGACGCCCATGAAAAAACCTGGGTGGTGCTTTTCTAAGCCGATTGACACAGAGGAGTTTTCATTTATCGTGGTATTCTGGTTGTTGTGGTTGCTGAGCTCGTAAGATGTACTCAGATGTGATTCTACTTTGATTCTCTCTTCCAAGTGTTAACTTAATGCCTAGAGCACGTCTTCATGACATATTTAAGAAACATGATGTGAAGAAAAAATGAGCTCATCTTTTTGAACAACGTAGGACAAGTTACATATTCCTTGAGAATTTTTTTAAAGTGCAATTCTTGAACTCATACTGGTGAAAAACCTTATGCATGTGATATATGCAATTAGACTTTTCAAGCAATTATACCTTGAAAATTTACCAAAAAATGCAATTCATGAACTCATACTGGTGAAAAACCTTATGCATGTAACACATTTCGAACAATTAAGGACGCAAGTTATGATTAAGATAACTAGTCTCAAAGCCAAAGGTTATGTAATCCATAATTTTCTGATCTCTGAATTTTGTTTGGAGTTCGATTTCTTTGTTTTTCTTCTTCTGTGTTGGTTTTGGTGTACATACTTTTAAGAATAATATATCAAAATGCAATTCATGAACTTATACTGGTGAAAAACTTCATGCATCTGACACATGCAATTAGAAATTACGAGTAATTTGGGGTACAAGTTTCTGATTATGATATCCAGTCTTAAAAGTACTCCATAATTTTTGCATCTGAGTTTACATCTGAGTCTGGCAATGATTTTGGTTACAAATCTTTCGTTCCCGTTTTATTCTTATGGCTTAATTAGCCGTGTTGTAAAAGATATTTAACTTATTTAAATTTATGCAACTCTCCAATATAGGTACAGCATATAGGAGTATAATGCTATGAATACTGATAATAACATACATTTCGTGTTTTTGACATTCTTGTCATTCTTTCTCGCTTCGGAAGGATATATTCTGGGTGTTTGAACCAGGTTCCTCCGTTTCTTCCAATGGTTTGTAGTACCATCGAACTTGCTTTGGTACTCTATAGAGTTTTGTGTACTCTCTGATAGAATTCCTATCAGATGTTACTGTGGTTGCAGAGCTCTTAAGACGGGCTTGGTTGTGATTCAACTCTAGTTCTTTGTAATTTGTGAATTCCTTTGTATCACATTGTTATATCCGTGTTGTCATTAAATAACTGGTCGTATACGACACTCATGGGAAAACTGGGGTGGTGCTATTCTACACCGGTACCATATGAATAAATGAAATGTGGACCTTACAAAGGCCAGCGGTGCGTTCGGCCTCAAGATTATTTGAGGCCGAAATATATAGATGCGTAAAATATATGCGATGAGGTGCAGCCTAAAACTTGAGGTCGCAATGTGTGGATGCGAGATGATATAATAAGTGGACTGTATTTAGGCGTGGTGCGAAGAAATAATGCGAAGAAAAATATAGCCCGAACAATGTCTTTGTGCGTTGCAACTGGCGAAGCTATACGTGCCGTCAGGTCCCT
This sequence comes from Trilocha varians, assembly GCA_030269945.2. NCBI lineage: Eukaryota > Metazoa > Arthropoda > Insecta > Lepidoptera > Bombycidae > Trilocha > Trilocha varians. The sequence continues at coordinate 1,297,785 of AP028279.1, forward strand.
GATGCGTGGCGTCTTGGCAAGTAAATTGAGGTGACTTACCTTATATCGCAGCTCAACACGGGCACACACACACTGAATTACGACACTGTCCAAGTTATATTGTTCGTAAAGGTTATTGAGTTCACATAAACAGCCGGCCGCGGCCAGGGATCTTGAGAAAAATGCGATACGCGCGCGCGCTTCAATAGCGAAAAGTGAACTGCGCGATATATTGAATGCGGGATGCGGTCGCGATAAAATGCGCGTGAGTCGTCTCAGGCTATCCGAGACCAACTGCCGACGGCAGCGACGTGCGATGACAGTTCGCCACCTCTCTTCATCCTACCAAGACTAAGCAAGCGAGAACGAGACGGCAAGCTACGCTAAAAACCGCGTAACCATGCTCCCCGCCAAAGCCCAGGACTGGGCTTTACAAAGCACAAAGTCATGTGTTATAAGAAAGAATGCAGTATGTGTCAATAAATGATACATACATAAAAATATGCGTGTGATGTTGTGTGAGTAAGTGTAAACATTATATAGTATACAAAGAACCACGGAGCGATTATTTTAAATGCGTATGATAATATAAATGCGAGCGCAGCTAACTTATGACTAAATAGCTATAAAGTAAACTAACCTAAATGCAAAAATTTAATTAAATTATTACATACTACGATTGATGCGATGCGAGACCTCAAGCGTTGAGGTCGCAATATAAATATGCGAAAAAATTTGTTAAATTAAAGTTAAGTATGTAAAGAAAGCGAAAGTGATATAAATTATATTTAACAAAGCGCGTTATTGTAATGCTAAGGACTAAGTTGAGATCCGAGAACAAAAGAGAATATATTAATTTAAGAGTAAAATTTAAAATATAAATAGTTATGCGAGATAATTTCTTCCAGGAAGATACCTGGCACGATAGTATAAGTAGCGGTGACCCATCCACATTGAATGGAGTGGCAACAGCGATTACATTGGTCGCCTCAGGTATAGGACCTTCGACGAGCGATGAGCTGAATGGTTCCACAGGCCATGCAGCAATTGGAGGACGAATCCATTCTGGACCGTACCACCAAAGCGGGTGCGTTATGATTTGAGAAGGCAGTAATCCTCTCGATAAACAGGCAGCGGGGTTTTCCTTTCCGTTTATGTGAAAGAAACGGTCCGGAGGCAAGTTTTCTTGTATTTTAGTTACGCGATTAGCAACAAAAATTTGCCATCGATGTGGTGAAGAATTGATCCATGACAAAGCGATCATGGAATCACTGAAGGCAAATGTCTCAGTGACGTGATAGCGGTTGTTGAAAACCGCGTATACTTGTTTAACTAAATTTGATAATATTAAAGCGGCACAAAGTTCTAACCTAGCAAGTGATACCGTTTTTAGTGGAGCTACCTTTGACTTAGCTCCAACTAATTCAACCGATATGTCATCGTTAGGATGCGTAACGTGTAGGTATATGACGCAGCCGTAAGCCTTGAGACTAGCGTCAGCAAAGGCCAACAGTCTCACTACACAACCTGCCCCAACTCCCAAATGGCGAGGAACGCGCAAGTCCGAGAGCAGAGGCAACTCGGTTTTAAATTTAACGAAGCGATTGATGATAACCTCTGGTGGTTCATCATCCCAACCTACCTTGGTAAGCCAAAGATCCTGTATTAGGAGCTTGGCGTAGAGAATAACTGGTGCGACGAAGCCCAAAACGTCAAAAAGGCGAGCGATAGTAGATAATATAGATCGTTTAGTATTAACAGAGGGTGGAGGAGACGTGGCAAAGGTGAACACATCCGTCTGAGGTAACCACTTCAGGCCTAACACCTTCAGCGTATCGCTATGGTCGGTGAATTCGATCGGCACCCGGCATGCCTCAGGCAAATGATTGAGTAACTCAAGTGAGTTACTGGCCCACTTGACCAAGTCAAAACCTCCTTCAGCGAATAAAGCGCGTAATTCATCCGATAAGCAGATGCCATCCTCTATGGAACTGACAGAGGTGGTCAAGTCATCCATGTAAAATTCCCTACTGGCTACTTCTGCAGCAAGAGGAAAGCGTGCGCGATTATCTTCGGCCAGCTGGTGAACCGTACGCATGGCCAAGAATGGACTACAGCGAAGTCCGAAAGCTAAAGAATTAAATTGAAAAATGCGATGATCCTCAGTATTATTAAAGCGATAAATTATTTTCTGAAATTTGCGATCCTCTTCTCTTACTAAAATTCTAAGATACATCTGTCTTATATCCGCGGTAATAGCGATTTTAAAATATCTAAAATTTAACAATAATGAAAATAAATCTGTTTGTAAATTTGGTCCCGGATGAAGAATATCATTTAAAGAAATACCATTCGATGTTTTTGAACTAGCGTCAAGAACAACGCGCGTTTTAGTTGATAATTTTTCAGGACGTTGTACAGGATGATGCGGAACGAAATAACCCTCATTCAAAACCGACGGAGTGCGGGGTATTTCGGATAAATAGCCTTGTTTAATGTAATCCTTGATGACGTCATCATAAGCTTGTCGTAATTCCGGAATAGCGTTAAATTTACGCTCTAACGTCGAAAAGCGACGCTGAGCTGTAGCATAAGAATCACCCAAGATCGTAGAGTCACCCTTGAATGGCAGTGACACTATATACCTACCATGTGAATTTTTAGTTATAGTGGATTTGTAAAATTCCTCACAGTGGTTATCATCTGAGGTTAAAGTACCTGCAGAAGATATCTCTTCCAGTTCCCAAAATTTTGCCATTGTTTTATTTAAGTTTTCTATGAGAGGTCCAAATGACCAAGTAGAATTACATAAATTTTCATAAGAGGTCTCCCCCATAATGATATATCCAAGCGTTGTATTAAATGCTTGTGGATGAGAGCGAGTCATTAAAGAAGTAGGCTGTAAAATATTAGCCATCATAGAAGTGCCTAAAATGATTTCAATGTTTCCAGGCACATACCAGCTATCATCCGCTAGAGACAAATGATTAAAATTATTTAAATGTGAAATCTCAACTCGTTGAGTTGGCAAGTATGATATATGATCAATGACTAATAAATTTAAAGTATATTGAACATTAGAAAATTGAGAATGTATCTTGAGTGTGACCTGACCTTTAATAGGTACAGAAATATTTCCCACTGAATTTAATGATGATTTAAGTGGTTTAATAACTAATTTTAATTTTTGACAACATTCATAGGTTATGATATTATTTTGTGAACCGCTATCAATTAAACACCTAACTAAGAAACGTTTATTATTTTCATAGACAATGACCTTTGCAGTAGGTAATATAGATGTACATTTAGGTTGAGTATTTAAACTAGAATGCATACAAACATTTTCAATAGATGAAGAATGTTCAGGTTTATTCTCAGAATTTTTATTCTGATCAAAATGCAACAAAGTATGATGTTTCTTGTGACAATGTTTACATTTGTTTAAAGAAGCACATTTTAAAGTATTGTGTTTAGAGCTAAAACAATTTATGCATAAATTTTTAGATTTTACAAAATTAAAGCGATCATTAGTTGATAAGTTTTTAAAGTCTGGACACTCATAAAGATGTATGTGAATTGTTTTGTTACAATAGTTGCAAGATAATTTGTTTACTTTATTAAGATTTTCAGTGACTAAAAATGTGCGGCTAGATTTATTAAATTTATGAGGTGTATCTTGACGGAATATACCAGATCTTTCAAATACCTTCACACGATGTTTCAAATGACTTATTAAACTGTCACTAGTTGGAAGCGAGTCATGTTTTAGTGATGTTTCAAAACTTTCAATTATTTTTGTGTCTAATTTTTTAAGTAATATGTGTAAAAATAAAATCATCTAAATTTTTAATATTGAGCAATTTAAGCGCTGACCATGAAGATACAATTTGTTCAATAAAGGTATTCAACTGCAAAGCGGTGTCAGAAACCGGTTTTATGTCTAAGATTTTGTTCAGATACAAACTTCCTAACATTCGCTTGTCTTGGTATTTATCTATTAATGATTTCCAGATGATGGAATAATTTTCCTCTGTTGGTATTAATCCAGCAAAAATGTTTCGAGCACTACCTGTCAATTTTGACATCAGGTATTGTACGCGTTGACCATCTGTCAAAGATTCATTTTGGTGAACGTTAGTTTTAAAACTTTCATAAAATTGTGGCCACTCTGTTAGCGAACCATTAAAACTCACTAATTCTAATGGAGGTAAATTACAGTAGTTTCGTGGAGAAGATTTTAGAGCAGTAGACTCAACAGGTCGTAACAATGATGTACGAGTATGGCTTATTTTTGCGTACAGAGTTTCAAAGGCATCCCATTCACTGAAGTTCAGTTGACAATCTGGATTTTCGTCTAAAAGTATTTCATTATGTTTATCACATAATTCATTAAATTGAGAATATAGTTTTTCAATGTTAGCTGATGATGACAAAAAATCTTCCTTTGTTCTCGTATCAAAAGTACCTACTTTCTTAGATTTCTGATATATAGTATCAATATGAGCGAAGATACTTTGTTTCTTAGCGATAATAATTTTAATTTTTCGATCGGACGCCATGTTGAAAAGTTTTAACAATGAAGAACAAAGAAAATGTAATAATGATGCAAATATCGTTATTTCGTAAAAATATTGCGTTATATCTATGCTAATGTATGTTTATTATAAGCTGCGCTTGTAAAAATACTACCATACGCACTGATTACAAAGAATTACGCGGATTTGTAAAATCAGCAATGTTTTTGCGGTGTGTGATAAATAAATGTAAAAATGTGTAAATAAGCGGTAATAAGTTAATTAGTACTTAAAATAAATGCGATGCGTTGTCCCGTTCAATACGGAACAAAAAATATGCGTTATCCGGCGATACGGATCAAACTATCCGGCTCGAAGGACCATACATATATGTTATATCCGTGTTGTCATTAAATAACTGGTCGTATACGACACTCATTTGAAAACTGGGGTGGTGCTATTCTACACCGGTACCATATGAATAAATGAAATATGGACCTTACAAAGGCCAGCGGTGCGTTCGGCCTCAAGATTATTTGAGGCCGAAATATATAGATGCGTAAAATATATGCGATGAGGTGCAGCCTAAAACTTGAGGTCGCAATGTGTGGATGCGAGATGATATAATAAGTGGACTGTATTTAGGCGTGGTGCGAAGAAATAATGCGAAGAAAAATATAGCCCGAACAATGTCTTTGTGCGTTGCAACTGGCGAAGCTATACGTGCCGTCAGGTCCCTGATGCGTGGCGTCTTGGCAAGTAAATTGAGGTGACTTACCTTATATCGCAGCTCAACACGGGCACACACACACTGAATTACGACACTGTCCAAGTTATATTGTTCGTAAAGGTTATTGAGTTCACATAAACAGCCGGCCGCGGCCAGGGATCTTGAGAAAAATGCGATACGCGCGCGCGCTTCAATAGCGAAAAGTGAACTGCGCGATATATTGAATGCGGGATGCGGTCGCGATAAAATGCGCGTGAGTCGTCTCAGGCTATCCGAGACCAACTGCCGACGGCAGCGACGTGCGATGACAGTTCGCCACCTCTCTTCATCCTACCAAGACTAAGCAAGCGAGAACGAGACGGCAAGCTACGCTAAAAACCGCGTAACCAAAATGTTTCGAATTCCTTAAAGAAACTAGCATTTTTTGGAAATGCTTCGTAACGCTTTTCGTTTTTTATTGTCTTAAAGGCAATTTTGCCACAATGGACTAATCGCCTGATCTTTATATTTTTTTAACATTTTTATTGTTCAAATGTGTTGTCTTGTTTAGCAGTACTTCTGGTTGGCGGGGTTGCTGAGCTCGTACGATGTGCTCTCTCTCTCTGTTAAATGATCTCAACTTTGTGAACACCCTAGGACAAGTTACACATTCCTTGAGAAGTTAATTAAAGTGCAATTCATGAACTCATACTGGTGAAAAACCTCATGCATGTGATATATGCAATTAGAAATTTCGAACAATTAGAGATGCAAGTTTCTGATTATAATATCCAGTCTTAAAAGTACTCCATAATTTTTGCATCTCGGTTTACATCTGGGTCTGACGGAAACGATTTTGGTTTTAAATCTTTCGTTCCCGTTATATTCTTATGGCTTGATTAGCCGTGTTGTGAAAGATATTTAACTTATTTAAATTTATGCAACTGTCCAATATAGGTACAGCATATAGGAGTATGTTGCTATGAATACTGATAATAACATAAATTTCGTGAGCTCATATTGTTGGAAAATCGTTCGTAAATAACACATTTTGTGAGTTCATGTTGGTGAAACTCCTTATGGGTCCATGTGATACTTAAAGAAATAGTGAGGTAATTTGGGGATATTCTGGGTTGATTCTCGTCCTGGTTGCAAGCTTGTAGTCTTGGTTGTGGTTTTAATGAACTTTCTCTCCAAGTTCTAACGAGGTGGTTTGCATTTGAAATATTCCTTTTTATTGTTGAATTTGTGAATTCCTTTATCTCCGTGTTGTAAGTTGAATTCGTCGCCTTCTACGACGCTCATGGAAAAACTTGGGTGGTGCCATTCAAAAACTAGTGGTTCAACTCTAGTTCCAATGCATATTGCACAAGTAAAGAAATTGTTTACCTCAATAAATGTTATGATAATGCCTCGTGCAAATCTTTATAACATATTTAAAAACATTTCATGGAGAAAATGTGTCTATGAATACATGTTTAAAAGACATTTATTTAATAAATCATATTGCGAGGTCATCGTCGTACTTTGATAGTACATTTTGTGAGCTCATACTGAGAATAAAAAGGCGCATGCCGCCACGCTTGCATGCGGTTTGGTAATAACAGAAGGGTGTTATTGTACTCAGAGAGAGTTGCTGCCCACTCTCAGGAGATTCTCTTAGTTGAATTAATCTCCTTCTACGACACTCATGGGAAAGCTTGGGTGGTGCTATTCTACACCGGTACCATATGAATAAATAAAATGTTTCTCTATTCCTTGTTGTCGTTGAATTTGTGAATCCGTGTTGTAATTACCCAACTCTCTTGATTGAGCTCAAAGAGCTTGGATTCTATAATTTATCGATTGTATACTGTTAGTCGGTATTTGTACGACACGCATCAGTGTGAGGTTGATTTGACTTTGTTGTTGTGTAGTTTGTCCAAGGGCTACTTATCACTCTATTCGCGTTACACAAGTTGTGGAAAGATTTGAAAATACTTTTTAGAACCGTATATGAAAAAGCTGATGGTAACTTACATCAGTTTTTTTCGTGTTCTTCTGTAATATATTTCAGAAAAAGTTTTGTGAGCTCGTACTGGTGAAAAACAGCTTTCTTTTGCTGTTAAACCTAATGATATGTTCCATAATGATTGATAAAACTAATTGAAAAACCTGTTGAAATTTGATTACAGATTTTGTAAACAAATTTATGTCACAAATACATTTTGTGAGCTCATACTGGTGAAAAACCTTTGACAAAATACACAATTAGTCGCCTTCTACGACGCCCATGGAAAAACTTGAGTGGTGCTATTCTAAGCCGGGACCATATGAATAAATTAAATATTTCGAATTCCTTATAGAAATTGTTTTGTCTCAAAGACAATTTTGCCACAATGGTCTGAGCGCCTGATCTTTATATTTCTTTACCTCTTGTATTTCTCAAATGTGTCTTGTTTAGCAGTACTTCTGGTTGTCGGGGTTGCTGAGCTCGTACGATGTACTCGGTTGTGGTTCAACTCTAGTTCTTTGTTATTTGTGAATTCCTTTGTATCACATTGTTTTATCCGTGTTGTCATAGAATAACTAGCCTTCTACGACGCTCATGGCAAAACTTGGGTGGTGCTATTCTAAGTCTTCTGGCTTCGGACGGATATTTTCTGGGTGTTTGTACCAGGTTCCTCCAATTCATAATATAGTTTGTAGTAGCACTGAACGAGAAATTCCGGATTGATTCTCTTCATGGTTGCAGGACTGTAGTCTTGGTTGTGGTTTTAATAAACTTCTCCTCCAAGGTATAACGAGGTGGTTTGCATTTGAAATATTCCTTGTTATTGTTGAATTTGTGAATTCCTTTGTACCGCATTGTTATATCCGTGGTGTAAGTTGAATTAGTCGCCTTCTGCGACGCCCATGGAAAAACTTGGGTGGTGCTATTCTAAGCCGATAGACACAGAGGAGTTTTTATTTTGACAGCAGTTTTTATGTCGGTGGAGTTGCTGAGTTCGTAAGACGGCCCGGATCGTGCTTCACTTCTAGGTCTAATGCTTGTTACACCTCTCTTATAAGTCCTGTATGTTACAGCTGTACTACCAGAGCAATCGGTTAGGTCATTGTGATCGTCTTTAAATTCCTTCCCTTCGGAAGGATATTTTTCGGATGTTTGAACCAGGTCCCTCCGTTTCATACAATAGTTTGTAGTACCATCGAACGTGCTTTGGTACTCTTTAAGGTTTTGTGTACTCTCTGATAGAGTTCCTATCAGATGTTACTGTGGTTGCAGAGCTCTTAAGACGGGCTGGTTGTGATTCAACTCTAGTTCTTATACATGTAAGAAAATTGTGTACCCACGGAAATTAATTCTTAGTTCTATGGCTAAACAGTCATCGTGCCTATGGCGGTACTTATGTAATTATTCGTAGTTTCAAGAAATATTTTTTAGTATTTAAATGCTTGTGGGAAGAATACTTGCATATTTGGGTGGGTATTCCATAACCACCACTCTTGTATGCGGTTTGGTAATAACAGAAGAGTGTTATTGTACTCTTATAGAGTTGCTGCTTATTCTCAGGAAATTCCCTTAGTTGAATTAGTCGCCTCCTACGACACCCATGGAAAAACTCGGGTGGTGCTACTCTATTCTAAGCCATCTAAGTCGTTTATTGCGTTGTTTTTGTTTTGTTTTTTGAGCTCGTAAGATGTACTCGGATGTGATTCTACTTTGATTCTCTCTTCTAAGTGTTACATTAAAGCCTAGAGCACGTCTTCATGACATATTTAAGAAACATGATGTGAAGAAAAAATGAGCCCATCTATGTGAAAAACCTAGGACAAGTTACATATTCCTTGTGAATTTTATTAAAGTGCGATTAATGAACTCATACTGGTGAAAACCTCATGCATGCGACAGATGCAATTAGGAATTTCGTGCAATCAAATCATGTAGGTCGTCTGGTGTCGGGGTTGTTGAGCTCGTACGATGTACTTGGTTGTGGTTCAACTCTAGTTCTTTGTAATTTGTGAATTCCTTTGTACCACATTGTTGTCATTGAATAACTAGCCTTCTACGACGCCCATGGAAAAACTTGGGTGGTGCTATTCTAAGCCGATAGACACAGAGGAGTTTTTATTTTGACAGCAGTTTTTATGTCGGTGGAGTTGCTGAGTTCGTAAGACGGCCCGGATCGTGCTTCACTTCTAGGTCTAATGCTTGTTACACCTCTCTTATAAGTCCTGTATGTTACAGCTGTACTACCAGAGCAATCGGTTAGGTCATTGTGATCGTCTTTAAATTCCTTCCCTTCGGAAGGATATTTTTCGGATGTTTGAACCAGGGCCCTCCGTTTCTTCCAATGGTTTATAGTACCACCGAACGTGCTTTGGTACTCTTTACGGTTGTTTGTACTCTCGGATAGAGATCCTGTCAGATGTTACTGTGGTTGCAGAGCTCTTAAGACGGGCCTGGTTGTGGTTCAACTCTAATCATAAACATGTAAGAAAATTGTGTACCCACGGAAATTAATTCTTAATTTGGCTAAACAGTCATCGTGTGTATGATGGGATGATAACAGGATGAATACTTGCATATTTGGGTGGGTATTCCATAACCACCACGCTTGCATGCGGTTTGGTAATAACAGAAGAGTGTTATTGTACTCAGAGAGAGTTGCTGCTTATTCTCAGGAGATTCCCTTAGTTGAATTAGTCGCCTTCTACGACACCCATGGAAATACTTGGGTGGTGCTATTCTATTCTAAGCCATGTAAGTCGTTTATTGCGTTGTTTTTGTGTTGTTTTTTGAGCTCGTAAGATGTACTCCGATGTGATTCTACTTTGATTCTCTCTTCTAAGTGTTACATTAATGCCTAGAGCACGTCTTCATGACATATTTAAGAAACATGATGTGAAGAAAAAATGAGCTCGTCTTTGTGAACAACCTAGGACAAGTTACATATTCCTTGAGAATTTTATTAAAGTGCAATTCATGAACTCATACTGGTGAAAAACCTCATGCATGTGATCTGTGCAATTAGACTTTTCAAGCAATTATAACTTGAGAATTTAACTAAAAATGCAATTCATGAACTCATACTGGTGAAAAACCTCATGCATCTGACACATGCAATTAGAAATTACGAGTAATCTGGGATACAAGTTTCTGATTATGATAATTGATAACTAGTCTCAAAGGTAAAGTAGGTACTCCGTAATTGTCTGATCTCTTATATTAAAGTCCTGTATGTAGCTATACTACCAGAGCGATCTGTTAGATCATTGTGATCGTCGCTAAATTCCTTTTGACTTTGTAAGGATAGTTTGTTTTTATTTAGGATTTATTTACATTTTGTGAATTCCATTGTATCACATTTTCATGTTTTCCGTGCTGTGATTCAACTGCAATTAATTTAGGTAAGAATTAAAACTGGATTACTAAGTGGACCTGTATTCGACCTACATGCAAAAAATAAATAAAATAAGTGTTTCTTTCATTTTTGTTAACTTAACTTTAGTCTGATATTTCTTTGGTTTACTGTAAGAAAACTTGTATTTGAGTTAAGCTTTGTGCGCTCAATTTTTTATCTTGTGTACAATAAAGTTTTAAAACTAATAATATTAACTTATTCAGACACTCGCGGTTTTGTATAATACTTTCATGCATTTTGAACGCGTTCTTACCGCGATATTTAATTAATTGAGTTTAGGGGTGTGCGAATAATTCGAACTCACGAATTATTCGTTCCGAATCGAATACGAATATTCGATTCGAACGGTATTCGCACACCCCTAATTGAGTTGTCTCGATATTTCAACGTTGTTGCAAACGTCATGATCACGAGAAGACGGTAAGAACCCGTTGAAAATGCATGAAAGTAATAATATTAATGTAAAAATACTTATAATTTTTACTCAATTTGATTTTATTCTTATCTAATTTTATTTTAGTTTTTGTTCTGCTGTAATACGCAATTGGGAATGTTATGCTTACCTATAATTAGTGTAGTTGCTTAGAATGTTACCTTAAGTCATTATTGTTGTGAATTTTTGTTATTGTAACTACATTGTTGGTTTGCTAAATATTAAATAAATAAATAAATAAAGTTGTTTAAGGTGCAAGTTCTTTAGAAATAACATAATACAAGAATTATATTCAGTAAATAATACCCATGAACGTTTCGTGTACCTGTGTTATTGTAAGAAAAAGTAGTATGTAAATATGTTTTATCTGTAATACTAGTTTCAGTTTGTAGGTTATTTTATATGCGTAATTTGGAAATAAAAATAAAATTATTTTGTAAATGATATTTTGTTTTATTTATTCAAGTATACTTAAGGGTTAAGCATAGTCATAATTAATCTGTAGACGTCCACTGCTGGAAATATGCTACTTTCATTTTTTTATTGCCAGATAAACGTGCCTATAGGGCAGGACAGGTCGTTGTGGTGAAATTTAGCATTGCTAAATCATGACTACTATTATTCTAGTTGTTGACATTTTAAAATATTATTATTCTTATTTTTTACTAGATGACCCGCGCAACTTCGTCTGCTTTACAAAGGGGTTCAAAAATTGTAGCCAATATAGGCACGCGCTGCCCGGCGCAAACAACTACGACCCTGCATTTTAAATTTGTAATATCTTCGGTAATATTCACTTAAATTACATGCTGTAAAAAGCATATTGATCTATAATAAATGCACAATTTATTTAAGATACTTAATTGGATAAGGATTAATGCTGTATTGTTTAAAATCACTTCGTAAATAACCATTTTTTAGTAAAGAATAAAAATGGTTATGCTGGGTTATCCCTAAGAGATAGACATATACCATCGCGCGCATTGTTGATTTTTTTAAGGTGAACAATACTGTAGTACATTATTTTGGTCTATCTCGTAGGGTTCAGCCAGCGTTTTCAATATAAGCGCAAAAAAAACGTGCTTATTTACGACATCACATTAGAAACCTTTAAATTTACTAGTGTTTCTCTACTATATTATGCATTTATTATACATACAAACCTTCCTTAAGAATCACTCTATCTATTAAAAAAACCGCATCAAAATCCGTTGCGTAGTTTTAAAGATCTAAGCATACATACAGACATACAGCGAAAGCGACTTTGTTTTATACTATGTATTGATGATTGCTGATTTTGTCTCATTAAATTTTATTTCCGAAATTTTTGTCTGTTCCTAACTTCATAGTAATTTTTGTTAGATATAAGTGGGAACTGTTTTTGGATAACGCTATAACTAGCTGTATTATTTTATAATTTGTATATTTCTGTTGGTTTCCCAAATAAATAAATAAATGAGCGATAGTGACCATTTTACCCCAGCCAAATTTGATAAAGATTAAGCTGGTAGATTTCGTGCTATTTTTGAAAAATGATAGGAAAAAATAGAAATCTGTTGTTTTCATTTTTGTAATAAAATAATCTGATTTTGCGGATCAGTTAAGTAAATAAAATCCAGTATATAATAATATAATTTATTCATTATCGCTTATATCTAATTCTGCGTCGCTTTGTTCCCAGGACCCGCCGCTCTCCGACTGGTCACCATCCATTTCTATATCTTCGTCCGATGTGTCTGAAAAACAAATAAATACATAGAAAATTATTTATTGTAACACCACATAGAAACATAACAATAATACCAATAAATAATACATTTTAAATACAAGCTTTTAAGATCATGTTTGGGCTCTGTGGCGACCAATAGCGCGCGAGGTCCTGACTCGCGGTTACGACATTTGCAAGAATCTTCGCATATATACGACATCTGAAATCTACTACAGTGGGCTTCGGCCTGACCACCATACACTACCTCGCCCGCAACGAGATCTACCAACGGCCTAATACCACTGATAGCCCACAGGCTCGTTTTACTTGTATTAGCTAACATTCTACTGCTACATGATATCTAGGATCTTTAAAGCTTGTATTTAACAAGTTTTCTTTAAAATAAATCACACACCATATTATAATTTTTATCTTCTTCAATATAATACATAGTCATATCACTAAAATTCACCCTACATATCATGGGAGACTTACTAACATACAGGGTGGATCTGTAACTTTGGACAATCTGACGTGGAGTGAATGACCTGTCGAAATACAACATACCAGCATTTTTATTTTTTGTATCGGTTAAACTTTTTTTCTGACATTGTATGGAAAACGTACGACTATCGTTGCGGACTTTCATACTATGATGAAAGTTTTTTTTATCCAATTCCTAAACTAAAAGTGGTTCTAAGTTTTATTTCAACAGGTCATTTACCCCACGTCAGATTGTCGAAAGTTACAGATCCACCCTGTATATTTAATTCAAAAACAAGTATAATACTAACCGTTATAATCCAGTACAGCTGTTTGTTCGTCTTGTTTGTCATTTCCGGTCGCCATTTGCCTCTGCGATAGTGTTAGCTCGAGTCTGCCTTTCAAGTTCAACAGCTGACATAGATGGGACCGTCTGTCAAAGAAAAAAATATTTTTATTATACAGGGTGAAATTTTAGATGGAAATCCTTATGGAAAAGTTGTCACGACACTTTTTTTGTCATCATGATGATCATCGCTAGATGGCGCTGTTATTAAAATCTTTTAAAACAATTCCTTACTTTGTTTTATATGATTAATGCTAGATGGCGCTGTGATCAAAAAATTTAATACAATTCCCTCACTAATTAATCGAAAGGAACTTCGTTCCATCCGGGAATCCCTTGACACCTCTCTAGTTTTTTTTTATTTTTAAATAGTAATAGTGTAATAAAATGACGAATTGATGAAAAAAATAGATGATAACCCTTTGTGACTCAGACGAATTTACGCAGATCAGCTAGTATATTATTATACCTGGTAGTAAGAGCAGCTAATAATGTGGCGAGCGCCGGTGTGGGGGATGTCAAGATGGACGCGTTGCGAATCGTAGCGGAAGCCCACGTACAAACAGCTGCACATCTGAAATCATACATTTGTTATATTACTAGCTCTATGAACCCCGGCGCGACGGGAAAGAGTGCCGATGGCGTAACGCGTCGCGCCGTCACTCATAACCCCGTGCTGGATTTTGGCCTCAGTCGGGGTTCAGACGCTGAGTGTGAGCGGTTGGAGGTTTTAGTGAGGTTCAACTCCCACATACCCCGCCTGAAAAAAGCTCTATGACCCGTTTTCTTCATCCCTTTTTTGTAATAAAAGGTATCCCTCCCTTTCTCAGGGTCAAAAGATTGTCTGTGACAAATTTCGCAATCAATAGAGAACGTCAATTTCATATTGTTTACATAATCGTGACGTCATCCGATGTTGTTGGCGTATCAGCCAAAATGGCCGATTGTAGTATTTTAATTTATTAACAATCTCTTTAATCTGAAATTTTTAAGTAAACCCAAATTAGTGTTTTAAATTATTTTAATATGTGTAATGAAAACTTATTAGTATTACATAATGAAAACTATTTAATAGAGAATTTTACACTCATCTGACATTATGAAAAATGACGGAAGAATGAAAGACACATTTTAGTTTTCATTAGATTAATTTTTTATTCATTATTGTGTAAATAAATAGCTTTAAATGTTTTTTTGCTATTGTAATTTACAGAAACGCAATTTAGTTATTATTTCAAGAAGATTATATTACCATTATGTTAATCCCTAAACTAAAGTTATAAGTAAATAAATTTCATTTCATTATATATGTTTCCTACAATATCATTAAATATTCGAGTCTTTGATACTGTCGTCAATAGTCGTCATGCCTTTTCTAGGACACCCTGTATAAATTGAATTCGTAATATAATACACTTACTGGCTTGTTTTCTTGACGGCCATGTCCGCTAACTGTTCTAATAATAAAAACACGTATTCTGGAGGTAGATTTGAAACAGTAACTCTGGCGACGCGAGGATCATTCTTCTGAAGAACTGTTAGAATTATACTGAAAAAAATAAACAAGTAAATTAAATATTTTTATTACATTTATTAAAACTAAAAACTACTAGTTAGATCTTTACAATAATACTAGCTGACCCGCGCAACTTCGTCTGCGTTACAAAGTGGTTCAAACAGTACTCGCAATGCCGTCGAGTTATTATTCTCGCGGCGCGCTGTGCCACACAAATTCATTGCGTTTTATACTCGTAATAACTTCTAAACGAAAAGTCCGATTGGAATAAAACAAAAAGTAATTTACTTCTACATTAATACTCTTGATAACATAATACTTAATTTGGATAAGGGTTAATATAACGATACTCATAATAATATAACGTTAAATTCAATCTCGGGACGAAATATTATTTTGCTAAACATAAAAGCGGTTATTGTGACTTAACCATGATAGTTAGATATATGCTGTCGCGGACTTTTTTTTAGATCTGCCTAATACCTAAAAACCCGTAGTACATCATTTTGTTCTATTGTCAATAGTTTTTGCAGCGTACGCATAAATAGGTTTTCGATATTTCACCTCGTCTTACAAATTTGATATTTTCATACGGAACCCTAATTTTTTTTCAAAATAAAATATAGCCTATATATAGCCTGCCTCAATAAATGGACATTCCAACAGTGAAAGAATTTTTGAAATCGGACCGGTAGTTTCTGAGATTAGCGCGTTCAAACAAACAAACAAACAAACTCTGCAGCTTTATAATATTAGTATAGATCTAGTATATTTAAATAGTTGAAATAATACTTGCTCTTTATCCCTAGAATGTAATCCTTGTATTAATAGTTTTGTAAGATTTTCACTGACGGCCGCATTGCTTTTGCTGTTCATATCTAAGGCCAAGTTTTGTAAGCGAGCTTCCATTGGTACTTCAATCTACAAAAAAACAATATGTATTTATAAATACACAAATCGTCGCCTCAGTGCTTTTTTGGCCAATCTGACATTTTTTACGAAAATTACTTTTTAATGCGGTATTATAAAGAATAAAATTTCCATCCGACTGGTTAAATATTTTTTTTTTAAATATTCAATTCTAAAACAATATAAAAATCTCATTCCAATTTTTTTCTCAACACGGCACTTAACGAGAATTCCGTGCTTGTTTGCTGTCTCCTGTAAAATTTGCTCGAGTGTAGATAGGCCAAACAAGTACTGAGGCGACGCAATATTAAAAGGGTTCTTAGAACGATTTTTATTAAATCGATAATTAATTCTGTCTACATGGCAACAAAGAATTTATTAAATAAAACTTTTTGAATACAAGATCTTGGATATCATGTAGCAGTAGAGTGCTAGCTAAAACAAGTAAACGAGCCTAAATAGTCTATCTTATTTAGTACAGGAGTTCCTATGACCTTCCAAATCCATCGTCAGATCAGCGCCATTTTGTAATATTGCATTATCACGCGATATACTACGTGCAAAATGTCAACTCAATCGGAAACCGAGAAGTTTGTCTTCAGCTTGCAACCACCCGAACTCACATAGTTACATCCAGAGCAAGTTAATATAAAGCTTGTAAAATAGTTATACATACGTTAGCATTGGCGCCCGGCGTCGTTCGTTTTCTGTTTATTGATGTGCTATCGACATATGTAGCATCTGTGTTGTTATATTCTGTTCTAAGTACTGAACTATCGTTTTTCTTCTTGTTTTCTTTTATTTCACCTCGGATTATAACTTGCGTTTTTGTTTTTAAATCTGGCGTCTGAAATTAGAGAAGATTGCACAGTGGAAATGAGTTTCTCTTTTGATGAAATTTGTCACAAAAAAATACATTAAATGGAACCTAATGATGACTAACAACTATAATTCTGAATCATTCAAATCGGTTCACCCAAACTAACTTTATAAACAACATAAACCAACGAATTGAGTGTCTCCTTCTTTTTGGAAGTCGATCAAAAAATATATGTATTTACTAATATTATAAATGCGAAAGTAACTCTGTCTGTTACGCTTTCCCGCTTAAACCTCTCAACCGATTTTGATGAAATTCGGCACAGACAATCCTGAGAAAGAACATAGGCTACCTTTTAATTGAAAGTGACGCAGACGAAGTTGCGCGGGCCCACTAGTATATGATAATACAAAAAAAGAGTTTCTTTCCACTTCTTATCCTGTACCAACCCACTGATTACTGCCCACTGTTGGGCTCAGGTCTCCTCAGAAGAGGGATTAGGCATAATCCACCACGCTTGCCCAGTGCGGATTGGGGACTTCACATATCTTCCAGCAGGAAACCTGCACGATGTTTTTCTTCACCGTTTTTAGCCAATGGTGGTGTGAAAAATTGCACATAAATCTTTTTCACATTTAGATTTAGAGGTACAAGCCGTATTTGAACCCGCGACCTGCCGTACGGACGCGCTTCGACCACTACCCCACCACGACTCCCACTTCTTCTAGTGGCAGTTTTTTTGTTTTTCCGGACTGATAGCTTTATAACGATTAAAAAATGATTATCAATATTGAAAGTAAAGGAAAATACTCACAATCTTCTCAAAGACAAGTCCTCTATCATTCAAGTATCCGACGATTATGTTACCGTCATCTTGTAGTCTTGAACATTGCAGCGGTAACGGTTTAGCATCGGCTGTGGTCGTTTGTATTGTTAAAGATGGCTTGATAGGTTTGGTTGATGATCTGGAAATATTAACACTATTTTAACAAGCTTTATATTAACTGGATGTAACTATATAAATTTGGGTGGAATTTTGCAAGCTAAAGACAAACTTCCGGGTTTCCGATTAAGCTGACATTTTGCACACAGATGTATATCGCGTGACAATCTATACTAATATTATAAAGCTGCAGAGTTTGTTTGTTAATTTCAATAAGTACTGGTCCGACTTGAAAAATTCTTTCACTGTTGGAAAGTCCATTTATCGAGGAAGGCTATAGGCTATGTTGTATCCCTCTGTGACACAGACGAAGTTGCG
This sequence comes from Trilocha varians, assembly GCA_030269945.2. NCBI lineage: Eukaryota > Metazoa > Arthropoda > Insecta > Lepidoptera > Bombycidae > Trilocha > Trilocha varians. Next base: position 1,315,871 of record AP028279.1, read on the forward strand.
CGGGTTCCCTAGTGCAATAATATGACAAAATGGCGCTGATCTGATGATGAATTCGGAAGGTGGTCATAGGGACTCTTGTGCTAAACAAGATAATATACCTGTCGTGTTTGAGCTCATTTTACTTGTCTTGGAACTCTACTGATACATGATATCAGGATCTTAAAAGCTTGTGTTTAAAGTTTTCTTTAAAATAATTTACAAGAATTCTTATTAACACTTTAAATAAATAAAAAAAGTTTACCCATTCAAAGTATGCTGATAATAATGTACAACTCCACTTCTCGTAGCCGCTGTGATATTCAGCTCAACCCCGGAACCTTCCTTCAACGCAGCATCGATACTCTTCGGTGCATCTTCAAGCACGAAGCTATACATCGGAGTGGATTGTATGGGAACGCTGTTCTTTCTCTTGTGACGTTTCGTTGAGGGCTCATCATTGTTGTTCTGAGTTGATTCATCAGTTATCGTTACGTCCCAGAATGATAGGAGTCGTTCTGTTCTGAAAGGTTTTAGAATATTATTTACATTACTGACCTGTAGTAGATGATTATTACAATTTAAATCAAATCAAAAAATATTTATTCTGAGCACATAAATAAAAACTTATATCTACAACTTAAACTTACAGCACTGGCTAAAAACGGTGAAGGAAAACAACGAGGAAACCTGCATATTGGAAAAGGGTTCTAAAAATCCTTTGAAAATATGTGAAGTCTCCAATCCGCATAAGGCAAGCGTGGTGGACTATGCCTAACCCCTCTTCGGAAGAGACCCGAGCTCAGCAGTAAGCAGTAATGGGTTGTTACAGTACCGTCTTAAAATGGCCTAATCTTTATTTTCTATAAATTTAATTTCAAAGCTCATATTATTATCAGAGATAGAATCTGGTAATCCGGCAAACATTATGCAGGGCAGTGTCGGACTATCGAATTTGTCGGATTATAGAGCACTGCCTAAGACCCCTATAGTCCGGATTTTTTTACGAAAGAGTACCTTGTAATCTGACAAATTACATATCTAATGACGAGAGTACATATGTCATACGTACATATGTATGTACCTACTTTGAAGTACAAATCAGACTTAATTTATGTAAGTCGAATTTAGTAAATTAAATAAAAATTGAGAGCTTATGTTTTATTATAAAATTAAGCATAAATGCACATACATACATGTCTACCAAAATAATCAAGAGTTATTAATCAAAATCATGTAGTGAATACTATATCAAATTATGAAGCTTTGAAATATTCATCAAATTTTTTTTTGTTTAAAGACTGTCAAACATAATTCTGTCATGTCGGATTACAGGGGGCGCCGGATTAGACAAGGGCCGGATTATCGGGGGTCCACTGTAAGTGCTAACAGTCACTCTATAAAACTATTACTCACTGTGATCCCTCGATAACATAACAAGCATTGTTGACGGTAACCAGCGACAGCATGGCAGTCTGCGAAGTGTTGTATCCCAAACTCTTGATCAAAGTCACTTCAGAGTTGTGAAGTCTCCACAAACTGAGGTTGTATGATGCCGTTATGATATATCTTGATTTTTTGTGCTGAAAATTATGAATAGTGTTTTTTTAAATAAATTAAAAAGTCAAAGCTTGTGATAGGAAGCTATGGAAAAAGCTGGAGGAGGCTTTTACCCACGAAGGGGTTCCGATCAACGAAACATAAATAAGTGAACAAACAAGTGATTTTAAGACTTAGATTTAGATAAAATTTAGGTAGGTTATAAGTGTAAAATATTATATTTTGTAAAATTTGTATCCTTTGTTTTTCGGAAATAAATCAGGCTTTTTATTATTTATTATTTAAATAAATTGTGCTAAAGCTTCTTAAAAATGAAAAAATAAAACATAAGTATAAAACATGACCAACTAGTCTGTTTTGCCAGTTTTTCTTAGGACAGTGATTAAAAATGTTTTTTCCACACTAATAGCAACTTTATGATATTAAAAAGTATCTTTTATTTATGTTAAAAATAAACTATTTCATCTCGTAATATTAAAAACCAAAAGTTTACTAAATGCAAATGGATCTACACACAGTACCCAGTAACAAAAATATTTTAATAATTTTATCTGTACATTTAATATAATAAGATTTATTACAGTTTTACAACTTTAATATGTTTTTTTAGTAAAGTGAAAATTTAGAATACTTATTGAAAAATGTTTACTTAGCCCACTGTTTAATGAAAATTTAGTAACATAATTGTGTCTGTAAATAATGGCGGGAAAACCATGTAAAAATAACGTTAAATGAACTAACCTGGTTGTGAGGTACGATTTTTATGGCATTCACTGTGTTTCCTTGTTTCATAGCTGATTCTATCCTAATATTGTAAGATTGTTTGATTGTCCCATCTTCTACATTCCACTCAGACACCTTATTATTTTGACTGCAGCTGTATAACCCGTATTTTCGATTCCAATCAAGTGCCGTGATTTTTTCACTTTTTTCGCAGCTCAAAACATTTAATATTTTCGCTTGAGTTATCGAATATATAAGTAGTTTGCCGTTTGTTGTGCCTAATACTATGCATTGTGTCTCGTCTTCGCTTATACTTCTGTTGGAATTCCCTCGTTTTTCCTTCGAATTTGACTGAAAACAATTTCAAGTTTGAGGTTATGTGTGTATTTGTTTACTAAGATATTACTGTGAAATCTTTAGATTTCAAGATTTTTAGATAATTAGTGATGTTATCGGTTAATTTTGCAGTTAATTTTAATATTTCACGTTAATTTATGGAAGTTTTATTGTATAAAACCACGTGTTTACTGACCACTGATTGCCTGACTGTCATCCATTGCAGACAGGTTGGAGGTGCTGTTAAGTGAAGGTCTGGTGTGTATTCCTGCTTGAGGACGTTAGTCTCCGTGTCCCATATCCTGAGTCTACCATCTTTAGTTATTGTGGAATAATATTTCCCGTCTTCTGAAAACATCGCCTCTGCCATTTTTCATTGCTGGCGAACTGACATTGACATTTCGTGTAGATTCAATGTCACTTTAAGTTTTTTTTTATTTTAAATACTGTCGTTGATTTTTCAATCATAAGTGTTAATGAGTTTCAGTCTGAGTTGAAAAATCTGTAAAAAATTGTATCTGTTTTAAAAATGACAACTTTTCAAACATTTTGAAATTTGTTAGTGATTTTTCTACTTTCAAAACTAATTTAAAAATTAAGAAATGTCCACAATTCCAATACCATCAAGTGAATTTTTGGCTGTATTATTAAAACATCTATGACACTAATTTCCCATGCAATTTAAAAGTAAACACCACACCTGTCACGTTCAATGACATTTATTGGAATTCGGATTGTGAATTTTGTGAATTGAACTCGACTTGTTCGCGTTTGTCCGCTGCGAATGTAGGCGGAGCTCATTATAATTTATATTCGTTTACGCTCTCGTTCCACTTTTCGAAGCTGTTCCTTTTATAAATATATATTTTTCGTATACATTTTCTTATTCTCTACATTTTCGCGTGTGATTGTGAAACAAAGCCTTCGTGACAGTGCCCAGTGTTATGATGTCACAGTTATTCTGTTCGAATCCTTGATGAAATATGAGTGTTAGTGCCGAGCCCGACGTCTCTAGCCCCCTGTCCGAGGGGCAGAGCACCACCCTGGATCCAACTTTATCGAAATCGTCGTCCGAAAGCCAAAGTCTGAAAGAGGAAGTTGCGGTAGGTCAAGATGAAAAATCGGAGTGTAGTACACCTAAACCTCATCCGATGGCCTTCACAATCGATTTCGGAGCCAGCAAACCAGTCGACAATCGAAGACTTGAGGAGCTGGCTAAGAAATCGCAAGCTCGTCATCAAAGAGTGCAATCTATGTCTGCCAGTTTTACCAGACAGAGCCCTACAGCCCAGCGACCGCCTATGAGTGCTAAACTACCCCGAAAAGCCCAAGGTTACAACTCTGAGGGCTATTTCTCATCAGACCAAGAAGACAGTGGTCTATCAGGGTCAGTTAAAGCACGTAATTTAGCCCAAAATGCAGTAAATGTAACCAGTCCGGTAACTAATAGACATATCAAGTCTCCTAACAATGATACACCTATAAAAAGACCCTCAAAAAGCCCTATCGTAGACAGCATAATGTCACGGAGCGACAACTATTCCTATCTTTCTCGACAAGCTTTAAATTTACCGTTAAAGAGTAACATAATCTCAAAAGATGTACACAGAACACCGAGCTACAATAACCTGAACCAAACAAAGGCAATATCTAACATAGTTGACGAAAGTCCTGAAGGTGTCTTACTAACAGATATATCCAGTCCGGAACTAGATATTCTTACTCCGGACAATGGTCTTTCCACTCCGGACAACTATAAGAGTCCGTTACGTAAAGGCAGAGCCCAATCAGAGACCCCCGATCTGTTCAAGAAGTGTATACGGACAGAAACATTGTATATTGACGATGAAGTAGACCGAGAGTCGAATAACTCCTCAACTGGTACTTATACTATTGAAGGTGACAATTATACGGAAGAGCAGAAAGCCAGAATGAGTATCGATAGAACCTATGATGCTAAATCTGAAGTAGAACCAAGAGATCCTGAATTGATCTTTGATTTTACCCAAGTTGTCACCAAAGAGCCTAGAAGGGATTCCCATAGACAAACAGAGACAAAAGTATTTAACGTCCCTAAAGTATCCAAAGACAAGAATGTTCTAGAAATCACTTGTTGTTACGAATCGCCAACGGAAACAGACCTAGCGGCCCAAACATCCAAGCAAATAAAATCGACAAGGTCCTACTTAGAAAAAATAAAAAGCAGGGTGCGCAACATAACGGAAAAAACGTTCGCGAAGCCAATCCAGGGTGAAGAGCCAGATTTCGGGAGCTTCACCTCGGTTACGACTTCCGGCGTTCTAAGTTCGAAAAACCCGCCAAAATTATACACGTCGTCAGGACGGAGGTGTAGTCTAACGAAATCGGAAATAGACCAAACAGATTACATCCATAGACTATCGAGAGAGTCCTCCGTGCCTGTAAATCTGCCTAGTTCTAAACCTAAGCTAGAAGATGCTCAATTTGAGAGTACCGCTATGAGGAACGCTCAGAAAGCCCTCAGAGATGACAGCGGGGTGTCTTCTGACGTCACAGAACAGGTCGTAGGACAACTGTCCCATATGTCGATGACTAGGTGTAAAGGTGATAAAACATGGATACACGATTGGGCGGAAAGTGTTAAGAAATACAACAATAACATTGGATCCTCGTATATCAATGATGATAGGCCTCCGTTGAGCCCGCGACATGTGACTAAACGTAAGTACTATTTTTTTTGTAGCTTGTATCATTTGTAACCTAACCGGCGAGATTAAATGTAACAAGATATTATTATAATGTCGAACAAAGCTTTACAAAAAAGGCTTGAGGTCCTTAAAGTTAGGTCGTAGGTAGCGACCCCTCAATGTACCCTAACATTGCAGAGGTTCATGAGCGACGGTAACCACTTACGATCTGGTGGCCCGTTGGTTCGTCTGCTTACATGGTAATAAAAAAAAAAACTTATAGTACTTAAAATCACCATTTCAAAAATTTAGGTCTAGGGTCTAAAAAATTTATTTCGACCAGTAGTTGACCCAACCATTTGGATCTCCTGAGAGTAAGTGGTTCCTGTCACTCATGAACATTTGCAATGTCAGATTGCTAGCTACCTACGACCTATTGTTTAGGATCCTCCTCAACTCTTGAAGGACGAGAAAACACCGATCAGAAAATGCGATAATTCAATACCTCCTCTATTTTGAAGCCGGTTAAAACGATAAGTTTACCAATATCGTTAACAAGTACTTACGATAACACTATTGTTTTAAATACAATGCATTTATCCAATATTGTAAATCGATTGTCTCTTATCTCTAATGATAAGAAATACGTGTTTCCCACACTCTAATGTAGTGATAATACTGAGTTTTAGAATAGTTACATCTTGAATGGGTATAATTTATTTACAAAACTTTTTGCATGCAGCAATAGAGTGCTAGCTAATACAAGGAAAACGAGCCCAAACACGATGGGTATATCTTGTTTAGCACAAGAGTTCCTATGACCACCTTCCGAATCCATCATCAGATCAGCGCCGTTTCGTCATATTATTGCATTGTCACGCGATATACATCTACGTGCAAAATGTCAGCTCGATCGGAAACCGAAAAGGAAGTTTATCAAATTTAGTTCGCAAGATTTCACCCGAACTTACTTGGGCTCGTTTTACTCGTATTATCGTGCTTAGGTCTGTTTTACTTGTATTAGCTAGCACTCTATTGCTACATTATATCTAGGATCTTGAAGCTTGTTTTTAAAAATGTGTGTTATTTCATTGTTGTTAATAAATTAATAGCAAGAGAGATTTTAAAAGACGATCTCTGACCATAGATACAACAAACAAGAGTCGTATACTCTTTGAATACCAAACTATGAGAATAAATAAACATTTCCAACGAATGTTTGTACAAGTTAATATTTATGAGAGTCCAGGAACGATGTCGTTGACCTGAAACAAAGGATTCGGGATAGACGTATGGCCAACGGGATGGTGGAATGTTTGGCCAGGTGTGTGGCCAATCGTTGGTCTTAAAATTATTTAAGTTGCTAAGTCGATACATTTATAATAGAACTCTAATTTGTCAATTATGATTTTAATGACGTTAAGAAAATACGGAGAGAATAGGTAGGAAGTCTCCCTGATAATGTAGCGGCATCCGATGCTACTTGCATCTGGAAAGAATTACCGTCTACTAAACTAGACAAAATCTTGAATCTTTCCAAAAATACAACCGAAATTAATATCTCTCTTTTTGAAAATCAGCCAGAAAAAAATACTCTCGTAAATGATGTATCAAGAAATTATTAAAGTTTTCGTCTAAAATCTACAAGCACAGTGATTACTCCGACCTAATTACTACCCAAATTGAGATGGATGTATATCTAAATTTACCAGAGTAATGGCGTAGTTAGAAAATGTTTATTAACATAGCAAACATCAGAAGATTCCAGTAAAGATATAATAGTTTTGACGGATTTCAAAATGAAGTTTAAATATAAATAAGAGTCCAGTCTCGATTTAAAGCTGGTGGTTTACAATTATGTTAATTTTGTCCCTATTGTACAAATATGACTAATGTGAAAAGATTTGCAATTTTTCATAACACCACTGGCTAAAAACGGCGATGGGAAACATCGCGAGGAAACTTGCATATCGGAAAAGGATTCAAAAAATCCTTTGAAGATATGTGAAGTCCCCAATACGCGTTGAGCAAGCGTGGTGGACTTTGCCTTACCCCTCTTCGGAGGAGACCTGCGCCCAGTAGTGGACAGTAATATGGCCAGTATTACTATAATATCTACTGCTAGGTGCAGGTCTTCTCAATGGAGTGATCAGACTATTAGATTATAGTTTTTAAACGACAAAGCAAAACGTCGTAAAGAAACTGCATATCGGAAAAGGATGCCAAAATCCTTCGAAAGTATGTAAAGTTTCCAATCCGCATTGAGCTAACGATGTCCACAATGCCTGATCTCTTCTACTGAGGAGACCTGAGCTCAGCAGTTATTAGATGTCTCATGCTATTCCAGTTTTAGAAGGCCTGAAAAAATTGTCGATACAGAATCTTTCAAATAGGAAACTGTGTCTATTACGTCATTAGTTACCGAGACAAGTACATTTTCACGGTCCTATGGTAATTTCGGATCGTAACTGGCATTCTAAACGCATACACGTGATGTTAGTTAGTTGCTTTAAGGCCAACTCTATGTGTAGGAATTCGTTTTACACACGTCTTGTCCGTGTGTATCGAACAATGTTTGAAAAGATGGAAATATGTCCTGACACCAATTCGATCATATAATTAAAAAAGGCTTTTTTTCTATAATCTGCTAATAGTATTAACTGACTAAAGAAACTACCTACTGCCACAATTATTTTGGATATTAAAACGAAATGTAATATACAGGGTGATTTCTTAGAGAGGGTACATATTGAAGGTCATGGTAGCTGATGGTTATATACGACCAGTAAAAATATTATTACCAAAGAATATGGCTTAATGCCTTAGTAATCGCAACTTAAAAATATCTAAAATTCTTGCAAAATGATGGTTTTTCGACAGCTGATGGGTGTGGCGGAGGTGTGGGGTGCGCGAGATCACTAGAGGTCATTAGTTAACACTCTTTTAGCCGAAATTGTTTATGTTTGAGGTAGTTTTGTCGAATTCAGATTAAAAAAAAAAATTGTAATTTTACTTATTTTTTGTAATATTCCGTTTTAGAACAGAGTACTCATCACCCTCCTGCAATATGTACCTTCTTTAAAAAATCACCCTGTAGATAAATTAAAAAGTAGCTTTAGAACAATTATTAATTTATTTTCTGAGATAAAAGTCGCGTAGCCCCTTTTCTTTCCATTAACTCCGATTTAGCGCTTTCTACATCCAGTTTGGTCCAATTATCTGATTAAAAACTTTTTGCCATCTGTTACTATTGAAAGATTCATCCTTATTCAAATGAGGCTTGAAGAGAATCCCCAAACATCTCTGGTTCATGAGCGACGGTAAATACCTAAGATTAGGTAGCCTGTAGGTAAGCTCGTACGCATGGGTATCAATAAAAAAGTAATGCCCGTAAAAAGTACCCACAAAAATATCTTGATATAGCCCATTCGAAGAACTCTAAAACATGACCTTAAGTTACGTTAGGAAAACGTAGAATATTTATTACTTGTTTTAACTGACTGAATAAAAAGCTAATTCCAGTGGTATATTCACGCGACATTGAAACTCAGAGATAACCTATATATTAGATAAGGCTTACAGTTAAACCTTTGAATGATATGGAAACTTCTCAACCCGCATTAGGAAAACCTGGCGCATTATAATTAACTTTCTCTACAGACTAATATTCAACGTGTTCTTACTACGATTTTTATTGAATGAACAATCCTGATGTTTTAAGGTTGTTGCAAGAGCCATGATCACGGGAAGACTGAGCAAACTAATCTGTCTACGCTTTACCGGTATTCTCATTCAGAATTTTCTCCACAACTTTGGCCTAGAAATACTACGCCTTTTAATTTCAGAGTTATCAGCATGCTATCTAACTTGTATGATATTATTTTGCAGCCCGAAGTCCACACGGAGACACCCCAACCAAAATACCAAGTCCCGTTGGTACCCTGCTCCATAGAAGAACACCGGTAAGTCTAAAACTATTTGGCTTCTAATTTTTGCTTATTAGGTAGCAGGTTTATTAATAGAATAGTAGTTTAACACGGTTGTCATAACTGGTTTGATGGCACTTTGGGTGTGCGACAGATATTTGTTTGATAAACATTTTGATATGATACAATTTGGAAAAGCGCACTGTTTGTATGATACAAACGACCGTACTCACGAGACCAGTTAGCCCGTCTGCCTACATGGCAATTGAAAGAACACTCACGACGAGACTAACTAAAACTCGAGCATATATTGAAAGCGCCCCAAGTTTCCACTTGGTTCTTGATTATATTACTGTATACCTACATCAATTTAGAGTTGTAGTGGAAATTAAGGCGCTTCCGAACTCGAATAACTCAGAACAATTTGCTCAAAAATAAATTAAAAAAACTATAAATTAATTTCATTAAATAACCCTATGGCAAATTTTAAATCCCTCGTCAGCCCTTTGAGTCAGCTATTCTAGAAATGCGCTAGACCGTTTCAGTATATGACTCTAGGGTGCTATTTCCAAGAGCACACTAAAAGGGTCGAACCTTTACTTTATCGTAAAGACAATTTACAAAGTCTCGTGAGATAGAAGGTCTTCAATTTATTTCAATTTGCACGAAAACCTTTTCAAAACGTGGTTATCGATTTTCCAGTCAGTTATTTTGTAATGTCTCATAATTCTGTTGATTTTGACTGTTTGATCAGTTGCGTCTTGTGGAATTAGCGATGCGTCTGCACCGAAATTTCGTCGTGTGTTTGTACTTCTTGTTACCTTAAAACAGCTGTATTCAAATAGGTTAATACTCATTATATCAATGCAGGAATGTGGGATGATCATGCGGTATTAAAAACATAAATTGTACATAAACCTCTTTGTACCAAAAGTCTCGTACTTAAAATGTTGTGAGATCTGACGTGATACCAAGTCCTTAAATGAAAAATAAAATACTTCATAACCTTTATAAGAACTATAAAACATCGAAATATTCGGTGTTTCTCGGGAAACCCCACACCCTACAACTTGTCTCTCTTTAAACGACGTTAAGAAAAATGATATACGGTAAAGATCTATCTATGCTCTGGAATCACTAAGGTTTATCAGTGACGGTAGTCAAAAATGTATACTAAAATTTTTTTGAAACTAACTTAGTAGATAGAAGTAGTTATCGTATCAGTGTCGAAGTTGTTGTAGTTAGACTAGTAGAAGATTACTAAAAGAATTAAAATTGAGTTTGATTCTAGAATGAAGTGCAGCCAAAGAATTTGAAAATTTTCACTTTATTCGTCCCCCTGAACGGTGAAGAATGAAATAAAATGTAACTTAGAAAATGTCGTTTGATTTACTTGTAATAAAAAAAGTTTGAAGATTGCAAGTATTTTAGATGGATTTAAATTGGTCTGGTGTTTGAAAAGAGAGGATAAAGATATGGAAAAAAGTATTTTAGGATTGATATCTGTGGTAGTTAAAAAATTTGAATTTTCACTCTTATAAAAGATAATCAGGCTCATTGATAACCTCGTAGACTTTTATGACTGAAGTTTAATTTAGCCCTTACATGAATTCTAAAACGGCTAAACCATAACATTTTCTAGACAGAAACAAAGATAGGATCAACAAATTTGGCTTTTAATTTCATTTTTGCACACATGATGTTTAGCTGCATTAACATGAATTCGTCAGATCTTGTATGAAAGAGTTTATATGTAAATCTCTTTCCGTATAAAAGCGCTATGACATGTCCCTCTTTAAACGAGGTTTAAGAAAAGTCCTGTATGGCGGTAGATAACGGCCCCTCTTTGCCCTGGCATTGCAGAGGTTCATGAGCGACGGTGACCGCTTACCATTAGGTGGGCCGTTTGCTCGTTTATCTACCTTGCAATAAAAAAAAAATCCATTTATTGAGCGCACATCATACCAGTGGCGAAGGTTCGCAAGCCTATTTCTATCGACTTCCTTTTGAATACTGGAAGTGCATTAGAATACTAAAAAGTAAGAATATTGTGAGACCAAAAGGCAGCCTCAGCATAATTCTGTACCTCACACCGCTGGTATAGGCAGTTATTCTGTACCTAAACCATGTACTTGTTGATTAAAGCAATATTCACAGGCTCCCAAAAGAGTAATCTCTTTTATTGGCTCCAAACGTCGCACAAATGGGATCCAAGGACGTGATGCGAATTTGTTTTGACCTCTAAATACTGTTTTACTCTGCATGGAGAAGAATTAAAGACTATATTTTAGTAAAAACTACAGATCATTGTTGTGTTTCTATTCTTCGTCATTACATATAGTCCGGTTATTTTAGACATAAAAATAGTGATCAAATAAAGAAAATTCCGACAAAGCCAAATCTTCGTAGAGACCTTAGGTTTACCACAAGGAATAAAGTGTCAAAAGTCCCCATCAGTCCCATGTGAGCTTAGGGACTTATTGGGGGCCCAAGGTAAAAATTTTAGGTTTTTTGGATTTATCTCGAAAACGGTAAGTTTTATCGAAAAAGTATCTCAGAGCAAAGTTGTATGTTGATGAACGCTTAGAAATTGTTCAAATGAAGATGAATCAGATGTCTCTTCATCAAAATCACATGAATTTTCCTCTCTTGTATTTAATTGAACATTTGAGCAAGAGACACCTTGGCAATTGGTACACGCTGGAGAACACTGCCACATTTGGCACTACAACCTTTCTTGCAATTGCAAAAAATAGTGTTAAGAAGTTTTTCTGGAGCAGGGGGCAGTAGAGTTCGAATCGGTTCCAAAGTATTATTTATCAATTTCCAACCCCAGTCTTCAGGGTTCAGTTCATTGCCTTGCCATGTCTGAACTTGATAGTATACTCGAAACAAATGTTGAGTAGCAGATGCCGATGTTGGAGGAAAACAAGATAGCTGTACTTGCTTTTTGTTTCGTGTATTATTTACAAATGTTAAATATCTGTACGTTTCTATGCAATCAATTTTTTTTGGAGCTCCATAAACCGCAAGAAGAAACCGAATTCCTTTAGTAATTAGTATTTGAGGTGAAGAATTAATTTCTGTAAATACTTTTGCGCAGTCAATCAAATCTTTTTTTTCTAATAAATTTTGAAAACTTCTAAACATTGCTGACGTAGTATCGCACCCGGTTATCGCATGTAAAAATAAAATAAAGTTTTGGCATTTTGGATAAGCTGATAAAGTTTTAGAAGAATATATTTCTGTCCGTTGCTGCGCCTTCCCAGGTTTTAAAAAGTAAATAATTTTATCAGATGGAGTCCTTGCAGTGAGTAGTACTAATAAATCAACATCTTCACCTACTACAATAGTTGTATTTCTTGCATTAAATTGTTCTATTGCTGTTTCAATTATGAGGACATTGGCGTCATTCGGAGCTTGTTTCACGGCAATATTTTCAGCTGTTAATTTGTTACTCAACATAGAAATAAAACGAGATTTATTATTAATGTTTGCAAAAAAATGTTGTTGATTAACTGGAACTGTCATAAATTCATCAAACATTATGTCGTTACCTGAGGATGTTTTTGTAGCACGACGACGTTGTTCTGCAGCTTTTATGTTCTTTGTTGTGTCACTATAGCCATCAAATACTACCGTAACTGTATGACCATAATGTCTACGTAAATACTGAACATATTGAGTACCTAAATATGTATATACGTGGCATATGTGTGCATACTATGTAGAACGTGATTCTTACAAGCGTAATATCTGGGAAATAGTGGGTCTTAGAGAAAAAATCATAGCAACGATTTTTATGGAGAATTTTAAGATCTACAACTTTGCTCTGAGGTACTTTTTCGATAAAACTTACCGTTTTCGAGAAAAATCCAAAAAAACTAAAATTTTTACCTTGGGCCCCGAATAAGTCCCTAAGCTAACATGGGACTGATGGGGACTTTTGACACTTTATTCCTTGTGGTAAACCTAAGGTCTCTACGAAAATTTGGCTTTGTCGGAATTTTCTTTATTTCAATTGTCTAAAATGACCGGACTAATAGTACATTGATGGATTTCTAGATACACTAGCTATCGAACAAAACAGTTTAAAATAGTGTCTCCAAACAACATTACCTACAAACATCAAGTGTAGTATGTATGTGTGTATAGTTTATAACGCTAAGCAATATCGATTTAAGAGGAAGGTTTATTTGTACAATTCTTATATTATATGGAAAATACTTCAATAGGAGACAATGATAATTTTAGATGTTTTTGATTTAATGTAAATTATTACAGTTATTTGCGCTTACATCGCAATGGAAATTGAATTAGTGACGAAGTTACGCGGCTCTCCTAGTTGACAAATGGTCAAGCACACGAGATTTTTAGTCTGGTAACTGAATAAGGGTACAATTTCAAATATTCGAACGTAGAAACGTCTGTCATCTAAACACCATAGATTATAAACGTAGCACTAAAACTGTCCAGTGTGAACACGATGTAATAAAAAATAATATTTTAACGATTATTGTTTAAATAAACATCCAAATATAGTTTTTACGACAGCTTCATAACCTGTTATATTTCACTCGTAGATTTAGAGTTGAATTAATTATTATGTCTATCAAAGAATTGGGCTTCATATTTTGAAATCCATCTTAAATCTAAGCTGTAATGAAATTATTTGATTTGGAAAACATAATTTGAATTTGACACTAATTTAACGTTTTTTTTTTTTTTTTGAGGAAATCACCGTATGTTTTTCTGTCTAATCAAGTAATTATAGTTTAAAGAAAACTTTCAATTACAAGCTCTTCAGATCCTGTACATCATGTAGCAATAGAGTGCTAGCTAATACAAGTAAAACGAGGCTAAACACGACGGGTCTATCTTGTTTAGCACAATACTTCATATGACCACCTTCCGAATCCATCAGCAGATCAGCGCCATTTTGTTGTTTTGTTGCATTGTGCTGCGATATACATCTGCGTGCGAAATGCCAGCTCAATCAAAAACCAGGAATTTTGTCAAATTTAGCTTGCAAGATTCTACCCGAAAAAAAAAAACAATGGAAGTAAGTTATTCAACTATAAAAAAGACAAAAACTTTTTAGGCTAAATTTCCCGCCCAAGGCCTCAGCGTACTTATAAATCTGCCATTGCCTAAAGTAAAGAACCTAAAACAGTAATTGTTGTCTAAAAGCGTTGTGTGGTAACGACGCTCAAGACGCCCACAATTAAACAGAATTAATTATGCAAACTTTCTGTAATTGGAGTGCAACGGTGAAAAGATGAAACAATTTCACTTTGGTGATGCTCCGTGACCACGATTGCGACTACGCAGCCTTATGTGTAGGTTTTATGTACTTATACGATGTGACGTAGTTAGAATTAAAAAAATAAAGCTGTTATTACCCTTTATAACAAACACTATACGTATAAATATAAATGCGAAAGTAACTCTGTGTCTGTCTGTTCTGTATGTTACGCTTTCCCGCTTAAACCTCTCAACCGATTTTAATTTGGCACAGACAATCTTTAGACCCTGAGAAAAAACATAAGCTTCCTTTTAATTGAAAATGACGCAGATGAAATTGCGCGGATCCTCTAGTTATACATATAACATTAGCTAACCGGTGCAATTTCGTCTCTGTCACAAATATAGCGTATAATTTCAGTATTTGGAAGAACGAAATAGACTAGATTACCCCCTTTAAGTCACATTAAGTTCGATCCAGTCGTTTCATAGATTAGCCAAAAACAATTATCAGCCATGTTGTATTGTCAAGAAAAATAAAATGTTGTTTATGAAATATAAACACGCTTGTTTTTCTGAGAATAACTTGCAAATACTAAGCAGAATCGAGTGTAATTTGGTATAAGAATTGTTTCGTAATTTTAACAAAATGAAACTAAATATAACGCAATTTTTATTATAAACTGGGTTACTGAACGAATATTGGATATTTTAAGGATATGGTTGAATATTATTGCAGTACAAATATAATAAAAGTTTCTATAGTAGAAATATAATCTAATAAACCGTTTTGTAATTTTCTAAGTAATTTAACCCAAAGAGAATGCCTACGCTTACAATCTACGATAACAATAGGCTGTATAAAAGAAATTGCAACGTCTTTAAAAAAAATAGATCAAGTTCGAATTATGAATCACCTGTGCGCTCGCTCCGTACTTTCGCGATAAAAAATGGCGGTAACCAAAATGGCGCGATTACCGTTTCTGATTCACGATCTTGGCTATTTTTAGTTGTATTTATTTCATTACCTTATTCTCTGTGACTATATTTAGCCGCTGTGTGGCATTGATGCGAAGTTAAAGGACTGTTTATAAATATTTTGGAAAAAAACCATCAAATATGTCCTACTGATAGTCATGAACTAAAAAAAAGTATCAAACAAATTGGTTCACCTAAAATTGACATGAATATTCCAAAAATTAAAATTTGAAACTGAACATTTAATTTTTTTTTTAAACTGAACACAGCAAAAATAGGTGAAATGAAATTTGTCGAAACACTGTTACATACTTTTCCGTATTGCAACAGAGAAAGTTTTCTGAATGCACCAGTTTTAGTAGCTACATATTTATATTTTGCATTGTCATCGCGTCAGTAAACCGTTTATTTTAACTGCGTGGTTAGTTAATGTTAAGAGAAACTAAGATTTCATTATGTTTTACATAGATCTATTTCTTTCGATATTTTTGTCAATGGCAAACCTTCTCACTCTTGGATATAATCTTGGCCGTGGAGGAAGGCCTTCTAATGCGGGGTAAGACGATGTTTTCTTTTACCAGTAGTGTTGTGATAAACTCCTCATAAATTAGGATTTAGAAGCATAACAGTCGGATATCATCACAGCTAAATCGTATTATTAGGACTAAGTTATTGTCAAATAAAATTTAGACAATAGAATCAAAAGATGCGTCTCAAGAACTATATTTCACCACACACCATCCGACTATGGAATAAACTGTCCTATTTCCCGAGCGCCACGTCTGGTCCTGCTTCAAACTGTACTGTACCAACCCATTACTGCCCACTGCTGAGCTCAGGTCTCCTCCGAAGAGGGGTTAGGCATAGTCCACCACGCTTGCCTAGTGCGGATTGGGGACTTCACATATCTTCAAAGGATTTTTAGAACCCTTTTCCGATATGCAGGTTTCCTCACGATGTTTTCCTTCACCGTTTTTAGCCAGTAGTGTTGTGAAAAATTGCACATAAATCTTTTTCATATTAAGATTTAGAGGTACAAGCCGGTCGGTTTTGAACCCGCGACCTCCCGTACGGAAGGCAAGCGCTTCAACCACTCGGCCACCACGACTATTCAAACTACTCAACTACTTATTCTAACTTCAAACTACTTACTCAAAAAAGTCCTTAAAAGTAGGTCGTATAGTGTCCCCTGGTATTGCAGAATTCCATGAGCCACGGTAACCACTTCAAATGACCCCTTAGCTCATCTATATGGCAAAAACTGCTAACAAGGCTACCAATACTCCCAAGTGCAATAACGACATTGTAACGACCCATAAGGATAAATATTTGGTTACTTAGACTTGCAAAGATCGGCCATATTTAGCCTCAGTATTGTATCTGTATGACTCATGAATGTTATCAAGATCTAACCACGTCAGATTACATTGAGATATCGAATTTTAGGATTATAGCTCTTGAAAAATATCTTAAAGTTAAAACAGTTTTTTTTTGGAGAGTTCTCGAATGGATGGTTTCCTTTGACATAATTTTACAAATGGCGGTAAAATTAAATTGATAAAATGGAGGACTAAGTTTTGTTTTATAAACAAAATTTCCTTTAGCAACATAACGCACTTAAATATTTTTTAAATTAATACTGTAAATTGTTGACGTATCCATGTAAGGAAAATCATTTACAGGAATTTCACGCCATTCAATTGTTTTACGTACTCATAAGTTTTCTTTATGAAATAACTGTTTATAATTCAATTTATAGTAGATCAAACTTAGTTAAAATCACCAGCATCTTAATTAAATTAGAAAGGAACCAAAGGGTGTTTAAGTATAGTGTTAATCCTTGAAAACAATCTTTTTACTGATAATTCAAATATTAACTTTCAAAATTCAAAGTAAAAGTTGTATTCGCAACATCTTTCATTGTTCAGATAAATGAAATTGATTATAGGAAATCTAGATTTCGAGATTAGTTTAGAAATTCTTATTTTTAATTGCTTATTTGATACAGTTGTTGTTTAAGTATCAAGATTTTCATCTAATTAGTTTTGGTACGGCAGACTGTGTAATTTAAGATTTGATTTCCAGAAGGTCGTATGATTGTACAAATAAAATTTTGTTGCGTATAATGGAACGTTCTATTATGACGTTGACAAGTTTGACAGTTAAGGAGGCATAAAGAGCAAAGGAAGATTTTTATTGCAGCCTACTATCGATTTTGTTCAATATCACATTTAGTATTATGCAAGAAATTATAATTTGACGTAAATAAAAAAGTTAATCTTAAAAAAAATATCACAAATAACTTGTAAACATCGTCGAAATACGAGTACATATAGAATTACAAATATTATTGTTTAGTAATTTTTAGTAAAAAGATATTTCATCTCAAAACAATAAAATCCTGCAGTTAAAAATTGGCTGTTTGCCCTTAAAATCTCGTGCCTCATCTTGGCCGAATAATTTATTACAACTGCATTGTCTGTGGCAGATCCAAAATGGCTGCGAGTCTAGACTATTTAATTTTGTTAACTGCTTGCACGTTTAAAGTTTTATTGCCACGGATATCATTTATTACGACATTACCAATTCACTCGGCGTGGCTTAGGAATGATAGCAACTATTCATTAATATAATATGTCTATTATAAATATTTCAAATAAATGTTATCAGTAAAATTACACAATTTATTGAATGAATAAAATCTTGCATATTCTTTTGTTTTTATTGAACGGTTTACAAAATAAATGAAAATAGCTTCACCGACCTTCATTTTACACCCTTGATAAAAACAGAGTAAAGTCCAGCATTATTATAGTGGTTTCTTACTTTGTAATAAATTCTTGAAGAATCTAACCTTTTTGAAAAAAATTGGTTTCTTCGCGATGTTTTCTTTCACAGTTTCAACCTGTATTGCCTAAAACTGAACCTTAAATTACCTACTTGCATTTTTATCAATAAAGATTTGCCAAGAACAGCTGCAAATAAATAAAGATTTATAATTACACAAATTGTGCACCAGTCTTCCCCATTAACAATAACCCTTAAATCGAAGGTTTATACAATCTTGGGAAATTAAACGATTATATTCGCTTAGTCAAGAAACAATAGAACAAGTAAAGTTTGTACCAACGACAATGAGTTGAGTCATAGACTGAGGAGCGTTGCCCTCGACTGCGCATTCAATATGGCGTAAGGGATGACATCCGGTCGTTTCATAACTTATTAGAGTTGAATGCGTTTAAATTAAATTATCCTTGTATTTTGGTTAATTTTGAGAAGTAACTCAATTCTGTGATGTGTTTTAGACAAATCTTTTTAGCATTTTATTTATTACTTGTTTTTAAAAGGATTTTCATCATTCATGTCAGTTGCGAAATGTAAATTTCCTAGTAAGGAAAGCCGCTTTAAGATATTATTACAAGAGGTACAAACAGACTTCCTTATGTCATGTTGTTAGTGTATAAATATCGAAATGGAAGCCGATAAGAATGGAGTTATACAGAGTCTACGCCAGTTATAGTACTGAGTATTTTTTTATGATAGATTTTTATGATTTAAACGAGCTAACTGTCCACCTGATCATAATTGGTAACCGTCACTCATGTACTTCCACACGGGCTCCTCCTCCCTGTGGAAGTTCCACAACGTCAGAGGACATTGTGGGGTCACTACCTGCGACCCATCTTCAAGGACTTTCTTCAAGCCACATTTGAAGAAGATTTAATTATTTAAAAGTCTATATTTACTCTTCTTTCGCTATACCTTATCCCATTTAGATGTGGTCGGCGTAATGTCTTCTCTCTCTCTCCTTTCTATCGTTACATACATCATCAGTCACACCAGAAACCATCATATCATCCTTCACACAATCAGACCATCTTTTCTTAGGCCTCCTGTTACGTCCATCTAATTTTAAATTCATCATTCGTCTTGTTACTTGGCTCTCGTCCCTTCTCAGAAAATATATTTACTAATGAATGTTAAAAACTATGAATAGTAATTAACCGTGCAATGCTGTATGTCGATTTCGTAGTTAGTAAACGTAACCAAACGTTTGCAAGTAAAATCTATTGTTCTGTTAAGTAACATCGGTTAATGCACTTGTCGGCTATTGAATGATGATCAGCACGTAGGGTTGCCTCTAAGCCTCATTACGGACACATTCCACTTAACAGCTTTATATATATGATGAGGAAAACACCATCCCCCAACTGCTGTGAGTGTGATAAAAGAGAAGACGTATATCACATACTGGTTGAATGTGTCCGTAATGAGGCTGAGAGGCAGGAATTTCAAAGGAGGAGTGGGCTGACGTTGCACCACCCTGGAGTGTGTAACAGCATTTTGGCCCAGCCTTTATTACCGCGTTACCGTATTCGTTACCGCGAGAAATCTGTATCACCTGGTCGTGGTGGGCCTAAGGGCCAGACTAGTCTGACCTTTGTCCCGGCATGGCATGTTGTGTTCTAATCTTCTACAATTTGTTAATTTACTATAATTTGTTAGTTTACTATAATTTGTCAGACTAAGTATGTTACCAATGGGAGTGGCATGGTCACTAAGTGACAAAACTCTTTTTCTTTAAAAAAAAAAAACATTTAGCCAAACTTACTGTAGTTTAAAATTAACTTGTGGTATATAAAAGTTGATCTGCGTGATCGGGTTAGAAACGAGGATATTCGCAGAAGAACCCAAGTAACTGACATAGCCCAAAGAATAAGCAAGTTGAAGTGGCAGTGGGCGAGCCACATAGCACGTAGAACCGATGGCCGTTGGAGCACGAAGGTTCTGGAGTGGCGCCCGCGTTAAGGCAAGCGCAGTGTGGGACGACCAGCTGCAAGGTGGACGGACGATCTTGTTAGGATCGCAAGAACACGCTGGATGGAGGCTGCCACCAATCGGTCGCATTGGAAATTCTTGGGGGAGGCCTATGTCCAGCAGTGGACGTCTACAGACTGATAATGATGATGATGATATAAAGTTGTAGAAGAAATTATGACACTGCAGTTGATCAATAATGTGACTAATATAACGGGGAAATCTGAAGATATTATTCGGGTATATAAGCGCAGAAAAATGTGTTATCGACATTACACCAAAAACCTGTAAAATGGTCAGAATTTTCTACTATATTATACGCATAAACCTTTCTCTGAAATCACTATCTATTTAAAAAAAAGCTGCATCAGAATCTGTTGCGTAGTTTTAAAGACTTAAACACACAGAGACAACGTGAAACTTCATCTTGTAAAACATAAAATAAATTGCTGTTCGTGAGTCTCGCTAAAACTCGAGAACGACTGTACCGATTTGGCTAATTTTGGTCTTGACATGTTACTAACTTAACAACTACTTTTCTAATATAAAGATTACTTGCTGTTCGTTAGTCCCATTAAAACTCAAACACGAAAGACCCGATTTGACTAATTTTAGTGTTAAAATATTCGTAGAAGCCCAAGGAACGTTTATAAGGGCCATATAAAGTTTGCATTTTCCAAAAGTTCGACTGCCATGTTGGCTGTGTAGCATGTTGCGTCATCCTGTTGAAACCAAATGTCGTCCATGTCATACTCTTCAACTCTTGGAAACAAAAATTCGCTGAGCATGGCACGGTAACGCTCGCCATTGACCGTAACGGCGGCTCCTTGCTCATTTTCGAATGATGTCGCCGGACCAAAACCCACACCAAACCGTAACTCTTTGTGGGTGCATTGGCTTCTCAATGGCGACGTGTGGATTTTCCGACCCCTTAGATGCGACAATTTTGCTTATTGACATAGCCTCCGAGGTAAAAATGGGCTTCATCTGAAAAGACGATTTTTCGGTAAAAATGCTCATCTTCGGCCTAACGATCTTCTGCCCATTGGGCGAACCGAAAACGTCCCATTTCGTAAATGTCAAACCTTTAACTAAATTATGAACTCAAATTGAATGACATTTGAGCTGTCATTCTCTAAATAAACAGTAGTTCAAAATGCAAAGTTAGATTGGCCCACCCATACATTGAGAAAATTTACGGAAAACCCTTACTTATTCCGTAAATAAATAAAACATAGTGACAGCCCTAACACAGAAGAATGTTCCTCATCGTTAAGAATACAAATGATCGATATACCGTACAACCGTGGGATCACATCGACGGTGACTGTCATGGTAACGGCGAACGGTTACCGTCTGTATTACTAAACAAGCCGTGACATCTAGGATGGTTATGAAAGCGAAAAACTGCACGATTATTGACTAAGTATGATTTTAAAACAAGTAATTTAACAGAGATTAAATATTTAAAGATTTTTTTTAAAAACAAGCATTTAAGGTCCTGGATATCATGTAGCAGTAGTAACAATGCACAAACACGGGTCAATCTTGTAGCACAAGACCTTTCGAATCCATCATCAGATCAGCGCCATTTTGTCATATTATTATATTGTCATCCGAACTTACAAAGGAACATAGATACATAGTTACAACCAGTGCAAGTTAATATAAAGCTTGTAACAAAGTCGTTTTCTGAACACCTGTACTAAATAAGATAGATCCGGCGTGTTTGTGCTCGTTTTACTTGTATTAGCTAGTACTGTACTGCTACATGATATCCAGTTTCAAAAGCTTGTATTAAAGTTTTCTTTCAAATACCATTTAGCGAGTAGATAGCTAAATGTCCTTCACATGCATACTCTAGTTTAGTTTTGCATTCGATTAAAACAATTCGAGTTTGGACGCCATCCAAGATACATATTTCGGTTCCAATACTGAACGTCCGCGTCCTATCTTTAAACCTAATAATTATTTTTAACATACAACCTTCACCGACTTTGGCCCTAAATTTGGTGGTAATAGGCTATTTTGGGCGAGATTTTAGAGAAATTTTATGATATTTTGATAGTAAAACGTTCAAAAGTAGAGTCAAGTGTGTAAAACTATACCAAGTAATGTCCTAATGGTAAAAAACAGCTTTTTTGTGGCGATTCTAGACGTGGTTTTAGACTTATGTACTTTATTATTGTGTTGCTTAAAAGTACATACGGCTCGTAAAGGCGTGTAAAAAGAGGTAAGTGATATTTTAATTCATTTTCGGGTATTTGCTCTCACACCCACTACTGTAACTCCTGTGTAACCAGGATCCACAGCGGCGACCATCGTAATGGGAAAGATAGCTTCTCTTGGGCCCCGCAATGAATTTAATCAGAAGATAGAAGGAGTAGGAAAACATGAGTTTCGACTTCTCGTTTCGCAAAGCGGGATACAATGAAAGAATCATTAATTTTATCGATATTACCGACTAATAAGGACATCTTTATGGTTTTTAAATGGCATATAAACTTATTGTTTAAATGGTAACCGTCGCTCATGGACCTCAATGACACTGCGGGGATCTTTAAGCACTCTTTAAGACTTAGATAACGTTCCATTGTTAAATACCAGCGGGCCCATCTTCGTCTGCGTCACTTACAATTAAAAGGTAGCAGCATTTTCAGGGTCTAAAGATCATCTGTGCCATCAAAATCGGTTGAGAGGTTTAAGCGGGAAAGCGTAACAGACAGTGTTACCGCATTTATAATATTAGTAGGGATTGGCTCTATTTTAAGTGAGTTGGTAACACTGAATCATCCTTCACCTTTTTGAAGTCATGTATATCATTGACATTTTAAGTTCGTGAGAGCATGTCCCGATTGTTTTTTTGTTTGTAAAACAACATAAATACATGTTCTTGCCGTATCGACAAATACTTTTGATATGCATGTGTGATTGTAGAAAAATGTTTGCCACAAGCTGTCTGATTTGTACTACTAATCGACGAAGGCAAGTGTCGACAAGCCCACGCAAGCTATGACAAGTTTTGGTTGAAGTAATTTAGATGGAGTGGATTATGGCTTTAAATCCTAATAATATTATAAAGGCGAAAGTTTGTATGTATGGATGTATGTTTGTTACTCTTTCACGTAAAAACTACTGAATGGATTCGAATGAAACTTTACCACAATATAGCTTATACATCCAATATCCATCCTATAAGAAGTTTTGGTTGACAGTAATTTAGATGGAGTGGATTATGGCTTTAAATTATATTATAGTTTGCCAGATAGATTTCAATTTCCATCTTGTAATTATAAAACAAATGCTGTTTTTTAACTAACTACAAAGATACAGCATCTTTTGCATTGCTATAATAAATTTCTACGAGTGAAAAGAAGTGGAAATAGAAGTTAATTAAGATATATTTATTCAATATTTTTATTGCTGACGTGAAAATAGCAGGTCATAATATTAATTATAAATAAGAACTCCTGATTAACTGTCTCTAAAAATAAATTAAAACCTTGAATTGCAATAACAGTCTGGCCACTAACCGTTTTCCGACCGTATTTGCCACTGACCGAGTTAGAAAATTATTCGTTTTAAAATTAAGAAAAAATAATTTACAAAATGGCGAATTTATTTAACGATCAAGGAGTGTCACTGACGCTATCAAAACACAGACAAGTGCAACGAAAAATGTGCTTTATGTGTTGAATATAAAACATAAATTCCTATAGCAATGACGTAGTGTAAGGCGCGGTCCAAGTTAGCTGTTTATTCGAAAATGGAATTCGACTTTTGACATTTAGCGTTTTGTTTTTAGAACGCGCGCTTAGTTTGTTATTTTTAAGTTTTTATGGCATCCTTTGTTAAAGGATAAAAAATGCTTGTCTAGTTTGAGAGATTGTTGAAATATTAAAACGACTTTATTAATAGATAGTTTAACGTCGCCAACATAGGAATTTGATGGATAGATTTTTTTTAGTAGTTCTAGGACTTTTAGCGTTTTATTAACGCTTTTCCATTTTAGCTATGGTTTAAATGTACACAAAGGCTTTTTAAACACGTTTACAAAAGAACTATATGAGAATTTACGCTGTATAGGTTAGGAATAAGAACTAGTAAAGGACACCTTTACAATATTCAGAATAAAACGTAGACAAGGTTCCATTTTTCGTAAAATTATAACAAAATACTCCATATTAATTAAATCTTTACCTACTTAGTTTATTATCCATAAAACTGGATTGTTTATTTATATCTAAAACACTTGGCGTTGATTTAAAAAGGTAAATAAATCAAAGCATGACTCACTTCGCGCGATGTTTAGTTTTTGAGGCAAAAGAATCAAACCATACAGCCTAAAATTAACAGATAGAAAGCAGACATTGCATGTAATGGCGGGTGTGTGCTAATTTAAAAACAAAAGCGTTTGGTTACTTAAATTGGACCGTATTTCACAATTTGTTTCAATTCGAAAGCTTTGACAATAATGTACCTAAAGAAAACTTTTTAGATATAAGCTTTTAAGATCGTCGATATCATGTAGCAGTAGAGTGCTAGCTAATACAAGTAAAACGAGCCCAAACACGACGGATCTATCGTGTTTAGTACAAGAGTTTTGACTACCTTTGGAAACATCATTAGATTAGTGCATTGTTATGTGAATATGGGATATTCGGTGTTAAAATCATAACACAACGAAGTAGTCAACTAGTATTTTTATTACCATATAGACTAGCTAGCGGGCCACCTAATCGTAAGTGGTTACCGGTTTTGATGTACCTACAATGACACACTGTCCCGCTACCCACGACCTATTTACAGTTATCTAAACAAGAAAATGTAGTATTCATTACAAATAATGAACTGTTAAAATCCTTGCCAAAACATTACATAATTATCAGCCTAAAACACCACAAGTGTAATGAGATTACTGCGAAATTTAATTATACTAATTTTCACGGCAAAACGAGGCCGACTGACCTCGCCCCAAAATGGCGTGTATCATTGCTGACAAATAATGTTTATTATAATAATACAATACTTGATAACACGCGTTACTTCGTCTCTGTCACAATAAGAACATAGACAAGTAATCTTCTTCTTCTTATATATAAAAATGAATTGCTGTTCGTTAGTCTCGCGAAAACTCGAGAACGACTGAACCGATTTGGCTTATTTTAATCTTGAAATATTCGTAGAAGTCCAGGGACGGTTTAAACGGTGAGAAAATTTCCTTATGTGACGCAGACGAAGTTGTGTGGGCAAGCTAGTATGACATAATATTTTTATTACAAAAATGTAAACGATATACTTGCATTTCTCAAGCATAGCATAAAAACTACCGGGGACGGAGCGAAGGGAAAGAGTGCCGAGCGTGTACCCTCCAAACCCCGTGCTGGGTTCTGGCGTCAGCCGGGGTTCGGACGCTGAGTGTGAGCGGTTGGAGATTTTAGTGCCGTTCAACTCCCACATACCCCGGGGATCCAGTGATTTTCTCCAACTGAAAAAAAAAAGGATAATAACTACCAGTCAGATCTTTATCAAACTTTTATGCTGCTTCCTAACAGAAAAAGAATCATCGAAATCGGTTCAAATAGAAAATAACTAGAAATAAGAAAGTCAGTCAATAAAACCAAAGTTCTTCCTTGTGACGCCGACGAAGTTGCACCGATCAGCTAGCTAAAGGATTAAGAAATCGTCCCACTTGCCAGCGAGGTCAGAAGGAAATGGGACCTCAATACTTATTTGGCGTTAGAACAATAATTGCGACTATCAATTGATATCCTGTCTCAATACAAAACAATGGATTGTAACCAGTTTTAAATGATTTCAAAACATAACATTAAAAAAAAACTTGAGAGGTGTCAAGGGACACCCGGATGGAACGAAGTTCCTTTCGATTAAAAGATATATATATTTTTTTTACGACAAGGAACGTGTTTTAAAAGATTTTGATCACAGCGCCATCTAGCAATAATCATCCAAAGCAAATAAGGAACGTGTTTTAAAAGATTTTGATCACAACGATAATCATCTAAAACAAAAAAGGTGTCGTGACAACTTTTCGTAAGATTTTTTACCGTCTAGCCCCCTTTCACAACGCGCGATAAGGAACTTCGTTCCAATAAAACCAAAAATAGTCAAGGACTATATTGGATTTAAATATTATCTACACTAATTTTTACAATGAAAATTTTAGATTGTCTTTTACAAGCTTTATATTAACTTGCATTGGATGTAACTATGTGAGTTCGGGTGGAATCTTACGAGCGTCTAATTTAGACAAACTTCTAACTAATTTTGTAGCCAGTAAAATAATTTTAGGATTTTTTAGGTTTCAGCTGAAAATCAGTGTTTTTGGTCTTCTTTGAGACCATAAGCTTTTGCTGAGCTGAAACCTATTCGCACGCCACTGAGGACAAGCCTCTATCTTGTTCGGTTTTATTTGTCCTTGTTTAAATAGGTAATATACTGTTTAAATGTTATAATAATATGAATGTCCTCTATGTGCGTGTTCAATAAATGCTTTTTCTTTCTAATTTTCGAACTCGGGTCAGCGGTTCCTGAATTTAGCGCGTTCAAACAAACTCTTCAGCTTTGTAAAATGAAATAAGATACAGATAAGGGCAAATTACAGTTGTTCCTTGTAAACTACGGAACCATATCGGCCGACATATCATTCAGAATAACTAATCATTAGATCACGAGTCCAGTAAAGTCTTTATAAGGTTTAAAATAAAACAATGGACAGTCACGGCTGGTTACTCACGACACGACATTGCAAGTGTATCCTGTGTTGAACTGTGGTACAAATAATAAGCAGAAGCGAATAGTTGATTAATATCTACTGTACTGTACCAACCCATTACTGCCCACTGTTGGGCTCAGGTCTCCTCAGAAGAGGGATTAGGCATAGTCCACCACGCTTGTCCAGTGCGGATTGGGGACTTCACATATCTTCAAAGGATTTTTAGAACCCTTTTCCGACATGCAGGTTTCCTCACGATGTTTTCCTTCACCGTATTTAGCCAGTGGTGTTGTGAAAAATTGCACATAAATCTTTTCACATTTAGATTTAGAGGTACAAGCCGGCAGGATTTGAACCCGCGATCTTCCGTACGGAAGGACGCGCTTCGACCACTCGGCCACCACGACTTACGATCAATATCACTACATAAATTTATTTGAAAGAAAACTTTTTAATTACAAGCTTTATATTAACTTGCACTGGATGTAACTATGTAAGTTCGAGTGGAATCTTGCAAGCTAAATTTGACAAACTTCCCGGTTTCCGATTGAGCTGACATTTTGCACGCAGATGTATATCGCGTGACAATGCAATAATATAACAAAATGGCTGATGATCGATTCGGAAGGTGGTCATAGGAACGCATATGCTAAACAAGATAGATCGAGTTTGGGCTACTTTGGGTTTTACTTGTATTACTTAGCACTCTACTGCTACATGATATCCAGGATCTTAAAAGCTTGTATTTAAAAAGTTTTATTTAAAATAAATTACTACGCCATACTTTCCTTCTATTATTTTATTATCGGATAATATCATAGACTCAACTAAAGGTAAAACAAACAGGTTCCTGCTCTCATTTTAAAACACATGCTACTAACATGTGGGGTGCCCGCACACCTGTGGTGACGTCATTTCCGTTGTTACTCCCCTGTCGGTATCCTGTTTCAATGTTTTTAATTGCAAAAGGAGCATTTAAAGTTTTAAACTACGTTTACACGTACCGATTTTGATGGCATCTTAATGTCATTATTTTTGTTAAAAATACGGCTGTATTTTAAATGTATTCTTCTCTTTTAAATGTATTTTTGTCACAAACACAATATTGAAAAAATCATGTACTCTAGCACTATATATCTTCTTCTTCTTATATATAAAAATGAATTGCTGTTCGTTAGTCTCGCTAAAACTCGAGAACGACTGAACCGATTTGGCTTATTTTAATCTTGAAATATTCGTAGAAGTCCAGGGAAGGTTTAAACGGTGAGAAAATTTCCTTATGTGACGCAGACGAAGTTGTGTGGGCCAGCTTGCAGCAGTTGGAAATAGATTTATTGATCGCAAATGTTTTTTGAAAAAAAAAAACATTAATGTTGAATGTGAAAAAAATATTTTCAAATACATTATTTACTTATCTAAATATGTGTTATTATTCCAAAAACTTCAATTTCGGTATGATAAAAGTACATTTATGCACAAGTAAATTTCGAAGTACTCATCAAGATGACATAAGTTACAACAAGGTTGCTTACCAAAATAGCGGAACGTAACTTACTCATACCACGATGAATCATGCGTTAAAATAATCATGATTAAAGATTTGTCATGTAAAGATATCAGGTTACACATCTCAGCAAAAAATAACCTGTTTTTAAGTATTATAATGAACCTAACTTCGTTTGTAGTACCAGTATCCTCTCCTCAATAGTCTGTGTGTCTATTGATCAGACGATACGTGTGACCACCTCTAGATACTGCTACATGAACCTTAACTCATCCGTAGTACCAGTATCCTCTCCTCAATAGTCTGTGTGTCTACTGATCAGACGATACGTGTGACCACCTCTAGCTACTGCTACATGAACCTTAACTCATCCGTAGTACCAGTATCCTCTCCTCAATAGTCTGTGTGTCTATTGATCAGACGATACGTGTGACCACCTCTAGCTACTGCTACATGAACCTTAACTCATCCGTAGTACCAGTATCCTCTCCTTAATAGTCTGTGTGTCTATTGATCAGACGATACGTGTGACCACCTCTAGCTACTGCTACATGAACCTTAACTCATCCGTAGTACCAGTATCCTCTCCTCAATAGTCTGTGTGTCTACTGATCAGACGATACGTGTGACCACCTCTAGATACTGCTACATGAACCTTAACTCATCCGTAGTACCAGTATCCTCTCCTCAATAGTCTGTGTGTCTACTGATCAGACGATACGTGTGACCACCTCTAGCTACTGCTACATGAACCTTAACTCATCCGTAGTACCAGTATCCTCTCCTCAATAGTCTGTGTGTCTATTGATCAGACGATACGTGTGACCACCTCTAGCTACTGCTACATGAACCTTAACTCATCCTCAGTACCAGTATCCTCTCCTCAATAGTCTGTGTGTCTATTGATCAGACGATACGTGTGACCACCTCTAGCTACTGCTACATGAACCTTAACTCATCCTCAGTACCAGTATCCTCTCCTCAATAGTCTGTGTGTCTATTGATCAGACGATACGTGTGACCACCTCTAGCTACTGCTACATGAACCTTAACTCATCCGTAGTACCAGTATCCTCTCCTCTATAGTCTGTATGTCTATTGATCAGACGATACGTGTGACCACCTCTAGCTACTGCTACATGAACCTTAACTCATCCTCAGTACCAGTATCCTCTCCTCAATAGTCTGTGTGTCTATTGATCAGACGATACGTGTGACCACCTCTAGCTACTGCTACATGAACCTTAACTCATCCGTAGTACCAGTATCCTCTCCTCTATAGTCTGTATGTCTATTGAGCTGACGATACGTGTGACCACCTCTAGCTACTGCTACATGAACCTTAACTCATCCGTAGTACCAGTATCCTCTCCTCTATAGTTTGTGTGTCTATTTATAAGACACATGTAGCTACACGAAGCGTGACTAATCTGTTAAATTTCTCCCCAATTCTCTCTACATTCTGACCAAAATTTTGACACGATTCGTAACAATTATAACGCGCGGTTAACAATTAATATATGACCATAAAAATGTACGAAAGAATGTTTTTGAAAAGTGAAAGTTTTACGTGTAGGAATGTAGTGTAATATTTTTGGTACGTGCGCGGAGAATCGCAACACTACGTGCCTGTTGCGACTCTGGAGTACTTTCTAGACTTTAAGACTTCATTTGCCTTTTGTCTATGGTCTGATATCATTTTAATTTGGAATCATTGGGTGCGTTTGTAGAAGTAGCACTTATCCGATAGTTCTTTATGACTTGTCAATGACTTTGGTTGTTATGAAATGATTACGTGTTAAGTAATGTTTATTGCAATTAATTTTATTAAGTAGAATCTAATACTGAAATCTACTTTCAACCGATTTAAAAACATCCTACTTTGCATGTTGTATATTGGCTTAGAATAAGGCAAAACTAAGTCTTAGCTTAAGCATATTTTAAGCATAAATTCAAACAAAATTGTGATTAGGTCTAAAACAATTGATGATCGAATGTAAATATACTGCCTTATTAGCATAACAATAAAGACTTAATTTGTAAAAACACACTTCCTGGTAATCCTACGTTGATAAAAAACGAGTGGGTGTCTAACGGATGAGTAGGTGATATTCAATGGTGTTAATATTATAATTTGTATTGATATTATGGTAAAAAAATACCTGCCTGAAGTTCTACAGTGGAAACTTTAGAATATTTGTTGTATAATGTTAGGAACTTTGATATAATCAACCCATTTTTGAATTATTTACTCAATATTAAGTTGTTTTAATCGTATTTATTCGTCATTGACTGCAAAATTGACTGCTACTTTGTTTAATGGATTATACCTACGGTTTTACTAACCACGTTACCTTGCATATTATTTTAAAAGAAAAATCACTTATCTAATTTAAATTATCTTTGTTACAGGACCTCATACCAACGCAAGAGACAGAATCGTATCTACTGAAAACTCAAAACGCTATAACAAATCTACAAGCAAAACTACAGTCTTCTAGAACTAGCAATTTCTCGAGCATTCCTTCACAACTCACCACCAGTATGATCAGTGAGAAGACAGCTATATCCCGCCTTCCAATCTCGCAGTTGAGTCGTTCAAATTCCCTCAACTACCGCCTTAGAAGGAAAGACAACTCTGGAGACAGCAGTCCACTTAGAAGTCCCGGACACTACGTCATCACTGGGTCGACAAAACTACCGGAAACCACGAAAATCCTGCTCAATAACGCCTCAAGATCCCTTGAAACTGATCGTAGAAAGTATGACAACAATATGAACAGTCCTTCTTCAGATCGAGGGCTTCTCAGCACTAGTTCTGACGACAAGACACTTTCAAATCGTTACGATGTCGAAGCTATTCTTTCTCCGCACAGAAAACACGCGAGACACAAATCTACTGACTTAAGACACGAACTGGACAATCAAAGACTGAACGTCTTGAAGAAGGAGGAGATTTATCCCCGTATCGATCAAACCCGTTGTCAAGGCAACGTCAAAAAACGACCAGACAAAACCACCACCATCAGACGGTCGAGCTCTTTCAACACTGTCAACAAAAACAACAATTATGTGGACACCAGGCATATTTCGGTTGAACCTAGACACGTTTCTAGGCGATCTAGTGGCCAGTCAGAAGAGTGTAATTGCTCGGATGATTCAGACAATTCTCTTGGGAAATGCAAGGACTATAAATACAAGATTATGCGGGGTCGGATAGACTCTCCGGATTTGAAATCAATAGCCCCAGCCAACTCTCCTAGATGTCCAAACACGCCAGAAATGCAAAGGAAATTTGGTCATGGTCTTGTAAGGAATTCTGTAAGGGTTACAACAAAAGAAAGAGCTAGTGTTCCTAGGGTTGAGCCTACCAGAGAAGAGAGGAAGCCGGTTGGACACCAGAGTAGGAGAATATCTGAGCCTACGCGACAAGCTGTGTTGAGTAGGCTGACTAAATCAAGGTCTTCCACTAGAGAAGTTCAGTTGAAGAACCAGGACAAAGGTACGTTTAAGAGTATTTAGTTATTTGAGTCAGTAATGTTAAAAGCACAACCCTTTTTATTGTACTACTGTAATACCTCTATACTGTTCAATCCAAACTTTGCCTAAGCAAAGATATGTTTATTCAGTTTGGGATGAGTACTTCGCATAATATTATCTTCAAATGGTTCTTAGGTAAATGAATCTACGGCTCACCTGATGGTTAACCTCGCTCGTAGACTTCTGCAATGTCAGGGCACACTACAGATCCGCCACCTACCATATAGACTTCTTATAAAATCTGGTTGAAAGAATGACAAGTCATAGCGCTCGGTGAACACCGAAGATAGGAGTCCATTGCAAATGCAATCATAGTGAATATTTCACACTTTAGAAAATTTATTTCGAACTTCTCAAATTTCAGGACAAAAAAAGCCAAGTCAGCACAGGTCTTCGTCTGCCCTGGCTACCAAGGAGGTGGAGTTTTCGAACTGGAAGAAGCGGTCTTCCTATGACCCGATGAAGGCCGCGCAGGAAGGCAGGAAGCGGCAGCAAGTAGCCAAGCGGCAGGAAGTCAAGGATGATCTTAGCTCACCTAGGTATGTTACGGCAAAATTGTAAAGGGGGTACATTTTGAACTGCCTGTCCTCCTTTATTTTTAAAAAGAAACACAACTATATTAAGAGAATTTTGATTTTTTTCCCACCTGATAAAATTCTTAAAAATGACACTGTTCTAAGATGGCACAACATTTTAGTTGAAAATATGAGGGTAACCTCATTTTTTGATGTAGTTAAAAGCATTCACGTAAGATTTATTTGGCACTTTGCACAACTAAAGTAACTTAGATTAAGTATACTAAAGTTCTTGTTATATACAGGGTGATTTCTTAGTGAGGGTACAAATTGAAGTTCATGGTAACTGATGGTTATATACGACCAGTAAAAATATTATTACCAAAGAATATGGCTTAATGCCTTAGTAATCGCAACTTAGATATCTAAAATTCTTGCAAAATGATGGTTTTTCGACAGCTGATGGGTGTGGCGGAGGCGTGGGGTGCTCGAGATCACTAGAGGTCGTTAGTCAACACTCTTTTAGCCGAAATTGTTTATGTTTGAGGTAGTTTTGTCGAATTTAGATTTAAAAAAAAAATGTAATTTTACCTATTTTTTGTAATATGTATTCCGTATTAGAACAGAGTACTCATCACCCTCTTGCAATATGTACCCTCTCTAAAAAATCACCCTGTATATCTATAATATAATCCATAAAAATAACACATAGGAGTAGGCCTACCTGATCCAATTAAAGACATAGTCTAAATCATGATAATCTTTTAGAAAGTTGTATAGATTTATTGCTACGATTGCTTTATAATACTTTATATGAACAGAATATTTCAGCTTTAAATTACAATGCCAACACTTAATTTTACTTGTTCATTAATTTATTTTTCAGTCACTCATCACCCGTCCATCGTTCTCAATCGTTCCACACGACGAACATAGCAGATTTGACACTCGACTACACTTCAGAGGAGTCTGAAGATGATCTCCACGCGTTACCAGTAGATCCTATGATCACATCAACTCATTCAGACATACTGGAACTCAGGACGAGAGACTGTCATAGTTTGAGGAGACAGGCTTTGAACACTGACGTTAAACTGGGCAGGAGCTACGTGGCTAACTTTCAGGTGAGAATTTGTAACATTTGGTGACATTATATGAGACTTGGAAACGGTATGTGAGATTTGCTTACATTATGTGAGAGTTGGGAACGGAATGTGTTATTTAGTGAGAGAATTTAAGATAAGATAGGTTTGACAGAATTTCTTTAAACTACGAAAGATTTGGTAAAACGGGAATATATACTGGAGCTTAGGACGAGAGACTGTCATAATTTGAGGAGACAGGCTTTGAATACTGACGTTAAACTGGGCAGGAGTTACGTGGCTAACTTTCAGGTGAGGATATGTAGCGTTTTAGTGAGAATTTGTAAGATTTGGTGAGAAATTGTAACGTTTTGGTGAGAAGTTGTAAGATATGGTGGAAAGTAGTGGAATGTGGTAATATTGAGTTTTTAAAAGTTTGTCGGATGTTTCAAAACGATGTGCGATTTTGAGTTTTGATGTTGATTTGGGAAAGAGTTATGTGGGTATTCAGATTCGTTGAAAAATAAGGTGAGAAATAATAAGGTTTTGTGACATTGGGAGATTTGAAATTCAATTTGAATTTAAAAAAGAGCGTCAAAATATTTCATGAGATTTTTTACATTATCATAAGAGCATGTGGAAACTAAACATTGTTTAACACAAATGTTTTCCAGGTAAACCAGTTAGCCGACAAGAAAAGGCGGGACCATGACAAGCGGAAAACGTTTATAATCGATGACGTAACGCCAACCAAAGAGAACATAGACTTCTTGTCGAAAGCACGTGATGACGTCATCATAGACAAGAGAAAAACCTTCGTTTTAGATAGCGATACAAATTCTACTACCAATGGTAGTAGTCCGAGGAATTCTTCGATATTTAGCCATGAAAAAGTGAGTTTTATTACAATAGTAGTGTGGCGACCAATAATCGCGCGAGATCCTGACTCGCGGTTACGACATTTGCAAGAATCTTCGCATATATACGACATCTGAAATCTACTACAGTGGGCTTCGGCCTGACCACCATACACTACTTCGTCTGCAAGGAGATCTCCCTTTGGCCTAATATCATCTATACCCCAAAGTAGTATCTATTTTAGATATTAATTGTAAAATAGGTTTTTTGGTAAATCACTACATAGATAAAACAAAATTGCTTCACGCTGTCTGTCTCTATGTATGCTTAAATCTTTAAAACAGAATACTAGTTTAGAAACACCCTGTTTATGGGTATGGTATGAGCTCCCCTCTTCAGTGTTTCCCGAGCGCTATGACTTGTCCTTCTTCAAACGAGGCTTGAATAAACTCCTTATAGGTAGGTCGCAGGTAGCACAGTGTCTTCTGACATTGCAGAGGTCCATGAGCGACGGTAACCGCTTACGATCGGGTGGCCCGTCAGCTCGTGTATATGTTTCGTTGCAGCAAAACATCCTATCTCTAATATTTAAGATACTTCCCGTTCACGTCGCATAGTTTTAGGACACCCTGTATATTCTCTGTGTTGTTCCAGCACTCGTTAACGACTGGTACGAGTGACACGGAGGGAGAGAGCGGGACGGAGAGTGCTCCCGTTGTACTCAGACACCCGAGTGGGAAAAGGACGGCTATACCTCCGAAACAAAGGTCAGAATTTATATTATTCAATTCAATTCAATTGTCAATTTTCGCTAGATGGCTCCATTGGGCTCGCTCGCTCGGAGTTACTTTATTAGACACAGGTCTTCAAGGCAAACTTTTTTTTTTTAGTTGGAGGAAATCGCCGGATCCCCGATGGGGTATGTGGGAGTTGAACCTCACTAAAACCTCCAACCGCTCACAATCAGCGTCCGAACCCCGGCTGAGGCCAGAACCCAGCACGGGGTTTTGAGGGACGGCGCGACGCGTTACGCCCTCGGCACTCTTTCCCGTCGCGTTCAAGCCTAACTTAGTTACTAATTTAATGACATAAATAGCAAAAATGTAATTATAATTTTTCTACAGAATTAAGCATAAATTTATAGCACTACGTTGGTAACGCTATGTTACCAAAACAAAAATATAAGTGTTGCCAATATAAAAAAATCTTTTTAAAACAGATACAGCGGCGATTTCTCAATGTCCTCATCAACTACCTCGATATCGCAGAAGAAATCCAAGGAAATCCAGCCCCGTTATTTAGACATATCCAAATATAAGAATGAGACATCTCCGAAGAATTTCTTAAGAAGAGATCCTAGTAAAACTTATGTTGGAGTTTTAGGAGAAAGTAAAGTTAGTAAAGGAAGCGCACAACAATATGAATTAGGTAAGTTTTGATAAATAAATAAATAAAAAAAACTTGAGAGGTGTCAAGGACACCCAGATGGAATGAAGTTCCTTTTGATTAATTAGTGAGGGAATTGTAATAAAATTGTATTTTTTTAAGTTATAATAATTTGATAGTTTAAAACGTCTGTCTCGTTTTAACCTAAATAATTATTATAACTTAAATAAAATATTTTAATCACAGCGCCATCTAGCGATAATCATCTAAAAGAAAAAAAGTGTCGTGACAACTTTTTCATAAGAATTTCCGTCTAGCCCCCTTTCGATGACGCGCGATAAGGAACTTCGTTCCAATAAATATAATAAAAAGTTCAATGACAGGTCCTACTAGTATAAGTATTGTACAATAACTACAAAATTTAAATTGTATTTAAGCTCATAAGATGCACAACTTAGTTCATTTTACAAGTTATTAACTTGCACTGGATGTAACTATGTAAGATCGAGTGGAACTTGCTAAAGCTAAGCTAAATTTGACAAACTTCGATTGAGCTGACATTTTGCACGCAGATGTATATTACGTAACAATGCAATAATATGACAAAATGGCGCTGATCTGATGGTGGATTCGGAAGGTGGTCATAGGAGCTCTTGTACTAAACAAGACCCGTCGTGTTTGTGCTCGTTTTACTTGTATTAACTAGCACTCTACTACTACATGATATCCAGGATCATAAAAGCTTGTATTTAAAAAGTTTTCTTTAAAATAAATTATTGACACTCAATTTTTAGAACAAAAGAAACAAGAATTAGAGAAGTGGAAACGAAGAGCTTCATACGATCCGAGGAAGGCGGCCGCACTTGGAAAAACCCCGAAACCGACCCCTAAAACTGCCAGGTACGTATTTACTACCATTTAGTAGAAAATATAATAATTGGCAACACTAAAAGTTAAGCTATACGATCGTGTAACCAGTGACCATAAAAAATAATCGGTTGGGAATTCTTGGTCACTGGTTACAAGATCATATGGCGTGTTAATAATATAAAATTTTAGTTGCATTTTATTGTACATTTTGTTTATATTCATTTTGTTAACTCGAATAATTTGAATAACATTTTCTGTAACTTCTAGAGCGTGACA
This sequence comes from Trilocha varians, assembly GCA_030269945.2. Classification (NCBI taxonomy): domain Eukaryota; kingdom Metazoa; phylum Arthropoda; class Insecta; order Lepidoptera; family Bombycidae; genus Trilocha; species Trilocha varians. The sequence continues at coordinate 1,352,865 of AP028279.1, forward strand.
GATGTCAAATTGCATGCAAAGTGTAAGTGACATTCGAGGCGCCATCTTGTGTAAGGTTAGTCAAATGTCAAAGTGACAGATGTCAAAGCACTAAAATGTACAGCACTTGGCTACTAATAAACTGTTTGAATTGTTTTTTATATGTTTGACTATTATATTTCTCGATATTTTTGGATCTTGATAAAATTATTCAAACATTAATTATGTTTAAGTTTTGGCTTTATTTAATTTTAGTCTATGTAAATGGCTTTCAATTTTACAATATTATTTTTTATGTCCTTCAAAAGTTCACTGCTTTTTGAGAATATTAATAAAATCCAAAATTAAATTTATTTGATTTTTTATCTATTTGCCATACGAAAAAATAATTCAATATTGAAATAATAAAAAGCTTTAATAATACGCTTCTTTTGAAAATTACTTTTTCTTGTTACTTTCACTAATATTATACCTGTAAAAACTGCTTCTACGAAAAAGGTACAAACTTTTAACCACTCAACTGGGAATGTCACTTTTCGTTAGATGGCGAAACTGGGGACTTCATTCGGAATCACTACCCTGTTTGAGCCTCATTTTAAAAACATTTTTTTCCAATAATTTTTAATTAAACCTTATATTTTTGTAAATCTTGTCGCTGTATTGCATTTTCAGCGAAAATACATTATCTCCGTAAAATATGAGACGATTTAAAAATGTAAACAAAACAAGTTTATGAACTGTGTTCAATTTTGGCTCCTGCCACAGACTTGGCAAAAGTAAACAAACGAATTTTGTTGCCGATCCCAGTTGAATGGATAATACTTTCTTCAAAACTATAAAATAACAAATTTAAAAATCTGTATTTCACTTTTTATAATATTAAAATAATCTTCTTTTATATTTTTTTTTATCGAGTCCGAAATAAAAAGTATCTAAGCTGGCATTTCTGATGTTCACTTTATTTATGTATATCTAGTTTTGTATAATATGCTTCTATCATCATTTTACTAACTATCACATGGTAATACCCATGCTTTATACAAACATAGTTATGTAAATAAAATAAGCTCTTAAAAAAATAAACTTATTCAGACACTCGCGGTTTTCCATAATGCTTTCATGCATTTTAAACGGGTTCTTACCACGATATTTAATTAATTGAGTTGTCTCGATATTTCAACGTTGTTGCAAACGTCATGATCACGAGAAGACTGGATACTGGATGGATCTGGACAAGACTCTCTGAGCATGAACAGTGAGATACAGTGAGTGTGGTGTGTCGTGTTGTGAGTTCGAGTTCCAGTGGTACTACCCAAAAGCGAGCGAATGCGAGGGTAGACAGATTTGTTTGCTCTTAAATTGACTCACAGTATCCAGTCTTCTCGTGATCATGACGTTTGCAACAACGTTGAAATATCGAGACAACTCAATTAATTAAATATCGTGGTAAGAACCCGTTTAAAATGCATGAAAGTATTATAGAAAACCGCGAGTGTCTGAATAAGTTCATACCATATTTATTTATATTCCAAATTAACAGACTACTTACTAACTCCTTAAATATACCATCTTATATCATTCACTTCGTACAATCCCTTCGCTACTAATATTATAAATGCGAAAGTAACTCTGTCTGTTTGTTACGCTTTCCAGCTTAAACCTCACAACCGATTTTGATGAAATTTGGCACAGACAATCTTTAAACCCTGAAAAAGAACATAGGCTACCTTTTAATTTATAGTGACGCAGACGAAGTTGGGCGGGCCCGCTATAATATTATAAATAACTAGCTGCTGCCCGCGACGTCGTCGTCTGCGTGAACCCTATGACCCGTTTTTTTTTTTTTTTCCCGGCGACTATTCGATTTTTTATCGCCGTAAAAACCATCCTTGAACTTCAACGAACATTTTAAAAAAAGATTTGGCCAAATTGGTCCAGGCGTTGTTGAGTTGTACGCTTACCAACACATTTTGCGATTCATTTTATATTATAGATTTATCATTTTATGTATCTTTTAATTTCCAGTAGCGTTCTTCGTTCTCAATCGTTTCACGGGCCGGTTTCAACGTCGAACATGACTCGCTACCGGCCGCCCGTGGACATCACCGAATTATGCGACGTATCGAGCGATAACGACTTTTAAATACATACACATAAAGTAGAGTTCAGTTTAAATTGAGTCACCAACGTCCAACACACATAAAGACAAATCGGCCGACGATTCAACTGGGAACAGCGTCAAGTGGTTTGGTTAAGAGCCAAAATTGACTTGTTTACATTTATAGTCCCGTATTTTATGGAGTTAATATTTTTTGCTCAAAATGTAATACAACGTTTAAAGATAAATATTTACAAAAACTAAACCAGTTTCCTCGTGTAGCTAAAATCTGACGAGGGTTTTGTATGGCATTGGCCGTCATTGAAACTATGACAAACATCGCTTGACAGTTGGCCTACCAGTTGTCATTTACGTGCATTGGAAGTTGGTGAGAGTTGGCTTCGGCCCAGAATAGTATGTGCTCCATTCTGCCGTGGTATATCCATAGAACCTAACATTTTGAATAATAGGATGACGCCAAAATGAAGTTTCGAAAATCGTAAATGTGTAATATAAAGTGTGCTATTTGAACTGTCATTGGCATCCTCTAACGTCAAAATGTGTAATGCACGATCGGCATACTTTCAATTGGCTTCATTATGTTGATTCCAGATGTGATAATTTTATGGGTGTAACTAAAATGCTGTTATCCGATATTGCTGTGATTTGATTTTTTTCAACATCTTTAGTTTCTGAAATGAAATATTTTTTTTTTATTGATAAGTGATATAAGTTTAAAGTTTTGCAGCAGTTTTGGATTGTATACTTATTTTTTTGTCATTTAACAGTATAATAGTAATACCACGGCAACATAATATGAAGTTGTGTAGTAGATAATGCTTGAATTCTTTCGAAATTTGAATCATATAAGTTCGAAAAGTGAAACTTAATTTAAAAGGAAATACGTATGTATTTTTCAAATAAACAGAAAAATCATAAAAAATATGATTCAGATAATTAAAAAAAAAAACATTTTACTTTCATGCATTTTGAACGGGTTCTTACCACGATATTTAATTAATTGAGTTGTCTCGATATTTCAACGTTGTAGCAAACGTCATGATCACGAGAAAACTGGATACTGCGGGTCGATTTGAGAGCAAACAAATCTGTCTACCCTCGCACTCATTCGCTTTTGGATAATAAATATCGTGGTAAGAACCCGTTGAAAATTTATGAAAGTATTATAGAAAACCGTGAGTGTCTGAATAAGTTTAATAACATTTTATGAAATAAAACAGTATCAATTCGCAACTGAAATTGCTTAATGATTAAAGTGATCATTCACGATTTAAAACATGCAACTATACATAAACAAAATTATGAACAATGGTAACATAAGTTTTGTTATAAAAATGCTAAATGTGATTACAAAATGATTAAGTTAATTTATGAGTTTTACAGAGTGGAAATTGTATCTAGATAGATAATCGTACATACAGGGTGTATGCCACTCTCGAAAACGAAGACTGGTGGTAGTACTAGTGATACTTGGGATGATAACCCAGGAAATCGGTCCATTCAGACGATATTTTTTTGCAAAAAGCTTAACATCCCAGGTACTAGTACTAACCCAGCCTTCGCTTTCGGGAGTGGTATACACCCTGTATACCATATGAGATACAATGATGGCTCCTACGTATACTAGTATAAGAGACAAAACGCAATGTTACACAGTAACTTTGATAGCACTTATCCACTCAACTGGGATCGGCAACCAAACTGGTTTGTTTACTTTTGCCAAGTCTGTGGCAGGAGTCAAAATTGAGCACAGTTCTAAAACTTGTTTTGTTTACATTTTTTAATCGTCTCTTATTTTACGGAGATGATATATTTTCGCTGAAAATGCAATACAGCGTCGTTTAGTAATAAAGATTTACAAAAATATAAGGTTTAATTAAAAATCAAAATAAAAATTATTGGAAAAAAATGTTTTTAAAAAGAGGCTCAAACATGGTATTGATTCCGAACGAAGTCCCCAGTTTCGCCATCTAATGAATAGTGACGTTCCCAGTTGAGTGGTTATATCAATTTAGTAGGTTCTATCTCCCTATCAGAAAGTAAATGGAATTTTAAAATAAATTTTTCTGGATATTTAAATTGGGCAATCTTAAGACTAACTGCAAATAATGGTTTCAGTCATTTTGTTGTTGTACCAGTAAACACAGACATAAAAGTTTAACTGATTCAAATATGAAGAGTGGTTCCAAAATGTTTTTTTTACATTACACCTCTCTTCGGCTTGGAGAAGATCCACCCTGTATATAGAAAAAATGATTTGATTTTATTTTTCTTTTAAGTATTCGCGAAAATTCTTATTATTTGTTTTATCTTGTTTTCGCACAATATATTTACGAAGACTAAATCATACGAAAATTTATGTAAATATCATAAAAGCTTATATCACTCCAATTTATAGCTATGAAATAAATAAAAAATAATTGTAATTTAATACATAGTTGCCAAAGTAAATAATAATATACTTTTCATTCAAATTGTAATAAAACCCAAGTAAGATTTTTGTAAAATATCATGAAATAATTATAAGAAAAAATAAATTAAATGTGATCTAAATGTAATGCTTAGGATGTTAAGAAAATTTCGCAACTTAAGGATCTATTGTAAAAATCATATTCATAATTTAAATGCCATTAAATTCTAAAGATTTCAGTAGTGCACATCTAAATCTAATGCCGCGTTTCCACATTGGCTCGCCAACGACCAAACAAACGTACAAAACAAATGACGGTAACAACCGACTTATATGGAAGTTGGCCAGCCAATGTGGAAAAGCGACATAAATGAGAAGTTTACAGAAAACGTGACAATTTGATTATTGGGTCCTTATCAGAACATTTCTTCGGAATCAATAATTTGTTTTTTGCGTTTGTTAAAAAGTTTTTTTTTAGTTGACTTCCTATATGTAATGAAAGATGTTAATTCATGGTCATTTCTCGCTCATACGCTTCTATCAAACTAAATACACTAATAGAATAAAATGACAAATCAAATATGTATTGTTTCGTTAAGTTTTTATGCGTCAAGAGTATCATTTTTGGAGGCAATATTTTAACACTGTTTTTGTATATCTTCAGTGGCGAAGACTCTGTATAATCCCATCCTGTCGGCTTTCTTTTCCTGATATTAACACTAGGGTTTTGTAAGGGAAAGCTGTAAGTGACTCTTTTATCAGGAAATTGATACTTCGTCACTGGTATCTTGTTATGGGATCGCCAACGTCCAATGCACACAAGCGACTGGTAGGCCAACTGTCAAACAGACAAACATTGGTCAAAACAAAACCTCTGTTTTATTGGTTGGCCGTTACCTTCATTTGTTTTTTACGTGTGTAGGACATTGGCCAACATGTTTTGTCAGCTGTCATAAGTTAGTTTGTATTATTTATGAACTTTTTTCTTTATGTTGCTCACTTTTTGCGTACATCGATTTATTATTTATTTTTTTAAGTGCAATATTTCGCATCACATCGTATTTTATTGCTTTAATTTTTTTTTCTAAGTTGATGAAAATTATTTTTATTTTTTTTAGTGGAGATGGCATATTATGAATAGTTAAGAATATCGTAAAACAACGAATAATTGCTTTAATTTAAATATTAAATTAATTAATTCTTGACGGAATAGAAGACACGGCAAAATTTGTGGTTCAAAGTTTTTTGGAACAAGTACTATTTTCGTCAGATAAACTATTTTATTGGCGGAAATAATGTACATAAAATGTATTATGAAGTATTTTTTATTAAATTTGAATTGGATGTGGAAAAAATATAGTTTTTTTATGTATTAGCCATCTCTGCATCACAAAAAATCCGTCTTATTTTTTTTTATTAGTATTTTTTTTTTTATTTTATGATTTTTAAATGTAGTAAAAAATATTCTTATTATTTTATAACTTATTTTTATGAAATGCTTCTATTTTATAAATACTCATTCTTATTTTATATTTTTTATTGATATATTATTTTCTTTTTATTTATTTTTTTTGTAGTGTCCCAAGCTTTATAAATGAATATAATAATTTTCGTATTTTTTGTACAATTTAAGCTTTAAGTTTAGTTTTTTTTTATTTACCGAATGCGTCCAATACATATAGGCTTAAATTATGTAGTTTTAGTAATAAATTGTCCAATAAAAAGTCTGCGAAATTATACATAAAATATTTCTACGTAGTTTTAAAAATTATAATTAAAAATCTATTAAAAAATTTCATCAAAATCTTTAAAAAAAAAAAAACTCTTTAGCAAAGGTGTCATAGCCATACAGCCTTTGTTTTTTTCAAGAAACCTGCCTGTTTTTTCTGGAGCTTTATTAAAAAACTTGTTTTCTTGTTATTTATGTAATTATTAGGCATAAGTGTTCAGTTATAAGGCCTTGCTTTCTTATTTAAAAGCTCCAAGCTGTATCTTAGGTATGACTATCAATGTTAGATTTTTGTAAAAAATATATAAATATTATACTGTACTGTAAAATAAAAAAATATATGTAATGATGTGTTTTATTTTAATAAACATGGTTGATAATGAGTTTCTAAGAGGTTCAGGATAGGAAGTGTTTTTTGACCGACTTTCAAAAAGGAAGAAGTATTTAATTCTTCTGCATTTTTCTTATTTTTGTTCCTTCATAACTTTAGTTTGGAGGCACCGATTTGAATGATTTTGGTGTCAGATGAAAGGTCGTCATGGGGTCCTATTTTTTTTTTTTTGAGATCAAAGAAGTACTTTAGGATCTTTGTCTAAAAATCCGAATTTTTATTCACGCTAATAGAGGAGGTTTTGTATAGTTAAGGAAACCCTTTGGTGTTAAAAACTATTTTAAAATAAAATAAAATTTACATTTAAATTATTTTTATTTGTTCTTGATTATTAATTACATATCAGTTTATCGTATTTTAATATACATATATTTTATATATAAACTTTACATAATATTATATAATAATACACCGTACCTACTAATTTTGACTTAATTTACAGTAAAAAATGACGGTACAGAAAAAAAAAGCTATTTGGAAATCCAACTTCGTTGTTCTGTCCAGTAATCATACAATTTAATCCCAAATAACAATTTAAAGTCACTTTTCGAAAATCCGTTTTGCGAAAAAATACCAAAAAATACTTTCGACCGAAGCAAAAAATACTTTCTACACTTTGGTAGGTTTTGGTATTTTTTCGGTTTTAGATTTTTTTTTATATTAAAGGAACTCAACCATTATCTACAATAATTATTTTTTTACATCACAACCTCTTTTCTAACTAACGCGACGAATTGGAATGTCAATAATAATAATTTGAGCTGCGTAAAGTGACATTAAAAAGTTATTAAACAATTTACACACAAATTAAGTTGATATTTATTTCTATACCTGTACGTTTTTGTACTTCAAAATAAAGTATATAACAATCTTAGGATTCAACAACTTTAAATGTTTGAAACAGCTGATATAGAAATCTATGACATTTCAAAATGGCGCCCGGTCCTAGATCAAGAACTTTTTCGCGCCATTTAAAATATATTAAAATATTAATTATTACTGAAATGCTGTCTATAAGCCTCATTAGTGCTCATTTTTAAAACTGTATCACATGAGCGCAAGTTGCACTTACCTTCAATAACAAACAATCACAAAGCGTATTCAGACACTCGCGGTTTTCTATAATACTTTCATGCATTTTCAACGGGTTCTTACCACGATATTTAATTAAATAAGTTGTCTCGATATTTCAACGTTGTTGCAAACGTCATGATCACGAGAAGACTGGATACTGCGGGTCGATTTAAGAGCAAACAAATCTGTCTACCCTCGCATTCGTTCGCCGACCCGCAGTATAGTAACGTTGAAATATCGAGACAACTCATTTAATTAAATATCGTGGTAAGAACCCGTTGAAAATGCATGAAACAATCACAAAGCACTTACGTCGCTGTATTGTCGTGAGAATCTAGCTTTTATGGTTTAAATGCACTAATGAGGCTGATTGTAACTAGCAAAATGGATTAGAGGGACTGATTAACTTCTCACAATAATTTTAAATAATGATAGTTTAAATTTTAGGGATTTTCATACTCTTTTTACTAAGAGCAACTAATATTAAACCAATCTAGGGCCATCGTTGTTTTACCGTTGGGCGGTCATTTGCAATCTTTGGCACAGTCTAAGTCCGTGATTTTAAAAACTAAAAAATTTAGCATAAAACAAGGACACGTCAATATTTTATTTCTCAAAGAATCTCAATTAAAGCTTTATCATACAAACAAATAAAATAAACAATTTAATTTGATTATAATTGTTATTTTTCTCTTTAATCGTACCCTGTGGTTTCATGTCCTTGCAAAACTAAATGCAATGCTGATGGCAAAGTAGGTTAAATACTATAAAATCTAAATAAAAAAAACTCGACCGTCTTTTGGAAACTTTTTGCAAACCCGAATCAGAGCAAAACGTGAAATGGACGATGGAAAAATGTGCACCAAAGTTGTATTGCAAAGTTTTAATTAATACTGTTTAATAAAAATAGCATGCTTTAAGTTTTACATGTTTTAAATATTATACTTGCATATTTAAAAAAAATCGATTTACGTACGAAAAATACCAATAACGAAGAACTCTGCCACTGTCAGCAGTAGATATAGACATAGCTTTATTTATGGAGAAACACACACATACATTGTAAAAAATTCAAAAAAAAATACATAAAAACAAAATACAAAAAAAATTGAACACGTGTTAAAAAAAAAATTAGCAGTAGCGGTTGGTATCAGAGTAACTATCAACATATAAAAGTTGATGCAAATGAAACTCATCGATTAACTCAGCTATGTCTAATGATTACTGGCCATAATTTTATTTATAAAAATCAGTGATAATATTAATAGCATCTTTTTTTTTTATAAAAAATACCATAACTTGTACTTTATCATTTAAATTTCCTATTGCAATACAACTTCGGCCATTCATATGACACTACAAAATATAAATAGGGTTTGCAAATAAGTCTCCAAAATATCGTGTGCGACCTTATCACCTATTCTTACATTGTAATTAAAGCATTTTTATGTGTAACCACACAATTTTATAAATACATTTTTCTATAGATTACTGGATGTTGTTTTTGGACTAAAAATAAATAAAAGATATAATTTATGATAGATTTCAGATTAAAGTTAAGTCTTAATTTTGACTGTTTTTTATGTAACTTGTTTTTTAGTATTTGACATAGTATCTTAATATTATGTGTCCACTCTGAATTATTTCTTATGATGACATATTGAGAAGCTTAAATTGTATTACATAAAATATTCTTTATGAACTGTTTTTATCTTATGCAATGATTTTTGAAAAGTTTATTTGAATATTTTGTGTAACTATAGAAAAAAAAAAAATCTTTGGATGATGAAATAGTGTAATACATAAATATAATAATATAGTACAAGGGATAAAAATCATTTTGACCTTTTTAATGTATTGTTACTAAGTATTAAATAACAGAAAATTCTTCGGTTGATTTTGAGCAAAATATCATTAAATAGGATTTAAGGTGTTTAATAATATGCCTAATGACACATTAATATAATATAATTTGTGCCTTGTCCTAAAGTCCTGATTTTATCGCAATTTGAGTTTAAAATAATTTTAGTTATTTTTTTTTGTAGCATTTACGTATATTGTAGGTACTCTTATTTTGATTTCATTTAAAAGTGGTTTCATGAAGTTCTTCATCTCAAATAAACAACTAAGTCAGTTTTACAGAGACGATAAAAATGATTTTTTTTTTCATTTCTACAAAAAATCCTCAAAAAGCATTATGTGCGTTTCTTTTCAAAAATATGTTTTTGTTTTCACTTAAATTAGAAAAGGTTTTGGCACAAAGAAATGACTATCGTTAACAATCACAATTTACAAGGTAAAAATAATATAAAAGGCGGACGACAAAAAAATGTATAAAAGGACTGTGGAAAAATCTCGAAAATACGGAATTTTTCATGAAAATTAACATACACGTCAAATCTTCAGAATAGTTACTTTTACGTTATAAAAATTTCGTCAGTATTATATCTTAATTGGGCGTGAAAAAACGTTTTTAAATTGCAATTTCTGCAATTGCCTCTTATTAATGGATTACATTTCACCGTTCTAAAGAAATGAGGTTATATGTGTTCTGAGAGCCCCATTCAAAAACATATAAAATTCACGAAAAAATGCGAATTCCGAGATTTTTCTGACATCCGCTTTATAAAAACAACGTTTTAATATATTTCATATATTAGACTGAGCATTGAGCATTTTCCATCCTATAAGCGTCGGATAAAGCATTTAAAAAACAACTATTAAAATTAATTTTATTAAAACATTCACACTCTTATTCTAACGACTACCTTAACGTTACTAAAATGTCTCTTTCATTGTAAATCTAGTCATTTTACAAACGCCAACTTATACTGTACGGTTCAAGTCGTCATCGAAGCTGCCCCACGTTGGGCGCCAACCAACCAACAACATTACAAATAAATACTGTCGGTTGTAATATGTATTCACTCGACTGTGAACTAACCAACATTGGTGTTTGTCTAGTCATGCCAACTATAGGTGACATTTGACACAGACTTTCGAAATCTGACAAACTTTAACACAGTATTACAAAACGACAGTACAAATTTAACTCGACAACGACGTGTACCTATTAAATTCACTGACGTAACACTAGATATACCGAAAACACCGAAACGCGATACAAAAAATGTCTACTATATACACTCCCGACGACACGCTTAGCAGCTTATCTCAGAATCGACAACATCTTCGCTACCCTGTTTCACTTTCCTACCGTTCTTCGTGTTGTTGCTGCTGCTCGATGACGTGTTGTCGCTGTCCGCGTAAGGAACGTCCGTCATTGGACCGTTCAGCAAACTAGCCGCCGAATTAGACTGCTTTAACTTTGTCTTACAGTCGTCAATAACCGCTTTTTTTGGGTCGATTTGGATGGTTTTCTCGCTTAATTTATTTGGTGTGACTACGTTTATGTAGGGGGGGAGGATGTTCATAGTGTTTAGGTTGACTGAACCGCTGTTTTTCTTGAGAGCGTTTAAGTTTTGTTCTAGCTTAGCGGCGTCTAGGCAGAGTGGTTTAGGTTTTAGTTTGGGAGGGTCTTGTGACCAGGCGTTGATCCGCGGTGGGTCGGGGGACGCGATGGGCGCGGTCTTCCTGTCCGGGACTAAAGCGTTTTTGTGGTTCGTTTTGTCGATGACGTTTGCGTCGATCGCTTTCGTAAGAGCGTTTTCTGGCGGTTTAGGAGATGTTGGTGTGATACTTATCAGTTTTTCGACCTGTGGGTAGAATTTTGGAGTTGAATATGAGTGGTAGAAGGTAGAGTAGTTAGAACTTTCAGTTGCGCATGTCAGTTGTAAATTTCTTTTATAGAGATACCTCAAAAATCCACGCAATATGTCGGTATCTAGATAAACATTACAATCAATTACAGGCGCATTATTAAACGATTTCCTATTATGTCAACGTCAAAGTCAAAGTCTCTTTACTTGCTGTGTATTTATCTAAGATGGGTACTCTTTTTGCGCCTTTCCTTAGGCAAATTCTAAGTTAAAAATAACTGATTTTACTTACCGCTGGTCCATTATCAATGTGCGGTTTGGGCAGCACTGGCGGCGGCGGGTCTGAGAACGATGTTTCCCAGACAACGGGCTTCTCATCAACTTCTGACAACGACTCCTCATCAAGCTGCACGCCTTCCACTGAACTTAGTAACCTGGTCAAAGGAATATTCTCAATTTGATTAAAGTCTTGTTCGAGATTGTTGTCTTTTGGAAAAACCTTCTTTTAAAATAAAATGGAGTTTGACATAATTGACATAAAAAATGATCTAGCATTCGATTTTCGAGAACCCCGATGCAATCTCAGTTATTTAGAGTTGGAACCACAAATTTCCCTCAAAATTCAAAGTTGGACTCGACAATCAAAACTTGCAAACTCAGTCGAATACAAAATCTGCTTCCAAAGTCCTCGACCTCTCGGGTTTTTCTTCCAAAATGTATAGTGAGCGAAATTTATTAATTTATAAGCTAGTAGGTAGTAGGGATATAAAGAATATTCGCATTCGCAAAAAATCATGCGAATGTTTTGACAAAAAATAGGAGGATGTTGTATGGATGTAGAGGGATTCTGACGGAGACAAAATAAAGTCCTCTACTTGCCCTTTAAAATGAGCCCAAACTCGATGGGTCTACAACCTTCCGTTGTCAAAATAATTTGCGGGGGCGTTTCAATTATTTGGTGGGGGGAGGCAAGCACATCCGACTTTCCAAGTAGATCCAGAGTAGGTAAAATATGGGTACCTATTTCGTGGCACCTATAATTTTTAATGACTTGGAAGATATAACAGAAAAAAAAGAAGAAGAAGAGAAGAACTTTTTTTTTGAAAGGGCAACATTCGCATTCTCATTCGCGAATGTCCAAAAATCGACATTCGCAACATCCCTAGTAGGTAAAGTTATATTTTTATACTAATACAAACCTGTCAGTGGAGTTAGACGGCAGAAACTTGTTGGTGTTCTTTATTTCGGCGGAAACAACGGCGTCTACGCGCTTTCCGTTCGGCTCCGCGCTTATGCGAATGTTGCCATATTCTTGTGATGCTAAAAACATTTAGCATAAAGGAAAATTATTTTTAACACTGGCAACACTTCGAAAATTTAGTTACCTCTCCTCGAAGACATAAAAAAACTATGTTAGTCATCTGTCTCTCAGAAGAGATAGCTATGGAATTTTATCATATTTACTTTTTATCCTACAGCACAGGGTATTTTTTTTTTTTTTTTTTTTTTTTTTTTTCAGTTGTAGGAAATCACCGGATCCCCGCCCGCGGGAGTATGTGGGAGTTGAACCGCACTAAAACCTCCAACCGCTCACACTCAGCGTCCGAACCCCGGCTGAGGCCAGAACCCAGCACGGGGTTTGAAGGGACGGCGCGACGCGTTACGCCATCGGCATTCTTTGCCGTCGCTCCGTCCCCGGACGCCGAACCGGTAGCCGCCGGCGAATACGGCCACCGGCTCTCTCGGTCGGCGGGCTTTCCGAAGCCCGCCAAGATGGGACCGCGTGTCACCCTCCCGCGGAATACCCCGCTGGGTCAGAACCAGCGTGGGTCGGGGAGTACGCGGTCTACCATCCCCCGGATGCTCTTACGCTAAGGGCGTGCTGAGCGAGACACGGCACCTTCTTGGGTCCCCGCTCGCACTCGCATGCGTTGGGGACCCGAAACTCTTAGGGGGCCAGAATCCGGGCGAGATCCCGGTCCCGGCCCCCTGCTCGACGGCGGCGGGTGGGTAAGTTGAGAGTGGCATACAGCCTCTCTCTCTCAGCCCCCGCCACCTGCTTCTGCGAGATGGTGGACTCGCAGAAGTCGAGCATCGCCTTCCTGGACTCGTCGCTCTCGAGCATCGACGCCGCGACGCTCGGGAGCGACAAGTCCGGACCTATTTGTTGGACCAGGACACAGCGCTGCCTCTCCCATGCGGGGCAGCGCGCGAGCGTATGCTCCGGCGTGTCCTGGTCACATCCCACGCAATGGTGGCACCTCGCCGTCGGCTCGGCCTTGATCCGGTGCAGATACCGACCGAAGCACCCGTGCCCGGTCAGCATCTGCACCATCCAGAAGGTGAGGCGTCCTGCGCCACGACCCACCCAATCATCTAGGATCGGGCGGATCGCCTCGACGGTCCGTAGACCCCATGTGGGGTTAGCGAGTCGTCTCTTCCACGCTTCCGTCACGGACCGCCGAGATTGGACCTTCCTATCGCGAACAGCTTCCCGCAGGGGACGCACCACGCCCCGGGCGCGGAGGTCGCATCGCCAGCGATAATCGCCAGCTAGCGCCTCCGCCTCCAGCTCCCAGGGCGGCGTCCCCGCCAGCACGCACGCCGCCTCGAAAGCGATGGTGCGGTACCCGCGGATGGCCCTAATTGCTACGATGCGCTGTGGCCGACGCAGGAATCGGGCGATAGTTAATCGCACCCGTGCGTCGGCCCAGACGGGCGCACCGTATAGGGCCATCGATCGCACCACTCCCGCATAGAGGCGGCGCACTGCGTTGCTGGGTCCCCCGACATTCGGGAGCAACCGGCCGAGTTGGCCGGCCGTCCTCATCAATCGGGGGACCAGGTTCGCGAAATGGGCTCGGAAGGTCCAATGGCTATCCAACACGAGGCCGAGGTACTTCAGCTGCACCCCGACCTCAATCTGGACGCCTCCAACCATTATTTGGGCGTCGACCGGCGGCACAGCCCCAGCCCCGCAAAACCACAGGGCCTGGGACTTGTGCAGCGCCACGTCGAGGCCCAATCTCCTTATTTTGCCGACGACGAGGGCCACCCCCGCTGTGGCAAGACGGGCAGACTCTCTGAAGTCATCCCCCCGGGCCACGACCATAGTGTCGTCCGCGTAGCAAATTACGCTAAGGCCCGGGAGGAGGGCGCCCCTCAGCACCCAGTCGTACCCGATATTCCATAGCAGGGGTCCAAGAACGGACCCCTGCGGAACACCGCGCACGACCTGGAACCGGTGCAAGGTCCCACCGTACCCGGTACACATGACCGACCTGGCCTCCAGGTAGGAGCCGATCAGCCGGCGGAGATAGAGGGGCACTCCATGCCTCTCCAGTGCCCCCCCAATCACGGACCAAGGCAGGGTGTTAAAGGCATTGGCGATGTCGAGCGACACCGCCAAGGCCACCCCACCCTGGGAGACGGCCTCCTCCGAGAGGGCCCGGACACGTAGAATTGCGTCTACGGTCGAACGACCCTCCCGGAAGCCGTACTGCTCCGCCGACAGACCGGGTCCAACCCCGACCAGGTGCTGAACGATGCGGGCGGCCAGAACGCGTTCCAGCAATTTGCCCACCTCGTCCAGCAGCACGATGGGACGGTAACCGGCGGCTGAGTCCGCCGGGCGCCCCTCTTTCCGCAAGAGGACTAGTCTGCCCGTCCGCCAAAGCGAGGGGAAACCGTCCCGACTCCAGGCAAGAGTTGAAAAGCCTTAGGAGTCGGTCCCCTAGGGCATTGATGGCCAAGGCCAGGACCCGGCCGTGGATGCCGTCCGGGCCGGGGGCCGTGACCTTCGCACTCATCCGTGTCACGGCCACATGGAGCTCATCTCTCGTGATATGAGGCACCTCAGCAGTGGCTTCACCGCCGGTGTTATCCGGCGGCTCACCCATAGCAGGCGGAGTAAATCCGGCCTGCTCCTGCGGGAACAGCGCCGAGACGATGTCCCGCAGCTGCTGAGGCTGGAGACGCTCGGTCATGGGAGGCGCCCACGGGCGCACTTTATTGCGCACCGTTTTATACGGGCGCCCCCACGGGTTGTCATCGAGCGTCCCCAAGAGAGTCTCCATGTACCCTTCCTTGGCCAACTTGATGGCCAGCCGCATGGCGCTCCTCGCTTCCGCGTATTCGCCATACAGCCGGTCCTCCTCCTCCGCGAACGCAACGGGATCGTCGCGACGCGCGAGGATGCGGCGGCGATGTCGGGCGCACCGGCGCCTCGCCCGGACGCATACAGCACGAAGCTGCGCTATCTCAGGCGACCACCAGTACGCCGACTTGCTCGGAGGCCGAGGGCCGACCCGAGGCATCGTGTCCCGGAGCCATAACGCCTCGACCTCCACATCCACAGGGTGTGGACGCATGGGCGTCCACGCCGCCACAGTGGAGGCTTCCATCAAGCGCTCCTTGTCCAGGAGCCTCAATGCCCACCTGGGGAATGACCGAGGTGCAGTTCCCTGGGCGACCGCGGTTGGCGTGGAGGCGGACAGATCAAACCGGATGTACCGGTGATCTGATAGAGATTCCGCCTCCACCAGCACTTCCCAACCGCGGATGCGTTGTGCGATGGCAGAGCTCGCGAACGTTACGTCCACGATGGACTCGCCCTGCCACCGCACGCAAGTCGCGACCGACCCTCTGTTCATGATACAGAGTCCGGCCGCGACCGCCCACTCTTCCAGCAGTCTACCCCGAGCGTCCGAGCGGGGGGAACCCCAAGCGACACATTTCGCGTTGAGGTCCCCCGCTAGTATCACTGGACGGGGGGCGGAGCGCTGAGTAATCGCCCCGATCCCGTCCAGGAACTGCCCGAACTCGTGAGTAGACCGACTTGGAGAGAAGTACACCCCGATCACGACGGTATCTTCTATCTTCACCGCGACGAACCCGGGTCCCCTGGCCACCATTTCCAGGGGGGGATCGCCGCGGTCCTCCTAATGTGTATGGCCGCCAAGCCGCACTCATCCCCGAACCAGCAGTCGTCCGCTGGGGGGACAAAATACGGCTCGGCGACCACAGCCACGTCAATGGACCACTCCGCCATGCTCTGGACTAACATGTCCTGAGCCCTGACGGAGTGGTTCAAATTACCTTGGAGGAAGCGACGGGTGTAGTCCATTAATGTTGGACCACATCCATCGCTCCCTCCCCTCCTCCGCCGCCCCCGCCATCGGGCGCACTAGTCGCCACGGCGGGGTCCGAACCGCCGGCCGGTACTCCCCCGGCCGACTTCCTCTGTTGGCGCCGCTTGTTCTTGCGGCGCCTGTGCACAGGGTATGTAACACTTTCATGCATTTTCAACGGGTTCTTACCACGATATTAATGAAATATCGTAATAAAAAAACATTTACAAAAAAATACAGTTAAAAATAAATTAATTAATTATTAATTTTACCACGATATTAATTAAATATATTTATTTTATTTATTAATTTATTTTTAAATGGACTTTTTTGTAAATGTTTTTTTAAAAAAACAAAGTAAAAAATAAGCTAATAAATGAATATGGAAAAATTAATTTATAATTTAATTAAATATCGCGGTAAGAACCCGTTGAAAATGCATGAAAGTATGATAGAAAACCGCGAGTGTCTGAACAGGGTATGTAGTTACTAGTTTCGTAATGACTAATATTTTTGTAAAATCTAAACACAAAACTTCACTTTTTCAAAAATATAACATTTTTACATTTCAAACAAGAATCATCAAAATTAGGGGTGTGTGAATAATTCGAACTCACGAATTATTCGTTCCGAATCGAATACGAATATTAGATTCGAAACTCGAATCGAATAATTCGAATCTTCGAATAATTCGAAAAGTTTTGAATATTCGAAAAGTTTCGAATATTCGGCGAATTTCGAATAGTATTGAATTCGACTACGACGACTACGATCTAGCCCATTAAATATATTATCTACTAAATACAAATTCTTAACCTATTTCCGATGTATCGTCGTAGTCAAATTCGATACTATTCGAAATTCAACGAATATTCGAAATTTTTCGAATTATTCGAAATTTTTCGAATGTTCGTCGATTCGAACGATATTCGCACACCCCTAATCAAAATACGTAATACAAACAGACACATATTCTGATGACTTTGTTCTGTAACAAAAGACAATCGAACAGAGGTTTAGTTTTTGTACCTAAGTCGTCAAGAGATATATTATGACGTACCTCTCAGCAGAGGTAGATATTGTAAGTCCTCTTCTTCCTCCTGGTTGCGTGTCGCCGGGGGCTGTTTGCTATGAGCTCCCAGCATTTCCGTTGAGCTACAATATCAGCAAATTAAAAAGACAATCAATTGGTGGTATTTTGAGTTAGTCTGTGAGCTGAACCCATGTTAATGATATTATATTATACCATTTTTACCACTAATACAGTTTATCTGTTATCGAATGAATTTTACGCTATTTATTATAGAGAACACTTTTTTAAAACAAATCGAGAATGGTTTTAAGTATAGAAAAAGCACTGCTAAAAGCGGACGATGGAAAAGATTTCCAGGCACAGCAAAGGGTTTATTAGCTTAGGTAGAATTAGCATAAGATTTTTTTCGATCTTTACGAGAAAAATTAACGGGGGAAGTAAAGTTTGTTTTTATTTTGGATACTAAAGTAAGCTTTTCACCATATTCATATTATTTACTATAAACATGCATCTTCTCTGTCTTTTTGGAGACTTTTGTAGCTGATAAATAAACCCCAAATTTTTAACCAACTTAAACGTAACGTGATTTTTAAAATTCCTTTAGCCATTTAAATTTCTATTCAGTTGAATTTACATGAAAATGTCGAATTTAACAAGTATTTGGACTATTTAATGATAATAATTGCTTACTACAAGATGAAAGTGATTTAATTTGAAAACTAATATTACGTTATTTATTATCAATGAAATTAAAACTATTACTATTATGTATCTCACTATTATTGAAATTAAAATATGAACGAATAAAAAAATGGGGCTTAATAATTTGATTAAAACAAATGAAAATATTATAAAAGTTGTTACGTGAATAGAACACGGCAGTTTTACGAGTAAATTAAACTTAACTTCACAATAATTAAATAAGTAAACTATATAAAAATCGAAATCCATTTTCAAAAACTCCAGCCGGACCGTCGTAAAATCCGTATCCGATTTTCGTCGGTCCGGCTGTCAACTGCCGCGCTCCGTTGTTACATTACCTATCGTGTTGCGTGGCGTCCTGCGGCGACATCGGGACGAGGTAGTCGCACGCCGCCGACGGCTGTCGACATGCGACATTCAGTACGACGATGCGGGGACAATTGTAACGTTCTGTGGTCTTTGTTTTGCTTTAGAGACTTGATTAATATTTCATCATATTTTGTTTCTATGTTTTTCTAATCACAATACATTCGAAGATTTAAAATAAATTACAAATTCTAATATATCTGGTATGTTACTTGTTGTGGTTACGTGTGTTACGTTCTATTTTTTTTTTATGGAACACCAGCTACATTCGCTAAATATTCAATTTTTAAATACCTATCTGTTTTTTTGCATACGTGAACGCTGTTGTTTTGTCTGTAGTTTTAAGAAGTAAATAAGGGGAACCGAGAGTTTGGTGATGTAAGTACATCCACATTTTCTTCTGATTAGTACTTCAAGCTAAGCTAAGCTGCAAATGTTACAGGAAGGTTCTTTCCACGATTCTTAAGTATTCGAGTGTTTTCGATATTTTGACGCTGTTAAAAACGTGATCACGAAGATAGTTTAATATTACATAGTATAACGTTTAAAATTAAGTAATAAGTTATTTATTAAGACCACAGAACTATTGAGAAACAAAATATCTCCCCGCATCGTTCGTAAGGTTACATACTACACGTGCATATTGTGATAGATATCATAATCAACATAAATATAATAAGCTGAACATTACTTTTACGTTCAAAGATAGAAGTTAAAACTAACTGATTTTTTATAATTATTATTGAAGCTTAACTGCTCTTAATAGGAGTTATTCTTGGTAACTTATTCTGTTTTAAAATTTCATTGGATTTCTCAATAACGTAATATAAACTAAACTCGTATTTAGAAAAAAAAAAAGAAATTAAAGTATGCTTTTTAATTTCTATCATATCATTTAATCCATTAGTTTTTTGTTACAGACATAAATATGTAGCGAACCAGATGACTGGCTGGTAAACGTCTACATAAAATCTGTCACGCAGAAGTTTGAATTTGGAATATAGTTTTGCCTGACGCGTCGATTTTGACGTTTGATAATTTTTTTCTTGTAAACATTATAATTTTCATTTGAAAGTGTTTCATGGTCAAAGTTATTAAACATGATTCAATATTTAATATATGTGGTTTATTTGATCTTACGTTACCCACATATATTAATAATTGAACATTGTGGAATAATTTTTCTATTTTATTTTCTCAATATTGAAATATTGCACATTTCAAAACCATATAACTTCTGGAAACTATTATAATTTTCTTTGAATAATTAAATATAGACTTGCTGATTATGAGATCCACCTCAAAGCCAAAGGTACACATGGTAAAAGGTAAGATTCTCGCTATAGCTACTAGGCAAGTAAACACAAATTATTTGAAGTATTTTCCACGATATCAAGACTCATTGAAATGTATCCAAAAAATATGCGTAAATTAATGTATTATTGATGTTTTATTAAAATTTATTTGATGACAATGAAAAATGGCGGATTTTTTTAGTATTAAAATTAGTAGTGGAATACGATTTATTTTAGGGTTTATTATGATTTCAAAAAACAAAATACGTATTTTCGAATGTAAGTATTACTAAAAAAAATACTTTTTGTAAAGATACGTATTTTGTCCAAAAGTCACATCTTGGTAACATTTCAATGATTCTCAAAAACTACTGGATCTATTTTTCTACACGTCATTCAAGGAGAGGGGTTATAATATATATTATAAATAAAAAATAGAAATAAATTTGTTTATCATGCGCCACTCGCAAGCACCGATCGATACAAAACTTTTTGCTAACATCAAAAATTATTTAAGAAAAATAAAAAGTATTAGTTACTTGCTTCTAGTAGCCAGAGCGGAATCGGGGAATGAAAAAAAACAATTATTAGTTTTTTTGTATTACACTAAATAATTTTATTTCAATTTAGTTAAATTTTGACTGCATATACTAAAGTTAAATTTAATATTCTGAATTTTAAAATTATTTTTAGGTGGACTTATATCAACAATTAAGTTAGTAAATTAGTCAATACTTAAGTAGATACTTACATACATTACCAAAATAAGAATATTTTATTTTATACAAATACTACTTTTACCATAACTAATTGAATTTAAATTTACGAAGAAAAACATGTATATGCAGTCAATTATTTTAAAATTACTTTTATTTATTTATTTAATTCGTCTTGAAGGTGTTAATCTTTACAATAATAATAAAATAGTAATTTGTCCTAAAGTTACTTTAAGTGTCTTTTGCATTACAAATAAACGGCCAACCTAATGGTAAGTGTTCACTGTCACTCGTGAACCTCTTATATAATACCTTTTATAATAAGATTAACACCTCCAAATAATAAAATTGGAAATATATAGATAAAATTGTATTTACCTGTTGTCCGTTTGCGATGGGTACTGTGTGTGTTGCTGGTAGCAACGACCTTACAATCGGTAAGGGCGCATTTACTATCGCTGGGTCCTGCACATGGTAAAGTATAGTAAGAAATAAAAAGGACTCTCACTGTAATTACATGCTTTTAAGATCCTAGATAACATGTAATAGTAAAGTGCTAAGACAAATAAAACGAGCCTAAACACGGTGGGGCTATCTTGTTTAGTACAGGAGTTCTGACGGGAAAGAGTGCCGTGGGCGTAACGCGTCGCGTCGTCCCTCATAACCCCGTGCTGGGTTCTGGCCTCAGCCGGGGTTCGGACGCTGAGTATGAGCGGTTGGAGGTTTTAGTGCGGTTCAACTCCCACATACCCCGGTGGGCGGGGATTCGATGATTTCCTCCAAATACATAAAAAAAAGTACAGGAGTTCCGACTATGCTGTGTCATCACATCAGCACCATTTTGTCATATTATTGCATTGTCACGCGATATACATTTGCGTGCAAATTGTCAACTCAATCGGAAACCGGTAAGTTTGTGAAATTCAACTCAACAACAATACATTCAGTAAATTAATTACATTATTCAGCGTATTTTGCAGTTTCCTTAGATAAGTTTTTTTTTAATCCTGTGTTCTTTCACATGTGGACAAACAAAAAATGTTTCTGTCATATTAAAAAAATATATATTTCGTATAATATATGTGGACCAACAAAAAATACTTGTATCATATTTTAAATAAATCCGCATCCGTATTACGACATGCGGATGGACAAAAAACGCTTACCTGTATAAACCGTTGCAACATCTCCGTCATGGCGGCGAAGGACGGCCGGTCCGTCGGCGTCGGGTTCCAGCACTCGCACATCAGACGGTAGATCTCGGGGGGACACCCTGCTGGAAAGGTACGTGGCATTTAATATAGAGTGGGCAAATGAGAGACCTTTGCCCAACATTTGACAACTTTCTTCATGTATTTTTTCTCGTCGGAATGGGCAAGTGAGACGTATACACGATTTTAAATAATAACCTAAAATGCTATGGATATGTTGTGGCTGAGAATGACGAGTAATCGCAGGTAAAATGATAAAGTGAGTGATTCACCATATTAGAAAGTAATCAAAATTAAATAAGTAATTTATTAAGTTAATTTGTAAGTGAAAACTGAATATATCACGCGCACAATCCGAACCCTCAACATCGTTGCTGACAACATAGATATTTTCACTTGTACTCTGAATGAATTCACAAGAACGGCATTGTGGATCATAAGTTATACTTAATGGTTTTTTAATTTTTAATTTCTTATTGTTAAAGTTTGTTATAATTTAGTTCATATAATTTGATAAGAGATGCTACTGAATTAGGTAAAACCTGTAATGGTAGTATTTTAAGGAAATAAATAAATAATTATAATTTTTTCTTAGATAAGCAAGCCTACGGCCTGATGGGGCGCGGTTACCGTCACTCATGAACCTCTGCAATGTCAGGGCAATGACGTGCCGTTATCTATCACCTACCCATACAGGACTTGGGAAGTATTTGAGGTATAGGTTCTTACCATACGGTTTCTCCAGCCTTCCACCTCCGGAGACCAGCTCCATGACCTCCCGGTTAGCGCAGCCCGTGTACGGCATCACCCCCAGGGAAAACACCTCCCAAAGAAGCACCCCGAATGACCTGACATCATACAAGGTGAAGTTAAACAATGTCTCGCCAACTTCCAATGCGCGCAAATGACAACTGGGAGGCCAATGGTGTTACACATAGTTTCAATGACGGCCATGCAAACCCCCATTCATATATTGGTCAATCATTATTGATATTTTACAACCATCGCCTTTTTATCTGACAGAATCATTCAAATCGGTCCACCCATACTAAAGTTATGAAGGAACAAACATAAAAAACATATAGACGAATTAAATACGTCCTGTCCTGTTGGAAGTTGGTCTAAAATCATTCTAATCCGTTCAGCTACAGCATGATTTAATTACATACAATCTTCTTATATAAAAATGAATTGCTGTTCGTTAGTCTCGCTAAAACTCGAGAACGACTGAACCGATTTGGCTTATTTTAATCTTGAAATATTCGTAGAAGTCCAGGGAAGATTTAAACGGTGAGAAAATTTCCTTATGTGACGCAGACGAAGCTGTGTGGGCCAGCTAGTCTTTTTTATATATAAAAATGAATTCCTGTTCGTTAGTCTCGCTAAAACTCGAGAACGACTGAACCGATTTGGCTTATTTTAATCTTGAAATATTCGTAGAAGTCCAGGGAAGATTTAAACGGTGAGAAAATTTCCTTATGTGACGCAGACGAAGCTGTGTGGGCCAGCTAGTCTTTTTTATATATAAAAATGAATTCCTGTTCGTTTGTCTCGCTAAAACTCGAAAACGACTGAACCGATTTGGCTTATTTTAATCTTGAAATATTCGTAGAAGTCCAGGGAAGGTTTAAACGGTGAGAAAATTTCCTTCTGTGATGCAGACGAAGTTGTGTTGGCCAGCTAGTTTATATCTAAAATACTCACCAAACATCAGTTTTAGTTGTAAAAACGCCGTCAATATAAGCTTCGGGCGGCATCCATTTTATGGGCAACATTGCTTTCCCGCCTTTTTTGTAATAATCTGCGCGGTAAATATCGCGCGCCATTCCGAAGTCGGCTATTTTGACAACTCGACCCGGACCACGGGAGGTTAGCAGACAATTCCTTGCTGCTATATCCCTAGTTAAATATATGAGAAGATTGAAATGAAATTAACTAATTAACATCGGCATATCGTCAGGAAACCTGCATATTGGAAAATAATTTAAAAAAAATCTTTCGAGATATGTCCCCAGTCCGCATTGAACAAGCATGGTGGACTATGCCTAATCCGTCTACTGAGAACACGTGAGACCAGCAGTGAGCAATAATGGCTTGTTACAGGATTGTATTTACATGGTTAACTAATGACTTGAACTGGGCTTGGTATGGGCAAAATCGGCCCATTGTTTTATTGGGAAAAGGGCTATATCTGAATCTGACCAATTAAAATGCAACTAAGAAAAAATCTAATCATTAAATAGATATTAGGAACGTTGCAGCACTCACATTTTCAGTTATTTACACTGTGCTTTTAAAAACCATGTCTAATATTTTTTTTGTTTTATTTCGAAATTGGCTGCTTCATATCTTACTCTGGGGACCAATAACAGCGCGCGAGATCCTGAATCGCGGTTACGACATTTGCAAGAAATCTGACCGGGCATATACACTACCTCGACCGGTCGGAGATCTCCCTTTAACCTAATACCATCGATGCCCACATTACCAATTTCACCATAATCGCGAAAATTGCTACACTACGTATAATCATTTTTTTTGTTTTTTATTGCCATGTAGGCAGACGAGCCGACGGCCCACCTGATAGTAAGTGGTTACTGTCGCTCATGAACCTCTGCAATGTCAGGGGACACTGAGGGGTCGCTACCTACGACCTAACTTTAATTTCACTATAATTTAGCAACACCTACCTATGTATAAACCTCTTAGTTTCCAGATATCTGCATCCCTTGCAAACGTCCAACGAACAAAGCAACAAGTCCTTCATAGTGAGAGCGCTCGCTCGTTCAGGCTTAGGTCGACTCTCGCGGAGGAAGTTCTTGAGATCCCCTCCAGCTAGGAGTTCCAGGACTATGAACCTAGGATTGTAAGGGTTCAAGTCAAAAAAAAAAGTCATCGGAATCGGTTAGTGTTTAAAATATACGCCTCAACGAATCAGGGAATTTACAAAAAAACTTAATTCTAAAACAACTGCTTTTTAATATTATTGTCACGTAGGTAGACGAGCCAACGGGCTACTGATCGTAAGTGGTTATCGTTGTTTATGAAACTGCAATGTCAGAGAACACTGAAAAACAGTTCGGGCAATGTTTTGACGGCGATGGGCATTTCTGACGTATCTTCCATAAGAAAATCAGAATCGATTCATGTATACGCAAACACCACGAATTCCACAAAAAACTTTAAACATTATAAAACATAGCTCAAACAATACTTTTTAAATCATGTCATCATTATCATTCCTCGATGAATATCACCTTCATACAAAAAGGGTCATCCAAATCAATCCAAAACTAGAGTTAAAGCTACACGGGCAAAAAATACTTGGCAACCTAACTTTAATTGTACTGTTGTTTCCCAAATAAATTAAATATAAATATACCTTTATTCTCTGCTCTGAAGAGAGGCCTCAGCCGTGGGCAATAATGGATTGTTAAAATGCAGTAAGATTGTAAACCTTTATTTGAACCAAAACTCACCTGGGATGTCTATCGAAGCACACTCCAATCAAATGCACAATATTGGCGTGGTTAAACTTCGCCATTATAGCCGCTTCCATCAGGAAGTCCGACTCGGCTTGCCCGGTGGACAGTTCGGGCAATGTTTTGACGGCGACGGGCATTTCTGCCGTATCCGCTGAACGATGGCGGTAGAGACCTTGGTATACTTCTCCGAATGCACCTTGACCTAGGGCCCTGAAGAATGGATATATTTAGTAGCTGATCAGTGAAACTTCGTCTGCGTTACAAAGGGAAGATTCATTTGTAAGGTACTGGACAGCACTTGGGCATTGTAATGTATTTTATTCTAAAATAAAAATAGGTTAAGTTTTAACGGTGACGGGCATTTCTGCCGTATCCGCTGAACGATGGCGGTAGAGACCTTGGTATACTTCTCCGAATGCACCTTGACCTAGGGCCCTGAAGAATGGATATATTTAGTAGCTGATCAGTGAAACTTCGTCTGCGTTACAAAGGGAAGATTCATTTGTAAGGTACTGGACAGCACTTGGGCATTGTAATGTATTTTATTCTAAAATAAAAATAGGTTAAGTTTTAACGGTGACGGGCATTTCTGCCGTATCCGCTGAACGATGGCGGTAGAGACCTTGGTGCACCGAATGCACGTTGACCTAGGGCCCCAAAGGATGGATTTATTTAAAAACTGGTCAGTGAAACTTCGTCTGCGTTACAAAGATCAGACACCATTGTTCAGTTCCAAAAAATTGTCTGATTCACGATTACGCGTTTCCTATGAAAATGCTGAATTCAAACTGTCCTTCCTTATGCTTAAAAATTTTAATCTACACAAGGGATTTTGGTGCGTTCTCCTTGTCAAAAGTTTCTTCTGTCTGTCTGTCTTCTTTTTCTCAATCTTATTGTATATTTTTTTTAAAATATTTGAAGTTTAATTATTTTGGTTATAATGATAATAAACTTTAGATTGTATAGGATATTTACACCACCCTGTTTATTAAAGCTATACTTACTTCACAAGCTTCAAACTCTCCCTCGAAACTTGCGGAAGTCCCCGAACATCTATGCCTTGAGGTAGAATACTCTCACTTCCGTAATGAGGATTGAAGGCCATAGATAACGCGTTGTCGTTGGCCCCAGGAGCGTTCCTTAGTCTATGGAGCTGGACTTCCTGTTCTAGAATCCTTTTTTGTGCCTGTCTTGATTCGCGCTTTCTTTGGTAGCGGTTATCTGAATGGGAGTATTTTTTAGTTTTTATAGTAGTTTATTATTTTATTAAACGTGCAAGTTCGTCTGCGTCACGAAAATATACTTTAACCTACATTAATAAATTTACTATAGAACACTAAAATTATTTTTGAAATCGGACCAGTGGTTCCTGAGATAAGCGCGTTCAAACAAACTCTTCAGCTTTATTGAATAAATATTTATTAGTATAGATTTTTGTGGTACGAGGCTTTTATGACCTTGTATGTTATTTAATGTGTTTTAAGGTGTGTTAACATTACAATTAATTAATTCAAAATTATGGAAAGCTGAATCTTTAATGTACTTAATATAAGGAAAATAAAACAAGTTTTGGGACACTATTTGAATCGTAAAAAAAAAGTTTTACGTGACAACGCCTCGGGCATGGTTAGCCCGCCTAAGAGCGAGAGAGACAGACATAAAAAGAGACGCGGCACGCGTGCCTCTCACTCGCTCTCATTGTGAGCGCATAACGTGAGCGGAGCGTAACGCAGTGAAGTGAAGTGTCACTCGCGGCAAACCAATTTATAAGACGTTGTCACGTCAAAATAGTTATGTCAATTTTAAATTACTAAATATCACACGATTATTGGGTCTTTTATATTATTTTTATCAATAAAAAATAGTTATTTTCGTAATATATAAACACTTACATAATATAAGAGAGAGAGAAACCAGCGCTCCAAGTAAAATACAAAAAATACCGGAAGCGACTACGGTCCAAGTGAATGAACTCCATTCCCCTTCGACTGTAAGCCATGTGTTAGGATCTGAAATAAAAAAAAAACATTTTTAATTTTGTCCGTGAACATGCTTCCCGCATTTAAGGACCCAGAATAATCACTTTGGGGTCAGTGGACTATGACCAAAGGGAGATCTCCTTGCGGGCGAGGTAGTGTATGGCGAATTAGGCCGAAAGCCACTGTAGTATATTTTAGATGTTGTATTTATGTAGCCAAACGTTGCAAACATCGATAGCGCGATTCAGGATCTGGCACGCTATTGGTCGCCACTTCACTTGTTATAAAACAATAGAATGTAGTTGTATACGCGAATAATGAAAAAATATATTTTTATTGACACTTTTAAGTTTCTGTTTTAAATTATGAATCAATCAAGTCACGTTACGAAGTTCAAAAGGCATATTTGTAGACTCATATAACCCGTCTCAACTATTTCTTTATTTGCTCGTATGTTACAATTACATTCTTAATTATCATTTCTTTTACTATTCATCTATCACCCACTTATACAGGACTTTTTTAAATAGGGGCATTTGCAAAAAAATATGTTAATCTCGAAGATTATTATGTTTTAGATACTTACACACACACTTAGCAGGATCAACAGGATTGAACACCCAAGATGAAGGACAATAACATCTCACTTCGCTCCTGAATTCGTTTAAAACAACGCATCTGTAGTCGCAGCCGCAATCCTATGACAAAACAGTAGTTTTAATCCTTGAAATTAAATTATCATAGTCAGTGGCGTGTAGTTAGTTGAAGCAAATAGTCATTGCATACCCAAGTTTACAAAATGCGATTAAAATAAAAAGAAAAACCTTTTAACGCTTAATAATACGATTATCTACTCCACATTTATGTAATATTTTACTAAAAAAAGATAAATAAATTGCTAAAATTTACAAAAAATGAAATCAAACGTTCGTTTTTGCATACCTTTATTAAAATATGTATGCACGCCACTTCTTGCCTCCCCAATCACAATATACCATCAGTTAAAATTAAAACTTCACCCTGTATACACTTACATGTATAGCCGGTATGATGAGTACCTCTCCTGGACCGGTTCTGATGGCAGTGCTGACGTCGCTGTACATGCGTTGAGCTCGGCTCCCGTCTATATACGACCATCCACCGCCGCCGTGTTCACCTTCATTCGTGCTACCTCCTGTACAAATATCAAGATGAATGTCAAGGTCTGACGATGGAGCTGGAAGGTGGCCACAGGAACTTCGTCAATAAGCAAGATAATCTCATCGTGTTTAGGATCTAATGAAGCGTTCTGATGAATATTTAGCGCCTTCAGCTCCATCATAGTTCAGAAATAATGTTTAAAGTATATCTTTGTGTTCCATCATCCACATCCACTATCTCGCAGAAGGAGGCGGAAAGACGTGTGAGCGAGAGCTCTTCTCAGTGCAAGAACCCGCCGCCGTCAGGCGAGGGAACATGTTCGGGATCTGTCCTAAGATCTGGCCCCCCTAAGAATACTAGGTCCTACCAGGACGTCTTACTACTACTGTACTACCAACTACCACGCATTGGAAATCTTTGAGTGAGGCCTATGTCCAGCAGTGGACGTTTACAGGCTGTTAATGATGATGATGGTAACTAGGACGTCCTCCTCTTGACGCCCGAGGCGATAGCCTGCCAAACAAGCAGACTTCTACCAACCTCTCTGTGCCGTCAGCTGTTGAGCGACAATAAGTTAAGAAGAATTTTGGATATTTTGCAACGACGTTGAAATATCAAGACCACTCAATTAATTAAATATCATGGTAAAAACCCGTTTACAATGCATGTAAATAATATAGAAAACCGCGAGTGTTTGATTAAGTCATATTAAACTTACCTAAGTACCCTCCTCCAGCGCCTCCCATCAAACATCCTCCCCCTCCTCCACCGAAGCCCCCCGCTGCGTCCCCTACACATGCCTCACCCCCTCTGGCACCCTCATTCAGCGCCGCCCCTCTAATACGCTCGAAGCCTGGTGTTGTTGGACCTGGTCTACTAATCCATCCTCCACCGGCACCTGATTGATAATGTAGGTTTAGGAATGAATGTAGGAGATCTCCTTGCGGGCGAGGTAGTGTATGCCCGGTCTGACCGAAGCCCACTGTAGTAGATTTCAGATGTTGTATACAGGGTGGATCTGTAACTTTGGACAATCTGACGTGGGGTGAATGACCTGTCGAAATACAACTTAGCACCATTTTTATTTTTTGGATCGATTAAACTTGTTTTTCTGATATTGTATGGAAAACGTACGACTATCGCTGCGGACTTCCATACTATGATGAATTTTTTTTATCCAATTCCTAAAATAAAAGTTGTTCTAACAGATCATTCGTCCCACGTCAGATTGTCCAAAGTTACAGATCCACTCTGTATTTGTCGGCGAATGTTGCAAACATCGATAGCGCGATTCAAGATCTTGCACACTATTGGTCCGCCACAAAGAGTTAATCGAAAAATAGATAGCAGAAAAATAGAGTAAGCTTTACCTCTGGTTCCTGTTCTACGAATTACAGTGGAAGTAAAAGATGCACTAATTAAAAAATAAAAATGATCAACTTTTTCCAAAGAGCTTGTAGCCACGCACCATACTTCTATAGAATGCTTCCCTCTTCAGTGTTTCCTGAGCGCTACGACTTGTCCTTCTTCAAACGAGACTTGAGGAGAGTCCTTAAAGGAAGGCCGTAGGTAGCACAGTGTCCTGACAATGCAGAGGTCCATGAGCGACGGTAACCACTTATAATCAGGTGGTCCATTAGCTGCCTACATGGCAATAAATGGTTAGTTGTACCTGAAAATTTTTCTTAAAATTTTAAACTTTATCTCACCTGAAGTCTTCTTCGGTGTTCCATACATGTACCCAGATTCCGGGGTGGCATTCGTATGAGGTTTCCCGTGCTGGGAGCCGTCATCCCGGAATAT
Source organism: Trilocha varians (assembly GCA_030269945.2). Taxonomy (NCBI): domain Eukaryota; kingdom Metazoa; phylum Arthropoda; class Insecta; order Lepidoptera; family Bombycidae; genus Trilocha; species Trilocha varians. The sequence goes on from AP028279.1 coordinate 1,383,145, forward strand.
CCCCATAGATATTCCACCCCCACCCCCAGCCACTACGAGGGGGAACGCTTGACCGTCTTTTTCTATCTATAGGGGGAAATATAAAGTTATTAATGGTTTTACCAAAATAAAAACGTTCGACCTCCATTTTTCCAAAAGGATTCCAAAATCCTTCTATGATATGATACAGCTCTTGATATCCACTGCTTTTTTTTTTTTTTTTTTTTTTTTTTTTAGTTGGAGGAAATCACCGGATCCCGCCCCGCGGGCGGGGTATGTGGGAGTTGAACCGCACTAAAACCTCCAACCGCTCACACTCAGCGTCCGAACCCCGGCTGAGGCCAGAACCCAGCACGGGGTTTAGAGGGACGGTGCGACGCGTTACGCCATCGGCACACTTTCCCGTCGCTCCGTCCCCGGACGCCGAACCGGTAGCCGCCGGCGAATACGGCCACCGGCTCTCTCGGTCGGCGGGCTTTCCGAAGCCCGCCAAGATGGGACCGCGTGTCACCCTCCCACGGAATACCCCGCTGGGTCAGAACCAGCGTGGGTCGGGGAGCGCGGTCGACCATCCCCCGGTCGCTCTTGCTTAAGGCGCGTGCTGAGCGAGACACGACGCCTTCTTGGGTCCCCGCTCGCACTCACATGCGTTGGGGACCCGAAACTCTTAGGGGGCCAGATTCCGGGCGAGATCCCGGTTCCGGCCCCCTGCTCGACGGCGGCGGGTTGCTGTCGCTGGGCGGAGGGAAGCGTACAATCGCTCCCTCGCACCCCCCGCCACCCTCTTCTGCGAGATGGTGGACTCGCAGAAGTCGAGCATCGCCTTCCAGGACTCGTCGCTCTCGAGCATCGACGCCGCGACGCTCGGGAGCGACAAGTCCGGTCCTATTTTCCTGACCAGGACACAACGCTGCCGCTCCCACGCGGGGCAGAGCGCGAGCGTATGCTCTGGCGTGTCCTGGTCGCAACTCACACAGTGATGGCATCTCGCCGTCGGCTCTACCTGGATCCGGTGCAGATACCTCCCGAAGCACCCGTGCCCGGTCAGCATCTGCACCATCCAATAGGTGAGGCGTCCCTTGCCACGACCCACCCAATCCCTGAGGACGGGGCGGATCGCCTCGACGGTCCGTAGACCCCAAGTGGGGTTGGCGAGTCGTCTCTCCCACGACTCCATAACGGACCGCCGAGATTGAACCTTCCGATCTCGGACCGCTTCCGGCAGAGGACGCACTACGCCCCGGGAGCGAAGGTCGCATCGCCAACGATAATCGTCGGCGAGCGCCTCCGCCTCCAGTTCCCAGGGCGGCGTCCCCGCCAGAACACACGCCGCCTCAAATGCGACGGTGCGGTATCCGCGGATGGCCCTGATGGCTACGATGCGCTGTGGCCGGCGCAGGTACCCGGCATAAAATGCACGGATACGAGGCTCGGCCCAAACGGGCGCACCGTACAGGGCCATCGAGCGCACCACCCCCGCGAAGAGGCGGCGCACCGCGTCACTGGGTCCCCCGACGTTCGGGAGCAGCCGACCAAGGTGGCCGGCCGTCCTTACCAGTCGGGGAACCAGGTCCTCGAAATGCTGTCGGAAGGTCCAACGGCCGTCCAACACGAGGCCGAGGTACTTAAGATGCACCCCGACCTCGATCCGGACGCCTCCAGATATCCACTGCTAGACATAAATCCCCCAAACTCATCGCAACTAATCTTGTGCTATTTGCACTGACTTCCCGCGATCCTGATTAGGTTGCCGGTGAGGTTTATCTACGCTACGCCTACCGATTCGAAGAACTAAAGAGAACTAGAAGTTCCCGGAGCGCTATGACATGTCCCTCTTCAAACGAGGTTTAAGAAAAGTCTTGTATGGGTAGGTGGTAAATAACGGCCCCTGTTTGCCCTGGCATTGCAGAGGTTCATGAGCGACGGTGACCGCTTACCATCAGGTGGGCTGTAGGCTCGTTTATCTACCTTGCAATAAAAAAAACAAAAAAAACTTTTCTGCTCCATCGGCCATGCGTCCTGCGTCTTCAAAGACACAATCTTAGGGCTATGTCGGATATGGTTCTTCTACTAATTTCTGATTTGATCTCGTAGAGAAGCACTGAGCCTTCTACATTGCTCTCTGAGTGACTCTTTGCCTCATCATAAGCGGCCAAGTCTCTAACCCGTATGTCATTACTGTAAGTACACGCTTTAAGTATCAACCACTCAACTGGGAACGTCAATTTTCTCTAGATGGAGTAACTGGAATCGCTCGCTCGGAATTCGTTCAAAATCACTACCTTCTTTGACTATTTAAAATTAGATTTTTAATTAAACATCATATTTTAGTAATGTTGGAACGAAGTTCCTTATAGCGCGTTATCGAAAGGGGGCTAGACGGATATTCTTAAGAAAAAGTTGTCGCGACACTTTTTTGTTTTAAGCGATTATCGCTGGATGGCGCTGTGATTAAAATCTTTTAAAACAATTCCTTATTTTGTTTTATATGATTAATGCTAGATGACGCTGTGATCAAAATATTATTTTTTTAAGTTATAACTTAAAATTATTACAATTCCCTCACTAATTAATCGAAAGGAACTTCGTTCCATGCGGGTGTCCCTTGACACCTCACAAGTTTTTTTTATTCTTAAAATTCGCTGAAATACATTTTGGGCAAAAATATATCGGTAAAATATAGAACGATCATAAAATGTAAACAAAACAAGTTTCCAAACGTGGAGTCATGCTCATTTTTGGCGCCTGCCACAGACTTGGCAAGAGTAAGCAAACAGTTAAATGGTCAACTTACCAGAAAAACATAAGTTCCTCCCCCTCCGCCGCCCCCTCCGTCAATAACCTCTGTGTTTCGGACCTCATGTGTTTTACTGGTGTATATCGGTTGGGTATCATTGGGTAGCTTCCGAGCACACTCTTGGCTTTCTTGAGCTGATAATGCCTGAAATACACCAATTAGAGTTTAAATAAAGAGTGTCTGTTCGTCGCCCCAGTGCTTGTTTGGCCAACCTGTCATTTTTTACGAAAATTACTTTTTAATGCGGTATTATAAAGAATAAAATTTCCACCCGACTGGTAAGTATTTTTTTTTAATATTCAATTCTAAAACAATAAAAATCTCATTTTAATTTTTTCCTCAACACGGTACTTAACGAGAATTCCGTGCTTGTTTGCTGTCTCCTGTAAAATTTGCTCGAGTGCAGATAGGCCAAACAAGCACTGAGGCGACGTGTTTGTAATGCAAATGGGAAGTCTACAATCCGCATTGTGTTCTCGTGGTGGACTATATCTGATCCCTCTACTGAGGAGACACGAGACCAGCACGGAGCAGTAATGGGTTGTTACAGTACAGTTTGCAATGCCTAAACAAAGATTTTCATTAGATATTGCAGTTTTGTACCACAGTCGCATCCGGCAACGGCCCGCAGATAGATAACATACGAGTATTTTTTTATTTTTAATGTTTTTTTAAACAAGAAGAAATCACCGAATTTCCACCCTGTCACTGGGCATATGGCAGTCCAACCGCACTAAAACCTCCAACATACGGGCACGTCCCGGGCCATTTCAATTGATACATTTGTTAAAAACAAAAATATTGTAAAACAATACTTAAAAAAAAAAAGAAAAAATACATTATATTAAATTAAAAAAAAAAGACATGCCCGCTGAGTTTCTTGCGCCGGATCTTCTCAGGACGGAGGCGTAATTTGAGCGAACTGGTGGTAGAACTTTTGATTTTATTTTTGACTTTCAAAATGTATGATTTGACTTTGACTTTGACTCACACAAAACCTACCTCGGAATTACCAAGAATGCCAAGCCTAACACATCGCTCCTAATTCCGATGTACTAACCTTCTTACAAGCGTTAATCCCACGTTGTCCAATCACCATATAGATGACTTCGTTCTTGTGAAATTCAAATAGTGCCCTCGCTTGGGCGCCGTGGGACACGCCTGCCCACGACGATCCTAGCCCACCACTGGCACCGGTCGCTATTATCCTGGGTAAAATAAATATTTATTTATTGAAGACATACATAAGAGGAAAATAAGAAGTTTCTTTAAACACTCGCGGTTATCCTGTATGTGGAATCCAGTGTTAGACGAAAATAAAGCCAAAAAATCTAGTTTTGAGACGGCAGCCGATACTGTCAGTGTGGTTTGTCAAAATGTGAGTTCGAGTTCCAATGGTACGGGCAAACGAACGAGTGCGAGGGTAGACAGATTTATCTACTCTTAAACGACCTACCCGCAGTTCCTCCAGTCTTCCCGTGATCATGGCGCTTGAAACAGTGCTGAAATATCGGGACCGCTCAATTAAGAATAATCGTGGTAAGAACCCGTTTAGTAATAGTGTAAGTAAAATAAGAAGTGTTAAAATTTACCATTTTTTTTGTATGAAACTGTGTTATTCATTTGCACGTTTAAATGGATAATGGATCTGCATGGTATATGTGAAAATCTGCAGAATAAAACTAATATTACGAACTACCTACTCCTTATTTGAATTAGGTGAACATAAGTATTGGTAATTATGTCGTATTTATCTGTATTACATTTAAGATAAATCTTCATCAACACTATGAAAATACATTAAATATCTAAAGTTACAGCAATTCCAAGTCGAGCAAAAATAATCGGTACGCTTTCTCATCACAATTTCTTTGAATAATATCTAAAAATAGCCATTATAACCACCAAAAGATCTTGGTCCTTCGAGCCAGATATTCAACAATATTTTCAAATTTACAATTTTTATCACTCACGTGTACAACCCCTCTTCAGGCACCTCCCAGACTTGCACTCCCGAGTACGGAGGAGTGTCCAACACCCTCACTTGCACGGGGGTGTTGTTGTACGCCGCGTCGCACATCATCTGATCCGGGCCATAGGGGCCCGTCGCACCGCACGTTGTGAATCTGTAATCTGGTGATGGATGTTGCTTTAGTTTAGGTTTTTTTTTATATTTTTTTTATTTTGTGTGCTTAATAAATGAAAATTGTTAATTCATTGTAATAGGTAACTAAAAAGAACTGTAAATTATGAATGATATTCATAGATTATACGAATTTTATATCACTCACTAAATTTACCAATATAATTTAGGCAGTGTTGTAAATGCTAAATATTCATTAGACAAAATATCATTCTTGAATAAGAAGATTGAAGTAAGACACCGTGTCTTTCATATTCATTACCTTGACCACTTTGAGTTGTTTGTTAAAACAATAAATCATTTGAAATTTATTTCAAGTAATACGAATTCTTAAAGATGCCATTTGGCTTGAACAACGCTCCTGCATATACTTACAAACTCGATCAACGAAGTCTTTGTGCGGTATGACGTTCTCTTCAAAGATCGGATCATAATAATTATAATCTCCCAGCTCTTTGGGATCTATGTTTAGTCCGAAACATTCGGGCGCCATTGAAAAGTCATCGACAGCTGAATCAGAATAGATCCTCATTCCCATGCGAGTCGTGAACTGGATGTAATATCTGCAAAGTAAATAGTATTTAGAATGTCGGTATGTCTTTTGAAGCTATAGTGGATGCTTCTACGGTCTTTTTACACTTGATAAGTGGTAAAATGATGCTAGCTGAAGTGGGGTGGAATGACCCGTCGTAATACAACTTAGACTTAGAAATCTGTTAATCTTTATTGTAAATATTATATGCAAGCTCACAACTTATTGGAAAAAAAGCTTAAAGATTCCAAAAATAAAAGTGATTCTAAGTTATTTTTTGAATATATTGTATTATCGTAGGCTCGTTTATCTATCACGCAATGAAAAAAATAAAAAAAAAAATATCTTCATTTATGGTACATTTGCAATGTACCATAAATGAAGATGTCTTTCAAAAATGGTCGTTTTTAAATAAATCTGTGCGATACCATTAACGTTTCACTACCAGTAAACTGTTTACAAAAAATTTTGAAAAAAAACTTGAGAGGTCACGGTACATCCGGATAGAACGAAGTTCCTTTCGATTAAAACGTATCTCATAAAAATTATTTCCTTTCGTAACGCGCGATAAGGAACGTGTTTTAAAAGATTTTGATCACAGCGCCATCTAGCATTAATCATATAAAACAAAATAAGGAATTGTTTTAAAAAAATTTGATCACAGCACCATCTAGCGATAATCATCTAAAACAAAAAGTGTTGTGACAACTTTTCGTAAGATTTTTTTCACAACGCGCGATAAGGAACTTCGTTCCAATTACTAACTAAACCTAAAAATAAATTACAACACTCACCTCCCAGTAACATTGGGAAGGAAGATGGCAGCTCTATACCAACTCTCTCCCTTGTCTTTGGTCGAGAACCAAACTGACGTACTAACATTTCCGCGGGTAGTCAACTCTACAACATCAACACTAAGGGAGCCGTAGTTACGACCGTATTGCTCGTAGTAGAACCTTATCTGTGGGGAATAGAGTTGAAAATTTTATGTTTTTGTGAATCTAAGGAAACTATAGAGACTAGATAACTGAAACTTTACATTTACATTTACAATTCTACAAGTTTATCTTCAAAAGGTATTTTCAGAGAAGTTCTCAATAATAGAAAAAAAAAAATAGCATAAAAGAAAAGTTCTGTAAAATCTTTTAATGCCACTTGCCATTAACTAAGCTGTAAGCTTAGTCACCTATCTTAAAATAAATATAAATATTGCACCAAAAATTTATTTGTGACCATCTCTCTCAAAAAATTGCATCTTTGAAGTGGCAATGGGCAGGACACATTGTGCGAAGAACGGATGGCCGTTGGGGCCGAAAAGTTCTGGAGTGGCGGCCACGAACCGGTAGGCGGAATGTTGGTAGACCCCCCACAATGGACCGACGATCTGGTCAAGATCGCGGGAGGTCACTGGATGCCGATGACGCAGGACCGGTCGATGTGGCGAGGTTTGGGAGAGGCCTATGTCCAGCAGTGGACGTCTATAGGCTGAGAATGATGATGATGACCATCTCTCGAACATTCCAAAGCTCCATGAATATAGGTAATCACATACCATCAGGTGACCTGTTAACTCGTCTACCTACATAGCATACTATACTGTAACTTATTTGAAGTCTTAAATGTATTGTTGTGAGTAAAAAAAAGATGATTTGATAACAATAAAAAACCACTTACCATACAACAATTATAATACTTTGAAGCCTTATCCCCGTGGACTTTAGGCGGCGGATTGAATATCACTGATCGCATCACAGCAGTCGAAGCGAAATCCGGCTTCTTATTATCCGGGCCGGTAACATTCATATTTACTAGGAAATAATACCCAATGCAGGGGAAATTCATATGAGCAGGGAGAAGGGGCGGGAGGGGGGTTGTTTTGTTGTCGCGGATGCCACAAGTGTGGTCGGCTGTTGGGCCAGTGTTGGCTGTTGGTGTTGGCCCGGTGTGGCGGGTCCATTTGAGGATTGAGCTGGGGGGGAGCATGTGTGTGAGTCAACGAACTTTAAATCAAATGTTACTGTAAGGCTTGAGGAGGGTCCTTAAAGTTAGGTCGTAGGTAGCGACCTCTCAGTGTCCCCTGCAGAGGTTTATGAGCGACGGTAACCACTTACGATCAGGGCCCCTTGGTTCGTTTGCCTACGTGGCAATAAAAAAAAATCTAGTGCATTGTCAAAATAAATCACTTACGTAATGTTTAGGTCTTGTAAGTATACTCAGGTCATGTTAAAAATATTTTTTTTCCTTATAATACTACTAATCAATTACTTGAATATAAAGACAACATACTTAGTCAGATAAAGAATTAATACATTTGTCATAAAAAAATAGTTTTGTAAGACATTAAAAAAAAAAAATTTGAGAGGTGTCAAGGGACACCCGGATGGAACGAAGTTCCTTTCGATTAATTAGTGAGGGAATTGTATTAAATTTATTTTTTTAAGTTATAATAATTAGTAGCGTAGTTTAAAACTAACTAATTATTATAACTTACATAAAATATTTTGATCACAGCGCCATCTAGCATAAATCATATAAAACAAAATAAGGAATTGTTTTATAAAACATTCTGATCACTGCGCCATCTAGCGATAATCATATAAAACAAAAAAAGTGTCGTGATAACTTTTTCATAAGAATTTCCGTCTAGCCCCCTTTCGATAACGCGCGATAAGGAACTTCGTTCCAATAGGTATTCTGGTTCGACCTTTGTCACGCTGTTATAAATATGTTTGTTAACTTACTGTGGTATATCGACGAAACCACAGTTGTCCTGGTCGAAATTACAATATGATCCGAATGGCATTTTATCTGTAACAATAAAGATAATATACCAATGTTGTAATATGAACCGATTTTTGTAATGATGATAACTGTAAATAACTAATTTTGATAGTTACAAAATTGTATTTAATGAAATGGTCCCTTATCGCTGTGTGTGACGAAATCTGAAGTTAATTATCACTAAAATACTACGACAGAAGTTGAACATTAGAAGTTAATAATAATCAAAACTTGGTCCTTCGAGCCGGATATTTCACAAAATTTTACAAATCAATTAAAAATGAATTCTACAAATATAAGAGTCTTTGAAAGTTTGTTTCTAATATTAATTAGTTATATCTCACCGCAGCTACGATGCTCATCGCTCCCGTCATCACAATCTTTCACCAGATCGCAGACTTGGTGTGAATCGATGCAAGATTCCCTCTGAAATAAGGTCTATCATTTAAAAGGAGGTTCGACCATTAAGGAACCATTGAAAATATTCATAAGATATGGTTAACATAAGCGTTATGACTTGTCCCTTCATCTACCGAGACTTAAGGGAAATTCTTAAAGGTAGATCGTTGGTAGCGGGACAATGTCCCTTGATATTACTGAGGTCTGATGGTAATCAGTAATTATCAAGTTACCTGTTCGCTTTGTACTATACTGTAACAACCCATTGCTCCCCACTGCTGGCACAGGTCACCTCAGTAGAGGAATCAGGTATAGTCCACCACAGTCTAATACGGATTGGGGACTTTACATATCTTCAAAGGATTTTTAGAAACCTTTCCTAATATGTACGTCTCCTCACGATTTTTCCCTTCTTAAGGCTTAAGGAGGGTCCTTAAAGTTAGGTCGTAAATAGCGACCGTAACCACCTACGATCAGGTAGGCTCGTCTGCCTGCATGATAATAAAAAAATCAAATTAAGATGTAGACGTACGGAAGGCAAGCGCTTCAACCACTCACCACGACCTGTTTGCTCATTCATAAAAAAGTACTTACACTCAAAATATTGCACTTCAACTTGTCAGAGCTGCAATCGCCATGGTAAACCGGTGGTTCAGGCACACAGTCCAACATTCTGATGTTGTCGATGGCTATGTGGGGTAATGGCTGAGTTAGACTGACGTACTTCGGTCTCGCTATCTCAATGTTGATCCTTACCACTTGTTGGACCTTGCCGATGGTGAAACGCATTGGGTACCATCTGTTGGTGGAATATTGGATTCAGAGATTTGATTGTCTATATATAAGTGTCAGTCTACTATTTATCTAATTTAATGAAAAAAGATGACTATATGTACTCTTAATTAAAAGTGATACTAAAGAGGGAGGCCGATATACGAGTCTTACAAGAACATAGTAAAGAAAAGCTTTTTTTGGCTTGATTTATATAAACTGCACTGTCCGAGTTCCTTGTACTATCCCTTGTTAGTCTATGAATATCGAAAGGGTAGCCGATAGGAATGGAGTTGTACCGAGCTTTGTCCACTATTTGTAGTGGTTTTGACAAATTTCTTTTGGACTGAGTAATTTTTTATGTTGAGAAATTTAGAGAGATTATAACATCCCTAGTGACAAGTAATGTCATCTTCAGTTTCAAGAAACCTCTCTCAACACCTAGTTTTGTCGAATTTAGTAATTTAGTAAAAAAAAATGTAATTTTACCTTTTTTTTGTAATATTCCGTATTAGAATAGAGTACTCATCACCCTCCTTCAATATGTACCCTCTCTAAAAAATCACCCTGTATAACTTCTGTTCACTGTAACTCTGAAGGAGCTACAGGTGGTTAGTAAATGCTGTGAAACTTCTACTTACTTCTCAGCGTTGCTTCCAGTCACCTCTTGCAATATTAACTGCAGTGGTTCAGGATATATCGTCGTTGTCTCCGAAATCAGCTTGATGGTGGCATCGTGCATCAAACGCTGATGGAAATATACTTCGAACTAGTGGAAAATATTGATTTATTAGCGTATTATCAGAATTCCTTTTTAAATGTATTTTAAACAATACAGTACAGAATTTCTTTAAACACTCTCGGTTATCTACATCACTTACTTACATGATCATGGCGCTTGAAACAGTGCTGAAATGTCGGGATCGCTCAATTAAAAATAATCGTGGTAAGAACCCGTTTAGTAATAGTGTAAGTAATACAGTACAGAAGTAAAACAAATACAAGTAATCAATTATGATAATGAAACAACCTAGGCAAGTAAGTCATTCCCACTTTTTGCAATCGTCCAGGTAATCATTGACTTTATAGTAGGCTGTATTGCACAGACGTTTTTTGATAGTTTTTATGGCGACCAATAATAACGCGCGAGATCCTGAATCGCGGTTACGACATTTACAGAAATCTTCGCATATGTACGACATCTGAAATCTACTACAGTGGGCTTCGGCCTGACCGGGCATACACTACCTCGCCCGTCGGAGATCTCCCTTTGGCCATAAGTCCACTGTACCTACAGTTTTCTTAAACTATGTGTAGATAGGTCTAGAACATCTTGTGGGATTTTGTTGTACAAGCATACAGACACACCCGAATGAATTTCTTATTCTATCGACAATCTCATCGGCAAGTCATGTTTATGTTTGTTCCTGGTTTTTCTACTACATTTGTAGCTCAGCGCTGTTGCCCACTCTTCGGAGATTTAATTTCTTACCACTAATTTCTGTTCAAACAAAACTGCCTAAATCTAGTTATCTTTACCTTGCAAAACTCCCATAGACCTCGAAACGGTGGAGATTTGATGACCATGTTCTCCATGGTTGGGTCTACGGCTAGGTAGAGGAAATGTCCTGTAATATGAAAAATGTAACTTAGAAATCATCTTAGGTAAATCTAGGTCCTTTCGAGTTTAGAGATGTCTTTTCGAAGCCGTTTTAACTGGTAAAGGAGTTTTTTTTAATCTTAAAAGTATTTTTTTATGTTTCTCCCCGCTTAAGTTTAGTTATCATATAAATAAATTAGATAAAAACTAACAAAGCTAAAAAAGTGCCTAAGTGCCTAGCTGCCCGCGACATCGTCTACGTGAACCCTACACCGCAACTAAGATTACTTATAGACATAGACATAGACATCCTTTATTTGTGGCAAAAATGTATTATAAATACCTCTTTTTCGGCAATTACTCGAATGTGTCGTAAAAACCAGCTTTGGACTTCAACGAACATGAAAAAAAAAATTGGCCAAATTGATCCAAGCGTTGTTGAGTTATACACTTACCAAAACATTTTGCGATTAATTTTACCTACATCATAGAAGATTTTTAAAAAGACAATAATGCATATCTTATGTAAAAATCCAAGACTATTCTCTCTAATGACTGCAGACTGTTATCTAGAAATAGCACTAGGCATTCTAGACGTCCAGGCCAGGAAATAGTCAATAAAATAAATTGAATAATCGTCTGATAGCGTAACGGCCCCACCGAGATACGCTTTTCAAATATTACGAGGTGAACAGATAATGTGAGATTTATTTAGACTGTAATTTTTTTTTGTTTGTATATTTAAGGTAAAATTGTAAAATACTTCAAAAAAAAATGATCATATTACAAAAAAGACATGCCCGCTGAGTTTCTCGCCAGTTCTTCTCAGGACGGTGGCCGCACTAAAACCTCCAAGCGCTCACACTCAGTGTCCGAACCCCGGCTGAGGCCAGAATCCAGCACGGGGTTATGAGGAACGACGCGACGCGTTACGCCAACGACACTCTTTCCCGTCGCGCCCAATATAAAGCTTGTAAAACATAATTTATTTGAGAGAAAACTTTCTAAATACAAGTTTTTAAGGCTCTGGATAGCAGTAGAAAGCTAGTACAAGTAAAATGAGCCTAAACACGCCGGGTCTATCTTGTTTGGTACAAGAATTCCAGAATCCATCATCAGATCAGCGCCATTTTGTCATATTATTGCATTGTTACGCGAAATACATCTGCGTGTATTCATCTCAATCGGAAACCAGGAAGTTTGTCAAATTCAACTTGCAATCCACCCGAACTTACATAGTTACATCCAGTGCAAGTTAATATAAAGCAAAAAACAATTGTGAACGAAATTAGACATTGCATTGTCACAACCTACGCTCCAGACATCGCCCACTGTCTGAAACAAAACTAAGACGTGTCTGAAATTGTCTGAATATTTCAAAGGGAACAGACAGCTTCTAAGTTCAATGTCTTGTACAGAAATAGACGTAGTTAACATTCAAACTGCATTGCTATTCAAAGTTTTTATTTAACTGTGTAGCAGTTAGATTTTTTTTTTTAGTTGGAGGTAATCATCGGATCTGGGAGTTGAACCGCACTAAAACGCTCACACTCAACGTCCGAACCCCGGCTAAGGCCAGAACCCAGCACGGGGTTATGAGGGACGACGCGACGCGTTACGTCCAAGGCACTCTTTCCCGTCGCGCCGCCCCCGTAGCAGTTAGGTAGTAGGGATGTTGCTAATGTCGATTTTTGGACATTCGTGAATGCGAATCCGAATTTTGACATTTCAAACAAAAAGTTCAAGATTTTTCTACTAACAAGTCAACTGTATCTTCCAGAAGTCGTAAAAATTTATAGACACTACAAAATAAGAACCTACATTTTACCTGTATTGGATCGACTTGGGAAGTAGGAGGTACTTGTCTCCCCCCCACCAAATAACTGAAACGCCCCCGCAAATTATTTTGACAACGGAAAGTCGTAGACCCATCGAGTTTGGGCTCATTTTAAAGGGCAGTTAAAGGCCTTTATCTTGACTCTGTCAGATTCTCTCTACATCCACACAACATCCTCCTAACTTTTGTCAAAACATTCGCATGATTTTTTGCGAATGCGAATATTTGTTACATCCCTATTAGGTAGTATAGACAAGTCGGGTTTGTATACGTTTCTCAATAGTTGATTTATACCAGTAAAAATATTTTAATCAAAGAAAATGGTATAAACTAGTATACAGCCTTGCAAAGATGGACTCAGTGAAGACATTGTAGAGGTCCATGAGCGACGGTAACCACTTACGATCAGGTGGCCCGCTAGCTCGTCTGCCTACATGTCAAAAAAAATACCTCTTAAGCCAAAAGGTTGACATTTGGTGACGTCACAAATTCCCGCGCACAAAAAATAGAAACAATTACATAAACAATTTTTTTTATTGTATTTAAAGTCTTAAAATTATTCCATGAGTAACGAAATATATTTTTTGTTATTTATTTTCAAATATCAGATTACTACTAAATAAACATGAAAGAAAGTCGAAAGATCATGATGATCTTTAATTAAAAGGCATAAAAAGTATGTGGGACGTTCAAGATTAAGCTCAGAGCCGTCAATTAGAAAAACACGATGTCCAGCAATAGAAGAAAATGGCTAAAAATCACCATTATGATGACAAACACCTTAATTAAGTTTAATAATAACCACTCAACTGTGATCGGCAACCAAATTGGTTTGTTTACTTTTGCCAAGTCTGTGGTAGGAGCCAAAATTGAGCACAGTTCTAAAACTTGTTTTGTTTACATTTTTTAACCGTCTCATATTTTACGGAGATGATATATTTTCGCTGAAAATGCAATACAGCGTCGTTTAGTAATAAAGATTTACAAAAATATAAGGTTTAATTAAAAATCAAAATTAAAAATTATTGGAAAAAATTGTTTTTAAAAAGGGGCTCAAACACGGTATTGAACGAAGTCCCCAGTTTCGCCATCTAGCGAATAGTGACGTTCCCAGTTGAGTGGATACAAAAAATCTTGATAAATTTCATAACAACAAGGAAAACCAACATCGAATGAAAAAAAACCTGCGTGGGAAACTTTGACATTTGACATTTGTTTCAAACAAACGAAAAACACATGAAGCCTATTGAAAACTGCGCAAAAATCATTTCCTCTTTCGTACCTTAAAAAAAATACAAATTTGAGCAGGTTATTAACTTTTTGCCACCCTTATTGACCTATGAAATACGATTGGATTGTTTAGTTCAAAATTATATAAATTAGGGTGCCCGACCCAATTAGGATCGTAGGCCACAACAATTATTATTTGAAATGTAATGAAGAAAAGTTGATACAAAAAACATTGATTTATTTCTGCTTACAAAATGTACTGAGCCAAGTTAAAATTATAACCAAAATTAAATAAGGAACAATTCAATAATTAGTATAACAAAAAGAATTAGCCGAAACATACGCCCCCTACAATTTGGCGCCTTAGGCTCCAACCTACACAGCTTATTGGTTAATCCAGTACTATTCGAAATTCGAATACTAAAATTTAAAAAAAATTATAACCAAAATTAAATAAGGAACAATTCAATAATTAGTATAACAAAAAGAATTAGCCGAAACATACGCCCCCTACAATTTGGCGCCTTAGGCTCCAACCTACACAGCTTATTGGTTAATCCAGTACTATTCGAAATTCGAATACTAAAATTTAAAAAAAACTCTTACCCTTAGGATCTCCATCAGCATCAGTCTCCGGCCCAGAGAACTGAAGTCCTTTAGTGGTATTATTAAAAGTAATTAACTCCTCAGGCGTAACAACACTGAACCCTAAGCCATGTTTTGACACAGTCGAGTTCCATTGCCAAGAGCATAGATCCATGGCGTCCCCCGGTTCGAAATTGCAAAAAACCCCAGTCGCTTGCGAGTCCTCGTTGTATTTATTCTCAGGCTCATACATAGGCGGAATAGGTCGTAATATCTTGATCTTGTCTGTTAGTGTTGTGTCGTTATCTGGAGTTTTCTGATTGACTGGTATTCCTTCATTATCGTTCATCATATCGTCGTGTCTACGGTTCATTTGGAGTATTTTGTTCAAGTTGTCTTTTTGCTTCCGTCGTGACTGCCTTCTGTCCTCAGTGTGGTTCATGAGAGCAGTCAATTTGTGAAAGGAGCCGTGAGAATTGGCTGGAGACGCAGATCTCAGTTTTTGCTCCTTTTCCGCCTCCATGGTCTTCTTCGCTTTATTTTCTGTTTTGACCTCATTTTCGGTGGAAGCCAACGCGACAATCGCTAGGAAAACGATTAGTTTGTGTATCGCCATCAGTGTTAGTTCAGGTTTATAAGGTGGCACCGCTCGCCGCAGCTCGGTAGAAGAACGCGTGCATTTTTCCAATAAGAATGAACCACTTCATTTATCACTTTAAAAGCAAACGCACGGCTTCGCACAGTTTTTGCGCGACAGTTCGTTTATTGTTTTATCGTTTAATTCACGTTTTAAATTCGATAACATGTTGCGGTTTGTGGCCAACTGTTAGCACTCAGCCGCGCTTTTCCAAAGGGCACCCGCCCGCTTAGCCCTGGAAAAGCGCAGTCATGGACGAACCTACGTACATACAATAAATCACAATTTACACAGCTGGAAAACCGTCCCGCGCACTAAATTTATTACAAAACGTTGAGCACAATCCTAACGTTCAATTCTATATCATAAAATACATATATTTAATTATTTCTGTACGTGTAAATTTGTTTTAAAGTTGGACATAGCGAGGTATTTTGGGCTATACTAGCGATCGTCAGCGCCGCGACGGCTGTATGCGGAACTAAGTCGGCCGCGGACCGAAAATAATCATTACTTTGGGCGAGATGTGATCTGTAGGGGCGTCTGGTGAGATGCTGCGCAGATTTCCTCCCGCGCACAATCCCCGAATCCCGGCTTTCTCGCGCAGGATAGAGAATCACACCGCGCCGGATATTGCATTGGCCCGAACCTATCTCAATGACAACGTCAACGTCTCCCCATTGGCTGAAAGAGATAGGGGTGGCTCCTGATTGGCTAAAATCAAATTGCCGGGAAGTATCACCAATGATTCCTACACCGGATGTGGAATGAAGAAAATTTCCTCAGAAAATTGTTTACGTGAACGTCGGGAGGTCTTGTATTTTTTTTAGCGATCGCCGGATATTGCTTTGGTGTTTTTATCAGCTCCGTGACTATTCATTTCAAAGTATAATTGCATTTGGAGTTGAATGCGAATTGAATGAGTGTTTTTTACGAGGTGGCGGTGATTTATCCTTGGATTTTCTTTGATAATGGAAACCTTTTTGTTGTTATTGCTGGAAACGTACACTAAGAATAATAAAGAATAATGTTTGTATATTGTTATCTACGTAATTACGGTAAGTCTACTTTCTAAAGTGAGAACAATGCGAAAATTAACGAAACATTTCGTGAGCTTACGTTCAGAAACTTGTTTTGAACAAAATTAAATGATTGTTTTTAAGCATTATAGTTTTATTATTTCATTGAATTTGACTAAAAGTAAGTATTTTATAAATTCAATATATCACTTCTATTTATGTAAGGAAAATAGAAGTGAAATCGTACAATATTTTCTTAATTTTTTCGGCAACTATACAAATATAAATGTCAAAAATATTTCTGAACGGAATGCAGTCTTTCATTAGAATAGTGATGTGAGTTGACTCTGATTTGTTGTGTGAGTAGCTCAATTTTTGCTCTGTGTCATTTTTCATAGTAAGTAATTAGCTTTTTATTGATTTTAATGATGATAATATCATCATGAATACATTGAAATTTCATAAATTTTTGATTAGTGTTAAACACACACGTAATAGCTGTTTTTTATATAAAGTACGTAACTCAGTGACAAAATGATTTTGATACATATTAATCTGATAAATTTTAACCAGTGAACATTTAAAAGTATTTATTTCGTTATAGTAATGATCATCTTACCTATAACAGTTACAGAATTGCTAAAAGATGAAACATGACCACGTAATGTAATGGATTTTAAGGTTGTTAAAAGTTATTATTTATCCATTCAATTTATAATTTAGATAGTTCTTTGGTTTAAAAAAGAAATATTGTGTCATTCAAATAGAATAATTGCAGCTCCAACCATGAGTCATCTCAATAGCTCAGTAGTTGAATCGTGTACATCACTAGTACCCAGCACCACTCCTTGCTGTGTGGTTTATTTTGATCTCATAGTTGCTAAATAAATAAATAAAAATACCGTTTCTAACGTTAGTTTACAGATGTTGTGAATGAAATGAGTGTTGTTACTACTGGAAATGTTTAAATCATCGTTTTACTGCTTTTTAATTGTGGAAAAAAGGATTGTTTACAATAGACGGTAAGTTGTTAACAGTACTGTGCCCTTAATTAGAAAAAAAAAAGCAAACGTCTTTGTGTTCTATTTTTGAAATTATTTGAAGAAGGAATTAGCGCCTGTTTTGTGCCGACGTCCGATTTTATATTTTTAAATAATTATAGGATGATTCAAGTTATTGAAAAATAAACTAAAAATGGTATTTTAATTTTGCGAGTTGTTTCAGGAAGGAAAAATAATCATCTAGTCGATAAATAAACAAAAGAATAACCCTTTTGTATTTATTAAATTGATGTTCTAATTTACATAAATATTTTTCAATACCTATTTTATAAAACAATATCCTCATACAATGGACATAAAGTAAAAATAAATTCAACAAAAAAAAAAATCTTATTAATTACACTGTTAGCTTGTAAAAATACAAACAATGATAAATATGAATTATGAACCTTCCTCTGGAATACAATGCGAAGGTTTCTTAGCAACGGTAACCGTTTACAATCAGGTGGCAGACTACCTCGTTAGCTTACAAGGCAATAAAAAAACTATTCTAATAATTATAAAAAAAACTCTCATCAAAATTCTTTACATTGAATTCAATCGTATTATTAGCAAATATAGGAACAAAGAAATTACTGTTTTATACAATGTAGAGACATACATTTTATCTGTCGCGGTGTTCCCGGAGCACTATGACATGTCCCTCTTTAAACGAGGTTTAAGAAAAGTCCTGTATCGGTAGGCGATAGATAACAGCCCCTCATTGCCCTGGCATTGCAGAGGTTCATGAGCGACGGTGACCGCTTACCATCAGGTGGGCCGTAGGCTCGTTTATCTGTCAAACAATAAAAAAACAGAGTTATAAACCAGAGCTTACTTTAAAGCAAAGTTTAATTAGTAAACCTATCTGACGAAGTTCAGAAAATTATTTAATTATTAATGTTTTGTACAGTACTGTAACAACCCATTACTGCCCACTGGGCTTAGGTCTCCTCATTAGAGGAATTAAGCATAGTTCACCAAAGCTCAATGTAGATTGGGGAATCCTTTTCCATAATGCAGATTGGTGAACCAATATGGAAACGCAGCATTCGTTACCAATAATAATGCATCACCGAAGTCAAAACATTTTTTTTTATTTTGATCATATTCATTATTACACTCATTGTTTATCTAGTTATATTTCCTCAAAGACAGTATTTTAGTGATGTTTCTAACTACAAGGAACCAAATGACTCATAAATGAATCGTTAACTCGAATTTGTTGTATGTGACTCAGCTATCTCTTCGAAGACGAACCAATAAGTAGATGTGCAATGCATTTCGTAATGTTAAGCTTATTGGTCGTTACCGATGTGGTAATAACTTAATAACACTATCATTGCATTTTTTATGGCACGTAGGCAGTGAGACACCTGATGGTAAGTGGTTACCGTCGCTCATGGACCTCTGCAATGTCAGGGAAAATTGAAGGGCTGCTACCTACGACCTGCTTTTAAGGAATATCCTTCAGTCTTGTAACGACCAATAGCGCGCGAGGTCCTGAATCGCGGTATCGACATTTGCAACGTTCGTCGATATATTCTGAAATCTACTACAGCAGGCTTCGGTCTGACCACCATACACCACCTCGCCCGCCACCAGATCTCCCTTTGGCCATAAGTCCACTGATCGTCCAAAAGTCTCTTTAAAAGAAGGACAAGTCATAGCGCTCGGAGAATTCCAAAGAAGTAAGTGGTATGGTCAGTAGCCACCGTCCGACTCCATTACAAGATCAGCTCCATAATACCATATTGCATTGTCACGCGATATACATCTGCGTGCAAAATGTCAGTTCAATCGGAAACCGGGAAGTTTGTCAAATTTAGCTTGAAAGATTTCACCCGAACTTACATAGTTACATCCAGTGCTAGTTAATATAAAGCTTGTAAAATTGTAAATGTTTTTCTCTTTTTTTTTTTCAGTTGGAGGATATCACCGGAGGGGTATGTGGGAGTTGAACCGCACTAAAACCTTCAACCGCTCACACTCAGCGTCCGAACCCCGGCTGAAGCCAGAACCCAGCACGGGGTTTGGAGGGACGGCGCGACGTGTTAAGCGCTCGGCACTCTTTCCCGTCGCGCCGTCCCCATGTCTTTGATAGCATAAGCTTTTTACAACTCTATAATAAGTTTTATTATATTTTTATTTACACAATAAATATAAAATCGTACGTTGATAATAAACGGTTCTTTTACCAATATACTTCATTATTTTTACAATGATTGATTGCTTTGATAAGCTAAATAATAATATAATCTTATCGTTGCTATTCACGATACACGATTATTTAAAAAAACCTGTTGAATTAGTCATATTTTATTAATTACTTTCAAAATCACCGTTTTATATTATCTTTCAATATCTAGAAAAACCAAAATAAATAGATTTTAAAGAAAACACTTTAATTACAAGCTTTTAAGATCCTGGATATCATGTAGCAGTAGAGTGCTAGTTTATACAAACGAGACCAAACACGACGAGTCTATCTTGTTTAATACAGGCGTTCCTATGACCACCTTCTGAATCCATCATCAGATCAGCGCCACTTTGACATATTATTGCATTGTCACGCGATATACATCTGCGTGCAAAATGTCAGCTCAATCGGAAACCGGGAAGTTTCTCAAATTTAGCTTGCAATCCATCCGAACTTACACATAGTTTCATCCAGTGCAAGTTAATATAAAGCTTGTAAAATATATTATTACATGAATGGTACAAAACTCAATCTTTATCTCATCATCATCATCAGGCTATAGACGTCCACTGATGGATATAGGCCTCCACCAAACCTCGCCACATCGACCGGTCCTGCGCCATCTGCATCCAGTGACCTCCCGCGATCTTGACCAGATCGTCGGTCCATCTTGTGGGGGGTCTACCAACATTGCGCCTACCGGTTCGTGGCCGCCACTCCAGAACTTTTTTTCTCTTCTTCTCTGAATCTTTATCTCATTACATATAAAAAATGACGTATTCCAATTAAATTAAAATAACAAATAAACGTAACAGCCGGGAATACCGATATTGATCGTAAAATTACGATAATCATTCATAATCTAATCTATCGACTTCATAGAAATTATATATCAAAATAGGGATGGTACAAAATAATCGATGTTTAAAATCGATAACGAAAGTAAATCGATATAAAATCTATAAATGAAGGCGCTGAAAACTGCTTAATTGATTTGATTACGGATTGATCTATTATTGATCTAAAAACACTGTAGAAAGGTACTGAACAAAACAGTGTCTGTAAACAACATTACCTACAAACATCGCGTGTTTTACAAAACGACTAAAAGAGTTCAGTTTTCAACATTTTAACTAATCGGCGCCTTGAAGCGACAAATGTCGAAAAGTAACCAAAACAGAAGAGCTCAGAATTTAATTCAATAAGTAAAGGGTGGGCAATCTAACGTTTGCATTTTGAACTACTGTTTATTTAGAGAATGACAGCTCAAATGTCATTCAATTTGTGTTCATAATTTAGTTAAAGGTTTGACATTTACGAAATGGGACGCTATACGCTTGAACAAAATTGGGAAATATTGAAAAGTTACTTCCAAAGTGGTGAGTCTTCAGTCCAAACTGTAAGAAATGTGTGTGTGTCAGATGAAGCCCATTTTCACCTCGGAGGCTATGTCAATAAGCAAAATTGTCGCATCTGGGGGTCGGAAAATCCACACGTCACCATTGAGAAGCCAATGCACCCACAAAGAGTTACGGTTTGGTGTGGGTTTTGGTCCGGCGGCATCATTGGAAAATGAGCAAGGAGCCGCCGTTACGGTCAATAGCGAGCGTTACCGTGCCATGCTCAACGAATTTTTGTTTCCAAAAGTTGAAGAGTATGACATGGACGACATTTGGTTTCAACAGGATGGCGCAACATGCCACACAGCCAACATGACAGTCGAACTTTTGAAAAATGCAAACTTTATATGGCCCACCCCTTATTTTCCCGAGTCTTAATACGAGACACCACGATTAAACAATCGATACTAAAATCGACATCTTTACAATTATCGATATCTTCCTATCCCTAATCCTAGGATTAGATACAGAAACTTATTTGCATATTATATTATTAATTCATAGTCATTGTTTGTGTAAAAGTTTACATTATTCGTCTAGGAAGTGACTATTTACAAGGACATTGAAAGGTACGAAATTGGACAAAAAACTTTGATCAAACATAACAAGATAAACAGTGTTGAACATAGCGTTTGTAAAAAGTTTCTCTAAAAATGAAGGTTTTAGGGTTCTTTTTCTTGAAGACACCGTTTGTGAGGTTAAATATTGTATTTATTATTGCTTGTATCTCATTGTGCATGGAGTCGCTCCAGATGTGGTTCTCGCGTGGAATCGGTAGGGTCCAGCTGAAAATCAGCGCTGCAGCTGTCCAGGCTGTAGCTTCGTGCTGAGCTGGTCGCCCTTTCAGTTACACCCTCGCACATAACCTTTTTATTTCATTCTTTGTTTTAAATTATTTTTTTATTACTTTTATATTATTGTTTGATCTTAGTTTTAATCTTTTTTTAGTAATATACTGTTCCTGTTATGTGTAAGTTGTGTTTCTGAATAAACGTATTTTCTTTCTTTCTTTGTTTCTTGTTTGGAAAAAATATTCGGAATCAACTATTTTTGACCGATTTCCAAAAAAGAGGAGGTGCTCAATTCGTCTGTACATTTTTTTATGTTTGTTCCTCGATAACTTTAGTTTGGGTGGACCGATTTGGATAATTTAGGTGTTAGATGAATGGTGATGGTCGAACTGGGAACCATTTTTTTTTTAAATTTGTATCTGTGCTTAAAAATGTGTATTTAGATCGGACAAAATTTTACTATTTGCTGAAGCAGACATTTTGAGCATTTCGTTGAGAAATTATCACGAGTATAAAACGCAAAAAATATCGCGAAGACATCGCTAGTACTGTTTAAACCCCTTTTATTTATTTATTTAATACTTTATTGTACACCAGGTAAACAAAATTACAGTGACTTATAGTAACTAAAAAATAAGTACAAAAGGCGAGCTTAACTCAAAAATGAGTTTTCTTACAGCAAACCTATGAAAAAAAATACGTTATGTTACCTACCCCTTTGTTACACAGACGAAGTTGCGCGGGTCAGCTTCAACTCTAAATACAAGCTTATAAATCTATTCTTTTACAGGTAAAATGAATTGACAGAATGTCAGGCGGTAACTCCAAGAATAAGGGTAAATCCAAGCGCCATGAGGGTTGGGAGGAAGCTGGGGGTGAGTTCTACCAGGAGTTATACCCTGGAGGGGAGCAGGAACTCTTCGATAACCTGCAGAGGGCTGATGCGGCGAAACTCGCGACTTTGCTGCCTTCGAAACAAGCTAGAAATAGTAAGCACTGTCTGGTCTAGACAATAATTTATTTTAAAGAAAACTTTTTGACGTGACAACGTCTTATAAATTGGTTTGCCGGGTGACACTTCAAGAAACTGCGTTACGCTCCGCTCACGTTATGCGCTCACAATGAGAGCGAGTGAGAGTGCCTTTCACTTTTTATGTCTGTCTCTCTCGCTCTTAGGCGGGCTAACCATGCCCGAGTCGTTGTCACGTAAAACTTTCGCCCGTATACCGACTATACAGGCAACCAATTTTTTAAATACAAGCTTTTATGATCCTGGATATCATGTAGTAGTAGAGTGCTAGTTAATACAAGTAACACGAGCCTAAATACGAATGGTCTATCTCGTTTAGCGCAAGAGTTCCTATGACCACCTTTTGTGTTTGCATTGTCACGCGATATACATCTGCGTGCAAAATTTGAACTCAATCGGTAACTGGGAAGTTTGTCAAATTTATCTTGCAAGAATCCACCTGAACTTACATAGTTTCATTCAGTGCAAGTTAATATAAAGCTTTTAAAAAAACTATTGGTCATCGAGCTATTTTGACGTTCTCATTTTGTATCTTGCAATATCTCGTCGAAGTGAACTACTTATTTGAACATCGACAATTTTATTTATTTATTTATTTAATACTTTATTGTACACTAGGTAAAGAAAATTACAGTGACTTTAGTAACTAAAAAATAAGCACAAAAGTCGAGCTTAACTAAAAAATGAGTTTTATAACAGCAAACCTATGAAAAAAAAACAGATATGACATCGTACAGAGAGGTAGTGAAGTGTACTAAATAAACTATACGAATTAACTATATACAGATTAGCAGTCTAAGTACTGCCACTATATTACAATACAAAAAAAAAAAAGAATAACAAATAATAAAATATAAACTAAACACATACTGCCACACTGATCATTGATCTGTTTTATGTCTGTATTATAGACATAAAACATAACAAAACTAGTATGATGATGAGATGAATCAATGACAAAAAAAATAAAAAAAATATTTTCACTAAATGTAATTGTACATTCACGGGGGCCATGATATGTCATGTTAATGCTACTGAGACAATCCCATAATTATGTATTTAGTAAGGTAAGACGAACTTTCTAACATGGAATTAACAATGGACTGTTTCTTACTACTGAGAATTTAGAAACCTGCAACCTTTACCTGTACCAACCCATTACTGCCCACTGTTGGGCTCAGGTCTCCTCAGAAGAGGGACAACACAACACCACTTTTTTCACAACACCACTGGCTAAAAACAGTGAAGGAAAATATCGTGAGGAAACCTGCATGTCGAAAAAGAGTTCTAAAAATCCTTTGAATGTGAAGTCCCCAATCCGCACTGGGCAAACGTGGTGGACTATGCCTAATACCTCTTCTGAGGAGACCTGAACCAGCCAAATGATTGAAATCTATCAAATTATCTTGAGAACGGGTCGTATACCCATCGTGTAAGGGCAAACAACTCATTTAAAAGGGCAGGAGGCCTTTATTTTGGATCTGTCAAGTTCTCTCGATATCCAAGCAAATTTTGTCAGTAAATTTGGATCATGTTTTGTCTAATACTATATGCAATAGTTGTGCAAAAATTAAAACAAAAGACATTTCAAAATAACTTGCACCAATACTGAAGCCTTACTGAAGCGACAGAATAGACATGACGCAAGATTTTGAAATCCTCTTCTATATTGTAGGTTTACTATTGTTACGAGCTGAGGTTCGGGATAAGTAATGAAACACGGTTTTATCCTTAGGAAGACTCAAATTTATTCAAATCACAACTTGAAACACTAAACCTAATACTTCACAAACACTTTTCGCACTTGCATCACTTGTTCGCTTCGATCCGTTCACTTTCGTATTCCGAGTGGAACTGCCGTCGCTCCAAACTCGCCGGCTATTTATATCCAGCGATACTGGCTTCTAGATTGTTCACAATGCGTCTCGAATGGAGTAACAGAGATAGAAATACATAACTCTGTCTCACTTGCACATTGTTCTAGAAGCTTCTGGAATAGTCCCGAATGGAGAGACTAACAACATTCTAGAAAGTTCTCGATAAGTCGACTCGATTTATTTACCTACAATATAATAAAATGTTTGAATCTTTCTGTCGTCATGCCTATTACCTTCAAGAACATGTTAATTTGTCTTATAGCAACAACAGTCAAACGCGCCAGATCACAGAATGACAGAAGACAGTCTACCTTCGCTAGGACGATGCAGAGTCGAGACATACATCTATCCATGCTGCCAGATTTATCAGGTAAGGTCCATAGTATAGAGTACACATTCTGTCAAGCCACTACAACATCTAAATTTGTAAAGATGTGCAGTTTCAAAAGCAGTATTTATTTAATTAATTAGTATTTAAAATCTATAATATAAAAATGAATCGCAAAATGTGTTGGTAAGCGCATAACTCAACAACGCCTGGACCAATTTGGCCAAATCTTTTTTTTTAATATTCGTTGAAGTTCAAGGATGGTTTTTACGGGAAAAAATCGAATAGTTGCCGGGAAAAATAAAAAAAACGGGTCATAGGGTTCACGCAGACGACGTCGCGGGCAACAGCTAGTATTAAATAAAAGTGGTCTCGATATTTTAACGTTGATGCAAACGTCATGATCATGAATAGACTGGAAACTGCGGGTAGATTCACGAGCAAACAAATCTGTCTACCCTCTTTCTCATTCGCTTTTGGGTAGTACTACTGTAACTGGCGACTCAATTAATTAAATATCTTGATAAGAACCCATTCATAATGCATCAAACGAGGCTTGAAGAAAGTCCTAAAGGGTTGAAGGTAGCGGCTTCGCAGTATCCCCTGACATTACAGAAATCCATGATTTAAGGTAGCTCGTTGGCTCGTCTGTATAAGTTGGAACCGCTGCGGTCATCTAGGGTTATTTGTAATGAACTCCTCTTCTCAATGTTTCCCGAGTATTAAGACTTGTCCTTCTTCAAACGAGGCTTGAAGAAAGGTAGGCCCTAAGTAGCGAGGCAGTGTCTCCCGACATTGCAGAGGTCCATAAGCAACGGCAAGCACCAAGGATCTGGTGTTCCTTTGACACGTGCCAATAACATGTTAAATTCGCCCAAATCCTATTGAGAACCTATGAAATTGTAAAAAACTCCATATCTTATAGAAAACCTGTCAAATGAAGAACGTTCATGGGAAGAAATCATGCAGATCAAAGCTCTACCGGTACCTATGAATCAGAAGATAGAACTAAAAGCCAGATTACAGGTACGAACATCCAACCAGTTACTAACCAAGCGATGTGCAATATATATTTTTTTAAATTTCTTTAAACACTCGCGGTTATCTACATCACTTACACTATTACTAAACGGGTTCTTACCACGATTATTAATTGAGAGGTCCCGATATTTCAGCACTGTTTCAAGCGCCATAATCACGGGATGGCTGAGGAACTGTGGGTAGGTCATTTAAGAGCAGACAAATCTGTCTACCCTGTTTCTCGTTCGTTTGCCGGTACCACTGGAACTCGAACTCACATTTCGACATACCACACTGACAGTATTTTGAGACGGCAGCCGATACTGTCAACTCTTAAATGACCTACCCGCAGTTCCTCAGTCTTCCCGAGAACATGACGCTTGAAACAGTGCTGAAATATCGGGATCGCTCAATTAAAAATAATCGTGGTAAGAACCCGTTTAGTAATAGTGTAAGTGACAGTTTGTTTTGTATTGATTTATTTTAATATTTGTATTTTGGACCTTCGACACAGTCACTGTAGCTTAATTTACTGTCGCATCAACATATTTAGTATTTACCTTCACATCAACTCATCTAACTTTAGTCCACAAATTCAACCATGAAAATAAAATAGTTAAGTTTTTTAGTAATTATCGAAAAAATCATTAAAATTTTCGATGCGTTCACTAAATAATACTACCATACTAAGACTTTAGCGTTTAACCACTCAACTGGGATCGGCAACCAAATTGGTTTGTTTACTTTTGCCAAGTCTGTGGCAGGATCCAAAATTGAGCACAGTTCTAAAACTGATTTTGTTTTGGAGATAATATATTTTTGGTGAAAATTAAATACAGCGTAGTTTAATTATAATGATTTACAAAATATAAGGTTTAATTAAAAATCAAAATCAAAAATTATTGGAAAAAAATGTTTTTAAAAAGGGTCTCAAACACGGTATTGATTCCGAACGAAGTCCCCAGTTTCGCCATCTAGCGAATAGTGACGTTCCCAGTTGAGTGGATAATACGTACTTTGCTTTTCAGCCTTTTTTTGTTCATTGCTATTTACTGCTCGCAATTTCCATAGTGCTAACTACATGACCAATTTGAAATATTTATTTACAGAACGCAACAAAACTCCGCCTTCAAGGCCTAGAACAACTGCACTGGCGCCAAAGGAAAGTTTGGCATCGTTTCCGTATCCGCTGTACCGAAACCTTCAGCAAATTAGAGCTCTGGCAATCGCCTATGAGAGAGATCGAAGGCAAATTCGGTACAGGGGTCGTGTCATACTTCCTTTTCCTAAGATGGCTCCTATTCCTAAACCTTGCAATATCCTTACTGGTCATTACTTTCCTCATTTTACCAAAAACCTTGCTAATAGAAAGGACTTATGAGTGCGACGAAAATGAACCAAATTCGACAATTTGTTGTTCGATTTCATATTTCGAGAAATCGACAAATTCCAATGTTATTTTGGACGCGATTCAGGGCACTGGGTGGATGGAAAGAACGATCCTGTTCTACGGAGTTTACACAAACCAAATATACACTTACTACATCAGAAGTTTATTTGACACGGTTTTGTTCTACAATATGCCTATGGCGTATATTTTGGTCCCAATTTGCTGGACTCTATTATCTTTGGTTGCCATAGTTAAAACAGCCGCGAGGGGCTTTAAGCAAAAACTAGTCGAGAGCGAGGGGCAGTTTTATAAATACTGTAATCTAGTCTTTGGGGGTTGGGATTTTTGCATACACAATGACAAATCAGCCAGGATAAAGCACCAAGCGTTGTTTAACGAAATTAAAGGGTGCATTGAAGAGGAAAAATTTAAGGAGGAAAAACAGTCCCGTAGCAGAGAAAGCCAGATTTTGTTGCATCTAAAACGATTGCTGACAAACATCTTGGTTTTCGTCATATTAATTGGCTCAGGAATTTTGATCTACGTGGCCTTCAATTTCTCTATAGACAGGCTTAATGAAAACTTAGGGTCAACTGGAAATAGGACGAGATCAGTACAAATAGTGTACAGTACTATGTCTTTTAGTCAATTAGAGAACATGTTGATGGAATTTCTGCCATTTTTGTGCATTGTAGTACTGAATCTTATCGTACCTGAGGTTTTCAGCTATTTGGTCCAGTTTGAAGGCTACATGCCACATCATGTGATCATAATTACACTTCTAAGGACAGTTTTACTTCGACTTTCCTCTTTAGGAGTTCTCTTAAGTCAAATTTATTTGTACGTTTCAACTAACGGTATAGTTTGCGCGGCCAAAAACGACGATCCGTCAAAATTGGAGTGTTGGGAGACTTATGTTGGTCAACAGTTTTATAAGTTGATTTTAACCGATTTCGCTGTGCAGTTTGTTACGACGTTCTTTATAAATCTTCCACGTGCTTTCTTGGCGAGGCATTCACGCAGTCGTTGCATGAAAATGTTTGGCGAACAGGAGTTTTATCTGCCCAAACATGTTTTGGATATAGTGTACGTGCAAACTATTGTATGGATGGGGTCTTTTTTCTGCCCTTTTCTCCCGATAATCGGCTCAATATTCTACTTCCTAATCTTCTATATTAAGAAATTTACTTGCTTAGTCAATTGTACACCATCTCCTGTAGTTTACAAGGCGTCAAAATCCAAGTCCCTTTTCATGTCAGTTCTGTTGTTGGGATTCGTCATATCAGTCGCACCAGTAGCTTATGCAGTAGCCGAAGTACTTCCATCAGTTAACTGTGGGCCTTATAGAGGTTACTCCACCGTTTGGGAATTCGTGGTGGAAACCTTCAATAGTTTCCCATCAGTGATTAGGGAGATCATTTTCTTGTTAGGCACTGCTACCTTTGCGGTGCCAGCTTTTGCCATAACATTATTCTTTTTGTATTATTATTGGGCTGTGGCAACCGCGAATAGACATATGGTAGCGGTTTTGAAGAACCAGCTGGTCTTAGAAGGACATGATAAGCAGTTTCTTCTAAATAGACTTAGTGCTTTTATAAGGCAGCATCAGAAGAGGTGTGAGAGACGAAATAGGGCCAGTTTTGCTGAAGATGATTCTTCGACAAGACAGAGCTCTAGATAAAGATGTATATAGATTGTATATAATAGGTCTCATTTTAGAGATTTTGGTGGATTAATGTGACGGATAATTTTGAGAGATATTCACATGGTTTATTTGCAAAAACTATGTAGTTTCTTATGGGTTGTTTCGTTCGTTCTTGAAGTTGTTTTCAACCTGAATAATGTGAGCTCTGTGTTGTAAATTGATTATCTTAATGATGATTTCTTAAAAAAAATTTTTGCAATGATTTAGTATTTACTTATATTATTTTATTCTAAGAAAAAAAAATGAGATATAGGCAATTACTAAAGTTTTTTTTCTTCGCAAAATTTTCGTGACAAAAACTTTAAATTTACACTAAAATTTTATATTGTATGTTGTATTTACATTTGAGTTCCTTTTAAATGAAATTATCTTAAAATGCTTTTTAATCTAAAAACATGACTTGTTAACTATGAAACAATTTTTTTTATACCTTAGTTAATTTTATTAATAAATTTGTATAAAATTAAATGATAATGTAAATAATCTATTATATAATATATCTTTACATTCCTTCGTGTATTTATTATTTATTTATTTTCTTAGATTATTTGGTGCAATATAGAGAAAAACTTTAAATGAATTTTATAACAACATAATGCTCAAATCATGCCAATTTCTGAACTCAATTTTATTTAGATTTTTATACTTCTTTGTATACTTTCTTACGGTTATATACAGGGTGGATCTGTAACTTTGGACAATCTAACGTGGGGTGAATGACCTGTCGAAATACAACATAGCACTATTCTTATTTTTTGGAGCGGTTGCACTTTTTTTTCTGACATTGTATGGAAAACGTACGACTATCGTTGCGGACTTCTATACTATGATAAAAAAAATATCCAATTCCTAAAATAAAAGTGGTTCTAAGTTTTATTTCAACAAGTCATTCACCCCACGTCAGATTGTCCAAAGTTACAGATCCACCCTGTATAAATCAAATATTATTATACTTAATTTGACATGTACTAGTCTATTAATTTTTTGACTGAATAATGATTTATGTAAATAAAATTGTACAACTTATACACTGTATTTTTGTGGTCGGCCCGAAAAATTTTAACTTTATATCATTAATAGGGCATATTAGATACATGAAGATATAATCGCAACTTCTAAGATGGAAAATTTTAACGTAAAATAATTATTTTTTGTTGCAAAATTGCTATACTATCCAAATATACCTTGAAACTGAACAATGGTTACTAAAAAAAAAAATATTGGTGTTAAGGCTCCAGCGCCTGTTTACAATCGAGAGAAACAATTGCTATTTAAAGGCGACAGGCGCTTCCTTACATATTCATAAATTTAACTGTCATTATCACTCGACCATTAGAACTCGGCACGCGAACATTGTACTCATTAAGAACAATAAATTTGTAACCACGTATACCTACGGAACTTTCATTTTGGCACCTGTACGTCCGCTAAAGTAGTAACATGGTGGCCCATGAGGGGAACTACTAAGAAAAACCACAAGAAGAACCGCGACAAAACCGAGAAAATACAAGAATTGGGTGACGCAACCGAACACGACGACCACGTCACGAGGGACAAGAGGAGCCTTCCAGTGAGCAGCCTAAAGCCACAGAGCTCCAGGGATCGGTGCAAGCCAACTATACAAGGCAGCGAGCAGTAGTACAGCTAAAGTATCACATCGTATAGCAGCGTTCTACCAAAGATAAGTGTCCTTCCTATACCAATATCATATTTTGTTATCCAAAACTCCAAAAACCTATCCAAATCTATTGTAACTTTTCAAAATACTAATCTATTTGTGCAAATAAAGGCATTTCCGTGCTATTTTTGTCAAGTTTCCGCAAAGGGAAACGTGGTTGCATCATTATATTTTTTTTAATTACCCACCGCTTCGAAAAAATATTTTACAAAATCGAAGTATTTTTTGATTTATTGCTTTAAAGTAATAAAACTAATATTAAATAAGGATTTTGTAAAGACTTTTGTAATATTGCATTATAATTTCATTAGTTTCTCTAACAATTACGTACGAAAATTAAATATTCGTTTTAGTTGTGCCGGTGGTTGTATTTTCCTTTGTTACATTCATTCCTTTGTTGAATTTTATACTTAAATCCTATCAATACCAAGCACTTAGCATAGTTTGCCGACTATTTCAGGGTTCATGTTCATTGCGTCGTGCGTATTTACGTGCGATAGCGACTAACGAGCAGCGAGCCAGCTGCAGTAAGTGCGCCGTTGAGGTCGCTGCACCGGTTTCCTGTTCGGCAAGTGTCACCGTTAGGAGGAGCGTGAGCCAATCAATTTATTTGTTTTAATTTTATTCACATAAAAATAAAAAAGTTTTAATAATGTCTAGCGAGAATAAGCAACGATTTAGAGAATTATTAGCAAAAAGAATGTCCACTAAGGGACAAATTACAAAATTTAGAAATTATTTAAATAGTATTTCTGACCTTGATGAACTAACTAATATTCAATTAACGGAATTAAGTTTGAAACTTACAAAATTTGAAGCTTTATCATTGAAATTCGATGACTTGCAAGGTGAGATAGAGGTACTGAATTCTGAAAATATTTCGATTGAAATTGAAGAACGCGAAAATATTGAACGTGAAATTATAACAAACATAGCCACTGCAAAGAATTTGGTCGAGATATTTTCTAGAAAAAATGAGAACGAGCAGAGACGACATTCTGCTCATAATAGTTCTTGTTGTGTTGATCATCAACAACAGGAGGTACCATTGAAGCTCCCACAAATTCAGATTGCGAAGTTTGATGGACAACATTTCCGCTGGTTGGAATTTCGAGATACGTTTGAGAATTTAATCCATAATAATGCAAGAATTTCAGCAATCAATAAATTTCATTATCTCATATCGTATTTACAAGGTGACGCGGCCAGAATAATATCGAATCTCGAAGTTTCCACCACCAATTATGCTGAAGCATGGAAGCTGATATGCCGTCGCTATAATAACAAAAGAATATTAATAAATCATCACTTAAATTCATTAATAAACATTAAGCAGCTTCCACGCGAATCAGAAAAGTCATTGAGATTTCTAGTTGATCATGTAAATAAAAATCTGCGCGCGTTAGCCGGCCTCGGTCAACCAACAGATAAGTGGGACGTGTTAATCATATTTATGCTTACATCTAAATTAGATTCTACTACTTTACTAAAATGGGAGGAATATCGAAACAATATTGAAGGTGATGTTCCTACCTTAGAGCAATTTTATAAGTTCATGACAGACAGAGCAGACGTTCTTGAATCTCTAAATCGAAATCGCCCTGAGCACATGGTCTCAAGGGCACCTGCGCAATTAATACAAAATAACAATAATCTAAAACATGGTGTTCCATTTACAAAAACATTTGCAAGCGTAAATAATAAAAATAAAAATTATAAACAAAATCAAGTTAATTTCTCGTGTATAATATGTGATGAAGGTCATAGGATATATGACTGTCCTACCTTCAAGGCTAAAGGAGTTGATGAAAGATTGTCGGATGTAACAAAATTTAAATTGTGTATTAATTGTCTACGCCAGGGACATGCCGTGCGTGAGTGTCGTATGGGACCATGTCGTGAGTGCAAGCGGAAGCACAATAGTTTGCTTCATCGCCCATCATCTTCCAATAACAATATCACTTGTCTCGAAGAACAAGGTGAGATTATAGCAAATTGTACAAATCAAGTTACTAATTTAAATACAAGTCAGGCTCTGCTGTCCACTGCTATGGTTGAAGTATCGAATCCATTTAATCATCAAAAGGTTAAAATTCGTGCTCTTTTGGACAGTGGAAGCCAATCATCTTTTATATCTGAGTCTCTAAAGACTAGATTATTTCTTAAACCTAATCCCGTTGACTCGCTAAAGGTCATAGGAATAGGAAACACAACTGCGTCCAATGTGGTCGAAAGTTGCAATGTACACATCAAATCGATACATACAAAATTTAAAGCTATACTACCATGTCTTGTGATGAAAGAATTAACAGGTTGGTTGCCAAGATCACCAGTTGCCGTTGATTCAATGAGACTGCCAAAAGGTATACAGCTGGCTGATCCGTCGTTTCATCAGCCGGCCCCAATAAGCATGATAATTGGAGCTGACTTATTCTGGGACCTTCTAGAAAACGAGCAGCGTACTCTAAAATTGGGAGCCAACAATCCAAAATTAATAAACACAAAGCTAGGCTGGATTATATCCGGTCCTATGAATAGCTGTAAGAACGCTAGTAAAAAAACGCTATGTAATCATAGTACGATTTCAATACCAAATTCGCAACAAGAAAACGTTGACGAAATGTTAACTAAATTCTGGGAATTGGATGGAGTTCCTGCAAAAAGGGTATTGAGTCTGAATGAAAGAGAGTGCGAAACTCATTTCTTAACTCATACTTCTAGAGACAATACTGGTAGATTCACAGTTAAATTGCCATTAAACGATACAATCGACTGCCTTGGCGATACATATTTATTAGCTAAAAAAAGATTCATCAATTTAGAAAAGCGATTTAGGTGTAAACCATCGCTTAAAATAGAATATGCAAAATTCATTAACGAATATGCTGAGTTGGGACATTTGTCTATATCCCAAAATTACTCAAAATGTATGTCATCTTATTATTTGTGCCATCATCCAGTTTTCAAACAAGAGAGTGAGTCCACGAAGCTCCGAGTGGTGTTTGATGGTTCTGCACCCTCCACTTCAGGGTATGCACTCAATGACATTTTAAAGGTAGGTCCGAACGTCCAAGATTCACTCTTCTCAATACTAGTACGCGCTAGGCAATATAAATATCTATTCACCGGCGACATAGAAAAAATGTATCGCCAGGTTCTAGTTCACAAAGACGATCGTGTCTTACAGATGATACTTTGGCGAGAGGATGAGTCACTTCCTATTCAAACATTAACATTAAACACCGTAACCTATGGCACTGCAAGTGCCAGTTACTTGAGTACACGCTGTCTTTGGCAAATAGGAGAAGAGCAAAATGATGGCATCATAAAAGACATAATCCAAAGAGATTTTTATGTTGATGATCTAATCACTGGTTCTGATGATTTACAGACCCTTAAGTATATACAAATTTCAGTATCAAATGCCTTAAAATCCGGATGTTTTAATCTCAGAAAATATAAAAGTAATTATCCACTAATATTTGATACTATAGATATAAATAAACAAGATAATTTAACGTTTAGTGAGTCATCCGCCACACTAGGGCTTGGATGGACTCCATCTAGTGACACTCTGCACTTTCCTATAAAGGGTTTCTCTTACGATGATAATGTACTGTTGTCAAAGCGATTTATAATGTCAAACTCATTTAAGATATTTGATCCACTGGGCCTTCTAAGTCCAGTGGTCATTCAACCTAAGATTATGCTGCAAAGGCTGTGGCAGCATAAATTGGATTGGGATGATCCTGTTCCACAAGATATAAAAGACGATTGGACCAAGTTTACTAATAATTTAAAACATATTCACAATTTGCAGATTCCAAGAGTAGTTCTAGGTAAATCTCCTAAGCAGATAGAACTTCACTCATTTAGTGACGCTTCCCAGTCCGCCTATGGCGCATGCATATACATGAGGTCTATTGGCAACAACAACGACGTTACAATTCGACTTTTATGTGCGAAATCGAAGGTAGCACCTCTAAAGCCCACCACCATACCACGCCTTGAGTTATGCGGGGCCCTTCTAGCCGCTAAGCTTGTCAAAAATGTATTAAATTCAATCAGACAACGGCCGGGAAGGATACTTTACTGGTGTGACTCCAGTGTGGTGTTAGGATGGATAAGTAGCGATTTGTCAAAACTAAAGACATTCGTCGCGAATCGTATCGGGGAGATAACAGAACTTACCGAAACGTCTTCGTGGCGATATGTTCCCACCGATTCAAATCCCGCAGATTTAATCTCTAGAGGAGTTGACGCAGGAGAATTAATGTCAATGAATCTGTGGTGGACAGGTCCAGAATATTTGTACAATCAAAACGAGGCCGAGTGGCCAAGATTAAACAATAACAAAGTCAATATTCTACCTGAAATAAAATCTCATTCAACTATAATAGATCATAGCTCCGTAATAAATTTCGAAAAATATTCATCTTTAAATAGACTCAAAAGATCATTTGCATACGTTCAACGATTCATATTTAATTTAAAATATCCTAATAAAAGGTGCATCGGCCCATTATTGGTTGATGAACTGCGTGAAGCATTCTATGCACTTTGCATTATAGCTCAACGTCAAACATTCCGCGTCGAATACGACGCACTCGCAAACGGCAAGCCACTGAGTAAGAAAAACAAAATTTTATCTCTTTCTCCGTTTATTGACGCTAAAGGGTTAATTCGTGTCGGTGGAAGAATTGAAGCGTCGGATTGTTCATACGAGAAAAAACATCCTGTTCTTCTCCACGCTTCACACAGACTTACCAAATTGTACTTTGAAAACGAACATTCAAACAATATGCACGCTGGCCCGCAATTGTTATTAGCGATAGTTAGAGAGATCGTATGGCCAGTAAACGGACGTTATCTTGCAAGACGTACAGTTAATACTTGCGTGCGATGCAGGCGTCTTCGAGGGAAAACTCTTTGCCCCAAGATGGGTGAACTGCCAATTCAAAGAGTTAACCCAGGTTATCCTTTTTTATCTGTTGGTTTAGACTTCGCCGGTCCGTTTTTTATAATTAATCGTAAAGGCCGCGGAAGCCGCGTTATAAAATGTTATTTGTGTATATTTGTATGCCTACGTTATAAGTGCGTTCATCTCGAGGCTGTCAGTGATTTAACGAAAGACGCATTTATAATGACACTCAGGAGATTCATCGCTCGGCGAGGCAAACCAGCGGAAATGTTCAGCGATAATGGAACAAACTTTGTGGCAGCTGCTAAAGAAATTGGTAATTTCATTAAACAATCACAGGTTCCGATATCTGATTTTGCAAGTCAACAAGCTATAACTTGTAAGTTCATACCTGCGTACTCTCCTCATTTCGGTGGCATATGGGAAGCCGGGGTAAAGTCGGCTAAATATCATATAAAACGTGTAATTGGAAATAGTCACTTAACTTTCGAAGAATTGTCAACTTTGTTTGCACAAGTGGAGGCGATTTTGAATAGCCGTCCCTTGTGCCCTCTATCCTCATGTCCTGACGATCTCCTTCCACTTTCTCCAGGACACTTCATCATTGGGAGGCCTTTGACCGCGCTACCACCATCGATCCAAGACGGCAGCAGCAGTCATCGTAAACGTTACGAAGCCCTCGAGCGAATACGACAGCACTTCTGGCAAAGATGGAGCAAGGAATATCTATCTGAGCTACAGCAGAGAACGAAGTGGCAAACCAATAGTTCAAAGCTGAGCGTCGGAGATATGGTGTTGTTGGCTGACGACAATTCTTCACCACTACAATGGAGGCTTGGACGCGTTCTGCGTCTTATCTATGGACCAGACAACATACCGCGGGTCGCAGAGGTCAACACTACTAAAGGCCGTATACTTCGGTCATTAATCCGCCTCTGCCCACTACCAACAGCAGAAGAACTAAAGGGTTGAAAACCGCAGCTTTTCAACGGCCGGGAAGATGTTAAGGCTCCAGCGCCTGTTTACAATCGAGAGAAACAATTGCTATTTAAAGGCGACAGGCGCTTCCTTACATATTCATAAATTTAACTGTCATTATCACTCGACCATTAGAACTCGGCACGCGAACATTGTACTCATTAAGAACAATAAATTTGTAACCACGTATACCTACGGAACTTTCATTTTGGCACCTGTACGTCCGCTAAAGTCGTAACAATTGGATTCTAAAAAAATGGTGAACTTTTTTAGATTTTTTTTCAATTAACGCTTAAAATTGAAATTGTCAATGGACTTTATTATTAATAATATAGAGTTCCGAATTTTCGGGACTATAAAACTTCGGTGTAAATTATACAGGGTGTTAAAATCCGACGAAACAATACTTTCACAGCAAATAGTATACTTGATGTAGAAGCCATCCACCAAGTCTGGGTTTTCTAGGCATAATATATCACAAGTTATAACTAATCAAAACTACGTGTTAATTAGTGCGTGATCAACCCTACCGTACTGACGTACACCAACAGCTAAAGACTTAAGCCGGCTAGTCACCTCCTGTATCATAGAACATTGTAATAATACACGGGACAAAAATCACATTCTAAACAGGATACATGCGCCTGTGTTCGTGAAACTAGATATAGCACGCTGAATGTAGGTCAAGGTAGGGTTGTCAAAAATAATACAAAATAATAATTTTTCAACTTTGTATGGGAAAATAAAGTAACTATCTCCGTTTCAAAAGTATGTGTATATGATTTGAAATGTAATATAGATTTAGCCCTTAACGTATTGTTTCACCAGGCACCGACACCCTGTATAACATTGAATCCAATAATAATATGTATTAAAATAAAACTTAGAAAAATATTTAGTATTTTTATGTAAATAATGATCTCAAAATTGGCACTATTTTTTCTTGTTTATTCTTTGAATATAGTAAAAAGATTATTATTTATCATTAACATAATAGTGTCGAGAATCGATCTAATATTACTAGATACAGTGTACCGAACTAAACAGTACTGTATAGTGTCTCCAAACAACATTACATACAAACAAGTGTTTTACAAAACGACGACAACACTCTTCAGTTTAAAACTATTTAAATCTAAAGCGACAGAGAATCACATTAGATGTGTAACTTCTAAATAATTTAGTCGCCATAATACTTTCATGCATTTCAAACGGGTTCTTACCACGATATTTAATACAGTGAGTGTGGTGTGTCGTGATGTGAGTTCGAGTTCCAGTGGTACTACCCAAAAGCGAGCGAGAAAGAGGGTAGATAGATTTGTTTGCTCTTAAATCGACCCGCAGTATCCAGTCTTTTAACGTTGAAATATCGAGACAACTCAATCAATTAAATATCGTGATAAGAACCCGTTGAAAATGCATGAAAGTATTATAGAAAACCGCGAGTGTCTGAATAATTTAGTCGCCATAGTTAAAGCTATTTTTACTCTTGTATCTTTTATATTAGATTGAATGTTTTAAACACTTCATACTGATAATTAAATAAAAAAATGCACTTTTAATGTCTATTCAAGCTACGCCGTGTTCCGGCCGGATCCGAACTGTACTGTACTGTACTGTACCAACCCATTACTGCCCACTGTTGTGCTCAGGTCTCCTCCGAAGAGGGATTAGGCATAGTCCACCACGCTTGCTCAGTGCGGATTGGGGACTTCACATATCTTCAAAGGATTTTTAGAACCCTTTTCCGACATGCAGGTTTCCTCACGATGTTTTTCTTCACCGTTTTTAGTCAGTGGTTTTGTGAAAAATTGCACATAAATCTTTTTCACATTTAGATTTAGAGGTACAAGCCGGATTTGAACCCGCGACCTCCCGTTGGGAAGGAAGCGCTTCGACCACTCGGCCACCACGACTATCGTAGCATTAATCATGTTTTAATGTTACTGGAAAATATCGTGAGGAAACCTGCATGTCGGAAAAGGGTTCTAAAAATCCTTCGTCTGATATGTTCAGTCCCGCATTGTGTCCTCGTGATGGACCATACCTGATCCCTCTACTGAGGAGACACGAGACCAGCAGAAGACAGTAGTGGGTTACAGTACAGTTTTCAGTAATATTCTTCAAGTGCACTAGCATAATATACATTTTAGCGTAAAACCGTCACAATGTATAAAGTTTTTATATGTGTATAATATACAGGGTGGATCTGTAACTTTGGACAATCTGACGTGGGAGAATGACTTGTTGAAATACAACTTGAACCACTTTTATTTTAGTAATTGGATTAAAAAAACTTGAGAGGTGTCAAGGGACACCCGGATGGAGCGAAGTTCCTTTCGATTAAAACGTATCTCATAAAAATTATTTCCTTTCGTAACGCGCCATAAGGAACGTGTTTCAAAATATTTTGATCACAGCGCCATCTAGCATTAATCATATAAAACAAAATAAGGATTTTGATCACAGCGCCATCTAGCATTAATCATATAAAACGAAAAAGTGTCGTGACAACTTTTTCGTAAGATGTTTTTCAGACTAGCCCTTTCACAACGCGCGATAAGGAACTTCATTCCAAAAATTTTCATCATAGTATGGAAGTCCGCAACGATAGTCGTACGTTTTTCATACAATGTCAGAAAAAAAAGTTTAACCGATCCAAAAAATAAAAATGGTTCTAAATTTCATTTCGACAGTTCATTCACCCCACATCAGATTGTCCAAAGTTACAGATCCACCCTGTATATATCGACGGGTCCTAAGTATACTAGTATAAGAGACAAAACGCAATTTTACAGGAGAGCCATTAGAATGATCTACACGCAGTGACTTTGTTAGCACTTATACCAATTTAAAAGGTTCTAGCTCTGATAATAATTAATACATTTGTCAGGATATAAATATTAAGCAATTTTAAAACTACGCAAAAAGCGATTTTCATCATTCGTTTTAACAGTATACGTGGGATCCTTCGATATTCTGATGTAAGTTAAGGATTTTGTAGGAAGAGGTTATAAAAAAATATTTAAAATAAATTAACATGGAGGGTAGAGTTAAAAGTGTATAAAAATCGCAGTGTTGCCAGTAAATAACTATTATTTTTAGGTATTTTAAAGAGTGTTGCTATGCTTTCCATATAGGCATTGGATACAAACATTTAGATTTTTTTAGGTCATTTAGTAATCAAATATATTATCAAATCAAATTAAAGAAATATCTATAAAAGCTTTAGCTCTATTCTCCATGCAATTAAATAAATTTGTTAATTATGGCAACACTGAAAATGTTGCCAGCATACACTGCCATAGATAATATCCTGTATTTATTATTGATGTTTTAATGTGAAATAAATTATTGTACAATGTGTTTTAGAGTTTTATTTAAGTTTATATAAAAAAGGATTGTAGTGCTAAAATTTCAGCTTTGTTAAAATAATGAAGGTCAAATGTTCACAGGCTCCGACTAATATTAAAGTTATTGTCGATTTTAACCCTTTAATGGACGATTTTATGTTCACTGTACTGTCTAGGAAAAAATGAGTACAAAAATCTAGACATGAATTTACTATACTTAAAAAAATAGCACAAAATTCGTTCAGAAATAAGAACTAGTTGTCAAAATTAACAAAAAAAATTTAAAAAAGGTCAATTTCATCTGTGATGTTTAGTATGTTGTTTAAAAACAACATTCTCCATTTAAGGGTTAAACAATAACATTTGCGTGACAGATAAGGGAACTTACGGCCCACATGATGGTAAGCGGTTACCGTCGCTCATGAACCTCTGCCAGAAACTTAACATAAAAATAATAAATAAGTACCTACCTATTTAATAAATTTATTTACTTATTTTATGTCCTATTGGAAAAAAATAAGATACAAATTTGGTACGATCCTGTATCAACCCGTTACTGCCCACTGTTGGGCTCAGGTCTCCTCAGAAGAGGGGTTAGGCATAGTCCACCACGCTTGCCCAGTGCGGATTGAGGACTTCACATATCTTCAAAGGATTTTTAGAATCCTTTTCCGACATGCAGGTTTCCTCACGATGTTTTCCTTAACTGTTTATAATCAGTGGTGTTGTGAAAAATTGCACATAAATCTTTTTCACATTTAGATTTAGAGGTACAAGCCGAATTTGAATTTAATTTGGTTCGATCAAAAATCTATTATTCCAAATAAATTGTTAGAAAATAAACATAAGAACAAGAACCAGAAATTTATGAATTTCCTAGCAAATCTGTATTATTTTACGCTCAATATTTCGGAAATTAACGCGCGACTTATTCAACCAATCAGAGCGCAGATGACATTTTGCCGATCGAAGCCATTTGCAATGAAATAAAACACACTATTCCTTCATAAATATAATTATTAAACATCTTAAGTACACAAAGTACAAAACTAAATTATTCTTCTCCAATTAAAATTACAAAACTTTCTCATAATACTATTCAACTTATTCGAAACTTTACTCAACAAAAGTTGACTTCAATTTCTAATTAAAACCTCTATAATTGAGGTTTCATTTATTTTAAAAATATACACCTTTCGCATTGAATAATTATTATAATAATTCTAGTATTTATATTTCGGAATAATAAAGCATAGAACTATATTACAAACAATAGTTGCTGCAATTTGGTATATTTTTTTATTGCCATGTAGGCAGACGAGCTAACGGGCTACCTGATCGTACGTGGTTACCGTCGCCCATGGACCTTAGCAAAACCTTAAAAAAGCGATAAGCAAGAATTTTACTACGAAATTTATCACTGAAAGGCCTAAGTTGGCAACACTCGTTTGTAACTGTCAAATTTCACCTACAGATGGCAACACTAGCAAACCGTCAATTTTGGTTTGTTCACATTTGAGTGGGAGGAAAACTTAAATTTTAATTATTTAACTTATTTCTGTAAATTAAATAATATTGTTTATGTAAATTACTTCTATAGGAACTCGTAAATAAGCATATTTTTTTTTACAAAAATCTGTTTATTTAAATTTTACCTTCGTGAAATTCGATAAATGTACCTTTATAGTAAAACAAGTCAAAACTAAATTTAACTTTAACTGCAAAGCATAACATTTTATGTATTAGATCGTAATTAGAAGAAAAAAAATACATGACACGAAAAAGTTTGCATTCAATTCAAATTCAAAATTTCTTTATTTCGGACATCAGTGGTCCAAGTTGTTAGTATTAACAAAAATAACTTAAAACTAGGTGTTAGTAAATAAAAATGGAATAAAATAAATGAACATAATCAAAACTAGAATAGATAACAAGCCCTGCACTTGCGATGCACTCCACGCTAACGACCACCAGATGAAATTGAACACATCATAATAAACACGATCGAGTATTGTAACTATCAGAAAAGTAAATTTTGTACCAAAAAAGTCTTTTATTTTCATTTTTGTGCATATTTAACCGAAAATACCTGGTAGGTATAAACGTTAGGACAAAGATTGATTATTATTGTAGTCTTTCATAATTATACTAATGAGAAACCCTGTTTAACTATTTTTCACACCTCCAAAATCAAGGAGAAAAATAGTTCTATGCTTTAGTATCTATTCCGAAAACTAATTTATAACTATAATCAAATATTATTTATAATATAATATATACCCTGTGTATATAACTTCGTTGTTATCACACCTGAAAAAAAGACACATTTATACTTAGTCTGAGTGGTAAGTCATGCTGGGGAAATGGTTAAAGCGCTTGCCTTCCGTACGGGAGGTCTATTCTGTACGAACTCATTACAGCCCACTGTTGGGCTCAGGTCTCCTCAGAAGAGGGATTAGGCATAGTCCACCACGCTTGCCCAGTGCGGATTGGGGACTTCACATATCTTCAAAGGATTTTTAGAACCCTTTTCCGACGTGCAGTTTTCTTCACGATGTTTTCCTTCACCGTTTTTAGTCAGTGGTGTTGTGAAAAATTGCACATAAATGTTTTTTAAATTTAGATTTAGAGGTACAAGCCGGCCGGTATGAACCCGCGACCTCCCGTTCTGAAGGAAGCGCTTCGACCACTCGGCCACCACGACTTTTTTGGAGACGGCGCGACGGGAAAGGGTGCCGTGGGCGTCACGCGCTGCGCCGTCCCTCATAACCCCGTGCTGGGTTCTGGCCTCAGCCGGGCGGAGGACGCTGAATATGAGCGGTTGGAGGTTTTAGTGCGATTCAACTCCCACATACTCCTTTCCTCCTCCTCCTCCTGATTTCCTCCAACTAAAAAGAAAACCTATCTGTGACTAACTAAGGAGTAATAGGTTGTCGTGGTTTGGACATGTGATGAGATGAGGACCACGGTACAAAGCGAATATGGAATTTAAAGTGGATGTATGTAAGAGGAAAGACCTAAGAACAGGTAGTTGGATTGTGTGAAAGATATGAAAATTTGCGACGTGACAAGACTTATATCAGATTAGGAATGAATGAAGAGATAAAACATTCGAGATAATTTCAACATCTCCGTTCTATCATTCGCACCGCCCCGAGGTGGAGTTCAACCTTACTATTTGGTACCACCGTCCATCCACGGTCCGTTTCAAAAATTCTTTTCTGCCATGCACCACCCGGCTGTGAAATGAGCTTCCCTCTTTAGTGTTTCCCGAGCGCTATGACTTGTCCTTCTTCAAACGAGGCTTGAAGAGAGCCGTAGGTAGCACAGATAGGTAGGACATTGCAGAGATCCATGAGCAATGGTAACTACTTACGATCAGGTGGCCCGTTGGCTCGTCTGCCCAAAAAAGCACATTGCCTCGACCCCATTTGATTGGGATAAGGTTAAGATAAAAACATACCTATCTAATTAATCGTAGTTGTGTGTTCAAAATCTCCTTTGTCCAGATGACGTTGTTGTACCTTGCTCGGTTCATATATTAACATCGACATTCGTTCCGGACTTGTTTTGTTGCGTTGCATGTCTATAAAACAAGCAACACACAATTTATTTTAAAGAAAACTTTTTAAATATAACGTTTTAAGATCCTGGATATAATGTAGCAGTAGAATATAATACCATAATAATACCATAGAATTATTACATCTGGAATCAACATCCTGAACAACAGAATGAAGCCAATTTAAAGTGCACCGACGCGCGTAACTACACGATGTTTTGAATCAACATCATGCATAACAAAGTGAAATTTTAAAGAACTTATGTGTATGTAATATTTTATAAGTGTGTTAAACGAATTGAGTGTCATCAGTACACTAACGCCAGAATATCGTGTAGTTACGCAAGATTGGTGCACTTTATTTAATCCATCTTCTGAGGAGACCTGAGCCCAACAGTGGGCAGTAATGGGTTGGTACTGGTGCTTTAAATTGGCTTCATTTTGTTGTTGATGATGTTGATTCCAGATGTAGTAATCTATAATACAAAAATTAATCGCAAAATGTGTTGGTAAGCGCATAACTCAACAACACCTGGACCAATTTGGCCAAATCTTTTTTTTAAATGTTCGTTGAAGTTCAAGGATAGTTTTTATGGCGAGAATAAATCGAATAGTTGCCGGGAAAAATGGAAAAAACGGGTCATAGGGTTCACGCAGACGACGTCGCGACAAGTAAAATTAGCCTAAACACGATGAGTCTATCTTGTTTAGCACAAGAGTTCCTATGACCTTCCGAATTCATCATCAGATCAGCGCCACTTTGTATAATCACGCAGATGGCGAGCAAATTAGTTACATCCAGTACAAGTTAATAGAAAAGCTTTAAAACA
Organism: Trilocha varians; assembly: GCA_030269945.2. Classification (NCBI taxonomy): domain Eukaryota; kingdom Metazoa; phylum Arthropoda; class Insecta; order Lepidoptera; family Bombycidae; genus Trilocha; species Trilocha varians. Next base: position 1,427,558 of record AP028279.1, read on the forward strand.
GTTAAACAACAACTCACATCGCAAACTAAGTCTTCGTTTATGCTGACCGCAGAGTTCCAACTGTCTTCGAACGAGCAGTGATGCTGAAGCTGGTCTGGGAGCTATGGGCAATGTAGCCGGCTGCAGTGCCACTTCTGATTTAGTTGTGTAATCTGTGGGACATAGATTAATATGTTTTAGTAGATGTGACGAATAACCTGTACTGTAACAACCCATTACTGCCCACTACTGGGATCAGGTCTCCTCAGTAGAGGGATTAGACATAGTCTTACATACTTTCATGCATTTTCAACGGGTTCTTACCACGATATTTAATTAATTGAGAAAGAGGGTAGACAGATTTGTTTGCTCTAAAATCGACCCGCAGTATCCAGTCTTCTCGTGATCATGACGTTTGAAACAACGTTGAAATATCGAGACAACTCAATTAATTAAATATCGTGGTAAGAACCCGTTGAAAATGCATGAAAGTATTATAGAAAACCGCGAGTGTCTGAATAAGTTTATAGTCTTACATTTTTAGGAGGATTTGTAGAATCCTTTTCAAATATGCAACTTTCCTCACAATGTTTCCTTCACCGTTTTTAGCCAGTGTTGCGGATTCTAACAATACTGATTGAATTTTAATTAAAATCAGATTGCAAATCATCCAACAGCCAGTGATATTGGACATAAATCTTTTTCACATTCAGATTTAGAGGTACAAGCCGAGTTCGAAACTGCGACCTCCCGTACGGAAGGCAACCGCTTCAATCACTTCACAAAAAACTTGAGAGGTGTCAAGAGACACCCGGATGGAACGAAGTTCCTTTCGATTCATTAGTGAGGGAATTGCAATACAATTTTATTTTTTTTAAACTAACTAATTATTAGAACTTAAATAAAATATTTTGAACACAGCGCCATCTAGCATAAATCATATAAAACAAAATAAGGAATTGTTTTAAAAGATTTTGATCACAGCGCCATCTAGCATTAATCAAAAAAAACAAAATAAGGAATTTTTTTAGTGTCGTGACAACTTTTTCATAAGAATTTCCGTCTAGCTCCCTTTCTATAAAGCGCGATAAGGAACTTCGTTCCAAAAATACTCGTGAAATCTTTATTAAATTTACATAAGTAGCTGGTATTCAAACTCACCACGATCATTCAACACTATTTCCCTGTGCGTGATTTCGTTGACATTAACCACGCGATGGTTCACTCCATCCCAAGTACGGTTCTTATCTACGTACGAAAGATCGGACTTGTCTTCAACTATTGACGAATTCTTGCTGAGAGGTTCAGCCTGAAACGTCAAACAACAGCATGTGTGTCACCGCAAAACAAGCACAACAACACCGTAAAAACTATCGTAGGATTTCAAACAACAAATAAATTTGTATTATTTTAAGACGACATTTTCGTGACTATAAACTGATTAAACTCTTACGACTCGATACCCATCTATACTATATCTATACTTATTATTATAAAGCTGAAGAGTTTGTTTGTTTGTTTGAACGCGCTAATCTCAGGAACTACTGGTCCGATTTCAAAAATTCTTTCCTCGATAAATGGACTTTCCAACACTGAACCGCAATAAAACCTCCCGCCGCTTTATCGAGGAGTCCATTTATCGAGGATTTGATATTTATAAATTTCCTAGGAAATTCATAAATATATCAGACTTGTTGTTTTTCGGTAAATATTTTGCGCTGACCACATTTGAATAGGATACGGTTGAGCTAAACAAAGATCAGAAAATAGTCTTTAAGCCTACTCCAATGGTTTCCTCGCGATGTTATCCCTATAGTGTTGTGACATAAGTCTTGACAAATTAAGATCAAAAAATCTTCATCCCTTCACTAACCTTTATCTTCTTGAATGTCGGACTCGATTGCGGGCGATTCTTAAAATCGATATGCTGATTCCCGCCACTTTTGTTCCTGACCAACGGCGATAGCTTCCTGAATTCGCTTCGAGGTTCCAATTCGATTCTAACAATCTCTGTAGCAGAGCTGTTGCTCGCTCGACCGAAAAGAGGCGAGAGTTTCGGCTTACTCGATTCCGAATTATCGACACTCTCGATTGTGATTGTAGAATCGATACTATTCTGATAACGATTAATCGGTTTAACGACAATTAACTCTGCTGTGTTTAAGGACTTGTTTAAATCGTAATTAGGATTTTCAAAGCCAGTTTGTGTAGCTATATCGTCGTTTGATATCTGTGAATTTGTATTGGAAGCTTTGTTTAACATACGCCTCCTTCTTTCCAAATCTGCGTGTATGTCTGTTTGTACTCTTAAATTAATGTCGCCGTAGCGTTTTATAATGTAGTTTAGTAGCCATTGATAGCCTTTACGTAGCCCGGGATCGATTTTAGGCTTTTTCGATTTTATATCGATATTCGCTGTGTACGATTCGACTAGGGTTGGGCATCGATACCTGTTGATAAATGAGGTAATCTATAAAGAATTTCAATATGAATTTAAAAAAGCAGTGCGTAAAGTATGTAGTTCATAAAACAATAAAGGGATTTGTTTAAAGTTTCAAACATTTTTTTTTTCTGAGTTTCAGTTCGAGAATGGCGGGTGAAGTAAAAAAGCCCTTTTTTCTATTTTTCTTGATGAACTGATGTTCAATGAGTGGACTGTATATTGTTTTAGGTCTTTATTGGTTCTTAATAACTTATAATAAACAAAAACTAATGAGTTATACAAAATAGGCTTGCTTTCGTCGGCCGCTGGTCGCAAATTAGAAAGGTGTCATGGCGGCCCCTTTTCGGAAACGGAACCACATTAAAAACTGCGTTCAGAAACTGAACAATTTTACTTACTTATTGACCAGTGGTTCGATGTTAAGTTTGTCCACGACGTCAATATCATCAAGCGCACCAGTTTTATCCTGTTTGTTTGCTAGGACAAGCACTGGTTTACCTGAAACAGTATTTAAGCACAAATGATCATTACCTCATTAGTGAGGTAATGATCATTTTTTCCTCATTAGCAACAGATCAACAAAGAGTAACCCATTAATTACTCCTGTCCACGAAGTTCCCGGAGCGAACATCTCCCTCTATAAACGAGGTAAGAAAAGAAGAAAGGAATCGTTTATTGTCTAAAAATACACTTTTACATATTACAAGTAATACGAGAATACAATGATCCCCGCACTAGGTCAGACCGTAAAAACAAAAACATTGTAAAACAATATTGAAAAAAAAAAACAATTTAAATTAAAAAAAGACATGCCCGCTGAGTTTCTTGCGCCGGTTCTTCTCAGGACGGAGGCGTAATTTTAGCGAACTGGTGGTATAACTATTTTTTTTTTGACTTTTTAAATGTACGTGTGTCCACATCAACTTTGAAATAAATGATTTGAATTTGACTTCGTGTAAGAAAGTCTTGTATGTGTAGGTTACGAGTAATGGTCCCTCAATGTCCTGACATTTTAAATGAGAGAAAGAAGCAATGTATCCTATTGAACGTTATGACTTGTTCTTCTTCAAACGAGGTGTGAATAGTGTCTAAATGTAGGTCGAAGAACTAACTGGTCACCTGATCGTAAGTGGTTACCTTTGCAATGGCAGGGGACACTGCTGGACCGCTACCTACGACTTTTAAAAATGCGAGGGTAGTTGTAAAATTGTACTTGTTTACATCTTTTCTGCATTTTTTCAGACTACCTCCATTAATCAAAAATCTAGGTAAGATAAACAAAACCTGGTATTTCTAATAAGAAAACTTACCGGATATCCGATCGTGTGACAATACATCTTCTAGAACACTTCTGCATTCGTCCAATCGCGAGAAATCGCTCGAATCGATTACGAAAATCACGCCGTGCACTTCACTATAGTATTGTGACCATATCTGCCTAAAATTGGGACCTCCGCCCAAATCGTAGATCGTCACCGGTGTATCTTTGTGAATCAAATTGACAGCCTTAAAACCAACTGTGGGCAAAACTTTTTCGTCCTTATCTCCAACCAAATTGTTCACCGTTTTCGTTTTTCCCGCGTTGTCTAGCCCTATGAGGATTAAAACTATTTGTCGTTTAACACTGCGCCGAAAAAAACCAAGACAATTACCCATTTTGAACTACCATCACAGATTTATTTGCCAACTTGTCAACAATGTTTGAATGTTGACAGAATGGTTGCCAACGGTGATTTAGTAAAATAAGTTTCTATGCGATGTGAATTGCGTTGATTGGTTCAAAGCGCGACATTCTCGTTGGTCGCGTAAAAAACAAAATTTTCCCGCCTTTTTCTGATAAAAAATCCAATTTTATTTTCGTTTCTTAATGTTGTTTAATTTTCTTCGATACTACAAGTCTAGTGTATAACGTACGTTGTAATGAATTATTTGATAACACGAAGCGTGTAAAATTGTGAATATATTACGTTTTGTATCAAGGTAACAGCTGGTTTAGTAGAAAGGTCACAGATGTTCAATTATTGATCATAATTTATTTATTAACCTAGCGTGCCCGCACACCTAAAACAGTATTGTCAATACTTGTGACAGAAGCAGAGATGGGATTTAAAAGTCATAACAATTTAATTGTAATGTTATAAAAAAATAGCAATAATAGCGTTTGAGTAGCATGCTCTAAATATCTTTTAGATATTGAAATTGTGTTATTTGTATATATCTCCTGGTGCTTACGTCAAGTGAGTTCAGTTCTATGTATTACACAAAAAGACATGAAAAAAAGTAGTTTCAGGCAGCATCAAACCTGTAAATTCCTGTAAAATTAATTCATTGCATATATCAAAAATTAAAATACCACCTGAATAGTAGACTTACGATGATAAAATTAATATTTTTAACATAATACGATTTTGGAACTCGATTCTAAAATATAGTTAAGTTTTTCAAGTATTAGTTATCGTAAAACATGCACATGCTATTTTTGAAAATATGTTTTTAATTAACACTTTCTTTAACATGCTATTTTTTGTATCTTTTCCCATCCCTCGATCGAAAGTATTGTCAATACTTTTTTAGGTGTGCAGGCACGCCTACACAGCTTACGTTTTAGAGGTACCATTTTTAAACTAATTTTAGTATGTTTAGAAACTTGCTATTTTATGCTTCATAAGTGCTATTTTTCAGATTTGAACGCTTCCCTAGGCCATCACGATTTAAGACTAATGGAGAACACACACTTAAACAGGCCGCAGCACGACGCATTATCGATCCGTCTCCTATTATACCTTTTTTTTTTAAGTTGGAGAAAATCATTGGATCCTCATCCGCGGGGCGTATGGTTATGTGGGAGTTGAACCGCACTAAAACCTCCAACCGCTCGCACTCAGCGTCCGAACCCCGGCTGAGGCCAGAACCCAGCACGGGATTATGAGGGACGGCGCGACGCGTTACGCTCTCGACACACTTACATTACCTAATACATTAGGTACTTCACTTTTCATCAGACAGACTATAAGCTTGACTGCAAAACAGTGAATTTTTTTAAGAAATGCTGCTTAAAATGCATTAAACACTAAAAAATCAAATTCACTTAACTAGTTTTTCACCGTGAAATAAAACAACAAATTAAAAATACATATTTATATACTCTGGAAAATATAATCACAATAAATACTTGGGCGATTTTGTAAACTATTTACAAAGCGGTATTCGAAATTAACGCGCCAAAACATCCGCCTTCTTGGCGAGTGTTGCCAGATTCATGTAAAAACGAATAGTAGTTTTTTACTACCAAAGTTTTTTATGAATTCAGTCTATCTTTAAAAGTAACTGAGATAGTGATTGGCTATTTAATTTAGTAGTTTTTCCTTTTAATCAAATATATATAGATTGGAGTGTAATAATTTATTTTAAAGAAAACTTTAAATACAAGCTTTTAAGATCCTGGATATCATGTAGCAGTAGACAAGACAAGTAACCGTAAGACCAAGTCTATCTTGTTAAGCACAGGAGTTCCTATGGCCACCTTCCGACTTCATCATCAGATCAGCGCCTTTTTGTTATATGATTGCATTGTCACGCGATATACATCTGCGTGCACAATGTGAACCGGAAAGTTTATCAAAAATTATCTTGCAAGATTCCACTCGAACTTACATTACATCCAGTGCAAGTTAATATAAAGCTTGTAAAAACTGAACATTACCAAAATCAAAAATTGGTAGTTTTTTGATGTCATTAGAGATGAAATATTTTAATAATATAAAGTGCAAAACGGATTCTCTGTCGCTTAAGATTCAAATAGTTTTAAACTGAAGAGTGTTTAAGTAGTTTTGTAAACACTTGATGTTTGTATGTAATGTTGTTTGGAGACACTATACACTACTGTTTAGATCGGTACACTGTATCTTGTGTCTAGTAATATTAAATTGATGATTTTTGGAACGAAGTTCCTTATTGCGCGTTATCGAAAGGGGGCTAGACGGAAATTCTTATGAAAAAGTTGTCACGACACTTTTTTGTTTTAGATGATTATCGCTAGATGGCGCTGTGATTAAAATCTTTTAAAACAATTCCTTATTTTGTTTTATATGATTAATGCTAGATGGCGCTGTGATCAAAATATTTTATTACAATTCCCTCACTAATTAATCGAAAGGAACTTCGTTCCATCCGGGTGTCCCTTGACACCTCTCAAGTTTTTTCTATTTTTCGTTTAGAAATCGTTAACATAAATAAAGTATCATTAGGAATATCAATGTAAATAATACTTAATGTACTATTAAGGTAGGTTATCAATAATTTATCATCGAAATTCAATTTCAAAAATCTCGAATCGGGAATTTTGCTTTACCATATATTACCAATATGTAGGCCAATCTTTTTAATGTTGGCCAAACGTTATAATTGTTGGCCAATCACTATTACAATTACACAAACAAAACTCACAAGGAAAATTGACATATTTATCTGAATTTCACAATAATAACATCTCCATTTTTAATAGAATAATAAGCGAGATCTTTCATATTATTATCTAAATGTATTTCCGCTCCTTGCATTTGTTCGTCCAAGATATATAGTTCCGGTTGGCCAGTGTTGCCAAATTTAGAGAATAATCTCTGAGACAGTGTGACCAGCTTTTGTACTGCCATCGTGGAAGGGAATTTTTTCTTAAATGTTTTTCCGTTTTCGTCTCGTATTGTTATTTCTAATAGTTGTGATGTTAGTGTTACTGTTTTAGGCTGTTTGACTAGTAAGCTGTCTTCGGGGATGCCGTATTCTGAAAAATATTTTTTATGAATTGTAATTTCTAGATATCAAATTCATCTGTGTCACAGAACTAAGAATGATTTATGAAACTTGTATTCGTTGTATTAGTTTTCGGAATTTATTTCTTTTCAGTTTTTTAAGAAGCAAAAAAAAAATTATAAAAGTAGTATGGTACATGGCTCTTATATTATTTCTTACTAGCTTTTGCCCGCGACTTCGTTCGCGTGGACTTCAGGTTCGTCCCGTCTAGTCTAGTCGTATAGCCTATGTGTTATTCTGATGTATAAGCTATATTGTGGTAAAGTTTCATTCAAATCCATTCAGTAGTTTTTACGTGAAAGAGTAACAAACATCCATACAAACTTTCACCTTTATATTATTATTATGATTGAATTAATTAAAAGCTATAAATTTATAGCTCATTTTTTACCTAGTTTTTGTCAGATTTTTATCATTTTTTTAATTAAAATACAGTCTAACACAGTGATAACCTCCTCATTTCTGTAAGTGGATAAAAAACTTTAATTATATCTTTATATACTTACTGCGTATTAACTCCTCAAACCGGCAATGTTCGACATCAAAATCGGTTTTCGCCTTAACATCGAGTTGAGCTATCTTCCATTCGGCCCCGTAACGCTTCATATAATCATATTCTGCACCTCTACGCAATTCTCGAGTTATAATTGAGCCATTTAACTCCTGAAAATTGGCACAAACTGTAGTAATATTTTTTACAGTAATTTATAAAAGAAAACTTTTTAAATACAAGCTTTTAAGATCCTGTATATCATGTAGCAGTAGACTAGTTAATACAAGTAAAATGAGCCCAAACACGACAGGTCTATCTTATTTAGTACAAGAGTTTCTATGTCCACCTTCCGAATCCATCATCAGATTTTGACATATCGCACCTTTGCAAAAGATGCAAAAATGAGTTAAATATCTAAAAATGCTCCTAAAGCCCCCCTTTACTGATGCTATAATAGTATAGCAAACTTAGTAAACGATATGTTCTTGTTTTCTTTTTAACTCATTGTGACATAACTACAGTTATAATTTTAAGAGCCACTCCGTCACTTCTGAGGGGTTTGGAAAAATTAAATAATAATATACTTAGTGTATTTTTTACACTATAAAGTGATTAATATTTATCCAAAGGTAAAGATAAAAGTTGACGTTGTAGTATAAGCTATTCATCTCATCTATATATTATGATGTGTATCATTGTTTTGTGAGGTGTCAAAGTTGAAATACTTCTCCTGAAAAACTACATTTTTGCATAAGTGACAGTGTCGCACCGGGGGTGCAATATTATTATGAAGTTATATTTGTATATTTCTTTCTTACCTGTAAGCCACCAATTTTAGCGACAACTAATTGAGATCCAGTGTCATAATCTTCAGTATTTTGTATCGGATTCTTTAGGAAGTATAGTTTTTTCAACGAACGTAACTTGTTTAGTTCACTCATCGAACGCCACTGAAATGTGAAAATATTTAGTTTATTTATATGGTAACTACACGACTAGCGCAACTTCGACTGCGTCACAAAGATTCGATATTTTCATACGATCTCAAATTTTTTGAACTTGAGAGGTGTCAAGGGACACCCGGATGGAACGAAGTTCCTTTCGATTAATTAGTGAGGGAATTGTATTAAAAGATTTTGATCACAGCGGCATCTAGCATTAATCATATAAAACAAAATAAGGAATTGTTTTAAAAGATTTTAATCACAGCGCCATTTAGCTATAATCATCTAAAAAAAAAAAGTGTTGTGACAACTTTTTCATAAGAATTTCCGTCTAGCCCCCTTTCGATAACGCGCGATAAGGAACTTCGTTCCAAAAAATCCTGACATTTATTACAAGGCAAAAATACTAAAATGATTCCAAAAATACTTACATCATTTATCTTGTTTCTGTTCAAAAATAAAACTTCTAATTTCTCAAATTCTTCAACATCATTATCATCATTGAATCGTATCTCAGAAACCAAACAGTCGTTCAAACTCAATACTTTTAGGTTCAACTTGCCCAATTTGACAACTTCTGCCCAATTTTTTATAGGATTCCCATCCAATCTTAGTACTGTCAATGTTTTTAAGGTCACAAGTGGGCAATAAAGATGTTCTATGCGATTGTAAGCCGCTATCATCTCGTTTATCTTGGGCCAGAGGTGAGATAACTTGACTATGTCCTCCCAAGTGTAATCGCAGACTGATACATTGATTTTCTCGAGTTGGGCAAAGTTGATTGATAGTTGGGATAAAATTTCTGGTGGGGCGTCGATGAGCATGCGGTTTTTGCTGAAAAATAATAGTTTTTTGAATAATTAATGTAAATAGATGCAGGATAATATTTTTGCAAGATTATAAAATTCTCGTAATAAATTTATGGTATTTTATGAAAACATAAATATAATGTTGAAATTTGAAAATACCTAGAATAATTTAAATGTTTTATGATCATTATGGGAAAAAGAAGCAAAGGCAGACCACTTAACGTTGGACTGATGATATAAAAAACTTAGTAGGCAAAGACTGGATGACTTTTTCCCAAAATAAAGACAAATGGAAGGAATTGGAGGAGGCTTTTACCCGAAAGGAGTTCGTGTAAAGGAAGAACTAAAATATTTTACAACAAATAACTATTTAAGATAATTATAAACTAACCTAGTTTAAGTAATCTACTAACACTTTGAAATGTTACACACTTTATACAGAGATAAAAAAGCTTAATATATTATATGATCATTATTACGCCGCGTTCCTACATTGGCTCGTCATTGGTCCTCCAACGCATGTACAAAACGACAGCAGACGAATTTTTTTAAATATTAATTTCTAACTAAATTTAGCTAACTTTTTTTTCTTCTAAACCAATACGACAGATGTTGTCCTAGAATTATATGATTAGTAATGACGTGTATACCTGTAGGTGTAGGACCTGTAGGTAAGACCCTATGTTTTAGTAATGCTATCTATAATTGATTATATGTTTACTGTTGATGTACCAAATAAATAAATAAAAATGAAAGTTGGAAGTTGGCGAGCCAACGTGGAAACGCGGCATTACACCTTGTGTTGGGCTTTTACAAATGGATCCCTATTTTTTTAAATAGTATGAAGCTTATAGCCTTTTCATAGTTATGATTTATCTCACCTGACATCCAAATCCCTAAGGTCCGGCAACTGCGCCGACAGTTGTATAACTTCACGCCAGTTGGAAAAGAGATTACGCGAGACATCGAGACTCCTCACGTTGGGGCAGAGGGACCTGACATCGCCCGCTGATGACACGTTCTGATCGTGAACGCAAACTTCGAGGAGGCGGTCGAATTTTCTGGGAAAAATAATATTACGTTTTGTTCGAGTGAGACAAATATATATGGTGCTCTCTCTCAGCTGGGGTTTGGACGCTGAGTGTGAGCGATTGGAGGTTATAGTGCGGTTCAATTCCCACATATGCCATGCGGCGATTTCCTCCAACTCAAGAAATAAAATTCTCTCACTCGCTCAAGACTTTTCGTGAAGCTTCGAGAAACAACTTTCCAGATTTTTTGAGAAGTTTCTAGAACATTGTTAGTCACTTCATTTCGAGAATCTTCTCGAACAGTGTTTGAGTGAGACAGAGATATATAATATTTCTTTCTCTGTCACTCCATTCGAGATGCTTTGTGAATAATCTAGAAGCCGGTATCTCTGGATATAAATAGCGGGTGAAGTAACAAAAAGAATTGCAGAATTAATGCAATCACTTTTTGAAGCCGAGGAATAAAGGAAGGGGTCGTGATACAAAAGATCCGATTGGGTCGAAGTGTCAGGTGATTACAGGCACCACCCCAACAACCAAGATAGATAGAACAGTAAGGTAAAAGAATCCCTTTTAGAATTCGTCACATTTTTGAGACATGGAGGAGATTTGATGATAAATTACAAGAGTTTAACTTATTTTCATGAGAAAGAAACTCCCATGTAGAAAAAAATGATTAATTAGAAAATGTTATTGAATTGATTACTTCACAAAACTTACTGCTTCTGATGTATTTTCTCAAAACCAACCATTTCTATGAAGGGTGCTCCCATCTCTCTCTTCCATTCGTTAATGATGGTCCGACGGTGAGCGGCTACCGTTTCATCCTGAAATAAATGTTAATGCACAATATTTCTTACTAGACTTTCATGTTTACTTGACGGATTTTTACCAGGATTATTAATTTATGTTTTTTATTTTTTTTTGTTATTCCTCGTAGGCAATTGAGTGGTCATGATTTTTCAACGTTGTTGCAAACGTCATGATCACGATAAGACTGCATACTGTAGGTAGCTCAGCTCTTGGAATTAATTTTAATCTCATATTATGTTTACTATACTATCTCCACACGCAAAATAGGCGCATTTACGACGTCGATTTGCGGAAAATAGCCCGCTTAACTAACTAACTACTATACTATCTTCTAAATTGTGTTATCATCATCATCATCAGCCTATGGACATCCACTGCTGGACATACGCCTCCCCCAAACCTCACCACATAGACCGCTCCTGCCTGTCCTGAATTGTGTTATAAAGTAGATAAAATGTGTTGTTTGTATAATAAAGTAAGTTACTTAAAAACAAGTTAAAGTTGGTACGACTATCCAACCCACACACAACTTGAAGGACATTATGTAGGCGTCCAACCTTGCTTACTACATAATAATGAATGTAATTACCTCTGGATCGCCGTAATATTGCCTGATAGCTTCAGCACAGGTCTTGAACGGACTGATCTTGTTCGGACGAACGAATGACCCAGCACCAGGTTTTGAGGTCTTGAAGTACTGAATACCTTCCAAGCAGCCATCATGTTTCCCTCTCCCTTCATTGTCCCATTCAACACCGTACCAAACACCCTTATACCCCTGAACTTCACCAATATACCTGACTGTACCGAAATCGTCATTGCACTTCACACGACTACCAATAAAGATATTGCAATCATCTCCGTCGACGCCATTGTGGCTGTCCATGGCGCCATTGCAAAATTTTGGTGGTAAATTAACAGGCATTGCGCCCACCATTATTTTTGTGTGTTCGAAAATTGAAATGTTTTGTTGAAACGAAAACAGGCTGAATTTCACGAAAAACTTTACTCATTTGTCATCGATTTGACAGGTTATAGGAACTGTCATTATTTAGAACTGTCGAATAATTCGTAGTTTCAAATGTCAATTGGTTTCTTTGGGTCATTTGTGCAAAGAAAGAAGTTTTTTGTAAAATTGAGGAGTGATCATGGATTAATTTGCTAAAGCAGAAACATATTACTAAATACAGTTTTTCGGTCATTTCCTTCATTACAGGATTCCCTCCCTTTTCAAATAATATCGTTTTTTCAGATAAAAGGTGTTGTTTTGCAATTCCTACCCTTATTCTACAAGCATAACAGAAAAAAACAGTTTTCGTTCCGATATATACAGGATGTCCCGAAACTATGAGTGACGACATGAACGGGAAGTACCTTAAATATTAGAGATTTTTATTTTATTTATTTATTTAAGGAAACAACAGATAGGAGGTTTTGCAAAAAGGAAACATCATTTTATTTTTGATGTTTAATAATACTGCATTCACAGAATTTTCGTTCATGTCGCATAGTTTCGGGACACCCTTATATGCATACGACTCTTAATTTCACTGTATTTTTAGCCAATTTATGATAACATCGTTAGTGAATGTATTCTTTGATTTTTCCTTTATTTAAGTATTTGCGTATAACACAAATACTCAACTTTAAAAAGTCGATTTTGCTTACTTAAATTATTAAAACAACACGATTGGACAAAATAAGGAAAGAAATGAATTGCTTCTTTACTTTATCGTAAAAGTCTCTATTTACATACATTACTATGACATGTTCTCGACAATCTCGAAAAAACTAGGACTTTACGCCTTGGTTAGGTTTCGAAGTAAATTTTTCCTTTCATTGGGATTTATTTTACCTTTAAAATAATGAAATAAAAAATTCTACTATTTAATACGAGAAAATAGAAGTTAAAGAACCGAAAGTCTATTATTAAAATATATGCAAAATAAAACTTCAACAGTCCCTTAAAGCTGATCGTGTATTTCGGACATTGTACCGTCTGCAAATTCATTCCCTGAGCCCTGGCGGCTGGCGCGGTTCAATGATCCATTTATTTCCATTCATTCCACGGCGGCTCGGCGGCGCTAGCGTCATCTGTCTTTCTCAGTGATCGGCCTCCCGAAAATCGGGAATCGGGAAAAGTTGTTTTTTTGACAAAAATGGCTACCGTGTGTAGTGCTCCAGACGTCTATGCCAGTCGGTAATATGGGAATAGTCGTGTTAGTGAAAAATGTATGAAGCTAGTGAACGTTTGTGACGTGCTGTGCAATAGTGCATACGGATTGATCTCAACAAAGTATACAGAATCAAAATGAGGTAAGTATCGGGTTCATCGCTCGAGCCTTCAGCAAAACAAATAAATATTATTATTAAAACCATTGTATACGCTTCGATCTATTTATGTTCTTTTATAATTTATTAGTCCAACGTGCTCTTTTTTGTTTCCGCGGAGTTTCTTGACCGATACAATAACGTAAACAGAAGACTGGCCTGTGGTTGCAGATCATCGATTAAATTGTCTATAGAGGTTTAATTACGCTGTTTTATGAATGACATCTCAGTCAAAGGCTGTTTGTTATGAACCACCGAGTGTTTTAGTTAATGTTTATTTAAAAAAAATACAGTTTAAATTTCGAACATTGATTTTTTGCGGGCTCTGACCACACGCGAAGTATTGCATACATTTTCGTTCTTCATGTTATTTACTTAATTTTACGCGACCTTGTATTATACTACAGCACTTTGCTAAATTGGGGCACACAGCCGTCCTATGGGGACGCAATGACGGTGTTTCGTAGAAATGGGGTGGTCCCTAAGTCCCCCAGAAGGGTGTAGAAATATTAACACATATGACTAACGAAATTACCTCGCCCTATGAAGTCAGTGTTTTTCGTCAGAAATGCACGTGTTATCACATTAAAACACGACTTATCTAGAGATAATGGTTATCTGCAACATAATTAGGTAAAGAAGGTGACTGAACTTTGATTTGAAATGTGAATATCATGATTTTATCTGATAAGCTTAAGGAATGCTATTTATGGCGATTTTTATGGTATTTGGGTGTTAAAAATAGTTTTATAATTTCAAATCATTAATTAAAATGCATTTGATTAGTTAAAGTTACTAAAACAAAGACTTAATAGGTTGTTTATTTTTAACGGTTGTTATTTTTGATTAGAAGGGCCTTTTACAATAGTATTACTATTCAATATAAATATTTAACACAGATCAAAAAAATGTACCTCTAATTTTCTCACAAAGTAACAATATTATATTCTGAAAGAATCTTTAATATAAAGAACAAAAACTGTTGTTTGTAATGAATCACTAAAAAAATAATAGAATGATCAAATTTCTACACTGTTAAAAAGATGCATTATTACGAAGGATGACTGTAAAAATTCTACCTGCTTTCAAATGCCAGTAATCATTTACCATCAAGTAAACTATAATATGCTAACTTAAAAGATGGGAGGATGACCTACCCCACCTCTGGCGAAGACATGCCCAGGATAGAGAGAAATGGCGAAAACTGGAGGAGGCCTATGTCAATGGACAACCTGGCTGAGTACAACAACAAAAATATACACAGATATTATAATTTAATTTATAAGTCAGAGATTAATTTATTTTATTTATTTTAAACTATATGCTACTTTATCTGCAATTTAAATTATACAAAATTCAAAATAAAAAAAACACTTCAAAATGAAGTTTTACACTAGAACCTTCTATGAACTTCTCAGAACATTGCTGTTAAGTTATAAATAGATAAAAAATACAGCTGCTTTTACTGTCTTGCTAGTAAACTCAGGTCAGTAAGAGTCTGCATATTCCACTATGCTGTAGTGCAGATTCAAAACTACTCATGTTATCAGAGTTTTAGTTGTCCTATCTGCAGATTGAAACAAGATAATGTACAAAATATTGTGTTCAATTTTACATAATTATTATTGCAATTGAGAGGAACTAAAATATAACAATGTTTTTCTCAATTAAAGTTCCATTGTGTATAAGGAAAAAGAAAGTGAAAATATGAACATGGTGAAGCAGATATCTTTGATTTTTAAATTATGAAGCGAACTTCAGCTTCTCTGATTGTGTTTCAGATCTTTTTATTGTTATTAAGAGGGGGGAGGGGCGACGGGCATAGATAGCCCATCAGGTCACTGCGACCCTTGCGGATCTATTGTAACCATCTAATTTCTGACCATACTAATAAAGTTAATTTGATTAATAAATGTACTAGTAAGATCTCCACGAGACATGCTTGATCTAGTGTGGAGATCTAATGGTTAATTGTATATTACACTGTAAATGTTGGCTGAATAAATATTTTAAATCTAATCTTATGCTTATACAATACAAAAACTCTGTTTGAAACACCACATAAGTTATGTTTATAAGAATGTATGTATTTGTGAAGAAATAGAACCACACTTGTTAATTCATATTAGGTTTTTACCTACTCTCTCATATTATTTTTTGATTATCTGAGGTTACATATTAGTAGTGCTCGTGATCTCAGTGACCTGATGGGCTACCTGTGCCCGTCGCCCCTTCCCACATTATTTTAATAATGGTCAGAATTAATTGACTTATAAAATTAAATCTAATTCTTATAATTATCCTCATATTGGCAATTTTAAGCTAATTCCCGTTACCATGTTTTTCCTTAAACTTAATTATGTGGAACAAATCTGAATCATTAAGGTTTATAAGCATTTAATGTAAACAACATCAATATATTACTAGATACAGTGTACCGAACTAAACAGTACTGTTTAGTGTCTCCAAACAACATTACCTACAAACATCAAGTGTTTACAAAACGACGACAACACTCTTTAGTTTAAAATAATTTACAGTTAAAGCGATATAGCAGGGAATCTATATTTTGCATTTTAAGCGCTTTTACACTACAGCCGTTCGCCAAAACAGTGACATGAAAGGACTACACACATAACTGGACACACGGACAATTTTTAAATTTGGTAGTGTTTAGTGTTTAATAAGCCGGAAATCTTTAACTTTGACCAGATATACAATCAAAAGGATATCCGGTTTAATGCCGTTATGCGTAACGCGTCGTGACGCTCCGCATAACCCCAGGATTCTGCCCTCAGCCGGGGTTCGGCCACTGAATATATGATTTTTTTTTTGCGGTTCAACTCTCATATCCTAACCGCGTGGCGATTTCCTCCTACTAAAAAAAACTTGAGAGGTGTCATGGGACACCCGAATAGAACGAAGTTCCTTTCGATTAAAAGATATCTTATATTTTTTTTCCTAACGTAACGCACGATAAGGAACGTGTTTTAAAAGGTTTTGATCACAGCGCCATCGAGCGATAATCATCTAAAACAAAAAAGTGTCGTGACAACTTTTCGTAAGATATTTTTCCGACTAGCCCCCTTTCGATAACGCGCGATAAGGAACTTCCAAGGTTCTTAAGGTTCCAAAAACTCCTACTTATGGCTACAGTTTCACTAGTTTTTTATCTACACTTGAGTTACAAATACCTAATATTGAAATAAAAAATGGCGCAATACAGATACGAAATCGAAAACTATGACGTGTTTCTTACTCAACTAAAAAACTTGTATTTAATATTGATTCATGGTTGTCATCAAACCAGTTACTGGCTTATGACACAAATGTTGGCCACCTGACATATGGCCAACTAGTATGTTTCATAAGTGTTGGTCAATGTTAAATTATGAAAAGCTTTTATTTAACTTGCCCTGGATGTAACTATGTAAGTTCGGGTGGAATTTTGCGAGATAAATTTGACAAACATCCCGGTTTCCGATTGATCTGACATTTTGCACGCAGATGTAGGTATATCGCGTGACAATGGAATAATATGACAAAATGGCGCTGATCTGATGATGGATTCTGAAGGTGGCCATAGAGACACTTGTACTAAACAAGATAGGCCCGTTGTGTTTGGGCTCGTATTAATTGTCTTAGCTAGCACAGAAATTACAATTATAGAAAAATAAAATTAAAAAAAAACAAAAATCGGTCAATGGTAAACCATACATCCAAAAACAGTACAATTGGGATGATGTATGTCATGTCCTGTACGCCGAGGAAGTATCAATTAAAATACAAAATTTAATTTTAGTTTTGTGCGTCGTACGTGGGTTGTTACGTAGCTTAGTTTTTTACCTTAGCTTATAGCTAGATTAGCGCAACTTCGTCTGCGTCACAAAGGGAAACAATACATCCTATAGTTTTCCTCCAAAAATGAACTTTCCAACACTGAAAGAATTTTCTAAATCGGACCTGTAGTTCCTGAGATTTTGCGCGTTCAAACAAACAAACTCTTTTAGATTTATAATATAGATCTATGCGTGCCGGCACACTTATCAATAGTATTGTCAATACTTGTGTCGAAACAGAGATGCGATTTAAAAGTCATAACAATTTAATTAGAATGTTAGAAAAAAATTGCAATAATAGCGTTTGAGTAGCATGCACTAAAAATCTTTTAGATATTGAAATTGTGTTATTTGTATATACCTCCTGGTGTTTACGTCAAGTGAGTTTAGTTCCATGTATTGCACTAAAAGATATGAAAAAAAGTAATTTCAGGCAGCGTCAAGCCTGTAAAAGTATGAAACGCTAAAAGCTACATTCACACGACAATATAGCGACTTAAGTGAACGTTGTTATTGAAGGTAATAAGTGTAACTTGTCATGCGATACGTGAAAATGAGCACTAATGCATCACATAGAACATACAGGGGGCGCGACGGGAAAGAGTGCCGTGGGCGTAACGCGTCGCGCCGTCCCTCATAACCCCGAGCTGGGTTCTGACCTCAGCCGGGGTTCGGACGCTGAGTGTGTGCGGTTCAATTCCCACATACCCCGCCAGGGAATCCGGTGATTTCCTCCAACTAAAAAAAAAACCATAACATACACGAATTTCACTTCTTTAAAATGAATATTCTGCAGTAACGTCAAAATGGGCCACTAAAAACTCTTTTACAACTTCCTAGAAGTTATTTTTAAAGGCAAAGGTATACACCGTACAGCCAATATTTTTATTATGAACCCATAAACAATTTAAATTTTTAAAATTCACGACAGTCTGACCGGAAGGATGAGCGTAATGTCGTTGACATCACGCGTGGCGCCAAAATGGGTGTGCAATGCAAATTATGATATTAAAATAATATTATTAGCAAACATAACAGTTTATACATTGCCATTGTCATAGCAAGATAGTAATATTTCGTCGAAAATTAACATATAGTGTAAAATTTCAATCATGAAAGAAAAAAAACCTTTAAGACCCTAGATACCATGTAGACGTAGATTGCTACACAAGATAAGTAGAACGAGCCCAAACACGATCGTTCTATCTTGTTTAGAACGACTCCATCATCAGATCAGCTCCATTATATAATATTATACCATTGCATTGTCACGTGATATACAGCGTGAAAAATGTCAGCTCAATCGTTAACCTGGATAAAGTTGGTAAAATTTTGCGTCCAAGATTCCCCGAGAACTTACATTTTGTGTAGTTTAAGAAAAGTCCTGTATAGGTAGGTGATAGATAACGGCCCACTATTGCCCTGGCATTGCAAAGGTTCGTGAGCTAAGGTAGCCGCTAACCATCAGGTGGGTCTTAAGCTCGTTTATCTTGCAATAAATATCTAGTGTAATTTAAGGTTTTTTCATACATCTACTTGTTTCTTTATTAGTGTAGTGTCGCTAGTATCTTCTTCTTTCTTCTTCTTCTTCTTATATATAAAAACGAATTGCTGTTCGTTAGCCTCGCTAAAACTCGAGAAAGACTGAACCGATTTGGCTTATTTAAATCTTGAAATATTCGTAGAAGTCCGGGGAAGGTTTAAACGGTGAGAAAATTTACTTATGTGACGCAGACGAAGTTGTGTGGGCCAGCTAGTCACTCATAAAAGATACATATATACCTTCTTTTTAAAGTCAGAAATCAAGTGCAGTTACAAATTTAACTGTATTTTTAATGTATCCTCGATATAACATTGACTGCATCCTTCAGGAATGCGAGTCAAACTTAAACCGAACTGAGTCATCGATCTCTCAAGAATTGTACTGAGCGAGGTTATTCCAAACGACATATTGTCTTGTGAATGTTGGAACGAAGTTCCTTATTGCGCGTTATCGAAAGGGGGCTAGACGGAAATTCTTATGAATAAGTTGTCACGACACTTTTTTGTTTTATATGATTAATGCTAGATGCCGCTGTGCTTAAAATATTTTATTACAATTCCCTCACTAATTAATCGAAAGGAACTTCGTTCCATCCGGGTGTCCCTTGAAACCTCTCAAGTTTTATTTTTATTATTATTCGTTTATAACTCCGTGTAAGAGAAGAGGGAGGCCGAAGAAAAGATGATGGTTTGTGGTGTGACAGATGATGTATGTAATGATAGAAAGCAGTGGAGAGAGAAGACATATTGCGCCGACCCCATCTAAATGGGATAAGGTGTAGCGAAAGAAAGAAAGAACTCCGAAAGAGCGCTGGATTGGCATTGATCCTGTTGGTCTGTGATCTTCAGCAATAAGCTGAGCCTTGCCTGATTTGTGGTGGAAAATTAATTAGTAATTGTATTGTTTTTATCATTCTTTTACGCATTTTCAACGGGTTCTTACCGCGATATTTAATTAATTGAGTTGTCTCGATATTTCAACGTTGTTGCAAACGTCATGATCACGAGAAGACTGGATACTGCGGGTCGATTTAAGAAAAACAAATCTGTATACCCTCTATGCATGAAAGTATAATAGGAAACCTCGAGTGTCTGAATAAATTATTTTATGTCTTGAATCTGGGTCTGTACTTGTTGAGATGATTCCAGTATCCTATCATTTTCGTAACATTCTGATTTAAAATGAACTCTCGTCCTCGTGTTCCCGGGGTGCTATGACATGTCCCTCTTTAAACGAGGTTTAAAAGTCCTGTATAACTAGATGATGGATAATGACGCCTCAATTGCAGAGCTTCAGGAGAATATTCTTGCCATGTTTCATTGGACTTTGGAATGGGTTTCCTCTAGTTGCGGACAATGGAAATCCCATTTTTTCTATAGATAAGATTTAACCATCCTTTAAAACAGACAATTAAATTGACCGCTATTAATTAAAGTTTTAGAACATCAATCTGTATCCTATCAAGAATCTGACAGACTAGCGATTTACGATAATTTTTTAGTTATTACAGACGAAGTTCCGTAGGTTATTTTAGTAAAAATAATAATATCGTATGCGTCAGTTACCAAGTAAAACTCGTGTACTGCCATTAGTCATACCAGCGATGGAGTGACTGACGTTCTCTCGAAATGTCCGGTTTGTTACGGCTATTAAAACAGAGGTTTCTTAGTCTAAATATTAATATTTTTTGTAAAAACTAAAACGGGTAAAGGCATACGTTTTCGTTTCTCTGGTTTGTCGTCATGAAACCCTGATTATCTAATAATGAAACTACCTTTGATGTATCGATGTAAACGACGGAGTTATCCGCGAAAAAACAAACAGGGTGGATCTGTAACTTTGGACAATCTGACGTGGGGTGATTGATCTGTTGAAATGCAACTTAGAATCATTTTTATTTTAGGAATTGGATAAAAAAAAATTGCATCATAGTATAGAAGTCCGCAACGATAGTCGTACGTTTTCCATACAATGTCAGAAAAAAAAAAAAAATAGTGCTACGTTGTATTTCGACAGGTCATTCACCCCAAGTCAGATTGTCCAAAGTTACAAATCCACCCTGTATAAAAACATAACTTAGTTTTAACTTTAAAGTCAGTTAAAATATAAGTAAATGTTTATTGTTCAAATTAAATAGCATTTTTTTGTAATTACGCAGTCAAACGTGCTGACGGACCATCTGTTTGTAGCCCCCCCTAACCGTCGTTCATGAACCTCTATACCAAAAGTGGTGTCTTCTACTAATACAAAATGCAAATTTCTTTGTTGTTATCCTTCACCGTTTTCAATCACGAGAGTTTTGTTTAAATATGCCGCGTTTCTATATTGGATCGCCAACGTCCAACGCACGTACAAAACAAATGACGGTGACGGCCGACCATTGTGGAAACGCACCATAACACAGATGGTCACTTTGATAATAGTTACTATGTCCCTAAAAGAAAAATAAAGTGCTGAACGGGTTAACCCCGCTAATGTAGTGGCCACACAGCCTTTAACCTTTCAAGCGCCGGTGTTTTATTCATAAAGTTATTATAACAAAGGAGTCAAGCTTTCTTTGTCGCAGTCTCTCTTTGTCAAATCGTCGTTAACTTTCTTCAGCAATTAGTTATTAGATGATATGGTGGGGCTATTGACCTGGTTTCCTTTGCCTATTTGTTGCAGTACAAAATAACTACGGTAATGAAGCTAAACCGTTTTTTTTCAAGCTTTATATTAACTTGTACTGGATGTAAGTCGTGGTGGCCGAGTCATCGAAGCGCGTCCTTCCGTACAGGTTGCGGGTTCAAATCCGACCGGCTTGTATAGGTCGATTAACGAAAGCTGGCACGTTCAACACATTTACAATATGCGCTTGTGTATTGTCTGTGAATAAACGCGCGCGGTGACGTAGCACCGCATGCGCAACCCAAAAAATCTATCCGTCTCTCTTGCGCGCGAGCAAGCTTATGAGTATAAAAGAGATAGTTATGATTTTGTGTTTGTTTCTCATTACAAATACAGAGTGGTATTTTTTGTTAGTGTCAGTCACGTGGTAAACCCAAACTGATACACGACGCGCATGACCCTGCAGAAGCAGAAGCATGTTATACGGTTATGAAAGTAAGCTTGCACTAATGAGGTTGATAATATTACATCCAGTACCTGTACCAACCCATTACTGCCCACTGTTGGGCTCAGGTCTCCTCAGAAGAGGAGTGCGGATTGGAGACTTCACATATCCTCAAAGGATTTTTAGAACCCTTTTCCGACATGCAGGTTTCCTCACGATGTTTTCCTTCACCGTTTTTAGCCAGTGGTGTTGTGAAATTGCACATAAATCTTTTTCACGCGCATCAGTTGTTTGTTTTTCATTATATGGATCCTATCCTAAAAGTTCTGGAGTGGCGGCCACGAACCGGTAAGCGCAACGTTGGTAGACCCCCCACAAGATGGACCGACGATCTGGTCAAGATCGCGGGTCACTGGATGCAGATGGCGCAGGACCGGTCGATGTGGCGAGGGCAGGGGGAGGCCTATGTCCAGCAGTGGACGTCTATAGGCTGATGATGATGATGATGATGATCCTATCACAATATTAAATAAAATAAAATAATGGAGATATTAAATCGCTCAGCTTATGTCTTAAACCGCATGTTTACAGTTAGGACTCACGGTCATTATGATTTAATAAGTCCATCCGTCCGGACGTAACGCTGTCCAATGAGCGGTTAGCTTTATTGTTACTACCTAACTTTGTTCTTGCATTTATCGCCTTTTTTCATTTATTATTACTTTAAATCTGATGACGAAAAAATTTACAAGCTACAATTACAATACACTTAATACAAGCTAGTAACTATGTAAGTTCGGGTGGAACTTGCAAGCTAAATATGACAAAGTTCCCGGTTTCCGATTGAGTGGACATTTTGCAGGCAGATGTATATCACGTGACAATGCAATAATATGACAAAATGGCGCTGATCTGATGATGGATTCGGAAGGTGGTCTCTTGTGCTAAACAAGATAGACCCGTCGTGTTATAGCTCGTTTTACTTGTATTAGCTAGCACTCTACTGCTACATGAAATCTTAAAACTCTTTTCTTTAAAGTAAATTATTCTCGATGCTAAGTTGGTAACTCTATTTCGAAGTTCAGTGCTGCCAACATTAAACTAAACGAGCAGCTGTCGTAAGTCGTAACTCAATATGGGACAGGTGGCGCATCTAACGACACGGAAACTTTGGAAGCCATAAAAACTTACTACATTTAATCTTAGTATTTATCAAGATAAGATATTGGTCAACGTTGAATGCTATCAGTGGCGTGCAGTCATAGAATTATTACGTGTTTAAAACTGTTTTAGAACTGTGCTCAATTTTGGCCGCTTCACAAACTTGGCATAAGTAAACCAACCAATTTTGACGCAGTTCACAGTTGAGTGAATATACATACGGTGTAATTGTGTGAGAAATCCTTCTTAGACGAGCACTCCCGAAAACGAAGATTGGTGGTAGTATTAGTGATACCTGTGATGATAAGGCAGGAAATCAGACAATTTTTTTTTTTTCAAAAATCTTAACATTCCATGTGTCAATAGTATAAGCACCAACCTTGGTTTTCAGGAGTGCCTTCATACACCTTGTATCTGGGGTGTCGCGACGGGAAAGTGTGCCGCAGTGCGTAACGCGTCGCGCCACCCCGCATAACTCCGTGCTGGGTTCTGGCCTCAGCCGGGGTTCGGACGCTGAGTGTGAGCGGTTGGAGGTTTTAGTGAGGTTCAACTCCCACATACCGGGATCCGGAGATTTCCTCCAACTAAAACAAAAAGAAAAAAAGAACACCTTGTATCTAGTTCCCCGCATTGTGTTCTCGTGGTGGATTATTCCTGATCCCTTTACTGATGAGACCAGCAGTGTCCTCAAATATGCTTGTTAAATTTTCAACTAATTTGTATATCATTTGTTCCAAGTATGTACTAATACTTCAAAGTACACTTCTAAACGATAGAAATAACTTTGCAGTAAGTACTCTAGTTTTAATTTCATAATGAGAAAAACTTGAGAGGTGTCAAGGGACACCCGGATGGAACGAAGTTCCTTTAGATTATTTAGTGAGGGAATTGTAATAAAATTTTATTTTTTTAAGTTACAATAATTAGTTAGTTAAAAACGTCTGTCTGTCTATAATTATTATAACTTAAATAAAATATTTTGATCACAGCGCCATCTAGCATTAATCATATAAAACAAATAAGGAACGTGTTTTAAAAGATTTTGATCACAGCGCCATCTAGCGATAATCATCTAAAACAAAAAAGTGTCGTGACAACCTTTTCGTCAGAATTTCCGTCTAGCCCCCTTTCACAACGCGCGATAAGGAACTTCGTTCCAACAGACTTGATAACCTCTTATTGGGAAGTCGGTCAAAAAGTACGTAATATACAGTAATACAGTTTATAATCTAAATTACTTTCACCATCAGTACTCAGGGTGATTGTATAGTCATTCACCCTTAGACTCTGCAGTGTAATGTAACCCCTATTTCTGATAAAATAAGGGTGTTTTTAGATAAACCTGTATTCTCTATTACCGTAGACAAGATTATCTCTTTTTAATGTAATTTTAAACACGTGATAAATATAAGTAAGTTTGGTATTTTTTTAAATATGTCGAGCTACGTACATCACGTGACAATGCAATAATATGACAAAATGGCGCTGATCTGATGATAGATTCGGAACGTGGCACTTTACTGCTACATGATATCCAGAATCTTATAAAAAAAAAATTACAAGCTTTAAATTAACTTGCACTGGATGTAACTATGTAAGTTCGGGTGGAATCTTGCGAGTTGAATTAGACAAACTTCCCGGTTTCCGATTGAGCTGACATTTTGCACGATGTATATCGCGTGACAATACAAGAGACTCACCACTTTGGAAGTAACTTTTCAATATTTTCCAATTTTGTTCAAGCGTATAGCGTCCCATTTCGTAAAAGATTTGACTTTAACTAAATTATGAACACAAATTGAATGACATTTGAGCTGTCATTCTCTAAATAAACAGTAGTTCAAATGGAAACGTTAGATTGCCCACCCTACATTAGCTAGCACACTAACATGATATCCAGGATCTTTAAAGCTTATTACAAAGATCTAGCACTAATAATCAAGTGCATATCACTCACGTATGTCTACGTAACACGCATACCGTAACATCCTCTGTCGTACGCAGATTCATCTCAGTATAACCTTATGTCAATGTGTAAACATAACATAGAAGCGAGGAGTGTAGATAGGACATTGTCGTGAAGGACATTTTTTATTTGTTATCTAAAAGTTGATAGGTTTTTGGTGTGACAGATGATGTATGTAATCTATACTAATATTATAAAGCTGAAGAGTTTGTTTGTTTGTTTGTTTGTTTGTTTGAACGCGCTAATCTCAGAAACTACCGGTCCGATTTCAAAAATTCTTTCACTGTTGGAAAGTCCATTTATCGAGGAAGGTTATAGGCTATATTTTATTTTCAAAAAAATTAGGGATCCGCATGAAAATATCGAATATGTAACAAAAGGTGAAAAATCAAAAACCTATTTATGCGTACGCTGCAAAAACTATTGACAATAGAACAAAATGATGTACTACGGGTTTTTAGGTCTTTTGAAGACAAACAAAAAAGTCCGCGACAGCATATATCTAACTATCATAGTTTAGTCACAATAACCGCTTTTATGTTTATAAAAATAAAAAAATTGTCCGAAAAATTAATTTAACGTTAAATGAGTATCGTTATATTAACCCTTATCCAAATTAAGTATTATATTATCAAGAGTATTAATGTAGAAGTAAATTACTTTTTGTTTTGTTCCAATCGGACTTTTCGTTTAGAAGTTATCACGAGTATAAAACGCAATTTTATTAATACACCCACAGCGGGCGGCGAAAATAATATCGCGACGACATAGCGAGTACTGTTTGAACCCCTTTGTAACGCAGACGAAGTTGCGCGGGTCAGCTAGTGTTCTCTATATTACTACTTTTTTTTTGTATTGTAATATAGTGGCAGTGCTTAGACTGCTAATCTGTATGTAATTTGTATAATTTATTTAGTACACTTCACTACCTTTCTGTACGATGTTATATCTGTTTTTTTCATAGGTTTGCTGTAAGAAAACTCATTTTTGAGTTAAACTCGCCTTTTGTGCTTATTTTTTAATTACTATAAGTCACTGTAATTTTTTTTACCTGGTGTACAATAAAGTGTTAAAATAAATAAATAAAATAATGATAGAAAGGAGTGGAGAGAAACATATTGCGCCGACCACATCTAAACGGGAAAAGGTGTAGCGAAAGAAGTTATCTAAAAGTAATCCTTGGAATCCTAATGATTTAAGAGTATGATATTTTAAAAGAGGTTGGTGTGGTCACATGATTGTGCGTGGTTGTTCAAAGGCCTCTGCAATGTCAGAAGTCACAGTCCCGCTACCCACGGCCTGCCTTTAAGAACTCTCTTTAAATCTCGTGTGAAGAAAGCCTAGCCTTATCGCTTGGGAAACACCGTTTATTACTTAGCTGGATGACCTACTCAAATTGCTTCTTTGCGAAAATACTGTTGGCAAAATCATCCCTTATCCACTTAACTGGGAATTACCAAAATTGACGTTTGTCTTGTGGTGCCATCTATATGATATTTGACAGCGAAAGTATCTAAATTTAAACCATTCGGCAGAAACTTAATATATGTAGGTATTTTTTGACCGACTTTCAAAAAGGAGGAGGTACTCAATTCGTCTGTATGTTTCTTTATGTTTGTTTCTTGAACTAGTTTCAGTGGACCGATTTGAATGATTCTGGTGTTAGGTGAAAGGCGATGGTCGTCATGGGGTACCATTTTTAAAGATCGATCAAGTACTTTAGGATCTGTGTTTAAAAATGTGTATTTTGAACGGACAAAATTCCACGATTTGCTGTGAGTTTTTGCATATATTTCTCTTCTACAGGGTGGATCTGTAACTTTGGACAATCTGACGTGGGGTGAATACAAATACAAATAATACAAATAATTTATTTTCAAACATAAAACTAATTTAATGACCTGTCGATGTACCACTTAGAACCGGTTTTATTTTTTGAATCGGTCAAACTTTTTTTCTGACATTGTATGGTGTATGTACAACTATCGTTGCGGATTTCTATATAACATCTATATAACATTGAAAAAAAAAGTTTATCCGATTCCAAAAATAAAACTGGTACTAAGTTTTATTTCGGCAGGTCTTTCAATCCACTAAAGATTGTCCAAAGTTACAGATATAAATTTGATAAAAATCTGACTGGTAGTTTTTGGGGTATGCTTGAGAGATGGAATTCAGTCGTTTTCAATTTCGTAGTAAAAATATTATCTAGTCTCTATGGGCCTAGGTTACCTAGATTTGAAACTAACGAAACCAATATCGTTGAGTATCATACCATAAACAAGTTTCGAATTTCGAGTCGACTTGTACTCACCTACTTTTACTTTTGTTTTGTAATTGTAACAATGTAATTTATTTAGTGCACATTATTAAGGTTAACTGATGGTATGTTGTCGTTAACACTTTGTGATGTGTATTGGGGAAGATTGCAGATTAAATGGTTTCGTGTATGTTTGGTTGTGTGACCGAAACTAATTAGTTTTGTGGCTAAAATCTATAAATTATTTTCTGGTGTACTGCTTTTCATTATTTGCACGCCCGCTGAGTTTCTTGCTGGTTCTTCTCAGTTGGGTCGCGTTCCGAATCCAGTGGTAGAATCACTATGTGCTAACAAGTTGCCTTGCGGCGACTTTTAGCAGTCCTTTCCTACCCTTTCTCAGCTGAAACCCTTCTGAGCTCGGACCTCCATCCTGGCAAAGCTGTAAAGGCCTGAGGGCCAACAGCCATTCCTCCTATCCCAAAAAAAAAGGCTAAAATCTAAATTCGCAAATATTGTAGTTTTCCTTGACTTTAATGTATAATTTCACTTCACAGGAATTTGAGGAGAAGGATAGGTGTCTCAAAAATGTAAAAAGAAGACATTGGCCGAAAACGAAAGTTTTGATAAACTTGTATATTTACGATGGTTTCTATTTAGAGTGTTCTTAATTTATAATTGGCCAATCTGGATCTGTCTATTTTATGTTGTTCGAAAATCGTAATAATACCGCAAAAGCATATTTGAAAATTAGATTAAGCGTTTAGTTACACTAATTACGAAAATAAAACTTTACTATTACTTTATCAAGAACGACTTAAAAAATATAATCAGCAATATGGATTTCGTTGCTACAAACAACAACATTCTTCAAATTAAGAACATGTTTATCATCACGTGTGCTGTTAAAAATGAACACAAAAATGTTTACCTCAAGTCTCTGAGAAGACGTAAAAAAATAGGTAACACAAACCGCAAATTTAAATATAGAACGTCTAATCTATACTCTATACCCGATATTACAAACAATCGCAGACGCAGCATAAACAATTGTACGTCTATCTCTTTCGTTCGCCATATCTCTGTCCCGCTCGCACACGGTGTTTACAATTTCCTCTTTCCTATAACAATTTAGTCGCGTTTGAGACGCGGTCGGGGGCAGACGTGTCTCGATTTTTTTTTTTGTGTTTTATATTGTGCAGTGAACAATGAAGTGCAGTGTCCATATTTAAAGTTTTTGTTAGGCGAAGGGTTTTGTGTTGTAATGCCATTATTGAATATGTATTGTTTTATTATGCTTATCGTCTGACATAGTTTGTTGGTAACTCGGCGTTTTGCGGTTTTATTATAATATAATAATATTTATTAACTTCCTTAATTAGTAATATGATTTATGTTTCTTATCGTTATTGTATTGTTTTAATTAAACTCAATACAAACGGTCACTTTGTGTATAATATTTTTATTACAAAAATGAAATTGAGTCTTCCATTTTTTCAAGAATAGCACAAAACTACCAGTTAGATCTTTATCAAATTTATACAAGACAATTAACATCGAAATCGGTTCATATAGATAAAAACACGCACAGCAAAGTCTTTACCGTTAAAACGTAACATTTTTAAACATAGACCCAAAAATAATTGTTTGAAGTAAAAAAAAAATACCACGAAGACCATCACCTTTATCCACTCAACTGGGAACGTCACTATTGGCTAGATGGCGAAACTGGGGACTTCGTTCAGAATCAATACCGTGTTTGAGCCCCTTTTTAAAAACATTTTTTTCCTATATTTGTTAATATTAATTTTTAATTAAACCTTATATTTTTGTAAGTCTTTATTACTAAACGACGCTGTATTGCATTTTCACCGAAAATATATCATCTCCGTAAAATATGAGACGATTAAAAAATGTAAACAACTTTTAGAACTGTGCTCAATTTTGGCTCCTGCCACAGACTTGGCAAAAGTAAACAAACCAATTTGGTTGCCGATCCCAGTTTAGTGGATAACACAAGAATCATCCAAATCAGTAGCCCAATGTTCTGTCGAATTGAGAACCTCCTTTTGTGTAGTCGGTCAAAAAGAAGGTCGGTCTTCGTCCATATGTACAAACAAAAATACGCATTTTATTTCCTGTATAACATACATAATTTACTTTGTACGATATGGTATTGAAGACTTACTTGCATATTTATAAAAAAAAAAACATTTTATCTTAAGACCACGTCAGTTTTAAAAACGAGATACTTCTTACTTAGTCGTAGTAAATATAAACCATACTAGTTTTAAGGACTTTTAACTGGAAATCAAGTGCTAACCAAGACGAGGAAAACGAGCCCAAACACGATGAGTCTATCTTGTTTGGTACAGAATTTTCTATGGCTACCGACTGGGGGCGGCGTGACGGGAAAGAGTGCCGATGGCGTAACGCGTCGCGTCGTCCCTCATAACCCCGTGCTGGATTCTGGCCTCAGCCGGGGTTCGGATGCTGAGTGTGAGCGGTTGGAGGTTTTAGTGCGGTTCAACTCCTACATACCCCAGGGATCCGGTGGTTTCCTACAACTGAAAAAAAAAAAAAAAAAAAAAAAAATGACTACCGACTCCATCAGATCAGCTTTATTGTATCATATCATTGCATTGTCACGTGATATACATCTGCGTGTAAAATATCAGTTCAACGTAATTTAAAAAAGTATGGGACCTAAGTTCAACCATAACCTTTCATCTGACACCAGAATCATTGAAATCGGTCCACACAAACTAAACTTATCCAAGAACAAACATAATAAAACACACAGACAAATTGAGTACCTCCTCCTATTTGGAAGTCGGTCCAAAATATAGTCATACGGAACACCACTTTCGGACATCGATAAAAAAAAGTAGAACATACCATAACAGCCAAATAAATGAATACAACATATTTAAAAGTCGGTTTAACAACCTCGATATTTTTATGTCCGAAACGATTGTAACAACAAACACGGACGTCCCAAATCCTTGTTTACATTAGATAAATTAATCAACAATTGTACCTTGTACTTTAAGTCGTGGTGGCCGAGTGGTCGAAGCGCTTCCTTCCGTACGGGAGGTCGCGGGTTCAAATCCGGCCGGCTTGTACCTCTAAATCTAAATGTGAAACAGATTTAAGTGCAATTTTTCACAACACCACTGACTATAAACGGTGAAGGAAAACATCGTGAGGAAACCTGCATATCGGAAAAGGGTTCTAAAAATCCTTTGAAGATATGCGAAGTCCCCAATCCGCACTAGGCAAGCGTGGTGGACTATGCCTAATCCCTCTTCTGAGGAGACCTGAGCCCAACAGTGGGCAGTAATGGGTTTGTACAGTACAGTACTTCATGCATATACAGGGTGTATGAAGAGCACTCTCGAAAACGAAGGCTTGGTTAGTACTAGTGATACTTGGGATGTTAAGCTTTTGCAAAAAAAATCGTCTGAATGGACCGGTTTCCTCGCTTATCATCACAGGTATCACTAGTACTACCACCAGTCTTCGTTTTCGAGAGTGCTCTGTTTACACCCCACACCTTAACACCGTATGTATATTCACTCAACTGTGAATTGATTCAAAATCGGTTTGTTTATTTATGCCAAGTTTGTGGCAGGAACCAAAATTGAGCACAGCTTAAGACATGTTTAAATATTTTGTCGTCTCATATTTTAGCGTGCGTAGTTTAATAATAAAGATTCACAAACATATTAGGTTTATTAAAATCTTTTATTCAAAAACTTTCTACTCAAATTTTATCATTGAAATCGGTTCATTTAGATCACTTACGCAATAATAAAAAAGCTCAGTAAACAGAAATGTGTGTCAAAAAACGATGTTTTTTACAAACGTAAACTTTGTAGGTAAAATTACAAACTTCGTGAGAAATCAATTAAACGGAGATAGGTGTGACCAATCTATAGTTTGTTTTAAACGTTGGAACTTAACTGTATTTTATTTAACTCGTAAATAGAAAATTTCTAAAGTAATTTAGTGATTTGACCAAATAAACAGTAACTCCCTTCTATCATCGGACCACCCGTCGTCGAGGTGGAGTTCATCCTTATTATTTCGGTGTTTCCCGAGCGCTATGGCTTGTCCTTCTTCAAACGAGGCTTGAAGAGAGTCCTTAAGGGTAACCGCTTACGATCAGGTGGGCCGTCAGTTCGTCTGCCTGCGTGGCAATAAAAAAAAAAGAAAGTGGTTACCATCGCAAATGGACCTCTGCAATGTCAGGGCACACAGTCTCGCTACTTTTTAACTTTTATTAAGCTTTGTTTGAAGAATTACAACTCAAAGCTTTCGAAAACCATCAAAATTGGTTTATAACATTCTAAATAATTCTCCTTTTGTTTATTTTTCAAATACACTAAACTTAAAATCAGAATTTCCTTTAAAGCTTAAAAGTAGCTGGATATTCTATAGCAGTAGAGTGCTACGAGACTTAAAATCTATTCTCAACCAAAATGTAAATGTAATTATAGTACTTTCTATTATGGGTCCAAGGCAAGAGCCAAATGTCCTGTATAAATATGTGATTCCTTGTACCAACCCATTACTGCTCACTGTTGGGCTCAGGTCTCCTCAGAAGAGGGATTAGGCATAGTCCACCCCGCTTGCCCAGTGCAGATTGGGGACTTCACATATCTTCAAAGGATTTTTAGAACCCTTTTCCGACATGCAGGTTTCCTCACGATGTTTTCCTTCACCGTTTTTAGCCAGTGGTGTTGTGAAAAATTGCACATAAATCTTTTTCACATTTAGATTTAGAGGTACAAGCCGGCCGGATTTGAACCCGCTCCCTTCCGTTCGGAAGAACCCGCTTCGACCACTCGGCCAACACGACTTTTTTAAATAGGTGATTGACGACCCCCAATGCCCTGGCAATGAAGAGGAGGGACTTAACTTTGTTTATTTGTCTTGCAATTAGAATTATACCATCTTTACTGTTCTAAGCAGTAATATTGACAACTTACACGTCAAAGAAGCGGTTTGTGGTCTATATAAAACCGCAAAACGCAGTTCAAATCTGTGTAAAGTTATTCCAGTTACCAATGGTGTAGAATGTAGGTTTTACATTAAAGAAACGCACACCAAGGCGGGTTGAGACGCATCAGTATACCTCTTGTACTTTTTGTTTAAATCAATGCAAACTTAGACGACACAAAACGCTTTCTGTAGCCTAAGTTTGCGCAATTTTTAACGGCCAAATGTTTTAATTAAATGGTGCAAGTGGTCCATTAAAGATAACTATGTATTTTGACTTTTTAAATTTCAGTGTAAATCTAACTGTGCCGATGAGAGAATTAAGGAATCAAGAAAAAAAAAAGTAGTGATAAAATGTAGGAAAGTCTGTATTCAGCATAGACAGGTTCTAAATTCAAACGAAGGAAAAAGTATTTACATAAAAGAGATTTAAAAAAAAAATATAGATGGCGATATCGTCGACAGTACCTTTGTGCTTAAGTAAAATGAAACAAAATAGCTATCGATTCTGCCGCCTACACTCATAATGCGATTTTATAGTCTCGCAAACAAACTTCCAAAAACTTTTTAGAAACTCGTTTCGCAACAAAAACAACATTAACTTCTAATTTCGTACAGTAAACATTATTTATTGCACATTTCGCTCCCTATACGGACGTCCGATCGTTACAGCCGCCAACGCGCGAATGACGCAACAATGGCGCGAAATTAAAAACTACCCACGTGTTAATTGATTTTTGGCGCCGTTTTTCAATTGTTTCGTAATTTACGTATGTGTATGGTGATAGATGGTATCTTATGTGATTGTATGTTGATTTCTAAGCGTGGTTCGATGTAATATTATGCATTATTACTACTTTCTTGGTACAGTGCTATTTTCTATTGGAAGTAGGTGTTATAGTAGATGACTTCGCGTGTTTATTAATGTTTTATGACTTTTTTGTGTGATTGAGACATAGGTCATTTATATACTTATATTTAACTAGCACTGTTTCTAAAGTTCGGGTGGAATCTTGCGAGTTTAATTTGACCGGTTTCTATTTGTGCTGAAATTTCGCAACCATGACAATTTGCGTGACAATGTAATAATATGGTACCATGGAGTTAATCTGATGATGGAGCCGATGAAAAGAAAATGTAGCCATAGGAACTCCTGTACTAAACAAGATAGACTCATCGTGTTTGTGCTCGTTTTTCTCGTCTTGGCTTCCACTCTACTTCTGCATGATATCCAGAATCTTAAACGCTTTTTCTCCGTCTTTTTCTAAACTCTATTAATTTATTCATTAATTAGTTACTCTACAAGGTTAAAATTGTGTAAATCATGGTATAGGGTGGGCCAATTTAACGTTTGCATTTTGAACTACTGTTTATTTAGAGAATGACAGCTCAAATGTCATTCAATTTGTGTTCATAATTTAGTTAAAGGTTTGACATTTACGAAATGGGACGTTTTCGGTTCGCCCAATGGGCAGAAGATCGTTTGGCCGAAGATGAGTACATATTTTTACCGAAAAATCGTCTTTTCCGATGAAGCCCATTTTCACCTCGGAGGCTATGTCAATAAGCAAAATTGTCGCATCTGGAGGTCGGAAAATCCACACTTCACCATTGAGAAGCCAATGCACCCACAAAGAGTTATGGTTTGGTGTGGGTTTTGGTCCGGCGGCATCATTCGAAAATGAGCAAGGAGCCGCCGTTACGGTCAATGGCGAGAGTTACCGTGCCATGCTTAACGAATTTTTGTTTCCAAAAGTTGAAGAGTATGACATGGACGACATTTGGTTTCAACAGGATGGTGCAACATGCCACACGGCCAACATGACAGTCGAACTTTTGGAAAATGCAAACTTTATATGGCCCACCCCTTATTAATAACGTTTACCTAAAAACTGTTCTTATTCATTATTTTTTACTACACAATAATTGGAAAAGTTACTACGTCTTTTAACCGTAAATTGTACTCAGAAATATCTAAAAAAATCCTTTGAACACTTAATTGAAAGTACCGCATCGTTGCACTCATAGTTACAGAACTACAAAACATTATCAACTCTAAAGTAAAAGCAATAAGAGCTATTTTCGAGAAGATGCTTGGTTGAATAGAAAGATTCGTTTAAAACTTTCGTCTTAATTCCAATAATATAAGGTTCATTATTGAATATCTTAAAAAGAAAAAAGTTACAAGGAAGTTTAGATTCTATTGTTTCATTCAAATTCGGGTGACGGAGAGTTTCTTTATTTTGACAGACAAAGGCAACGGGTGTTTACTGCCTAAGTTTATTAGTCTTTTGTCGGATTCGTGGTCATAAAGCCAAGTAGAAGTTGCTATGAAACAGCCCTTACATAGTATAAAATAATTTATTTTAAAGTAAACTTTAAATACAAGCCTATAAGATCCTGGATATGTATCAGTAGACAAGTAATATGAGTCCAAACACAACAGGTCTATCTTATTGAGAACAGGAGTTCCTATGAACACCTTCTGCATCTTTCACCAGATCAGCTCCATGTCATCATATTATTGCACTAGCTGACCTACGCAACTTCGTCTGCGTTACAAAGGGGTTCAAACAGCACTCGCAATGCCGTCGAGTTATTATTTTCGCGGCCCGCTGTGCCCCACATATTGATTAGGTTTTATACTCGTAATAACTTCTAAACGAAAAGTCCGATTGGAATAAAACAAAAAGTAATTTACTTCTACATTAATAATCTTGATAACAAAATACTTAATTTGGATAATGGTTAATATAACGATACTCATTTAACGTTAAATTCAATCTTTGGATGAAAAAATATTTTTTCATAAACATAAAAGCGGTTATTGTGACTAAACTATGATAGTTAGATATATGCTTGTCTTCAAAAGACCTTAAAACCCGTAGTACATCATTTTGTTCTATTGTCAATAGTTTTTGCAGCGTACGTATAAATAGGTTTTCGATTTTTCACCTTTTGTTACATATTCGATATTTTCATGCGTATCCCTAATTTTTTTGAAAATAAAATATAGCCTATAACCTTCCTCGATAAATGGACTTCCCAACAGTGAAATCGGACCAGTAGATCCTGAGATTAGCGCGTTCAAACAAACAAACTCTTCAGCTTTATAATCTTCTAATATATAAAATTGTCGTGTCACGGTGTTCGAACTTGAACTCCTCCGAAACGGCTCGACCGATTTTGATGAAATTTTTTGTGCTTATCCGGTACCTATGAGAATCAGCCAACATCAATTTTTCATCCCCTAAATGTTAGGGGTAGTCCACCCCAAATTTTTTTTTTCGGCGCAGACGAAGTTGCGCGAGTCAGCTAGTCTAATATATAAAATTCTCGTGTCACGGTGTTCGAACTTGAACTCCTCCGAAACGGCTTGACCGATTTTGTTGAAATTTTTTGTGCTTATCCGGTATCTATGAGAATCGGCCAACATCTATTTTTCATCCCCCTAAATGTTAGGGGTAGTCCACCCCTAATTTTTTTTTTATTTTTTCGACGCAGACGAAGTTGCGTGGGGCAGCTAGTATTTAGTATAGATTGTCACGAGATATACATCTCGGAATAAATCTTGGAATCATATTCGTTGTTTCATAGACATTCGTGTTCAATGAGTAGTGATGTCAATTACAACGGGAAAGAGCGTTAAGGGCAGGAAGTGGGCAATCGCGCGGTCACAACGATTAGCACTAAACCGCTAGTGATGGGATGTAACTGAATCAATAGTGGTGTGACTCACATTGATTCTTAATTTAATTTATTTGGGAAATATGCGGAACAATCATCATGAGTAGTATTCTAGAGTTTGCGAGCGATAATCTCAGGAATCACTGGTCCGATTTGAAAAATTCTTTTACTGTTAGATAGACCATTTATCGAGAAAAGATATAAAATAAAGTTATTGAAACACTCGCTGTTATGTTTTTTTTTTTTTTTTTTTTTTTTTTCAGTTGGAGGAAATCACCGGATCCCCGCCCGCCCCGCGGGCGGGGTATGTGGGAGTTGAACCGCACTAAAACCTCCAACCGCTCACACTCAGCGTCCGAACCCCGGCTGAGGCCAGAACCCAGCACGGGGTTTGAAGGGACGGCGCGACGCGTTACGCCATCGGCATTCTTTGCCGTCGCTCCGTCCCCGGACGCCGAACCGGTAGCCGCCGGCGAATACGGCCA
Organism: Trilocha varians; assembly: GCA_030269945.2. Classification (NCBI taxonomy): domain Eukaryota; kingdom Metazoa; phylum Arthropoda; class Insecta; order Lepidoptera; family Bombycidae; genus Trilocha; species Trilocha varians. The sequence goes on from AP028279.1 coordinate 1,464,204, forward strand.
CCGGCTCTCTCGGTCGGCGGGCTTTCCGAAGCCCGCCAAGATGGGACCGCGTGTCACCCTCCCGCGGAATACCCCGCTGGGTCAGAACCAGCGTGGGTCGGGGAGTACGCGGTCTACCATCCCCCGGATGCTCTTACGCTAAGGGCGTGCTGAGCGAGACACGGCACCTTCTTGGGTCCCCGCTCGCACTCGCATGCGTTGGGGACCCGAAACTCTTAGGGGGCCAGAATCCGGGCGAGATCCCGGTCCCGGCCCCCTGCTCGACGGCGGCGGGTGGGTAAGTTGAGAGTGGCATACAGCCTCTCTCTCTCAGCCCCCGCCACCTGCTTCTGCGAGATGGTGGACTCGCAGAAGTCGAGCATCGCCTTCCTGGACTCGTCGCTCTCGAGCATCGACGCCGCGACGCTCGGGAGCGACAAGTCCGGACCTATTTGTTGGACCAGGACACAGCGCTGCCTCTCCCATGCGGGGCAGCGCGCGAGCGTATGCTCCGGCGTGTCCTGGTCACATCCCACGCAATGGTGGCACCTCGCCGTCGGCTCGGCCTTGATCCGGTGCAGATACCGACCGAAGCACCCGTGCCCGGTCAGCATCTGCACCATCCAGAAGGTGAGGCGTCCTGCGCCACGACCCACCCAATCATCTAGGATCGGGCGGATCGCCTCGACGGTCCGTAGACCCCATGTGGGGTTAGCGAGTCGTCTCTTCCACGCTTCCGTCACGGACCGCCGAGATTGGACCTTCCTATCGCGAACAGCTTCCCGCAGGGGACGCACCACGCCCCGGGCGCGGAGGTCGCATCGCCAGCGATAATCGCCAGCTAGCGCCTCCGCCTCCAGCTCCCAGGGCGGCGTCCCCGCCAGCACGCACGCCGCCTCGAAAGCGATGGTGCGGTACCCGCGGATGGCCCTAATAGCTACGATGCGCTGTGGCCGACGCAGGAATCGGGCGATAGTTAATCGCACCCGTGCGTCGGCCCAGACGGGCGCACCGTATAGGGCCATCGATCGCACCACTCCCGCATAGAGGCGGCGCACTGCGTTGCTGGGTCCCCCGACATTCGGGAGCAACCGGCCGAGTTGGCCGGCCGTCCTCATCAATCGGGGGACCAGGTTCGCGAAATGGGCTCGGAAGGTCCAATGGCTATCCAACACGACTCGCTGTTATGTACACTACTTTCATGCATAATTAACGGGTTCTTACCACGATTTATACAGGGTGTATCTGAAACTTTGGACAATCTGACGTGGGGTGAATGACCTGTCGAAATACAACATAGCACCATTTTTATTTTTTGGATCGGTTCAACTTTTACAACTATCGTTGCGGACTTCCATGGCGAAAAAAATTTTTTTTTCCAATTCCTAAAATAAAAGTGGTTCCAAGTTTTATTTCAACAGGTCATTCACCCCACGTCAGATTGTCCAAAGATACAGATCCACCCTGTATATAGATTTAGACAGATTTGTTTACTCTGGAATCAACCCACAGTATCCAGTCGTCTCGTGATCATGACGTTTGCAACAACGTTGAAATATCGAGACAACTCAATTAATTGAAAATCGTACCTTTAATAATCAAATATCCCAAAAGCATGATTACGAGATTAAAGTATTTAATTACTCACTCATTAAAATCACAACACTATATGTCATTTTAATTTGACTCTCATTTCCGGGGAATCAATTAAATAAAATAACGAATCCAAGATGGCGGTCTATACAGGTGCAGTTGTTGTTAATATATGGCTTTTTGTCTCTGAATTCCATTTTTGGATTAGACTAGTTAATAGTTGTCTCTGGTTGTGAATGTAACAGCTGCTTCTAAAATATCTTAATAATGGGTATGATGAAAGATTTTCAAATCCTCTTTCATATTTTACGTTATATCTTTTCTCAACCGTTTCAAATAGTAAAAACATTATAATAATATTAACAGTATGTTTATCTAACCGGAAGCTGCAGATAATGTTTCGCGACCACCATTGTTGTGGCAATGGTTGCAATTTTTATAACACTATTCTTTATTGTCTATGAAATTAAAACTTTAAAAGGATATTTTTTTAATAGAAGATGGTCAATTAAAGTAAAACAAGTACAAAGACTGGGTCTATCTTGTATATTGTATCTCTTTAGCATAGGAGTTCCTATGGCTACTATCCGACTCCATCATCAGATCAGGTCCATAGCCCACATATTATTTTGCTGTCGCGAAAAAAGAGGTACCTCCTGATCGGAAAATTTTGGTGACACAGACAAATTTTTACTACTAAGAACCTGTAGTTTTTGGCTGTCAAATGTCACCTATAGATGGCGCTACCAAAGGCCAATTTTGGCCGATTAAGTGGATAACGATAAATACCTTTTGTGATACAGACGAAATTTTACTACTAAGAACTCTGTGACTTGTGACTCAAAAGTCACCTATAGATGGACAAACGCCAATTTTGGTTTATGGATAATTAAAACTCGATTTCCCGTTTCCGTTTTACAAAGAAATGTTTACGTTTATAGTTTATACCTATTCACATCTGACTCATTTTATAGGAATTGTACCAGCTCAGATAAGGTGTCAGACCTTGTCATTGTGTTATACTAGGAAATGGGCCTTAAACCATAGTTGGCTTTTACCGATTAACAAAAACGTGGTAGTCATATGTTTGTGTATGTGGGTACAGTGGACTTATGGCCAAAGGGAGATCTCCGACCGGGCGAGGTAGTGTATGGTGGTCAGGCCGAAGCCCACTGTAGTAGATTTCATGTCGTATATATGCGAAGATTTCTGCAAATGTCGTAACGAGGCTTGAAGAGAGTCCTTAAGGGTAGGCCGTAGGCAGCGGCCCCGCAGTGTCTTCTGGCAATGCATAGGTCCATGAGCGACGGTAACCGCTTACGATCAGGTGGGCCGTTAGCTCGTCTGCCTACGTGGCAATAAAAAAAAATAAACTGCGATTCAGGATCTCGCGCGTTATTATTGTTCGCCACAGTGTATGTGTTAATTCATGGTTGGTGTGGTCTTGTTTTGTGTAAGTATATACAGGGTGTATCCGTAACTTTGGAACAAGCTGAAGTTTTTTTTTTATTGCAATATAGACAAACCTTCGGCCCACCTGAAGTGGGGTGAATGACATGTCTAAATACAACTTGAACATTTTACTAAACCTTTAACTATTTTTGGAATTCCTTAAACTTTGTTTTTCCTGACAGTGTATGGTTTATGTACGAGTATCGTTGCGGTCTTCTATATGACATTGAAAAAAAGTTTAATCGATTCGAACAATAAAAGTGGTAAACTTATTCAGACACTCGCGGTTTTCTATAATAATTTCATGCATTTTCAACGGGTTCTCACCACGATATTTAATTATTTGAGTTGTCTCGATATTTCAACGTTGTTGCAAACGTCATGATCACGAGAAGATTCGAACTCACATCACGACAAGTTCGAGTTCCAGTGGAACCCAAAAGCGAACGAGAAAGAGGGTAGACAGATTTGTTTGTTCTTAAATCGACCCGCAGTATCCAGTCTTCTCGTGATCATGACGTTTGCAACAACAACGAAATATCGAGACAACTCAATTAATTAAATATCGTGGTAAGAACCCGTTGAAAATGCATGAAAATAAAAGTGGTTCTAAGTTCTATTTAGACATGTCCTTCACCTCACTTCAGCTTGACCAGAATTACAGATCCAAAATATATGAAGCTTACCTTTAAAAAAATCTACAAACACATATAAGTAACTTTATAACCCCCTCTATATGTGATATCAGTCAAAACAAACTGAAATCATAAATCCTTTAAACGATCGTGTGTGACGTCACAGTTTCTAAATTGGCGCAATTAATCAGTGTACGTCGTTAAATCAACGACAATTAGACACAAAGACTATTGCAATACAAACTAATTGTTTTTACAAGCTTTATGTTAACTTGCAGTGGATGTAATTTGGGGTGGAAGCTAAATTTGACAAGCTACCCGGTTTCCGATTGAGCTGACATTTTGCAGATGTATATCGCGTGACAATGTAATAATTGGACAAAATGTCGCTGATCTGATGATGGAATCGGAAGATAGTCATAGGAACTCTTGTGCGAAACAAGATAGACCCGTCGTGTTTGTGCTCGTTTTACTTGTATTAGCTAGCGCTCTACTGTTACATGATATCCAGGATCTTAAATGCGTGTGTTTAAAAAGTTTTCTTTAAAATAAATTCTACCATGTAGTGGTATACAAACCACTTATAATTGTCGGTCTGTCTGCTAACAAACAGATGTCCCATCAAATCTGAATCCCACTGAAATTAGAATTGTACTATTTTAGAGCTTATCACGAAGGTATAAAGTTTAAATTTGTAATGTCGGATGTTTGGCCTTAGACAACGACACAGTTGATAAATCAGTGTAGGGCGACAATGGATTTAGATTTTTTTGCTGTTTTGTAAAAAGGAGGAGTTATACTATTGTAATACGGGTTGAGGCGGGCGGGGTATGTGGGAATTGAACCGCACTAAAACCTCCAACCGCTCACATTCAGCGTCCGAACCCCGGCTGAGGCCAGAACCCAGCTCGGGATTTGGAGGGACGGCGCAACGCTTTACGCGCTCGGCACTCTTTCCCGTCGCCGTTCCCAGGGTTTTCAAGATTTCTTAAATTTTTGAATACTTCCAAAAAAGGAAGAGGTAGTCATATCGTCTGTAGTTTTATTTTTAAAGATCGAGCTAGAACTTCACGATTTGCAGTGTATTTTTTTTCCAAGTGAACCGATCTCGAGGATTCTTTTTTTACGTAACATATATTTTGGACATAATCTTATTTATATAAATTTGATAAAATCCTGACTGGTAGTTTTAGTGCTATTTTAAAAAAAGCGAAGTCGTTAACATTTTTATAACCTAAAAAAATGTTTTAATATTTTGCGTTTCTAGCACAAATGTATATTGTGTGGTCTAATTAGTCATTAAAGAACGAGGATATTACAACAGTGTAATAATTATTGCATAATTTTCTAATAATTACCCTAATGAAATAAATATAATGAAAAAAATAAGCAAATAAATGAATACTAAGTAATTAATGATAATTAAATAATTGTGCATTATACACGTATTTTGCTAATTAGTTTATCTACTAGAATAAATTAATGATTTTATTAACGAGGAAGTAAAAAAAATGACTTTATCCTTTTAGGAAACTTGAACAATTCTAAAAACAACTTATTAGTAATATGTTATGTTTGAAAGTCAAACATTCCATTATAATTTAGGTTAAAACAAAATTAGTCTGAATTAGACTAGATTGTAATTATAACAGTGTGCGTCATAAAATTACGTACACTAGGAAAAAAAAAATCCATACATAAAATTTTGTTCTTATTACGAGAATAATAGATTGACTCATCAATACAAATAAAACTGTACAGTATTAGATACATTGTATATAATTGTATTTTTGTACATAATGTGCTGTTAATTTAATTTTTTGTCAATAGATGACAGTACTTGTATTTATAACTCGCGCCATCGAAATAAGTTCCGGTTGATTGACCTGACGTAGTACAAACGAGAATAAACGTCTTCGCTTGAAGGTGAGTTTCTTTTAAACCCCCTCGTGAATCTGACGATTGTTCGGGAACTCAACATTTGTTTTTTTTTTTTTTTTTTTTTTTTTTTTTTTCAATTATGCCGTAAAGCCAGCGTGTTGGCGGTAAATCTGGTGGTGAAACAATTGCCGAAGCCAAAGAGATTTATAAACAATTAAACGAGTTACTGTGTCGTGGAGGATTTCAGCTTCAAAAATGGGCCAGTAACAGACCTGAAATTTTGGGGGAGGTAGGTGAAGTATTAGGAGATACAAAAGAAAGATTAGAATTCAAAGTTGATGATATTATGAAAATTTTAGGTCTGTCTTGGGAAAAAGGATCAGATCAATTTAAATACACAGTTCGTCTTCCTCAGTTGGATATGCCCGTCACCAAGCGTAAAATGATATCGGACATTGCTAGACTATTTGACCCCCTTGGTTGGATTGCTCCTGTTGTAACCACAGCTAAGGTTTTCATTCAACGAGCATGGTTATCTGGTTCACCATGGGATGATGCTCTTCCAGATGATTTGGCAAGAGATTGGTTGATCTTCAGAAGCAACCTTCACAATCTTTGCTCTTACAGTCTTCCCAGGTGGATTTTTACAACACGGAACAGTACAATTGAACTTCAGGGCTTTTGCGACGCTTCCAATGTTGCATATGCAGCCGTTGTGTATGTTCGATCAGTTGATTCGGATGAAACGGTGCACGTAAGTCTCGTGGCTTCTAAAACCAAGGTAGCTCCGGTCAAGGTGGTATCTATACCACGTTTAGAATTATGCGGTGCCTTACTGCTCTCAAAACTCCTTGCAGAAGTTTCAGTTACGTTAGGCATAGGTAGAGAGAATATACATGCTTGGACTGATTCTTCAGTAGTTCTTGCATGGTTGAGTGATCATCCCAGCCGTTGGAATACATTTGTGGCAAATAGAGTATCTGAAATTCTTACAACTACGGAAAATAATCAATGGTCACATGTACAATCAAAAGATAATCCTGCTGATTGTGCGTCAAGAGGTATGAACCCTTCAGAATTTGTTGAATTCAAATTGTGGAAAAACGGTCCTGACTGGTTAAAAAATAAATTTGTAGACTACAGTAAAGGTGAAATTCAAAAAATAAATTTGGAAGAGAGAGGATTGAAAACAAAGTGTAATGTTTCAGTTATTAATATTGAAGACAATGAATTACTAACAAAATTCTCATCTCTGGCCAAATTAACTAGAGTCATAGCTTATTGCAAGAGATTTTTAAAGTTAATTAACAAAAACAAACCACAATATAATATTTTTCTAAAATGTGAAGAAATTTATGAATCTTTACTTACATGTATTCGAATCTGTCAACATGATCATTTTCAGGCAGAAATAAATATGATATGCAAAACAGGACAGGTAGACAATAAAAGTAAGCTCAAATCACTCAATCCATATATTGATTCTGATGAAATTCTGAGAGTGCGTGGGAGACTACTAAACGCCAATGTTCATGAAGATGTGAAGCATCCAATCATTATACCTCAAAAGTCACACTTCACGACACTGTTGATAGCTGATGCACATAATCGAACGTTACATGGTGGCCCTCAATTAGTATTGAACTATTTACGCAGCCAATATTGGATTATCAACGCCAGAAGTGCAGTCAGAGGATACGTACGAAAATGTGTAACTTGCATCAGATATTCAGCTCGAAGTTCAGTACCTATGATGGGCAATTTACCCTCTGCAAGGGTTACCATTGATCGACCATTTTACAGAAGTGGGGTAGATTATGCTGGACCTATACAAGTGAGGTCCGCTAAGGGTCGTGGTCATCATTCTACAAAGGGGTACATCTGTCTGTTCATATGTATGGTCACTAAAGCCATTCATTTAGAAGTAGTTAGCGATTTAACATCTCAGGCATTTTTGGCAGCCTTTAGGCGGTTCACAGTTCGACGAGGGCATTGTGGCGAACTTTGGAGTGATAACGGCACCACCTTTGTTGGGGCTAATAAAGAACTAAAATCTTTATTTAGTCACGAAGGTTCTAGGATTGATCCTGAAATCGTCAATGTCTTATCAAATAACAGCACAGATTGGCACTTCATTCCACCTCACTCTCCGAATTTTGGGGGACTTTGGGAGGCTGGAGTGAAATCTACGAAACATCATTTGAAACGAGTCATATGTACCAGCACTCTCACATATGAGGAATTGGCGACAATCTTAGCTCAAATTGAAGCTTGTCTCAATTCAAGGCCTATTTCTGCTCTCAGCAACAATCCTGAAGATCCAAGTCCATTGACCCCAGGACATTTTTTAGTTGGTGAACCATTGTTGCACGTGCCTCAACATAATTTTGAAAACTCGAACATTGGTTCGTTACAAAGGTGGCATTTGACACAACGTATGGTCCAAGATTTTTGGCGTCGTTGGTCAAGAGAGTATCTTGTTCAACTTCATCAGAGACATAAATGGTCGAGGGTCACACCAGAACCTAACATAGGGGATGTAGTATTGGTGATGGAGGATGATTTACCGCCAACACGCTGGCTTTACGGCATAATTGAAAATAAACATACTGGTTCGGATGAAGTTACGAGGGTTGTATCTATACGTTGCAAGGGTTCAGTTATGAAAAGACCTGTTTCTAAACTAATTGTTTTACCAGTTCAATAGGTTTGGAATTTTATTATTTTGTATTTTATAGACTAGGATTAAGATATTAATATCGAATGGAATGAATTTTGTTTTAATTTTATACAGTCCACTTAATTTATAAAGTCCACTATTTTGTTTTGAGTTGTCATGGTGGGCGGTTATTTTTGATTTGTTGTTTTATGTTATTAATATAGTTTAATGCAGTTATTGTTATTTAGTTTTGTTTCTTTTTGTTATGTAATAAGTATTTGTTATGGCCATTCTGTCCATGGTGGGCGGTATGTACAGTATTAGATACATTGTATATAATTTTATTTTTGTACATAATGTGCTGTTAATTTAATTTTTTGTCAATAGATGACAGTACTTGTATTTATAACTCGCGCCATCGAAATAAGTTCCGGTTGATTGACCTGACGTAGTACAAACGAGAATAAACGTCTTCGCTTGAAGGTTAGTTTCTTTTAAACCCCCTCGTGAATCTGACGATTGTTCGGGAACTCAACAAAAACAAAAGAAACAACTAATAATAGCTTTAATTATAACAATAGTCCTTAAATAGTACCCTATTATTAATTACAGTTATTTATTATGAGAAACAAAATATTCCAAATTGTGCATGTGATGTCATTTTATAACAATACAACAAAAGACCATACAAATAACCGAGATTCTTTCAACGAAACAGACATTTTACGACCAATAAAAATGTTCATAATCGTATTAATAATAAAATGTCTGGTCACCCCAAATGGAAACGATAGTCGCCCCCTCTCGTCTTGTTTATCATAAACTGTGTCATTCGCCGACCGTCGTACCGAACGGACGTACGCAAAACCCCTCGCGAGTGTATAATTGTTTAGTGATAATGCGCCGATCGAAGATGAACATAGATCCGGACTTAGGTGATCTAGAGGAGATGCTAGCCCATGTCCAAACGCAACTGGAACAAGAAATAGATTTGGAACAGAAATCGAAAATGCCCTCGTTTACAAACATACAGGAGTCGCCCAAATCTGTGAAAAGGAGCTCATCTTTCCACCGTTCTGAATGTGAGCTTCGACGAGGTAAACCACCACTGCATACTCAACACAGCTATGAAAGGAATGAAGAGTATAGCCAGCCTATTAATGGTCTGAAGAATCGGGGGTCTCAAAACAGTCTGAAAGATGACATGGGCTCTAGAATATCTCTACAGTCCTTTCGTTCCGAACCAGTCCAAAGACATTCTGTGTTGAGTCTCCCAGACAGGAAGGGATCTAACCAGTCTTTGAATGATAGAGGGAAAACAGCCACTCTGCCCAGAGGTTATGGGTCGACGAAGGAAAATTGGGATGAATACTGGGCCAAGTAAGTTTTATTTAAATTTTAAACTGAATAGTTTTATTAGAGTGTAAAAATGGCTTCAACTAAACAAAATGAAAAATTGGTAGTTTTCTGATAGGTTCGACGTGTCGTGTAACTATGATGTATTTTAGAAATTACACATTTGGAGTGAAATAGAAATAGTTTAAACTGAAGAGTGTTTATGTCGTTTTGTAAACACTTGATGTTTGTATGTAATGTTGTTTGGAGACACTATACAGTACTGTTTTATTCGGTACACTATCTAGTACTAGATTGATGTTTTAAAGATTATAAAATCTAAGCATTTTAGCATTTATTTCACTCGAATCTTACAAATGACTAATTTTATCATTTTGGAATACCTGTGTGACAAATCGATGACGAGTTAAGATTAAAAGGAAATAAATATGTTCATACTTTCCTGTTTTCATTTACAAATTTTATGTTTTTTTTGCTTCTAATGTCAAGAAGATAATCTAGTTTGCAGACCGTCTCAAATTTTTTGTAGCAGTCTTATTGATTACATGAGAGCGAGCTCTTAGAAGCTACTTCAAGGTTGCTATTGAAACTGATAAGATAAGAGATTAGATCTGTACTTTGGTTTATATTTAACTAATTCTGAGACTATTTCACACACTGAAACGTGGTTTTCAACGCTATCTTCAAGGAAGAGTGAATCAATACATAGTATAAAACAAAGTCGCTTTCGCTGTATGTCTGTATGTATGCTTAGATCTTTAAAACTACGCAAAGGATTTTGATGCGGTTTTTTTTAATAGATAGAGTGATTCTTAAGGAAGGTTTGTATGTATAATAAATGAATAATATAGTAGAGAAACACTGATAAATTTAAAGGTTTCTAATGTGATGTCGTAAATAAGCACGTTTTTTTGCGCTTATATTGCAAACGCTGGCTGAACCCTACGAGATAGACCAAAATAATGTACTACAGTATTGTTCACCTTAAAAAATTCAACAAAAAAGTCCCCGATGGTATATGTCTATCTCTTAGGGATAACCCAGCATAACCATTTTTATTCTTTACTAAAAAATGGTTATTTACGAAGTGATTTTAAACAATACAGCATTAATCCTTATCCAATTAAGTACCTTAAATAAATTGTGCATTTATTATAGATCAATATGCTTTTTACAGCATGTAATTTAAGTGAATATTACCGAAGATATTACAAATTTAAAATGCAGGGTCGTAGTTGTTTGCGCCGGGCGGCGCGTGCCTATATAGACTACACTACACTACACTACTTTTTGAACCCCTTTGTAACGCAGACGAAGTTGCGCGGGTCATCTAGTTAAAATATATAAAAAAACTAGTTGACCCATATTTTGAACTTAACTTGGCAGTCTCAATTTTTAAATTTAGCTGTAGAAACTTATTTAACAAGTTAATTACATGGCAATAAAACAACAATTTACTACAATACGCGCCGTGTCAAGAACGACCGCCTTCTGAATCAGGCCCCTTACCCAGCCGGGGAGCGAAAGCTTCTGCTGACACTGACGGTCGAAGTTTTTCGCTATTAGACCGTGCACAGATACAACGATCGGAACAATGATGGTCGATTCAACACGCCACATGTCGGTCACCTCGTGGGCCAGGTCCAAATATTTTAGGAGTTTTTCTTTTTCTGCCTTCACAAGGTTCTAGTCATGTGGAATGGTGACATCGATCAACACTGCCCGAAACAACAATTATTAATATCTTTCTCTAATATATAAAATTCTCGAGTCACAGTTTTCGTTGCCATACTCCTCCGAAACGGCTTGACCGATTTTGATGAAATTTGTGCTTATCCGGTATCTATGAGAATCGGCCAACATCTATTTTTCATTCCCCTAAATGTTAGGGGTAGTACACCCTGCCGGGTTACGCAGACGAAGTTGCGCGGGGCAGCTAGTATCTTTATAATATTAGCATATACAGGGTGATTTCGTAGTGAGGGTACATATTGAAGGTCATGGCAGCTGATGGTTATATACGACCAGTAAAAATATTATTACCAAAGAATATTGCTTAATGCCTTAGTAATCGCAACTTCAAAATATGTATCTAAAATTCTTGCAAAATTATGGTTTTTCGACAGCTGATGGGTGTGGCGGAGGTGTGAGGTGCGCGAGATCACTAGAGGTCGTTAGTCTGTAATTTTACCTATTTTTTGTAATATTCCGTTTTAGAACAGAGTACTCATCACCCTCCTGCAATATGTACCTTCTTTAAAAAATCACCCTGTATATTAAACATTACATTTTCCATCATAAATCAGCCGAGTGTACTACTGGAAATCGGCACAGATTCACAGATATATTGTCAACATCCAGCATTGGTTTTCTTGTTTCAATATAAGAGAAGTAAATGCTTCTGCCAAGACACAGACTATAGGGAAACAACTCAATTCTCATAATAAATCGCACTGTATTCGTAACACGACACCGCCTGCATAATTATTATGTAAATAATTTTATATTTAACCTTATGCGTTTTCCTTTTTACTACGTGTATATGCCAAGGATATAAGGAGTACTGGGTTCTGGCCTCAGCCGGCGTTCGGACGCATAGTGGTTGGAGGTTGTCGTGCGGTTCAACTCTCACATACCCGCTTCAAGTAAAAAAAAAGGATATAGGGACTCACCATAAGTAGAAAATTACAGATATGGAACTGGACCCTCTGAGTGCGCGGAGAGATTTCAGCTCTCTGTGCATTCTGTACCGTTTGGTCCATTGGGGAATGTTCCGAAGAACTCTTTGAGATGATCCCTTCATCTCCCTTTTACCATCGCACCACACGCCGCAGGGGCAAGGTTCACCACCTTTACTTGGAACAGCTGCGATCTTCCACGGTTCGCTTAAGAAGATCATTTTTGCCCCGTACCATTCCGATTTGGAATGGACTCCCATCCGCGGTGTTCCCGGAGCGCTATGAAATGTCCCTCTTTAAACGAGGTTTAAGAAGAGTCCTGTATTGGTAGGCGATAGATAACAGCCCCTCATTGCCCTGGCACTGCAGAGGTTCATGAGCGACGGTGACCGCTTGGTCGTAGGCTCGTTTATCTATCACGCAATAAAAAAAGTCATTACGGTGTCGCTACTGTAATACGACATACACACGAGTTACAGTGGTCGAAGACAGCAACTAATAAAGAATATCATTGCATCAGGCATTAGAACCTATTAGGGATATTGCGAATGTCGATTTATGCGAATGCGAATATTCAATTTTGACATTCGCGAATGTGAATGCGAATGTTGACCTCTCAAACAAAAAATTCAATGTTTTTATTGACAAGTCAAGCTGTATCTTCCAAAAGTCATTCAAATTTATAGGTACTGTAAAATTGGTACCTATATTTTACCTATCCTAGATATACTTAGAATAGAGAGGGTGCTTGCTGCCCCCCACCAAATATTTGTACCTCCCTTAAAAAATCTTGACAAAGGGAGGTCGTAGATTCATCGAGTTTGGGCTCATTTTAAAGGGCAGACAGAGACCTTTATCTTGGCTCTATCAGATTCTATATCCACGCAACGTTATGTTAAAATTTGTCATAAATAAATAAGTTTTAGAACTGTGCTCAATTTTGGCTCCTGCCACAGACTTGGCAAAAGTAAACAAACCAATTTGGTTGCCGATCCCAGTTGAGTGGATACAACAAGTGCCTTCTTCGGCAGTAGTTTAAAAGTATTTATCAAGGTTTTTATATTAGAAAGTGAGAGTTCTGCCTACGCCATGGTTGTGAAGGTTGACTCGTCTTGTGGGCGGTATCTTTTAGCGTTGGTGTCTGGACGAGTGGAAAGCCTTCGTTTCGGAGGCCGCTGGTTCGAGACATAAAAGATTTTCCGGGTGCCAACGCTGCCTTCAAATGCATAGACAGAATACTGTTGCAATCCATAACTGACCACTGCTGGGTTCAGGTCTTCTCTGAAGATGGATTAGGCATCCACCCCGCTCGTGCAATGCGGATTGGGGACTTCACATATCTTCGAAGAGTTTTTCTAAATGTTTCCTCGTGATGTTTTCCCTGTTTTTTAAGATGGAAGGCAAGCGCTTCAACCACTACCCCACCACGACTTAGAATGACTATTGATGACCATTAGATCTTGTTCGATGTATGCTACTGGGTCGTACATTATTTTAATACACTTAAACGTATGTGTGTCACACATGCGTGGGTCGTAAGCCTCGTAAGGGCACTGAGAGTACATCGCGGTTAAGTAACATTTAATTAGGGCTGACACACTGGAAGTTTTATTTATTTTTACCTTTGTATATTGAAAAAAATCTCTAAACACTTGCGGTTATTTATATAATTAATATTAGACTTATATTTACCACGATTTTTACTAAATGAGATAGTTTTTTTATTGCAAGATAGATAAACGAGCTCACCTGATGGTAAGCGATCACCGTCGCTCATGAACCTCTGCAATGCCAGGGCAATGAGGGACTTTTCTTAAACCTTTAAAAGTGTCGAAAAAGTGTCGGAATTGCTAAATGTAACCGGCCATTTAGTGGCAACAGCCATCTTGAATCAATTTTCATCACTCAATTACTTTCGAGTTTTCGACAAAAAACCAAATCATAATCGGTTCATCGGACATTTTGACAGGCTACACATAAACAAACTCGTCGTTTTACGTCGAGAATAAAAGATAAAAAAAATAACTGTTTAACATAATAAATAAATAAAAAAACACGCCACTGCAAACCCTATGAGCTCTTACAAACTCTGTTATCTAACAACTACAACGTAACACACATTTTAATTAACTTTTAATTAGTCTTAAGTTGATCATGCAGAGATTATTTGGAGGAAATTATTGCCTTGTATTGTATCCGCGATTTGCCTTACTAAAACCTCCAACCGCTCACACTCAGTGTCCGAACCCTGGCCGAGGCCAGAACCCAGCATTGTGTTACGCGGGACGGCGTGACGCGTTACGCACTACAGCGCTATTTACCGTCGCGCCGCCCGCGACGCCGCGGTACCGACAACGATACTGCTCTCTCGGTCAGAGTCTTGCAGAGATTTACAGATTTTCAGTTTTTTTATTTTTTTTATTGCCTTGTAGGCAGACGAGCTAACGGGCCACCTGATCGCAAGCGGTTACCGTTGCTCATGGACATGTGCAATGTCAGCGGACACTGCGGGGCCGCTACCTACGGTGTACCTTTTAAGGACTTTCTTTAAGCCTCGTTTGAAGAAGGACAAGTCATACTGTCCTGCGTTGCGGCTTTCAAATATTATTAACAAACGGCGAACGCTTATAAGTCGCGTTCTAATTTCTTTTAAAGGAGCCTTAAATATGTTTGATATTTGGAGGTTTTTACGTTTCTAACTAAATCTTAAACATGTACAATCTGGGTTAAATGGGCAGTAATAAAGTACAATTCGTTTTGGTTACAATCTAAAAAAAATGCGTGTTATTTGCCGAGTCTGTCTAACGTCAGGTTAGATGAGATTTGACTGGACCTTAAACATCTCACGTAATTTATCTACTGGTTTGTCCGTTTTTTGCATATTAAAATTGTCTAATCTTTATATTTAAAAAATATATATTTTCAGAGATACAACCTACTAAGTATAATTTTTTTTTATTGCCATGTAGTCAGACGAACCAACGGGCCACCTGATCGTAAGTAGTTACCGTCGCTCATGAACCTCTGCAATGTCAGGGGACAATGAGGGGTCGCTACCTACGACCTAACTTTAAGGACCCTCCTCAAGCCTCGTTTGAAGAAGGACAAGTCATCGCGCTCTGGGAATACCGAAGAGTATACCGTTTTACTTAAGTATGTTTAAAATTCTCGTGTCACTATGTCAGTTACCATACTCTTCTGAAACGGCAAGGCCGATTTTCATGGAATTTATATGCATATTTAGTAGGCGTGAGAATCGGCTACTATCTATTTGTTTATGCAAAATCATACCCCTGATTGGTGCAATTTTTGGGCTCGTTATGGACGCTCCCAATAAACTACATGATCTCTAACATATTTTATTTTGTCAACAGCGAACAGTCGATAAGCAGCGCCCGAGCGTCGGTGATGGTGTACGATGACGGCCAGAAGCGGTGGGTGCCGTCGGGCAGCTCCTCAGGCCTGTCCAAAGTACACATCTACCATCACACGCAACACAACACTTTTAGAGTCGTCGGCAGGAAACTTAATGATCTCGAGGTACTGTTTTACAAGCTTTATATTCACTTGCACTGGATGTAAGTTCGGGTGGTTGCAAGCTAAAGACAAACTTCCCGGTTTCCGATTGAGCTGACATTTTGCATGCAGATGTATATGGCGTGACAATGCAATGATATGACGCTGACCTGATGATGGATTCTGAAGGTCGGCATAGGAACTCCTGAACTAAATAAGATAGACTTGTTTAGTAGTGGTTGCACATAAATAAGAAATTTAAATCACATTTTTTGTCCACTAACTCCTATGTATGTGGGATCCACAGGGAAAGAAAACTTGTCTTTGGGTCCATAACAAATTTAAAGATGCTATGACTTGTTCTTCTTCAAACGAGGCTTGAAGAGAGTCCTTAAGGGTAGGTCGTAGGTAGCGGCCCCGTAATGTCTTCTAGCAGTACAGAAGTCCATGAGCGACGGTAACCACTTAAGAGGCAATAAAAAAAAACTTGAGACAAGGGACACCCGGATGGAACGAAGTTCCTGTCGATTAATTAGTGAGGGAATTGTAATAAAATTGTATTATTTTAAGTTATAATAATAAACTAATTATCATAAGTTAAATAAACTATTTTGATCACAATGCCATCTAGCATTAATCATATAAAACAAAATAAATAATTTTTTTAAAAGATTTTAATCACAGCGCCATCTAGCGATAATCATCTAAAACAAAAAAGTGTCGTGACAACTTTCTCATAGGAATTTCCGTCTAGCCCCCTTTCGATAACGCGCGATAAAGAACTTCGTTCCAAAAATATGATAAATTTGAACCAACACTGTTGGTTGTCTATTCCAGGTCGTGATAAACTGCGGTATAGTAAGAGGCCTAAAGTACAACCAGGCCACAGCGACCTTCCATCAATGGCGGGATGCGAGACACGTCTACGGTCTCAACTTCTCATGCAGAGAGGATGCTGACAGCTTCGCGAGGGCTATGATGCATACTTTAGAGGTAACTAGATTACGTTGCTAAACTTTGTTTCAGAAACCATCTTTAAAACTTTTTTTTTTTATGGAAGAACTAATGGCTTTTTCTAGGTGGGGTATGTGTGAGTTGAAACGCACTAAAATCTACCGCTGACCCTGCATCTGGGGCTTTAGCCCGCACTGAGTCATGTATACTATTTTGGACAGAAATATATTATCTCCGTAAAAAATGAGACGATAATAAAATGTAAACAAAACAAGTTTCCGAGCTAACGTCACCTCGTGCTCAATTTTGGCTCCTGCCACAGACTTGGCAAAAGTAAACAAATCAATTTTGTTGCCGATCCCAGTTGAGTGGTTAAAATAAATTTAAGTCCTTGAAGTGATGGGTTTTTTTAGTTGGAGGAAATCGGTTGGAGGAGATATGTGGGAGTTGAACCGCATTAAAACCTCCAACGCTCACACTCAGCGTCCGAACCCCGGCTGAGGTCAGAACACAACACGGAGTTATGAGGGAAGGCGCTACGCGTTGCGCCCTCGGCACTCTTACCCGTCGCGCCGCCCCCTTAACCCTGGAATTAGACAGGCTCATGAGCTGCTACCACTAATCATCAAGTGTCAGCTTGTTTATGTATCATGCAAAAAAATCATTAATGTTATTATTACAGATATTAGCGAACAAACCGACAGCGAATTCAGCTCCGCCTCCGCCGCAGCCGTTGAATCCACCAGTTCCATTCAACGGACACAATAACACGCATAACTACGACGAAGATATGGGGTACAGGTAAACTACGCATAAGGTTCACCTTTCAGATCCAAGGGAAGTTCATTTTAAAGATCCTGTTGTGGGTTCAGTGGACTTATGGCCAAAGGGAGATCTCCGACCGGGCGAGGTAGTGTATGGTGGTCAGGCCGAAGCCCACTGTAGTAGATTTCAGATGTCGTATATATGCGAAGATTCTTGCAATTGTCGTAACCGCGAGTCAGGATCTCGCACGCTATTATTGGTTGCCACACTATAATCAAAGTAACCGACGTAGTGGCAATGGGTAAGATACATTCTCCGAAGACCTGATTGCTGATGGGGTGGAAAAGTTCTGGAGTGGCGGCCACGAACCGGTAAACTCAGCGTGGGTAGACTCCCCACAAGATGGATCGACGACCTGGTCATGATCGCGGGAGGTCACTGGATGCAGCGCAGGACCGGTCGATGTGGCGAAGTTTGGGACAGACCTATGTCCAGCAGTGGAGGGCTATAGGCTGATGATGATGATAATCAAACGGGGAATTGTTTAAAAAATGAATGGCTGATGGAGGTAATAAGTTCAGCAGATGTATCGTCAGCATTCATGACTCCACAAATTGGACTGATGATCTGGTAGACGGAAGTCCAGGACTGATAATGGCGAAATTTCATGAAGACCTATGTCTAGTAGAGGACGTGTATGTGCTGATGATTATGATGGTAGCTTAATCTTAAGAAGCTTAACTTTAAGTATCAACTGTCAAGTATACAAAACTTCAAAATGTTTTGTTTTGCATTCAGGACTGACTGCTTGGTTTGTTATCGCCTTAAAGATCCCTTGAAGCTGTCTAATAATAGTAAATTACCCCCTTCAAAAATAATGTAATGGCTCATTTTTAGTTGAAGGAAAATCTGCTCCTTCTAGACTTAAATTAATATTTCTATCTAAATGTGAAAAAGATTTATGTGCAATTTTTCACAACACCACTGGCTAAAAACGATGAATGAAAACATCGTGAGGAAACCTGCATGTCGGAAAAGGGTTCTAAAAATCCTTTGAAGATATGTGAAGTCCCCAATCCGCATTAGGCAAGCGTGGTGGACTATGCCTAATCCCTCTTCTGAGGAGACCTCAGCCCAACAGTGGGCAGTAATGGGTTGGTACAGGAATATTTCTGTACTACAGAACCATACTAAAACCAAATGTTCAAACAGCGTCCCTAACACCTAACGTACCACTATTACAGAACAATGACCCGGGAAGACGCAGCGATACTCCAGCAACCTCAATACCACCAGCCCCAGCATCAACCCCACCAGAACCATCAGCAGTACCACCCGCCGAGTCAGTACCACGCTCCACATCCACATCAACATCAGGTAACAAGAGAAAATTCCTGGCCTATCTGCCCTGAAGTAGGGGTATATGAGAGTCGAGTACACTAAGTAGAGTTTTAGATCAGATATCTATATTTTTGGAAAATAGCCTATAACCTTCTTCAATGAAAGGGTTCTAACACCGCAAGAATTTTTCAAATCGGACTTAAAATATAAATTAGCGTGTGGTTGGGTAAGAGCAAATAAACCACATAATATATTAAATATTGAATCGTGTTTAATAACTTTTAAAATGAAAAAAACTTGACAGGTGTCATGGGACACCCGAATAGAACGAATTTAAAAGGAACGTGTTTTAAAAGATTTTGATCACAGCGCCATCTAGCGATAATCATCTAAAACAAAAAAGTGTCGTGACAACTTTTCTTAAGATTGTTTTCCGTCTAACCCCCGACACAACGCGCGATAAGGAACTACGTTCAAATTAATATATTTACTACAAGTAAGTTGTCAAAAATAAAAATCGACGCGTCGGGAGAAATTGTTATTGTGAACTCATATCTTGTTTGTTACAAGCTCTTGTACATGGTTTAATCTATGACCTACGTACGTAACAATAAGGTCGTTTTTCCAGCAGCCAGTGCAGCCTACTCCTCCGGCGCCACCTCCTCATGGAGTCCATCATACGTTACCGCATCAGCCCAGTCAGACCACGCCGGGACACCATCGTACTAACAGGTCAGATATAAATAGTATTACAAGCTTAATATTTACTTGCACTGAATGTAATGTAAGTTCGAGTGGAATCTTGCGAGATAAATTTGATGTACTTCCCGATTTTAACTGACATTTTGCATATAGATGTATATCGCGTGATAATGCAATAATATAACAAAATGACGCTGATCTGATGATGGATTCGGCAGGAAGTCTTGTGCTAAACAAGATAGACACACGGGGGCGGCGCGACGGGAAAGAGTGCCGTGGGCGTAACGCGTCGCGCCGTCTCTCATAACCCCGTGCTGGGTTCTGGTCTCAGCCGGGGTTCGGACGCTGAGTGTGAGCGGTTGGAGGTTTTAGTGCGGTTCAACTCCCACATACCTGTTGAAATAAAACTTAGAACCACTTTAATTTTAGGAATTAGATAAAAAATAAAAATCATGATAGTATGGAAGTCCGCAACGATAGTTGTACAATGTCAGAATAAAAAAATTAACCGATCCAAAAAATAAGAATGGTGCTAAGTTGTATTTCGACAGGTCATTCACCCCACGTCAGATTGTCCAAAGTTACAGATCCACCCTGTATTTAGGGCATTATCTCATATTAATTTGCTAAGAATCTGACTGGTAGTTTTTGTGCTATGCTTAAGAAATGGAAGTCGGTCACTCAGTGGTTGTATAATATAAATATTGTTTATTATATTATAGCGCTCCAATGGCCCCCAATATGTCATTATCGGCGGCCGGTCCCCCCGCCCCGCCGGCCCCGCCCCCGGTACCACCACACCAGAATTTAGCACCGGCTAATAATGTGAGTATTCACTTATTTATATTAACCTTGTCTGTTGGACAAATATGGTATTCCGTGAAAAGAAATAAATCTACAATGGTGACTGGCAAATTTCATCAAAATCGGTTGAGAGGTTTAATTGGGAAAGCGTAACAGACAGAGTTACTTTCGCATTTATATTATTAGTAGGGATTAGAAAGATAAAAACTGCGCTAAAGTCCTTGGTGATTTTTACGCTTAGAATATCGAGGGGAAGCCGTTGGACATCGGTCTGTATAAAGCCTTCGCCACTCGACTAACCTATACTCCCGTACGCGATAAATACTGTCCAAATATTTCATTTACTAAATTATAAAAAAAATGTGCACATAAATTCAGTAAAAAACGCTCAAAGACACCCTAAATTTTATTTATTTGTATATATAGTGGCGTGCAGTATAAGAATCAAATAAGCAGTGCATAAATAACGTTCTAAAGATTGATCTGTGCCGAATTTCATCAAAATCGGTTGAGAAGTTTAAGCGTGAAACCGCAACAGACAGACAGACAAAGACACAGTCAGAAAGACAGACAGACAGAGTTACTTTCGCATTTATCATATTGATGATTCTTTTAAATATCTTTTTCCTTTGTATATTTTGTGAAAGAAAATAAATCATGTTCTGGTGTCAGTAAGTGTTATTTAATATTTCTAGGGTCCAGTGGCGCCCCCTACACCGCCGGCCGCGCCACAACCGCCACCTATGGTGAGTTTAAAAAACAATTATTTTTTCAGCAAATCACTAAAGATATGAGCAATATTATAAGATGGTATTCGTAATATTAAAAACTTTTTTAAAACTGAAATTGACGTTCTCTATTGGTTGCGCCATGACACTTTGCGTTTGTTTACTTAAACGTGACGTCAAACGCGACGCCATGACACTATGTGCTGTTTTCGCACAATATTTGAGTTAAATTAATAAAATGGCGTGAAACCTATGCTATGCTGTGCCTAGATCTATGCCTAGGCTATGAAATTAGCTCTCCTCTCGGTATTCCCAGAGCGCTATGACTTGTCCGTCTTCAAACGAGGCTTGAGGAGGGTCCTTAAAGTTAGGTCGTAGGTAGCGACCCCTCAGTGTCCCCTGACATTGCAGAGGTTCATGAGCGACGGTAACCACTTACGATCAGTTGGCTCGTTGGTCTGCCTAGGCAATAAAGAAAACTTAGTTAAACTTTGCATTTTTAATGAAGTATACCTGTTGTCTATTACAGCAGCAAGTACAAGCGCCCGCCGCCGGTCCGCCTCCGCCGCCGCCACCCCCCGCCGCTACAGGCCCGGCGCCGCCGCCCCCGCCCCCGCCGCCGCCACAACCTGACCTGTCAGGATTGGCAGCTCAGTTACAGCAGGCTAGACTGAAGAGACAGGCTAAGGTGGGTGATTAATATCATGATGACGATGTATGTGGGCTCAGTGGTATTAGGCCGTTGGTAGATCTCGTTGCGGGCGAGGTAGTGTATGGTGGTCAGGCCGAAGCCCGCTGTAGTAGATTTCAGATGTCGTATATATGCGAAGATTCTTGCAAATGTCGATTGCCGATTCAGGAACTCGCGCGCAGAGGTCGTCCACAGTGTAGGTTAATTTATTAGTCGGAGGAAATCGTATATTTAAATATCTAAATAAAATACTACTTTACAGTTATATTTACAAACCTAACCAATATTCAAAAAATATTATAATCAAATGTAAATTGCCGGATTATACAGGGTGGATCTGTATCTTTGGAGCAACTGATGTGTGGTGAATAACTTGTCGAAATATAACTTAGAACTATTTTTAATTGAATGTGGTTTAAAGGGTAAAGGTAAAAGAAGTGGTTTTAAGTTGTATTTTGACAGATTATTGACCACAATGCAGTGGGTGAAAAGTTACAGATCCACCCTGTATTTGGGAGTTGAACCGAAACCTCCAAGCGCTCAGTGTGGAAACACTGGCTGATGCCAAAACCGAGCACGAGGTTATGCGTGACGGCACGACGCGTTACGCTGGTAGTGTAGCTAGATGACCGTCTTTAAACGTTAATATAGCTGTTTATACACTTTTGACTTTTTAACCAACTTCCCAAAAAAAAAAAAAGAAATTATCGAGTTGAACCGATTTTGATAATTATTTTGTCATATGAAAGGTGATTAACGATTGATCGTAGAATACTTTTGATAAATAACAATTATCTAACATTACACCATTATTTCCAGCAAACCACCCCAACCCCAACGGAAGCAGCCTCCCCCAGCGGTGGGGAACACTCAGGGTCCTCTTCATCATCAGCCGGGAGCGGCGGGGCGCGTGGAACCCTGCACTGTATGATGAACGAGATGGCCAGGACCTTGGCGAGGCGGAGAGCGCATCTTGATAAGGCTGAGGTAGGTTTGGTTATTCTAAAAAACTATATCACTGAACAAGAAGTCAACCGCACCAAAACCTCCCGCCGCTCGCGCTCGACATCCGATCTGAACAAGAAGTTAAGAAAAATAAGTCGAAATGTAAGAAAAATATATGTATCTTTATTGCCATGTAGGCAGACGAGTCAACAAGCCAACTGATCGTAAGTGGTTACCGCTCATGAACCTCTCACAAGTCATACGCTTGGCAAACAACGAAAGAGCTCATTGCATGGTGTGTGGCAAAAAGAGTTCTTGAAACGGACCGTGGATGGTCGGTGTGGGTACCAACAGTGGACTCATTGCCAAAGGGAGATCTCGTTGCGGGCGAGGTAGTGTATGGTGGTCAGGCCGAAGCCCGCTGTAGTAGCTTTCAGGTGTTGTATATATGCGCCGAATGCTGCAAATGTCAACACCGCGATTCAGGTTCTCGCGCGTTTTTATTGGTCGCTACAGTCGGTGGGTCTATGGAACGTATGTACATTTTTTTTTGAGTTTGAACTGGATTCCCGATATGTGGCAGTTGAACCGCACTAAAACCTCCAACCGCTCACACTCAGCGTCCGAACCCCGACTGAGGCCAGAACCCAGCACGGGGTTACGCTTTCCCGTTTAAACCTCTCAACCGATTTTGATAAAATCAAACAATCTTTAGACCCTGTGAAAGAACATAGGCTACCTTTTAATTGAAAGTGACGCAGATATATAGATAATAAACATCATATTTCAGGAATCATCGACCGAGAATTCAGTGACATCTACTCCCTTGAAGACCTGGGAACGAAGCGCTACTCTCCCGCACAGACTACCCGCCGCCTGCAACGGAAACTCTGGTACGACAACACTATTACTATCACCATGTCACCGGAAAACGCATTGGAATTTTGTTTTCAGTAATTATTAGGGGTGTGCGAATATCGTCATCGAAATCGAATCATCGCAATCGAATAATTCGAATTTCGAATAGTATTGAATTTGACTACGACGATGCATCGGAAATAAGACAAGTGTTGGAACATGTTTTAATAGCAATTTACTGTTCCTGATAATTTATGTACAGCCTAGTCAATTTTACTTTTTTTATAATTGGGCATAACGTGAGTGTAACCCGTTGCATGAAAATGAAAAAAATTAAGAACGAAGATACTATTCGAAACTTTTCGAATATTCGTCGAATTTCGAATAATTCGAAGATTCGAATTATTCACACACCCCTTTTTTTTTAGTTGTAGGAAATCACCGTATGTGGGAGTTCAACCGCACTAAAACCTCCAACCGCTCACACTCAGCCTCCGAACCCCGGCTGAGGCCAGAACCCAGCACGGGGTTATGAGGGACGACGCGACGCGTTACGCCATCGGCACTCTTTCCCGTCGATCCGTCCCCTCGCACACCCCTAGTAATTATAGATTGAAGGGAAGCCGATGGGAATGGAGTTACATAAAACCCTCGCCACATTTTTACTACCCTTGCTGTCAATGTCATAAATGACAAACACCAAGTTTGATCAGTTCCCAGTTGACAATATTGGTCTTATTTCCAGGTAATTCTGAATCACCCGCGCAACAACAAGCTCAATCTCCAAGATCTGTGAGGAAACGGTTCGGGTCAGCCAGCGAGGAAACTATATTGAAGGTAATATATTTTTAACCGACTTTACAAAAAGGGGGTTATCAAATTTACTATTTTTTATTTGTCTTTGTTTTGAACAGGAGTAATTTTGGTTAAAAACTTGAGAGGTGTCATGGGACACCCGAATAGAACGAAGTTCCTTTCGATTAAAAGATATCTTATATTTTTTTTCCTAACGTAACGCGCGATAAGGACGTGTTTTAAAATATTTTGATCACAGCGCCATCTAGCGATAATCATCTAAAACAAAAAAGTGTCGTGACAACTTTTCGTAAGATTTTTTCCGTCTAGCCCCCTTTCACAACACGCGATAAGGAACTTCGTTCCAAAAAACTTATAAAAATAAAATTACTAAAGGGGGGGGGTGGGGGTCCTGATCCAGCGCGGCGGTCGTTCCTGACACGGCACGTATTGTGAGGAGGTTCCTCTCTCTGGAGCCCTGACCACTGATGGCTTGGGTCGCAGACTCCGCCTGCACCCGCCCCCTGTTTTTAAGTCGTATTTTTAAATCCTTCTTTTTTAATATAATGTAAAAAATAATATAGTCCGGTCAATTTAGACATCCAAGGTTACAATAATTCGCACTTGGCTGAATTTTGGTAGGATTGTTCAATACACTATTATAAAGGAAATGTGAAAAGTCCTCATCGATCCGGCACGTGCAAAAAAATTTACTCGCGGTCTAAGGTCCCAAAAACGGGTTTTTCGCGTTTTTCAGCAAAATGGTAAGTTTTATCATAAAATTAGCTCAGACAAAAATTGTAGATCAGATAATTATCAATAAAAAATATCTTAATACTAGGGGTGTGCGAATAATTCGAACTGACGAATTATTCTGGAGTGAAAACACGTGTTTAAAACTGTTCTTTCTCGAGTAGAATACGAATACGATTTAGTTGCTGCTGAGGCTAAGTATCATTATGACTACTTAAATTCCTTCTTAAGACCTAAAACTGGGGTTAAAGTCGGTCGACCGTAAGATGAATCTACGAATCTGGCAATGGAGGAAATATTATATATCTTATAATGATACAATAATGTACGAAACAGCTGCAGTTTTTCATCGTCCT
The DNA here is from genome assembly GCA_030269945.2 of Trilocha varians. Classification (NCBI taxonomy): domain Eukaryota; kingdom Metazoa; phylum Arthropoda; class Insecta; order Lepidoptera; family Bombycidae; genus Trilocha; species Trilocha varians. Next base: position 1,489,645 of record AP028279.1, read on the forward strand.
CCTCATGTCCTACGACCAGAAAGTGGCACACTTATTCAATACGTTGTAGACAAGGCTGATATTAATGTAAATACGCTAGACGGTAATAATACGCTCCACATAATGGGTATTATTCAAATTGTTACTCCAAAAGATTCCCTTTTACTAGAAGAACTTATGCCACGAGTAAGAGAGCTTTTTCAGCAAAAGATTTTCAGGCAAAAGCTCATGTGCCGATGCAGATCTATCAAAATGATGATATCTTTCAACTTTTTGAATCGTTATATCTCAAAAACGGTGGCTCTTAGGAAAAAAAGTATTTAGACATTTTTTATTGATAATTATCTGATCTTCATTTTTGTCTGAGCTAATTTTATGATAAAACTTACCATTTTGCTGAAAAACGCGAAAAACCCGTTTTTGTGACCTTAGACCGCGAGTAAATTTTTTTGCACGTGCCGGATCGATGAGGACTTTTCACATTTCCTTTATAATAGTGTATTGAACAATCCTACCAAAATTCAGCCTAGTGCGAATTATTGTAACCTTACACCTATTTTTTAGTCTAATTTGACCGGACTAATATGAAAATGTATACAGAGTATTAATAATATTTTTGTTATCAGCAAGTAAACGGCGGTGAATCTGGTTGCGTCTCAGCCGCAGAATGGGATGCCTTCAAACAAGAAATGATGAAGGAAATGAAGAAAGAACTCAACGTTATGAAGAGAGAAATACTCGACGGTAAGATTACAGTATTGTATATACATATATTATATATATATTTGTTTTTTTCACTTGTAGTACTTTCAAATTGAGTAGGGTAGCTTTTGGGCCGCTGACGGATGTTACTTTATAAATGGTTTCTGCTGAAAATCAGCGCTATTGGTAAATACCTACTGTATGAACTAATAGCTTATGCTGAGCTGAAACCTCTTCTCACGTCATATTGGGGACACACAGCCATTTACATGTTGTTTATGTTCAACATTAATTTGTTGTTTATTGTACCTACAATGAATGCATTTCATATTTAATTTAGATCCATGTGAATTATTTATATCATACATAATATTTACGAACTTGTGTCCTCTGTGTGTACAATATTTTTTCTTTCTTTCTTTCTTTCTGTATATGACTTCGTCTGCGTCACATAACACTAGACTTCCATGAAAATTTCAAAAAAAAAAATAAAAGATTGTAGCCATTACCGTGGAGCGCTGGTCTTGTGTCTCCTCAGTAGAGGGATCAGGTGTAGTCCACCACGAGAACACAATGCGGGACTCAACATAGACATAGCTTTATTTATGGCGCAGACACATACATTGTAATAAATTCAAGAAAAATTACATAAAACAAAATACAAAGTAATTGAACACGTGTTTAAAAAAAAGTTTCCACCACAAACCAGTCGAAACTCAGCTAAATGCTAAATGAACATATCAGACGAAGAAGTTTTAGAATTATTTTTCGATATACATGTTTCCTTACGATGTTTTCCTCTACCGTTACATTACATTATTATGAAATTTAATTTAAAAAATAATAATTAAATACAAGCTTTTAAGATCCTGTATATCATGTAGCAGTAGACTAGCTAATACAAGTAAAACGAGCACAAACATGAGTCTATCTTGTTTAGCACAAGAGTTCCTATGACCACCTTCAGACTCCATCATCAGATCAGCGACATTTTGTCATATTATTGCATTGTCACGCGATATACATCTGCGTGTCAGGTCAGTCGGTAACCGGGTGGTTTGTCAACTTCAGCTTGCAACCACCCGAACTTACATAGTAACATCCAGTGCAAGTTAATTTAAAGCTTGTAATAATGATAATTAACTCGCATTTTTTTATTTCAGCTATAAAAACGGAATTCTCCCGCAGGTAAGGAAGTCAAGAGAATCCGGAGTGTATGCTAGTCTTACCGCATGATAAACGAACAAAAATTTTAACAAACAAACATACTATAGTGTATAGATTTGTTTTATATAAGTATTATTGCCGATATTGCGTTTTTTATGTAATTTTCTATTTAATAATTTACTAAAAAGTGTTTTTTTTGTGTAAAAAGACTGGTTTTAGAAAATTACACTTCATATTGAAAAATAATTCGATTTTTTTTGTAAAGAAACACTGCCATGAAAACTCCAATTAAAATGTATGTTCGTAAAATGCGGGTAAATGTGATGAAAAATATATAAAACAACGACGATTACGGCGGTTGCCAGTTCATACGATCGGTCTAAAATCGATCGCGATAATCGATTTTGAATCGAATAAAATCGATTAAATAAATATCGATTTTCTCGTATTCGATTATAAAAATCGATTTTAAATCGTCAAACGCACTATCCAAGCATAAATAATTGTTTTCTTTTTTAATTTTATACTTATGCATATGTATTTATTGTATGTGTATGTAGTTTTTAAGAACGACTGTCGCTTTTACAAAAATAATAACTAAATAATCCCACAGTTTTACTAAACTTTTTGACAAAACGAGCCTAAAAAATTAAATGGTAATCCTTCATAAAAAAAATCTTAAAATATCATAAATTACTTTAATATATGTTTTTTACCTATTTGCATACTTTCAACAATGAAATAAAATTGCACAAACAAACTGAATAAAGAATTTAACAAAAATGTTTACTAATAGCTGACCGTATTTTTTGACAAAATGAGCCTAAAGAATTAAATACTAATCCTTCAGGTTGCGATCCGTCTGAAAGTGTATTATTTCAGACAAAAAAAAATCTAAAATATGTTTAATATTATTTTTATTTGCCACATAATTTTGAAATTATGAAATTAAATATGTTCACATATATTTTTTTTAAATTTAAGTTAAATTCACTGATATTCTATGAACTTATTCTCTTTACCTAAAGATAATAAATAAGATCTAGAAGTCTTAAAAAGTTCCTAGGACAAAAAATAATAGTCAATATAACGCTATTAATGTTTACAAAAAAAATATGATGACGTCAAACTCTTATTGTGAATTACTAAATTGTTTCATTGCAGTAAATAGTGTTGTCTCTTTTCTACTCATGTAATTAATTGCTATCTCTCTCATTATTAATATACTTATAAATACGTACAATAAATTTCCATCTTTAATATACAGGGTGGATCTGTAACTTTGGATAATCTGACGTGGAGTGAATGAGCTGTCGAAATACAACTTAGCACCAGTTTTATTTTTTGTATCGGTTAAACTTTATTTCTGACATTGTATGGAAAACGTACGACTATCGTTGCGGACTTCCATACTATGATGATTTTTTTTTTATCAAATTCCTAAAAGTGGTTCTAAGTTGTATTTCGACAGGTTATTCAACCCACGTCAGATTGTCCAAAGTTACAGATCCACCCTGTATTACTATGAAAAGCGACAGTCTGTATGTAAAATTAAAATAATTGATACGAAGCTAAATAACGTTAAGATTGTATTTATTGAAGTTCACACGAGTATTATATGTGTGTCATATAATCTTTTAGTGGAATGAAGTCATAAAGATCTAATATAAAAACAATAAGGTCATAACACAAAATGATACCTTTTGTCAAAAAAAAAAAGAGATTTAAATTTTACAGCTAAAATAATGACACTTTTGATTTGTGTCTGTTTATCACAAAACACTTAAACTACTAGTGTATTTTTGGAACGAAGTTCCTTATCGCGCGTTATCGAAAGAGAGCTAGAGGGAAATTCTTATGAAAAAGTTGTCACGTCACTTTTTTTGTTTTAGATGATTAACGCTAGATGGCGCTGTGATTAACAGTTCCTTATTTTGTTTTATATGATTAATGCTAGATGGTGCTGTGATCAAAATATTTCTAATTATTCTATCTTAAAAAAATAAAATTTTATTACAATTCCCTCACTAATTAATCGAAAGGAACTTCGTTCCATCCGGGTGTCCCTTGACACCTCTCAAGTTTTTATTACAAAATTAATAAAATACTCAGTAAAGTGACTTTATTGTACAAAAATAATTTCAAATATGACTTTATTCCACAAAAAGTTTTATCATAATAGACTAAGATAACAATATTATAAAAAAATGACTTGTATGCTTTTGCCGGGCTTTTTCGAAAATGGACATTCAAAAATTAAGTCTTCCATTACAATTTTATAGGGTCAAATAAATCGATTTTACAATTCGATTAATACTTAGTTGAAACATCGATTTAAATCGCAACACCAATAGTCATATCGATTTTTTAGTAATTTGAAATTGAAAATAATTTAAATTTCATTTTTAGCATCGAAGCTTCCATATTTTGAATGTCCTAAAAAATAACAGGCCAAATTAGCGTAAGAATAAAATAACGTTTAAATGAAAAATAACAGTGTTATTTCACAGATAGTTATAACAGTGAAAATATTATGAAAAATAGCATATCATTTTTTTCTGTGTGTTCTAAATTCTTTCATATTTTAAATTTGTGATGAAGTACAAAATCAAATTTAATTTCACAAATAGTACAAAAATGGCATTTACAGTAATATTTTCACAATTAAAAAACTTAGCCCGGCAAAGTTAGATTAGGTACTAAATGGTTTACTCATTTTTATTCATTTTGTAAAGAAAAATTGCTTTTTTATGTAAAATCACTCAATTTATTCAGACACTCGCGGTTTTCTATAATACTTTCATGCATTTTCAACGGGTTCTTACCACGATATTTAATTAATTGAGTTGTCTCGATATTTCAACGTTGTTGCAAACTTAACTTGTTAATTAAATATCGTGGTAAGAACCCGTTGAAAATGCATGAAAGTATCACTCAATTTGCTTCGAGGCACAGATTTTTTGCTTAAAATGAATCGATGGTGTTCATTTAGTTTATTTTATCTCTAAATTACTTCTACTTTAAGGCATTCCAATGAAGCCTAATTTTTTTAATAGTTTGGCCTATTTTTTGGGATTTTTTTTTCGAATCGATTTCGCGGAAAATCGACTGATATCTTAGTCTTGTCGAGTTTATAATTCAGAAAAATATTAAGATTAATTTTAGCTTAAAAATACTGTTTCGCTTTTGTGTCTGTCTTTAAATAAAAATGATAGCTTTTTGTTCCGAAATGACATTTTCAATTTTCTATTTTTTTTTTTTTTTTTTTCAAATTAGTTTTTTCACATTTTTCTAAAATATAAACTTGGAAGACTAAATATTACTAAATACAAGTATTTATTTTCAATTCATATAACTGGTGCTCAAATATTATTATTTATTCTTTTTTTTTTTTTATTGACTGAGTGAGCATTTGTGTTAATTCTTTATTATATGACGTAACTAATAATATTAATAAGGTAGTATTAAATTGTATACAAAATCGATGTTTAGGACTTTATTAAAATAATCGATTTTTCGCACCTTGTATTTTTTTTTTAAATTATAATTGTAAATTTTTCTTCATATTTTAATTTAAATGGTCTCATTTATGTCAAAGATCTATCAGTATTTTTTCCAGAGGATTCCATTTGCAATGTTTGATTTTTTATAGTAAATTTGGATAATGTTTTTTTGATACCCAATATTCGAATTATTTCTAAAAAGACTAAAAATTTTGTTTAAAGATATTTCATAAAATTAAATCAAATCGATTTGTTTAATTTAATTTCGAACAAGACTTAATAAATAAAATTTTCAAATAAAAGTATTATACAGCAACTCATTCCATTTTGGTAGTATTTTATCAAAATAATTCCATTTTTGACATTTTTTAAATTATTTTGCGACGCGGTACTGTGCCATTAATATTTTGAACCATTTTAAGAACGTGAAAACAAAATGGCGTCGGTATTACAAAATGGCGTCGTTCAACAACGTGTCATGCTATGATAGTATTATGAAATGCTAGAAAAAATAGTTTTTTTGTTTTTTATTATATTTTTCCATCTACTAAAGGATAATTCAAACAAATTTTACATGTCATTTTGGCTACTGTTACTATAATATCACATATTTAGTTCTAAAGGGACTCAACCCAAAATCGACCAAATCGAATTAATAATAATTAATATTCCCGAGACGAAAACCTATCGACAAATAACATACATTTAATAACATCTCTAATACTCGATGTTAACCAATAATTTATAATCGCAACACAGCACAAACTAAAAATAGGTAAAAAAACTTTTTAAAAACGGTTTTATGTTAAACATACATTGCAATGTTTAAGATAAATGTACTAAAAACCAAAAAATAATAAAATAGATACAGTCGTGGGAATTATAAAACCGTTGGGCACGTCAATTGTCTACAATCGTTGATTAAAATGTTTGTTTTGTAATGTTACACTATAATTAAGACATCAACGATGTCAGATTAATCGGTTGAAAGGACGAGGGTGAAACTTGTATTACTAAATTTGACGCAAAAATCAATAAAACAAACGGGGTGAGCTAAATAAAACCGTTTAAAAAGGTATTTTTTTTGAGTTAAGTCCTTTTATGCGATTCAGAGTTTTTAGGTATATTTTCAGATACGTTCATGTTCCTATCATACTATGACACGGTGTATAAATATATATTAAAAATGTAATCGTACACAACATACGGAAATCATAATTAGTATTATAGAAGTAGTATTCTCAGTTTTAGAACGAAAACGACACATCTCAAAAACAATTTTGTACATAGAAATAGTATTTACCGGTTAAACTAAATTTTTATTTATGGAGCTTAAAAGAGCCGAAATGTAAGTCACTATCCTTACTAATATTATAAATGCGAAAGTAACTCTGTCTGTCTGTTACAACCAAAGTTTTCCTCTTTAAAATATAAGAGACGGAATCAGATGCGTTGCGTTGCGGCGCACTTATTTGTGCTCCATTATTAGTCAATGAGACTGAATTCATGCTAAATGATGATTTTTGTGTCATTTTCGTTCTAAAATTGTAATGTTGGATCGCTAGTTTATGTGCGTTACCAAGTACGAGTATAATACAGGGTGTTAACAGAGCACTCCTGAAAACGAAGGCTGGTGGTAGTACTAGTGATACCTGTGATGATAAGTCAGGAAATCGGTCCATTCAGACGATTTTTTTGCAAAAAGCTTAACATCCCATGTGTCATTAGTACTAACCTACTAACACCAGCCTTCGTTTTCGGGAGTGGTCTTCATACACCCTGTATAATGATTATATTATATTATAATAATCTATTGTATCGTTTGCAGTCATTGAATGTGTAAATACAATTTTTGGTAACGAATTATATTTTTTTTTGTGATCGTAAACACTTTTTTGTTTTATTTTCGTTAATCCTTATCCTTTTTTTGTTATGGTCTAAAATACTACTAACAAGTCTTTTAATCCCCATCAGGTGCTCACATACTAGGCCTAGTGTGAGGGCCTCTGGAAACATTCTGTTTAATAAGTGTGTAAACAATAAATTAATTAAAAAAACTTGAGAGGTATCATGGGACACCCGAATAGAACGAAGTTCTTTTCAATTAAAAGATATCTTATATTTTTTTTCCTAATGTAACGCGCGATAAGAAACGTGTTTTATAAGATTTTGATCACAGCGTCATCTATCGATAACTATCTAAAACAAAAAAGTGTCGTGACAACTTTTCGTAAGATTTTTTTCTGTCTAGCCCTCTTCACAACGCACGATAAGGAACTTCGTTCCAATAAAAATAATATAGGTCTCTCATCTTATGAATTTTAAAACACTTGAGCTACTCAAAAAATCGAATCAAAAATTATTTGTTAGTAAATGGAAAAAAAATGAGAAACTCAGAAACCATCTTTCAAACAGAAAAGTGGAAGGACAGCTAAGAAAAATAAAACAAAAGTTGAAAAAAAAGTCCTTTATTACAAATAAAAAGGAAAATAATGTACTCGTTTAAAAACACAACATTTAATATAAATAAATATATTATATATCTGTATAACATACACTATCCGACAACACTTATTTAGTAAAAAGAAAATATATTAACTTGTCATGTAAATATAAATCACATTATTACACATAAATAATTATAAATATTTTGTATATTTTTTTATAAAAGTTAAGCACAATTCATTTTTATTTCATTGGCAAAAATAGTAACTTAATTTAGACCATTAAGTAAAAAAACGGTTGGGACTGTGCCAGGGCACACGGCCGTTGGTTTTAACGTGAAAAGTCTATGTTAGCGATTCGCTTTTAAAGATTGACGTTGTTTTAAGTATTTTAATAAAAAACTCAATGTCAACAGCGAACTGACTATACAGGGTGGATCTGTAACTTTGGACAATCTGACGTGGGGTGAATGACCTGTTGAAATTAAACTTAGAACCACTTTTATTTAAGAAACTAGCTGTTGCCCGCGACGTCATCTGCGTGAATGCTATACAGCACCAAAAATGCCTACAATGATACCTTAATGACCTTAATTTACCCGTTTCTTCTTTAAATTTCATATACACAGAAAGTGCAGTAATAGAGAAAAGATTGTCTTCTGTAAAATCGAACTTCAAAATTTGTTGACTTTCAGCCTGATTTGAATAAATGACTTTATGGTGACTACTGAATTAAGTCATAAGTTGTGACTGAACCGGATGTTTCCACACGCGATATGAGGATGTTGAACCGCATTAAAACCTCCAAAAATTTACGATCACTCACACTCAGCGTCCGAACGCCGGCTGAGGCCAGAACCCAACACGGGGATTATGTGGGACGGCGCGACGCGTTATGCAATACAGCATTCTTTCACGACGCGCCGCCCCCAGAACACCGAACCCGCAGCCGCGGTGATACGGCCACCGGCTCTCTAGATCAGCGGGCTTTCCATTACCTCTCAAGATGGGATCAAGTGAGAACACCCCGTTGGGTCAGTACCAGCGTGGGTCGGGGAGCGCGGCCTTCCATCCCCCGGTTGCTCTGACACAATGGGCCCAGCGCTACCCAAGAAGAAAGTGCCCCTCTCGCTGGGTAGCGTTCGGGACCCAAAACTCTTAAGGGGTCAGATTCCAGGCGAGATCCCAGTTCCCAACCTGGTCGACGACGACGGGTTTCCGTCCTGCGTGGAGATAAGAGCTCTCTTACACACGCCCCATTGTCCTCATCCGCGAGTGCACCGAGATCGACACCCGCTGCTCTCAGTGTTTGTCCTTGCGGCTTTAGGGTTGTTTAACGCGAAGCAAACACTGGAAAACTGTACGCGCTTGAACTGGAACGGGAAGTAATGAGGTATGAGAAGTATGCGTTTTAGAAATACTGTCTCGCCGATGCTTCAACCCGTTTTAATTAAGTTGGAGAATATGTTGGAATTGGAACTAAAATCTCCAAACCTTCACACTCAGCGTCCAAACCTCAGCTGAGGACAGAACCCAGCACAGGCTTATCCGGAGATCCGCGGAGCGACGCGTTACGCATTTCAGCACTTTTTACCATCGCTAACGCCTCAACCCGTATGATTGCCAATGGTGTGCCTGTTGAAATGACTTTAAAGCAGATCCCGTTACACAACTTCTGAGATACATAGGTTCCAAAGGCGCATTATTGGGACATAGACCTTCAGCTTGATGGTATGCGCTGAAATTTCACTTTCTGACATAGAATTCAGAAATTCCAAGGGATCATGTGTGTCACCAGCTTGCTCTACGACAGTATATTTATACAGATCATTCGCACTTCATTCGTCTCAATTTCTGAGAAAATGCATTCGTCAATAGTTGCACCCTGATTTTTTGGGCGTCAAAATGCCCTTTTGCACACTCAAGGATTCTGCTGGTGCGATCTGCTTAGTTTTACTCTTTCTTCACTATTTAGCTCAAAGTTCTTTTGAGTTCTGTTTGTTATTACAGACAGACAACCTCGAGTAATTTTAAAAGATATGAAGTATTTCAAAATTCGTATAAATACATTTATTTATTTATCTTGCTAATCTCTGAAACGAATTAACGATACTTTTTTTAAGAAGAAAAGGCACACAGCTCCATCTATATATGTCAATTAAAAAACAATTATTGAAGTCGTCAAAAATGTCATAATCAAGTTTAATTATGGTATAAGAGCTAGCAACGTTTTTGACAGAGTATTTCAGTAAGGCCGAGGCTGAAGGCCAGTAGTTTTTTATGTATGCTACATCTCACACAAATTAAATTTGGGCCTTACGCTAATTCTCTAAATTAAAAAATCAAATTTCAGTATGTTTGAAATTTTTATGTGATGGTATTGAAGCACCTACAAACCTAAAATTAATTTGCCAAACGACAATTCGATTGTGAAACTTTAGACCGATACAAAAGTTAAAGAGTATGAGAGATAGCAATATAAAAATTGGCCTTATTGAAATGCTTGTTTTCCCGACGTTGCTAGCTCTCGTACCAACAAAAATGCTTCCACATGAAATTTGACTTGAACGCCGCTAGATGTCGGTGCTCTAAAATTGTTTAATGAAATTTATTATATTTATATCCCGTTCCTCGGAGATGATAGTACTACAATATATAGCCTATGTGTTAACCCGACTTCTTAGTAATATTCTTGCCAAATTTAAAGTAAATCCGTGCAGTAGTTTTCTAGTTTACTCCGGACAAAGCTGATTTGTTTTCCCATACTAAATGTATTGATTCTGCCTCGCGCCATCATTATGTGAAACGTTTGATAGACTTGTGGCGAGTGTTTTTACAGTTTTGACTTTTCTATCATTTTATTATATGTATAGATTGGATAAAAAAAAATCATCATAGTATGGAAGTCCGCAACGATAGTCGTACGATTTCCGTGCAATATCAGAAAAAAGTTTAACCGATCCAAAAAATAAAAATGGTACTAAGTTGTATTTCGAGAGGTCATTCACCCCGCGTCAGATTGTCCAAAGTTACAGATGCACACTGTTTAAGTGAAATATTCACACCAAGTTTTAGTTTCTAAGACGGTTTTTTATAGACCATTTCGTTACGGTCCACTTTTTAAACTTGGTATCCATATGTTTCGGCGCCATTTTAAAGACATTTCACGTCAAAAAAAATAAACAAAATATTCATAAAAAAGCTACAACAGTCACTCACTAAATCCAAATTATATATTTAACTTATATTAATGAGAAATAATACAAAAGATTTCAGACTCTTTCAAAATACAAGTAAAATAGCACCAATAAGTAATTTTAAAAGAAAAAAAAACTGTGCGTATAAAATTTTAAAAAGCAAAAAAAAACTTTAAAATAACTTATTCAATTAAAAATGAATAATAATAATTGATTTTTTATTTGAAAATACTAAAATAGTAAAATCAGAAAAAAGTCTGAAATCTTCCCATAGTCACAAAAATAAACTAAAATTATTTTAAAAATTCTTAGGACAAGTTGGTAATAGGTAAGCTAAAGCGCGTGTATACGATTATTTAATATAACTATGTTATAATTTATTGCACATAATTAACAAAATATAATCACAAAATAATGGTAAATTTACAACTTGTAAAGAAAACTATTTAGAATTATCCAAAATGGCGGTGACATTTCAAAAATCTGTATAAGTACTTTTTGTAAGTAGAATGTAGATTTTTTTTGTTGAAATGACAAAATTCCATTGAACCTTGAGATAGTGAAGTAATCATTGTAATATTTTTAATTTACATTTAAGATAAATAAAAAAAATGGTAACTTATAGGTGGCAAAACGAGGTAGAAATAATTTTGTATTCAATTTATTTCAATACTCGCGGTTATCTACATCACTGACACAATTAAACGGGTTCTTACCACTATGAGCGATAAATCTACCCGCAGTACTCAGTCTTCCCGTGATCATAGCGCTTGCGTGTTAAATATATAATCAAGATCGCTCATTAAGATTTTTTTTTTAAATACATGTTTTTAAGATCCTGGATATCATGTAGCAGTAGAGTGCTAGCTAATACAAGTAAAACGAGACCAAACACGACGGGTCATCTTATTTAGGACACTCCTATGACAACCTTCCGAATCCATCATCAGATCAGCGCCATTTTGTCATATTATTGCATTGTCACGCGATATACATCTGCGTGCGAAATGTCAGCTCAATCGGAAACCGAGAAGTTTGTCAAATTTAACTTGCAAGATTCCACCCAATTTACATAGTTACATCCAGTGCAAGTTAATATAAAGCTTGTCAATCGTAAGAACCTGTTCAATTGTGTAAGCGATGTAGATAATTTAATTATATTTTTTCGCGGTAAGGCTTCGGTGGTGATACTAGCGTTCGCTAAATCTAAGTCTAAATACGCCTGTATAGAAGCGGGATTTACAAAGTCAATTTAAAGGGGCACAACTCAATTTTAATTAATGAACACATTTTTACTTTATTGAAAAGAAAAGCAGTCGAACGAGAAAGAGGGTAGATAGATTTGTTTGCTCGTAAATCTACCCGCAGTATCCAGTCTTCTCGTGATCATGACGTTTGCAACAACAACGAAATATCGAGACAACTCAATTTAAAATCGAGGTAAGAACCCTCTTAACTAACTTAACTATGCATGAAAATAAATATCCTATTTTCAAAGAAGAAGATAGATTTTTAAAACTAAATTTAAGGATTTTTAAGTAATTCTGAGTTGTACCACTTTGTAATTGACGAAACTACTCCAATTTTTTTTTATAAATTTACAAAAAGCTGTCATCATAAATACTCTAATTAAATTTTTATGGCGTTATTTTGTGCATATAATAATTTTAAGCGCTTCTTAATATAAAATCACAACATCCTTATGTTTTTGTCCGCGTATGGGGACGCGATGTAGCTCCTGAAAAAGTATAAGAAATATAATTTAGTATAAAAAGGGGGGAAAAGTGACGAAAGTATATGTTTGTCCATTAAACTGACCAAAATTGGCGCTCGTCTAGATGTGCCATTTATACACACGTGTGATTGTCAAATATCACTTCTCGTGTTTGTGTGTGTGTAAGAAAAAAACATGCCCGCTGAGTTTCTTGCGCCGGTTCTTCTCAGGACGGAGGCGTCACTTTAGCGATCTAGACACATTCTTTGCTACTAGTCTAAGTGTGCGTTCTTTAAATCGTCACTTTTCCCTGAACACATAAAAGACGAGCAATACTAAACTCTACAATCAACAAAATAAAGTATAATTTCTCTTAACAACCATGCCATGCTTATTAGTGAAGCCCGCACACACTAGCCGTATTCTTTTATAGAAAGATTTTGAGTGTGCGCCGGTCTTTATTCGAAAATAGTGCAATCCTATCTCTAACTACAAAACTAAAAAAAATCTTAAAATAACATCATTAACAGTGCGAAACCAATTGAAAGAACTTATGTACGTGTATAACTGATAAGCGAACCAAAATTGGTTTGTTTCAATTGTGGCAGTAGCCAAAATTGGTCACGATGTAGTCAATGCTAAAAGTTATGTTTTCATCTTGATATCTCATGTTTCACGGAGATATTTTATCGGCACCCAATAATATCAAAATTTGTCTAATTGGCTTCACTCTGTTATTTCCATAGAATTATTACATCTGGAATCAACATCATGAACAACAGCATGAAGCCAATTTAAAGTGCACCGAAGCGCGTAATAACACGATATTTTGATTCAACATCAGAAATAACGAAGTGAAATTTTAAAGAACTTATGTGTATGTAATATTTTAGTGTGTTAAACGAATTGAGTGTCATCGGTACACTAACGCCAGAATATCGTGTAGTTACGCGCGATCGGTGCACTTTAAATTGGCTTCATTCTGTTGTTCATGATGTTGATTCCAGATGTAATAATTCTATGGTTATTTCATGTTATAATATTCATCACAAAACGCAAAGAAAATGTGCATCTCGTATTGGAAAAGCGAAAAAAAAAACAACATCGAAAAACTTTATAAAGAACCTGTTCTGTGGAATATCTCGTGATTTTTATTATATTTGCAGTCTTCTCGCTTAGCTTGTTACTCAGTTAGCACTGGGAGCATAGATCTATAATTGAAATAGTATTTATTTAGGTCGCCATCTTGGTAAAATTTGCCGGGAAAAAAAATAACAACTGCAAACGACTAGGACTTTTTGGAAAGATTTAAATGCTTTTGAGAAAAAATGTTATTTTAAGAGTAATATAAGCTAATGTTAGTAAATTCAATAGATATAACAGTTAAATTTTCGACACGTTCCCGCCAAAAAGTTCTGTCATAGTCAGCCATTTTGAAATCGTTCAGTGTTGTTGTATTATCTTTTAAAAAACTACTAAATTTTTACAGTGTTCTATTTTTTTATTACATTACATCTAAAATAACACATCAAAATTATCTAGTTTGTACATTTTTTAAGACATTTAAAGTAAGAACATTTTAAGTTAAATCAAAATAATATTTACAAAAAAATATTTTTGAAGATAAATCGAGAAATAACACCCGAATAATCGAAGCGTAGACGCATGAATTAATATTTTTACATTTATTAATTTAATATGAAAAAGAAGCGACTAGCATGTATGAGAAATTTACAGCAACGAAATTAAAATATCACATAAAATTGCTAAATTTATAATTTATTTTCACTGTGTAAATAAAATCTAAATGTTATAATGTTACCTTCCACTTCCAAAACTATGGGAATGGGACCTTGGCAGCATTGAAAGAAAAAAGCGATTTTATAAGCAAATAAAGAAAATTATAGCGAGTAAGTTTTTACTGAGACTATCTTTAAAATATCTTTCTTTAATTAATTTACACATAATTCGTTTTTGACAAGTAAATAAGTGTCTTACTTATTCAGACACTCGCGGTTGTGTATAATACTTTCATGCATTTTCAACGGGTTCTTACCACGATATTAAAGATCGAGACAACTCAATTAAATATCGTGGTAAGAACCCGTTGAAAATGCATGAAAATGTCTTTTTGGTCTAAAAACGAATTTTGCTTTTACTAGCAGAGCTTAATTTATTTAAAACTACAATGATATTCCATCCACTGGCAAAAGCAATTTTAAGATGAATTTAAATATTTTCATGTAAATGCACTATTTCCATAGAATTTAAACTAATGAAAAGCTTAGTGCAAAGATTAGACTGCTTAGAGCATTTTAATGAAAATTTAATTTACAAATTACCCGAAATTCAGGATAATTTATTAATCTGGCAATGTTTTGACGGCCAATGGTTACAAGATGGTATAGCCTACGTTTTTGTGCATTGCATAGTTACTATTTGAAAAATAGCGAAGTTTGATCATATTATGTTTGTTATAGTATAGGATCCCGCTATATAACGACCTTCACCGAGATGTTTATTTGATGAAACATATTTTATATTCAATTTAATTTGCCAATAATTATATTCCATATGGGTTGCCTAATAAATTTCAGTCCAGGATATGATTAATTAATAATTAAAAAAAGATTTTTTTTAAATATTTCACCGGTTTGACTATTAGACAAATTCCATTCCAATCGAAAGTATGAAGCCCATAGAACATGCTAACGTTAGGTTGTCTATATTATACAGAGTGGATTTTTACGACAGAGATCATTCATCCCACTTCAGCTGGCAGAAAGTTACAGAACCACCCTGTATAAAATCTGATATTATGACAAATTATTTATTGTCTTTATTTATTTTATTCTTCATGTACAAAAAAGCAAGTACAATGGCGGACTTAATGCCTGAGGCATTATCTACCAGTAAATCAAGTCAAGTTATTTCGTCTTATGCCGGCTGCACAACAAGTGTTGCCAATACTTTCTTATTTGTAATTCTATTGTAGGTGTGCTGCCAGGGTTAATAAACTGGTATCTTTATTTACGTTTTTAAGTCTATTAAGGCATTGGCTGCAATACCATTCGCTTAACCCTTTCACGACCAAGGGAAATATTTTTCCCTTCTACAAAAATCGTTATTATTATTGAATAATATATTTTATTAATGAATGTCAAACGTTACGTTTATGTACGTTATGTTAAAATGTTTCATTTGAAATTTATAGGAAATTTGTACACCCTACTATGTTTTAGTCTAGTGATATCTCTTATTTTACAGAATAACTTAAATATTGTGTAGTATTAGTCTCAGCCATCTTATGGTCCTGAAAGGGTTAAACACACAACATAAATGTTTCTTAGTCCTTATTTCGTCTTACATAACCTAAAAAAAACTCTTATTACTCCTATATCTTATTTATCGAACTCACAGCTCCATATTGTGCACAGTGGAAGCCGGGCAGGTGGTCGGTACCCGCACGTGGCAGTGTTTGTGACAGCGAAGTCGACAGTCGCGACACTCGTAGCCTTGTTTACCGAGGCGACGGGCGACTGTTTTAGTGCAAACAGCGCATACTGTACCACTGGAATGGAGAATTATAATTAAAATACTTGAGAGGTGTCATGGGACACCTGAATAGAACGAAGTTCCTTTCAAGAGAGAAAGAGACAGACGTTTTATTTAACACGTTCTCTGCGAAACGAGGCCTAAATGACCCCTCCTGCAACTTTCCTGTGGTGCGACAAGGAAAAACGAGCGGTGCGAAGAGTGTAACTTTATTAAAGGCATTGGGGTCTAATAGACCGCGTGTCACCCTTACGTCTGGTTATGGTCCGGGCCAATTACACCTCGTGTCGCAGAGAACGGCAAATATGCAAAAATCGGTCTCGCAGTGAACGTGTTAAACTAACTAATTATTATAACTTAAATAAAATATTTTGATCTTTAGAGATAGATTTATCACAGCGCCATCTAGCGATAATCATCTAAAACAAAAAAAGTGTAGAGACAAATTTTTTATAAGAATTTCCGTCTAACCCTTTCGATAACGCGCGATAAGGAACTTCGTTCCAATAAATAGCACATAGTAAAATATTATACACTTACCCGCTAAGATGTTTAGCGATGAACGTATGCTCATTGTAAATATGCAACTTAACGCCCTTCCGCCGCCATTTTGACCTCTGAGCGATCGCTAAAGGCACAAGATAATGCTTCTTTATCCCTGCCTCAATAGTCTCCAACACCAGGGTCGAAGCCTCATGGATGAAGGTCCTTGCTGATGCTGTACTGAACCCGGAAACTTCACTAAGAGATGACCTTGTTTCATCAATTTAAAATCCAAAAAAACAGCCATGCGGTTAAAGAATGAATGAAAAATCGTTAGAGAATTTCAGAAGCGTTTCAATGCATTATAATATAGATAAAATATTAAAAATGACCAGTGTTACCAGTTTACGGAGTGCCATTACCCCCAGCGTGAGTGTTGCCAGATGAAAAAGAAGAAAAAATACACACTTAGTGCTGATGTTAACAATTTAATAGTTTTAGGGCAAGATTGCATTATTTTTATTAGTTAGTAGATTTTACTTAATAATGCAGTCTTACTATGCTTCTATAGTACAGGGTGTCTTTTATTGAAGGTCATTGTTGATGGTCATATACTAAAATATTTAACATCATGTATCATCGCTACATCTTATAAAACAGGGGGCGGCGCGACGGGAAAGAGTGCCGTGGGCGTAACGCGTCACGGCGTCCCTCATAACCCCGTGCTGGGTTCTGGCCTCAGCCGGGGTTCAGACGCTGAGTGTGTGCGGTTGTAGGTTTTAATGCGGTTTAACTCCCACATACAAAAAAAAACATCTTATAAAACAAAGTCGTTATCGCCTGTCTGTCCCTATGTATGCTTAGATCTTTAAAACTACGCAACGGATTTTGATGCGGTTTTTTTAATATATAAAGTGATTCTTAAGGATGTTTTAATGTTTATTTTGTTTAAAAAAAATTAGGGGACAAGGTGAATAATCGAAAACCTATTTATGCGTACGCTGCAAAAATTATTGACAATAGAACAAAATGATGTACTACGAGTTTGTAGGTCTTAGTAAGATCTGAAAAAAATCCGCGAGAGCTTGAGCTTGCAGACCATCTGATGGTAGAATCATATTCCTTCAATTAAAAAACACCCTGTAATTAAGAAGCTAAAAATAATCTTACATAGTTACAATAGTAATATTGTAACAGATTTTAAATAAATTATATTGAAACATATTTTGTCTTTTATGAGTTTATAGAGTTAACTTTACTATCAAATATTTCAAAGACAATTTTTTTGGGAATTTTATAAGTCCATTACACTATTTTTTTTTATCGTATAAAAAATATCTAAATTAGGTTTTTATAAGAAATCCAACATGGTGATGAATGAAAATATCAGGATTTGCTTTAATAAAAATCGTGATAAGAACCCTTTTATGTACGAAATGACATTTAAAAGAAACCCCTGATAGACAAGAAAAAGACCCAATTCCGCCACCGCAGACGCAGACCGAACAAGAAAGAGGGTAGAAAGGTTTATTTGCTCTTAAATCTACCCGCAGTATCCAGTCTTCTCGTGATCATGACGTTTGCAATATCGAGACCACTCAATTAATTAAATATCGTGGTAAGAACCCGTTAATTATGAAAGTAATGTAGAAAAGAGAGTATTTAAATCAGTTTATAGTTATGAGTTAAGTTATTAAGCCTACCTTCTTGAAGTCCTGGATTCGTCTCCAGATTGGGCCGGAGAAGCCCCTGCAGAGTATACATTGCGGTTGGGTAAAGCTAGTGCTTTATCTGAAATTTACAGGTAAAATAACTTTCAATTCTTTTTAAATACAAGCTTTTAAGATCCTGTATATCATTTATCAGCAGAGTGCTAGCTAATACAAGTAAAACGATCATAAACACACCAATAGTCGTGGTAGGGTAGTGGTCCAAGCGCGTCCTTCCGTACGGGAGGTCGCGGGTTCAAATACGACTTGTACCTCTAAATCTAAATGTGAAAAAGATTTATGAGCAATTTTTCACAACACCACTGGCCAAAAACGGTGAAGGAAAACATCGTGAGGAAACCTGCATGTCGGAAAAGGGTTCTAAAAAATCCTTTGAAGATATGTGAAGTCCCCAATCCGCACTGGGCAAGCGTGGTGGACTATGCCTAATCCCTCTTCTGGGGAGACCTGAGTCCAACAGTGGGCAGTAAAGGGTTGGTACAGAGCCCAAACACGATGTTCCTATGACTACCGACTCCATCAGTTATACTATTACCTATGATATTATTGCATTGTCACGTGATATACATCTGTGTGCAAAATATCAGCTCAATCGGAAACCGAGAAGTTTGTCAAATTTAGCTTGCAAGATTAAACTCGAACGTACATAGTTACATCCAGTGCAAGTTAATATAAAGCTTGTAATATATTCTTACCATGAGAGTTCCTCTCAGCACTGATACTGCGAATCCTGTTTTGAGTCTCAATTTCAGAGTCAGTCATCTCCAACGATTGACCACGTGTACGAGATCGACCCAGTCTAAAAATAAAATAATTTTCTACTAAATTGTAGGATTTGGAATGAGCTTGCAACACTGATTTGGGGGATTTTTTTAAATAATGGAATGTAGTCCACATTTTAGTTTTTGACATTAAGAATTATACATCTTCAGTATTTTGAACCCATTTGCCAAAATTAAGAAATTGTCAAGTTGACTGATATTTAAAAAAAATTGTGTTTCATTTCATTTTATTTATTTTTTTTAAGACCGAAAAAGTGCTTTTCAGTTAAGTAATAAAATTTTGTTAAGTACCTTCTTTTGATAGTTCCGAAGAAATCCCTTCTTCTCTTTCTCGGTGCTGGTTCAGGAGACATGTTCTCCGTTTGATTGTTGACATAGTCTCCCTGCTAGAAAGAAATTAATGGTTTTAAACTCTTTGAGGTTAAATATCATGAACTTCTTGAGTAATTTTTGTGTGGTATAAATATGTTGTTCAAATGTGAATTAAACTGAAATATTTTGAATTTTGTCAATAGTGCATAGAAAATTTTAAAAGGAAAAACATCGTGAACA
This sequence comes from Trilocha varians, assembly GCA_030269945.2. Classification (NCBI taxonomy): domain Eukaryota; kingdom Metazoa; phylum Arthropoda; class Insecta; order Lepidoptera; family Bombycidae; genus Trilocha; species Trilocha varians. Next base: position 1,509,453 of record AP028279.1, read on the forward strand.
ATGATGCTTTTGAAGCCAATTGAAAGTACACCGACCGTGCGTAACTTGTTTTATTAATATTGTAAATTTAAATATTGTAAATATGTAAACTGTGCATGTGCATTTATTTTTAGAAATAGTGCGTTATTTTATTATTATTTAGGTGATATTATTAATAGTCTGATTGAATTTTGTAATTGATTAAATTTTTTTCTGAATATAATTACAGAAGAAATAAATACCTACATTACTTTTGTCGATCTAATTTTTATTTGAAATCAATTAATCTATTTTCTTATGTTGCACACTAAATATACTTTTCTACACTAATTTGTTTACGGTAATTTTGTCAGTCAATTGGTCTATTTACTTGAGTCACATTGAATTATACCTACTTTTTTGTGATGAACAAATTTTACTACTATATTCACATTACTATTTACTACTGATTTTCTAAAGGTGCATAGCTATATACAAAATTAGTATTTTAGTAAAAAACACACAAAAAATACTAACCTCACTTTCTCCATTTACTTTAGCACCATTTTCTTTAATCCTAACACTTTTCCCTGGCGATTGGTTAGGCGTTACAGATTTTTTATCTGTGTTTTTTTCTTCTATTTTATTTAAATGTTTCTCTATGGTATCCTGTTTGTCTATGGCGTCGCGTTCAACTTCAATGAATTTCCCGGAGTCTGTTAGTTCAACCTTATAGGCGAATTCGTTTTGTTAGTATGGCAACACACGCAGTTGTCAAATGGTTGGGATTTTACACATTATTCAAATTGTTTTTGTATCTAATTGTGGTAAATTACATTTTAGTTAATCGTTTGTCATCTCTTTCACTTTATTTCTATTCCTGCTCGTGATATTCTATCTACGTGTGGCAGAGTCATCCGCGAGGAAAGAACTCGGGCCAGAAAAAAAAAATTGTGGTAAATGATTTGGATATTTAAATTTTTGTAATTATTTTAAGAAATTGCGCGCCAATATTGTCAAAATCAAAATTTTAGTTATCTCACATTTTAAAACACAATTTTGAATAATGTGTAAACATAATATGTAAGTGTGAAAAACGGATTTAGAATGTCTGATAAATAAATTTGTAGATTTTTTAAAATACTTTATTAATGTTTATCACTATTACTCATCTCAACTATAAATCAATTAAATGTAGTCTTTCACACTTCGTATTGCAGCAAAATTTACAAAAAACTAAATCAAAACAAAACTAAAGAGACAATTCTATTTTATCTAATTTGAGGACAAAATTTTAAGCCTTGCTTATCTTCTAAAGAAAGTAGTTTTGTAGTAGTAAATATTAGAAATTTATATTATACAGGGTGGATTTGTATGCAAAAAGTAGAGTTAATGAAATGTCGAAATATAATTTAGAACCACTTTAATTTTTGGAATCCATATAACTTTTTTATTATTTCGATATGGTAGCTCGCAACAATTAAGCGTTTCCAAATATAAGTGTTTCTAAGTTGTATTTAAGCAGGCCTTTCACCAAACTACAGCTGGTCCAAAGTTACAGATACACCCTGTATATGACAAAACAGTTTACCAGATTTTCGAGTTCGCAAATTCCACCCTGTATAACAAGATGTTGATTATACAAATTTTCATAGCTGTAGCTTTGAGGATACAACAAGGCTTAAAAATCATGCAAAAAAAACTAGTAAAATCAACTATTATTATTTTACTAAAAGCAAGTATTTGACAATTACAAGATGGTACAACTGACGATTATTTTTTAAAGTTAAAGAGAGGGAAACTTCAAAGAAATTAATTAATTTGGGAAAAATTTAACCTACAAATCTAAAGCTACAATGAAAATTATAAATCTATAGTAATATTATAAGAGGTAATGGAAATGTTTGTGACGCTGTAGGGGGTAATCTATCAACTGAATCGGTTCAGAAAATTATTTTACTAATAATTGTCAAATTTATAAAATATTCAAGTAAATTTTCGCGTATCAGCTAGAGTTGCCTAAATTTCAACAACTCTTGTCATGATCGAACACTCCCTGTACCAATTGCAATAAAAGCAGAGAGGGGGTAGAATAAATAGCGTGTCGTTAACGAGTTTCAGTTCAGTCGACGTACGACTGTCGGACAGGCAACATGTATTGAATTATTTACGCATATATTATATGGGTTCTAACCACGATTTTATTACATTATTTAATTTAATTACGTGATGTAGACGTATTTTAAAAAATAAATAAAGATAAGGATCTTTCTTTGTTTTCTAGTTCAGAATACATAAAATTACCATTTTTGTCTATTTTAACAAGTTTTCTGGAGAATTATTAATAATCATGAGTTGTACCATCTTATTAATGAAGTATAGAACAATACTCACCATGATAGATTTCTTTGGTTCCTGTTTATATTGTTAGCACCGCAAACGCACGCAGGGGTCGAAAACAAAAACATTACAATCAATAAAAATTACAAATTATTTACAATTATATTGCTGATTTTTTAAATTATTTAATTACAGAATAATTTATCTTACTTATGTAAGGTAATTTGTATGAGAATTTAAAGTAAAACGAAGAAAAAAAATTAAAATTAATGCGTGACAACCCTTAAGTCTAGTTCGCTCTAGGGTAATATTTTAGTCGAGTAGTAAGTAATTTAGTAACTAAATGTATATGACATATTATTATAACATCAAAAAATTAGCAACTGACATTAACAGCTGTCAATTCTATCATCTGTCAAACCGGTGTTGCCAGCTCTTTTGGTACATTTCTGGCTATCAAAAACACATTCAAATACCCACTCAACTGGGATCGGCATCAAAATTGGTTTGTTCACTTTTGCCAAGTCTGCGGCAATACAGCGTAGTTTTATAATAAAGAAATACAAAAATATGGGCGTTTAATTAAAATTAATTGAAAAAAATATTCAAACACGGTAGTGATTCCAAACAAACTCCCCAGTTTCGACATAGAGAGAAAATTGACGTTCCCAGAAGAGTGGATACCATAGACTTTAGAATACAAAACGCAAAAAAATCAGCAGCTGTCAAACAAGTCATCTGTCAAATCTGTCACCTGTCAAACTGGTGTTGCCAGATCATATGGTTTAAAACGTACCCTCTGGACGGAGTGAATGATGAGCGTAGATTTGTTGGCGCCGCCCGCTGAACTCAATTCTAGTTCACGTAGAGCCGATTCAGTTAGTTTTGAGTTGTCGGGTGATGGGATACCTGTGGAAAGGTATTTTTTAGCTTTAAAACGAATAGTGGGATAGTGGTTGCCTTCCGTACGGGAGGTCACGGATTCAAAACCTTGTACCTCTAAATCTTAATGTGAAAAAGATTTATGTGCAATTGTCCACAACAAAAACTGGCTAAAAACGGTGAAGGAAAACATCGTGAGGAAACCTGCATGTCGGAAAATGATTCTAAAATGTTTCGAAGATATGTAAAGTCCCCAATGCGCATTGAGCAAGTGTGGTGGATGCCTAATCCCTCTACTGAGGAGGCCTGAGGCCAGAAGATAAGACAAACCAACGGGCCACCTGATCGTAAGTGGTTACCGTCGCTCAAGGACCTTTGCGTTAATATGGAGCTGATCTGATGATGGATTCGGAAGGTGGTCATTAGAACTCTTGTGCTAAACAAGATAGATAGATAGATAGCTTTAGACTCGTGTTACTTGTATTAGCTAACACTCTACTGCTACATGATATCCAGGATCTTACCATCCCACAAAATTCTCCCTTAATTCAGACAGTATAACATACCGTTCTGGTGGAAGGTGGTTTTCGTGGTCGTGGTCATCTGGCCGTGAGGAGACAAGGTCCTGAGGCTCTCCTTGATCTTCACGGGACGGGAACCGAAGTCCGGGATGTCAGGACCGTCGATGAAGAGGAACTGAGGAGATGATTTTAAAAATAAGGTCTATACAGGGTATGTAAACACCACTCCGGGACACCCTGTATAAGGTACTTCCCGCTCATGTCGCATAGTTTTAGGACACCCTGTATATACCCACCTCGACAGTAAGTGTGCCGCTGACGTCATGTTCTTCCATCGGTCTAGTTTGTAAAGCTAACTGCTGTCTTTGAGACGGTGCTGCTAATAACTCGTCGATGCCGACCAGACCTAGACCTAGGAACCTGTGGAATGAACGGATTTTAGGCTAATTGTGAGGCTATTTTAGGATAACCCTGAGGTAATCATAGGGTTCACCGTCAAGCTACAGGCTAGTAGGAACACTTTTTGCCACGCACCATCCGGCTATAGAATGAGCTTCCCTCTTCGGCATTCCCAGAGCGCTATGACTTGTCCTTCTTCAAACGAGGCTTGAGGAGGGTCCTTAAAGGTCGTAGGTAGCGACCCCGCAATGTCCTCTGACATTGCAGAGGTTCATGGGCGACGGTAACCCACTACTCAGCAATATAACTATGTAAGTTTTTAGATTATCTCAAATACCTGCTCTAAACTTGCCACTAGCTGTTGGACCATATAACCACTCAACTGGGAACGTCACTATTCGTTAGATGGCGAAACTGGGGACTTCGTTCGGAATCAATACCGTATTTGAGCCCCTTTTTAAAATCATTTTTTTTCCAATAAATTTTAATTTTGATTTTTAATTTAACCTTAAATTTTGTAAATCTTTATTACAAAACGACGCTGTATTGCATTTTCAGCGAAAATATATCATCTCCGTAAAATATGAGACGATTAAAAAATGTAAACAAACAAGTTTTAGAACTGTGCTCAATTTTGGCTCCTGCCACAGACTTGGCAAAAGTAAACAAACCAATTTGGTTGCCGATCCCAGTTGAGTGGATGCTCATCGTTAGGCTATAGTAGTTTAATCGCGAAGCTTTAATAGGCTCAACACGAGGCTATCATTAAATCTAATGAGAGGCTATTTTAGGCTACTATAGACCATTGACCTTAGGTACCTACCTGTGTTGTGATGATCCACCTCCAGGAGAAGGTGGTCCTGTGCGATCGTAGACCTCGAACAGTAGTTCAGCTGTTTGTGGTGATAGGTCACTGAAAAAAAAACATATCAGTTAAAAATTAGGTATTTCATCTTCTTCTATATTATAAAGAGGAAAGATTTGTTTGTTTGTTTATAATGAATAGGCTCGGAAACTACTGGACCGATTTCAAAAATTCTTTCACCTTTGAAAACTATTGACAGTAGAACAAAATGATGTACTACGGGTTTTTAGGTATTATTAAGACAAACAAAAAAGTCCGCGACAGCATATATCTAACTATCATAGTTTAGTCACAATAACCGCTTTTATGTTTCTAAAAATAATGTTTCGGTCCAAGATTAAATTTAGCGTTAAATAAGTATCGTTATATTAACCCTTATCCAAATTAAGTATTATGTTATAAAGAGTATTAATGTAGAAGTAAATTACTTTTTGTTTTATTCCAATCGGACTTTTCGCTTAGAAGTTATGACGAGTATAAAATGAAATGAATATGTGGATGCACTTCGGGCCGCGCAAATAAAAAAGCGACGGCATTGCGAGTACTGTTTGACCCCGTTGTAACGCAGACGAATTTGCGCGGGTCAGCTAGTTTCATTATATGTAGAACATTTAGGCATTTTACCCTAATAGTAGGGGTGTGCGAATAATTCGAACTTACGAATTATTCGAAATTCGACGAATATTCGAAAAATTCGAAATGAATGCATCGGAAATAGGACAAGAATTTGTATTTTGTAGATAATAATAATATATTGAATGGGATAGATGTCAGATTGCATCGTCGTAGTGAAATTCGATACTATTCGAAATATCGGATTATTTGAAACTTTTCGAATTATTCGAAACTTTTCGAATATTTGTCGAATTTGACTACGACGATGCAATCTGACCGAGTTTCGAACATTACTATTCGATTCGAACGATATTCGCACACCCCTACCTAATAGGCCTAAAACAACGGAATTAAAAACAAAATATTAACAGTTGTTACTTATTAATCATTTCTTATTTAACTAAAAATCTTTTTTTAAACGAACTGTTGATACTTACAATAAAAAGTGTTCATCCCACTGAGGACCGGTGGTTTCCTTCTTGAAACCAGTCTGGTTCCTCTGAGGAGGTTCGTCCATCTCAACCACACAATATGGCGCAATGCACCCAGTTTTACCTGAAAACCATAATATACTTATCATTAGATGGGCTGTAGCTAGTTTGTTTATTATAAAAAAGATTTAGAAGTGATTTAGGCAATGGCGAAGGTGTTGAAGAACTCGATTGCTTCCGGATTCCATCAACCTTGTTTTGCGTTTATTATCTGATTATAACGATTTTTTAAAAGATTGTTAGACCAGAGAAATCGAGTTAACTTTTTATCTTTGCCTTGAAAAAACAAAGTGGGTAGTTTTAATTTATCAAAAAATATTAATATTTCTTAAAACGTTAATCGGATATAACAATAAAAAATAATTAATTGCTCAAAAAATAGACAGTCAGTTTGTTACCTCCCAAGTCCTTGGCACCAACAACCTTGACCAGCAACCTCTTGTCTCCGAGTAGACCTCCATTACCAGACGCGTTGGGAGTCGAGGTGTAAAGATGGCGGTCGTTCTGTAACTTAATTCAATTGTTACTAACTAATTAATAACTGCCCCTGACAATGTAAAGTACCATTAGCGACGATAACCTTTACCTGTACCTGTACCTGTACCAACCCATTACTGCCCACTGTTGGGCTCAGGTCTCCTCAGAAGAGGGATTAGGCATAGTCCACCACGCTTGCCCAGTGCGGATTGGGGACTTCACATATCTTCAAAGGATTTTTAGAATCCTTTTCCGACATGCAGGTTTCCTCACGATGTTTTCCTTCACCGTTTTTAGCCAGTGGTGTTGTGAAAAATTGCACATAAATCTTTTTCACGATAACCACGTACTGCCATCTATACTAATATTATAAAGAGGAAAAGTTTGATTGTTTGTTTGTCTCGAATAGGCTCCGACACTACTGGTTCGATTTAAATGTCTTTCAGTTTTTGTTTCCCTTTGTGACGCAGACGAAAGTGGGGGTCAACTAGTGTTCAAATATTTTTTTTATTGCCTTGTAGACGAACATAGGAGCTAATCATTAGCGGTTACCGTTGCTCATGGACCTCTGCATTTTCAGGGGATACTGTCAATCCTACCCTACCCTACAGCCTACCTTTTAGGTCTTTCTTTATTTATTTATTTATAACAGAAGAAAAATTATGTACGACTAAAATTTTTGTTTTTTTTTCTTATTATTTTATAAAAATCTTTTAATTTTTCCTAAATGTAATCTAATTTTAATTCTAAATATTAATGAACTGTTTTCTAATATATTTTATTGCTTATGTATACACATGTTTAGGGGTATAGTCTAGTTAAGTAATAATGTACTTGAAAAACCTTAATTCATGTTTTGACTGTATTCTGTTTTGTGTAATAATAATAAATAAACAGAAGCACCAACTACATTCACACTTAACTCTACTTATACTAAAAAAACATAGTTAACTCTTGGCCGAGTGAAATGTAAAATAGACGTGCATACAGCTTTCACAAAACTAGTATTAAATCAAAGTAACAAAAAAATATATATGCCTCATATATCATTATTATTAGGCAACATTAGCATAATAGCAGTGGAGATGACTACGGGTGTTTCTCTGCGTGATCAAAAATAAGATACGCAGAAGGACCAAAGTAACCGACATTGCCTAAAAATTTCATCTTTGAAGTGGCAATGAACATGACACATTATGCAAAGAACGGATGGTCGATGGGGCCGGAAAGTTCTGGAGTGTCGACCACGAACTGGTAACCACAAGATGGACCGAACACCTGTTCAAAATCGCGTGAGGTCACTGGATGCAGATCGTGACCAGTCATCGGTCCATCTTGAGGGAGGTCTGACTACGTAGTTGCCACTCCAGAACTTACCATCAGGTGGACTATAAGATTGTTTGTCTGCAATTGTAATAAAAAGTATTAAACTTACCATAGAATCATAGTGCAATGGCAGTCGAGGCGATGTCTCGACATATCTTCTAAGTCTAGGGCAAGTCGGGTATTGAGATAGATTGAACTGCAGTTGAGAGCTTCTCAATGCATTTACTACTATATCGCTGGAATATAAATGTTACTAGGTTAGCGATAGTTTTTATCGGAAACTAGTATAAAAAAACTTGAGAGGTGTCATGGGACACCCGAATAGAACGAAGTTCCTTTCGATTAAAAGATATCTTATATTTTTTTTCCTAACGTAACGCGCGATAAGGAACGTGATTTAAAAGATTTTGATAACAGCGCCATCTAGCGATAATCATCTAAAACAAAAAAAGTGTCGTGACAACTTTTACGTCAGAATTTCCGTCTAGCCTCCTTTTGATAAGGCGCGATAAGGAACTTCGTTCCAAAAAGTTGGTGTTTTCCCTATACTATGTTTGCTTAAATCTTTAAAACCACGCGATGGATTTTGATGTAGTTTAAGGCCTGATTTAGATGAAGACATTTTCTCGAACGTTCGAGACGAGAAAATATCTCAAGCAATACTCGTCATAACATAATCGTATCAGAATGTTTAGACACAGGCAAGAATTAAACTCTCGCCCACGAGAATGTCATACGAGATTCGCTTATGACATTATCGAAGACGAGAATTGCCTGTTTGTCTAAACACGATCTCGCCTGACATTTTTTCGACTGACATTCGATTATTGTACAAATCAGTTTGAATCGTTTTAAGTTGAAGAATTGCCTTTCGAGTTTACTAGTATGAAAAATTACAACTGTCATAAAAACTCGAAATACGATTATTGCTTTGAAATTCTGTTTACACAGAGGCAATAATATTCCATGGCGAGGCAATTCTCGCCCCAAGATGACGAGCGAGAAGAATGTTTAGACACAAGAAATATTTTATATTCTTTCGATAATCGTCTCTTCGAGGCGAGAAAATGTCACCGTATAAATCACGTTTAAATGACGCTTAATAGATAGAGTGATTCTACAGGAAAATTTATACGCGTTTAACTTGCATTATTTAACAATTTCCTATTAAAACCGATCAAATGATATTTAAACTTCAACGTGTCTCTTTAACACGCGACATTGGCGGAATCAAAGCGCGGTAAAATCCACGCGCGATTGGGGCCATAAACAAGAAAAAAAAAAAAGACGAAAATTTCTAGAGCGCTAAAAGTCACTTTGGTTTTGTTGAACTGATCTCGATTATTCTTATATCAGATGGTGATTGGTGGACCAGAAACGAATATTAATTTAAACGGACAAGATTTCACATGTAAGCGTATATTTATTTTCTGGATGAACCGATTTCGATGAGTCTTTTTACAAAGCTGACATAATCTCATTAAAAATTTCATAAAGATCTAAGTGGTAGTTTTCATGCTATTCTAAAATCATTTTTGTATTATACAGGGTGGATTTGTAACTTTGGACAATCTGACGTGAGGTGATTGACCTGTCGAAATACAACATAGCACCATTTTTATTTTTTGGATCGGTTAAACTTTTTTTCTGACATTGGATGGAAAACGTACGACTATCGTTGCGGACTTCCATACTATGATGTTTTTTTTTATCTAATTCCTAAAATAAAAGTGGTTCTAGGTTTTATTTCAACAGGTCATTCACCCTACGTCAGATTGTCCAAAGTTACAGTTACAGATCCACCCTGTATACTATTCTAAAATGTCTTCAACGTTGGAATTAAAAAAGGGCTGACTAAGGGAATACACTGTAACGAATTTCAAATACTTAAAATGTACAGTCAACATTTTTCTAATTAAATTTTTAATTAATTATAAATACCTTATCAACTGCTGTAAGTTCGATTCAGTGGCATTAGGCCTCAATGCTCCGACCGGGGCTAAAGCAATCTTGACTTCAGGCCAACCGTCAAACTTCAGTTCTCCTGTCAGTTTGTCTGTCACGCAGACCACGTTCAGGCGAGCGCGGAACCTGGAATTTATTATAACCACTCAACTGGGAACGTCACTATTCGCTAGATGGCGAAACTGGGGACTTCGTTCGGAATCAATACCGTGTTTGAGCCGCTTTTTAAAAATATTTTTTTCCAATAATTTTTAATTTTGATTTTTAATTAAACCTTATATTTTTGTAAATCTTTATTACTAAACGACGCTGTATTGCATTTTCAGCGAAAATATATCATCTCCATAAAATATGATGATTAAAAAATGTAAAAAAAACAGGTTTTAGAACTGTGCTCAATTTTGGCTCCTGCCACAGACTTGGCAAAAGTAAACAAACCAATTTGGTTGCCGATCGCAGTTGAGTGGATAATATATCAAGATCATTTCATTGTACAGGCAGCATAAATAATAAATTATACAGGGTGTCCCAGATAGCAGTGTATAGGTCCAGAGACAACACACCATAATGTGTAACTATAATTATCCACTGAACTGGGAACTGCGTCAAAATTGGCTTGTTATGCTAAATCTGTGGTAGGAGCCAAAATTGAGCACAGTTCTAACACTTGTTTTGTTATATTTTCAATGTTTCGGATGTTATATTTTTTGCTCAAAATTTAATACAACGTAGTCTGCGTAGTTCAATAATAAAGATTTACAAAAATACTTTCATGCATTTTCAACGGGTTCTTACCACGATATTTAATTAATTGAGTTGTCTCGATATTTCAACGTTGTTGCAAACGTCATGATCACGAGAAGACTGGATACTGCGGGTCGATTTAAGAGCAAACAAATCTATCTACCCTCTTTCTCGTTCGCTTTTGGGTAGTACCACTGGAACTCGAACTCTCATCACGACACACCACACTCACTGTATCTACAAGACTCTCTGAGCATGAACCCTTAGTGATCATGGCGTTTGCAACAACGTTGAAATATCGAGCCAACTCAATTAATTAATTATCGTGGTAAGAACCCGTTGAAAATGCATGAAAGTATTATAGAAAACCGCGAGTGTCTGAATAAGTTTATTTACAAAAATATTAGATGTGATCAAAAATCGAAATCAAAATTTATTGAAAAAAACAATTACTTTCAAAAAGATTGCGCCATACAGTGACATTTGTGATACACAGACAGGTTGTAAACAGTTTTGTATTCTTACCTGTTGACATTGACTCTGTAGTGGGAAACCTCAACCTTCTCCCCTCTTTGGCTGAACGCTTTCACTTGAAAAGCCGGCGTAGCTTCACAGTCGCAGGTAATTGTCTAGAAAAACAAATGATTACCTTGTAGGGACGCAATTGCATGCATGCACTTTTGATAAAGGCATTAATATAAAAGTGCAGTGCGTAGCGCGACTCCCCAGTCGTTCCGTTAAGAGCATAGCGTACACTCGCGTCCACACATTATTGTAATCAAATTCATTATTGTATATTGTAAAGAGTGACAGTAAATAACGATAACTAGAATCAGTTGTTCATTTTAATTCAATGGTATCTACTAATTAGATACACAAGTAATATATAAAGGGAAACTCTCTCTGCTTATAAGAGATACCCTAAAACCTATTATTCCTGATACGCTGTTTAAAAACGATAAAAGAAATCATCCTGAGGAATGTATATCGGAAAAGGGTTCTAAAAATCCTTCGAAGATATGTGAAGTCCCCAATCCGCGTTAGACAAGCGTGGTGGACTATGCCTAACCCCTCTTCGGAGGAGACCTGAGCCCAGCAATGGGCAGTAATGGGCTGTTACAGTAGTCGTACTGTATGCAGGTTTCCTCACGATGTTTTCCTTCACCGTTTTTCGTCAGTGGTGTTGTGAAAATTTGCACATAAATCTTTTTCACGATAAGATTTAGAGGTACAAGCCGGGCGGTTTTGAACCCGCGACCTCCCGTACGGAAGGCAAGCGCTTCAACCACTACCCCACCACGGCTGAGTATTGAGTAGCACCAGGAGAACTATTACAGGCACAAAAAAATAACTAGACCAAGTTTTCGGCTTGCCACAAATACTTATCCAAAAATTGGCTCTAGCTCTCGGGTCATAATGAGGCTAGTACATCTATACGATGTAAAGTCTAGTAAACCTAAGAAACCATATTTGTACATCATCATCATCAGCCTATAGATGTCCACTGCTGGACATGGGCCTCCCCCAAACCTCGCCACATCAACCGGTCCTGCGCTGTCCGCATCCAGCTACCCACCGCGATCCTGACCAGGATCGATTTGCAGGAGATTTGTACGTGTATTAGTAATTTTACTTACCACATCGTCTTTTGAATCACACTCGCAGAAAACATTTGATATACTTGGCGGATGACTGTCCAACGCACGCACTATTTCCACGCCTATACCTTGCTGTAACAAAAACATAAAATACTAAATAACATGTTTTTACAAAAATGAAAACGACCAACTTCCATTTCTCAAGCATAGCACAAAAACTACCAGTTAGATCTTTACTAAATTTATATAAGATGTCCAAAGTGTCTGCTTCCTAACAAAAAAAGTATCATGGAAATCGGTTCATATAGTACAGAAATACAAGTAAAAACGCGCAGCAAATCGTGAAATTTAGTACGTTACAAATACACGTTTTTGAACACAGATCCAAAAGTACTTGTTCGATGTTGAAAAAAATAAATGGGACCCCATGACGACCTTCGCCTGTCATCTGACTAAAGTTATGAAGGAACAAACATAAAAAAACATACAGACGAATTGAATACCTCCTCATTTTTGGAAGTCGGTCAAAAATCAAAATAAATAAACCTCGTTTTTCTCTCTTCTCTTTCTTTCTCCGTGCTTCTTCCCATTTCATTTGGGGTCGGCCCTCCGAATATGAGTCCGCCATGCGGCTCTGTCGTTGTAATTTACAGGTACATTTTGTGACAATTTTTGCAGGTAATAAACCTCGTTTTTAATTTTCCAAAAATACTTTTTCATACACATAGTTTACAAAACTGTAGTATTGACGTTTTCCGAGCTAAATAAAAATGTTTCATTACTTTATTGGTTGTATGTCGTAAAATTGTAATAAAAAGAATCAGGTCATGTTAGTACAATGCCACAGAATAAATATGGAGAAATAAAACTCCATATAAAGTGTTACATACAGGGTGGATACATGTATGTATGTATGTATGTTAGTGTAGGCGACTGAATGCAACTAAAGCGCCATCTATAAATAGTTTTATCAAGAATGATTAAAACCTCATTTTAAATATACTTTTTAAATATAAGATGTAATATTGGCGCGCTTTTTAAATTTCGAATTGGTGAACATTGTAAAACACAGATTGCGTCATATTTTTTGCTCTAAGTTTTTATTGTTTTATTAAATTTCTTGTTCTGAAGTTTTCTTTGCACTGGCAGTAGTAGAGAATAAAAAGAAAATACATTAAATACAAGCTTTTAAGATCCTGAATATCATGTAACAGTAAAGTGCGAGCCAAAACAAGTAAAAAAGAGGACAAACACGATGGTTTTATCCAGTTTTCTTTACAGAAGTACCTATTACCTTTCGACTCCATCATCAGATCAACTCCATATTAGTGAGCTTAATCGGAAACAGGGTAGTTGGTCTAACGCAATTCGCAAGATTCCATCCGAACTTAAATAGGTACATAGTTAGATCCAGTGCAAATATTATTTTTTTTTTTTAAGTCAGATTTGTTGATCACACTGGCATTATTTAAATGTTTTACTTCTCTAACAATATTCTGTGACATCGCTTTAGTATAATGCAGCATTGCAGATATACGGAAATAGATGTTATGGCGGGAAAATAGTCGCCATTTTGAAATTTAGTTGTTTTATTAAATATTTTTTTATTGTTATGTAGTTGTGTACAAGTTTAGTAATGGCCGAGTGGTAGAAAATTCGAAAAACATTTCAGTTCAATTATCACAACGCCACTGGCTAAAAACGGTAAGTGAAACCTGCATATTGCAGATAAACTTAAGAATTTTTCAATAAATCAAAAACTAGGCAAATCAAACAAATTACTAAAAATCTGTTAATTAAAGCAGTATTATTAAACATCAAAAATTAAATTATGTTTCTTTTCAACAAAACAACGTTACTCTAATATTTCTCTTTCATGTCGCATAGTTTTGGGACACACTGTATACTTTTTTTATTGCCTCGTAGTCAGACGAGCAAACGGCCCACCTGATGGTAAGCGGTTACCGTCGCTCATGGACCTCTGCAATGACAGTAGACATTGCGGAGCCGCCACCTACGGCTTACCCTTAAGGACTATCTTCAAGCCTCGTTTGAAGAAGGACAAGTCATATGCGTGTATATAGATGTTATAATAGAGCACTCGATATATTTTTTTATGAGAACATAATAAGAAATGATGTCATCTATGTTTCACTTCCGGTTAGCATTTCGCGCTTTTTGCCGCTGTCTCCAGGGTAATAGCATAGACTATATTAATAATGCAGATGAGTCAAGACACATCTGCTTTCTAGAAGTTTTTATTTAATACTTTCATGAATTTGAACGGGTTCTTACCACGATATTTAATTAATTGAGTGGTCTCAATATCTCAACGTTGTTGAAACGTCACGATCACGAGAAGAATGGATACTGCGGGTCGATTTAACAGCAAACAAATCTGTCTTCCCTCTTTTTCGTTGGCTTTTGGGTAGGGGTGTGCGAATAATTCGAACTCACGAATTATTCGTTCCGAATCGAATACGAATATTCGATTCGAAACTCGAATCGAATAATTCGGATCATCGAATTATTCGAAATTCGCCGAATATTCGAAAAATTTCGAATAATTCGAAAAGTTTCGAATATTCGTCGAATTTCGAATAGTATCGAATTCGACTACGACGACTACGACTATTTTGTAGACATCTAGCCCATTAAAGATATTATCTACTAAATACAAATTCTTGTCCTATTTCCGATGCATCGTCGAAGTCAAATTCGATACTATTCGAAATTCAACGAATATTCGAAACTTTTCGAATTATTCGAAATTTTTCGAATATTCGTCGAACTTCGAATAATTCGAAGATTCGAATTGTTCGATTCGAATTTCGAATCGAATTCTAATATTCGATTCGATTCGAACGATAAAATAAATAAAATAAAATTTATTTAAACAGCAGAACATAGTATAAAAATATTAACATTTCCAACTTAGATTGTTGCTGAAACCTCCAACCGCTCACACTCAGCGTCCGAACCCCGGCTGAGGTCAGAACCCAGCACGGGGTTACGAGGGACGGCGCGACGCGTTACGCCCAAGGCACTCTTTCCCGTCGCGCAGGTACACGAACCAGTAAAAATATAAAAACAGTTTTATTTAAGACTATGCACATATTACTTTTACCTATGCGTAGGTATAATCATAATAATTATGCATTTTTTTTCTTTCTTTTGGCGCTAGTCTCAACTTTGACGAAGGACTCTGCCAGTGTCAGGTAGTGGAGGTATCAACGTTTTGAAAATGTTTGCAAAAATTACATTATTATTATGCATTTACAAGAAAGCCAATCCGATAATCCAAGCATATACTTATTTATTTATATCGATAACAATCAATCAAAACATCGATAAATAGAGATAACCTCAACAGTACACTTGAACAATGACATTGAACAAACATAGTCATTTTTAAATATATTGTCACGTCTGCCAATTTTGTCTAGTCTTTGAATCAAAAATAATTATTTGGCTGTGTTCCAAGATGGCCGCTTGTTTGCTCAAAATGATACTGAGATATTGTTGATCAATAGTTTCTGGGTGTGGTTTTACGGGCATTACCCTTTGTTGCCCATTGCTGGGCTTGTGGTATGGAGTAGGTATAGTTAGGGACCATCCTACTCTTTCCTGGGTTACAAGTTATCTTTCCCTCGGGTTCCTGGTCTTCATTACTCAGAGTCATTACGATGGTCGTTGCTGTGGATCCCACATACACAGGAGTTACGAGGTGGTAGGAGTGAGAGAGGCAAATACCGGGAAAATAATACCTCTACATATCTTTGAAGTATTTTTATTATCTACCTTATGCCTTACAAGAGGTCTGAAAAAAGTAATATACCATAGGTCGTAAGCGGCACTGCAGTGACCCCTGACATTACTACTAGTAATTTTCTAAAGTCTAAACTATTGTGGGTACAGATGATATTAGGCCAAAGGGAGATCTCCGACCGGGCGAGGTAGTGTATGGTGGTCAGGCCGAAGCCCACTGTAGTAGATTTCAGATGCCGTATATATGCGAAGATTTCTGCAAATGTCGTAACCGTGATTCAGGATCTCGCGCGTTATTATTGGTCGCCACACTATCTTTAAAAATTAAGATTAAAACCTACAGCCATTGAAGGCATTGTGCAGTTTGCAGGAAATGCCCATCATTCCCTTAACTAACCGAACTATTACTTTCGTCAATTTATGATTCAGACGAAGCAACCATTTAACTATAGTTATCTAAAGTCGTGGTGGCCGAGTGGTAGTCGTGGTGGCCGAGTTGTGGGAGCGCTTGCCTTCCGTACGGGAGGTCGCGGGTTCAAAACCGGCCGGCTTGTACCACTAAATCTTAATTTGAAAAAGATTTATGTGCAATTTTTCACAACACCACTGGCTAAAAACGATGAAGCAAAACATCGTGAGGAAACCTGCATATCGGAAAAGGGTTCTAAAAATCCTTTGAAGATATGTGAAGTCCCCAATCCGCACTGGGCAAGCGTGGTGGACTATGCCTAACCCCTCTTCGAAGGAGACCTGAGCTCAGCAGTGGGCCGTAATGGGTTGCTACAGTATTTAGATAAAAACCTATTCGAAATTTGTTAATCTTTCAAGATAAGCGCATCACTAGTTTGTGAGTCATACAATGAGTCAGAAATGTCAGAACGAACAAGTAGTTTTAGACAAGACATTTTAAATAATTTACGAGATTATCTTTTGTGAAAATTTGTCTAGTTTCAAAAACTTCAAAAGCAGAACATAGTTGATTATAATGTCAAACTATAGTATTCACATTGTGATTTATTAATGTTATCCTACAATTGAACCGAGGTGACAAACAGGGAGTCGTCTATGGTACTCGATACAGGCTTGCCTAGTGTGACCACTGTTAAACTCCTGTAATGTCAACCAACGTGATCTTATGTATTAGCGTGTAAGTTTTTATTTTATGATTGTTTGTTGAATATATGCATGTTGGAAATAATAAATATATTTGAATTTTATTATTATTTTGACTGACTACCCTTTGGAGGTACGTAAATTCGTATTTTGTACGGTTACGGTTAGTTAGTTAGTTTTGGGTGAATTGAATTTTAATGATTCCTATTTTAGATAAGAGGTGATGGTCGTTGTGGACGTATTTTATAAAGATCGAACAAGTACTTTTGGATTTTAAATGGATTTTATACTATTCTTAAAATTAAAATGCAAACACGTAAGGAATATAAGTTTTTAAGATCCTGGATATTATATGTATAGACAGATGCAGTAGGTCGCTAACTAATACAAATAAAACGAGCGCAAACACGACGGGTCTATCTTGTTTAGTACAGGAGTTCCTATGACCACCTTCCGACTCCATCAGATCAGCGCTATTTTGTCATATTATTGCATTGTCACGTGCTATATCTGCCTGTAAAATGTCCGCTCAATTGGAAACCGGGAAGTTTGTCAAATTTAGCTTGCAAGATTCCACCCAAACATACCTAGTAACATCCAGTATAAAGCTTGTAAATAGTGAAAATCACATCAATGTCGGAGAACGGTATTTAAATCGGTTCAGTATATTCAAAGATTAAATCATGTATTATTTATGTCACCTCCTGATTATCATGTCATTGTTCATTTAAATAATATGAGCACAAGCGTCGACTTACATTAAACAGTTCAATAACTTCTGATGTATTTTGTTCTAGAATTTATCTTTATAACCTTTAAAAGGTATTTATTTGAAATCTAATAAAATAGTATCAAGAAAAATAGTCTAAATTAGATGTAGAAAGGAAACTTTTGAGCACATACTAAGGGGTGGGCCATATAAAGTTTGCATTTTTTCATTTTTCGACTGTCATGTTGGCTGTGTGGCATGTTGCGCCATCCTGTTGAAATCAAATGTTGTCCATGTCATACTCTTCAACTTTTGGAAACAAAAATTCGTTGAGCATGGCACGGTTACGCTCGCCATTGACCGTAACGGCGGCTGGCCCAATGATACCGCCGGACCAAAACCCACACCAAACCAGGGGCGTGCACAGACATTTTGGCCAGGGTATGCAGTTCGGGAGGGTCGTTCGACCGTAGATGCCATTCTACGTGTCCGGGCCCTCTCGGAGGAGGCCCTCTCCCAGGGTGGGGTGGCCTTGGCGGTGTCGCTCGACATCGCCAATGCCTTTAACACCCTGCCCTGGTCCGTGATTGGGGGGGCACTGGAGAGGCATGGAGTGCCCCTCTATCTCCGCCGGCTGATCGGCTCCTACCTGGAGGCCAGGTCGGTCGAATGTACCGGGTACGGTGGGACCTTGCACCGGTTCCAGGTCGTGCGCGGTGTTCCACAGGGGTCCGTTCTCGGACCTCTCCTGTGGAATATCGGGTACGACTGGGTGCTGAGGGGCGCCCTCCTCCCGGGCCTTAGCGTCGTGTGTTACGCAGACGACACTTTGGTCGTGGCCCGGGGGGATGACTTCGGAGAGTCTGCCCGTCTTGCCACAGCGGGGGTGGCCCTCGTCGTCGGCAGAATAAGGAGGTTGGGCCTCGACGTGGCGCTAAACAAATCCCAGGCCCTGATGTTTCGGGGGCCTCGGACGGCGCCACCAGTCGACGCCCACATAATGGTTGGAGGCGTCCAGATTGAGGTCGGGGTGCAGTTGAAGTACCTCGGCCTCTTGTTGGATAGCCGTTGGACCTTTCGAGCCCATTTCGCGGACCTGGTCCCCCGATTGGTGAGGGCGGCCGGCCATTTGGGTCGGTTGCTCCCGAACATCGGGGGGCCCAGCCACGCAGTGCGCCGCCTCTATGCGGGGGTGGTGCGCTCGATGGCCCTATACGGTGCGCCCGTCTGGGCCGAGCCTCGCGTTCCGGCAAATCTTGCCCGACGCCTGCGCCGGCCACAGCGCATCGTAGCCATTAGGGTCGTCCGTGGGTACCGCACCGTCGCTTTTGAGGCGGCGTGTGTGCTGGCGGGGACGCCGCCCTGGGATCTGGAGGCGGAGGCGATCACCGGCGATTATCGCTGGCGATGCGACCTCCGCGCCCGGGGCGTAGTGCGTCCCCTGCGGGAAGCGGTCCGCGATCGGAAGGTCCAATCTCGGCGGTCCGTAATGGAGTCGTGGGAGAGACGGCTGGCCAACCCCACCTGGGGTCTACGGACCGTCGAGGCGATCCGCCCCGTCCTAAAGGATTGGGTGGGTCGTGGCAAGGGACGCCTCACCTTTTGGATGGTGCAGATGCTGACCGGGCACGGGTGTTTCGGTCGGTATCTGCACCGGATTCAGGTAGAGCCGACGACGAGGTGCCATCACTGTGTAGAGTGTGACCAGGACACACCAGAGCATACGCTCGCGCTGTGCCCCGCTTGGGAGCGGCAGCGTTGTGTCCTGGTCATGCAAATAGGACCGGACTTGTCGCTCCCGGGCGTCGTGGCGTCGATGCTCGAGAGCGACGAGTCCTGGAAGGCGATGCTCGACTTCTGCGAGTCCACCATCTCGCAGAAGCAGGCGGCGGGGCGTGTGAGAGAAAGCTCTTCTCTCTACGCAGAAACCCGCCGCCGTCGAGCAGGGGGTCGGGACCGGGGTCTGGCCCGGATTCTGGCCCCCTAAGAGTTTCGGGTCCCCAACGCATGCGAGTGCGAGCGGGGACCCAAGAAGGTGCCGTGTCTCGCTCAACACGCCCTTACGTCAGAGCAACCGGGGGATGGTAGACCGCGTACTCCCCGACCCACGCTGGTTCTGACCCAGCGGGGTATTCCGTGGGAGGGTGACACGCGGTCCCATCTTGGCGGGCTTCGGAAAGCCCGCCGACCGAGAGAGCCGGTGGCCGTATTCGCCGGCGGCTACCGGTTCGGCGTCCGGGGACGGAGTGACGGGAAAGAATGCCGATGGCGTAACGCGTCGCCCCGTCCCTCATAACCCCGTGCTGGGTTCTGGCCTCAGCCGGGGTTCGGACGCTGAGTGTGAGCGGTTGGAGGTTTTAGTGAGGTACAACTCCCACATACCCCGCCCGCGGGGCGGGCGGGGATCCGGTGATTTCCTCCAACTAAAAAAAAAAAAAAAAAAAAAGGGTATGCAGTTGTATTAACTACACATTTCCTAGTAGTACCATTTTTATACTTAACACACAATTTTGTTTTTACTAATGTTAAGAATAAACAAATGCGTAAAGAATGGTTATTATTAAAATGTTTTTTTTTAATTATATCAAGATGTAAAATCTAAAATTTTTTTATGCTTGCGATCCAGAAAATATTGACAATAGAACTTTATAGTTTACAAATAGTTTACATTTTATCATAGAATGAAATACTTGATTTGTCAATATGAGTATGTATATTTTTTCTTATAATAGTGACTTGATTATATTGAAATAGACAAATAAACTTGAATAGAAAAGATACTGTATTTTGAATTGTTTGGAAAATATCACGAGCAGCAAATAGTCTTTCTTACATGGATTTTAAAAGTAAACTATATAAAATGTTGTTTGAATGTGAATCTGTACTTTAATTCAAAAATGATTTTGAAAACAAAATGTTAATATTTCCTGTCAATAGATATCGCTAAGTAGTGTATTTTTAAAACCAGTGATTTACGGAAACGTCCTTGAAACGACAAAGTGATAAAGTTTACATTTATCGTCAATAGATGTCGTTAAACGATTCGATCGATCCACTAAATCGCGGTGACGAGGTGAGCACCAAAAATTATATAAATTCAGGGACACTTAATACTAGTTTTTGCGATTTTGTGCTAATTACGTAGTCTTATTACTAAATACGGATATTATTCATTAAAATTTATTTATTGAATTAACGAGTACGACCTACCTCTAATCTGAACCCTATTTTTGAACGCAAACAAATTTGCGCGGATTAGCTAGTTAATATCAATGAGATCAAAATTTAAAATGTTATTTATAACTTCAATTAACATAGTCGAAATCTTAACGCAAATTTACAATCAAACTACAAAATTAATTAATTATAATAATAGAAAGGAACGCTCACCTCAATTACCAGATAAAAATACGATTTTTGCTATTGAAATGTAATAAAGACCACAACAAATAAATCAATGAAACGTCAATACATTATAAAGAATAAACAAGTTTTCCATAACCTTAATTAACCGAAATTATGACTGATTTATTTTCACTGTTATCACTCAAACTTTAAATATCAACAATAATTAACTAACATTTCAATATCATTGAGTTTGTCCACTTTTTGTACACTTAATCACACCAGCAAACAAAAGCAATATCAAACAATTACATTTCTAAACTGCTTCACTCACTATACACACAAAATTTATCAAAAACTAAAATAAATGCAACATAACCCTTTATCCTAAAATCTAAAGAAAACAAATATGGCTGATTTTTCATTCACATAAATCACTATTTCACCAAATAGGTATTAACCGAACAAATTGAACAATTTCATTCACGGTTGTTGTCAAAAACAACATTTTAAAATGGTCGCGTTAAGGTTCCGGTGCTTCCACTCAATACTTTTTTCGCGAACAAATCTTTCAAAGAAATTCAAAAATATGACTTTTTTTTTTAATTCCCATACAAATAAGTTCGATTACTGGAAGCAACCAGCCTACGTGCTTACACGCATCCCGCCGCATCCGCGCCATCTATTATGCATTTTAAGAGTTAAATGTTTAACAATACGCACTCATAGATGGCGCTATTTAGGAATATTTTTGTTCATGACTTTAAGTATTTTATTGACTGAATTTAACTTAATTAATTGAAGAATTATTTATGTAGGGCTGAGTAGGCCAGGGTATGCACTGAATCCATTAATAATTCCTAGGCACGCCATTGCACCAAACCGTAACTCTTTGTGGGTGAATTAGCTTCTCAATGGTGACGTGTGGATTTTCCGAGTTTCTTGCCAGTTCTTCTAAGGACGGTGGCTATTTCTTTTTTCCGAAGTGGTGGTAGCCTTTTGACATTAACAAGCATGATAATTTCATTAATGTTGAGAATAAATAATTTCATGTCATTTCATAAATATTTGCAACTAGCAACAATTATAAAAATAGATCGTAACTTAACGTGCTGACAGGCAATCGATCTTATTTCAAAAAAGATAAAATGCATCTCAAATCTGATGGAAGATAATGTACTAAAAGATAAGATAAAAATGACATACTTATGCAACCTGTGTAATGCCGTGTTTTTATATTAGGTCGCCAACTTCCAATGCGTACAAATGACAACTGGTAGGCCAACTGTCAAGCGGTTTCTCACATATACAGGGTGGATCTGTAACTTTGGACAATCTGACGTGGGGTGAATGACCTGTTGAAATAGAACTTAGAACCACCTTATTTTAAGAATTGGATAAAAAACATATGTATTTCATCATAGTATGGAAGTCCGCAACGATAGTCATACGTTTTCCATACAATGTCAGAAAAAAAGTTTAACCGATGCAAAATAAAAAAATGGTGCTAAGTTGTATTTCGACTCTCACTCCACGTCAGATTGTGCAAAGTTACAGATCCACCCTGTATATGGCCTGATGCTAGTGGCAATTTTTGGGTAAGTATTTGAGGCAAGCTGAAAACTTGGTCCATAGTTCTCCTGATATTACGATATATTATTATATATATGCATTAGAAGAAATACGGACACATAAAAATAACTTTTTTTAATTTTATTGTCTCTCTGTCTGTTTTAATCTCTGAAATTGCTGAACCGATTTCGACGGTACTTTTACTGGCATGTAGCCTATATAAGGATTAGCTTAGGCAATAATTTTAGAAAAATAAATGTCTTATATTCCACAGATTAAGTTACTCAGAAGTATTCATCGGTATTCTCAGAGCGCTATGACTTGTCCTTCTTCAAACGAGGCTTGAGGAGGGTCCTTAAAGTTAGGTCGTAGGTAGCGACCCCTCAGTGTCCCCTGACATTGCAGAGGTTCATAAGCGATCGTAACCACTTACGATCAGGTGGGCCGTTTGCTCGTCTGACTACGAGGCAATAAAAAAAAGTATACCGGGTGCCCCAAAACTGTGCGACATAAACGGGAAGTACCTTAAATATTGTAGTTACGTTGTTTTGCTGAAAGGAAACACCATTTTATTTTTGATGTTTAATAACACTGCATTCACAGCTTTTTATAAATTTGTTTGGTTTGTCTGGTTTTTGATTTATTGAAGGATTCTTAAATTCTTCTACAATGTGAAGGTTTCATTCACCGATAGCCAGAGGCGTTATCTGTAATCTGTACCAACCCATTACCGCCCACTGTTGGGCTCAGGTCTCCTCAGAAGAGGGATTAGGCATAGTCCACCACGCTTGGGGACTTCACGTATCTTCAAAGGATTTTTAGAACCCTTTTTCGACATGCAGGTTTCCTCATGATGTTTTCCTTCACAGTTTTAGTCAGTGGTGTTGTGAAAAATTGCACATAAATCTTTTTCATATTTTAGATTTAGAGGTACAAGCCGGTCGGATTTGGCCGAATTAGGCGTTATGATAAATGGTAATGAAATGTTTTAGAATTTCCTAAAAGAGGCAAGAGCTTCTACCACTCGGCCACTACTAAACACCGCTTACCAATAAGCAATGAAAAAATATTAATAAAATTCTTCTGTAATACCATTATTTCGTGTTACCATTCGCACGTGAAACTGAATCAACAAATATATGTTCTTACGTATCTCAGATCTATTTCTGACCGACATCTACACGTCATTTACGATGTAACAGTGACGTCATCGATGACGTAATCATCGTAAAATATAGCTTTGTCAGTTTCGTAATACTGTTTGTTTAGTGGTAATATTTTTTTAAATTCTGCTTTTTGACTGACTTCCATAAAGGAGGAGGTACTGGATTCGTCTGTATGTGTTTTTTTTTTCGATTCAAATAATTCTCATTACAGTTCAGTGGTGGTCGTCTTGTGGTCCCATTTTTGTTTAGGAGTTCTTTTGGATCTGTTGTTAAAAAAGTACATAAATTTGTGCTATTCTTGACAAATGGAAGTTAATCGTTTTCATTTTTGTAATAAAAAATATTATTAGTTTAATACTTTCATGCATTTTCAACGGTTTCTTATTAATAACTTTACTCTTCGCCTGTCTATTTCCTTTTTTTAATACTCTACAGATGGTCAGATGGTAACATTATTATAAAAGTGAAAAACATTCTTGTCGTGTTTGTTACGCTCTGTTTGTAATGTATAAAATACATTATTATTTAAGACTGCTCTCACTATGGTGTTTAGAAAATTAGAGACAATGATGAAACAGGTAACATTTTTTAAAGACCGTTTTAAGTTTTTCAAGAATAGCACATAAACTACCAGTCGGATCTTTATCAAATTTACATGAGATAATGTCCAAAGTATTTGCTTTCTAACAAAAAAATAATCATCGAAATCAGTTTATCTAGAAAAGAAATAAGATCAACATTCTTGACATCCGTACTAGTGATCTAAACTAATAATAAACTTATTCAGACACTCGCGGTTTTCTATAATACTTTCATGCATTTTCAACGGTTCTTGTTTGCTCTTAAATCGACCCGCAGTATCCAGTCTTCTCGTGCCCATGACGTTTGAAACAGTGCCGAAATATCGGGATCGCTCAATTAACAATAATCGTGGTAAGAACCCGTTTAGTAATAGTGTAAGTATCGTATTTATAGAGTTTTCTATAAAGTATTTTTCGCATTCGCGTATATAAAACTCCCTTGTACCTATGTACAACTAAGTTACAATGTAGCTATGTTTATTGTAACCATCTGGCACGAGACGTGAGGCGGAACGAATGATGACCCTGAACGAAGGTACAACTATTGTGTTATAGCGGATTTTATAACCTATGCCAATTCTGGACTTGGATTTACGAACACTAGGCATTAGTTTTTTACAAAAATGGAATGGATAGAATATACATTTTTGGATATAAAGTTAGTAAAATTAATCTGAGATCAGCTGACTTTGCGTGCGCGAAGGTAGAAAGTTTCTTTAGGGACTTTTAGTGATCAATATTTTATTGAAATTGTCCTTCATAAATGAACTATCCGACACTAAAATAATTTTTCAAATCGGACCAGATGTTCCTGATATAAGGAGACAAACTCTTTCATTTACAATGTTACAATAAATTGTATGTGTATTGTTATTGTGTGCAAAATTGAAAATACATAGTTTCAATTTCACCAACAAATTTTATTTTTAAAAAACTTTCAATACAAGCTTTAAGATCCTGGATATCATGTAGCAGTAGAGTGCTAGCTAATACAAGTATAAATAAGCCCAAACACAGGACTGGATATATGTACCATGTATGTAACTATATAAGTTCTGGTGGAATCTTGCAAGCTAAATTTAACAAACTTCTTGATTTCTGTTTGAGCTGACATTAAGATGTATGTATATCACGTGACAATTTAATAATATGACAAAATGGTGCTGATCTGATGATGGATTCGGAAGGTGGACATAGAAACTCTTGTACTAAATAAGATAGACCTATCGTCTTTGGGCTCATTTTACTTGTCATGGCTAGCACTCTACTGATACATGATATTCAGGATCTTAAAAAGCGTGTATTTAAAGTTTTCTTTCAATTTATTCTCATCTTTCATCACAGTTATAGGTATAGATACATCCAGTGCAAGTTATCATGTGTGATGAAGACGATGTAGCACAGGTCATCGTGATATTGAGTGCTCACGCTAGCTTTATTTACAAATCGCTGTCGACCGAGACGAATCTATTTTAATACACATTTGCATTTCTCTCGACGATATATTGGCATTTTGATCTCAATACTGCGGTTAGATTTTGTAAACAATTACGTAATTTATCATTCTTGACATGAAAATGAAGAGAATTTTAGTAGGGTGATCGACCCAATTAAGAGCGTAGGCCAATTATTGACAACTTTAAAATTGTAGTCAATTAGGACTATTATTTTATTTCCAATGTGTTTTAAAGTCAAAATTCTATAAATTATAAATATGTTCCTGATTTGGTACGAATTCTGCTCAAATATCTTCTCTTAGTTTTTCTACTTTAGTTTGAGGAAATTAACGGATCCCCACCCGCGGGGCGTCTGAGAACCCAGCACGGGGTTATGAGGGACGGCGCGACGCGTTACGCCCTCGGCACTCTTTCCCGTCGCGCCGCCCTTGGTTTTTCTATTAGTTATTAATAAACAAAACGTTTTTAAAAATGTACTCTTTTTTTATTTTATCGCAAGGTAGACGAGCATACGGCCCACCTGATGGTAAGCGGTCACCGTCGCTCATGAACCTCTGCAATGCCAGGGCAAAGAGGGGCCGTTATCTACCGCAAAAATATGTATGACGCAGGGTCGAACATCTGGGTTGTTCACCCTATTATTTATTTTTATTTATTTACTAGATGAATCACTTAGTCAATAGAGTGACTCAAGAGGAAGGTTTATGTGTATACATGCATGATATAGTAGAGAAACACTGACAATTTTGAACCACTCTTATTTTAAGAATTGGATAAAAAAATATATTTCATCATAGTATTGGAAGTCCGCAACGATAGTCGTACGTTTTCCATACAATGTCAGAAAAAAAAGATTAACCGATCCAGATCCACCCTGTTTAATATAGTTTTTAAAATTCTAAATCTAATATATAAAATTGTCGTGTCACGGTGTTCGAACTTGAACTCCTCCGAAACGGCTTGACCGATTTTGTTGAAATTTTTTGTGCTTATCCGGTATCTATGAGAATCGGCCAACATCTATTTTTCATCCCCCTAAATGTTAGGGGTAGTGCACCCCTAAATTTTTTTCTTATTTTTTCGGCGCAGACGAAGTTGCGCGGTGCAGCTAGTAAAATATATACAAATACAAATAATTTAGTTTTAAACATAAAACTAATTTACATAAGTAGTTCAACAATGGCCCTCGCACTAGGCTAGGTCTGTATCGCGGGAAGCCGTAAGGATTGTACAATTATAGGTTCCAAATGTAAGATGGAAGAGAAAACAGCGGACCGCTAACAAGCATAAAACAATAATATAAAAACGATGTTACAATGAATATCTTAATATATATATTTCTTGTGTACGTGTGTATGTGACTGAACTCCTCCTAAACGACTGGACCAATTTTGATGAAATTTTTTGTGTGTGTTCGTGGAGATTCGAGAATGGTTTAGATTTACAGTTGGTCAAGGTCTGATGATGGAGCTGGAAGGTGGCTATGGGAACTCCGTCAATAAGCAAGATAACCTCATCGTGTTTGGGCTCTAATGAAGCGTCCTGATGAGTACTTTTAGAAAATTGCCGGTAACAATTCCTAAACGACGCAGACGAAGTTGCGCAGGGTAGCTAGTGTTTACATAATTTCCTAAAAGTCTCAAACAAAGTCAAACTATAGTCATAAATATAACTAACCATGCTATACGTTATCGCCGGAGCCGTTTAAAATAAAACAAGTAAATATAATCGAAGGTTATGTGTGAACACGTTGTGTGTAAATAAACTTTAAATAAAAATGTGCATTTAAAATCGATCAAGGTTACACATGTGTTAAGATATATTATAATAGGTGGGCCAATCTAACGTTTGCATTTTGAACTACTGTTTATTTAGAGAATGACAGCTCAAAAGGCATTCAATTTGTGTTCATAATTTAGTTAAAGGTTTGACATTTACGAAATGGGACGTTTTCGGTTCGCCCAATGGGCAGAAGATCGTTTGGCCGAAGATGAGCATTTTTACCGAAAAATCGTCTTTTCAGATGAAGTCCATTTTCACCTCGGAGGCTATGTCAATAAGCAAAATTGTCGCATCTGGGGGTCGGAAAATCCACACGTCACCATTGAGAAGCCAATGCACCCACAAAGATTTACTGGGTATGGATTTACATAATTTAGGTTTGGTGTGGGTTTTGGTCCGGCGGCATCATTGGACAATGAGCAAGGAGCCGCCGTTACGGTCAATGGCGAGCGTTACCGTGCCATGCTCAACGAATTTTTGTTTCCAAAAGTTGAAGAGTATGACATGGACGACATTTGGTTTCAACAGGATGGCGCAACATGCCACACAGCCAACATGACAGTCGAACTTTTGGAAAATGCAAACTTAATATGGCCCACCCCTTACAAGCCGGTCGATTTTGAACCCGCGACCTCCCGATACAGAAGGCTTCAACCAATCGGCCACCACGGCTTACTGTTATTATTGTTTCTCGAGGCACAATGTTTTGAATTTAAATTATTAAAAAACACTTTTAATTAAGTCGTCAGACAGTAGGTAAGCACAATTGCACATAAATCTTTTTATATTTATGAAACAAGGGATAAATTAACTTTGGCACAATCGAAGATATCTTAACAACTACTGAAAAGAGAAATAAGAACTTTGACATTTCTCAAAATAAAAAAAAAATAAAAAAAAACAATTTGGCGCGAACAAGCAGTTTGTTTAGTAATTTTGCTGCCGAATTGTCTCTGGTTTTTGGACTGACATCAAAAAAGGAAGTAATATTCCATTCGTTTGCATTAATGTAGCCCATCGTAAGCATTTTTTGGTTGAAGTTAGTTATAGATTTATTACGGGTTCTAAAGAGGATTCATCAGTTTTAGTTTCAAAAGAGAAAGAGGAATCTCAATTCGACTGTACAAAAACTTTTTATGGATAATCGCGGATTAGTCCATCATTATTATGAACCGATTTTAATGACTCTTTTTTTTTTGGAAGAAGATATTTTAAAGTTGATCCCAAGATTAGGACATCAGAGTTTGATGATGGCAGACGAAAGTAATCGATGGGAAATTCTGAGTGTGTGCTATTCAGCTCTTGTAGAAATGTTTTGGCACCAAAAGAATGCTTAGTGTTTAAATTCTTTAAATACCTTTTTCTTGAAAAACAAAACATTCCTAAACAATTACACAACAATTACAACACTAAATAACAATAAAAGTCAAAAACTCACCTCCTCGACGGATTTCTTCGAGAATTCGTTCATGGACGTAATCCATTGCTGCACTAGTTCGTTCACTATGACCAGATCGTTGTACAACCACGTCAGTACGTCGTTCACCCATTGCACGCTCGGCTGGTCACTGCCAGTACAAGTCGGGACTATGATCGACTGGTGCTTTTTCACTGATAACTGCTCAGGACCCGGAGACATACGTCCTAGTCGCTTCTTAGTAGGAGGAGTGGCAGGAACAAAGCCAGTCTTAGAAGGTTTGAATGATGCACTTTTGATTTTAGCACTCGTAGCTAGCACGGTGTCAGCACTTGTTACAATTTCGTTCGTTGTAGTTTTCGTGTCTTCGATTTTAGTGTCTGTCTTCTTGGCTAGTTTTCCGTAGGCCCATTTAGCGATAGCCAGCATCGCTATGGACAGCACCATCCATATGAAGATCAACATGACTAGATTGTCCATCGCTGTGTCCATATAGTCGAAACTGCAGATTAAATCGTCTACTGCCTCGGCTAAGTCAGCCATACTTTTCCATGGTGTCCAAAATGCGCGCGTATACGTCGCCTCGCTCTCAGACACTGAGCTTGGCATTTTTTTTCTATTTTGGAACGCACTATTTTAAGACGCAGCTGGCTGTCTCGTTTGTTAGTATTGCGTTGTCTCTGTCTGTTGTTAGCTATGGTACATTCGTTCGTTTTTGCGGTTTCTTTTTGAAAATTCGTTTAGTCTGCTGTGTTCCTTTCAGATCATTTCATCCTGAAAGAAAAGAAAATAGAGCATTAATAGGCAATCTAGATGTGTTTTACAAGTTACTGTAAGTTTAAAATCTAGATTAGGCTGCAACTGGAACGCTGCTACGTGTTTTTCTTTTTCCTGTATGGTGTGGAGGCTGGAACTGATTTTATGCGCAGGAGAGTGCAAGCTTTTGAGTTGAGACTACAGGAGAATGCTGAGATTTTCGTGGAAAGACAAGATCAAGATTATGAGAAATTAAAGACCATTTAAAGAAGGAAATTTGAGGGCATATAATAAGCCCGAAGAATTGCTGCAGTTGCCCAGGGTAAGATCCGGGGGAAGGAGAACATCTTGTCTGAAGAACCTACGCCAGTGTTTTTAAAGCAGTCGTGCTGTCTGTCGCGCTGCTGTGTCAAAAGTAGAGATCGCCTTAATGATCGCCGACCTTCGACAGAAGGTGGAAGAAGAAGAGGATACATTAGGACTGGTCTTTTAACAGGTACTGTTGACACTTACACAATAGGTCAATATAGGGGCAACAAATTCGACTTTTTACTATTGGAACGAAGTTCCTTATCGCGCGTTATCGAAAGGGGGGTCTTGACGGAAATTCTTATGAAAAAGTTGTCACGACACTTTTTTTGTTTTAGATGATTATCGCTAGATAGCGGTGTGATTAAAATCTTTTAAAACAATTCTTTATTTTGTTTTATACGATTAATGCTAGATGGCGCTGTGATCAAAATATTTTATTTAAGTTATAATAATTATAAACTAACTAATTCTTATAACTTAAAAAAAAAAAATTATTACAATTCCCTCACTAATTAATCGAAAGGAACTTCGTCCCACCCGGGTCCCTTGACACCTCTCAAGTTTTTTTTGTTTACCGATATTTTTTCTTAGTTGGAGGAAATCACCGAATCCCCACCTGCGGGGCGGGTGGGGATTGAACCGGTATGTGGGAGTTGAACCGAACTAAAACCTCCAACCGCTCACACTCAGCGTGTGTCACCCTCCCATGGAATACCCCTATTTTTTTTTAAATATAATATAGCTTTCCAATGTGAAATATTTTTTGAAATCGGTCTAGTAGTTTCTGAGCCTATTCATTACAAACAAACAAATCTTTCCTCTTTATAATATTAGTATAGATAAACCTTATGAATGTGAAATCGATTTATTACTAAAAAATAAAACCGTTTAAAAACCTTGAACTTCTTGTCTAATCAACATTCAAAATCAAATCTTTATTAGCAAAATTTATCCGCTTTTCATTTGTTTTTTTTTTATTATTTAATACTTTATTGTACACCAGGCAACTACTAACAAGAGTATCAGAGAAAAAACAAAACTGAGTGACATCACGAGGAGAGTCAGATTATTGAAATGGAACTGGGCGGGTCACATTTGTAGGATGGAACAACAAAGATGGACAAAGAAGATCACCGAATGGGTACCAAGAGGAAACAAAAGAAATAGAGGCCGCCAGAGGAGGAGATGGCGAGACGTTTTCAACCAGATCATTGGATCTGACTGGATGGAGAAAGCACGAAATCGCAGCTGGTGGAAGGAAAAGGAGGAGGCCTACGCCATTAAAGGCGACTTTTACCTCAAGAAATAATGAAATAATAATAATTACATAGCTACTTTTTTATATAAATTAAATAATTTGTTGTGTTTAGTTATAAGATTTAAATATTTTTTACCAGTAGTTTAACTAGTTATTAAGAGGTAATAGAATAAAGGCTTTTTTATTTATTTTTTATTTTGTACACCAGGTAAAGAAAATTACAGTGACTTGTAGTAATTAAAAAATAAGCACAAAAGGCGATTTGTTTTGTTTGACCAATAAATGCAAAGATCTGAGAAAACTGAAGATCTGTGAACTGACCCAGTTCCGAGAAATAGGTCAGTACATACGAGGGTAGTGAATGAGTCTTTGTGTGGGAATTAGGGCACGAATCCTGCGTTGTTTCGTCTTAAGAACAAGCTTCTTTAGTTTGAGTACAAGTTATATTTTTTTACAAACTTGATAATCACTACAAATTCATAAAGAAGAGAACGAAAAATCAAAAATATGTAAGCTGTTGATACTATAATAAAAAAACTTGAGAGGTGTCATGAGACGCCCGAATAGAACGAAGTTCCATTCGATTAAAAGATATCTTATAATTTAAAAGGAACGTGTTTTAAAAGATTTTGATCACAGCGCCATCTAGCGATAATCATCTAAAACAAAAAAAGTGTCGTGACAACTTTTCGTAACATTTTTTTCCGTCTAGCCCCCTTTCACAACACGCGATAAGGAACTTCGTTCCAAAAATTCAACTTGAGAACCTCCTCCTTTTGGGGAGTCGCTTATATTGAAAATAATTAAACTCAGAGAATTCCCAATTTATCCGGCATTTTGATTTAACTCCAACTCATCTCGCGGATATTTCAAGCAGTTGATTCAATTAACAAGCTCCGAGAATGCGCGGTTAATTGAATTAACTCATTAATTGAACTTTAAGATCGTAATTAATTTGATGGTATGACCTAATAGAAAATCAGCGCTGTGGTGCACCACCACAGCATGTGCTGAGTTGTAGCCTTATGGTACACAGTACTGTGCTTTTCTTTTTATATTATCATTTTACTTTGTTTCCTGTTGTTGTTATGTTGTACTGTGTAACCATTAAATATTTTTACTTTCTTTCTTTCTAATATTTTGATTCGGAACAGTCGAATCTATATACCGTTCGCTTCACCTTATCCCATTTAGATGTGGTCGGCGTAATGTCTTCTCCCTCTCCTTTCTATCTTTACATACATCATCATATCACCCTTCACACAATCAGACCATCTTTTCTACGGTCTTCCTCTCCTCTTACATCCATCATTCAACAGACGCATCTACACATGGTATAAAACAAAGTCAGTGACTTTTTGTATGCTTAAATCTTTAAAACTACGCAATGGATTTTGATGCGACTTTTTTAAAAGATACGAGATATTCAAGAGGAAGGTTTATGTGTATGACGGCGTAAATAGTGTGTTGAGGTGTAATGACGTTGTGAATAGTCAATCTTCTGTTTTGTTTTGTCAGGAATGACGTCACAATGTCCACTTGAACACTCGATGATCAACACTTTTGAATAAAAACTTCAAAATAGCGAGTTTTAACAGTTTATTATTTTTACATCAAGAGGTCCGTCCGCCTCCACAATTCAAACACGAATAAATGTTAATACTAGCCAACGCCTGTATTGATAGCAAGTCTCCACTTCCAACTACCCGCACGTTGAATAGGTTGGCTTCCCTTGTTATCACCCCGATATGTATAATACATGCATGATATAGTAGAGAAACACTGATAATTTTAGAGTTTTTACAAGCAATAATGTAACTATGTACTAATAATGTCCTGAAGTAAGTTCAGGTGGAATTTTGCGAGTTGAATTTGACAAACTTCCCTGTTTCCCATTGAGCTGACATTTTGCACCCAGATGTGTATAGCATGTCAATGCAATAATATGACAAAATGGCGCTGATCTGATGATGGATTCGGAAGGAAATCATACAAACTCAACAAGATAGACTCGTGTTTGAGCTCGTTTTACTTGTATTAGTTAGCACTCCACTGCTACATGATATCCAGGATCTTAAAAAGTTTTTTTTAAAATAACTATTGTCATGTAAACTGTTGATCTAAAAACAAACAATCCACGTAACCACCGTCTACAATATAGACAGTCATAGACAGTAGACACACGGTCATAAAATAAACAATAGACCATTGAAATTATGTAATTCTTTAATTGTCACTCAATACTGAGGTCATAGACACAGAATAGTCCGTAAACAGAAGTAAATGAGTAAAAATAATTAAGAAGTTGTATCATGGCTGTATTTTTTGTCACAAACTCTAACATTTTTATCAATAAGTAAAATAAAATATGAAATTTATACAATAATTTAAAAATACTCACACAGTAACAAAAAATTACATAAAAAGTTGTACAAATCTAAGTAAAATAACAAATATTTGTTACAAAAAACGACAATATGAAAAGGATAACTCAAATGAAATATAAATAATACAAATCGGTTCACTAAATCCACTACGATTATTGTGGCAACATAAATTATTATTTTTTGAGTTGGAGGAAATCGCCGGATTCCCACCCACCCCGAGTGTGGGGTATGTGGGAGTTGAACCGCACTAAAACCTTCAACAGCTCACACGCCAAAATCTGGCATAACCCCGTTATGCGGGACGGCGCGACGCGTTACGCCCTCGGCACTCTTCTGGTCGTGAGCGTGAGCGCGTGTCACCCTCCCACGGAATACCCCGTTGGGTCAGAACCAGCGTGGGTCGGGGAGCGCGCAAAGGCGTGCTGAGCAAGACACGACACCTTCTTGGGAGGGGCCTTCCAGGAAGCATTGGGAACTTAAACTCTGGAAAATCTACTCCAAAACGTTACTAAATTAAATGCCATTAACTTGTTTACTTCTGTAGTAATTATTCTGTGTAACAATGATGTCATTTGCACGAGGTCACGTTGTAATCACACACTTGAGGTTTTACAATTAACCTTTAACCTAATTACTTGAAACAAAATTCTCTGCTTAGTAAAAAAAACGTGGAGAACAAGCCTGACAACAATTTATCATAATTATTTTATAAGCTTATGTTTTACATTATATTAAAAAAAAAACATTTACAAAAATATAAATTTAAAAATACAATGTAAAAAACAGAGGGCGGGTGCAGACGGAGTCTACGACCCAAGCCATCAGTGGTCAGGGCTCAAGAGAGAGGAACCTCCTCACAATACGCGCCGTGTCAAGAACGACCGCCTCGCTCAATCAGGCCCTTTACCCAGCCGGGGAGCGAAAGCTTCTCTAGATGACGGTCGAAGCTTTTCGCTATTAGACCGTGCACAGATACAACGATCGGAACAATGATGGTCGATTCAACACGCCACATGTCGGTCACCTCGTGGGCCAAGTCCAAATATTTTAGCAGTTTTTCTTTTTCTGCCTTAACAAGGTTATTATATTATTATTTATTACAAATAATTTATTTTAAAGAAAACTTTTTTAATACAAGCTTTTAAGATCCTGGATGTCATATAGCAGTAGAGTGCTTGCTAATACAAGTAAAACGAGCCCAAACACGACGAGTCCATCTTGTTTAAAACAAGAGTTCCTATGACCACCTTCCGAATCCATCATCAGATCAGCGACGTTTCTTAAAAAACAATAGGACCCCACAGCGACCGTCATCTTTCATAAATGTCCTGTCGAAATACAACTTAGAACTATTAAAATCGGTTAAAGTCCCACTTTTTTTGACGTGACAACGTCTTATAAATTGGTTTACCGGGTGACACTTCACGTTATGCGCTCACAATGAGAGCGAGTGAGAGGCACGAGTGCCTTTCACTTTTTATGTCTGTCTCTCTCGCTCTTAGGCGGGCTAACCATGCCCGAGTCGTTGTCACATAAAACTTTCGCCCGTATACCGACTTTACAGGCAACCAATTTTTTTTTTATTTACGAATACTAATTTACCAAATAGTTTTAAATTTTAATTAATTATTCAAAGCGCATGCAGACCAACTATAAAAACTGTATGTGTTGAAATGATATCATTCAAGGGCACATGCTGAGGTCATTTATAAATTCGTTACATGACTTGAAGTTATTTTAACTTAATTATAGCGTTTAAGAATCTTCCTCTAATGAATTACCTTTTATAATAAATAATTATTTTAAAGAAAACTTTAAATACAAGCTTTTAAGATCCTGAATATCATTCAACAGTAGAATAAACTTATTCAGACACTTTCTATAATACTTTCATGCATTTTCAACGGGTTCTTACCACGATATTTAATTAATTGAGTTGTCTCGATATTTCCAGTGCTAAACACAACAGTCACTAAGGGTTCATGCTCAGAGAGTCTTGTAGATACAGTGAGTGTGGTGTGTCGTGATGTGAGTTCGAGTTCCAGTGGTACGACCGAAAAGCGAACGAGAAAGAGGGTAGACAGATTTGTTTGCTCTTAAATCGACCCGCAGTATCCAGTCTTCTCGTGATCATGACGTTTGCAACAACGTTGAAATATCGAGACAACTCAATTAATTAAATATCGTGGTAAGAACCCGTTGAAAATGCATGAAAGTACAATAGTAGAGTGTTAATCAAGACAAGTAAAATTACCCCAAACACGACGGGTCTATCGTAATTAGTACAAGACTCCCCATGACCACTTTCTGATTCGCCATTTTCGTGGATCGTCATATTATTGCATTGTCACGCGATATACATCTGCGTGCAAAATGTCAGCTCAATCGGAAACCGGGAAGTTTGTCAAATTTAACTCGCAAGATTCCACCCGAACTTACATAGTTACATCCAGTGCAAATTAATATAAAGCTTGTAATAACTATTATGAATTCATTTACAGCCATAATCTAGCATAGATATGGTACGATTGGTACGATATGGTCTAGTCGTGTGACCTACAAACTATTCAAGTAACCTTTTGACCTTCGATTTTCAATTTAACCTTGTGATTGTGGTCTACATTCTATATAAGAATTATAAACACACACACAATACATAATAAAATTCGTCTGCGTCACTTTCAATTAAAGGTAGCCTTTGTTCTTTCTCAGGGTCTAAAAATTGTCATTGCCAAATTACACCAAAATCGGTTGAGAGGTTTAAGCAGGAAAACGTAACAGACAGACGACATACCGACAGACAAACAGACAGACAGACTGAGTTACGTTCAGATTTATAATATTAGCAAGAATAAGTTTTTTTTTTATTGCCATGTAGGCAGACGAGCCAACGGGCCACCTGATCGTAAGTGGTTACCGTCGCTCATGAACCTCTGCAATGTCAGGGGACATTGAGGGGTCGCTACCTACGACCTAACTTTAAGGACCCTCCTCAAGCCTCGTAAGTAACTATTGATAGTGGTATCATTGTAAAGCTGAAGAATTGTTAAGTGCGGAAACTAGTGTCAAAAATGTCAAAAACGTTGCCCAACCCAATTAGGAGAGTAGACCAATTAATGACAACTTAAAAATTGTAGTTGATTCCGACTATTTCATTTCAAATTTATTTTTTCTTTGACGAACTCACTCGTAGTTACTAGTGATGAGCAAAATTGATCTAGGTCTTGCAGTCTTGGTCTTGCAGACAAAAACCAATTTTGCTCATCATTTTTTTTTTTTTGGTTAGTGTTAGCGGAGTATGTGGGAGTTGAACCGCACTAAAACCTCCAACCGCTCACATTCTAATAGTTACATTTCATTGTCACAAAATACCATGTTTTTTATTGCAAAATAGATAAACGAGCTTACGGCCCACTTGATGGTAAGCGGTCACCGTCGCTCATGAACCTCTGCAATGTTTTTTTAAAAGAGTATAACTCAACGCCTTTACCGATTTGGCTAATTTGATCTTGAATTATTCGCAGAAGTCCAGGGAAGGTTTGCACGTAGAGAAAAATTCGAGTAATTTCCGGGAAAAAAGAAAAAACGGGTAATACGGGTGCGCGCAAACGAAGTCGCGGACAGCAGCTAGTTCTGTGTTATATGACTAAATAGCCTTTATTTTAAATACGGTCATTCAACTTCACTATCAATAATATTTATATTACACATTGACCTGAATCCGGGACTCGAACCTTGACCTCATGTTGCGAAAACCGACATATTACAATCACTATGCCGTCAAAATATACTGAATGTTTATAACTTAATATAAAATCTTGAGAGGTGTCATGGGACACCCGAACAGAACGAAGTTCCTTTCGATTAAAAGATATCTTATAACTTTTTTTTCCTAACGTAACGCGCGATAAGGAACGTGTCTTAAAAGATTTTAATCACAGCGCCATCTAGCGATAATTATCTAAAACAAAAAAGTGTCGTGACAACTTTTTCATAAGAATTTCCGTCTAGCCCCCTTTCAATAACGCGCGATAAGAAACTTCGTTCCCGTCACTCTTTCCCGTCGCGCCGCCCTCTCCGGACGCCGAACCGGTAGCCGCCGGCGATACGGCCACCGGCTCTCTCGGTCGCCCAAGATGGGAGCGCGTGTAACCCTCCCACGGAATACCCCGCTGGGTCAGATCCAGCGTGGGTCGGGGAGCGCGGTCTACCATCCTCCGGTTGCTCTAACGCTAAGGGCGTGCTGAGCGAAACACGGCACCTTCTTGGGTCCCCGCTCGCACTCGCATGCAATCGCTGGGCGGAGGGAGGAATAAATTCTCTCCCTCGCCCACGACGCAACCTGTAAAGTGCTAACCAAGACGAGTAAATGAGAACAGGATGAAAAAATTATGCTAGATGGCGCTGTGATCAAAATATTTCTATAAGAGAGAGAGAGAGACAGACGTTTTAAACTAACTAATTATTATAACTTAAAAAAAATATATATATTACAATTCCCTCACTAATTAATCGAAAGATTTTAATGACAGCGTCATCTAGCGATAATCATCTAAAACAAAAAAAGTGTCGTGACAACTTTTTCATAAGAATTTCCGTCTAGCCCCCTTTCAATAACGCGCAATAAGGAACTTCGATTCAAAAAAAAAATCACATTTCAATAAAAAAACTAAGTCAAAACACACACTTAACAAAATAAATACAAAATTAACTTCAACTAATATTTACCTATGTGTTTAAAGATTCACACACATCACATATGCTCGCTATTAAACACATCACACATGTTCACGGTTCTATCATCACAGCTAGACTGAGTCACAGCCTCCAAAGTTGGTCATTACTGCACTTGATGAAGTCATTATAACAACCAAAAATGTATATAGAGTAGGTTTATGTATGTATTAGCTTATGTACTTCGTCTACGTCACAAATTGACATGCGACTTTCGATTTCAGTTTGCGATGTAACTAGAAAATGTATGAAGTGAAATTATTGGAACGGAGTTCCTTATCGCGCGTTATTGAAAGGGGGCTAGACGGAAATTCTTCACAGCGCCATCTAGCATTAATCATAAAAACTAAATAAGGA
Source organism: Trilocha varians (assembly GCA_030269945.2). NCBI lineage: Eukaryota > Metazoa > Arthropoda > Insecta > Lepidoptera > Bombycidae > Trilocha > Trilocha varians. Next base: position 1,548,348 of record AP028279.1, read on the forward strand.
ATTGTTTTAAAAGATTTTGATCACAGCGCAATCTAGCGATAATCATCTAAAACAAAAAAAGTGTCGTGACAACTTTTTCGTAACAATTTCCGTCTAGCCCCCTTTGGATAACGCGCGAAAAGGAACTTCGTTCCAAAAATAAATAAAATGTGAATACTACATTCATTTGTACTATTTTAATATAAACACAGTCTGCAATTCTATGTACTGCCTCTTCTCTAGTTTTTCTCGTAAACAAACCACATAAGTATAATTTGTTAGTTTTATGTGCAATAATGTAATATTTACCTCCATTTGTTAACAAAACATACCGAAGGACGAAAGCATAATTATTATTGAACTTATGAGCAATTACATAAAGTGTTTTTCCTCGTTATACATGATTATAGTGTCTTTTAGTCACTATATTTTTGACCGACTTCCAAAATGGAGGAGGTACTCACTCTAAGTAAGGAGTAACTCACTTTTTTTTTATGTTTGTTCCTCGATAACTTTAGTTTGGGTTTTTTTTTTTCAGTTGGAGGAAATCTCCGGATCCCCGTCCGCCCCGCGGGCAGGGTATGTGGGAGTTGAACAGCACTAAAACCTCCAACCGCTCACACTCAGCGTCCGGACCCCGGCTGAGGCCAGAACCCAGCACGGGGTTATGAGGGACGACGCGACGCGTTACGCCATCGGCACTCTTTTGGGTGGACCGATTTGAATGATTCTGGTGTCAGATGAAAGGTGATGGTTGAACTTAGGTCCCATACTTTTTTTAAGATCAAACATTAACTTATGAATCTGTGTTTAAAAATGTGTATTTTTTACGAACTAAATTTCACAATTTGCTAATTTGCTATGCGTTTTAGAGTGTATTTCTTTTTATTATGAACCGATTTCGATGATTTTTTTTTTATACTTTCATGCATTTTCAACGGGTTCTTACCACGATATTTAATTAATTGAGTTGTCTCAATATTTCAACGTTGTTGCAAACGTCATGATCACGAGGAGACTGGATACTGCGGGTCGATTTACGAGCAAACAAATCTGTCTACCCTCTTTCTTGTTCGCTTTTGGGTAGTACCACTGGAACTCGAACTCACATCACGACTCACCACACTCACCCGTTGAAAATGCATGAAAGTATTATAGAAAACCGCGAGTGTCTGAATAAGTTTAATATATTTTTTGTTAGAAAACAGACGTTTTGAGCACTATTTCATACGACTAACGACCGGTCCTGCGCTATCTGCATCCAGTGACCTCCTGCGATCTTGACCAGGGCGTCGGTCCATCTTGTGGGAGACCACAATAGTAGGTACCTATCTTCCTTACTTACACTATTACTAAACGGGTTCTTACCACGATTATTTTTAATTGAGCGGTCCCGATATTTCAGCACTGTTACAAGCGCCATGATCACGGGAAGACTGAGGAACTGCGGGTAGGTCATTTAAGAGCAGAAAAATCTGTCTACCCTCTTTCTCGTTCGTTTGCCGGTACCACTGGAACTAGAACTCACATTTCGACATACCACTGACAGTATCGGCTGCCGTCTCAAAACTAGATTTTTTGGCTTTATTTTCGTCTGACACTGGATTCCACATACAGGATAGTTTGAAGCCGTCACCCCGATTAAAAGTGCTATTCCTCGAAATTTCAATAACTTTCAATCAATTAAATTTAATATATAAATTGTAAAGGCGAAAGTTTGTAAATATGGATGTATGGATGTATGTTTGTTACTCTTTCACGTAAAAACTACTGAATGGATTTGAATGAAACTTTACCACAATATAGCTTATACATCAGAATAACACATAGGCTACAATTTTTGATAATACGGGACGAACCTGAAGTCCACACGAACGAAGTCGCGGGCAAAAGCTAGTTAAAAATAATCGTGGTAAGAACCCGTTTAGTAATAGTGTAAGTGATGTAGATAACCGCGAGTGTTTAAAGAAACCTATCTTCCTATCTTTAGCAAAGCAATTCTAATTACGTACATAGGTATATGACTCAGTACTCAATGATTCAAACATTTCAAATTAAAAATCTGCTAATGTAATCGTCCTCGCTGCTATGAATGAAGACGACCCAGATAACTATTTATCATTACAAATGATAATTAACTTAAAAAACAACCTTGGATATGGGCTTGGGAAAAACAGTAGGGTTTTTTCCGGTCAGTTCAAAGTTTAATTTTACCATAAAATTATTACATCTGGAATCAACATCATGAACAACTGAATGAAGCCAATTTAAAGTGCACCGATCGCGTATAACAACACGATATTTGAGTTTAAATTATTATGTTATCAAGAGTATTAATGTAGAAGTAAATTACTTTTTGCTTTATTCCAATCGGACTTTCTGTTTAGAAGTTATCACGAGTATAAAACGCAATGAATATGTGGATGCACTTCGGGCCGCGCAAATAATAACGCGACGGCATTGCGAGTACTGTTTGAACCCCTTTGCAACACAGACGATGTTGCGCGGGTCAGCTAGTACCAACATAAAACCAAAAAAATACAAAGTTTCTAGTATTAACGTCCATTTTGTTTTCATCGCACTAGCATTATACCAACATAAACATAATTTATAAAGCAAAATTATTACATACAAAAAATACCAAAACTTTTTTACACATAATGTAATTTTTACGTTATAAAACATACATTTTTTGCTGTAAATCTTTTTGTAGTAAAATAATATATTATGATCCACGCAGTACTTAGTTTAAACCTCACGTACCTGAGAACAGGGATGTCACTTTATTTATTTTGCTAGTTAACTCGTAAAGTTCGTCAAGTCGCAAACCATTTATTCCCTGTTTTTACAAGCTTTATATTAACTTGCACTGGATGTAACTATGTAAATACGGGTAGAATCGCTAAATTTGACAAACTTCCCTGTTGACAAAATGGCGCTGATCTGATGATGGATTCGGAAGGTGGTCATAGGAACTCCTGTACTAAATAAGATGGAACCGTCGTGTTTGGGCTTGCCAGCACTTTACTGCTACATGATATCCAGAATCTTTAAAAAATATATTTAAAAAGTTATCTAGAAAATAATTTATTTTGTAGCAACGACAAACACGCCTTTATGTCGCGTCACTGTATTTTGTGTGAGCCAATGTGAAAACACGACATTACATTTAAAATAAGTATTTTTCGAAAAACTATTTTCAAACAGTTATTATACAGAAAGAGTAGCCTAGAAATTCGAGATCTTACTCTACACGAAAACAACTCAGTCTAAGTTAAACAACAATAAATAACAATATTCATCGCCTTATCCCCTCAGTCTCAGCCCTGGCTTATCAGTCCGCCATTTTGAATTACGTCATTTACGCGCCTTTTCACAGATGATGTCATAGACTATAAAAACTGTAAGTCGATATTTTAGTCACGATATTGTAGAGAAAGGGGTTATTAGAGGCAAGTCAAGGATATCTATGTACTTAATACTAGTAATATGTATAGGTATCTACTACCTACTAGTATCTAAGGTAAGTATAGGTATAAGGTATTAATATTACAAAGAGGTTATGTCGGATTTTTGTCCCGTTGTTGGGGGTAATCTTTGGACTGACTGAACCAATTTCGAAAATTATTTTACTAACTAATAGAAAGCTACATTATTTGTGAGTGCCACCCTTTTTGGCGCAGGCCAACAAACAAACTCTACAGCTTTAAAAATATTTTAGTATGATTTTTTATAACTAATTGTGACACTAAGACTAAAGATTATCGACTAAGACATAACTTAAGTCGATCGATTTAACATTCTAAATGTATTCCTAACACATGTTCTGGATTCAAAAAAGTCGATTACGTCATGTCCTTGACACAGCTGTAATTATTGTTAAGTTGGTACTGGGTAGTCAAGCCAGTTTTTTACTCTATCAATTATATAGATAAGTATTTCTTTTTAATTTTAGAGTTATTTTGCGATTTGTATTAATTTTTTAATTTAAATTTTAATGTAGTGAAGATTTAAGATTATGAATTTTATTATTAGGTACCTACCCGATATATTTTCTTTACTTATTTACTAATTCTTTCAGTTTTCAAACTTGGAATATATAGTATACAAAATTTAGTGTTAATCATAATACGCTAACTTAGGCATTTTACCGTTAAATTCGTGGAAAAATGTTTCGATTCTAGAATTCCAAAATAAAAAAAAAACTGGAGAGGTGTCAAGGGACACCCGGATGGAAAGAAGTTCCTTTCGATTAATTAGTTAGGGAATTGTAATATATTTTTTTTCTGGTCTTATTTCTGGTATATTATTTATTTTTTTCTAGTATATTATAACTTAAATAAAATATTTTGATCACAGCGCTGTACTGTACTGTAGCAACCCATTACTGCCCACTGCTGAGCTCAGGTCTCCTCCGAAGAACGGTCACAGCGCTATCTAGCATTAATCATATAAAACAAAATAAGGAATTGTTTTAAAAGATTTTAATCACAGTGCCATCTAGCGATTATCATCTAAAACAAAAAAAGTGTCGTTACAACTTTTTCATAACAATTTCCGTCTAGCCCCCTTTCGATAACGCGCGATAAGGAACTTCGTTCCAAAAAGTAATGCTTTATTTTAATAACTAGCTGTTGCCCGCGACGTCATCTGCGTGAATGCTATACAGCACCAAAAATGCCTACAATGATACCTTAATGACCTTAATTTACCCGTTTCTTCTTTAAATTTCATATACACAGAAAGTGCAGTAATAGAGAAAAGATTGTCTTCTGTAAAATCGAACTTCAAAATTTGTTGACTTTCAGCCTGATTTGAATAAATGACTTTATGGTGACTACTGAATTAAGTCATAAGTTGTGACTGAACCGGATGTTTCCACACGCGATATGAGGATGTTGAACCGCATTAAAACCTCCAAAAATTTACGATCACTCACACTCAGCGTCCGAACGCCGGCTGAGGCCAGAACCCAACACGGGGATTATGTGGGACGGCGCGACGCGTTATGCAATACAGCATTCTTTCACGACGCGCCGCCCCCAGAACACCGAACCCGCAGCCGCGGTGATACGGCCACCGGCTCTCTAGATCAGCGGGCTTTCCATTACCTCTCAAGATGGGATCAAGTGAGAACACCCCGTTGGGTCAGTACCAGCGTGGGTCGGGGAGCGCGGCCTTCCATCCCCCGGTTGCTCTGACACAATGGGCCCAGCGCTACCCAAGAAGAAAGTGCCCCTCTCGCTGGGTAGCGTTCGGGACCCAAAACTCTTAAGGGGTCAGATTCCAGGCGAGATCCCAGTTCCCAACCTGGTCGACGACGACGGGTTTCCGTCCTGCGTGGAGATAAGAGCTCTCTTACACACGCCCCATTGTCCTCATCCGCGAGTGCACCGAGATCGACACCCGCTGCTCTCAGTGTTTGTCCTTGCGGCTTTAGGGTTGTTTAACGCGAAGCAAACACTGGAAAACTGTACGCGCTTGAACTGGAACGGGAAGTAATGAGGTATGAGAAGTATGCGTTTTAGAAATACTGTCTCGCCGATGCTTCAACCCGTTTTAATTAAGTTGGAGAATATGTTGGAATTGGAACTAAAATCTCCAAACCTTCACACTCAGCGTCCAAACCTCAGCTGAGGACAGAACCCAGCACAGGCTTATCCGGAGATCCGCGGAGCGACGCGTTACGCATTTCAGCACTTTTTACCATCGCTAACGCCTCAACCCGTATGCTTGCCAATGGTGTGCCTGTTGAAATGACTTTAAAGCAGATCCCGTTACACAACTTCTGAGATACATAGGTTCCAAAGGCGCATTATTGGGACATAGACCTTCAGCTTGATGGTATGCGCTGAAATTTCACTTTCTGACATAGAATTCAGAAATTCCAAGGGATCATGTGTGTCACCAGCTTGCTCTACGACAGTATATTTATACAGATCATTCGCACTTCATTCGTCTCAATTTCTGAGAAAATGCATTCGTCAATAGTTGCACCCTGATTTTTTGGGCGTCAAAATGCCCTTTTGCACACTCAAGGATTCTGCTGGTGCGATCTGCTTAGTTTTACTCTTTCTTCACTATTTAGCTCAAAGTTCTTTTGAGTTCTGTTTGTTATTACAGACAGACAACCTCGAGTAATTTTAAAAGATATGAAGTATTTCAAAATTCGTATAAATACATTTATTTATTTATCTTGCTAATCTCTGAAACGAATTAACGATACTTTTTTTAAGAAGAAAAGGCACACAGCTCCATCTATATATGTCAATTAAAAAACAATTATTGAAGTCGTCAAAAATGTCATAATCAAGTTTAATTATGGTATAAGAGCTAGCAACGTTTTTGACAGAGTATTTCAGTAAGGCCGAGGCTGAAGGCCAGTAGTTTTTTATGTATGCTACATCTCACACAAATTAAATTTGGGCCTTACGCTAATTCTCTAAATTAAAAAATCAAATTTCAGTATGTTTGAAATTTTTATGTGATGGTATTGAAGCACCTACAAACCTAAAATTAATTTGCCAAACGACAATTCGATTGTGAAACTTTAGACCGATACAAAAGTTAAAGAGTATAAGAGATAGCAATATAAAAATTGGCCTTATTGAAATGCTTGTTTTCCCGACGTTGCTAGCTCTCGTACCAACAAAAATGCTTCCACATGAAATTTGACTTGAACGCCGCTAGATGTCGGTGCTCTAAAATTGTTTAATGAAATTTATTATATTTATATCCCGTTCCTCGGAGATGATAGTACTACAATATATAGCCTATGTGTTAACCCGACTTCTTAGTAATATTCTTGCCAAATTTAAAGTAAATCCGTGCAGTAGTTTTCTAGTTTACTCCGGACAAAGCTGATTTGTTTTCCCATACTAAATGTATTGATTCTGCCTCGCGCCATCATTATGTGAAACGTTTGATAGACTTGTGGCGAGTGTTTTTACAGTTTTGACTTTTCTATCATTTTATTATATGTATAGATTATGTAATTACGATAAAAATAGGTATTATTCTGTTCTGTGTACGCGCCAAATTTCTTTTCAATGAATGATTACATAATTAATTGATGAAATGGAATTTGAATGGAGCTCATTGAATTTAAATCAATTATGACGTTATGTACAGAAATAGACGTTAGCGAGTTTAGTTTCATTGTTATAATAGATAGACTAGTTGACCCGCGCAACTTCGTCAGCGTCACAGAGGGATAAATATAGCCTATAGCCTTCCTCGATAAATGGACTATCCAACATGGAAATAATTTTTCAAATCGGACCAGTGCAGTGGTTCGTGAGATTAGCGCGTTCAAACAAACAAACAAACTTTTCAACTTTATAATATTAATACATAAAATAGTATGGATGAAGATTTCATTTTGGCTCCTGCTAGACTTGGCATAAGTAAACCAACCAATTTTGACGTTCCCAGTCGAGTGGTTAAAATAACAATGCCAAGTCTGTGGCAGGAGCCAAAATTGAGCACAGTTCTAAAACTTGTTTTGTTTACATTTTTTAATCGTCTCATATTTTACGGAGATGATATATTTTCGCTGAAAATGCAATACAGCGTCGTTTAGTAATAAAGATTTACAAAAATATAAGGTTTAATTAAAAATCAAAATTAAAAATTATTGGAAAAATAGGTTTTTAAAAAGGGGCCCAAACACGGTATTGATTCCGAACGAAGTCCCCAGTCTCGCCAGCTAGCGAATAGTGACGTACCCAGTTGAGTGGATAACATTTTTATTATACTCCAAATGATATACTTAACCATAGAGGTCGAAATGATATCGTGAGGTTGAATATGTAATAAAAATATGTATGTCGAAACATCCAAAGGTCAAAAGGTAACAGGCTGGAAAAGGTGAGGACAGTCGTTTGGGAGAAAATCAGGGCAAATATCATTAAGTATTTATTGTTATATAAATATGTTACATAAGTCGTGGTGGTGTAGTGGTCGAAGCGTGTCCTTTCGAACGGGAGGTCGCGGGTTCAAATCCGGCCGGCTTGTACCTCTAAATCTAAATGTGAAAAAGATATAAAATGATCTAAATAAGAAAAGAAGTTATGTGCAATTTTTCACAACACCACTGGCTAAAAACGGTGAAGGAAAACATCGTGAGGAAACCTGCATGTCGGAAAAGGGTTCTGAAAATCCTTTGAAGATATGTGAAGTCCCCAATCCGCACTGGGCAAGCGTGGTTGACTATACCTAATCCCTCTTCTGAGGACACCTGAGCCCAACAGTGGGCAGTAATGGGTTGGTACATACAAACATTTATTGTTATTTCGTGTTCTAGATCGTTGTGTAATAAAATATTATTAACTAACAACCTGTTTTTAATAGCTGGAGAATTTAATGAATGCAGGACAATGAGCTTACGATATTACATCAAAAAACCTCTGAAATTATCAGTGTTTCTCTACTAAGTAGAGGGTGGGCGATCTAACGTTTGCATTTTGAACTACTGTTTATTTAGAGAATGACAGCTCAAATGTCATTCAATTTGTGTTCATAATTTAGTTAAAGATTTGACATTTACGAAATACTAATACGCTTGAACAAAATTGGAAAATATTGAAAAGTTACTTCCAAAGTGGTGAATCTTCAGTCCAAACTGTAAGAAATGTGAAAAAAAAATCCATAAAAATGATTGGCCTATGTCAATAAGCAAAATTGTCGCATCTGGGGGTCGGAAAATCCACACGTCACCATTGAGAAGCCAATGCACACACAAAGAGTTACGGGTTGGTGTGGGTTTTGGTCCAGCGGCATCATTGGGCCAGCCGCCGTTACAGTCAATGGCGAGCGTTACCGTGCCATGCTCAACGAATTTTTGTTTCCAAAAGTTGAAGAGTATGACATGGACGACATTTGGTTTCAACAGGATGGCGCAACATGCCACACAGCCAACATGACAGTCGAAAAATAAAAAATGCAAACTTTATATGGCCCACCCCTTATATCATGCATGTACACATCCACTTTCCTCTTGACTCGCTCCATCTATTTAAAAAAACTGCCTCAAATTCCGTAGCGTAGTTTTAAAGATTTAAGCCTACATAGGGATATAGGGACAGAGAAAAGCGACTTTGTTTTATACTATGTAGTGATAAAAACGATTTAAAAGCACATTAATTACTTAATCTTGTTGATATCTATACATATAATAAAATGATAGAAAAGTCAAAACTGTAGAAGAAGGGGTCGTCGTGCCCCTCGAAGAGGGGCACGGTTTTAGGGCCTTGGGGAAATCCCCCGCTGCCCAGGCCAGACACCCCGCCTTACGAGGCGGGGGTAATCGGGTGTAAGCCCTTTAGCCGCCGCCGAAAGCCAGTAGCAGACAAAGCCGATTACGCGGCTACAACATTCTTGGCATTAACAAATGCCGTTTTACCCGGCCATGGACGCTGGCCGGCGCGACGTCTTCCCCTCTTCTTTCTTCTTCCCTCTTGAAGGGACTTGATGATATGTACAATTTTTTTTTTTTTTTTTTTTTTTTTTTTTTTATTATTTAAATCATTTTGTATCATTTTGTATATGTTTTTTTTTTTTTTTTTTTTTTTTTTTTTTCTTATAAATACTCTATTTACAATATATATATACCATTAATTTAATTTACAACTACACAACTATAAAACAAACAAACAAACAACACAACATCAACAAAACAAAAGGAATCAGCTATATACAAATAGAATTAAGAAAAATAAAAAGAAAGGAATAGAAAAGATACAGTACGAGGGAACTGGGACCGTTTAGGAACGAGAGGGTGGGATCAAAATATCCCCCGTCCCGTTCCAAGGGTACGTCGGTCCCAGTTCCCTTCTTGTGGAGTAGAAATAGGAGAAAAGATGAGAAAGAGTGAACCATAGAAGGAAGAAAACAAAGAGGCCCGTCGCGCCAGCTCAAGAAGCCCAGGCGGGTACGCCTAGTTATAAATTTTATAAATTTAACCTAACGCAAGCTTAAAAACTACCCTAATACCCCCAAGCGAAATCCCCTCCTGTATTGGAGGGGGGTCCCTGAGGGGGACCTAAAGAGTCCCCCTTTAAGAGGGGGGCTGTTGGCTTACCCTCATACGGAGGGTAAGTAAGGAGGGGGGAGGAAAACCCACCTCCTCGAAAAAGATATAATATAAGAATGGCCCCACCAAAATTGGTGGGGGGTCCCTGAGGGGGACTAACCCCTGAGGGGGGTGGGGTGAAACCGCGATGAAATAGGAAGCCAGCACCGCGGGGGGGGCACTCGTAAGTTCCCTCCCGCGACTCGCATGCTGGCCGACTTCTGCTCCGAACTACGTCGGGGGACTTAACAGCTCGCGCGGCAACGCTCTTCCGTCAGGCGGCCGAGCGTGCAGCGGAGCTATTCCGTGGAGGTGGTCGTGAGGCCCCCGGTCGGCTCTCTCGAACATATTTCGAGCGAGCCTCCGGACGAATTCCTCGATCGATTCCACCTCCAGGTCCCGGGCTATCACGTCATTTCTGACGTAGATGCCTGCTCCGACAATAGTTCGGAGGGCCACATTTTGGCGGACCTGGAGCCTCTCCCGCTGTGGAGGCGAGAGGAGCTGGTACCAGGCCCCCGCTGCGTATGTCAAGCGGGAACGAACGTACGTCTTATAGACTGCGAGCTTCGTTCTCACCGGTAATCTGGATGCGAGGATCGGTCGCAGCAAGAAGCTGGCCGACCTGGCCAGACCAACCAAACGGTTGACGTGCCTGACCATGGTCAGCCTGCGATCGACGTCGACACCCAGGTACCTGGCGTGAGACTGAAGCCCGAGTTCGATTCCGCGGAGGCTGAGCTTCCTCTTGACGACCGTGTTGCAGGCCGGACCGAAGAGGACCGCGGTCGTTTTCCCCACATTGACCGCCGTCCTCCAGCGATCCAACCATTGAGGCAGAACGTCCAAGACCCTTTGCATTCGTACAAAGGCGGCATTGAGGAGGTGTGAAGACGCAAAGTAAGCGCTGTCGTCGGCAAACAGCGCCAACGTTACGTCTGATTCCCACTCGCGGAGGCGCCCCTCAAGCGTGGGAATGTCATCGGTGTAGAGAGCGTACAGAAGTGGAGATAGGACACTTCCCTGCGGGACTCCGGCCGAGATCGGGCGCACCGACGATCTTTGGCCCTCGACCGCGACAAAGAAGGAGCGGCCCTCCAGGTACGACCCGATGAGTCGCACGTAGGCTAGCGGAAGGCCCGTCCCCCGCAACTTGTGGACCAGCCCCTCGTGCCAGACCCGATCGAAGGCTTTCTCGATATCGAGAAATACTCCGACCGTGAACTGGCCCGAGTTGCGACAGTCCGCCAAGTAGTGCAGGATCCGAGCCAACTGCAGAGTCGTCGAGTGGCCTGCTCGAAACCCGAACTGTTCGGGTCTGAGGGGAATGTGCGGCGACATTCTCCTCAGGAGCAGCCGCTCGAACAACTTGCCCACGTGCGACAACAGCGTAATTGGCCTGTAGCTGGAAGGCTTACGCCTGTCCTTGCCGGGCTTGGGCAGGGCTATGACCTTGCCCAATTTCCAAGTCCCCGGGAAGTGACCAGTGGCCAGAATGCCGTTGAATAGCCGTGCCATAGCTGACACGGCTACTCCCGGCAAATGCTCCAAGGCTAGGGGGGGGATGTCGTCCTCACCCGGCGCCTTGCGCTTGTTGAGTGCTTTTATAGTTTCGCGTATCTCCTTGGGCGTGATGATGGCATCATCGCCCAAGGGTGGCACCGGGGAGGCCATAACCTCCTCCGCGCTCTCGTACACCGCCTGATGAAATGCCGCCTCCGAAGATGCAGGGTCGTTGGGTGTGAACTGCCTCTCCAGCGAGGCAGCCAGAATCTCAGCACGAGCCTGAGCCGAGAAGCACCGGTTCCCCTGTTCGTCCACGAGTGGACAAACTGGGGGACGCCGGCTGGAGAGCTGTCGGCAGAGCCTGTGCAGGGAGGTGGCAGTAAAGTCCTCCCTGCATCGCTCGATCCTGTCCTCCCAGGCATAGCCCCGGAAGGACTTGACCTGTGCCGACAGGCTCTCCTCCAGCCTATTCAGCTCGCGCTTGATTCTGGGACAACGGGTTGTCGCCCAGAGCCTCCTCAGCGACCTCTTACGGCGAATAAGCGCCTGGAGGCGCGCCGGGAGGCCCAAGTTGGGCCCGCCGCTGGGCACCACGGTCGTCGAATTGGCGATCGCTCCCTTAATGGAGCCGATGAGACGGTCGGCCGCCTCATCGACAACACCGGGAGCGATCGGGTCGGTCATAAAGTGCTCGTCCTGGAGCTGCGATTGGTCGGCCAGGAGACCCTTAAAGGCCTCCCAGTCGACCCTAAGCCTCCGGGGGGTGGCCTCGACACGAGCACCGCTCACATCCAGTGTGACCAGCACCGGAAGGTGCACGGAGCTCATGTCGTACAGCGACTCTATACTAAGAGGGTGCTGTAGCCCCTTGTGAACGCACACGTCCAGTACATCGGGCCTATAGCCCGCTTGCACCGGAACGTGTGTTGGTTCATTGGGGCCGACCACACAATAACCCCCTTCATCGGCATCGCGACACAACCGGCGTCCCGCGGCACTGATCAGCCGGGACCCCCACGCGGTATGTTTCGCGTTGAGGTCCCCGACCACCACCACGGGGCACCAGGACTCGACGTAGATCCTCGAGACAGATCGTCCCACCCTCCGGAGGGCGGTAGGAGGCATAAATCCTCATATCGCCCTCCGGGACGCTCACCCTCACCCCGACCGTATTGATCTGGGTGAAGGGTAGCCTCTCCAACTCATCATGCACGACGTCTCTCCGAACGAGCGCCGCAGTGCCCCTGAACGGACGCCCAGAGGACGGAGAGATATCGTCGCGACGGTACGCATGATAATTGGGGATGGCGAATCTGTCCCGAGGGGACAACTTGGTCTCCCCCAGGAGCACGACATGAGGTCGATACTCCTGGAGGAGAACGACCAGCTCCTGCCTATGGGGTTTGATCCCGCCGGGATTCCAGTAAATGATCCTAAATTTGTGATCCATCACTGGAACCCCGGTAAAACTGGAGTAGCCCCGACCAGATTGCGTCCCCCGGGCTGGATCCGGAGGCTATGTCCTGGAGGACCGAAGTCACCACCAGGGACAATCTGTTCCACGACTCCAGCAGCATTGCGGCGAATACAGTCGCCTCAGAGGGCGTCTGCTCGCCGCGCCGCTGGCGCCGTGGAAGGGGTGGTGGCAGGGGTAAGCCCCCCACCAGTGGAATAAATGACGCAAGTCCGATCGGGGCCGAGGCAGGTAACTGGTCGCCACTCGCCACAGCCACGGGAGGTGCCACCCGACTGGGAGACGGCTCCTCCTCCACGACGTCCATAGGGACCGTCTGGGACCCGGGCTCCGGGCCCGGGGTTGGTGCCGTCACCGGGACAGTCTCCCCGGAGGACACCTTCTTCTTCTTTTTTTTATTATTTTTTTTTTTATTGGGCGTGGTTCCCTCAGCTACTTGGGCCGAGGGAGTGGCCACATCCGGGCCCCGTGGCGGCAGTACCGCCTCCGAGGTCGTAGGGCCTGCAGGAGTTGGGGGCACCTGTTGCACTGCCTTCTTCTTCTTTTTCTTCTTCTTCTTCTTCTTAGAGGAAGAAGAAGAAGCGACGGTTGCTGCGGGTCTTGGAGGCTGATTGGCCTCCGCCATTAAGTTGGGGGCCGACGCCCTGGCCTCGACCGTGACGGTCTGGGCAGGAGCCAAAGTAATGGTAGGGGGGGGGGGGCGGGAAGTCTTCCCCTTGCCCTTACCCTTCCCTGGTGCTGGTGTCGCAGGGACCGTTGGTCTCTGCGACCTGGGGAGGTTGGTGGGAGCGCTTTGGGGGCCCCCGGCCCACGGTGCCACAGGCGCAGACGCCGGAGGAGGGATCCCCATGGCCCTTGCCTTCCTGCGGTAGGCAGAGCACTGACGGCTACTAGCCGCGTGCGCCCCGCCGCAGTTGGCGCAGGTAGGGGTCTCCTCTCTCGACCTTGGGCAGTCCGCTACTATGTGTGCACCCGCACAACGCACGCAGCGGACCGCTCTGTGGCAGTTAGTCGAGGAGTGTCCGAAGGCCTGGCAGCGATGACACTGCGCAGGACCTCCGACCGACCTCCAGGCACTAACCACCACACCCGGAAGGCAGAGGAGTTCCTCTACCTTGTAAAGCCGGGCAAGGTCTTCCTTTGAGAGGTGGTCGAGTTTGGCGAAGAAAACTCCGCCTCCCCGACCACGTCTCGCAGGGATGAGTTTGGCATACGTGGCCGGGAACCCCAACGCCACGAGCTCTGCCACGATCTCCGCCGGATCGGTGTCGGCCGGGAGTCCCCTGATCGAGACCTTGGACGGGACTTCGGTCTCCAGAGAGAAAGCGTGCCACTCTATAGCACTGTCTACGTCCGAGGCCTCGACCAGGTAACGCTGGACTACCCGGTACTCCTCGGCCGACTCCGGCGTAAATCTGAATCCCGACCGGAGGGCTTTCACGGACGGGGCCCTGCCGAGCCGCTCCTTTAAGGCCGCCAAATGGCGGGGCCAATTGGGGAGACGGTCGACAGTGATGGGGTGGTGGCAGGGGTAAGCCCCCCACCAGTGGAATAAATGACGCAAGTCCGATCGGGGCCGAGGCAGGTAACTGGTCGCCACTCGCCACAGCCACGGGAGGTGCCACCCGACTGGGAGACGGCTCCTCCTCCACGACGTCCATAGGGACCGTCTGGGACCCGGGCTCCGGGCCCGGGGTTGGTGCCGTCACCGGGACAGTCTCCCCGGAGGACACCTTCTTCTTCTTTTTTTTACGCTTAGGTCCCCTCGGCCCCCCGCCCGCGGCCACCGGTCGGGTGGACTGGTTGGTGGTCGGGGTCGAAGTCGACCCCGGCTGGGCTCCGGTACCTGACGGGCCTGGTTGCGGGCCAGGTCCAGTGTTACCGGAGTCTGTTCTGGTCCCATAGGGACCAGGGGAAGCAACGGCCCTGGTAGGGCGAGATTGTGTCTGGACCCCTGAGGGGCCAGCCACAATCTGGGCCAGAGTCACCGCCGGAGAAGTGGCAGCCCTTGGAGTGCCCAAGGGAGGCCAATCCGCCAGCGACGTAGGCGCAAAGTTGGCCCTAGCCAGGGCCATAGGTTCTCTACCCACCGAGGGTCCCGGGCGCGCCCGGGGATCCCTCGGCGGGGAGGAGGTCAATTTCAGGGTTGACCCAGACCCCCTCGAGAGCGGGGTACCTCTCTCACTCACACCCCGAGGGGTAGAGCCAGGGAGGTCCGCGTAGCGCGTCGAGTCCAGGGGACCCCCCGACCCACGGGTCAGTGGGGACCTCCCAGTCTCGTCCCCGATCGAGGAGATCTGGGTTGCATCAGCCGGGACTAGTATCGCTCTACCTCCCGTGGGAGGAGAGCGAGTGGTGGCAGTGGATGAGGGCATCACCTCCCCCTCCTCCCCCTCCGAAGAGGAGGAAGTGGAGGAAGAAGGGGAATCATCCCCTTCACCCTCGGCATCACCCGTCTCATACTCGGTTATGTCCGAGTCCTCCGCCAGCCTGTAAGGTCTGGGGAGGTCGAGCTCCTCCAGAGATCTGGAGGAGGGCCCGATACGGGGAGCCTTGTCCGGTTCCTCCTCTGGGGAAGAACCCGAGCCCGAGATTATGAGCACTCTGGCTTTCCTCTTCCGGCGCCGCGGGCCGCCCGACAGATCGGCCGGTAAGGGAAACCTAGTTTCCCCCGAACCGATCGCCGGCGTGTCCGGGGCCCCGGAAGAAGGGCCAGGTGCTAGGGACACACCAAGGTGTGTGTCCGAGTGTGACCTAATGAGGTCGGAAGGGCGGCCGGTGAACGAAGTCGAGCCGTCATCACGTCCCCTACGGGACGAGCCAGGGGTGTTAATATTCGGGAGAGATTCTCCCGATGGCACTTTCCCCGCCATGCGAAGGTAGGCTTAAAAACTATAAATCAAAAATAAAAATAAAAATAAAAGCAAAAACAAAAACATGCCTACCTACAATAAACTTATCTAAAACTAGTATTAAAAAAAAATTATAAGAAAAGAGGGTAGACAAAAAAAAAAAATTTAAAAATGAGGGTAGGTACAAATTTGGAAAAGGAAAAATTTTTAACTTTAAAATTAAGTACAAATTAAACCTAACCTACTGCTAAGCGGTTAGCTTAGGGCTATTGGCACCCCCTGGTCCCGAAGGACAGGGGGGAAGACAGGACACTGGTGGCCAGGCACTATTGGCGCGCAATGCACGTCTATTATTTAAAATAAATAATAGCGGGCAGTCGCTATCAGGCTGAGACACCCGCCCGTTAAACTACCGAAATAATAAGGAAGTGTCTCTTGCTTACCTGGTCCGGCTCCTCGGTGCTGTCGGGCGGCACGGCAATCAGGAGATCACCCCGCCGTCACGACCACCAGGACTGGGGCGACGCGTCAGTCGTCGCGTGGGGAGCGCGCGGCGCAGGGCAACAGGACCCACTCGCAGGCGAAGAACTGGTGGAAAAATTCCACCAAAACACACCCGCGAACAGGAACCGCACTCAACACCGGCACTCACACACACACTCACAAACACTTGCTAACACCGCACAAGATTTGGGACGAGAGAGCGATACTAGCGCCACCGGGCTTTTTTTGACAAAACTGTAAAAACACTCGCCACAAGTCTATCAAACGTTTCACATAATGATGGCGCGAGGCAGAATCAATACATTTAGTATGGGAAAACAAATCAGCTTTGTCCGGAGTAAACTAGAAAACTACTGCACGGATTTACTTTAAATTTGGCAAGAATATTACTAAGAAGTCGGGTTAACACATAGGCTATATATTGTAGTACTATCATCTCCGAGGAACGGGATATAAATATAATAAATTTCATTAAACAATTTTAGAGCACCGACATCTAGCGGCGTTCAAGTCAAATTTCATGTGGAAGCATTTTTGTTGGTACGAGAGCTAGCAACGTCGGGAAAACAAGCATTTCAATAAGGCCAATTTTTATATTGCTATCTCTCATACTCTTTAACTTTTGTATCGGTCTAAAGTTTCACAATCGAATTGTCGTTTGGCAAATTAATTTTAGGTTTGTAGGTGCTTCAATACCATCACATAAAAATTTCAAACATACTGAAATTTGATTTTTTAATTTAGAGAATTAGCGTAAGGCCCAAATTTAATTTGTGTGAGATGTAGCATACATAAAAAACTACTGGCCTTCAGCCTCGGCCTTACTGAAATACTCTGTCAAAAACGTTGCTAGCTCTTATACCATAATTAAACTTGATTATGACATTTTTGACGACTTCAATAATTGTTTTTTAATTGACATATATAGATGGAGCTGTGTGCCTTTTCTTCTTAAAAAAAGTATCGTTAATTCGTTTCAGAGATTAGCAAGATAAATAAATAAATGTATTTATACGAATTTTGAAATACTTCATATCTTTTAAAATTACTCGAGGTTGTCTGTCTGTAATAACAAACAGAACTCAAAAGAACTTTGAGCTAAATAGTGAAGAAAGAGTAAAACTAAGCAGATCGCACCAGCAGAATCCTTGAGTGTGCAAAAGGGCATTTTGACGCCCAAAAAATCAGGGTGCAACTATTGACGAATGCATTTTCTCAGAAATTGAGACGAATGAAGTGCGAATGATCTGTATAAATATACTGTCGTAGAGCAAGCTGGTGACACACATGATCCCTTGGAATTTCTGAATTCTATGTCAGAAAGTGAAATTTCAGCGCATACCATCAAGCTGAAGGTCTATGTCCCAATAATGCGCCTTTGGAACCTATGTATCTCAGAAGTTGTGTAACGGGATCTGCTTTAAAGTCATTTCAACAGGCACACCATTGGCAATCATACGGGTTGAGGCGTTAGCGATGGTAAAAAGTGCTGAAATGCGTAACGCGTCGCTCCGCGGATCTCCGGATAAGCCTGTGCTGGGTTCTGTCCTCAGCTGAGGTTTGGACGCTGAGTGTGAAGGTTTGGAGATTTTAGTTCCAATTCCAACATATTCTCCAACTTAATTAAAACGGGTTGAAGCATCGGCGAGACAGTATTTCTAAAACGCATACTTCTCATACCTCATTACTTCCCGTTCCAGTTCAAGCGCGTACAGTTTTCCAGTGTTTGCTTCGCGTTAAACAACCCTAAAGCCGCAAGGACAAACACTGAGAGCAGCGGGTGTCGATCTCGGTGCACTCGCGGATGAGGACAATGGGGCGTGTGTAAGAGAGCTCTTATCTCCACGCAGGACGGAAACCCGTCGTCGTCGACCAGGTTGGGAACTGGGATCTCGCCTGGAATCTGACCCCTTAAGAGTTTTGGGTCCCGAACGCTACCCAGCGAGAGGGGCACTTTCTTCTTGGGTAGCGCTGGGCCCATTGTGTCAGAGCAACCGGGGGATGGAAGGCCGCGCTCCCCGACCCACGCTGGTACTGACCCAACGGGGTGTTCTCACTTGATCCCATCTTGAGAGGTAATGGAAAGCCCGCTGATCTAGAGAGCCGGTGGCCGTATCACCGCGGCTGCGGGTTCGGTGTTCTGGGGGCGGCGCGTCGTGAAAGAATGCTGTATTGCATAACGCGTCGCGCCGTCCCACATAATCCCCGTGTTGGGTTCTGGCCTCAGCCGGCGTTCGGACGCTGAGTGTGAGTGATCGTAAATTTTTGGAGGTTTTAATGCGGTTCAACATCCTCATATCGCGTGTGGAAACATCCGGTTCAGTCACAACTTATGACTTAATTCAGTAGTCACCATAAAGTCATTTATTCAAATCAGGCTGAAAGTCAACAAATTTTGAAGTTCGATTTTACAGAAGACAATCTTTTCTCTATTACTGCACTTTCTGTGTATATGAAATTTAAAGAAGAAACGGGTAAATTAAGGTCATTAAGGTATCATTGTAGGCATTTTTGGTGCTGTATAGCATTCACGCAGATGACGTCGCGGGCAACAGCTAGTAGTCAAATATAATACGCTAGTCATGTTTCAAGATGTCTGACATAGCATAATAATATGAGACATTAATAATTTTACGATGTTGTTTATAGCTCACGGCGTGTTTAATTACACAAAATGTAACAATTTACAGTTAAGTTACTATTTTGTATTTTGATATGATGAATGTTGAGCATCAACCAATTCGCCAATTATGAATTATCGATTAAACCTTTTTTGGCCTGTGAAATAATAAGTAAATTGGTCTTAAGATGATTTTAATATTTTTAAAGAGATTTTGATGGATCAAATGAAATGGAGATGGACAGGCCACATGTTACGAAGCCCACAGGAAAAATGGAGCAGTATTGTGACCCGGCCTAGAATAGCACCACCCCACCTTGTCCCGTGGGTGTCGTAGAAGGCGACTAATTCAACCAAGGGACACTCCGGAGAGTGGGCAGCAGCGCTCTCTGAGTATAATAACATCATACTGCGATCGCCAACCCGCATGCCAAGCGTGGCGATTATGGCAAAACCCCCCATGAATACGGCCGAAAAGAATTGGCCCCCAGTCCCCGGCGGCCCCACTGTGCTTGGTTATGGTAGCGACCAAGCCAACAGTGGGGCAGGGGGTGCTAAGAATCCCCGGACTTAAGAGGACTCGATGATCCTGCGGTCCGGCAACCTGCTTTACTTCCGGGAGGGCGAACAACTGTCCCAAGGTGGTGTCGGGTTTATCGTCCACAAGTCCCTTGTGAACAACATTGTGAAGATCGAGAGTGTGTCGGCTAGGGTAGCATGCCTTATACTCAGAATAACAAAGCGTTATTCGTTGAAGGTCATACAGGTTTATGCTCCGACCTCGGCACACTCCGACGATGAGGTGGAGGCTATGTATGAGGACATATCCAGAGCCATGCATAGCTGCAAATCTCACTTCACCGTTGTCATGGGGGACTTCAACGCCAAGCTGGGCAAACGTTCTGAGGGAGAGCTGCGAGTGGGGCAATTTGGAGTCGGGTGTCGGAATCACAGGGGAAACTTACTGGCGGGTTTTCTGGAGAAGGAGGCTTTATACATGATGAACTCCTTCTTCAGAAAACGAGACCACAGGAAGTGGACCTGGATGAGTCCCGACGGTGCGACCAAAAACGAGATAGACTTCATCATGTCGACAAAAAGGCAAATATTCAGCGATGTCTCTGTGATCAATGCCATTAAGTTTGGAAGCGATCACCGAATGGTAAGGGGCACGCTGAATCTCAAGATCAAGCTTGAGAGATCCCGGCTGATGAAGTCTACGCTCCGACCAGCACAAGCCCACATTCAAAACCCCGAGAGCTTTCAGCTCGAACTCCAGAACCGCTTTAATAGCCTGGCCGGCACAGTGGACGAGTACAATGACGGTTTTGTGGAAGCTGTCCAAGCGGTAGGGTCTAAGTTCTTCAAGGCCCACCGTACAAACAGAACCAGAAGATTGTCGGACTCTACCCTGAGGCTGATGGAACAACGCCGTGAAATGACTCTGCAATCCTCAGATGATGCCATTAAACATCGACACCTCAATAGACAAATCTCTAAATCTTTAAAACGAGACCTGCGCCGATTCAATACCAAGCGTATTGAAGAAGCCATAGAGCGAAACAAAGGCACCAAAGTATTCGCGAGAGATTTGTCTATTGGGCAGAGTCGTTTGGCAAAACTGAGGACCATTGATGGCAGAGTTGTTTCATCGGGTCCTGAGCTTCTGGGTGAGATCGAGAGGTTCTATGGACAGTTGTACACATCTACTCGACAACCCGTGACAAATCTGGCAAAAGACCCAAGAGCCAAACTTACCCGACACTACACCGAAGACATCCCGGACGTCAGCTTGTACGAGATTAGGATGGCCCTCAAACAGCTCAAAGACAACAAGGCGCCGGGTGATGACGGTATCACGGCTGAGCTTCTGAAAGCGGGAGGGAAACCTGTCCTCAAGGCTCTTCAGAGGCTTTTCGATACCGTCATACTCGAAGGAAAAACGCCACGGGCATGGACTAGGGGTTTGGTCGCACTGTTCTTTAAGAAGGGTGATAATACCCTTCTGAAGAATTATCGACCCATTACGCTCCTGAGCCATGTCTATAAGTTGTTTTCGAGGGTCATCACGAATCGTCTCTCACGCAGGCTAGACGACTTCCAGCCTCCCGAACAAGCCGGTTTCCGAAAAGGCTATAGTACCGTAGACCACATACATACGCTGCGACAAGTTATACAGAAAACCGAGGAGTATAACTTGCCTTTGTGCTTGGCGTTTGTGGACTACGAGAAAGCCTTTGATTCGGTCGAAACATGGGCTGTATTGCAGTCCCTTCAGCGGTGCCAGGTCGACTACCGGTATATCGAAGTGTTGAAGTTCCTGTATGAAAACGCCACTATGTCAGTCCAACTCCAAGGCCAGGCTTCGGAACCAATACCTCTAGAGCGCGGCGTGAGACAGGGTGATGTCATATCACCAAAACTGTTCTCCGCTGCCCTGGAGGATGTCTTCAAGGTTCTGGATTGGAAAGGGCTAGGCATCAACATAAATGGCGAGTACATAACTCACCTTCGATTCGCCGACGATGTAGTGATCATGGCTGAAACCGCGGAGGAGCTCTCTGCAATGCTCAATGATCTCAGCAGAGTTTCCTTGGAAGTAGGTCTAAAAATGAACATGGACAAGACGAAACTTATGTCAAATGTCCATGTCGTACCTTCTCCAATAACTATCGGAGACTCTGTGCTTGAAGTTGTTGACGAGTACGTATACCTGGGACAAACTGTCCGATTAGGTAAGTCCAACTTCGATGCAGAGATCAAGCGACGAATCCAACTCGGTTGGGCAGCGTTCGGGAAGCTTCGGAAAGTTTTCTCGTCCACAATACCGCAGTGTCTCAAGACGAAAGTCTTTGACCAGTGTGTGTTGCCAGTGATGACCTACGGATCAGAGACTTGGCCGCTTACGATGGGTCTTATCAGACGACTCAGAGTCACTCAAAGAGCAATGGAAAGGGCTATGCTGGGTGTCTCTCTGCGTGATCAAATCAGAAATGAGGAGATCCGCAGAAGGACTAAAGTAACCGACATAGCCCAAAGAATTGCCTCTTTGAAGTGGCAATGGGCAGGACACATTGTGCGAAGAACAGATGGTCGTTGGGGCCGAAAAGTTCTAGAGTGTCGGCCAAGAACCGGTAAGCGCAACGATGGTAGACCCCCTACGAGATGGACCGACGATCTGGTCAAGATCGCGGGAGGTCACTGGATAAAGACGGCGCAGGACCGGTCGTTATGGCGAGGTTTGGGGGAGGCCTATGTCCAGCAGTGGACGTCTATAGGCTGATGATGATGATGATTGTGACCCACTGGTATCCAAGAGATGGGAAGAGGTGCAGAGGGCGACCACATAAAAGATGGGAAGATGATTTAAAGCAGACAGCCGGCCCATACTGGAGAAGAGTAGCAGGGGACTGGCAGCAGTGGAAGACATTGCAGGAGGCCTATGGTAAGAGGTACTCTGAGTTTAGAGATATACTTTAAATGAAATCAAGATATTTGTAATTTTAAATTCAGATTAAAGGCTTATTATTATTATTATTTAGAGCTTTTAAGTCCAACTATGCTCTGTTCTAGTACCTACAATGGCTGACTTAATGCCTAAGGCTCTCTCTACCAGTCAACCAAATCTGGTGAAGAGATAACTATGGTAGGTGCTTTGCTGATACATGAAAAATTCCACATAACAAAGATTATATATCTTTCGTTTCCAAAAATATTAAATGTAATAAAACAACGTTGCAATCCAATCTTGGCTTCTACCACGTTCTTGGCATAAACAAACTAATTTGTGTTCGCTTTTCAGTCCATTCATATTGTGCACATTTATTATATTTTATGAATGAGATAATCTTTTGTCTTCTACACAATATAAGAATTTTAAGGTCATCTATACAAATTTACGATACAAAAGATAACAAAAGTAATTAATAAAGTTTAGTCTCGTGTCAGCATTTTGAATGGTTAGGCATAGAATTCAAAATGGCGAATTTTTGACAGAACAGTGTGAAATTGAAATTATGTAGGTATGTGATGATGATGTAGTAGTTGATTTACTGAATTGACTGATTAGTATAATTCTGGGGTGATTAATTTTAAGTGAAGGAATCCTTAGGATTTGTTTTGTCACAAAGTGATGTTTCGATTCCGCTGAACAAAATATTTCAGAGAATATTGTGATTCTTTACGACATTACATAACATGTTAAAATTATGTTTGTGTCTACTATATTATGCACTAGCTGACTGACAACTTCTATGCGAAATACAGGGAAGGAATTTAGATAACATTTGCGATGTGTGCTCAGAAAATTTTGCTTATTTACGACATCACATCAAAAACCTACGAAATTCTCAGTGTTTCTCTACTATATCATGCATGTATTATACACATAAACCTTCCTCTTGAATCTAACTATCTAATCAAAAAATCACATCAAAATCCGTTGCGTAGTTTTAAAGATTTAAGCATACATAGGGACAGCCAGCTGCAAGTTGTTTTACACTATATTGTCATGTTTTAACTGAATATATTATTTCCTTTGAGTATTATTTATTAATGGGACAGGGTAAACAAGTTAAACGTCCCCTACCGAATGGATTAACCCTCTGTTTTTGTGCTGTTGCCACTGGAAACCGACATTTTGTAAATAAAATGATCATGATTAAGGATGGATAATTATTATCCGTTTTTCCTTTACATACAATAATTATTGACATTACTGACTTCAATTATTGAAATGAAGTTCCTTATCGCGCGTTATCGAATGGGGGCTAGACGGAAAAAAATCTTACGAAAAGTTGTCACGACACTTTTTTTTTTTAGATGATTATCGCTAGATGGCGCTGTGATCAAAATCTTTTAAAACACGTTCCTTATCGCGCATTACGTTAGTAAATATTTTTTATAAGATATCTTTTAATCGAAAGGAACTTCGTTCTATTCGGGTGTCCCATGACATCTCTCAAGTTTTTTTTTTAACATTTTTATTAAACTTGCACTGCATGTAACTATGTACACAAATATTAAGTTCGGAAGGAATTTTACGAGTTGAATATGACCACCTTCCCAGTTTCCGATTGAGCTGACATTTTGTATATCGCGTGACAATGCAATAATACGACAAAACGGCGCTCATCTGATGATGGATTCGGAAGATGATTATAGGAACTCTTGTACTAAACAGGATGGACCCGTCGTGTTACCACTTACTATCAAGTGGCGTAATAGCCATGGAAAAAAATATATCAACCTAACTTAGGACAAGTTCCCCATCGTAGTTTTTCGAACTGCTATGGCGTGTCCTTCAAAAAATGTTTTAGGTTAGGTTATAGTGATTAGGTAGTTAGTAGGTTTTTTATTAGTTGGAGGAATTCACCGGATCCCCGGTATGTGGGAGTTGAACCGCACTAAAACCTCCAACCGCTCACACTCGGCGTCTGAACCCCGGCTGAGGCCAGAACCCAGCACGGGGTTATGAGGGACGGCGCGACGCGTTACGCCGCCCCCGTAGTAAGTAGGTATATAATACCTTTGAGCGATTTTGTAACCTTTTACTACCAAAATGATTTTTATCGCATATTACTAATTAAAAACGATTTTTAATAAAATTTCATTGTTAGTTATCAAAACTTTGAATATTTTTTTTTACATACAGGTATTTGAAGTTCAATCAAGGTAAGCATTTATTTAATGAATATATTAATTAAGGATAACGTTACAGTAATACTATTTAGTATTAAATATTGGTTCTCAAAATAAATATCATAATTTAACAACAAAAACATAACAACTTAACATGCATCTTTTGCATAAAATAAATTAAAAATCATTCTATTGATTTATTTATAAAACACAAGTGTTGTGAAATATCAATTCTACAATCGATCGACTCAAAACCTCGTGCTTAATTAAATTTTAATGACAATTTTCAATATTCTTACCGCATTACGAATCCATGTTGAAAACCACAACACAGCGTTGAAATAAACATAAAAATGCTATTTTAATTGCAAAAACAACGAAACCACGCTAACGAACGCGATAAGAACCACATCAAATGTATTATAAACCAGTTTTTATTAATCAAAACATGACAATAACACAGAAAGTTACCGATCGATAAAGGATTTCACGAAACACGTCCAACCACGAACAAGGCCCGTGCCGCACTAACAAATCATTTGCTATAAAATGTGATAGAGCTTAGAAAATCGCGTATCGATAAAGGAATGTGAAATATTCCAGTGATTTTGTGAAAGCAGTTTTTATGTATAAATGAATGTAGTTATTTGAATGGTCAACAAGCTGAAGTGGCTATGGGCTGGGCACATATGTCGAAGAACTGATGCCCGATAGAGTAGACGGGTTCTAGAGTGGAGACCGCGATGTGGTAAACGTAGTGTTGGGCGCCCCCCTGCTAGATGGAACGATGACCTAAGAAAGGTGGCCGGTAACAACTGGATGAGACGAACAGAAGATCGAGCTCAGTGGCGTATTTTGGGAGAGGCCTATGTCCAGCAGTGGACGAGTGTGGACTGATGATGATGATTTGAATGGTCAAACCCATAGATGGGTAAAAAATACTGCATCTTTCGCCAGTTGTTCTAAGGACGGTAGCTAATTATTCATAGCTTAGTTACATCAATAAAGTTCTTTCATTTATGTTGAAACATTTTATTAATTGAGTGTTTAGTGTGTTGTCCTTCTTCAAACGAGGCTTGAAGAGGGTCCTTAAAGTTAGGTCGTAGGTAGGGACCCCTCAGTGTCCCCTGACATTGCAGAGGTTTATTAGCGACGGTAACCACTTACGAATAGGTGGCCCGTTAGCTCGTCTGCCTACATGGCAATAAAAGGTTTTAAAATAGGTAATTACGTAGTTGTAACTTATTACCTGACAAAATATGGTAGATAATTAATTATAATTAGCTATAAAATTTAAATGTAGCAGACGCTAATTATTAATTAATAATAATTATGGGAAGTGTAAAACTTTAATTAAAACATCAAATATTAGGATTAATACGATTTTTGCTGAATAACTAAGTACCACATTAACGACGTTTAATATAAAAAGTCTTGTATTTATTTTCCAATTAATATTAAACATTAAACTAAAAACAAACATTCTTCTATTGACTGACTTAACATTTTTAAAACGTTAAATTTCATTATAGCGTAACGTGAAAATAACGCTATAAAATTATAGCATTCACGTACATTTCCCATCACTAACGCGAAATAAATTGATATCACACTAACATGGCGTTCTGAGTTTGCGCAATGCCTTCCAAGCAATCTCTATCTAACAACATACTGAAAATTTAAACCAACACATTAAATATATAACTTGCTAGGCTTGGTTTTTAATTAATTCATTGATTTCATGACTTTAATGAGAAATTTCATTATTTTTGGCTCCTTAAGTAGTAGCTCCCAGTAGTTTTAATATACCATTTTGATAAAAAAACGATTGAGTGGCTTTACGCCTTCTTTACGCATAGATTTTCTTGAAGGCTATATTCGTACCTGCAGACGAAGTATAAAGACCTTAAAATATAGCATTCTTTATTGAACATCACAAAGAAATCACTTGGGAGGTGTCATGGGACACCCGAATAGAACGAAGTTCCTTTCGATTAAAATATATCTTATATTTTTTTTTCCTAATGTAACGCGCGATAAGGAATGTGTTTTAAAAGATTTTGATCACAGCGCCATCTAGCGATAATCATCTAAAACAAAAAAGTGTCGTGACAACTTTTTGTAAGAATTTTTTTCCGTCTAGCCCCCTTTCACAACGCGCGATAAGGAACTTCGTTCCAATTACATTGAAAATACAGTACAGTAAAGTGTTATGATGGGCGGCCTTATCGCTTGTAGCGATCTCTTCCAAGCAACCAATTATACAAGTAATAGTGTAATAATTTATTTTTGGAAAAAACTTTTAAGCACAAGCTTTTAAGATCCGGGATATCGTGTAGTAGAGTGCTAGATAAGACAAGAAAACGAGCTCAAACACGACGAGTCTATCTTGGCATAAGAATTCCTATGACCACCTTCCGAATCCATCATCAGATCAGCGCCATTTTGTCATATTGTTGCATTGTCACGCGATATACATCTGCGTGCAAAATGACAGCTCAATCTGAAACCGGGAGGTTTGTCAAATTTGCAACCACCCGAACTTACATGGTTACACCCATTGCAAGTTAACATAAAGCTTGTAAAAAAGTCAATTTTCTGGGAAGTTGGCATCTATAGGAGACGTAAATTGAAAACATTCTTTTGACAAAACTCAGCATGTCCTTAATAGTATGGTCCTAATCATAACACTGGTGATCACTTACCATCTAACAAATTAACTTAGACCTAATAATATCTAAATAATAGACTAATAGTATCTAGTCCTGGAAAGTTAAAGATTATGGGTAATGGCTCCCAAACGGCGAATGTCCTTGCATTACAGAGGCTCATGAGCGACGGTAACTATTTACCATATCGAGGGCCGTATACTTGTATATTTATCTTGTAATAAAAACAAACTTAAAATATACTTATTCTGCTAGCTTAGCGACCGAAAGTGGATCTAATCTAGACCTTCGAAATCTACATTTGGCTCCACTTGATTTTATGTCGGGCTGTAAGCAAGTTTTGAGAATCACGCATCCGTCGGCTCTCCACTCTGAGGAGTTTTCTATCAACAAGGTTGGTAAATCATTTGTTCTGTGTCGATGGTTAGGTAGAGACAATGATAACCGCTAATATCACAGATGGCCTAGTCCGCGTTAGTAATATCATTGTAAGCAATAATTTATTTTTAGTTGTCAACTAAAAAGGCTTAAATTTAAGAGAATAACCTTGACCCATGCTTCCATGGTCATTTCATAATAATACACATCACTAAATGACTGGGATTTTTGCCTAAACGTAAAACAAAAAAAAATACGAATGGACGTTGACCTATTCGTCAAGGTTATTCAAAATTAAATAGTGTGGTTAAGTATCGGTAATAAAGTTGATAAGTGAGTTGTATGTACTTATTTTATCTTTGTTATTCAACCTTCAAAACACCGCAAACCTGGAAACAAAGTATTTCCAACTAGTGGGTAATACTGTATAATTTATTTAAGTAAAATGCTGTTGCTTTACATAGTTTAAAAACAAGATTTATTTAACAAATTGTGGTCAAATGTATAGGAGAATTATTTTTGAGATATTATGACTTACTATCAAATAACTATGAATTCTGATCATTTTATTTACCTTTAAAGCTATAAGTATATATTTTTGTTGAAAAAACTTAAGTCGTAAACTTAATTCCTTTTGCTTGCAAACTCATCTTTTTTACTCAACCATCAATGTCAATTCTTTCAAACGTCAAAATTCATCAAAATATGTCAAATTGAATCTCGCGGTAAAATTGTACAAAAGAGCACATTTTTAAGAATAAAAAATAGTAAATCAACAAGATAATGGCTGAAAAACTCGAAGATTTAAATTTACCACTTACAGTTGTCACCAGAATCGTGAAAGAAGCTCTTCCGGAAGGAGTATCCATATCAAAAGAAGCGCGAACCGGCCTCGCAAAAGCTGCCTCTGTTTTTGTACTTTATGTGACTTCTGCGGCCACAAATATCGTTAAACACAAGAAAAGGAAAGCCCTAACAGGACAGGATGTGTTAGATGCCATGAAAGATATAGAATTCGATAGATTTGTAGAGCCTTTAAGTGAGGCACTCGAACACTACAAAGTTTTGGCTTCGGCGCGAAAATCAGGTTCAATGAAGAAAAAAGACGAAACAGAAGAAACTGAAGTTGTAGAAGACGAATGAGTAGTGTTGTGACGTTATCTTTAAGTTTAATTTTAAGTTAATTTAATAAAACTTTGAATTTTGTATTTGTTTGTTTACCTTTGACAATCAAACTTTCAACCAATTACAGAAACTAGCCATTATTTTTTATAACTAGAGTCCATTTTACAACTGATTTAAGTTTAGTTCACTACAACTGTGTATTTTTTATTTTAATGTAGAAAAATTAAATAACAAACCATTTGATCATAAGTGGTTACCGTTGTTCATGGATCTCTGCAATGTCAGGGATTACTGCCTTCCCGCTTCTTACACCTTGAAGGACTCTTCAAACTTTGGCTTCTAAATAAAAACTGCAGATTTTTCTTTATTGATCGTAACTGTCTTTATAAAACCAAATGAAAATTATTAAAGAATATTTTGAGTATTCAAAATAATTACTATCATTTAACAAGTCATACTTTAGTTAATATAAATTTCCTTTAATACTTGTAATCTACATCACTTACACAGTTTCTTCTATTAAATGTTTGCTTTCCATGCAATGGTTGCCTGGAAGAGATCACTTTGAGCGATAAGGCCGCCCATTGATACAGTATATTTAAGTTTTTGTAACATATAACTATGTAATTGTGGTGTTTCAATAAAGAGTTTGTATTGTATTGCAAATGGATTAAAATGAATGAGCAGATTGCTCTTTTAATAAAAAATGTAAGAACCTGTTTAGTAATTGTGTAAGTGATTTAATTTATAAAAACTGAAAATATAAATTACTCCAAATAAACTTAGCCTAGTTAAGATTTTAAAAATAAAACCACAATATTTTTCATTGTTTTTATTCGGGAATAAATTTTCCGGAAACATATTGAACCCAATCCGTATGGGGCTACATCTATCTAAATATTTACAATCTTTAACCAAAATATATTCTAACTTTAATAAACTATTCTATTATATCATTAAATTGTTTTCTTGAAATTATTATCAATTTTATTATTGGAGACTTAAACACTAATTGAGAAAATAGCAAAGATAGAATTTAAACTTTTAACCCTTAAATGCTTGTACTAGTATTATTTGAAAATAATCATAAGCATTGACTCAAAGCAGATTGTTGGTAATATAACAATTATCTACAGGGTGAATTTTTAATGATTGTGCTTTTTTATTGCATGATAGATAAGTCTATAGTACATTTGATGGTAAGTGGTAACCGTCGTAAATTAGCCTTTACAACTCTGGGGCATTGGGCAATTAAAAATTCACCCAGCATATTTTATACCCAAATGAACCCAAACTAGATGGTTTTACGATCTCTCGTTCTCTAGATAATTTGTGGTTCCAAATTTGCGGTGGGGGGAGGCTGTAATGTCCACCTTTTAACAGATTTTTTTCTTCCGAAATCAACGTTTTAAGTATAAGATCAAGTAAATAAATTTATACGCAAAAATCGTAAAATAACTGCCTTCAAGCGGCTATAACAAGCATTTAAGGGTTAAAACTTTTAATATAAGAAAAGATTGGCTTTAATTTAGCCATAAAGAAAAAACTAGCTCGCTAAGCTGAAAAGAGTTAATAATATAAGTACAATTAAAGAACAGTAATAACTTCAGAATACTTAAAATGTAAAATTGTTAAATGAACTGCTAATTCAAACTACCAAACATCCTAGCAGTTTTATAGGTAAACCACGCCGCGGTGCCGTAACGGTAAATATTGTCGTAATGCGTAACACGTCGTGCCATCTAGCATAATTCCCTGCTTGACTCAGCCGGACGTAGAGGAAGTTGTAGGAAGTTTTATGCGGTTCGGCTTTCACATACCCCACCCACGAGGTAGGTAGAAGTAAAAAATTGTTTTGTTTTAAATTATGCAGTGAATAGAGTATTTTTCTTTGTTTCTTAACAACTCTTGCCTTGGCTAGGTCTAGTCACATTGACAAAACAAAGTCTGTGAATTCAGATTTACACCGATATACGATATTCTTAACTGTTGCTTGAGTATTACATAGCACTTCTAAACCTATTTTTGAAAATATTAGCCAAGATAAGAGATCCATTTATGTCCAGATTTTTATTATGTGCGTGTTCAAGCTCCACTTTAGAATCTCTTAGTAACAAGAGAACTAGCAGTTCATTTAACATTTTAAAATCAATTTCATTTATCGAAATAATAACTGCATTTAATGCTAATAGCGACAACGCTTCATATATCTTTAATAGACTTAAATCCAGACTTTCAAATATTGTTCTTCTTAAGCTAATATCGATACTCTGAATTATTACTAAGTTCAGCGAGATAAAGGTATATAATGTTATAACAAACCGTTCAATACTTAATTTAACTCTCTACTCTTTGAAAGAACGCTGGCCATAAACAAAATTTAAAAAACTCTTGTGGTTAATACTAGACTCCTACACCTTCCATACTGAAACGTTTCTTAATGCTCTATGGAAAACGATAACTCCATCTTTTTCTTTATTGTTAATTAGAAAAATGAGCTTACGGTCCTGATGGTAAGCGGTTACCGTCACTCATGAACTCTCTCACTACGATATTTATCTTCGCCTACCCACCCAGGACTTATTAACTTTTTTAAAGATGCCTCTAGACTCGTACAATTGCAGTTTTAGTTATAAAAATAATCTACCAAAGAACTCTGATTTAACAATGTTAACATACTTTACTGAACCTTGGAATATAACGAAAGAAAATAAAGTTGCTTAACAGAATACAGCTTTTTAGTACAAGCTTTATATTGATAGTGATTTATACCTTTATCTCGCATATAAGAGTTAAAAACACTAGTATTTGACCACTAAAACTAATTGAAGTAGTAAATTTAACCGTATCCAAAATACCTGACATCTGTTTACCAGATCACGTGAAAAGCAGAACTACTGCATTTATAACCGAAGTGTAGTAATTCGCGTTGTAGGGTTTCATTTCGTTTGAAAGATCGTATCTATTAATTACTAATTAAGCACAATTTTTCGATACATAAATCAAATTGATCAGTCCAGTACATCCGATGTGCTGCTAACTTTGACGTAAAGTTGACAGGCACGTATTGGCTCTACAATATCTTTTAAAGTACAGTAGCACTATTTATGTGGTATCGGTCAATATTTAGTCACAATTTTTCTACATATTCAAAAAGATTAAATTCCATTGTGTGCCTGCCATCTTGCCGCATTGGATCATATTGATTAGATTTCTAAAAGCAGTAGTCACCGTTATATCTGTAAACGTAACTAAGTGTATTGATTTTTATAATCCATTCTATTATATTTTAAAGAATGGCGCCCAACGTGGGATAAGTTTTTTCTTTGTATATATCCTAGTTTTATCGTGGTCAAATTCTAGTGCTTAACTCATGTCCTATAATTATTAAATAGATCAAAATTCGAAACTTTAAAGATACTGGTGTTCATTGCCATACAGCCATATTTTTCAAAAATATCTTATTTTCTTCTATCGATCTAATGAGAAAATGGTGTTCTCATACTTATAACTAACGAAATCAAATTTAATGTAAAATTAATCATTAATTTACGCTAAATACTTTAAAATAGCTCTAGTAAGAGTTTTGCATAAGGCTCAAAATGCAATTTCATTTTGTACAGACATTGGTTTAACGTCGTTTCATTTTGAGCCTAATATGATCATCATTCAATTGAATACAGCAGTATCCCCAGTCTATTGTTAAAGTTTTTTTTACATCTATTTTTGTTAATATCTTTTTAATGTTATTTAACTTATTCAGACACTCGCAGTTTTCTATAATACTTTCATGCTCAGAGAGTCTTGTAGATACAGTGAGTGTGGTGTGTCGTGATGTGAGTTCGAGTTCCAGTGGTACTACCCAAAAGCGAATGCGAGGGTAGACAGATTTGTTAATTAGAAAAATGAGCTTACGGTCCTGATGGTAAGCGGTTACCGTCACTCATGAACTCTCTCACTACGATATTTATCTTCGCCTACCCACCCAGGACTTATTAACTTTTTTAAAGATGCCTCTAGACTCGTACAATTGCAGTTTTAGTTATAAAAATAATCTACCAAAGAACTCTGATTTAACAATGTCAACATACTTTACTGAACCTTGGAATATAACGAAAGAAAATAAAGTTGCTTAACAGAATACAGCTTTTTAGTACAAGCTTTATATTGATAGTGATTTATACCTTTATCTCGCATATAAGAGTTAAAAACACTAGTATTTGACCACTAAAACTAATTGAAGTAGTAAATTTAACCGTATCCAAAATACCTGACATCTGTTTACCAGATCACGTGAAAAGCAGAACTACTGCATTTATAACCGAAGTGTAGTAATTCGCGTTGTAGGGTTTCATTTCGTTTGAAAGATCGTATCTATTAATTACTAATTAAGCACAATTTTTCGATACATAAATCAAATTGATCAGTCCAGTACATCCGATGTGCTGCTAACTTTGACGTAAAGTTGACAGGCACGTATTGGCTCTACAATATCTTTTAAAGTACAGTAGCACTATTTATGTGGTATCGGTCAATATTTAGTCACAATTTTTCTACATATTCAAAAAGATTAAATTCCATTGTGTGCCTGCCATCTTGCCGCATTGGATCATATTGATTAGATTTCTAAAAGCAGTAGTCACCGTTATATCTGTAAACGTAACTAAGTGTATTGATTTTTATAATCCATTCTATTATATTTTAAAGAATGGCGCCCAACGTGGGATAAGTTTTTTCTTTGTATATATCCTAGTTTTATCGTGGTCAAATTCTAGTGCTTAACTCATGTCCTATAATTATTAAATAGATCAAAATTCGAAACTTTAAAGATACTGGTGTTCATTGCCATACAGCCATATTTTTCAAAAATATCTTATTTTCTTCTATCGATCTAATGAGAAAATGGTGTTCTCATACTTATAACTAACGAAATCAAATTTAATGTAAAATTAATCATTAATTTACGCTAAATACTTTAAAATAGCTCTAGTAAGAGTTTTGCATAAGGCTCAAAATGCAATTTCATTTTGTACAGACATTGGTTTAACGTCGTTTCATTTTGAGCCTAATATGATCATCATTCAATTGAATACAGCAGTATCCCCAGTCTATTGTTAAAGTTTTTTTTACATCTATTTTTGTTAATATCTTTTTAATGTTATTTAACTTATTCAGACACTCGCAGTTTTCTATAATACTTTCATGCTCAGAGAGTCTTGTAGATACAGTGAGTGTGGTGTGTCGTGATGTGAGTTCGAGTTCCAGTGGTACTACCCAAAAGCGAATGCGAGGGTAGACAGATTTGTTTGCTCTTAAATCTTGCCGCAGTATCCAGTCTTCTCGTGATCATGACGTTTGCAACAACGTTGAAATATCGAGACAACTCAATTAATTAAATATCGTGGTAAGAACCCGTTGAAAATGCATGAAAGTGTTATAAAACTTTCTCTGTTACTGTTTTTGAGTTGACATCAACTTGAATTAATTTGAAATTGGTTTTCCATCTTAAACTCTTACTAAAACTACGCTATACTAAAGAAAGTTAGTAAGTTTATTTGAGATAAAAATGAAATACTAATTGAATAAAATTATTTACGAAATATTTAAAAAAGAAAATCTATCTCATTTGTATATTGTCAAGACATAAAGAAGTTTATAAAAGTTTTATGACTAAATCAAATTTTGCAAAAACTCAAATTATTAGTTTTCTAAAGTAATAATCACTAATTACTATAAAATTAAAATGATTTAGAGTAATAAAAAATATGCCAAAACTGTGCAAAAGGCAGGGTAGTGTGCAGGAAACAAAAAAAAACAAAATCATATAAAATAAACGTTTATTTAGAGGTATAAATAAAAAGGTTTTATTGAAAGCATAAGTCGATGTAAAATAATAAGTTGACGAAATTAAAAAAATCTAAAATTAAATTAGCATCACAACGTTATAAGCTTATTTTTTTAATTTCGTCAAATCAAAATATAATGTGCGTAAAACGAAACGCAAATGTCAACTTCGGTGTTGCCAGTGTTGAAAATTTCCTACCATCACAGAAAAATGGTAGATTTAATTATTTACAGCCGATATCGTTGGTTAATAGCTTATTGTTAATTACGAACCGAAAATCATGTATTTTACGCACTTTTGCAGACAAATATTATTTTTGAAGCTGCCATAAAAAAATACTTATGGTGTAAATTAATTTTATCCTTCAACCAATTACAAGAGTGTCAAAATGGCACAAACTAAATACTAACAAACCCAAAAATTGGTAGCCTTTTGTTGTTCTTTGTTTGCCAACCGCGCGTGTCATGTAAAGCAATGAAAGTGTGATGGCTTGGGTCTTAGACCTCGACTTCAGTGGTCCTTTGTTTTTTATATTGTATTTTTAAATTTCATTTCTTTGTTTTTTTTTTTAAATATAATGTATAAAATAAGTGAAAATAAATGAATATAGAAGCTAAAGTGTAAAACATGGACTTGGATTCTATATCGCTTAACATTTAAATAGTTTTAAACTGAAGAGTGTTGTCGTCGTTTTGTAAAACACTTGATGTTTGTATGTAATGTTGTTTGGAGACGCTATACAGTACTGTTTCGTTCGTTACACTGTATCTAGTATAGATCGATGATTTAATCAAAAGATTTTAGGCTGAATAAATGAAAGCGCAATGTTGGTAGACCCCCCCACGAGATGGACCGACGATCTGGTCAGGATCGCGGGAGGTCACTGGATGCAGATGGCGCAGGACCGGTCGATGTGGCGAGGGCAGGGGGAGGCCTATGTCCAGCAGTGGACGTCTATAGGCTGATGATGATGATGATGAATGAAAGCAAATAAGCGTGTAAATAAATAATTTTCAGTTCATAAATTTAAAACTAAATTATATATTCCACTGGATAGCTGGGATCAGTCAATTCAAGCTAAAAAAAAACTCTCCGAAAAAAGGATTAAATACAAAAAAAAAATACATTTAAATTACACATTATTTCTAATGATATAATACAATTTGACTAAACACTAGTTGGAATAAATCTGATATTATTTACAAAAAAAAAAATACTAAGCGAGCGCATTTTATTTATAATTAAATCTATACTTTAGATATTAACTGTCTTTTACATTTTTTTATTACCCACTGGCGAAATTGCCAAATTAATCACAATTATATTGTATTATGATTAAAATAAATATATTTTTTATTGTCGTTAAATATTCATGTTATGAAAATTTTTCATTTCAAGTGTTTGGGATTATTTAAAGAGATTTAAAGTACTATTTTTTAAGAAAACTATTGGATTTAGAGATAAGTAAAATTTTGCAAAGAAAACATTATTTTTATGAATATTCAACGACGTTCCTACAAAACCTACTAAAATAGTAGCTTTTGAGACAAAATGTTGCCAATTAACAAAAATCCTACTATTTTAGTAGAATTTTAAATCTTGCGTTCTTGTTAATATTAATACTTTTTATATTATAAGTATTAATGAAACTACAATAAATCGTAGTTCTAGCAGAAGCTTTTTAATCATTCGATTTAATTTTAATATCGATAATTCTAAAAATTGTTGTTCTCTTAATATTATTATTGCTTTTGTTTGGAATGCAAACGATTGGCAGTGATATCGATAATAAATTATCTAATTAAAATGAAAGCTATAAAAAAACGATATTAAATCGAATCAGAATATCGATAATGGTGATTTGTAAAAAATCGATTAAAATGAAAGATCGATATTAAATCGAATCGGAATATCGATAATGAAAACTCGATGAAAATCGAAGATAGAAATTAGAATTTATAACGTCACTATCATACACATACATTTTTAGGTAAAAAACAAAAAAAAATGATTTTTGTTTTTAATTCTGTTTCTAATTATCTTAAGAAAATTGTATCAATAAAATCCCTTTTTATAAAAAATCGATACTGTTGAAATAAATCGATTATTTTGTTAAAGTTCATAATCGATTTTAAAGTCAAAACTTGAGCGATATTAAATTAAATCTTAATGAAATTATTAATGTGTGAATCTTTAATTATAGTTTAAGAGCTGTATATGATTTTCACTCATCTAATAAATTAAACATTAGGTAATTTAATCGATATTAAAACACAATTTATTAATCGATTTTTCATACAATCGATTATATGATCGGTGAAGTCTATCCTTTCCAAGCTCTTAAACTATACGAAACATTGTGATATTTTTATTACTTAAGATTTTTACTTTTAGTATTTATCGCGAATTTAAAAGCTGCCAACCGCCATCTTAGTCTAGGAGCTCAAGAGTTATGCAAATTCCGATTCATTTTCAAGACAATTTAAATAGTCCAAGAGTTTATGTATTATAGTCCAAGATATTCATCATTTTATACGCAGAGCTTATCTTAGACCAAGAGCCAATACTCTAAGAGTGTTTTACCTTCACATTATAGTCCAAGAGCCGGTACTCTAAGAGTAATGTTTGTAGTCTAGGAGGTTTAATACGACGCTTCGTGTCCGGCTAGAATATAGAGATCGTTTCCTTCATCGCTTGACATCGTGTTGTTTTGAAGAATATGGGACTCTAGGACTACGACTCTGAAAAAAAAAATATTTTTTTTATGAAATATACACATTTGAAAAAAAGTAATTGTAATCAACTTAAAACGAATAATTAAAAATAGAGGCGTTAATTAATGTTTTTTACGCATAATTGCTACACCATTTCATAATATCGCTAAAAATTTTTTTTCTAATATTACATACAAGGTGGATCCGGCCGGCTTGTACCTCTAAATCTAAATGTGAAAAAGATTTATGTGCAATTTTTCACAACACCACTGGCTAAAAACGATGAAGGAAAACATCGTGAGGAAACCTGCATGTCGGAAAAGGGTTCTAAAAATCCTTTGAAGATATGTGAAGTCCCCAATCCGCACTGGGCAAGCGTGGTGGACTATGCCTAATCCCTCTTCTGAGGAGACCTGAGCCCAACAGTGGGCAGTAATGGGTTGGTACAGGTATACAAGGTGGGATTATTAAGGCGTTTAAAAATTCTTCAGAATAATTTGAGTTATTTCTGAAAAGATGAAGTCAATGATTTTTTGTTAATTATTACACTTTTGATGAAATGAATTAATTAATTAACTTGAATAACGTAGTTTTTCTTTGATTTCCTCTTTATCATGTTTCTTCGAGAGATTTAATCCTTATAAGTCCCTCTATCGATTTGTGCAATAACAATACAGGGTGTGATTTTTTTAGAATTGTACCAGATTCGATTCCCGGGTGTACCAAGATGATTATTGGCAGTTATGTTTCTTTTAAAAAATAAGGGAATGTCTCCTTTCAACGATATTCCCTAAAAATATTTGAGATGATTCCAACATCTCCCTTTTATCATCGTACCACCGTCCATCCACGGTCCGTTTCAGGAACATTTTTTTGTCACGCACCATCCGGCTATGGAATGAGCTCCCCTCCTCGGTATTCCCAGAACACTATGACTTGTCCTTCTTCAAACGAGGCTTGAGGAGGGTCCTTAAAGTTAGATCGTAGGTAGCGACCCCTCAGTGTCCCCTGACATTGCAGAGGTTCATGAGCGACGGTAACCATTTACTATCAGGTGGGCCGTTGGCTCGTCATTTCGACAACTTTCCTTGGAGGGGGCGTTTAAAAATATCACCCTGTATAAGGTTGTATGAATTACACTTTTTTTATACGTAGGACTTACTTATCGTGCGGCAACAGTCTATAAGACCTAGAATGGTCTGTGATCTCCTGTGTGACCTCAGCGTTACGAAGCGACCTCCCCTGCACGCCGTGACGGTGGAACGCGAGCACCGAGTCAGCTAGACACACTGAAATTATTTACAAGCTTTATATCAACTTGCACTAGATGTAACTATGTAAATTCGGGTTGCAAGATAAGTTTGACAAACTACCCGGTTTCAACTGCGTGTATATCGCGTGACAATGCAATAATATGACAAAATGGCGCTGATCTGATGATGGAGTCGGAAGGTGGTCATAGGAACTCTTGTGCTAAACAAGATAGACTCGTCGTGTTTGGTCTCGTTTTACTTGTATTAGCTAGCACTCTACTGATACATGATATCCAGGATCTTTAAATATTGTAAAAAGTTTTATTTAAAATAAATATTTATGAAAACACGTTTATTTCGGTAACAATGCAAAGTTTAACAAGGTTTAATTTAAATAGTGCGCGAAAACAGCCCGTAGTGTCATGGCGTCGCGTTTGACGTCACGCTTAGGTAAACAGATGCAACCAATAGAGAACGTTAATTTCATATTGTTTACCTAATCGTGACGTCATTCGATGTTGTTGGTGTTTCATTTAAAATGGCATTCGTAATGTTTTATTTACTCAATATTTTTTTTAATTTTTCGTTGTAGTTCAAGGATGTGTTTATGGTATTATTGCCAGTAATCGCTGACGACGTCGCAGTAGCTAAATTATAAAGTACTCACATATACTATCGATATTAAAATCGAACTCTATCCTCGATAACAGCTTCCCCCTCCGTTTGTCGTCGTCGCCGCGCCATCTTGAATCGAGCGAGGCTGGCAACACCGGGATTATGTCTACTACGTTCTCGTAGCACACTAGTACCTGGCAACACCCATATTATAAAATAAACCAGTGAAAATCAAATAGTCGCTCATATTTTTTCCATAAAATTTTTAATTAGATTTTAATTAAACCAAATATTTTTGTAATTCTGTCTGAATCAATTTTTCATCATTATATTTAATGTAATAAGGAATGACTATCGAAATTGATATTATTATAAAGATGGATAATTATTCTATTTAATTATTAACACCGGAAATAAAAAAAGTATCGCGTTTGACTACAATTTGGAAGTTGTCATTAATTGGGTACCCTATTTCTGTAAAATGTAAAGCGATTATGTCCTCAATTTTGGTTCCTGCCACAGACTAGCCAAAAGTAAACGAACCAATTTTGATGCCGATCGAAACGCACACAGTCAAAATCATTAGTTAAATATTTCTTTGTTGTTTTTATCTTTTTTATTTAAAGTGTCTACCACTAGTGAATCCCTACTAATATTATAAATGTGAACTCTGTTTGTTTGTTACGCTTTCCCGCTTAAACCTCACAACCGATTTTGATAAAATTTGGCACAGACAATCTTTAGACCCTGAGAAAGAACATAGACTAAGTTGGCAATCAATTAGTTATACAGGGTGATTTGTTAGACAGGGTACATATTGCAGGAGGGTGATGAGTACTCTGTCGTCACCCATCAGCTGTCGAAAAACCATCATTTTGCAAGAATTTTAGATATTTTTAAGATGCGATTACTAAAGCATTAAGCCATATTCTTTGGTAATAACATTTTTACTGGTCGTATATAACCATCAGCTACCATGACCTTCAATATGTACCCTCACTAGGAAATCACCCTGTATAATATAGTTACCGAATGTTTATTTAGTTGGTGAACAGCTCTTAAAGTATGTAATCTCTCCGGGCGCGGTATCACAGTGTTGGAACCACCCACACATAAGTCTAACTCGTCCGAATGGAACCATGTTGCACCTGAAACAAAATTATTTACTAAATTAAAACCTTTTAAAATAATAAATATTATGTAGAAATAGTGTTAGCTAATACAAGTAAAACGAGCCCAAACACGACGGGTCTATCTTGTTTCATGAGAGATTCATGAGCGACGGTGACCGCTTACCATCAGATGGCCCGTTGACTCGTCTGTCATGGCAAAAATAAAGAAAGTATCTCTCCTCTTACATCCATCCACTTTCAAATTCCACATTCGCTAATAAAATTATTTAACACAAAATTCAAAAAAAAAATACACATTTCCATAAAAAAACTTAGTCAAAACACAGTTTTAACAGAAATAATACAAAATTAACTTCAACTAATATTTACCTATGTATTTAACGATTTATACACATAGCGTTAGCTAGTTTATTTATCCTATAAAAACACGTGACGATCGATGACGTCACATACAAGCAACTTCACTTGCGTGTGACGTCAGTAACCTCTTTAATGAATTACAGGTCGTTTTTATTCATCTGATTTGCAATTTTTATCAAGCAAAATATGTTTTTTGGTGGTATTATCTGTTAAGATGGTGATGAAAATCATTATAGATTATTTAACCCATGTTTTTTTTTTATTATTATTTCATTTCTGTAATTGTAAATCTGTTTTCATTACAAATAAACGATGTCTGTCTGTCTGTAACAAATTATTCTTTATTTTTAATGTAGTCAAATAACTAATTACCTGAATTAATATTAATTAGGTTCAATCGTAATGGTTTTCTCGTGGCTCCAACACAAAGCAACGGGTACTCAGAGTCAGGAGTTATTATCAACTCGAATACTGGTAACGGCGATGGTATAGAGCATTCTATGTTCTGAAACAAATCATTTATTTTAAATACAAGCTTTTAAGATCCTGGATATCATGTAGCAGTAGAGTGCTAGCTAATACAAGTAAAACGAGCACAAACACGACGAGTCTATCTTGTTTAGTACAGTTCCTGTGACCACCTTCCGACTCCATCATCAGATCAGCGCCATTTTGTCATATTATTGCATTGTCACGTTATATACATCTGCGTGCAAAATGTCAGCTCAATCGAAAACCGAGAAGATTGACAAATTTATCTTGCAAGATTCCACCCGAACTTACATAGTTACATCCAGTGCAAGTTAATATAAAGCTTGTAAAAAAAGTGGTTCTAAGTTGTATTTCGTCGGGTCATTCACTAATCAGCTGGCCTAAAGTTACAGATCCACCCTGTATACAGGGTGTATGAAGACCACTCCCGAAAACGAAGGCTGGTGTTATTAATCTTTAAAAAAAAAATCGTCTGAATGCACCGGTTTCTTGGCTTATCTATATCACTAGTACTACCACCAGTCTTCGGTCTCGAGAGTGCTCTGTTTACACCCTATATAGGGAAGATCTGTAACTTTGGACAATCTGACGTGGGGTGAATGACTTGTTGAAATAAAACTGAAAACCACTTTTATTTTATAAATTGGATAAAAAAAAAATTCACAGAGTGAAAGTCCGCAACAATAGTCGTACGTTTTCCATACAATGTCAGAAAACAACGTTTAACCGATCTAAAAAATAAAAATGGCGCTAAGTTGTATTTCGACAGGTCATTCACCCCACGTCAGATTGTCCAAAGTTACAGATCCACCCTATATAGTCGGTATACCTACCTTGAGCAGCATGAACTTCCTCAGTGGATCGTACCACTGCATGAGGAACAGGCCGGCGGGCGTCACACCGCACAGGTACTTGTAGCCGTTGTACGGGTTGCGGGACACTGCGCACCGCGTGCATCCTGTATACGATAGTATATTGTAGGGTGTTCGCACACAATTGGGAAATAACTAGAATAGGTTTCCTTGTGCCAAATATGTGACAGTTATTAGAACGAAGTTTCTTATCGCGCGTTGTGAAAGGGGGCTAGACGGAAAAAATTCTTACGAAAAGTTGTCGCGACACTTTTTTGTTTTAGATGATTATCGCTAGATGGCGCTGTGATCAAAATATTTTAAAACACGTTCCTTATCTTTTAATCGAAAGGAACTTCGTTCTATTCGGGTGTCTCATGTCACCTCTCAAGTTTTTGATGCAAAGAATGGATGTAATGTGTAATTTAATATCGTGTAGTGTCGTGTTATGTAATATCATGTCGTGTGATGTAGTATCACTTAATGTCAAGTAGTGTTATGTAATCTCTGTCGTGTAAAGAGAAGTGCAATATCATGTTACGTAATGTCGAGTTACGTGTATTGTCGTGAAGTATCATGAAATACAGTATAATGTAATGTCGTATAATATCTCATGTGTGTAGTGTAATATCGTGTAGTTTAGTGTCGTGTTATGTAATGTCGTGTAGTGTAATATCCAACAATGTCATATAGTGTGATGTAGTGATGTAACGAATATTCGCATTCGCATTCGCCAATATTCGCATATTTTTCGATATTCGCATTCGCATTCCTATTCGCAAAAAACGATGCGAATATGTAGCGAATGTATTTAACAAACAAAAAGGAAATTATTATATGGTTGCATATGAAATGATAACACAACTGATAAGATTTATATATTTTTATTTAACCATACTGTAACGTAAAACGTTACATACTCTTCAAATAGAAATAAAACTATTAATTCAAACTATTATTAAACCACAAACAAACAAACAAACTCTTCAGCTTTATAAAATTAGTATAGATTAACTATTGCATAAACTTCGCGCGGACAAGTACATACCACGAAGCGCTTCGCGAGTAATCGCGAGCCCAGCCAGTGAGCGAGACACCTTCACGACGTCCGTTCACGACAAGGTCGCTCGACACGTTTTGTCGATATTTTATTTATCTATATTGCTAACGATTAAATTCAATTATTCACGTTTGCATCGTGACTTAGTTTTCGTTACAAGTGCTAATTCCCCTATTGGGGAACCAGGCTACGGGTGAACGCGTAACGCTACGCCTTCGCATAAAACGTTCAAGTGTTCGGAGTTGGCCGACACTATCTACTCGGCGATACATCACGGAACCCGCAGTTCATACCCTTGGCATCTACCGGAACCATTTTTTACTTCTTCCACTCAGGGAAGTCTCAGGTTACCACTTACGTCGAATAAGAAGTGCAAACTGACGCGGACTATTAAACCCACAAAACAATAAATTGTTACCATAATCTTCTGTCTTTTATTGCGTATTATAATCTAAGTATGGCTAGGTTTTAAGGCAGTTCAGAGAACCGGTACATACTTGAATTAAAAAAAATATTATGGAACAGTCTTGGTAAGCAACTAAATTAGAAACACTTTCTCCTTTGTTCTTGTTAGTCTAATTAAAATATTAACAGAATCACAACTTAACTCCACCACAGAAAAAATAATGAATGTCCATGCCTTACAAATATTTTGAAAAAAATCTAATTCTAAATTCAAGTATCTTTTGTGAAAACAGAACTTCAGAGATCCAATAAAATCCAATCAAAAGCAACCTGACATTGGCAAGCCGTGCTTAGTAAAAAATGCGAAGTCCCAAAAAAAAAAAAGAAAAAAAAAATCTACGTATAATATTAATTTATAACCTTTTTGGCTTTAATTATATATTTTTTTAACATTCGCATTCGCATTCGCGAATATTGAAGATGAATATTCGCATTCGCAAATGTGAAAAATCCAACATTCGTTACATCACTAGTGTGATGTACTGTCATGTAATGTTGAGAGGTATATTTTAATGTCGTGAAGTATAATGAAATGTAGTGTTATGTCGTGTAATATCGTATAACATACCTCTAGTATCAGGCAGTCGTGTAGTGAGCGCGAATCGTCTCGGCAACAGTTTAGGCGCGAGTACACGGAGCGATCGACCGCCTCGTGCACCCCCCGCTAACGCTAGCAACTCGTGACGGTATAGCGATGGCGTTTTACCTAGAATATATAATATTTTATAACTACCGGCTTTCTTGATACATAAATAAACCTACGACCTATCTGACGTTAAGTGCTTTACAATGTCGTATAGAAATCCTCAATGATAGTGGTACATACTAGATAACCACTCAACTGTTTTTAATCGTCTCGTATTTTACGGAGATAATATATTTTCGCTGAAAATGCAA
This sequence comes from Trilocha varians, assembly GCA_030269945.2. Classification (NCBI taxonomy): domain Eukaryota; kingdom Metazoa; phylum Arthropoda; class Insecta; order Lepidoptera; family Bombycidae; genus Trilocha; species Trilocha varians. The sequence continues at coordinate 1,592,852 of AP028279.1, forward strand.
TGCAGCGTTGTTTAATGATAAAAATTTACAAAAATATAAGGTTTAATTAAAAATCGAAATTAAAATTTATTGGAAAAATGTTTTTAAAAAGAGGCTCAAACACGGTGGTGATTCCGAACGAAGTCCCCAGTTTCGTCATCTAGCGAATAGTGACGTTCCCAGTTGAGTGGTTATGATACGAATGACAATTTTTGATAACGCGCTAAACGAAAAGTCCGATTGAAATAAAACAAAAAGTAATTTACTTCTACATTAATACTCTTGTTAACATAATACTTAATTTGGATAAGGGTTAATATAACGATACTCATTTAACGTTAAATTCAATCTTGGGACGAAAAAATATTTTTTTATAACCATAAAAGCGGTTCATCATCATCATCATCATCAGCCTATAGACGTCCACTGCTGGACATAGGCCTCCCCCAAACTTCGCCACATCGACCGGTCCTGCGCCGTCTGCATCCAGTGACCTCCCGCAATCTTGACCAGATCGTCGGTCCATCTTGTGGGGGGTCTACCAACATTGCGCCTACCGGTTCGTGGCCGCCACTCCAGAACTTTTCGGCCCCACCGGCCATCCGTTCTTCGCACAATGTGTCCTGCCCATTGCCACTTCAAAGATGCAATTCTTCGGGCTATGTCGGTTACTTTAGTCCTTCTGCGGATCTCCTCATTTCTGATTTGATCACGCAGAGAAACACCCAGCATAGCCCTCTCCATTGCTCTTTGAGTGACTCTGAGTCGTCTAATAAGACCCATCGTGAGCGGCCAAGTCTCTGATCCATAGGTCATCACTGGCAACACACACTGGTCGAAGACTTTTGTCTTGAGACACTGCGGTATTGTGGACGAGAAAACTTTCCGTAGCTTCCCGAACGCTGCCCAACCGAGTTGGATTCGTCGCTTGATCTCTGCATCGAAGTTGGACTTACCTAATCGGACAGTTTGTCCCAGGTATACGTACTCGTCAACAACTTCAAGCACAGAGTCTCCGATAGTTATTGGAGAAGGTACGACATGGACATTCGACATAAGTTTCGTCTTGTCCATGTTCATTTTTAGACCTACTTCCAAGGAAACTCTGCTGAGATCATTGAGCATTGCAGAGAGCTTCTCCGCGGTTTCAGCCATGATCACTACATCGTCGGCGAATCGAAGGTGAGTTATGTACTCGCCATTTATATTGATGCCTAGCCCTTTCCAATCCAGAACCTTGAAGACATCCTCCAGTGCAGCGGAGAACAGTTTTGGTGATATGACATCACCCTGTCTCACGCCGCGCTCTAGAGGTATTGGTTTCGAGGTCTGGCCTTGGAGTTGGACTGACATAGTGGCGTTTTCGTACAGGAACTTCAACACTTCGATATACCGGTAGTCGACTTGGCACCGCTGAAGAGACTGCAATACAGCCCATGTTTCGACAGAATCAAAGGCTTTCTCGTAGTCCACAAACGCCAAGCAAAGAGGCAAGTTATACTCCTCGGTTTTCTGTATAACTTGTCGCAGCGTATGTATGTGGTCTACGGTACTATAGCCTTTTCGGAAACCGGCTTGTTCGGGAGGCTGGAAGTCGTCAAGCCTGCGTGAGAGACGATTCGTGATGACCCTCGAAAACAGCTTATAGACATGGCTCAGGAGCGTAATGGGTCGATAATTTTTCAGAAGGGTATTATCACCCTTCTTGAAGAACAATGCGACCAAACCCCTGGTCCATGCCCGTGGCGTTTTCCCTTCGAGTATGACGGTATCGAAAAGCTTCTGAAGAGCCTTGAGGATAGGTTTCCCTCCCGCTTTCAGAAGCTCAGCCGTGATACCGTCATCACCCGGCGCCTTGTTGTCTTTCAGCTGTTTGAGGGCCATCCTAATCTCGTACAAGCTGACGTCCGGAATATCTTCGGTATAGTGTCGGGTAAGTTTGGCTCTTGGGTCTTTTGCCAGGTTTGTCACGGGTTGCCGAGTACATGTGTACAACTGTCCATAGAACCTCTCGATCTCATCCAGAAGCTCAGGACCCGATGAAACAACTCTGCCATCAATGGTCCTCAGTTTTGCCAACCGACTCTGCCCAATAGACAAATCTCTCGCGAATACTTTGGTGCCTTTGTTTCGCTCAATGGCTTCTTCAATACGCTTAGTATTGAATCGGCGCAGGTCTCGTTTTAAAGATTTAGAGATTTGTCTATTGAGGTGCCGATGTTTAGTGGCATCATCTGAGGATTGCAGAGCCATTTCACGCGGCATTAAAAGCGGTTATTGTGACTAAACTATGATAGTTAGATATATGCTGTTACGGACTTTATTGAGACTTTATTAAGACCTAAAAACCCGTAGTACATAATTTTGTTCTATTCTATTTCTATTTGACATTCGCAAATGCTTTTAATCAAATAGTTCAAGATTTTTTACTAACAGATCAGCTGTATCTTCAAGTCATTATTATTTATAGGTACTACAAAATAGGTTCCTACATTTTGTCTATTCTGAATTTAAAAAGTACCCCCTATACTTGTTACCCCCCACCAAATAATTGTAACCCTCCCGCAAATTATCTTGACAACGAAAGGTCGAAGACCCATCGAGTTTGAGCTCATTTTAAAGGGCAGGTAAAGGCCTTTATTTTGGCTCTGTCAGATTCCCTCTATATCCACAGAAAATCCTCCTATTTCAAAACATTTGTATCAATTTGGCATGTTTTTTTTTGGGAATGTGAATATTCTTTACATCCCTAATACATACACCATGTAATGTCAGAAATAAAAAGTTTAAACGCTTCAAAAAAAAAAAGATTCTATGTTCGGTTTTACCCCACTTCAGCTGCAAAATTGTAGATCCACCCTGTATATATATCAGAAGTTTGTTATTAAAATGAATGACAATCAAACAAACTTACCAGATAATGACATTAGTACATCTTTAATAACGTGCATCCAAATGGTTCTTCTCGGGCACAGTTGATCCATAGCCGTTTCATGTAATTCATTTAAATTTAACGTGTAAATGCCCTCTTCTGCGCCTGTGAAAAAAAAATTATAAACTTTTTTATGATATTGGGGTAATTGTGTTTTTGTGAACAGATTTCGATTTTTTTTGTATATTTCAAATTTGATTTGTGTTGTACCGTTACAATTTGTATGATCTATCAAACGGTCGAGGTAATTTTGTAATAAAGATTTTTTTAAGTATTCAAAATAATTTAATGAGATTTAAACTCAATTTGCACAAAAAATCGTTTAAAATAAAATCTCCCTTATGTCATTCAAGTAGTTATGTATTTATGTACTTATATGATGTATGTCTTACCTATAAGAATATGTTGATCTCTAGTGTCTGGATGAATCCAGGATGCTGTGCAATTAATCCTTAGAGGACATCCGTTGAATACCTGCACAATAAATACTATTTAATAGAGCCACGCAACTTCGTCTGCGACAAATTTGTTTCCAAATACATGAAATGAGGTAAACATCTAAGATTAGAATTTATTAGAGTTCGGCATTTCAAAAGGTAACCCAACCACTCATCTGTGATTGTCAAAAGTCACATATATAGTGTGTACCGGCTCCAAAAATAAAAGTGGTTTTAAGTTGTATTTCGATAGGTCATTTACTAAACTACAGCTGAGACAAAGTTACAGATCCACCTGTATTTCCTTTTCCATTTTTAATCTTAAACGCCTTACGCCCAAATTTTTATCCCTAAGTTTAATTATAAAAATATTTACCTTAGAAAAGCACGCCCCCATATGCACCTTAGGTGTTGGGGGCAAGCCATTAGGGGCTGGTCTTGGAGGTGTTAACCGTCTAGAGCGACCCCTTCTAGGGGGCACTGGAGGGGTCCCTGGACCTGACACTGTGGAGAGATTGTTGGTCACTATACCCACTTTTACGAACATAGATTAAATAGATAGAAGAGTGAAAGTAAAAGATGTTTATTGAAATTGATTGATTGAATTTTATTGAACTGTACTGCACGTATAAATAATTGCCAAAATTTATCTGAAATAATCATTAAAATTGGTTCAAAAACGACGGAGATATCTGAAAAAACATGAGAAAATCATTTCTATGATCAAAAGTAGTTGTCGTGCGAAGTACATTAGACGCTTCTAAAACGTAAGGAACAAAAAAAATGAAACCAATTGAAAGACCTCAGAGACAGCAAGCAACCTGTTAACAAGTCTTTTATTTGCGCGATCGGCATTCTTTCAATCGACTTCACTTTGTCATGTTATTATATTAACTCACCTTTGCCTTCCACTTTAGCTTTATCTCTTTGACTGTCGCTCAAACTCCTCTGTCTCTGACTGACTTTAGCGTCATCTTCAGTCAAACTCGCGTCTTTTTCCTCAACCATTTTAAATATCTCGTCAACTGACGAAGTTTTTCTCCTCTCTATTTCGCATTGACAGAACTGGCTTAAATCTATACCAGAAGCGTCGGTTCTGTTCGGTCGTTTCCTTTCGAATTTCTCTTCCATATTTAAACTCATGTCTATTTTCCGGCATAAATCGTCGTCGGAAGTGCCGCCATTTTGTAATGGCTCGTCTGACATACTTAAGCTATTTGCAATTTGAAGTGCGCGGAAATTTGACACGGATATTTTTTGTTTTTTGCAGTTTTCGCAGTAAACTATGCCCGAATCGGAGTTTTGGTTCGGGCAGTTTCTGTAGTAGCTGAGAATGTCGCCGTTTGAGTTGCAAGAGTCGCACGAGCATTTGGGTGCGACGCTTTTTTGGAGATCGCTTAACGTGCTATCACCTTTTCTTTCAGGTTTAGGACACAGCCCACACTCGCAATTGGCGTTCAACAATTGCGGGGACTCTTCTAACTGATCAACGTACAAAATATCTTCGCCAATTTTTCTACATAATGGATCATCGATTTCTCTAGAAGTTCCTATGGGACTTTGGAAATTTGACGCTAGATTTTGATAAATATCCGTACTAGAGTTATTGAGGTAATTCTGTTTTAATTGTATGCACTGTGAGAGATGTTGGTCGTGCAATGATAGGCCAGTGTTGCTAGCCTGTGGTAAAGTGGTATCCGCCGTCAACGGTAGTGTTGCCCTGTTAAAAAATTTAAAAGTTACTATTTTGGTAGTAATTTTGTGGATGTTAAAATGTGGCTCGGGTTCGCTGTGCCGTTATGTTAAGCTCAGGGAAGTGCGGTTAGACACAAAAGGACTTTTTATAAGTGTTGCTAGACAAAATCACTGGTTATAATTATATTATTTTTGTATATTTCAACTAGAAGCTTTTTAAATTACAGTGCAACATACATACATGCTATAAGCTCAACTAAAACGGGTAACATTACAACATTAATTAGGTGTAAAAACTTATATATCATGGATACTCTCTTTACACAACATGGGACGTTTTATGCAAGCAGTAACTTATACTTATTTACTTTATATTTCGATAAATACATGATCTAACAAAAGACTTCAATAATTTTCTTTTTTTTTTACTATTAAACAAGCCTACAAAATTAATTTTCATGCATATTTAACGGGTTCTTAATATCAAACGTTAGACAGATTTGTTTGCTCTTAAATCGACCTGCAGTATCCAGTCTTCTCGTGATCATGACGTTTGCAACAACAACGAAATATCGAGACCACTCTACTAATTTTAAACCCGTGGTAAATGTCCTTTTAATATGCGTGAAAGTGATGAAGACAACTCTTTACATAAATTACTACTAATCCCAACTAGTATTATAAATGCTAAAGTAACTCTGTCTGTCTGTTACGCTTAAACCTCTCAACCGATTTTGATGAAATTTGGCACAGGCACAGACAATCTATAGACTCTAAGAAAGAACATAGGCTACCTTTTAATTGAAAGTGACGCAGACAAAGTTGCGTGGGCCGCTAGTTTACTGTATTAATTCAATATACTGCAGGAATCCTTATTATACTACCACAAATGTTTTTTTTTTAAATAACTATCAAACAAACAAACATGCTAGTGCAGATATACTAGTAACATTATGAACATTTCTTAGAAGCTCGTTACTACAATTTTATATTTGATACCATTGATAATTTATTTACAGATAAAGATTTTTACGGTCTTTTTTTCCCGTCTTTAGACAAATATATCTAGATACTTGATAATTTATTTACAGATAAAGATTTTTACGGTCTTTTTTTCCCGTCTTTAGACAAATATATCTAGATACACAGTTTCAAACAAAATGTTAGAAAATAATGTCTCTAAAAATGTAACTCTTAATTGTTAAAAACTTGTTCAATGACACATATTTTTCAAAGCATATTGGAAAATAAAATTTATAGGCAAAATACAGTATTCTTATGATTTTAGTGGAATTTACATGATGCCATTAAAAAAAAAACTACTCATAATAATTGTACTCAATTATCTTTCGTTATTATTTCAACAAAACTCAAAATTTAACACCACTCTCAAACATGCTTCACTTTTCTTGTTCATAATGCTACCTTCAAACTAAACGTACAAAAAAGCTTGTGCATATAACATTACTATGTATAAAACACATGCACTACGTATTTCCACTACATTTTTACCTCAACATCAATTCTTCGTCAATATATTGCAAGAGGCTCCTAAAACAATAAAGACATGACTTACATACCACACAATTCTATACCTTATTGCTCAAGAGATACGGTCTTTTTACAAGCTTTATATTAACTTGCACTGGATGTTACCATGTAATTTGGGGAGTAATCTTGCAAGCTAAGTTTGACAAACTTCCGATTTCCGATTGAGACGATATTTTGCACGTGTGTATATCGCGTAACAATGCAATAATATAATATAATGGCACTGATTTAATGATGGATTCGGAAGGTGTTCATAGGAACTCCTGTACTAAATAAAAACGAATGAATATGCTAGCAAATGATTCAATCTTCATTTCACTCATGATATTCAAATAAATACAGTAATAAGTCGAAAATTTGGAGCATTAAGATGTTTTTAACATTAATTATTTGGAAAAGAAAATTAGTCGTTTTTATATAGTAAAAATAACAATTTATAAACATTTAATCATCTGTCTTTTGTGATCAAGACCATATCTCTTAGCACACAATCAAGACATTGATATAACAAATAAAATCCCGCACGCCATTCAAAAATCGATGCGATGTACAAAAATAAAACCAGTGAACTAAATACATTATGAACAAACAAACACCAAACTGTTTTTTACAATATGTATGTGTATTGGTGAGCGTTTTCGTGTGTGTGTATGTGTGTGTTTGTATAAGTGTGTATCCGTTAAATTGTAACTTAGAAAACTGCTAAGATAACATATGAAATAATATATTATCAATAGTTTAACTCATAATCTATTTTTATAACTTAGCAGTACTATTTACCACAAAGCCATACAAAAACACTGAAAACATGCTTGATATTTACAATACAGACTAATTATTTACAAACAATAAAATAAATACAAATAAATAATGTTAATGTCCTGTTAGTAATCAAATTTTAAAACCCATTAAAATCATTAACTATCCCTTTTCCAAAACACCAAATATTTACAAAACCTAACTTTTTTTGACAAAGTAATTTCAAAATTAGGACAATAAAACGACAAATGCCAATCAAAAAACCCTTCACCATGAAAAGCAGAAAAATGGTGTTATTTTTTCCATTTTTTTAAAAAATACCTCAAACTCATTTTCAAAATATCATCACCGGTCGCCCGACACCATTTGCTACAAAATTTACAAATAATAAAATAAATATATAAAAGCATGTTTTAACACAACAGAGTATTCTAAACATAAAACTGAAGCCGGTAAAAGGAAGCCGAATAGTCATACTGATTTGGAAAGAGTCTATAGTAGGGCTGTCTTAATTTTAAACCTAGTTAAGGGCGATTTTTTATAAACTTAATTACCAATTTCCTTTGAATTCCCACACACAATACAATTAACAATATTTAAATGTCTGGAGGAAAACCGTTGAAATCATAAGTATTATTTGAAACGAAAATAAATTTGAGAAACAATATGTAGAAAAAAACTTGAGAGGTCTCAAGGGACACCCGGATGGAACGAAGTTCCTTTCGATTAAATAGTGAGGGAATTGTAATAAAGGTTTATTTTTTTAAATAAAATATTTTGATCACAGCGCCGTCTAGCATTAATCATATAAAACAAAAGAAGGAATTGTTTTAAAAGATTTCGATCACAGCGCCATCTAGCGATTATCATCTAAAACAAAAAAGTGTCGTGACAACTTTTCCAATAGAATTTCCGTCTAGCCCCCTTTCGATACCGCGCGATAAGGAACTTCGTTCCAAAAAAAACTGTATTATGGCAATAATCGGTATCTCAATATTTTACGTTTTTAAAATTAATTGACAATATAAAGCATAACCAAAAAAGACGGTATTATATTATGGCAATACTCGAATGTTCCCATATTTACTGTAAATAGAAAAATATATTCAAGAAATTTTAAATTCTTATCGAAGATTTCCACAATATGGAACACACCAGTTGAAATATTGTCAATATTTGGCCTGTGTTTAGGATACCAAATAAGTTTTACCAATATTTACAATCAAAATATTGGAACGAAGTTCCTTATTGCGCGTTGTGAAAGGTGGCTACACGGAAAAAAATCTTACGAAAAGTTGTCACGACACTTTTTTGTTTTAGATGATTATCGCTAGATGGCGCTGTGATCAAAATCTTTTAAAACACGTGCCTTATCGCGCGTTACGTTATGAGAAAAAATTATAAGATATCTTTTAATCGAAAGGAACTTCGTTCTATTCGGATGTCCCATGACACCTCTCAAGTTTTTTTTTTCAATACAAATCTAATCTAATATATATATATTTTATATTTTAAAGGCGAAAGTTTGTAAGTATGGATGTATGGATGTTTGTTACTCTTTCACGTAAAAACTACTCAATGGATTTGAATGAAACTTTACCACAATATAGCTTATACATCAGAATAACACGTAGGCTACAATTTTTGAGGTTTCTAATGTGAGGTCGTAAAAAACACATTTTTTGCGGTATAATAGTACTATATTATAGACGTCGCGAACTAGACGGGCTAGACGGGACGAACCTGAAGTCCACGTGAACGAAGTCGCGGGCAAAAGCTAGTCAACAATATATCCCAATTAAATTTCATTTTTAGTATCGACTAGGTTTTAAACTAATACAGCCAAATTCTAACAGTACTTAAAGAGCACAAAAAAAAATCCATCTCCCAAAAAAATAAATTATCAATATATCTAATAAATACATAACTATCACCACTAATACTACGAACTTAATAAAACTGCATAAAAAAACTGGACACACTTTTTTGTTCTACAGGCTCCGACCACCATTTATATTAAAAATTATATTTTCACTTACTTTTCTGTTGATGGAATAGTATCTAGTGATAAATCTTGAGATATAGGATTGTGTTTGGGACAACTTATGATCGAAGCGACGCTCCAGTCTTCGCTTGATTGTCTGTGGTATACTGTAAAAATGATTATTTAGGTAAAATAATATGAAAAGATATTGCGCTTGAAACAGTGCCGAAATATCGGGATCGCTCAATTGAAAATAATCGTGGAAAGAACCCGTTTAGTAATAGTGTAAGTGAATATGATAACCGAGAGAGCCGGTGGCCGTATTCGCCGGCGGCTACCGGTTCGGCGTCCGAGGACGGAGCGACGGGAAAGAATGCCGATGGCGTAACGCGTCGCGCCGTCCCTCCAAACCCCGTGCTGGGTTCTGGCCTCAGCCGGGGTTCGGACGCTGAGTGTGAGCGGTTGGAGGTTTTAGTGCGGTTCAACTCCCACATACCCCAGGGACCCGGTGATTTCCTCCAACTGAAAAAAAAAAAAAAAAAAAGTGAATATGATAAAATGTCGCTGATCTGATGATGGATTCGGTAGTCATAGGAACTCCTGTTCTAAACAAGATAGACTCGTGTTTGTGCTCGTTTTACTTGTATTAGCTAGTCTACTGCTACATGATATACAGGATCTTAAAAGCTTGTATTTTTTATTACCAGTATTATTAATAGTGTCAGCCCTCGCGGCGGGCGGCGCTGTGAACGTGATAGCTCCTTCGTCGTCCAAATCAACCGGAACCGGATCAGGTATCATACTGATAAGAACAAACCAATTATATAGAAAAATCTTTATTGTACACGAAAAAAATGTACATGGACGAACTTCATATTAATTTTGTCTCTCACTGTAACAACCCATTACTGTGGAGTGTTGGGCTCTGGTCTCCTCAGAAGAGGGATTAGGCATAGTCCACCACGCTTGCCCAGTGCGGATTGGGGACTTCACATATCTTCAAAGGATTTTTAGAACCCTTTTCCGACATGCAGGTTTCCTCACGATGTTTTCCTTCACCGTTTTTAGCCAGTGGTGTTGTGAAAAATAGCACATAAATCTTTTTGGCATGTGGCATTAAAGGTGCAAGTCGGTTTTGAACCCGCGACCTCCCCTACAGAAGGCATACGCTTCAACCACTACCCCACCACATATTTTTTGTTAATATTTCGTTATATTTTACGGATGTTAAATATTCTAAAAGAACCTTCTCAGCGTGAGGTATTAGTGCGCTTCGACTCCCACAGTCCTTTCCTTACCTCCTAGGCCTAAGTCTGTCTATAGAGTTGTTATGTTCCCGATGTCTCTCAGCCAAGATCCTGCGTCCGCCTCGGTTGGTGTGACGGGACGCGATGCGTTGCGGGACGCTCGATATACCCTGTAGCAATAAACGTGACGTCAGCGCGGCGTGCAGTGCGCGTAGAACAGTAGGCAATGTATACCGCAACTTTTGCGATAATATAATATTGTATAGTTAATTTTGTTTTTGGAAACATGTGATATTTGGAAAAAAATAATTTCCCTTTTTTCCAATATAGTGTTTTAAATAAACTCTGTTTGAACAATACATGCATCTAGTAAACGAACACTGATAATTTCAGAAGTTTTTGATATAGTATTTTGGAAAAACTTTTTCTATTATTTTATTGAAAACTGGAATCGAAACCTTACTTTATGACGCAGACGAAGCTACGCTCGATTTATAATTATAATGCACTGTTCTCAATATTTTTATATTAACCACTTAACTGGGAACGTCACTATTCGCTAGATCGCGAAACTGGGGACTTCGTTCGGAATCAATTCCGTGTTTGGCCCCTTTTTAAAAACATTTTTAAACCTTATATTTTTGTGAATTTTTATTACTAAACGACGCTGTGTTTCATTTTCAGCGAAAATATATCATCTCCGTAAAATATGAGACGATTAAAAAATGTAAACAAAACAAGTTTTAGAACTGTGCTCAATTTTGGCTCCAGCCACAGACTTGGCAAAAGTAAACAAACCAATTTGGTTGCCGATCCCAGTTGAGTGGGTAATAAATTACATACCGCGTCTTCGTCCGGCTCAGGATTACAAAGCGTCGGCGGATTCGAATACTTCTGTAACAATTCTATCGCCAATCTCTTGTTCATGTCTTGCAGGAAAAACGGATGCTGAAAATAAATACAAAATATTATAATATTACAACCTAGAAGAAATAACCAATAACAACATTTAAAACTGTAATAACCTATTAAACATAAAAGGTTATTTCCAAATAACCTGTCAGACCTGAATCATTACATGTAATAACCTATTAGACTTGAAACTTTATCTGTAATAACCAATCAAACCTCAGTCGTTAATAGCAATAAATCAAATCGAATCGAAAAAAATATTCTGAATAAATACAAATAAAGTACAAAACAATGAAAGTGACCAGAATTAACTTCAGTAACCTGTATGACTTGGGCCGTTACCTGCAATAACCTAGCAAGCCTGAACCATAACCTACAATAACCTACTAAACCTGAACCATTAACTGCAATAACTTGTCATAAGTTAGCTATTCACTACAATAACTTATCAAACCTCACCCGTTATCTACAATAATCTATTAAACCTGAGTCATAACCTGCAATAACCTACTAAACCTGAACCGTTAACCACAATAACTTGTCATAAGTTAGCTATTCACTACAACAACTTATCAAACCTCACCCGTTATCTACAATAACCTATTAAACCTGAGTCATAACCTGCAATAACCTACTAAACCTAAACCGTTAACTACAATAACTTGTCATAAGTTAGCTATTCACTACAATAACTTATCAAACCTCACCCGTTATCTACAATAACCTACTAAACCTGAGTCATAACCTGCAATAACTTACTAAACCTGAACCGTCAACTACAATAACTTATCAGACCTATTACCTGCAATAACTTCTGAGCCGTGGGCCGTTTCTTCGGGTTTTTAGTGAGCGCTAACTTCAGGAAACCGTGAAACAACTGCGACCATCTTTCTTTGTCTTTCAATTGGGGCGGTTTGAACCCCGATTTAGACATCAGGAATAACACCCTCATTGGATGTAACTCAAACATTGGGGGTTGAAGTTCTGCTAATTCTGAAATAGTAGTTTTTTGTTGTATCGTATCAGTGGCGTGCATACATATTTAAGTCAGGGTATGCAGAAATATAAATCTGAGTAATTTTCCACATATTTATGTCCTATAATCAATTTAATGTAACTTTTATGCTAAATGTGTGCCAATAATAGTAATGAAAGTGTATTTTGATTAAATATAAAATGTTTAATCGTTTTTGTTACAATTTTTTAAGCAATTTTGAAATGATAGTGTATGCAGTGCGTATTTGCTTGTATGAACTGCACGCCGCTGTATCGTATTAATAGATGTGTGCAATTTATCACGAAAGTAACGGTTTAAAATTAAAGAAATTGTGTCATAGAACCATGGTTATATTTGTAACATTGTGCCAGATGAAGTAGGGTGAATGTTTAGTTCGACTTTTGTTATAGTTTTTTTTTAGTTTTTTTTCCGATTCAGTCCTATTTGTTGAACCAGGACGCACCGCCGCTGCTCCCATGCGGGGCAGAGCGCGAGCGTATGCTCTGGTGTGTCAAGGTCGCATCCCACACAGTAATGGCACCTCGTCGTCGGCTCCGCCTGTATCAGGTGCAGATACCTTCCGAAGCAACCGTGCCCGGTCAGCATCTACACCATCCAGAAGGTGAGGCGTCCTTTGCCACGACCCACCCAATCCTTTAGGATGGGGCGGATTGCCTCGACGGTCCGCAGACCCCAGGTGGGGATAGCGAGTAGCCGCTCCCTTTTGTTAGCAAATAATAGTTTAGCAAAATAATACTGATTCAGAAAATATTTTTTTATAAGTTGTATTTCGACATGTCATTCACCCCAAATCAGCTGGGATAAAGTTACAGATCCACCCCGTATAACTCGTACATACCTATAGCAGTAATACCGCAAGCCCATATATCACAGAGTTGGTTATATCCACCCTTTCTTTCCACTGCTGCCACCTACGAAACAAATATTTTTGTTGATGATTTTAAAATCTTAATATCTTACATAGAAAAAAAATAAAAAACTTGAGAGGTGTCATGGGACACCCGAATAGCACGAAGTTCCTTTCGATTAAAAGTGTGAACGTGTTTTAAAAGATTTTGATCACAGCGCCATCTAGCGATAATCATCTAAAACAAAAAAGTGTCGTGACAACTTTTCGTAAGATTTTTTCCGACTAGCCACCTTTCACAACGCGCGATAAGGAACTTCGTTCCAAAAATCATTCATTTCAAACCAGCAATGTATACCAATCAATATCAGGTCTTTGACCTCACCAACCTAATTTTAAAACGCTTTACATTGCGTAGTTAGTTCTAAACTATTTTTTTTTCCTATGTTTTAGTTATTATTTAAGAAAGTTGGTAGGTTAGACTCTTATATTAGAGGCTTAGTGAGGTTACTATGTTTCGATATTAAGCTTATATGAATATTTTTTTAACTAATATTTACGAACCTCAGGCGCCATCCAATATGGTGTACCAATAAACGACTTCCTCTTATTAATAGTGGCTGTTATCTGAGCGGAAACACCAAAATCAGCCAACTTAACATCGCCACATTCCGTCAGTAAGATATTAGCACCTTTTATGTCCCTGGAAATTAATTATCCTATAAATAACAACACCAAAATTTGCTTTAACTTGCAAAGCATTTTCGATAGTAATGTGAAACGCGTCGCGCCGTCTCGTATAACCCCGTGCTGGGTTCTAGCTTTAGCCGGGTTCGGATTCGAAGTGTAAGCGGTTGGAGGTTTTAATACGGTTCAAATCCCACATATCCCACCAGCGAGGCGTTTGGGAATCGATTTTGTGTTTGACAAATTTTATTACAAATTGCTCTCCTGTGACTACTATGTTCTTTGCATAGGTCGACATGCTCACCTATGCATCTTCCCCATACTGTGCAGATATGTGAGACCAGTCAATGTCTCCTTGCACATATAAGCTATCTGAAGTTCAGTTAATGGCCCGGTGACGTGGTATATGTCCTGAAAAGATAATTACTTATTTTAAAGAAAACGTTTTAAGATCTAGCGTGATCTAGAGTGCTAGCTAATACAAGTATAACGAGCCCAAACACGACGGGTCTATCTTGTTTAGTACAAGAGTTCCCATGACCATCATCAGATCAGCGCAATTTTGTTATATTATTGCAATGTAATGCGTACAAAATGTCAGCTCAATCGGTAACCGGGAAGTTTGTCAAATTTAGCTTGCAAGTTTTCACCCGACCTTACATAGTTACATCCAGTGCAAGTTAATATAAAGCATGTAAAGACCGTCTTCGACTTCAAAAGAGTATTTGTTTGATCTTAAAAAAAAACCCATGACAACCATCATCTTTCATCTGACACCAATCATTAAAATCGATCCACCCATCCTAAAGTTATAAGGGAACAAACATAAAAGAACAGACAAATTGAATACCTCCTTTTTGGAAGTCCGCCAAAAAGAGTACCACTCTATCTTACCTGCAAACTTCCCCCACCACAGTACTCCATAGAGATCCACAGCTTATCCCGGCGTAGGTAAGAGCCGTAGTACGCGACAATGTTGGGATGCCGGCAATCTTTCATCATCAGGATCTCTTGCTGGATGATAGCGAAGTCATCACCGGGCTCCAGTTTTATCACCTTGATGGCGGCAAGTTCACCGTTGCCGTTGAGTCTTTTCGCCTGAAATGGGATTAAAATCAGTAATTTTTTAACCAATTTCCAAAAAGATTACGTACTAAGACCAAAACTAGCGGGGGTGACGGGGCGATACGTAAGCGACAATCGCGAACGCGTCCTGTCACCCCTACCACATCGGATGTCGAGCGTGAGAGGCGGGAGGTTTTGGTGCGGTTCGACACCCACATACCCCACTCGCGGGGTGAGTGGAAGTCCGGCGATTTCCTCCCGTCCAAAAAAAAAAAAAAAAAAAAAGACCAAAACTAGGGATGTTGCGAATCTGAATGCGAATGTTGACCTTTCAAACAAAAAGTTCAAGGTTTTTTTCTGTCAAGTCAGGTTTATCTTCCAAAAGTCATTGTAATTTATAGGTATTACAAAATAGGTACCTATATTTTACCTATCCTGGATCTACATGGAAGGTAGGGGGTACTTGCCTTCCCCCAACAAATAATTGAAACCTCCTCCCGCAAATTATCTTGACAACGAAAGGTCGTAGATCTATCGAGTTTGGGCTCATTTTGAAGGGCAGTTAAAGGCCTTGATTTTGGTTTCGTCAGACTCTCTCTACATCCACACAACATCCTTCTAACTTTTGACAAAACATTCGCATGTGTTTTTGCGAATGCGAATATTCAAAAACATGCGAATATTCGTCACATCCCTAACCAGAACCACACCCGGGGTTAAGCGGGGCGTTATGACGCGTTACGCACTAACGCATTCTTTACCGTCGCCTACCTCGAGTGGGATTCCCAGTGTTTTTAAAGCGTTTTTTGAAGTATGCAGTAAGTATTCATAATTTTATTATAATTATAACCACGAACAATGCTGACGTTATGTGTGCGTGTCCTAATAGGGCGAAAGGTCGCTGTAACTAAGTATTTTCATTGCGAATTTGAACTTTAATTACATCTGCATACGTGTCAAGTTAGGAATAGTAACCGCAATACAAAATAGGGTATGTATTATGACTTGTTCTTCTTCAAACGAGGTTTGAAGAAAGGTTTGGAGTGCTAGTGAATACAAGTAAAACGACCCCAAACACTACAGGTTTATCTTGTTTAGCACAAGTATTCCTATGACCACCTTCCGAATCCATCATCAGATCAGCACCATTTTATTAAATGCATTGTAATCTATACTAATATTATAAAGCTGCAGTTTGTTTGTTTGTTTGAACGCGCTAATCTCAGAAACTACCGGTCCGATTTCAAAAATTATTTCACTGTTGGAATGTCCATATTTTATTTTCAAAAAAAATTAGGAATCCGTATGAAAATATCTAATATGTAACACAAGGTGTATAATCGAAAACCTATTCATGCGTACGCTGCAAAAACTATTGACATTAGAACAAAATGATGTACTACGGGTTTTTAGGTCTTTTGAAGACAAACAAAAAAGTCCGCGACAGCATATATCTAACTATCATAGTTTGGTCACAATAACCGCTTTTATGTTTTATAAAAAAAATATTTCATCCCGAGATTGAATTTAACGTTAAATGAGTATCGTTATATTAACCCCTATACAAATTAAGTATTATATTATCAAGAGTATTAATGTAGAAGTAAATTACTTTTTGTTTTATTCCAATCGGACTTTTCGTTTAGAAGTTATCACGAGTATAAGACGCAATGAATATGTGGGTGCACTTCGGGCACATAATAATGCGACGGCATTGCGAGTACTGTTTGAACCCCTTTGTAACGCACACGAAGTTGCGCGGGTCAGCTAGTGCGATATAAGAGTACATCGCGCGTGCAAAATGTCAGCTCAATCTGATACCGGGAAGTTTGTCAAAGTTAGCTGGCAAGAACCTTACATGGTTACATGCAAGTTTATGTAAAGCTTGTCAAATATAATACACTGCTACACAATTTACGAAGAATATCATCAGTAATCATGACACAGCGAGACAAGAATGGACTCCCTAACGCCATTGTCAAGTTAATTCAATTAAACACTGTCTGACTGCAATATGGTCTGCAAAAATAAAACATAACTACATATCAACACATCACATATTAAACGCATTAGAATTTGAGCTGTCTTTTTGACTCTTTCAAAAAGGAGGAGGTTCTCAATTCGTCTGTAACTTTTTTAATAGACAAAATTTCACGATTTGCTATGCGTTTTTGCGTGTATGTATGAACCGATCTCTTTTCTCGTGAGGAGCAGATACTTTGGACCTTATCTTTTCTATATAAAATGAATCGCAAAATGTGTTGGTAAGCGCATAACTCAACAACGCCTGGACCAATCTGGCCAAATCTTTTTTTAAAATGTTCGTTGAAGTTCAAGGATGGTTTTTACGGCGAGAAAAAAACGAATAGTTGCCGGGAAAAATTGAACAAAACGGGTCATAGGGTTCACGCAGACGACGTCGCGGGCAGCAGCTAGTTTGATATAAATTTGATAAAGATCTGACTCGTAGTTTTTGTGCTATGCTTGAGAAATAGAAGTCGGTCGTTTTCATTTTTGTAATAAAAATATTATGAACGGTATGTTAAAAAGCTTTTATTTAACCTGCACTGGATATAACTATGTAATTTCGGGTGGAATTTTGCGAGTTGAATTTGAAATCCCGGTTTCCGGGTGAGCTGAAATTTTGTACCTATGCTTATATCGTGTGCAAGTACAGGAAACAGAAAAACCACTTCAACGATGGACTCCTCTAGTTTTATTATAATAAATGTATATTTAAACAATAGTACTTGTCGTTTCCGTTTTCATGATGCGGCCCAACTTTGATAGCGCATCATAATTGTAATCATATTTGGCATAGTACAGTTAGGAGTTTGCTGACCCCCGGGTCGCGGGCTGCGTGCTAATTGAGCCGGTACCAATGCTTAGCTTCTGTACTTATTGTCATGTCTTTGACGAGAATTACAACAGAAGTATTCATATATCAAATATAGATGCAGGATTAGAGCATGATAATTTATTTTAAAGAAATCTTGTTAATTACAAGCTTTTAAGATCCTGGATATCATGTAGCAGTAGAGTGCAAGCTGCTAGCCCTACACAAGAGTTCATATGGACGTCTTCCGAATCCTTCATCAGAACAGCGCCATTTTGTCATATTATAAATGTGTACTGTTACCGATTTTTTTTTTAAATTTTATTTACATCTAAAGCGCAAAACATAGATGATCTGTTGCTTAATTTTTTAATTGATTTTAAACTGAAGACTAAGACATTTTGTAATACACTTGATATTTGTAATGTAAGGAAGGCAAAGTTCTTTGGAGACAAGGATACAATAATATAATTAATTAGTCAAAACTATTACACAGACGAACCGATTAATTGACAATAAGCAGGAAACAGATTTAGGATTGAATCATACTTGTTAATAAATAAAACAATTAAAAATATACATTTTGCCTTAGTATGTGCTTTTATCCTGTAAAATATACCCATAATTAAAAAAATTTAATGCGATATTCCTTTTTTTTTTGTAGGAGGAAATCGCCGGATCCCTACCCGCCCCGCGGGTGGGGTATGTGGGAGTTGAACCTCATTAAAACCTCCAACCGCTCACACTCAGCGACCGAACCCCTGCTGAGGCCAGAACCCAGCACGGGGTTATGCGGGGTGGCGCGACGCGTTACGCACTACGGCACACTTTCCCATCGCGACACCTCCGAATGCGACATTCCTAAAGGAATTCATCTCCTTGTTGACTGCATTTTTAAATTTGGTTGGATTCCATTGGATAGTTATTTTTTTCGTATGCAAAATAATGGGTGAATGATCAGACAGGAACTTTGAAGGTATGCTTGAATCATGTATCATGTAGGCGACAATTTTTTTTTTTTATATCCTAGTAAAGAACAAAGTTGTGTCGACGATAGCGCCATCTATAAATAGTTTAAATAATTGTTATTTAAACTTCTTTTGTAAATACTTCTTGAATTGTAATAGAGAATACAGAATAGATGTTGGCGCGCTTATTTGAATTTCGAACATTCCATAGCCGAATACGGACGTTTTCGTACATTTTTTCACAACTTTTATTTTCTTAGTTTTATTTTATGATTCCTTCTTAACTACTCTCTCACTGGCAGCATTAGGTTTTTACAATTCATGTATTTATTAATGAACAAAATTACCAATTATGATTTGCGATTGTACTATTTCTTTTATGGGGAATCAATTTTGATAAACCTTTTTTTGGTTTGACAGCAAGTACTCTTTAAATAGTTATTAATTACATATTCTTCTGACAAGTTTTTTTTTTAGTTAATCTTGAAAAATGGGAGTCCCTCGACCAAGGCAAGACTTTTCTTAGATCTCATTTAAATTGATATTACTTGAATTTCTTCTCTACCACTTCTAATACTAAAAATAATCGCGCTAACACCAGTAACACCACATTTTTAAATCATAATTACTCTCACATCCTCGACGTATGTTCATATTGTAACACATGTCGCTTACAACTCGTTTGTTTTGTTAAACCGCAGCTGTTTACATGTATGTAACCGCGTCATGAGTTTAGCAATTATTTAGTGACAACCGACTTCAAAAAAGGAGGAGTTGTTAGACCAGAGTTCCGCAAAGGAACTGGTATACATAGACTGTCATAGACATACTTTATTTGTGATGGAAAAGAAAAATTAAAACAATTACAACTAATTATTATCATCTTAACCACCCGAGACGCATAATGCTGATGACACAGACCAACCCAAAAAGTCCCACTCGCTGCACCGGGATATGTGTTAGTTGAACCGCTCACTCAGCGTCGATACCCAGCACAGGTTACGCGAGACGGCACAAAGCGTTACGTAAGTACAATTCTTTCCCGACGCACAGGCCTTTTTTTTTCAGTTGGAGGAAATCACCAAATCCCGTATGTGGGAGTTGAACCGCACTAAAACCTCCAACCGCTCACACTCAGCGTCCGAACCCTGGCTGAGGCCAGAACCCAGCACGGGGTTTGGAGGGACGGCGCGACGCGTTACCCGAAGCACAGCCCTAGTGCAACCTACTTTACTATTACTTCAAACTTCGTAATACTATTTACCCACCTTTCGAAAGCGCAATGATAAGAGTAATAAAACAATGATTACCACACGTAATTCATTGGCAAGGTCGTTATTACGTATAGCTAGCACGTTCTATGTAAATATGGATGAACGTGTACCTCTTTATACCTGGTATTTTTTTAACGGGAATTTCTGCCGTGGTGTGACTGGTGCCGTTAAATGACAACATTTTTACAAGCTTTATATTAACTTGCACTGGATGTAACTTTGAATGTTTGGGTGGACTCTTGCGAGTGAAATTTGACAAACTTCTCGGTTTCCGATTAAACTGACATTTTGCACGCAGATGTATATCGCGTGACAATGCAATAATATGACAAAATGGCGCTGATCTTATGATGGATTCGAAAGGTGGTGATAGGAACTCTTGTGCTAAACAACATAGACACGTCGTGTTTGGGCTCCTCGTTTTACTTGTAGTATTATATACAGAATCGTAAAAGCTAGTATTTATAAGTTTATTTAAATAATAAAGTGAAAACCACGGCTTTGTCCCTTAACAACACTAACAACCTTGGTCTCACTATGATTTGTCCTTGTTCAAACGAGGCTTGAAGAAAGTCCTTAAGGTAGTCCCGCAATATCCCTTGACACTAGAAGTCCTTTAGCAACGATAACCGCTTTCGATCAGGTGGTCCGTCCTCTGCCTACAAGACACTAAAAAGAGCTGAGTTTAAAAAATCTAGACAGGCAAGTTAAAATAACGTTTGCCGCAACCTTAATAACTATTTAACGTATTATTAACTGCGAGTGTTAAAACGCAAAACAAACGCGTAATGTAGAACATTACGTGATAATTAACACTTAAATATTTTTCACCCGGTCGTCTGCATAGTACAAAACAAAGTCGCTTCACGCTGTCTGTCTCTATGTATGCTTAAATCTTTAAAACTACGGAACCGATTTTGATGCGGCTTTTTAATAGAGTGAATCAAGAGAAAGGTGTCAAATACATGTATAATTTGTATTACTTTTGCCCGCGACTTCGTTCGCGTGGACTTCAGGTTCGTCCCGTATTTTCAAAAATTGTAGCCTATGTGTTATTCTGATGTATAAGCTATATTGTGTTAAAGTTTCATTCAAATCCATTCAGTAGTTTTTACGTGAAAGAGTAACAAACATCCATACATCCATCCACACTTACAAACTTTCGCCTTTATAATATTATTATGATATAGGTAGTAGAGAAACACTGATAATTTTATAGGTTTTTGATGTGATGTTTCTGCGCTTACATTGCTAATGCTGTCTGAACCCTTATTTTTTTTATCCCTTCACGCGAGTCAGATTTGTACTAATAAAGGCCAAACATTTTTTTTTTCAATACTAGAATTAGGAAGTAATTGTAGGTATAAAAGAGAGAGAAAGAAAAGACATACAACATATTTTTGAAATCATTTAACCATTGCAAATTTACATTGCATTTTGGACCTTATATGATGAACGTTGGTTAAATTGGATAGTGCAAAAAGGCGTTAAAGCAAGGTCGATATCACTGCCATTGACAACGCGGGAATCGAACCGAGACGATCGTGAGTGTGACTCACAACTGCCACTGAGTCATAGGGTGATCAACAGTAAACAGTAGTTCTTTTATTTATTTATTTAAGAAACCAACAGCGTGACAAAATTACAATCTTATAGTATTGAGAACAGTTCATGTACGGCTAATAACAGGTTTCTGTACTTACTATTAATACAATGGTTAACAAAACAAAGCAATTACAGTATTTATATGTTTGACTTATCTGCATATCACAAGACAGTACAGTATCATTCAAGTCACAACATAAAGATAATTGTTTTACTTATAAATTTGTACTTAAGTAAATAACTAATTAATACTATTAATAATATTGTACTTAAGTAATTAATTAAATAATTAACTAAACACTTTAAATAAACTTAAAAAAAAAAACTTAAAAATACCAACAAAAGATACACAATGCAAAATATTTTCACTAAAACAACAAAGTTGAGTTGAGTTGAGTGTGGAAGTCGAATGCATATTATTGGTAGGTACTGTGGTCTTTTTTTTCCTTTTTAATTTTTACAAAAACGTATATTATTATGTAGTTTACGTGTATTGCAAAATATAATTGAGAGTAAAATGTATACCTACAACATAAATTCATATATTGTAGGTAATAATAATATTGAAGTCAAGTTTGCGATTTTATTATAATAAATTTTATTTTATTATCAAAAGTTTCTCATTATATCCTATAACTGACAGACTTAAGTGGGCTTGTTTAGTGCTTGTCAAGCATTTTACCCTTGACAATTTTTTTAAATTTTGACTTACATTCGAAAAATATATCAATATTTGAATATTCTGTGTTGTATTCACGAGGCAATCGTACAAGTGGGGAATTTTTAGCATATTTGGCGGCCCGCCGCGGCACGTGAAGCAGACAAGTGTGCCGCGTACGACGAACTGGGGTGTTCAGCATTATACCTGAGACTAACTCATCGCAGTCCACGCGACCGCGGACTATGTCGTGAAGGAGGCACATATCCATTACTTTGCGTCTTTCCTCAAGTGTAAGCAAGTTGTGTCGGTGACAGTCCTCGACATAAGATATTGGTGACATTCGTAGACGATAGTTAATGTGACTAATGAATTTTTTTTGTATGCGTTCAATATTATTAATGTAAACCAAGTATTGCGGTGACCAAACTTGGCATGCATACTCTAAAGTACTGCGTACATAAGCACAATATACTGTTATGACAGAAGAGATATCCGTGAATTCCTTACACGCGCGTATCACGAAGCCTAGATTTTTGTAAGCCTTATTAACCATGACGTCGATATGATTACTAAGTAGCATTTTGCTATCGAAAAATACACCTAAGTCACGGACTACATCAGTTCTAGCAATCAAAACTGCATTAAAGTTATAATTGAAATGAATAGGAGATTTTTTCCGTGTAAAAGTTATACACTGACATTTTTTTACATTAACAGTTATATTGTTTTTGGCATAATATGTGACTAAATTATCCAGGTCTTTTTGTATGTTTATGCAATCATTTATCGAGTTAATTTTATAAAATATTTTTTTGTCATCAGCGTACATCAAGTATTTCGTATATTTTAGAGCATCACCAATATCATATAAATAAGCATTATAAAATAACGGGCCCAAGTGCGAACCCTGAGGCACTCCTGTTGATATATCAACAAAGTCCGAACGAAAACCTCCCACGACAACAGCCTGGGAGCGTTTGGATAAGTATGATTGAATCATCTGACTTAATCATTGGTTTCGAATCGCTTCTAATGCGACCAAAACTGCAAGACTAGCTGACTCGTGAAACTTCGTCCGCGTCACAAAGGGAAACAATCTTATAGCTTTCCTCGATAAATGAACTTTCCAAAACTGAAAGAATTTTTGTGATCGGACCTGAAGTTTCGAAGTCTATTCGAGACAAACAAAAAATCAAACCTTTCCTCATGAACCTCTGCAATGTCAGGGAATTGAGGGCCGTTAGTCCCGAGACATAGTCTTCGTAAATCGAAAAGTTCTGTGTATGTTGTTGGACCCGCAATATTTAATCGGCTACCCACTCACATTAGAGACAGCGTCAGCGTACCGATTTTTAAAATGAGGTTGAAAATATGGCTACTGGATTGCCTATTTTATACAGTCGAGGAGATACTAAACATGCCGGAAACATAATATTAGATAAATCTAACTTCATAATAATGATTTTTGAATTCAATTTTATTTTTTATTATATTGTTAACGTTATGTAATTCCATAACTGATATCATAATTTTTATTGTTAATATTTAATTAATTATTCATGTTGCAACAACTAAATGTTGTGTGCAATTTTAGACTAGGACTTATAACAGTGTTATGAATAAAGAATTTATAATTTGTTATCTATTACCTACTTGTACAGGACTTTTCTTAAACCTCGTTGAAGAGAAACTGCTGTGCGTGAATATTGCAAAGTAATCATCGTCATCAGTTAGTAGATGTCAACTGCTGGACATAGGACACTCTCAAATCTAGCTACAACGACCGGTCCTGTGCTGTTTGCATCGACTGGCCTCCCTGACAGTGAGTGCCTAAATATTGGTTAGTTAAGGGAATTCAATACATCTACCACCAACGAGTGAAAATTGAAGACCCTAGAAAGACACAAAGTATACCGCAATGTCAGAGATGCCAGCAATATGGTCACACGAAAAATAACTGTACCCGTCCCTTCAGGTGCGTCAAATGTGGAGAGAATCATAAGACATCAGATTGTCCTAAAAAGGACCGTAATTCTCCTGCTAAGTGTGCTCTATGCTCTTGCGACCACCCGGCTAACTACAAGGGGTGCCAAGTCTACCGGGAAATCCTAGCACGACGAAGTAAAACCATCACAGTTGGCAGAAGACCTCAAACTCACCAAAGCCAAAGCGAAAAAGTTCAAGCGAAAAATGATGTAAATCTGAATGCTGAAAATCGCAAAAACACGAATTCGTTCATCACAAAAAATGATGCTTCCTATGCCGACGCTTTGAAAAACACACCAAAATCAAGCTCTCCAAAATCTAAAAATCTACTCTCTCAACCAGTTCCAAACTTGGAACAGATCCTCGTCAACCAAGCTCATAAGATGGACTCTCTACTAGAACAAATTGGCAATCTGATAAATCTGTTGTCAATAGTTATTACCAAACTGACCTCAAAATAACAGCCTTACGCATTGCCACCTGGAACATCAACGGAATGACCTCTAAAATACATGAACTGGAGACTCTTCTCCATCTCCATAAATTAGACATCATACTGATATCGGAATCCCATGCAACAGACAAGAGCTCATTCATGATTAAGGGTTTCAATATCTATCTCACGCCACATCCTGATGGTGGTGCTCATGCTGGCACTGCACTTGTGGTGAAATCAGGGCTCAAACACTCTGTAATGCCTTCTTACTCAACTGCCCACACTCAAGCCACATCAATCCGCGTCGAGGACCGTGCAGGTCCAATCAATTTCGCTGCGGTATACTGTCCTCCAAAACATAAAATAACCGAAAATCAATTTGCAGAATTCTTTGAAACACTTGGAGCAAGGTTTGTTGCAGGGGGGGGATTGGAATGCCAAGAACGTATTCTGGGGGTCACGCTGCACGGTCACACGGGGCAGGTCACTGAGGATGTGTTTGGACAGATATCATTTGCAACCACTCTCATCCGGCGAGCCCACCTATTGGCCTTCGGACCCTTGTAGAATGCCAGATCTACTGGACTTTTTTGTAACCCGTGGAATTTGTCACCTACACACATCAATAGAATCGACTACAGACGGCTCGTCTGATCACACTCCGGTGATCCTCACTATAAGCAATTCTGTCATCCTGCATGAGAGGCCGATGTTCCTTCATAACCATAAGACTGACTGGGAGGGCTTTCGCCGGGATATTGAAGATAATCTCAATCTTAACACACCTTTAAAAACTACTGATGATGTTGAGGAGGCCTGTTTGCATATAACAAACCTAATACAGTCCACTGCCTGGTCCAACACTCCAATACCTAATTCTAAGCCTAAATGTACTCTCCTGCCTCTTGAGGTGCGAGCCGAAATCCTAGAAAAGCGAAGACTGAGAAGAATTTGGCACCACACACGTAGTCCAACAGATAAAACTAATTTTAACCGTGCTGCTAAAAAGCTGAAGTTTTTCCTTAGAGAAAACTATAATACCAATCTCCGTAGAACTCTAGAATCACTATCTCCAACTGGGCGTCACGAGACTTCGCTTTGGAATGCCACAAAGAATCTTAATAAACCTCAAACGTCGTATCCTCCGATTAAAACATTAACTGAGGCATGGGCGAGGTCTGATGATGAAAAGGCCCAGGCATTCGCCGCACATCTGGCCGAGGTGTTCAAGCCGCATGCTGCTGAAGGTGGTGCTGAAGAGTATGTTCGTGAAATCATAGACCAAGACTATCAGTTATGTTTGCCCACACGCCCGACATCTCCTAGAGAGGTTTTACGAGAGATAAAATCCTTGGACTCGACCAAAGCGCCAGGGTATGATCTCATATCACCCCGAGTACTGAAGGAACTGCCTCGGAAATGCATAACTTATCTAACGATGGTCTTTAATGCTATATTTAGGTTGTCACACTTCCCATCTGTGTGGAAAATATCAGAGATTGTCATGATTCACAAACAAGGCAAACCGACTCATTTACTGACGTCCTACCGACCCATAAGTCTCACACCTGTCTTGTCTAAACTATGGGAAAAGATATTCCTGCATCGGCTTAAACCTCTGCTGGAAGACTCTGGAGTTATACCTGATCACCAATTTGGATTTCGTGAATCTCATTCCACCGTTGAACAGGTGCATCGCATTCACGATACTATAATGACAAGTTTCGAACAAAAGAAGTACTGCTCCGCCGCTTTCCTGGATGTTCAACAAGCGTTTGATCGGGTATGGCATGAGGGTCTTCTCTGTAAGATTAAACTAAGACTTCCACACTCAGTTTTCCCAGTCTTAATGTCATATCTTTCGAATCGTCGCTTTCTTGTGAGGCAAGGTGACGCGAGATCTTCTCTCCACGATGTCAGTGCAGGGGTGCCGCAAGGCTCGGTGCTTGGACCGGTTTTGTACAACATCTACACCTCTGATCTGCCCACTAGTACTGAAATAACAACTGCTACATATGCAGACGACATAGCATATGTTGCCTGCGACAGTGAAGCATCGATTGCTAGCTCTAGATTGCAGAAGATACTTGATGAGACAGATGCGTGGTTTTCCCGGTGGCGCATTCGAGCCAGTGCACAGAAATCAAACCATATTACCTTTGCACTGAGAAGAGGAGACTGTCCTCCGGTCAAGCTTGGTGATACCAGCCTACCCCATACTGATCGTGTGAAATATCTAGGTTTCTGTCTGGATCGCCGCCTAACATGGAAACATCACATTAAGCAGAAAAGGGATGCAGTCATCGCAAAGTCCAAAAATCTAAACTGGCTCATTGGTAGAAATTCCGTCTTATCAGTGGATAATAAACTCCTCATATACAACTCGATTATCAAGCCAATCTGGACCTATGGAATCCAGCTATGGAGCTCTGCAAGCAGTAGTAACATAATGTGCCTCCAGCGCGCCCAAAATGCTATCCTTAAGGAAATAGTTAGTGCACCTTGGTTCACCAAAACTGATGAGGTTCACGAATATCTGGAAGTCCCAACGGTAACTGCGGAGGCTGACAGATACAGGAAACTCTACAAGGCTCGATTAATTAAACATCCCAACACACTCGCGGCTGGGCTACTTGGTCAGACGGCAGGAACCAGCAGACTTAAGCGGCGACGTCATATTTTTTAATAGGGTCATGTGACGATGGTCACAATCCCTTCAAGACATTTTACTCGTCACACATTTAATTATGGTCTAGCGACCGATTGTAAATAAAGATAACAAAAAAAAAAAAAAAAAAAAAAAAAAAAAAAACTTCATAATAATGATTTTTGAATTCAATTTTATTTTTTATTATATTGTTAACGTTATGTAATTCCATAACTGATATCATAATTTTTATTGTTAATATTTAATTAATTATTCATGTTGCAACAACTAAATGTTGTGTGCAATTTTAGACTAGGACTTATAACAGTGTTATGAATAAAGAATTTATAATTTGTTATCTATTACCTACTTGTACAGGACTTTTCTTAAACCTCGTTGAAGAGAAACTGCTGTGCGTGAATATTGCAAAGTAATCATCGTCATCAGTTAGTAGATGTCAACTGCTGGACATAGGACACTCTCAAATCTAGCTACAACGACCGGTCCTGTGCTGTTTGCATCGACTGGCCTCCCTGACAGTGAGTGCCTAAATATTGGTTAATTAGTGGTAAGTTAAAAATCAGGGGGCGTCGCTAAGATGTGTAACGTCATGCTGGGTTCTGGTACCAGGTATAGGTTTTACGATGCAGTTCAACTGCCACATATCCCTCGATAATCTGGCGATTACATTCAACTCTGGTAGGCTTTAGGTAACTTCATGATGCCCAAACATTAGGTTCATGAAGGCGGTATCCTCTTACCATCGTGTCGTAAGCTCGTTTGCCTATTAAACAGTGGTAGGAGATTTTAGAGCGGTTCAACTCCCACATATTGGAACTGCGGAGCGAGTGGAAGTCTGGAGATTTTATAGCTAAAAGAAAAGGTATGTTTGTGGACTACAATAAAACTTGAGCCCAGCAGTGGGCAGTAAAGGCTTGTTACAACTGTACAACTATAGTATTATGTTTCATAATAAGTAATAAATAATATTTAAATGTTTAAAGTTAATTATTTAATCAACTATTTGGGTGTTTTTAAGTTAATTAAATGAGTACAAAATTGAGTGCTAATTAATAAGTTACATTAAGTTTTTACATTTAAGTTTTAGTATGTGGTATATCCCAAAGAAACTACTTTGATGTCCAAATTCCAATAGACAATTTTATCTAAGTACATATATAAAATTTTGTGAATGAATTGAGTTTTACAAATAAACACATCTTGTTTTACTAATAGAAAAGCTCTACTAATATTATAAATGCGAATGTAACTCTGTCTGTCCATCTGTTACGCTTTCCCGCTCTCAACCTGCACAGACAATCTTTAGACCCTGAGAAAGGACATAGGCTATCTTTTATTGCAAAAAAAATGGGTTATAGAGTACATTCAGACGATGTTGCAGTCAGCAGCTAGTATTTAAATACAATATTCTTGAAGTAAAGGAAAACAATGAGGAAATTCGCATATTGGATAAGGGTTAAACACCTTCAAAGATGTGATGAGTCACCAACCCAGCGTGGTTGTTAGGACTATGCCTGATCCCTCTACTGAAGAGACCTGAGCCCAGCAGCGGTTAGTAATCTTTACTATCATTAGTGTGAAAAAAAAGCACTCCCGAAAACAAAGACTGGTGGTGGTACTAGTGATACCTGAGATAAGGCCATAATTTTTTGAAACATTTTTAAATGTATAATGCTGAAGAGTTTGTTTGAATACATTAATCTCAGGAACCAATTGTCTAATTTAAAAAATTCTGTCAGTGTTGAATAGTTTATTTATGGAAAGCTACAGGCTATATTTATTATTTTTAATAGTTATAATAGGGCCAATCCGCACTGGGCAAGCGTGGTGGACTATGCCTAATCCCTCTTCTGAGGAGACCTGAGCCCAACAGTGGGCAGTAATGGGTTGGTACAGATACAGATTAGGGGTATATTCACAGTTTGTACACTATACTGTGTATTCCTGAGAGTAATTCCATATTGTTAAAGTTTTTTGAAATTTTCTTATCCCATTTCATAGCTTGTAAAATGGTTATTTATTTCTGTAATTACACACAACTATGTATTTTGTTGTGTGTGTGTAAATAACTACTCAGTGATCACATATTAAGTAAACAAAGTGAGTCAGTTTTATTCAACTCATTGACTCAATTAAAACTATATTTTTTACTTTCTGACACGTGCAATTTCATCAGTGTTTTGTAACACTGATGAAATTGCACATTGAAATTGTGAGGTTGGGAGACCGATTTATGTTGAAATGTGATGTTCTCTGACATTGTAGAGATCTATGAGCAAGGGTAAAGGAAGTAATACAACTAACAACAATAATAAATGTTTTTTATGTATTTTTATTCATATATTTATGTTTCTTTCTTTGTCATAACTAACCAATATTATATTATACAAATGTATTTAAGTTTCTCTCTCACATTCAGCTCTTTTAATACTCTAGTTTTTTATAGCCACATAAAAAATGCACCTTTCAAACATTTCATATTAGATCAAGAATTCATGAATATATAACTTTCTCTTGTATATAAAGACAGATAAATTATATTATAATTATATTCTTCATAGCTCTTAAACAAAGGAATGCGAGTTTTTAGCACATTTTTTTTGTAAATAATTACACAAAATACCAAACGTGAAGTATCAACTTGATCTATTTAAATATTGTAGAGATTTAGATAAAAAATGTTGATAAATATTTAAACCCTCAGTGGCAATGGGTGTGTTCTAAATCTACCTTGTTCAAGGTCACGCGAAATTAACGGTGTGTGTACATAACTTTGTTCCTAGATTCAATAAAGGCGAAAAACTAGGCGTTTCTTCAAGAAAGAACACATAAAAACTTGAGTTCAGTCAAGAAAAGACATACGGGAACAAATTATATCGTTTTTTCTGTGTTTAACCGCGGTACAGGGTTTCGGGTGTTTTGGTTCGGGTTTTTGTGGTATAAATAGAGTGGTAGAAGGCCCCCTACCTTGTAAACATCGCCATAGGTCCCAGAACCAATCCTCTGCACCAATTCGTACTCATCTTGAGGGTTTCTCCGTGATATATCTGAACTCAAAACACCGCCACTATGCGCCATAATCACTATACAACACTAATATGACATTTATCTACACTTTCATCTCATTATTCACATAATTATTGACACAAAAAGTCTTGAAATTAATTATTTTTCTAACACAATATTCGACATCGTCTGACATTTGCCACAGTGCCATTTTCGGGATGTCAGATTTACAAATAACAATTTCTACCAAATTCTACCATGTGTGACTTTGTTAGAATTCTACCATTTTACTAAATTTTTCGAGCTACTTATTTTTTAAAATCGTTATAATGATGTTTTAGTAATCTCCACGACGTGGATTTGAATTTAAAAACTAATTATGATTCAGTCGTCAATACGACAACACAAAATAGTTGTGAAATGATTCGAGACTCGTAGAATCCATTAATTATAATTATTATATCTACACTTTTAACAAAATAAAATACTTGTAAGGTTAAGGCAAAAGATAAAATTTACTTATATTAAATTTAAATTTACTTATAGAATTTAGGTAGTTGGTAGTAAAATAAGTACTATAGTAAGTATATAGTATTATATTTATTGCTCATGAACATAAATACAAAAATACATTTGCACACCTTTCCTGTAATTTATTTTTATTTTTAAACGAAACAAAAACATTTCAAAACGATTCAGTAATCAAAATAAGTTAAGATTGTTAGGGCAAAGTATCAGTTCACGGAAACCAGTCCCCAAAAATACTTGTCCAGTTCATGAAGAATGCTCGTTTTGTTAAATTAAAATGTTTCCAACGGTGAAAGCTCGAATTTTATGCTTCAACCGGTATTACCAGTTCGACGATGCATAATTGAAACTTTTGAATTGGAACATCTTTGCATCGGTGCAACCTAACCAAATTGTAATATCATTAACCCTTAAATGCACCTGGTAACATTTCTGTTACACTAACTTTTTCACGTAATAACTATAAAATTTATAATACTTTCATGCATTTATAAATATAAGTAAATAAGTTTATAAAATTTATTTGAATCGATGCATAAGAAGTACTTTCTTATGAAGATTAAATTGTATTCTTTCGTTTTACATCATTTCATTTTTGCAAATTTTGTAACACGTATCGTGACATGACAGGCGATACTATTTCTACGTGTTTTATTTTTGCAATAAAAAAACTATTAGAAAATATCAAAACCCTGTATTTTTTATTTTGAAACATAATTTTGTACTGAACTTAACTCGGATTTTTTCCGTTATCATCATCATCAGCCTATAGACCACTGCTGGACATCTCCTCCCCCAAACCTCGTCACATCGACCGCTTTCCGTTATCAAGTAAAATAAATGTGTAACATTTTTACAATACTGCGCTTTCCAAGTTGAACATGGGACCATGTTGTGTTCTGTTCTCCCTACAAATTTGGGTCCTAGAATGCACAATGTTGCAGAATTACACAAAAAATATTTTTCGAAATAAAATATCATCAAATTATAACTAGATTTTTTTTACTATTTTTCCAGTAAATAATAGATCTTGTAGAAGCCGAAAAAAAATATTTCAATCGAAAACAAAAAATCGCGCTTTTAAAGGTTAAGATATTTTTTGTTTAGTTGTAGTTGATATGTGGGAGTTGAACCGCTCACACTCAGCGTTCCAACCCCGGCTAATGCCACAACCCAGCCCATCCCTCGGTTGCTCTGACACAAGGTGCGTACCTACTGAGCGCGAGATGGTGGACTCGCAGAATTCGAGCATCGCCTTCCAAGTAGTACTTAAACTGATTTTCTAGTTTAATGTGCTACCCTTAATACCCTTTCATCTAAAGTCCGTAAACGTCCAGTGCTGGACATAGGCCTCCCCCAAACCTCGCCACAACGACTTGTCCTAGACTGACAACTGACAAAAGTAGCATATTAGGCCAACTATTGCCAAAGGTTTCATATTAATTATTGCTACTAATGACGTTTTTGGAAAAGGCGAGGTACGTTTCTCTTTAAAAGAAAGACCTTAAATATAGCTAAGATGTTGAAAATACTCAAGACTAAAAATAAAACCAAACTGTAATGTTAAAATGGTATATTTATTACAATCCAATATCTCCGGCCGGCATTCGTCTAATTCCATACAAAATTTGTTTAACGCCGACTCACGCACACATCTAACACTTTTATTATAAAATTATATAATCTTTTGGTACATTCCATATTAAGTGCACTTTATAACAATTACCACGAGGCTACTCCAGCATTAGTTTATAAGCAAATGGAAATTTTAAATTTCCCAAGAGAATTACCGTTTTCGAATATATCATTTTATTTCCAAACTTTAGATATTTCGAAAAACTGGCAACACAGAGCAGCCATTTTAATCTTTTATAAATTCAAAATTCATTCAAATTACGAACGTGTTCTCGAGTATTCTAATCGATTTGTTTTACAGAACTTTCAACAATTTTCATGCGATTTTTATCGATAAAACAAATCGATATTCAGAATCTCGTAACACATTCAGACGTTTTGTTCGCAAATGCATTACAATTGTTTAACAAAGTCTAGTTACTTCATATCAACTATTTTTGACTGTATAAAACATTTTCTAGATTACTTTTAATACTATTGTGCTACTAATTGACTTCAATATAAAAATTTAGTATTTGAAGACTATTTCCCTAATTCAGAATAGTCAGAAATTTCATTTGATCAAAGCGTAAAGTTATACAATTCTAACGCAATTCGCTGACAAATCGATAATTACCAACAATCGAATCAACACGAATAATCGATATTAATATAAATATTATTTTTTTAATTTTTTATCTATAGTTTTTTTATTAATATAATTGTTTCACCGATATTTGTACTAAATTCTAATCGAATATTTACAAGTGATGTGAAACAAAACTGTTCAACAAACAAATAACTATTTGGTCGAAGCGATATTTGAAAAATCGATAATATTCTTAATAAACTTGAATTTTATCTAACAACAAACATTCTGAGTTGCGAATGCGAATTAAATAATCGATATTACAATCGGTTCACATCTGTCCGCCGCGATTTAATCGATATTCCGAGCTTTATCGATGTTACGTTCCGCACTTTGGCACTTTCGACGCATTTTTTTTTTATTTTTGGAAGATACAGAATCGATATACCAAAATTTTTATTTTTTTTAACATTTTGTATTTTTTACAAATTATCCGTTTTCAGAGCCATCTCGCGGGATTTGTGAGAACAATGATAAACTATATATCTATGAAACAAACTATCCCTAGGTCCATCCACACGAGATATCTCTGAAAAAACGAAGCAAAAAATCTATTAAACCTACAAATATACACACACAAACAACCTAAATATTTTCGTATAGATATATATAATCATGGAAAGAGATCTGTTTTGCTTTATATGTTGATTTTAAAAGCAAAAGAATCCGCTATTTCAATAAATATAACATTTTTCATTTACCTAAGTCGATCACGAATGAAAATCGACAGATTATTAAATAATTACGAAAAAAAATCATCTAAAAACCAATTTTTCTACTATTTCTCTATTATTTCTTCGAATGGTCACACTAGTGGAAAAATGAGTGTTAAAAATGATATCTGTCAAAACTATCACATTACACCGTTTCGGACTAAAATTAATATAATAATTAATTAATTAATAATTTACCTACTAATTCAAAAATACAATTAAAACTGTTTATAACTAATGGTAATTATAGACGAAAAGAATGAAAAAAGGAAAACCTTAAAAATTAATAGTAACATTAAATAAAAAGGATTAAAAAATAATTTTAATGATTTTTTTAAAGCAGTTAATTTAAGAGAAGCTAACCGCTTAATACGCTAATAATAAACTAAAGTTGAATATTTAACACGACACTTGAGAAATATGAAAAACACGTCTTAACAAGTACCAATCCGTAACACCATAAGTTAAATAAATTATAGCTACATAACTTGGGTTGTTTACCCTAAAATAAGAACAGCGAAGGGAACAGGGTGAACGAGCCAAGTGTCACGTCAAACATTCAACGATTTAAATAAATAGTTTCAACCTGAGCGTAGCAAGATTGGAATATCGCCATTTTGTTTCACCGTCGATTAGCGCGCGATCTCGTCGACCGGACCGGAGTTTTAGCTTTGCTCTTCCTTGTCTTTGCTTTGGCCAGTTTGGATGACTTATTACTTTCAACGGAGTCAACTCTGCGGTCAGATTCAAAGGAAAAAGCTGGCATTACGGATTTAACTTCGGACGGTGACAGACTGATTTCGAGACGCCGTTTCCTCGCGCGTGTCATTCTCATATTCTGATTGTCTTGTACTACAGTCTTTTTCTTGGCTTTGAGAGTTTTTCTTTCCTTATCACTGTTTCTAGTAGTTCGGCCATTTTGTTCTTTCTCTCTGAGAACGGGTTTGACGACCTCTTCGTATTTCCTTTTCCGTGTGACACGCACTGTCTTTTCATTCTCTATGGATTCTTTAGTAGTTCTGTTGTCAGTTTTGCTTGCAGTCTTTCTGCTACGTAGCTGCCTCTCATTAGTATCATTGTCAAGTTTTCTCCTTTTACGTGGGACGGGGGATTTAGACTTCTTTGCTTTTACTTTGGGGAAGGCCACTTCTGTGCCATCGAGTCCTTTCTTACTCTCTATATATATGTAATCGTCTAATTTGGATCTAGTTTTGGCATATGTTTTCTCGACCGGTTTGACCGAGGGTATTTCTTCAAAGTTAGGTTCAACGTTGTCAACGGGTGTGTCTTGTGTGTTGGCCTTGATGAGTTCCACATCGTTGTCTATGGAACTCCTGTTCATCCTGTTCTTGAGGTTGTTGATGGTGTCAATGAGTGATTCGTTGTGGTCCGATTGCTCTGATGTGGTTGGCTCCGAGCTGGATTTTCTTTGTTTGTTTTTGTTTCTGCGCTTGTATAGGTCCGCTTTGGTCATGTCCTGTTGGAAGAAGATAGTATTAATACATTGTTCTTTAAATAGTTATTTTGAAAGAAATAAATAAACAAATAAAATAACACAGTTAAGGGGGCGTCCATGAATTATGTGAGCTGTTTTTTTCAATTTTTTGTCCGTCCCTCTCCTATTAGTGAGATGTTGTGAGATTTTGTTCAACCCCCAATTCTCACGAGAGATTTTTCAGAATGTGGGTTTCTTACGTAAACGCGTGGTTGTTGTTTAATTTTTTTTTTGTTTCAAAAACCCTCTCCCTAACGTGAGATTATATGAGATTTAACTCGACACCCTAAATCATCTCACGTAATTTATGGATGCCCCTTAAAGTGCAAATTCTGTAATTTAAGATCTAAATAGTTTTAAACTGAAGAGTGTTGTCGTCGTTTTGTAAAACACTTGATGTTTGTATGTAATGTTGTTTGGAGACACTATATGTATTTGTCACTATTATCATCATATTATATTTGTTGAAAGAACAAGTTAAACTTACAGATAGTTTAAAGATGGCCTCCTCTGTGTTAACTGATAATTCCTTGAGCAACTCGTCGATGCCCATTCTGTGTGAAGGATCCACTGACAGTAAGCCGGTTATGATGCGTTTGCTTTCACTGGATACCTTGTCCCAGGGTTGACCTGAATAAAAAAAAAAAAATTATTACAAAAATGAAAACGACCGACTTCCATTTCTCAAGCATAGCACAAAAACTACCAGATTTTTATCAAATTTATAAGAGATGCTCAAGATGTTTGCTTTCTAACAAAAAAAAAATCGAAATCGGTTCATATAAAAAGAATTACATGGAAAAACGCATAGCAAATTGTGAAATTTAGTCCATTTAAATTCACATTTTTAAACACAGATCCAAAAGTACTTGTGGTTGTACTTGAGTCCCTGCTCATTTTTGTAAGTCGGTCAAAAACAAACAAATTTAGTAAATGACAATCAACAAATAAAATACAATAAAAAAATTAACAATTGAATAGTTTTTTGAAAAATAATTAAACTTTTCTTTCACCATCTCTTCATTACAATAAATTCGAAAAAATGTAATACTTTTTATCTGAATATAATATTTAATATACCTTCCAAAGTGAAGTTCCCGGTTCGAATTCTGTCCATGAAGGCAGTGATGGGCTCCTTTTTAGAAGTCGGCTGGAACGGAGCTCTCCCACACAGCATGCAGTACTAGAAATACAGATAAAAAACATATTACTTGTAGAAATAAATTATAATAAAAGTAGAAAGAATACAGAGTGGTTATGTTTTTTTCTTTTTAGTTGGATGAAATCACCGCATGTGGGTATGTGAGAGTTGAACCGCACTAAAACCTCCAACCGCTCACACTCAGCGTCCGAACCCCGACTGAGGCCAGAACCCAGCACGGGGTTATGACGGACGACGCGATGCGTTACGCCCACGGCACTCTTTCCTAGAGTGGTTATGTAATACGTTTTGAGCCAAAGCGGGGTGATGTTATTTTAAAATACAATTTAGATTCTTTGTTTTCAGCATTGCGCTACAATGTTTGTTAGCAAAGATTATTTGTAATTAACTTCTGTCAATTAGCATTATAAATACAGGATGTTTTTGCCGATTACGTTAGTTCGTTTTTCAGACAAACCAAGCAATTTTCGAAAAAATCTGTGAATGTAGTATTATTGAACATCAAAAATAAAATGATGGTTCCTTTCAGCAAAACAACGTAACTCCAATATTTAAGGTACTTATTTTTGTCGCATAGTTCTGGAACACCCTGTATAACTATACTAATGTTATAAAGCTGAAGAGTTTGAACGCGGTTATATCAGGAACTACTGGTCCGATTTGAAAAATTCTTTCAGTGTTGGATAGTTCATTTATCGAGGCAGGCTAAGAAAGTCAACTAGAAATAATATTAAACTTACAAATATAACGCCCAAACTCCAATAATCACACTGCGGGCCGTACCCCGGGGCCGCGGAGTTGCGAGCCCTGGATACTACTTCCGGGGCGGCGTAGGGGAGACTGGAATAAATATTCATATTGTTAAACCGGTCAATTTGTTAGTTAGAGCATAATTGTTTCAGATTGTCTCATTTGGATGATTGTTTCAGACAAAGAGTAGGTAGTCCTCGTGGGGTAAGATTTAAGGACTGGAATATTTTTAAGATCGAACAAGTACTTTTGGATCTGTGTTTAAAATCTTTATATATTTCTTTTGTAGACGAACCGATTTCGACGATTCTGTTTTTAATAAAGCAGATACTTTGATCTTTATCAAATTTGTGCGAGATAATTTCCAGACTGGTAATCTTGAAAATCGACCATGTTCTTAATAAAAAAAAAATATCGACACATTAAAATCCGTCCAGACCCGGCCCGACTCGCTACTGACCTGAAGCACGGCGTCATCATGCGAGGCCTCTCTTCAGTGTCGGGTAGACGCCGCGCGAACCCGAAGTCAACCACTTTGACCTTAGCTTCGTTGAGACGAGAACTTGTTACTAGGATGTTCTGTTGACAAATAATTAAAGAAAATTAAATACAAGCTTTTAAGATTCTGGATATCATGTAGCTAATACAAGTAAAATTCCTATGATCATCGAACCCATCATCAGATCAGCACCATTTTTGTCCATATTATTGCATTGTCACGCGATATACATAACAAAAAAATCATGAGACACAATCACGTGACAAACCCGTCATGAATCGAGTTGCACATGACATACGTCCGTCACGTGGTACATACCTCCGGTTTGAGGTCCCTGTGCACAGTCCTGGCCGCGTGCATGTGCTTGACAGCAATAGCCAGCTGTGCTAGGAGGTGTCGAGCCGTCCTCTCGGCCAGACCTCCCGTGAGTCGACCTGATAACTCGCCTCCTGATACTAGTTCTGTTACTATGTATGTGAATGCCTGCGAAAGGAAGATGAGTGATTGTAATTAATAGTCTATAGCTCGGGTATTCTCAGAAGAGAGAACAAGGCACATCTCTCGTGGAATATCTTCAAAGAGTTTATATCTTAATCGTTATAAAGTAATTAAATTCACAATTATATATTGCTGTTGTGATTAACATAGCTGACTGTACAATTAATCTAAGTACGCTAAGTTAGTTCTTTAACTAACAATTATTGTACTGTTGTTCGTTGATCCAAATAAATAAAAAAAAAAGCCAGTCAGTGCTAAATAACACATTTTTACAAATTAATAACTTCGGAACGGAATAGCTAAAATGATATTAATTAGACAAACATTAGACCTATTTAGAATGTCAACAAAAGGAAGCCGATTGGAATGGAGTTCCACTGCTCCTTCTCCACTGAAAATTATGCTCCAAATAAATGACAATAGACTCAAAACTGTTTAAAAAGCAAATTACACAGCGAATTTTGCCAAAAACTACTAGGGTTGGCTTTAGTCGTATTTACTCAAATAAAACCGAACCATATCTCTAAAATATTATTGGAACGAAGTTCCTTATCGCGCGTTATAGAAAGGGGGCTAGACAGAAGTTCTTATGAAAAAGTTGTCACAACACTTTTTTTGTTTTAGATGATTATCGCTAGATGGCGCTGTAATTAAAATCTTTTAAAACAATTCCTTCACTAATAAATCGAAAGGAACTTCGTTCCGTCCGGGTGTCCCTTGACACCTCTCAAGTTTTTTTTAACTTATGTATTAAAATAGAGTATTTTTAAAGAAAACGAATTATCTATAAATAAATAGTAATTAACACTTACAGAATCCTCGATAACTTCGTGTAACGTGATGATGAACGGACATCCCTGACACGCTTTTAACAATTCTATTTCTTGTTTCACGTCTTTCTTCTGTATTGATATTATCTGTTAAAATAATAAACTATATTATTATGATTTATCTTAACGATGTTTCTGTAAAGATAAATAAAAATTAACCCTGGCGAATAAACGACTACCTCTAGTGTTTATAATATTAATTTAAAATCTTTTAAGATAGAGGATATCATGTATCAGTAGAGTGCTAGCTAATACAAGTAAAACGAGCTATAACACGACGGGTCTATCTTGTTTAGCACAAGAGTTCCTTCCGACTCCATCATCAGATCAGCGACATTTTGTCATATTATTACATTGTCTCGCGATATACATCTGCGTGCAAAATGTCAGCTCAATCGGAAACCTTGCCAAATTTAGCTTGCAAGATTCCAACCGAACTTACATAGTTACATCCAGTGCAAGTTAATATAAAGCATGTAAACACTATATAATACCTTAACAGCATATTCTTTGCCTGTCTGTCTGTGTATACATTTTCTGCAGACAGAGTATGATCCATCACCGAGCAAGGGAACGCTTAGATCGACAGCGTATTTTTGGAAAAACGGCGAATCCTGTAAACAAAACAACGTAAATTTTAGAATAAACGACTGTAAAAAATATGCGTAACGCGTCGTGTCTTCCTACAAAAAACCGTGGGTTCGCGGTAGGTTTTAGTGCAGTTCGAATGCCACATTCCTCACAGGGCAGGGGGTAGTCCAGCAATTTCCTTCAAATACAGTATAGGGGTTTCTAAATCGTCTTATTCTTCGACCAAAAATAATTCGATCTAAGAATCACAGTTATTGCCAGAAAAAACTAAAAATAGTGTCTCCAAAAATAAAACTCTTGACTTGAAAACTCGCAAATTAAACAATACACTTTTTGAAAAGTGCATAAAGGAACTACTATTTTAAATTCATTTAAGAATATTAAAACCTCGTATTAATTCAAATGGGAATCCGGTAGGAATGGAGTTCTATTCTCACCTTAGGAGCCCATCCTTTGAGTTTCTCGCTTCTCTGTCCTGTCGCTTGCATCCAAATCTGGTCGGATATTATGTTTTCTGACACTAATATACTTGGTGCTACGTAGGAATATCCTGGAGGTAAGAAATAAGACAATTATAAAAAAATACTTTAAAGAAAATTTTTGAATTACATCCAGATCCTGGATATCGTCCAAACGCACAAACACAGGAGTTACTACATGATATACCTACTTGCAAAATGTCATCTCAATCGGAAACCGGGAAGTTTGTCAAATTTAGCTTGCACCCACCCGAACTTACATAGTTACATCCGGTGCAAGTTAATATAAAATTACAAATCGTTCTAAGTTGTATTTCGGCGTAGATG
This sequence comes from Trilocha varians, assembly GCA_030269945.2. Taxonomy (NCBI): domain Eukaryota; kingdom Metazoa; phylum Arthropoda; class Insecta; order Lepidoptera; family Bombycidae; genus Trilocha; species Trilocha varians. The sequence goes on from AP028279.1 coordinate 1,633,540, forward strand.
GGTGTAAGAGGAAGGCCGAAGAAAACATGGTCTGACTGTGTGAAGGATGATATGATGGTTTGTGGTGTGACTGATGATGTATGTAATGATAGAAAGGAGTGGAGAGACATATTACGCCGACACCATCTAATCATCCACGATTCGTTTCAGGAACACTTTTTTGCCACGCACCATCCGGCTATGGGATGAGCTCCCTTCTTCGTTACACCCAGAGCGCTATGACTTGTCCTTCTTCAAACGAGGCTTGAGGAGGGTCCTTAAAGTTAGGTCGTAGGTAGCGACCCCTCAGTGTCCCCTGACATTGCAGAGGTTCATGAGCGACGGTTACCACTTACGATCAGGTGGCCTGTTGGCTCGTCTGGTTATGGTAATAAAACTTACCCATAAACAGCTTGTCGCTGTGTTTGGGAGCCTGGGCCGGTGAGTCGGTGGGCGGCATCCTGGTGAACTCGTCTGCGAAGTTGCAGGTGTCGGCCGCGTGCGATAGTTGCGGAACGAACGGGGCGGACACTTCACGTCTGGCTACCGCTTCCCAGTCTAAAGTCTGTAAGAGTTTGAGTATTTAGCACATCTGTCTGAGACCAGCATCATTATCATCATCATCATCATCATCATCATCATCATCATCATCATCATCAGCAGCAGCCTATAGACGTCCACTGCTGGACATAGGCCTGCTCTAAAGCTCGCTACAACGACCGGTGTGCGTGAACCTAACCGATACCAGCATTAGGCATTAATGGATGGCAGTGGCGTGCAGTTCATACAAGAAAAATGCACTGCATACCCTAACCTATGAAAATGTTATGATTTTTTTTTAAAATTACAATAAAATCGATTAAACACTGTATATTTAATCAAAATACACTTCTCATTACTATTATTTACAATAAAAGTTAAATGAAACTGATTATAGGATGTAAATAATATGTGAAAAATTGCTCAGATTTACATTTCTGCATACCCTGATTAAAATATGCAAGCACGCCACTGATGGATGGTACACTAGCTCAAGTCTATGATAAGACCAAGAGTAGTGTTGTGAGTCTTTATCGGAGACCAGTATTAGATTATTAGAACAATATATTTAGAAAACAACGCTGAAAATCAACTGGACAAATTGATCTTCCATTTTAAGCTCAAACGCAAAAAAAAGATAACAGTTCAATTATTTATTTATTTATTAAACTTTATGCACATAAATGGTACAATTGCGGACTTAATGCCTAAGGCATTCTCTACCAGTCAACTACAATTATAACTTTCTTTGAGTATAGAACAATTACACTCGATTATCGAGTTTCAAGTCTTTTATAGTGAGTAAAAAGCACAAATCTGCCATGGTATGATATCTGCTGAAACTGGAAAACTTCAAACAAATGTTTCTTTTTGTAGTTTATACTTTATTAATAGTTAAATGACGCAAAAAGGAGGGTACAGACACCATTTGCGATGTAAACGAAAATTTATTAATTACCAAATAACCTCTAAAATAATTAATTAAGCATACATAGAGACATACAGCGTGAAGCTTTGTTTTATACATGTGATACTTGAAATCAGACAACTATTACCTATAAATAGCCACTCGAAAAAAACAAATTAAACTAAACCGTTAAGAATACCGTAAATCTTTTTAAAATCACCGTCGCTCGAGAATTTCTTGATTAGCCCAAATCTTTTATAATTAGCATAAATATCGAATCCGTAGTTTATGAGGTAAATTATGTTGACTAAGAAAGATGGCGGTATGTGTCAGAAATTGATTATAATTAAACGGGACCCCAGAAAATATCGTAATCGATTTACCCACACTTAAAGTTATCTAAATGAAATAACATTAATATTAAAAAAATTAAAAAAAACTTGAGAGGTCACGGGACATCCGGATAGAACGAAGTTCCTTTCGATTAAAACGTATGTCAAAAAAATTATTTCCTTTCGTAACGCGCGATAAGGAACGTGTTTGAAAAGATTTTGATCACAGCGCCATCTAGCGATAATCATCTAAAACAAAGTGTCGTGACAACTTTTCGTAAGATTTTTTTCCGTCTAGCCCCCTTTCACAACGCGCGATAAGGAACTTCGTTCCAAAACCTTTTTAAATACAAGCTTTTAAATATCATGTAAAAGTAGATTTCAAAGACAAGTTACTACAGAAGCTCCTATGGCTTCCGACTCCATCATCAGATCAGCGCCATTTTGTCATATTATTGCATTGTCACGCGATATACACATGCCTACAAAATCACAATCAGAAACCGGGAAGTTTGTCAAATTCAACTCGCAATACGAGCTTACACAGTTACATCCAGTGCAAGTTAATATAAAGCTTGTAATAATCAGTCTACATCAACCAATTATTTTAAGAAATCGTTCAAAATATTAGTAAATGATGAAGATATCTAACCTGGAAAAATGGATGCCTCTTTAATTCGTCTGCGTCTCCTTCGCCGCCACCCAGTCTGCGACGAGGGTCTTTTACTAATAATCTGGAAAAAGACAACAATTTCTATTAGAGTCGAATAGTTTATAGAAAACATTTTAAATAAGTATAAGCTTTTAAGATCTTGTAGAAGTATGTCAAGACAAGTAAAACGAGCCCAAACACGATGAGTCTATCTTGTTTAGTACAGGAGTTCCTATAGCTTCCGACTCCATCAGATCAGCTCTCTGGTACCGTATTATTAAAATGTCATGCCATTTAAGACTCAAAATGCAGGCTGTTCGATAAAACCATTGACATGATTCCCTTCGATTTCTCAGATCTACCATCATCAAACCCTGATTTCTGTGAAATATCAAAATCGGTTTACAAACGACGGAGTCATCCTCCTTCTTTCTTGATTAATAATTTCAGCTAAAAAGTCAACTAAAGCTACTTCTAAAAGCAAATGAAGACATCAACTCACTTCCTAATAAAGTCTTGCACCTCCGGACTGACATCTGGAGGTAGTGGGTAGCTGCAACGGACGATCCTCTTCGTGATCTCGTGTTGGGTGTTCTTTTCACCCTCAACGGTGAAGGGAGAGGCGCCGGTGAGGAGTTCGTAGGTTAGAACTCCTACTGACCACCAGTCTACGGCCTGGGAAAGAGAGAGAGGTTTAGTTTTCTTGTGAGGGTACCTGTGTAAGATGATATTAAGTAGTTTTTTTTATTGCCATGTAGGCAGACGAGCCAACGGGCCACCTGATCGTAAGTGGTTACCGTCGCTCATGAACCTCTGCAATGTCAGGGGACACTGAGGGGTCGCCGCCTACGACCTTACTTTAAGGACCCTCCTCAAGCCTCGTTTGAAGAAGTTAGTATAGTATGGTAGTTTTTTAAAGGAGGAAAAGGTATATGCCTCTAGAGATGGTAGACGTCTGAAATCCTTTTCAAAGGATTTTAGAGGCCTTTATTTTTGCTCCACATTGTTCTTCCTAGTTTTGTTAAGTTTTCGCCGTAAATTCCAACTAAGTAGACATGCGATTTTTTGTAAACGTCACAATAATTTATCCACCTTATCAAAAACATCATACAACCAATCCAACAGCAAACTTCCTCTACACAACTAAAAGAGTAAACCTATAGGATTACCCAGATCAGGGCTCAGCGAAACTGGGTCAGTGTCGCGTATTGTCGGGCAAGGGCACGTCAATAACATAGCGGTGTGCGTTGGACACAGCCCTTTAGGGCCCGTACTGCTCAGCGGGAATGACATTGACGTCAATGAAAATTAGGGCGTTTCGTCTGCAAGACTGAGGACCATAGGACTTTATAGCCGTATCGATTTTTTTAAAGAGTGTATTTGATAAGTTCTCTCTAATATCGAATAGCAAAAAATAACGGAACTTAAAGTTAAACCAATTTTGCACGAAAATTTTAATGAAGTACCTCGCATACCACACATTTCTGCGGGTCGGCGCCCACGGCTGTCAAACAACAATAGTTTAGCAAGAATGTTGAATATCTTTTTTGACATTCATAAAGGCGATAAATTAAATTAAATTTTATAGCTAGACTAGCTGACTCGCGCAACTTCGTCTGCGCCGAAAAAAAAAATTAGGGGTGGACTACCCCTAACATTTAGGGGATGAAAAATAGATGTTGGCCGATTCTCATAGGTACCGGATAAGCACAAAAAATTTCATCAAAATCGGTCGAGCCGTTTCGGAGGAGTTCAAGTTCGAACACCGTGACACGACAATTTTATATATTAGAAGATTAACTATCATGTCCTTTACGATGTCTTCTGGCAGAGGTCCATGAGCGACGGTAACCGCTTACGATCAGGTGGCTCGTTAGCTCGTCTGCCTACGTGGTAATAAAAAAATATGTACCTTTAATTTTCACCTTATGTTTATGTTAATATCATTACTGGTAGTAACATGAACAAAACACTCGACACAAACAAGTGAACGTCGCAATAAAAATAATACATAAACTTTCTGTTGTTTCAAACCCCGAGTCGAGAAAACTTCTGAAACTCTAAAAAGCCACGTGTTCTGCCCACGTTCTGACCTTTCTAGTATTACAGTATTTATTTTATTAAGTACAATCAGCCTCAGTAATGCATATCAACCATAAAAGCTACATTCGCACGACAATGCAGCGACATAAGTCTGTATCAACCCATTACTACTGCCCACTGTTTGTCTCAGGTCTTCTCAGAAGAGGGATTAGGCATAGTCCACCACGCTTGCCCAGTGCGGATTGGGGACTTCACATATCTTCAAAGGATTTTTAGAACCCTTTTCCGACATGCAGGTTTCCTCACGATGTTTTCCTTCATCGTTTTTAGCCAGTGGTGTTGTGAAAAATTGCACATAATTCTTTTTCCACATTTAGATTTAGACGTACAACAAGCTGGCCGGATTTGAACCCGCGACCTCCCGAACGGAAGGAAGCGCTTCGACCACTCGGCCACCACGACATAAGTGAATGTTATTAAATAATAATGTTATTTAAGAAATTAGAACAAAAATTTCAAGTTATTTAACGCGGAGTTACGAGCGACACGACGCGTTACACACTACTGCAATCTTAACCGACACGCTGCCCCCAAAAGGTGTTTAAGTATCTCGTATCTAAGTACCCGAACTTAGGGCTTCACGAGCCAAACCACGCCCACTTATCTTCTGTTATTCTTTCTCACAATAAACACAAATTCCTATACGACATCTACAAAACATAATAGACGGCGCATGGTTTGCCAAAAAACCGCCATTCGACCCAAATATAAATTGGAGCAATAAAGAAAAATGCACTTTAAGCTTGTAGTAATAAAATTCAAATTAGTTTCATTCATGAGATAAATGGTTGAAGTCAATTTAAAAAGAAATTCAAACTGAAAACTATTCGTACATTCTTCACTGTCGCTAGATCGATTCTGATTCGATAGTTTCCCGAACCGTAAATAAGACTAGCATTTTGACATTTCATATCGGATAGTTAACGAACGAATCAAAGTTTCCGATTTAATTGTTATCGAGGCATTTTTATTGCTATAAGTAGATGACCCCCGCAACTTCGTCTGCGTCACAAAGGGGTTCAAACAGTACTTACTCACAATGTTGTCGCGATATTATTTACGCGGCCCGCGTTGAGTGTATGTATTCATTGCGTTTTATACTTGTGATAACTTTTCAACGAAAAGTCCGATTGGAATAAAACAAAAAGTAATTTACTTCTACAGCACAATACTGCGACATGATATCCGGGCTCTTAAAAGCTTGTATTTAAAACAAATTATGTAATTTTTCAGTACAAACGAAGGATAATAAAATACATTGTAACATCGATCCGGTAGTAGATTATACGGCCTTTGGTACGACCTCGGCGCTGCCACGTTCAAGGCACTTTTAGTTTGTGTTAATTTTTGTTACTATGTACTTAAAGATATGTTTATCTACCTAGCAATAAAAAAAAAAAAAAAAAAAAAAAATGAAAAATAACATGAGTTTATCAGTTTACTCGTCTGTGTCATCTTTACAAAATATCGCGTTTCCACATTGGCTCGCCAACGTATAAAACAGATGACGGTGACGGCCGATCAATATTAAAGTTGGCGAGCCAATGTGGAGTTGCGACATTTAATATAATTACGTTTTTGTAATGGTACATTACGAGAGATTATTTAAATTTAATTATTATATTATAGAAGTAATAGAGAGAAGTCGATTCAAGTATTATTGACAAAGAAAAAAAACTAACTGACCCGCGCAACTTCGTCAGCGACACAAAGCGAGGGTTCAGACAGTACATTTGGAATACAATAGGAGAAAAATATGCTTTTTTACAACATCATATCAAAAACCTCCAAAATTATTATGTTTCTCTACTACATCATGCATGTATACACATAAACCTTCCTCTTGAAACACTCCGTCTAACAAAAAGGTAGTATTAAAGATTTAAGCATACATATGGAAAGACAGCGTGAAGCGACTTTGTTTTATACTACGTAGTGACCACCTCTTCATTTTAAAGTCGATTATAACAAACTGTAAAACGTATATTTTCACCGTACGTCTTATTTCCCGTTTCTAAATAAGTATTATCAATGGTACGCGGCTCTGTCAAGGTTTGTCGCGATCGGGAACGCTCGGCTATCTTCGGTTAATAACACGAACTAAATAAGACAGAGGGGACATTTTGTTATCTATTTATAATCTACTACCTAATTCTCGCAACTTCGTCTGCGTCAAAAAGGGGCTCAGGTAGCACTATTAGATTTTAATAAAACCTTGTAGAACATCATTTTGTTCTATAATCAATAAGTTTTGATGCGCTCGCGATGGAAGAAAGTTTTTGAAAGTTTTAGTGCGGATCTAAATTCTATACTTTAGCTTTTGAATGGTGAAATAATTTTTAAAGACGGTTCAATAGTTTTTGCGCGTATTCATTACAACCAAACAAACAAAGTTTTCCTCTTTATAATATTAGTATAGATGGGTATCATAGTGGAAGTTTAATGACGAAAACTACAAAGAAGTTTGTCATAAGTTTACTCTTTGTGCCATCAACCGACGAGTTTTAATTTGCCCAAAATCTATTTAACAGTTTTACGACGTCTTTCAACCAAGTGGTCACTCCATGAGGGATAATCACTAACCGTAAGGGTTACCGTGGGTCGAAAGCTCATTTATCTACGGTGAAATGAAACTCCTCTAAACACAGCACGTCATGTATTTACCCAAGATCAAGTTTCGATTTCACTTTTTTATCTTTAGGTCTTATTATAATCATCCTGCGCATTTAAAGTTCTGTTTTTAATTTCCTACATTATTTAGCACTATTTACAATGTTGCCACATCTTTTAGTCCCATGCTAACCTTGCACTAGACATGGCTATTTTGTACTTATAGACATCAGGAACAATTTAAAGCTATATATAAACAAGTGTCCCGTCTGTTTTAATTAACGTCTTTGACCGTAGAGGGGCCGGGAAACGTTTTAATAACACACATTGGTTTTTCACGTGGCGACGGCCGGTTTCAAATCCTATCTGTTGTTTGAGATCGGAGGTGATCTATGGATAGACAGCATTTCCATAAGTTAGCCTTATTTATTTTTAGAGGGTATTAGCAGTTTTAAAATTATAGGTTTTGATTTAAGATGGAAGAGGAATTGTGTATGTTGTCTATATAAACGTGCAGACAGACTAGCTAGTGGTAAGCCGTGACCATCGTGAGCATCAGCAGTTATTTGGCAAAATCTCCTATACCTATTTCACATATTTTATTTACGAATAGGAAACGTACTAATTTATCAGCAGCCAACATTGTGGTTCTTGTTATTTGTTACCAAGCGTCGTCGTGTTTAAAATAATATTTCAACGATTTTTTGACGTTTCCGCTATACAGTAGTCATTCTCTTGTCTAGGAAAGATTTCACTCGTTAATGTTGACGTTTCTTTCGGTAACATTAGATAACGGTCCCTCTTTGCCCTGGCATTGCAGAGGTCCATGAGCGACGGTAACCGCTTACCACCAGGTAGGCCGTAGACTCGTGTATCTGTTACGCAATAAATAAAAAAAAAGCGAACTGTCAAAATTGATCATCAAGCTAAAAATAGGTTCAGAGTTGATTGTCGAGAGCTACTGAAGTCTATGACCACACAAAATCAACTTCATCAATATGTAGAAAGCGGGTAAATTTTCAACTGGCTATTTCACACTTGCATTATTGACGCTCATGGACTTGATGATAGTCATTCAGTGTCTCTTGCCGCTACCTATGGCCCTTTTTTACGGACTCTAGGTTAAATAAGGCAGTTAGAGTTTCTCAATCAACAGGCAATCTAGTATAGCAATAACAGGCTAGGCTGACTAAAAACGATGAAGGAAAATATCGTGAGGAAACCTGCATATCGTCAAAAGATTCTAAAAATCCTTCGAATATATGTAAAGCCAATCCGCATTGGGCAAGCGTGGTGTTCTACGCCTAATCACTCTTCCTCGAGACCTGAGCCCAGCAGTGGGCATTAATGGGTCGTTACAGTCCACTCGATCACCTATATATCGTATCGCGTACTCATTGCGAACAATAAGCATTAGTAATCTAGGTTTCGGTGTCAGTGCAAAGACGTCCCATTTAATGATTGTTTGAATACGATTATTGATTTTAAATCGACCTCGTTAGTAATTGCGCGGTTTTTTGGAACTGTTTCTTTCATTTGGATCGGTAGAATAGGCAGGGAGAATATCTGTTGATAAAACAACGGGGAGGTCTGATTTTCAAAAATTAGAGTTTAAGAAATTTAATTTCTAGAGTCTCCTAAGCACTTATTTATCTCGTAGTTAAACCTGATAGCTGATCCTATAGTTCTCCACTATGCAAAGCCTATTTCGTCATCATCATCATTATCAGTCTGTAGACGTCCACTGCTGGACATAGGCCTCCCCCAAAGACTTCCAATGCGACCGGTTGGTAGCGGCCTGCATCCAGCGTGTTCCTGCGATCTTAACAAGATCATCCGTCCACCTTGCGCTTGCCTTGACGTGTGTGCCACTCCAGAACCTTCGTGCTCCAACGGGCATCGGTTCTACGTGCTATGTGGCCCGCCCACTGCCACTTCAACTTGCTTATTCTTTGGGCCTATTTACTAATACCTTTTCAAAAATAGATGAATAGGATTCCTAGGGGTTGTTTTTGATTACCATGTAGGCAGATGTGCACATGAACCCCTGCAATTTTAGAGAACATTGCTCACCTACTACGTTCAAGGACTTTCTTCAAGCCTCGTTTGAAGAACTACAAGTAACACACATTCTGGATTCTTATAAGAAAACGAGTACAAAACAGTATAAATTCTGTTTTATAAACGGTACGGTGCAGGAGCAAGAGGGCCGGACCGTTATAACCGGCCGAGTTGACGAGCCGAGTGCTAATTAGCGTCCATCAAGGCGAAGTAAGGCTGCAATGGCGATCTATATCCGAACAGCTGTTCATATATAGCACTAATGAAAGAGTAAGCTCCATAGCAAGCTTTAGTGATATAGGCCGGCCTGGATTTTTAGGATCCTTTTCCAATATGCACGACGTTTTCGTACACCGTTTTTAGTCAGTGGTGTTGTGAAAAAATAGTTCCAGTTATGATAAATCATAAAGACAGATATACCCGAGATCTGAGTTGAGTCGGAGTGATTCTTTACTGTATCGTCCATTGAACTGTTGCGTTGTTTACCAATCATACGATCTACGTTACGATCTGGTCAAGATCGCGGGAGGTCACTGGATGCAGATGGCGCAGGACCGGTCGATGTGGCGAGGTTTGGGGGAGGCCTATGTCCAGCAGTGGACGTCTATAGGCTGATGATGATGATGATGTTGTTTACAAAAAAAAATTGGTTGCCTGTAAAGTCGGTATACGGGCGAAAGTTTTACGTGACAACGACTCGGGCATGGTTAGCCCGCCTAAGAGCGAGAGAGATAGACATAAAAAGTGAAAGGCACGCGTGCCTCTCACTCGCTCTCATTGTGAGCGCATAACGTGAGCGGAGCGTAACGCAGTTTCTTGAAGTGTCACCCGGCAAACCAATTTATAAGACGTTGTCACGTCAAAAACATGTAAAGTGCCTCAATGAGATTAAGAGATGGTCTAAAACCAGCAGTAGAAGACAAATTCGAAAATATCTTTAGCTACGTATAAAAATATTCACGTTATTATGATAATAGTGAACTATTTCTGTATTCACTCGTTTGTTCCAATTTCCGAAGCTGGACAAGATTGCAAAATTAATATCCAACGTGTATCACATTGAGGGTATTTCTGGAAAGATGTTGTTTCATTTTTAGTTTTATTTAATTTGGTTTTTAAGTCTTTTCAAACATAGTATAACCATATGTAGGAACTTGATATTTATGTATGTTATGTCAATGTTATATTATTGATTTCAAATATTATGAACTCATCATTTTATTCATCTAAAAAGAATTCAGGTGTATTGGATACTGATGCTGTAAGTTTTATCTTCTGATCATCACTATAGTGATAGACTAGATAACATTTTGTAATTTTAATATATTATACAGCTACAGCCATCACCTGTCAAGCGACAATATGTTGCGCAGGAATTTTGGATCTATATGGTTCCAAGACTAGATATTCCCTGATATCGGTACTCCCTGAGCGCTATGACTTGTCCTTCTTCAAACGAGGCTTGAGGAGGGTCCTTAAAGTTAGGTCGTAGGTAGCGACCCTTCAGTGTTCCCTGACATTGCAGAGGTTCATGAGCGACGGTAACAACTTCCTATCAGGTGGGCCGTTGGCTCGTCTGCCTGCATGGCAATAAAAAAAAAAGAAAAGATATTCTTTTGCAATTTCAATATTTATGACATTTAGTCCACCGATTTTACAGTCACAGCCGTCACCTGTCAAGCGGCAATATATTACACATGAATTTTGTCTATTTTTAAGTGGCGTTATACCATGATTTTTGGTTATAAATTATAATACTGTTATTGGCCGTACAACCCTTTACCTTCAATAGGTATATACCATTAAAAAACCACTATATATAATTATGTGTATTGAATTAATTCCTTCAACCCTGTCGAAACAATTCCAACCCTAGTCGGACAAAGGGCATCAATAACTTGTTAGTGAACAAAGCTACGATTGTGTCGATGTGGGGGCACGTTTGTGTGATATTGGCAGGCCACGTGAGGTCACACGTCGTTAGAGGCGTGCGGTCAGTATAAGCATATAAGCATTGCATACAATACGTTGTGAAATTTGATTGAAATAACAACATCAAATCTTAATTTTTACACGGATAAGCTTTTGTTTACGGATTGGCAACACACTACATACAAAGTAATTTAACACCAAATAACAGTCTATAATTCTATATATTTTTTTATAATTTGACTACTGATCTCACCTGATAAATAGTCATCAATTATTATTTTTATCAACGTCGATATCTTGTAAAAAAGTTAAAAAACATTCAAATGGACCCCGAAAATCAAACTGAAAGTAAACTAAGAGTCTCACACACAATATTGATTCTGACATTACAAAAATCGATTATGAAAACGATTATTCGTGCATATTTACAGTTGTTAGACCGGACCGATTACGAAACAAGGCTTCATATCGATAAAACATCGGCTAACAAGACAATGGCGAAAGTGATTTTTAAATGTTCCCGATAATCGATTTCTAATTGACGTATTCGAATGTTTTATTCGATAGTGACGTAATAGTATTAGAGCTGTAATTACGAACGTAAAAACGATTATAATTGTTAACGCCTACTTTTATGCAACACTAGTGGTCAAAACGAAAAAAATGATGAGGTAACCTCGAATTTGTTTATTAGACTAGAGACGACTTAAAACTAGCAATATGTTTATTCGTATGTCTTTTTCATTTTGACGTGACAACGTCTTATAAATTGGTTTGCCGGGTGACACTTCAAGAAACTGCGTTACGCTCCGCTCACGTTATGCGCTCACAATGAGAGCGAGTGAGAGGCACGCGTGCCTTTCACTTTTTATGTCTGTCTCTCTCGCTCTTAGGCGGGCTAACCATGCCCGAGTCGTTGTCACGTAAAACTTTCGTCCGTATACCGACTTTACAGGCAACCAATTTTTTTTATTAAACAAATAAACCAACTTATGACGCACAGGATGGTAAGCGGTTACCCTCGCTCATGAACCTCTACTATGCGTTGAGGTGTCTTTATCCATCACCTATTTATACAGTTGTGAAGTCCCGAATTCGGTGTTTCCCGAGCGCTATAAACTTTCCTTCTTCAAACGAGGCTTGAAGATAATCCTAAACAGTAAGTCTTAGGTAGCAGTGTCTCCTGACATTGCGAAGGTCAATGAGCGACCACAACCACTTACGATGAGGTTCTCCGTTAGCTCGTCTGTCTACAAAACAAATTCTAGTTGCTATACCATGTACCATTTAAGCAACAATGATGTTTGATTGCTATAATTGTATCGCAGTGGTCATTTTAAAGTCATACCCGCGGTTACAGTAACAGCGAGATAATAAGTGTGACTGATAGTTTGTGGTCGACATCTAGCTGACGACTGGTTTGTCATATTTTATTTAGAGTAGGTAGGTACTTCAAGTTTGTGAGGAGTTATCTCTGGATTTACTAAACCAATTTCTTTAGTTACTTTATCAATTGACCACCACATTGATAATATTAAGAGGAAATGTTAGACTATTTGTTATTGCATCAAATAAAATCCGAATAGTGATAAATTCTTTCACTATGTAAGGTAAAATTTACCAGTGTAACTATGGCTATATTTCATTCATCAGGACGAATAATGCCTACCTCCGAAAAGTCTAATCTCAAAGAACACTTATCTATCTAAAATACATGATGAAAATTTTAACCATGACGCAGTGGTATACTAGACCCAATGCACATTCAACAGAGCCTGATTTCAATTGACTTTAAGAAAGTTACCAAAGCAACCTCTAGCGATAGTCACCACCCACACTTTTCCCAGTCCATGTTGCAATCATATAACAAGCATGTGACATAATCCAAGTTCATGGCTACGACCTCATGCGTTGGTCACATCCGTGGGGCTACATGACCCACTAACCTCAATAGAAACGCCAAACAAATATGACTCTAATTGTGAAGGAGTAGAGTTTATTGTGGGATGATTTCGTGGAGCGAAGGTGAAAGGTTTCGTGTTAACACGCGTGAAATACCAATTTGAGTGATTGCAGTTTAATTAGTTGATTGGTAAGCCATTGAGAGGTGTATCTTGATTGGAATGTATGGAAATATCTGAAGAACTTGCGAGAGTGGATACTTTGAATGTTTAACGGAATTTTATTACTGTTTTAGTGTTTGAAGATGTCAAAACTTGTGGTCCTAAAGCAAATTAAAATCGATATAAAGCTCAGTCACATCACAATACAATTAAATTTTGAAATTCTGCCAGAGAAGGCTTGAGGAGGGTCCTTAAAGTTAGGTCATAGGTGGCGACCCTTCAGTGTCCCCTGACATTGCAGAGGTTCATGAGCAACGGTAACCTCTTACAATCAGGTGGCCCGTTGGATCGTCTGCCTACATGGCAATTAAAAAAAAAGAAAAGGAACTCCAAATAGCGATTTTATACTAAAAAGAAACACTCCATTTAGAAAAGGACACTTGAACAACCAACTTGAACCACCTGAACCTGCCAACATACCGATTGATATGCTGCGAAGAGTGGATACGAATTTCGACTTCATCAGTGTATGCGCAATGGAGGTCGCCATTTATACGATGTTATTTTTAAGATACCATAAAAAAACTTGGGATATTGTATTCTCAAATAAAAAAAATTAAAACAATAACTGAAGTACTATTTTTTTATTGACCTTTCAAATAAGTAAGTTTCTCTGGCGCACCCTGTACTTTTATGGCACTAATCGATAAAGTGACTTAAAATATCACTAAGAAAGTCTAATGAATGAATGAGTGAATGAAAATATATTCATTCCAAACCCAAACTAATAAAATCAACGATTTTCAGAAAACTAGTTTTTTCACCTTTGACTAACAATATTAAATCCACTTGAGATTCTAAAAAGTCAAGTATAAAACATATCGAACCTCCTGAACGTATTTATAAATACATTACAGTACCGTGTGTAGACGTGTATGTGTCGCATATGTGGGCGTCGTCTCGTACTGAAATAGCGACGGTACATGCGTTATATTTTATACATATGTGTCATTTCAACTGTAATAGGCAGTTTTATTAGCACAGTGATTTTTATTACAAGGCTGGGAAGAATTAGGTTTAGTTTATCCTTGCTTGATCGTATCTAACTAAAATACTCATTTGGAAGATCTGTCTTGATTTTGGAACGAAGTTCTTTATCGCGCGTTATCGAAAGGGGGTTAGATGGAAATTCTTTTGAAAAAGTTGTCACGACATTTTTTTTGTTTTAGATGATTATCGTTAGATTGCGCTTGTGATCAAAATCTTTTAAAACACGTTCCTTATCGCGCGGTACGTTAGGAAAAAAAGAATATAAGATCTTTTAATCGAAAGGAACTTCGTTCTATTCGGGTGTCCCATGACACCTCTTAAGTTTTTATAAGACTGGAATTCACTCACACTAACGGAAAGAAGTTGATTTCGAATTTGCTAACGTAATCATATCGAAACTGATATTATTTCAAAAATAGCATTCTTCAAAGTGCAACACACATTTTTGTTGAGAAAGAAAAAGCACAAGTTTCATCATAAGATCAGCGACAAATGTCTGGTCTACTACTGAACTTAATGAACATGCAACTCATCTGATCGTAAGTCGTCATCCATCCATCCTTTTTGATTTTATTTTTGACTTTCAAAATGTATGTGTGTCCACATCTACTTTGAAAATAAATGATTTGACTTTGACTTTGACTTTGACATCACAACTGCACTGTCAGGGTACCACACTACAGCTTTACTACACATAAAAGTAGTTAAAAGTAGTAGGTAGCGACCCCTCAATGTCTCCTGACATTGCAGAGGTTCATGACCGACGGTAACCACTTACGATCAGGTGGCCCGTTGGCTCGTCTGCCTACATGGCAATAAAAAAAAAAGTAGTTTAATGCTTTACTGGAAGAAGGACAAGTCATAACGCTCAAAAACTGAAGAAAGTTAATTCCAGTGTTCTTGGTAAAACTGACTTCATCCGATTATGATAAGGAAAGAGCCGGTCGTATTTAGAGGTTAACTGCCATCGACAAAACAATACATTACATCGCCATAGCACGTCGCGTTCCAAATACGACAATCGATTACCATTATTTTCTGTTGGCACAATTGGGCAGTGGTATTTGGTGTAACTCTGTTTTTGAGTAAGAGTTCTTTACGATGGAGTTTGAGTCTGTCAGAGCATAAGAATATATGCAGTATTCTATGTACTTTTCAGTGTGTCTGTCTATGTCCATTAGAAAATGACAAAGGAGAGGACCAAGACTGGATGCAAAAAAAAACTACAAAATCAAAACTGGTGGAAGAAAAAGTAGGCAGCCTAAACCATAACAGGCGCGACGGGAAAGAGTGCCGATGGCGTAACGCGTCGCGTCGTCCCTCATAACCCCGTGCTGGGTTCTGGCCTCAGCCGGGGTTCGGACGCTGAGTGTGAGCGGTTGCGGTTGGAAGTTTTAGTGCGGTTCAACTCCCACATACCCCACCAGCGGGGCGGGCGGGATCTGGATCCGGTGATTTCCTCCAACTAAAAAAAAAACACCATAACAGGTCATTTCCTTTTGTGTATATTGTTAATTTCATTTCTGGAGTCACAGTAAAACCCAGATCTCTACAGTACGAGATCCAAACGACAAAACATGCAATACTTCCATCATCACAATATCCACTAGTCCTCTCTATAACCTCTAAAACGATCAAGATTAAGGTAAAGCAGTCGAAACACGGCGACGTCTACCCCGGCGGCCCCGAGGCTGCGACCAACTAACCTACTTACCGGCCTGTTAGCTCAACCGTAATTTGAAACGCTCATCTTTGGGAAAGATACAGTAACTGTGAATTATATAGATGTTTTAGCACCTGATTGTCCTGGGATTAGTATTTTATATTAATTACTCTAAACTCTAAAAAGTCGAATGAACGTCAGAACTTAAACGAGTAATATTTTTTGCAAAAATCGCACGCAGGCTTACATTTTTCAAGAATACAAACAAAAATTACAGGTCTGATTTTTATCAAATTGATGATATTACGTTCAAATAATCCGTTTTCTAACGAAAACAATCGAAATCGGTTAATCTTACATGTTACAAACTCTTTTTCACATATTTCGAACTCTTTAATATTTCTTGTTTTTATTTTTAATAATTTTTGTATCTAGAACGTTTTATAATTTTACTTTATGATGCTTTTTGACAAATAAAGACAGTTTGGTTGTGAACACTGAAGAAGTACCTAGTTTTATTATTGTACACCAAATTCCATAAAATATCATAATCGGCTAACCTATATAGAGCTAGAGGCAGTCGATTATACTTACAAGTATAGAATGAAATGTATACCGTTTTAAGAAAAACCAATGAGTTTAAATGGAATTTAAATAGAAGATGATTCTGGCCATCGAGCTGACAACAGAAAAAAATGCTGGATTCATTGAAGAATCCAATGTGAATAATACCTACATTTAAAAGAACAGAATGAATCAGTGACTTTCAGGGAATTCTTGGATCAAAACATCGTTAGTGACCGCGACTATGAGACCAACAATAAATAATTTCTTTATCTCAACAAATATTTATTTTGATAGAAAACACAGATTAAAAATTTTGTCAGCAGTTTTTTCATGTTATACATAACATAACATAAGACTTCTACGATGATTCTATTATTTTCGAAGTTTTTTTGCAAATCTGTAAAAAATATATCTAATTGAGACTGTTTGAAATACGTTTTCTAAATATGATAGACTAGCTGACCCGCGCAACTTCGTCTGCATTACAAAGGAGTTCTATCTGTGACGATATAAAAAAAGGAATTTAGGTTTTATTTCAATATTTACTAACATAGTTATTACTAACTTTGTAAAGTATGTCAATGTCATTTTTTACAAGCTTTACATACACATACAATTTGCTAAAATTGTCAGCAGTAAAATAATCTTACTTATTTCAATACCAGAAATATATTTCCTCCCGGCAACATTTATATTTCTGGTGAATATATCCAACATGTAATTTTATCTGTTTATAGAATTATCCCCATAATTATCCTACAGTCTTCTATCATTTACAATTTGCGAATTATTTTCTATGTAGTCGTTAGCGCCTTATTCATGAAAATGTTATACATATATGAGTTCAATGATGTTGTTTGCTCAAAATATAACTCTCAGAATTACCATGAGATCTGTTTTTAGATCCAATTGAACCTTGTTTAGTGGGTTTTTCCAATGTTACTCTTGATGATCTATCATCGATTATAGTTTCTTTGTATCTGCTAAATGTAGCAAATAAATAAAGTTGTACAGGTCATGCATTTTCAACGGGTTTTTACCGCGATATTTAATTAATTGAGTTGTCTCGATATTTCAACGTTGTTGCAAACGTCATGATCATGAGAAGACTACTCAATTAATTAAATATCGTGGTAAGAACCCGTGGAAAATGCATTAAAGTATTATAGAAAACCGCGAGTGTTTGAATAAGTTTGTACAGGTCAGTTCAAGTCCTTCAAACATGTTTCTAGGAACATCACCAAACATTAAAAAGCTGCTGCTATATTGTACAACTACTATAAGCTGTATCAGTTTTTAAATTAATTGGTGTCTTTGGTACAATAAAGTATATTCTAATTCTAAAATTATAGTTCATACTCCAACCATCTAATCCCGCTAAAACACATCCATTTAAACAAGCTCTTAACCCAACAAAAAGAAACGAAGACAACGTAGAAAGTCTTAATGCATCACCTTTCTACTTCAACAAAAACAAATGAAATACCAACTAGCGGTGTTTTAAAAGCAAATTAGGCGAATAAAACTGCTCTCATTCCATTATCCAAATAAAAAACTGACAAAAAAGCAGACATAGACGTTGGAGACGAAAAAACAGATATTTAGTTTCCTAGATCATCGGTTTTTCAAGTTGAAATGATCCGTTTCACTTTTGCTTGTGCACTTTCACTTGGTAACGGTATGTACATTGCTTGAATACCGAGCCGTTTTCAACTGTGGCCATATTAAAATTGTATACTAAATTTACTCGCTATGGATGTTAGGCAGATTGTGGGAAAGAGATTTTTTGGGTATAGCCAAGGTGTCTTATCACGTGATATTTGGAATTCAAGTATTGAAGAGAATCTAGAAGAGATAGATCATTTACAAAATGGACCGATGACCTAATTAAGATTATGGAAACCCGTTGGATTTTTGATATCTATTATTAATGATGAAGACGTAAAACAATTTTTAGAGGAGCTAATTTATGATTTCTCATATAAATTATCAAGTCCGTACAGGAAACACGTTCAGAAATAACTATGTTAACCTCATCTTATTTTGAAGATTGCAAAGCCCCAACAACAACCTCATATGGCCTTATACCTTAAACTCTATTAAACCATTTGACGTCATACAATATTTAATGACGTGAACCGGTAAAAACCTGATCGACATTGCAAAATACTTCCCAAAAACGGTTCCGTTACCAACAGCCGAAGGTAGCCGAGTGCCGCCGAAGATTTCCGACCACAAGTTGGAAAGTATTGTCGGGTACCGTAACAACTTGTGTCATAGATTACGGTGAAACTCTTATTACGTCCGAACCGCTATGTTACGCGACCGAATCGAGAACGGTGCTCGGGATTATTGGCGCACGTTTCTGGGCCGGATTTTTGATGTGGTCGCATTGGCGATGCATAGGTTCCGGTACGATGGATGAGTGAAATTTCGTAGTTCACCATTAATGGTGCGCGTGGATTGGTTTTACGCTCGGCTGGTTTATATTTGCATGAGAAAAGTAATATATAATTATAGAAAATGTATGTTTTATTGTGATTCCTATAATGACTACCGTTGTGCACATATTTTTACTACTGGAGCTGGACTATACATATTAGGTCGATGCTATGTTAGTATCAATTTCAAAATATTTTAAGCAAATTAGGAAAGAGCTTGAGATGATACATAATTTAGCATCCAGAGGTTTAAAACCTATATTTACTCAAGAAACATGTGAAATATTTTAACGCAGATATTAAGTAATGAAACGTGT
Source organism: Trilocha varians (assembly GCA_030269945.2). NCBI lineage: Eukaryota > Metazoa > Arthropoda > Insecta > Lepidoptera > Bombycidae > Trilocha > Trilocha varians. The sequence continues at coordinate 1,652,757 of AP028279.1, forward strand.
TTGTTTTAAAATTCCAACGTCCCTGTATTATTTAGTTTTATTGATGTAAACGCAGTTATTGTTGGATTGGGTGAGAAAACTAGAGCAATGTCAGAATCGTGGTTCAATTTTAGTATGATTTTAATACTGTTTTCAGCTTCTTCTGCTGACTGTTCTATGTTAGAGAAATCTACATCATCATCATCCTACATCATCATCATCAACAATAAACCCTCATAGATATTCTCTTCTACTTTCAATATCGCTTGGAAACATCCATTATTTTTAATTGAGCAGTCCTGATATTACAGCACTGTTTCAAGCGCCATGATCACGGGAAGACTGAGGACTCTGTCTTCGTGGGAAGAATTCGTTTAGTAATAGTGTAAGTGATGTAGATAACCGCGTGTGTTTTAAGAAATTTATCCATCTAGACCGTTCCTAAGATCCTAATAAGGCCTCTCTTTTTTTTTATTAATATTTAGGCAGGTAGACGAGCTAACTACTAGTTTAAACTGTATCAGTTTGTAAATTAATTAGTGTTTTTTTGGTACAATAAAGTATATTATATTCTAACGGATCACCTTATCGTAAGGAGTTAACATCGCTCATTGACGTCTGCAAAGCCTAGCTACCTAGGCCATACCTGCCTTCTTCAACTTGCTTTTATAATATGCGACTACCTTTAACTTTTATCAATCTAGCAATAAACAATGGGAAAGCGACAATCACCAAGGGAACTAACTTTGACCAACGTCCAACTCAGTACAAATGACGGTGACAGCTGAATATATGAAGGTTCGAAGTTGGCCGGTCAATGTGGAAACGCACTATTAGATACCGGAATTAGGATATGATATAATTCCTCCCGTCAACGAGTTTATTTGATTCGTTTAAAGAAAATTCCGTTTACGGTGTGTTAAATACCGGAAGTGAAATTCAAGCAAAAGGTCGTACAGTGAAATATACGATACATTTTAATGTCAAACATAATGGACACAATTATACTTTGCAGAATTTCCTCTCACTATTTCCTAGGCTATTATTTTAGATGTTTTATCATGTGCAAGAAGGATTGTATCCTCTTTTGCTAGAACTAGTATTAAGATACTTTCATCTACATTAAAATTTAGCAAGTAAATTCAATTATGTTGCCTATTTGGTTTCAATAGGTAGGCCAGATGCAACTTGGGCAAACCTCCAAATGCAATCAACGGTCAAGGAAGTCACTGAATGCAAACATCGTAGGCAGGTCGTTGTAAGGAGAGGTTTTTGACCAACATTAAACGGGTTCTTACCACGATATTTAATTAATTGAGTCGTCTCGATATTTCAACGTTGTTGCAAACGTCATGACCACGAGAAGACTGGATACTGCGGGTCGATTTAAGAGCAAAAAAATCTGTCTACCCTCGCACTCGTTCGCTTTTGGGTAGTACCATTGGAACTCGAACTCACATCACGACACACCAGTTCCAGTGGACACACCACAGATTTCTTTGCTTTGAAAATGCATGAAAGTATTATAGAAAACCGCGAGTGTCTGAATAAGTTTACAACAAACGTTAAACTATGCATCTATAATAGTAACTATACTATACTAGTAAACGTTAGTACTATAAAAACTTATTACTACCCACTTCTCGAATCATATCTCCTGTATAGTACAAGCTTATCCAATGCAGGATAGACATATTTTGAAACCGATGGAAATATAATATATACCCTGCATAATCTAAGTCTCTAAAAGATAGTCCAAATCGATAATATTAGACATCAAACAATCCATTACAAGTTAACAAGTAAGAAAGTAAAAGCGACATTCGCAACACCGATGTTAAACTTTGGATTTTTTGCCCTTTCACTTTGCCAACATGAATGGTTTCAATGTGAGAATATAACACTGAATTTAACGTGTACAAAAGCATTTACATTTGAAGCAAAGTAAAATCTATTTAAACTCACATTATTATAGAATATTTTTGGGGTATAGACAAAATAAAACGTAATACAAGAGCTTTTATAAATATATTTCAAATTGGCAACATTTACGACAAGGAAGTCATTCAAGAAGCTCCACGTAAACTATTTGCCGTCTCTTTCTGACTATCTGTGTTTACTTAGATTGAAAAGAGACAACACTATAACAATAACGGTACTATGCTATTATTCGGTATTGTTTGCAAGGAATTATTTTTATATCAATTTGTGTTACTGCTCAAGTATAAATTGAAAATTACTAGTTTGACGACTTAAGGACTAATGATAAAACCGGTGTATTTCCAAGGGCATTAGGTTATTTAAACAATCGACTTGTCATGGAAGCACTGCTGAGAACCCCTGCTCCACATTGGGGACATAGAAGAAGAAGAAGAAATATAAATAATTCGAATAAATGATACTGAGACGAACGATGATTTAGAAAATAAAACAGTAACACACAATACCGCTGTTACTGATCACAGCTAAGATTAAAAAGCAAAAAAGTCACTGGCGAAAGTTTCGTATCAAAAACCTTTCAACTGACAATTGAAATTTAAAATTGGAACGCGCCGACCTCATTCCTGGCGGGCCTTTGCGAGAGAGCGGACGGCTTGGGAGTATGTTGCGAAAATAAATCAATTAAATATAGATACAAATATAATTGTCCTATCAGATGATACAAATGAGTTTCAATATAAAGACGGAGGTCAGAGATAAGATAAACATTGAAATAGTTGTAGAAGAATAGAAACTATAATAGATAATGTTATCAGGGTTAAGAAGTTATTAAAACTAAAAATCAGTCAGTAACTACAAGTGTAGGACAAAAACATTTTATGAGAACAAACTCCATAAACTCTACTAGAAAATTCGTTTCCATTGAGTACGTCTATATTCTTATCATTTTATACTGTTGATAATCTTTTACATTAAAATCAACATTTTCTTTCCAAACGAAAATGCGTTCCGGTCTAATAATAACGATAATATGGCTTTCACTTCGGCTCCGAAACTGCGTTCATTACGAACACAAGATTCGGTTTCCGCAAGCTGTTCGCAATGTTAAATAACTTCTTATTTATGTGTTAGTTTAGTAATCGGGTGTCCACCTCTCACTCCCACCACTGTAACTCCTGTGTAGCCAGGATCCACAGCGACGACCACCGTAATGACTCTGAGCAGTGAAGCCCAGGAACCCGAGGGAAAGCCAACTTGGACTCCGCAACGAATTTAGTCACTAATTAGAAGGAGTAGGAAAAAAAACAATTTCAGCAAGGGTATGTCCATAATCATTATTCTATTTTTTCTCTTCTGGACCTCGTCATCCAAGACTGGAGACAAATACACGGACTCAAAGATACTAAGCCAAAATATTGTTCGGTTTCCAGATTCAGCAGTAGTAGAATATATACTGTTTATAGTGTTATTAAATACAATGAAGCTTAATAAATAGTACATATTGTAAATGTATAAAACGAGATAGAAACTACATTGAATAAAATGAGTAGATATGATATTTAAGAGCGAAAAAAAGGAGATATATAACGGTAGAAAATTACAAAAATAATGGAACTAGAGGAAAATAAATTAAAGTTTAATATTATAATAATGTCCATTATCATTAGGAGAAAAATATGACGAAGACTTTCCACATAGGAGAAGGCTTCAAAAGGTTTGTGAATTATCAAACCTATATTAAGGGCTCGTGGTGGATTATGCCTGATCCTACCATTGAGAAGACAGCAGTGAGTAAAGTATATTTATCTACCATAGAGTATTCACAAAACCACAGTACAACCTCAAACTCTTCAATTTCAAAACCCGCCACCGGAATCCGTCACAATCTTCATGCTACGATGAGGTTTCGCAAAAACCGAACTAGGTCGAAATATTAGTTTTTTACTCAGTTTTAATAATCAAGTCTGGGTCAAGGATGCTGGCAATGGCCATTGAATTTAGATTAGCAGTGACCCTGAGTTATAGCGAGTAACTCTCTAGGAACAGAATTGCTATACAGATATAATGATTCTCATAAATTCCCTATTCGGTATATTCGAAACGCTATAATATAATATGTCCTTAAGTAAGTTTTATCGGGTATTTGCTCACTTCTCACTCTTACCATTGTATCTCTTTGTATATGGATCCACAACGACGATACCGTGATGACCGAGCAGTGAAGTCCAGAAAACCGAGGGAAACTAGATTAATCTTGGGGGTCCCAAGAAGCAAGAAATTGAATCAGAAGATGACAGAAGCAGGAAATATTGTGACTTCAAGTAAAACCTTGTGTCCTGACATTACAAAGCTTCATTAGCGCTCGTAACCACTTATTATCAGGTGGGCCATAAAAAATCAACAATCTCAATAGTACGAAAACGAATACCATACATTTCAGAAACTTATCCAAAAATTAAATTTAAAATCTGATTTGTAAAACAGTTGGAAGTTTCAACGGTAACTACCAAAAGTGTATGCAAAGTTTATTTCTGTCTAGTAAATTATTGTGTTCTAGGCGCCAGACAGGGGTGCCAAAATAACGAGGGGGAAAGAAATAAAGTGTTTTGATTCGTTAATTAATATTGCCGGTGTGTATGTATCTTCTGTAGGGTTAAGTCAGTTTAATTGTAAACTAGCCACATTTAACTGGTAGTTTTTGTACTATTCTAGAAAAGTGAAAGTCGGTTGTTTTAATCTTTGTAAGCAAAAATTAATCTATTGTTTATTGCCAGATAGATAAACTCTTATATTCAAATAGTTTAAGTCAAAAAAGGGCGCCTATGTTCTTTCTCAGGGTCTAAAGATTGTTTGTGCTAAATTTCATCAAAATCGGTTGTGAGGTTTAAGCGGGAAAGCGTAACAAACAGAGTTACTTTCGTATTAATAATATTAGTAGGGATAAGAACCTGTTTCTTGGATGTCTAAAAAATCATCGAAGATCAGTCTGGCGCATTATACCAGAGCCAGGCTGTAATACGTTACATAGATAAAATTATGCAGTTACAACATTTTAGGTTGGAACTAAAGGAAAAACGCAAACCGCCAAAAGACATTATGTTGCAGATTTCGTAGGGAAGGTCACGACTCGACCCAAAGCCGACATGTTAACAAATGATCTCATTAGCCGGGTCAGATGACGGTGACACTCCACAATCAGATAATACTATGATGAAGGAAAGTTACGACATTTTTGACAATAGGATATACCCCTTTAATATCCTAATTTGTGATATACTACACTAGCTGAACCACGTAATTTTGAAGGCACCAGAAATGGAGGCAGTTTTTCTAAGTTTACTTTTGGAACTATTGTTTAGTCTATAACACTCACAAATAATGTATCTTCATATTGTAAAAGAGTTTTCGATCGGTTCAGTAGATCCAAAGATTACGTACTCCCTATAACGTCAAAGAGATTAGGTACCTCTTTATATTTTAATGTGTTGAGTAGTTCGTGTTCGCGAAGTTTTTTTTTGTGTCACAACATAATTTTAGACGTTATTGTCAAAAAGAAAATTTTTCTGCGCTTACATCGCAAATTCTGGCTGAACGTGACGCCAACGAAGTTACACTCAGCTAGTCAACTTATAATATCGAATCAGAATCAGAACCGGGATCTCGCCCGGACTCTGGCCCCTTAAGAGTTTCGGGTCAACCAACGCATGTGAGTGCGAGCAGGGACCCAAGAAGGTGACGTGTTTCGCTCAGTACGTCCTTACGTCAGAGCAACCGGGGGATGGTAGACCGCGCTCCCCGACCAACGCTGGTTCTGACCCAGCGGGGTATTCCGTGGGAGGGTTACACGCGGTCCCATCTTGGGGGGCTTCGGAAAGCCCGCCGACCGAGAGAGCCGGTGGCCGTATCGCCGGCGGCTGCCGTTTTAGTGCGATTCAATTCCCACATACATCATTTCCACCAACTAAAAAAAAAAAAATAACAAAACCAAAAATCACGTGACTAACTTTCCAACATATATTTGAATTTCGAAAAATAAAATGGCCGCTCGTAGCGTCGCGGTCGCCGTGACCCAAATTCGGCCATCTTGTGTATCGAGTGCGCGCGCGCGCCATTTTCGGTACAATATTTCACATCATTTATTCAATGTGAAACATCGTGTCCTTTTTCGTATAAGTTTTTCGTGATTCATCATTATTATCATTTGACTCATGATTTTGATAGGCTCCTGGTATTTAAACGGTTTTTTTATTTATTTGCAAATGGACTATCAACTGTCAGCCAAGATGCTGGTGACTGTTGTTCATATACATTAAATTTCATGCCTAAATTTAACTTTAGATTTTAGATACACATAGGAGAACGATTAAAAAGAATTAATACGAAGTAAAATGCTGTAACGAAATATTTTATGGTAAATTAAATGAAAAAATAAAAGTTTTAAGATCGTACGTTTTTTTACAGTTTGTTAAAATTAGTACTTTTGAGTTAATTTAGAGAATATTGAACTTTTTAACATTGCAAATAAGGTTGATAAAGACTTATAAACGTATAGTACGAGTAATTAGATAAGCAAATGAAATTTAACTTGCTTTGATGACTTTATTAAAAGTACGTTGAACTTTTTCGTATAATAACAGAGTAAAAAGGACGTTTGGATTGTAAGTTAAAATGAATTTGGTTGACTTACCCTAAGCAATAAACCAAATATCTTATTAAAGTAATCATTATTAAAATGGTATCTTTCAAAAGCTAAATAATTAAACTATTTCATTCACATCGGAAATAACAAAATAGTCAACAATTTTCAAATTACCATCAACTGTTATCAAGCCCTTAATTGGGACGACCACCCTATTCGGATTGCAAAATTTAATTTAGTAAACGGAATTCTCATTTTAAACAAACAATTGCGAGAACGTAAATAGCCGAAGGTTGATAACTTCAGATCCCACGTGAACTGGCGCTATACTGCAGTGTCACCTTCATTACGCGCGCAGAATAGAACGAGACAACTATACATCAATGAAACGGGTGCGAAAGGGATGGCTATACTGCCTTCGTACGAATGTCGGGCACCTCGATGTTTTCTATTATTGTTTTTGATAAGAAATTTCTTTGTTATTTCGCTCTATTTTTAATAATCAAATATTTTCACTTCCACGTTTGGCATAACAAATAAACTTTTTGACAGTTGCCAGTTTGATTTGACAAGGCCAAAGGATCACATACACAGCCTAATACTATAAAATAGTTTTACTTATCTACTCAACTGGGATCGGCAACCAAATTGGTTTGTTTACTTTTGCCAAGTCTGTGGCAGGAGTCAAAATTGAGCACAGTTCTAAAACTTGTTTTGTTTACATTTTTTAAACGTCTCATATTTTACGGAGACGATATTTTTTCGCTGAAAATGCAATACAACGTCGTTTAGTAATAAAGATTTACAAAAATATAAGGTTTAATTAAAAATCAAAATTAACAAATATCGGAAAAAAAATGTTTTTAAAAAGGGGCTCATACAAGGTATTGATTCCGAACGAAGTCCCCAGTTTCGCGATCTAGCGAATAGTGACGTTCCCAGTTGAGTGGTTATTTTTGAATTTCTATGAATGTTTTTAAATCCCCCCCAGAGTATGAACTCATTTGAAAGGGCAGGAAACCTTTATTTTAGCTCTATCAGATACCCTCTACATCCAGACAACTTTTACCAAAACCTTCGCGATCTGTATCTAATAATTAATGAAGTTGTTAACAATAATTTCTGAGACACGATGAGTAATCTTATTTATCAATACATAGTATAAAAAAAAGTCGCTTTCGCTGTATGTCTGTATGTATGCTTAGATCTTTAAAACTACGCAACGGATTTTGATGCGGTTTTTTTTAATAGATAGAGTGATTCTTAAGGAAGGTTTGTATGTATAATAAATGCATAATATAGTAGAGAAACACTGATAAATTTAAAGGTTTCTAATGTGATGTCGTAAATAAGCACATTTTTTGCGCTTATATTGCAAACGCTGGCTGAACCCTACGAGATAGACCAAAATAATGTACTACAGTATTGTTCACCTTAAAAAGTTCAATAAAAAAGTCCGCGATGGTATATGTCTATCTCTTAGGGATAATCCAGCTTAACCATTTTTATTCTTTACTAAAAAATGGTTATTAACGAAGTGATTTTAAACAATACAGCATTAATCCTTATCCAATTAAGTACCTTAAATAAATTGTGCATTTATTATAGATCAATATGCTTTTTACAGCATGTAATTTAAGTGAATATTACCGAAGATATTACAAATTTAAAATGCTGGGTCGTAGTTTTTTGCGCCGGGCGGCGCGTGCCTATATAGGCTACAATTTTTGAACCCCTTTGTAACGCAGACGAAGTTGCGCGGGTCATCTAGTTGATAATAAATAAAATAATATAGTGTGGTTTGCGATACTGCAGTCCTAAGTTCAAGGTTCGATACAATGTTGTGCAATGTACTCTGTGAAAAATGTTTACTTTGAGTACGCAACAAGTTTTGTATGAGCGACGGTAACGTCTTACCATCAGGTGAAATTTAGGCTCGTTTATCTGTACTGTAACAACCCATTACTGCCCACTGCTGAGGTCAGGTCTCCTCCGAAGAGAGGTTAGGCATAGTCCACCACGCTTGCCTAATGCGGATTGGGGACTTCACATATCTTCAAAGGATTTTTAGAACCCTTTTCCGACATGCAGGTTTCCTCACGATGTTTTCCTTCACCGTTTTTAGCCAGTGGTGTTGTGAAAAATTGCACATAAATCTTTTTCATATTAAGATTTAGAGGTACAAGCCGGCCGGTTTTTAAACTGCGACCTCCCGTACGGATGTCAAGCGCTTCAACCACTACCCCACCACGACTATTACTACAAAAACCGTATTAATGTAGGAACTGCCTGTTAACATTTTAATACCATTTCAGTACATTAATTAATCATTGAATTAAACTTAAAAAGGAATTCAGGAAGGTATGTGATCAAACTCCTTAAATATACAATTGCATTTTTAATCTTGTTGATCCTTCGATTAAAAATAACAAGTAAAACAGTTTCAAAGCGTTAGAATAGATTGTCTTAAAAATACAGGTTTTTTTTGGCGGTGTTAAGTTGGATGCAGGCCGCTACCAACTGGTCGCATTGGAAATCATCGGTGGAGGCCTATGTCCAGCAGTGGAGTGTTAAGGTGTTAAGTTAGTGCCATTTTTAGACTCTAATTGTATATTTGATTTAATTCTTAGACTCCAAAACCGCATCAAAATCGATTGATCGAATCGATTTGTTTTATTGATACTATGTAGTGATTTAATATCTTCAAAGGGTTTTTCATAGTCTACAAATTTAAATAGTAACAAAGAGAATCCGAATTAGCACAACATTGTCGGTGTGCATGTAGGTCACGGTCCGCGTGCGAGTGAGACAGCGAAATAAATACAGAACGAGCGACAAGGACGGAACTACGTTTATCGCTTTACCTGTTTTAATTTGCTATTTGTGATAACGAGTTTTAAAAATTATGTAATGTATTTAAAAATAATTTAGTCTTATAACTGCGTTAAATTGGTTTGTTTATGCCAAGCAAGTAGGCACCAAAATTGAGCACGTGACGTTAGTTCTAAAACTTGTTTACATTTTACTATCGTTTCATATTTTTGTTGTTGTCCAAAGTAAAGTAAATATGGCGCTAACCAAACACTACTAAAAACAAAAACAAGAACATCTGTCGCTTTAGATTTAAATAGTTTTAAACTGAAGAGTGTTGTCGTCGTTTTGTTAAACACTTGATGTTTGTATGTAATGTTGTTTGGAGACACTATACAGTACTGTTTCGTTCGGTACACTGTATCAGAATCTAGTATAACATAAATGCAGGCCAGTATACAACAACATTGAATTATAAATTATTATACATACATATTATGCCGTAACATGTTGGCTCGCCAACGTCCAACACGTAAAAAAACAAATGACGGTCGACCAACATGTTAACGAGGATTTTGTATGCATTGAAACTATGTGAAACACCGTTTGACAGTTGACTTATCAGTTGTCATTTGTGTTGGATATTTACAACAAAAAAAAATCCTTCGATGATATGAGAAGTTATTCAGACACTCGCGGTTTTCTATAATACTTTTATGCATTTTCAACGGGTTCTTACCACGATATTTAATTAATTGAGTTATCTCGATATTTCAACGTTGTTGCAAACGTCATGATCACGAGAAGACTGGATACTGCGGGTCGATTTAAGAGCAAACAAATCTGTCTACCCTCGTTCTCGTTCGCTTTTGGGTCACATCACGACACACCACACTCACTGTATCTACAAGACTCTCTGAGCATGAACCCTTAGTGACTGTTGTGTTTAGCAACAACGTTGTAATTCGAGACAACTCAATTAATTAAATATCGAGGCAAGAAGTAGTAAGAACCCGTTGAAAATGCATGAAAGTGATATGTGAAGTCCTCAATCCGTGTTGGGTAAGCGTGGTGGACTATAACCTAACCCCTCTTCGGAGGAGACCTGAGCCCAGCAGTGGGCAGTAATGGGTTGTTACAGTACAGAGCCAATATGGAAACACAACATTAGTAATGTACGTTGTTCTATTTATTAGCACTATTGTCTCATAAATTGACATAGATAATGTTCAATGATTATGATTTATTGTGTAAAATACTTCTTCCGTATTCAATGTACATAATATTACAAGATAATATATTTATCGCAAAGTTATTAGTTAGCATAGACGGTCCACCTGATGGTCAGTCAGTCAACCTTCAGATCAGCGCCATTTTGTCATATTATTGCATTGTCACGCGATATACATCTGCGTGTAAAATGTCAGCTCAGTCGGAAACCGGAAAGTTTGTCAAATTTAGCTCCTAAGATTCCACCCGAACTTACATAGTTACTGTGGCGACCAATAATAGGGAGCGAGATCCTGAATCGCGGTTACAACATCAGCAAAAATCTTCGCATATATACGACATCTGAAATCTACTACAGTGGGCTTCGGCCTGATCGGGCATACACCACCTCGCCCGGTCGGAGATCTCCCTTTGGCCTAATACCATCAATACCCACAGTTACATCGAGTGCAAGTTAATATAAAGCTTGTAAAAACGTTTTCATGGACAGAGTTCTCGCAATTTCCTTAACACACTCAATCTTCTTAACATTCCACATTGTCAGCTGTTAGGCGAAACGGAATTAACAATAGAAAGTATTGAGAGTTATATCATTAGCTATACGAGCTGTTATAACACTTATGTGTATGTTAATAGAAGTTATTATTCTTTGGTTTACTGTGTTGGTTGTGTTTTGTAGATCGTCTCAGTGGCGTGTATCGTTTTCAAGTAAACTTGCTATAAGTCGTGCATACCCTATCGTGTTTGACACTAAAATATTACTTATTACATATTCTTATGTTTTGTAGCTTATAAGTAAGTTTTGGGAGATGTCTAGCTTACTAAATTTCTTTAACACTCGCGATTATCTACCAACCGGCAAACGAACGAAAAAGAGGGTAGACAGTTTTGTCTGCTCTTAAATAATCTACCCGTAGTAGACTGTCTTTCCGTGATCCGCTTGCAACAGTGCTGAAATATCGGGATCGCTCGTTTAATATAAATCGTGTTATGTGTATTGTATAAGCTAATTATATTCCATAGACCTATAAATGTAAAGACTAGTACTTACAATATCGTGTCCCTGGTTGCCGCTTCTAACAACCTCAGGCGCCATATACTCTATGGTACCGCAGAAGCTGTACGCCCTGCTCTCTCCTCCGACGAACTCCTTCGAGAGGCCGAAGTCTGTCAACACTATGTGTCCTTCAGCGTCAAGAAGAATGTTCTCCAGTTTTATATCGCGGTAGATGATGCCGAGCTATGGAGGAAAAGGGGGGTTAGGATCTTCGAGTGTAAGTAAACTTAGTCACTAATTAAAAACGATCATCATCATCATCATTATCAGCCTGTAGACGTCCACTGCTGGACATAGGCCTCCCCCAAAAATTTCCAATGCGACCGGTTGATAGCGGCCTGCATCCAGCGTGTTCCTGCGATCTTAACAAGATCATCCGTCCACCTTGCAGCTGGTCGTCCCACACTGCGCTTGCCTTGACGTGGGCGCCACTCCAGAACCTTCGTGCTCCAACGGCCATCGGTTCTACGTGCTATATGTATAAAAACGATAGTGAAGTATAACAATATGTATGTATGCGCTGGTTAGCACAGTACCAATGGATGGTAGTCGTGGGGTTCCATGTATTTCTCGTTAAGATATAACAAATACCTTTGTTGAAATTAGTTATTTAGCTTACACGAAACATGTTTTAACCTTGCTAACCCCATCACGAGCAACCTTGTTACGAGACGATCCTAGGATCACACACCTGGTTAAATATTGGTACATATTATGTAATAGTGTTGCTAAGTCGATAAATAATGTTTGAAGACTTAAATCAATTTTAAATTGTTTTAACCGACTTTAAATGTCAATGTAGTTTTATTTCTTACATTGATAGATCATCGATTATAATGATTAGCGACGGTAACCACTTACTATAGGTGGGCCGTTGGCTCGTCTACCTACATGGCAATAAAAAAAAAAATCATTTCTAATACGGCCTATTTAATAATTACAATCGCTTTTGGAAGTCTGCAATGCAATGCATAGGCCATTTTTTTTTGATTGACTCGTCGGCAGACGATCTAACGGGTCACCTGATCGTAAAGGGTTACCGTCGCTCTTGGACCTCTGCGTTGCCATAAGACACTGCGGGGCCGCTACCACCGGCTTACCCTTTTTTTTCCAGTTGGAGGAAATCACCGGATCGGGGTATGTGGGAGTTGAACCGCACTAAAACCTCCAACCGCTCACACTCAGCGTCCGAACCCCGGCTGAGGCCAGAATCCAGCACGGGGTGGGTTTGGAGGGACGGCGCGACGCGTTACGCGCTCGGCACTCTTTCCCGTCGCTCCGTCCTCGGACGCCGAACCGGTAGCCGCCGGCGAATACGGCCACCGGCTCTCTCGGTCGGACCGGAGGTGGGACCGCGTGTCACCCTCCCACGGAATACCCCGCTGGGTCAGAACCAGCGTGGGTCGCGCCTACCCTTAAGGACTCTCGTCAAGCCTCGTTTGAAGAAGGACAAGTCGGCTACGCTGCACCTACCAGTTCGTGGTCGCCACTCTAGAACTTCGTTATACCAAATCCTTTGGTTTATTGTTACTAGTCGTATATGACCATCAACTACCATGACCTTTAGCGATGCTCGACTTCTGCGAGTCCACCATCTCGCAGAAGAGGGTGGCGGGGGGTGCGAGGGAGCGATTGTACGCTTCCCTCCGCCCAGCGACAGCAACCCGCCGCCGTCGAGCAGGGGGCCGGAACCGGGATCTCGCCCGGAATCTGGCCCCCTAAGAGTTTCGGGTCCCCAACGCATGTGAGTGCGAGCGGGGACCCAAGAAGGCGTCGTGTCTCGCTCAGCACGCGCCTTAAGCAAGAGCGACCGGGGGATGGTCGACCGCGCTCCCCGACCCACGCTGGTTCTGACCCAGCGGGGTATTCCGTGGGAGGGTGGCACGCGGTCCCATCTTGGCGGGCTTCGGAAAGCCCGCCGACCGAGAGAGCCGGTGGCCGTATTCGCCGGCGGCTACCGGTTCGGCGTCCGGGGACGGAGCGACGGGAAAGTGTGCCGATGGCGTAACGCGTCGCGCCGTCCCTCCAAACCCCGTGCTGGGTTCTGGCCTCAGCCGGGGTTCGGACGCTGAGTGTGAGCGGTTGGAGGTTTCAGTGCGGTTCAACTCCCACATACCCCGCCCGCGGGGCGGGCGGGGATCCGGTGATTTCCTCCAACTGAAAAAAAAAAAAAAAAAAACCATGACCTTTAACATGTACTATCACAGTACTAACCTTATGTAATTGTTCGAGTGCTAATATAATTTCTGCTATGTATATCCTAACTTCGCTCTCGTTGAAATGCTCCCTTTGGTACAAATGTGTGAACAGTTCCCCTCCAGCGACGTAATCTGCAACAAAACAATATTATTAGACACTTATGATTTAATATATGAAAGAGGGTTAACCTCCTTAAAAATGGACCAAAGGTCTGGTCTGGCGGTTAATACATTTTTGACAAGCATCAGACTAATCCATGAGCGACGGTGACCACTTAAAATCAGAACGAATGTGGCTACAATAAAGTCTTTAAACAATGTTGTTAGATTATTATTTATACTTAATATTATAGAGCTGAAGAGTTTGTTTGTTTGAACGTGCTAATCTCAGGAACTACTGTTCCGATTTGAAAAATTGTTTCGGTGTTAGATAGTCCATTTATCGAGAAAGGTATGCTATATTATATCCGTCTGTAACGCAGACGAAGTTGAGCGAGTCAACTAGTAATTAAATATACTAACAAAGCTAAACATATCAACGGATGATTTTAAACCAGTGGGCAGATGTAGGTCATATTCGGTTACGACCTAGATCTAGTAATGAGCCACGCCCAGTACGACCAATTGTTACAAGTTCAATTATACTCGTTCGTGTTTGTATTACATTATCATTGTTATGTGTGTGGATGGATTGCTTTCCGTGTGGTCGAAGGTTCGAATCCGGCTTGGGTAGATTTTGCGCAGTCGAAAATAACATCTCTTATGGAATATGGTGAGACAACGATTAAGGCTTAAATTCAGCAATGGTTTGTACAATTTATGTGCAATTTTACACAACACCACTGGCTAAAAACGGTGAAGGAAAACATCGTGTGGAAACCTGCATATCGGAAAAGGGTTCTAAAAATCCTTTGAAGATATGTGAAGTCCCCAATCCGCATTAGGCAAGCGTGGTGGACTATGGCTAACCCCTCTTCGGAGGAGACCTGAGCTCAGCAGTAGGCAATAATGGATTGTTACTTGTACAATTATTTGGTAGGAACTTTGATCTATATCCTTTGATTCTAGGGATCCGTTTAGCCCCTTTACTAAGCAGCTTGCTTTGCAGTTCCGAGTTGAGGTTTATCAGGAGAACTAGGTACCAAGTTTTTAGCTTGCCTCAAATGCCTACCCAAAAATTGCCACTAGTTCTCGGGCTATTAATATTCTGACAGAACAATTATATCTGACAAACCATAGTTATTCACAATATTCAGAACTAACCTAACCTAGACATAAATTTTAATCAGACACTACGTCTTATCTTAACATTAAATACACAAAAATATCCTTGGAACCCAATGAAACAACCTTCAGAAACACATCAAGGATGAACAGTAAATTATGCACCGCGCTCTGTAATGGAATAACTTCAGACAAATGAAGATCTCAGTCTAGACAATAGCAAGTTTATTTATGCTTTAGATTTTGTTGTTTAATCTTATTTTGTTTTTAAGATGTTATTTCTATCTATAATAGAAAGTTTAAATTGTAATAAACACTCTCCCAACTCAAGCGACAGTAACACACAACGATGGCGCGATTCAGAATCTATACAAAAAATATGATAGAAAAGTCAACTTTGTCCGGGCTAAACTCGAAAACTCCCTGTATATCCTAGTTATAGTGATTCTAAACTAAAGCAAACAACAATATTTACGATAAAGTTTCAAGTCAAGAAGAAAGCCTTACTAAGTACTGTATGACAAAGGTTTCGATACAGTAGCAATCGCTATTCGAGCTATTTCCTTTTTGAGTGCTCGACCTCTTTACTGTTTGAAAAGCATTTTGCTGTATGGTACAAATGGTAAATATTCTCTTCATTTCTTTTGGTTATATCTCACTTTCACACTAAAATAGTAATAGTGGATCTAATATTACTAGATATACGGTATCATCGAGGGATTATTTTTTTTGTTGGCTCACCAAATTCCAATACAAATGACAACTGTTAGGTCAACTGTCAAACGGTGTTTCACATAGTTTCAATGACGGCCAATGCATACAAAACACCCGTTTACATATTGGCAGTCACTGTCATTTGTTTTTTTACGTGGGTGTTATTGGACGTTGTTGAGCCAATGTGGAACGGCATAATATTTGTAATATTTCTATGTTATATACTGGCCTGCATGCAACTTTTGTTACTAGATACAGTGTACCGAACGAAACAGTACAAAATAGTGCCACCTAACATTACCTACAAACATCAAGTGTTTTAAAAAAACGTCTTAAACAGTCTTCAGTTTAAAACTATTTACTAGCCGCCTAAGAATCCTTGTTTAGCACTTTAGATTTGTAATTAAAAAAAAACATTAACGTTACACCATTTACAAACACGCGCACACAAACATTTTTATTTTGTCACCTCATCTACAAATTCCAGTGAACCAACAGGATCACATGATGTTCATAGATCTCTGCATGATCAAAGACACAACATGTATTGATATGCCATTTGCTAACAACTTTTCTCAAGTAATGGAAATGATTCCGCCATATTCTTAGAAATTAAACCTCATAACAAATGCACGTGCATCGTGAACAATAGAACTCGCTATTTTGACGAAAAAGGAAAAAATACCAGATCGAGATTGTAGTCTGGATATTTGAGAACATTTCAATAATGGATGCAATCGAAATTTTTAGATATCGAAGAACTTTTGACGTGACAACGTCTTATAAATTGGTTTGCCGGGTGACACTTCAAGAAACTGCGTTTCGCTCAGCTCACGTTATGCGCTCACAATGAGAGCGAGTGAGAGGTACGCGTGCCTTTCACTTTTTATGTCTGTCTGTCTCGCTCTTAGGCGGGCTAACCATGCCCGAGTCGTTGTCACGTAAAACTTTCGCCCGTATACCGACTTTACAGGCAACCATTTTTCATTTTAAACAAGGTTTAAAAAAAGACCTGTTTGGTGGGTGATAGCTAACCTCCAATGCCTTGACATTGCATACTCATGAGCAAAGGTAACTGGGTGGTGCAACGGTAAAACATGCCATAGTGCGTAACGCGTCATGTCGTCCCGCTTAACTCCATATTGATTTCTAGCCTTAGCCGAGGTTCGGTGCTCGTTTGAGCGGTAGGCAATTTTAATGCAGTTCGACTTTCACACCTACTGGGCCTATTCATATGACGCAGACAAAGTAGCCAATCAATGAATAACAATATAATTATAAAAACGTGATGGACTGCTTCCACACGTGTTCGGGTCAAACACATCTTTGTACGCAAATGATGGGTCATTAGCAACACGCGTACGGCGCAATCATGAGAAAATCATCGCTAAAGATGTTATTATAAACACCTACTTAGGGACTACATCTGACGGCCCCCGCATAACCCCGTACTAGGTTGTGGACACAGCTGGGGTACGGACGCTGAGTGTGAGCGGTTGGAGGTTTCAGTGCGGTTCAACTCCCATATATCTCACACTCGGACCTGTTCCTGTCCATGGCGAACGCCCTTGGTGGTGTAAAGTTGAACTCAAAAGAGGCTTGTGAAAAGTGGCTGTCCGAGTTCTTCGCAAATAAGGAGGGGGGCTTCTACGAGGGAGGTATTATGAAGTTGCCGTCTAGATGGAAACGGATTATCGAACAAAACGGCGCATATTTGAACTAAATCCGAGCACTGTAACACTTTTTATAAAGCATTGAATAAAGAGCAAAAAAGCGGAAGGGTGAGTATTTCAAAAATATTAGGTACGGAATTAATAATATTTATGATGAGATAAAAGGCGTATTATAAAAAAAATAACTTGAAAAATTTACACCTTACACTGCTCAAACAATTGAAATTAAAGTATTGTACTACTAAAGATAACTAGCTGAAAACCAACCAACCATAAACACTGAACCACAAACGCGAAGCAAATCCAAAGACAATAACCGACAATTAAAACGAGAGGTTCAACTATCTGAGTCAAGGTGAACGGTAAGTAGGTCTAGGAACGGTTTGGCAATAGTTATAATGCCATGCTTTTTACAATACAAAAAATAGGTTTCCACATATAATTGCGGTGCTGACCACGGCAAGAAGTATGGTGAGACCAGGGGTTGTCAAATTTCAGGAAGGGGTCCGTATTATGTCTATGACATATGTCCCTCTTCAAACGAGTTTTAAGAAAAGTATATGGGTAGGTGATAGATAATTAGAAGGGGTGTGCGAATATCGTTCGAATCGAAACGAATATCGATTTCGAATAGTTATTTCGTTGTAATTCGAATATTCGTCGAATTTCGGAATTGTCGGAACGAATAATTCGTAAGTTCGAATTATTCGCACACCCCTAATAATAAGTAGTAGGCCCCTCATTGCTCTGGCATTGCAGAAGTTCATGAGCGACGGTAACCGCCTACCATCAAGCGGCCCGTAAGTTCATTTATCTATCTTGCAATAAAAAAAATCACGCGTGACCGAGTTTCAATTCCTGGCTTAAATGACAGATCTAGACTGTGAGATTGTCATGGAGATTTCCTATTCGTAAAGATGGGGCTTGAAGGACTAACATGTAGGTTTCGTGTCAGAAAAAGAATACGGAAAAGATATTGCACCGACACTATTCGAGTTAGAAAGACTTCAAAGCGTCATTCTGAACATTCTCTTATGGAAAAGACTGAATGATATGTATTTAAAGTCGGTTTGCGATTAATATTACTTTTATTTTACAACTTAACATTTTCACATTTTTTCATTTTGGCGGCAATTTTCGTTCTTCTTTTTTCTTGGCAACGGCAACACACCCGTTATGCCAAACACAACTAAATAGTCTTTATATAACATGCTCCAACACTGAATATTTCTCTATTTTTTCCGTTAGTGTCTTGAGCCTATGTCCGGGCATGGAATTTTTTGTCATTTGACACAAATCTCAGTAATCACAGATTTTAGTAACTAATTGAAGTAAAAAATAATATTTTTAAGTTTTATATTGATAAAGGCCTGCCCACATCATCACTAAGACGCGGGCTCTTAATTACCAGGAATAGTGCACATTTTTAAGAGATAATCAGAATTTGAATGACCAGAATATTTCTGAAATCATCCTCTCCATAAAATAGGTCGTATTTCACCAGCGGCCCGTCATTTGATGACACCTGGCGTAGACGAGGAGACCTTGTAAACGTTTGTCTGTGCGAACGCGTGCACGCTTTTCGCAACCGAGGCCGGCCTTCAGTTCGGCGTGTGTACGCAAAATATTCCGATTGTTATTATAATTTTGTAATTTTATTGTGGTTACTGTTTTTTTTGCTATTTCGATATATTTGCAATGCACCTTTGGATATTTTTTCTATGACAATGTAAAGGAACGATTTCTATTCTAAGATTTGGATTTGTAATGGACAAAGATGCGTTGAGAAACTTAATTTGATACACATCTAATTGATTAGAAAATAAAACTATGGTCAGCCAAATAAATATAAATAGTTTTAAACTGAAGAGTGTTGTCGTCGTTTTGTAAAACACTTGATGTTTGTAGGTAATGTTGTTTGGAGACAATATACAGTACTGTTTCGTTCAGTATACTGTATCTATAGTACGAGAGCTGACGACCAAAATTTTTGTCTCATAGCAATACGACCAAAACCGCATCAAATCGATAGATACGATTATCTTGAACTCGAAAATACCAATATCAGACATTTTCCGCGTAGCGTTTGATCTGACCGAATTTTCAAAATTGACAAAGAATTTTACCGAACTGCATCATAGCAATATGTCTGATTTGCAGACTGTAGTTGAATGATAGTTCTGAGATACCAGAAACATATTTTTCAGACGTTAGTGGTGTAGAGCAAACCCGTAAAATCACTTACAAAAATAAAAAATGAGACAAAAAAAATGTCTCATAGCAATACGTCTGAAAATCTTGTTTATTAGTAAATTTTGGTTATTTGATGCGAACAAAACAATTTTCAGACGGAAATGTGAACGCATTAAATTTTGAGACCGTTTTGAAAATGTTAACAAATTTTACCGATCGGTATCATAGCAATATGTCTGAAAATTGTTGGACATGATAAAATAAGTTGTCCACATGTGCAAAAAAATTATATCAGACAAATTAAGTGTAGCACCTTCTCTATCAGACAACTTTTCGATACCCAGATAAATCGTATTGAGGCATCTTGAATTTTCTGTTACAAATCAATGAATACGTTGCGTCCCTGAATTTATTAGATGATAATTAACAAAGAATTTACCCGAAACCGTAACATTGAAGTTGAAGGACTGAAATAAATCGCACAAAAGGAAACTAGGATGAAGTTGAAAAACAACATTTGCTACACTTAAAGTGTCTGAAAACAGGTTTTTGGTAATCATGGCAGCAATACGAAAAGTTGAAAAAAAAAATTATCCGTATTGCTATGATACAGGTCGGCTAAATTTGTTGACATTTTCAAAAATGCGCTCAGGCTATATGCTACGCGCAATATGTCTGAAAACAAACTTTTTTGTAATACAATTATAAAATCTATGTACATTTTCGCTATCAGACATATTGCTATAATACCGACTGTCTTTTTTTATTGACACAGCAGAAATGGCCTCCCACGCTGTTGCTACACTTTCGACCGTTACTACACGCGTAGTCGGGTTCAGAATCATACAATCTAACGATTTTATAGGGTTTTTGCCGTATTGCTATGAGACATGGTTTTGGTCGTCAGCTCTCGTAATACTAGTATTAGATATCTAAATGCAGGCCAGTATACAACATTGAATTATTATACATATTACAGTGGCATTACCCCTTGACAATAATTGATAAAAATATCTTTTTTTTTTTCAGTGAGAGATCCTACGTAACTACTACTAACATAAAATATTTTCAAAAAAGTATCAGCTGAAGCTAAATATATTATCAAACAGCTAAAGGTAGGTTTTCCAAGTCTCCACTTATCTCAATTTCTTAAATTACTTTGATAGTTTAGCATCAACTATTAATCAGAAATATTCACAAATAATCTTGTGAAACACCTACACGACATGTATTATACAAAACAATATTAATATTATGTAGTAAGCCGTTATGAAACATTGTGAAATATATTATTTGCCTAAAGTGAAACCTTTTAGAGTCGCGTGCGATATTACTTTTCAATTATTTGTTTACGACATCGGCTAATAGAATATTAAAAGTAAATATAAACTTAGAATATTACCTCCTTGCACAACGTTAAGAGTTTACAGAAGAACCTTCTCGGGAGTCACATATTGACTCCGAGGAGGTTGAGGTTATCTTCTCTGAGAAAATAGTCAATATTATACTGGATGTAAAAAGTTTTGGGTTGCAGTGACTAAGGTTGATCTTTCATACTTCTTCACCTCCACATTTCATACAGACTACAAATCTTTGGATTTATTTCTTTCTTCTTTCTGAGAAGAAAGCCAAGCCAAGATCTAGAATCACCTAATCAGTTTCACCCGGTTCTGGCGACTTTCTATCTACCTGATCGCTATTTGTTTTGACTAAGTCTCTAGTAAATTATCCATTTCACCAACATTGGCCCAAGCACCCCAAACGCCCATCAAACATTGGTCCATATTGGTATAATGATACGCTCATAGACATGGATACGGGTAACCCTTATTACTTTATCGATAAGGTTCATATTGCATCGTCGTTCGAGTTACGCAAGCCGGTTTCGTACTTGACCCCGTTCTTGCTTGGTTTAATCGAAAACCAAATGCACAAATGTAACGAATTATGGAGTAACGTGAAATTTTTAACCGTATATGTGTAAAGGAGACGACAATTTATATTTGACTCCAAAGTGCTTTTAAATTTCGTCATTAAATAGCAACACTCATCATCAGTCTGTACACGTCCACTGCTGACCAGGTCTCCTCAAATCTCTTCTTCTTCCTGTGCCGTCTTCTATCGAAGGTCGGCGATCATTAAGACGATCTGCACTTTTGACACAGCAGCGCGAGTGCTTTTATTGTACCACTGGCGCAAGTTCTTCAGCCAAGATGTTCTCCTTCTACCTACAGCTCTCTTCCCCTGGACGATCAACTGTTGCAAGCCATACTTCGGGCTTCGAATCCTGCGCTGTCTGTATCCAATGAATCCCCTGATTAGGTCGTCGGTCCATCTTGTTAGAGGTCTACAATACTCACTATTACTGCACTACCTTAAGCTGGACTCATGTCTAGTCCGTTGGGCGAACAGAGATAGTCCATATACCCTTAATACGAGTTGGGGACTTCACTTATCTTCAATAGGTCTTTAATCCCTCAATATGAAGATTTCCTCATTCTGATTTCCTTCACCTTTAGGACAGTTGTTTTTTCTTTGTTTTTTCATGTGTTGTTTAAATTTCCGATGATTCCCGACATTGACAGAGTCATTCCTAAAAAACTCGACCCCGAATGAGTTTTAGTGTAATTGGTGGCGTATGATAATTATGATGATGATGATGGTGTATGCTGTAGTTTTTTTTATTGCCGTGTATGCAGACGAGCCAACGGGCCACCTGATCGTAAGTGGTTACCGTCGCTCATGAACATCTGCAAAGTCAGGAAACACTGAGGGGTCGCTACCTACGACCTAACTTTTAGGACCCTCCTCGCCTCGTTTGACGTTACCGTAACCTCTTGATCAAGTGAGTGTAAGTGGTAATGACCCTTTTTTGTTTCACATTGATAACTTATCGGTAATCTTATCACATTTTATTGCATAACAATAACATGTTTCACTAAATTACTTTCTTCAAAACTTACTAGTTTTTTTTTTGCTTAATAGATAAACGAGCTTACGGCCCAACTGATGGTAAGCGGTTACCGTCGCTCATGGACCTCTGCAATGCCAGGGCAAAGAGGGGCCGTTATCTATCACCTACCCATACAGGACTTTTCTTAAACCTCGTTTAAAGAGAGACATGTCATAGCGCTCCGGAAACACCGTGGATAGGAGTTCATTCCAGATCGGAATGGTGCGAGTAGTTATATATTATTTTTTTTATGAAATAACAGTTCACTGTATACTTCGTTTGAGTCACAAAGAGAGATAAATTTATGTATTTATCAATTACTTATTTGGGACAAACAGACAAAAAACTAATGTCTCTATATGTAAACCGTGTATTTGCAGTGAGTAAATTATACAATTTATTTGTATATATCAGTGTAAAAATTAACTACAAAAAGTCTAATACTAAAATCGCCTTGACATTACAAGAGATGTTTAAATAAGTTTTACAACTAACTTAACCACATAAAAATGTATTTTAATTGAACAATAAGGAAGTGGAGGAGTCAAGGAAACATTTGATTAATTGCATATAAAAGATGCTCTTAAACACTTTAATTTGCACTGTGTCTATCAGGGTTGAAGTACAATATACAAATAATCTATACAAATATTTTATTAATGTTGTTTGTAACGTTGTAGGGGGTATTTTTGGTTCTATTGCACTAATTCTTTCTTTCTTTTGATTTTTCGTAGGTACACCGCAAATATTTAATACCTTGCTTTTTACTTTTGGTTCGCCATACGGTTGTCTCGAAGAAATCGCTATCAGCGATAAGACCGCCGATTGTACTATTCTAAAATGTTACAATTTTATTTTTTGTTGATTGGTGTCCAATAAAAAATATTCTATCTATCTATCTATCTAATTCTAGACTGGCAGAAAATTCCTACGGCATTAAGTCCGCCTATGTACACACTTGTGCATGAAGCAATAAATTCTATCCTCCTCTATTTTGCACTAAAAATCTGCTGCGGGCAGTAATGGATTGTCACAGCAGAGTAGATACCTAATAATTTCAATAATTCATTTTAAAAAAATAATGTATTTTGTCCTGTGTAGGTGGGATCCACAGCGGCGAATAAATCCGTGTAAATCAAAGTACACACAAACACATTTTATATACAGATTACATAAACCGAAATCTTCCACTAAGACAACCCTTAAATGCCGTTCACCCTAAGGGCAGGACGACCAAGGTTGGGTATGAACGACGACCCCTGAACCTACGTTTTGACCCCTACAGTGCGTTCACACGTATCACAGATATATTTGGGAACTGCGTAAATTTAGAGGTCACAATATTTATTACAAAAATGAAAACGATCGACTTTAGGAATAACTAGAAAAGTACTGCGAAGTTAATGAAATTTTCATGAGCGACGGTGACCGCTTACCATCAGGTGGACCATATGCTCGTTTATCTACCTTGCAATAAAAAAATAAAAAAATTAAAACAAAAAAAGAATCATTCGAATCAGTTCAGCCAAAGAAAAGTTACAAGGAGACAAAAATGGTCTATTTTTAGGTATACAGGGTGATTTCCTAGTGAGGGTACATATTGAAGGTCATGTAGCTGATGGTAATATACGACCAGTAAAAATATTATGACCAAAGAATATGGCTTAAAACCTTAGTAATCGCAACTTAAAAATATCTAAAATTGTTGCAAATTAATGGTTTTTCGACAGCTGATGGGTGTGGCGGAGGTGTAGGGTGCGCGAGATCACTAGAGGTCGTTAGTCAACACTCTTTAAGCCGAAATTGTTTATGTTTGAGGTAGTTTTGAGAATTTAGATTTAAAAAAAAGAAAACCGTTTTACCTATTTTTTGTAATATTCCGTATTAGAACAGAGTACTCATCACTCTCCTGCAATATGTACCGTCTCTAAAAAATCACCCTGTATATGGATATTAGTGACTTGTGAATCTTGTGATATAGCTGAAGTGAAGTTATTGATTGGATTTCCAAGAAAAATAATTCAATTTCCATATTTTATCTATACTAGCAGGAAGGGAGGTACTTGCCTTCCTCAAGGACAAGAAAAGATCATGATTTTCTACACTAATTTTCGTCAAAAGATTCGTATATTTTTTGACATATATACACAGTGATTTTTTAAAGAAGGTACATATTGCAGGAGGGTGATGAGTACTCTGTTTTAAAAAGGTAATGTTACAAAAATTAGGTAAAATATGTTTTTTTCTCTTTTTTTTTAAAATCTAAATTCGACAAATCTACCTCAAACATAAACAATTTCGGCTAAAAGAATGTTGACTAATGACGTCTAGTGATCTCGCGCACCCCACACCTCCGCCACACCCATCAGCTGTCGAAAAACCATAATTTTGCAAGAAATTTAGATATTTTTAAGTTGCGATTACTAAGGCATTAAGCCATATCCTTTGGTAATAATATTTTTACTGGTTGTATATAACCATCAGCTACCATGTACCCTCACTAAGAAATCACACTGCATAAGCAAATTGACGCTTCAAAATACAATATAATAGTATACACAAAACCAGTAAACATCTCAATTACCAGACATGACCTACAACAAGCAGAAACAACGTAACATAACAAAACAAAAAAAAATACCTTGAGAACCATCAACAAATTTGTTTACGACACTTAATCATTACGAAAAATAACAAACAACTCGAAGCAAAACAACTTCAAGCAATTCCATAATTACTTTAAGTGTGAATGAAAACCTTCAAATGATTTGTTTAACGATTTTTTTGTAAATACTCTTGAGATAGAAAATTAAAAATGCGTGGAAAAAAATTGTCTTAAAAGTGCCTTCAAAACATTTTGTACTGTACTGTAACAACCCATTACTGCCCACTACTGGGCTCAGGTCCCCTCCGAAGAGGGGAAGCGCATCAACCCCACCACGACTTTCAAAACATTAATTAACCTACCGAAAACTATTAATAAAAATCTTCCGCTAAATTATCTATAGAAATATAATAGTTATAGCAAAACAAACAGGAAGGTGTTACAGAGGCCTTGCGTTGAATTATCTAGTTGTTACATCGGTACATACATTGTTATGTTATCGTTAAAGAACATTATACAGGGTGATTTTTTAAAGAAGGTACATATTGCAGGAGGGTGATGAGTACTCTGTTCTAAAACGGAATATTACAAAAAATAGGTAAAATTACATTTTTTTTTTTAATCTAAATTTGACAAAACTACCTCAAACATAAACAATTTCGGCTAAAAGAGTGTTGACTAACAGCCTCTAGTGATCTCGCGCACTCCACACCTCCGCCGCACCCATCAGCTGTCGAAAAACTATTATTTTGCAAGAATTTTAGATATTTTTAAGTTGCGATTACTAAGGCATTAAGCCATATTCTTTGGTAATAATATTTTTACTGGTTGTATATAACCATCAGCTACTATGACCTTCAATATGTACCCTCACTAAGAAATCACCCTGTATACAAATTGAAGTGTTGTGATTAAAATTTATACCTTTTACAAGCATTTTGGTTTAAACAGAACTAAAGCTTATAAGCTATACACGCTAGGACAGTTATTCTCAAAGTGCTCCACGGACCCATAGGTTCCACAATGTCTAGGTGGGGCGAAAATACTTTACTGTGTAAGAGATTTAATGAAAAGCGTGAAGTTCTTGCAATTACATCGACTGAATACATAGATTGTTGATTAGTGTTGACAGTCTTGTCTTTTTTTATGATTTCTTCTGAAATTCCAACGGAGGCATGAGAAAACAAGGGGTTCGTGAAGTATGTGGCGACCAATAATAGCGCGCGAGATCCTGAATCGCGGTTACGACATTTGCAAAAATCTTCGCATATATACGACATCTGAAATCTACTACAGTGGGCTTCGGCCTGACCACCATACACTACCTCGCCCGGTCGGAGATCTCCCTTTGGCCATAAGTCCACTGTACCCATAAAATAAACTTTGAGACTGCCCTTTCAATGAAAACTAACTATTAAGAAAACTGTTGTGCGATTATTCCTATCGCACTGTATACCTTAGCATGTATGTTACTATGTTACAGTTAAAATTAAACTCACCAAGTATTAAATGTAGCTTCGCATCCGTTTGGAAAGCGTAGTGAAGCGTGACTAGGAATGGACATTCTCTTACGGCTTCCAGGACCTGAACAAACAAATACAAATAAATAATTTGATATACATAATTTATTTTAAAGAAAGATTTTAAGACCCGGGATGTCATATAGCAGTAAGTGCTAGCTAATACAAGTAAAACGAGCATAAACACGACAGGTCTATCTTGTTTAGCATAAGAGTTCCTATGACCACCTTCCGAATCCATCATCAGATCAGCTATTTTGTCATATTATTGCATTGTTACATCCATTGCGAGCTTGTAAAAAGGGAAGTGTTCAAGTTATTGCAGATTTTTTTTTCAGTGTGGTATCATGGTTACAGACTATACACCGAATTTCATTAAAATCGGTTCAGTAGGTTTTGCGTTTCAAACTTATTCACAAAAATATGAAATGAACCAGGTGGTACATACAAAAACGACTAGTTTTAGTAGACTTAAACTTAATGAATATTAATAGCAGAAAACGAAAATAAAATCGTATTCGATGCAAAACGAAACAAAACTATTCTAGTTTTATACTATTTCTGCAAAACCGTCTACAATTACTTTAAATAATTTAACTATTTTAAATCCGCTATAAAAGTTTTCAAATACTCTATTTAACGAAATCGTTAATAAGTTTTTTTCTGTACTGTATTGTAACCACAGCTGGGCTCAGATGTCCTCAGAAGGATTAGGCATAATCCACCACGCTTAAGTTCAGCCATCATCTATCATCTGACACCAGAATCATTCAAATCGGGTCCACCTAAACTAAAGTTATCGAGGAACACATAAAAAAATATAAAAAAAGACGATTTGAGTACCTCCTCCTTTTTGGAAGTCGGTCAAAAAAACTATATTTTTTCTTACCTGTCTCTCCGTCCTGGTGTGCTCTGCAGTCTTTAATTTCTGTACAATAGAGGCTTTCTTTAAAACTTTCATGGCGTACAACTTTCCCTCGTCGATGCCACATCTTTTTCTAACTAGGAACACTTTGCCGTAAGCTGGAACAATGAGAGAAAACAATTATAAATAATGCACAAGAAAGATGAAAAAAACTTGAGAGGTGTCATGGGACACCCGAATAGAACGAAGTTCCTTTCGATTAAAAGATATCTTATATTTTTTTCTCCTAACGTAACGCGCGATAAGGAACGTGTTTTAAAAGATTTTGATCACAACGCCATCTAGCGATAATCATCTAAAACAAAAAAGTGTCGTGACAACTTTTCGTAAGAATTTTTTCCGTCTAGCCCCCTTTCACAACGCGCGATAAGGGAATTCGTTCCAATTATAAGTATTATCGTAAATAGATTCCTTAATATCCCTGACTGGTAGCTTGGCTCGTAGTGTCTTACAGTGGCTCTCCCTTTTATTTATTTCTGTAATCTTCGTATTTAAAACAAAGTTTAAGAAAATCTAAATAGATCATAGAAAATCTGTCTTTTTGCCTTGTAGGCAGGCGAGTTAACAGGATACCTGATCGTAAGCGGTTACCGTTGCTCATGGACCTCTGCATTGTTTAAGTCCGAAATAAATGCATTTTTGCAATTAAACATTCTATTCAGCACAAATGTCGGCCTTCTCTTTGTCTTTTCAACTATTCCCTAAAACCTAACAACAAATAGTGCTTCCCCTATCGGCCAGTTAATAAATATAGACCATTAAAATCGGGGTAAAACTACGGGTTTTTAGGTCTTTTGAAGACAAACAAAAAAGTCCGCGACAGCATATAACTAACTATCATAGTTTAGTCACAATAACCGCTTTTATGTTTAGCAAAATAATATTTCGTCGCAAGATTGAATTTAACGTTAAATGAGTATCGTTATATTAACCCTTATCCAAATTAAGTATTTTGTTATCAAGAGTATTAATGTAGAAGTAAATTACTTTTTGTTTTATTCCAATCGGACTTTTCGTTTAGAAGTTATTACGAGTATAAAACGCAAAGAATATGTGGGGCACTGCGGGCCGCGAAAATAATAACTCGACGGCATTGCGAGTACTGCTTGAACCCCTTTGTTACGCAGACGAAGTTGCGCGGGTCAGCTAGTTATTTGATAAACTCCAAAACATAACACACAAATCGCTTTTATTTATAACATCGACGAAGCTATGTAGGCCGTGTTACCAACACATGTTATAAGTCGAAATAATCGTGTAGGTACACATATACACTTCCGTATCGATACGGTAAACAACTTGAGTGTATTTGCTGCTTTCATGCTTATTGTGTAGTTATTTTATTGCCCTATGGTAAGTGGTCTTCGTCGCTGGACTCCTGTTATACCGAATACTGCATATTTCTCAAATCACGTTTAAAAAAAACTTGAGAGGTGTCAAGAGACACCCGGGTGGAAGGAAGTTCCTTTCGATTAATTACTGAGGGAATTGTAATATTTTTTTTCTTTATTTAATAACTTAAATAAAATATTTTGATCCCAGGGCCATCTAGCATTAATCATATAAAACAAAATAAGGAATTGTTTTATAAAATATTTTAAGCACAGTGTCATCTAGCGATAATCATCTAAAACAAAAAAAGTGTCGTGCCAACTTTTTCATAAGAATTTCCGTCTAGCCCCCTTTCGATAACGCGCGATAAGGAACTTCTTTCCAAAAAGAAAAGAACAAATATGGGGAACACCAAAGGGAGAACTCTATTTCGAAGCGATATAGTTAAGTTAGTGTCAGAAAAGAACTCCTGAAATGAAGAGAGACAGTTGTAGTTGATGATATGCTAAAGAGAAGAAGCTTGAACCACTGTGCCCGTGTGATTATATATACTAGTAATGATTAGCGCACAATCAGAAAGACTGAGCCGCAACGCATTGTATCAGAACTAATTTTGTATAAGAATCCGTCATGTTGCACAGAGCATCGAAGGTTCGTTTCACGGCTGTTTAAGTTGGTGCAGTTCACTTCTGCAATGTCAAAGGACCAACCGCTACTTGCGACCCATTCCTAAAGAGTCTTCAAGCCTCCAAGGCTACCAAGTCGAGGTCAAATTGCGTAAAAGTGTACGCAAAATGAGCGTTAACGAGGTGATTTCTTTAACGTACGCGAACAATAACGGCGTGGGAAACTTAAGCGATCGAGATACTTACTGAAGCCTGTGAGTACATAATAATGCCCTGATATTGTAGTAAGGTAACTACTTACGATCAAGTGGACCGTAAGTTTGACTATTTGACACAATAAGCAATTTCGATTCACGATTCCTAGATCCGTTAAAATAAAGTAACGTTGTAAAAGGTATATTTAGTGTTTTTTTTTTAACATACCTAAAATAAACTTATTCAGACACTCGCGGTTTTCTATAATACTTTCATCCCTCTTTCTCGTTCTCGTTAAAGAAGCTATCGAGAATTCAAGACATAGCACTTTTAACAGGGATGACGGCTTCAGATTATCGAGTATGTGGAATCCAGTGCTAAACACAACAGTCACTAAGGGTTCATGCTCAGAGAGTCTTGTAGATAAAGAGTGTGATGTGTCGAGAAGTGAGTTCGGGTTCCAGTGGTACTACTCAAAAGCGAACGAGAAAGAGGGTAGACAGATTTGTTTGCTCTTAAATCGACCCGCAGTATTCAGTCTTCTCGTGATCATGACGGTTGCAACAACGTTGAAATATCGAGACAACTCAATTAATTAAATATCGTGGTAAGAACCCGTTGAAAATGCATGAAAGCACTAATAATAATAGCTTAAAATAGAAATATTATTTTCGAGTATACAGTTAGTTCGGGGATCGTCGACCGGCCTAGGTCAGGTTTTGCGAGACGTCAACAAAACAATCTGGATTTATCTGACAAAACTAGATTATAATCGTAATCATTTATTTAAAGAAAACTTCATAAGTACAAGCTGTTAAGATCCTGGATATCATGTTGCAGGCAAGTCCTAGCGAAGACAAGTTAAACGAGCTCAAACACGACGAGTCTATCTTGTTTAGTACAGGAGTTCCTATGACCACCTTCCGACTCCATCATCAGATCAGCGCCATTTTGTTATATTATTGTATTGTCACACGATATACATGTAAAATGTCAGCTCAATCTGTAACTGGGAAGTTTGTCAAATTTGGCTTGCAAGATTCCTCTCGAGCTACATCTACGTTTCATCCAATGCAAGTTAATACATAGCTTGTAAAAATATATTTGACATAGTTATCTAGTAGAAAGTCACATATTACCCAATCACTTAAATAATTAATATTAATTGAAGTAAAAGTAGATTTTTATAAAAACTAATCTCATAAGACGCTTTAAATGAATTAATGTTTTAATAATTGATTAATTATAAATTATTATTTAATACTAGTGGACCTGTGAAACTTCGTCGTCATCACTTTAGGCGGAATAAAAAATGTTGCAAAATATCTTGCGCTTTACCCGTTTCCAACTGATACGATAAAACATGATATCGTGACAAAGGGAAATAGGAATTCATTTTTATCTACAAACATAGATCAAAAACTACTCTCGGGGCTTGGGCTAAGCTCATCAAATTTCTCGACAATTAGACACTCAAAAACGTCATAAATCTATATCACATATGATCACGTAGAAACACAATGTGTACTGGACACGAGCTGTGCAAGATTGTCGCGGTTGACGGCAAGGTCGCGGCTATTTTCACATGCGGACACACACACATGTTCGATTTCACACACGGCAGACGGTTAATGAGGAAAATTGTGTTGACAGTGATCCCAGAGAATACATGGATGTCTACATACAACACGCACACATGAGATAACGTACGTATCATGACATAATATGAAAGAGAACCATCCCTCCAAGAGTGACCACTTACGATCAGGTGGCCCGTAGCTCGTTTTTACCTGCATGGCAATAAAAAGAAAAGTCTTTTTTTTACGGGCTACAAATCTTAAGAACCTCTTTGTGTGTGTAGAATAAAGTTGTTTTCTTTCTTTCTTTCTCTTTCTTTCTTTTAAAGAATAAGAATAATCAAAAGCTTTTTCACTGTTGTTTATATCTGGATCTACTGAACCGATTTTGAAAATCATTCCATCAACAGAATACCATTTTATTACTAAACTCTCCATCTCACCTAACAACAAACACATCAACATGTTGATTGAAAAATCGCATATCAAACATATGTTAATACACACATGTATACAGATCATTGAACCACCACGTAAAGGTAGCGAACAATAGGTAATGAATTCTATATGTGGTTTCATATAACACATCTGTATTAATATGACTGAGTATGTTTTAGACCGTATTCTTTTCTGCCATTCGGCTATGGAATGAGCTCCCCTCTTCGATGTTTCCCGAGATCGAAGCGCGCGCTATGACATGTCCTTCTTCAAACGAGGCTTAAATAGTCTTTCAAGGTAGGCCGTAGGTAGCGGCCTCGCAGTGTCTGCTGACATTGCAGAGGTCCATGAGCAACGGTAACCGTTTACGATCGGGTGGCCCGTTAGCTCGTCTGCCTACATGGCAATAAAAAAAAATTGCAGAGACATTCAATATCATATATACATATATTTAAACGGAGCGAGAAATTATTGGGGGCGGCGAAACGGCGGCGACTGTCGTAGTGCGTAACGCGTCGATTTTGCCCTTAGCCGGGTTCGAATGCTGAGTTTTAGCAGTTGAAGAATTCGAAGATTTTCTCAAAAAAAAAACACATGTATTCCACTTTTTTATTTTGCTATTTAAGTAGAACGAGTCAATGAGCCACCTCATCGGGCGCAATTACCGTCGCTCATGGACCTCTGCCAATGTCAGGACACTGAAGGGCCTACCTACGACCTAACTTTAAGGAGCCTTCCCTAAGTCTCGTTTGAAGAACTATATTTACAGTTTTACAACAATACAAGTCCAACAGTTACACAACTGAAATATTGTTATTAACATAACATGTGTATGAAAATCCTAGTCTCATAAACAGAGGCCAAAGAATTTGCGAAAATATAAAACCTTTAACAATTTAATGTAAAATATTTATTACAAAGCTACTAGAGCCTAAGTACACCAAGAACTCTAGTAAAAAACCTAGAGTATATACCTAATGACAACGACCTAAGTTTAAGTGGGTTCAAATAACAGGGTCACATCGGGTGTCTGACCTGTGACAGGTTACTATCACCTTGAACCTTCTAGTAGGATCTAGAATACAACATAGCCGAACTCGTTATAAGCCCTGCATAAGTAGGTGATAGATAATGGCCCATTGCCCGGACATTGCAGAGGTTCATGAACGATGACCGCTTACCATCAGGTGGGCTGTTAGATCATTTATCTATCCTGCAATAAAAATATTCTAGAGCAATATGGCGACCGATATGTTAGTGACATCGAAGGTCCAACCGAACTTGCAATAAGAGTGGGTAAAGTGTATTTTTTGACCGACATAGTAAAGTACGAGGTTCGTAAGTTGAATGACTTGATATTTTTTTGTTTGTCTCAGCATTATTTTAGTGTAGGTGGACGATTATTTTTTTCATATTTGATGATCGTCGTGGGGTGACGTTTTTTTTTTCTTTCAGACCAAAACCTATGATAAAAACGTCTAGTTTTTTGTGTATATTTATTATTTGAAAGAACAGACATCGATCATTTTTGTTACAAAGCAGACACCCCTCTTCTGAGGAGACCTGAGCCCAACAGTGGGCAGTAATGGGTTGGTACAGTGACATCATGCAACGTAACGCATCATTACCATAAAAACGATTTAAAATTCATTTTTGGACACACAACAAGGACAAAATGTCCAAGTGTACATTTTTAACACAGCTGTGTTTGATGGTATTTGGTTTACTAATGGCGGAAGTATTGATATCAATGGTGGGATTTTTCACTTCACATAACACTACAAAATAAGCAGTTTATCAATTTTAATTTATATTTTTAAAATTCTTTAATGTTAGACTGTCCATTAATGCGTGGAACTAAAACATTTGGAAACATCATGAAGGCTGAAACCAACCAAAGAACACCAATAGCATGTACATGACATGTTGACATTAGCGGGTGCCTAATACCTATTATGTTCAATTCATTTATCACTCTAACATTATCCCTCTTCTGAGGAGACCTGAGCCCAACAGTGGGCAGTAATGGGTTGGTACAGACAGACAGACTAACAGTAACAACCCATTACGGTCCACTGCTTTAGGTTAGACATAGTCCACCACGCTTGCCCAGTGCGGATTGGGGACTTCACATACCTTCAAAGGATTTTTAGAACCCTTTTCCGATATGCAGGTTTCCTAACATTAATTAATATTATTTTTACATCCAAATATGTTATTGAAATTTCTATCTTTTTCACGGCGTATCTTTGTTTCATGCTTGATGCTGCTTGCTTAGTGCCCCAAAAATTCTCTACCAAAGACAAAACAAAGAAAACTATTATCTACTCAAGATTTTAAAGAAAAACATTATATTAATTAAACAAAACATATTTAAATATTTCGCGATTAAGTAACAAAAACACCGAACCAGATATCATTACGTCCAAAACTGGTTTCCATAACTGGTATTTTTATCAATAATCATATACCTACTTGCGGTTAAAATTCGACTGGTCCTCGGTATACTGGTACAACCAAAAAAATGACAAAAACCTTAAATTAATAGTCTTCATCATCATCATCATCATCATCATCAGCCTATAGACGTCCACTGCTGGACATAGGCCTCCCCCAAACCTCGCCACATCGACCGGTCCTGCGCCATCTGCATCCAGTCCTGCGATCTTGGCCAGATCGTCGGTCCATCTTGTGGGGGGTCCAACGTTGCGCTTACCGGTTCGTGGCCGCCACTCCAGAACTTTTCGGCCCCATCGGCCATCTGTACTTCGCACAATGTGTCCTGCCCATTGCCACTTCAAAGATGCAATTCTTTGGGCTATGTCGGTTACTTTAGTTCTGCTGCGGATCTCCTCATTTCTGATTTGATCACGCAGAGAAACACCCAGCATATAAATAAATAGTCTTAAAATTGCCTAATTTTTATATCCTGAAAATTTTAATTTGAAATTACAGAGATAGAACTTACTAAATTTGTATAAGTCCAAAGTTACTGCGTTTAGCACATTCAAATGGCTCTCCTGTAAATTTGCGTTTTGAGACTTATACTAGTAGGTACCCGCTCAACATCGTCTGCGTCACTTTCATTTAAAAGGTAGCCTATGTTCTTTCTCAGGGTCTAAAGATTGTACTGTACCAAATTTAATGGTTTAAGCGGGAAAGCGTTAGACAGAGTTACTTTCGTATTTATAATATTAGGAGGCATACGTCGAATCAGGAGAAACGATACGATCATGTACTGTTGTTTCCTTAGTAAATAAATGAATAAATAAATCATGTTTGTTCTGGTCGAGGACTTTGAACCAACTATTAATAATAAGTACATGTTTTTGTTGTTTTCTATAAAAGAGGTAACTAAATTCGAGGACGCGAATGTATGTTAATTACCTCATAAAATAGTTTGCGTGAAGCGATTTTTTATTCGAATATTGGTAATATGAACAAAATAATATTAAGTGCACATTTAAATTTCAAACTTGGAACCATTCAACTGGGATCAGCAACCAAATTGGTTTGTTTACTTTTGCCAAGTCTGTGGCAGGAGCCAAAATTGAGCACAGTTCTAAAAGTTGTTTTGTTAACATTTTTTAATCGTCTCATATTTTACGGAGATTATGTATTTTCGCTGAAAATGCAATACAGCGTCGTTTAGTAATAAAGATTTACAAAAATGTAAGGTTTAATTAAAAATCAAAAGCAAAAATTATTGGAAAAAAATGTTTTTAAAAAGGGGCTCAAACACGGTATTGATTCCGAACGAAGTCTCCAGTTTCGCCATCTAGCGAATAATGACGTTCCCAGTTGAGTGGTTAATCTAATGGTTATTTGCTTCTCCTGCAAAATCAAGTATTGGCGCTTTATTAAGCGTCTAGTCTATGATATGTACTATGTATTAAAATCTTAAAAAAATATTCAAAGTTCCCCCCAAAAAAAGCCATTAGACTCTCCAAAATGAACCCGTTGAACGCCCTATTAGCTCCTAAAACGACCTGTCAAGCTATTCCAAAATCACCATATCGACCACGACCGGACACAGATTCCCTCAACTTGCATTCTATAAGGTAAACGCCCTACGGTGAACATCTGCTTGGAAACGCACAAAAAATGTGCCAGCTGGTCCATGGCTTTTTTTTTTTTTTTTTTTTTTTTAGTTGGAGGAAATCACCGGATCCCCGCCCGCCCCGCGGGCGGGGTATGTGGGAGTTGAACCTCACTAAAACCTCCAACCGCTCACACTCAGCGTCCGAACCCCGGCTGAGGCCAGAACCCAGCACGGGGTTATGAGGGACAGGGCGACGCGTTACGCCATCGGCATTCTTTCCCGTCACTCCGTCCCCGGACGCCGAACCGGTAGCCGCCGGCGAATACGGCCACCGGCTCTCTCGGTCGGCGGGCTTTCCGAAGCCCGCCAAGATGGGACCGCGTGTCACCCTCCCACGGAATACCCCGCTGGGTCAGGACCAGCGTGGGTCGGGGAGTACGCGGTCTACCATCCCCCGGTTGCTCTGACGTAAGGGCGTGTTGAGCGAGACACGGCACCTTCTTGGGTCCCCGCTCGCACTCGCATGCGTTGGGGACCCGAAACTCTTAGGGGGCCAGAATCCGGGCCAGACCCCGGTCCCGACCCCCTGCTCGACGGCGGCGGGTTTCTGCGTAGAGAGAAGAGCTTTCTCTCACACGCCCCGCCGCCTGCTTCTGCGAGATGGTGGACTCGCAGAAGTCGAGCATCGCCTTCCAGGACTCGTCGCTCTCGAGCATCGACGCCACGACGCCCGGAAGCGACAAGTCCGGTCCTATTTGCATGACCAGGACACAACGCTGCCGCTCCCAAGCGGGGCACAGCGCGAGCGTATGCTCTGGTGTGTCCTGGTCACACTCTACACAGTGATGGCACCTCGTCGTAGCTGGTCCATGGCTGGCGTAATTAGAGCTGTGCGTGTTAAGCTGTTACTTAAACTTGATTATTATGGAAAATATCAATATCGGAAACATCGTGGAGTTAATGGCTTTAGTATAGTTTACGGTAAGATAGTTTTAAAAAATTAAGGCCGACTTTAGAAGTGAAATCATCAAATTCGATTTATCTAAAAAAATGTATTCATCAAAAACTTAACTTAATAAACATAGCTCTAAAATTAATTATAAGTTCGATCTTGAATCAATCCACACAAAAAATACATTAAACTTGATAACCTCTTATCACTTTGGAAATTTGGTAAAATAAGGAAAGGCAGTCGGAGAATTCTAACCCTTATAAAAACAATAATATCTATATTTTCAGACATTCTTATACCCAATAAAAAACATCAAACTATTTGTGAAAACAAAGTTAATCTCATGTAATCGGAGTAGCTACTTGCAAGGGCTTCGTCGTCCGCATTGAGGTAGGTCAGTGCAAAATGGCCGACGCTCGGACAGGTGTCGAACTCGGGACCGTTGTGAGCTGAGCTACCGGATGCAAAGTAAGATGAGGTGACGACAAGTTTTATAGAAATTGTTAATCGAAGTAGTGACGCTAAATCGATTCTATTCCATTATATCTTTTTTTTTTTAGTTGGAGGAAATCACCGGGTATGTGGGAGTTGAACCGCACTAAAACCTCCAACCGTTCACACTCAGCGTCCGAACCCCGGCCGAGACCAGAACTCAGCACGGGGTTCGGAGGGACGGCGCGACGCGTTACGCGCTCGGCACTCCTTCCCGTGCTCCGTCATTGCATTATATCTTAGACAGATTTTGTGGTAAATTAGTGGAAGAATATTTTCATAGACATTGTAATAATATTAGTCTGATCGATGATATAAATTTAATACAAGAAGCACATGAGAACCACCAGACCATTTTTTTCATTACAGAGGCTCATGAGCGACGGTAACCACTTAACTCAGGGCACCGCTATTTTACAGCAATATTTTAAAACAAAGTCGAATCTATATCCCATTGTAACTCTAATAAATAAATAAAATAAATTCTTCTTTTGAAGTCACATTCAACTTGTCATCTATTTATACCATCTAGCAACTTAAAGAAACTTCTAAAAGGGTTGCAAAAACTACGTCAATTCCTCTGTGACGCAGACCAAATTGCGCTGGTCAGCTATGCGTCGTTCCTCGTCATCGCCTCCGTGGAAACACGCGATCACATATTTAACAAATATTGAACGATTTGATACGAGAGTTCGTTGCACCTACGACCCGTTTGATCTCGTGCAAAACGCTTGTTTTCACATGGTAGGTGTTAATAGTGATTGTGACCACTTACCGTCAGTTGAGTCGTGTATTTTAAGACGTCTGTTCAGGATCCATAATAATATTATGTTATTAGTTACAATGCCTAATTAGAATAAGTATTGTGTTTTTTAAATTTAGACGACGGTAAAGAATGCCGTAGTGCGTAACGCATCGTGTCGCCACGCGTAACCCCGTTTTGGGTTCAAGCCGGGATTCGGACGATTAGTGCTCAGGTTTTATAATTTAAACTTTTTAACTTCACAAATCCTGTCCATAATCCGGTGATTCTCTACAACACAGTTCATAATTTTCGATAATCAATGTGTCTATATTTGGAGTTACATGGATATTGTTCGAACGCACATGTTAAGAGATAACTATTAGTAGTAGTAATAACTAGTAATAGTAAAAATAGACGGCCGATAATCCGTGGCGTATTGTGTGGGGTGAGCGTTATCGGGCGCATACGGGTAGACAGGGTCAGGGTTGACAACTTTGGGGAAGAAT
Source organism: Trilocha varians (assembly GCA_030269945.2). NCBI lineage: Eukaryota > Metazoa > Arthropoda > Insecta > Lepidoptera > Bombycidae > Trilocha > Trilocha varians. The sequence goes on from AP028279.1 coordinate 1,691,324, forward strand.
ATTACGATTTTTTTGGCAAGTAATTTTGTACTTTAGTATAATTTTTATGTATCATTAACATAACCATGAACACTTCAGTTAAAATCAGGTCAATCAATCAATTTAAAATTTTATCATAAAAAACAATTCATATTGGGCTCTTAAGATTGCCATTAATGTGAAGCCATAGTCCGAGTACTTTAACTGGAAAAGTAAAAAGTATTATCAAAAACTACGTGCTGAGATTTACTAGAATCTTAGTGTTTAATTAAATTAATAATTAATTATATAACCATTCTCATTGAAATATCGATTTAAACTAAGTTAAACAATCTATTAGTTGAAAAAAAAAACTTTTACTTTAATTATTGTAAACTTTGTTTTTATTCTGAAAAGATTTTTACTTGTAAATTTAATTTTAATCTTATACTAAAATATTGATGTATAACCATATATAGAACTTTGCACTTATTTAACTCAAGTCTGAATAAAAGGCTTATATTATTGTAAACAATCTCTTAATCTCTAGTTAAGACTGTATCTAAAATAGTTATAAGCCATTGGTGACATTTTCAAAAACGATAATCAATATTTTTAAAGAGGATTCATCGATATCACAAGTAGCGGCAAGGTGCGGTTCAGAACATTTATGACATCGGGGTTTCGATCGACATTGAATCTGAACATGGCCAAATCTACAGCAGTTGAAACACTGTATAACAGGAAATTTGTATTGTTCAACTGTAAGGCAGTTGTGGAATAGGTAGATATGATTAGGGAGTTTCTGTCCGTCGAAGGTAACTACAATGGTTTCACTGGGTTTCCATATTTGTTCTTCTTTTGATTCTTGTTTTGATTTAAAGTTTAGTCTGCGAGCCTTTATGACTTTGCCACATCCATAAGGAACTTCTATTTCTTTAATCAATTCATCTACGGAGAGATCGATTGGGATTCCTCTGATAATTCCTATTCTAGTTATATTGAAACTGGGTATAAATGTATTATAGCCACTTTCTTTAAGAGTTGGGTTTGATAAAAAATCATTGGCGTCGTGGAAGTTTCTAAATTCAACGGAAATTCGGTTACGACCTAGCCTTTTTATGCCTTCCTTTTTGAGACCAGTGACATTTAAGCTGAATATAAACTTTCCAAATTTTACAGGATGGAGATAAGCAGATGATGCGGGATCTTCGGTGATTTTTGAAACGTGGATTATGAAAGGGCCTAAATCAGTAGCTATATAATTACGCGGATCCTCAGGACTCGGTTTTTGAAAGGCTGGATTTTGTAGTTGGGAGTCACACAAATTATGGTTGGTTTTTTTTGAGGATTGTTCATCCGACCAAGAATCTTGACGCCGTTTTTTAGAGGAGTGAGTTAATAGCTGTCCTAGCATCAATTCGTTTTCGCTATTACTACGTGGTGAACTAAATAAATCATGAATGGATTTTGCGCTAAGAGTTGAGTAAGATAATGAGTTAGTGCTAGACGATAAGGTTGGGCTAGGGCTAACCCTTGTTCCGGGATCAGGAGGTTTTTTCGCTTTAGCATCCATGACTACTATGCCGTTATATATCCACTAGAAATAATTATTTTTAAGCTATAGTATTTATGAAAACTAGCGTTATTCGCAAAATTACAAAATATTTTTTAAATTTTGAAGAAAATTCGCGTGTTGCCTTCACTGACGTTCCTGTCAATTCTTCCTGTATTTTCTGTTCTGGCTGCCATTCAGCTTTAGATAGAGCCTGCCCAGAACAATCGCGACAAAAAGAAATAAAACTACTCATGGCTAATGAAAATATTTCCTTCCTAGAGGCGAATAAACGGCTCTCGCCAGTGCGCAAGCCTTTCGCTGAAATTTTGAAATCCCTTAATACTGAACCCCGTCTTGACCACACGCCCAAAACCCAACCCTCGAAACCACTTAATATTGGTAATAATACTACCTCTTATAAGAAGACTGTTTTGCCTAAACCAAAAGTCAGACCTACGTATCAACCCGGTTATGACCATTTAGCCCACCGAGAACTGATTAAACGTCCTCCATCTCTCTCAAACAATGGTTGCGCATACACCGCCACTCATCCTAAAAATCCTCCAGTTAACTTGACTGAACTGTTAGACTCATTATTGTCAAATATCATTTCCCTCTTATCATCATCAACAACCTTACCGTCCAACGTAGCTGCAAAAATAGATACTCTTAATAATATTATTTTAAACCAACAAGATGGACAAGTTTCTACAATGGAATGTGAGGAGCATTATTCATAAAAAGAGTGACCTCATTTATTTACTGAATAAACACAAACCTTTAGTGGCTGCTATCTCCGAAACCTGGCTCAAACCCTCTTCAACCTTCTCAGTCCCAGGCTATGCTTGTTTAAGGCATGACAGACCTGATGGCTGGGACGGTGCTGCACTTCTCATAAAAAACAATTTAAAATACTGTCGAATAAATGTCCCTACAATTGATAATGTTTACCTTGTTGCTGCAAAAATTTTCTGCCACCAGAGAAATTATACAATGTTAAGTATGTACATCCCCCACCCCACAGCTTATATAATAGACAGGTTAAAAACTTTATTCCAATCACTTCCAGACTCCGTTTTAATACTAGGTGATCTCAATTGCCATCATAGTCTCTGGGGTTCAAGTCACTGTGACACCCTTGGGTGTAAATTAGCAGATGTCATAGATGATTGCAACCTAACCGTGCTCAATGACGGTCGGCCCACACGTCGTACTTCGCCTACCCAAAATAAGTCTGCTGTCGATCTGACAATTTGCTCTAGTCCGCTTGCTTCACTGCTAAACTGGGATGTGGATACAATTACCTATGGTAGCGATCACGCTCCCATTACAGTCTCTTTTCCATTCACCACCCCTGAAGCTTGTTTCAACCCTTTGCTAAAATACCGCATTGAACGTGCTAACTGGGAGAAATTTTCAGCAATCTTATATGACCGAGTAGACCAGCTGCCCCCTGTAACAGCACAAAATATAATAGAGTGTTACAACAGGTTTGTATCTCTAATACATGAAGCGGCTGAAAATTCAATACCCGTGAAACAGCCTGCGAGGAAAATTCCACCCCCGCCATGGTGGAATAAAGAATGCTCTGATGCTGTTAAACAAAGACGGAACGCAGATCGGTATTTTGCGGCATCGATGACGTTGGTGAACTTCTTAGCCTCCCGAAAGATAGAAGCCCAGTGTAGAAGAACCTTAAAGAAAGAGAAGCGACTAGGATGGAGAAAATTCTGCCAATCCTTAGCTCCGACGACGACTGTCTCAGCAGTGTGGAAATCTGTCAAAAGATTTAGATCCTCCAGAAATCACACGGGATCCCCGTCGTCCAACCAAACCGACATTTGGACTGAAAGCTTCTTCCAGAAAATCGCTCCTCCGTATGTTCCTTTTTATACTGAGCTTCAAATGGCCTATACTCTCCCACAAATTAACAACTTCCTCACAGAACCCTTCTCATTCGCGGAGCTAAAAACAATACTTCAAGTTGTAAAAGATTCTTCTCCTGGAATTGATGGTATTATATACTCGTTTATATCAAAATCTCCAGTTGAAGCCCAACAATATTTCCTTGATATTGTGAATATGATGTTCTCCCAAGGGGTAACACCGGATGCATGGCGCGAACAAATTGTTATTCCAATACTAAAGCCTGGTAAAGACGCCACGTGTCCTCTTTCGTATAGGCCTATAGCACTTGCATCGGTCCTGAACAAAATTACTGAACATCTGGTGAAAAACAGGTTAGATTGGTTCATCGAAAGTGAGAAAATTTTGCCCGAATTCCAATATGGCTTTAGGAAAAACAGAAGCGTAACTGACTGCCATTGCATTCTGACCTCTGACATCCAAAAAGCCTTCTCAGTCAATAATTATGTTACCGCAGCTTTTCTAGACATCGTTTCTGCTTATGACAATGTTCTTATTCCTGAACTCAGGGAAAAACTACTCAGTATTGGACTGCCATGTAAATTTGTGCAATTCACCTGCAATTTAGTAGCTGACCGTAAGGTCCATCTTCGTGTTGATGGTAAAATCCAAGGGGTCAGATCAGTTTGGAAAGGTCTGCCACAAGGATCGGTACTGAGTCCAATTTTATTCAATATATATCTATCTGATATAGGCTCATCAACCAAAAACGTGAATATAATTCAATATGCTGATGACATCTGTTTATACGCTAGCAACAAATCCGATATACTTGCTGCAGACCATCTCACCTCTTCCCTGGGCTCTGTAGGTCAATGGCTGTCAGATCGAGGGCTTTCATTATCAATAACCAAAAGCTGCGTGGTCACCTTCAGTAGAAAACGCATAATACCGGCAGCGCATATTTATCTTCAAGGTGAACGACTACCCGTAGATAATAAAGTAAGATTCCTTGGAGCTATCATAGACTCACGACTATCAGGTAAATATCATATAGATTATGTGGTCTCTAAATGCGAGAAGGGTATCAACTTGCTGCGTGCCCTGTCAGGAACTTGGTGGGGCGCCCACCCCTACACGCAAAAGCTTTTATATAACGCCCTAGTCCGCAGTATTTTAGATTTTGCTTCACTCATACTCGAACCTTGTAATAAAAAGGACCTGGCGCGCCTGGATGATGTTCAAAATAAGGCCCTTAGAGTGGTTCTAGGGGCAATGAAGTCTTCACCCAAGCATGGCCTACAAGTCGAATGCGTAGATGCTCCCCTAAATCTAAGAAGACAATATCTCTCAAACAGATTCATATTTAGATCTGCGCAAATTTCTCCCAGTTTTTGTTTGCAGAAAGTTTCAGCTTTACATAACTCTATAATCTCTTCCCGTTATTGGCAGAGAAAAGCTTGCCCAAATTTTATAAAAAGTTTTACCATTTTACAAAATTTACATACACCTATTTTATCTTTTAATACTCTGCCTATTTACCAAATACCGTTCAAAGCTGTAGTCCATAACCCCACCATAGTACTTAACCTAGGTATTTCTAAAAACACTAAAAACATTAACTCCGTGTTTTCACAAAAGTCCCAGGAGAAATGGCCAAATTGGAACTATTTATATACTGACGCCTCAAAAATTGATCCCGACGGGCTCACTGGGGTTGCGGTCTGGCATGCAGATGCAAATCATCCTATCCTACATCAACTTCCTCCAGAAACTTCGGTGTTTACAGGTGAATGCATTGCTATACTAAGTGCCCTAATATATATTGCTCAATTTTCAATTAATAAATCTGTAATATTTAGTGATTCACGGAGCGCTTTAAATTCGATCTCAGAAAATTCCATTAAACATTGTTCACGCCATCCTATTATAAGCATGATCAAAGACTTACTATATACTTTCGAAGAAAAATACATTAAAGTTGAGTTAGTTTGGATCCCTGCTCATGCAGGAATTTCAGGCAACGAAAAGGCAGACAGTTACGCAAAAAACGCCATTAATACGGGAGATAAGCACTTTTACTTTAATGTCATCAACGACCTACTTGCATTAAGTAAAAAAATTATGTTCAATGACTGGAACAAGAGTTGGGAGTCATACAAATACAAATATTCTTACATACAGCCATCGGTCCCTAGACGTCCTTGGTTTTATAACTTTAGAAATTTTGATAAACAGACCACTAGTACTATTATACGATTAAGGTTGGGCCACGTATGTTCCCCAGTGAAACTCTATAAATTTAAAATCAGACAGTCCCCGATCTGTGAGTGCGGTTTAGAGGAGGGAACTATTGACCACATATTTTTTAACTGCCCCGCTAACTCGAAAAGTCCGCCCCTCTACACCTTACTAAATAACTCCGAAACACCTTTTCCATTAAACATGGCCTACTTACTCACACTTCCCAGTAAAGAAGTTATTTATAAACTAGCTAAATTTATTAGTATGAATAATATCCACTTATAATATAAAAATTTTAATATTTAATTAATTTGTATTTTATATGTATATTTGTTTGTAACTTATATGTAAATATTTTCCTTGTTAATTAGAATTTTATAAGTAGTGTTATTTGCAACGTTTTGGTCAATCCGCGACAAGTACAAAACGTTGCCTTCGCTTTACCTGACATTGGCTGGGCCGCCCACAAAAGCGGTGGCAAAAAACCAAAAAAAAAAAAAAAAAAAAAAAAAAAAAAAAAAAAATATTTTTTTCTAATCTGGCAATACCCATGTCAACGCACGACGCCCTGTTTTGTTGAACGTATAAAAAACAATAGAAGAGACACGAAACAGGAAGAAATGTAAGCGATACGTACCCTTCTGTAGCATGGGAATAATGTAATATTAGATGCAGTTTAATGGTAATTTTTGACCGACTTCCAAAAAGGAGGTGATACTCAATTGTTATTTATTGGAACGAAGTTCCTTATTGCGCGATATCGAAAGGGGGCTAGACGGAAATTCTTATGAAAAAGTTGTTACGACACTTTTTTTGTTTTAGATGATTATCGCTAGATTGCGTTGTGATTAAAATCTTTTAAAACAATTCCTTATTTTGTTTTATATGATTAATGCTAGATGGCGCGCTGTGATCAAAATATTTTATTTAAGCTATAATAATTAGTCTGTCTCTCTTTCAAGACAGACGTTTTAAACTAACTCATTATTATAATAAAAAAAAATAAAAAATTATTACAATTCCCTCACTAATTAATCGAAAGGAACTTCGTTCCATCCGGGTGTCCCTTGACATCTCTCGAGGTTTTTGTTTTTTTTTCAAATGTTTGTTCCTTCATAACTTTAGTTTGGGTGGCCCGATTTGGATGACAATTATGTCAGGTGAAAAGTGATGGTTGTCGTGGGGTATCATTACTTTCTTTTATGATCAAGTATTTTTATATCTGTGTTTGTGTGTATTTATTTTCTAAATAACTCGATTTCGATAATTCTTTTTTTAAAAAGAAAGAAGAAAGAATTAAATCGTAATGGACAGGGAAAAGTTAGCGTATTCATGGTACACAGACGAAGTAACGCGAGTACCTTAGTACACGACATTCATTTGTTTTTTTCCGTACGCTTGCCATCTGCTAAAACGAGTGACATTGTGAACGTTCAATTATTTCAGACTCCGAGGGTGGGTGAGCGAAGTACAGGGAGCAGATTCTCTCTTTTAATTGTTGGGGTGGGCGAAGTTTTAAAGCTATACTAAATATCTTGTAGATATACTTTGATAGATATAGAAATTATACCATCGCTTTTCGATCTTAGTGTATTAACAAAATTATTTTTTAATCTTTAATAGTTACTTCATATAGGTCTGCTTGTTTTAAAAATATTTTAATGTTGATGCGAAGACTTTATGATGTTGTAGATAACTTTGAAGATAATGAATCGATTTTGAACATTGTTTTGTAGATGGCGGCGTTATTGAGCAGAACAGACGCTGAGATAATAATAGTTTATTTTGATTAAGTATTTCCTTGTTTATTTACGAGAGATATACAATTTACATATCTACGACTCGTATTCTTATATACATATTACATTACATATTATAAAAATAATCGATAAATCAGTAGAATTCAATATTATCGCAATTTTCTAGAATATTAACTATTAAACAACAAAACATAGCACTAATAATGATTCTTTTATTTAGGTTGACTTTGACCAAACGAAAATTATCTTGTAAAGTTTGTATCATAAAATTTTATTCGTTTCTAAAAGTCAAATAGTTTAAGTAAATTGTTTGATTCTGTTTGAATATTATTTTAATTATTTAATTGAATTTGATTTTTATACTATTTATTGATTGTTGACCACTATCACCAATGTGTATTTATTGATACGGTAGTTAATGATGAACTTATGTAATCATGTTATTACAAGTATTAATGTTATACTGTTGTTGACTTTAATTAATAAAAAAAAGTAGCCAAAATTATGTAAAATCAACAGGAATCATATTTTACTAATTGGTAATGAGCGTGTTTCAGTTCAAAGTACCAGGTGATCATAAGGTCGCGGAGTTTTGTAAGGACGGCGGGGTAACGACCGGGCACCGCTACGCGCCAGTTTCGGGGTTCGACGACCGCGCCGACGGACGACGTCCTGCGACGGCCTCTAGATCTGTGCGGTTATGATGCCCTGGTACCCGGCGAGGCGACAACGCGCATTCACCTATATCGAGACAGGTATTCTTCGTGAGTTTAAAAAATGAACTTTGATTACGTGGTATGACGATTTTTTTACTCAAAGTTATGATTAGTGGTAGAAAGCCACGTACCACTAACTAAATAATGAAAAGGAAATTCAAAATTGACAATTTTAGGGACACAAACATACCTTGGGAATTATGTCATCCTAGTACTCCTTGATTACGTGGTATAACGATATTTAACCAAAAGTTATGATTAGTGATAGTAAGCGATATATGTACCGTTCACTAAACGACGCGTAAAGTTCCAAGTTTGAAATTTATTTTTAGAAATAAACACATCTTGGGAATTATGCCATCCTGGTACTTCCTTGAAGCAGCAATGCATGTAGTTCACCAAAAAGTATGTTATAATTTTAGGCTATGGCCAATCCTTTTAGAATCATGATAACCTAGTACCTTTTCGATAATATTGAAGCCTGGAGGACATTTTGAGGTTATGAATCACCTTGTCCAACCTCATTTCACGTGTTTTTGAGGTCAACGTAACATTTCGCATGTATGACAGTGTTTACTTTACCACGTATGTACGTAATGTCATTCATGTCGAGACGAAAACAATGATGAGTCACTGTCATCGGACTATACGATTTGTTTATGTTAAACGACAGATGCTAATATTGCAATATATTGTAACAATTAATAACTACCTAGTAATAAAAAACTTGAGAGGTGTCATGGGAAACCCGAATAGAACGAAGTTCCTTTCGATTAAAGATATCTTTTTTTTTTCCTAACGTAACGCGCGATAAGGAACGTATTTTAAAAGATTTTGATTACAGCGCCATCTAGCGATAATCATCTAAAACAAAAAAAGTGTCGTGACAACTTTTCGTAAGAATTTTTTCCGTCTAGCCCCCTTTCACAACGCGCGAAAAGGAACTTCGTTCCAAAAACATGTCTAGAAAATAGCCGTGGAAGAGTTTAATTAGATACATTAAAAGTCTTAACACAAATTTCTGCAGAATCTTTAAATGTGTTTATCATTTGATTTTCGGACAATATTAGAAAGAGAAGATTAAATACAAATTATATTTTAAATGCAAAAGGCACAAACAAGTTCACAACAATATATCATAACAGGATACTTGTTATACCTTTATTGAATAATTAGAGTAACACATAATATAATGTATTCTAACTAAACTTTCAACACACGCTTTCTATTTTGCTACTGATGTATATGAATATTATTTACTTTGCCTTTTTATTGAATAGTTTTAAGGTATTGTTTGCATGATTTTGTTCATGTTTTAACTGTGTGTAATCTAGGCACGCGGTAGTAATAATATACAAGATAATTTAGGATCATATTCTCTGTGCGGTAGTTCCCCAACATTGAACGGTAATTCCCCATTTGTCTTTAACTGGTAACATTGTTTAAATCTACCAAATAATCAAATATTTACAACGTCCAAATTGTATAAATATTGTTTTATTTTTATACTTTATCTTCGATCGCGTCACAAAGTGAGTTTTCGATACTTTTATTTATTTACTATATTAAATTTCAAAGCAAAATTATAATATTACCAGTGTTCCTCTACTATATTATGTAACTATTATAATATAAATCTTCCCATTGAAATGATCTATTTATTAAATGCATCAAATTCGTAGTTGCGTAGTTTTAGAGATTTAAGCATACATAAAGACAGACAAAGCTACTTTGTTTTAGTACTAGTAGTGATGTACTTACTGTAGGTACAATCTAGCTTCAAATAAATATAATGAAATAATTACGTAATACAAATCTCAATGTTTTAAATATTTATTTAAATACCACTGTTATTAAGCTGTCCGGTAGATATATCAACGTCTGGGCAATAAAAAGTTGTGCAACATTTGAAATGTCAAATTGTCTTCGAAGTAAACGTAAAACAAAAGTACAAATAAACCAAAATTATACTTGTTTTTATCCACACGTTTAATTTGTAGCTGAACCGATTTCAATGACTTGTGGCGACCAATAATAACGCGCGAGATCCTGAATCGCGGTTACGACATTTACAGAAATCTTCGCATATATACGACATCTGAAATCTACTACAGTGGGCTTCGGCCTGACCACCATACACTACCTCGCCCGGTCGGAGATCTCCCTTTGGCCATAAGTCCACTGTAGATACCTACAGAATGTTTAAAACTGATCTTCTTTCGCTATTTATCCCATTTAGATGGGGTCGTTTTCGCGTTCTCTCTCCACACCTTTTTATCTTTACATACATCATCTATCATACCACTCACACCATAAACCATCATATCATCCTTTACACAATCAGACCATCTTTTCTTCGGACTTCCTCTCCTCTTACATACATCTACTTTTAAATTCATCATTCGTGTGAATTCAAAACACACAAAGAAGATACACCTCCTTCTTAAAAGTCGGTAAATTGATAAATAAAAGTTATCAATCAAAATACGTTATTTCGTGTTCAAAATGTACACGTGTAATTTTTAATCTACACGTTATCACCCACGTGTGGAATATACAAAATAACATTAATCACATACACTATTATTAGTTGTAGAGAAGTAAATTATAGTTTGATACTAGTATTGAAGTAAACAATTGTAAACATGAATACGGAATGAAGTTTAAAGTATTGTGTTACATATACAGGGTGATTTCTTAGTGAGGGTACATATTGAAGGTCATGGTAGTTGATGGTTATATACGACCAGTAAAAATATTATTACCAAAGAATATGGCTTAACGCCTTAGTAATCACAACTTAAACATATCTAAAATTCTTGCAAAATTATGGTTTTTCGACAGCTGATGGGCGTGTGGTGTTGGGTGCGCGAGATCACTAGAGGTCGTTAGTCAACACTCTTTTAGCTGAAATTGTTTATGTTTGAGGTAGTTTTGTCGAATTTAGATTTAAAAAAAAATTTTTTTTTGTAATTTTACCTATTTTTTGTAATATTCCGTATTAGAACAGAGTACTCATCACCATCCTGCAATATGTATCTTCTTTAAAAAATCACCCTGTATATTTAGTAGTAAGCAATCCTCGGATTTTCTTCAGCTCGCAAATGGAGTATAAGAGAGTCCGAACCGCACAATTTTTTTAAATATATAGTACTTTTTTGTGATATGATCGTTTTTTTCTAATTTGAGGAATTCGCTGGATTATTCCGGATACCTATGTGGTAGTTGAATCGCATTAAACCCTCCAGACTCAGCGACTGAATACCGGCTGATACAAGACCCTTCAAGAGGTTTTACGGGGCGGCACGACGCGTTACGCAATGCGGCTTTTTACCGTCGCGAGGCAATAAGCAAAAGGCGTATGTCACGCAGAATACACCGGTCATCTACTGTAATATAGGTAGGATTCTGCACGGCATTCAAACATGACGTACCTACAATTCTCATTTCTTAGTAAAATGTGACGTGTGCATATGAGTTTACGCACTACGTTATGTAGTATTATGTGACGTGTTTACTGTATCAACATCTCGATGCTAATCAAATTATAAAATTATGTTACTAGCTGTGGACTGTGCAAATTTCTCTGCGTCACAATAGGTACAGTCAGAATTTGTGATGTAAGATCAGAACGTATTTACGACGTCACAATAAAAAACTCTGAAATTATTAGTGTACCTAAGTCACTCTATCTATTAAAAACAGCTTCAAAATATATTGCTTAGTTTCAAAGATTTAAGCATACATAGGTACAGACAGCGTGAAGCGACTTTGTTTTACACTATGTACCTATGTACGTTAAGTTTTATCGCCTTCGACTAGCAATAGTATTTTATTTAGCTGGGAAAAATCGTTAAATTAACCTTCATTCTCCACGCAGGTTATCTCAGATTGTCAATCTCAAACTACACTAAACCTAAACTTAATTCCCAATCAACTTATAAAGCCTATTCACATTGTGCCTCCAAATCTTAATTAGTAAAGACTTATGTGCAATTTATCACAACACCACTAAAAATTATCAACGAAAACGTCACAAGAAACAAGTATTTATTAAAGTATTTAAATCCCTTCGAAGCTATGTGACGACCCTCCGAATTAGGATCCTAATGCCTCTTATTGAGCCCAGTAGACAGTAGAGTGTAAAATTATTGAGTGTTCATACATTCTTTAAAATAAATTTAAATAACACTCTCTAAGTGTTAAGACAGTTAATATATGGCGAGAACGTGACGATTGCCACGTACGATGTATCGATAATGGCTAATAGAATCGATAACGGTTCGAATATAATCGATATTTCATGTTCGAGAGACATGTTAAAGTATAGTTATACATAATAAGTAAGTACCGAAAACAAAAGTAAACAAAATGTAGCATAATATCTGATCTGTAATTATAAAGCCTTTCAAATGATCATCAAAATCAGAAAAACAGTATAAAGTTGTAGAATAAAAATATACACGAGAATCCCAGTCAATATAGAACCTCTAAGACTAATAACGAAAAATAACAATATAGGGTGGGCCAATCTAACGTTTGCATTTTGAACTACTGTTTATTTAGAGAATGACAGCTCAAATGCCATTCAATTTGTGTTCATAATTTAGTTAAAGGTTTGACATTTACGAAATGGGACGTTTTCAGTTCGCCCAATAGGCAGAACATTGTTTGGCCGAAGAGGAGCATTTTTACCGAAAAATCGTCTTTTCAGATGTAGTCCATTTTCACCTCGGAGGCTATGTCAATAAGCAAAATTGTCGCATCTGGGGGTCGGAAAATCCACACGTCAACATTGAGAAGCCAATGCACCCACAAAGAGTTACGGTTTGGTGTGGGTTTTGGTCCGGCGGCATCATTCGAAAATGAGCAAGGAGCCGCTGTGACGGTCAATGGCGAGCGTTACCGTGCCATGCTCAACGAATTTTTGTTTCCAAAAGTTGAAGAGTATGACATGGACGACATTTGGTTTCAACATGACAGTCGAACTTTTGGAAAATGAAAACTTTATATGGCCCACCCCTTAAAATCGAATTACTTTGATAAATCTTTTATCACGAAGTCAGTTCTATTATTTCTAGATTTTTTTTAGTAAATAAAATTGAAATGCAACTTGCAAGGAGCTCCCCGTAATGTTAACCTTAGGGTGACCAGCGCACTGTGAAAAGCGATAATAATATTATAATGAAAAAGTTATAGTCAATTAAACGATGGTACTATGTTTATGTAACGGAAAGCGTCATTAACGAACGCGGAAGTACCACGTGGATGCGTTGTGTAGTTACGACTTACGGTTTTCTTTCTTTTCTGCCATTTTCATTTGCTTCATGAACCTCTAATGTTGTGAAATTGAGGGGCCGTTATCTACAAACTTATACGGGGGTTTTCTTAAAGAGAGCGACAAAATATAAACCGCTTTGGATGTATTGTTATCGTTCTTAGCTGTTTCATGAAAAACTATCTAAGATGGCGACCGTTTCAAAATGGCGAGTCACATATACAGGGTGTTGGTGCCCGGTGAAACAATACTTTAAGGACTTAATCTATATCACATTTCAAATCATATACACATACTTTTGAAACGGAGATAGTTACTTTATTTTCCCATACAAAGTTGAAAAAATATTATTTTGTATTATTTTTGACAACCCTACCCTGACCTACATTTAGCGTGCTATATCTATATGCTATTTTCACGCACACAGGCGCATCCGATCGCAATTTTAGAGCTCCGTACTATAATAATCTCCTACTAATAGAAAATAGATACTAGTTTTGATTAGTTATAACTTATGATATATTATGCCTAGAAAACCCAGACTTGGTGGATGGCTTCTACATCAAGTATACTATTTGCTGTGAAAGTATTGTTTCATCGGATTTTAACACCCTGTATATATTTATATTTATTACATCGTTTTGCAGCGAATTGGATCAAAAAATAATTATAATTAATAAAGATAAACAATGTGTTTAGCAGTCACATTAATCTAACACGCAATTAGATCCGTTTGGGCCAACGTGACCCCAACATTGGACGGGTTTCCCCAAAACTTTCGCCTTGTTTCGAAATGTTTGGCCAAAGTTTCTCATATCGACCGCTTTCATCTTTGTGTGAATAAACTCTATGGTTTTAGTTATTAAGTTATTATAATGCGGATACATAATAAATGGAATTAAATGAAATACGAAATGAAATACTTTATTTTCAACATTGATGACGTACTCATTCTTGTTGACGTCAAAATTTAAAAGCTACCACTAGTTCGGACACAAAAAATAATAATTGTAGCCACCGTCCTGAGAAGAACTGGCAACAAACACAGCGGGCATGTCTTTTTTGTAATATGAGCATTTTTTTTTAGAGTATTTTAACAGTATTATACAATTTTACCTTAAATATAAAAAAAAATCGATTACATATTATTGTATTTATTGCTAGTCCTTTTAGACCGACTTCAAAAGGAGTAGGCATCAAAATAGCTTCTTTCTTAAGCGCTTGCTTTCCTTTAAAGTAGTCTCATAAGAATCTATAAACTTATTCAAACACTCGCGGTTTTCTATGACACTTTTTGAACGGGTTCATTCAAAATGCATGAAAGTATCATTAGAATCTGTTAAAAGTACTATTTTGAGTATTTTTCACAGTATAGACTTCAGTAATTTTACACCATTAGACGTTATAAACTTATTCAGACACTCGCGGTTTTCTATAATACTTTGCAACTTTGAAGACTTCTCGTGATCATGACGTTTGCAACAACGTTGAAATATCGAGACAACTCAATTAATTAAATTTCGTTGTAAGAACCCGTTGAAAATGCATGAAAGTATTAGACGTTATATTTTGACAAAATAGTATCAAACCATTATCATATCAAGAGAAGATAAAATTTCCAATTTCGTGAGACCAACAAAACAGCGAATCTAGTACTCATATAAAAACAAATGAATGGACAGCTGAGCGGGGTCATCGAACCCCATTTTATGGTCATGTAGCGGAGAGGGTCACATACCCTTGTTATAAAACCAGTTTTCAGTTTTAATTATGGCTCGTTATCACCTGTGCTCTACGCGTTTATTAAAAAAAAGTATAATCTTAGTTTTAGACACGTGGTCGTGAAGTTTTGTAACTTTTATCTTATTAATTTTTACAATTTTAAAACAATGCTGCCAATTCCAAGATGGCGTTCGCGCGCAAATAAGCGACTAGTTAGTTTAGCGCACTAACATAATATTACACGCATAAGTTCGTTAAAATTTCAAACTTATTTTCAGATGTTTAAGTTCCATTTTTATTCTTGGAAATAAAATCTTTCCATTCAAATAATTGAACATTTTATCGACCCTTCCTACGGTTTTTTTCCTGTTAGTGCAAAAACAGGGGATCAAAATTGAAATGAATTAGTTCCATGTCCACCATTAACTAACAACACTAAAATATAATTTATGTGAATAATTATTTTCATCTGCAGAAAACTCTCAAAAACCGTAATTTGATCTTAGCTCACTCTAGACGTCAGGTCAAAGGTCATTTCAATTACGAAAAATAAATACAAGCTATTTTTCTAACTCATCTCTAGTAAACGCGTCGAAAAGTTGAGTTTAAAATAGGTCTTAATCCATATACTAGAATCTGGTAGCTAAATGTCAGGTCATGGGCCATTATAAATGTGAACACACGTAGTTTTTGTATTAATATCCAGAGAATCAAAAATAAAATAGGTTCACGTCTTATTTTGAGTTTAGGTCACATGCTACAATTTGTTTACAATAATATAGGTCAAAGGTCATTTTACTTACCTCCAGTGCCGAGAACTTTGAGCAAGTCGAAATGTGATATGTCCACTTTTGAGGCACCGTTTAGGTTAACTGAAACAAAAAGTAATTGTTAGGATGGTGATTCATTACTCTAAAAATAATACCTGATTATTGGAACGAAGTTCCTTATCGCGCGTTATCGAGAGGGGGCTAGACGGCAATTCTTATGAAAAAGTTGTCACGACTCTTTTTTTGTTTGAGATGATTATCGCTAGATGACGCTGTGATTAAAATATTTTAAAACAATTCCTTATTTTGTTTTATATCATTAATGCTAGATGGCGCTGTGATCAAAATCTTTTAAAACACGTTCCTTATCGCCCGTTACGAAAGGAAATATTTTTTATAAGATATCTTTTAATCGAAAGGAACTTCGTTCAATTCGGTTGTCCCATGACACCTCTTAAGTTTTTTCATAACTAAATAAATGTTTCCTTCAGCAAAATTTCGAATATTTTCCCTGGCGTTTTAAAATTCATTTCATACATTCATTTATATCAGAGTGCTTTACTTTGACTCAATTAGTGACGAAAGTTAACATCATTTGATTAAGTATCAGGTACACGACACGTCGTCATGTGTGAAGTAGGTCGTGTGTGGCTTGAATTGTTTATCGCGACAACTCGTACACGAGAAAAGCGATTACGACTATGTGTAAAGACGAATATTGAGATGTACATGCATTAGTGCATATCTATACTAATATGATAAAGAGGAAAGGTTTGATCGTTTGTTTGTCTCGAATAGGCTCCGAAACTACTGGTCCGATTTCAAAAATTCTTTCAGTTTTGGAAGTTCAACAGACGAAGTGGCGCGGGCAGCTAGTCAATCATAAAAGCGAAATTCGCTGCACAATGAAGAGACATAAGTAATTTGTGAATGTTTGTAAATAGGTAAGTGTAACTTGCGTTCATGCAATACTGTTTTGAAAATGAGTACATAGACCCATGTTAAATTAACTGTCAAGTCTAGGTTAAGATCATCAAGCTGATAGAAGTCTACCGGTTCTATGCAGTTTGCATGGAGACACTTCTTGTAACCCTGACCAGGTCTTCGGTGATCCTTAAGGTATGTGGGCTGATCGAAAGCGTTGATGGCATTTGGTCGGATCAGAAGTGATCAAAACTATATCTCTTCTTGTTACAGAATGCAAAACATGGATTCAAAATATCAATTTATTTTTACAAAATAGAAAGAAATCTTAGAAGAGAACTATTTCAATATGCAATGGTCCCAGTGTGTCCCGATTCTGTTTTAGAGAATTACATAACCACTCATACACAACAATAAGGTGTGTGTGCTTGTATGCTTAAAATGTTATTAAAACAAGATTTCAGTGATTAGCTCACATCACATTATGTAAATTATGTGACCTACAAAACTCTCAGTTCTTTGAAGTTATTAAAAAAATGTCTAAATTGGACTTTTTCCTTGGCCCATAAAATATTTTGATTGGCATTTACCCTCCATACTTTATCAGTCACAAGTATAAAAATTATGTCAACTGAAATAAAAGAGCTGTGAAAGCTGTGATGGATTATGAATACATCCTTTTGCAAAGGTAATCAGACTCTTACACAAGAAAAAAAAAATCTCTTGGCAATAATTTAATATTGTGAATGATAGTATAGTAGTTAGTAGGTAATACTAAATTGGTATTTCTGTAGCAAAATATACTACACTAGCTAAATAAAAAAAACTTGAGAGGTGTCATGGGACACCCGAATAGAACGAATTATAATTTTTTTTCCTAACGTAACGCGCGATAAGGAACGTGTTTTAAAAGATTTTGATCACAGCGCCATCTAGCGATAATCATCTAAAACAAAAATAAGGAACGTGTTTTAAAAGATTTTGATCACAGTGCCATCTAGCGATAATCATCTAAAACAAAAAAGTGTCGTGACAACTTTTCGTAAGATTTTTTTTCCGCCTTTCGATCACCGCGATAAGGAACTTCGTTCCAAAACGACCATACCAATGCATTGTTTTATAAACTTTGGTTATAATTCTCCGACATTAAACCATATTTGACGTACACTTAAAGTCACTTTGAAAATTGGCTCACTAGCATAGTTATTGTTGTCTCTTTTCTACTTGTTTATTTTATAATGTTATCTCTTTTACTGACTGACTTCATCTTTATGGTATTAAGTCTATAGCTTGACTTAGCCAAAATACTTGAATGTATTTTAATTTGTAAGCTTTTTCATGCATTAGATAGCCCTTAAACACCAAAATTTTATATCCGTACTTGATTTTAATTGTCTCAAAGAAAACATTGCTTTAATATTAGCGTTGTTTACATGTAAAGGGTTTCATTCTTTTTTTACTTTTTTAGTGCCTGTAGGCAGACAAGTTATTGAAGATGTTTACTGTTGCTCATGGACCTCTGCAATGTCAGGACTCAGGGGATATTGTAGGGCCACTACCTATGAACTTAAAGAACTTTCTTTGCATCATGTAAAGGACAAATCACAGCACTCATCCTTTAAACATTGAAGTGAGGAACTCATGATTCATATTCTCGATTCTCATTAAATATCTTCAGACCTCATTCAACCTCGTTTCCATAGCAACGTCATAAACAGTAAATTAAAATCAATACTTGAAATTGAATTCATGATCTATGAATAAAAGATTTTTATAGACACCATTATTTGATAAGAATGGTTGAAAAACCACTAGAGTTGTTGATAAGAGGTTAATTTTATATTGTTGACTTGAAATTTAAATTTTTAAAGTTTTTTCCTTATTACATGAGCAAGAATGTATCCTAATAACCTATTTTTTAAATGTTTCATGCACTACCTTATACTATCCACATTACACCAGGGTTAGCTGGTAGATAATGCTGTTTAGCATTAAGTTCGCCCATGTACATTTATTTTCGTGTGCAATAAAAATTTTTCTATCTATCTATCTGACTTATAAGTACAATTTTCATTTAATTTAGAAGTATTTAGTTTTAGTTTTAAATTGTTAACATATGCATTGACGGAAAAATGAAGTTGAGTAAGGATAAGTAAACACAATATATAAATTATTACTGTAATTTCCATGAAAGTTGCTAATTTAGGATTATCTCTACTAAATATAGTAGAATAATGGTAAAACCACAAAGGATAAAGTTTTCAAAAATTTATTTATTTAGAATTAAATATTAATGTTTTACTTTGAATTATTAGTTAATTTTTATCATCACTTTTAATTATGAACACTTCATACTGATATAGATAGTTTAAATATTTATTTACTCTTCATTATGTATTTTTTTAACCAGTGACAGAAAATTTGAGATGATGAACAGTAAAAATATAAGTTGTTACCTTAAATAAATGTTTACCTATAGGTAAA
The DNA here is from genome assembly GCA_030269945.2 of Trilocha varians. Lineage (NCBI taxonomy): Eukaryota > Metazoa > Arthropoda > Insecta > Lepidoptera > Bombycidae > Trilocha > Trilocha varians. Next base: position 1,710,604 of record AP028279.1, read on the forward strand.
CATTTTTTTTTCTATATATGTATATACTCCTCTATAAATAAATTTATTGCATAAAATGGATTTCTGATTTTCAAAGCATTTTTTGAGAACTTATTTCCTTCATGGTATTTAAAATTTCATAAATGTTACATCACACACAACTTTCTTTGCCCAGCAGTGGGGCACTCACCAATACATAGACACAGAACTGACCTTTACACCTTTTCCTAATTTTACTAGCGTCCACCAGGTTCCAGTCGATGGAGTCCCGGGCTGGGGCAGGCACCGTGCCTCCAATCAACTCCACTGAGCTGCTGCGCTTGCTAGGCCCAGCCACAGGCACCGATTCCACTCTCACAGTCTTCACAGTGTTACACTCCACTATTTCAACACTCTTGTCCACTCTCACACTGTGACCGTTCACTGGGGGATCAGTCCTGACCTTCTTCGGAGGCAGTTTCTTCTTCTGAGCGCTGTGACGACGCTTCAACTTGGTAGAGTGTGATGAGTTCCGTGAACTGACTGGGGAAGGGCAACCGCACTCCATGCTCCCTTCCTGGTCGCTGCCCTCGTAATATCCCGACTCGTGCTCTGGCTTCTTGTCGGGCACGCTCATCTCAGCGGTCGCCATGGCTCAGCCTTCCACGACAACCATGTAGGATCACTCAACTGCTCATTCACTATTCACGAACCGAGACACAGTTGGCACTAACGATTACGTGCTAAACTACCGGCAGCTGCGTCAACGACAGCGAAAACCACACGAACTTGTGTTCAAACTATTCTTTTGGCGAAAGTGCGACCGACACGTTAGGCATTTCGCGAGTTCGGCCACGATCTGCGTCAACTTCACACCGGAGTGAAGTTGCAGATGGCGTCTCCTAGCGGTATAACCCGGCTGAATCAAAACGAAAGGACGCCGAGGTCAGCTGTTTCAACACAACGCAAACGTGATTCGGTCGTGAAATTTTCACTCGCTGCGACTTCACTCGACTGAAATGTCAATCTGCCAGTTTATTCTTCTTTGTTTTTATCGTTATTTTTCACCACATCTGTTATCTATTCGGGGTCACTGAACCATTAACATTCAGGTACGGCTAATGTACACAAATATGTCACTTAATATTCACTATAACGCTATAACTATGTTGCAATCCGTTTGTGCACTTCACGGTTCGTCGATTTGTTTTAATTTGAATTATTTCACTACACGACAGTCCACGACGGTATATAAGTTAAAACCACCGTGGTCTTGAAATAAATTAAAAAAACCAGCGCGGATGAGACGTTCACTCATTCAACGCGCTGAATTAACTGAAATGGTGAAACGCAAAATAGAAACCATGCGACGTGAGACCGCCGCACTCCGCCCCTCCCCCGCTACACGATATACGAGGTCACGTAGTATACACGAAAAATGGAGATAAGTTGTGGTACCATACATACTGTGGCCTCAAAAATGACAACGTTGTAAATTTAAAATTACTCATAATGACACTTAGTAATTTTAGGTAACAGAACTCTTACCGACACAGTGCCATTGATAATGTTCATAATTTTTTAGCCAAATTGGATCAAGAGTGTGTTGTGTGCGAGAAAAGAAATTATAATCACTAAAGGTTTGTTTCTTATTTCTTACATAAAATTCCGCTTAGACTAGCACATAAGTAATAAAAAATATAAAAAAAAGAATATAATAAGTAATATTACTAAAAAAATCCCCACGTTGTCCATTTCTCATTTATAAATTCACTGTCTTCTTCTTTGTCGTGTCTGTTTCTTAAAATTTTGAGGAACTAAAATTATAGATCACTTTAATCTATTTAAGAATTATTTTTCTAAAAGATCATAAGCCATAGGTGTTAAGTATTTTGTGTAACATAATTTGGTTCACATATTTCTTAATAACTTGCTTATATTAGACGCAACTTAATTTGTGCTAATATAGCAAGAAAAATTAGTCGTTAAGTGATTATGTTAATCGTTTTATTTTATTGTTAAAACTATTAATGACATGGTTCATTCACAAACGTGCTTGTTTTTACAAATGCTTCACAACGGAAGCTACGAATGGAATGGAAGAAACCAATCAACATGCGAATTACTCTGAGTTTTAAGATTAGAATTATAGCATAATATCGACATAAAGTTTTATAATTAATAATTCAAGGAGTCCAAGGTATACTGGTACAACGAACAATATGAGAAAATCCGTTTTTTTTATAAATAGTCTTAAAATTGTGTAATATTTACATCTTGAAATTTTATTTTAAAATTCCTATTATTTTCATAGAATCTACTAAATTAGTATATGTGCTAGGAAAGTTACAAAGAGAACGTTCAAATAGCTCTCCTGTAAAATTGCGTTGTCACTTATCTATACTTCTAATATATATTATAAAGGCGAAAGTTTGTAAGTATGGAATATGGATGTATGGATGTTTGTTACTCTTTCACGTAAAAACTACTGAATGGATTTGAATGAAACTTTACCACAATATAGCTTATACATCAGAATAACACATAGGCTACAATTTTTGATAATAATCTAGACGGGACGAACCTGAAGTCCACGCAAACGAAGTCGCGGGCAAAAGCTAGTTAATAATAAGGTTAAAGAGTTTGTTTGTTTTTATTTTTAAAACTGGTTTCAGTGTTGGATATTCTATTTATCGAGGTAAGTTATAGGCTATATTATAGTGACACAGACGAAATTACGCGGGACAACTATTACTAGTATACGTAGGACTTGTTGAATTGTTCTTCTTTGTGGTAAAGCTACCATAAGTCTGGTACAACTATTAAATTTTGCTTTATCCGTAATTAATGGTAGGTTGTAGTTTAACTAGGTGTAAAGTTGTAAATTAATATCAATGATCATTAAAACTAACCAATTTAAACTTTTCACAATCTCAAACCTCTCATTCTAACAATCGTAACAGTACACGCGTATCTCTAATTTTCGCATATACTGTGGAATCACCGTTTCTTGGACGTAAATAAAGCGAGACGCAGATATCGCTTATCGTTTCGCACGAGCGAGATAGCGATAGTCAGATAGCTATAGTTCTCCGCGAGTAGATCGGAACCATGTTGAAATTTAAAAATTGGTGTTTGTAATCACTTTTAATGGCATAATCATAATATTAAATATGATAGAAATAAATATAAATGGATAGAAGCATTGAGGATTAAAGAGGTTCTATTCATAAGAGGTAAAATTAGTACTACATTTTTTTGATAAACTGAAAATATTTTGACTCACACTCGCCCGTCAAGGGTATGTGGAAGTTTAACCGCACTAAAGTCTATTTATTCCTCACATGAACCTTGGCTGAAGGCAAAACCCAGCACGGAGTTGGGCGGCACGATGCGTTACGCACGGCATTCGTTACCGTCACTACGCCTTCTTGTGGAATATGTGGAACCACACTAAAACCTACCACTGACATGAACCTCAGTTAAGACTAGATCCCAAGATGGAGATATGCGTGACGGCACAACGCGTTACACACCGCAACCTTCATAACGTGGAATTTGGAAATGGATTTTGATTTTTACATAATCTGCGTATTACTAAGTAGCTATTTACCATCAACCCATTGTATTGAAGCAAAATAAGTGGAATACCTACATAAATGCCTATGTTAAGCATTGGCGGAAGATGGCAGAAAAATACCTACTATTTAAGAATCTCTGCAATGCCGAGACCATTCGATAAAATCCCTACTAATATTATTGTGAATAGATGATATTAGGCCAAAGGGAGATCTCCGACCGGGCTTCGGCTTGACCGGGCATACACTACCTCGCCCAACTGGTGATCCCGACGTGATAGTTGTGGGTATAGTGGACTTATGGTCAAAGGGTGAGGTTGTGTATGCACCGTCAGGCCAAAGCCCACTGTAGTAGATTTCAGATGTCGTATATATGCGAAGATTCTTGCAAATGTCGTAACCGCGAGTCAGGATCTCGCGCGCTATTATTGGTCGCCACAATTATAAATGCGACAATAACTCAGTCTATCTTTCTGTTACGCTTTCCCGCTTAAACCTCTCAACCGATTTTGATGAAATTTGGCACAGAAAATCTTTAGACCCTGAGAAAGAACATACCTTTTAATTGAAAGTGACGCAGATGCCAGTATAACATAGATTAAAGCTTAATAATTATTCAACTCCAGAACTTTTCGAACTCCAGTGGCGGCCGCGAAACGGTAACGGGCAAGCGCAAAGTCGGTAGACCTCCCACGAGATGGACCGACGACCTGGTCAAGATCGCGGGAGGTCACTGGATGCAGATAGCGCAGGACCGGCCGCTGTGGCGAAGTTTGGGGGAGGCCTATGTCCAGCAGTGGACATCTATAGGCTGACGATGATGATGATTTATTCAACCCGAACTTACATAGTTACACAGTTATATCCAGTGCAAGTTAAAATAAAGCTTGTTAAAAAAACATTTTGTTAATTTAAGTTTTTTCCCGTAAATTGTTTTGTTCTATTTAAATACGAATGATGTAATTAACTCTTGTTTAGTACACAAGTTCCTATGGTTATCTTCCGACCCTCTAACTAGACCAGCTCTCGCTATGACACACTGCATCTTTCCCGACGCGTGGAAAGAAGCAGAAGTTATCGGTATACCTAAGATCGGTAAACCTCGTGATGACCCGCGTAGTTATCGACCTATCAGTCTTCTTCAGTCTCTAGGCAAATTGTATGAGCGCGTGCTTTACAAACGTCTCTGGGACTTTGTCTCGTCCGAAAATCTCTTACCTGACGAACAGTTTGGATTCCGCGCCAGACATTCGTGTACCAATCAAGTGCACCGCCTCACGGAGCACATCCTCTCCGGTCTGAATAGACCCGCTAGGCCCGTCTATACGGGCGCTCTCTTCTTCGATATCGCGAAAGCGTTCGACAGAGTCTGGCATAACGGTTTGCTTTACAAACTTTATGAATTGGGACTGCCAGATCGTCTCGTGCTCATCATCCGAGACTACCTGTCGAATCGTTCGTTCCGATATCGATTGGAGGGCGTTCGCTCCTCGTCTCGTCCTATTAACGCCGGCGTCCCTCAGGGCTCCGTGCTAGCCCCTCTTCTCTTTAGCTTATTTACGAGCGATATTTCTCGTACGTTACCCACCTCTCTCGCTCTGTTTGCCGATGATACTGCCGTGTTCTATTCAGATAGAAACAAGGTATTCATCGCCGAACAACTTCAGGCAGCTGCCACAGCGTTAGGTCATTGGTTCCGGAAGTGGCGTATTGAGGTTAACCCCGAGAAAAGTACGGCTGTACTCTTTCAGAGGGGTTCCTCAAGACGTCTCCCGGCGGTGGACTCCCATCGTCGTACTCTCCGGAGGAATGAGATCCCTCCGATCACTCTCTTCGGACATACCATCCCTTGGGTTAAACAAGTGAAGTACCTGGGTATTATCTTCGATAGTGCTATGACCTTTCGTCAGCACATCAAAACCGTCCGCAATCGCGCCGCGTTCATCCTCGGCAGACTCAACCCCATGATCTGCAAGCGTAGTAAACTGTCACTTCGTAATAAGTTGACACTTTACAAAACGTGCGTTAGGCCCATTATGACATATGGTAGTGCGGCGTTCGCTCATGCGGCTCGCACTCATATCAACTCCCTTCAGATCTTGCAGAATGGATTTCTGCGTCGGCGCTCCGTGGTATTTGCGTAACGTCGATCTTCATGACGATTTCGATCTCGTCCCTATCACACAATTTTTGAAGGATACTTCCGAGCGTTACTTCAAAAAAGCAGAGGACCATCCCAACCCTCTTATCGTAGCCGCCGCCGACTACGAACCCGATCCTGCGCACGCCGAGAAATGGTGCCGTCGTCGTCCGCGGCACGTCCTCACGGACCCTCCCGACAAGTTATCGGCGCAGCTCGCTGCCAGCACTAACGCTAACAGCTCGAGACGACGCACTGGCTATCTCGTTCGCCGTCGAACTCGACGCAGAGTTCGGCGTTCTACTTAAACCATCACCATCTCGCTTACCCTCTGAGTTTCTTGCTGGTTCTTCTCAGTTGGGTCGCGTTCCGAACCAGTAGTAGTAAATTCATGACGCACTAATAAGTTGACTCCGGGCAACTGTTAGTATTCCCATCCTATATATATATATATATACTCAGCCGAGCCCCTCCTGAGCTCGCACCCCATCATGGTGAAGCTGTAAAGGCCTGAGGGCCAACAGCGATTTCTCATATCAAAAACAAAAAAAAAAAAACCAGCTCCATTCTATCATATTGCATTGTCACCCGATATACATGCCTGCAAAATTTGAGCTGAATTGAAAACCGGGAATGTCAAATTCAACTCACAAGATTCTAGCCGAATTTACGTCGGTACATTACATCCAGTGTAAGTTGAACTGGATTTGGTTTCGGCCATGTTTTTAGGACGAAGACTAATTTGGTTTCTGGTACACTCATTTGACATCAAGGAAGGAGAAAAATCAACAATTATTTTAGTGAAATTAATTTATATTCCCACTGTGTAATACCCATATCTGCCGCTAATTAATACCAACCTAATCCCAATTAAAATAAGCACTTTCTATTAATACAATCTAAAATATTGTTCGTTATCTACACAAGATATTATATTATCAGCAAGGTCGTACATGGACCTTCGCAAGACGTGATTTTAGTATGAAACGCGAAGGTCGGTTTGCTTCCGTGAATCAAAAAGTAAAATAGAATAAAACAGAAAGTAATCTATGTACAAATCTTGCTTTAATTGTAGTAAAGGATATCTTAGGGATACAAAATGGGAAATCCTTGTTTTTTCGCCATTCATCTCGCGCCATTTCATCTCCGTCACTTTCAATGAAAAGTTAGCCTATGTTCTTGCTCAGGGTCTAAAGATTGTCTGTGACAAATTTCATCAAAATCGGTTGAGAGGTTTAAGCGGGAAAGCGTAACAGACAGACAGGCAGACATAGTTACTTTCGCATTTATAATATTAGTAGGGATAATCACCACATAAAATCGGATATGGATCGTATCAAATGAGAGCGATTGTCAAACGTTTCAGAATTTTGTTTGGAATCTAAACTTTTGATCCGCCTCCTATACATTTTTGTCTGATATTCACACAAAAAAAATTGGTTGCCTGTAAAGTCGGTATGCGGGCGAAAGTTTTACGTGACAACGACTCGGGCATGGTTAGCCCGCCTAAGAGCGAGAGAGACAGACATAAAAAGTGAAAGGCACGCGTGCCTCTCACTCGCTCTTATTGTGAGCGCATAACGTGAGCGGAGCGTAACGCAGTTTCTTGAAGTGTCACCCGGCAAACCAATTTATAAGACGTTGTCACGTCAAAAATTTTGTATGAGCTGTCAGTACCAAAGTAATTTTCTTCTGTATATCAACTATTCTGTGGCATGGCCTTTTTAATTCCCGATTTTTAACATACAAAATACAATACCAATTGTGCAGGGCAAGCGTTGTAAACCATACCTGATCCCTCTACTAAGGAGACCAGAGCCCAGCAGCAGTGGGCAGTGAAGGGATCAAAGTACAATATAATATTATTTTATGTAGCAACTAGATGACTCTCGCAACTTCGTCTGCGTTACGAAGATTAAATATTTTCATACGAACACTATTTTTTTTGAAAATCAAATATAACCTATAGATGTTACTTGTGGTTATTTCGAAGAATTATTAAAATCGGTCCAGTGCTTTTTGAGTTTATTCGTTACATACAAAAATACAAATCTTTCCTCTTTATAATATTAGTGTAAGTAGATTTGCAACAGAAAAAAAGATTATTTTATGTACCTATTGTTTAATCGCCAAAAAAGGTTCTATTGTAAAAAAAAAATCATAAAACTCATTGGTATGCAGTTACAATGAAACTCTTTTGCCAAAAAAATTTGAGTACAATAGGGGTTGTAAAATTGTTAATTACAACTAATCACTCTGCTTATACTATATGCGGTAAAAGTAGGTAGTAAAACCAATAATTTGAAATTTCTCTTTTTACCATTCATAATGATTTTGTTTTGTAAAACTACAATAAATTTCAATGGCGGTAAACTTCACACAAACACTAGTTACGACTGGCTACTGTTTTGTATATATATAAAGGTTTTATAAATGACTGTTAGATGAATTTAATGTTATTTAGGTATCCTAAACTTATTTACTTTTACTAGACTAATTGACTGTCCTGTCATGAGATAAATCAATTTCTTTTAGAAATACAATGAAAACGATGTGAAAACGCCGGACTTCCATATTTCAAGAATACCACCAAAAATATTTTAAGTGATTATCTTATTTCATAGATTTTCTTATCAAATACCTCTATGAAATAGATTCTTTCCAACAAAACATCAAAATGAGTTCATTCCTTACAGTTAAAAGCGAACAAACTTGAACCTTTATTATTTTATTCAGAAATGTATCACGTAATAGCTCCATTTCTAAACTAAAGCAAAAATATGAATATTCCTAACGGTTGGAATATTATTAAAAGTATGCCAATTATACTGCAATGCGCGGCATCCAACCTTCGGATTAGAATTAGGAGAATAGCGATTGTTTGCATTTTTTTCGACTTCCTTCCTAATTATGTTTCACTATTTTTGACCGACTTCCAAAAAGGAGGAGGTACTCAATTCGTTTGTATTTTGTTTTAGTTTGGGTGGACTGATTTCAATGATTCTTGTGTCAGATGAAAGATAATGCCTGAACTTGGGTCCCATTGTTGGAACGAAGTTCCTTATGGCGAGTTATCGAAAGGGGGCTAGACAGAATTTTTTATGAAAAAGTTTTCACGACACTTTTTGTTTTACATGATTATCGCTAGATGGCGCTGTGATTAAAATCTTTTAAAACAATTCCTTATTTTGTTTTATATGATTAATGCTAGATGGCGGTGTGATGCAAATTGATTTTTTTTAAGTTATAATACATTTTATTACAATTCCTTCACTAATTAATCGAAAGGAACTTCGTTCCATCCGGGTGTCCCTTGACATCTCTCAAGTTTTTTTTTTTTGAAAGATTTAACAAGTACTTTTGGATCTGTGTTTAAAAATGTGTATTTTTAACGGACAAAATTTCACGATTTGCTATGCGTATTTGCGTGTATTTCCTTTGTATATGAACCGATTTCGATGGTACTTTTTTTGTTAGAAAGCAGATATTTTGAGCATTATCTCATACAAATTTGATAAAGATCTAACTAGTAGTTTTTGTGCTATGCTTGAGAAATGGAAATCGATCGTTTTCTTTATTTTTTCAGGTTATTTTCGAATAGAGGTAATTTTTAGCCCTTCAAAAAACCTAGGTACTAGGCTAGTTAAAATTAGTTGGATATCTGTTGAGTCTGTAGGGTTCCTACCAAAAATGTTAAATTAATTTTATATGCTCTGATGGATTGGCGAAAAAGAATAAAACAAACTTAGAATGTTGTAAACTTTATTTTGATTTCCGGTGAATATATTCTAATAGTATTAAAATATTTTAAACCTTATCTTGAATGTGGCTTAGGAAGCGCCAAAGCACTCAACTGCAACAAATTTAAACAAGGAGTTTCTAACCTCAATCAATTTATCTATTGACCAGTGACCTAGTAGTGAGGTGACATATTTATACAGACGAATTATCTAGGACCTAGATATCGATTTTATTGATACGTTAGTTATGTAGGGCAGTGCTTTTTAAAAGCTTGGATGTTTTGAAATTCTAAATAATTGAACATCAATTCGATATTGCTTATTATTTTTTTCAAGTGAATTAGGTAGGTAAGGTTGAATTAGTGAGTGGTCGGTTCTTTAAAAAAATATAATTATGTAGATTAATACTAAATAATCTACATACCTAAAATATTATACAGTGGGCGACGTTAAGTTTAACGTTTAGTTTAGTGAAAGATAATGGTTTATTTTCTATTCGTTGGAATCTTATTTATCGTTTACCATTGATGCCAATAAAACTTGTGTTTCTAGGCTAGACTATAATAATCATCGTCTAAAATACGACCTTCCTCAAACCGAAGGCACAGTTATCATTTTGCTAAATGTATTGTCTTGTTCAACCTTGAAACGAATTGACTGTAATTTAGGAATTTTACATACGCGCGTATGATTTGTTTGTTTAGAATTTAGAAAAAGATTATACGTTTTTTATTCATCAAGTTTTCAGCAGAATAAAATGATACGCTAATGAGATTTCCGGTGTGTGTCATTCATTAAAAAGCTAAGTTTGGAACATAACAGATAATTAGTTTTATTTATACTTTGACTTTGTCTCCCACATTGTGGACGCCTGAGTTAGGTCTTAGATGATATTACTATTTGTTTTCTTATAAAAAATTTCAAACGAAAAAGTGTAAATCAGTCTAGTTGTAATAATATGCAAGTGGTAACTTAGTGGTTGATAGTTAATACTAATTAATTTGCAGATCAATAAATTGATATTTTAAAACACAATTTTAGTCTGTTGTACGAAGAGTCTTGTCTCTTTATAACGCAATAAGAAACAAAAATAGAGCCACGAAGAAAATTCATCCATATCAAACGCGTTTTGTCGTGTGACGGCTTCGACCCGATTTCGGAAATAACTGCATAGTTTTTACCTGTTGTTTTAACTTTTTACCTGCAGTCTTTCCGAAGGTGAGATGGCACCTGAATTCAATTGTAATGCATACATTACTACAATAACTTGTATATTTTATGAAACACGACCACTTATTGTTATATTTTATTTAAATAAGGTCGATATAATTTTAATGTGCCTTCTATGCAGTTTTCCAACGATATCGACTATATATATTTGATTACAATATTGATTGAAATTGATATTATTTGAGTAGGTATTAAAGATACTACATTTATTGATAATTATACATAGCTGACGCTACGCTAGTGGGTATGTATACTTTTAATTTTCTTGTGATAATAATATATGCATAGCTGGAAATTTTCTCCCACTCCAATAGGTGAAGGGTTCAACCTGAAACATAAAAATGTGAGAATAACTTACCGTAACCAATCTCGTGTCTAACGGTGCTCGCCTTAGTTATAACCGACGTTTCTTTAGCTGGACTATCGTCTTTATTCTCTGGAACAATCTTATCTTCTTCCTTATCTTTCTTTTCTATCTCTACATCATTAAAATACTCCTCAAATTTGTTTTTATTAAAAAAATCGAAATCTATAATGGCTCTTTTCATGGTGGGTGTAGCGCATGTTGCATCTACTTCGAATTGCAGCATTCTAGCCGGCGACATCACCTCGGCTATTGGAGACGGTTTTACGAAAACATCATCCTCTTTCCTGATTATTGATAGTTTTAGCAAGTTGGGGGCTTTACGAATATTTTCAATTGGGATTTTTGGTGTATCCAAAATTGGCGGTAAAATTTCGCGCGGAGTTTCATTCACCGGCGTGTTCATGGGTGTTGGAATGTTATAGTCCCGAATTGATTCTGGTGTGTTTAATGTAACAGTATCGACGGATGTGTCTCTGTCACCTACAGTCACGTTCTCGCCTATCACATGGAAATCTTCTAGGCCCATGCGAAATGTATCGTCGGGCAAATCTAATTCATTTGTAAACAAGTGACTCGGACCGGCCGATAAAGGCGCCTGGCCTGATTCTGAAGTCATATTCTCTAAAATGGGTGACTCCATTATGGATTCATTTAAAATTATAACAATTGTATTGAAAACAATACTTTTAACTTCGTTTGTCCTTGAAATTATCTCTCAATCGATAAGCGCAAGAATTTCACATCACTTGCACGCACACATGCGCATTACGTTCAGTCTTTTAGCTGTGTGTGTCTGTGAGCTGTCAAACGAGTTTATGCTGTGCACTGTTTTCCTTGTTCCGTTCAAATAAATTTTCTAATTAGAATGAGTAAAACAATGTATTTACATGAACAATCTTACTGGAATGATTGAAGATTATATCACAACAGTTGTAGAGACAAAAACATTTATAACGCGACAGGGCTGGCTATAAATAGATCCGCGATCGTCACTCATACACAGATAGCCCGCCTTTTTTTCCACACATAAATCACTGGAAAAACAGTTAGTAATAACTAATAGTTCACATGATTTCAACTGGATTATGTTTTAGTTAAAGTTTTAAGCGTAAACACTGTAATATACGTTTATTTAAGAGGCAAAGATGTTAGATACGGCGCGATGGCGCGCACGGTAACACGGCGACTCGGCGTCGAAATGTCAACAAACAAGCACCGCTCTGCTATGATCATGCGTAACATTTATTATATTAAAGACTTCAATCGATGTTATTAGGCGGAGATAAACGTCTTATAAAGATATAGTGCCGTTTTTATTGATTTATAAGTGTAATGTGACAAAGTTTAAAAAGTGTTTCTAAGTTTTAAATTTCTGATCAATAATATAATGTCTTAAATTGCATTAAATACCTAAAAGTTTTTGAATTAAAGAAGTGAAATAAATAAAACCAAATCTTTGTTCTAAGTAATTAATTTTTATAGTGCATTTAAAAGGTAAAATAATTCTTATAAGCAATGTTTTTTGAATGTTGTGTTTTCAAGGTCGTTTCAATATAGTTAGGAGTGAAGTTAGCAGATAGACGTCGTTCCTCAATCGTATGCCTCGACCTTGGCCTTGCTTACAGTAAAATCGATATCTAGCCTTCATGGCTAATGGAGACTAAGAAAATTGTGTTAAAGTGTTATTGTTTGTCATAATCAAATTATAAAAAGTTGTATTATTTCTAAATCAATTTAAAATTCAATCGATTTTCGATTAAATGTCAACCTTGAATCGATCTTTAAATTATTACATGACCACATCACTTATTGTTGTAAAAAAAAAATGTGCGAAAATAAAATTAACTTTTTGTTCAGAAATTGTTTTTTTATTATAAAATTACTCCATGATTATTCTCATATTTTTTTAACAATAACATATATTTCAAATGCATGTTATATTTAGATTCTCATAATGATTCTAAAATTTGTTATCAAATAATAAGTCATCGTGGCTAAAAAGAACTTAAGGCAAATACTTTTTTTTTCACCGGACCGCACTAAAACTTCCAACCGCTCACACTCAGCGTCCGAACCCCGGCTGAGGCCAGAACCCAGCACGGGGTTTGGAGGGACGGCGCGACGCGTTACGCGCTTGGCACTCTTTCCCGTCGCTCCGTCCCCTATAATACTCAAACTACCTTGTCTAATAATTTGGACAAAATGACCTGTTGTACAGACTTGTTGAATGTCCAAAGTCGACAGCAATCTAAAATCCTAGTATTATAACTACGAATCTATATTTGAATCTATTTGCTACTTTTTACGCAAAAACTAGAAAAAATATTTTAATGTAATCTTTTGTTTTAGTAGCTTAAACATTAGATTAAGACAGGTTACATTTCGATCCTATAAATTGTATAGCAATCAAGAACATGATCAACTCGTTCTGTAAAAATGACACTACTAATTTATCCAGTAAGATGGTAATTAATGGTGTTTTAATTAATTGTAATAGTTTTAATTGTAGACAGATACAATTATTATGACGATTCTAAAAATGAGGACATTAATTTAATATTTCTGATATAATTTAGTTTTTTTCAGAATAATTATAAAAAAATATTCAGTCAAACTTAGTTTAGTATTAAGGTAAAATAAAAAGCCTACTTTTAATTTCACAGTATTTTATTAATAAAAAATCATTTCATTTTCTTCCGTTTCCCGCCAGGACCACTAACTTTTCCGCCTTTACGTTTTCCTTTACCCGCGAATTTATCCGCCATTTTGCTTTTCCCGCCAAAACCGTCAGCCATCTTGTTCTTGCCCATTGGTTTGTTAAACTTTTTGCCGCTCTTTTTGTTTCCTAATATCTTTTTGTTGTAACCTTTAATCCAATTATTTCTTTTATCTTCCCAGGCTAATTGTTTTAAGCTAGAATTGTCAGTGTTAGAAACTGCTTGACTTGAACCCTGTTTCTTGTTAGTGGCTGTATCTTCTAGAAGAGTCGAGAATTCTTCTGCGGACGCGAAAAGGGAGCCGAGGTCGTCTTTTCCTGGAAACAAAAATGTGATTTTTACGACTATGACTAACTTAGTAAGAAAAACCGGTTTAAATGTCAAAATCAGTGCATTGTGCCTTTACACGTTCTTTAGGAATGTTTTCCAGATATGTTTTTATAAAAGTAATGGTTTCCCTACAAAATAAGACAACTTTAGTAATTTAGACATAAACAATGGCACGTTGTTTCTGCAAATAAAGGTGTAAAATTAATCGTATTTTTAAATGAGTTATATTTAAATATGCTGTTAAATCTATTTTATAATCGTTGTGGGATCAGCGATATTAGGCCAAAGGGAGATCTCCGTCCGGGCGAGGTAGTGTATGGTGGTCAGGCCGAAGCCCGCTGTAGTAGATTTCAGATGTCGTATATATGCGAAGATTGCTGCAAATGTCGTAACCGCGATTCAGGATCTCGCGCGTTATTATTGTCAATCGTCAAATCTTTGCAAAACTTACGCATAAATCAAGATATTCAAATCTCCTGTAAATCGGTATTAACATTTATAAATAAATAGTATAGTTCTATACCTTTTATATTAAGTTTAGATTTCTTCTTTCCTTTACCAGACGTTTCAATTTCCTCTTCACCATCACTGTCTTCTAAAAGCAACTCTGAAAATTTGAAATAACTTATATTAAATTTAAAATGCTTTTTTTTGACAGATAAATAAGTCTACGTCTGATCTGTATGTTACTATCTTACCCGTTACCTTACATTTCCTTCCCTTAATATCATTATGTCCGTGCGTATCGTGTAATGTTAGCAATGAAACATTTACAAATCCTAATCATTGATTCTCTAAACTTATTGAGACAGTCGCGGTTTCTTATAATACTTTCATGCATTTTGAACGGGTTCTTAACGCGATATTTAATTTATTGAGTTGTCTCGATATTTCGTTGTTGTTGCAAACGTCATGATCACGAGAAGACTGGATACTGCGGGTCGATTTAAGAGCAAACAAATCTGTCTACCCTCGCGCTCGTTCGCTTTACTAGTACCACTGGAACTCGAACTCACATCACGACACACCACACTCATGCTCAGAGAGTCTTGTAGATACAGTGATCGTGGTAATATCGTGGTAAGAACCCGTTGAAAATGCACGAAAGTATCATTGATTCTCTGTCGCTTAATATTAATATTTAAATAGTTTTAAACTGAAGTGTTGTCGTCGTTTTGTAAAACACTTGATGTTTGTATGTAATGTTGTTTGGAGACACTATACAGTACTGTTTAGTTCGGTACACTGTATCTAGTATAGATCGATGATTATCAAAGTATTTACCGTCTTCATCTCCCGATAGCACAGGTTCATCTTCATCGGCCGATATATTTAATTCACCATCGCTTCCTCCTGCAATTAAATATTATTGGATGTTTTTATTTATAAATAGAGTATCAACAACATATTCACTACTCTTGTTCGTATGTTACATAACTTTACTTCTAATATGATGTGTAAAATCTAATTTTATACGATATAAAAAAAACTTGAGAGGTGTCAAGGGACACCCGGTTGGACAAAGTTCCTTTCGATTAATTAGTGAGGGAATTGTAATAAAATTTTATTATATATTAAATAAAATATTTTAATCACAGCGCCATCTAGCGATAATCATCTAAAACAAAAAAGTGTCGTGACAACTTTTTCATAAGAATTTCCGTCTAGCCCTCTTTCGATAACGCGCGATAAGGAACTTCGTTCCAATAGGTTTGAAAATCATTTAGTCCCGCGACTTTGTCGGTTTAAGTCTGTATGATTTGTAAGTCCTTCCCATTTTAATAGATTTAATAATTTAAGCCAAGGTGTAAAAAATAAACCCAAAAACTTTGTTACATCGCGTGCGCTGCGAAAACTATTGATTATAGAACAAAATGATGAACTAAGGGTTTGTAGGTCTTATTGAAATCTAACAACTACCTGAACCCTTTCGACGCAGACAAAATTGCGAGGAACAGTTATTAATATAACTATATTACCATCATCACCATCATCACTATCATCAGCCAATTCATCACCAAGTTCATCATCAGCGACGCCATCTTGTTTCTTCTTTTTATTTTTCACTTTACTGAATGCCATGTCCGCTAGATAATCTAATTCTTCGTCGGATTCCGCTGAAATAATAAATTTATTTGTTTAATATTTGTTATAATGATGTATTTTAAAGAAAACTTTAAATACAAGCTTTTAAGATCCTGGATATCATGTAGCAGTAGAGTGCTAGCTAATACAAGTAAAATAAGCACAAACACGACGGGTCTATCTTATTTAGTACAGGAGTTCCTATGATCACCGACTCCATCATCAGATCAGCGACATTTTGTCATATTATTGTATTGTCACGCGATATACATCTGCGTGCAAAATGTCAGCTCAATCGGAAACCGGGAAGAAGCCAAATTCCACTGACACAGTTACATCCAGTGCAAGTTAATATAAAGCTTGTACAATGATGTTTGTGAAACTTACCATTACGTTTAGAGCCAGTAATGGAGTCCAGATATTGTTCAAAATCATCACTGTTGACGGAATCAGCGTCGCTGTCACTGTCATCGTCATCTTCGGCCATCGAACGACGTTTCTGGAGGTAACTAATATAAAAATAAAATTTATTTAAACAGCAAAACATAATATAAAAGTATTAACATTTCCAACTTAGATTATAGCTGAAACATTGTACATTTCAATAAACTACGGTACCCGCACTAGGCATGCCTGTATCGCGGGAACCAGATTCTGAAACAATATTTATTGATAACTACCCGTACTACTTCGTCTGCGTCATAAAGGATTCAACTTTAGACACAATCTTGTATAGAGAATGTTACGAATGTCGATTTTTACACATTTTTGACCGACTTCCAAAAGAAGGAGGTATTCATGTCGTATTTTGGAACGAAGTTCCTTATCTCGCGTTATCGTCGTTATCACTTTTTTGTTTTAGATGATTATCTCTAGATGGCGCTGTGATTAAAATATTTTATTTAAGTTATAATAATTAGTTAGTTTAAAACGTTTGTCTCTCTTTCTATAAGAGAATAATTGTAATAAAATTTTATTACAGTTCCCTCACTAATTAATCGAAAGGAACTTCGTTCCATCCGGGTGTCCCTTAACACCTCACAAGTTTTTTTTGAAGTTTTTATTCAAATTTCAAAAGTATTGATCATCAAGTGTTCAAGAGGACATTGTGACGTCATTCCCGACAAAACAAATGAAGATCGACTATATACAACGTCATTACACCTCAACACACTATTTACGCCGTTATGTATAATAATACTTACTTATACAAGAACTTCTCGTCGACTGGTATTTTTGAAGCATCCTCATTGAGATAAGAACTCGAGTTCACTCTTAAACTCTTTATACCTGTGAAAAACAATTCAATTTGTATATTTTATTTTATATTACATATTAGGGATGTTTTTTTTTTCAGTTGGAGAAAATCACGGGATCCCCGCGGGGTATGTGGGAGTTGAACCGCACTAAAACCTCCAACCGGTCACACTCAGCGTCCGAACCCCGGCTGAGGTCAGAACCCACCACGGAGTTTTGAGGGACGGCGCGACGCGTTACGCGTTCGGCACTCTTTCCCGTCGCAGATTATGGATGTAGCGAATATTCGCATTCGCAAAAAATCATTCGAATGTTTTGACAAAAGTTAGTAGGATGTTGTTGGGTTTCAACTATTTGGTAGGAGGGAGGCAAGTACCTTCCATGTAGATCTAGGATAGGTTAAATATAAGTACTTATCTTGTAGTGCCTATAAATTACAATAACTTTTGGAAGCTAAGCCTGACTTGTCAGTAAAAAATTTGAACTATTTCTTTGAAAGGCCAACAATGTCAAAATTGAATATTCGCAACATCCCTTTTACAGATTAAATGTAATTTACCTTTAGCAGTGTAATTCTTTCTAACTGCAAATTTAGGATGAGATCCTTTCACTTTCTTGATACCATCTTCCTCTTGATTATCAACTCGTTTCTTTGGATTTTTAAACACAAATCTATCTAGGAACCTTATCCCGGAGAAATCCTTGAGTGGATCACCGCTGTATTGGATTAACTCATCTGTAAATTAATACATAGTATAAATAATACAATACAATGTTATGTAGAAATTGGTTTGCGAATATTATTCCATTCGAAATTCGAATCGAATAATTCGAAGATTCGTCGAATTTCGAATAATCCGAAATTTCGAATAGTACCGAATTTGACTAGGACGATGCATCGGAAATAGGACAGGAATTTGTATTTTGTAGATAATATCTTGAATATTCAGTGTCATCGGTACACTAACGCCAGAATATCGTGTAGTTACGCACGATCGGTGCACTTTAAATTGGCTTCATTCTGTTGTTCATGATGTTGATTCCAGATGTAATAATTCTATGTATTTTTAAGAAAAGCACTTTTCTGGATCCCTGGTACAAAAATTAAAAGTAAAAGAAATTGAAGAAGATATTAAGCTCGAAATTGGGAGATTTATATTCGATTCGGAACGAATAATTCGTAAGTTCGAATTATTCGCACACCCGTAGTAGAAATAGCGCATTTTGTATGAGTGTATAAATCTTCTAATATATAAAATTCTCGTGTCACGGTGTTCGAACTTGAACTCCTCCGAAACGGCTTGACCGATTTTGTTGAAATTTTTTGTGCTTATCCGGTATCTATGAGAATCGGCCAACATCTATTTTTCATCCCCCTAAATGTTAAGGGTAGTCCACCCCTAAATTTATTTTTTTATTTTTTAGGCAAAATTTCGTCAAAACGCAGACGAAGTTGCGTGGGTCAGCTAGTATTATAAATGCGAAAGTAACTCTGTCTGTCTGTTACGCTTTCCCGCCTAAACCTCTCAACCGATTTTGATGAAATACGGCACAGACAATCTTTAGACCCTAACAAATATTTAAATTGATTGTACGGTATAAATTTGTAAAAGATTTAGTTTTCACCCTTAAATAGACATGAACGCCACAGACCTTTAAGTATTTTATTGGCAAATAATTGCACTGTCGGATGGAAGTGTTGAACCAGTTTCAATAGTTCTGTGTAGGCTGAGAACTGTGCCCCGGCGTGCTGGGGACTCCTGTTGTAAGGATCGTATGCTGTTACCACCTGGAAATTAAATGTAATCTTATATATAAAAATGAATTGCTGTTCGTTAGTCTCGCTAAAACTCGAGAACGACTGAACCGATTTGGCTTATTTTAATCTTGAAATATTCGTAGAAGTCCAGGGAAGGTTTAAACGGTGAGAAAATTTCCTTATGTGACGCAGACGACGTTGTGTGGGTCAGCTAGTTATTTAATAAAAAGAAAATAAGCTTTTAAAATCCTGGATATCATGTAGCAGTAGAGTGCTAGCTAATACAAGTAACACGAGACCAAACACGACGGGTCTATCTTGTTAAGCACAAGAGTTCCTATGACCACCTTCCGACTCCATCATCAGATCAGCGACATTTTGTCATAATATTGCATTGTCACGTTATATACATCTGCGTGCAATCATCTCAATCACAAACCGGAAAGTTTGTCAAATTGAACTTGCTAGATTCCACCCGAACCTACATAGTTACATCCAGTGCAAGTTAATATGAAGCTTGTAAAATTACCTTATCCATATTAATAGTTTTCTTCAGCTGTATCTTAGTTTCGATTTCTTTTTCCTCGTTTTGTTCATGTTTGACTTTAGCATGAAACCATCCCGTTACTTGAGATTGAATTTTACGTTTCTTAGGTTTAATATTACCTTCATCATCCATTTTAAGATCTACGTATGATTCCTCTTCGTCGTCTAAAAATTAAATTTAAATTAAGTTTTAGTACGATTTTAAAAAATAAGTATTTCGATTCGCCTATCGAAACCGATTTCGATGATGATTTTTTTGTTGCAAATAAGATGTTTGGTAAGTGATTTGCTTTTGTAGTATTCTTACAACAATGAAAACGACCGAAATCATTTATCAAAGAATTTCTTCATAAAAATTACATTTTAGCTTTCTGGTGTTTTTAATTTTCGAGACGAATGTCACGATAGAACCATAAAAACAGGAAAAATAAGATATTTATTCTGTTTGTTGTGAAATAAAAAGGACTTGAATACCTCCTATTTTAATATTCGGTTAATTTTTGTTTCTTTTTTATTGCGTGATATATAATCGAGCCTACGGCCCACCTGATGGTAAGCGGTCACCGTCGCTCATGAACCTCTGCAATATCAGGGCAATGAGGGGCCGTTATCTATCACCTACTTATACAGGACTTTTCTTAAACCTCGTTTAAAGAGGGACATGACATAGCGCTCCGGGAACACAGAGGATGGGAGTCCATTACATATCGGAATGGTACGGGGCAAAAAAGCTATTCTGAACCGAACTGTGGAAGATCACAGCGGTTCCAAATAAGAATTTAACATTACCTAAAAGCAGATCTTTTTTATCTCCTCGTAATAAATCTATTTTCTTCTGTTCTTTATCTTCCTCCTGTTTGTCTATGGTTGTATCATTGTCTATAGTCTCGTCCAGTTCTATTTTTGAATTATCTTGAGAATCTGGTTCTTCTTTTTTGGCTTCCTGTAAATTTATTAGCATAATGAGAATGAAATTTAAAAATTCATTATGTATTTTAAGACTGATAATTATTAATGATAATAATAAACAATTCAATTTTATTTGTCTTCTTATTTTTTAATTATTTTGCTTGATGTCTTTTGTAATTTAAATACATTTAAATTGAACATAAAATGAGACAAACTACTGATATCTATTTTCCAAGAATAGCGCAATAACTATTTTTTTGCGATATATTCCAAACGGTGTCTGCTTTCTAACAAAAAAACAATCATCCAAACCAGTCCAACCAAACTAAAGTAATAAAAAATACAGACAAATTAAATACCATTAGAAAAATCTATCAAAACAAAATTCTCCCATACCTCCTTAACTTCAATTTTCTTCCACACAAGTTTGACAGCATCCTTCTTCGAGGAATCCTTCAGGACCCTCGAGATGAGGAACAGCATCCCGCATATGTGAGCCGGCAACATGTAACAACATAGTTGTAACAGTCTCTTGATGAATGCAACCACACGTGGTATGTTGTTGTCTCGTTTCAACGACTTGTATAAGAGTGAGAAGAATAACGCCGTGTGTGTTGTGTTGAAAATGTCGGAATTGGTTAGTTTTTTGTATAGCGCTGAGTAGTAGCTGAAAATTACGAATATTATTTAAATAAAAACATGTACAAAAATTATATGACATTTAAATTATTTTGCTTTTAAAAAAAACGTAGATAAACTAAAATCGCGCAAAAATCACGGAATCACCATTGTTACAAACGAGAGAGGATCATCAAAATCGGTTCATCTAGAAAAGATATCGAGCAAACACGGAATTCGTGAATATCAAACGAAAAAAAACTCACTAAAATTGGTTCATCTAGAAAGTAACTCACGCAAAAACAGTCAACAATCTCTATAATTTCCCACGTATCAAACGTAAAAAAAATCATCAAAATCAGTTCACTCAGAAAAGTTTTACACTAAAACATTTAAAATTAACTTGACTACCCTATAACCTTCGAGGACGGAGCGACGGGAAAGAGTGCCGAGCGCGTAACGCGTCGCGCCGTCCCTCCAAACCCCGTGCTGGGTTCTGGCCTCAGCCGCAGTTCGGACACTGAGTGTGAGCGGTTGGAGGTTTTAGTGCGGTTCAACTCCCACACAGGGAAAACTATAACCTTAAAAATAGTCCAAAACTCAATCTCACCGGTCACTATCTCCTTTAGTAGAATCACTGATCTGAAACAGCAGAGCTAAAGCATGCACCGCTATGTTGATTCCAGCCAAATGCACCAGTTTATATATAGCGTTGATGTGGTCTTGTGTTTCTGTCAGTCTGTCCTTGTCAGCGAAGGGGTAGGCTCGCTTGACACCTGTCAGGATGGCTGACATCAGACGGGAGTCGATTTCACCCTGGAAATGTATGGCTTTATATTAACTTGCACTGGATGTAACTAATTTGTCGGTTTCGGGTTGAGATGACATTTTATCTATACTTCTATACTAATATTATAAAGCTGCAGAGTTTGTTTGTTTGTTTATTTGTTTGTTTGTTTGTTTGAACGCGCTAATCTCAGGATTTACTGGCCCGATTTCAAAAATTCTTTCACTGTTGGAATGGACATTGAAAGAATTTTTGTTGAGAAGTTATGACGAGTATAAAACGCCAAAAATATACCCAACGCGAGTCGCGCAAATAACAACATTGCGAGTACTGTTTGAACCCCTTTGTGACGCAGACGAAGTTGCGAGGGTCATCTAGTATTAATGTATAGTGTATCGCGTGACAATGCAATAATATGACAAAATGTCGCTGATCTGATGATGGATTCGGTGGTCATAGGAACTCTTGTGCTAAACTAGATAGACCCGTCGTGTTTGTGCTCGTTTTACTTGTATTAGCTAACACTCTACTGTCAGGATTATTTTTAGCTTACCTTTTTAATAGAAGCTTTGAAGAATGAGAAATAAATTCTAATTAAATTTTCTGCGACTTTCGCATCGTCTTTGCCCAAATAAAATTGATTTAGGAAACATACGCCGTAATATTGTGCACGCGAAGATATATTTGACCTGGAAGTAAAACGAAACATTGGAATATCTGTTTGTAATATTAATTTATTATTATTATAATAAATTTAAATAAATAACAATTTGAATTTTTACGAATTTTTAAAGATTATTCAATTAATATTTGCTGGTAGGAACTGCACGCCAATGTGTCCTAGAAAAAGTGCTACTAACAATCTAATATCTAATATATATTATAAAGGCGATAGTTTGTATGTATATGTATGTTTGTTACTCTTTCACGTAAAAACTACTGAATGGATTTGAATGAAACTTTACCACAATATAGTTTATACATCAGAATAACACATAGGCTACAATTTTTGAGGTTTCTAATGTGAGGTCGTAAAAAAACACATTTTTTGCGGTATAATAGTAGTATATTATAGACGTCGCGAACTAGACGGGCTAGACGGGACGAACCTGAAGTCCACGCGAACGAAGTCGCGGGCAAAAGCTAGTTTAAAATATTTTTGAATGCTACATCTAAAACTTAATGTAAAAAGATTTATGTGCAATACATCACAACACCACTGGCTAAAAACGGTGAAGGAAAACATCGTGAGGAAACCTGCATGTCGGAAAAGGGTTCTCAAAATCATTCGAAGATATGTGAAGTCAGATTCCTCTACTGAGCAGACCTGAGACCAGCACGGAGCAGTAATATGTTATTACCTGAAAAGCATCTTCTCAATCTCAGCCAGAACAACGCTCTTCATATTAGGATGATTGTATATCAGCTGACAGAGATGATATATCACTTTAGAAGCCACTCCTTGAGACGGGTCACCTAACTTGTTGATAATATTCGTTAGTAATACCTGTAAAGAACATTTAGTTTCAGCATCTTTTTGTAAAGTCAGTTAAAAAGAGGAGTGTTTTTTTTGTCTGAACTTTTTTCAAATGAAAGACGATGGTCATTGTGAGTAATTGGATTTGTGTTTAAAAATGTTTTGAACGGACAAGATTATAAGATTTGTTGTATGTTTTTGTACATATTCATTTCCTGGATGAACCAATTTTGATGATGCTCTTTTGTTACAAAGCAGATACTAGATATTGTTGGAATAAAGTAAATTTTCATGTTATATTCAAAGTGATACAAGTAGCGCCATCTATCATTTAACTTTGGGAAGTTTCCCGTGTAGAACGCCAAATTTCTTTTTGTTTTCGTTGTTGGCAGTTGTCTTCGTAATGTGCAAGAATATGTGTCTAAATAATTCTATTCTTATGTTAATAATTCTATTGTTTAATTAACCAAAACCATCCACTATAACAGATATAAATTCGACAAAGATTCGAGAAATAGTATACTTAATAACCTCTTCCTGTTGGAGAGTTTATAAAAATAAGTTATTTTTTTAAAAACTATTTTTAGAATTCTATGTTTGTGTGTAATCTTACCTTTTCTCTTTCAGGATGATGCATTAGCAGATAAGACATGGCGCTCACTGATTTCTCTTTGTTGGCTTCAACTGAATCGTGCGCGAATTTATTTAATGCCTCCACATATGCTAGAATACAGTTACTGTTAGTTTTATTTTAGTATTAAATATGAAAGAGAGAACTAAAAATTTTTAATAAATTATTTTTAAATGAAACACAAAAATATGTGCGACTTCCAAAAAAAATTTGCTGTATTATTTTAAAGTGGGTCTAGGATTATTTGGTATAAATAATTTTTGTCTTGAATGTTTTTTTGTGAATAAAATATTTTTTAATGCATTAAAACTACAACCAAATTGATCCAAGACAAGTTATCGTTTTCCTCGGGTCGAGCTTCACTGCTCTGAATCATTACAATGGTCACCGCTGTCATACCAAACGAGTTACAGTAGTAATGAGCAGTGAAAAACACCTGAACATCCAAATCAACTCACTTCCATACAATTCCTTGAGTTGATCCTCAAAATACCACAGTTTTAGTATATTCCTCTTGGTTTGTTTGTTTCCGGACGTCATTTCATCTAAATGTGAGAGCGGGTGTTGCTCAAATGTACGTAGTTTCAGATCTGGTATTAGTAACTCGGCGACCAATAATTCTGAGAGAGCATCTGGAATAATAATAATTTTAAGAGAAAGGAAACAATTATTTTTGTGTTTTTATTTTCTAAATTGATAGATATTGATAGTATTTTTTGCACCTAGTATTATATAAATTTGTTATTAATCTGACTTTGTTTCTTTTCATTATTTTTATTGCAAGATAGATAAACGAGCTTACAGTTCACTTCATGGTAAGGAGTTACTGTCTCTCATGAGTTTGTGGAATTTTAATCTTGGGGTAGAGTTCATCACTTACTTGTACAATAATTTTCTTAAACTTAAATTCTCTGTCAATATTTATTATTTATTCTACTCACCTATAATAACAATACCATCCTTCTTTTTCGCAGGCTTCACATTGCTTATTAAATTTCTTAGAGCTGTTAAATTGTATAATGGATTATCCTGAAAATATAATAAGGTTATTTAAATAATACAGTGCAAGGACAAAACTAAAGTAGAAAAAATATTACGAAACATATTTTCCTTAATTTTTCTTTTATTTGTATTTAATGAAATCTATACATACTAATATATAAAGTTTGTTTGCTTGACCATGCTAATCTCAGGAACAGTTGATTCGATCAAAAAATTCTGTCGGTATTATATTATACCCTTTTTCGATGCAGACAGAGTACAGCAGAGTCGTTATCAATGATCAGATCAAGACATTTCAAATTCTGAATTCTACAAATATTCACACTTTCGAGAGAGAGAAACGCTTTTGAGAGGATACTATGTTTTTTTTTCTCGGCAATTGAACATGTTAATAAAATCTATTAACCTGTATGAGTAATGTTGCTGCAGCAACCCTGTCTCCGATAGCACCTTTATTGAGAAGAGTCTTAGCCCACTGATGGTCGGAGGACCCACTGCGATTTGACTCTGAAATTATACAGAAAATGTGCATGATTAAAAACAGATCTATGACTAACAAAATACCTCAATTATCTCATGAGTAATGGAAATGAGAATACTATATCAAACATGATATTAATAAAATTTGCAGCACATTTTCCAATCAATAAACTTCAAAATAAAAAAAAACAATTATTAAAATAAAATTGTAATTAACATTATTAGTGTATTTTTTATTATTTTTACACAAAATACATACAGTCATAACTTTAGAAAATAATTAAATTAGTAAAAAAATATATTTCTTAAGTAACTTACTAGTTTCGTAAGCTAACGTATCTCCATGTAAGGCACTACTTGCTTCCTTTCGTAATTCCTCAATTTGTTCCATTGGTAATGTTTTAGGTGGGGATACTGGTTCTTCTGGTAACTGTGGAGAATTATGTTATTATGAAACCTTTTTAAGTATAGAATAAGGGATAGGTTAGCAGTTCGTTGGTGAAAGAAAATATAGTGAGGAAACTTGCATGTTGGAGAATTGTATGATGTACTTAACCTTTTATGCAAACATGGTTGATTATACTTGATAAACCAGCAGTAAGCAGTAATAGATTTTCAGATTTACTACAAGTACAGTGTTGGTTTAGTTGTCTTTCTGTAACTACGTTTTTGGAAACATAATTGTATACTAATTCTGTGAGCTCTATAAGATTACAGCAACATAAATATACTCTTAAATACGAACCTGATGATACCATTTCTTTTTTTCTCCATATTCTAAGCTTTCTGCGAAGTTTTTAGCGATACCCTGACCTTTTTTGTCGTCGGCATTTTTATCTGCTTTTCCGTAGTTAGTGTACGCTTCATCAATAAGTATATTCTCCTCAAATCTTTTGTGCTTCATCGTGTAATATTTATATCATACTTTTCGAGAAAAGATTTCATGAAAAACACGTGAAGAATAAAAACAAACCTCTCGGAAAACCATGCCTTGCTTTGACATTGACAGCTGACATTTGCAAAAGATTGACATAAGTTATTAGTTTTTATTTCTACATTTTAAATGGGTTTCATATTTAAGTAATATACTATACTAAGTTTTAACTTGTTTTTTAATTTGGTAGACGTCTAATATAATTAAATTTAGTTATTAACCTATTTTTTCGTGAATTGCAGTAAAAAAATAAAGTTATAATTTTTTTGTCAAACCAAAAAAAAAATTTAATTGTTAGTATTATCTGTGGCATGCGCAAAGCAACTCAAAATAAGGCGTGTCTAAGAAACACTTTTTATTCAAACAAAATTAGTCCTAACTTTACTACGAATAGAGTAAGTTTTTGTATAAAGAGAAATTAAAAATGACAGCGATTTGTCATTAACACAGAAAAAAAAACTGCTTTGCGGGGAGTTCTGATAAACTTTGGAAGTTATTAAAATAAATTATATTTTAACTCAATAATACTAAGTAATTTTAATAAAAACTAACTAAAATGGACGACAAGGGACGTAAAGTTATTGTTTGCGACAACGGTACCGGTGTAAGTCGACGTGAAATATATAAAATACGTGTTTATGATAAGCAGTGATTCATGTCCGTTTTTCCTCTTGAATTATTCCAGTTTGTGAAATGTGGCTTCGCTGGCAGCAATTTCCCGGCATTTATATTCCCATCGATGGTCGGCAGGCCGATTATTCGTGCTGAGAACAAAATTGGCGACATAGATGTTAAGGTATGTCACAGGAAATATTTATACTATAAAACATTAGAAATCGATTTAATACTCTTTGAGGTCAATCTAATAGTTATATTTTAGCATTCTTATAAAATTAGGACTTAACGGTATCTTATAAATAGGTTAGGTTAATTTAGGTTTTGTTCCTATTAAAACTTATTTTTAAATGTTCTATTTATCATATTTGATTCATCAGGTTTACAAGAATATTTTACTTCAGCAATACAAGAAACCTAATCATTAATATTTTATAGTTTCATATTATAAGAAGCACAAAAAAAAAACTAATAAAATATTAAAAAAAAAAATATTTTGTTGAGTCATCGAAACTCAATATAAATTTAAACACAAGTTTCTTATCATAGTTCTTATTACAAAATCAGAAATAAATATTTAAATCTGCATTTTTCAGGATATATGTATCGGCGTAAGTTATAATAAAATATAAGAATGATACTAATCATTTGTGATGTTTGATTATTAAACGCACTCAAACTAAAATAACACTAAAAAAATTAAATTGAGAACACATTGTTTTTTTTTCAATTAAAGTTGGTTATGCGACTCTAAAATATAAATAATAGTTTAGTTATTTTGTATTGATTTGTCTTACTTTTAGCTAGGCAATACTTAAAAATAGGTTGTAGGTAGTGGAGCAGTGTCCTCTGACATTGCACAGGACCATGAGCATAAGTAACTATGCCTCATCTAGTGGCCCATTAACTCATCATCATCTACCTATATTAAAACAAAAAAAAGAACAGCCATAGTGTAAATTTTTAATTCAAAGTTTATCATTGACTACTTACTCAAAAATGACAATATACTTTTTTTACTATTACTGTAAGAATTGATATTTGCATTTTTATTTAGAAATCAAATATAAAATCCAATTACAATGGTAAAGCTAGTAGCATTATTAAAATAGTTACAAAAAAAATATCATAAAAATTCTCAAAATAATAGAATTTCACTAACAATTAAGATGTATGGTTTTGGAGTTCATTTTTATGTCCAATCATCATCATCATCAGCCTATAGACGTCCACTGCTGGACATAGGCCTCCCCCAAACCTCGCCATAACGACCGGTCCTGCGCCGTCTGCATCCAGTGACCTCCCGCGATCTTGAGCAGATCGTCGGTCCATCTCGTGGGGGGTCTACCAACGTTGCGCTTACCGGTTTTTGGCCGCCACTCTAGAACTTTTCGGCCCCAACGGCCATCTGTTCTTCGCACAATGTGTCCTGCCCATTGCCACTTCAAAGATGCAATTCTTTGGGCTATGTCGGTTACTTTAGTCCTTCTGCGGATCTCCTCATTTCTGATTTGATCACGCAGAGAGACACCCAGCATAGCCCTTTCCATTGCTCTTTGAGTGACTCTGAGTCGTCTGATAAGACCCATCGTAAGCGGCCAAGTCTCTGATCCGTAGGTCATCACTGGCAACACACACTGGTCAAAGACTTTCGTCTTGAGACACTGCGGTATTGTGGACGAGAAAACTTTCCGAAGCTTCCCGAACGCTGCCCAACCGAGTTGGATTCGTCGCTTGATCTCTGCATCGAAGTTGGACTTACCTAACCGGACAGTTTGTCCCAGGTATACGTACTCGTTAACAACTTCAAGCACAGAGTCTCCGATAGTTATTGGAGAAGGTACGACATGGACATTTGACATAAGTTTCGTCTTGTCCATGTTCATTTTTAGACCTACTTCCAAGGAAACTCTGCTGAGATCATTGAGCATTGCAGAGAGCTCCTCCGCGGTTTCAGCCATGATCACTACATCGTCGGCGAATCGAAGGTGAGTTATGTACTCGCCATTTATGTTGATGCCTAGCCCTTTCCAATCCAGAACCTTGAAGACATCCTCCAGGGCAGCGGAGAACAGTTTTGGTGATATGACATCACCCTGTCTCACGCCGCGCTCTAGAGGTATTGGTTCCGAAGCCTGGCCTTGGAGTTGGACTGACATAGTGGCGTTTTCATACAGGAACTTCAACACTTCGATATACCGGTAGTCGACCTGGCACCGCTGAAGGGACTGCAATACAGCCCATGTTTCGACCGAATCAAAGGCTTTCTCGTAGTCCACAAACGCCAAGCACAGAGGCAAGTTATACTCCTCGGTTTTCTGTATAACTTGTCGCAGCGTATGTATGTGGTCTACGGTACTATAGCCTTTTCGGAAACCGGCTTGTTCGGGAGGCTGGAAGTCGTCTAGCCTGCGTGAGAGACGATTCGTGATGACCCTCGAAAACAACTTATAGACATGGCTCAGGAGCGTAATGGGTCGATAATTCTTCAGAAGGGTATTATCACCCTTCTTAAAGAACAGTGCGACCAAACCCCTAGTCCATGCCCGTGGCGTTTTTCCTTCGAGTATGACGGTATCGAAAAGCCTCTGAAGAGCCTTGAGGACAGGTTTCCCTCCCGCTTTCAGAAGCTCAGCCGTGATACCGTCATCACCCGGCGCCTTGTTGTCTTTGAGCTGTTTGAGGGCCATCCTAATCTCGTACAAGCTGACGTCCGGGATGTCTTCGGTGTAGTGTCGGGTAAGTTTGGCTCTTGGGTCTTTTGCCAGATTTGTCACGGGTTGTCGAGTAGATGTGTACAACTGTCCATAGAACCTCTCGATCTCACCCAGAAGCTCAGGACCCGATGAAACAACTCTGCCATCAATGGTCCTCAGTTTTGCCAAACGACTCTGCCCGATAGACAAATCTCTCGCGAATACTTTGGTGCCTTTGTTTCGCTCTATGGCTTCTTCAATACGCTTGGTATTGAATCGGCGCAGGTCTCGTTTTAAAGATTTAGAGATTCGTCTATTGAGGTGTCGATGTTTAATGGCATCATCTGAGGATTGCAGAGTCATTTCACGGCGTTGTTCCATAAGCCTCAGGGTAGAGTCCGACAGTCTTCTGGTTCTGTTTGTACGGTGGGCCTTGAAGAACTTAGACCCTACCGCTTGGACAGCTTCCACAAAACCGTCATTGTACTCGTCCACTGTGCCGGCCAGGCTATTAAAGCGGTTCTGGAGTTCGAGCTGAAAGCTCTCGGGGTTTTGAATGTGGGCTTGTGCTGGTCGGAGCGTAGACTTCATCAGCCGGGATCTCTCAAGCTTGATCCTGAGATTCAGCGTGCCTCTTACCATTCGGTGATCGCTTCCAAACTTAATGGCATTGATCACAGAGACATCACTGAATATTTGCCTTTTTGTCGACATGATGAAGTCTATCTCGTTTTTGGTCGCACCGTCGGGACTCATCCAGGTCCACTTCCTGTGGTCTCGTTTTCTGAAGAAGGAGTTCATCATGTATAAAGCCTCCTTCTCCAGAAAACCCGCCAGTAAGTTTCCCCTGTGATTCCGACACCCGACTCCAAATTGCCCCACTCGCAGCTCTCCCTCAGAACGTTTGCCCAGCTTGGCGTTGAAGTCCCCCATGACAACGGTGAAGTGAGATTTGCAGCTATGCATGGCTCTGGATATGTCCTCATACATAGCCTCCACCTCATCGTCGGAGTGTGCCGAGGTTGGAGCATAAACCTGTATGACCTTCAACGAATAACGCTTTGTTATTCTGAGTATAAGGCATGCTACCCTTGCCGACACACTCTCGATCTTCACAATGTTGTTCACAAGGGACTTGTGGACGATAAACCCGACACCACCTTGGGACAGTTGTTCGCCCTCCCGGAAGTAAAGCAGGTTGCCGGAGCGCAGGATCATCGAGTCCTCCCCCTCTCTTCGGACTTCAGATAATCCTACTATGTCCCAGCGCAACCGGCTCAACTCTTCCTCTAATTCCGCAATTCTCTCGTCTGTTCGCAGTGTACGCGTGTTCAGTGTTGCCAGGTGCAGTTTTCGTTGTTTATGGTAGCCGGATCGCACCCGGGGATTCTTAGCACCCCCTGCCCCACTCTTGGCTTGGTCGCTACCATAACCAAGCACAGTGGGGCCGCCGGGGACTGGGGGCCAATTCTTTTCGGCCGTATTCATGGGGGGTTTTACCATAATCGCCACGCTTGGCATGCGGGTTGGCGATCGCAGTATGATGTTATTATACTCAGAGAGCGCTGCTGCCCACTCTCCGGAGTGTCCCTTGGTTGAATTAGTCGCCTTCTACGACACCCACGGGACAAGGTGGGGTGGTGCTATTCTAGGCCGGCACCACACGTCCAATTGAAAGCATGAATGTGTGTAAAAAGAGCATGTGTCCTAAATGTGATGTGTGTGTTCCCAATGGTTTTTGTTGTTCTGTCATATCCATAATAAAATCATAGAATTATTACATCTGGAATCAACATTATGAATAACAGAATGAAGCCAATTTAAAGTGCACCGATCGCGCGTACAAATTGATGTTTTGAATCAACATCAAGAATAACAAAGTGAAATTTTAAAGAACTTATGTGTGTAATATTTTATTAGTGTGTTAAACGAATTGAGTGTCATCGGTACACTAACGCCAGAATATCGTGTAGTTACGCGCGATCGGTGCACTTTAAATTGGCTTCATTCTGTTGTTCATGATGTTGATTCCAGATGTAATAATTCTATGAATAAAATAAGCTGTATAAAGAAAACTTAGATGTTGTTTTATGTTTTTACTTGCTACCACGATTATAAGAGTGATAGTATAATTCCAATAGTATTAAGTCTGTAAATAATCTTGTGTCAAGTTGTGACCGTTTCTCATGGACTTACAAATATCATTATGTATAGGTTGTAATTATTAGACCCGTTGAGGACTCATTTGTACAGGTAGAGACATTTTGGCTTCGATTCCTAATACATTCTCGCAGTTTTTGGAATGAAGTTCCTTATCGCGCGTTATCGAAAGGGGGCTAGACGGAAAAAATCTTACGAAAAGTTTTTTTTTGTTTTCGATGATTATCGCTAGATGGCGCTGTGATCAAAATCTTTTAAAACACGTTCCTTATTTTTGTTTTCGATGATTATCGCTAGATGGCGCTGTGATCAAAATCTTTTAAAACACGTTCCTTATTTTTGTTTTATATGATTATCGCTAGATGACGCTGTGATCAAAATCTTTTAAAACACGTTCCTTATCGCGCGTTACGTTAGGAAAAAAAATTATAAGAAATCTTTTAAACGAAAGGAACTTCGTTCTACTCGGGTGTCCCATGACACCTCTCAAGTTTTTTGTATTAAAATTCGCATGTTTATTTTCCAAATGCGAATATTCGTAACATTGCTGGTAAATTCTAATCACAGAATATTAATATTGGAATATTTCACGCTGTCCAGGCGTTCAATCGTGAAGTCATAAAGGTGATTTCAAATTATCTTAGAATCACTCTAATCTTGCAATTTTAGCATTCACCTCTCACAAGTACTTAAGACTAACTTTATTTTCTAGATATAAGTAGAATATAATAATATGATATATATAAAGAAATTGTTGAAATTCACTGTAATTTGCATGTAATATGATAGATAGATAGATAGATAGAATATTCTTTATTGTACACCAATGAACAACAAAATAAAGATGAAATAAATAAATATGTTGCTTTTATTTTCATTTTTAGAGATCTTTTATTTTCTAATGGCGTCAAATTTTTTGTTGCATAGTATTTTTCGTCTGCAATTTACCTGCCAGGTATATTTGGAAGGTATAGTTAAGTTGATTAGAATAGTATACCTGTACAGTATAACACACACACTATGCATACCTTAAAGGTATACAGATACAGGTATGTCTTTAAGGGAATACCCTATCTTGTAAGACCTTTATCACACATAGTGAAATTTTCTATCAACAACAAGCTAGCTCGCGCAATTTCGTCTGCGTCACTTTCAATTCTATGTCAATGTATTTGAATTTTGCTTGCTGTAAAAACCATCTTTGAACTTCATCGAACATTTAAAAAAATTGCCTAATTCGATCCGTTGCGTTGTTGAGTTATGCGCATACCAACTCATTTTGCGATAAATTTTTATGTTATAGAATAACTGATCCTCGCAATTTTGTCTGCGTCAAAAAGGGGTTCAGGCAACACCTAGATTTTAATAATACCTACAAACATAATTTTGTCCTACAATCAATAGTTTTTGTGTCCAGTAATTTTTGAGCTTATTCATAACGAAACAAACAAAGTTATCTTCTGTATCCGTATTCATTTATTTGCTTA
This sequence comes from Trilocha varians, assembly GCA_030269945.2. Taxonomy (NCBI): domain Eukaryota; kingdom Metazoa; phylum Arthropoda; class Insecta; order Lepidoptera; family Bombycidae; genus Trilocha; species Trilocha varians. The sequence continues at coordinate 1,744,107 of AP028279.1, forward strand.
TTTTTTACATTATATGTATACAGGGTGGATCTGTAACTTTGGACAATCTGACGTGAGGTGAATGACTTGTCGAAATACAACTTAGCACCATTTTTATTTTGAATCGGTTAAACTTTTTTTTCTGACATTGTATGGAAAACGTAAGACTATCGTTGCGGACTTCCATACTATGATGAAAAAAAAATTATCCAATTCCTAAAATAAAAGTGGTTCTAAGTTGTATTCCCCACGTCAGATTGTCCAAAGTTACAGATCCACCCTGTATATTTTTTCTTCTTTATATTATTAGTGTAGATTATGAAACGGATTTCATTTGATTACGAGATTCAGTCTAATATTGTTAATTAGTAAATTAACTGGTATAATTTTATTTAAAATTATTGTTATTATAAAATTATTGTTTATTTTATAATAATGATAATATTCGTGGGCAGGACTTGATGGTTGGAGATGAAGCCTCCAAACTTAGATCTATGCTTGAAGTCAGCTATCCTATGGAGAATGGGGTAAGTTTTATTATAAAATTTGTTTTAACACGCTCGCTGCGGCACGAGTTGTTATCGGCCCGTAGTATGACCAGACGTTAGGACGCGGTCTATTAGACCTCACCTTCTTTAACAAAGTTATCCACTGGGAAGTAACTCCATGTTTTATCACAGGGAAGTTGCAGGTGGGATCATTTAGACCTCGTTTCGCAGTGAATGTGTTAAGTTTGAGCGAAATCATCTTCAGGAAATACCATTATGTGTTATAATTTGATTTATTTCAATTATATTTCGAAGATAATAACATCTTAACACCTGCCCCGCATGTGGGAGTTGAACCGCAATAAAACCTCCGGCTCACACTCTTGAGATCTCACCTTTTTTGAGATTAGAACTCAGAGCTATGTCGAACAGCATGACGCTTTTATCTTTTTGAACCGATTTTGATGATTTGTTTTTTGTTTGAAAGAAGATATTTGAAAGAACATTTAATTTTCGATATTGAACAATACTGCATTCAAAGATTTTTCATAAACTGTTTGCCTAGAAATCTATTCGAGAACTTCTGGAATCCTAGTCGATTTTCAATTACTCTAAAACAGCCCTATTACCATCAGGTGGTCCGTAATTGGGAGGATATGTGTCACGTGTGGGACTACACGTTCGGTCCCAGCAAGATGAACATAGATCCGAAGGAAACCAAGATATTGCTGACGGAACCGCCGATGAATCCAACCAAAAATAGGGAAAAAATGATTGAGGTTTGTACTTGTTTAAATTGCAGAGGTCCATAAGCAACGGTAACCACTTACGATCAGGTGGCCCGTTGGCAATAAAAAAATATGATATTTGCCTGCGCCACAAAAACATCGTGAGGGAACCTGCATATAGGAAAAGGATTCTCAAAATTACTAAAAATCCTTTGTCTGATATCTTCAGTCTCGCATTGTGTTCTCGAGGTGGAATATGCCTGATCCCTCTACTGAGGAGACCTGAGACCAGCAGCCCACAGAAATGGGTTGTTACAGTACATCTTATGTTCACGCCGATGCCTTGCTCACAAAATTCCATAAGGCAATAATTTATTGACGACCGGTAGTGCACCAGATACTACCGGTTACTACTGACCACTACGTCACCGTCTCAAACCAACCAGCTGAACAACTGGTTTTCATCGTAGCCGCCATTACACTTCATATACCTATTCGCCAACCAACATTGTAAACGATTCTTTGTAAAATAAATTCAAATATCAAGTTTTTCGAGTTTCTTTTTGGAAATTTCATAATGTCCGCTTAAGGCTGAGACATCTTAACTAATTGTGTTTTTTTAAACGGTTTTATTTAGCTCACCCCGTTTGTTTTATTGTATTTACCCACCTCTCCCTCCCACCACTGGAACTCCTATGTAGCCAAGATCCACCGTAATGTCTCTGAGCAGTGAAGCCCAGGAACCCGAGGGACAGATAACTTGTCTTTCCCCGCAACGAATTTAAATAGAAGATGATAGAAGTAGAAAAACATGAGTTTCGACTTCCCTTCTCGAGAAAATAAAATTGATTGGTTTCATTTCTAGGTGATGTTTGAGAAATATGAATTCGACAGCGCGTATGTGGCGATTCAAGCTGTGCTTACTTTATACGCTCAAGGATTGATCTCTGGAGTTGTTGTGGATTCTGGTAAGAAAAGATACTAAAACTACAGCGTGATTGTTAATGATGGCATATACAGGGCGTATGAAGAGCACTCCCGAAAACGAAGACTGGTGGTAGTACTAGTGATACTTGGGATGTTAAGCTTTTTGCAAAAAAATCGTCTGTATAGACCGATTTCCTGGCTTATCATCACAGGTATCACTAGTACTACCACCAGTCTTCGTTTTCGAGAGTGCTCTGTTAACACCCTGTATAAGAGATGTAACGAATATTCGCATTCGCATACATCTTTTTAGTATTCGGAATAATTCATGCGAATGTTTTAACAAAAGTTGCGTGGATGTTGCGTGTTTGTAAAAGGAATTTAATGGAGCCAAAATAAAGGCCTCTACCTGCCCTTTAAAATGAGCCCAAACTCGATTTATCTATGGCCTTCCGTTCTAATGACTTAAGTCGGCATTCGCAACCTCGCTCGTACATAATATGATTGTCATATGCTATCAACTACAAACTTAGTAAACACAACTTAAATATATCTAAAATTCTTGCAATACGATTGTCGCTCGACAGCTTATGGGTGTGGCGCGAGATCACTTGAGATTGTTAGTCAACGCTCTGTAGTCCGAAATAATTTTTGTTTTATTGAATTTTAATTTTTAATATTTTCGATATTTAAAATCTAACTAACAAAATCGGAAAAATAACGCTCTGTATTTTCCCTGCTCCCTTATTCATGTCGCATAGTTCTGAAACACCCTGTATATTATATATGTTTATTGACAGGTGACGGTGTGACTCACATATGTCCAGTCTACGAAGAATTTGCCTTGCCACATCTCACGAGAAGACTGGACATAGCCGGCAGAGATATCACTAGATATCTTATTAAGGTAAATCCATTTATTTATTTATTTATTAAGTTTTTTTTTAATTGTAAGATAGATAAACTTACGGCTCACCTGAAGATAAACTTACGGCTACCTATTTTTTTAGTTTTAGTTGGAGGAGATGTGGGAGTTGAACCGCACTAAAACCTCCAACCACTCACACTCAGCGTCCGAACCCCGGCTGAGGCCAGAACCCAGCACGGGGTTATGATGGACGGCGCGACGCGTTACGCCCATGGCACTCTTTCCCGTCGCGCCGCTCCCAAACACCTGAAGTAACTGAAGTATCTGTTTTGTAATCATATTTTTGTTACAAAAATGAAAACGACCGACTTCCATTTCTCAAGCATAGCACAAAAACTACCAGTCAGATCTTTATCAAATTTATATGAGATAATGCTCAAAATATCTGCTTTCTAACAAAAAAGAATCGTCGAAAGCGATTCATATAAAAACTTGAGAGGTGTCAAGGGACACCCGGATGGAACGAAGTTCCTTTTGATTAATTAGTGAGGGAATTGTAATCAAATTTTATTTTGTATAAAACAAAATAAGGAATGGTTTTATAAAATATTTTGATCACAGCGCCATCTAGTATTAATCATATAAAACAGAATAAGGAATTGTTTTAAAAGATTTTAATAACAGCGCCATCTAGCGATAATCATCTAAAACAAAAAAGTGTTGTGACAACTTTTTCGTCAGAATTTCCGTCTAGCCCCCTTTCGATAACGCGCGATAAGGAACTTCGTTCCAAAAATGAAATAAACGCAAAAACGCATAGCAAATTGTGAAATAGTGTAATTTTGTGAAACACCGATGTAAAAAAAAAGTATGGGACCTATGTTCGATGAAAGGTGATGTTTCATCTGACACCAGAATCATTCAAATCGGTCCACACGAACTAAAGTTATGAAGGAACAAACATGAAAAAAAATCAGATTGAGTATCTCCTCCTTTTTGGAAGTCGGTCAAAAAACGATCGGCTTCCATTTTTCAATTATAGCTGATGAACTACCTGTACCAACCCATTACTGCCCACTGTTGGGCTCAGGTCTCCTCAGAAGAGGGATTAGGCATAGTCCACCACGCTTGCCCAGTGCGGATTGGGGACTTCACATATCTTCAAAGGATTTTTAGAACCCTTTTCCGACATGCAGGTTTCCTCGCGATGTTTTCCTTCACCGTTTTTAGATAGTGGTGTTGTGAAAAATTGCACATAAATCTTTTTTTCACATTTAGATTTAGAGGTACAAGCCGGATTTGAACCCGCGACCTCCCGTACGGAAGGAAGTGCTTCGACCACCACCCCACCACGACTTGAACTACCAGTCCGATTTAAACCCATAAAAGATTGTAATAAAATAAATAAAACATCCAAATTGGTTCACCTACAAAAGGAAATGAAATCTTGCTTTATGATATCCAGAATCTTAAAAACTAGTATTTACAACTAGCTGCTGCCCGCGACGTCGTCTGCGTGAACCCTATGACCCGTTTTTTTCAATTCTTCCCGGCAACTATTCGATTTTTTCTCGTCGTAAAAACCATCCTTGAACTTCAACGAACATTTTAAAAAAAGATTTGGCCAAATCAGTCCAGGCGTTGTTGAGTCCGGACTTGTCGCTCCCGAGCGTCGCGGCGTCGATGCTCGAGAGCGACGAGTCCAGGAAGGCGATGCTCGACTTCTGCGAGTCCACCATCTCGCAGAAGCAGGTGGCGGGGGCTGAGAGGGAGAGGCTATATGCCACTCTCAACTTACCAACCCGCCGCCGTCGAGCAGGGGGCCGGGACCGGGATCTCGCCCGGATTCTGGCCCCCTAAGAGTTTCGGGTCCCCAACGCATGCGAGTGCGAGCGGGGACCCAAGAAGGTGCCGTGCCTCGCTCAGCACGCCCTTAGCGTAAGAGCATCCGGGGGATGGTAGACCGCGTACTCCCCGACCCACGCTGGTTCTGACCCAGCGGGGTATTCCGCGGGAGGGTGACACGCGGTCCCATCTTGGCGGGCTTCGGAAAGCCCGCCGACCGAGAGAGCCGGTGGCCGTATTCGCCGGCGGCTACCGGTTCGGCGTCCGGGGACGGAGCGACGGCAAAGAATGCCGATGGCGTAACGCGTCGCGCCGTCCCTTCAAACCCCGTGCTGGGTTCTGGCCTCAGCCGGGGTTCGGACGCTGAGTGTGAGCGGTTGGAGGTTTTAGTGCGGTTCAACTCCCACATACCCCGCCCGCGGGGCGGGCGGGGATCCGGTGATTTCCTCCAACTGAAAAAAAAAAAAAAAAAAAAGGCGTTGTTGAGTTATGCGCTTACCAACACATTTTGCGATTCATTTTTATATATAAGATTAAATTATTTTAATTCTAGCTCCTTTTACTTCGAGGATACGCTTTCAACCATTCAGCGGATTTTGAAACTGTTAGAATGATGAAGGAAAAACTATGTTACATCGGATACAATATAGAACAAGAACAAAGACTGGCTTTAGAGACGACTGTGCTGGTGGAACCTTATACGGTAAGTTTACTTAACGAGACCTTTTTGAGAGACCGGCCTGAGGGACGGGTGGGGTATGTGGGAGTTGAACCTCACGAAAACCTCCAACCGCTCACACACAGCGTCCGAACCCCGATTGAGGCCAGAACCCAGCACGGGGTTATGCGGGGTGGCGCGACGCGTTACGCACTGCGACACCCCCAAAGATTAACGAGACCTTAATGATTCCTACTACAACTTGGGAAGGAACCGTGAACTTCACTGTGAAGACCATAACTTTATTAAGGGGTCTAACAGACCGCGTGTCGCCTTAACGTCTGATCTTGGTGCGGGCCGATAACACCTCGTGTCACAGCATATTTTGGCATACTTAGCCAAAATTGGTTTCACAGTGAACATGTTAAATTTTAAAAATATTTATTCAGTCGAAATGTATACCTTCTTGTATTACTCTATATATTAAAAAAACCGCATCAGAATCTGTTGCGTAGTTTTAAAGATTTAAGCATACATAGAGACAAAATAAAGTTTGTTATACAGGGTGATTTTTTAAAGAAGGTACATATTGCAGGAGGGTGATGAGTACTCTGTTCTAATACGGAATATTACAAAAAATAAAAATTACAATTTTTTTTTTTAATCTAAATTCAACAAAACTACCTCAAATATAAACAATTTCGGCTAAAAGAGTGTTGACTAACGGCCTCTAGTGATCTCGCGCACCCCACACCTCCGTCACACCCATCAGCTGTCGAAAAACCATCATTTTGCAAGAATTTTAGATATTTTTAAGTTGCGATTACTAAGGCATTAAGCCATATTGTTTGGTAATAATATTTTTACTGGTCGTATATAACCATCAGCTACCATGATCTTCAATATGTACCCTCACTAAGAAATCACCCTGTATACTATGTTTTTTCTTCAGTTACCAGACGGCCGAGTCATAAAAGTGGGCGGTGAAAGATTTGAGGCTCCCGAAGCGTTGTTTCAACCACATCTCATCAACGTCGAGGGACAGGGCATCGCTGAACTTGTATTCAACACTATACAGGTAAATATTAATAACTAGCTTTTGCCCGCGACTTCGTTCGCGTGAACTTCAGGTTCGTCCCGTCTAGTCTAGTCGTATAGCCTATGTGTTATTCTGATGTATAAGCTATATTGTGGTAAAGTTTCATACAAATCCATTCAGTAGTTTTTACGTGAAAGAGTAACAAACATACATACATACATCCATACTTACAAACTTTCGCCTTTATAAAATATATTAGATTAAAAAAAAAAACATTTTTTTTTTTTTTTTATATAAAATTGAAAACAATAGTTCTATTTTTCAAGAATAGCACAAACATTAACAAATCATTTTTTTTTTAATTTGGTATATGTTGCCTGGTTTTTACTAAAAAAGAATCATCGAAGTCGGTTAAATTAGAAATATACACAAACAGATATTGTGAAATATTGTTCATTAAAAATATTTAACACTTTTTGGCATATTTTGATGCCACGGGCTTCCCTTTTTCTAAATGTCACTATCCGCCATTTTTATACAGGGTTTTCCAGAACTTTACGATATGTATGGAAATTACCCATATATATTATTTCATACTGTTCTTTAGATTGCATTATACATTTATTTACCGATTTTGTTAGTTAAATTTTAGGGGTGTGCGAATATCAATCGAATCGAATCGAATATTAATATTCGAAATTTCGGATTATTCGAAACTTTCCGAATATTCGTCGAATTTCGAATTACTCGATTTCGAGTTTCGAATCGAATTTTAATATTCGATTTGGAACGAATAATTCGTAAGGTCGAATTTTATTCGCACACCCCTATTAAATTTTCAGACAAACCAAACAGCTAACGAAAAATCTGTGAATGCAGTATTATTAAACATCAAAAATAAAATGTTTCGATCTCTAATATCTAAGGTACTTCCCATTCATGTCGCATAAAGTGATAATATAATGTTTTATATTCCAGGCGGCAGATATAGACATGCGCAATGAGTTATATAAACACATAGTGTTGTCCGGGGGCTCCACCATGTACCCCGGCCTCCCCTCGCGACTCGAGCGGGAGATCAAACAGCTGTATCTGGAGAGAGTGCTCAGAAATGAATGTGATAAGTTGTCGGTTAGTACTTTAATTAAGTCATTTGATGTAGTCGTGGTTGGGTTAGTGGTTGAAGAGCTTCCTTCCGAACGGGAGGTCGCGGGTTCATATCCGCGACCTCTAAATCTAAATGTGAAAAAGATTTATGTGCAATTTTTCACAACACCACTGGCTAAAAACGATGAAGGAAAACATCGTGAGGAAACCTGCATGTCGGAAAAGGGTTCTAAAAATCCTTTGAAGATATGTGAAGTCCCCAATCCGCACTGGGCAAGCGTGGTGGACTATGCCTAATCCCTCTTCTGAGGAGACCTGAGCCCAGCAGTGGGCAGTAATGAGTTGGTACAGTAAAAACCCTAAGCTAACATTAGATACTTGCCATAAAAGTCCCTTCAAAATGGTCAAAGATAAATAACACATTTTAATTAGTAGATGACGTTCCATTTAAAAAAGTCAGGTTTTTATGACGTGTAGTTTTATAGTTATTTGAAACCTCAACAAAGGTAATATAAATATTTATATATAGATATATAATAATTTTGTTTGTAATATAATATTCTGATGGAACTTTACAATTATTTTTAAATAAGTGTTAATCATTTTTACAAGCTTTATATTAACTTGCACTAGATGTAACTATGTAAGTTCGGGTGGAATCTTGCGAGTTAAATTTGACAAACTCAGACAAACTTCCCGGTGTCCGATCGAGCTGACATTTTGCACGCAGATGTACATCGCGTGACAATGCAATAATATGACAAAATGACGCTGATCTGATGATGGATCCGGAAGTCATAGGAACTCCTGTAATAAATAAGATAGACCCGTCATGTTAACACTACTGCTACATGATATCCAGGATCTTAAATTAGTATTTAATTATAGAAATTCAAGATCCGCGTGGAAGACCCTCCCCGTCGCAAGGACATGGTGTTCATAGGGGGCGCCGTGCTCGCCGAGGTCTGCAAGAACAGAGACAACTTCTGGCTCACCAGGAACGAGTACTTGGAGCAGGTAGGTAGTGCGGTTGCAAGGACATATGGGGATGGACTTGAAAGATTTGTAGAATGATTTATGTTGTTTTTAGGTAATGAATGTGGGAGTTGAACCGCACTAAAACCTCCAATCGCTCAAACTCAGAACCCAGCACGGGGTTATGAGGGACGACGCGACGCGTTACGCCATCGGCACTCTTTCCCGTCGCGCGAACAGACAGACATAGGATTTTTGGTGTTGATCGAAACAAGAAAGTATTTTTTTTACTTTTTACAAAAGTTAAAGCAACTTTTATTTAAAATTCTCTCGATTTGTTTTGTCTGTCATCATGAAACTGACTTCTTTATCATGAGACCACCTTTGAAATGTCTTTGTAACAAAAAAAATCATCAAAATCGGTTTATAAACGACGAAGTCATTGACGAACATTAAGTAGCATATATATAGTCAAATAGAGAAACCTCCACCTTTTTTGATTGATTTTGTTCGTGGAATTATAATAATTTCAACTTTTCTGTTTTCAGGGATTATCCTGTTTGAGAAAACTGGGACCGCGCGCTAGTTAAATTATTTATTATTAATATTTAAAAAAATAATACGAATATATGACAAAAAATAATTCTCAACGGAATAATATTTATTAAAAAGAAACTAATAAATATGAAATATAAACTTATTCAGACACTCGCGGTTTTCTATAATACAATCATGCATTTTCAACGGGTTCTTACCACGATATTTAATTAATTGAGTTGTCTCGATATTTCGTTGTTGTTGCAAACGTCATGATCACGAGAAGACTGGATACTGCGGCAAGATTTAAGAGCAAACAAATCTGTCTACCCTCGCGCTCGTTCGCTTTACTAGTACCACTGGAACTCGAACTCACATCACGACACACCACACTCACTGTATCTACAAGACTCTCTGAGCATGAACCCGCGAGTGATTGTTGTGTTTAGCACTGGATTCCACATACTCGATAATCTGAAGCCGTCACCACTGAAGACAGGACTTTTAACAGGGGTGACGGCTTCATCATGACGTTTGCAACAACGTTGAAATATCGAGACAACTCAATTAATTAAATATCGTGGTAAGAACCCGTTAAAAATGCATGAAAGTATTACGAAATATAAAATTGTAAGAAATGTACTCCTTTTTTGATCGTGGGTAAACCATAGACTAACAATTTGTTCGTATTATTTTTTTAAATATGTAATTTAAGTATTATTCCATTAAAATATAACTTCTTATTTTAAGATAACATGAATGTATTGATTTTATTAAATAGACATGATTTTTATTCGTCAATAAATGATATTAGTCACTGTTGTTTTTTTTTATTAAGTTTAGAATTAACAAACACGAAACTAATTTTTGCATATTTGCCATTCGCTGCGACACGCGGTCTATTCGGCCCCTCCTATTTTAACCTATGGACGATTTTTGTTTTACGTTATAAAAAAATATATTTGCGTAATAGACATGTATTACTGTACTGTCTAGGAAAAAATAAGTACAAAAATCTAGACATGAATTTACTATATGTACTTAAAAAAAAACAGTACAAAATTTGTTCAGAAATAAGGACTAGTTGTCAAAATTAAAAAAAAGTTTAAGGTCAATTTTATCTGTGATGTTTAGTATGTTGTTTAAAAACAACATTCTTCACGGGTTAAATTCTTCAAGGTTAAATTTATATGATCCATAATTACGTACAAATGTACGTTCTAACAAAACATCGAAATCGGTTCAATCTGAAATAACCTGAACTGTTCTAAATTAGTTTAATCTTAGAAATAAAAACACGTCATTTTATCAAAATTTATTTAAAAATGCAAGTACAGTGAGCGTATCGATAACTTAAATGAGAATAGATATTTAGCGCCTAATCGATTACAATTCGATAAAACTATTCGTAAAAATGCAGTAAAAAAGTATAAAAAGTCAGTCTATCACATAATATAAATAAAAAGGAATATAAACTATTGAAAATTAGCAAAAAAATACTAAAACAGTATCTAAGTATTATATTTTTTTTTCTTATTTGAGAAGCGGTTTAAAAAATAATCGAAAATTCCCTAACTTAAAATCGATTATAACTAGACTCAATAACCTAATCTATTTGCTATAAAAAGCTACATATATTAAATAATTAGCCTTCAAAAAGCCTAGCTTATAAGATAATATATGAATAAAAAACTTACTAAATTACTTATAATAATTACGATATTTGACACTTTAATCGAATAAAATATCGATTTTCAATGGTGGGATTTCTTTTAGATCATAATCGAGTTATTGCGAGATTCTCAGAACTGATGTGTGTTAACTGTGAACACCAGTATTGGCTTGTTTTCGCTTATGGGTAGTACCACTGGAACTTGAACTCACATCACGACACTCACTGTATCTACAAGACTCTCTGAGCATGAACCCGCGAGTGACTGTTGTATTTAGCACTGGATTCCGATTATCGAGTACGTTTGCAACAACGTTGAAATATCGAGATAATTCAATTAATTTAATATCGTGGTAAGAACCCGTTGAAAATGCATGAAAGTATTATAATTAAACTACTTCTTTTTGTGTGAAAACACACAAAAAGTTTCAGCAGTCACTACCTTCAAAATTTTGATGTAAAAATCTTCGAAAGTACAAATAATCAATTATAAGTGCAGGGATTCCCAAAGTGGTGGCTTAGGGTCAAAATATTTACGGTGAACATTTTTCCGATAGTTTTTGATCTATTTTTGAAAAACGCCATTTTTGAATACTTGAAATTTCTACATCGTGGACTGATTTTGGACTCGTACTCGAATAGTTACTTTAGATTTTTTACTTTAGTTATTTTAACTACAACCTAAAAGCACACATAAATCTAAGAGATCTTATTTTACTAAATATAATAATATTATTGCAATTACACGTTTTTCAAGACACTGTCTTTAAATTAACTTAAACACATCTCTATAATATATTTGGAGAACAAACTTATTTAACCACTCAACTGGGAACGTCACTATTCGCTAGATGGCGAAACTGGGAACTTCGGAATCACTACCGCGTTTGAGCGCCTTTTTAAAATATTTTTTTCCAATAAAATTTAGTTTAGATTTTTAATAAAACTTAATATTTTTGTAAATCTTTATTATTAAACTACGCTGTATTACATTTTCAGCGAAAAGATATCATCTCCGTAAAATATGAGACGATTAAAAAATGTAAACAAAACAGGTTTTAGAACTGTGCTCAATTTTGGCTCCTGCCACAGACTTGGCAAAAGTAAACAAACTAATTTTGTTGCCGATCCCAGTTGAGTGGTTAATATATTTGGAGAACAAACTTATTTAAATGCATTCGAAAATAAGACAAATTTTGTTTTTTGTCAAAATACCGGTTTGCCAGTATTAATAGTGTTAAAATTAAAAACTAAATTAATCTTAAATTAATAAATGCAACTTCTGGTCACTTAGTAATGTACAAATTAGTAAGAATAGTAAACTTATTCTAAATTAAATTACAAACACGAATTATTACATCTGGAATCAAAATCATAAACAACAGAATGAAACCAATTTAAAGTACACCGATTCTGTGCAACTACAAGACATTCTGAATCAACATGAATAACATAATGAAGTCAATTCCAGATGTAATAATTTTAAGTCTTTCACTGTCAATTGTTTAAGGGGGGAGCCTGCTTTAGAGGCTTCAAAAAATCGTTTTTTTTTGCATAAACGTCTTCCCAAATTACTCATGCATCTTTTCCGCCGCACGACACATGCACACTCGAGGCGCCTCGGTGAAATGCTTGTACCACGCATAATATGACATATATTTTGATGAAAAAATTTGAGAAGACTCTTGAAATACATAATAATAAAACCTGAAAGTTTTGTTTCAATCAAATATTTTTTTCCTTCCCAAAAAAATCCTCTAAAAAATCGTTTTTTTTAAGCTTCTAAAGCGGGCTCCCTCCTTAATGAAAATCTTAGGATGATGATGATGTTTGGTTGAGGTTTGCGTTAGCTCATACGAGATGTATGAGCCGATGCATTGCGTTGTAGCCAAATTGTGCGCGAATATTAAGGCCGAGTGGATTATACATTAGAATTTATTTTTAGTATATTTTGTATGAAACGAACACCAAGATCGCTGCGTGCAAGATTGAGAGAAATTTGTTGTGACTATAAAAGGTCCATGGGGAGACATTTTCAATAATAATGCGTTTAAACTGACGGGATAAATTGGAACTGTCAAAAATAGTTCCGCTACTGAATACTAGATGGCGCTGTTCTCAAGTTAAAATCCAATTACAAAACTTCTCATAATTACTCAAAAATAAGCAAATATACACGCCTAAACTAGAAATATCTATAACTAACGATTCATAGGACGTTAATAATTACCGAAAAAACGTGGACGTAATATAAAATACTAGATTTAATGCCTAATTTCAGTCTTAAACGTCTAATATAGATATTTACATAGTTATGGCAGTTTCATTTAGCTGACGTCGTTTTTACTTAAGCTTATGTCGTACTTAGGATTAATGATTACTTAAAGGATTTAAGTTGTTTGGCAGAATACGATGAAATGGTTAAATTTGAGGTTATCTCGTAATTTTATTAAATTTAATAATGGCGGTAGTTTGAACAATTTTTATAAAACATTTTTTCCAAGACTTATATTACACAAAAATATTCATAATATTGACAATGTTATTGCAAGGTAACCGAAAAACATGTTTGAGAATATATTTTTGGACATAGACATTTCTTTATTTGTAATGGAAACAGTGGTACAAATAATTTTTGTTTGTCATCTTTTGAAAAAGAGGTTTAATGTTTTTTTTTTGCTATCACACGAGCCTACGGCCCACCTGATAGTAAGCGGTTACCGTCGCTCATGAACCTCTGCAATGCCAGGGTAATGAGGGGTCGTTATCTACCACCTACCCATACAGGACTTTTCTTAAACCTCGTTTAAAGAGAGACAAGTTGACCGATTTGATTTGTGGTTTCAGTTTTAGATTATTTTTTACTATAATTTAAGTAATCATTACTTTCCTTCTAAATTACATAACTATATTAAATATTGACTATAAGTACATTAGTCTTAGTTTTAATGTTTTCCTAGATTCTAGAAACATTGTACTAGTTATTTCAGTAAAAATGCATAGATAAAGTTTAAAGATTTACATTTTGAATATAATTAGAAATTTGTGCGTTTAAATTTAGCCTGACAAAATTAATTAGTAAAAAGCCAATAATGGTTTGTTAATTTAATTTGAATAAGGTAATATATTTTGACACAAAATTTCATTTTTATTATGCTCAAAAATGCAGAACTTGATAATTTTAAATGGTATCTGTGGCGACCAATAATAATGCGCGAGTTCCAGAATCGCGGTTACGACATTTGCAGAAATCTTCGCATATATACGACATCTGAAATCTACTACAGCGGGCTTCGGCCTGACCACCATACACTACCTCCCCGCAACGAGATCTCCCGACGGCCATAAGTCCACTGTACCCACAGTATCATGTAATCGATTTACCAAAAAAAAAAAAACATAATTTAGAATACCTTTTTAAACTTCATTTTAAACTAACATTCTGTTGAAATAACCGTAAGATTATTTTAAAAAGTTTCTAACACAAAAGCATAACTTCACAAAGCATTCTCATATCAAAAGTTGTAAATGCATCTAAAGTTCTACATTACGTCGCCTCAGTGCTTGTTTGGCCAATCTGACATTTTTTACGAAAATTATTTTTTAATGCAGTATTATAAAGAATACAATTTCCATCCGACTGGAAAAATATTTTTTTAAAATATTCAATTCTAAAACAATAAAAATCTCATTTCAATTTTTTTCTCAACACGGCACTTAACGAAAATTCCGTGCTTGTTTGCTGTCTCCTGTAAAATTTGCTCGAGTGCAGATAGGCCAAACAAGCACTGAGGCGACGATTACACAATACCTTAATACTTATTTAAATACTATATTTTACATATAATAAACTCACGAGAAGCCTTAGCAAAATTACTTAAAAAAACTAATAGTTTCAACTTTATAAAACTGCAGAATAAATTTATTCAGACACTCGCGGTTTTCTATAATACAATCATGCATTTTCAACGGGTTCTTACCACGATAGTTAATTAATTGAGTTGTCTCGATATTTCGTTGTTGTTGCAAACGTCATGATCACGAGAAGACTGGATACTGCGGCAAGATTTAAGAGCAAACAAATCTGTCTACCCTCGCGCTCGTTCGCTTTACTAGTACCACTGGAACTCTAATCAAATATCGTGGTAAGAACCCGTTGAAAATGCATGAAAGTATTGCAGAATAAATGACTATAATTTGGCAAAAGTGTGCAAAAATGTATAGAATATTATGTGTTAGTATACAGGGTGTCCCAAAACTATGCGACATGAACGGGAATAAATTACCTATTAACAAGTTTTTTAGGTTAATTTTCTTCATCAGTCTTATGAGATTTAGTGGATGTGTTCTCAGAGGTGATCTCCTGCAGTATTACGTTGATATCTTCGTAAATTTCCGTGAATTGTGGACGATCTGCGGGCGATTTGTTCCAGCAACGTTTCTGTAATTAATTGTAATATTAATTAAGGATTAATCGTAATGTTTTTACGGTTTATTTATTTAGGAGACGGACAATTTAATTAATAAATAATAATAAACCACTCAACCGGGAACGTCACTATTCGCTAGATGGCGAAACTGGGGACTTCGTTCGGAATCAATACCGTGTTTGAGCCCCCTTTTTAAAAACATTTATTTCCGATATTTGTTAATTTTAATTTTTAATTAAACCTTATATTTTTGTAAATCTTTATTACTAAACGATTGCTGTATTGCATTTTCAGCGAAAATACATCATCTCTGTAAAATATGAGACGATTAAAAAATGTAAACAAAACAAGTTTTAGAACTGTGCTCAATTTGGCAAAAGTAAACAAACCAATTTGGTTGCCGATCCCAGTTGAGTGGTAATATAAATATGTAATAGCCAATTTTTCAACAAGGAGGAATTGACTGTGTTCGCTTATACTAAAAGTTTGGAAGCAAAACTGAAAGCTAATACAATTAAAATGAGAACAAACACAACGAGTTTATATTATTTAGTACAGGAGTTCCTATGACCACCTTCCGACTCCATCATCAGATCAGCGCCACTTTGTCGATATATCGATTTTTTTTAAGGCCTATTCCGGCGATTTCCTCCCGTCCAAAAAAAAAAAAAAAAGACCTATTGATGTACCTATAATAGTATATTTTATGTGTAATTTTTTGTATAATTTCTTAGGTGTGTACAATCTGAACATTTGTGACGTCACTGCCAGCTGAGACTAAAAACCAGCGTTGGATATTGGCATTGATTTTATAATCTATGTCGATATTCAGCAACACGCTGAGTCTCGGCTGGTTTGTGGTAAAAATGTAATAGGTATGATTATGTAAATTGTATTTTTTTTTCTTTCATCTTTTGTACAATTTTTACCTCAAATAAAGTATGTCTATATCGTATTATTGCATTGTCACGCGATATACATTAATACAAAATGTCATTTAAAACCGGGAAGTTTGTCAAACTTAGCTTGCAACCCGAACTTACATAGTTACATCCAGTGCAAGTTAATATAAAGCTTGTAATGAATTACCAATATATTAGCGACTCCATCCGGCATCGAAACCGGTACATTCCACTCCAGAGTTCCATTCTTCAACTTGTCAATGACGGCGCTGTCGTTCAGTTTGGCGAATGGTAACTCTGCTTGAGTGTATATCTGTAAAAATAATAATATCAATCTATACTAGAAAGAAAGAAAGAAAAATATTTATTCACCACGTACACACAGAGGACACAAGTTCGTAAATATTATGTATATAAATAATTAACATGGACCTAAATTAAATATGAAATGCATTCATTGTAGGTACAATAAACAACAAATTAATGTTGAACATAAACAACATGTAAATGGCTGTGTGTCCCCAATATGACGGGAGAAATGGTTTCAGCTCAGCATAAGCTATTAGTTCATACTGTAGGTATTTACCAATAGCGCTGATTTTCAGCAGAAACCATTTATAAAGTAACATCCGTCAGCGGCCCAAAAGCTACCCTACTCGATTTGAAAGTACTACAAGTGAAAAAAAAATTACATGGATCAAAAACTAATGATTATAAAATTATAAAAATATGCAGTTGGAAAAATTTACATGATTCGTTAAGCGGCGAAAACAATACTAATATTATAAAGCTGAAGAGTTTGTTTGTTTGAACGCGCTAATCTCAGGAACTACTGGTCCGATTTCAAAAATTCTTTCACTGTTGGAAAGTCCATTTGTCGAGGAAGGTTATAGGTTATATTTTATTTTGAAAAAAATAGGGATCCGTATGAAAATATCGAATATGTAACACAAGGTGTAAAATCGAAAACCTATTTATGCGTACGCTGTAAAAACTATTGACAATGGAACAAAATGATGTACGTCGGGTTTTTAGGTATTAGGCAGATCTAAAAAAAAGTCCGGGAGAGCATATATCTTACTATCATAGTTTAGCCACAATAATGGCTTTTATGTTCAAGAAAAAAAAATTGTCCGAAGATTGAAATTACGTTAAAATAGTTCTAAGTTTTATTTCAACAGGTCATTTACCCCACGTCAGATGGTTCAAAATTACAGATCCACCCTGTATATTATTATTATTGTTGTACTTACTTCCCAAACTGTGGCAGCGTACATATATACATCAGATTTGGTTGAATAATCTCCTTCCAACACCACTTCTAATGGACACCACCGTAGAGGAATTACCTGTCAAAAAATATGTATTGACTGTCTTAGTAACACGGATTGTATTTTTTTTCCTTCTTTTGTTTGTTGTTCTATCTGTTCTAAGCTGTCTCCTCTGATATCTTTTTTTATTTATTGCCATGTAGGCAGACGAGCCAATGGGCCACCTGATCGTAAGTGGTTACCGTCGCTCATGAACCTCTGCAATGTCAGGGGACACTGAGGGGTCGCTACCTACGACTTAACTTTAAGGACCCTCCTCAAGCCTCGTTTGAAGAAGGACAAGTCATAGCGCTCTGGGAATACCGAATAGGGGAACTTTCTTTTCTTTCAATTAATTTAATAATATTTAAAACGTAACGGTCTCCTGCGATACAGGCCTAGCCTAGTGCAGAGACCACTGCTATATTTTTAGTGTACTGTGTATTTTGTTTGAAAATAAATTATTTTGTATTTTTTCTTCCAAAAACGAGGTATTCAATTCGTCTGTATTTTTATGTTTCTTTCCGTATGACTTTGGTGTCATTGGACCAATTTGGATGATTCTTGTGTCAGATAAGTTGATGGTCTTCGTGGAGTCTGTTTTTAAAGATTTTTTCGACCGGTATTTTTACATCTGAGACCAGAAATGTGTATTTTGAAAGGATTTTACGATTTGCTGTGTATATTTGCGGCTATTTCTTTTCTAGATGAACCAATTTCGATGATTCGTTTTTTGTTAGATCAACAGACACTTTGAACATTAGGCACCTCACATGAATTTGATAAAGATCTGACTTATAGTTTTTGTGCTGTTCTTCGAAAACGAAAAAGTCGTTTTCAATTTTGTAATAAAAATTTTATACTATACAAAATGACGCAGATGAAGTAAAGTAGTATAAAAGTATTACCTGATCATGTATTTTATAGTATTCTTGTGAGAGCGGTCCCCGGGTGAGAGCTGAGTGTGTCAGCTTTAGTTGTAGTTTAGATGTGATCACACAGTTCCTGGTCGCTATGTCTCTGAAATTACATATATAACGGCGTAAATAGGATGTTGAGGTGTAATGACGTTGTAAATAGTCGATCTTCATTTGGTTTTGTCAGGAATGACGTCATAATGTCCACTTGAACATCAACACTTTTGAATAAAAACTTCAAAATAACGAGTTTTAACAGTTTATTACTTTTACATCAAGAGGTCCGTTTGCCTCGACAATTCAAATACGAATGAATAATAACAGCGGTCAACGCCTGTATTTATAGCAAGTCTCCACTTATAACTACCCGCACTATGAATAGTATGAATAGATTGGTTTCCCTTGTTATCACCCCGTCATATATTATTATCAAATCGACGCTTTTATTGCAGTATTAGAAATAGAGTACCCTATATTTTCAATCAGTAAAATAAGAATTAAATACATTAATATAGTTTCGAAGATACTAAAGACGAATAAAGTTACGTGTGACTTCTAAATAGTATTTTCTATGTTTCTGTAAAAATTAGAAAAAAGTTAGGACCGATTTTGACAAATTTCATTAAATCCTGAATTTACTCTTAAAATGAAAAAAAGTCGTCAAAATCTGAATCTAAACTTGAAAAAGTAGATTCAGTTAATAATCATCCTGTACACGCCGTCATACTTCACTAGAAAATAATCCTGTATAAAACTTAATACCGGTTTACACACCCTGTATAAATCATCACACCTCTAGAAAATCACACCTTATATAAAACGTCATATCCCACTTGAAAAAATCACCCTGTATACTATATCATACCTCAGTTCAACATATAAAATCAAACGCTGTATAAAACAACATACATCTATAATAAAACACCCTATATAAACCATCACACGTCCATAAAACATACCTATGTGTCAATCTCAGCGTCGCTAAATGCGCCAATGCAGCGGCCAGGTTCGCGGCCAGGTGTGCGGAATGCACGGGTCGCAGTGCAGGGGGGCCCTCGGTACCGGAGCGGGTCGCTACCAGGAAACTTTTTAGATCGCCCTGGTTATAAAAAAACTATTAATAATGGGCATGACGACATTATCGAATAATCGAAGATTTAATGATGTTGGAGGAAACTGCATAATAAAAGAACTTACAATTAGTGTTACCTAAATATTTAACATTAATAAAACACCAGATCGTCGAATCAGTGCTTGTTTGACCTATCTGCACTCGAGTAAATTTTACAGGAGACAGCAAACAAGCACGGGATTTCCTTTAAGTGCCGTGTTGAGAAAAAAATTGAAATGATATTTTTATTGTTTTAGAATAAAATATTAAAAAAAAAAAAATTACCAGTCGGATGGAAATTTTATTCTTTATAATACTGCGTTAAAAAGTCATTTTCGTAAAAAATGTCAGATAGGCCAAACAAGAACTGAGGCAACGAGATGACGTCACGATTAGGTAAACAATATGAAATTGACGGTCTTTATTGGTTGCGCCACACTTGTTTACCTAAGCGTGACGTCAAACGCGACGCCATGACACTATGGGCTGTATAAATTTGACATAATATAATAATTTTAAATTAAAATTCACGCAGCCAATGTTGCGCAGGCTAGTTTGAAATAAACTATTTTTTTAAGTTTCTTTAAACACTCGCGGTTATCTACATCACTTACGAAACGAATGAGTGCGAGGGTAGACAGATTTGTCTGCTCTTAAATGACATACCCGCAGTTCCTCAGTCTTCCCGTGATCATGGCGCTTGGAACAGTGCTGAATATCGGGACCGCTCAATTAAAAATAATCGTGGTAAGAACCCGTTTAGTATAAGTGATGTTTTTTTTAAATCAAACCTTAATGATCTGTTAGAAAAATGGTAAAAAAAAATATAATTTCTATATCTTCTTACCCAATCAGTATGTTCTAACAGCATATAATGCGGGTCCGTTTCATTACACAACCCGAGCAAAGCCACGATATTGGTATGTTTTGCACGACCATACATGTCCAATTGACGACGAAACTCGGCTAGTTGTACCTAGAATAAAACATATGACGGGGCGATAACAAGGGAAACCAACCTATTCACAGTGCGGGTAGTTGGAAGTGGAGACTTGCTATAAATACAGGCGTTGACCGCAGTTATTATTCATTCGTGTTTGAATTATCGAGGCGAACGGACCTCTTGATGTAAAAATAATAAACTGTTAAAACTCGTTATTTTGAAGTTTTTATTCAAAAGTGTTGATCATCGAGTGTTCAAGTGGACATTGTGACGTCATTCCTGACAAAACCAAACGAAGAACACCTCAGACAACACACTATTTACGCCGTTATATATCATTGACATAACTGTTAGAAGAAAAAAAAAATTTGGATCCTGGTAATTCATAAAAATATTTATTATGACAAAAATAAAAACGACTGACTTCCGTCTATCAAACATAGCACAAAAAATACTTCTTTATCAAATCTATTTGAGAATATATCCAAAGAGTCTGTGTTCTAGCGAGAAAAGAATCATTGAAATCGGTTCATATAGAAAAGATTTGCCCGAAAAACTGCCTGTAACTTTTTTAAACACAGATCCAAAAGTTCTTGTACGATGTTAAAAAATTCATCTAGCACTAGAATCATCGAAAACGGTCCACCTAATCTTAGTTGAGGTAACAAACATAAAAATAATACATACGAATCAGTTATCTCCTCTTGGGAAGTCAGTCGAATAACAAAAAAGCAAGCAGATTTCGCCATTTTTCAATAACATAATTCAAATTGCAGATTTTTTTCTTTTGATAAGTATTAATTAAGGTTATAATAAAAAAAAACTTGAAAGATGTCAAGGGACACCCGGATGGAACGAAGTTCCTTTCGATTAATTGGTGAGGGAATTGTAATAAAATTTTATTTAAGTTATATATTTAATAAAATATTTTGATCACAACGCCATCTAGCATTAATCATATAAAACAAAATAAGGAATTGTTTTAAAAGATTTTAATCACAGCGCCATCTAGCGATAACCATCGAAAACAAAAAAAGTGTCGTGACAACTTTTTCATAATAATTTCCGTCTAGCCCCCTTTCGATAACGCGCGATAAGGAACTTCGTTCCAAAAAAGTTAAAACAAACCTCGTCTTTAGTAGTGAGAGCTTTAACCAGCACTGGTTTCAAATCCGGTTCGATATCAGTATCTTCAGATTTACGTAGCTTATTAACTTGGTTCATGTCGATTTTAGCTAGAAGAACTTCACCGAATTCACCTCGACCTAAAATCATGAAGAAATAAGTGACCTGAGCCCAACAGTGGCAGTAATGGGTTGGTACAGATGGTATGAAAGTAAATGACAAAAGATACTTTTGGATATGGATCAAAAACTGCTGAAAAACTTTAAAACGATTCTACTTAACAATGATAAAAATATTAAATAAATTTCTAAAAGTAATAGTTACCAATAAAATAAAGAGTGAAAATCACATAAATTCATAAAATGGCATTTTCGTTTTACCACGGCAGATATAAATTTTAACTGTAGTTTTGATTTCAAAATATTGATTTTGAAATCAAACCTATCACTCGGTATGTATGACTTGAGGTGTATGCCATTTGGATTAAAGAATGCTCTAGCATTTTTACATCTTCAATTGTGACATTTAATTAACCCTAATATCTTAACTTATTTCACTTTATTTTAAACATATTATTGCAAATATATTATTTAAGATCAAATAAATAAACTTACCTAGTGTTATTTGTTCAGTCAACAAGGACCTAGGCAAAGACAGTTTATCGAAGTTTCCAGACTTCTTTGAAGCGCGTGATACTTCTGAATTATCTGGACCTTTAATAAAAGAAATATTATTTTTCTTTTACTACGGGAGGTTGCACGTTCAGAACCAACTGGCTTATAACTAAATCATAATGTAAAAAAGACATAAGTAAATTTTGTCACATCACTGGCTAAAAACGGTGAAGGAAAACATCGTGAGGAAATCTGTATAAAGGATTTGTAGATTTTTAAAATCCTTCGAAGATATGTGAAGTCCCTCGAATTGTGTTCTCGTGGTGGATAATACCTGATCTCTCTATTGAGGAGATCTGAGACCAGCAGTGGACAGTAATGGGTTGTTACAGTACATATAATTACCGCTATCTTTATCGTGGGTCAGAAGTCGTCCATTTTGTGTTGGTCCACTGTTCACCTTGACTTTTTCCGTTTCGCCATCCTCTACCAACTTTTCACGGCCTTCCACCATCTCTAATTCCATTTTTTCACCTTAAATATAAAATATAGTGTCAGTAAATACATTTCTTAAGATCCTGGATATCATGTAGCAGTAGAGTGCTAGCTAATACAAGTAAAACGAGTCCAAACACGACGGGTCTATCTAGTTTAGTATAGGAGTTCCTAAGGCTACCGACTACATCATCAGATCAGCGTCATATCATATAGTGTATACATGCGAAATTTCAGCTCAATCGGAAACCAAGAAGTTTGCCAAATTCAACTTGCAAGATTCCACCACACAATTACAAAGTTACATCCAGTGCAAGTTAATATAAGTCTTGTAATCTTACCCCTCTGCCGTCGTTTCAGCCTTCGTCTCCTGCAGTAGACCATCAGAGCGAGCACCAGCACCATGTAGGCTCCTGCTACTGATATGGAAACCACTACAGCTTTGCCTGCTACTCCATTGGATTCTTGAGCTGAAAAAAACATATTTTATGATACATTATCTATCTCCTAGTGGCGAAGGTATTATACAACTCTATTCCTATCGGATTCCCTTTCGACATGTGTGGTAACTTGTTTAGTATAGTTGATCGAAGCCTTTGATAAAAAAACGAGTTTGTTGTAGTTCGTTGGAAAATCATAGCTATCTAAATCTTAGAAGGGTCATTCCATTTAAAATCGTCTAATCACAAAGCTGCACTGTTTTAGATTTGGGTGAAATTTTGAGGGATTCATCTCTAGGGTCCCTAAGAATGAAATTTACACATATTCGCATTTTTATGAGCACCTGTTTCTGAGCACTTAAATAAAAACTTTCAAAAATCACCTTTTTTAGCTTATTTGAAATTTCCTCAAAGTTTTGTTGTTTTCATTATTAAAGCGGAATCCTTAGGGGGACAGATTATAGTATAGGTTCTAACCTATTATAATTTGGCTTTTTTGTTAGAAAAATAGAAAGGTAGATTATGGTAAATAAAGTATAACTATGTTCGTTTAACAATAAATAAATTAGTCGAGTTTTTTAGTTGTTTGTTAACATCGATTAAATTTACCATTTGTAATAGATAACCTAGAGTTTACAATGCTTTTCTGATATCTAATATATATTATAAAGGCGAAAGTTTGTATGTATGGATGGATGTATGTTTGTTACTCTTTCACGTAAAAACTACTGAATGGATTTAAATGAAACTTTACCACAATATAGCTTACACATCAGAATAACACATAGGCTACAATTTTTGATAATACGGGACGAATCTGAAGTCCACGCGAACGAAGTCGCGGGCAAAAGCTAGTTAACTTATAAGTGCACGCTAATATGCTTAACTTACCTTGAGCCGGGTTGACGGTAAGCATCAGCTGATGTCTGACTAGACCTGCTGCGTTTCCAGCTGTACATCCATACTGAGCGCTGGATACTTCAGACACATTACGAAGCAGTAATGAGCCGTTGTTTAATACCACCACACTGAGGATAATCAATAAAAAAAATTGGTTGCCTGTAAAGTCGGTATACGGGCGAAAGTTTTACGTAACAACGACTCGGGCATGGTTAGCCCGCCTAAGAGCGAGAGAGACAGACATAAAAAGAGACGCGGCACGCGTGCCTCTCACTCGCTCTCATTGTGAGCGCATAACGTGAGCGGAGCGTAACGCAGTTTTTTGAAGTGTCACCCGGCAAACCAATTTATAAGACGTTGTCACGTCAAAAATAAATTATGTTTATTTTAAATTTCTTTAAACACTCGCGGTTATCTACATCACGCACACTATTACTAAACGGGTTCTTACCACGATTATTTACAACTGAGCGATCCCGATATTTCAGCACTGTTTCAAGCGCCATGATCACGGGAAGACTGAGGAACTGCGGGTATGTCATTTAAGAGCAGACAAATCTGTCTACCCTCTTTCTCGTTCGTTTGCCGGTACCACTGGAACTCGAATTCACATTTCGACATACCACACTGACAGTATCGGCTGTCTTCCCGTGATCATGGCGCTTGAAACAGTGCTGAAATATCGGGACCGCTCAATTAAAAATAAACGTGGTAAGAACCCGTTTAGTAATAGTGTAAAATATGTTTTTTTTCTTGCTACTACTATAATTTTCATTACAAAATTTACAAAAAAATATATAACGTTACTAAAATAGTATATCATTTTAAAAATCTAATTTCTTCCTTCAAGGAAAGTACTCCAATACAATGACATAGGTAATTTTTTAGTTTTAATGTTTTTTCGCTCCTCAAAATAAGTTTAAATTATATTTTCTTTACCTTGCAATTGTCATGTTGGCACTACCTTCATGTGCAACACCATCTTCTGCGAAAAATAAAATGGAAATACAGGGTGGAATTAACCTGGTACAGTACGAAAAAATCACACCCTGTATTTTTATTGCACCAATCGATAGTGACTTATAAGGATAAATTCTCTCTAAGAAACATGATATAATGAAAGGAAAAGTACGAAATTCAAGTTCTAGTCATTAAATTTCATCAGACATGTAATAATCTAAAAAATCGTCTACTACCGACTTAATTTTAGAACGAAGTTCCTTACCGCGCGTTATCGAAAGGGGGCTAGACGGAAATTCTTATGAAAAAGTTGGCAAAACACTTTTTTTGTTTTAGATGATTATTGCTAGATGGCGCTGTGATCAAAATATTTTATTTAGGTTATTAAATAAAAAAATAAAATTTTATTACAATTCCCTCACTAATTAATCGAAAGGAACTTCGTTCCATCCAGGTGTCCCTTGACACCTCTCAAGTTTTTTTATTGTCAGAAATAACTCAAAAAAAAATAGCTCGAGAATTACTTGTCAGATCTTGAATAAACTTTAACAAGATATCAGCAGACGTGTTACCGATAAAAAATAATCTATAAAATCGGTTTAACCAGGAAAAGTACTGGACGAAGAGATTAACATGTTACCCCCCCTTAGCGACAGTTCCTTTAAGGGACACCCTGTATAATACTTACTTATCATCATCAGCCTATAGACGTCCACTGCTGGACATAGGCCTGCCCCAAACCTCACCTCAACGACCGGTCCTGTGCTATCTGCATCCAGTAACCTCCTGCGATCTTGACCAGTTCGTCGGTCCATCTTGTGAGGAGTCTACCAACGTTGCGCTTACCGACTCGTGGCCGCCACTTCAGAACTTTTTCCGTATGCCAAGCGTGACGATCATGGCAATACCCTCCATATAAATATGTCAAAAAAATACTCACTCATTTGATTCAATATATCACTGTTTCTGTCCCACTGCATTGTTGGCGGTGGGTCGCCAGTCGCTATACAGTTTAAAACGACATCTTGTCCAACTGTGACTTGCACATTTTGGTCTTGGACTGGTTCTGTTATCTTCGGTGATACTGGAAGAAAGGAATAAGTGTTATAAAGTTTATAGGCAGACCTGTGGCGACCAATAATAACGCGCCACATTCTGAATCGCTGTTACGACATTTGCAGAAATCTTCGCATATATACGACATCTGAAATCTACTACAGCGGGCTTCGGCCTGACCACCATAAACTACCACGCCCGCAAGGAGATGTCCCTTTGGCCTAATATCATCTGTACCCACACTTCCCATTGGGTGGACTGATGACATTTTCGAATTGTAAAATGAATGTAAAAAAATATTCGTTTTCCTAAAGAAATACTTTATTTTGTACTTAATTTATCAAGCACTCTGAATGTCTAAATTTTGTTGTTGAAACTAGTAATTCACTCTCAGAATTCTAGTTTTATAAATACAAATAAAAGCTGCATAAATACAAAAAAAAATATAGGAAATTATTAGAATAGAGATTAAAGATATTAAAAAATATTTATTCAGCCAAAATTTACAGTGTAATGTACTATTAATCATTAGATCTCCACACTAGGTCAAGCATGTCTCGTGGAGATCGATCTAATACTTTACTTAGAGAAAAATCATTAATTCCCATTCGAGAAGTCATCGACTCCGAAAACCACTTACCAACAACATCCAAAGTGATTTTAGACTCTATTTTCTTGTCTCCATCGACCACTTTACAAGTGTATTGACCAGCGTGGCGTTTAGAAGCTTCAGATACCATGAGAGTTCCATTTGTTGAGGTTATACCTTCGGGAAGAGGATCTGTATCGTTCTGAAAACATATAACATCTTGAGAAGGAAATTTTAATCTTATTGTTATGTAGTTAAAGTATATTTTACTAAGGCGAATGTTCTCGTAGAGCGAAAAATAACAAAATAGAGTTATTTAATGTCGTCGACTTCATTTATTGTCGTTCTAGCGAAGTATTCGATACGTGGCCTCCAAATGCTGGAATAATATTCCTCCTCCTGTTCGGCGCTGTGGTTCATTAAGTTCATTTAGAGTATGTTTAAGGAAATTTCTCTTAGACATACAATTAAAGTTTGAGAATGTCAACGTTAACTATTCTGTTTTACAATACCATAGGCCTATTCTGTGTATAATTTTCCTTGAAATTTTACTCGTGTTTCACTTGTTCGTTTTGGCGCTTGGTTCATTGCCATGGTATATGTGTGCTCTTAACTCGTTTTATCTTATGATGTGAAACCTTGTATATTTTATTCTTTTTGTTTTTTTTTTTATATTTTGTAGCTAATTAGCACAGTGTCTGCGTGCACGTCACTTGGTGCCGACGGAAGACCCAGCGTCGTAGTACCGTTTTTCGGTGCTGTCGACATTGCTGAGTCGGTAGCCGTTTCCTAGCAATGTCAATTAGTTATAGTTTAGTGTAAGTGATCTGTAATTGCTTGGAATAAAGATTTATTCTATTCTCCATTTTTAATTTTGACTTTACCCAATGAAAGAAAACGGAAGAAATATTTTACAACTATGTAAGCGTACAAACTTACCAAATACCACTGTATCGTGGGAGAGTTACCCCCTGCTACTTTGCAGTGAATTTTCCCTGTACTGTTCAATTCCATCTTCCTGCTGTAAGGTTGTGGAGCGAAGCGTAGTTCGCCATCTGTTGACGAGAATAAGAACTATTTAGTTTTTAGCTAACCACTGTAACTAGACGAATGATGAATTTAAAAGTAGATGGATGTAAGAGGAAGGCCGAAGAAAAGATGGTCTGATTGTGTGAAGGATGATGTATGTAAAGATAGAAATGAGGAGAGAGAAGACACATTGCGCCGACCACATCTAAATGGCATAAAGTATAGCAAAAGAAAGACTTTTTGCTATACAAATAATTGCGTCTGTGAAGTGGCAATGAACAGGACACATTGTGCGAAGAACGGATGGCGGATGGGGCTGAAAAGTTTTAAAACACCAAGCAGTAACAGTTGGCAGAGCTCCCACAAGATGGACCGACGACGTGGTCATGATCGCGGGAAGTCACTGGTAGTGATGAGCAAAGCAAGACAAAGACCAATTTTGCTCATCACGAGTCACTGGATACAGATAGCTCTTGTTATTTAACGAGTCGATTATGTCAGTTTATCAATTGCCTAGGAAAGTGATAAATTAACGGTTTTTGTTGTTTTCCGGTGAAATTTTTACAATATTAAAGTTATCAAGTTCAAGTTCGATCAGGTGGCCCTTTGGCTCTTCATGGCAATTAAAAAAATATATATTTTACAATTTTACACTCTTACCTGGAGTAGCACGATGTTTTCTGTATTTGGGGGCATGCCTATGTGCCAAGACATGGTGATCAACTGAAACAAAAAAAAAAAACATTACTTAACTTTTTATTACTTTTATTTATGTAATTAGCGCTAGTAAAGCGTTTAATAAATTAGTATTAAATGAGTTTTAACATGGATTTGATGCGATAGAGAATTGAAGACTTAATTATTATGAAACTTAAAACAAGTAGACGTCTCTAGACTTGACTTTCAAGAAGATAACCTCTCAACTGGGATCAGCAACAAAATTAGTTTGTTTACTTTTGCCAAGTCTGTGCCCGGAGCCAAAATTGAGTACAGTTCTAAAACTTGTTTTGTTTACATTTTTTAATCGTCTCATATTTTACGTAGATAGTATTTTTTCGCTAAAATGCAATACAGCGTCGTTTAATAATTAAAATTTACAAAAATATAAGATTTCATTAAAAGTCTAAATTAATATTTATTGAAAAAATAATTTTAAATCAAACGGGGTAGTGATTCCGAACGAAGTCCACAGTTTCGCCATCTAGCGAAAAGTGACGTTCCCAGTTGAGTGGTTGATATGTAATGCAGATTGGTACATGTAAAATTTCAGCATAATCGGAAACCGGGAAGTCGATAAAATTGAGTACCTATCAAGTTCTCAGTCGAACTTACATAGTTACATCCAGTGCAAGTTTAAGAGCTCAACTCAAGCAAAACAAATTCCAATTCGTTCAAAAACACTTGAAGATCTAAAGAAGTGCGATGAAATCCTTCGTCTTAGAGTTTGTTTGTACAAGCGTACAAGGAAGTTGTGTTTTTAGGTTAGCGGTGTTTTTGAACGAAAACAAACGTAAGTGATTATTGATGATTTTTGAATGTTTTAATACCTTTTCTATTCCGGCTATTTTAAATTTGAAAGAATAAGTTAATTATTAATATCGTATCTTTTGTATGTCTTTTTTTGTTTGAGTGTTCTCTACGCATTGAAAAACATTAGAAAATTCATTTAAAATACGTTTATAAATAAATGCCCGCTGAGTTTCAGGACCGTTGCTATTTTTTTTCGAGGTGGTAACTTCATTAATATTTGATCAATTTTGAAAATAAAGCATTTCATTAAAATAATAAAACGCAACTCGTTTATATTACTCTTTTTGACGTGACAACGTCTTATAAATTGGTTTGCCGGGTGACACTTCAAGAAACTGCGTTACGCTCCGCTCACGTTATGCGCTCATAATGAGAGCGAGTGAGAGGCACGCGTGCCTTTCACTTTTTATGTCTGTCTCTCTCGCTCTTAGGCGGGCTAAACATGCCCGAGCCGTTGTCACGTAAAACTTTCGCCCGTATACCGACTTTACAGGCAACCAATTTTAAAATGGCTATATTATGGAAAACTATACTCTTTTTATTTAACTTTTTTGTTTAAAACCATCTACATCTATAACTTAACTATGCCCTGTTCTTTCCCACTTCGAAAATTTACACACAAGATGGAGCTGTCTACATATAAAATGGTGTACAAATAACGTGTGTTCATTTCAATAAAACAGCGGACGATCAAAGTACATTCAAAATGCTCCCTTTGAAGACAAAAATAAAATATGGCTGTAAACATGCGGTCGCATAGAATAGGTATGTAGACAGGACATTTCATTTCAGATTGTGAACCGTCTGACTTATTGTTCTTTGATGTTTTAATAATACATTTAATAATATTACTTGATATACTGTAGTGACGAAAATAGTGTCTCTAAATAACACTGTGATTGTAAATTTATTTATTATCTCACCAATCGCCTTCTCAATTAACTCTAACGAAAAAAACTAACATAAAACACTCTAGGCCCGAATACTTAACAACTTTATTTAAAATATTAACATAGTATAGAAATAATACAATATAGTATAGAAAATTTCTATGACCTACCTTCCTACTCTATTATTAAAAGTACCATCTCACACTACTCAGTTCTATGGTCACTCATTTGTGGTAAGGGCTGTTCGCCTGTGGAACTCCCTGCCCATCAGTGTGAGGCAAGCGGACAATCTAAGGGCTTTTAAGAAAGAGTCATGGACCATTATCTGACTCTGAGCTCATAATTACTACAGGACTGCTATACATAATACAATCTGTCTCCTATTTGCTGTCGTTGTTTGTTTATATATTTATATTGCAATTAAGAATGTTAATATACATTTACTGTCTAGAGTTCTTACTTATTAGTTTTTCTTTACCTGTAATATTTCATTATTATATCACTTAGTACCCTAAATACTTATATGTCGCCTAAATACTTGTATAACGCCTACATATAACTTTTCCATTCAGTTTCCATACCTTAAGGTTGCCTGGAAGAAATCGCTATAGCGATAAGGCCGCCTATATTGTACAACTACTATAAGCTGTATCAGTTTTTTAAATCAATTGGTGTTTTGGTACAATAAAGTATATTCTATTCTATTCTATCATCCAATCAGCTCCATAATATTACACTGTGACGTGATATACAAAAGCTTAAAAATCTGCAGCCCTATCGAAACCCGGGAAGATCAAATTTAACAAGTTTCCACCCAAACTTACACAGAGAAAAGCTTTTAAATATAATTCTTGTTACCTCCTTTAAAGCGGCAAAGAATCAAACAAACGTAAAATAAATAATGGTCGGAGTTCAATCAGCACATAACGTAAGAGCCGATTGATTGGAGTTCCCGCTGACGAATGATGCAGAGCAGACAGTAACTTGTTTATAGTTCAAGAGACGGGAACTTCCATCAGAATGAATAACGACAGTACCTAATATAAAGGTTGTCAAATATCTCCCTTCCGTTTTTTTGCTCTTTATTCAATGCTTTATAGAAAGTGTTACAGTGATCGGATTTAGTTCCGTTTTGTTCGATAATCTGTTTCCATCTAGACGGCAACTTCATAATACCTCCCTCGTAGAAGCCCCCCTCCTTATTTGCGAAGAACTCGGACAGCCACTTTTCACAAGCCTCTTTTGAGTTCAACTTTACACCACCAAGGGCGTTCGCCCTCATTATGGAAGAGAGAGATATGACACAAGAATTATCCAAGTCGGTCCAAAGTTATGCGAGAACAAAAATAAAAAAACATACAGACTGAGTTCCTCCCCCTTTTTGAAAGTCAGTCAAAAGACTGTCAACTTCGCGTATCTTCTATTCCAAAAGTGATGACTCAACATACCTTTCACCAATCATTTTATTCAAGAGGGTTGTTTAATTAACACTAAAATCCTTTATCGTGATTATCAAAAACTAAATTAAAAAGCGCCCCTAGCGGCCGGGCGGCGAAGCGCTTCGCGTAATGGCGCCGTTGCCATGACAACCGGTCGTAAAATTTTATGGCGCGCGCCCGGCTGACACTTACTGCCGTATAGGATTACTTTTATGTACCGTATCGTTTCGTATTCAGTAAAATGGAAAAGCAGTGATGGAAAATCGTTTTCGCTTAGCGTTTGTATTTTATATTTTGT
The DNA here is from genome assembly GCA_030269945.2 of Trilocha varians. Taxonomy (NCBI): domain Eukaryota; kingdom Metazoa; phylum Arthropoda; class Insecta; order Lepidoptera; family Bombycidae; genus Trilocha; species Trilocha varians. The sequence continues at coordinate 1,775,908 of AP028279.1, forward strand.
TGGATTTGTACGAGAATCTGCATAGAATAGGACATCAGTGTAGTTTGGTTGCATAGTCATTTATAACATTACTTGACTCGTCAATTCTCACAAGATGAACCCTTGTTGAAAGTTCTGATTACCTGTTGGGTACAAGCAGAAAGAGATATTCCTAGCTGCTGTTGTAACAAAGGTCTGAAAATTATTAATTATCCATTTCCTTGTTGAGGACACTAGTTCTATAGACAATTAAACTACAAAAATACCTATCTAGATCTTCATCTAGACTATGTGGGTGTAACCAGGATCTGGGAGCTTTAAGGTAAGCCGAGGTTCGGGCCCTGAGTATGAGTAGTAAGGTGGTTAAATACGGCTTTCAAATACCCCACCAACGAATCGGGTGATTTTCTCCTATAAAAGAAGACGTAGGTCTTGTACGTATGTTACATGTGTTTAAAAAGACTCGAAAGTTAATTAGTAGGTGGTCCAAAAAGTGTCTCTGCATAGATACATGAGCGACGGTGACCTCTAAATCAGATGTCACTAAAAACCTAAATTTATAACCTTTAAAACCGTCTCAAAGTGTTTCCAACAGAGGTCATAATACCAGTCGTCCATTTTGTGTGTTGTTTGCCGCCATTTTGTCAACATTCGTGTCACGTAGGCAATAACGTCGGCTTCCGAACGCTGGCCGATTAATATTTTGTCAACGAACTGGCTTCGGATATTTGGTTGCTTGTCTCTGGTAATTGGACGAGTGGAGGTGTTTTTTGTCAAACTTCATTTATTTGTTGTACTGGTTGAAACATGGAAGGAATACAAGGTGAAAAAGCAAGATATGGGGATAAGATTAAGTCTCTGCTTCTGATAAATTTCCTCTCTGATCCAAATTAGGAGCAAGAAGCGTATTATTACTACAGTGAAATTTGCAGGTTGGATTTTTTAAACGTCCAGGGAAAGTACTGGAAATCATGATTTTAGCGAATTTTCCTGAATGAAAACATTTATTTATTTTGGAAAAGACGTTCAAATGCTTGACAAATGCATTCATTGTTCTTTTTTTAATTTTGATACACTGGAAATCGAATCTCTACAATATCCTTAAAAGTTATTCTATTGATTGTGGAATAAAAGTACAGTTTGTATTTTTTCGATCGTCAGGTTCGATTTCCGGATGAACCAAGATTTTTGGAACGAAGTTCCTTATCGCGCGTTATCGAAAGGGGGCTAGACGGAAATTCTTACGAAAAAGTTGGTACGACACTTTTTTTGTTTTAGATGATTATCGCTAGATAGCGCTGTAATTATTTTTTTTTATAAAACAATTCCTTATTTTGTTTTAATAGTTATAACAAAATTTTATTACAATTCCCTCACTAATTAATCGAAAGGAACTTCGTTCCATCCGGGTGTCCCTTGACACCTCTCAAGTTTTTTTCTAACTCTAAAAGTGCAGCTTTAAATTCGCTTAAATCATTATTTCGAGTACTTTCCCTAGAGTATTTAAAAATTTCATGTTAGTGAATATGGCTATATCAAGTAGCCTACTAAGCTGGTGGTAAGCGGTCACCCTCGCTCATAAACTAATATTACTGTAAATATCGTTTTTTATGAACTTTCTATGTGTAGATTACAAATATTTCTACAGGCAACAGAGTTTTGCCATTAATTTTTGACGACGCCTTTAATGAGGGGGGCGTTAGCGTTCGAACGCAAAGAATTTATTTACAGAAGTAAATTTTCATACAAGTCGTGGTTATACTCACACTTCTGTTTTTTTTTTTAGTTGGCGGAAATCACCGGACCGGGGAATGTGGGAGTTGAACCGCACTAAAACCTCCAACCGCTCACACTCAACGTCCGAACCCCGGCTGAGGCCAGAACACAGCATGGGGTTATGAGGGACGCGCGACGCGTTACGCCCACGGCACTCTTTCGTCGCGCCGCCCCCTTCACATTTATGTACTTCTTATTGACACGAAATACTAAGTAAATTCAACAGTGCTGTCAAATGTAAACATCTTGTATGTAAATATTATGAACTCAGCTATTTTGCCCCTAGTGTGTTCATGTTAAAATTTATCTCTTTTTTGTAAACGGACCACCTGGAACCTGTGGGTCTGCGAAGAGACTTCGGTTCTCTTTGCATTTTATACCGGTTGTTCCACGGGGAGTGCTCCGAAGAATTATTCGAGATGATTCCAACATCTCCGTTCTATCATCGCACCACCCGTCGTCGAGGTGGAGTTCATCTTTACTATTTGGAACCACCGCGGTCATCCACGGTCCGTTTCAAAAATTATTTTCTGCCACGCACCATCCGGCTGTGGAATGAGCTCCCCTCTTCGGTGTTTCCCGAGCGCTATGACTTGTCCTTCTTCAAACGAGGCTTAAAGAAAGTCCTTAAAAGGTAGGCCGTAGGTAGCGGCCCCGCAGTGTCCGCTGACATTGCAGAGGTCCATGAAAAAGAAGCGGTCATCTAGGACAGCATCTTCTCTCTTACATGAAATTTAATCACTAAAACTTCAATTTTATAGTTTTGTTTTCATTTAATGTATCATGTTTCTCTATCGATTGGTGTAATAAAAATACGGGGTGTGATTTTTTCGAATTGTACCAGGTTCGATCCCCGGGGGTACCAAGAACTTTAAAAAAATCTATGATTGCAGTTGTGTTTCTTTTCAAAAATAACCACTAAACTGGGATCGGCAACCAAATTGGTTTGTTTACTTTTGCCAAGTCTGTGGCAGGAGCCAAAATTGAGCACAGTTCTAAAACTTGTTTTGTTTACATTTTTTAATCGTCTCATATTTTACGGAGATGATATAGGTATATTCGCTGAAAATGCAATACAGCGTCGTTTAGTAATAAAGATTTACAAAAATATAAGGTTCAATTAATTAAAAATTATTGGCTAAAAATGTTTTCAAAAAGGGGCTCAAACACGGTATGATTCCGAAACGAAGTCCCCAGTTTCGCCATCTAGCGAATAGTGACGTTCCCAGTTGAGTGGATAAAGGAATGTGTCCTTTCAGCAAAAATCGCTAAAATCATTGTTTCTCGTACTTCCCCTGGAATATTAATCGACAGAATTTCTTAGCGCATTCCTTAAAATCAAAAAATCACAGAACCTCTTATAGCGACAGTATATTTCAAATCTTGCTTGAAGAAGGACATGTTATCATAACTTCTGTACACCATAAATACCCAAGACTCAGTTAACTTAAGGCGAACTCAGGGAGTCTTAAATCCCATAAACTCGAGTTTACGACTTTAGGGGGTTGTTTATTTCAAAGAGAGGGTGGGGGTTAATTTAATTAGTAAAACGCCTGTCTTATTAACTTGACGGGTTCTGGAATTTAATTGTTTTGATGCATGTAAAGATTAAATTTAGTTGTGTTAATACAGGTACAAGTTTTTACGTAGATAATTATTGGTAACTGATCAGACCAGTATCATTAGTTTTAGTAGAAAATAAAATACTTAAAATAATTAATTAAAAAAAAAACTGTTTCTTTGGTAAGATTGTGCATAATTAATAATTGTTTCTTGGATTGACATCATAAAAATAAAGGGTGTTAATTTTATCCGATTTTTTATGTCAACTTTTGACAAACCAAACAATTTACGAAAAAACTTCGAATGTAATACTACATTCGAAGTTTTTTGGTCTCTAATAGGAAAAATCAAGTGATGTTTCCTTCAACAAAACATACTCTCCAATTTTTAAGGTATTTCCCGTTCATGTCGCATAGTCGTACACCCTGTATATGACCACTCACCTGAAATACAAAAAACAAAAAGCCCTAAACGGGGATTTTACCAAATTTAACGCTAAAAGCCCGAACCTAACGCTGAAACATTCGGAGACAACAGACAAATAAATTTCACTAATCCAATTCTTGTCAAGCAGATGTCAACCATTGAGTAATGTGTTGTTCACGGTTCGTAATTAAATAAACTTAAGAATGTTTTGTAAATGGAACAAAGGAGATCTTTGTATAGCAAGAACAATGTTTTATTTATAAGCTTTACAGGGTGATTTCCTAGTGAGGGAACATATTGAAGGTCATGGTAGCTGATGGTTATATACGACCAGTAAAAATATTATTACCAAAGAATATGGCTTAATGCCTTAGTAATCGCAACTTAAAAATACCTAAAATTCTTGCAAAATGATGGTTTTTCGACAGCTGATGGGTGTGACGGAGGTGTGGGGTGCGCGAAATCACTAGAGGTCATTAGTCAACACTCTTTAAGCCGAAATTGCTTATGTTTGAGGTAGTTTTGTCGAATTTAGATTTAAAAAATAAGTAATTTTACTTATTTTTTGTAATATTCCGTATTAGAACAGAGTACTCATCACCCTCCTGCAATATGTACCCTAATCTGTGTCTAACAAATCACCCTGTATATTAACTTGCACTGGTTGTAACTATGTAAGTTCTGGTGGAATCTTGCAAGCTACATTTGATTTTGTCTTCTTTCATCTATTAAATTCATCATTCATTTTGTTAAACAGCACAGTACTACAAAACTGTTTGAAAGTCATTCTGTCATTTTAAAGAAAACTTGAAATACAAGCTTTTAAGATCCTGAATATTATTTATATGATCACCTTCCGAATCCATCATTTATCAGCGCCATTTTGTTATTATTGCATTGTCACGCGATCTACGTGCAAAATGTCAGCTCAATCGGAAATCAGGAAGTTTATTTTACTCGAACTTACATAATGGGGCTATTTCACCCCATTTTTTTTTCTATTTTAATTTAATCTTTTGGTCATAAAAACCTATAAAAAACAATTTTTTTTTAGCCAAATTAGGCTAAAATTTGCCATTTAAAATTTCATTTTCAAATTTGGCGCAAAAACGTCGCCAAATGCACCGCCATCTTCTAACGTCACTTTCAGCTGAAAACCAGCTGAAAGTGGGCTTCAGCTGAAAACCAGCGCTGCAGTTATTGTTCCTGCAGCACATGCTGAGCTGTGGCCCTATGGGAACAAATTTTTTATATGATTACTTTCTGTGTTATATTAGTGTCTTTTTGTTTTTTGTGCTCATTAAAAATTATTTCATTTCATTTCACTTTTGCGTCATTCACAGAGTTAACAGCGGTGTAAACACTACCATTTGCTAAGGGGTTTACTGTAGATGGACGTCATATTACAACCATCATGGCGGATAGCGTTTTTGACATTCGAAGCACAGATAAACACGAATTTAAAATTGGAATCTAAAATATATTTTGCGTTTTTATGAGTAGAAATCAACATTAATCACTTAGTTTTTCGTAAATCTATCAAAGTATGATAATTTTATAGTTTTATTAGCTTGGTGCGTAATAGCCTATTACATCCAGTGCAAGTTAATATAAAGCTTGTAAAAACGTATTTTATCAGTTTTGTAGTTTCATTCAATTTCAGAAAAGCTAAGAAAGTAATGTCCAATATACATTTGCTAGGACGCAGATGTGTGAAACTGTCTTCGGTACTTCGGGAACAGCGTGTAATCTCCTCAATGACTTTTCGTAGACTCGTAAAACTATAGGAACAACGATTGTTATAGTTTTTTGATTGCTTTTGTTTTAATAGTAAAAGGAAACCGCCATTTTTTTATTAAAGTGTTTTATTTAAGTTGCACTGGATGTAAGAGATGTACGTATAGTACGAGAGCTGACGACCAAAATTTTTGTCTCATAGCAATACGACCAAAACAGCATCAAATCGACAGATACGATTATCTTGAACTCGAAAATACCAATATCAGACATTTTCCGCGTAGTGTTTGATCTGACCGAATTTTCAAAATTGTCAAAGAATTTTACCGAAATGCATCATAGCAATATGTCTGATTTGCAGACTGTAGTTGAATGATAGTTCTGAGATACCAGAAACATATTTTTCAGACGTTAGTGGTGTAGCGCAAACCCGTAAAATCACTTACAAAAATAAAAAATGAGACAAAAAAAATGTCTCATAGCAATACGTCTGAAAATCTTTTTTATTAGTAAATTTTGGTTATTTGATGCGAACAAAACAATTTTCAGACGGAAATGTGAACGCATTAAATTTTGAGACCGTTTTGAAAATGTTAACAAATTTTACCGATCGGAATCATAGCAATATGTCTGAAAATTGTTGGACATGATAAAATAAGTTGTCCACATGTGCCAAAAATTTATATCAGACAAATTAAGTGTAGCACCTTCTCTATCAGACAACTTTTCGATACCCAGATATCATTTAAAAATCGTATTGAGGCATCTTGAATTTTCTGTTACAAATCAATGAATACGTTGCGTCTCTGAATTTATTAGATGATAATTAACAAAGAATTTACCCGAAACCGTAACATTGAAGTTGAAGGACTGAAATAAATCGCACAAAAGGAAACTAGGATGAAGTTGAAAAACAACAGTTGCTACACTTAAAGTGTCTGAATACAGGTTTTTGGTAATCATGGCAGCAATACGAAAACATGAAAAAAAAAATATATCCGTATTGCTATGATACAGGTCGGCTAAATTTGTTGTCATTTTCAAAAATGCGCTCAGGCTATATGCTACGCGCAAAATGTCTGAAAACAAACTTTTTCGTAATACAATTAAAAAATCTATGTAAATTTTCACTATCAGACGTATTGCTATAATACCGACTGTCTTTTTTTATTGACACAGCAGAAATGGACTCCCACGCTGTTGCTACACTTTCGACCGTTACTACACGCGTAGTCGGGTTCAGAATCATACAATCTAACGATTTTATAGGGTTTTTGCCGTATTGCTATGAGACATGGTTTTGGTCGTCAGCTCTCGTAATAGTATGTAAATTCAGGTGGAATCTTGATAGTTAAATTTGACAAATTAGATTGAACCGACATTTTGCACGTAGATGGATATCGCGTGACAATGCAATGAAGCTGATCTGATGTTGAAAGGTCGAAACTCATGTACTAAATAAGATAGTCCCATCGTGTTTGGGCTTATTTTATTATCTTGGAAATACCGTGAGAAAAACTATATATTGGAGAAAGATTCAAAAAACTTCTAAAACTGTAAAGTCCCCTTCGATTCGAGATTTTTCGGATTCGAGTTTGTTTTATAGTCTGTACTTATTAGTGACAATAAATCTAAAATGAAACAACAAAATAATATTACTAGAGAGACAGAACCATTCTTATTCTTATGTTTAACGTTAACTTCTAAAATAATAGGTATTTTTGAGACAACAGACATTCAGATCACGTGCGACCCAAATTCGGCGCGCAGTCGCCTTGGCTACCTTAAACATGTGGACCCTTATATTTGGATTATTCCTTTGCTTTTTATCGTGTCAGGATAGTGGTTGAAACTTGCCTTCCTTACGAGAGGTTGTCGGTTCGAACTGGCCGAATTTTACTCCTATTCTGGCATAGGTCTTGCAGCAAACTTACATCATCATTTTTGGCGCGATCTTTCTCCTAAAAAGACGAAGATGACGATTTCACATGACATGGGACTTTGACAACCGACAGATCGACTAGGAGAAAACTAGACAATTTCTTATTTTACTACCTTGATGACATTATTGAACGGCCGCAAACGACCGCACCCGTTTAAAGTGGTCCTTCGAGCCGGATCTTTCACAGGTGGCCCGTTATCTTCTGGCTATTAGACAATAAAAAAATGCCCAGTCCTCTACTGAGAAGACGACCAGTAGTAGTCAGTACTGGGTACAGTTTGTGTCTCTAAATAACGCTGTTCTTATTGCTTTGGGACCTTTATAATAATCAATTCGTAATGTTATTATGATAATATTATATGTTGGCTATCAAGGATTCGATTACACTGCCATCCCTAGAGGTATTAGTTTAATAGGAAATAGCCTCGTTGCAGGGGTAAGTACGAAAAGCGTGATTGTGACACACTTTTAGAATTAAGAATGTTTGTTGACCGGATTACCCAAAAGAAGGAAGCTATGAAGTTGACTGTTTTTGTAACGAAGTTCCTTATCGCGCGTTGTGATAGGGGGCTAGACGGAAAAAAATCCTACGAAAAGTTGTCACGACACTTTTTTGTTTTAGATGATTATCGCTAGATGGCGCTGTGATCTAAAACATTTTAAAACACGTTCCTTATTTTGTTTTAGATGATTATCGCTAGATGGCGCTGTGATCAAAATCTTTTAAAACACGTTCCTTATCGCGCGTTACGAAAGGAAATATTTTTTATAAGATATCTTTTAATCGAAAGGAACTTCGTTTTATTCGGGTGTTCCATGACACCTCTCAAGTTTTTTTATTGATAATCGGTGGGTCTTATTATTTCAGGATTTGCTCTGCTTTCAAAAAAAGACATTTACGTTCAATTCAGCTCAATAATAGAACAATGAAAGGAGAATACAAAAATCTAAAACAATAGAATTCAAAAATCGTTCTAAACTAACAGACTCGCTGAAAACAGAATCTATTCTTTTTCAAATTTAGAACAATATACCGATTCAAATACTGTCGAAAAACAATCTAATGGTCCACGTGAATAGAATTAAAAAAAAACACCGCATAGCCAGTCTCATCAAACATTCGGGAACGGAATTTTCACGAGTGGCAACACAATGGTCCATCAATCCGTCGAGGTGTACAAAAAATTGGCAACACTGACATTCGTCGGACAATAGCGCGGGAAAATGTCCGCCATTTTTATTACGGTTCGTTTTTTAATTTATTTTTTAAATCGAATAGAGGTAGGCTCTAGTTTTGTACGCAAATATTCCTTTCAGGCCTACGGGAAGTCACTGGGTGGCAAAAAGTGCAGGATCGGTTGTTGTGGCTAAATTTGAGGGAGGCCTATGTCCAGTATTGGACGGTGATGATCACTTTCTGTTTTAACTATATTATTTAGGCATATGAACGTAAGAGTTAACGGCCCACATGCTAAGAATTTGTACTGTGTAACTTATAGCTTTATGTTCAAAATCTTTTATTATTTTCTTGAAGGTAGACAGAAGACGTGATTGAAGCGTGTGAAGCGACAATTTTTTTCAATACAAGCTGGCTCGCGCAACTTCATCTGCGCCACTTTCAATTAAATGTCAATTATAAGATTTTTAAAAACACCATCCTTGAACTTCAAAAAACGTTTTAAAAAAAAATTGGCCAAATAGGTCCAGGTGTTATTGAGTTATGCGCTTAGCAACACATTTTGCGATTCATTTTTATACTATCGAAGATAGTTGCATAGTGATTTTCATATCAATGGTTTGGAGTTTCTTCTTGACGTTTCTTTCAATATGAAATTGGATATGTTTTTTTTTCTAAATCACTGTACTTTCTACGTATATCTTTAAGTATTGATATGTCGACCCTGCATTCATCTTTGTTCCCATGCGTGGACAAAAGAATGCTTCGGTATTCATGGGGGAGGCGACGAACCGTGAACACTCGTCGATGACGATGACGTAGTGATGGGACACGATCATATATTTAACTTAAAAGTTTATTTTGCTGAAAGAAAGCTTTGTGCGGCAAAGAAAGAACATAATGGATTGCATGATCTTCGTTAAGAGTGATAAGGTTGCTTTGGCTAAAAGGAATCATTCATATATTTTTATAATCTCCGAGTGCAGTATTCTTAATCAAGCCCTTCAGTTCCTCAGGACCAAAGTTAGTATTAAATTTAATCATGATTCTCAGGTCTTTTGCTGTACTATCACAACGCTTCGAAGGTATGTGAATTCTTTCACATGGAACCTCTGCGTTCCTCTCCACTGGTCCTGTACCATTCCAATTGGAAATGACTTCCATCCTCGATGTTCCCGAAACGCTATGCCATGTCCCTCGGGGGCGGTGCGACGGGAAAGAGTGTCGAGAGCGTAACGCGTCGCGCCGTCCCTTATGACCCCGTGCTGGGTTCTGGCATCAGCCGGGGTTCGGACGCTGAGTGTGAGCGTTTAGTGCGGTTCAACTCCCACATACCGCGGTGCGAGTGGGGATCCGGTGATTTCCTCTAACTAAAAAAAAATGCCATGTCCCGAAGTTTAAAGAAAGTCCTGTATAAGTGGCATAGATGAATGGCATTGGAGAACTTCATGAGTAACGGGAACCGCTTCATCGGGCCGCAACTCTTCCATAAAAAGGATTGTCGACTCGATACTTTCAAGTTATCGATAACATACAGCACATCACTAAAATCGAAATAGACATTGCCACTTGATGACTCCTTCGTTTCTCCGTATTGAAGACTGCAAAACATTGCTTGCAGTCTGTTTCTAGAAATGTGTATTTTGATCTGAAGAATGTATATTACTGAGATTGCAAAAAAAATACATTTAACAATAAAATGAACTTTTGTTAAATCCTAGATTTTCTTAAATATTTGCAGGGCGTAGTCTTGTCATGAAGTCGTGGTGGCCGAGTGGTTGAAGCGCTTGCCTTTCGTACGAGGGTCACGGGTTTAAAACCTTGTACCTCTAAATCTTGTTGTGAAAAAGATTTATGTGCAATTTTTCATAAGAGCACTGGCTAAAAACGGTGAAGGAAAACATCGTGAGGAAACCTGCATGTCGGAAAAGGATTCTAAAAATGCTTTGAAGATTTGTGAAGTCTCCAATCCGCACTGGGCAAGATTGATGGACTATGCAGACTATTGCCAGTAAGCATTTAACCGGTATTGGGAGGAGACCTGAGTCCAGAAGTGGGCAGTAATGGGTTGTTGCAGTAATTCTGTTTAAAATTTAGTCCTTAATGTCCTTTTTTTTCAGTTGGAGGAAATCACCGGATCCCCGCCCGCCCCGCGTGATCCGATGATGTGGGAGTTAAACCGCACTAAAACCTCCAACCGCTCACACTCAGCGTCCGAACGATCAGCGGCTGAGGCCAGAACCCAGCACGGGGTTTTGAGGGGCGGCGCGACGCGTTCCGCGCTCGGCACTCTTTCCCGTCGCGCCGTCCCCGTCCTTAATGTCTTTAGCGAATACGCCTTATTTGTAAATCAAACTTCTACACAACTACACGCAGAATTACTAATGCTTTTGTCTTAGTAAGCCATAAATAACCTATTTAAGTTGTATCTGCTTGAATCTGAGTTCGTTGTTCTAAGTCGTCTCAAAGTCAAAGGTCGCCGACGTTCAAATATCATATATCTAAGCAAATCGAGTCAACTTACAATGAAATAGAGTTTAAAAACAAGCTTTTAACCACTTAATTGGGAGCTGCGTCAAATTTGGTTTGTTTACTTAAGTCAAGTCTGTGGTAGGAACCAAAATTGAGTAACTCCGGGCGGCTATCTAGCGAAAATTGACGAAACCAGACAAGTGGTTAAGATCCTGCATTCATTTAGCAGTACTAGTCAAGAGAAGTAAAACGAGACCAAACATGAGTCTATCTTTTTAGTACAGTAGCTCCTATGACTACCTTTCCACTCCATCAGCTCCATGATACTATATTATTGCATTGTCGCGATATAAATATGCGTGAAAAATAGCAGATTAATCAGAAAGCGGGAAGTTGGTCAAAATTAACTTGCAAGATTCCATCCGAACTTACATAGTTACATCCAGTGCAAGATAAGTAAAATGAAGAGATCTGAACGATGTAAGCTAATTATGCTTAAATTTAGTATTCCACATAGATATTTATAACATTAATCTAACCTACCAAATATTTAAAACATTTCTAATAAGAATGTTAAGTCAAAACCCTTTGCTACAGCGCACTTGACAGAATATATGGCGGGAAAAATTATTAACGTAACGTTTTTTTTATTTTATTTTTTCGAAAGCCGAACAGTATCAAAGCATAAAATTCGAGCTTCGTCGAGTGTGCGCTCGTTAACGGCTACATACTAATTGCTGGCTGTATGTGGAGTTCGAAATTTATTTGAAAAAAGAAAGATGGAGGTTATATTTCTTTTCAAATGTGTACAGTAGTCTGCAATACTCTGCAATGCACTGTATCGTTAGTAAGGTTATTTTTTTACAGTTTTTATAATATTTTGTTTTAATTAAGTTATGTAACGTCTCCTCATAAATTAAACTCTATCTGGCGATGTTAAAAAAAATTAGGACCCACAATGACCATCATCTTTGATATGAAACAAGAATCATCCAAAACGGTTCACTCAAACAGACATAAAAAAATATATGCGCGCTCCTCACAAGAAGACTATTATGTATACTAATATTTTGCCTGGCCTGAAGGACTGTTTTCAGTAAAAAATCTAGAATTCTTATTCTCTTTATTTCTACTGATTTCGGATTTACTAAACATTACAAGTTCATTACAAATAAGTAATCAATGTTCAAATATCAGCTCTTAACAACAACGTAATCAATCCTTAATTTTGTTTAAACATAATTATTAAAATGTAAATGTTATAAAATACAATCATAAAAATTCTTCAAACAAAATATCGTTGCCAACATCACGGAACAAAGATACCAGTATTACCAACAGATCAATAAAAATGCAAAACGAAAAAAATATTCATTCCGAATTTGAAAATCGAAGAAAAAAACTGCAACACTATGTTATGTTAACTTGTGCAAGTTTGACCTTTCGCAAATCTAGGCCCTTTGGTGTATGAGTTACAGTTCTTATTCGATTGTCAAAGATGATCGTGTTATGGATTGGATGGCGGTGCAAAATGTAAGCTTTAGGTCATGTTGCTAGGTTAGGTTTTAAAACAAGTTTTTATAAAATGTACTAAAATAAACATTTTAAAAATTTATTCAGACACTCGCGGTTTTCTATAATACTTTCATGCATTTTCAACCGGTTCTTACCACGATATTTAATTAATTGAATTGTCTCGATATTTCAACGTTGTTGCAAACGTCATGATCACGAGAAGACTGGATACTGCGGGTCGATTTAAGAGCAAACAAATCTGTCTACCCTCGCACTCGTTCGCTTTTGGGTAGTACCATATTTTAATGCTATAAAAGTTTGTCGTACGAAAAATATAATATGCCTAAAGAATTTCAGCTCAATCGGAAACCGGCAAATCGGTCAAATCTATTTTTTTAATGTTTCTGTTATTTATTTCTATTGGGTAGATATAAGTATTTTTAATCATAAAAAAACAATTGGATATTTTCAATAAACAACAATTAAAATTGTTTGTTGTTTCGCCCAATAGCTCGATATCCAAGGGGATGGGGTAAAAATAAAATTGGACCAATAAATCTCCTGGCAACATTCTTAATCATTATCTGAAAACTAAACTAAAATTTATGGAATGCGGTCCTCACATTATCCATACTCATTACTCAACTCCCTTTGGCGCCTGTACTAATACAGGGTGTATGAAGACCACTCCCGAAAACGAAGGCTGTGTTACTTACTACTAGTGATACCTGGGATGTTAAGCTTTTTGCAAAAAAAAAATCACCTGAATTGACCGAATTCCTAGCTTACCATCACTAGTACTACCACCAGTCTTCGTATTCGGGAGCGTTTACACCCTGTATGTAAACGTATTAACGCTTTCAGCTTATGACACAGACCGTATAACAAAGTAGGGGTGGCAAACTCGTAAATATGTCTGGTTTTATAGTCGGCCGTACCCCTACAGCAGGGGTGGCGAACATTTTACTCTATTTTCATCCCTTTCTAGACTTTGTTAGCGAATCGCGATCGCTTATCTGTTTTATTTGATTTTATTATTTCACGTTTCCGTTTTTACGTATTACTTGTGTATGGATTTTGTTTTTTTTTTAAAGAATTATGTACTATTAGGTGTTTTGTTGACATTTCTTGTTGTTATAATATTAAATGTATTTTTGAAGTATTTTTAAATACGATTTAGCTCTATTTGAAATCTTTCAGACAAAACTAAGGATCTGCACTAACGTATTTTTTTTATTTTTTTTTTATTGCAAGGTAGATAAACGAGCATACGGCCCACCTGATGGTAAGCGGTCACCGTCGCTCATGAACCTCTGCAATGCCAGGGCAAAGAGGGGCCGTTATCTACCGCCTACCCATACAGGACTTTTCTTAAACCTCGTTTAAAGAGGGACATGTCATAGCGTATATCTTAGGCTTTAAATAAAAAACGAAAACGAGCCGCGGCAAAGCTTTGGAACAGCCTACTAAATCCAGTCCGAGAAAAGGTCTGGCTACCTGCTCCATTTTCAAGCAAAAACACTTAATTAAAACAAGGAATTCCTTAACGATTTATGATAAATTCCAGATGAAATGGTTCTTAATTACATTTAATTTCTTTTGCTTTTTGGCGCCCATTTTGTATTGACAGATGACGTTTTGTTTTTATTCGGGAGCCTGTTTTACATGTGCCAGTTAGAAATTTAAGTAATTATTTGGAGGAAACTACCGGACTTCCACTTGCCTGTGGTAGGAGAATTGGGGCATATGAGAATCGAACCACACTAAGACGTCCTATCGCTCGCGCTTAGTGTGCGAACCCCGGCTAAAGCCAGAACCTAGCACAGTTTTGCGGGACGGTACGACGCGTTACAGCTTTCTTTACCATCACACCGCCGAGTTGTGTTGCTAGCTTTTCCGCTCATTAATCTTTTCTTGCACAAAACATCTAGGCTCGTCGAGACCAAACGTCGCGTGTTTGCTCGTACATATGTCACTTTATAGTTTCAGAGGAAGAAAACTATTTATTTATTTTAATACTTTATTGTACACCAGGTAAAGAAAATTACAGTGACTTACAGTAACTAAAAAATAAGCACAAAAGGCGAGCTTAACTCAAAAATGAGTTTTCTTACAGCAAACCTAAGAAAAAAACAGATACGACATCGTACAGAGAGGTAGTGAAGTGTACTAAATAAACTATACAAATTACATACAGACTATGAGCATTTTCACGATATTTTTTGCCAATACGAACATCGATCTACTATAATGGAATATTTGATCAAATAATTTGAAGTAGTTTTAAAATGAAATCAAGAGATTCCTTGATTAACGAATTTTCGAGGCAATTGAGTGTAGTATTATTGAAATTAGTTTAGCTTTACTATCAATTTATCTGAATTAACATCTAACTAGTCCTTTCTTTTGCACAAAATATAATCGAGCTTATAACTCATTTGATATTAGTATCTTTGAGTCCGTGTATTTGTCTCACTTGACATTGGCGAATCGTCCCCAGTCTTGGTGGACGAGGTCCAGGAGAAAAAAAGGAGAAGACCTCATTTGATGGGAAGCAGTGATAATTTTTAAATTGTTGCAATTACTAGGTATTATCTTATTCTAAGAACTGTAATGGAAATTGAAGGACAGTTTCGAATATGTTGATATGATAATAAAGTGTATTAGTAGGACTTAATTATATATTTTGTAATTATTTTATTTTGGAACGAAGTTCCTTATCGCGCGTTATCGAAAGGGGGCTAGAGGGAAAAAAATCTTACGAAAAGTTGTCACGACACTTTTTTGTTTTAGATGATTATCGCTAGATGGCGCTGTGATCAAAATCTTTAAAATCACTTAAAACAAAAATTATAAGATATCTTTTAATCGAAAGGAACTTCGTTCTATTCGGGTGTCCCATGACACCTGTCAAGTTTTTTACATATTTTTTTTATTTTTTTTTATTGCCATGTAGGCAGATGAGCTTTTTAGAATAGTAGAAAACAATATAAGTACTATGTAGTTAGCACAATTTTAGTAATAGTAAATAGTAAAATGGCTATTAAAATATTTTTATTTTGTAACAAGAAGTACTATTCTTCAAAGACCTTAAAAATTCAAGATTGATGAAATTTGAACTTGAATATAATAATTGAATTAAAAAAAATATTTTATTCTTCTTTTATCAGTAGAAAAATGTTCTTAGATGAATTTATAAATCCGAAATGTATCAAGAATCATACAGTATCTCTACTAATAAGATTTAAAGATAGTGGCAAAGGAATTGAAGTTCTGGAGTTTTTATTAATACCATTCAAAGAAAATGTGTGATATCAACAATAAGTGATGAAATATTCCCGATTTCTCTACAGACGAGAATAAATCCCAGAAACAGTAAAAAAACGATACGATTTTTTTTATGCTATAATGTTGGTTGCTTTGGAATTATAAAACATTATGATAAACCTATTGTAAATTTATAAGTTAACTGAAAGTTACAAACAGTAAAAATATTTTACATTCGACATCACAACCAACATAAACATGTTCGATAATGAATAGGCTTACTTAGTTAAAGTTAGGTACACATTGTACGACGGTAAGAACAAACATCCGGCCTAACAATAACATTAAAAGCAAAACATCAAATACGGCTGTCACATCAAAGAGTTTCCAGTTAAAACGCGCAACAAATTATACGTATCCTAACAAATTCCCATTAAATATCTCTGCAGTCTGAACCTATAAATAGTCTACAAAGGACGAAAGGACTTACCGATTAAAATGAGCGTGAATAAAACGGAACGTAACACAGCCATTTTAGCGAACTGGCACACAAGAATTCAAAAATTTGAATTAAGAATGTTATGATTGAATCTTACACATTTTTTTAGTTAGAAGACTAATGGAAGTATCAAAACATGAATTTGGAAGTACACGATTGGTAAC
The DNA here is from genome assembly GCA_030269945.2 of Trilocha varians. Taxonomy (NCBI): domain Eukaryota; kingdom Metazoa; phylum Arthropoda; class Insecta; order Lepidoptera; family Bombycidae; genus Trilocha; species Trilocha varians. The sequence continues at coordinate 1,792,425 of AP028279.1, forward strand.
GCTACAACCGCGCGGCGTCGCGTCCGAAGTTGAGCTGAAACTTGGGGTTCAAAAGCGGCGGCCGGCGATAAAAGCTGTGCTTTCACACGGACACTTGACAGCACACATCTTCGAAATCATGATTCACAGACGCACACATGCTTAGATTTTAGAAATCCAGACATTGGCTAACTTCACTGCGTATTTGACAGTTCATTCACATTGCATTCGTTCGGAAACTACAGCCATAGAAATGGAGAATAAAACAGTTAATTATTTATTAACTTAACGCTTTACAATTACCAAAAACATTATTTAAAGTTTATTCTTGTAAATTGTCTTTAATGAAATTTAGATGGTAAATCAAAAAGTTTTTAAACTTCAAACCTAGATGGCGGTAGTTGTAATTAGTACAGCTACTCACCAATAGATGGCACTAATTTTAAATTTTGAAAAATTAAAATAAATTCTAGTTTACTGCAGTTTTCACAAATATAGGTATTTAAAAATAAATATTGAATGAATTGATAATTAAAATTAAAAAGGCTTCACAAAAACAACAAATAATAATTAGAAAATTGAATTTATTATACAAAATGAAATACATTTACACATTCTTTTTACTGCTAAAGTGGTGTTTGGCAAACGTTTGGGCCACTATCAAAGGGAACACCAACGTTGCATCTGCATACAATTTGACCGGATTGGCATTGGGCCTAATTTTGCCCCAAGACACAGCCTCATCAGGCCTTGCTCCCGCATCGCTGCCATCAAACTCACTGGCAGTATTAACATAAACGGCATAATCAGCCCCATTTCTCATTAAATTTGCATTACAAATATGATGTTTAATAAGACCTCCACCTAAAATAATAACTCCTGTATTGTTTGCTTTGACAGCCATTGTGTTTAGTCTTCGTAAGTCACCTAAAATATCTACAACGAGTCCTGGACGCTTGAATGAGTGGAAGTACATCATATCTCCCAACGATCCATCAGTTAACGCTGGACTAAATATTGGGATGTTGTTTCGCCAAGCCCAATAGCAGACAGAGCTCTCATTGTTGATCCGTTCACCTAACCGAGCAGCAATCTTGGAAGGGCTCCATACAGCACTCTCCTTAATTTGCTCGGCTAACATTTCATCTAACAACGGAGTAACCCATTCCTCGAACAGGCAGTAATTATCATTTGGTACTAATAAATTGCCGATCCTGTTGATTCCTCGTGTCCGTAGAAGTTTCCCGCTTAAATTGAAGTCCCCTACGTATGTCGGAGCGATGCATTTTATCAAATCCTCTTCAATACCACCGGCGGTCGTGACAATCACATCAACGAGTTTATTTTTGACTAAAAAACGTATCGTATCTCTCAAACCTGACGATATCATGTTAGAAGTGTACCCTAAGAAGATAGTGCAGTTGGTTTTCTTCTTAATAAACTGATCTTCTTCGTAAGGGTCGCTGTTTTCTTCCGTCAAAGGCACAGCACGACTTTTGAGCATATTATTGATTTCCGCTACTGTTTTTCCGAAGTTTGTGGCTTGGAAACCAGAGTTGGCGTATGATTCGAGTATTTTATTGTAATCTGTACCATTTTCCCAGTCATATCCGATAACTATGGGGGTTTCTGCTGGTAAGTCTTGACTTGGTTGCAAGACGGCGTGTATGGCGATATTAGGAGCCACTTTGACAGGATTCTCGTTGTTACTTGGCATATCCATTGTGAGTTTTTTTATTATCAGATCAATTTTCCATATTATTTTTATTTTGTGTTAGAATTTTTTTTACGTTCTTCTTCTTCGCTTTATTTTTATTTTACGTTTGAAATTATTTTTTCCAATCACAGACTTTGTTTTTGTGACAGATCAAAAATGTCAGTTTCAATCAAACAGCTGATTAGTTGAAACGTCAAAGCAAGAAATGTCAGTTTTTGTTTTTATTATATTTTATGCCAAGATTTCTGTAACTTGATTAATAAAAAGTTGAAAAACCTCATAAGTGCTATCAAAAAAGCCTTTTTAGATTGAAATTGAAAACCTGGGATTATTTGGTTTGAATTGTGAATCAACCATTTCTATTAGAGTAATCGGTATCACCAATAATAACCTTATATTAGACTTTTAATATGAGATCATTTTTTTTTTCAGTTGGGGGAAATCACCGGATCCCCACCCGCGGGTGGGGTATGTAAGAGTTGAACCGCACTAAAACCTCCAACCGCTCACACTCAGCGTCCGTATCCCGGCTGAGGCCAGAACCCAGCACGGGGTTACAAGGGACGGTCTCGGCACTCTTTCCCGTCGTACCGCCCCCAATATGAGACCATGGCATCGTAGAGATCCACGAGCACAACTACCCGTCAGATAGGCTCATGAGCCATCCCCCATGATCCAACATAACTCCATGCTGGGTTCTGAGCTCACCTGGCGTTCAGGTGAATAGCGTGAGTGATAGGTTTTAGTACGATTAAAATCTCACAAATCCAACCTGCGGAGTAGGTGGAGACTCGCGAGTTCTTCCTACTCATAGAATTATTAGGTATATCTCGAATCAACATTATGCACAACAGAATGAAGACAATTGAAAGTATACCAATCGCGCGTTTACTTGACTATCTGGTGTTACAGGGTGTTGATAACTTTCAATTCGTTTATCACACTAATCAAATCAAACACAGCTGACACAGCACACTTAAGTTCTTAAAGTTCGGCCGTTCAGAGAATGCGTTCCTGACACCTATCAGTTAGTCACGAAAAATATTGTTTACCAAGTTATTTGACACTCAGTTTGGCACAAAATTATAACATTCATTGATTATATTATTGATATAATAATGTTGTCTTAATGCTCATCAATTGTTAAAACTGTAATCAACCAGCAAAAATATTTTCATCGTAGCTGCAACGCCTTTACAAAGTTACGTGTCAGGAACGCATTCTCTGAACGGCCGAACTATAGAAACTTAACTTTGTTATTCATGATGTTGATTCAGAATGTCTTGTTGTTACGCACGATCGCTGTACTTTAAATTGGCTTCATTCTGATGTTGATTCCAGACGTAAAACATTCAGAAAGGCTCATAACTACAGTCAATGAATAACAACAGACACAAGATTTACTCTACTTTCTAAGACAAAATAACAACAGTCGAAAACCGGTTTTTGAAACAATTAAGGTCAAATCGTTAACAACATGGTTTACACTTGATTTGAACCGTAATTTTATAAATGTAGAACTTTCTATGCGTGTATTACGTACAGTGTTATGCAAATATAATGACACAGTTGAGATAAATATGAAAAGGTTGAAAGCAACGTTATTTTTTTAATAATTGTATTTATTAACTAGCTGCTGCCCGCGACGTCGTCTGCGTGAACCCTATGACCCGTTTTTTTTCATTTTTCCCGGCAACTATTCGATTTTTTCTCGCCGTAAAAACCATCCTTGAACTCCAACGAACATTTAAAAAAAAGATTTGGCCAAATTGGTCGAGGCGTTATTGAGTTATGCGCTTACCAATACATTTTGCGATTCATTTTTATATTATAGATTAGAGCTTATGAAAATGGTAGGCTTGGAGAACGGGTTAGACATAATTATGTCTTTTAAAGTATTCTCTACCAGTCAACCAAAGGCGGTGTAGACAAAACTATGATTTTAACTATAATTGGAACAAAGTTCCTTATTGCGCGTTGTGAAAAGGGGGCTAGACGGAAAAAAAACTTACGAAAAGTTGTCACGACACTTTTTTTGTTATAGATGATTATCGCTAGATGGCGCTGTGATCAAAATCTTTTAAAACACGTTCCTTATCTTTTAATCGTATCTTTTAATCGAAAGGAACTTCGTTCTATTCGGGTGTCCCATGACACCTCTTAAGTTTTTTTTTTCGAGAAAGGTTACTGGTTCGTATATCTGGCATGTACCTCTTAATTTTAATTAAAAAAACGAAAGATAGATGAACATTGAGATATACCTACAATGCCTATGACTAAAGCCGGCAAAGGAAAACAGCTTTACTTAACAATTTGACTAACTAAAATTTAACTTTATAAGAATTTCTGTTTAAAACTACACTGTGGTTTGATCATGCAACAAATGAGACAAAACGAATTAGCTCGGATAATTTACTTCGGATATTAATTATCTTTTATCTCGAGGATTTTATTAATAGGTTTTGTTATATAAAAGGAAAATTAGCGAAGTGTTTCAGTTCAACAGCGTATAAGTAGCTTATTAGCGTTTGTTATCTATTTAGAGAGATAAGTGATTAAATAAATAAAAAAACGGGATTACCTCTTTATTTCTAAGCTCATCACTACATAGTACAAAACAAAGTTGCTTCCGCTGTGTGTCTATGTATGCTGGGGTGCGACGGGAAAGAGTTCCGTAGTGCGTAACGCGTTGCAGTTTTCAGTTTTCATTTTTTATTCTTTTTATATACAGGGTGATTTGTTAGAGAGGGTACATATTGCAGGAGGGTGATGAGTACTCTGTTCTAACTTTTTTTTTTTTTAATCTTAATTCAACAAAACAGCTAAAAGAGTGTTGACTAATGACCTCTAGTGATCTCGCGCACCCCACACCTCCGCCACACCCATCAGCTGTCGAAAAACCATCATTTTGCAAAAAATTTAGATATTTTTAAGTTGCGATTACTAAGGCATTAAGCCATACTTTTTGGTAATAATATTTTTACTGGTCGTATATAACCATCAGCTACCATGACCTTCAATATGTACCCTCACTAGGAAATCACCCTGTATAGTTGTGTTTTTCCTCTTCTTTTAATTATTATTAAATTTTTATTTTGTTCTAAATTCTATCGCATTTCGTATTTTAATGATGTTTATGCGTGTTTGGAGAGTTTTTGTCGTGTTCGTGATCTCCTATTATTAATTGTAAAAATCGTAGGAGCGACAGAAAATAAGCGCCTCAAGTGTCAGTACCGCACTTGGGGTAATCATGCTGAGTCGTGACCTTTTCACCACTACAGCAATTCTTTTAAGTTTTGTTTGTTAATCCTTTTTTCTTAGCTTAATTTTAGACTAATTATGTTAATCTTTATTATTATTGTATGTTAATCTTTATCAATCTTAGTTCTGAATAAAGTTATTTTCTTTCTTTCTTTCTTTCGTTGCGTCGTCCCGCATAACCCCGTGCTGGGTTCTGGCCTCAGCCCGGGTTCGGAATACTTCGAACGCTGAGTGGGAGAGGTCGGAGGTTTTAGTGCGGTTCAACTCACACATACCCGGTTTATCCTTAGTGATGTTGAATGTCTTTCATTTTTAGCGTTCTCGTAATAATATGACGAATGACGAAGTGAAGATGAGAAAATTAAAGAGGTACCGACCGATTTGAACCTACGACCTCCCACACAGAAGGCAATTGGTTTAACCACTTGACCACGATACCAGCTGTGTATACTGCTTGCAATTTGTAGTTAAATTTGTTTACATTAAAATGCAATAAAAAATGTCGTCACTTAAATTCAAATTTCATATCACAAATGTCCTTTACATCACGTTTTGTTTGCGAATAGTATTATCCAATATTACTAAATAAATAACACTGATAGTTTTGTAAAATATTCGTATTGTTTTTTTTGGTTTCGTAACTGTACAAGGTCACAGATTTCAGATTTATTGAAACGCATCTTGTTGTCTCATCTCTTCTTACATATTTTATCAGCTTGTAACACACACAACCTAACAATGTTGAATGATTTTACCGTCTCATATACACGTACCGTTTAATTAAAATTAAAGGAGAAAGAGTACGTTAGTAGTTAAATCTGAATCAAATTCTTTTTACCCAGAAAATAATTATACTAACACGCTCAGCAAAACGCGAAATCTTGTATACAAAATGACAAAATAATCATCCAAATCAATCCACTCAGGAGAGAGCTTCATGTTCCATTGAAGTCCACTGTTGGAGATTGACCTCCCTCAAGTGGAGTTCTGCACTATCTGCATCCAGTGATTTCAGGGTTTCGACAAATAAAACATTATGTAGGAGGTTTCCTCACGATGTTTTCCTTCGCCGTTTGTAGCCAGTGGTGTTGTGAAAAATTGAACATAATTTTTTTTCACATTTAGATTTAGAGGTATAAACCGGCCGGATTTGAACCTGCAATCTCCCGTTCGGAAGGAATCATGCATCAGATCGTGAGGAAACCTGCATGTTGGAAAAGGGTTCCAAAAATCCTTTAAAGATATGTGAAGTCGTCAATCCGCACTGAGCAAGCGTGGTGGACTATGTCTAATCTCTCTTCTGAGGAAACCTGAGCCCAACAGTGGGCAGTAAGGAGTTGGTGCAGCACAGGACAGGTATATGATCTTATCGCAATAATGCGACTAAGCCCGGACAACTAGTAAACAAACTAAATCTAATATTATTACATAATCGTTATGTTTTACGGCTGATTACACTAGATAAGTAGGTCTATGACTCTCTGACCACATTTTTAATACCTTTCACTTCGGAGATGTGTTGCGGTTACGATACACCGTCATAATTGTAAGTAAATGTGACAAGTTCTTCAAATGCGAATTAAAAGTCCTTAAAATGTCATTGTAGGTTCATGAGTGAGGGTAACTACGCCCGATCAGGTAGCACGTTAGCTCGTCTGCTTAGATGGCCGTCAAAAAAGAAAAAAATCTTGAGAATCGTTTAAAACTGCTATTTTTCATTACCTCGTAGGCAGAGTTAACAGGCCACCTGATCGTAAGCGGTTAACATCGCTAATGGGCCTCTGCATTGCCAGAAGACTCTGCGGTGTCGCTGTCTACGGCCTTCTCTTGATGATCTTGTTAAGATCGCAGGAACACGCTGGATGCAGGCCGCTACTAACCGGTCGCATTGGAAATCCTTGGGGGAGGCCTATGTTCAGCAGTGGACGTCTACAGGCTGATAATGATGATGATGATGATATCTATACCTAACTAGGACCAACCTATTCTTTAAGACTCCTTTCGACCCTCGTTTGAAAAAGGATAAACGATAGCGCTCGCGAAATCTGAGAACGAGAACTTATTCTAGACTTAGCCTACTTCTATTTAAACAAAATTAAAACTAATTTTCTAAAACACTATACATATATATGCTTAGTTATTAGGTCTACACTATTTTCTTATTAGTGCGGATTTATAACACTTGTATTCAATCAAGGCTTTGAGTGTACCTACCTACTCTTTCCGTAATTCTCTATTTATTGCGGGCAGTTAAAAAGCTTCGTAGGTACGATTGCAGGGAAAGTCTTAACTAGATCTTGATTACAATTTCACATTATGCTCTTGTAATTCAATATTACGGAATTTGACTTTTACTTAATGTAGTTACCTTAATATAACTGTGATAAAGAAAAAAGAAAATAGATAAAAAGCAACGAATTGATATGTTAAAGATTTGTTATGTTTTTTTGCAAATACCTTCGTCGTTTATGAACCGATTTTGGTGATCCTTTTTATTGGAAAGAAGATATTTCAAAGGAAGACATTTTATTATTGAAATAGCTGCTGCCCGCGACGTCGTCTGCGTGAACCCTATGACCCGTTTTTTTCAATTCTTCCCGGCAACTATTCGATTTTTTCTCGCCGTAAAAACTTGAACGTCAACGAACATTTTAAAAAAAGATTTGGCCAAATTGGTCCAGGCTTTGTTGAGTTATGCGCTTACCAACACATTTTGCGATTCATTTTTATATAAGAGAAGATGAAAAAGAAATAAATCGGAATTGTATGATGGCAGACCAGATAAAACGAGGAGAACTTGTTTTAGCGCTAGATATTCTTGAAAAATGGACGTCTGGTTTTTCTTTTTCGTAAAACATATCTATTACCTGTTGTAATAATTAATAAATTATATGCATTGAGCAATAAGTAGTTTTGAATTTCAAAAGCCACGACTCCTAAGTCATTAAATAAGTTTCATTAGACATTTCTCACGATGTTTTCATCAACTTCCGACACAACATACTTGATTGGCAAACTCTAAACCGGTATGTTTATATCTTGAGTCTGCGTCACATTGGTAGACACGTTCACCAAGGCCTAAATGATTCCTCCTGCAAGTTTCCTGTGATGGAGCAAGGAAAAACGTGAACTTCCCTGAGGTGCGAAGAGCTTTAGGGATTGGAGTCTAATCGCCCTAACGTCTGGTCATGGTCCAGGATGATTAAGCAAAAATTGGTCTTGCAATGACCGTGAAATTCATGTAGGTTGTGGGTAACGTAAGATCAAATAAACCACATATTATATTAAATATTGAATCATGTTTAATAACAAATTTCTTTAAACACTCGCGGTTATCTGCAAAACTTACATTTATACTAAACGGGTTTTTACCACGATTATTTGTAATTGAGAAGTCCCGATATCCTATCCTGTATGTGGAATCCAGTGTTAGACGAAAATAAAGCCAAAAAATCTAGTTTTGAGACGGCAGCCGATACTGTCAGTGTGGTATGTCGAAATGTGAGATCGAGTTCCAGTGGTACCGGCAAACGAACGAGAAAGAGGGTAGACAGATTTGTCTGCTCTTAAATGACCTACCCGCAGTTCTTCAGTCTTCCCGTGATCATGGCGCTTGAAACAGTGCTGAAATATCGGGACCTCTTAATTAAAAATAATCGTGGCAAGAACCCGTTTAGTAATAATGTAAGTGATGTAACTTTTACCATGAAATACTTTTCAAATGAAAATTATAATGTTTACAAGAAGAAAATTGTCAAACGTAAAAATCGACGCGGCAGGAAAAACTCCATTCCAAATTCAAACTTCTGCGTGACAGATTTTATGTAGACGTTTACCAGCCAGTCATCTGGTTCGCTACAAGGTTTACAGGTCCACCTCTCACCATCACTGTAACTTCTGTGTGTGTGGGATCCACAGCGGCGACCACCGTAATGACTCTGAGCAGTGAAGCCCAGGAATCCGAGGGAAAGCTAACTTGTCTAAAAGTCTTTAGAGCTACGCCATGGTTTTTGAAGCGTCCTTTTTAGAAATATAGTTTTTCGGGAGGAAGATTTATGTGTATAATGCATACTATAGTAGAGAAACACCTATAATTTCAGACTATTTTGTATGACGTCGATATCTTCATAACAAAAACCTATAATCACTTTATCTCATTGCAAAATGGACGTTAATTGAGCAAATGCTAACCAAACTATATTTTAATTATTCGTGATTTTATTTATCTAATATATTCTTTATCGAATACTAGCTGCCCCACGCAACTTCGTCTGCGTCGAAAAAATAAAAAAAAAATTAGGGGTGGACTACCCCTAACATTTAGGGGGATGAAAAATAGATGTTGGCCGATTCTCATAGATACCGGATAAGCACAACAAATTTCAACAAAATCGGTCAAGCCGTTTCGGAGGAGTTCAAGTTCGAACACCGTGACACGAGAATTTTATATATTAGATTTGTAGTTATTTATATATCGACTTATCTTATGTACATTATGATGTTTACAAATCTTAAAGTGCTATAGCTTTAGAATACAATTTTGTTTTAATAATTCACCTATCACTTAAATGTTTCATGCACTACCTTATACTATCCACAATACACCAGGGTTAGCTGGCAGATAATGCTGTTTAGCATTAAGTTCGCCCATGTACATTTCTTTTCGTGTGCAATAAAGAATTTTCTATCTATCTATCTATGTCGTGATTAAACACAATTTTCTGCGCTTACACCGCAAATGCTCTATGACGCAGACGAAGTTGCACTGCTTCTAAATAAACAGCTTTACAAACTATTACAAAATACACGTCATATGTTACTTGTAATGAAATTCTCAAACCCTTTTATACATTCTCTCTGTATCGCATTTGATCGAACAGTCGCAAGTGCACCGGTGAACGCATTGCGCGCCTTTCAATTGCACGCCATTTTGATTTTTGAAACGAATTTTCGCGCGTTTTTTAAGTGTTGCCTGGTTTTATAAGTTCGTTTTTTTCTGTTATTTTGGTGAGTGTTGCAAATACATTTTATTATTTTTTGTGTGTAAGAAAAAATTTGGTAAACGATAATTCCTCTATTCAAGAATATTACATTACTTAACATTTCAGTAAGAAAAAACAAAATTCTCATAATTAGATTATTAAAACCCGTTAATCATAAAATTCTTAAAACAAAACTAAAAATCAACACTACAATCGAAATAGAAGAACTCTTTAAAAACCAGACTAAAAAATATAAATACCTAATTCTAATTTGGTCTAATCATAATAATAATAATTTTACAATTACAAGAAAATACATTTAAAAATACAATATAAAAAACAGAGGGCCACTGCAGGCGGAGTCTACGACCCAAGCCAGTGGTCAGGGCTCAAGAGAGAGGAACCTCCTCACTAAATGTATTTTCTTGTGATTGTTTTTTTTTTTAAATATAATGTAAAAAAAGAGCAAATAAATGAATATGGGACATAATTTTACAATTAAAATAATTATAAGTAAAAAGCGTGTTTAGTCAACAAAAACAGTCAATAAGTAGCTTACTATTATAGTCAATTATTGTTACTTACATCGTTTAAAATTGTCGCTTCCTTCTCTTTGTGCCTATAGGTATAGGTATATAAAACTACACAACGGATTTCGATGAGATTTTCTTTAATAGATAAAGCGATTCAAGACGAAGGTTTATGTACATAAAACTTGAGAGGTGTCAAGGGACACCCGGATGGAACGAAGTTCCTTTCGATTAATTAGCGAGGGAATTGTAATAAAATATTTTTTTTTATTTTGATCACAGCACCATCTATCATTAATCATATAAAACAAAAAAAGTGTCGTGACAACTTTTTCATAAGAATTTCCGTCTAGCCCCCTTTCGGTAACGCGCGTTAAGGAACTTCGTTTCAATAATAATAATCAGTTATAAAGTTAGGTCAATACTTTGGCAATGGTCAGGAAAGATGTATAAAAGAAAGAAGAACAGAAGTGATTTAATGAGTACACAAAACTCCAATAAAAAAAATACAAAAGAAATAATATAGTTAACGAGCAACGGTAACCGCTTACGATCAGATGGCCCGTTAGTTTGTCTGCCTTCAATGCAAAAAATAAATTGTGCTCATAGGGATGTCTCGTGGATCGAATCGTAATTCTAATCGTTGGCACGAGGTACTTACATTTTATTAGTTTCGTTTTAATTATTATTGTTTAAATTGTTTGGTTGGCTTTTGTTTTATTTTCACTATCACCTAGTTCTTAAGTTTCATTATTAAACGGTTTTTATTACTAAGCACTGGATTCCTCTGGTCTGAAATAAAGTTTTTGTATATTAGAATAGCCTCTGGTTCTCTGGAACCCATGTACCTACTATCAACTAATTTGGCGGTTTAGTCGTTTAACTTTTCCAGAAACGAAAATATATTAAAAAAGTACTTATTAACGTTAGCGTTAAGTAAGTATTAACGTTATTAACACTGTTTGTACAATAACTAACGAAATATCAAACAAACTCGTAAAACATAAACAGGAATAGCATTGTTCCGCCAAACAAAATGTCGCCACTTCCGCGAGTCAAACATCGCGTGACAACGAAACATACAGATACACACAGCCGGATTTCTATAACTAAATAATGTTTATGATCCATAAATCTAGTTTTCAACACTTTACAGGTCGTCTGTAAATGACAGCGAAACGAATGATTTCTTGATAACGTTAGCGAAAGTGAAAAGAAATAGTCGAAATAGACAATGTGCAATTTTTCACAACACCACTGGTCTCTTCGCTGGAGACCTGAGCCCAGCAGTGGGTAGTAATGGGTTGTTACAGTACAGTACAGAAAGTGAATACGCTCACAATTTATTACTTAATTTATTCAATTTTAGTGTACTACTTCGGCAACAGAAACAGAGTGATTCTAATACGGAAGCTAAATAAAAAACAGGACTTTAAATTATGTCCAAAAAAATTAAGGTACTGGTAGCGCATTAAATAAGAACCTCGCGCACCCCACACATTTAAAAATTAGCGACCGAGCTACAGGTACGTCGTAATGAAATGAATGAACTTTAAAATGTAATAAGTTATTTTCAACGTTGATAATATGCTCATTATTTATGTCAAAAGTTAAAAGCTACCACTAGTTCAGTAAAAAAACAATTTTAGCTATTGCCCTGAGAAGAAGTGGCAAAAAAACTCAGCGGGCAAGGTATTTTTTTTGTAATATTATCAGCATTTTTTAACAATACAATACTGAAGTAAAACAATTACAAAAAATAGATAATGAAATGACATTTGCGAGCAACTCATTCCCACTTTGTGCAATCATTGACTTTTAATTAGGCTTTATTGCACAGACGTTCTTTAATAAATTTAAATGATGATACTGATCGTATTTATAGGTAATCTAATAATATAACCATCAACCGTTACCATAATTATGTATTATCATTAAAAATTCACCATGCATAGGTTGCAATTAAAACTATTGTCATGCAATAATACACTTATAAAATAAAAATAAAATCAAATAGCCTTTATTTCCGAGTTTATGCAACAAAGTTAAATTTAACTTAAAACTATTATATATCGCGCAGCTCGGTGTGCCTTTTGGCATAGGCCTCCTCCAACTCCTTCCAGTATATTCGATCTGCAGAGACCCTGGTCCAGTACGTTCCCAGAGTGAGCTTCAACTCGTCCTCCCATCTTAAAGTTTGGCGTCCTCTGTTCCGGTTTCCATCTCTGGGATACCAGAGAGTTACCTGCTTACTCCACTTATTGGTACTGCATCGAAGCATGTGACTTAAAACTTAGTCTAATATTAATCTATTGAAGACAACAAACTTCATCGCTAAGCCAAATTAAGAATCTAATGATCGTAACTGTTTGATTTATTTCTAAAGAATTGCGTGTTTCAGTTTAATTTATGTTATAAACAACATACTGAAAGATAATGTGCATCTGAAATATAATTCAATACTTTCATTGATTACAACAAATTTACATCAAATATAACTTAGACATACCTACTAGGGATGTTGCGAATGTCGATTTTTGGACATTCGCGAATGCGAATATTCAATTTTGACATTCGCGAATTCGCATTCGCAATGCGAATGTTGACCTTTCAAACAAAAAGCATAGAATTATTACATCTGGAATCAACATCATGAACAACAGAATGAAGTCAATTTAAAGTGCACCGATCGCGCGTATATACACGATATTCTGGCGTTAGTGTACCGATGACACTCAATTCGTTTAACACTATTAAAATATTACATAAACATAAGTTCTTTAAAATTTCACTTTGTTATTTATGATGTTGATTAAAAATATCGTGTTGTTACGCACGTTCAGTGCACTTTAAATTGGCTTCATTCTGTTGTTCATGATGTTGATTCCAGATGTAATAATTATATGACAAAAAGTTCAAGGTTTTTTATTGTCAAGTCAGTTGTATCTTCCAAAAGTCATTATAATTATTAGGTACTACAAAATAGGTACCTACATTTTACCTATACTGGATCTACTTAGAAGGTAAGGGGTACTTGCCTCCCCCCACCAAATAAATGAAAACCCCCGCAAATTATCTTGACAACGAAAGGTCGTAGACCCATCGAGTTTAGGCTCATTTTAAAGGGCAGGTAGAAGCCTATAGCTTGGCACTGTCAAATTCTCTCTATATCCTCACAATCCCCTCCTGACTTTTGTCAAAACATTCGCATGATTTTTTGCGAATGAGAATTTTCGTTACATCCCTAATACCTACAATTAGAGGACAAATGGTACCAAAAACAAAAAAACAATTACTAACGTCTTCAATTCTGTTATCAGTCACCGACCGTCATTACAAACTTTATATTAACTTGCACTGAATGTAACTGTGTAAGTTCGGGTGCAATCTTGCAAGCTAAATTTGACAAATTTCCGATTGACATTTTGCAGGCAGATGCAAATCGCGTGACAATGCAATAATATGACAAAATGGCGCTGATCTGATTATCGATTCGGAAGGTGGTCATAGGGACTCTTGTGCTAAACAAGATAGACCCGTCGTGATTGGGCTCGTTTTACTTGTATTAGCTAGTCTACTGCTACATGATATCCAGGATCTTAAAAGCTTTAAAATAAGTTATTTGTAAAGCAGTCGCTCGTCAGTTATTTAATAAAATGAAAGTAAATCTAACTTTACAAGATCATTGTTTTTAACATGAGAGAGTTATGCAAGTACATGTGTAAAATCTATTGTTTAAACTATTATATTTTAATGTGAAAATTTTAATTCAATTCGTTAACAATAGTACGACCTACCGAACGGAACTACTTTCTAACTTAAAGTAACGAGTATTCATACTTATATTATTTTCAAGCATTATAGAATACTAGTTGACTTCAACTTCGTTTGCGTCACAAATGGAAATATTATCCTATAGCCTTCCTAGATAAATGAAAAAGAATTTTTGAAATCCGACCAGTAGTTTCGGAGTCTATTCGAGACAAACAAACAATCAAACCTTTCCTCTTTATAATATTAGTATAGATAAGTTGACTCTCGCATCTTCGTCTACGTCACGAATAGAGAATTCAGGTGTTCGACCTATTGTTTCTATTCAAGTTGGTCAATGGATTATTGGATGTTCCTGAACTTTTATCATTGGTAAATTTTTCGGCACCATCCAAGTCCACCAGAGCGTCTAAGACGTGGCTTTTTAGTTATCCTAGATATTGTACCAATCTTGGAAAGAAAAGAAAGAAAAATAATAACTCGACGGCATTGCGAGTACTGTTTGAACCCCTTTGTAACGCAGACGAAGATGCGTGGGTCAGCTAGTAAATAAATAAATTCAGTTAGTGCAATGTGTTTATTTACGAGATCACATGAAAAACCTCTAAAATAATCAGTGTTTTTATATTACCTATCTGTGAATTGAATATTAAGGATCAGAAATATATGTAAACTTAATATACTTGTATTGGTGTATTTATCTACTGTACTGTTTCAACCCATTACTACCCACTGCTGGCCTCAGGTCTCCTCAGCAGAGTTTTATCTAAGTACAATTAAAATATCTTCATGTTTCAGGAACAACGGAAGTAACCCACATCAGTACTGCAGCATGGTAAGCAGAAATCTCTGAAAAAAATACTTTTGAAATTGTCAATTTATTTACTAATACGGTTTTTTTTTTTTTTCAATTTTTGGCTGTTGTCTCCTTTTTGGTACAACATTGCCAATGTCAGGTTTGAAGGAATCACAGTTATTCGATTGGGCAATAAATTTAAATATTTACACGATTTGTGAATGAGTCAATATACCTAGTTGTATAATTATTATGTTAAATATATTTTAATTACAATTTTAAATTATTACAGTTAATAAAGTTAGCAAGAATGTGTATTACTTTTGTTGTTGGAAAAGTTAGTAAATACCCCATATTAGTAGGGAAGGGAATCTCAGCACTCTTAAGAAGGGAATATAAAGGTTCACACTTATTGTTCAAAGGGCAATTAAAAAATATGTGGTCAAGTGACCCTATCTCTGTGCCACATGGGCACATTGGCGATTGTAAGATTTTCAACTTGAATAAATGAGCGGGAGAACAAACATGACCAAAACGCATTCTAATTAATATACTAGTGGATTTTTTATTAAGATTTTTGAATTTATAAAACCACGGTTTCCTGTTGATAGTTGGTTGAATTTTAGAGTACTTGTATTTGAAGGTCTCCCATTCTCTCGTCCAGTCCTCAAATAAAACTACATTAGAAAAAGTTACTAAATCACAACTGACGTTACAAAAGAATTCTGAATCACCACTTGTTGCCGCTTCTTTCGCGAGTTTGTCTACGATCTAATACGGGTTATTGCATTCTTGGAACTTCTCTTATCTCTACCTTACATTAAAGTCTACTTACTGTATGTTTTATTTTGGGTTTGCTGTAAGAAAACTCAGTATTGAGTTAAGCTCGCCTTTTGTGAACATTTTTTCAATATAACTTATTTTTCTGTCGTGTACAATAAAGTATTAAATAAATAAATAAATAATTTAAGAAGAAAATAACCTAAAACAAGCACAATTTTGTTTATCGTTACAAATTGAGTAGTAAACAATTAAAATATCATAAAAATACTTATTTTATAAAAAATGCGTAAGTTAAATGTATGATAGTATTCATTAATTTATTGTTTTTTCAGTGGCGTCGCTTTTGGCTGTTCACGGTGATCACACTTGTTTATTCACAAGACATAGACAACGTAAGTTATAGTTTATTTCTAGAAATAAATTACAAGAAAGTTCAACATTTAACGAAATATAAAGTTTCGGACGGTTTCAGTGCGATTCACCTCCCGTATTACCCCACCTGTACCAACCCATTACTGCCCACTGTTGGGCTCAGGTCTCCTCAGAAGAGGGATTAGGGATAGTCCACCACGCTTGCCCAGTGCGGATTGGGACTTCACATATCTTCAAAGGATTTTTAGAACCTTTTTGGATTTAGCCTCTACCTCTACCCCACCACGCCCTCATATTACCCCACATGCGGATGGAAATCTTCAATTATTTTATTTATTTCAAGGCACCTATATATTACGTTTATCTGTCATACACAACCTATCAATCAAACAAACAAACATTACATAACACAGGAAAAGCTCTACTATAAATTATAACAAATGGCCCTTAGCTTACATAACTTATATTACTTGTATGTTATTTAATTTAGCCATAGAATAACTGTACAGAAAGAACAATACATAGAAATTGCTGTAAGAATCGTCAAAAATGATTTTTACTTAGGCAAAGCTCAAAGTACCTACCTGCAAGATCTTGATCAAATTTAAATGGTACCCCACAAAATCTATCACCATTTACTTAAAAATCATCAAAATTAGTCCACTCAGGCAAAAATTACATTTAAACATTAAAATAAATAACTTATTTTAAAGAAAACTTTAAATACAAGCTTTTATCGAGATCCTGGATATCATGTGGCAGTAGAGTGTTAGCTAATACAAGTAAAACGAGCAAAATAACGACGGGTCTATCTTGTTTAGTACAACTGTTACTATGTCCACCTTCCGAATCCATCATCAGCGCCATTGTCATATTATTGCATTGTCACGCGATATACATCTGCGTGCAAAATGTCAGCTCAATCGGAAACCTGGATGATTGAAAAGCTTGTAAAATTCATTTAAATTAGTCCACTCAGGCAAAAGTTACATACATACAAAAAACACAGTCGAATTACGACATCCTACTAAAATTTCGGAAGTCAATCAAAAACACGCAATTTACACTTAAACTCAGTTCCTAAAAGGTCTAAATTCTAGAAATAGTCTAACGTTCATGCCTAGAGCAAGTAAAAGTGGTTTCCATTAAAAAATGTGCTCAAATGAAAGTGGTATATCGAGTTGCTGTCTAGGCCCTTTCAATGTTCTGAACGTGAAGTAGGCAGTGCAATGTCCGTAGCAATCTCGTCATTAGTGGACGATTTACAAATTGGTATTTAGTGCCTATTTTTTCTTTGAATTGGAAGAATTAACTGGATTACGGGGAAGTGTGGGATATTTGGGAGTTGAACCGCTCTAAAACCTCGTACGTTGCGGTTTTACGGCACTCTTACCCGTCGCGACGCCCCATATTTTAAGGCTATTAAATTTTTATTACTATTAATCTCATTATATTTAACACTAGGTGACCCGCGCAACTTCGTCTGCGTCACAGAGGGATACAACATAGCCTATAGCCTTCCTCGATAAATGAACTTTTCAACAGTGAAAGAATTTTTTAAATCGGACCGGTAGTTTCTGAGATTAGCGCGTTCAAAAAAACAAACAAACTCTGCAGCTTTATAATATTAGTATAAATATCTCATAATCTCTTCTATGAATATAAATAACATATATTTCGACCTAACTCTTTCGTTAAGTCGAACTATGTTAATTACATTTCGATATACTTGTAAAGATTGTAACCTCATCGAGTATCGGCTCATTTGACAGAACGAGGTCCGTTATCTTTACCTCAAAATTTATCTACATCGACATCCATCCATGCAATTTTTGCCAAAACATTCTCTAAAAAATACTATGACTATGAGTTGTCCTTCTTCAAACGAGGCTTGAGGAGGGTCCTTAAAGTTAGGTCGTAGGTAGCGACCCCCAAGCGTCCCCTGACATTGCAGAGGTTAATGAGCGACGGTTACCATTTACCATCAGGTGGCCCGTTGGCTCGTCTGCCTACATGGCAATAATAAAAAAAAAACATTCTTATCATAAAGTTCATTTTAAAGTATTTTGAAAGTCTGTTTACTATTATTATTTATTAGTATCAATTAGGTAGTATCAATTGAAATGTGAAAAAGATTTTTGTGCAATTTTTCACTACACCACTGGCTAAAAATGGTGAAGGAAAACATCGTGACGAAACCTGCATATCGGAAAAGAGTTCTAAAAATCCTTCGAAGATATGTGAAGTCCCCCATCCGCACTGGGCATGCGTGGTGGACTATGCCTAATCCCTCTTCTGAGGAGATCTGAGACCAACAGTAGGCAGTAATGGGTTGGTACAGAGAGTACAGAGTACAGAAGTTGTTCAACTCTACCGGAAGCTATGTAGGACGAATAAGTTTTTTGTGTCGAATCCGAGTTCTTCCGTTGTGTAATATTAAACCTATCTAATCGCACGGATACTTATGTAATCTCTAATCATGGTATTATGATTGTATTTAATACTTTCATTACATCTTATGTAAGACTCAATGTTTGTTTGAAATGCTTCAAATGAGGAAGGGAAAGGACTTTTATTTGTAAACACTTCAATCTATCGATATTTTATCGAATACTAGCTTTTGCCCGCGACTTCGTTTGCGTGGACTTCAGGTTCGTCCCGTCTAGTCGTATAGCCTATGTGTTATTCTGATGTATAAGCTATATTGTGGTAAAGTTTCATTCAAATCCATTCAGTAGTTTTTACGTGAAAGAGTAACAAACATCCATACATCCATACTTACAAACTTTCGCCTTTATAATATATATTAGATTGGAACGAAGTTCCTTATCGCGCGTTATCGAAAGGGGGCTAGACGGAAAAAAATCTTACGAAAAGTTGTCAGGACAATTTTTTTGTTTTAGATGATTATCGCTAGATGGCGCTGTGATCAAAATCGTTCTATTCGGGTGTCCCATTTCACCTCTCAAGTTTTATATTTTTCAAATAAGGCTCGTAAAGCTATTGGTAAACCAGGGGTTGGCAACATTTTTGAAACTATTTAATTTTGAAGTTAAAACTATGGCTAAAAACGGTAAAAAAAACATCAGTAGGAAACCTGCATATTGGTAAAGGACTCTAAAAAAATCCTTTGAAGATATGTGAAGTTCCCCACATTGGCCAAGGGTGGTAGACTAAGTCGGTTCTGAGGGGACATGAGACCAGCAGTGGACAGTAACGGGTTGGTACAGTCAAAAATGTCTCAAAATAATTACCGAACAAAAAGAAATGTTCGCACAAATTATTGTTAATGACCTAAGTTTTAATTGGAACGAAGTTCCTTATCGCGCGTTATCGAAAGGGGGCTAGACGGAAAAAATGTTACGAAAAGTAGTCACGACACTTTTTTAGTTGTCACGACACTTTTTTTGTTTTAAATAATTATCGCTAGATGGCGCTGTGTTCATAATCTTTTAAAACATTTAAAACAAAAATTATAACATATCTTTTAATCGAAAGGAACTTCGTTCTATTCAGGTGTCCCATGACACCTCTCAAGTTTTTTTTTATACCTTACGGTACCTACTGATCCATTGCGTCAAAATTTAGGTACATACCAACACACATAAGAACAGGTTATATTGTATAGTTATTATTCTAAGATAGTGTATTTAAAAAGCACACAAGACGAAAATTCGTTTATTAAGAACCATGAGTCATTCATAAATTATATTTAACACCAATTAAACATTCATTCACCCACATTTGTTAATTGTGATACCGTTTCATATGCATTTATTACGTGTGCACCGATTTTAACACTCGCACGTCAAAATTGGTCTCATTCATCAATTTCTTTAGGGTTGTACGAAACGGATTTTAAATATTTTTGGTAGTGTTAGAAAAGTAGTTTTGAATGAATTTTGTGTTTGTGTGTGTCATCATCATCATCATCAGCCCTTAGAAGTTCACTGTAGGACATAGGTTATATCAGATCTCGCTACAATGACTGGTTGGACCGATTCAGCATCCTGTAGGTACTAAGATCGAGAAATTGTATCATGAATCCAAAACTCAGCTTTGGCTGCCAGCATCCAACATCCAGAAATAGGATCTAGCATCCAGGTCCATGATCCAGCATCCATGATTCTGGAAATAGTATCCAGGACCGGGCATAAACTATCTATATAAATAAAAATGTATTGTTGTTCGTTAGTCTGATTAAAACTCGAGAACGGCTAGGCCGATTGAGCTGATTTTGGTTTTAAAATGTTTGTCGTAGTCCAGGGAAAGTTTAAACGAAAATACCCGGGATTTTTTTTGTGAAGCAGACGAAGTTGCGCGGGCCAGCTAGTGTTGAATAAAAATAATATACAATAGCTAAGAGGTGAAAGCGTTTTGAAACAAGGCAATACTTGTCTTGTCAATACTTTAATTATTTAAAATTATTGTTAATAATGGCAATACCCCTTGCATACATGAGCATGAGCGACGGTAACCGCTTATGATCAGGTGGGCCGTTGGCTCGTCTGCCAACGTGGCAATAAAAAGAACTTGAGAGGTGACATGGGACACCCGAATAGAACGAAGTTCCTTTCGATTAAAACATATCCTATTTTTTTTTCCTAACGTAACGCGCGTTAAAGAACGTGCTTTAAAAGATTTTGATCACAACGCCATCTAGCGATAATCATCTAAAACAAAAAAGTGTCGTGACAACCTTTCGTAAGAATTTTTCCGTCTAGCCCCCTTTCACAACGTGCGATAAGGAACTTCGTTCCAAAAACCTATAATAGTATTGTAGGTGTGGTGGCGGGCCTTACAAGTTGTGGGTCATTCAGTTGGTTCAATTGTACCTACTTTTAGCTC
Source organism: Trilocha varians (assembly GCA_030269945.2). Classification (NCBI taxonomy): domain Eukaryota; kingdom Metazoa; phylum Arthropoda; class Insecta; order Lepidoptera; family Bombycidae; genus Trilocha; species Trilocha varians. Next base: position 1,813,464 of record AP028279.1, read on the forward strand.
CTCCAAAAACACTCAAAAACTCCATCCAACCCATCCATACATCAGATATAAAAGTCACGAGATGTAATTAGCAATACGAATCGGAAACAGCGACTGTTGCGCAACACGAAAGCGATACTCGTACAATTATCGCGGCAGTTACAATTATACTCGCGCTTGTACGTAGGGCTGTTTCTAATCGAATTATTTAATGGTGTGAGGTTCATGTTATGTAATTAATTGTTTAGAGGTGATAATATTATGTCATCCGTCTTGGATCTTTTTTTATTCAGTTGGAGGAAATCACCGGACGGGATATGTGGGAGTTGAACTGCGCTAAAACCTCCAATCGCTGACACTCCGCGTCCGAACCCCGGCTGAGACCAGAACCCAGCACGGGGTTATGAGGGACGGGTCGACGCGTTACGCCCTCGGTACTCTTTCTCGTCGCATCCATCCTTCTTGGATCTAGTAGTGTTTGTTTAGTCATAGCAATCTTACTGGAGTATTATTGTTGCTCTTCTCTTGTTTGAAGAAAAAACATATTTTGAGAAACACTCAGCCTATTCCAACACTTCATGGTGCGTATTAAGATCGTTAATGATGATGATTATTCAAACTAACGTTTACAGAGATCCTTACAAGATGGCAGTCAAGTGGAATGGCGATGGGAGATGTCTCCGATAGCGCAGGATGCATCTACGACTGGCTTCTATTATCTGAAACTACCGCAGGTAGAATAAGTCTTGTTGAGTAGGTGCAGGAGTTCTTACATTTGACATTGTCATACCATATGCTTTACAAAATTTCAGTTTAATCGGAAACTAGGAAGTTGGTCTTTAACTTGCAAGATTCCATCCGAACTTACACAGTTATATACCTATAGTTTGTGGCAAGAATAAATGCACTTCGACTTTTAAAAATAGAGCAGTTAATAGCTTCGGACTTATAGAGCGCTTTCTCTGTCGCATGCAGCTTTGTGGCATTCATTGTCAGTTGTTGTTCTAATTCAATTGAACATATAATATAATATAGAGTTGCTAAAAATCTAAATATTTTTTCATAATTTCCTAAAAGTCGATGTACATATATTCTTGCCCCCAACTATACATAGTTACATCCAGTGCAAGTTAGATAAAAACTTTCAAAATCTAACCAGTAAATACTATTTAAAAATTGTAACAAAATTAATATAATTGAATTTAAATCCTCTTCCTTATTTCAGGCTGAGCAACGTGTCAGATACACTGCGGATGAAAGTGGTTACCACGGCGCAGTGGCCGTCAACACCACTGATGATCAATACTCGCACACTGCTAGCTTCGCATTGGGACAAACTGCTATAGATCTCAATAAGCTAGTAAGTAACCAAGATATGGACCCTTATACAAAACTAAATTATACAATGTGTCCCAGAATAAGACATGAACGGGAAGTACGTACCTTCAATATTGGAGTTGGGTTGTTTTGCTAAAAGAAAACAACAATATCTTTTGATGTTAAATAATACTATATTCACAGATTTGTTAAGAAATGTTTGGTTTGTGTGAAAATCGAACGAACAAAAAAAATCAACAGCCTGTATTTTTATGTTGCTTATCGAAACAACAGTTAATTTATTTATATTATACACCGACTTTACTTTTATTTTAAGTACTTATCAAACACACAACATCTCTGAAAACCTCATAAATACCACTAATAGACAAATTTAAAGCCTTCTTTTATTTCAGGATTCAGGAGTGCCAACAGAACAAACAAAACCAGCCAATCTCGTTTCATCTAACACGCAACCCATCAACTTTTACCTTATTCAACAGCAGTTCACAGCGCCAACAAATCAAGAGAACATACAGATATCTGCCCCGCAACATATACAATATTCCACCCCTTATATAACCCCATTGTACCAAACACAAACTTTACACCCCACTACTAACGAAATACCTGAAAAAAAGAGTGAAAATCTAAGTCAAAATAGAAGTGAGTTGACAGAATATGATGTAGATCAAAACACAGCTAAACCTTTACCGCTTATTCAAGTATTCAAAGACCATAATTGCTCTGAAGAAGTTTCAGAAACAAAAAAAGAAAATGACGAAAAATCTAAAGATTTAATAGCGGATATATCGTCATACGAAATTCACAAGATTAACAACTTTGGTTCAAATAATGAAGTCAAAAGACCTTTAACTTATAGAGGTGCCGTTCATTTCAAAGTTGAAACACCACGACCTAATGCTAGAAACGAAAGGTTTTATTACACAACTGATGTGACTCCAATAATCACTGAAAAAACTATTGACTTTACCCAGGAAGGTATCAGAAAGCTAGTAGCATCAACGCAAGACTTAATAAGTAATGATGATCTTTTGAAAATCAATAATGCGGCTGAAAAGCATGTTGCTGAACCGTCAGACGATTTAATCAAACCTAAACCTAGATTTGGATCTAGAACAGAAACTAGACAAAACAAACAAACAGAAATCACAGTAAAAGCAAAAATACAAAATATAGTTCATAATATTGAGACTAAACGATCAAAACAAAATAAGATCGATTCTAACTTTAATGGATATAAATTTGCGTCTCCTATCGTTGTCGCTGATAATCCGTACGTTGATTTTAAGGAACAAATAGTAAATAATCTTGTATCTACAATGGTGCCTTACATTGCCGACGGATACGAAATTGTAGGAGTAAAAAAGACATTTAATTCCAACGAAAATGTAGTCGATGTCACACCAAGACCAATCGGCCAGAATTATTTGAAACCGATCACAGTAGCTCTAAGACTGCTAAATGCAAACCACTCGGAAGATTTCAATACTATCGATGACCACGAAGCTTCAGACAGTGAGTTGATTGAAACAGTCGAAAAACCACGAGAGAAAACTGTTGTCGAAGTTCAAGAATCGATTCCTGTTGAAATAACTCATATAAACGAAGTAGAAGTACACGAATATTTAGAAGATGGTAAAGCAAATGATAAAAAGCCATTAGAACTAGCTAGATCTTTGTATAACACGTATGTAAACGCTCTACAATCATCTAAAAAGATACAAGAGAACTCCATAAACATGTTATATCGCTATGGAAGCAGTTACGAAAACTCAGATAGTTATGAAGATTCTAAAGAGAATTTAGAAGAAAGTGCTAACTCCCATTCAGAGGTCCACGTCAGACCCAACGAAGATACCTCAAGAAGTGAATCTATTTACTACAATGACTACGGAAACCAGAACATAATACAACCAATAGTCATTGAAAAAGAAGTGCCAATCACGAAATTCGTCGATAGATACATCGAGAAACCGGTACCGTACCCCGAACCGGTTAAAGTTCCAATACCGGTTGACAGGCCAGTGCCAGTAGCGGTACCTTACGAAAAAGTTGTTGAAAAACCGGTTGAAGTTACGAGGTACGTTGACAAACCGTACCCGGTTGAGGTACCCAAACCATACCCAGTTAAAGTACCTTATCTGGTTGAACAAAAGGTTTATGTGGACCGGCCTATACATGTCCCGTTCCCGGTTGAAAAAGTGATCGAGAAACAACTACTTCACCCGGTTCCGATCCCTACGCCTGTAGGAATACCTTATGAAGTACAAGTTGAACATAAAGTATTGTACCCGGTAACCGTAGAAAAACCGGTTCCTATACCCATTGAAGTCGAAAAACCGGTGCCAGTGGACAGAGTGGTCCATAAAGAAGTACCAGTACCGTACCCGGTTGAGAAACATATACCTTACCCGGTTCCTTATGAGACAAAAGTGGGTATCCCTATTCCTATAGAAAAAAGGGTTCCTGTACCCGTCGAAAAAATCGTTGAAAAACCGGTTACGGTAACTAAATATGTCAACAACCCAATCCCTATCGAAGTACCCCGTCCGGTAGCTGTACCTGTTCCCATACCCCAACCATATCCGGTTGACAGAGTGGTGGAAAAGCAAGTGCCATATCCCGTTCCTGTTGACCGCATCGTAGAAAAGAAAGTTCCTGTCCAAGTTCCATACCAGGTTGAAAAACTTATAGAAAGAATCGTCGAGAAACCGGTACTAGTGACGAAATACGTCGACAAACCGTACCCAGTCGAAAAAAGAGTACCCTACGCTGTACCTTATGAAGTAAAAGTGCCATACCCGGTTGAAAAAATCGTCGAAAAACCGGTACATATACCGGTACCAATTTACCGGTATTACGGCGAAGAATCTAGAATCAATTCTCACTATCAAAAACCGAATCAACAGTCTCAAATATACGCGGAACTGATACAAAATTTAAGGGACAAAAATAGAACTATACCTATCAAATCTACGATGTGGGGCAATCAGTACGCGTCATCTTACAATTACGATATAACAAACAAACAAAATAACCTAAAAAACTTATTAAATTACATAACAAACACACAGAATAGATTTAACCAGAGTTTTAATAGAAATTTGGGCGAATACAGAATGCGTAGAACGGATCGGACTCCAAAAGTTTTGAAAATTGAATATGGCGGTTTCAAACCACCTTTGATTCCAAGTACCGAAGTGGATTTAGATGGAGTACCAATAAATAAACAGAATGAGTAGAAAATCAGTGTTAATCTCTTCCGAATGAGAATTGAATAGTTCTTTGTGTGAAATAGCTTCAGTGGCTGCATATAATTCGACACCCACCGGCTTCATTTTACTATTTTGTACAATACAAAACCTTGTTTTGACTACTTTTCATCCTTAATGCTGTGTAGAATTCAATTTATTATATAAACACTTTAGTAGTCAACTCCTTAGATAATTAATACTTTGTCACTGGCTGCCTAAACGTAGCGGGATTAATGTAAATAGTATTTACAAGTTACAATGCCTTGATTACAATTTAAAATTAGGTAACAGACTTCCATTTACTTAACCACTCAACTGGGAACGTCACTATTCGCTAGATGGCGAAACTGGGGACTTCGTTCGGAATCAATAAAGTGTTTGAGCCCCTTTTTTAAAACATTTTTTTCCAATAATTTTAGTTTTGATTTTTAATTGCATCTTATATTTTTGTAAATCTTTATTACTAAACGACGCTGTATTGCATTTTCAGCGAAAATATATCATCTCCGTAAAATATGAGACGATTAAAAATGTAAACAAAACAAGTTTTAGAACTGCGCTCAATTTTGGCTCCTGCCACAGACTTGGCAAAAATAAACAAACCAATTTGGTTGCCGATCCCAGTGGTTAAAATGGGTGAATAACTACTAAATGGGACTCATATGTAATTAATTTTATACGGGACTATTATGCTAAATGTTTGCGAATCTAAAATGGTGTTTCAACAAGTTGAACTGAAGTTGTATGTTGAAGATAGACAAATTATGATGGTTCTTTTAGGAAAAGCGATTGTTGCTTTTCCATACAGCCTGTATCACTTAGCTTTAATAATTGTTTGATGTAAGCCATAACTCTAGTTAAAATTAATTTATTTAACTTTTAAGTTTTGTAAAATAAATGTTGTATCGTCTAGTGATAAGTTGATGATAATTTTAAGTTAAAATACTAATCATTGTTTTTCTACAAACTTAATATTAAAATGTAAAAAAACTATTTTTGTATTAAATTATTTTTTTATTTTATTACGAGTGTATTTTTCTTATGGGTGGTGGGCTATATTTGAAGTACATTCACCTCTACGGGCCTGTGTGTGTATATGCACATATTACACACGGCGCGCTTTCTTGAACTTGGCTTGACACGCTACCTCGTGTCTAGATATTCCTATATGTGTGCATGTGTGTATGCTGACAGATTGTGTTGTGTTACTTCATATAAATAACATGTATAAGCGTCAGATAAAAAAGGCAGGCAAGTGTGTGCGCTTTATAAAAGTCGCTTTAGTGCAAGACTGTCCAATTAAAATAACTTAAAAGATGAGATAAATTTAAATTCGTGTTGTTTTTGAATAACATTATACCGCCAATCTAGAATTTTTATTTGAATACTTAGAATCTTAAAGAAAACACAGAATCAAGGGCAACTTCTTTTATTAATTCATAATAATTTATTACAAATAAGTAGTACAAGTTTGATCTTAAATCACTGATCGTATCCAACATCAACTACAGAACGAAATAATTGTGATTTCATAGGAAAAGAAACGCTAAACTTATCTAATCACGACCGCCTGCAATACCCACATTAAATTCTAATTACACAGAACTTTATAAACTCTATTACAATAAGTAATTTGATCACACAAAAAAGCACACTCACAAAAAAAAAACTTACAAAATACTGGCTGAAATGATCGGCCATCTTTAAAATTACAGACTATATTAAGCACTGAATGACGTTTCGTGACTGTCACTTTGACAGGTGACAGAAGGTGAAATGTAAATTTTAAAAACTAAAATTAAACAGTTTTTTTATGTGTTTTATAACTATCCGAAGATTATGTATAGAGGTAACTACGCGAAGTGATTTTTAATGTATTTTACATATTTAACAACTAGTTATACTATAATGATATTTATCAATACATTTCGTTCACAAGTACACATCTAGAATTTATTTAACAGAGAATTTTCTAAGTAAAAACTTTCCTATGTCCGCGCTAACCGGAATCAAAGGGTGTCAATTTAATAACAGCGTTCATAAACTGGATAACGATTAAAACGAAACTTAAAAAAGAGAAAATACAGCTAAAATTATGTAAAAAATATTAAAACTTCGTACTATTTTTAAATCAACACCCTGTAGTTATTAACGGTACATTTTGACACTTTCTAATTCAGCCTTATAATTAGAAAGAGACAACAAGACGCAGGCGGTCGCGGCATACTGTCAGTCCTGACTGACGCGATATTGACGGCTTGACGTCAATCAAACTGAAACATTAACTACCAAAATGCTTGACAAGCTTCGTAGATCGAATCTGTCAAACACGTCGACTATAAACGTTGACAGCTTGACGACAGTCAAAACTGACAGCACGTATCGATACAAAGAATTTAAAAATTTATCATTTTCTCTTTACGGTTAATATTCACTTTAGAAACACGTTCGTCTAAGAACATTATTTATTTTTAATAAACTGTAAAATATTTATACTTTTGTCATTACATTAGAAGAAAAAAGTATATAATAATTAATTATTTTAATTAAAAATTAAGCTATGTTGTATCTCTTGAGCTCGATTTGTACAAATATCTTTGATACATAATTGTAGTAGAAGCGATAGCACTTTAGTTTTCCACACCTGTCCATTTTGTGTTCACGAATTTTCTCACAAAAAAGGCAAGCGCGAAAAAACTGGGTATAAGTCTGTGTGTGCGCATAGCCGTAGAATCAAATTGTCTTTTCTAAACAGTGTTGCCAGCGCATTTAAAACAGCCCACAAAACGGTGTTGCCATATTTTTTTCTATCTAGCCGTGCACACCGACAGACAAACAAACAAACTTATCTACAGAAAATATAGAGACGAGTAAAATTATTATACAAGAGCGCCTTTACATGTCTATTCTGAATCGAGACGTTACATAATCGATTATTGAACGAGATATCGATTAAATTCAGAATAGATTCGTTTAGATCATGTCATATCGATGTCGATACCTCATCACTTGGCACATAACATTCCCTCTGTCCCATCACTATACATCGACAATTTTAATCTCTGCCGATACTCTTTTACAAAGAAACACAGATTAAATTCGATATAAACTATCGATATATCGACCGCCGCAGCCCAATTCCACAGAAATCGATTAAGTTCTATTTTAGTTCACATTAACACACTGTTTCAAAATATTCCGAAATCGAAATAGTGTGTGCATCTGTGAACATTGTGAATCGATTTAAAAATCGATTACGACTCGATTTAAAAATCGAACAACTCCGGAGGGGGGATGGGATCGGTCGGGAGGCAATCGCACGGAGACGGCGGCGTGGGGGGAGATAACGTCCTCCTTTGCCTCCTTAAAGTATGCGTACTGGAGTACGAAGCTACGACAGGAGACAACCCTCCATAATCAACCGTTTCAGCACGCAACGACAACGCCGACCGGGGGTTCACACGGGGGTTGACGGGGGACACAGGTGGCCGTAAATAATCGCTACGAGCCATAGACAACTCTGTAGGGGTGTAGACAGCTAGGAAGTGCGCTAGAGCCCCCGATGACGTCCTCATGCCCCCGTTGGCTACGAACACGACGTCCTCCATGGAGAGGCGGAGGGAGTCGCTGCGGGGCGGAGGGGGCGGTGGAGGGGGCGGCTGCGGGGGCGGGGGTGGGGCGGGCAGTCACAGCTTGAGCTCGTTCGCTATCTTAGACGCAATGTTCTTGAAGCCGATGCTTGTACCTGGAATAGACGATGGTATTATTTGTGGGGGGGATATGTCATTATGAGCTTTAGTGTGTAACGCGTCGCGTCATGCCTTGTAATACTACAGTAATAGTAATAAGTTAATACAGTGATAAGTTTTGACTTCGGGTTTCGTACGTTGAAACTGGTAATGTTGAATGGTAAGTGTATCGGAAAATAAAGTATAAAGCATTACAAATTACAAAAAGGAAATGTTTGATTGTTTGTCTCGAATAGGCTCCGAAACTACTGCACCGATTTCAAAAATTCTTTCAGTTTTCGAAAGTTCATTAATCGAGGAAGGCTATGGGATATATTGTAAAAAAAGTCTTGAGAGGTGTCATGGGACACCCAATAGAACGAAGTTCCTTTCAATTAAAAGATATCTTATAATTTTTTTCCTAACGTAACGCGCGATAAGGAACGTGTTTTAAAAGACTTTGATCACAGCGCCATCTAGCGATAATCATCTAAAACAAAAAAAGTGTCGTGACAAAAAAGTGTCGTGACAAAAAAGTGTCGTGACAAAAAAAGTGTCGTGACAACTTTTCGTAAGAATTTTTTCCGTCTAGCCCCCTTTCGATAACGTGCGATAAGGAACTTCGTTCCAATAAACTATTAATGTAACTTACCGGATATCCTCTTGAATCTGACTCCATTGAGCGACAATCGTGGTAGCTTGCAGACCTCAATCTCCCATTGTACCAATGAATCAGCATTGGGGTCCCCGTGAACGCAAAGTAGAAGGAACCTCTCACGTTGCTCATAATCACAGTTGTTTGCATCTAGGACCTATTAAAAAATATTGAAGCTATAGAAAATAATTTTAAACACAAGCTTTTAAGATCCTGGATATCATGTAGCAGTAGAGTGCTAGTTAATACAAGTAAAACGAGACCAAACACGACGGGTCTATCTTGTTTAGCACAAGAGTTCTTATGACCTTCCGAATCGATCATCAGCGCCATTTTGTCATATTATTGCATTGTCACGCGATATACAAGGTGATTTCTTAGTGATGGTACATATGGTAGCTGATGGTTATATACGACCAATAAAAATATTATTACCAAAGAATATGGCTTAATGCCTTAGTAATCGAAACTTAAGAATATCTAAAATTCTTGCAAAATGATGGTTTTTCGACAGCTGATGGGTGTGGCGGAGGTGTGGGGTGCGCGAGATCACTAGAGGTCGTTATTCAACACTCTTTTAGCCGAAATTGTTATGTTTGAGGTAGTTTTGTCGAATTTAGATAAAAAAAAAAAATGTAATTTTACCTATTTTTTGTAATATTCCGTTTTAGAACAGAGTACTCATCACCCTCCTGCAATATGTACCTTATTTAAAAAATCACCCTGTATACATCTGCGTGCAAAATGTCAGCTCAATCGGAAACCGGGAAGTTTGTCAAATTTAGCTTGCAAGATTTAGAACTTACATAGTTACATCCAGTGCAAGTTAATATAAAGCTTGTAATTGCTTGAAAAGTATCTCCTTACCTTCCTAATTTCCGCCATGATTTCGTTAGGGTCTCGTGAAGAAGTCGTCTTCATGCTCCACGTGAACCGAAGCACCCTCGGTTTCACCTGCTCCTCATTGCCTTGGCTAACCACAAGACATTTGATTAATACCATTACTAATTATGAACTGGTAAACGTAACGTGGGTATACCTCCCACGAGATGGACCGACGCCCTGGTCAAGATCGCGGAAGGTCACTGGATGCAGATAGCGTAGGACCGGCCGTTGTGGCGAGGTTTAGTAAACAAGCAAGCCCTAGATTGGGGTCCTTAAAGTTTCAGAAAGAGGGGCGCGACGGGAAAGAGTGTAGTGCGTAATGCGTCGTACCATTCCACATAACCCCGTGCTGGGTTCTGGACTCAGCCGGGGTTCGGACGCTGAGTGTGAGCGGTTGGAGATTTTAGTGCCGTTTAATCTCAAAGTAAAAAAAATATACATAGCGCTTATAGATGGCTTTACTAGACTAACGTAAATATTGAGCAGTTCCCATTTGAGTGAGCTTAATATACCTACACAGTTATGCACCATACTCAATATACCTATGGCCAGTATGCGTATGGCCACCATTTTTTGTAAGGGTATGCAATGCACATTTGCTTTGTATTGTTCGCACGCCACTGAAGAAGACCATAGATAACAAAAAATACTGGCACTTTTAATACATTTCTTAACTTACCCTTCTAAAATAGTAAAATCTTTTGAGGTTTACGATAAAAAGAAAGAAAGAAAAATACAAACTGCATTCTGAATAGTGTTAAATGTCGTGCTTTTTGTTTAGTATTAGAAATATGAAAATTAACATGTTAGTAAAAAAACTGTAATGTATAATTGCGTGGGTGTCAGCTCAAAATCAAAACTAATCCCCATCGCTCGACAACAAGACGGAAGTTGCACATGAATCAAAAACATTGAAGAAAAAACAAACATAGTGATTGAAGAAAGTGAAACTTAAGCTGTCTTTTTAAAATGCAACAATTTTAATTAAATTTAATACTTATTAAAAAAGGCTCAAAATGCAACGATATTCGATCAAACCGATAAAGAGTATCATTACAATATAAAGTTGCATTTTGAGCCTTACGTGCAAGACATTGAGTATTAAATCGAATAAAGCAAAATATCTACAACATTGAGAATCAAATTAATTATATAATTTAGAATTGAATGTTAAAGATTAATTCTCATTTTCAAAACCGTATCGCATGAGCGCAAGTTCCACTTATTACCTTCAATAACAAACTTGAATTTGAAAGTAGCTTTTATGATTGTAATGAGGCTTAAAGTTTTGACTTTCATAAATAATAAAGAAAAGGAGAGAAATAATAATTGTCGAGCTATAATTACCCAAGCATGTTTTGTGGGCTAGCTCCTACTGCATGCTTCGGTGTTGTACCGTCCAATGGCCTAAAAACAGAAAAAAACATAAAAAAACTAACCCTAAAACATGAGGTGCAAAATTCACGTCTAGGTGGGATCGTGATTTGATGACTTTAATAAAAAAAGAAATATAAAATTTAGGTTAAAATTAGAGTAGATGAATTAAAAAAAAAATCATCATCATTGCCATAATGAATGTCCACTCCTACACATAAGCTCCGTAAAACTACTGCTAATATAAAAATTAAAAAATATATATTAGAGTCACTTCATCACAGATCCATAAAATAAAGTATAAATCGTAGGTGTAAAAACTACTAATAAAATTAGTTCTAAAAAGCACACACACACACACACACAAATAAGCCGAACGCAGACTAAGCATTTTCGACAATATCTAACAATTATTTTAATAATCTTACCTTTACTCTGAAAACTATGTATAAATTCATTAATTGTATAGAAAATGAAAATATTTTGAAATGGTAAAAACAATGTTATTTTTGTTAATCACAATAAAAATCGTAATCCATCCAAATTTCATTCAAAAAAATATATAAAATTAAGAAAAAAACTTAAACATACTTGATGAAAAATTTAAAATTTTCGTAAATATTGAAAAATTTCATCAATAGCATGCTTTCTATATTTTAATTGACATGCTTTTCTTCATGCTTATATCAAAGTTTGTCCAGAAAATCGGTTGGACTACAGGGAAAACACACGATTAGAAAAATAAAACTTTTTAATTTCATCAAAACACACGAACGGAAGCGATGTTATTGCTGAAGGATTTATTAATATATTTTCATCCAAAAAACTCATCTGCTTTTACTTAAACACGTAGCTTTTGAATCTAGTATTTTTTTTATTGCCACGCCGGCAGACGAGCTAATGGCCCACCTGATCGTAAGCGGTTATCGTCGCTCATGGACCTCTGCATTGCCAGAAGACATTGTGGGTCCGCTACGAATTGAATCTAGTAAAACTTATGTAAAACTTATTTTGACAATATAGCAATCATTTTAATAACCAATTGACTGAATTGAATAGTGAAACGAGGAACTCAGTCATTTTGAATCGAAGTAGTTTTAAAATTACAACAATAACATTTTTTTTTTTCAAAAAGTTCGTTTTTTCTGTACCCTTCAGCAACCAACATCGCAGTCGTTCCAAAACCCAATTAAAAAAATTTAGAAAAGAAAATATTGATGTGCGTTCTTTATCACCTCCGTTGTATGTCCAAAGAGGAAAATATACGCGGTTTCTGGCGTCCCGTCGACTCGCCAAGCACCGACAAACTGACAGGGATAATACTCACTCGATTAACAAAAAAACAAACACATTTTTATCCCAACACTATTGCAAAAAAACTTTGAAAATATTTTGAGACTAGTTTGAAAACAAACCCAATGCTAATTCTACTAGATTTTTCTATTAATATTAATTTACTGCAAATATGTACTAAATTAACATAATTACTTCTAATTTTTAACTATGTTTTTTTTTACTATTCTAACATTTTATTTTATTTACTTTATTTAAATAATAAATAATTAAACTACCCCAATATTTGACTAAGATCTAGCATTTACTTAACAAATACTAGCAGATTAAATGAAAACTATAAAATGCAAGAAGAATAAACCAAAAAATATTAATTTTCAAAAAAAAAATCCAGTAAAAATTTTTTTGTCACCAAAAAAACTTGTTCCTCTTGCATAATTATTTTTTGAACACTACATTATTTTCATTACCAGAGGGAGCTATTTGTTATACACCTGTAAAGGATAAAAACATTAAAATAAAACAATTATTGTTATTGAAAAAAAAAATGATTATTATTAAGAGAAGCGCAACACATTCATTCAACAAACGTTTTCACACAATATTTCGTATTAAATAAAAAATATAGTACCTTTATCGTCGTGTACAAAAATTGGAAAAAAATATCGATTTACATAATAATAAATTGTACAAAAAAAAATCTGTAAATTCCTATAATTATTTTGCATTTTTCTTAAATCATACATTTCTTAAATGTTATTTAAAAAAATGCTCACAGTAAATAAAAAAAAAATGCACTCTCTGTGCCTTCTACGAACATATTCAGTTATTTAGTTAATATATTAATAATATTTTACTAGTCATTTTTCAGATATTATCAGAAAAAATCAAGTATAGATACTGTTCATCATTATTATTTGTCACAGAATTTTCAATATTTTAATTATATTTATTGTTTAAATCATTTAATGAAATGTTTAAACTCAAAGCGCACGGTTTACTTTTTTAAACTGTGTCTCAATGGTCAGAAGAAGAGGTCTAATTTATTTCATCTTTTGCAGAAGAAAAACATTGGACAAAGTAATCAAAATCAGTTTGTAGAATTTTGGGGAAAACGTTCCTTTTTATCCCTAGAATATACCAAAAAACTGTAGTACAAATTGAAATCTATATATGTAAAAAACATATATTAGTAACATACTAATATGTCATAAATATACTGCGATTAAATAAAAAACTTGAGCAATCATACAAAAACAAAGATACGCAGAAAAAAAAATAAGAAAAAAACTATCTGAACTGTCTTTTATCATGAAAATTTTGAAAATTATTATTTGTGTACTACACAATTGTAATCACTAAAGATCCCAAAAAAACTTTACCTTCAAAAAAATAGTTATTATATTTTTACTACTGTTTTAGGAATCTTTCAGAAATCTGTATCCTTAAATCAGTAAAAATTGTCCTTATTTCGTCGGAAACTTTCCAAAACGAACTGTCAAAATAAAAAAAATCGTAACACATGAATCTATTGGTGTCCTTTCGAAAAATTATCGAATCAGAGTTCAACAAAAATAAATGGTGCAATTTTTTATATCAGAATATAATTTTACATCAATTTAGAACAAACACTACAATATACATAATATAATACATAAACACATAGATATATAGACAACACTAATTCATATATAACAAATATACATTATGTACCATCCGAATGCATGTTTTATATACAACATTTTGAATCAAATAATTTTCTTTAATATACAGGGTGGATATGTAACTTTGGACCGGCTGATTTGGATTGAATGACCTATCGAAATACAACTTAGAAGCACTTTTATTTTTGGTATCGGTAAACTTTTTTTTAAATGTCATATGAAAGTCCGCAATGACAGTCATACACCATATGATATTGGAAAAAAGTTTAACCGATTGATATAAAAAAAACTGGAGAGGTGTCAAGGGACATCCGGATGGAACGAAGTTCCTTTCGATTAATTGGTGAGGGAATTGTAATAAAATATTTTGATCTCAGCGCCATCTAGCATTAATCATATAAAATAAAATAAAGAATTGTTTTAAAAGATTTTAATCACAGCGCCATCTAGCGATAATCATCTAAAACAAAAAAAGTGTCGTGACAACTTTTTCATAAGAATTTTCGTCCTTCCTCCCTTTCGATAACGCGCAATAAGGAACTTCGTTCCAATAAATGTGGTTCTAAGTTGTATTTCGACAGGTCATTCACCCCCACATCAGCTGGTACAAAGTTACAGATCCAACCTGTATAGTTATAATATTCAATTTCTTGATCTATATGTTAAGATGTTGTTTTAATGTTACCAAAGAATAATCTAGATGGATTAGATTGACAGAGCGTGGTAACAAAATTTTACATATTGACAGAAAAATGATAATTGGTGGTTAAATGTGATTTTTATTCAATTTTAATTCTGTTATATTTATTCTATGCGAACGTAATGTGCCTCTACAAATCCATCTGTAAAATAAAGTTCAACTAGAAGTTATGAAAAGCATAGGGATGGGACACTATCGACAATAATAATTATTATTATAATTAATTTTATCTAATAACGATCTCACTCTCATCTCGTCGACGTCACTATAATAAATCGTGGACCTTTATATTTTGTACATTGAATAACGAGAATGAATAAAAAAGTAGTTCCAAATTCAACCGCAGTGGCGCTAGTGTTACATTAGATAATCCTTAAGCACATTCAGAAGTCATTTTTTTACCAAAATTTTTGCGACTGAATCAGTTAAGACCCATCTTAATGTGCAAAAACCTTCACTGAGACGTTTCGCATGTTAATTTTTACTATGGGAACGTAAGAATGTGCATAGTCTTGTCTTTTAAGGGTTCCTTTACGCAAACTGTAATCAGAAAACCGTCTATCTATACAGGGTGATTTCCTAGTGAGGGTACATATTGAAGGTATGCATGGTAGCTGATGGTTATATACGACCAGTAAAAATATTATTACCAAAGAATATGGCTTAATGCCTTAGTAATCGCAACTTAAAAATATCTAAAATTCTTGCAAAATGATGTTTTTTCGACAGCTGATGGGTGTGGCGGAGGTGTGAGGTGCGCGAGATCACTAGAGGTCATTAGTCAACACTCTTTAAGCCGAAATTGTTTATGTTTGAGGTAGTTTTGTCGAATTTAGATTTAAAAAAAAATTGTAACTACCTATTTTTTGTACTATTCCGTATTAGAACAGAGTACTCATCACCCTCCTGCAATATGTACCCTCCCTAAAAAATCACCCTGTATAAAATAAAGTAGCTTAAGTGCGTCTCTATTATGCATGTATTATACACATAAACCTCTTTAATCTCTATTAAAAAACCGCATCAAAATCCGTTGCGTAGTTTTAAAGATTTAAGCATACAGACAGACAGCGTGAAGCGACTTTGTTTTATACTAAGTAGTGAAGTATATTTGTTTATACTTGTCTTGACATATTATTCTGTTAAAGTATTGAAAAAAAATCCTAATGGTCCACGTCGATTCACTGAAGATACTTATAGAAAATATATAATATACATTTCAGTCATAGAAAACTTTATACTAGTCTGTGAAACTTTATACGATATACTACACCGTACTATGATCGTTTTAGGACCGAGCTATGAACAGGTACAATAACCAGATTCATTTTATTGTAAACCTTTAGGAAAATCTCAGATGAAAACTCAACTATTTTGAAGCACCTATTTTTATGTAACACGTTATGTAATGGAATATTATTTGTCATGTGGTTTTGAATTTTTTAAATTACAACTCTATCTTCTTTAGCGTTATAATAAGATACTAATCAAGAAGGAAGTATGTAACATCAACACAGTAACAGTTTTTGAAGTCTTTACAAAATTTCAAAGAATTTTTAGGTCGTCCATTTTTAAAGGCCAGCCGACTTCCAACGGAAAACATGGCCTCTACAATTTTTTATTCATAGCACAGACATTTCATAGTACGCTGCAGTTTTAATTGGAAGGATCGAACTGACATCTGTCATCTGTCACTTTGACACCTGTCAAAGTTTGAAATGTCAATAGAGATTTGTGCTTTTTGGAGTCAAATAAAATGATACGGAACCCTGGAATGTCGAAAATTCGTTCGCGAAAGAAATCTACGTGTTTCTTAATTACTAAATACATGAAATGCCAAACACGACGGGACTAGGTACCGGTTAAATGTTATTCTACAAAACTTTAGCATATTTTTTTAAATAAAATTAAAACAAACAATTCGAATAAGTGTAAAATTCGTTTTAAATTCTTAAGAAATACAAGACTTTCCAAAAAGTGTTATAAATATTTTTTGACGTGACAACGTCTTATAAATTGGTTTGCCGGGTGACACTTCAAGAAACTGCGTTACGCTCCGCTCACGTTATGCGCTCACAATGAGAGCGAGTGAGAGGCACGCGTGCCGCGTCACTTTTTATGTCTGTCTCTCTCGCTCTTAGGCGGGCTAACCATGCCCGAGTCGTTGTCACGTAAGACTTTCGCCCGTATACCGACTTTACAGGCAACCAATTTTTTTTTTATGAAAATAATTTATTTGACAACGATTAAGATGCTGTAAGTCAGTAAAATAACATTTAAAAGGCAAAGCCATCGCATATTTCCATATTTTTAAAATCGTAACGAGTTCCTAATATCGACTGAGACAAAACATCAAATTATTATCATCTTGTAGCTCCGTGCAAGTTTCATACAAACTCTATAATATTATTTTTATCAAAAAACAAAAAAGAAAAAAAATCGTCATAAATTTTCCTACATAAATATATGTAAAATATTACTATCATTTTCATTAGAACAAAACTATAATATATTAATCGATTCAATCAATTTTAAATCGATTTTAATTTAACATATTGTCTTATAATCTATGGTCTTCCGTCGTCGATCCATCGTTGTCAAGTTTTCACGGATTCTGATTTAACCTGCATTACAATGCATTTGATGAGCATTTCGACTGATTTTCAAGTCGAAACGGCCCCCTCTCCAAACCGGCTCGATTAACACAAAAATCACTCACTTCAATCGATTTAAAAAAATCGATAATCGCGGCAACACAAGATGCACAATACTAAAATAGCTCCCTCCGTTTAAAAATAACGAAACAAAAAGAATATCGTATAACGTTATAGGGTTGTGGATAGACTAACGAAAGCTAATCGATACATTGAAAATCGATATAGAGGTCACGAACAATCGAAGTCCGTTAGTGAAGCGTACGGTTAGATCGAGAAGTATAAAACTAAAAAAAACGATTAATCGCAACACGGGGATGCACGAAACATTTAATCGATAATCGATTACATTATCTCGTACACGTATAGTTTCGACGAGATATATCGATACTTACGGTTCCGATTATATCGATACCTACGGACAACACTCAAAGCAATTAGGCGTTGCGTTTCGCGAATCAGCTCACACTCATTGGCAAAATAAAATTAATAATAGCGCTAGTGTAACGGGGATAACATCATGCTTTTGGGGACTTTTGGGGGAGATTGGGGCGAATCGGCCCAAGGTAGCGAAAATGCGTTTCTAATTTTACGGAGAAGGAGGTTTGAGCATCGTGCATCCCCTGTGTTGACGCGATAATTAAAAAGTAAAAAAAAAAATAGAGCTCGGAACGTATAGAGGGAGACAATTTCGAAATATATAAACACACATAAAATAATTCTGTTAATATAGAGTTAATAAGTGTGTCTTAATAGTGTTTTTATTTACAAATAAATAATTGAAGGAACAGGAAAATCGTGTGATGCTCTTCTCTGAGAGTGTTCAGAAAGATACAGAATTAGTATTTACATTATAAAAATAATATTGTTAAGAGATAGAATTTAGAACATGCTAGAAATGACAGCAATCTGTACCTGTATTAAGTCGGAACGAAATGATAGACACGACGCAATGTAAGGTGAGAAGCAAACACTTTCAAAGAGAGCTCGACAAATAACAAAAATAATAAAAAATAAATTCTTTATTAAACCGAGTCTTAGTCCACAACCCTTTTATAAAAATTGTAATATACCTAATAATATTTCGGGCTATATTTTAAATATAAATGATAATGGAATGAGAAAGGGCGAAAGCTGTGCACTTCTAACATTTTCATAGGCGTCTGTGGTCTGTGGCAAGAAGCATTTTGTTCATAGACAATTGCTTTTTTTTTCAACGGATTTCCGCTGAAGTTTTCGCCAGTGTCAAAAAACAAAATGCCTCATAAATCTACGAGCAGGCGGTATTGAAGCACAACGAACATAAAAAGAGGAGAATGGGGAAATGTTGATTGTTTTTTTTATACATAGACACCACATATAGTTTGGTTAATCACTTAGGCATGTATCGTGTGTGGTTTTAAAAAAAACGTGTATGTATGACGTGTTAGTATGTGACAGCTGTCAGATAGTTTGACGTGTGACGAAATAGACATAGACAATTTTATGACTTTCAATTTTGACATTTGTTACAGTGGTTTGATATTTTTTTAGTTTCTAATTTTGTAAATAATAGTAGTATTTTCTTTTGGATAAAGAAATTTAGTTTTTATTTGTAATTTTTAATAGCATTTTTTGTTCGTTTATTTATTTTACTAAGTTTTATCATGATGGTTTAAAATATTCACACTTTATCACTGAACTAGAAACTAACCAAAATTGGCTTTTGTCTAGTGCCATCTATGAATGACATTTAATTTTGACACCCATAGACGAGTACATTGTCTATAAATCACACGTCAAATTGCGACACAATAGTTTTTCACCCCTGACAAACATGAATATGACACAAAATAAACTGACATACAGAAGTAACCTCAATTTTGACATTAACTTTTGACACTTGCACTAAAGACGAGAAATGCTTTGTTCATCTATTCAACTGAGAAACAAACATGGTTTGTTGGCAGTTATTAAAATTGATCACAAGAAGTATATTCTAAAACTTTATTGTTTAAATTATCATTTCCTATCTTACCAAAATGTAATAATGGGTAGTCATAACCAAATTAAAAAAAAACTTGAGAGGTGTCAAGGGACACCCGGATGGAACGAAGTTCCTTTCGATTAAAAGATATCTTACAATTTTTTTTTCCTATTTTTTTTTACGCGTTATAAGGAACGTGGTTTAAAAGATTTTGATCACAGCGCCATCAAGCGATAATCATCTAAAACAAAAAAGTGTCGTGACAACTTTTCGTAAGATTTTTTTCCGTCTAGCTCCCTTTCACAACATGCGATAAGGAACTTCGTTCCAATATTACACTTAAAGCTCGTATTCAAAATTTAATACAAAAATGCATTTTCAAAATTACTCAAACAATATAACCATAGTGAATTCCTGCAGTCATACATCACAGTAGCACCATCTAGTGACATTAGACACACGACTACAACTTGTCATTTTATGTCAAAATTTAACATTTCACAGGTTACTTCTGTACTTCTCATGAATTACGATACGTGTTTAAATACTGACCGTTTTGAGAATCTCGAGGACAGTTTTGAGAAGAACGACGGTCTGGGCTGGTGAGGGGAACCGCTTTCGCCGTAACCGGCTGCACCGCCCGCACCTCTGGACCGGGTTTGACCTGGACAAACAAGAATGATCTAGAAATGTGGGAGAGAGATGTAGTGCTATCTCTCTCACTCGGAGAAAGTTCAGGGATGGAGACAGATATATAGTGTGTACTTTCACTGGAGGCTGTTCGGGGATGTTGTAGGAACATGTAAGAGTGATATAGAGATATATCTCTCTCACTTACTCGTGACTGTTCAAGAATGTTCTATCACATGTTTAAGGTTGACTAAAACTATATGACAGACTATTCGAGAAGTTTCGACGACATTCCAGACTGTTGTAGAAATTACTAGAATATTATTAGTTACTCCATTCGAGACTCTTCATGAAACTTCTAGAATTACGTGTGAGTGAGACAGAGATTCCCTTTCTGTCACACCTGTACCTATACCTGCACCAATCCATTACTGCCCACTGTTGGGCTCAGGTCTCCTCAGAAGAGGGATTAGGCATAGTCTGTCACACCGTTCGAGACTATTCGAGAAGTCCTTAGAACACTCCAAATTGATTTTGAATTGAAAAAGTTACTATGTATAACGTTGTGAGTTACTCTCTAAGATTATTCATGAAGCTTCTTAAACAACGTGTGAGTGAGCCAGAGATTCAATTTCTCTGTCACACTATTGACACATTCGCTGCGATACGAGGCCTAAATGATCCCACCTTCACCTATGATAAAACGTGGACTTACTTCCCTGTGGATAACTTCGTTAAAGGAGGTGGGGTCTAATAGACCGCATCCTAACGTCTGGTCATACTGCGGGCCGATAACACCTCGTGCCGCAGCGAGCGTGTTAAAACTATTCGAGAAAAATGTAGAATAGTGTTCGACAGTATTCAGATAAGGGTAGATTTCATGGTCGTTCAACTCTGACATACTTTACCTTTGAGACTGATTTCTGATTTCGTACGTAGACGAGCTCATGGCCCACCTGATGTTAAATCACCGTCGCTCATGGACTTCTGCAATGGCCGAATCTTCTGAGACCTAGACCTAGAAAAAAGGGGGAGATTTACCCTTACCTGAATGGAAGGTAGAACGCGAAGGTACATTCCTGGGGAACACCAGAGGATTGGGGAACTCGCGCCGCGCCGCACTAGTCGCAGAACTAGCGCCAGTACTCGCGCCAGTCACTGTCAACTGCGCGTTCAGACTGGAAACATAATATGAGTGATGTGTAGTGTATTGTTACTGCCCACTGCTGGGTTAGGTATTCTCAGAAGAGAGAACTATAGTACATAGTTAACTGAGAAACGAACCGAAATTGGTTTGTTTATTTTTAAGTATGTGGCAGCCAAAATTGACGTTAGCACTATAAATATTGTTAATTTATTTATTTATTTAAACTTCATTTCTTTCTTTATTATAACATTTTTTTTAAACAAGACTTTTAATACAACTGCAAAAAACTTGTCGTACAGTTTGTGCAGTACCAAAATTAGTTCATGAGACAAAAATGAATAATAAGAGAATATTGCATCAGTGTTAATTAAGTATAAACTACACCAACTACGAAATTAAATAAATAAATAGTTGTGTATAAGTACGTATAACTACATTGTGTATAAAAATACATAAACTACACTAATATCGTAAGCATTGTTTTTACAACGATAATAATAAATCATGCAATTCAGTGGTACACTATATAAAAATTTCAAAAACGTAATATAAACAAAAGCTAAACTGAACCGCTTGCTTCAAGCTTCAAGCCTTCTCAAATAAAATAACAAACAACAACCAGACAAGTTTTTAAAGAATATCTTCCATTCAGATATGGGAATAAAATCTACCACTCGCGTTTAGTGTACGAACCCCGGCTGAGACCAGAACCCAGCACGGGTTTATGTGGGGCGGTCCCATGTGACTTAGACCAAGTTTTATTTAAAGTCATGTAAGCAGACGAAGGCCAACCTGATCGTGAGCGGTTACCGTCGCTCATTGTACTCCACGTTGTCAGGGGACACTCTCATACATACTATAGTAGTCGTGGTGGCCAAGTGGTTGAAGCGCTTGTCTTCCGTACGGGAGGTCGCGGGTTCAAAACCGGCCGGCTTGTACCTCTAAATCTTAATATGAAAAAGATTTATGTGCAATTTTTCACAACACCACTGGCTAAAAACGGTGCATATCGAAAAAGGGTTCTAAAAATCCTTTGAAGATATGTGAAGTCCCCAATCCGCATTAGGCAAGTGTGGTGGACTATGGCTAACCCCTCTTCGGAGGAGACCTGAGCTCAGCAGTGGGCAGTAATGGGTTGTTACAGTACAGTACAGTACTTTCATACTTATAGGGCCTTTAAGGACTTTCCTTAGGCCTCGTTTAAAGAAGGACCCATAACTTTCACCAGGACTTAAAATAGCATGGTATCTATTCGAATAAGAAACTGAACGAATTGTGAACGGTGGCGAGTGATTTTTTTAGATTTTGACAGAGGGGACATTTGCAATTTATATCTATTTGGTGACACCCGTGACATTACAAAACCTCTCATCCTTCACACAATCAATCCTTTTTGTGCAACGCTATATTCTTGATGCTATACTAATAAAAACAATAGTTTAAGTGTGCGTTAGCGATCTCAAACTTATAAACAACAGTGCTTAAAACAACAAAGCTAAACCGCGTGCCAATCCTAAAAAAACAAAACATAAAAAATCGGCTAAGCACTCAACAACTCGAGAGCCAAAAGCCATCAACCAAACCGGCTAAGCGTCTATACCTAGGCCTCGGCTGGGCCAAATCTCTCGCCGAGGCGTTATGCCGAGCGGGGTCTGCCGCCCGCGGACGTAATGGAGACGCTTTTGGCGTGCGCCTTGGGGAAATTTATAAACAAAAGTGCTTACAACAAAGGCTAAAAAAACTACAAAATTAATTGCGTGCGAAACCAACAAAGAAAGGCTAAGCACTCAAAAACTCGAGAGCCAAAAACCATCAACCAAACCGGTTCTTAGCGTTTATACCTCGGCCTCGGCTGGGCCAAGTCTCTCGCCGAGGCGGTCTTGACGTGCGTCTTAGGGAAATTTATAAACAAAAGTGCTGACAACAAGCGCTAAAAAACTACAAAAATAAATTGCGTGCGTAACCAACAAAAAAAAGGCTAAGCTCTCAATAACTCGTGAGCCAAAATCTATCAACCAAACCGACTAAGCGTCTATACCTCGGCCTCGGCTGGGCCAAGTCTCTCGCCGAGGCGTTATGCTGGGCGGGCTCGGCTAGCGGGGTGGCGCCCCCCGCGGACGATATGGAGGCGCTCTTGACGTGCGTCTTGGGGGCCGAGGGGGCGGCGGGGGCGGACGAGGAGCCCCCGTTGCCCCCGTTAGACGTCTTAGTCTCCGGTGCGACAGCGCTGTACCCAACGCATGCTGTTAGTTTAGTGTAGGTGTTGCATGCGTTGTTAATTTTATATATAGATACATATATTAAATAACGTTTTCACAGATATGTTGATATACATTATTATTAGTTTATTGTACTGGATCAGAGTATAAATATGTACTAAAAAGTAGCTCCATCATTTGACCGGGAATTGAAATCGGTAAATATAATCTCAAGTAATATTAAGACATTAACAATTAATCAGAATTTAAAAAAGAAAATAGTTCTGTGTTATATCCACATAATCATCCAATTTTATTATTGCAATATATTTTTTATCTTTAACATTTCACAAACTTACTCTTTATCACTCATATTGCATGCTGTTTTTGTAGTTTATACAGTTTAGTTATAAGATATCTTTTATCTAAATATCCGTTTGTTTAATCAACCTTGTTTTTAATACATCCATTTGAATGTGCAGGTGAACACAATGACTGTTACACAGTTATACAACTAATATGGCCATTGTGGACACCTATTATTTTCTTTTTTGTATGCTGATCTGAATAAATAAATAATAAAAAAAATTTTGATAGTCATCTCCAATTTTGATTCACAATGTGAAATAAAGCATAAACATTGACATTAATTTAAAGATATTTTCAAAAGACATATTCATCATAGTTCTAACACAACATTTACCAACAGTAATTAATTTATCTATTATTTTAACTTTATCCTGATTATGTTTATTTAATTTGTACTTTTCAACATACCTTGGCGTGTCATTAGGCGGCGACATTTTAGGTGCGTGCGAAGTAGTTTCATAGTTGGCGTGCGATCGCCGCGGACCGCCCGTGAGAGTGCGGGACCGGGGTTCGAGTTTCGGCTGGGCGCTTGTGGGACGAGTCGTGCTTTGTACCTGAAACGATAAGTACAATGTTACGTACAAGACATTTAATATTTCTTTAACCAATATGTAAATAAAAAAAAAAATTGAGAGGTGTCATGGGACACCCGAATAGAATGAAGTTCCTTTCGATTAAAAGATATCTTATAATTTAAAAGGAACTTGTTTTAAAAGATTTTGATCACAGCGCCATCTAGCGATAATTATAATCATCGAAAACAAAAAAGTGTCGTGACAACTTTTCGTAAGATTTTTTTCCGTCTAGCCCCCTTTCGATAAAGCGCGATAAGGAACTTCGTTCCAAAAAATGTAATTTATCAAAAAACCGTTGACAAAAAGCGTAAAGTAAAACTTCGTGAGGAAACCTTCATATTGGAGAAGAGTATAAAATGTCTTCTGAAACATGTGAGGATTACAGAGGACCCCGAATCGTATTTGGTAACTCAGGAACTTGAGCCAAGCAGTGGGCTTTATGGGTTGTTACAGAGGACAGTAATTACACTGTACAATAAGAACTGAAACTTCAAAAATAATTCATAGTTATGTAGCATTACATTTTTGTAAAATTATATGTCGTATCGTAGTAAGTTCAATCCTAAATATTATAAGTCAAAATACCATAGACAACCTAACGTGTGACTTCTGACTTCGTGAGCTGTAAGTATAATATAAACTAAATTCTAACTCACTTGCATTTGAGCGATCCGCGCTGTGTTCTCTTTGATCGACGCTGAGTCAATCGTGTTCTGAAAACGAAAAACATCATTAAAACACTCAACTGGGATCGGCAACAAAATTGGTTTGTTTACTTTTGCCAAGTCTGTGGCAGAAGCGAAAATTGAGCACACTTCTAAAACTTGTTTTATAATCGTCTCATATTTTACGGAGAAAATATAAAATGCAATACAGCGTCATTTAATAATAAAGATCTACAAAGGTTTAATTAAAAATCGAAATTAAAATTTATTGGAAAAAAATGTTTTTAAAATGAGGCTCAAACACGGTATTGATTCCGAACAAAGTCCCCAGTTTCGCCATGTAGCGAAAAGTGACGTTCCCAGTTAAGTGGTTATAAAAGCATTATTTAAATCTTTTCCACACTACCATAGACTAAAGATACAACAAAAACTAAAGTTTAATTATAAACTTATTTAAACACTCACGGTCTTCTACATTACATTCATGTATTATCAACCGTTCCTTACCACGATATTTACTCTTAAATGTTTTCTTCATCATCATCATCATCATCAGCCTATAGACGTTCACTGCTGGACTTAGGCCTCCCCCTACCCTCGCCACATCGACCGGTCCTGCGCCATCTGCATCCAGTGACCTCCCGCGATCCTGACCAGATCGTCGGTCCATCTTGTGGGGGTCTACCAACATTGCGCCTACCGGTTCGTGGCCGCCACTCCAGAACTTTTAAAGTTTTGGAATGTTTTCTTGTTTGATCTTAAATCTACCCGCAGTATCCAGTCTTCTCGTTATCATGACGTTTGCAACAACGTTGAAATATCGAGATCACTTATTAAATACCGTGGTAGGAACCCGTTGACAATACATGGAATTAAAGTTTTTTTTTTATTGCAAGATAGATAAACGAGCCTACGGCCCACCCGATGGTTAGCGATCACCGTCGCTCATGAACCTCTGCAATACCAGGGCAAAGAGGGGCCGTTATTTATCACCTACCCATACAGGACTTTTCTTAAACCTCGTTAAGTTTAATTATTTTCAACGATCCATGAACAAAACTACACAATTGAAACCTACCTGTCTTTTAAAGTTAGAAGTCGTAGTAGTAGCCGTTGATGTCGTGTTGTTCGACGCGCTTGTCGTAGTACCGACTGCAAAACAACATTCATATAATTTTTCAAAAGTTACCAAAACTACATCATACATGTGGCGACATCTGTTGATCGAAACCAACAAACAATTAGCGACATCTAGCGGTCAAAATACGTAATTTAACGTGCTACGCTATCTCGTTAGTCACCATTTGAGTTTACAACATACAATAAGCATTTTTATGCTGACAAACTAAAGCATGACAAACCGAAACCTTTATGAACGTTAATTAAATTAAATAATATTTAGTGATGAAAAAATAGGGTATTTAGTACGTGAGTTTCAACAACGACTACAAACTAAACACGACACATATCCGTACAATGATTGCTGTCTCACTCTGTTGAGCGGTTTAGATAAAGACAGCACTACGCATGCATTTTATCGTTTGAAAATGAAACAGTAAACACGACGAGGACTTTGCAACGTAAATTTGGTGATTAGCTTCACATAATAAAAGCAAATAAAATTAAAACATTATACTGATAATTTATTTCTGAACTAAGCTAAAAGATCAAAAGTGACATAACATTTTTTTTAATTTATTGGATTTTTCTAGATGACTATTAAGATATATCTTAATATCTATATTTTTTAATTGATAACTGATTGATAAATTGTGTTATGTTATGTTATGCATGTTAACAACAATAACATGACGAAATGACACTGATGACGATTCAGAAGGTCATAGGAACTCCTGTGCTAAACAAAATAAACCCGTCGTGTTTGGGCTCGTTTTACTTGTATTAGCTAGTACCCTACTGCTACATGATATCCAGGATCTTAAAATCTTTAAAATTGTTATGTCACTTTTGTAACTACCTCGTCGTTTTACTACAATATGATAATTATAATAATGATTAGGCTACAGTCGAGTGCGATGACTGTAAGAGTTATATGGTATGTCTCGTATGACAGACGTTATAGTGTTACTTGTATGACGTCATAGGTGTACGTACATCGACGCGATTAATACCTCCATGTTCGTGTATCGTGCAAGTGTTAGTTGATTTCGAATTCGTGCATATAATAGACAATGAATTTTAATCTGTATGTTTAATAGTGGCGTGCGTATTTGTGAATATGCAAAAATCTAGTATTTTTTTTATTTCACAAATTAAAGAACCTACTGAATTTAATTGATTTGATAAGTTACGGTATGCATTGCTTATTTTTTTTCTATGAACTGCACGCCACAAATGTTTACTACAAGATTTCGATGCTTGTCTTAATATTATTGCCAAACAATTTAGATACAATTATGTTGTTATATCTTGAATTTGTTATATAACTTGTACTTGAGACTATCGACTGATATTGTGTGAAGTAAAATGTTTCACGACACATTTTTGCATCATCATCTATGTGTGCTAATACCCAATTTAAATAACTGTTTTCTCTGCTCGTAAAGAAGTGTATTTCAAATTAAAAACAGTGTAGCCCTAACACACAAGTGTCTATATAATATGTTAGCATGTGAAACACCTAAAACCACGCGTGCTCGTCTGATTAGTGTTCGTTGTTGATTTACCTTGGGTCCTGAGGACCTCAGCGCCGGAGGAGGCTCTTCGCGAGGGCTGAGGCCTCGCACTCGCCGAGATGGAACGCTGCACGCCGCGGTGGGACGGCGAACCCGATCCTACGCCACACCCACGCCAGATACAGACTCATTGCGTTCTAACGTTCATTTATCTTTTGACACATTCGATAACCGAAGTGTAGTTATTTTAAATTTGGAGTTACTAATCAATATACCTAATCTACTACCAGTTCAAAAGAATTTACCACTTTTTAAGGCGAAAGAAATATTGTAAAATTTTGCCTAAATAGATAAATGAACGATAAAACTAGCGAAAGGGAGAGAATTTACACATTACTTATTATAATGAACCCATTTTGCATCTCTCTTTCGCTATAGTCTGTTTAGGCTCTTAACCGATTTCATTGTCGCCGTGACCCTTACAGACACATCACTCGACGTTATGTACTAAAATCTATTTCCTCACGACACATAGCATTCCAATATCGAAATTTATAAAAAAACATCGAGAAATTTTAAAAAAAATTACACATTTATAAGCGGATACACGTGAAGGAGACAGACACATTTATAGAAAGAGTGAGAGAATCGGAATAAAACAACATTCAACGTGCACGTTTTAAAAAAAGAATGTCTTCAACGCCATCTGGTGGGGAGGTGAAAAAATAACGTAATAGTAATTTCTATTCAGTCGTCGTCGAACCGTCGAAGGGAAAACACGCGTTTAAAATTTGGAATACGTCACTTAACCTCGTTGAATTTAATAAATCTATAAAGTACACAGACGAACGAGTAAAGTGACTGCAAGATTATGAAATTTGAGCCAATTCGTGGTATGAATACCCAATTTTAATATGTCAAATCGATTGGATTTGTGTTAATTTTAAAATTACTTCAAAAGATGAATTTATGTAATTCATCGTTTGATTGAAGCTAATTATTTTAATTTCGAAAGCATTAATAAGTATTTAGTGTTATCCAAATGCTACATTGTACGATCAGAAATGTATAGAAATTATATTCTTTATTGTGATACCCATTATGTCCATTTTAACTGGTAAAAACATCTAATAGACCCCAGAAAAGATTCTTCAAAATTATAAGTATACTAAAATAATCAAAGAAAATATAGATAAACAGCAAAAAAGTTGATGAATTTAACTACGATAACTTCATATTCAATATTAATCTATTTAGATTACATTGTCATAACCTGAAGCATCTCATCTATTACCTTTTCTAGATGACGGTGCTGTACCATATTACCAGTATCAACTTAAACAAGGCCGTATTTTAGAGTTAATTGTTGATGAAAATTCCTGGCCAGTAGGTTATGCCTGTGCAAGTACTATAGCAAAACGAGAACAACCGAAAATAGTGACTACTCCATCTATGGTTTTATTATTAACATTTCTGATCGCACAAAAACGTACGGACGGCACAAACGTTTACATATAAAATGATAATTATATTGTTGTTTTTGATGACGTTACATAACCACCCTTGTTACAAGCAAAGCCTCCCCTTACGTAGATCTAAACCAAGCGCTATTTTAGTCGATAAGCTAAGTTTTTTTACAATTACTCCGAAAATCTATAAAATTGGAGTACCGTTGACAAAACAGAGGATTTTTTGACACATTTTCAGTGGGACAAGAAAAGACAGTACTTTTTCGTCATAGAAATGTAATTAAAAGCTCAAATATTTTATCCCTATCACTGTATGCAGATGATAATAATATTATCTACCCTCAATTAAAACCAATAATACTTATTGAAAATCTTTATAAAATGTAATTTTTATTTCATGTAAACAGGTATATTAACACGCTCACTGCGATAACAAAAAAAACTTTTACAAGCTTTCAACACATATGATCTTACATTTATATTGAAAACTAGTTGGCCCACACAACTTCGTCTGCGTCACATAAATTTTCTCACCGTTTAAACCTTCCCTGGACTTCTACGAATATTTCAAGATTAAAATAAGCCAAATCGGTTCAGTCGTTCTCGAGTTTTAGCGAGACTAACGAACAGCAATTCATTTTTATATATAAGAAGAAGAT
Source organism: Trilocha varians (assembly GCA_030269945.2). Taxonomy (NCBI): domain Eukaryota; kingdom Metazoa; phylum Arthropoda; class Insecta; order Lepidoptera; family Bombycidae; genus Trilocha; species Trilocha varians. The sequence continues at coordinate 1,843,305 of AP028279.1, forward strand.
ACATAGCCATAGTGATTAACTGTGTACCGAAAACAAGGATGTTATTAGACACTATAATAGTGTACACAAAATGATTAAGATTTAAAGACAATATTCAAGAATTTAATGCAACAATCCTTACTAATATTACAAATGCGAAAGTAACTCTGTCTGTTACGCTTTCCGCTTAAACCTCTCAACCGATATTGATGAAATTTAGCATAGACAATCTTTAGACCCTGAGAAAGAGCATAGGCTTAATTGAAAGTGACGCAGACGAAGTTGCGCGAGTAGTTACTAATAAAAATAAGGAGATTGTTGTCCCCCCCATTTTTGACCCCCCAGTCCGCAGTGAACGTGTTAACGTGTCGTATAGTAACGTGTGTGCGTGTGTTACCTGCATGCGAGTTGGTCTGTTGTTGTTGTTGCGGCTGGTTGGCGGCCGCAGTGCGCAGGGACAGAGAGGACCCTGACCGGCTGCCGTCGGATTCCGGCTGAAACAGTAATTTTAAATCAGTAAAACTTCACACGCAAAGTGAAATTCACGGCCTCGCGTGGAGTACTGCTCCCACCTCTGGGCTGGTGCTCCCAAATACTAGCTGCATCCACTTGACTCCGTGCATGGCAGAGCTCATCCCTACTATATGGAACCACCGCGGTCATCCACGGTTCGTTTCAAGAACACGTTTTTGCCACGCACCATTCGGCTATGGACTGAGCTCCCCTCCTCGGTATTCCCTGAGCGCTATGACTTGTCCTTCTTCAAACGAGGCTTGAGGTCCTTAAAGTTAGGTCGCAAGTAACGACCCCTCAATGTCCCCTGACATTGCAGAGGTTCATGAGCGACGGTAACCACTTCTTATCAGGTGGGCCGTTGGCTCGTCTGCCTACATGGCAATAATAAAAAAAAATGAATAATAGTCTTGGGACGGCGGCTATTTCTTTTCGAACTATGTAGTAGCTTAATGTCCTCAACAGGCATGATCTTTCAGCATTTTTTTTTAATAATATAACAAATTTGACTCACATCAGTACTTTTCCTTCCGAGTAGTAGGTAGGTAGCGAACACGTCGTCATATTTGGCTTCGGCCAGCGAGTACTCGATCTCTTGTCTGTTGTACCCGAGACACACCAACGCCTCTGTCGGGTGAAATAAACAACTTTATTATATAGGTAATAGGGGTTATTTTACAATAGCATATTGTTTACGTTGAAATTGCAGATTAAAGAATCAAGACAAAGTTCATTATTAAAAATATATACAGGGTGGATCAGTAACTTTGGACAATCTGACGTGGGATGAATGACCTTTTGAAATACAACTTAGCACTATTTTTATGTTTTAGATTGGTTAAACTTTTTTTTCTGACATTGTATGGAAAACGTACGACTATCGTTGCAGACTTCCATACTATGAAGAAAAAATTTTTTTATCCAATTCCTAAAATAAAAGTGATTCTAAGTTTTATTTCCACGGGTCATTCACCCCACTTCAGCTTGTCCAAAGTTACAGATCCCCCCTGTATATTCATTATTCTAAAAATGTCTTAATATTTATTTTTATTTATTTTAGACTACTAGTGAGTCACAATGGACTAGGTTAGTAAGCGATAAACGATGACAAATCATACTAAGTAGTAGTATCAGTTTTATTTCAACTTTAATTCATATTCATACTTCAAAAATCTAGACTGCAGTATGCAAGGCACACTTAAGATTAAAATAGTCAAGTTTTCTATTTAAACTTTAATTATAACAATAAAAAATTAGATCATGTCAAGACAATTGGATTTTTTATTTGTTCTTATTTTTGTTTGTAATGTTCATAAAAATAAATTAAAAAAATATCTAGTTTTGTACACATGCTTTGAAAAATAACGATAGACGAAATAATCTATTGAACTAAACATTGAAATATAAAAATATATAAAACACTACAAAATATTATTCGTGCAATAAATTTCACATCACGATAAATAAAATAAAATCTATCTTAAAATTAATTCTGTCTTATCAAGTCATAAGTCATATTTACACTTCACAGATAAAAAAAATTGAATATTTACTTTGCTGTTTTTTTATATATTTAATGCCTATAAAATAACATTTTTCATTGTATTTATGATATATTTTCTTTTATTATTTTACTCTTCTACTATTGTTGTACTGCTAACTATTAAAGTAAAACATAATTATTACTTATTAGTAGATTAAATAGAATCTATTTGAAAATAATTTAAATCGTATATCTACTCCATTGGGATCAAACCAAAATTGGTTATTTTTTTTTTTTTTAGTTTTATTTTTATGGTTTTATAGTTATAAATACTACTTTTGACAAATTTGAATTTATTTACATCTAACTAAAATGTATTTTTTAATTTTGGTATACCAAATCAAAGACAAACAAGACAGAATTAATATAAAACTGAATCGCTATACACACAGACATCAATATTATAAAAACATCGTGATTCTACACGTACCGACTTGAGCTGTGACCGAATTATAGTCGCATGAAATACAAGAAACATATTAAACATATAATATTATATATCAAATATAATGTGCGTTAGTGCTAATATATTTATAGTATTTATGATTTAATTTAACAAATTACTAATATAATTTTAGTATTGCTTTAGTTCAACATTATTTTTTAGTTTTTTTTTCAAAGACTTCCTGTTTCAAAGATATCAATAGTTGATTAATATATTAATTTAAACACAAAACAAAACGTCTATTTTATGAGAGTTTCGTATTAGTCACATTTGAAATCAAATTATCCAAAGTAAACTTTAATTTTCAAAGTACCCTTCAAAATTAAAGTTTTTTTAAATAAAATTCTCACCTATCCGTTTGTGGTCCTTAAAGTCCTGTTGTGGTTCGACGTAGGGCCTTAATTCATCCTCTTCGTATCCAGTGTTCATCCATTTATCTCTCATGATGCTCTCGAGAGAAGCTCTTTTAGCCGGATTGAGAACCAGAAACTTCTTGAGTAAATTCTCGCAATCGGTAGACATGTAGAATGGTATTCTGAAAGGTGAGATAATTTGAATTAAATTGGTTTTCAATAATTAGCCAATTTTGGTTTGTTAACTTATGTCAAGTTTGAGGTATGTGCCAAAATCGAAGATTGACATTAGTGAAATGAAATACTTTATTTTCAACATTGATGACGTACTCATTCTTGTAGACGTCAAAAGTTAAAAGCTACCACCAGTTCGGACACAAAACAGTGGCTTTGTGTACTTTTCATTGACGACTCATATAATATTAGACGGAAATGATATTTTTTGCTCATAATTTAAAACTGCATAGTGTAAATACTAAAAACTAGAAAAATCTTAGATTCACTAGTTTCACATTAAAATTATACAGAAAAGACGACTTTTAAGATATATTTACAGAATTAATGAAAAGGGAGGATAAAAAAATTAACTCCTATCATCATCCATCATCAGCCTTCATATCGCGCAATACAAAAAAGTAAAACCTTAATTAGAGCGAAATTTCAATCCAATTAACCTTTTCAATAGCACACTCATTCTTCACAAACCTCCATTTTTAGCCAACAACGCCATCTACATTCCGTATCCTAAACTATTTAGTTCCCATTCCGTCCGCTAGATGTCATTACCTGTACTTCCCTCGGAGCACCCTCTCCCTGAGCTCCCGCAGAGTGGATCCGTCGAAGGGGAGCGACCCGGACACGAGAGTATATAAAATAACACCCAGCGACCACACATCGACTTCGGGACCGTCGTATTTCTTGCCTGGAATTTGAAAGAAAATTTAGATACAAGTTGTTTGCAACAACGTTGCAATATCGAGACAACTCAATTAATTAAATATCGTGGTAAGAACCCGTTGAAAATGCATGGAAGTAAACACAAGCTTTTAAGATACTTTCATGTATTTCGAACGGGTTCTTACCACGATATTTAGTTAATTGAGTGGTCATAGAAAACCGCGGGTGTTTGATTATGTTTACAAGCTTTTAAGATCCTGGATATCATGTAGCAATAAAGTCATAAATAAAATGAGCCCAAACACGGATCTATCTCGTTTAGTACAGGAGTTCCAATGGCTACCAATCCATAATCAGATCAGCTCCATTATACCATATTATGGCATTGTAACGCGATATACTTATTCAAAATTTTATCTCACTGGGAAACCGCTAAGTTTGTCAAATTCGCAAGATTCCACCCCAACTTATTAGGTAAATAGTTGCAAGTTATTTAAAAGCTTGTAGTATTATATATTTTAAATACTTCATTTCGTCTAAACTATTTTTCTATCAAAATATACAGGGTGTCCCAGGACTCTGCGACATGAACGGGGAGTACCTTAAATATTGGAGTTACGTTGTTTTGCTTAAAGGAAACATCATTTTGTTTTTCCTATTTTATAATACAGCGTTCACAGATTTTTCATAAATCGTTTGGTTTGTCTGAAAATCGAACTAACAAAATACCTTGAAAGAGTTCAGGCGCAGCATAAGGCGGGCTTCCACAGAATGTGTCAAGTTTGGCTCCCGGTGTGAACTCATTCGAAAAACCGAAATCGGCTATTTTAATGTTCATCTCGCCGTCTAATAGTAGATTCTCCGCCTAAAATGACATGTTTAAAGTTATTATCATAGTATCAAACCAAGTCGCTTTCTCTGTACCTATGTATGCTTAAACCTTAAACACTACGTTACGGATTTTGATGCGGTTTTTTCAATAGATACGAGAGATTCAAGAGGAAGGTTTATGTGTTAATGCAAAATATAGTAGAGAAACACTGATTGACATCATCATTATCCACATACACCATACAATGTCAGAAAAAAAGTTTAACCGTTTCCAAATATAAAAGTGGTTCTAAGTTGTATTTCGATAGGTCATTCACCCCACTTCAGCTGGTCCAAAGCGAGATTCACCCTGTATGACTTGTCCTTCTTCAAACGAGGCTTGAGGAGAGTTCTTAAAGTTGTAGCGACCCCTCAGTGTCCCCTGACATTGCAGGGGTTCATGAGCGACGGTTTTTTTTTTTTTCAGTTGGAGGAAATCACTGTATCTGGGTATCTGGGAGTTGAACCGCACTAAAACCTCCAACCGCTCACACTCAGCGTCCAAACCCGGACTGAAGCCAGAACCCAGCACGGGGTTTTGAGGTACGGCGCGACGCGTAACGCTCTCGGCACACTTTTCCGTCGCGCCGCCCCCGCATGAGCAATGGTAACCTCTTACGATCAGGTGGCCCGTTGGCTCGTCTGCCTACATGGCAATAAAAAAAAAATCTAATTATATTTGATTGATGTGTAAAATTTATCACTCTTACCTTAAGATCCCTGTGTATGATTCGTTTCTGATGACAGTACTGTACAGCGGACACTATTTGCCTGAACTTGGCTCGAGCCTCTTTCTCCTTCATACGGCCGTGCAGTACTAAATAATCGAACACCTGAAGACACAAATATATTCTAAATATCACACATCAAGATCTTAATAATTTAAGATCCTAGATATCATTTAGCAGTAGAGTGCTAGTTAATACCAGTAAAGTGAGCCCAAACACGACAGGTCTATCTTGTTTAGTACAAGTGTTCCTATGACCTTCCGAATCCATAATCAGATCAGCGCCATTTTGTCATGTTATTGCATTTTCCGTGCAAAATGTCAGTACATTATTACATAGTTACATCCGATGCAAGTTAATAAAAAGCTTGTAAAAAACTGTGTCCTTGCATAGAAGTGTTCTGACTAAAATTATGATATAACATTATAGCAAAAAACCAACCACAAAAAAATAAATTTCTTTAAACACTCGCGGTTATCTACATCACTTACACTATTACTAAACGGGTTCTTTCCACGATTATTTTCAATTGAGCGTCCCGATATTTCGGCACTGTTTCAAGCGCCATGATCACGGGAAGATACACCCGATACTGTCAGTGTGGTATGTCGAAATGTGAGTTCGAGTTCCAGTGGTACCGGCAAACGAACTAGAAAGAGGGTAGACGGATTTGTCTGCTCTTAAATGACCTACCCGCAGTTCTTCAGTCTTCCCGTGATCATGGCGCTTGAAACAGTGCCGAAATATCGGGATCGCTCAATTGACAATAATCCGTTTAGGGTTCTTTCCACGATTATTTTCAATAGTAATAGTGTAAGTGTCACAAAAAAATAATTCAACGATATAAAATCAGTTGCAAATTTAAAAATTACCCCAAATTTTATTACGTGCCCCACGGAGAATAATAAAAGTGTTAACTAATTTAGATTTCAAGAACTTCCCAACGATATAATTGGCACTCCCGAGTCCAATAAAACCGAGAAACGAGAAAATTTTCGATCGGTGCGACCTATTTTATTTATTGCCAAAGTTTGTGGGTCTTTTTATGGCTTTCACGATAATTATTGGAGTAATCGATGAAGGTGGATCAATCGTGCAACAAGACGAGGATAATTTAGGTGCGTTACTTTTGAAACATAAAAAGGCCTGGTTAGGTTAGGCTTTTTGCTTTTTGACCGATTTCCGAGGAGTATGTTCTCGCATAACTTTAGTTTGAATGAAATGAAATGATTTTTTTTTTTTGATAACAAATCGATCGAGAGCTTTTGGCGTATTTCCATTCTATTTTTTTTTAAAGTAGATACTGGACATAATGTCGTAAAAGGCTGATCAAGATCTGACTAATAATTTTTGTGCTATTCTTGAAAATGGGAACGTCATGATCACGAGAAGACTCGTGATTTGCAACAACGTTGAAATATCGAGACAGTTAATTAAATATCGTTGTAAGAACCCGTTGAAAATGCATGAAAACCGCGAGTGTCTGAATAAGTTTATAACTTAGAATGTGACGCTGACGAAGTTGTACAAGCTAGTGCCTAAACTCACCTCGCCACCCGAAGCGTACTCCATGACGAGATAAAGCGTCTTCTCAGTCTCTATAACTTGGAACAGCTTCACGATGTTCGGGTGATCCAACATCTTCATTATTCTAACCTGAAACATTACAACTTATATTTAAGCATTCGTCTGTGTTTGTCAAATTTGTCTAGACGCGACGGCGCAACTGAGGCACATGCGTGGTTTTCGTTCAGAACGATTATCTTGTTTGAGTACCTTTTAGTAAATAATTTTTCTATAAAATAAGTATAAAATTATTCAATATTAAGAAATCCTCATCATTCTCAGTCTCAAGACGTCTACTGCTGACCATAGGCCTCTTTCAATGATTTCCCATGCAAGATTGGTCTCTTCTCTCTCTGTCTCTTGTCTCCCACTTTCAGTATAGTATAATTCTCATTGTAAATCTGATATTTGAATATATCCTTAATATAGGTATATTCTACTTGTACAAACCTCTCTGAATAATTTCTGTAGCGAGCCCGGATTGAGCTGAGTCTTATCAATAATCTTGATAGCGACCTCCTTGCCGGTGGGGACATGCTTCGCTAGTTTTACTTTCGCGAAGTTCCCTTTGCCGATAGTTTTTAGTAGCTTGTACTTTCCTGTCAAAAGATGGGGGTTAATTATTATCAAATTAGAAATCAGGATGGGAAGGAAAGTTCTGGAGTGTCAGCTCCGAACTGGTAGGTGCAACGTAGACAGAACTGCCAAAAGGTGGACTTGAATCAAGACCGCAGGAAATAACTGGATGCAATCAGCACAGCACTGGCCATTTTGGTGAGGTTTAGAGGTTTTATATAGAATACAGAATCTTTTACAGGGCTGTTTTTAACGATGGTACTTATTAAAGGATGGTTCAGAAAGTATTTCTTCACTATGATAATTTTCAACCGATGTGGTTCAACCTATAGACGACTGCTGAACATAGGCCTCCCCGTTGATCAGCACAATCAGATCAGCTCAATTATATTGAAACGCGAAATGTTTCTCTCAACATTTTACCCTTCCACCATCTTGATTTACCTTTTCAAACTACAACAACGGACAATCAAACAAGAATTTACAAGTTAACGAGACTAAAATTCCAGAACTTTCCAAACGGAAACGGATGGCCGAAGTTCGCAACTTAATTTAATATTTTGCTCCATTTATTGATTAAATTTCAAGACGCAATTCATGAGAATCGCGGCCGAAACAGTCGCTAGTTGATTTCAAATATTCAGAGGTACAATTAGGTCGGAGAGGGTTAGAATGTTGTTTAAAATGGGCCTGTTTGGAAGTTTGGAAAGTTAACAATAGTTTTGTGATGAGAATGAGGATAGAATTACGATGAGTATATTACCAAGACGGAATGATATTTCAATATATCCAAGCAATGTACTTTAGCTTTATCATGAATATAAAATACCAGATAATGATTAAAACATTGATCTCAAATCTAAATTTTGATACATTTTTATAAAGAGAAGCAGTAACCGATCAAGTGAACGTAGTTTCGAGTATATGACCCACCCACCACTCACTCCCACCACTGTAACTCTTATGTAGCCAGGATCAACAGCGACCACCGTAATGACTCTGAGCAGTGAAGCCCAGGAACCCGAGGGAAAGCTAACTTGTCTTGGACTCCCGAATGAATTTAATTGGAGAGATGATAGAAGAAGTATAATGTAGATACCGATATGAGGTTCCTCTGAGGTCCGCGACCTAGAAGACACCCTGGTGCTGCCGCCTGATGTGCCACCACCAGCGCCTGCCGACGACTCCGATGCGCTCTGAAAACAACATAACAATCTTCATTAAAGAAAAGTCTTTCAAATAAAATCTTTTAGGATCCTGGATATCATTAAAGTTAGACAAGTAAAACGATTTCACACATGATGAAATGAAATGAATTTCACACATGATGGGTATATCTTATCGAGAACATCAACACCATGATACATATGCGTAGGAAATTTCAGCTCAATCAGAAACCGGAAAGCTGGTCATATGTACATTGATAGATTCCACCTGAACTAATATGCCTAACTTATCTAAAGTATTCTAAAGTTGCAATAAGCAAAATTGTCGCATCTCGGGGTCGGAAAATCCACACGTCACCATTGAGAAGCCAATGCACCCACAAAGAGTTACGGTTTGGTGTGGATTTTGGTCCGTCGGCATCATTCGAAATTGAGCCGCCGTTACGGTCAATGGCGAGCGTTACCGTGCCATGCTCAACGAATTTTTCTTTCCAAAAGTTGAAGAATATGACATGGACGACATTTGGTTTCAACATGATGGCGCAACATGCCACAGCTAACATGACAGTTGAACTTTTGGAAAATGCAAACTTTATATAGCCCACCCTTTATCTTATTCTCCTAACAATATATTTTCCTATAACTATTTCCGTATGCAGTATAAACATACTCTTTACAATAAGATTATAATTACACAGCTAAGTCGTGACAATCGCTCCAACAAGTACGTGAGATTTAAGAAAATAATACGTATTTTTCTCGCAACGTTAACAATGTCGAAACAACGGATACAGCTAGTATCAAAATTTCAACTTACGCAACAATGCTGCTTATTTTGACAATGAGTACCCACGTTTATTTTAGTTTTATTTCTTTGTAGAATCGTGTATTTGCATGTGAATATAAAATGAATGTGATTTTAAACAAAGCAAACGCGATTTTCCTACATATTCAAATATTCGTTTTTGCTGTAGGTTCTATTTATTCTGCAGAATCCTGCCTTGGAATAAATCAAGGTGCACAGTGTTTGTCGAACACTATAAAATTGTTGTACTTTAAGGGAGGAGCCTGCTTTGGCCCTTCAGACTCTTCAAATAACTGGTTTTCGTCCAGATGTTCGAGTCTGCGGGCTGTTCTGGCCTCTTTACTTTCCAATGAATGAAATGAGCGATCCGGCCGCTCGTATACCTGCTTGACGCTTGCTCACTATTTCTTCTGTAGCTCCGAAAATAATTTGAATTTGATTTTGAAATTTTAGGGGCATATTCTTGGATAGTTTGGGAAGACATTTATGCAAAAAAAAAATGATTTTTTGAAGCCTCTAAAGCAGGTTCCCTCCTTAAAGAAAGTCCTTTGAGGTAATTTATCTGTAGCTCCAAATTAAAAAAAGCAACTTGCATTGCATTTTAGCATTAAAAATTATCTCAATTGGTGACCGAATCTTAAGGGCAACAACCATGCATAGATTCTTATTAAACACCAATAATAAAACTAGTATAAAAATGTACCATATTAAATAAAAATAAACTAATCTTGTTAAACCACACCACCTTTATTTCAATCTACCCTCACTACGAAAACGTCACATAAAATCTTATTTCTCCTGTTAAACACAACCTGCCTCTGAAAGGACTAATGCCCGCATATATAGCTACCAAAGAAAACACATTGACAGAAGTAAAGTAATATACAAAGTTACATCCATAAATGGTTGGTGTTTTAAAGTTGGTTTTCGATAAATGCCAAGGATTCTGCAGTTCATTTCAGAGCTTTTGCTTTCAAATTTTAAGATGCTATCAAGGGCACCTGTTAGCAGTGCTACCACACCTTGTTGAGCACCTGATAAAGCTAGAAAGACCTCAAGGCAATTTATCCTATCTCACAAAGCATTTTTTTTATTGCATTGTGGCAGACGTGCTAACGGGCCACCTGTAAGCGTTTACCGTTGCTCATGGACCTGTGCAGATATCAGGGGACACTGTGGAGCCGCTATCTACGGCCTGCCTTTAAGGTCTATCTTCAAGCTTTCAGTTGAGAAAACTTGACTTTACATTGCTCCTTTGCTTCAATGTGATAAGTCCTTAAATATTCTCGAGTTGTCACACTATTAAAGTGACGACATGATCTTATCCTCTGTATCGTATCAATATTTGTATTTTCGTTGTACCTGTACGGATAAACACAGCCCGGATATACAGCGACCGGTTCGATGAACCCGGGCAAGCGTGTGGGACCGGATAAGTGCTGGTTAGTTTATGTGTTGGTTTATTTAGTAGAAGCAACCGGCCAATTCGAAGATAACGCTGGGGGATTATACAGTTTTCTCCGGTTTAATATTTTTTGCGAAGGTTTCACGAACATCTAATACTGTGTTAAAACAAGTACCTATGTAATATTATGTTTTTTTTTTATTTTGTTAACTTACGTTTGTTACGTCACTGCTAGCTAAGACTGAAAACCAGCGCTGGATATTGGCATTTGTCCTGCTGGTATGTGTCAATGTTCAGCATTATGCTGAGTCACAGCTGATTTGTGGTGAAAGAGAAATTACTCGCAATTGTCTCTTATTTTTTTTTTATCTTTGTATGTTTCTTTTTTTTTTCATCACAAATGAAGAATGTCTATGTCTATGTATATCGACGATACTAGCCTGACATTACGTTAAATAACAGCCAGTAGATGACACGACTACAGCCAAAATTTTGGTATCTCTCATCTTACCAAAACTTACATCTGCCTTGATTTTGTCACATCGAATCCAAACTAAAGCCTTTTACTTCAGCACCAAAACAAATTCATACTTGATCCAAAAATACATAGTCCCTGACTTCACAGGTGTCATGAAGCGTCGAGTTTATACGACTATCACCAACAACTCGTGTGGCTTCGCAATTTATTTTTAGGGCTTTCCATTAAGCTCCGCTTTAGTCCCAAAACTATCGTGTTACCTTCTCAGCCTTATATTCCAACATTTTCGGTAAGTTATATGGAATAAGTAACAATATAAAACGAGATAAGACGAGACGTGTTGACATTGGGAGGACGTGAACAAGAACGTGCTGATATTAGGTAAAATTTTTAGTTTGGAGAGATTTTTGGTAGTGAAGGTCAAGGTCCAATCTTTTAATAAGTATTTATACAGATTTTGAAATGAGGTGTGAAATTAAACTTTAAAGTTATTTGTGGTTTAGCAGCTTCACTTAATATTTTGAACATTATATCGATTCCTCTAAAATTATTACGAACGTTGCAATACAAAAAAAGTAGCCCAAAATAGATTTCACCCGAAATATTTTCTACCTTAAAACTGTTCTTACTTATGATAAACTAATCGGACATTTTAAACATTCAAAGTCACGCTTACCCCATGAAACTTCTCTATGGCTTTGGCTCGGCGTCGTCTCCGCCAGAGTTTAGAGAGGAACACCGGTGCCAGGAACGGGAGGACACGGTGCCTCATCGTTTGAGGGTTTATTTTGATGGTTTCTCGTTAACTCCGGAGGAAAGGTCAAACGCGAGCTTAACGCTGCCTTTGGGCACTAAAGTTACTTCAGCACTTGTATGTCTAAATATAGAACTTTAAACGTTTTCGTTTGTTGAATTTAACGCGTTAAGATATACTTTTTGTAAAATAATTCAAAACACAATGAAGGATGACGAAAATTAAACTTAATTGCAATAATTGAAATTTGTTGTATTCTGTCCTATGTTAATGAAACACTCTGCAATGAGACAGATATTTTATTGATACCTGGATATCTGAGACTCTGGGTAAATGAAACCACCAACTGACCTATTTATATGCATAGAACAAATTTTATAAACTTTTTAACATTGATATGATTAATTACAATTATCACTGACACTGGTTCCACTCATTAACGCACACAAAATCTTCCGAAAACCTTCTCAAATCCACATCCACTTTTCGACTTATCAGAACTCTAATTCCACTCTACTGCACACATCATCCAATTTTCTCAAATCAAAGAACACATATATAGCAACAAATACACTTTGAAATTGTATATGGTTAGAAATAAAGGATTTTTTTCAACTTATTGCAGAAGTTACTATTTTCACACAACAACAACAATCTTCTTATATCAAGGACCACATATATCTTTTGCTCCTAATATCTTCTCAAATAAGATATCACATTGAGAACAACGTGAACGTAGATTTTAAAGACAATATATTATTTATTATAATCGATAATGAAGTTTAAAATGACACGTACGATTAGGAACGCGACGAATGGGAAACTGATAAACAAACAATACGTTTGAAGATAAAAAGTGAATCATTGTGGAATATAAATTGCAAATGCAGTTTTTAAAACAGTGTTGCATTCATAATTTATTTTTGTACGTCATAAAACTGATCCTTATAAACCAATGGACTATTGAAGGAACGTAAGACAGTAAAGTTTAAGACTATTATTACCAATTCACTATAATACTTTTATGCATTGTAAATGGGTTCTTACCACGATATTTAATTAATTGAGTGGTCTCGATATTTAAAGTATGAAAGTATTATAGAAAAACGCGAGTGTTTGAATAAGTTAAATCAATATACTGCCTATTTTTTGGAATATAAGCAAATATATTGTTAAGTTTAGGTGTTTTTTGTAGCCACTATTTCTAGTCAGTCATACATGGCCTATTATATTATGAGAACAATACATATTCTCAAAACGACAATATTGATCTTCGTGAAAATTTCCTTAATTGTTTTTGTCAGTGATATAGATAACCACAAATTAATATATTGCTGCTTAGAAAACAGTCTCAACTTGTTCCAAGAAATGAGATTTACTCCATGTGACAGCTTTTGTTTATCAGCGTATACATTTTCATGCCTTTGTGGACAAAAACATAACATTCTCAAATTAATTACGTCGCTAGGATTTTCCTCTACAGCACATTTACTTGCTGTTTCTTTAACGACATCTGTTTTACTTTCAATAACCGAAAATTCTTTGTCTTTGTAAAATATTATTCCATTTCTTCTCATATATATGTAACAAGTGACATATTATAATTGGCTGTGTTCTTTGTGTCCCTCTTATATTTTTTGTTTACGAAAGAAAGACAAGGAATATTATATACGTATTTTGTGTTTAATGCGTCGTGCCTCACCACATTACAACGAGCTGCGTTCTGGTAGTAGTCCGTAGTTCGGACGTTGAGTGTGAGCGGTTGGAGATTTCAGTGCGGTTTCCTCAAACTAAAAAATGTACGAATATAATGTTGTCGAATTTCGCGTTGAAGACACATTATTGGATATGCCTGAGTTCAACAGACATTTTTATGAAGGTGTCTTTTATATTTATTTTTACTTTTATATTTATACCGTGCTTGAGAACTAAAGGCGCGCAAAAGCCTTCAAAACTCCTCACCAAAAACCACCTCGCTTCAAAGCATTTCTTTCCAGATTCCTATGATCTTATTCAGACCGTTGATCTTGTGGGATTGCGTATAAAATAATAACAGGTATCTAGTAATCAAATTACAAAACATTTTTTACCGTAAAGTGTTTACAATTGAGCAATAAGCCGGGATAAAACAATTATATTAAATCTCAACATTGACGATTGACAGAAGACGTATACTAGAAGAGGAATAATTGGAAAGAAAAAACATATTACGACGACCCCATTACAATGGAAATAAGGTTGAGTTTAAGGACGAATTCTCTCCCAATACGTGACAAATTTCCTTACAAACCATATAATTTTACCTTAGTTAGTGTAAACGCTCTTTCAAGTTAAAAATCAAGTTAACAACAAAACATTTGTGATAAGAGTTCAAACGATAATTCTAAATACCTATATGGTAATCGACTCTCCTTTATGTTTCGGGATATTGATTCTCAAACTTCACATGCATCACATATAACTGATACTAGGTTTACAAGCCTTTCCTATTTTACTCAAACATCATGTATGAGTGGTTTATCCGGCTTGCTGCCTAAAATACGGCCGTCTTCCATTTTTATAGAAGAAATATTAGGCAACAAATATCTTGTTCACAAAACCTACGTGTCTTAAACATGATGCCAAAACTATCTTGTAAAAAAACTTGAGAGGTGTCATGGGACACCCGAATAGAACGAAGTTCCTTTCGATTAAAAGATATCTTATAATTTTTTTTTCCTAACGTAACGCGAAGTAAGGCGGTAAGGAACGCGTTTTAAAAGATTTTGATCACAACGCCATCTAGCGATAATCATCTAAAACAAAAATAAGGAACGTGTTTTAAAGATTTTGATCACATCGCTATCTAGTGATAATCATCTAAAACAAAAAAAGTGTCGTGACAACTTTTCGTAAGACTTTTTTCCGTCTAGCCCCCTTTCACAACGCGCGATAAGGAACTTCGTTCCAAAAATAAATGAAACTCCACTCAAACTCTCAACATCACCTCGAAATGTCAATTTTGCGGATCACAATGTTTTAGCAGTTCATTTAATTGTAACTAGTCTACGGTCAACACGACGATAACTAGACAAAACTTTCAGAACAATTCGTAGCATACAAAACTAATTTGTTTCGCAGAAGTTTAATTCCATTTGGGGCGTCACCGCAGACAGTTTGAGAATCACCGTGTCCAGGTAATGAGGCGTACGGGCCGATAATGGCGGGGAAGTAGGTGCGCCGTCTGCGAGCCGTAGCTTTGTGCTGTTCAACGTTATTTGTCTGTAGTAGTCTACATTTCAATCCCGCTCGACAGCGTCACATAAGCAGGAGCATCAGTGTTCCCGTAAATCGTCTCGCCGTAAGTATAGGTAAACCTTGAATGGACTTCCACGAATATTTTAAGATTTAAGTTAGCCAAATTGATTCTCGACTTTTATTTAGTCTTTTTTGCATCATAGTATTCCGATTTGGAATAAAGGTGGTGGTGTTCCCAGAGCGCTATGACATGAACCTCTTTAAACGAAGATAATCAGGTAGACCGTCATATTTGAATCAAGGAGAGTAGGAGAATGAGCGGAAAATTATCAACCTGATCATCTTTTCTTATCCTACAATACAGGCAATTAATGACCTACTTAAAAAGTAGCAATACGATTCACATGTAACTATTAACATACATTTCGGATCTTGCATAATTGAACGCAGACCAAAGCCCAGCATGAACAACGACTACTATTTAGAATCAAACATATACTAAAAATACACCACACAATTCATTATTCAAACATAAATTTCCTTTACCTTTTAAACACTTTTCACCTGGATACATCGAACCCTAACATTGACACCGAAAGCTCGCCGAGTGGAGCGTACTGAAAAATTTAAACCACGTTCGACGAACGATCGATATCGCTTTTATAAATAGCGAAAGCATCGGACTACATACTCTATAGTTAATATTGTCTTTCTACAGTTATAGTAGCTGAACTGCGCAATGAGTTTTCTGATTGTAATTTTAGAAATATATAGCCTATATAGTATAAGAGTATAATAGACATGACGAAAGATTTTGAAATTCTCTTCCATATTGTGGGTAAAGTTTCTTCTTTTTTTTCTCATGGACCTCGTCCACCAAGACTGGGGACAATTCGCCAATGTCAAGTGAGACAAATACGCGGACTCAAAGATATTAAGCCAAAATATTCTTCGGGTAAAGTTTAAATTAAAGTTAAAAGTAAAGTTTAAGTTTCAAGCCATTTTTGAATTTAATTTCAAATCAAAACAGTGTTTTAAATTCTTTAAATATGTAATTTCCTACAATATCCTTAAATATTTGTATCTTTGATACCGTCGTCATTCCTATTAACGTCTCTTTTTTATTTGTAAAAATTTTCAAAATCGATTCTGTAGATCTCAAGATTACCTGTTTTTTTGCCTGTTTATAATGTTCTAGTATAGACATAGACATATTCTAGATAGATATAAAAACTATCACAATCCACCTAATTATCATCTTACTTCAAATCATCAGAATACACTTGCACCACATATGAACTAGCTTCTTAAGTTATAGACATGTCTGTTTTAAGTTCCTAATTTGCTGATCATTATCGAACTCAACATGATATCTCTTCACACATCAAATTTATTGCACACCTCACCATCCTTACATTATCTACAATCCCATAACCTTTGATTTCGTTCATACCATTCACCCACCCTCATTTCAAGCCTGAACTAAATCAACGTTCTATTGATAAACTCTTCACACTTTCTTACTTCTTTTTACCAGATCAGAGGTACTTAGCACGTTCCTATATCCTCTTAAACCAGACTTAAGAACACCCAATATCTTTCTATTTGCAATCGTTTTATTACAGCCATAAAATTAGATTAACAACAACGATATGAAATACTTTTCTATACTACTCTGTCAATTTATTATATTAAAGTTCCATATAAACTTATAACGAAAGGATTTAATATTGTAACTTTATTTTAAAACGCAAATAATATCTCACTACACAACCAAACCGCGACTTCAGCCGACAAAATCGCACACTACAATTTGACACACGGCACAACCAAAGCACGAATACCAATATCGATAATCTCGCAACCGATGTATCGATGTGCCGATGATCGATTCGATACTGATGAGACCCATGAGGCTTCGAGGGTGTCTATAAAAGGCTCGGTGCGCGACCAAGCACAAAGTACTGCAAATCGTCCGTGAAAACCTGTCACCCTGATAACCTATATATTAATATAGAACTTGTGACGGTTGAGGTTGGTTAAGTTATAGGATCAGAAATAAATATAGTTAAGCACCATAAGTTCTCCCTAAGACTCGCAATAGGTATCTTCTCAACCATATATCAAGACACTGTTCACGATCGCACATTCTGGTAAATTTTACATGCATAAATAAAATACGGAGAGAAACGTCAAAGTTGCCAAAATCTTTCAGTATAACGCACACACATTAAGAATCATAAAAAAAAATTGCATGTGTCCAGGTGTGATAATAAAACAAAGATTACTTAATTAATTAGTGATAACGACAAGTCAGACATCAGTCACTTAAAAATAAATCGCGATGATTTTGCTGATCAAAATCACATAATCAGCGACCTATTGTTATATGAAATGACTCACATCGATATACTTACGAGGCTTAATCATGATTACGTAATATAATCAAAAAACTGCGGATGCATTCTTACCAAATCAGGAGAACTTTATTATCCAAAAAAGGTTGTTATCCTTACCTGTAACAAAAGCAAAATAATAATAAATAAAATGAATATATTCACATATTATAAGCCAGATGGATTCATATTACTTGAAAAATCATTATTTGCAATTTCCTCATTAGAAAAGATTTAAACCATAGTGTATCTTCAATTGGATTAATTCTAAGCCTAAATCTTACTTTTATAGATCTACTATCTACAATGTCTAGTAAGCTAGAGTTAAATATAATTTTCATTTAAACTAGATTTACAATAAGAATACATATTAATTCATGCCTCTAATAACAATGAATTCAATATACATTCATGCATCTATTTGTATTACTTTATTATCTAGCAATGGCAATCATAAAATCAAGAGATCTACAAATTGCAATAAATATATTGATACAAACCAAGGAACAGAATCTCAACAACTAAAGTCTGTATTTAGATATAGATTTTCTCATAGTTAGACAAGTAACAGCTGATATGAGTTGTATTAATACGCAACAAACAATATTATTTTAACGTACGTGTTTATTGTTTCCACAAGTACGATATGTTTACTACTTTTATTGTTTACATTACTACGATTCTCTTCAATACTATAACATGTTACATGAGCGAGCCATCTATCACCATCATGCTAAAAGCAAACGTTTTTAAATATACAAATATCCACAGTCGCAATTTCGCCTGCGTCTCGTGAACTCTCAAAAGGAATATATTTTACCGTTTTCGCTACATTCTCTTTGATCCTTCTATTATAATAATCGTCGTTTATAGCACGTCTCACTATATATGGTTCATCTAATACTAAAATTGCTTTTAAATTCGATTCACTATTACGGGAACATGTCTTTAGTAGCCTCGTTATATCATCTCAATTTTAGCTTTAACCTGACACCCTTTAAGTGTAAAATAGTAAAATGTCACCAATAGAAAAAACACCAATTTTGGTTAGTTCCCAATTGAGAGGATAACGACACTCATTTCCGAAGTGTTTTAAAAAGTTTTCATGTTCTGTATCTTGACTTATGTTTTGCTAGTCTAGCATTTCAATGTAGTCTGTCCTAGCGGATTCAACCAATCTCTTAACCTTAATTTTAGACAACCCAACATCATTTCCACCTTTCAAAAATATAACAACATCACGGACTAATTTCCTTCAGCATTTGATTGGATAGCCAAAGTCCCAGTAAACGCTTCGACAATTTTCGTCGAAACGAAAGTGTGACAGCGGCTGAGATTGTGCATATTTCTCCTCGCTGAGCCGTGACCGACGGAATCGATACCGAATCGACAGCCCGAACTCACAGAACAACTTTACCAAAAGTAAAGAACATTTCTCGTCGCTCATCTCACCGGCTACGTGCACGAATGTGAGATGCCACATTATTAGACGAGCTCTCCAACATGGTTACCGTTGCTCATTGATTTCTGCAATGTCATGAGTCAGTGCGGGGCCTACGACCCTTGAAGATTTTCTTCAAGCCTCGTATGAAGAAGGAAGAAGATTCGTTCATCCTGCACCATTTGTTTATTATACCGCGCGCAATCTGTGTTGCGGCCAGAACTGCTGACGTAGAATATCTGCGCTTATCCTCATTCAAAGATTGAAATACATAGTTGAAAAAACGCGTATCAAATATCGAATTACAAAATAGTGTGTCACTAAGTACTATCAATACTTAAGGTAAAACTAAAACAAAATTTAGTTCTGACAGTAAGTATTCTGTGGTCTGGGGTTACCTTTCCCATTGTTTCGTATATAATTGCGGCTCAAAGTCATTTCGATTTGGGGCCATTGTTTTTATGGCTCTCTCTATAAAACGAGTGCTATAGAAACGCACAATACGTCTTTTAGAGCATGATACAGTTTCAAAACAAACTGCCGTTAAATATTTTGAACAAGCTTGGTAAACCAGTTTTAAAATCAGAACCAAAATTGTTCAACGAAAAGCAAGATTTTTGTAAGATACTGATTTCAACTTCCAACCAGAAATATCTAAGAATAACAATCACAAATATGCCAAACATTAAGAACTCTACCATAAACACACATTACATAAGTACAAAAAAAATTGGTAATGACTTCATCACAAATTAAATAGACAGAAATCAAAGAGTAACAAAACTAAAGTCCAAATCCAGATCCATAGAACCAATCCAAGTCTCCTTGCAATCGGAAACCGCAAACACTATATTGCTATGTACACGTTCCTCTCAAACGGAACTAGTTTACCGACATACACTCGGTATAACACATCGGAACCTTTCAGACTTAATGAAAACCGCATCCTGCGGGCGTCGTGACCTAGAATCAACAGACTATAGAAGCATAACCAGCATAAGACTGAAGCTTAGGAATGAGATTTGGGAAAGCACAAGAAACTAAAGAGAAAAAACAGCAAATAGAATAGACTTTTTTAATAATAAATATGTCATTAGAGGGCAAATGGTCAGAAACGCTATATTACCTTCTTTACCTTATAAGAAAGCCGATTATTATAAGACTAAAATCTCATATTACTTTTCCAACAAACGGAATATTAAAACAAGTTGTATATTAAAAAAATCTCGCCTTGACCTTTTCAATTTAATTTTGTATCATTTTTTTTCCTGTTGCTACAAAGTATAATACTGAAAGCTTTTGATTCTGTACTTCAATATGATTTTAACAGGAGTTTGAAAGGAATCAGAGCATGAAATATACGTGAACACAATCCTCGAAATATTAAATAACGAAACGCGTCGTAAAATTATATAATATGAAAGGAACTTCGCTTCAAAATTAAATAAAGTTGAAGCCTGTATCGCCCTCCCTATGTATACTTCCATTTAGCTGTAATACACGCTAAAACAAACAATTCGTTCCACTCCAGTTACCTTCAGACACCTTTTAGTCCCTAAAACCTTTTATTTACCTAGTGTTTAAATTTTCACTTTCATTCCTAAAGTTTTCCACATTAAATAGGCCTCAGCTAATATATTTCACCTTCAAAGGCCTTAGTAAAGAGGCTGGCAACAACTTTCTGCTTTAGGCAAGGGCTTCTCAAGTCATACAGGGCTCAAACTAACCTAGATTTTTGTTTCTACACTAGATATTCCAAAGTTCAATAACATCGACATCCTTTCTCAAAAAAACTTGAGAGGTGTGAAGGGACACCCGGATGGAACGAAGTTCCTTTCGATTAATTAGTGAGGGAATTGTAATAAAATTTTATTTTTTTCTCTTTCTATAAGAGAGAGAGAGACAGACGTTTGAAACTAACTAATTATTAACTTAAATAAAATATTTTAATCACAGCGCCATCTAGCACTAATCATATAAAACAAAATAAGGAATTGTTTTAAAAGATTTAAATCACAGCGCCATCTAGCGATAATCATCTAAAACAAAAAAGTGTCGTGACAACTTTTTCATAAGAATTTCCGTCTAGCCGCGATAAGAAACTTCGTTCCAATATATCTTCCATAAGAAAACACGTGCCAGAGAATATACATAATATTTTAACTTCAAATAAGAATATTAATGTGGGTGTAATCGCGTTATATTTGGAAGTAACTCTCAAGTTCATATTTCTTGGAGTAACACGAATATGAAATGAGTGTTATTAGTATATTTGATGTGTATTTCAACATGAGCTATTTCTGGTTATCTAATTAATACAGTAATAACAGATGTTAATGTAACTTTTAGATCAAATATTTCTTAGAAGCAGCAAAATGTGGTGAGTTCAAAAATAACATTATTAAATATCATACATACATGTAGATATATATATATGTATCTAACATTCAATTCAATAGCAACAATAATAATAAAACGAATAAACAAGCAAAAATCGATGTAATTACAACAAACCATCCGAAAAGACCTCACCAGTCTGCAATGCCACATAGCAAAATCTAAAGTAAGGACTCTTTTCCTGTTATTCACATAAAATTTGGCACAAAACTCCACTTTATAAGGATATATGCGAAAGAGGTCTTGCCGACATTTTATCCAACGTCTCCAGGGCCTTCGTGAATTATTAAAGCTCGAAGGAAGCCACTAGGTTTAACTTCAACAAATTGAGACGGAGAATTTATGAGTACAAATGAATATTTTTTACTGGCTATAAGTCAAATGGTAAGTCGTGAATTTGGTAAATTTAATTTCCATTTACCGTACTGAATATATTATTATAACAGATATTACGGCGGAAAAGAATTTATTTCTTGCAAATTTACTAGTTTTGAGAATTCTAATTTTTCTCTATAATATTAATTCTGAGGCATGGCATGTTTCGGCTACGGCGAAAAACAGTCAAAAATAATGAAACCTGATTACCCTGATTAAACACACACAGAAATTCCCTTTTCAGTAAATATATTTCCAAGATTCAACCATCATAATTCCACACATTCGAAACCAAACTCAACAAGATAATATACCGGAGACAATTCCATTAATCTTCTAGAAAAAAACGTCAAAGATGAACGTAATGGCACGACATGTTGGGAAAAAGGCATTTCTTGATTACCCACTACGTGATTCCATCAGCCCTCGCCACGGAAATGACAACGAAATTTCCTCCGCAGAATTGAGCTGAAATTTTTTGGGATCGTCGACGAAACTGCCTTTCGTTATCGGTTGCCATTATATTTAAACGGTAATAGAAGGAAATTATGATTAACTGAGATGACCCTCGCAACTTCGTCTGCGTTACAAAGGGGTTCAAAAATTGTAGCCTATGTGTTATTCTGATGTATAAGCTATATTGTAAAGTTTCATTCAAATCCATTCAGTACTTTTTACGTGAAAGAGTAACAAACATCCATACATCCATACATCCATACTTACAAACTTTCGCCTTTATATATATTATGATTAATGAAAGCCTAATAGATTAATTTTTGTTTTTTTTTGTACATAAAAAATGGAGGAAGGTGTCGCATCCATTTTTTTTTGTTCTACTTCTATACTTTGCATCTTTAAGAATCTTACTTGAAATGTGAAGATACCATTCTATAACAGTACCAGTGGTATAACTAATAATTACCTACACTAATGAACTGTGAACGGTGAAGGAAAACATCGTGAGGAAACCTGCATATCGGAAAAGGGTTCTAAAAATCCTTTGAAGATATGTGAAGTCCCCAATCCGCATTAGGCAAGCGTGGTGGACTATGCCTACCCCTCTTCGGAGGAGACCTGAGCTCAGCAGTGGGCAGTAATGGGTTGGTACAGTACTAATGAACTGAACAGGTATGTCATACTATTCAACAACACATACCTATCAGGTATACCAATGCGTGCACAACCATAGGAAACAAATCCAATTCAACTTATACTTCACTAAATACACGTTCCCAAGTTAAATTAAAACTTCAAGTAAAACAATTTAGTGGACTTCATCCCATATAGACCTTGGATGAAACATGTTTCGCTGTTCGAAACAGACTGGTCGATTCGAAATGGTCAAAGGTCAGTCCGTGTCAAGGTCGGGGCAACCTGTTCCCGAATTATGGAGCGACGTCAAGCGTGTTTAATATCTACAGGTACTTTTTGCATAATGGATACAACTCTATATTTCGTCGCAATATTAATATATTCTTCTTATATATCACGAATGAAGGTGACATTTTTACTTCAAAGAGCAACAAAATAATAGCATAAAAAATATTATTTTATCTTTATCCAGATATATTATACCTAATAATGATTACAAAGATCGATGAAAAAAATGACCAACACCAATTTTTCCCATACAAAATTTACACCAAATATTTAAAAACAAAGTTACGTAATGTAAGCATCCATTAAAAAGTTTAAAGTGTTAATTTCACTAAGATCATACATGAATTACGTAACGTTCGCTTCGATGTCACAACGCGCTGGGCACGAGAATGACTCGTCTAATATGAAATTATGACTAAAGGGCATATTTTCGGGTAATGTGGAACCTTTTCGTGTATTCGAAATAGCTGTTCGTCTCCTCAGTGCTTGTTTGGCCAATCTACACTCGAGCAAATTTTACAGGAGACAGCAAACAAGCACGGAATTTTCGTTAAGTGCCGTGTTGAGAAAAAAAATAAAATGAGATTTTTATTGTTTTAGAATTGAATATTTTAAAACAATATTTTACCATTCGGATGGAAATTTTATTATTTTTAATACTGCATTAAAAAGTAATTTTCGTAAAAAATGTCAGATTGGCCAAACAAGCACTGAGGCGACGTGTTGCTGGGATATACTTTTCGGCAAGCATTCATTGTTCAAAATATACATCATAGTGGTTATTTGTACTTTCATTTAGACTTTCAGATCCATTCTATGTTCGTGGTAAGTGGTTACCATCGCTCATGCCTTGTAAAGTTCTCAAGTTACCTCAGGAGCTACCACCTATCGTTCATTCGTCGGTCTTCTCAAGTCTTCGGTTATAATTAAAATAGCTCCCTCACATTACTAAACAACTTAAGTAAGTATAGTTATTGGGTGAATTGATAAAAAAACCGTCACAAAGACTCTCTAATAATATACTTCTGATTCTTTTAAAATCATTAAACGTTGATTATATCTTTAAGCTAATGATAATTATAAAACAAATCACACTTACTTCCGCTGACACTACACATCATCACACAAAAGTCTATCATATCTTATCCAAAACAAAAGCTGACGCCGATCAAAGGCGCAGAACAAACACTAATAGTTTCGACACCGTCTCGCTCACTCTTAAACAATATATCTAATGTGAAAACGAGACAAAACGTAAATATTAACGAGCAGTATTAATTATAAGAGGATTACTTCCCACACTTCCCTTCCATACCACGTTCCTATACACCCACGTCGACGAAACTCCAATGTATTATCATCTACCCTTGATTAATACGATTTTGAAAACAAACATACCTAACACAGTTTCATTTCCCTTTTTATTCATAAAGTTAACAGAAAATATCAAATTGAAAAAATAAAATTTTAATACATTTTTATCGGTTCCAGGAATTGTCGGTTTCATTTACGTTCATACATATATAAAAACGGTACTACTAATTAACGTTCTTCGGTTGCATACTACAAACTAGTGCTAGCTCCTTTACAATTATAAGAAGGTATATTCAGGCTTGTTGTTATAAAGTGACCACAATCGAAAAAACAATCTGCAGCATCTTCAGCATCAAACAAAAGTAGATACGAAAACGTAATTAAAAAGTGAACTTTAAATTTTACTTTCAAATCTGTCAGATTAACTGTCATACTAGATCCTGACTCGTCAATTCTGAAACTAATCTCCGAAGCTTTCGATGTTATTTAATGACTACGAAAAAAAATATACATAATTAAATAGCATTTCTAGTAATGTCCTGTCGAGCGAGTGAATTGAATTTTTGTTCATTTTAGTCATTCCACTGAATTAAAAGCAGAAACCAGTGCCATTGCCAATGAATATACAGTCACAAATTCTTTTCACATGCTTTGAATGTAAATAAATAATTAAGACGCGTATTTACAAAGTTCTTGATAATTCCTACTTTTCATAATAACCGTGACTTCAATTTACTAAATATCTAAAAGTTTTTAATTTAATGTAATGCAACCTTGTAAGTATTCACAACCGTTGTAAAATTCTAAAACTGTATTTGCTTATTCTTTCACAAACACCACACCATTAGCAGCTGCCTCGTGCGCACCTATATCAAAATTTATATGCCACTGCAGTTTACCATACTTAAATATTATATTACCTTTCACATCCATAATATCAGGAGCTCTATACGCTAGTATATGTAATATGGATAAATAAGCTCTATTTTTTTATAAATCACCAAAAAAATTCTAATATAAATCATGCACTACTAAAAAGAAAACCTTAAAATATAAATTCACCGTATTCCTCGTCTTGGCTCCCATCGTGTCTTCGAGATTACAGCATCGCGGTCACTTCCACTATTATTTATTCTAATGTCGTATTCAAATTTTCACTTTTGTCCGATCATTAAGTGAATTCACAGAGAAATTTCACCATTGTTATGTAAACTAAGAATTTAACGCGCACCGTTGTTGAATCAACAAAAAAGCTGACAAACGAAATAATTAAACTAATTAACATGAGAACACTTGATGACATTTAAGATAAAGTAACAAGTTCAATTATAAAAAAAAACTAGCCTACTCTCGAAACTTCATCTGCGTAACATAATATTATGTTTAAACTCCTCTTATAATCGTCCCACGAACCTCAACTGTGATTATTTAAAACTTTACTACTAATTCTAACCACTAGACGCCTATTCAGACACTCGCGGTTTTCTATAATACTTTCATGCATTTTCAACGGGTTTGGTACCACCCAAAAGCGAACGAGAAAGAGGGTAGACAGATTCGTTTGATCTTAAATCGACCCGCAGTATACAGTCTTCTCGTGATCATGACGTTTGCAACAACGTTGAAATATCGAGACAACTGAATTAATTAAATATCGTGGTAAGAACCCGTTGAAAATGCATGATAGTACACTAGACACCTGTTATTTAATTAAAAATCATTCCATTTGACTTCAATGTATGAATAGAGCTGTTGGTTAGAAGTGAACAACTGAATTTAGACAGACCAACTTGACTAGAGGTTAATCGAACATTTTCTCAAAGACTAGACAACATTGACAGCTTACTAACTGTATTTTCCTACAGATTCATTAAAATGTCGCATTTCTCTTGCTCAAAAATATCCTTAAACAGTACTAATGTATATTTAATAGCTTCAGTCGATTTATTATTGAAAAACCAACCGAAGCTTACGTGTCGATGAATATTTTAATACTAGCTAATTGAAAAACTTTTACAATTGTGTACATTTGCCGGTTACGTTGTTTCAACGGACGAAACACAACCAAATTGGTGTTTTGATGAAACTTTTGTTGGCATCAAAAGGGTTTGAAAGGTTGTTGATAGAATGAAATTTGTTTCAAATATTGAACTTTTCGCTGGGTGTGACAGGATAAAATTAGATTCTGATCTGTATAACAGTGATGGAGTTAAACTACAGTACCGAACTGATAACTGTTTAGTTCCAACCTTCAAACTTGACCAGGTACGTCCCTTTTAAACAAAATAAGGAAAAGTTCCTTGTCATGACAGGTGTCCAGATCTCTATACCTTAGCACGCAAAAGATCATAAGAGCCGATAACCGCTTATCAAGTAGACCGTAAGCTTATTCATCTTCACATAAAAAGGTAATAAGAAGTGCAGAAGAAAAGAATCACAACCTGAACACAAAATAAACAGCTCCTAAAAACTGGTAAACATTAACTCTTGACAAAAGCATATTAGTTACATTATTCCAAATAGAACCTCATCTTGTCGATATAACAAAAACAGAAGACGACCAAACAACAGAGACAAGCATCTATTCATTACGAATAAGAAATGCACACAAACAAGAGGTCTTTCACCCTTAGGTAAATGGGTTGAACGAGGCTGTCCAAGCATGTAATTGGGACAAATAAACAATATTATCAATGTTAACAACGCTATCTCAGTGATAGGATACAAGGAACTTTATTATGCTCCTTTCTTTCGTGTGCTCCAGGAACGAATGTAGCTAAGTACCTACAGTAATATTTTTATTACAAAAATGAAAACGCGCACGGCAAATACTGGGTAGGGGAGTTCATTCCGATGATAGCAGACTATGCATAACAACCAACGAAATTCTCAAGCAAATTATACGGAGTAACAAAGACAAGATCCTTAAAATATTACTTTGAAATATTACGTTACTCAAAAAAACTAACAAAAACGATCTACGAATTCCAAACTCACGATGTCTAGATTGTTAAAGTATTATAAAACCATATACCTACATTGAAATTTTCATCTATACCAATGTTATGAAAAGGAAAAGTTTGATTGTTTGTTTGTCTCGAATAAGCTGCGAAACTACTGGCCTGATTTTAAAAATTGTTTCAGTTTTGGAAAGTTAATTTATCGAGGAAGGCTATAGGATATTTTGTTTCCCTTTGTGACGCAAATGAAGTTGCGCGAGTCAACTAGTCAGAAATACCATTCCCCAATAATAAACTTTATACCGAACATTTTCAATGAGCAGAGCAAGCGATCGGATCAATACAGGACTGCAAAATGTTCATGTATGTATTCCGATTTAAATGTTTACTTTACAATCGAAACCTACAGATATATTGTGAAGTATATTTGCTTGTACTCGTATTGGTACAATTCTAGTTGTTTTATCATTGTTTTCGTAGTTTACCAGTGTTTGTTTAGGTCCGGTGGTTCGTGCTATGAATTTTATGTTCAATAATATTTGAAAGTATTATATCAAAGGGTAAGCCCCTCCGCACACGGAGCTACTCAAAAGTAACTAATCACAAACTCAAATTACTAACGAGTTTCTCTAGCGTCACCGCCCATACATTGTCATACAGCTTCGCACACGACGCTACTAGTCACTAACCAGTTACTAACGCATTGGCAACTAATCGCGCGCGACGCGTCGTGTCAGTCGCCAAGCTACTAGGTTACCCGAGTTTACTGCACAGATCAGAAAGTACAGATGCGACAGCGAAAGCGATTGAAGTTGTGTAATGTTTTTTTTAATGTTTGTTTTAATTGAAATGAATTTAATTTGCAGTCTAGGTATTTTAGGCCTCAACTACTGCAATTAACAAAAAAAACAGCTCGAGAATGGAAATATTTGTATAAAACTTTGAAAAAAAGTTCCTCATTAAAAATAGAAGGAAAAGTAATGCTTACCCATCTCTCTTTACAGAGAACGAAATTATTACAGGAATCTCAAAAAACCCTTCTAATTTGGCAAGTAAATCCTACAGTAAAAGGCCTTGAAATAAACCTAGTCTACAACCCATGAAAAGATCTAGACTGCAAATTAAATTTATTTAAATTAAAACAAACATTAAAAAAACATTACACAACTTCAATCGCTTTCGCTGTCGCATCTGTACTAGTTTCTGATCTGTGACAAGAGTGACTGAAACCTTGCAATTTGAGTAGCGTCGTGTGCGAAATACAGTTTATAACTAGTTTGTAATTCTAATCACTAACTAATTCCGTCACATTTGAGTAGCTCCATGTGCGGAGGGCCTTAATGTGGGGCATTTATCAACAGCATATATATATGATATATATCATGAAGTTGCGCGAGTATATATATTATATATCATCTATTTATACAATAAATATGAAATTAATCTAATATTATTGAGAAAACATGAGTAACATAACATTTATCACCATTTATTTCTCAAGTATCATCTTTTATACGCATTTGTTTAGATCATATGTGACGCAATTACTTATCGTATTCCCGAGCACATTCATTACTATAATCTTTGATAAAGAACTAGAGATATTTTTGATACTGATGTCAGCAATTTCACTTGCTATTTAAATAGCACCTTAATTGGACCCATTGACTAAATATACTAAAGAAACTTTGACTTCAAAGACATCATTAAAATCAATTCTTATTATCTGTTATCGCAGAGTCATATCCGTCGTCTATTGTGCCTATTCAATTGTCTACCAATACTAATGACCCCAAACACCATTAGGCCGTGTCATTAACACAACATGGAGTCAAAGCATTCGAAATGCATTTCACCATCACATTATTACAAGACTTTTTTAAATACAAGCTTTTATGACATTGTATATCATGTAGCAGTAGTTAGAAGTAAAACCAGACCAAACACGACGAATCTATCTTGTTTAGCACAACAATTCTTATGACCACCTTCCGAATCCATCATCAGATTTTGTCATATTATTGCATTGTCACGCGATATACATCTGCGTGCCAAATGTTAGTTCAATTAGAAACCGGGAAGTTTGTCAAATTTAATTCGCAAGATCTACCTACAGTTACATCCAGTGCAAGTTAATATAAAGCTTGTAATAAAAGACTTTAATCTTAACACTACCTAAAGCATCAGTTTTCGATTAAAAACGAATATTACTTATAAAAGTTACGAGCCCATAAAATACGGTCAAGTGCTTCCTACTTTTGTGTCGAAAAGGAAAGACTGCAATACGATAGATAGATATACGAATGCAAGCTCAACGCGACAGAAATGACAAAACATAACAATAGCCTACCCCTAGCCTAAATTAAATTCTTCCCTTACCCTTTTCTTGGCCATTACACAAACAAACACAATGGGAACAGTTATATTATTATTTAATTCGGTTCTGATACGTCCGCGCGCTACGACATTTCGTCGCGAACTGCCGGAAACGGGAAATGGCGAATAGGGGTGGATAAGGGGTTGCCAGAGCGACTATACCGTTTATGACTACATTTGAAGTTTTTATTATTGTTTTGTTGATTAGAATTCACAACATATGGCGGCAGGTATTATGCAAATTTTAGACAGATGGGTACATTTATGCTAATTTTAATACAAACAAACATAGTAGTAGTTATTATATTAACGGGCGAAAAGAAAGCGATCGCGTATAGTTGACATAATGAGAAATTACCACCAAGCGAAACCTAACAAAGTACTACAGGATGTAGTTTTTACTATCACTACGTCTTTACACTACTTTTGTTATTACTAAAGTTTTTCTTTATTATCATACAATTTGTAGCTACTACAGCATTTAGTACATAAGTTCCTGATATGCTCCTTAGTCGAGGGGTGGAAGTCTGGTGATGTCTGGTAACACAGGTTTATCCTAGCTTAGACACCAGTCTCCTACAAGCATTATTAGTTTTAATCCATTTTATGAACTATTTTTACTTTATTGTAATCTTGTGATTATGGGGGAAAATAAAGAAATTCATTCATTCTATTCATTCATTCACTAACACCTTGTTCGAAAAACATGTTCCAGATCATACTTATACTGATTATTGTATAATTTATTATACTTCCCTCCATACCTTTCTATTCATACATTATCAATATCACCCACACTGCAACCTACACCTTTTACACAATCAAACCTCTTCTAATACTAAACGTTTCTAACCATCGTCTTCAACTTTTACAAAATTAATAAATTCAGTTCTCACACGACATTCTGTACAAAAACCTAACATATACAGAGCCAGAGGCGAACGGAAACTATAGTCGCATTCATTATATTCCACATAAGGTTTCCCGGAAACGAGTTTTCTCGGGCTGGCAATCTCAGGCTCTCTCCGTGCCCTATATTCGACATCTTCGATAGCAGAACGTCTTATCTGTATTCTATTTCACATAGGAATATCATCTTTAGCTGTTGAGTCAGAAGGGTGGATTTCGTTTGTATTTGAATCTGTCACTGCAAGGGTGATTGTTAAGTTACATTGCTTTCCGCCCTTGAGTTGGTGCGTTCTTGATATCCGGAAGGTAGTTGACCAAAAATAAAACGTTTGTTTCATTGACGTAGATTAAATTTCTATTTAGAGGCAAGATAGAAACTAAATAAGAAAAATTCTGCGCCATAATAACATAACAGTTAAAATATTTAAAATCTCAGGAAGTTTTCGCCATTATCCTGTTTCACTGTAGCAATGCATATTGAAAATTGTTTTGGCTTGCATCCACAGAAATTTCACTATCATAACTTAGAGATATCGAAATTTAACTTCTGGCAGAGATCTCGAGTGAGATTTTGATTTAGAAATGCAGCGTTATTTTATAAAACAGTTCAGTTAAATTATATTATTCGATAGCTAGAGAATGAGTTTTTTTTGTATCTCATCAACACAGTCTTTGTAAAACTTTTCCTTTTACTACCTTATTTTTAAGACCACATCATATGAACATAAAATATTACAAAATCGAAAGTAAAGTTAAAAGTTTGGCCATTTGAATCAGAGGAAGAAACAAAATTGGGATTAGTTGTATTTTTTTTTTAAATTAACTTCACAGTCATTAAAAACAAAAGATACCAACTATATCCCTACTAATATTATAAATGTGAAAGTAACTCTATCTGTTTGTGTCTGTCTGTTACGTTTTTCTTCTTAAACCTCTCAACCGATTTTGATGAAATTTGGCACAGATAATCTTTAGACCCTGAGAAAGAACATAGACTACCTTTAATTGAAAGTGACGCAGACGAAGATGCACAGGCCCGCTAGTATAAAATATTACAATTTAGTATTTCGTGGTCAATCAAGTCAAGATGACCCAGTAAAGTTTTAAGTTGAAGCAGTTGTGCACTTGGACGGTTTCCTCTTTTCAAAGGTTTCTCTTTACGTAGCTAATGTGGAGCATTAACTATTGACTGATTTTATAATTACGTTTCAACAAATTAGGTAAAAACACGCTTCGTATTGTTTAAAACTAGTGAAGATAGCCTCCAACAAATTTAAACTTGCCCAAATAAAAGGGGAGAGCAGATAAATACAGATTATAATAATGATAATTGTGAAGTACCTGATGACGTACATCCCAAAGTAAATGTACATGTGTGAAGAAGAGAGAAAAGAGAAATGTCGTTCAAATTTGAATAGAAGTCGGAGTGAAATATATTAAAAATTATCAATGAAAATAAATCTCCATTCAATTCAATTATAATAATCACTTAAGCCACAAACAAAGTAAAAACAAACAAAGAGATTTCAATTCTAAAAAGAGACGCTTAAAGAGCTTCAGAGGACAAAGTAAAATGGGAACAATTTTCATAAAATCCTTCACAAAGGCGACTACAAACAGAGAAATGAAATAATTGAAACTCTCAAAGCTCCAAGTAATGGATGAGCAATAAATGTTGCTCGTATAATGTCAGTGTGTCAAGGTAAGTCATGCTTTCTTTGTAGTTTATTATTGATCCTAACAATTTTCACTGCAGCTGTTTAAACCTCAAGTTATAAATAGAAAATTGATTTGATAAATACTTTTTTGGAATAACTATTAGAACTTAATAGAGGGTAGTACCGAATAGGTACCTTAGAGAATTACACCACTTTTTGTTGTTATATTTTAAAATTACAATGAGTCAAGATTTTTTTCAATTACTAAGAAACGAATTGGCCCTATTATATTTAATATTTCGAATTTTACTTTCAATCTTGCTTACTCTTTTTTTGGTTTGAATTGTTTTAGTGTATTGTGTTCATCTTTCTTACTTTCTTTTCTTTGCACACAATAAATCTTACGCTATACCTTATCCCATTTAGATGATGTCCACACACTCCACACTTTCCTATCTTGACATAAACCATCATATCATCTTTCACACAATGAGGCCATTTTTTCTTCAGCTCTCCTATAACATCCATTTACTTTTAATTTCATCACTCGTCTTTTCTTAATTATTCATCATGTTGTGCTCATTAAATAGAAAACAATTTTAAATTTACTCTATTATTATGTCCTCTTTCCAATGAAATCAAAAGCGAAAACACAACCAAATATAGACCTACAATTTCATAGAGCCTCCAAAACATTTTCAATACAAAGCCTAGCATAGAATGCATTGTTACGTACCCCATAGAGCCAACAATGGCGTTAAATTAAAACTATTACGTGTTCGGAATTGGCCCGAGTTTTGTTCGGACATGTCCTTGACATTCACTACATGAACGTTGCAAAATTGACAGCTTTATCAATATGTTGAATGGGTTTAATCAATAGAGCCACTCGACTGGGAACTTACCGAAATTGGTGTTTGTTTAGTGGTGTCGTTTATGGTGAAATTTGATGGTCATAAGTGGTATGGTAATTTTAGGGCTTGGCTGTCTTTGTTTTGTTTTAAAATACCCTACCCTAATAAATACTGACCGTATTACTTACTAGAAGCCGCACTTAATCTATACTAATATTATAAAGCTGAAGAGTTTATTTGAACGCGCTAATCTCAGAAACTACTGGTCCGATTTGAAATTATTTCAGTGTTAGATAGTCCATTTATCGAGGAAGGCTATAGGCTATATTATATCTCTTTGTGACACAGTCAACTAGTCAATACATGCAAGTAAAAGCTATTTATAATACTCAGTACTCACCCCTCCATTTCTACGTTGATGGATTGCTCTAAAACTAATTGATTCTTACCTGTAAAATAAAAATGATAATTAGCATTACATCAAAATTAAAAACAACATATTCTATACATATTATGACGTCATCATACCTTACGTAACCTAACGTATCCACCGTAACATATGGTACACATATGTGATTAACGTTCAATTTACATATTAAATTAAACATTATATTTTGAACTAAAAACAATATTGTTATACTTAGAAATATTCCTAATATTATTTTCCGTGACCTTTATGAAAACAAATTCCGTTGTGTCTTTCAAGGAATTCAGAATTAATTTTTTTATACTTTATTAAAGGTTCATCATCTATAACAAAATAACACAAGTTTTAATATCATGAAGATCGCTTATATTATACCTACTTTAGTTTAATATTCTGAAATATAAATATTTCAATGAAGACTTAAAATCTTTCAGGCAGTAGTGTAGATTAAGTTACCGTCGTTTTCTGACACATTGTGCGAAGAACGGATGGCAGATGGGGCCGAAAAGTTGGAGAGGCGACCACGAACCGGTAAGCGCAACGTGGGTAGACCTCCCACAAGATGGACTGACGGTCTGGATGCAGATAGCGCAGGACCGATCTTTGAGGCGAAGTTTGGGGGAGGCCTATGTCCAGCGGTGGACGTCTATAGGCTGATGATGATAATGTGTTCTGACATGGAGGAAATATATGGGCAACCGTAATCTTTTCCTATCAAGTAGGCAGTACGTTAATTTACCCGCATTATGGATAAAAAATAGATATTGATAGTGAAGTCGTTAATACATACGCCAACACTAAAAATGGTAAACCTTGCTTGATTCCTCTACTAAGAAGACCTGAGACCAGTGGTGGGCAGTAATAGGTTGCTACCTTTTTACACTACAGTAGTCATTAATAATATTTAATATTTATGTATAAAAGCACTTTATAAAGATTAACCTCGTTCATAGCAACATGCCTCAAATGACGATGCCATCTGTAAAGGTAGGTACAGGTATTACCAAAGCATTCCATAATAAGTTAAATTATGTCATAAATTTGAAATTTTACGGTTATAAATAGTTATTTAACTCATCGACAAATTACTACATATTATTTACATTTAAAGTCTAATTAGAAATTCAACGGCACCATGACTTATTCGAAATATCCTCAACAGGTTCTTCTTGTATTAATTTTTCGGAATAACTTTTTCGTGTTTCGCTTCCTAAAAGTTACCATTAGATCCTCAATTGTAAGTACTAACTATTTCACATATTCTATATGCTACTGATTTAACCTTAATAATATACCTACTACCATACCTAAGATTCATGGTGTTTGTTTTTTTTTATCATACACATTTAATAACGTCCACAAGACTTCACAACAGACTTTACCTGAGAAGTTCGTGGTGAAATTGGAGACGCAGGCGTTCTCGAAGACGTGTCATTCCTGTGCTCAGCTAACACCCTGTGTTCATGTTTGGTCCCTACCACCGAGTTCTTAACACGCTCCATCTTAGCTTGGATCGCTTTCCTGGAAATGACCTTAGTCTTGTCATCTTTGGTGCCACCGTCGGCTATCTTTCTCATCAGACGGACGGTAGCGGCCACGGAATGTTGTTGAGTATCGGAGTTGGTTCTGGCCAGTCTAGTGGCAGGTCTGGCAACGGGAGTAGCTCCTCCTGTACTACTCCTTGTCGTTTCGTTTCTGTTAAATGGGGCTCCGTCATGTTCTGTATCGGAATCGGCCGGTAAATAGCCTCCACCTCCGACTGAGGACACGCCAGTCCGTAACAAGTTCTCGTGCTCAGCGTATCTGACCCTCTCGTCAACAGTAACGTTTCCATTTTGCGCTCGTTCCAACCCACGTTCCATTTCCCCGATTTGCCTCTCCAGTTTTCGGAGCACATCATCTGATGGTGGAGTAGGAGCATTTTCGTCGGGTGGTTCGGGCGTTTGAAACGATTTCAAATGGATTGGGTGAGCTCGACTTATCTCTAGACGTTTGGGTGCAATTCCAGTTGAAGTCAACTCGTACTGGGTTCGTTGTGGCTGTGGCGTTCTTTCCAACATGGCTAAGGACACTGGTGAAGGTGGCGGAGCTCCGTTTACGGCTGGTTCTTGTTCCGAACCGGCTGACAGTCTAGGCGACCGAAAGCTCTTTCTCATAAAGTCTTCTCTCGTCAATTTCCTCTCCATTTTATCATCGCACTGTTTCCCGATTTGACACTAGGTAACTTTATTTTAGTTTTAATCACTCACGACGTCGATACGTTCATTATACTATAGGTTTTATCATTTATGTCTGAAAATAGAAAACCGTATTATGACATCCGCGGGTTACACCTGTCGACGATGATTCCTTATCGATAAAACAACGAGATAAACGACCAAAACGTCATTGAGAGCCACCGATACAGTGAGATAAGAGAAATCGACCTAAATAATGCACGACCGACACCTGAAAGTCAAAACTAGAAAAGTTTGTTGACTGTTTACCCACAAACAACAGATAACAATGACTGCCTACGTCATATGTGCGGACCGAACCTAAAACCGATAGTGTGACGCACGAACCCGCTTTTCTATTGTTATTTTCGACATAATGATAGAGTATCGTGTATAGATTCCAATTAACGTGGTATATGATTAATTCTTTGACTTTGAGGACGCTCCGACAATATTGATGAGCATGATGTTGTAATTAATTTCAACATAGCTACTAGTAAAAACGAATCAATAATTAATCAAAGTGATCACGTATTGATGACGAGTATTCTCGGAATAAACAATAATTGAAATGCAAAATAGAAAAGTAATAAATAATGGAAATAAGTAACGATAAATGTTAAATAACACGCAACGAGTCATAAACTACTATGTATAAGAAACTACATCTCCTAACCTAACGTTAGATAACAAGGCTAAATCTACAAAATAATATGTTTATAAAGACAGATTTTTAGCAGATAAAGCTAAAGAAAAACCAAAAGAAGTCAATAAAATGAATAAATTAATCAAATTAAAATCAACAAACCAAGTTGAACCTAGCTAATCAATTTAACAAAACTTCAGAAAGCCAAAACAAATGGCGAAAACATTGAACAATCAATAATTGATAACAATATATCACGTAATGATATATTTGACAAAAAAGCCAGAAGATTCCATCAAGTCGAGGCTTCGTTCGCGACATCTGTAAAGAAAGAGACGACGAATGTTAGTTAACTGATACACCTATAAAACCGTTCACCGTATGCAAACACACAAAGCTAGCTTCGGCCAGAGCACCTGAAACAGAACCGACACCGTGACAGTTGAATCAACATACAGACAACACAACACATGTAGACAATGAAGTGAATTGGGTCTTTGAATGCGTGACTAATCGTAGTCGTAGAATAAAAATTACATATGGAAAGAACATAAATATTCCTTCTTCATACCATTTAAAACGTTTTAAAGTACCTATTATATTTCTAATCTATTTTCATTTTATGCACATGCATACAATTTGTAAAATTTATGTCAAAAGAAAGTTCACGACGATTAATACTACATCATATAAAAATTCATCAGAAAGTTTCTTATCTACAAAGTAACAAAAACAGTTTCATTTGTCATTTAATATATGTTTAAACTTATAATCAAGAGTAACAATATTACAATCGATGATAAACCTAAAAGCATAGACGATGATTCTTCAACTAAAAATCATAAATCACGACATACTAATAAAGTTATGATTAAAGAAGTAAAATATCTTGTTGAAGACAAATTCAATATATCCATCAAAGTCGACAACCTTGATCGGTCACGACAATGCAACAGATGTTATGTTATGATTCACTGCGATTTCGCGTTACATTGCAACGATTGTGCCATACACGGCTACTCATGTAGAACTAGTTATTATATTTAAACGAGACTATAATAACTTTGAAGGAATATATCGGAGGAAACTTTTATTGAGCAAACAGTACTCTACTCTGGGTCTATGCAGGTTGTCTTTTGTGTGCAAAAAAACAAATATTATAAAAAACGGCACTGGTTTTCAGGCGGATATTTTGGAGAAAATTTTTGTCTAGCTCTTAGAAAAAAGTAAGAAAGTGAAAGTAATATTATTCGCGGGGTTATTCTTAGAAATAACAGTACAGTAAATTCAAATATACTGTACTGTACTATAATAACCCACATTACTGTCCACTGTTAGGCTCAGGTCTCCTCCGAAGACAGGTTAGGCATTGTCTATCACGCGACCACAATGCGGATTAGGGACTTTATACATCTTCAAAGGATTTTTAGATTCCTTTTCCCATATTATTATGAAGGTTGCATCATGATGTTTTCCTTCACCGTTTTTAACCAGTGATGTTGTGAAAAAAATACAAGTATACACTGAAAAATCGACAACTATATTCGTAAATCAAAACGTAAACACGAAAACAACGACTGTATCTATTATCGATCCGCCCGAAAATAGTAAGTCGACTATTAATAGAGTTTCAGTCTTGACTATAAATAAAACGCATTAGTTTTCGCGTGTTCCTCCAACGATTCGCGGTCGAATAGAGCCATGTTTATATGAACGCTTTTCTATATGCACGATTAAAACTGCCATATTAAAAATTACATCAAACTAAGGGTCATATAAAAAAAATCGTTTTCTTTAGTTATATATATTCAATCTTAGTCATTAAGAACGCTAGGATCTGAAATATTTCTCACACTATTTTATGACCATGGTGCAGAAGACTGCACTTCGCTCACCATCTAAAGCACAAAATACATCTTGACACTACTGACTCCATTGTATATTTAGAAGCACTCCATGTTGAGTGTTAGATGGTGGAAGGTTGAGCGTTAATCGTACGCAAATTTCAGCGCACGTTAAAAATAATTCGTGGGAATGAAACCTTAATCTCTACCAAGTCGTTAATACCTGTAGTTTACCAACTTGTAAATTTCGTTTAATGTGTTGAGTTGGTACTTTTAATTGGTGTTTCGTGTATTTTTGTACAAATTGTACTAAACTACTATTAGTATTAGCATATTCGCGAGATATTAGGATTTATATAATAAAGCAACTTAATTATTCTTTTTTATCTAAAATGTTTAGTGATGAGCAAAGCAAGACCGTGAGCAAGACCTTGTTCAGTCTTGGGCTTGGTCTTGCTCAAATCTATCTGGTTTCGGTCTTGATCTTGGTCTAGCTTACCTAGTCTTGGTCTTGGTCCCGGTCTTGGGCAAAAAAGCAAGATTTTTGCAAGACCAAGACCAATATTGCTCATCACTAAAATTGTTATGGTTTATTTTTTGGTTTTTCAATTTACTACCAACGTCATGAACATTAGTAGAAATAACTTTTATCCCATTAAGTCAGTATATGACGTGATATTACTAAATCAAATCAGAACAATCCAAAAGCATAACTTGAAATTTAACAGAATATATTCTGAAATAGGATATAGGCAGCTTATTTTTAAGCCAACCCACAGCTGCCACGCAACTCAATCTAAACCTTCCAACAATGTTATAATTTTCAACAAAACCAGCGCAAACTACACTTACGGCTTGGAATAACTGTAACTCAACTCTTTGTACCTGTACAAGCTTATCAAATATCGTTCACGTAAACCTTAATGTCTAGTCCTGAAAGTGCATTTTTACTTGACCGGCAGCAACAGTAGCTTAACTACCAGCTAACGTTTTCCGTGTTAGTGGACTGTATTACCTAGTGTTTAAAGTCCATTGTTGCTTATCTGGACAGCAGTTGGGTGTTGGGATGACAGACCACAGACCACCGTATTACAGGCAGCGTTCGTGAACCGTAATTCCTAGTGCTTAAAGTCTATTGTTGGTTGGCTAAGTAGCAGATGCGGTTGGTGTTGTGGACCACAGGTTTCCGCCATTGTCTCGGTGTCTGTTTGCACGGCACAGTTACGGGGGACTCTTTTTATTCCATTACAGAATACAATTTTAAAAACTAAAATGTTTTTACCGTTTCAAAGCATTATCTTTATAAGAATCCGAATGGAATCGAGTTGTACAAAGTATTCGCTATTCCTTTACTTCCCAATTGAGTACTAATTATTTCAAAAACCGTTTAGGCGTACAAAAGAGACAATCGCATGTAAACGAGGTCCAATTTAATTGAGCCGGTTTACCTTTAGCGTAACAAAGATTAAGGTTGTAATACACGTCCCACGCTATTCACCAAATCCGCATGATTGGGACTTAGATTATAAGTACTGAAC
Organism: Trilocha varians; assembly: GCA_030269945.2. NCBI lineage: Eukaryota > Metazoa > Arthropoda > Insecta > Lepidoptera > Bombycidae > Trilocha > Trilocha varians. The sequence continues at coordinate 1,883,351 of AP028279.1, forward strand.
GAGCAAAATGTATGCCTAGCTTAATGCCTATTTTAGTTTATATTCTGTAATTTCATAACCTTATATGTTGAGTAACTAACGTGCAAAATATAGCTTAACCTTTACAAACTAGGCTACAGTCAGAGAAGCTATTAAACTCCAACAAATTCTCAGAAATGCGTAGAAACAAAACTGTACATTGTAAATAATTAGTAGTACTACTAAATTAAATAAAATATAGTACAGTAAAAACCCTATCTTGATTTAAGCCAACGAAGTATAGCATCATGCTTCAAAGAGCTGAACGTATTTTTTGTACAGAAAATATTCCACGAAATTAATACCGTATCGCAAAACCTTCAAAGGATAAAAATAAGTGTTTACAATCATTTCAATGAACACTGTTTTTTACGTCACCTTGTATTCAATATTAAATACGAATAAATATATCTAGAAAGGGAACGCGAAGAAAATATGTCAGTGAAGGAGAAATGTTCCAAGATATGTTAAATCCCTGAAAAAATTAAGTAGCGTGGTTGATTTTACTTGACCCTTCTACTGAGTCCTGAGCCTAACGTATATACTCGTCAGTTATAGATTATTACAGTACAGCTCATAACAAGACAATACATCTTTCTGATATATCACACGGCAACAATTTGTTTGAATACTTTTCGCGCGAACTTTCAACACCTTAAAAGCATATTTAAAGACTTCAATCAAGAAATAACCAGACAGATATAAAGCTTCATACAAATCGCTTTCTTTTAACTCATAGATACAAGATGGCATCTCAAATATGTTTTTATATTGCCGTGTAAGTAAACAATCTAACGGGCCATCTGGTCGCTCGTGGACCTCTACAATTTCAAGGAACACCGCGGGTTCGCTACTTATCTTTAAGGACTTTTTTCAAAACTCGTTCGAAATTTTATATATCCAAAAATGAAAAGTCAGATTTGTTGACCCTATTTCAAAAGTAGACGATAGACACCGTTGGTAGGTACCGTCAAAAGAGTGATACATTCATAAGCTTTACTCTTGTATCGTCAATTATTCTGGACTTCAATAGCAACCGGTCGAAGAAACCGGTATAGTCGACCGCTCGCCATGACTCATCCGACTCTCAGCGTCACGACACTCATCAGAATCGAGATGTAAGCCAATAGCTACCAATATGTAATTACTGACCAATGTTTGATCCAACATAATATTATGGAGTAAAATTTGTAGCCATATATGTGGAGCAATCACGAATATACTATTGAACGGAATAGGCTAATATTTATAGCATCGAGAACAATAATAAGCCAAGTAGAATCTTAGGATGCAATATATGGTAAAATGACTTTTTTTTTATTTTATTATCCATACATGTCAAGACTAACTATTGAACTTGGCACCGATTTAGATCTCACTTCTTTTGTTCTACTCTCTACTCTATTCTCACAACTACAACATAAATATTAATTAGGTTCTTAACAATATTTAACTAAAATAAGTATTAAAACATAACGACCTTTTTACAGGCACTCCTTTGGTGGAGCCGACGACGAGGTGCCATCACTGTATAGGATGTGACCAGGACACACCGGAGCATACGCTCGCTGTCTGCCCCGCATGGGAGCAGCAGCGGTGTGTCCTGGTCCGACAAATAGGACCGGACTTGTCGCTCCCGGGCGTCGTGGCGTCGATGCTCGAGAGTGGCGAGTCCTGGAAGGCGATGCTCGACTTCTGCGAGTCCACCATCTCGCAGAAGAGGGTGGCGGGGAGTGCGAGGGAGAGAATTTATTCTTCTCTCCGCCCCGCAACAACCCACCGCCGTCGAGCAAGGGGCCGGAACCGGGATCTCGCCCGGAATCTGGCCCCTTAAGAGTTTCGGGTCCCCAACGCATGTGAGTGCGAGCGGGGACCCAAGAAGGTGTCGTGTCTCGCTCAGCACGCCCTTGCGTCAGAGCATCCGGAGGATGGTGGACCGCGCTCCCCGACCCACGCTGGTTCTGACCCAGCGGGGTATTCCGTGGGAGGGTGACACGCGGTCCAGCCATCTTGGCGGGCTTCGGATAGCCCGCCGACCGAGAGAGCCGGTGGCCGTATCGCCGACGGCTGCCGGTTCGGCGTCCGGGGGCGGCGTGACGGAAAAGTGTGCCGAGAGCGTTACGCGTCGCGCCGTCCCACAAAACCCCGTGCTGGGTTCTGGCCTCAGCCGGGGTTCGGACGCTGAGTGTGAGCGGTTGGAGGTTTTAGTGAGGTTGAACTCCGACATACCCCGCCCGCGGGGCGGGCGGGGATCCGGTGATTTCCTCCAACTGAAAAAAAAAAAAAAAAAACAGGCACTCCTTTATGTATCATGTCTAATGTCTATTACATAAACTCATCTCGTTTGCGTGACTATGAGTCAGTCAATGACTAAAAACGTCCAAACAGTGCAAACACCTTGGCAAAGTGTACAGAGCGTAATATATTGTAAGTAATTATTTAATTTACAGTAATAAATATTTGGTGTATTTTTCTCAATTTTATGGTAAGCGGCGTCATATTGCCTACTGGGGAAGTTTAGGGTAAGCCTATGTCCAGCTTTGGACTTCTATGGGCTGATGATGATATTACCTAAGTCTTCGAAGATATGTGAAGTCTCCTACTAGGCAAGGTCGAATCCAAAAAGAAAAGGTCACTGAGATCACTATTTGGTTTATTAAACACGTCAACGTCAAAGTCATCATATACCTTTGAAATATTTAAAAACTAACAAAATCGATTTCACATCAGATCTAGACAAATATATTGACTGAATAGAAAGAGAAACACTTAAATATAAAAACAATATACAATTATCGTTCGTTCTCGATGCAAAAGCACCAGATACATGCAGGCAAGTCTCGCTTCACGAGCGTAAAAAATCGATTTGCAAATTTCACGATGATAATTTTTCGATTATTACTTTTGTATCGATATTCTGACGCGGAGCAAAAACCTCTTTGTATTCAAAGAGAGTATTAAAAAGTTTTTGGACAAAAGAATAGACGCAAATAAATGAGTAAGTATCAACGTTCAATAAACGAAGTTTGTTTTCATGTGTTTTACCGGAAATGTTCAGACATAAACAAAAAAGAAACTAAACCGAGATCGATACCGGAAACATACAAGCTCCTATCAATCTAAAGTTCCAACATACCATCGAAAACTCCAATGATCATGTGAAAAATGAAAGGAAACCGACAATGTGTCACTTCCCCAATTATACTATAAAATTTAGTTCAAACATTCAGTGGGATCGGAGATCGCATGAAATAGGTTGCAAGAGTGAATCATAGTTTTTTGCGCTGTGTTAATTTCACGGTGGCCATTGCTAATTTCTGGCTCGCAAAAGGTGAATGACTGTAACAAACGGATCACGAGCCTATTACTGCATAGGGCCATGAACCATCCGGCCGTGGAATGAGCTCCCCTGTTTCCTGATTGGTATGACTTGTGACTTCTATAAATTGTATATTCATTTATTTTTAACAATAATTCCAGGAATTCGGAATGAGTTCAAATCTCGATATTCCTAGCTCTACAAGAACTCCACAGAAACACCAAGAACAAAATAACACAAAATATTATGAAGCATAAACTAAATCAAGGAAGTTCACTCTGTCATATCGCTACCGTGTTTAGATTCCAATCTTGAGATAGTTCGAGAGGTAGATACAATGTGACAGGAATTCGAAATCCACGCCATTTCCTGCAAAACACATCGCTCACATCTGAATATCAAATTCTGAGAAACTTCATTCATACCTAAAATTATTTATGTATTTGTCAGTTCTCTTTTTTCATGCAAATTATTATCTCACAACAAAGACCTTGAAAAAAAGACTAAATTTATAATCTAACTCTTTAGACCACATACACATTAATCAATAAAGGACCATCCTAATTAATTTGAATTATCTCAACCCATTAATAATTTACAATAATCAACTTCGATCTCATAATGTCCACCTACGTAATACTCATATAATTTAATATCAATTAATGATTTCTATTTGGGCACTGTCACTATAACAATCTATGAAGAAGGACAAATCACAACACCCAAAAAAGCCATCGAAGAGATCACTCTAATTCCGAAGGCAACTAAACAAGTTAAATTTAATAACAATACACAAAGTTCCAATTAACCTAAGTACTTCACTCAAGCTTTACGCTTCCTTGACTCTTAACAACAGCACCTAGCAGTTTATCCTAATAGTCTACGATTAATCTAATGGCTTGGAAATCTTCAAGACGAGCCCAAATTATTTCAATTTAACCGTTACATTCTAGCTCAGACCATTAACTAAAACATTTAAGTAAGACTCGAGTGAAAAGGGAAGTGAAATAAGGTAACCTTGAGTGTAATATGTAGTCAAGATGGGTGAGGAAGAAGCATACATTTAATTAAAGCTTATCACAGTCCTAGTTTAGATCAACAAAACTATGAAAAGTTTAATCATCATCATCAGCCTACTGACGTCCACTGCTGGATGTACGCCACCCCCAAACCTCGCCACAATGACTGGTCCTGTGCTGATGCAAAGATTAACGCTATCAAATGAGCTAAAGTGTTAATATACTTTTTCTTCTGATACCAATTCAAATATATCAGGTTATACACAAACACACTAGTCGCTTAACAAACTTTATATTAAGTCTTAATTGCCTATAACAAATAGTTGTTCCACCGTTAATATTCCAACATCCTTTGAGATCAATAGTCTATATTAGTCGAGGTGAGATTTTACGATCAAACAGATGGCGTGTTGATTATATGTATACAGTATCGTGCTTATCCTTATTTGAGAAGGCCATAAAAATTCTTCTTTTTATATATTTAATTTATCACTCAATCAATGGTATATTTTAAAGTGGTTTAAATTCACTGAATTTCTATGCATATTTATGAACAATAATCAGGCGAAATATTTCACTAATGGGACAGCTAAATGAAACACTTCTCATCAAACTTTCTCGTTTCGTTTAAAGTTTATATCGGAATTCATAGATATAAATAATATAATGAATTTACTAAAACAGTTAAATAATGAAATAAAATTGTTTCTCGTTCTAATCTAATTAATTTGCATGTAGCGGGATTCATCAACCACTTTTCGCGAAATAGTTTCTTCATTAGCTCAATTTACTTGATTTACAATCCAACAGTAAACGATCTGTTTTATAATGAAATCACGAGAAATCAATTCGAATTCGATCTTTATAATTTAATTAAGAAAGTTCCATAAATTTTCGCAAACATCAAACAATCCATTAGGAAAAGAATTAATGTAATAAAATATATATCAGAACTTTTAAGAAACAGAATCTATTGATGTCCTGCTCTAGCTCCTTATTTCTATAATGCAAAGGAAAAGGACAAAACTGAGATGAAGACACACATAGATTAGCTTAACCGGTCTACATGATTGACTGGTCTAGCTTTCTAATAATTAGTCTATTCTAAATGACGTCCGGTTTCATGAAAGACTCGTTTTCGATCACACATGTAATTAAATACACGTATATATAACAGCGAGAGTATACAACTAGAGAATACTGAACATTGTAAATGAAATAGACAATAGTATTAATAGAGAAAAATATACTCTTGGAATGACAAATTTAATGAAATCAGAATATGACTCACATTTACTTAAAGTACGCTTATTTAAAACTTGTATATTTGATGAAGTTATTATTATTATGAAGGATATGCAAAATTATGAATCACTTCAAGATGCATAAATAATACATAAGACCTAACATAAAATGCAGAAGTCTGACTATGAATATACTGTGAAGATTTTTTTTCAGAACGAAGATTCATAACAAATGCTCCATCATAAATGACATATGATTAGGACATAGCTCTGGGGACGATTAAAGCTGAATTGAGATAGAGATCTGCGCATGCTAACACGCCCCAGCATCGCTATAACACATTGTAAGTGTGTCAATTCTTTCATAATTCGTATTCCACCCACCGGCCGGTATAGAATGGGTTTAGATCGACCGGTGGGCGACAACCCGTCCGACTGGCTCCAATTTCCTGCGGTTTACGAACGACACATACATTTGCAATTTAGAAAATAATCCTTCTATATTTATATTGAGCTTACGAAATGAAATATACAGAAGTCAGGAATATTAAAATAATAGAAAAGGAACTTATTTTATTACTTAATGTCGAGACACCAGTGGACTGGACCTACAACTACAATTCAATACATTACTCCAGCCAGGCATCATCGGCCTAAACGTATAAACAAAACGTCCTGACACGCTATTTCCACATTACTCATCAACTGACCGTCAAACCGTGAACATCGATTTAAAGAACCGTGTCCAACTTAATTGACGTCTCGTGGTATTGGGCAGTTGCGTAAACTAGCCTACGCCACAATAGCGCTTAACATGGTTTTGTCTAAACCACTTCTTTGCCATCGTATCTCTGAATGTAAATAAAATATTGTACAGAGGCTGAATCATAGACAATCTCTGCCAGTCGACCTTAGGGTGGTGAAGTATTGAAGCAGGTGCACAAGAAAGCTAATCACTCAAATATACTGAAGGTATCTTGGTTGGATATATTCACATATTGAAGACCAATTGTGACCATTTCTTACCATTAAGCTTGGCCGTAGCATTACCTTTAATGGCAGTATTTGAACTTATGTAGTAGGTACACAAGATTCTAATTTAAAAAAATGAACATCACGTTATAAGCTATGACCAGATTACAGTCCATCATAGCATAATAATTTCCACAAACAATTACAACAAAAATCAACCAACAACGCAAACATCCTAACCTAATTTTCTCAACTACCCGCAACCCAACATTTTGGGAAGTTTTGTATTCCTCCCGCGCCCCGTACGGAACCACGATAAATATTGTAACTTCGTACAAGGTTAATTACGACCCACACGACTCTGTTACGTATGTACTTGAATTTAATTGGTCGTTAACCGCCATCCGTATATGTACGTTTCGTGCTTTTTTCATTCAACTTTGTGACTCAAAATGAAGTCGACGTGGTCAATCAAAACTTTAGTGGCATAAGTTATAGTCTTATTAGGGAGTTGATTATGGCCTTATATAATTGGAAAGATTACTGTTTGGCTTATTATTATTAATCCATAATCGTCCAGTGCTGGATATGACCTCAATACACGATTAGATTCGCCTCATAATCATCTGTGGTATATGGACATTAAATATTATACATATAAAGGAATCACTTGTTAAAAAGTTATGCTAAATTTGATGTTAAAGATTTTGACTAAGGATATCTGGTAGAAAGGCTTTAGATGTAATTAACTACCTTAAACCTTGCCACAAAAACCAGTACAAAAAATAGTCATAAACATTACCAAACTCTTCTCCTTTATTAATTTTGTAATATAATAAATTGTGTCTTCATCATGAATCGTTCACGAATTAATCCGCAGCACATTGTTTACCGTTACATCTCGATGGTTACCGTTATCATACACATGTAGGTCGTATCATCAAATGTATGATTTTATAGATATTTAATTAGAAGGCCTAAAGTTTTATCCTAAGTTGTAAGAACACGAAACTCAAAGGTATTGTATATCAAAACTCTTTTCCCGCTCTTTGTTTTGCCATTCTTCTCAGGACGGTGGCAAAATTTGGAACTCGTATTAGCTTCATGACTTTGTAAAACAACTATTAAGAATTTAGTCCAACAATACACTGTTTAAACTTTAAATTTTCAATAACAGACACACGTTTAAATCATTTATTAATCATTGATTTTAATTATATTCATTAGGCATAATTTGATTCCGTTGTGACCTCGATACGGTTGGCTGAATTCTCATTTACTTCGCCAATTTAAACATATCGATTAGTATACAATATGCATCGAACAATATTAAAGTTCAACACTACTATGATAGAATATTGTACCAAATTAAAAGTATGGATTTAAAATAACAACCTTAAAATTAAAAGGGATATATCTAAATATCTCAGTATCCTAATAGTATCCACGATCTTCGGATAGATTTTAAAAATGACTTTAGTTATCGTTATTTGAAATAAAAATATCTTTTACCTTATGTCAACAGACAACAATTCCTCTGAAACTTTTACCTCTCAATCCCACAGCCCACAATTATTTATTTATTTAAGAATCACTAACAAGAGTACACTAATAATACACACTTATAGTAAAAATCAATGGTTAAATTACTTAAAAAATACTTTGCACATAGAAATATTGCTTCATCACAATAATATTATAAAGGCGAAAGTGTGTATGTATGGATGTATGTTTGTTACTCTTTCACGTAAAAACTACTAAATGGATTTGAATAAAACTTTACCACAATATAGCTTATACATCAGAATAACACATAGGCTACAATTTTTGAACCCCTTTGTAACGCAGACGAAGTTGCGCGGGTCACCTAGTTAAATATAATGCCCAACGACTTGCATATAATGCTTCAAAAGCAACTCGAATTTGAATTGCATTTTGAGCTTAAAATAAAGTGTACTGTACTGTTCAATTGAATAGAACAAACTTTGTCTCTTCAAAATTAATTGATCCCAAACGCCACTTTGCTCCACCTGCCCCAAAACATATGTAATTAACTCCCAAAATATAATGTTAAATACGAAATCAATTTGGTTAAGTTTATCGCACGTTATCAGTCATATCGTAGCACACACGATAGCGCACTCAATAAATCGCGACAACATCGAATATCACAAAAAATACGATAACGGCTAAATGGACATTACAAATCTATAAATGTTACTAAAATAATGTTCCAATGTTTTACGGTTTTGTCCTTTTCGAATGAGAAATAGGTTAAAAAGAGTTCTTTAATCTTAGCTCTCTTTCTTATCTCTCTATCTTTTGGCTTAGCCAAAAATTTCACTCTTGCCATACCCACACATAAAAATTTTAAAGGATTTTATGAATCTTTGGTTCAAGAGCTTTAAATTTTAGAAATACTTCTGTTCTCGGTCATACTTTTTTTATAGACAAGGAAGCAGACTGTCAGGCCACTCTTATGGATCTCTGCAATGACAGGGGACACTACCTACGATCTATCATTAAGGACTCTCTTCATACTCCCATACATCCAACAATATTACCCACAAACGATCGATTCCCCTAATTCCGATGTACACCAACATTAGCATGTATTACTGCGTATCAAAGCGATTGTTTATTGTATTATTTACGTGGAAATCGAGCGTGTCGAGCTGTGCATACGTTTTTATTGTAATCGACCCACGTAACAGCCGGCATTAACAATGATTGTAGCGCATAATGATTCTTACAACACCAATCATTGTTTCTCTAATCAAGGTTCCTACGTATGCTGCTCTGAATCTGGATTTACATGTGTATTAATAAGATTTTTTCAAGGTAATTCCACTGTTGAAGTTTTGACGTGACAACGTCTTATAAATTGGTTTGCCGGGTGACACTTCAAGAAACTGCGTTACGCTCCGCTCACGTTATGCGCTCACAATGAGAGCGAGTGAGAGGCACGCGTGCCTTTCACTTTTTATGTCTGTCTCTCTCGCTCTTAGGCGGGCTAACCATGCCCGAGTCGTTGTCACGTAAAACTTTCGCCCGTATACCGACTTTACATGAGGACTAAAAGCGAAAAAAATTTTTTTTGCATATTTTCATGTATGCAGGATGCCCCAGAAAAATAGGATAATCTAAAAACAACCCTTCTTTCACACCTTTCTTTACACACTTTATACAGTCCAACTCGAAAACACCAACACCAACAACATTACGCTCGAAAAAAGTAATCAAGATATTTTTTAGAACAATTGCAAAACAACACAAAAAATTAGTTAACGCATTTTTTTATACAGTCACGGTGGACGATCACCGTCTCCAAACTTAAGTTTTGATTGCCAAACGGTTTTTAGAATCATTGTAATGTCTAAACGAGACACAAGGCCAACCCTACATTAAAACATATTTACACTAGAGATTGAACGTGATAAGAATTTTTAATTAGTCTCTTGACGTGCCAGAGATTCTTTAGTTTTATACTGAAGATTAACGGTAAAGCTCTGGGTTTATTCAGATAGCGTTTGTTAATATCGTAAAATGCTTATAGCCTTTCGTTCATTTCATTTGTTTCTTCTGAGTTTCTTTCACAAGTTCTTTTCAGGACGGTGGCTAATTTTTGGGAATTGGTAGTAGTGTTTTCTTTTGACTTTGTATTTGTGCATTTGTATTGTATGCGTCTGTTTATGTTCAAATTTCAAATAATTTCGATGTTAGTTTAGTAATCCAACAGCACACATGTTTTCACATTTTAGGCAATAGCATCCTAACATAGGGGATGGCGCGACGGGAAAGAGAGCCGAGCGCGTAACGCGTCGCGCCGTCCCTCAAAACCCCGTGCTGGGTTCTGTCCTCAGCCGGGGTTCGGACGCTGAGTGTGAGCGATTGGAGGTTTTAGTGCAGTGCAACACCCACATACCGGGATCTGGTAATTTCCTACAACTGAGAAAAAAAAAAGCATCCTAACATCTTTCCTTCGGATTTTCGAAATGAATCTCAGACATATAGGACTATAAAGGAATTTATATGGGCTACGGAACCTAAAACGAGGAATATGTAATCTTCGTTAACGTATAATCCGACAGTATCTTATTAATGCGAATATATTGTCACGTATTCGTTCACATATGCTGTGTTACGCACGTGTAGTCCATATTTAATGTCGTGTACCGATAATGAATTCATTGAGACGACTTTCTGAAAATAATAATGTTTTTAATAACTGTTTTGTATGATGAATAAATGGGTTTTATTTTCGACTGGTTTTGGAAAAGAGGATGTTATCAAGATTGCAGGATTATTTTAAAATTGGTAATTTAAGTACTTCATTATTTTCACTAATCATCTCTAGTTTTCGAAGAAGTAAGAAGCCTTAATAAAGGCAAGACTCTAATGGCAATTCAGAACTCCCCAAAGAACTTTGTTTATTTCATCTTCTCAAAATACTTTCCTTCACCTTTTTTATCCAAACCTACACTAATGAAATTTAAGACTTACAGTTACGGAATACAGTTCAAAATCTCAGTTTATCTGCTAGTCGTGGACCAACAAGAGATGACCTTAACAGTTTCGAGGCCGTCACCTTAACATAGATAACAATATCTAGTCACTTTCGCGGGATTAAACGCTTTAATACCTACGACAATGAGTTTAAATTGGACTAACGCTAAATATATTTTAAAGTAAATGTGCAGAAAGCCTTTATTGGATGGGAAAATATCGCAAAGAAGCCTTAAAATTGGTAAAGGATGGGAAATCCTTCAAGAATTAGTGAAGTTCCAAACTCCAATTGTGCAAACATGGTGGACTATTACTTTACTGAACTCTGATGAGATGTATAGCAGAAATGAAATGAAATTATTTATTCTCAACGTTAATGAAATTCTCATGCTTGTTGATGTCAAAAGGCTACTACCAGTTCGATAAAAGAAATAGCCACTGTCCTGATAAGAACTGGCAAGAAACTCAGCGGGCATGTCTTTTTTTGTATTATTTTTCTTTTTATCTTTTCAACTCAATATTACAATTTTTTGTTAGCAGACTAACAGCAGAGATTAGCTGTGGGTAGTAATGAATTGTTACAATACAGTTCACTATTATTTTAATTATAATAACTTTCCCATGCTATTGACGATGTCAGCTTTGCAAAAACATATTTAAATGTAAACTTTCTACTATCAACTCTGATAAACTGAGAACAACCTACCACCATAAATGAAATAAAAAACATCAAACAGCATGGTGCAATTCCTAATTCGCAGTATAGAAATCTTCTGCAAATCAGTTTTGCAAAAAACATACTAGAAAATTATCAATTAATATAAATATTATGACTTTAACGTTTAATTTTTATGGAATATATAATTGATGAGACATAATCTCAAGTTGGTACAGCATTGCAATCAATTATAGAACTATGACCATATGTTTTTCCATATATGTGTGTTTATACACTATATGACTGCCTGCGAGGATATTTATAGATGTATTTATGAATGACTTAATCATATGTGGGACAAAGTTTTATAGAGTTATTTTTGTTTTTTATAATTTTCATAAAATATAATTCTAAAGACATCACTGCATAATAGAAAATAAAGTTGCTTCACGTTGTCTGTCTTTTCCGATGTATGCTTCTTATATATAAAAATGAATCGCAAAATGTGTTGGTAAGCGCATAACTCAACAACGTCTGGACCAATTTGGCCAAATCTTCGTTTTTTTTAAATGTTCGTTGAAGTTCAAGGATGGTTTTTACGGCGAAGAATTGAAAAAAACGGATCATAGGGTTCACGCAGACGAAGTCGCGGGCAGCAGCTAGTAATCTATAAAATTACGCAATTGATTGATAGAGAAATTCTAATAGATGTACAAGTTTTTGATGGGATGTCATAATTAGGCATTTTTCTACGCCTTTGCTACACAGACGAAATTGCGCGGGCGAGCTGTTAAAATATATTTTTACACTTCTGCCTAGATACCCCAAAATCTTCTCAAGTTATATCCAATACCTAAACGAGGCTTGTCTAACTTCTACCTACCTATATGACAGAGGCATGCATGTATATTTTGGTCAGGGTATGCAGAAATGTATCTAAAACCTAACCTTTCACAAACCTTCCAGCTTCTCCGATCAGAACACACAGAATACTCGTAGTAGGAATGATTAGTTTATTTCTATTAACCCTTTCAGGACAATAAGATGGCTGAGACTAAATATGCGAATACTACACAATATTTAAGTTATTCTGTAAAGTAAGAGATATCACTAGAAAAACATTGTAGGGTGTACAAATTTAATTTTCTTATTAATTATATAACACAACGTACCTACGTTAAACATTCATTAAAAAAATATCGATTCAATAATAATCAATAACGATTTTTGTAGAATGGAAAAATATTTCCTGTGAGCGTGAAAGGGTTAAAGAAACATTTAATCGTTTTCTGTTATTTCCTAATTTCATAGGTTATGGTATGCAATGTATGTTTGCTTCTATGAATATAGAACATTTTGAACCTATTATGATGACATCATAGTCTCGTTTCCAGGTTCCGCTTATCGCGTTATCACAACACACACAGATACCGATAACGTTACCTTTGTAGATATCGATAAAGAAATGTGAATCGCTGTTTTAAACGAAAACACATATAACATATTATTAACGAATTAATGAAATTGGGTATGTAAAGTATCTTTTTTAATGCGAAATTTAGTACTGGGTGTGCTTCCAGAAGGAAGAGGTTCTCATTTTACTTCAAAATATTTTCTTTGAATAGTTGAGTTAACGCTTTTTTAATAATTATTGGTGTGTTAAGTGAGTACATGAAACCTTAGTATGAACTAATCTTCACAAAAATGAATATCTAAATCGGTTGACGAAATATCAATAACTATGACTAACTCGTAAACATATTACAAAAAGTCAGTTTAAATCACAAATCGTGGTAATTTACAGGATAAAAAAGACAAAAAAAACCATCTGCTTATTAACATAATTTACCTAAGAACAGCACCTCAACGTATGTACATTTTGTTTCCAAGCTAGTATATGTTTCTCAGTATCAAAACTACTTGAAAACTTGTACTATCGTCCCAATTATAAATCTAGAACGTAACATTACATTATCGAGTGTCGTTAATTAAGCCACGATTGTAGTATGTAAACAAACTAACACGACATGAGCATGCGACATATTCGTGTGTGTATTCAAACATTTGAAACGCAGACGAAGCTAGAATACCAAGTAAAATTATGTACAAATGAATTAAAAACATACCAAGTATTAAAAAACGGTTTTAAAAACAAGCTTCTAATATTCTGGATATAATGTAGAAGTAGAGTGCCAGTAAACCCAAACACGATGGATCTGTCTACTTTTTATGGCTACCTTCAGATTCCTCACCAGATCAGTTACATTATTGTTGCATAGTCACGCGCAATTGTTAGCAAAATACCAACCGAATTTACATAGAATAAGGTTGATTACCTATTAACAAAGTATTGGTGATCTTAAACTCGAAACAAGCTCACAATGTTTGAAATACAAATAACCTCAAAAATAACCATCATTTTTCGTAAATTAAAAATATAACCTCTTTAACCTTAAATTCAGCTCAAATTTTCACATATAAAACATCATAAACGTCTAAGTTATACTGTTAATTATATACATGTCGTGTTCCCTTTCGTTTCATTTTATCGACCATTTCTCATACATTTCGACTTAGATTTACGTTCTACCATAAAAAAATCGAGGTGGCCCCACGCTGTTGTTCGATGTGAGTGAAAGGTCACTACAAAAATTGTTACTTTTACATTTACGGTAATAATTTTGGTGATATATTCGTTTAGCGAAGTTTTCTAAAGAACTAGTTTACTGGGAAGCTTAAAGTTACAGTATAAGAATCGATTACGTGGTTATATTTATATTGCAAAGATTCATGAGCGTCGCTAATCATCATGAAGTCTATATTCCTCTCATCTGACAATAATATATTATTCACACTAGGTATAATATGGTAACGGTGAAGGAAAACGTCATGAAGATTATGAGAAGCTTTAAGACCTTCCTAAGAAATCCAGTCTACAATCCTGTCTATGGAGATTTTACTAAATATTGCGTTCAATAAGTGATAAGAAGTACAGTCTACCATTTATCGCATATACATACATAGACATACATTTCTCCTAATGTTGTTATATTTTAAGTTCGTTATTGAAACTATGTCTATAAGAAGCAAGCGTGGTCAATTGGCAAGACTAGCGGCCAGCAAACCCAGTAATAGCTTGATTGTACATTATCCTCCAACTTCACAAGTGCAATCTCACTCCAATAGACCAGTCCATTCGTCCGATGCTTGACAAAGGCAAACTGGCTGTCATTGTGTCGCAACCGGACATCAAGGTCCAATTGGTGCCGTTTCACTCGCCCGAAACAAAAACCTCTGACTGTAAAGCCTGAACGCCTCAACCGTGAAATAATTTCGACGATAATTCTATCAAATTTTTCGTTCATTAAACTTACAATCTCTTCGTAACGGTGCTTCTGTAGTTTCGTGAAATCTGAGATTTAGAATAATAACGAGGGCAGTGCGATTTTCAATTCGTGTTTTACTAAATAGTGCTTAACTACCTTACAATTTTTTATAAATGTATACTTGATATAGTCTAACGAAAATATGTAGGTTTCACATCCCAATGATCAAAGTTTGATAATTTCGCATCAAAAGTAGTGTCCTTAATTGAAATGTATTATTTTTCTGTGAAGGGTATAATTTAATAATGTTTAACTTTGGTAATAGAAGATAAATCCGTAGTTTTGTCAATCATTTCACTGTTGCAAAGAACAGCTTGTCCAGACGTAATCAAACAATGGTTTAAAAACATTCGTGTACTTAATAACAGATAATTTTATGATAATTTTATCCGCAGAAGTTGAACGCGGAAACAATCGCCAAGGCGATAACATTCACGCTCAGTGGAAAACAGAACACACTAGTTACACAGCTTGCGTAAAAATCGACGAAATAGCCAACAGTATTGATAAACCAAACAATATTAACGTTAACACTAACATAAGCGATGCCAAAATGAATGAAAACACAGCAGAAATAACTAAAACTAAGGAAACGAACGCAGGAGTAAAACTAGTTTGACCAATCAAAAAAAGACTGCAACGAAACGCGGACAAAAAGGAAGTTTGAGCAACTCGTTTGGCAGCCGATTGTGACGGGACAATAGCGACGGCGTTTAGTGAAAATAGTTTCCAAGAGTCGTTCCTTTTACTCGATCAAGGTAAGTGACCTGTTCCAAGGCATTAAATCTAAAAGCCACTAGATTCACAGAGTTATTAACCGAATCAGAGAAGCGAGACGCAACGGTATATAACGATACAAACACTGAGATAACGCACGAATCACTGCACTGATATATTTCTTGAGGAACAATCAAATCACTAAACACACATGTTCAAAACACATCACAGATGATAGATATTTTAGATGAAACGGGTCAGACGTCGTGTCTACGCGGCGGTTCGAGAGAGACTGAGGTGGCATCGGTGCGCAGGCGCCGCCCCGCACCGATTATCAGCCTTCGGGGGGCGAAGGGGGTGCAAGAAAAAGTTTGCACGTGATATACAAGATAAGCCAAACACAATCGTGGACGCAATGTTTGTCTCTAGTGATTACATTGTTATTTTTTTTCGTAAATATATACCGTTGCTTTTGAAATATACAGTGTTAAAGAATTGTTTAAATAAAAGACGATGCATATTGAAGACATCGCTTTATGACGAAGTAAATATGTCTAAAAATAAACCGATCTTGAAGATGTGATAAGATAAAATTTAAACGAGAATTATTCACACAATTTGTTGCATACTTTTTTAAACTAAAAGTACCTTTAATCACTGATAAAATGGCAACGATGATTATGTTTTTATTAGCTATAAATAAGATAAAAACTATATTTATGTGTACATTTCGAAACATGCAATTCCCAATAATCATGAATAATAATCTTACAGAACGATTCCCTTGAATACAAAACATCGTCAACATCATTAAAGTAATTTTTCAAAAAGCCTTAAAATTTCACGACAGCTGCTCACAATAAAAATGTACCAATAAAAATCGAGAAGGTAGCAAAAAACTGCAGTTTCGGCGAAACCGGTTTCGGCTTTTTTGCGAACACGAAAGCCTTCGTCTGGTCAACTGGTTTGACTTCCGCGCCATCGTACGATCTTACCCCTTTCTTGAAAGCATTAAAATTTTTGGCGTGCACACAAGAACCGATAAATTTCTCAGTATCGTTGAAGACGAGTTTTGTAATTGTAATAACTGTGTGTGAAGGAATAATTTATGATCAAGAGATTTATATTGGTCAGTAACTCGTGTTTTCTCACAAGACAAGAAATATTCTTCAAAAGGCTTTAACAGTTTTATAGGAAGACAGTAGACGGTTAATAAATACAAATCTTTCGTTTTTTACAATCAAACTCCTTTCGCATTGCACATACATATACCAATTATATACCGGACTATATCACTACTACTTATTGCTAGGCTTAAGTATTTTTCATAAAGGGAAGCAAGCATTCTCCTCCACAATTGTCACTATACGGCTTTACTTCACATATTTCTTAAAAGACTGAAACTACAGCTTCCGATATCCGTACGACATTTCCTTCATCATATTTAGCATCTAAATCTCTACAAACGTCTGTCAGAGCCCGTTCCCGATTCGTCAACTACATCTCAATACCACAACCATCCCAGACTACAGTTACTCGGATCTAGCTGAGTCATCATATCTCGCCGGATCTTATTATACTGTAACAACCCATTACTACCGTCCTCTGGGCTCAGGTCAGGGTTAGGCATAGTCCACCACGCTTGCCCAAAGCGGATTGGGGACTATATATCTTCGAAGGATTATTTTACAACCCTTTTCCAATTTGCAGGTTTCGTCATGATATTTTCTTCATCGTATTTAGCATCCAAATCAGCAATATCAGAACTCGTTCTCGATTCGTCAACATCTCAATACTGCTACCATCTCAGACTACAGTTACTCGGATCTAGCCTAGTGAGTCATCACATCTCGACGGAGCGTATAATAAGGCCTCCGTATCTAGTCCAATGTTGCTTTCGAATTTGCACTTTTATTTCGTCTTTTGGTTTGAGCTTATTGTTTATGTAGGCTGTTGATCAATGTTATTATTTTGTTTTGTTTTTTAAATAGCTGTCTGTTTGATGTTTTTGTGGTGTTATACTTCTTTATCATTGACAGCTTTGATTGTCTTTGCTTCGAAGTTTTATAGATGCTTTATTTTCATGTTCATCAATTACTGGATACGAACATCTCTCAATTTACTCTATAAACTAATATAGTTTTACAGACTCGAGATAATGGTAGATTGACGTAAGTATGGTTGGAATCTTTAGTATTCTCTGTGATTGATAGCAGAATAATAATATTCAAATTCCAAACAGATTAAATCCCCAACTTAGACAAAGCATTCTTAAGATTACGTTTAACATCAATAAAATCCTCCAAAAGCCTTAATATATGAATTCTACAACGTTGTAATGAAATAGTTTTGCACAGCATGACTCAGAAACTGCGACCAACCGTATAATATATTCACACATTTGTATTACATTTATATACAGGGTGTGTATTTTTATGACCAAATCTAAAACAATAAAATATAAAGAGATGTACCTAAAGAAGATTCTAGTTTAAATATGATATAACTATACTAATGGTTGTATTTGAGAACCATTCCGATTTGGAATGGACTCCCGTCCGCAGTGTTTCCGGAGCGCTATGACATGTCCCTCTTTAAACGAGGTTTAAGAAAAGTCTTGTATGGGTAGGCGATAGATAACGGCCCCTCTTTGCCCTGGCATTGCAAAGGTTCATGAGCGACGGTGACCGCTTACCATCAGGTGGGCCGTATGCTCGTTTATCTACCTTGCAATAAAAAAAAAAGAAAAATGGGGGTAGAAAACTTGGAAAAAAGTTAGTTAGTGGTATTCAAACTATTAAACAAAATTTCTTATAAGAACGACTTTTATTTTTATTAGTTGTTCATTAAGATATTTAAAAAATAGTGGTAGCTTTTGTCAGATTTCTTACCAAACAGAAGTCTAAGGCACGATTTGTAATTAGATTGCCTTGTAACAATTCCCTGTGCTATCAGGTTTCTTAGCTTGTAATCCAATCACTAATACACGTCAATCAACAAAAACTATCGGAAAGAAATCAAAACACATCATCGGTAACGAATCGAAGACTTCATCCAACAAAAAACCACAAATATGTCATTCAAACTTCTACCTTATTTCCTTGAGATAAGACCCATCATAACACCGCATATAACTCTGTATATTATGACTTAAAAGTCAACCTTATTCCGTTATCATAAGAACTATCATGAGATCAGATAACAGAGTTCATGGACCCTTCTACAACGTGGGTTTATTGCAAAAACTGTTTCCTCTCTCATAAGAATAAGACTGTTTTGTAACAATATAAGGTACTAATAAGGATTTTGCACACAACTTTACAAATGTCCAGTTTTGTGAGGCATACTTTCTAGTTTATTAACCAACACTGTACTGTACTGTACCAACCCATTACTGCCCACTGTTGGGCTCAGGTCTCCTCAGAAGTGGGACTAGGCATAGTCCACCACGCTTGCCCAGTGCGGATTGGTGACTTCACATTTCTTCAAAGGATTTTTAGAATCCTTTTCCGACATTAACCAACACAAACCTTCAAAATATTGTCTATTGGACTGTTTGAAGTCATATAAAATCTTTTCAAATTCAATTTATTTTAATTTTCTTTTTGTTATATTAAAAGGCCTTATTTTTATGCATTTCAACATCAATACTTAAAATCGGTATATTTAGAAAAACTTATGAGTAATTATGGAGTTTTTTGTAACTCCATATTTATCATTTATTCAAATATCAATAAAGAAATAAGGATCACCATTTCGTACAAAATTTGAGTATCAATCTAAAGTAAAAGGCATATAAACACTGACAAGGTACTAGTGTCGCCATCTATAAATCGGGTTTAGAACTACCTCGTTAGCACTAAGAGTTTCCTAACACAACCCTCGTTAAACGCTAATCATATAATTAACTAGGTGGCCCACACAACTTCGTCCGCGTCACATAAGGAAATTTCTCACCGTTTAAACCTCCCCTGGACTTCTACGAATATTTCAAGATTAAAATAAGCCAAATCGGTTCAGTGGTTCTCGAGTTTTTTTCGAGACTAACGAACAGCAATTCATTTTTATATATAAGATTAAGAAACCCTAAGCAAGACTAATTAATTCTACTACTTAGAATTTATGATTAAATAAATTTAATCTTGATGAGAGAAAAAATATCCTTAAAGTTCGACAGTACTGTATTACCAACTGTAGTTAAAACCATACATCGATAAGAAGAGAAATTCCAATGATAATTCATATTGAGAAAACAGAAATTGGATATTATTATTATACAACTTTTGGTCAACACACTTCTACGTTAAAACTTCACGAACAAGTGCTGCCATCTGTTATCAAATAGGAGAAACTAAATTAACTATGGTAAGCATAGATTTTTAAATTGTATTCAACATTTCTATAAAAAATGTAATGTTTTAAATCTAAATATAATAATACATAACTATGTTTCGTTATTACATACTTCGTGAGAGATTTCAAAGGCTAAGTGTTTTCGCTATTGGACGCTAGATGGCGTTAGGCGACGTGTACAAGTCGTCTATGCTGCAGTATTAAATAATAAATACTTTATTGAATGAAAACGCAAAATTAAGATTTAAAAAAAATTATAAGAAAATCAGAATTTTAATCTGAATAATGGCAGACTAGAGAAACCGAAGGGAGATTTTTGCAAGTCAGACAAACGAGCCTACGGCCCACCTGAAGGTAAGCGGTTTTCGCTCATTTACTTGTCTTTGGGGAAAAAAGTAGATCGTTTTCATTTTTATACTACTAACTACTTTTTGACGCTCCCCTAGAGTGACATCAAAATTCCACTTTTGCACACTTTACGTACAGAATAAAACAGAGATAATAAAACATAGCCTCATTTGAATGGGATATGATGAGCAAAAAAAGATTCCTAGTACAGTAAAACTAATTGATAAACTTATTGACACTCCTTTAGACAGATAGATCAATGGGTAACAGGGCGAATAATCCTCTGCACGGTTCTGCCGGAATTCGCAAGTTGAGTGTGAGCGACAGGTTTTACAACAACACCACTTACGGAAGGTGGAAGACCAGCGATTACCTCTTGTCAAGACACAACCTTGATCACGCATACTCCCACGTACAGAACCGTAGTATTGGATGCTGTGATAAGATAAGAACACGGTCACGTTTACTGCGAAACGTAAATGTCTATTTTCGACTACAATTTACATGAGGGCGCTAGTTTTATTTGTTTTGACTTATAATAGGGATGTCGCATCTCATCTTAACATTAATGCGAGTTTATAAAGATGTAGACTCAATCAGAGATTTTAATGAAAAACTATATGACGTTATATGGATTAAATAAGATACTTATTAGATAGGATTAATATATTATAACTTACTTAAATCTCCAACAAATAAGATAACTTGGGACGGGCCAATTAATATTTTTTGAGACTTCCACTCACCCCGCGAGTGGGGTATGTGGGAGTTGAACCGCGATCCCCGGCCGAGGACAGAACCCGGCACGAAGCTGGTAGGGGTGACAGGACGCGTTCGCTATTGTCGCTCACGTATCGCCCCGAAACTATTCATCTACAAAATTATCAGGATTGTAAACTACTCTTTTCTTTCTCTTATCCATACTATAAAACAATATCATTTTTATTTGCTAGTACAAAAAAAATACAATTAATTTTGGACAACCCTATAATAACTATTTATTCCAAGTGCTTATAACTTCCACTTCTTACAAGTGTTAATGGTTTAAATATAATACATATTCTTATCATACACAATTTTTCTTCTGTTGCTAGCAAGAGTCATGATTTAAAAATAACTTTAGGTCTTAATTATGATGTCCAAAAGTGTCAGAATATAGAGAAACATATATTGTCATCGCGGTTTAAGAGGGCGTGGTATCTTATAGCTGTTTCCAGTGGCGTGCACTTCATAGATGCAAATAAGCATTGCATACCCTAACTAGTTTATCAAACTGGATTAATTATAACAATAAAATTATTCATTTGTTAAGGAAAACATCGTGAGGAACATAACGTTACTTGCATATGGGAAAAGGATTCTAAAAATCCTTCGCAGATATGTAATGTCCCCAATCCGCATTGGGCAAGTGGTGGTGGGTTATGCCTTACTCCTCTTCGGAGCAGACCTGAACTCAGGAGTGGGCAGAAATGGGTTGTTACAGGATAAGCGAATAAATAAAATGCTACCCTTGCACGCTACTGCCTCTTCCCTCTACAGACAAGACTCCCAGTGGTACTGTGGCAAATATAAAAAAACATCATTTTTTTTACTCACTATTAATTATGTAACGTACACGTTTTACATTTAGAAATCGTTTATTAATAGCCGTGTTTTTAATGTTACTATTTGAATATTAATTACGACTCGTCTAAAAAATATTTGAGTATAACCCAAAAAAATATTGAAAACAACACTGTAACGTGATTATATTCAATATCAGATTATACCGCGCAACCTGATCGTAAGTGGGTATCGTCGCTACATTTGCAATGTCCCACCTACCTTTAAGTACTATTTTTCGTCTCGTTCGAAGAAGGACAAGTCATAGCACTCTTAAAACACCAAGGAGGGAAGTTGCTGATAATCTCATTTTTACTCTTTTTTTTGCCTTAGCCAAAGTTAGTAAGGCTTGAAGAAAGTCCACAAAGGTAGGCCGAAGGTAGCGATCCTATAATGTTTCCTGACAATGCAGAGGTCCATGAGAAACGGTAACCGCTTACGATCAGGTGGTTCATTATCTCGTCTGTTTACAAGACAAGAAAAAAAGAGTTCCCTCGTCAACCCTAACTCCAAAAATAATCACCTTCAGTATACAACCCGTTATTTACAAAACGTTTTTTAAAGTCGAAATTTTAATATATATTTTTTTAATATAACCGTTACACAATATTTCGGTCCATCCTCGCAACTCGCAAAACAAGTTTTACCTACCTATATTGGTAAAATTTTAATGCGAGAGCTTCGCTGTACGAAATTGGATCGAGCGGAGGGTAGACACAGAATACGTGAAGTACAGAACTCAAGTGTTACACAAAACTGTATTATTATGAACGAATGAACAAGCAGTTCTTACAGACTATGATCTGTCTATTATCTACTGATTAAATTAGCTTTCCTTCAGGTAGCAGGGCCTCAAAGCCCAGAGTCACTATGGTGATCGCTACACAGGAGCTACTCGTGCTATTAAGAAGTGGGAAATACCCGACGATTTTAATATCGAATTTTATCAACCATTTCTATTTTTCTATCACTGTGCGGCTGCTTGTTTGTCTTAAAAGTATTTTTTGATCGTATTTTCTATTATAGTAGCAGATATTTTAGTATGTTTTTGTGTGTGTGTGTTTGTGTGTATTAAATTTCCCTATTTGTAACGGCAATTTGTGTGGATCGCACGTTTGTCATGAATTGTGTGTTCTGATTAAAGTAGAGTCACTTTTAGGCCACTTCTACCTAGATCCTGTTATAATCATCAGTTATCGAATAAATTCTCAGTACATATTTAAAGTATATCAGTTACAAAACTGAACTTCTGTTACTAATATAAGTTTTCTGTGTTACAGTCCAGGATTGTTTACTATATTTTGCGTTTCGTGCGTAATTTTCTGCGAGCATGTAACTCTGACCTTTCGGTACAAAATCTACTTTCTCTCGGTATATTGTAAAGCGTTCTAGATTGGCTGACTACAGCAGAATTACTGGCATGATGTTGAGATTCTTTTTTAGAAAAATCTGTTAAAATTTGCTTTAACAGTTAAGTAGTTTAAGGAAATTATTAATTATTATTTGACTTTAGAATTGGAGTTTTATACTATAAATGGATGCGATGAATTTTTTAAATTAACAAACAGAGCCTATGACACTCATAAAATAAAGTAGCTTTCTATCAGTAAATTAATTTTAGATCTAGATGTATTTGTTTCCCAGATCTAAGCAATCTGAAATAAGACACATCATTTTTAATTATTTCACAAACAACTACGTATGTAATACATCTTTATTGTTCTAAAACTGTTATTAATAAAACGTTTAACTCTCACTTCAAACGACCACACATTAACACGTTACAAAAATTTCACTTTTTTACAAATCAATTCGGGTCGTAGTCGTAGCCGAGATACATTAAGAAAAAACTCTCGTGCTTGCAAAATGGCCACCACGAATCGACTAGCACTAAATCACTGCATAATAATTAGACAGAAAAAAAACTTCATACAAATCGAATTACGAACCACAAACACAAAATACAAAGTGATTTCGAAACAACAGAAGTGTCAAACTTTTCAGAAACGCATCAAATAGTTCATGAACAACTTAAATATCCAGGCACCCAACAGGCCACTTACGACAAAAACAAATTTTAATGAATTACGGAGCGACCACTTACGACAAAAAAAGACGATGAATGACGATCGGAAGCGGTTACCGTTGCTCTTGGACCTCTGCATTGCCAGGAGATACTGTAGGGACGCTATCCGTAGATATTCCTCTATAAGGCATTTCTTCATTGAAGAAGGATAAGTCATAGCGCTCGGTAAACACCGAAGAGGGGAGCTCATTCCTTAGCCAGATGGAGCGTGACATAACGATCCTATGGTGTCCTGACAATACAGAGTCGTAGCCGATGTTAACCACTAACCATCAAATGTATCGTATACTCGTTTACCAACATTGAAAAACGGTACCTGTCATAATACTGATACAAACTTCTGTAAAGTTATTTATGCTGTTTAGTCATACAATAGAAACTGGTTTTCACTCGAATTAGTCACCCTATCACTTTTACGCGATTAAACACTTTCAATGTACTTATAAAAATGATATTGGGACAGGTCTGAGTGACGTTACTTTTTTTTTTATTGCCATGTAGGCAGACGAGCCAACGGCCCACCTGATAGGAAGTGGTTACCGTCGCTCATGAATCTCTGTAATGTCAGGGGACTCTGAGGGGTCGCCGCCTACGACCTAACTTTAAGGACCCTCCTCAAGCCTCGTTTGAAGAAGGACAAGTCATAGCGCTCAGGGAATACCGAGGAGGGGAGCTCATTCCATAGCCGGATAGTGCGTAGCAAAAAAGTATTGGAGCTAAGATAAAAAGACATCTTGGTGAAAACCTATAAAAAAAATTATAAGTAGTAAGACGAGATGCAGACGATTTACTACTCGTATCTAAAGAAAGCTACATAATATTACCCAAAGACCAGAGTTTGTAAGACAAAGATTACGATGCCAAAAAAGGTTCAACTGAACTCCTCTGGGTCCTTTCTAACAAGGGTTCGGAATATTGTTCTTGACATTACAAATATATTTTCATTTACCGTCTTTCTTAGAAAAGATCACTGAGTTCCTCATATATGTGTAACATACACATTTCAACAAGAATAGAAAACAATTTACGTATACAAAAACACAATAATTCTTACAAACAAATAAAACATTTATAGATGGATATACAAGGAACTCTAGTGTTTTAATCTAGGTATATATTTGATGTCTATTTTAATTGTACATCTAGTATGAGCTTTTTTAACCCTAAAAAATCTAGCTCTTGGTAATTTTTCTTTCTGTATCTGTACCAACCCATTCCTGCCCACTGTTGGGCTCAGGTCTCCTCAGAAGAGGGATTAGGCATAGTCCACCACGCTTGCCCAGTGCGGATTGGGCACTTCACATATCTTCAAAGGATTTTTAGAACCCTTTTCCGACATGCAGGTTTCCTCACGATGTTTTCCTTCACAGTTTTTAGCCAGTGGTGTTGTGAAAAATTGCACATAAATCTTTTTCATATTAAGATTTAGAGGTACAAGCCGGCCGGTTTTGAACCCGCGACCTCCCGTACGGAAGGCAAGCGCTTCAACCACTCGGCCACCACGACTATCTTCTCTTCTATTTCTAACTTCTGATTATTAAAGAACTTCTTTCCCGTTTTAATTTCAAAACAACTGTGACTAAGAGGAATAAATATTACTTTTGTTAACCTTCATACTAAATTATTATCCACAACTCATATGTTTTATTACGTTCCCGATTAGTCAGTCGAATCAGACTATTTTGTATGCATTATTGGTTCAAAAGTGGGACAAGGCGTTACGTGCAAAGTTAAACATCATTTATGTTAAGTTAGACGATGCACTTTGAAGTTACCGAAGCTAAAGTTACGGTAGAAAGTTAATGTCGTATTGTTAACTAATTCGGCTTGTGAAAAACTCTTTAATAGCTTCATTAATATAATTTGTTTTTCTCTCATTAAGAGTTATATACTGTTATACAAGTTAATATAATCATTAATTATGATAATGCAGTTGTTCGGTTCAGGAACTGCTTTTATACGAAATATCGATTAGATTCTAATACGATTATTTAAGTAATCGATTATTCTTTTAACGGGGTCAAGCCTAGTTATGAATAACGTTAACATCCATTACAATTATTGAATCAAACAGCTTTTTATATAAATTGACACAACGGAATTTGTTTTTCCAATCGAATTATCCTTGTTCGTCACCATTACGATGATTTTCGACGAGAAACATACATTTTATACAGTTCAGTAAATCGTCAATATTTTTGAACACTGTGTGCACAAGATAGCACTATGTACTCAGGTTCGAGTAAAGATGAATCTGTGCTTACCTTATCTCTGTGTGTGTGTCTGTGATGCGTCACCGGGGGCGGTGGTTGCGGGAGCTGGTTCTGTCCAGTGACCACGACAGGAAGGCCGTCGACGATGGTCACCATCACTCTCTTGTCAGAGCTGCGCCGTCTCTCAGTGGAGTTCCTTCGTCGCCTCTGCTCGTCAGTCACGGGTCTCGCGAAGACGGTCCTTCGTTCAAAGTTGCGAGGATCAGGCTGGTTCTCCAACGCTCTGGTAGCCGGTGTGTGACTTTTCGACCGTTTGAGGAGTCTCATGACGTGGGATTTGATCGCGTCCGGCTTGCTGACAGGCGGAGGCAACTCCTGCTTGTGTTTATAGGACTGGGAATGCGCATGATGGCGCTGTACCGACACCGAGTGCCCCATCCCTGGCGGTATAACGTTCGAGAGGCTTTTGACTGCGTAAGCAGCGTCGACTTTGTTACCGGCGACGCAAGAGACCTCGTACATCACGACGTCGCACTTCCCACACTGGGACTAATCACTTTCCGAACATTATACACTGCAATCCTGTCACTGCACTGAACACATCAACACGCACGTGACAGTGGAAAAGGTCGGACCGGTGTTAAATAAAGTTTAAATTAATACTGCAATCATTGTCGAGAGACGTTTATACGTGCGTGCGTTACGTTCGACGGCCGGGGACATACTGAATCGCAACATTATGTATTGTCACACTCGCTACGTAGACATCGCGAGAGGATTTTGATAGTGTATGTGATAAGGAACGATGTTCTGTAGCGGAATCTAATCCGAAAGGTCAATGTTTCAATGGAAGTCGCCGGACAATTGTCGTAATTGCAGGATAGATGAATTGGATAATTTGATTGGAGCGTTTTTGACTGGCGGGTTTTTGTTTTTTTTGTTAGAGTACATTGGCATTTTGAATTCCACTTTCAGTTCTCACACAGCTTCATTTGGGTTTTATTTATGAAACTGGATTTACCTATATGCATTGTTTGCAAAACAGTTTACGGATTTTAAATGCTTTTTATTATTCTTCGACATTTTCTTTTTTCAATAAAACTTCGCATAACGCGTCTCTCATTACCAAACCAGCAAAATAAAATAATGTTTCAATGTTATGACGCTTCGATAACGTTAAGATACTTCACATGACAATGATAACACATATCATTGAAATAATCATGAAACATTGTTTACAAACCATTAACTACAGACTCGTGATAAACAAAAATCATTTTTTTTCGTTTAAAACATAAATGCGATGGTTTCTAATCATCGTGATTAAGTGTTTCTAATGATTGTTTTTTTAAATTTCTTTAAACACTCGCGGTTATCTACATCACTTACACTATTACTAAACGGGTTCTTACCACGATTATTTTTAATTGAGAGGTCCCGATATTGAGTTTTGAGACGGCAGCCGATACTGTCAGTGTGGTATGTCGAAATGTGAGTTCGAGTTCCAGTGGTACCGGCAAACGAACGAGAAAGAGGGTAGACAGATTTTTCTGCTCTTAAATGACCTACCCGCAGTTCTTCAGTCTTCCCGTGATCATGGCGCTTGAAACAGTGCTGAAATATCGGGACCTCTCAATTAAAAATAATCGTGGTAAGAACCCGTTTAGTAATAGTGTAAGTGATTGTTTTTTTATTCCCATGTTAGCCAACCCACGGATCACCTGATCGTAAGTGATTTCCGTCGCTCATGGACACTGATGGGTCGCTTCCTAACCCTTGTTTGTAGAAGGACAAATCATAGCGCTCTGGGAATAGAGAAGAGAGGAGTTCATTCTATAGCAGGATGATGCATGGCAGAAAAGAGTTCCGTGGATGACCGCGGTGGTTCCATATAGTAGGGATGAACTCCACGTCGAGGACGGTTAAACGACTTAATTTAACGTCCGAAAAGAGAGATATAGTTTAGTTTTTCCGAATTTTCGTGTTAAAGTAGTAATGAGAGAGTGACAACCATTACTGCATTATTAGCACAAGCCTGAGCACTAAATATAACATAAGCTGTTATCCTAAATTTGAGAGAACCTAGAGGAAGAAGGAAGAAGACAGGCTACTAAAACAAACAGGCGCAAATTTGTATTTAATTTTTCTCCAACATCGACACATGCAGACAAACAATAGATTTTAAGATTTTTCAAATTATCCATTGATATATTCGCTACATTTCAGTACTTATACCTGTGTCACGTTACAACCTGAGCTCGCATTCCGTGCGTCAAAGGCATCGCGTTCCAGTCTCTTTGAATACACAACAGTGTTAGCATACTTCGCTACGTTGGAAACTTCAAATATTTTACGCAAATTTCTAAAGAAGCTTTACATTTTTTGTTATTATTAAAAGTACGTTTTGGAACACTTATAAATACATCTGCTTTGGGACTTTCTACTAATAAAATTATTTTTAACTAGCTGGCCTGCGCAACTTCGTCTGCGTCACATAAGGAAATTTTCTCACCGTTTAAACCTTCCCTGGACTTCTACGAATATTTCAAGATTAAAGTAAGCTAAATCGGTTCAGTGGTTCTCGAGTTTTAGCGAGACTAACGAACAGCAATTCATTTTTATATATAAGAAGATTTTTAACACAACACCACTACTTCAAACTTAGCATGGTGAAGATTCTAGTGAATGAAATGGGCTACGAATCTCATTGGATCTGGCCAGTCTCGACATTGCATTTAAAAAAGGAGAAAAATATTGAAGAAGGCTTTTAAAAGTCTTCCAAGAAATACGTCGACAGCCCACAATAAGGAAGCTGTATTGGATTGAGAAAACCCAAGACCTATAGCCAGGTCTTTCATCATGAACTTATAGAGTCCAGACAGAGGAATGACCTCTATTGATTTCTAGAATATTCCAAGTCTAGTATTATGCACCTTAACCTAAGATTCGGTGTATAATTACTAAACTTTGCTTCTGAAACTTGTGTTAAGGTTTACGAGCGTCTCATAAATGATCTTCAAAAGCTCTTAGATTTGAGGTGTGGGTGGTGGTCGGTTTTATAGAGATTGTTATTCGAATTTAATTACTTTCTCTAGATGAACTTAATATATTTGAAGTTTAAGACATGAATTTGTAATATATTTTAAGAGTTTCTACTATTGTCTATATATATATAGATTTGTAGCTATACCCTATAAATTTTGATTTCGAATTTTAATTAAAACTAACATGCTTTAAAATCATTATTATTAAACTACGTTGTTTTAACATTATAACCAAAAATATATTATCTCCGTAAAGTATGAGTAGGTAGCTATAAGTTTTAGAACTGTGCTCAATTTTGGATACAGACTTGGCAAAAGTAAACAAACAAATTTTGACGCAGTTCTCAGTTGAGTGGATATGTGAAAGTGTTCGGACATACAAAAAAATAAAAAGCAACCTTTTTACCTGTAGTTAAATATAAAACAGTAGGTATCATTGAACCGATTGTGTAACTGCACCGGTTTATCTGAACCGTGAGAATTCGATTATGAAATATTGGCTATAAGTAATGGATTTCTTGTTATCCATTGTATGAACCTAACTTAGATATAAAAACGATCGAAAAAGGGACGTAGCGAAACTTTTTTGTAATTTATCTTTGCTTGTTTCACGGAAGTTTTTTAGATTGGACTTTTTAATAAATATAAAATATACGACCTCCTATTTAAGTGCTAAGTAGCCTTTTTTTTCAGTTGGAGGAAATCACCGGAACCCCACCCGCCCCGCGGCATGTGGGAGTTGAACCGCAATAAAACCTCCAACCGCTCACACTCAGCGTCCAAACCCCGGCTGAGGCCAGAACCCAGCACGGGGGTCGCATCACCGGTCTCAAGCTGCAAGGTCCCGAAATGTCTTTCGACATCTCGTTTGCTTGTGCTTATTAAAAAACAGGACGGTAGGATTTGAACTTGGCACCTCCCGCACGGAAATCAAGCAATATACGACTACGACTCATTAGAAAACAATTATTATATTCGTACTTCGTTCAAGTGAGTCATAGACCAGTCTATCTAGTTTTATAAGTCGGTAAAGTTCCGCTTTCT
The DNA here is from genome assembly GCA_030269945.2 of Trilocha varians. Taxonomy (NCBI): domain Eukaryota; kingdom Metazoa; phylum Arthropoda; class Insecta; order Lepidoptera; family Bombycidae; genus Trilocha; species Trilocha varians. The sequence continues at coordinate 1,913,880 of AP028279.1, forward strand.
ACAGTCTACATTCATTGATTTAATAATTGTCATCGCAAAGCCTTTCTATAAGAATAAGTACTACGAGCTCATGGCTTGACAAGCGGGTACTAAATTTGCCGCTTCTTCTTTCTATTTATAATTTTAATTTTTTTATGGAATAGAGAATGCAGATAGTGCAGAGCAATATGCTTATATACGACATCACATCAAAACCGCTAAAATTATCAGTGTTTCTTTACTATACCATGCATGTATTATACACATAAACCTTCCTCTTGAATTACTTACTCTATTTAAATTCGTTGAGTGGTTTTAAAGATTTAAGCATAAATATGGATATAGGGACAGAGAAAGCGACTTTGTTTTATACTATGTAAAGACCATCGAATTTGATAAACAACTGAACCTTAAAAGCCAGAACTCTTGGAAGATAGGATACCTTTATAACGAGCATCGTGAAAAGCCATAACAGAACAAAACAAAAGTATATCGCTTCCGTAAACAATATTATTCTCGTATCAACATACTATTATCATTCAAAGAGACTGTTCACGGTATATTAGAAAAATATGATAATGTTATGAGACGAGTTCTTAGACGTTAAGGTGACTGAAGTACTCTGGATCGATTAGAGTAAGTAAGTCCAGAAGGTAAACTAAATAGAACCCAAAAATAAAACAGACTTCACTAACATAAACATTAAACGGATTTTTAATACGATTTTAATTAAATGAGCAATCCCGACATTTCAATGTTGATTCTAGCGCCAAGAAAAAGTGCTGCGGGTAGATTACTTAAGAGCAAAAAATCTGTTTACCTTCTTTCTCTAATTAAAGTAAAATCGTCGTTAAACTAAAAACACCTACAAAACTATTATCTATACTATTCTACAAGTGACAAGTCGAATCGAAAAGCTGTCTATTTCCGCCACCAAATCATCACGAAGAATAGTTTTCACTTGAGAGCTCTCGACAACGCTGGATGACGTGTTTCCGACTGTCCGTATATCAACGGCAAAGCTTTTGTTGTTGGTTCTGTCATAAACGCGTCAATGCCGTGCTTCGTTTGTTGGAGCAAGTTACTATTGCGTGAATTGTCTACTGGTGTTTTAGTCGAATCAAATTCCGAACTGTTCCTGATGTGACCTGGTCACTGAATGCAAACAATGCAGGATTGGTCGTTGTGGCGAGGTTTAGGGGAGGCTTATATCCAGTAGAGGACTTTTATGGGCAGATGGTGATGACGTTTCGAAATAGTGTTAGGAGAGTCATATGTCTTTATGAAACTGTAAATAAGCATTACCCTAACTGAGCAGCTCGGGTGTTCTTATTGAATTCTATTAATGGCCATCTAAAGACTTTATTTTACCTGGCTGGTTTACAGCTTGATAGTAAATACTTTGGGTACGAGTATAGTTTCCGTACAAGTTCAGAACTCCACATACGATCGTTCAAAGAGAGCACCAAAGCCTACCCTCTCAAGGTCCTACAGGTACAATAGAGGCGGACCCTGAGCGAGATAACGCCGGATATGATGGTGCGAATGAATCGCCTCATTTCTACTGATATACAACTATTTAGGGACCACATCAGTGTGAAATGGATTTTGGACTCATTGTCAATGTTCTGATATCATTTTGTGAAATTAAGGCAGAAAATAGCAGCTTTGTTTTTATGTAATTTAAATTTAAAAAAAGGACTTTATAGTAGAAGGTGGAATATTGTTGAAAAACAGAGGTAAGTTTTATCAGTTTTACATTTCTAAAATTGGCTTTTATTGATCTTATTACTTCAGTAGTCTTAGACAATACAGTTGTTATGCTTAAACTTTAACCGCAAAGCATACACCATCTCACCATCTTCTCTTTAAACATTTCTCAACTCCACTTCCAAATTGAAATAATTCTAAATCACAACGAGACTAATTCACTAAAATAGAACGACTTGCAATCCGAGCACAAGACTAAAGGCAGTATAAAAAGCGTTACTCCCCTCGTCATGGACGTCAGATTAAAAAAGTAACTGACGCACTGTGGACCTCCGTTTGCGAGGAAAAACCATTGGGTTTATGAAAACGATGAGAATGCGAGGGATGTAAGTTTTTTTTTAATGATACGTCTGGATTTTGAAGAGGGGAGTCTCGTTTTGTTCGGAACACTTGTGTTTGTGTGTAATCCTTGAAAGGGTCCAATTAAAAGAAACTGAATGATTGTGTATGAATTGAAAAACTTGAATAGATTGAGTGGATGTTACTAAGAATGTTAATGAATTTGTGCACAATTAGAATGAAAAAATGAAAATGAAAAAGTATTTATTGATCGGCAATAAGTGTTACATATAAATTTCCCACATAGACTAACAAAGGTGAACCAAATTAAACCGACGTTACATGGTAAGCTTATAGTGGGAAGCAACGTCTGAGGCCGTACTAGTAAAAACTGTATCACGGGTGCAGGAGTCCTTCATATAATATAAGCCAGGTCAACAGACAATGAACCGGTGACTAATAATATGTTATGATATCTTAAATTTTGATACCTGTCTTTTTGTTTGTTAGTGCCAGCCTATTCTCTAGTAGCCTTATCTGCTTCATTATTCACAGTGTAAGCAAAAGAGCAAAAGAGACGCTAATACCTTCTAATCACATAAAACATATAGTACGTAACCTCCCCAATAATAACAACATCATTGCTACAGAAAACATAACCCTAATGATCGACAAACAAGAAAAACAATAAAACCATCGATGGAAAGAAACCATCAGATTAACGAATAACAAGTATACCTACTACATAATCCAAAACAAACGAAACTAGACTACGAATAGTTTTCTGTTTACAAACATTGGCCAAGGTCGTTTCCGTTGAGCAACAAAATAAATAGAAGAAAACAGGATCTCGCAATTGTTATGAGAGTAATCAATTAGTTTGTTTTTAATATTACGTTCTTTCTGACTATAACAAATAATTCTGCATATGTAACAACCCATTACTTCTAACTTCTGGGCTCAGGTGTCTTCAGAAGAGGGATCAGCCATATTTCACGTTTGCTTTGTGCGGATTAAGGACTTCACATATGACTTCGTATGTGTCAAAGATTTAATTCTAATAAAGCATCTAGTATCTCAGTGCCTCATTGAAACAGTTCCGGGCAGGTATAGTCCATTACCAATGACTTACGAGGCATACCTCGTAAGTGCCCTAGGCACTCCAAACATTTCAAAGGGATATTTTTTTTTAAAACATGCTGTTTAAAATATACTCTACATAGATGTTGACATATTATTGAAGGGTACATATTCAGCGTAAGATTTGAAGTAAAAACCTTCCGGGAAGGAAAATGGTCCAATCTATTACATACCATGTCATATAACAAGTGGATCAGCAATAAAGAAAATAGTTATGAAAATGTGTAATACAAGTAGTATTATTAAACTCTATATTAAATACACTAAGTTTGTTATTATTTGAACACTAGTTCTAAAGGCTAAACGCAAGGTAGGTACGCAAGTTCATACGATTGCAGTTTATGTTAAAGTTATTCGCGCAATGCTAATTAAATGTACATACATACATATAAAACAGAAATATCCTGTATTACTGATTCTCTTAATAAAATGAAAAATACTGATAGACAATATTCTTTGATAGGAGGCTTACTTGGTATGACCAAAATTATTAAAAGGTTTTTCATTTTTGTGACATAGGACCTTAAAATTGAAATTAAAATAAAAGTAACACCTCCAATCAATGCAACGAACAAATAAACAGTGAAAATGAAAACATTGTTGAATTCCTAACATTGCTGGTTACTGTTAGGCAAATACAATCCATATTACTATAAATATCAAAATCAGTCTCAAGAACCGCAACGTCCTTGCGAATCCAAACATTCAATACTGACAAAATTATGACTGCGCCTAATTCCGAGGTATGACAAACGTTGAGACTCTCCACGTGCCCGAAGCGATATAAATCGAAGCACTCGAGTTTATATACGGAACCGTGGGTGGAGCGCAGGTGTTGTATGAATACATTACGCGCTGTTTGTATATAAGGGCGTTGAGATATTAGTGAAGGGACGGCGAGTGAGGCAACTAGAAGATAGATTTAAGATGCATACAGAGTATTGCAAAATTGAAGCTGTATAGGAAGAGAAATCAAGAACAAGTACAGCGAAAACTACTGTATGCGAAATTATCAATTTGCTATGGTAATTAGAAAAACGGCTTACTATATTGAAGTTAATAACAAAGTATGTAAGTAAAAGTGTTGAAGAGAGGAAACTTGCGTATTGCAAAGATATGTGAAGTTTCGAATCCCCATTGGACAAGCGTGGTGTACTATGTCTGATCTCTCTATTAAGAAGACCTGAGCCAAACAGTGGATGTAATGTACGGTACATTGAGTAAAAAACTAGTCAGTACTTTTTCATCTTATATGTCTAAACAATGTTTTGAATTGTTAATTCTAAATATATTGTACGCCTTTCAGGTCGATTCGAAAATTAATGTTTTAAAATATGTCTTTATTCTATCGAATATACCAAAGTGCGTGATTTTAAAGCGAAAACCCTAACGTGTACCCTTCTGACGTAAACGCTGACGATACAGTACGTGATGATGAGTAAAACGAAAATAAACGACAATCGCATATTTTTAAACCGTTTGAATTTGATTCCATCTCGTTGACTCCACAAACATTCGTGTTTGTTTGGAATATGAAATTAAAACGGTTATTTATAGATTACGTTGTGAAGAAGTGCGCGAAGTGTAGACTCATCTAGCGAATTGTGGCACGTGAATATTGAGTGTAGTACTGGAAGTCTAGTATTAAGATAACCAGATGTTCATTGAATTGTTTGAGATTTACCTTCTGTGCATATCAAAGGAAATGACAAACTTTTTCAATATCAACAAATAGCAGAAAGCATCAACAAATAAAAAAAATGGCTATTTAAATCATTACATAAAGAATGTCACGTGACCCCATTACTCTTTTGTACTTAAATGCCCATTAAACACTAATAACTATTACACAACATTAACAAGTACATCTTAAAACCGCCTTCTTTCACTCACGTGTCAACTCGAAAGATAAGGAATCAAATTAACAAAACACGCCCAACATAAGGGACACTGGCGTTTGTCCAACAAGAAACCAATTAGCGTGACGTCACTGGCCATTCATTAATTATCTAAGTACCCGCATCGCGAGCCCTAACTTGAGCAGGGTCAGTACCTGAATTAATTATAGTCGTTCTGTATTTGTTATTTAAGAATAGGTCTACAATCACTTTCAATATAGTAAAAGTTAGTTCAATAATATCCACGAATGACATAAGGCTAATGTTGGTCTGTATACACACTATTTCTAACCACTACTGGTCTCTGGTCCGCTCAGTAGAGTTCGCAGACGCAGTTCGCCACTTTCCTAGTATTCATATATCTTCGAAGGGTTTCAGCCTAAGCATGCATCACCATCTTGTATAAAGTATCTACATCCTCTTCATAGAAGTAGAACTATACTATTACACCGAGTATATAATTTCCAAGTCTACTACGCACAAAAAATCCAATTGACCAACGCATGATTATTCACTACAAAAACGATTTATCACTTGCGATTTTGGCAATTTGCGAATCCGAATTGGATAATAGGGCGGGAAAGATCAGAGAGGAAACGGACGGAGGTTTAAATGCAAATGGAGTTTATCTAAAGACGGCAATCTGTGGGAGTGATAACTTAATCGGATTACCCTTACAATTTTTTTTATTGTAAGCAGCCGAGCTAATGGGCCACCTGATCGTAAGTGGTTACCGTAGCTCATGGACCTTTATAATATCAGGAGACTCCATTACCTACGGTCTAGCTTAAGGACTTTTCCTTAAGACTTAGTGACTCTAAGCTTATAAAAATGAACATTGGTTTCTATTTATTCCTTATTTCCTTTGCTCCAATATTTCCTGTCTTTCCTCCTTCTCTCCAGTATTTCCTAAAGTTTCCGTATTCATCAAAACAAATTCAAACTTTACAATATTCCTTAAGTTACTTAAGCCTGTGTCTAACTTATTTCGGAAAGCATTTTCGAATCGTCCACGCGGAAAATGCGCGCCATTCTAATTTCCATTAATAAGTTTTACCATTTCAACGTAATTTCGTGCAAAATTGTATCCAATTAGGAACGTTATATCTCCATAATAAGGGTTAACGAGCCATGAAAACTAATATCCTAAGCCCTGCTTACAAAACAGGATTTAGAAATGGAGAAACTGATATTTTATATTATAACACTGAAAGTCACTTTGATGAAGGCACTCTCGGGAATACTGATATGTATGAAAGAATCGAGTAAGTAGGTAATATAAAATCATGCTTTGATCAATAGGAGCATCAATAAAACATATTCGATTCAATGATTCAAAAATCTTTATGAAACTAAACAACAAACATGTTTGGTTGAACTCTTAAATGAGTTAATAATATGAATTTAAAAATGCTTTTTGTCGTACAGCTTAATCATCGATGGAAGACAAAAACAGTATACTTGATGCTGACGAAATTACAGCCATTCGTTATTTTCAAGCCTAAAATAAGCTTGGATTTGTTTCAATTGAAACTCCGGCTAGCACTCCGTCTGTGTTTGGTTAACTAATAGCACGAAATGCTCTTAGCGAAGTTACATCATCCGATTAGATGTGAGATTGAAGTTTAGTTTGTCCCGTTTCATATGTTTCTTGAGGCTATATTATTTCTGGGTTACCCTATTTCGCTTAAATGTGGTCGATTGTTGACTTTTATTTCCACACACGTCTCACACATAGTAACTTAACATTGTAGCCGTATAAGCGACTGTATTTTTAATGTCAGAACACTGTGTGAAAAATAATGCAGTATAACTTAGTACAAATTGTCCATCCCGACTACCCATCTATTCACAACTCAATCCTCTTCACATAGTCAATGACACCAACTAATCCAACAGTAAATGCAACAAACAAATGAGTATCGTTAACTCCCAACGTTCATATCAACAATAGCAGCCACGAGCTCTATCCGACATGGATGTTAAACAGAGCGTTAACAGAACTAGGCCTCGCGTCCGATCGGCCGGATCCTTGTCAATTTATATTTACTGACACTGTATTAAGCTTTATTATGAAATTTATTTCGAATATAAATTTAAATTTTATGTCAGAAAATAAAAACTGGAGTAGCAAAGGATCTGTTTTCATGATGGTGGTATACTTTCTGAGAACATTGCTAATGCAGTTTATAAAAAAATATCTAATTATATTTCGTGGCCCCGGAAAATGTTTGTATGTTCATTTAAAACAGGTGCCTAATTCATAAAACATAGGTTGATAACTTTTAAAATTGAAGATTGCAGATTACTTTAAACCAGATTCGACACGTTTTACCCAAAAAAAATGTCAAAGGTCAACGAGGAAGTAAATTGTAAAACGATGCTCATCGAATTAAATCTCACTGCATCCACTAAATACGGTTACGAGAACGATAATACCGTTACATAAGTTTCGGTTTTCGATACCGGTTTAAACGTAGACGCGGTTGCGCGAAAAAACGATAACTTGACCGAAATCGTCAACTTTACAGATTGCAATAAGATTAACGATCTGCACGATGCAGGAAAAATATTCTCGGGAAGCTTTTGAAAAACTTTTAAAGTTGACAAACGAGATTAAAGTTGAAAAGAGCGTTCTGATTATGAAGTCAGCTTTTAACAAGTTTAGCTTCAAACGCCGTTGGCTCGGATGAAAGGAATTGCGCGGAATTTAAATTAGCATAAAAACGAAAACAGTGTTTTATATTATAGCTATGCTGCTAATTGCAAATCTTGATGGAAAATATGATTATTTTTATTAATTTCCTCGTGTTTTCCATAAAGTTTGACAACTGAAAAAGAAACTAGCCTAATTTAAGGCACAATATAGGCACACTGATTTCTACACAATTCCTCAATAGATTTCTCATCAACATCTGTCAGGTGTCCAATCTAAATTTACAACACATCAAATACCTTTGTTTGATCTTACTTTCGGCCTATCAACACGAAACCTTCACGCTCGGAAGTAACCAAAGAGATCGATTTCAACAATCATTGCTTGACCGCACTATTATCTGGGTATAGCATTAAACAGCCGCAGTTTTTCATACGGCACGCTTGACTGGCGTCCTCAGAGGCGAGGCCGGTTTGCCGTTTCCTTGATGACGTTATTTAGTCACAAACTTCCTTTCACAGGCACACCTAGTTGCCTAAGATAGGTTTAACGAAAAATCAATGTTTGGGCCTCAAAAAGTCTTACTAAGTCACCGAAAAGACAAATTCTAACTGAACATTAATTCATTTTGAAATCGACAATCAGCGAAGTAATCCTCAAATATGAAACCAATCAACAGACGGATATCACTGACGCCGGTAGACGTGCCAAAGCCAACGTTATTAGCCCAGATGAATACTCGAATCACGATAATTTGTCTATCGTCCTTTTTGATTGCGGATTATGCTGTAGCTCCCTATTTGATGTTTTCAATGCTACAGGGTTAGATTTTATGATTTAGTTGTATAGTAAAAGTTGTAATATTTAATGTTCTTTACATTATAATATTTAAGAATAACACACCTTCTTCTTCTCTCATAGCAAACAATATGTACGGTTCACAAATTAACATTTATCCTTCATCCAACTTTTACATTCGTCTATTTTCAAAAGTGTTTCTAAAACAGTCACATATCCAAGCAAAACTAGCTCAAATTTAAGTCGTTGCATACACTGAAAGAGCACTACACATTTTCAAAATATACTAATTCATGTAAAATATCTTAAAATATCTTATCTTTGAGATATTCTTAAACGGCTTATAACTGCTATTCAGATAATACTATCAGATGATCTTACAATGTGCATTATCTTATTGTGGCTCGGTTCTTATTGTCGATTCAATAACCATTGTCGTCGTTTGTTGTAACGTTATCTGTGGCGTGCGATACATCAGCTTAGGGTTGCCAACTTTACTATCTTCAACTTTATTTTTGGTTGGAATACATTGAAATAGACTTCTTCCTAGAAGTGCTGTGGTATTGTGATGGGATAATGCCAGATTTACTGTGTTACGAACTTAGGAAACATTCTTATTGCAATAATAGTATTTTTGCTAACCGCTAAGTAAGGCATCGGTTGAATAAGTTTTTGATTGACAGAGTAACACTAAAAAGCGTTATATAATAATTAATTAGGTACAAGAAAATATCTGGCGTGCCTTTAGTTTTTTTGCTTTAACTATGCATATGAGAAAAGAGCATCTAAAGTTGGCAACCCTAGAGACGCCAGGCCGTTTGTCAGACTATTATCTTATTGTGGAGTCCACAGTAGGAGTTTTATCCACGACATTGAATTACGTAGCATCCATAATACGGTTGTTTGTTGTATGTTCTTCCATGTGAATAGATGCGTTGATAGGTTTTGTTTCGACGAATTAATGTTCAGTCATTGAAATATAATGAAGTCTACAAAATACATAAAACTTTATCACAAAGCCCTTAAGCATACCGCCATGTGTTGAAAAGTAATTTATAAAAAGGTTATCCACTCAATACAACAGTAGAAAACTTACAAAAATGACTGAACCTTGTAATATATTTTAAAAAAAACAAGCATATCCACTAAACTGGAAACAAACCAAAATTGGCGTTAATCTATTAGTGCAATTTATTTGAATTTATAGATAATATTTTACAGTCACAGACTAGTGGATTTTAAAACATTCAAGTGACACAAAAAGACCAATTTTGGCAAAGTGTCACGCGAAAATTGATCCATAAGGGGAGCACACAGGACGCAGTGGTCAAGTGATGTTACAAGTGATATTTATGTGTCCGGCATTGTTCTGTACTTGGCACTTTCTAGAATTTTCGATTGGTAGACGATCGCTTTTGAGAATCGTTAGTTGCGGAAGCGGTCACTGTAAGAACCAAAGCAATGAACGAGAAGCGAATGTTATGCGCATTTAGTGGTTTTTTGATAAACATATAGAAATACGGAGTTGAAACAGCTATAAGTATATTATTAGATTACATTAGTAAACATATCTTAATATAAGACGACTAATGTGTAATGGATAATGAACTTGGCCCTCACATCAAGGACATATATTTTGTTTAGCATCATAGATAACAATAAACTTAAATCGCCATCAATTCTAGAATCTAAACAAAGAAGCAACAGACAGATCTTTAACTTTTTTTTTTTTTTTTTTTTTCGACGGGAGGAAATCGCCGGACTTCCACTCGCCCCGCGAGTGGGGTATGTGGGTGTCGAACCGCACCAAAACCTCCCGCCTCTCACGCTCGCCCCGTCACCCCCGGACGTCGAACCGGCAGCCGTCGGTGAGAACGACCACCGGCTCACTCGGTAGACGAACCGTACAGTCCGCCGAGATGGGGCCGTGTGGTGAAAGGTCTCCCTCGGCCCAGACCGGCCCAGGGCCAGCCCGGGTCGGGGAGCACGGCTTGCCATCCCCCGGTTAGATGGCACGGAGGGTGCGCGCTGAAGCCTAGCGCAGCACCCCTCGGGTCCGGTGTTAGTGGACCCGGTACACTTAGGGGGCCAGATCCCGGGACACATCCCGGGGCCGGCCCCCCGCGCGACCTCGGCGGCGACGGGGTCGGTCGGGGAGGGAAGAGCTCTCCCTCACCCGCCCCGCCGCCTCCTTCTGCGAGATGGTGGACTCGCAGAAGTCGAGCATCGCCTTCCAGGACTCGTCGCTGTCGAGCATCGATGCCACGACGCTCGGCAGCGACAAGTCCCGTCCCACTTGTGCGACCAGGACACGGCGCTGCTCCTCCCATGCGGGGCAGACAGCGAGCGTATGCTCTGCCGTGTCCAGGTCGCTCGTGCAATGATGGCACCTCGTCGTCGGCTCAACCTGTATCCGATGCAGGTACTTCCCGAAGCAACCATGCCCGGTCAGCACCTGCACCAGACGAAAGGTGAGGCGTCCCTCGCCGCGACTCACCCAGTCCTTGAGGACGGGGCGAATCGCCTCGACGGTCCTTAGGCCCCAGTCGGGGTTGGCCAAGCGCCTTGACCAGGCCTCCAACACGGACCGCCGAGATCGGGCCTTCCGGTCCCGAACCGCAGCTCTGAGGGGACGCACTACGCCCCGAGCGCGGAGGTCGCGACGCCAACGGTAATCGTCGGCGAGCGCCTCCGCCTCCAACTCCCAGGGCGGCGTCCCCGCCAGTGCACACGCCGCCTCAAAGGAGACGGTGCGGTATCCGCGGATGGCCCTGATAGCTACGACGCGCTGTGGCCGGCGCAGGCGCCGGACAACGGTTGTTGTCCGGTTTCCCGGTCCGGCCCAAACGGGCGCGCCGTACAGGGCCATCGAACGCACCACCCCCGCATAGAGGCGGCGCACAACACGGTTTGGTCCCCCGATATTCGGGAGCAACCGGCTCAATGCGCCGGCTGTCCTCATCAATCGGGGGACGAGTTCCATGAAGTGGGTCCGGAAGGTCCAACGGCTGTCCAGTATGAGGCCGAGGTACTTCAGTCGCACCCCGACCTCTATAGGGACGCCTCCAACTACGACCTACGGCCCCTGCAGGTGGCGTCACCCCAGCCCTGTGGAACCACAGGGCCTGGGATTTATTGAGCGCCACCGCGAGGCCCAATCTTCTAATACGGCCGACGACGAGGGCCACCCCCGCTGTGGCGAGACGGGTAGCCTCCCTGAAGTCTTGCCCCCGGGCCATGACCAACGTGTCATCAGCGTAACAAATTACGCTCAGGCCCGGGAGCAGGGCGCCTCTCAGCACCCAGTCGTACCCGACATTCCAAAGGAGAGGTCCGAGGACCGACCCCTGAGGAACCCCGCATACGACCGGAAACCGGTAAACGGTCCCATCGTGCCCGGTGCATACTACCGACCTGGCCTCCAAGTAGGAGCCGACCAGCCGGCGGAGGTAGGGGGGAACTCCATGCCTCTCGAGTGCCCCCCCTATCACGGACCAGGGCAAGGTGTTGAATGCATTGGCGATGTCGAGCGACACCGCCAAAGCCACCCCGCCCTGTGATACGGCTTCATTGCTTTGAGAGGGTCCGCACGCGAAGGATCGCGTCCACGGTTGAGCGGCCCTCTCTGAAGCCGTACTGCTCCGCCGACAGGTCGGGTCCCACCCCGACCAGGTGCTGGACGATGCGGGCAGCCAGAATGCGTTCCAGCAATTTGCCCACCTCGTCCAGCAGCACGATAGGACGGTAACCGGCGGCTGTATCCGCCGGGCGCCCCTCCTTCCGAAGAAGGACGAGTCTACCCTCCCGCCACAGCGAGGGAAACCGTCCCGACTCGAGGCAAGAGTCGTAAAGCCTCAAGAGTCGGTCCCCTAGGGCATTGATGGCCAAGGCCAGGACCCGACCATGGATGCCGTCCGGTCCGGGTGCCGTGTCTTTGGCACTCATCCTGACTACGGCCACGCGGAGCTCCTCCCCGGTGATATGGGGCACTTCAGCAGGGGCCTCGCCGCCGGTGACATCCGGCGGCTCACCCATAGCAGGCGGGATAAATCCCTCCTGCTCCTGCGGGAACAAAGTAGAAACAATGTCCCGCAGCTGCTGAAGCGGTAGACGCTCGGTTATGGGGGGCGCCCATGGGCGCAACTTGCCGCGCACCATCTTGTATGGGCGCCCCCAAGGGTCTTCCTCGAGCGTCTCCAAAAGGCGCTCCGCGTGCTGTTCCTTGGCCATCTTGATGGCCAGCCGCATGGCTCCCCTCGCCTCTTTGTACAAGCCATGCAGCCGGGCCTCCTCCTCCGCGAAGGCAACGGAATCGTTGCGACGCGGAAGGCGGCGACGGCGGTGTCGAGCGCACTGGCGCCTCGCCCGGACGCATACAGTTCTGAGCTGCGCTATCTCGGGCGACCACCAGTACGTCGACTTCGTGGGAGACCAAGGGCCGACCCGGGGCATCGTAACGTCGCTAATGCGACGCATCGTGTCCCGGAACCAAAGCGCCTCGGCCTCCACGTCCACGGGGTGTGGACGCATGGGCGTCCACGCCGCCACCGTAGAGGCTTCCATCAAGAGCTCCTTGTTCAGGAGCTTCAATGCCCATCTGGGGAATGACCGGGGCGTACTCCCGCGGGCGTCCGCAGCCGGCGTGGGGGCGGAAAGATCAAACCGAATGTATCGGTGATCCGACAAAGATTCCGCCCCCACCAACACTCTCCAGCCACGGATGCGATCCGCGATGGCAGAGCTCGCGAACGTGACGTCCACGATGGACTCGCCCTGCCATCGCACGCAAGTCGCGACCGAACCCCTGTTGAGTACACAGAGGCCAGTCGCGACCGCCCACTCCTCCAGCAGCCTACCGCGAGGTGTAGAGCGGGGGAGCCCCAAGCGACAGATTTCGCATTGAGGTCCCCCGCGAGTATCACTGGACGGGGGGCGAAGCGGTGAGTAATCGCCTCGAGCCCGTCCAGGAACTGCTCAAACTCGACAATAGGCCGGCTTGGAGAGAAATACGCCCCGATCACGACGGTATCTAACATCGATACCGCGACGAACCCAGAACCCTTGGCCACCATTACCAAGGGCGGGATCGCCGCGGCTCTTCTGACATGTATGGCCGCCAAGCCGCAGTCGTCCCCAAACCAACAATCGTCGGCTGGGGGAACGAAATACGGCTCGGCGACCACGGCAACATCTATTGACCACTCCGCCATGCTCTGGAGCAGCATGTCCTGAGCCCCGGCGGAGTGGTTCAAGTTACCTTGGAGGAGGCGAAGGGTGTGGTCCATTAAGGTCGAACCACCTCCATCGCCTCCTCCCTTCCTCCATCGCCCCCGCTATCGGACGCCTGAGACGCCACAGCGGGGGCCGAAACGCCGGCCGGTGCTCCTCCGGCCGACTTCTTCTTTAGGCGCCGCTTTTGTTTGCGGCGCCTATTCCGCTCCGTGTTGGAGCCGGACGGAGAGCAAGCTTTGCCCCCCGCCCGGTGATCAGCCTTGCGCCCGGCCGCCGCGCACAGAGCGCAGTGCGGTGCGGCCGAGCACATGGCCGCCTTGTGTCCAGGTTGACCGCAGCGGAAGCAAAGTTCCCTGCGGTCAACCGTACTCGTGCACCTGGCGATGCTGTGACCGGTGCCAAAGCACCGGAGGCACCGCCAGGCGCGCGACTCCAGCAGGCGCACGTGGGCCGCAATCCAGCCCACGCGCAACCTGCCAGGGTGATTTACCGGTCTGCCCGGCGGGGGAGTGGCCAGGGAGGTGGCCGTCTCTACAGGGCATCGCGCCCACACCGAGCTGGCCCCGGAGAAGCCGGGGCGAAGTTCGCCCACGACAACGTTCTCCGGGGCGCATCCGCCCTGGGCCGCGATAGCCGCCGCCACCTCCTCCTTGGTGGCGCAGTCGTCCAGGCCGGTGATCCTGATCTCCGCCATTTTCACCGGCCTGTGGACACGCACCACCTCTTCCGGCCAGACCGCCCGGAGGCCCGCCATCAGACGGTCCGCGATGCCGGAACTTTCGGCACCGGGACACTCCAATAGACGAGCCCCGTTGGCGGTCGTGCGGAAGCGGAGGCCCTCCCCCGCTCCGATCTCCTCCAGATCGATAGCCGCGCGCGCCTGGGACATGACATTAGGGTATGTCATGCCCTTGGCTTCGCCGGCTGGCAGCAGCGTCACCACTACTGCCGCCGACTTCGGCGCGCGCGGCCCCTTCTTCTTCTTGTTCTTGTTCTTCTTGGCGGCCGGTGCTCGACCCTGCTGGGGAGCAGCCACGGCCGCCGTGGTCGTAGTCCGGTTGGTGGGGGTGACGGGCGCTCTACCCCTCTGGGGAGCTTCCGCCACCACCCGCGTCGCAGTCCGGTTGGTGGGGGCGGCAGGCGCTCGACCCCTCTGGGGAGTTTCTGCCGCCGCCCGCGTCTTTGCCTGTGAGGGGGCTGCAGGCCCTCCAGGTGGTGAGGCCTCCGCCGCCACCGAAGGGGCCGCAACCCTGGCCCTTTTATTGCCCCGCCGCACCACCTCTGTCCAAGCGTCGTCCATATTGGACGGCGCTGGCGGCAGCGGACGGGGCTTCGGTGCTGGGGCAACCGCCGCGCCAGCACCGCGTCCCTTCTTGGGGGTTGGGGTTGGCCCCGCGGGGGGCCGACGAGCCGACCGCCGAGTGGTGGGGCCAGGCGGGGTGGTGGTGGAGGGTGGCGCCGCGTCAGCAGCCACAGTTGCAGCTGCAGCCGACGCAGCACCACGCAGGGCAGCGACTTCTGCCCTGAGTTCGGCAATCACCTTGCCGAACTCCTCCATCAGCTCCCGCCTGATGCGCCCCTCCAGCTCCGTCGCCTCCCGAATGTCCGCCCTCGTGCGGGGCGAAGGGTGGCGCCCGGAGCTCGCCGCCCCCTCAGGGGGCGGGGCTGACTGTATGTCACTGGTTGGAGCGGGGGAGGTCCGATGCGCCGCTGCATCCCCCGGGCGAGGGCCCGGTGTCGGAGTGCGCCGCTCCCTCCGCAGCGAGCGCGATGGCCCCTTCCGCTCCAGCGCCGCCAGCCTCACCTTGAGGGCGGCAATCTCTTCTTTATGCTGAGCGGTCTCCTTTCGGGACCGCTCAGCCTCCACCTCCAATGCCGTGGCTCGGCTGATGGCCGCCGAGACCACCGGCATTAGCCTTTTGGCGTCGGCTGCGATACCCCGCAGCCTCCGCCCCTCCGCCTTTGCCCCCTTCTCCGAGTACCGTTTCGAGGCGTAGAGCGCCGTGCGCCTCATGCCCTCGAGAATGGCCGAGGGGCTCTCAACGAGGTCCCCGCCACTCGGAGCAGAGGCCACGGACGCCACCGAGGGCTGCGGTGAGACCGTAGAGTCTCGACCGGGCCCCGCGTCACTACCTCTGGCGGCCACCCGCCCGGAGTTCCTCGCCCTCCGCGGCCCCTTGCCGCCAGAGGACGATCCACTCCCCGAGGTCCTCCGCGCAACGGACTTCCGTTTGCGGAGGACCCTTCTCGCTTGCTCTCCAGAGCCAACATCGCTCGCGGCGCTGCTCGCCAGCGATGTCGGCTCTGGTCCCGCATCCATTTTCCCCTCTCCCGCCTCCGAGTCTACCTCGTCCGCCCAATCGAACGGAACGATGCAGACCCGGGCCTCACGCCTTCCAGTTTCTACATCCATCGTAGGGGCCTGGTTGCCTACCCCTACGTGGGCATCGGTCGCACATTTCGCGCTCGCGGGCCCGGATACCCGCGAGCGCCGGGTGCCTGGGGCCGGATCGTCCGGCAAGGCATCCATATTCTTGTTGTCCGTCATTTTACGAGTTTTAACTTGGGGATTACTCGCACCGCTTTCCCAAGGCGGTGCGGTCGCACTTTCTGGGGGGGATTTAGTCCCCCAAGGCTCGCGATCGCCTGGGTGCAGGTTACCCGCCGCCTGCGGTTCGGCGTCCTCCTCCGGTGGCCGACCAGCCACCCTCCTCGTCCCCGAGGGCACCGCTTGCTTAACAAGCGGTGTGGGGAGAGGAGCTCCGTGTGGTCCTCTTAGTCGCGGCACCCCCTTGCCAGTTAAACACCTTGCGGTGTGCGAGGGTGCACGCTCCAGCCCACCGCCACGACAAGGCGGGACCACCGGGTGGGGACAGATCTTTAACTCACAAAAAACAATGAAGGACCAAGATCTAAGTATAAACCTTTAAACAGTACAAGTACCTTTCAATACGCAATACCGATGTTCTGACATGACATCATCCAATCAGAAATGTCCGTGACAGACCAAATACGTTACAGTTTTTGATACTTGATGTATTATGGATGAATATTAAAATCGTCTACGTGCTATTATACCATTGAATATTCTATTAGCAGTGGATGAAAACAAAAAACTTAACCTTAAAACTTGGAGTACCATTTGGTAAAATACAATCGTTTTGTGTGCAACTGAAATTAGACAAGACAAATATCATAAGATTAGAAAAAAAAAAGTAACGTTATACAAGTCTAGGAATGTCCATAGCAAAAAGACGAACTCATAATCGAATTACAATACAATCTATTAAAAAACTGAGAGAAAGAAAATACTTTTATTCATCATTATACTAAAACTTTAACTGCATGAAAATATATTGGGCAGTTTTAAAGCTATAAGCCTACTACAGATCAGACTCCAATCAACTTTATTTCATACTATGTATATTTATAATCATTGGATGGGTCAAGTTGATGCACACTGGGGCATAAAAGACAATCTCCTTTAATACACTACGTCGGTAGATGGGGCGCGAAATAGCTTTTATCTAGCTTGTCGCAATACACCATATGGCTCATCGGGTTGTAAATGGCTGGAAACACTTTCGTAAGGTTAAGAAAACTCAAAAACATTCACCTTTTATATGATATATAGGGACGATAGTAATTTTCCAGCTCAATACATTAAACGTACCGGCAAACGAACGAGAAAGAGGGTAGACAGATTTGTCTGCTCTTAAATGACCTACCCGCAGTTCTTCAGTCTTCCCGTGATCATGGCGCTTGAAACAGTGCTGAAATATCGGGACCTCTCAATTAAAAATAATCGTGGTAAGAACCCGTTTAGTAATAATGTAAGTGATGTAGATAACCGCGAGTGTTTAAAGAAATTCAATACATTAAAATTAAGACTAGTTAAAAATTCAATGCCGTCTCAATTGCTCCCTTAAGTTGTCTTTTGAAATTCAAGAGTATTACCATCGTTAATGTATTGGTCCTTCCAAGAACAAATTGTAGCCTATTCATTTTACGATCATTCAAAGATCTAAATTCTAAATCTTCAATATCTTTCTAAACTTTCTGATTAACATTACAAAGCACTTAAATTTCAGTATATATCACAGTTTTAAAGAAACCAAACAAAAACGTACCTTATCTCAGAGCTGTCACAACTCAAGAAATTTCATCAACGACACAAAAGGACATGACTCCATTCAGCATACGCCTGAACATTTCAAATGAGAAAAAACGAAAAACATCTTTCTCTAAGAAAACGAGAAAGCTTCATACAATGCGGATTTAGAAAAGGCGTGTTGACAAAATTATGGAAAACCTTTGGGAAACAACGTAGACGTCGTGTATAAAGATTTCGTTTGCAAACAGGCTAATTTGGACTTCAAGTTAGGAGGAGGTTAAATATATTTTTGTATTAACGTTGGAGAATATACTATAGTTGATTTCAAGTGAAGACTAAAGGCTTAAGAAAGATCAGTGCCAATGAAATTTTATGAAAATTTAAATCGGTCTGTGATGAAACATAGGAAAACTAAATTTATTACATCAATTTAAAGTTAAGTCACACTTTTAATAATAAATTTACCGGGATATACGTATGCAAATTCTAGTGCTCTTAAAGGATGCAGTTTCAGCTAACGAGACGACACTTTATGACGTCATTTGAAATTTTAATGGCCGCAGAATGCAGAGTCGCGTGATGTTATAATTCAAACAGTTTTATTTATGGCGGGATCTATTATAAGATGCAAATTTCCGTGCTATAAAATCTGCAATATAAATGAGTATTTTCGACATTTTGCAGTTTCAATAAAAACAACAACAATATTATTAAGCAATATAACCAGAAGGTAAATAATACGATGATAAAATAAACTTTATAACGTCAGAGAAAGAATTATCCCAAATATACCAATCCAAAATAAAACCATGATAGTGCCAAAAGCAAAATCGAAATAAGCCCATAAAATATGCCTCAAGCCTCAGGTGTATTTGCGTTCAAGTCCATACATTACGCAACAATCCACCATCTAGCATGATTTACTGGTACCAATTACACAGGTATTCGGGGTACGACATGTCAGGTCAGTAATTACAGACATAATTGCATATGAGAAAAACCATCGTGCTATAACCATATTTGTGTGTAAATGACAAAATGATATTCAAACTTAAGAATATATACGAATTTTATAGATGACTCAAAACTAAACAAAATTAAGTATGAAGAGATATATTTTATGTTGATCCCAAATCTTGCTAAAAATATCCATGAAAAAGGAAAATGGTATAATATACATATTCTTTTAAATGCACAGGTACTACATAATATAATCAATACGTAATGGAACCATAACAATATACTTGAAAAAGGAACAGAATCTAACCCTACAGAAAGTATGGAAAATATCGTAAACAAATTTCGAAACTTCGAAACATCAGCTGTAACAAAACACGAGAACGATTAAAACGAAACTTTAAATCCTTTCATAATATTAAGGCATCCAGTTGAAAGCCAAAGGTCGGACACAAAGGATTACGAACGAAACGAAAATCTCGGGAGCCATTTTTGTCTGTTACTGAAAATTATAAACACCTTTGAAAAACAGAATTCGAGAAGATAATTACTAAAAGGGAAGGGTAAACCTTTGATCCCGTTGAAGAACAGTTTTATTTTCGTAGTGCTCACAGCCTGTCTTTGAGCAGGACGAAAACCCTTTTTATTTCGGAAGTAGATAAAAACTCGCATTAAAAAGTTACGTTGCGACAACAAAAGTTATATCCCTTGTTTTCTTCTTTCGTAATTGTCAATTTATATCACGTCGATTTGAGAAATTGACAAAAAGAGATTATCTTTATCGATTAGTACTGGCAACAAGCCTGCTAATATTTTAAATGAGAATGTGTTTGAGAATGTAGGTGGATATTGTTGATTGATTAACACATAAACAGCTAAACGATCTTAGATGAAATTTGCAGACATGTGTATAAAGAGGTGATGTCGTGACGTTGGAGACGTTTTAGGGCAATCTTAGGATCTACTAAACCAATTTCGAAAATTCCTTTTCAAAATTTACTTTTACAATTAAATGGTGTTGAATGTTATGAACCATGATGTTTTGAGCACTTGTCTAACATATTAATCAGTACTGTAGATAATTATAATCGCAAGTGTTTAAATTCATCTTAGCAGCTAATCTTAAATATTTACTCATATTTTATGCCACGAACAGGTCCTTAAACTTTTTGACGATCGAGACCTTGTGGTGTTCTTAAAATATTTCTTGTTGCTTATTCTGACGTCATTCCCAGAACAATCACCGTGGGACTTTCGACTTCATCCACAAGTAATTATTCAATTAAAGCATTTATTCAATTATATGAGCTCATTGTTAATTCAAGTACCTACAAAACATGATTTTGGGCAGAATTGTAAATACACAAACAGTGAATTAGTATATTATAATATCACTATTTATGAACAGACGATTTCCATATTCTTGTCATATTAGAAAGTTTCCCTGCAAAAATAAAAGTTAATTTCCTTTATTAAGGACAACTCGACCTGATCAGATTTTTTTCCACCAGAAACGGCTATAATTATAACAATTGAAACAAAAGGTAACAAACTAAAAATACACACAGAAATCTCCTTCCTCGAATTCCGTTTAAAAATATACGAAAACCGTAATATAATTATACCACCAGTTTTACAAGACCAAAAAGTATTTTCTGAATAACAAGATATCCATTACATCTAAATGCAAATCAAGTAACCGGTATAAATTCACACATGACATTTAAACAGAGTTTAATTTACGAAAATGCTTTTAGAACACGTTTAGTTATTCACATATCGTTTAAAATCGTGTCATTGTAACCACATATGCCTCCTGCGAGTATTTATCAAGTAAGTAATGAATATATGAATCTTACTTTCTTCATATATCTATATTCCAAATCAAACTAAGATTGGCAATAAAACTATTCTTCTTAAAATAATCAATACAGACGAAAAATAAATTAAATGCATTAAAAGAAAACAAATCGTATCTTAAGATGTTTGAACTAATATTGACCGTATATTGCCCTTTGATAAAAGCATTTTGAGTTCGGTGAACGATAATGAACAAACACGATTCGAATAAATTTGCGTTAAATTCGTCAATTCACTTTCTACATCACGAAGCATTGATTAGATCCATCTCAACAACTCTAGATACAAATAAATAAATAAATAAAATTTATTGTTCCAAAAGTAGGTTACAGATGTTTAACTAGAAGATGAAAAAATTGTTACAATAAAATAATATAACAAAGAAAATATATTAAAAACAAAATTTTCTACAGAATCTCGGAACAGAAGATCTACAGCAACATTTCGTACAGATGTTATTATTTCGTTAGTTTCAAACTATTCCAATACACGGAGAGCTTCGCTATCAATATTGAAAAAGTTTCCATCCGAATCATTGTTTTGAAATATTTTTAGCATTCGAATAGTTTCAAATTGTAAAATATTTAAACTGCATTTTGAAGCTATGGCATTTATATTTGAACGTACCAATTTTAATGTATCAGGTAATATTACTAGGAACACAAAATTAAAATCAACTCAAGGACCCCATTTTACCATAAAAAATTCGACAGTTTAAACATTTTTAGACTAGCGTAATCTTGGAAATTAACCTTGTAGTACTATAATATATGTAACCATATAATTTCGACACACTAAACTGAGGCCACATGCAACACAATAACAGTTAAACATTGTTTCCTATACAATTGACGTGGGTGTTGAGAATCCTTCAATATACGAAATAACTATAAAGCATAATGTAAAGTGTATGTATATTTAATATTTGTTTTGTAGGTGGATAGTCAATTTACATTCTTATTATTACATTCCCTGAGCGCTATGACTTGTCCTTCTTCAAACGAGGCTTGAGGAGGGTCCTTAAAGTTAGGTCGTAGGTAGCGACCTCTCAGTGTCCCCTGACATTGCAGAGGTTCATGAGCGACGGTACCCACTTCCTATCAGGTGGGCCGTTGGCTCGTCTGCGTACATGTCAATAAAAAAAAAAATCTCGTACGTTCCTAGCATTTATATTCTATTAAGATTGTAAATTTGGTAAGCAAAAAAATTCTATAGCATCGATGTCAAATAACCCAATCTTGGTTTTTTCTACAAATCATTGTTTTATAAATTGAGCATCTTGAAATATAAGTTTTGACTTATAATATTACATACTGTCACTGATGCCAAAAGAACATCAACGATGAATAGGGGTTGTTCCAAAGATTTAAAACAATTGAATTAAAAGAGACAGCAACTGAAGCAGGCTTTATTTCCTTCAGAAAAGGAGTTCCCTGTCTAAAGTATATTAACTAAACAAAATTAGTCACTTAACAGCCTGGATTGAAAACATCTAAGGCATAACATTTCACAGCCGATGCTTCGATCGACCAAGCGTGAAAGTAGAGCAACGAAGACGATACACTTACTAGTATCATTCATTATAATGTTTTCATTATTAAATGTTATAATCACGTTAACATTATAGATGTTGTTAATACCAAAACTGATAAGAAACACAAAGCAACCGAGAAAGAAAAGTATCCCCGAATCGTTAATAGTGAAATTTACATTTCTTTCAATTAGTAAATTTTTGTTTTAAAAGTATTCAGGAATAGCAATAGCTATAAACAATACTACTGGATTACTATTTCCAGCTGAGAAACTAATATAGCAACAATAAAAGCAAAGTGCCCTTATTGGTTGGAGTCTAGACCCATATTTTAACCTATGTTGTATCAGCTGATAATTTTCTTTTTCATTTAGAGAACTTAATACTATTCTACACTTCACATAAATTGGTATTAATATATTAGACTTAAAGGGTCTACATACACTCGCTATGATATTGTTCTTATTTACAATTATTTTTTCGTTCGTTGGACTTTAAGCCAATGTACACTTCAACAAAAATGACGTAACGTCCATATTAAAAATAAATAAGTAATTATGATCGAAGTGAAACGTATAGCTTACAAAGACTTAGGTGAAAGTATTTGTTTGGTTTTATTCGTTTTTAATATAGACACGCTTGATTACTTCATTTGATCAGTGGAGTTAGTGTCGCTTCAATTGGTTTCATTCAGTTTCAAATACGCAGTACTTCATAATACGGAATATAAAGGAACCATAGGAGACTCAAACCCTAGCCAAGTTTTCTTACTCTTATATGGTTTTGGATAAAAAAAATGTTATAGAACTAGACGGAACTTGGAGTATCTGGGCATATTATGAGAAGGCCGAAGGGGAAGAGAGCTGTAGGTAGAAGGGGAATATCTTGGCTGAAGAACTTTCGCCAGTGGTTCAACAAAAGCACTCGTGCTCTGTTTCGCGCTGCAGTCTCAAAAGCACAGATTGCCTTAGTGATCGCCGATCTTCATGGCACAGGAAGAAGAAAAGATAGAACCAAGTAGAAAGACAGCCCATTAGTATGAAAGCTAACCAACTGATCCCAAAAGTAATAAGCATCTATTAGTCTTTCTAATCCGGCGTCGTACCTAATATACAGTGTAGCCTTACACCGGAATCTAATAACACAGCTGGCTCGAGTTCCCAAACTGAGACAAAGTCGGACAGCAAACAAGGTAAAGATATAACACAAACAGAACAACTATTCCCCGTCCGTACCTAAGTACTAATCTATGTTTGAATTAGGAGAAAGTACCGTTGGACCGAAACTTGTACTTCAACCGAAACCGAAAATGCTACACAAAAGTTACACCAACAATGTAATTTATATTTGATAAAAATAATGTCTTCCTCCTTCTCAGGTCTCAACTCTATTATTTTATATTATTAGAGAATTTGCAACACCATAAAGTCGTTTAATAAAAACTGCCGTATAAGAAAATTTTTAAATGTCGCCCCCCACCCAAACCCGAATTAAGCATGAAGTTACCCAAACCACGTGCAAACCATTTACGAAAACTCGACATTCAGTGAGGCCGAAACCGAAAGTTTGGTCGATCACTAAAATATTGCCTTAATGTTGGTAATCTAACTTGTAAATTATCTTCTAATGAAACTCTTGTTAGGAATACCGATAAGGGAGCTTTGAGAATTGTACAAATACTTTCGTTTCTCCAAACAAGGTTTGTGTGGATTTGCGGTAATAACGTAATTGTATTTGCGCTTCGATGTGGATATTAGAGTCTAGAAGGTTTTCTAATTCAGCTAAATCTGCTTTTCTTACAGTATATCGAGGTAGACGTTAAGCTCTTCAAAAAGCGATTTCCGCTACAAAAACAGATTACGACCGAATCCCATTTACATCGAATTGTCTTTAATCGACCTCATTCATCAAACGACATAATACACTGCCTCGAATCGAATATATATCCTGAAATTCATTAGGGTATATATGCTTCCCAGAAACCTCGAACCGTAAAATAGAAATTCGAGATTCCTTTGACGAACGGTTCCGAGACAAGAGGATTTTCGACAACGGATTGTCTTACAATGGGAACATTGATTTGTTTTGATCTGCCCTTGATACCGAGTTAACGCTCCGTCGAATTTACATCGAAATTGAAATTTCTGACGAGATTCTCGTTGGCCAAATTGAAATTTGGTTTCAGTTGTACAAAAGCACTTGAGTCACGAATCAATTACGTCGTTACATATTTAAAGTCGATACTACAAATTGAATTTCAACAGTTCATTAAAAATGATCCAGGCCGACCTTCTGAAGTGTATACTGGAAACATTAATTAACGTTTGGGCTAAATTAAACTTAAGATTTACAGAAGGGTACTCGTTCCTTGATATTATTTAGCCGAAACCGTTCTTGACTTAATATAAATTAATTTGGTGGTCTAGATGGTTTGATACCAATATTAATAATGTTATACAATGAGATAAGTCTAAAAAGAAAATTTATTAATGAAAATCTTATTAGAATAATATTATACTTAGTGAGACACGTAGAATTGTTTCCACTTGAATATACACTGTACACGTTTCAAGGAAAACGAAGGACAAGACAAAGCGCCTCTGAAGAAGGCACAAAAAGTACCATCAGAATACAAAAAAAATAGGTAAATGAAAACGCCAATCACAATATATCCTATTAAGATTTTATTAATCACCTACAGGACGTGGACATGAAAACGATTTTAAATAGACCGCGGTCGGGTCACGTGGCGTAATTGATAATGCATACAGGCATTCTATTTGTGCGTCGGATACAAAAACACATCTGAAAACGAAATTATAGGATGGTTAAAATAGAATAGGATCGTATGTATGAATATAATTTATGGCGTATGAAACTAATAATTAGTTTTTTATTATTAGTATTTTGAAAATAACGAGGATGTTCTTATTTCCCAATTATTACAACTTGTGTTTCTTGCAGGACAGCCTTTAAGGGTAATAGAAGTAACGTCCATAGGCCATGCAGTAGAAAACCATTCAAGAAATCTAATACTAAATTTGTTTAAACACTCGCGGTTATCTACATCACTTACACTATTACTAAACGGGTTCTTTCCACTTTTATTTTCAATTGAGCGGTCCCGATATTTCGGCACTGTTTCAAGCGCCATGATCACGGAAATCTAATACTCCTTTAGCAAAGGTCTATCTAACAAAATTCACTTTGGTCCAAACTGAGGAACATTTCTTCGCATCATATGAAAGGTAATTTAGGATACGACACACGATAATTACGGAAGTACTCTCATGTGCAAGATGTTATACATGAGGAAATAATGTTGGAAAAGGAAACCTGTTTACTATGAGCAAGTCTAAGTATCATATTCATTGATGGACTAAGACTTGATGAAACAATATCTGGTTTTATTAAGAAAACGCTAAAATTAAATCCATGCGACGCTTCTAATTATAAATTATCAAACCCGTTGAACCCGGAAGATCTGATGATTTTAGTATTATCTACCTCACAAATTGCATATACCCAAACACCCTCACAAACTTCATTCTTTAATTAGTATGATGAGTAGAAATTTCTCCAAAGAATAACATCTACATTTAATACGACTACATCCCAAATTTTAGGCGAAGCATACCGAACAAATTTTCAACTAAAACTGAAACAAAATGTGTCTATCTTGTTTACAACTAACTTATCAACGGAGCCATTCATGTCTTTTATCGGCGTCGAATTACAAAATCTTTCCTGTTCAATATAAGTAAGGATTTACATATGTGTACAAACAAATTATATGATAAGACCGCTTCGATATCGACGTTTCCCAATTTCAATTCCCGGTTCTTTGGAGTATCTTAAACATATCTTATCAATGTTAAAGCCCTGCTGTTGTTGGTTTTCGATTGGTTTCCAAAAAGGACAGGTAACTCGATTGATTTTTGTGTTACCAGTGACTTTTCGATATCTATCAATTTCGTAAAAATACGAAGGTCCTTTTTTATTATCTTATATGGTATATTCTAAAGTTGAAAATCACAGAGGAAGTTTAGCGATTCCTTTATAGATGCATTAAAAAATCAATGTATAGTTTTATTTTACTCAATGAACAAGATCATGCACATAGAGACAAGTGGAATTGGTAGTTCATGCGTTAGTGTCTCAAACTTTTATATACGATCGTCTAGTCTTCAAATAGTAACGCACGGATGGTCAACACAGGTAGGACGGTTACTTCATATTAGGACGAAGACGGTCGTAGGCGCGTTTTATATTCAAAGCGCAAGTCGGGAGCCATTTTGTTGCCGGTCACATACCAAGTTGATACTTTGGTATAGCTTGCTGTACTTTTGTTCAACAGTTTTCGTTGTGGCAAAAATATGAAGTAAAAAGAGACCAAACTTTTATTTTAGTAGCAATTTTAATGGCGTTTCTCAAAAACAAAGTTTTATGTTTTAAGTGGTAAAGCACCTGATCCATACTTAGACCTCACGTCAATGTGCTCAAAAGTGAAATGATAAGCTGCTTTGTCCACAAGTACTTAAAATAACGAATAACAGCTATTTACCTAAGCATTACAATATTTTAAATTGTCTAGGTCAAGGTTAATGCTCAAAATGACTAATCTTGAACTAGACTCGATTGTAAAGACAATATAATATGAACTAGAAATTATACCAAGAAATTAAAATATTAACATTACACAGTAATTACTATCACCTATTCATTTTTTTTTATAAATAAATTCTACCATTCAAGCAAATCCAATAAGTCCAGCTTTCCAAGAAATATTATACGATTTGTAAAGATTCTTAATATGATTTCTTATTTAATAAAGTCTCCTTGGTACGTCAGAAAAACGACCGTAAAATTTCTATAATTGTAATTACTCCAGAGAAATCACAAATATGAAGAAAATTATAACAAAAGCTTTTCAATCTAATTTCATATGAAACTTATTTTGCAAACTTTATGTAAGTAATTGAAAAGGTGTATTGTTATAATTCAATCAATCTGATTGTAACTAATAAAACGATATTAGATTATAATGTATTAATTATTAATGTTCATATTATATTAGTATTGTAGCACGTTCCAATGATCACCTACAGAATTCCATTCACAATGAGGATGACCTTAAACGTGATCAGAATAGTATATTCTTGCTTATGCATTATAGTGCAACCCGCGTAACTTCGTCCGTGTCACATAAATAACGTCCATAGCTTTACCTATATCTTAAGGATTTGGATTAGTCTAAGTTCTTTCTTAATATCTAGGTATATGCTAAAAGATGGTTTAAATTTAAGTCGTATATTCAAAGTGTTGATTTTCAAGTTCAATCGATGAATTAATTATTTTATATAATAATATATCATTTAAATATCAGTATGTCATCAATAAATTAATCATAAACAACAAAAACCGGTCCGACATCAAGAACCACAACAAAAACAGTAGACATACGATTGAAAATGCCTTTTCCACTATCCGTGCGTTCTCCGAAGCAGTCTCACACTCGAAGACTACTGAGAGGCGACACTGACACAACAATACACACACAGGACACCACTCTATATGATAAAGGAAGCACAGAAGTGCTAGCACACGCGGGCTGGGTCGTAGGAGACGTGCAATCGCGCAGCCTGCCGGTGTATGACTGAGGACCGACGCTGGTTATTCGCGCTGTGAATCTACTTGGGTAGCCACGCCCGTCTGTTTTGATGCTGCTAGCATTGTGTGTGATAAGTCTGAATGGATTTAAATTTTTTTAGTCACTTCCGCGAGTTGGTTGAGAGTAGCAACATGAATGCTTTGAAAGTTCAATAATTTCTATATAATTTACCGAACGTTGGAAAGTAATTTTCTATCTTTCATTTTCATATACAAAGATAGAATCTACAAGATTTTGTAATTTACATTATATATTATTTTTACGGCCTATGTCCGTGCATATTGAATTTTTTACAAACTACCTTCATAGAACAACAAAAATCCGACTAAGCATTAAAGAGAGTATTTCATTATGTTTACTTTCATTATGTTTACTATAATATACAAAACCAGATATAAACAATAACAAGTGACCAGGCACGGGTTACACACGAGCCACGTGTTCCGTGTCAGATGCAGGAATCTCAAAACAATGTGTCACGTGCCTTATAAAATCTAACGATTAATTATTACTATAATAGACTTGTGTAAATGAGTTTATCTAATATAATCTTAACATAAAGTGCTCTATTTGTTGTTGATTAAGAATATACAATAGTATAAGGAACTGCGAGCGTGGGTGTTGTATTTAGTTGACATTGATACCATAGAATTATTACATCTGGAATCAACATCATGAACAACAGAATGAAGCCAATTTAAAATGCACCGATCGCGCGTAACTACACGATATTCTGGCGTTAGTGTGCCGATGACACTCAATTTGTTTAACACACTAATAAAATATTACATTCACATAATTTCTTTAAAATTTCACTTTGTTATTTGTGATGTTGAATCAAAATATCGTGTTGTTACGCGCGATCGGTGCGCTTTAAATTGGCTTCATTCTGTTGTTCATGATGTTGATTCCAGATGTAATAATTCTATGATTGATACAAAAAACGTATGTCCTCTTGGTCTGAAAGACACAAACATCTTTATATATTTATAAGCTTTCAATATATTATGCTTCCCCACGCTAGCTGGAAAAGTCACTTTTTAACAAATTCGTGAATGTAAATTTCTTAACAATCATAAGGGAATTCATTTATGGAGACAGCTAAAATAAGAAAAGGGAGAAAAATTTTCCAGTCCTACAAAATTGTTATGAAAAAAACTGCGTAAATATATCCTTATGATGTCTATTTTTAAAAGATACATTCAAATCAGTCGAAGTATTTATATCACATCAGGTACCTATTCTTACGAGTTTATTGATAAAAAAACTTGAGAGGTGTCAAAGGACACCCGGATGGAACGAAGTTCCTTTCGATTAATTAGTGAGGGAATTGTAATAAAATTTTATTTTTTTAAGTTATAATAATTAGTTAGTTTAAATAGAAAGAGAGAGAGAGAGAGATAGACGTTTAAATTTTGATCACAGCGCCATCTAGCGATAATCATCTAAAACAAAAGTGTCGTGACAACTTTTTCATAAGAATTTCCGTCTAGCCCCCTTTCACAACGCGCGATAAGGAAGTTCGTTGTAATATAAGCTCAGGTTTAAGTAAAAAGCTTTCACGACCCCAAGAGATACTTACAGCTTACTTAAACATACTAAGCTCTGATAAGTCGTCTCTATCCATCCACCCCGCTGCTATCGAAGAGGAAAGTAAACAAACAGATTATTTTCGGTATCGTTCATCGACCAGGCCATGTGGTCGAACTGGACATTACAAATAAACGCGTGTCGAAGAAAATATATTGTTAGATAACATGCATTGAAAATTTTATCTGAATATATGCATATTACTGTACTACTACCCGTTACTGCTCACTGCTGGGCTCAGGTCTCCTCAGAAGAGGGATTGGGCATAGTATACCACGCTTGCCGAATCCTTTTCCAGTATGTAGGTTCCCTCACAATGTTTTCCTATATCGTTTTTAGCCAGTGGCGTTGTGAAAAAATACATATTATTAAAGTTATCTTTAAATGTTTTTTATCAGATCTAAAGAAAATATGTGGCGGGTAGTTTATTTTCAGTGTAGGTAGCACTCATTGTCTTTTACGTGTAAAATTAGACACGACAAATCCTATAAATATATGAACAAATAGCATCATAGATATGGTAAGTTTAGTAAACATGAATGTATTTCCAACTAAGATAGTTATTTTAGGAACGTTAAAAATAAGTTTTAGTAACCAATAAGTTTTTATTAAGATTTGTGCAACGGATCAGCAATAGGGTTTGTTAAGATTGCAACATCCAAGGTAAGTACGATGGTGCAACTCGACGTGGATGATGATTGGAGCAACGTATTTTTAACTATAACCTTCACGTCTTAAGGGGGGAGCCTGCTTTAGAGGCTTAAAAAAATCGATATTTTTTTTTGCATAAATGTCTTCCCAAACTATCCAAGAATATGTCCCTAAAATTTCAAAAGCAAATTCAAATTATTTTCGGAGCTACAGAAGAAATAGTGAGCAAGCGTCAAGCAGGTATACGAGCGGCCGGATCGCTCATTTCACTCATTGGAAAGTAAAGAAGCCAGAATATCCCACAGACTCGAACATCTGGGCGAAAACCAGTTATTTGAAGAGTCTGAAGGGCCATTTTATGGACCAGGAATCGCTGATTAGCACGTTATAGCGGTAAGTTCAAAAAATAAGATTTATATGTACTAAAACTTTGACGGGCGATTTCTCGATTTTTCATTTTTACAATTTTCCCGAGTTGGCGGGAAAGATAGAAAAAAAACTAAACGTCCTATCGAAACGCGACAAAATTGGTTGTGTTCGGGATAAAATTCTCTTCTAGTTGAACCTAAAAAAACTTGAAAAAGTTATGATTAACCATTTTTTTAAACCGTCTAAAGTGAATTAAAAAAAAAAAAAAAAAAGATTTTTTTGTTTAATTTGCGAAAAATATTTGAATTTTTCACTTTTTTTTTAATTTTTTAGGTTTAACTAGAAGCTATACTATTGAAAATTATTTTCTTTTTTGTTTTTTTAGTTTCAGATGAAAATTGCGACCTGCATCTTTCCCGCCGCACGGCACATGCATACTCGAGGCGCCTCGGCGAAATGCTTGTACCACGCATAATATTACATATATTTTGATGAAAAAATTTGAGAAGACTCTTGAAATACATAATAATAAAACCTGAAAGTTTCGTTCGTCGATTTTTTTAAGCCTCTAAAGCAGGCTCCCCCCTTAAGGTAGAATTTACAATATATTATGTGACCCCAATTCTGATAATGACTTGTTTCTGCTAAGTATATGTGCTGGCAATCTAATAGGAAGTGGTTATCATTACTCTGATGCACTTCTGCAACATCAGGAATCACAGGAATCACACAAACGATATACAGACTACTTGATTAAAACTTTCATGCATTTTCAACGGGTTCTTACCACGATATTTAATTAATTGAGTATGTGGAATCCAGTGCTTAACACAACAGTCACTAAGGGTTCATGCTCAGAGAGTCTTGTAGATACAGTGAGTATGGTGTGTTGTGATGTGAGTTCGAGTTCCAGTGCTACCACCCAAAAGCGAACGAGAAAGAGGGTAGACAGATTTGTTTGCTCTTAAATCGACCCGCAATGTCCAGTCTTCTCATGATCATGACGTTTGCAACAACGTCGAAATATCGAGACAACTCAATTAAATATCGTGGTAAGAACCCGTTGAAAAGTCATGAAAGTATTATAAAAAACCGCGAGTGTCTGAATAAGTTTATACTTGATTAAAATCCTACCAATAAAATACCAAAAGCAACTCAACACAAAGTAAGTGAAGTATTAAAAACACTAACAAGTAGTCTTAATTCACTAACTTTCTCATCGTTGCCAACCAATCTGATAACGGAACCTCAACATTCATAACTATACCTTCAAATACCGTACCATATTACGTTGAAATTAGGTTAGTTGCCTGTGTTAGATTATACCGGGCAGCGCTGCTAATAGGATGCATCATACGTTGACTCATATACGATTTAAGAGGCCAATACACATCAAGTAGACCGCCTTTGTTGGTTATTACATGGCAATTCTCTTTGTCTTTTAATTTTTATTTGAGGTCATGTGTTGTAATGTTTAAATATCAAGACTTATTCATTTATTGGTGATGATAAAATTTACTTGATTATATTTTTTGAGAGATTAACTATTCACGTTATTTCTTATCTTACACCTAACTATATCAGTATATGTCCAGTCTGAACGGAATTTTCTACGTAAATAAAACAGTTACAGCAACATGAAACTCGAATTCAATTCCACAACCCAGGTGTGTTTATTGAATGTGTACCAGATCTCATCTCCGAATGGCACTAAAGTTGCCCTATAAACTATTATAGTCTACACAAGCGCACAGAAAACAGAGAGTATCGATTTCTGCACCAGACCGTGCGGTAAATGCATTATTCTCTCTAGAGAAAACTTCGTAGTCGGTAGAGTACCTACAAATGAAGAAGCTGTTGTATATTTCAAAGATAATGGTTAAATACATTATCATGAACAGTATTAAAAGAAAATTGAAGTGGTTAATGAAGTTAGTAATATTGAAACAAAAGCAGAAGATTTTATGGCTGAAGACAACTTTGGACAAAAATTGGTAAACGAATTTTTAGTTGCAAAAAACAATAAAAGCCTAAGTTAAATCACCAGCAAACACTAATATACTATCCCTATGAAGTTAGTTTAATTAATATATCTGACAAGCCCGAACAAAAAGCAAAGTATAATGTATGAATATATTAGAATCGTGATACAAAATGCAATTAACATAGTAACGCTTCATTAACCAAGCAGACACCAATAATAACATGTTACAAAGTTTATGTAACAATTTTTTACAACACTTTTTATTAGCGTTACGACGAGGACGTATCGTTTTTCAATCGTGTCATAGGCTGTTTTAAATTATTGCTATTAGATTTTATTTATGGCTTGTACGAGTATTTTATGACTCTAGAGGTAACGAAAAATAGGAAAAGTTAAGGAAGTATTCGACATAAAAAAAATGTGTACAAGAAATATTGATAATAATTCCATCACGTTACTCAACTTAACCTCAAATACTCGACACATCCTACAGTGTTGACACTTCAAAAAAAAAATCACGCGTGATGTGTATTTAATCAATCTTTCTTTCGCTGTTTCTCTTTCTGGGGTCGACACATTTACTTCCGGCACACCCATCTGACATACTCCATTTGTCACACCACAAATCCTCACATCATTGCACATACAAACAATTTATCCCTTGATTCAAACACTTCATCTTGAACCAAATACACGATATATAAAACAGCGAAGTGCGAATACATTTTAATGGCGTTTCCTCCAAAGTATTATTTTAAAGAACCACTTAACATCATGTAACGTTAATTTGATATCATGAAGAAATTTGGTAAGGTATACGTAGAAAAACACGCTTCAACTTTGTGTATCCAGTCAGCAAAAGACAAAGTAACGAAAACAGCTACTACGTTATAAAAACACGAAGAACATTCTGCTACAAAAAGCATTCAAAGTGACAATCACGTTCCACTACCAACACGAAAGCCTATTTTCAATTTCCTAGTTCTCAAAACTTCGTGTACGTCATTCGACAACGAGCCCCTGTTACTTCAGTTCGACGCCCCATTTCAATTGAACGCGAAATTTCATTCGTCGTGTGTACGTGAGAACCAGACACTGCATCAGCTAGTCATTAAGGAACCTTTTATTCGATATTATTTGTTGGTGTATCCAATCTAGTAGAGAAACTATAGAGTTTAATTAAGAAAGAGAGACGTTGAGAATACATAACAAAACTTTAGGAGATCCTAAATGAATGGAAGCTGTTAAAATTTAGACACCTACCCAAGAAATTTTGTAACCTAACAGAACACCATATAACCCTTGATGACAAAGCTAATTGAGCACTGACATTGACCCATCAGATAACGGTTTTATCCAACCGCACAATAACTACAGGACCTGTCCCATTTAATAGGCTGGAGCATCCTCAATCAGCACCCATGCACGGGTCGACGTCGTGATCTTAAAGCGTCAGCAATTGAAGGTATCCGGTATCTGGCCTTGGCGTACGGCAAAGATACATTACGCATTACAATCTTGACGCTACATGAAGTTATCAAGGGCATTTAGACATTAACCAGAGAAAAAAATCGTGGTGGCCGAGTGGTCGAAGCGCTTCCTTCCGTACGGGAGGTTGCGGGTTCAAATCCGGCCGGCTTGTACCTCTAAATCTAAATGTGAAAAGATTTATGTGCAATTGTTCACAACACCACTGACTATAAACGGTGAAGGAAAACATCGTGAGGAAACCTGCATATCGGAAAAGAATTCTAAAAATCCTTTGAAGATATTTGAAGTTCCCAATCCGCACTGGACAAGCGTGGTGGACTATGCCTAATCCCTCTTCTGAGGAGACCTGAGCCCAACAGTGGGCAGTAATGGGTTGGTACAATACAATACAGAGAAAAAAGGCAAGAGTAAATATTAGGACTCTTCATCGTCCAACAACAAAAATTTCCCTTTATTTTTCATCTGAGACAGTTTATTGAAAAGGTTAAACATCACTCTTGACAATATATTCCCAAATAGAAAAACGTACTCACATCAAAGGCGACACATCCATCTACAAAAAGCATAGTACCCAAACAATATAACATCATATTCCGTGATGAAGTGTCACAGCGAGGGATCTTACTTGCCACTCTGTCAAAGGGTCCCTTTTCACATCTAGACAATGAAAATATAGCATCAATGACATCAAATACCTTTCACATCTAAATAAAAGACGAAAAGTTTAATCAAAGTTATAATGCTTGGTGAATGGAGAGATTTTATCAGATTCAAAACATTAAGAGGACACAGCTGGATGAGATTGTTCTGTCTCTATTAATAGACGGACCCCGAGCCGACCTTCAGGATAGATTATTTAATTTGTGAAGACGAATGCTGATGAACGTGATTGGCAAGGTTGAGGACTGTTTTGATTTAAACTAACAGGATTAAGATTCTATAAACAATGACAATCGGTGTAATATTGAAATATAGTTGCAAATGGAAGAAAACGATATGTGCCTTTAGATATGCATTACTGGTATTTAGATTCGAAATAAAGAGTCACATATATTACAAATGAAATGCGTTTTCAAAATTTGATTTTCGCGATAGCAAATAAATCAATGAAAGACATAAGAGATATACATAACTACAAATTAATGGAACTTCAAACGGACCGCTCGTTAATCTTCGACAGGCAAACTAAATAAACGTTTCGATTCTTCAATATTCCGATAAGCGAAATCCAATGATTCATGAAACAAAAAATGTTGCAGAATTGGGAATGATGATATTAATGTGTATCATCAATAAGAATCAAACACCAAATGATTATTGGAAATTAATGCAGAGTTATTTAACATTTTTCTCAGGTCTCAAGAGCTGATGAAGCATTATTTCAAAGAAGTACATATAATAAGAAAACTCAATTAATCAATTTGATATTTATTTTTATAAGCATCTTCATACAATATTTTTTTTCTTATGGTGCAACAAAAAAAGGAGAAATAATAAATTTCAAATAGAAAGAGTTTCCTTTTTTAAGCAGTCATCGGCAGACACAGTTGAATCTGTCTTTAAAACTAACTAACTTTGGATAACATTAAAAACAAAATTAACCAAACCACGCTTAACACTGCATACTAAAATTACACAATACTCCCGTATCGTTCAAACGTTGTACAAAATGTTAATTAACATATAGGTATCGGACGGTATCAAAATAGCCGAGAGATCGGATACGAAGCTACTGTACTACATATTATTATAAACTTATCAATATTGACGAAATACTTGTTTTTGATTTCATAGATAGTCATAGAGTCACATTATAATCTAGTAACATCTTGAGGAAACCTGTATATTGGAGAAGGATCATAACACTGTCAAAGATATGCGATTGATTTTTCATTGTCTTGTAGGAAGATGAACTAACAGGCCTAAGAAAGTAAGTGTAAGCGGTTACCGTCGCTCACCGACCTCTGCATTGTTAGGAGACACTGTCCGCTATTTAAGGACCCT
This sequence comes from Trilocha varians, assembly GCA_030269945.2. Lineage (NCBI taxonomy): Eukaryota > Metazoa > Arthropoda > Insecta > Lepidoptera > Bombycidae > Trilocha > Trilocha varians. Next base: position 1,949,854 of record AP028279.1, read on the forward strand.
ATTAGATAAACATGGAGTACAGTTGTTCCCATGCAGTCTTACAGTAAATATTAGCACACTTTTAGCTTAAGTATTTACTGCGGTTTATAATTATTATGTTTATTTACAAATCTCTTTGGACTACAGAATATAATGACTTAGACCAGTATGATCAACGGGGGATATAACAATCAACTATGCCAATATAATGTTTCGATTTAACAAAAAATACTGCTTCACTGAACTTCATAGCAGTTTCAAAGTTAACTATCTTCCTACTAATATCACATTATAAGTTCAATACGATATAACCGTATCTACTGCAGACAGAGTTAACTCAATTATTTACTGACAGATAAACTTATTTACAGGTGTTTCAATGGAAAATTTTAATCAACCGGTTCATGTTACAAGTGTGGTAGACGTAACACGATAACGATGAAAGTGAGAGCAAACTTAGTTATTACGTTAAAGAATAATATTATTGAAAAAGGATGAGATTATCATGCGTTGTAACCACACATACCTGCCTACTATTGGGCTCAGGTCTCCTCAGAAAACATATTAGGCATCCACCACGCTTGCCCAATGCGAATTGGGGGCTTCACATATGCAGGTTTCATCAAGATGTTTTCCTTCACCGTTTTTAGCCCGTGGTGTTGAAGGTTACAAATCCGAGATTTAAAGTTAAAACACAAAAACGAAATTATTATGTGCCATGTTCTAATTATAATAATTCCCCAGGCCGGTTTTGGTTACGGCTACTGACCTTATTATCCCCTAATTTTTTTATTTCAAGATAGATAAACGAGCTTACGGTCCACCTGATGATAAGCGATTACCATCCCTCATGAACCTCTACAATGCCAGGAAATTATAGTTCCGTTATCTATCTCTTACGTAATATAGAACTTTTCTTAAAGTTTATTTTTCCCGAAGCCATCATTTAAAGAGGGACATGTCATAGCGCTACGGGAACACCGACAACGGAAGTCCATTCGGAATGATACAAAGATGATGTTTTGAACCGGACAGTGAAAAACAATTTGTTGAGCATTGATCACATGCTCCTAAAAATCCTTTGAAGATATGTGAAGTCCCCAATCCGCATTAGGCAAGCAAGGTGGACTATGCCTAACCCCTGTTTGGAGGAGACCTGAGCTCAGCAGTGGGCAGTAATGGGTTGTTACAGATCACATGCTCTGATATGACTTACATCCTTCGGATATTTTAATAATTTGTCTTATTATACGATATAGTCTATTTAAACAATGTCTACATTTTCACCCTGTATAGATACAAAGTAGAACTTTACGTCACAGACTTCATATTGACCGTCCTGAACCTCGTGACATACAAACCTCTCCATTACGTAACCAAAGGTTTATAAATACCCTCAGATTATGGTATCGCGTGCCGAAACCTTTCGTAGTGATACGATTTGTCGTCTGAAGTTCAAGGATAATTTGTTACAACCGTGAAAAATTTAGTAAATGTCGTAGGTGGTTTAATTTAAGATATGAGGGTAGTTTTAAATTAAAGATTATTTTAAACGAGAAATCTATTAATACTACTAGTACTTACTAATACTATATGGAACCATCGCGGTCATCCATAGTTCGTTATAGGTATTCTTTTTGCCTATGGAATATAATTATCCCCACCTCAGTCAGTAAAAACTCCTTAAAGCTGATCGGCCGTCCAAACACTAACTTTTTCGTAGGAATTTTCACAAATTTAGTGCATTAAAACTGTGTAAATCTACTAACTTTATGATAACGTAAAATTGTTTAACGTTCGAGACAACAAAGTAAATGTACTAAACGCAAATTTTACAATCAAAATAAATCGATATTATACTCAGCTTTTGCTGACTATCAAACCAAGATCAAGAACCAAGAAACCAGATCGAGTAAACATCGGAATCGATATTAAACAATCCGAATTATAATTAGAATCGGTTTACAAAGCTCGTTGGGGTTGATGTCGAAAACTGCACACTCAGCAATATTGATCGAAACTCAAGTTCATTGAACTATCTTACAGGTAGCCATTCTATTACAATGTCATTGGATGCCATGATTTAGGGAAGTCATTGATATTTTATTTATTTTTTTATTTATTTATTCTTCTTGTACAAACGGACTTAATGCCTGAGGCATTATCTACCAGTCAACCACGGGTGGAGCAGAGGGAACAATAAGTAGGTGTACAAGAGAAGTGCACACATGAGCTTAAAACACGTAGATATTAATTCCTGTCATTGATGAATAAAAAAGAAATTAAACAGGAGAAAAAACAACACGTAACAACTTCCGTAATTTTACCACGATTATAGATGTCGCTACTGTGCAGTTGAACAAAACACACTACCAACGCCATCTAGTACAAAAATTGAGAACTAAAACCTAAACAAGCTCACTGAACAAAAAACTTGTACAATATATTACTTAAAAACTCATTATCACATCGATGATATAACTTTTAGGATTAATTATACGATGATGTCATAGCAACAATTTCAAGTATCGAAGAATCACCTTGACACAAACTTTCCGCGCGCAATTATCCAATTGGCGGGAAACGGGACAAGATGGCCGATGGTCAACATCGAAACGTTTAGTAATATTCCTAGATAATAAGAGTTTGTGTAATGTTTCCAGTATTTATTGTTGTAGTAGGTAGTTTGGCTTTTTTTTGGACGGGAGGAAATGGCCGGGCTTCCACTCGCCCCGCTAGTGGGGTATGTGGGAGTTGAACCGCACCAAAACCTCCCGCCGCTCACGCTCGACGTCCGATCCCCGGCCGGGACAGAACCCGGCACGAGGCTGGTAGGGGTGACAGGACGCGTTCGCGATTGACGCTCACGTATCGCCCAGTAGTAGTTTAGCTTAAGAATTATCAGTAAAAATATGAATGAGTGATTGGTGTATTGACATTAATGTCAGCTTGCTAAATACACAGTTTAATGATTAATAAAGTATTTTATTATAACATTCAGAAAGTAGTTTAATTCCCTTTTTCATAATAATACGAAGATCTTAATAGTTTTATTCACTTAACGCCACCTAGCGTCGAGAAGTTACAATCGAAAATAAAAATGTATGTATTCTAACTTCGTACAATATTATTCATTAAACGTTTGTATAAATAGGTAAATAATTTAGTTTAACAAGACAATTAAGAACAATACAGTTCTACAAATATTCTTGTGTAGTGCAAATAATGCCATCTGTTGTCGAATAGAGGAACTATTTCCCGGTTCGCCTTTAGTACTATGTTTGACCACCAACTCGTAGTAGCGCCACTGTCACGATAAACACAGAACCACTAGGCAAAGATATAACGGATTCGGACCTACACTACTTCCACCGACACGAAATTCCATTTTAACTAAAGAATAAGAGATTTGAAACCGCGACCGTCTACACGGAAGGAAAGTTATTCAATGTCGTTACAAAAAAGGTCTTATAAGACGACACAGATGAATCTTGTGCACATAGTAAATAGTAATTATCCATCCTTTTGACAAAAACCGTTGACACTAGAGTCTAAAATCAAACTTATAATTTAACTATTGGTGCAACCAACAAAATGACAGAAACCGTTTTTTTGCATAACAATTTTTTTTATTGCCATGTAGGCAACATATAAGATAAAGGTAAAAATGGAAAATACACAGATATAAAGGAATAGTTCTAAAATTGCTTATTCTTTATATCCTGTTATTTGTTTTGAAATTTCATGAGATAGAACCTAGTAAATTAGCGAAAGTCCTAAAAAAAGCTACACAATACAGAACGTTCAAAATGTTCTCCTGTAAATTTGCGATTTGTCACTTATAGTTTTAAAATAACGGTCAACGGAGAACCCGTCGCTATGACAATCGCTTTTGCGCTCCTTTGGAAATTCAAGGTGTGTCTAACTTCGTCAAATCAATTTTAATGAATCTTTCTGCAGTCATTCTTTGCCATGAATGTCAACCGACAGACATCGATCAAACGAATCGATATAAAATCGGCATCGTAAAAGGTAACATCGATTCGCACGCGATCGTTCGATTCGTCTCCTATTACGATTTAATTATATTCAACGAATATTAGCATTGCATTTCAATGTTTTGAATTAATATTTAAAAGCGTCCAATAAAGTTCTGTTTGTAATTTGAGGTGATATATAAAGGTTGTCAAATATCTCCCTACCGCTTTTTTTCTCTTTATTCAATGCTTTATAAAAAGTGTTACAGTGATCGGATTTAGTTCAAATATGCGCCGTTTTGTTCTATAATCTGTTTCCATCTAGACGGCAACTTCATAATACCTCCCTCGTAGAAGCTCCCCTCCTTATTTGCGAAGAACTCGGACAGCCACTTTTCACTAGCAACTTTACACCACCAAGGGCGTTCGCCATGGACAGGAACAGGTGGTAATCAGTTGGCGCTATGTCCGGGCTATATGTACTAAAGAAGATTTTTGAAACTATAAAATAAAGAAATGGTTTCTCTTTATCCTAAGTCTGTTTTTTAATACCATGTAAACAGATGAGCTCACTGACTACCTGCTGATCGTAAGTGGTTCCTGGACCTCTGCAATATCGCGGAACAATGGCCCTGCTACCTAAGGCCTACCTTTAAGAACATTCCTATTCTTCCTCCATCGTATCGATCCAAAAGTTCACAATACCTTACAGAATCTTCTACTGCTACATACGTTAATTGGTTTGTAATAATTTTTCAATCAATTCTACGCCTTTGATATTTACACGTATGCGTCCAATCAAGATCTCGACGGATTGGCACCAAATAAAACCAGTACCAATATTGGCTACAATTGTTTTCATTTATCAGTGTTCTACTGATACAAATAGTGAAGGTTAGTTGGTACTTTGTATTTTTACGTGCAAAATGTAGGTACTCAATGGATTTAATTTGTAGGAAAAGTTGGGCTAATGAATATCGACCCTTCTAAGCATTGCTGAGGTCCACTTTGGTCCCTAGATACAAGGTCCTCAAGATGATTCACTTATAATCAAGTAGACCATAGATCTTCTATGGCATGTATAAAACCTAGCGCATCACACTGCCATCGCCATTTGCATCTCTTAAGTAATATTCTTAAAGGAATTTCAAGGTACTTCTATTGAGAAAACTCAATGGTTTAATATGACCAAGTTACCCTAACATCTACATTATAACACGATGCTCACACCTATCACTTAAACTTCCAAAACTAGCGTCTTCGTAACAAGGCGAAATTTGGCAACACAACTAATTAACCGCAACCTTCGAAGGACGGAGCCGGAACTATATTTCCGTCCTTGTCTCTCGTCCTTCAGGTCCCGCAAATGTTATATTACGATATACAGTAGGACCCCGATTATCCGGACCTCAGTTATCCGGATTCGCGATTATCCGGACTGCCAATCGCGACGAGTTTATTCTAACATTAACATGTCAAAACTTGCATAACGCCGCGCCACTCGTGCCGTCCGCGCCCGTCGCCCCACCCGCACCTCCCGCAGGGTGCGGGCGGCGGGACGGCCTAGCCGCTACACGCGTTTCTTATTGTTTTAGTTAGACGGCAATTGTTACTTCGTTTTAACGTGCGTGTCACGTCAACAAATTTTAAAATGTCAAAGCGTAAAAGAGTGGTGTTATCACTTAAAGATAAAATAAATATTATTGATTCATTAAATGAATTCATTAAATTAAGAATGATGCAGAACCATCTCATGATGAAGCATTTCATGCCTTGGAAACAGCTCTCAAGTGGTTTGAAAAACAAACAGAGAGTGATACTGTGAGTTTACTACAGCTGAAACGAATTCGTGATATAGCAGCATTGAAGAGAAGAAGTAGCTTACGTCAAACGACAATTACCAAATATTTTAAACCAAATTAAACTAATTATTTTATTTCATGATTACCTAATGCAAATTACCAAATACATACATAATTATTGTAAGCAAATTATACGTACATTATGTACAATTTCTTAATAAACGTTGATTTTCGCTCATATGTATTTGTTGTTTTAAATAAACACTTAACATTACATATGTATGGTACAGACTCTACATATGTACATATGCAAAAAGCCCGTTTTTCTTCATATCTTGGATTATCCGGACTTTCAATTATCCGGATGCCTACTGACAACAATTAGTCCGGATAATCGAGGTCCTACTGTAGTCACAAAATATCTATACAGAATAACAAATCAGGCTTTCTACCTATCACAACGAAATACCAAGTTGTTTCAAAAGCCAGAATTATTAACCCTAGTTAGAGAGAACAGAGTCATTATTCGTGTCAAAAATTTAGGTACACACTAGGAATGTAACGAATATTCGCATTCGCAAAAAATCATGCGAATGTTTTGATAAAAGTCAGGAGGACATTGTGTGGATCTAGAGGGAATCTGACAGAGCCAAGATATAGGAATCTATCTGCCCTTTAAAATGAGCCCAAACTCGATGGGTCTACGACCTTCCGTTGTCAAGATTATTTACGGGGGGGGTTACAAATATTTGGTGTGGGGAGGCAAGTACCACCTCCCTTCTAAGTAGATCCAGCATAGGTGAAATATAGGTACCAATTTTATAGTACCTATAAATTATAATGACTTGGAAGATACAGCTGACTTGACAATAAAAAACCTTGATTTTTTGTATGAAAGTTCAACATTCGCATTCGCATTCGCGTCTAAAATCGTAATGGTGCGTTTTCACATTGGTCGGCCAACTTCTAACTTTCATACTACTCGGTCGACACCGTCATTTGTTTTATATGGGAGTTGGACGTTGGCTGGCCAATGTGAAAACGCACCATAAAGCTCATGTAACATTTTAATGGACTTATACTTCTGTTTATTCGTTATTTTGTGTCATAGTTAACGAGACAAATTGGGCAACTTTGATGTTCGTTAACGAGCACAATATGAAGATTACTTGGAAATTAATTGTTATCAAAAGCGACATCCTCATAATTTAAGGTTTGGTTAAAGCGAACAAGTATTTATAAATAAAAGTAAATATCCCTTCATTTTGTCATGGACGCCAGTTTGGATAAATTTTCATCGACTAAGAACACTTTATTAATTTAAGTATTTTCGATGCATTTTTACAATTATTTCCTTAATTTAGTGTATGCTCATTTTTAAAACCGTATCGCATGAGCTCAAGTTGCACTTATTACCTTCAATAACAAACATTCACAAGTCACTTACGACGTTGTATTGTCGTGCAAGTAAAGCTTTTATGATACTTTCATGCATTTTCAACGGGTTCTTACCACGATATTTAATTAATTGAGTTGTCTCGATATTTGAACGTTGTTGCAAACGTCATGATCACGAGAAACGAATCTGTCTACCCTCTTTCTCGTTCGCTTTTGGGTGGTACCACTGGAACTCGAACTCACATCACGACACACCACACGCACTGTATCTACAAGACTTTCTGAGCATGAAACCTTAGTGACTGTTGTGTTTAGCACTGGATTCCACATACTGAAAGTATTATAGAAAACCGCGAGTGTCTGAATAAGTTTTTAAAGCTTTTATGGTTGATATGCACTAATGAGGCTTTCTTTCGCTACACCTTATCCCATTTAGATGGGGTCGGCGCATGTCTTCTCTCTCCACTCCTTACTATCTTTACATACATCACCCGTCACAATATAAACCATCATATCCTTCACACAATCATACCATCTTTTCTTCGGCCTTCCTCTCTTACATCCATCTAATTTTAAATTAATCGTTCGTGTTGTTACATGGCTCTCATCCCTTCTCATCACTTAACCGTACCACCACAACCGTTTTCTTCCTAACTTGTCACAGTCAGGCTGATTGTACATTATCCTTTTTTTTTCTATGGTCGGTAACATAGAGTACCGCTTGTCAGTATGTGCACAAATATAGTATTCGCCGTGGTTGTACTCACAATGGGTTAGTCACCCCGTGTTGGTAGAAGCACGTCCGCGGCATCCGCAGTTACGTCATAGTGTCGCGTGCGCTGAGAATGTGGATTCTTGATTCGAACCGTAGAACAGTGGCGCACTATAGATGCTAATATGCAGTGCAGTGTAAGTAAATAAGTAGTCGTGGTGGCCGAGTGCTTGAAGCGCTTGCCTTCCGTAAGGGAGGTCGCGAGTTCAAAACCGGCGGGCTTGTACCTGTAAATCTTAATATGAAAAAGATTTATGTGCAATTTTTCACAACACCACTGGCTAAAAACGGTGAAGGAAAACATCGTGAGGAAACCTGCATATCGGAAAAGGGTTCTAAAAATCCTTTGAAGATATGTGAAGTCCCCAATCCGCATTAGGCAAGCGTGGTGGACTATGCCTAACCCCTCTTCGGAGGAGACCTGAGCTCAGCAGTGGGCAGTAATGGGTTGTTACAATACAGAACAGTACAGTCTCCAATAATATCAGATCTGAGGAATTCTATTTACAACTCCAATTATAGATATAATTCGTCACCTGACACACAAGAATCCGTTTAATATTCTAAAAAGCGATCGTTTAAAACCGGAATAAAAAAATCTGAGAGTGAAATCCGGCAATTTGAGAGACAAATTAACCCCACGACACCGGAAGACAATGACATTGGCTTGCGAGATGAACGTAGGAGATAGGGAGAAACAGTATCACAAGAAATTTTAATTTAAATAAATAATTACAAACGGTTAATTTGTTTAATAAATGTATAACTAAGATCTTCACGAGACAGGCTTGATCTAATGTGAAGGCGTAATTTACGCGATTTTATTTTTGTCTTGACGTTTAAAAAGTATGTGTGCCCAAAATAAATCTTTAACTATCGTGAAGTTACCCGTAAATCACTACATAGTATAAAACAATCGCTTACCTATGTATCAGCTATCTGTACGCTTAAATATTTAAAACTAGCTTTTGCCCGCGACTTCGTTCGCGTGGACTTCGGGTTCGTCCCGTATGATCAAAAATTGTAGCCTATGTGTTATTCTGATGTATAAGCTATATTGTGGTAAAGTTTCATTCCAATCCATTCAGTAGTTTTTACGTGAAAGAGTAACAAACATCCATACAAACTTTCGCCTTTATAATATATATTAGATTATAAAACGCATTTTAATGCGACTTGTTTAACAGATATTAGAAAGTGATTAAAGAGGAAGGTTTGTATGAATAACATATAAGAGAAACACTAGTAAAGTAAGGTGCTTTTGATGTGGTGTCATAAACCCCCCCACTTTGTGACGGAGACGAAATTGTAACTACATAGTAAATTATAACCTAAAACCACATGTCGATAAGATCCAATTTAATTAAATACTAAAAATATCATACTACCCCCTACTGTTGATAATCAAACATTTCTATAATAATTTCTAACCTAATTATTTCTGGGGGCCATCGCTAATTGTATGCAATGTCTTTCCACGCCAATTAACGCTGTCTCCTTTCATTATTCCCGTTACATTACACTTTCGATATCTGTTTACGTAGATGCAAAGTTTCATATAATTAAACTTTTTCAAGAAATATGAGGAATTATAAGGTTTTTGATTTCATTTACGTCCTACAAAGTTTAACCAACAACAAACAAATAACTTTTTTGCACGATTAATAGAAAAGTCCCTCTATTCAGCAGCCAGGTCCGCATTTTCGAGCTGGGGTATATCAATAGAACTATGTAACAAGTTTCCAGCTTGCCTCAAATACCTACCCAAAATTTGACACTAGCTCTCGGTCATATGTAGATTTATCGATAAAACAATCCAAAATATTGTCAATACTCTCAAAAGCAACATCAATATTAACACTCAGTTTACCACACACCTTCCCAGTCAACTCGCCCTACCGTCCCTACATTACCGCATCAATACTAGCGGCAACCGGTCACCACCGGCTTGCGATTTGGCATCGAGCCACCGTCAGCCCGACCCTAGCAAGACTACGAGGCATCCGAAACGGCACGTAAATACGCATTGTTTTATAGTACGATTCGTTTTGGTACTAGATTTTGTTTGAAATGAAATAATTTATTCTCAAAATTAATGTAAATTATCATGATTGTTGATGCCAGTTTGGAAATAGGAAAAAGCCACCGTCCTGAGAAGAACTGGCAAAAAAATCAGCGGGGATGTCTTTTTTGTTGAACAGAAGGCCATGAAGACCCACTTTGGTGGCTGAGCCAGTGGAGTAAATAGGCAACTAGATTTGATACTAAAACACACAGAACGAATACGGACGGAAATGCTTTTATTTATAGTGATAAAAAATTATTTCTGTGTACTTGGTTATTCTGTGGTTTTTTCCTGTTATTGCAGAAATTACTGATGATACCGACTCTTTAATATAGCAATTTCTTACTAGTCTCTATAGGAACAAAGCAAAAATAATTATTGTTGTGAAACGCTAGATAATTCGTGCTAAGTTCCACGCTACCAAAAAACCTTTATAAAAACCGTTGAATCTCTAGACTTCTAAATAACTTACAACTAACAAGCTATATTATTAGTAAACAAACGACCTACGTACAACCTTCGTTGGTCCATTACGACTGAGGTCAGATGTACATTTACAATTTTTCAAGAAAAAAAAACAGTTCTATTTTCTCGGTTTAAATTGAATATTATGATCAAGTATATGTTACGTCTTCTACAGGTCTACAAAACTCCACGACTATTAAAAAAAAGCTTGAGTTCAATTATTTGTTTCAGTTGAAGATCATCCATACATTCAAGATACGAAATTAAAAAATGTTTTATATAAGATATTATGTACCTACTTAAAAAAATTGTATAACTAAAAGTGTCAACGGATGAACCGTTCAGAAATGAATTAAACAAATAACAATTACAACTGGCTCAGCCTTTAAAGTACATTTGGAAAGAATATTCAGTTTACTTCGGCTTATAGAAGGTTACCTATATATTTATGAACTTATTCAGACACTCGCGGTTTTTCAACGTTGTTGCAAACGTCGTGATCACGAGAAGACTCAATTAATTAAATATCATGGTAAGAACCCGTCGAAAATGCATGAAAGTACCTATATATTTATCCTATATTTTAACAAATTAAAGCATTATAACATAAGGTATCAAATTAAAACAGCACTTCGATTCACATTAAATAATTGCTGCGCGTTTCAATTAATTTAACAGCTTTCTGTTTAATTCGTCATTAACTTATTAATTTTCTCTTTATTGATTTATTATCTTTGTTTATTAAAACAAAAGAAAGAAATTTTTAAAAGAATCGTGGTGACGAGTGTTCAGACAGCTTGTCTTTCAAGTGGTACTGTACCAACCCATTACTGCCCACTTTTGGGCGCAGGTCTCCTCAGAAGAGGGATTAGGCATAGTCCACCACGGTTGCCCAGTGCGGATTGGGGACTTCACATATGTTCAAAGGATTTTAAGAACACTTTTCCGACATGCAGGTTTCCTCACGAGGTTTCTCTCACCGTTTATAGCCAGTGGTGTTGTGAAAAATTGTACATAAATCTTTTTCACATTTAGATTTAGAGGTACAAGCCGGCTGGATTTGAACCCGCGACCTCCCGTGCGGAAGGAAGCGCTTCGACTACTCGACCACCACGACTTACTTCAAGCGGTGAGTTATTAAAATTAATATTTACATCAATTGAACCAATTTTTCATAAATTCTTTTACTAATAGGAAGCTTCGGTGTTTGAGAGTATTATAGGCAGTTTTAAAGGTCCTCATTTTGTAACGGGGGCAAACATTTTTTTTTATTGCAAGACAGACAAACGACCTTATGGCTTGCTTAGTTTGTGGTGGCAAGCGGTCATAGCGGTATAAAAAAATATCTATCACCCACTTAAAAAGGAATTCGTTATGAAGTACCTACCTATATGCGTTGAATAAATGTTTTTTCTTTCGTTACATAACAAAGTCTAGCTTCAGTCTTAAGACGATTAAAGATTAACATTCTCACATATGTAAAATCACATGCCCACGCGTGGGTGTCTACAAAACGTACTTGAACTTGGCCGTCACACTGAGTCACTATATTCGGGCACACGTCATCGCACCATCAGACGTGTTAGAAACGAATAAATTAGATAAATGAATGTATTTGCTAAATATTGATACATGTTCACAGCACGATCAATTCATTTTTTTTTATTGTCTCCTGCTTTGCGAGAAGGGTAGTCGGAACCGCTCACTATCAGGTGGGTCGAGGATTTGTTTATCTGTCCTGAAATTAATTATCTATAATATAAAAATGAATCGCAAAATGTGTTGGTAAGCGCATAACTCAACAACACCTGGACCAATTTGGCCACTTCTTTTTTTAAAATGTTCGTTGAAGTTCAAGGATGGTTTTTACGGCGAGAAAAAATCGAATAGTTGCCGGGAAAAATTAAAAAAAAAAAACGGGTCATAGGGTTCACGCAGACGACGTCGCGGGCAGCAGCTAGTATGCTATAAAAGTAAATAGAGAAAAAAAAATTTCGCCAACCACTTTTGAATCGGAGCAGTACGGCTTCCGGGAGGGTCGTTCGACCGTAGACGCGATTCTACGTGTCCGGGCCCTCTCGGAGGAGGCCGTCTCCCAGGGTGGGGTGGCCTTGGCGGTGTCGCTCGACATCGCCAATGCCTTTAACACCCTGCCCTGGTCCGTGATTGGGGGGGCACTGGAGAGGCATGGAGTGCCCCTCTATCTCCGCCGGCTGATCGGCTCCTACCTGGAGGCCAGGTCGGTCATGTGTACCGGGTACGGTGGGACCTTGCACCGGTTCCAGGTCGTGCGCGGTGTTCCACAGGGGTCCGTTCTTGGACCTCTATTGTGGAATATCGGGTACGACTGGGTGCTGAGGGGCGCCCTCCTCCCGGGCCTTAGCGTTATTTGCTACGCGGACGACACTTTGGTCGTGGCCCGGGGGGATGACTTCCGAGAGTCTGCCCGTCTTGCCACAGCGGGGGTGGCCCTCGTCGTCGGCAAAATAAGGAGGCTGGGCCTCGACGTGGCCCTGCACAAATCCCAGGCCCTGTGGTTCCACGGGGCTGGGGCTGTGCCGCCAGTCGACGCCCAGATAATGGTTGGAGGCGTCCAGATTGAGGTCGGGGTGCAGCTGAAGTACCTCGGCCTCGTGTTGGATAGCCGTTGGACCTTCCAGGCACACTTCGCGAACCTGGTCCCCCGACTGATGAGGACGGCCGGCCAACTCGGTCGGTTGCTCCCGAATGTCGGGGGGCCCAGCAACGCAGTGCGCCGCCTCTATGCAGGGGTGGTGCGATCGATGGCCCTATACGGTGCGCCCGTCTGGGCCGACGCACGGGTGCGAAAATATATCGCACGATTCCTGCGTCGGCCACAGCGCATCGTAGCTATTAGGGCCATCCGCGGGTACCGCACCGTCGCTTTTGAGGCGGCGTGCGTGCTGGCGGGGACGCCGCCCTGGGAGCTGGAGGCGGAGGCGCTAGCTGGCGATTATCGCTGGCGATGCGACCTCCGCGCCCGGGGCGTGATACGTCCCCTGCGGGAAGCGGTTCGCGACAGGAAGGTCCAATCTCGGCGGTCCGTGGTAGAAGCGTGGAAGCGACGTCTCGCTAACCCCACCTGGGGTCTACGGACCGTCGAGGCGATCCGCCCGATCCTAGATGATTGGGTGGGTCGTGGCGCAGGACGCCTCACCTTTTGGATGGTGCAGATGCTGGCCGGGCACGGGTGTTTCGGTCGGTATCTGCACCGGATCAAGGCCGAGCCGACGGCGAGGTGCCACCATTGCGTGAGATGTGACCAGGACACGCCGGAGCATACGCTCGCGCGCTGCCCCGCATGGGAGAGGCAGCGCTGTGTCCTGGTCCAACAAATAGGTCCGGACTTGTCGCTCCCGGGCGTCGCGGCGTCGATGCTCGAGAGCGACGAGTCCTGGAAGGCGATGCTCGACTTCTGCGAGTCCACCATCTCGCAGAAGCAGGTGGCGGGGGCTGCGAGAGAGAGGCTTTACGCCGCTCTCAACTTGCCAACCCGCCGCCGTCGAGCAGGGGGCCGGGACCGGGATCTCGCCCGGATTCTGGCCCCCTAAGAGTTTCGGGTCCCCAACGCATGTGAGTGCGAGCGGGGACCCAAGAAGGTGCCGTGTCTCGCTCAACACGCCCTTAGCGTTAGAGCATCCGGGGGATCCCCGACCCACGCTGGTTCTGACCCAGCGGGGTATTCCGTGGGAGGGTGACACGCGGTCCCATCTTGGCGGGCTTCGGAGAGCCCGCCGACCGAGAGAGCCGGTGGCCGTATTCGCCGGCGGCTACCGGTTCGGCGTCCGGGGACGGAGTGACGGGAAAGCATGCCGATGGCGTAACGCGTCGCGCCGTCCCTCCAAACCCCGTGCTGGGTTCTGGCCTCAGCCGGGGTTCGGACGCTGAGTGTGAGCGGTTGGAGGTTTTAGTGAGGTTCAACTCCCACATACCCCGCCCGCGGGGCGGGCGGGGATCCGGTGATTTCCTCCAACTAAAAAAAAAAAAAACCACTTTTGAATGGGAATTGACAATAAGGTAAAGAAAAAAATTTCGCTAATATTAACTACAAAAAAACTATAAAATATCAGTGAAAACAATACACCCGTATCATAAAAGTAAACACTCCACCAAGTTCCATTTTTTGAAGAAATTTTAAGCTGTAATTCTATTGTGCAAAAAATTCAGGTGGCTACTTAGAACAAATAAGCTTATATTTTATGACTTTTTAGGACAATAGGCACAAAATTCAGGTAAAAAATTTACTAATTGAATTTAGGACTAACTAATTATAATCATTCATAATCTTTCCAAAGTAAAAGACAGGTATTATTATTACTAATAACCAGTGCAATAAATACAAAAGGATCTCTCTCCGAATTATTTAAATTAATACAAACACTACATACACTCATCATACGCAGACTACTCACCTTTTTGCTTTTAAAATTAATAATTGCCTATGTTTTGTCTCACTAGCCACTAAGAAGTTATTTTCTGTTTTTCAAGATTGTAATTTGGTATCGATACAAACGGTTAATTCGACTGATAAGTAGATCTCCACGATACAGGCTTGTCCTAGTGTGGAGATCTAATGGTTAATTGTATATTACACTGTACATTTTTGGCTGAATAAATATTTTTAATCTTTAAAGGAGAATTATCAAATACGTATCAAAAACACTATAGATTTTTTTTTTTATTGCAAGGTAGATAAACGAGCATACAGCCCACCTGATGGTAAGCGGTCACCGTCGCTCATGAACCTCTGCAATGCCAGGGCAAAGAGAGGCCGTTATCTACCGCCTACCCATACAGGACTTTTCTTAAACCTCGTTTAAAGAGGGTTATTTAGAATGTAAAATTACATAAATTTAGTTTTAACATTTAGCATAATGTCTCATATAGTTAAAATCACATTAATATGTTTATCTGTCAAGATTAACCTTGATATTCTATTATGTAAAAAAATTATAAGAAAGACAGAAAAAAGCTTTATTCATTGCCACTTTACTGGGTAACAGTAACTTAATAATTACAGCAAAATGTCTTCAAATCAAAATCAGTAAGTAGTAAAAACGAAATCACTCTTATTTTTCTTTATTTTAGGTATCAATTGCAATTTCTTAAAATCACCACGAGGCAAGTAGCAGACTACACAAAAAAATCCTTACTCCAAATGAGTCAACTTGCCGCACTCATTCAAGTTAAAATAGCAAAACAATTAAAAACAATACATAACAAACCACCCCTATTATCATCCCTTTCAACCACTACCTGCAATAAAAAACAATTGCAAACATAAAATTGAACATCATTACTTAATGATCCTAATCTTTTGTTTCCATTGTTGCGAAATTTTTGCAAATAAAAAAAAGTGTATTATTCAAAATGGGTATTTAAAGAAAAATTTTCGCCCGTGGGATTCAGTTTACTTTCGATCTTTGAAGTGAAAACGTAGTCGTCAGAAAGTTTATAGTTCTTGAGTTTAAAATGAGTGCATTGAAATTCAAGTGAATAAAATACCATATTTCATTAGTATCTGTCTCTCAGTGCATTATTTAAAAGTGCTTAAATATAAATCACGAAATTTAGAATCAGTGTTTAACCATTTTCGTCGTAATGTTTAATAACTATAAAGTCAAGTACAACATTTCCGTACCGAGATCGGTGAGTACCTAATCCAAATTACAATATTTACCTACGATTATATTTTTCTCAATATCATCATCATCAGCCTATAGACGTCTACTGCTGGACATAGGCCTCCCCCAAACTTCGCCATAACGGCCGGTCCTGCGCTATCTGCATCCAGTGACCTCTCGCGATCTTGACCAGGTCGTCGGTCCATCTTGTGGCAATATCGTGTCATGTATAGGTATAGAAGAAGTATATTACATAGATCGGCTTTACCAAAAATAAAAAAAGATCGCTTAAAATATACAAAATTTATTTAAAAACTATTAATGTTGGCTCTTTTCAAAAATACTGAGTATGCAACATAGTTGTAACAATCTTACTTGAAGTTCAGATACATTACGCGTTAATAAAATGTTTCAATAATAAAATGACTTGTAAACTCAGCAGATACGCATCGCGTCAGGTAAAAACATCGTAACTGTGATTATGTGTGGTTTGCAAAATCTACTCAAACTAATTTAAAACAAAACTAATCAATAATTATATCGGCATATTATATGTTGATTTGATCATAAACTCAAAAATATAATTCTTAAAAGCTGTATATAAAAAAAAGCAAGTTTTAAATCTAAATATGTCGTTACAGTCACGTTTCACGATTATAACAATAAATTCTACTGAAGTACCTCCTGTACTAACTTCAACAGGAAACATTTCTATAATATCTAATTAATTAATAAACTCTGTTTGACTTCAACACAAGGTTTACATTAACCTATAGAATATACCAATATATAAAAAAAAACTTGAGAGGTGTCATGGGATACCCGAGTAGAACGAAGTTCCTTTCGATTAAAACATTTCTTTTTTTTTTTTTCCTACCGTAACGCGCGATAAGGAACGTGTTTTAAAAGATTTTGATCACAGCGCCATCAAGCGATAATCATCTAAAACATAAAAAGTGTCGTGACAACTTTTCGTAAGAATGTTTTCCGTCTAGCCCCCTTTCGATAACGCGCGATAAGGAACTTCGTTCCAAAATGAACTTACTTCGACTTACTAATCATTCCATCAGTCAGTTTACTGAACCCTTTCAAGGATTTTCTTCGTAACTTTACTTTAGTGTGTCAACATCCAATCGATAAAGTTTTAAACAACTTCAGCGCGTTAAATTTTAATTAATCAAAGTGTAGGGAGAATGTAATAGATTTTTTTTTTTTTTTTTTTGTTTTTTATTGCCACGTAGGCAGACGAGCTAACGGCCCACCTGATCGTAAGCGGTTACCGTCGCTCATGGACCTCTGCATTGCCAGAAGACATTGCGGGGCCGCTACCTACGGCCTACCCTTAAGGACTCTCTTCAAGCCTCGTTTGAAGAAGGACAAGTCATAGCGCGTATTAGACGTATTCCTTCTTTAAATGAGGTTTAAACTGCAAACTCTAAAGAGTTCTGTTAAAGTTTTATTTCGAAAGCGGTTTGTTTGTTTCAAGATACTTAAGCAATAAGTAGACTGTTTTTTTTTGTATTTTTCAAATAAAGGATTTAAAATAAAATCAAAATTTGTAACAATAATAATATGAAGAGTCCTACATTTAATTCTTAATAAGAAAATTATAGTAGGTGCAGTCACATGGTTTATTTTGCTTATTACTCTTGTTTTGGTAAACCGAATTCGACGACACTTATTATATTTTTTTAAACACTCGCGGTTACCTACATGATTGATACAATTAAATCGTTTTACAAACCCTGTTAGTAATTGTGTAAGCGACACTTTATTTATTAAAAAAATGGAAATCCAAGCGTAATGTACTGAAATTCTTGAAAAATTATGGATATTTTTTATTAATGTTCACAAAGGGAATCTTTCAGTCCGTCCTGTGATAAAACTCAATACATGCAAATCAATTCGTTACATATTCAATAGGGGTAGTTCCTATCTACATAATTCCATCATCTGGCGAGCACGACGCGCGTCTATCGATCGATTTTACAATTTTATTTGTGTCCATCATACTAATATTATAAATCTGATGGATTGTAGAGATTTTATATTTTCTTTATAAGGCTTGAAGAGAGTTTTTAAGAGGTACTGCAGTGTTCCCTGAAATGGCAGATGTCAGTGAACGACGATTATCACTCACGATCAGGTGGTTCTTTAGACAGTCTGAAGTAGGACAATAAAAAAAATTCTTAGTTTAGGTACATCATTATTGAAAAGTTTGTAAGCTAAAAATCTAAATAGTTTTGCGATAATCAACTGCTACGAAAAAAAAAAAAATACGAATACCTTTAACTCGATTAACTGATATTTCAATGTCGGCTTTAAAATTATCAAAAGCCTTACTTAATAGAACTTTTATAAATTAATCTGAAGATCTATAGAACGCAGACAGAAATTAAAAAAAAAAAATTTAAACAATTAAATAAATCTAGAAAGTTAAACTGATTCGTACGAAACGGTCACATATGGCTGAGACTGGGCACCCGCTCTCTCGCGATACCATTTAAGGATACTTGTTGCAAATGGGTCGCACGATGAGTTCAGTTTTACTTCGGCGAATATTGGCGATTGTCATTTAAAGAATATCGCAAAATTAAATTTAAACGTAAGCTACGTTTCATAGCAAAATAGTGTTGCTTTAACTTGGAAAACTAATTTATGCCCTTTTTTAATTAGACTTTTTTTATCTGTGGTCTCATATAACTTCGATTAGAGCTTTAGTTCTACTAGGTAGGTACTAAAATAAGTACTAGATTTGCACCATACAATCGTTCCACCTGTATGTACATCGTGGAAGTCCAGTGAAGCATACGGTGATGTGACACAGACGAAGTTGCGCAAGCCAGCTAGTAATTACATAAAAATCATTTATCATTATTCTATTTACAATATACTTATACTATATGACGTAACTTCACGCGTGGAGATGGTAAACGTTAGCCTGGAATCTAGAAGTCTAGACAATCTGAACTCTCTAAGAACTGGTCCAAGGACTCCGTATTAAGTCGTGTTAGGAATATTTATTAGGCTCATTTCGATGAGTATAATAATGATTTGTTAGTTATCAGTTTTAAATAGTGCAGCCATTTTGTTTTTAAATAAGGTACTTCACTAGCCTGCATTGTATTTCTAGATTGCTCTAAATAGGATATATATTTTTTGAGTGTATTTATTGTTGAGTGTTACCAGGCTATGGGGTGTTCATTATTAATATTAACAAGAAATAGAAACAGGGATTTGATCAGGGTATCTTATTAGAATCCAATTAAATCTAAGACTACCTATTCTAGTAAGCTTATCTCAAAGCTTCCCTCTAATAATCTAACACTTAGCCACACCTATCAACACTAAGGTTACAAACCTGAAGAGTTTGTTTGAACGCGCTGATCTCAGAAACCATTGCTCCGATTAAAAATAAATATTTTCCGTCCATTTATCCTGTGACGCAAACGAATTCAGACGATCTAGTAAAGCTAACAATTTTCATGTTTAACACGACCAATTTTAGTGTGTGTCATTTCAATGTGATGATTTTTCCGGCACACAACCATTCCAATTCGGCCGTATTAAAATTAATTACACCAAAATGTTTACGTAATTGAACGACGCGCAAGGATACTTACTCGCTTTAATTATATCAATTACTCAACGAAGTGTGTTGTAAATTAATATCATAGAGCGTATGGCAAAAGCTTGTTTGAGCGCCAGTTATATTTATTTTGGTACATGGTTATCATCGCTCCTATGCAATTGTAGGGGACACTGTGCCATCTTCGACCTCCCGTGTAGAAAGAACTCTTAAATCCCAATTTTTTTTAGACATAGACATCGAATTAGAATTACAAAAAATAAATGAATAATATTTATATCCTAAAAAATATCGGAATAAGGATCGTGTGTACGTCTCACTTGACACTGGAGAAAAGCCCCTAGTCTATGGGACGAGGTTTATGAAAATGAAAAAATCAAAACAAAAAGGACGCTGTACTGGTTATAAACAACATTTTTTTCAATATTTCGGATCGTAGTATTTAAATGCATCTCAAATCTCAATATTTAATCCGCTCATTGCGGCTTTGAGCAACCTCTAAAAATCAAATATGTATACAGTTGTCAACTAGGCACCAACATATAGCATAATTTGAAATATAACATCAATAAAAAGCTTTGTTTACCGAAAATACCTAACCTAAACACACATTGAAATAGATATCCAACTTAAGTTTTGACTAATAGAATATAAAGTCTTTTTGAAAAGCAGTTTAGTTTCATATCTCCATGAGCAGAGGTCACGCTGTTATTTCGCTGAATTTTAACTATATCGCGTGAAATTTTGCAACCTTCGACACCGAGAATAGTTTTCGCGTTTGTCGAGCTCCCGGTCGCAATAATAAATAATTAACCGTTAGTGGTATTCATAATTTAAAATAAACTTTATGTGTACTCGTCTTCTTTCGTTAATTACTAACTTTAAATTAACATTGGATCAACATAAACCTCGCAATTTTCTCAAATATCTAAAATAGCTGATTAGCGCAACTTCGTCTGCGTGACTAATAGAAACAATATATATCCTATAGCCTTCCTCGACATGACAATAAAAAGTTATCAATTAGACATTACGTTTAAGTACTGTACTGTAACAACCAATTACTGCCCACTGCTGGGCTCAGGTCTCCTCCAAAAAGGGGTAAGGCATAGTCCGCCACGCTTAACCAATGCGGGTTGGGAACTTCACATATCTCCGCACTACATTTGATGTTTTAGGACAATTACATCGAAATTAACTAAATTGTAATAAACACACATCACCTACACGAGCCTAAACTTCACAGAAACGTTAGAAATTCGTCAACTTTTTTCATTTATCAAGTTTTTTCGCTATAACAACGTTCCGCGCGACTTTCTAAACACATGTTATTTTCATAGTGGATACGGCGAGCCCACACAGTTTCTCCGTAACAGGTTTATATATAGAATCGTGTTGCATCCCGGTTCTGTGACAAAAACACATTAAATTTAGAAAACTGCACGTATATTAGATAGGCGTTTTAATTTAACTTAAGTAATCAATGCATAGTATAAAACGCTACACGTTGTTTTCAAATTACGCAATGGGTTGTATGCGATCGAATCTTTTTTTAAATGGAGTGATAAAACAGGAAGATTTATGTATCAATACAAATTGCTAGGAATAAATTAGAAGACAATTATTTAGATTGTTTCATCACCAATCTATATAGATTGTATATTATAACAAATGATAGAGACTTAAATACGTTAGGTATCAATGAGATATCCTATGTTTTGAATAGGTACTGTACCATCGTTGAATAATTTTAATCAGAATCTTAATTTTTCAACTTTGAACATTTCATCATACTTTATTCTCTTCCAATATATTTTTATTATTATGTATAGTCAGACGCTGAGAGTCCTTTACGATATAAGTCTTACATACATTGCAAATGCAACTAACGAACTACATGCTGGTATGTACCTACAATTCAGTAAAACCTATGACAATTCAAAACATGATTAAAAAAACGAAAAATTCATTATATGGAACAAGAACGTAATTATACGTACTACGATCGATCCGAGATGGACAAACTCAGCAAAAAACGTAAACATTTCCCCGTTCCCAATTACGTAAGTACAAATCTCTCTGTATTGTGGTCCAGTGATTTTCTTATTGCCTTACGAAGCTTACAGGCACGATATCATTTCATAGGAAAGCTTCAGTGTATGTTAGTTTGATTGTAACATAGTGTACAACAATAGTGTAACAAAATTGTAATATTGAATTAAAAAGAAAAAACCAACATGAAAATAATACAAAAAAGACATGCCCGCTGATTTTCTTGCCAGATCCTCTCAGGACAGTGGCTTTTTCTTTTTTCAGAAGTGGTGGTAGCCTTTTGACATTAACAAACATGATAATTTCATTAACGTTGAGAATAAACAACTTCATTTCATTGGCCGGCCGCACGTACAATAGTCTTGTCAATATTTACAGTATTGTCAAGACTATTGAAGTATGGTGTATGGTATTGTTTGAGTAACATTATAATGGTTCTTTAGCTTTTTTTATTATAGTGATAGCTTCATTCTTATATATATAGTTTTGTTTTTATTTTTCTTATTATTTCACTAAAATTATTTTTTCACCTACCACGGCATTCTATCTTAACGAATGCATTGAGAGTAACATTTTAGGAATCGTTTATGTATCAAAATAATATTAAACCAATTTGTTGACCCTAGTGCAACTGTAGATATTATAATGTAAATTTACGTACATACATAAGCATGTTTGTTTACATAATACCCTAATCATAATAACATGTAAACCGAAACCATGTAGCTGAATTATATTCAGTGTCATTCTGAATTTATATTTTTAACAATTATCGTTATTATATGACCGAAAAATATTGATTTAAAAATCAACATTATTAGTTCCGTAACAATAGGTCAAATTGCGTTGAAGTTTGACGATGATTTTTTTTCGATACTGCGACTGTTAAAAACTTTGTTATCACCATAAAAACTAACATATTTCTGTGTAGTTGTTTTCAAATAATTGGCTGCACGTGAATTACATTATAAAATAATTAATTTAATACAATCAAAATACGATATATCCTCCTACATTCGAGTTCAGTTACCTCCAATAATTTAAACGAATTTACCTATATTATTAGTACCAAATTTAAAACAAAATGTATCTCCAATAAAACATTACATCATAAAACTAATTAATCGTAAAACAACATGTTTTTTTGACAAAACGAGTATCGTATTGCAAAACGATCAATACTGAATGGATGTGTCATAATCACTATGACCTTTGATGAACTTGTTTAACGTAACCATTCTATTTTATAATCGGTAAAAATACCGTGTCATTATTGTTGGAATCAATCGTTGTTTTATTTTCGTATCGAATTACACATGTATGTTATTGTGGACGCATGTTTTAATTCTTGTTTAATATTACGGTAATATATACGTGAATAAAATTAAACTTAATCGTTGCATTACCTAATGTAACGTCTGTCTATCGTCCTAATTAAAAACGAAACCAAAAACTACCTTGTAAATATGTATCGTCAAATAAACGTACGCAAAAACTATTTGACGTTACTTTTCTTACATTATCTTTAATTACATGACATACACAATGAAAAACACTCAATATATTGCACAATATTTGATTGATGACAAAACAAAAGCTCTTCGTACGATACACATGTAGGATGACATCATAATACGCACACATATGCGAGGAAGCTTAACATAGATGTAAAAGAATCTCTGGTCAGTTTTGCAAAAAAAGTTGCTTAACGTCTATTTGTACAAACTACTCTGATTCATTAAATATGAAATTGGAAGATTTAAAAAAAATATAAAAGTTAGATAATCTAATATTGTAGAGGTCCGTGAACAAAGGTCCCCACTTACAATTAGGTAGCCCATACACTGCATGGCCATGAAAATTGTATTAAAGTACTATTTAACCCATAAAAGATAAATTATGGGAAGTCTATTTAGAACAGTAAAAAATAGACAACAAGGAAGAAAAATATTCCGCAACTCTAGTAAAAACCAACAAAGCAAAAACTAAAATGTATGAAAACTTGATACAACTGTTTCTAAAATAATGATCCGTTCATTTATACAGCTGTTATTACATGTGTTTCAAAATAAAAACAAAACAAATGTTCCAAATAAATTGTGTTAAGTAAATAAAGTCTTATATCTGTTCTTTTCAAAAATAATAAAACAAATTTGTAGATAGTCAAATAAAGATACAATTTAATGAAACCATCGTAACAGTCAATAACAAATACAATATCATAATAATCTTAGAGAATTGACATTTGATCTGTTCATCAATATTATTTCCTACATCGCTGTGAATGATAATAAATTATTTTAAAGAATTATTTTTGTTTAGAATACTATTATTCTAAATTGATACTAATATTATAAAACGGTCAAGTTTATGAGTTTGAAATGTTGTAAAGTTAATCTATAGATCTACTGAAATGTTTTTGAATTATTTCACCAATAGACGGGTTGACTGAGTTTCATATGATATATTCTTGAACATGGAAAAGCTGTTATAAGACAGAATGTTATCATCTATAGAAAAAGTTTAGAACAAAATCATTCATATACCACCTACCCACTTAAAATCAAAATGATCTACAATTTTACATGTCTAGTAATTATATTAATATTAATAGGAATAGTTTCACTTTTAGTGTTCATCTATCAACAATAATAATTCTTAAGATTTTTTTTTTTAACATGTCTTAAGTTAAACTGACCAAGATATAATTGTTACTAGTTTTCTTAAGGTTTCAATTATTATGAAAGCATGTGCAAAGTAGAAAATTATATATTACAAGATGTTTTACGCAAATTGAGACTACAGGTTTCCGCTCTGATAGTTTCTCTTGCAAAATCATTTAATAACACATCTTATTTTAATTTGTAGACACTTATTAAAACTTGTTTTTGTAATAGCTGTTTGTAAATCTTTAGGTATCAATTGACTGAGAAAATTGACAAATCCTTATGAACATACAGTGTCAACTATTTTTTTTTATACCTAACCTAATATTGGATCTATGTAATTTTTTTGAAAATGTTATGGAGCTTTTATACTCTTATGACTTTAAATTGTTGATACTATAAACACGCTAAAATACTGTTACTACTGGGAATAAATCATTTCGTTATGATATTGATTCAGTTTGTTACATTGACTGTTAGTATTATAAATTGTAGTATTTACTTAAAAATATTTTATTTGGTAATTGTTTTGATTTCTTTACCTACTAATTCGTAATGTTACAATCAGAGTAGTTTGTACGTGTTATAAAGGACCAGAGATCTTCTAATAAGGCAGAACACTTACCTTAAAAATTGGCCTAGGGTGTCTCGGCTGAGAAGTGGCCGTGGCAGCCGCTGCGGGTGCTGGAGTGGCCGCCGGTGCCGTCACATGGTCCGCCGGTAGAGACTCCGGCACAGTCTGAAGAGTAGGCCTCATCGTCGTTGACATTTTACACCAGTTCACTCAATACACTTAACTCGCTAGTCTAGCCTCGCCCTTCGCATCCTCTGCGGCGGCCTAGCGCTCAGCCAGTCCCACCGGCCGCGACCCTCGCCAGGACGCCGAACTGGGCCCCGAATTGACTCCGACAACCGACTAACAACGCCCATCTAACCGCATTTTCAAACTGACAACAAATTTTCACGTCCCGAATAATTATGCCCGAACCTATTTCACTTTCACGTGTGGACTAACGATCGTCGAGACGGAAAACGGAAATAGACACGCAAAAAACTATTAGAAAGCTTACGGTGTCTTCTCCTGTCACATAAACACAGAAGGAATTCGACGTTTTGACTTAATGTCGTCGCGAACACTGATTTTACTAGTGTTATCGAGCAGCGTTCAGGCTGCGTAATCGCGCTGTGGTTAAGTATCAGTTCATTTAATTATAAAATTGCTTAAGATTTTCTCTTTACGCTAATAAAAGTCCTCACATTCTTGAATTCACTCTCAAGATGGCGGATTTTACTCTTCGTAAATGGGCACAAGGCTGACACGAAAACATCAACCGGCTCTATATCACTCCTTTTCTTTCGATACGGTTTAAAAAGAGATGTGAATATGTGTAGAGTTCATCGACGGTGTGATACGTCATTTCAAAACTACCAATGGGCATGCGTGGAAGCAATGTTTTTGATTAATTTGAACGCATCCAAAATGTTTTGACATTGCAATTGAAACGTCAATTTATAAGGAATTCCACATACGAAAAGTTACACCTTCAATTCGCTTCAATCTTGGTTGATAGGAAGTTTTGGATACTTTGATTGATACTTTTTTTGTTTTAACTGTTTTAAGTAATATTCACGGAGATCTAATGCACGAATCTTAGCACGATACATGGACTTCATGATATACAAGAAAAATAGACAGAGAATGTATTTTATCTTATTTTAAGCGACTTCAAAGTTGCAATTTTCGACATTGACTTTCGAACTAAACTGATCCTGATACCAAAATGACTGAAATCTATTTTATTCTCAATTTAAAATGAACTAAAAATCTTTCAATTAACTTTATCCTGTTTTGTGGTATAATAAAAAAATACTAATCCAAATAAAATATAATGAAATCATATACAAACTTGATTAAAATAAAATTATAATTTTGTAACCATGGCCTGGTGTACTGCAATAATAAAACAAAGTCAAAAACGCCATCTTATAAAATGGCTGCCTTGTTGTTGGTGACTGTTGGGTGCTTGTTTGGAAATTAATGTTTCTATCATTCAGTTCGTGTATGTCATGTTATTTTAGTGTAAAGTGATGCACGGAAGTTAATTTCGAATTTGATGTCTTGGTAAGCAACGAAAATTCTTTAATCAGAACAAACAGTGAATGCTTAAATCGTAACAATGTCGTCTTGCAACGTGAGTGGCTTCTTCGACTAAAAAACCTCGTGTTATTGTCACAAAGTTGTATCATATCGTGTTAAAATGCTCAATAAATTCATTTTTTACAAGTTCTTGCATTTATTATTGCGTTTACAATGATTATTTACATAAGCGGTGACCTTAAAATTTGCAAGTAACGAACAACAAAAAGTCTTTGAATGGTTTCTATTGTTCGAGAACGGAGTCGATGTTTTGATGTTTTCTTCGTCTTCGATACCATTCCTCGGTAGTTGTAACCATATTCGTGTTTTCGCCATAATTATGAGGTGAACGAACTGAAATACGACACACATATACATAACATTTGTATATTATGCATATTTACGTATATAGATAAATATTCTAGCATCTAGTGTGTGGTGTCGAATACTATCCATTTAACAGATAACTTTGATATCTATGCAAAACAATTCTTAGAAGTATGATATCTGAACTAAGTACTATCAAAGTAATTTATTGCAATAAACAGATTAAACATGCAACTTTGTTTTGCTTATGTTTTCTGATTAAGGAATTCTATTATGCAAATAAATAACACAATGGCTACTAAAAAACTTAGAAATGTGTAATTTTTCTTCCACAAATTTAACTTTTAAAATCAGCACCATCTATTCGATTTACAATAGATAGATAGACTTTCTCATGATTTGCAACTTTACAAAAACAAATTTACAGAAAGCTGTAAAGGTTTAAGACAAATGTTATCAAGTATTTGACCTTGATCTCGCATTTCAAGGTATAAAAATTATCCACAATGTCACTGAGCAAGGTCTCTGGTGCTATAAACAGCTATTGTAATTATTCCTTCAAATTCAATCAAAAATAAATACAAAAAGTTATACATTTATTCATGAATAAAAAAATCCTATCCTATTCAATAAAAATAATCTGTTAATGTAAAAAATATAAATTCTTATACAGTAGAATCTTGAAAACTCAAACCTTAAAAACCTCTATAAATTCAAAAAATAATATCTTCGTTTCCCATCAGAGCCCTAACATAGACTATTGATAACCTAAAATCTCTATAACTTAAAATATTTTGTGTTTCCCTTGGACTTTAACTTATCAAGATTCGACTGTGGTTGTAATACTACTAGTTTATGACCGTTTAACAAAGCAGTAAATAATGTGAATCTTTAACACCAACATACATAATAGGTAAGAAGTACTCTATAAACGAGGCTTAAGAAAAGTCCTGTATCGGTAGGCGATAGATAACAGCCCCTCATTGCCCTGGCATTGTAGAGGTTCATGAGCGACGGTGACCGCTTACCATCAGGTGGGCCGTAGGCTCGTTTATCTATCACGCAATAAAATAAAAAAATCTAATAATAAAGAAAAAACCTCAATGTTCAAAATCAATCAAATTTTCCCCAAGAATATTGAAGTACTTCCTTCGAATTCACTGCTGCCGTCACCGACTTGAGCGACAATCGTTTTGCAGATTTTTTTATATTTTTAAGTGAAGCTTACTCTGGATAATTGAACATCATGACCTTACTTAAAAACACCCTTCATAACATTTATGTTAAAAATTGAAATATTTGTTTCAGGTACAAACCCATTCATCAGCTGTACCAGGCACAAATCATTCATATTCAGTCCGTCACAATATAATGTCCAAGATGTGGCCGGCATCGCAATACTCGCACACCAACACGCAGCCGATCAAGGCTTCGAATGAACACCAGAACCAGCAGAATCTGAAGACTTTGGGAATGACCTCTGCCATTTCCATGGCAGGTTAGTTGATTCATTTGTATAAGCCACCATTTTAAAAGCTTTTATTTAACTTGCAATGTATGTAGCTGTGTAACAATGAAAGTTCAGGTTGGATTCTTGCGAACTAAGTTTTTTTAAAAGCTTAGTCAAGATTTAAAAAACTTATGTGTGTAATATTTTGTTAGTGTGCTGAAGAACTGAGTGTCATCAGCACCCTTTAGCGTCAGAATATTGTATAGTCAGTATTTACAATGGGAGCATCAAAATAAGTCAAGCATTACTTTTGAATGCTTTATCTTTATCTAAAAAACGAAGGCATTTTATACTTCAACATTATCCTCGGCCCATAGGCGTCGGTCTATCTTGTGGTATGTCTGCCC
Organism: Trilocha varians; assembly: GCA_030269945.2. Lineage (NCBI taxonomy): Eukaryota > Metazoa > Arthropoda > Insecta > Lepidoptera > Bombycidae > Trilocha > Trilocha varians. The sequence goes on from AP028279.1 coordinate 1,978,585, forward strand.
ACGCTGCGCTTACCGGTTCGTGGCCGCCAGTCCAGGACTTTTCGTACCCATCGTCTTCTAAAACTCTATAATACTGCAAATTTCAGGTCCAAAACCGATAGACATAGAGAAAACGAATGACCTCAAAGAGTCGCTCAATCCTTACGGAGTCTTCGAGACTGAAGTAGAGATGCACCACAGAATGGAAGTGCTAGGAGCTCTGCATCGTCTGGTGAGGCAGTGGATTAGAGATGAATCACTTCGGAAGAACATGCCTCCGAGCGTAGCTGATACTGTCGGAGGAAATATTTATACTTTTGGATCTTATCGGTTGGGGGTAAGTATTTTCTGTTGCTCAATGATTATTTATGGTACTGTACTGTAACAACTCATTACTGCCCACTGCTGACTCTGAGACTACGGTTTCCTTAGAAGAGGGTTTAGGCATAATCCACCACGCTTTGCCCAAAGCGGTTGGAGATGTTTTCCTTCGCCGTTTTCAGCCAGTGGTGTTGTAAAAAATTGCTAGTAAATCTTTGCAAGCCGGTTTTGAACTCGCGAGCTCCCGTAAAAGCAAGCGCTTTAACCACGCGTCCACTATGACCAATACCAATTTTATAGTAATAATATAGTTTTGGAAGATACAACTAACTTTTCAATAAAAAAAAACCTTGAATTTTTTGTATGAAATGTCAATATTCGCATTCGCAACATCCCTAGACTAGAGAGGTATAGTTGTGCGGGTCAGCGTAACAATTTTATTTTATTACAAAAATTAATATTTTGCAAGAACCTAAAATATGACCTGTACCAACCCATTACTGCCCACTGCTGGGCTCAGGTCTCCTCAGAAGAGGAATTAGGCATAGTCCACCACGCTTGCCCAGTGCGGATTGGGGACTTCACATATCTTCAAAGGATTTTTAGAATTCTAAAAATATGTCATTTTGTTATAATTATATTACAGGTCCATCATCGCGGAGCTGATATCGATGCATTATGCGTAGCGCCGCGTCATATAGACAGATGTGATTATTTCTTATCGTTCTATGATTTATTGAAACAACAGCCTCAGGTCAGTGCATTTTCATTTATACGATTCAATGTAATGCAATATCATGATCAACTAATCAACTTAAGATTGTAAACATAGATGAAATACTGAAAGGGATTGCAATAAATGAAAACTAATCAAAGCAATTATTGTAAAACAAAATCCGTCTCTTTGAACTAAAAGTTGTGGTTTTCCTGTTTAATTGATTACTGTCCTTTTCACTGAAGGCTTTTATAAACTATTATTATTATTAAATCGATGGGTTTACCCCGTATTATGCCATAATGAACAGTCCTGTGCAAATAGCACACAATAGGACCATTCATTTGAATGTAAAATTTTCTAGCGACCCTGACCTGCAAAAGATTCATAAATTTGTTAAATAAAAACTGTAATGTATTTGTTTAAAGGTAAAAGATTTACGAGCCGTTGAAGACGCCTTTGTGCCAGTTATTAAAATGAACTTTGACGGAATTGAAATCGACTTGCTTTTTGCCAGATTAGCACTTAAAGAGATACCTGGTAAGATTTTCTTAATACTATTCATATTCTAAGTGTCAACTATTTTTAATCTTTGTTTTGAGTCTGCTCGAGTTTTACCGCAGTGGTATGCGGGAGTCTAACCGCACTAAAACGCCCTACCCAAAGCCGACTGAGACTAAAATCCAGCAGTGGGTGGTGACAATACATTGCTCACTGACGATTTTTATACCTGAAGAATTTGACCAAAAAAAACTTGTTTGAGAATAAGAGCCAAGTCTTTTATTCATGTAATGTTTTTTTTTTCAGATTCCTTCGATTTAAGAGACGATATGTTATTGAAGAATCTAGATCAGAAATGCGTCAGATCTCTTAACGGATGTCGCGTCACTGACGAAATACTGCGTCTTGTACCTGATATTAACAACTTCCGGTTGACGCTTCGAGCGATCAAGTTGTGGGCTAAACGTAAGTTACTTATATCAAGTCGTGAAAATGTTTTACGTGCGGCTATAAATGTTTTACATCAAAAAATTAGCTTAAACACGATGTGTCTATCTTGTTTAGCACAAGAGTTTCTATGGCCACCTTCTGAATCTAACATGAGATCAGCTCCATGGTTCCATATTATTGTTGCATGATTTACATATGCATGCAAAGTTTTATCTCGATCAGAAACTGGGAAGTTGGTCAAATCCAACTTGCGAAATCACACCCAGTACAATATTGTTAACACTAATTTGAAATAATTTCCAAACGCAGGTCACGGGATATACTCGAACACTCTGGGCTACCTGGGCGGTGTGTCCTGGGCAATGTTAGTGGCCCGGACATGCCAGTTATATCCTAACGCATTGCCCGCCACGTTAGTTCATAAGTTCTTCCTGGTGTTCAGTCAATGGAAGTGGCCCCAACCGGTGTTGTTGAAGCAGCCTGATCATGTCAATCTGGGCTTTCCTGTTTGGGATCCAAGAGTGAGTTTATTTTATGATTAAAAAATACTATGTTTTTCATCACTTACACTATTACTAAATGGGTTCTTACCACGGTTATTTTTAATTGAGCGGTCCCGCAAGTCTTTAAAGAAATTTACTGTTTTTCATTAATTGTGTGAACTCTGGTAAAGAATCTGTTTCATGTTTTTTTGCAAATAAAATAACTCTTTTTATTGCAATAGAGATTTAACTAAATTTTAGTTTAAGATTAATATTTAAGTAATATTAATTATGCAAAAGCCAAATGATTTCTTTTCCACTTTTAAAATAATGAATACAATCTAATATATAAAATTCTCGTGTCAGTTTTCGTTGCCATACTCCTCCGAAACGGCTTGACCGATTTTGATGAAATTTTTTGTACTTATCTGGTATCTATGATAATCGGCCAACATCTATTTTTCATGCTCCTAGTTATTTTATGAATGTTTCTTTTCCATTATACTTGACACCCTGTATAAAAATAAAAATATCAAATAGTAATGTTTTTTGTAGGTGAACGTAGCAGACAGATTTCATCTAATGCCGATAATAACTCCAGCGTACCCACAACAAAACTCAACATTCAATGTGTCCGCTTCTACGAGAACTATCATCATGGAAGAGTTTAGACTTGGTAACTTGCATTTTTACTATATTTTTTCAGTGTATTTTATTTCATTTTTGTCCTTGCATAATTTAAGGTTCTTTTTGTCTAATAATATGAAAAGTGAACATTTACTTTAATATTTTTAAAATACTCCCCGTTCATCTTGCATAGTTTTGACACCCTGTATATGATATAAAGTTAAAGTAAGTCAAAGTCTGAATATTAGAAACAAACTTCAATTTTACTGTACTTTACTTTTTTATTACAGAAGTGTAAGTAATAAAAAAGTACAGTACAGTAAAATTTAAGTTTAAGTACAGGGTGGATTTGTAACTTTATCCCAGCTAAAGTGGGGTGAAAAAAGATAAGAAAAGTAACCAATTCCAAGAATAAAAGTGATTCTTATTGGAACGAAGTTCCTTATCGCGCGTTGTGAAAGGGGGCTAGACGGAAAAAATTCTACCGAAAAGTTGTCACAACACTTTTTTTGTTTTAGATGATTATCGCTAGATGGCGCTGTGATCAACATCAATCAATTTTAAAATAAAACACGTTCCTTATCGCGCGTTACGAAAGGAAATATTTTTTATAAGATATCTTTTAATCGAAAGAAACTTCGTTCTAATTGGGTGTCCCTCTCAAGTTTTTTTGTATTAGATCATTCACCCCACTTCAGCTGCGGTAAAGTTACAGATCCACCCTATATATTACTTGAATATTACAAATACCAATTTAACAGTTTTGGTTTAAACAAAAGTGTTTAGTTCATATAATATTTTTTAACTTAATAATTATTCCACCAGGTCTAGCCATAACAGACGAGATAATGCTGGGTAAATGCACATGGGACCGTCTTTTCGAAGCTCCCAACTTCTTCTCCCGCTACAAACACTTCATAGTACTCCTCGCCTCCTCGGCCAGCGCTGACGACCAGCTGCAGTGGTGCGGACTGATTGAGAGCAAGATTAGACATCTTATAGGTCAGTTCGAATATAATAGGCATGACCAAAGATATTGATCTCTTCCGTAATGTAAAATTATGTAAAAAATCTTAATTTCGGTAGTAATGTAGTTTTTGGAACGAAGTTCCTGATCGCGCGTTATCGAAAGGGGGCTAGACGGAAATTCTTATGAAAAATTTGTCACGATACTTTTTCGGTTTAGATGATTATCGCTAGATGGCGCTGTGATTAAAATCTTTTAAAACAATCCCTTATTTTGTTTTATATGATCAATGCTAGATGGCGCTGTGATTAAAATATTTTATTTGTTATCTTCTTCTCTTTTTATAAGAGAGAGACAGACCGTTTTAAACTAACTAATTATTATAACTTAAAAAAATGACATTTTATTACAATTCCCTCACTAATTAATCGAAAGGAACTTCGTTCCATCCGGGTGTCCCTTGACACCTCTCAAGTTTTTTTTTTATTGCCTTGTAGGCAGATAAGCTAACGGGCCACCTGATCGTAAGCGATTACTCACTCTACTCATGGAATGTTAAATTTAATGCCATTTTTCGAATATAATTTTAAATAGAGTTCGAAAACAGCCTATAGTGTCATGGCGTCGCGATTGACGTCACGCTTAGGTAAACAAACGTCAGTCTTGGCGCGTAACTAGAAAAGAAAGTTTTTTTTTTTATTTAAAATTAAAGCCAGACCATCCCCTATGTGTGAATGTCGTAAATCTATTGGTACTTTAGACCATATTTTCCTAGAATGTCCCCTTAATGTAAAATGTCCATCGCTATATAGTTTGCTTAGTAACTCTAACACTCCTTTACCTATTAACATGAGTTATCTCCTAACATTTCCAAACTCAAAAGTCTTGCATGCATTGGCTAGCTTTATTCCCTACAATAACATTAAACTCTAAAATATTTACAAACTCTTCTTTCGTTCTTTCTTGAGTTGTTTTTTTATCTTCCGTTACTGTGATATTCTATCTACCTGACACTGGCATTCAAAAAAAGAAGGGACTCGAGCCATTCCCAAGAAAAAAAAAAAAAAGTAAATTGCATATTTCGTGAAGTTTGTTTACATTTTCGAAATTTTATTTAATTAAATAAATATACTAATTGTTAACCTTTTTTTTAATTTCAGCAACACTGGAGCGTAATCAACACATAACTATAGCTCACGTCAATCCGGAATGTTACAATTCCGTGCCGTTAAATATAAATAATGGACAGCCGCTAGCATTACCGCCCGGTGAGTTATACAATGTTGATTTATTACTTATTACTTATACACGTACTTATACAGGGTGTTTCAGGACATTGGGACAAGTGCCTTAAATATTTAATGTAGGATGTTTTGCTGAAATGAAACATTGAATTCTGATATAATATGCATTAAAACGTCGTTATAATATGCATTAAACGTCGAGTCTTCATGTCGTCCATTCCACAATGCTTAAAAACAAAGGTTATACGGTGCTGAGTCGTGGACATTCACGGTGGGCCTAGTCCTCAGCTTTTGCTCAGTTGCAAGTCAGAGCAGTTGCAAGTTGCTCAGCGAGCAATGGAAAGAGCTATGCTTGGGGTCTCATTGAAGGATAAGATCAGAAATGAAGTTATCCGACAGAGAACTAAAGTAACCGACATAGCTCTGCGAATCAGCAAGCTGAAGTGGCAATGGGCTGGGAACATTTATCGAAGAACTGATGCCCGATGGAGTAGACAAGTTCTGGAGTGGAGACCGCGATGTGATAAACATAGTGTTGGGCGCCCCCCTGCTAGATGGAACGATGACTTAAGAAAGATGGCCGGTAACAACTGGATGAGACAAACAGAAGATCGAGCTCAGTGGCGTATTTTGGGAGAGGCCTATGTCCAGCAGTGGACGAGTGTGGGCTGACGATGATGATGCATTAAAAGAAAAAAATATTGTGAATCATGTTGATAAAAAGTGTATTCTGTTCTTTTACAGGTGCAAATATACCACAGGAAACAACAGATGCAAACAAAAACGAAAAAGTAAATATAAATGTATTTTAATTTTGTTGTTTAATATATACACAGGGTGGATCTGTAACTGGACAATCTGACGTAGGGTGTACATGACCTGTATAAATAAAACTTAGAACCACTTTTATTTTAGGAAATAAATAAAAAAAATCTTCATCATAGTATGGAAGTCCGCCACAATTGTCGTACATTTACCATACAATGTAAGAAAAAAAAAGTTTAACCTATCCAAAAAATAAAAATGGTGCTAAGTTGTATTTCGACAGGTCATTCACCCCACGTCATATTGTCCAAAGTTACAGATCCACCCTGTATAATAATATCTCTTAAATTGTCTGTTCTGACTAAACTATGATTCTCATGAGACTTATGAATACTACAAGTATAGTATATCTATGTCCATGAATTAAAAATTAATTCAGATTACGAAATTAATGAATATTTGTATTCCTTCATAATTAATCAACTGGTTCTTACCATCCGTTCGCGTTAAATAATTACTAACCCGTTTAATAATTATGTAAGTGATTGTGTTAAAATAATAGATAACAGCGAGTGTTCAAACAAATTCATAAATATTTGTAACGTTTATGTAATTTTTGTGATCCAGTCATTAATATTTTGACGTGACAACGTGTTATAAATTGGTTTGGGGGGTGACACTTCACTTCACTGCGTTACACTCCGCTCACGTTATGCGCTCACAATGAGAGCGAGTGAGAGGCACGCTTGTTATGTCTGTCTCTCTCGCTCTTAGGCGGGCTAACCATGCCCGAGTCGTTGTCACGTAAAACTTTCGCCCGTATACAGACTTTACAGGCAACCAATTTTTTTGTCTAAAAATTTTTATCATCTTCCCTAATTTGCAATATAACATTGTGATTTCAGGAGGGAATCGTATTGAATCATTGTTCGATGTGGTTCATTGGTCTCGTGTTCGAGAAAACGAATGTGAACGTCGATTTGACGTACGATATCTCTTCGTTCACTAAAGCCGTGTTATATCAAGCTGAGAACACTACTATGGAGAAAGAAAGACTTGGTATCGAGGTAATATTACGATAATTTAAATTATTTACAAAAAAAAGAAGATAAAAAATACGTCGTGGTGGCCGAGTAGACGTCGTGGTGGCTGAGTGGTCGAAGCGCTTCCTTCCGTACGTAAATGTGAAAAAGATTTATGTGCAATTTTTCACAACACCACTGGCTAAAAAGGAAAACATCGTGAGGAAACCTGCATGTCGGAAAAGGATTCTAAAAATCCTTTGAAGATATGTGAAGTCCCCAATCCGCACTGGGCAAGCGTGGTGGACTATGCCTAATCCCTCTTCTGAGGAGACCTGAGCCCAACAGTGGGCAGTAATGGGTTGGTACAGGACAGTACAGTACAAAAAAAAAAAAGGGTACAGGGTCGAATTTTGAAATACTAGTACTAGAAATATTGTGTTTTAAAGAATTTTGCTGAAAGGACCCATTCCTGTATAAATGAAAAGTGGAAAAACTTTATAGGAAAATCTTTTTTTATAGTTTTTGGTCTTTGCATAATGTCAGTCATACGAGAAGGATTGCAAAATTTGCATTTCATACATAATTTACTAGACCAAACCAGGCTGATTAATCAATAAATATAAATTTTAGTAAATTATTAATAAACCTTTAAATGCAGACACTAAATACTACACCACTACTAATTTCCATTACTAAAGAGCCTAAGATAACGCGACGTCTCAAATGCCCTACCAAAATAATCACACTCACACGAAAATCCACCTTAACTCGCATAACATAGAGTCGATATTCCCAGGCGCGCCACGTACGACGCAAGCAACTGTCGCAGTACCTCTCCCCGTCGTTGGTCGGTCGTCGCGAGAGAACCGCTTCCGGTGCCAAACGGAAACCGGACGTCACTGCCGCCTTACCGCCCAAGAAGACTAAACGATTGTCCGAGAGCAGTGTGAGTAATAGGATAAGAAGTAATAAGAAAGTTCATGTAAAGTTTAGAGTAACATTTGACTTTAGTATTTCTGAGAGGGGGCGGCGCGACGGGAAAGAGTGCCGTGGGCGTAACGCGTCGCGCCGTCCCTCATAACCCCGTGCTGGGTTCTGACCTTAGCCGGGGTTCGGACACTGAGTGCGAGCGGTTGGAGGTTTTAGTGCGGTTCAATACCCACATACACCACTCGCGGGGCGGGCGGGGATCCGGTGATTCCCTCCAACTAAAAAAGAAAAAGGATTTCTGAGATGTAAAATACTTTTTTTGTGTTTAGGATGATTAACTAGCAGATTGATAGAAAATTATTTTATTGGACATGAAAATAAATGTACATGAGCGAATTCAATGCTAAACAGCATTATCTGCTAGCTAATCATTAAGTGGATAATGAAAGAAAATTACTTCTAAGTTTTAATAGTTATGATAAATCTCCTTATGAGGATGAGAAAGGAGAAATTCAGCTGTTTAATCATAGGATGACATTCAATTGAATCCATTTTCGGTAACAAAAATGCATCTAAATACGATCCCACTAAACTTCATCATTATCACCAGCATGTAGATACCCACTGTTAACATAGACCTCCCCAAGCATTGTGGCAAGTAAACTTAACCTAACATAATTTCACAGACGGACGAAGTAAGCATTCTATCGTACAACGACGACTCAAACTCCTCAAATCTCTGCGAAGTCAACATCCAAAACGGTTCAACTAACGGCACAGCAGAAACACCAAAGGCAGACGCGTCCACATCAAACACCATAGCCTGTACATAGCATTATGAAGCATGGCGACAACGGTTCATCTATGGAACCGACAACGTCAAGAAATTCAGACGATTCTAAGTGATAAGACACTAGTGACAGGACACAAGTGATAAAATGTGATAAGTGCAGTGAGCCCAACGGCTAGTTTTAAGTCGGATGCTTAAAGAAGTTTGGCCAACGTTACGGTAAGACTTGGCGATCAGCAGGAGTGGGTATGTTGGATCAAATGTTTGATGTGTTCTGTCAAATGTTTGTTGTTGTTCGACGGTACGGTTTGACGTGAGTTTAAATAGTTTAGTGATTTGAACAATACGGCCTTGATATAGAATAGTATTAACATGAACAATTTTGTGGTAGATTACTTGACACTTCACTTATTTATCCAAATAAATGGTAGAAAATTGATTCTAAATTTTAATGTGTAGCAAAAAGAGATTTTTGGAACGAAGTTCCTTATTGCGCGTTATTGAAAGGGGGCTAGACGGAAATTCTTATGAAAAAGTTGTCACAAAACTTTTTTTGTTATAGATGATTATCGCTAGATGGCGCTGTGATTAAAATCTTTTAAAACAATTCCTTATTTTGTTTTATATGATTAATGCTAAATGGCGCTGTGATCAAAATATTTTATTAAAATTCCCTCACTAATTAATCGAAAGCAACTTCGTTCCATCCGGGTGTCCCTTGACACCTCTCAAGTTTTTTTTATTTGTAATATTGAGTGAGTGTTAAGTTTATAGCTAAATAAGTGTAGTGGACCGTGGTCCTTCATTGTATGATGGTTTGTTTTGCAGGTATTCAATATATGGGATGACTTCGTTCCTCAAGTAAGTATGGTTCTTTCAAATATTATTTAATACTGTCTTTTGCAAGATTATTGTGTTAACTAATATTAAATCTGAGGCTATATATTTTAAGTTTATAATGATTTGACAGGCTACCTTGGCTTTAAAACATTGAACGCTAAAATTACATAATAAAATGTCATCTTGCTACATAAATTTTCCTTAAAAAAAGGTTAGAAAAATGTAAATTATTTTGAACTTAAAGTAAGATAACATTATTATTTGTAACTTTGTTCTAGAATTTTAGTAAACTTATACTAAATCATTAATTGTTTCCCTAAGGCTGATAAATTACATCTAATTAATCATGATATTCTTGCAAAAGACATTATTATGGTAGTACAAAGTGGAAGAAATACATTTTAAGTTAAATTTTGTATTATACAAACTCGAAAACTCATAATTGAAGTGTAAATATAGTTTATGTGGTAAATTTTTAAAACAATTTCGCGTAGTTAAAATAAATCGTCTTTTTAGGCGCTAGGGTTTACCGTTTTATACTTCTCAATATAAAAAATACAAAAAAATAATATTTATGTAACTTAGTTTAATGTGCGGTGAGGTACTTTATTTGGAAAAGTCAAAATTTTTAATAGTAGAATTTCATAATACTAATTTTTCTATCCGATTTCAAAAGTTATAAAAAATACGTACATACACTCATTACGAAAAATTTAATTAACAAAGCTTTTCTTAAGTTTCTAAAACTAACTTTGTTTTAATTATTTTTGATTCACGTGTCTCAATAATTTCTATTTTTTAGACTCCTTTGTCCCCACTATTTAACTCTAATTGTCCAAAGGTAGTTCTAAAATCTTATTCGAAATTGAATACCCCAAATTACTAATATATACAGAGTGATTTTATAGCGCGAACTAGAACCCCAACTTCTCTTGATAACAAAACCGCATCAAAATCTTTTGCGTAAAAGATCACATAGGGTCCAACAGCGGAAAGTGAGTTTACACATACTATTAGAGCGAGAAAACTATTATTCTCTACTTATTAACCACTCAATTCAAACCAGAAATGGTCTGTCTAGTTACCATAATCAAAGCATATCACTCAAACTTCATAATGGTCAATTGTTGGAGCATACGCTGACAAACTTTCAGCTTTGTTAAAATAACAAAGGTCTGGGGTTCACGGGCTCTTAGGCTATAAAATCACGATGTATATTCAAAAAGGTCCTTTAACATAATTTAACCTACATTTTGTAGAACTAGAGCCCCAATTCGGCAATATTTGGTATTTTTCATTATTACATCTGCAATCAACGTCATGCACAGAATGAAGCCAATTTAAAGTACACCGATTGTGCGTTTAACTTCGCGACATTCTGAATCAACATCATGAATAATAACACCATGTGTGTAATATTTTATTAGTGCTAATCGATTTGAGTGTCATCGGTACACTAACGCCAGATAGTCGAGTTGTTACCCACGATTCGTGTACTTACAATTGGCTTCATTCATTGTTCATGATGTTGATTGCAGATGTAATAATTCTATAGTATTTTTGTAATCGTTTTTTTGAGTTATCGAGTGAAATCGTGTCTTTATATATTTCTCATAATTTCTTCTACTTTTCAAAAATATTCAGGGTAATTTCTGTTTTGTTTTGCCAGTTATTTTTTATTGCATTTTGTACTCAATATCGACTGCTGTAAGGTTTATTTCTGTTTTGAAGTTTCACAAATTTATTTAAAACCTTTGGCAAGTTGTCATGTTTTGATAATTCAACGAATTGAATAATTTTTCTATAACATAAAGTGGTAGAATTATAAATAAATTGCTGCTTCTATCTGAAATACTCTTACACCAGTTAAATTAAATGTCAATGTTATTTCAATTAGTTATATGAAATGATTCCACCTAGTATATAAGACTCAAATGTAGTTGTCGTTATGTTTTTAGACTAAGTTGTAAATATGTAGCGAATTATTATATATGAAAGTATATATCTTGACAAAAAGAGAAAAAAAACGAATAAATGTACATAGAAAATGGAGTTTTGTTTTATTTACTTACCTTTTTCTATATTCCTTGATCCTTCCATCAATAGATATAGAATAATAGTAAAGTAATAATTAATATTTTAATGCATTAATTGCATATCGTAAATGGTAAAATAAAATAAAAAATGGCAAAAATATTTTTTTATTTGAAACATAGTATAAGTAAAATATTAACTTCATATAAAATAAGGTTCACACGATTTAGCTTGGTTTTTCATCGCCGAATTTGACTAGTATTCTGAAAAACAAAGATAAGCATAAAAATAACTGTAAAAAAGATTTAGTTATAGCGACAAAGTTTTGCAAGAACATTATTTAACCCTTAAATGAACTATGTTGTTTTTAAGGGGGGAGCCTGCTTTAGAGGCTTAAAAAAATCGATTTTTTTGAGAATTTTTTTGGGAAGGAAAGAAATATTTGATTGAAACGAAACTTTCAGGTTTTATTATTATGTATTTCAAAAGTTTTCTCAATTTTTTTCATCAAAATATATGTAATATTATGCGTGGTACAAGCATTTCGCCGAGGCGCCTCGAGTATGCATGTGCCGTGCGGCGGGAAAGATGCAGGTCGCAATTTTCATCTGAAACTAAAAAAACAAAAAAGAAAATAATTTTCAATAGTATAGCTTCTAGTTAAACCTAAAAAATTAAAAAAAAAGTGGAATATTCAATTATTTTTCGCAAATTAAACAAAAAAATCATTTTTTTGGAAAAAAAATTCACTTTAGATGGTTTAAAAAAATGGTTAATCATAACTTTTTCAAGTTTTTTTAGGTTCAACTAGAAGAGAATTTCATCCCGAACACAACCAATTTTGTCTCGTTTCGATAGGACGTTTAGTTTTTTTTCTATCTTTCCCGCCAACTCGGGAAAATCGTAAAAATGAAAAACCGAGAAATCGCCCGTCAAAGTTTTAGTATATAAAAATCTTATTTTTTGAACTTACCGCTATAACATGCTAATCAGTGATTCCTGGTCCATAAAATGGCCCTTCAGACTCTTCAAATAACTGGTTTTCGCCCAGATGTTCGAGTCTGCGGGCTATTCTGGCTTTTTTACTTTCCAATGAATGAAATGAGCGATCCGGCCGCTTGTATACCTGCTTGACGCTTGCTCACTATTTCTTCTGTAGCTCCGAAAATAATTTGAATTTGCTTTTGAAATTTTAGGGGCATATTCTTGGATAGTTTGGGAAGACATTTATGCAAAAAAAAAATATCGATTTTTTGAAGCCGCTAAAGCAGGCTCCCCCCTTAAACAACAGACTAAACATCACTGATAAAATTAAGCTTTTAATTTTTTTGTTAATTTTGACAGCTAATTCTTATTTCTGAACGAACTTTATACTTTAAAAAAATTAATAGTAAATTCATGTCTAGTTTTTTTTACTCATTTTTCCTAGACACTAGACAGTAATACATGTCCATTACACACATATATTTTTTAAAACAAAAATCGTCCATTTAAGGGTTAATTATTTTTTTTTCAATATCTTTTTGGTGCATACATACACAAATCCACTATAGTGTAATACAGCGAATTTAGTGAATATTTGGTAAAAAAAGGCCTTCACAGAAAAATAAACAAAACAATCTGTCAACGTATTCTCGTTGCTTGCATGTGACGTCATTGTATCAAATGACCAGCGGCCATTTACAGGCTGTTTTGAGAATTCAAACTTTAATTTTAATTTATACAGGGTGGGTCTGTAACTTTGGACAATCTAACGTGGGGTGTTTGACCTGTTGAAATAAAACTTAGTAACACTTTTATTTTAGAAATAGGACAAAAAAAAATTTCATCATAGTATGGAAGTCCGCAACGATAGTCGTACGTTTTCCATACAATGTCAAAAAAAAAGTTTAACCGATCCAAAGATTAAAAATGGTGATAAGTTGTATTTCGACAGGTCATTCACCCCACGTCAGATTGTCCAAAGTTACAGATCCACCCTGTATATACTGCAGATTTTTCCGAATCATTAGTGTGGCATAGTTAGAAGATCATAAAGAATAAAAAAAAAGCTCCAAAAATCTGTCAAATACCCTTTGTGTCAATGAAACTTCTGATAACTTGTTTTCTTAAAATAAAACCTTTAATAAATTTCTTTGAACACTCGCGGTTATCTACGTCACTTACACTATTACTAAACGGGTTCTTACCACGATTATTTTTAATTGAGAGGTCCCGATATTTTAGCACTGTTTCAAGGGCCATGATCACGGGAAGTTTAGTAATAGTGTAAGTGATAAAACCTTTAATTCTACATCCCTATTACATAATTGAACTCACCCACTCCTTATCCCTCCGTATATCGCTCTGCAGCTGTATAATATCATCCTGTATAGCGACGCTGAGTTCCGGTATGGGCACGGTTTCCGTCCGCCACGGCACGTCGCGGTACTTGTTGGTGCGGTTGCGACGCTTGGCGTGGCTTTTTAGATGTACCTAGGTGGGGATGGGGGGTGAAGATTATGTTAGTGGAATAGTAGAATATCAGTGGCGACCATGTCTATTTTGGTCAGAGTATGCAAAAATGTAAATCCTATAATCAATTTTATTTCACATTTCTGCTAAAAACACAAAAGAAATGTACTGTACTGTAACAACCCATTACTGCCCACTGCTGGGCTCAGGTCTCCTCCGAAGAGGGGTTAGGCATAGTCCACCACGCTTGCCCAGTGCGGATTGGGGACTTCACATATCTTCAAAGGATTTTTAGAACCCTTTTCCGACATGCAGGTTTCCTCACGATGTTTTCCTTCACCGTTTTTAGCCAGTGGTGTTGTGAAAAATTGCACATGAATCTTTTCGTATTAAGATTTAGAGGTACACGCCGACTGGTTTTGAACCCGCGACCTCGTACGGCAAGCGCTTCAACCACTCGGCCACCACGACTATTATGAATACAAAAGAAAAGTAATGAAAATTTATTGTACTGTAAATTAAAGTGTAATAAATATACTATAGATATTTATTTGATTTTTTTGTTGTCTATCATCAATTTTCAAAGGTATGCAATGCAAATTTGTATACACCACTGGTGAATATTATTATTAGCCAAAAGTTGTACTAATTTTGTTAAATATCGATATCAGGGATGAGAGTGTTCAAAAACGATTACTAGTTTTGAGACTTAGTAGAAATTATTATTAATTGAAAAGTTTTTGTTTTGGACCGAAGTTCCTTATCGCGCGTTATCGAAAGGGGGCTAGACGGAAAAAAATGTTACGAAAAGTTGTCATGACACTTTTTTAGATGATCAAAATCTTTTAAAACACGTTCCTTATCGCGCGTTACGTTAGGAAAAAAAAAAAAGGAACTTCGTTCGAATTATAAGATATGTTTTAATCGAAGGGAACTTCGTTCTATTCGGGTGTCTCATGTCGCCTCTCAATTTTTTTATTACTGTCAAATTTCTTCTACGTCATCCTAAACTTTGTCAAAATATTAACAGTTCTTTTTTGCGTTCTATATTCGTTATCTGATAACTTTACTGTGGAGACTTGAGCAGTGATGGGATTCATTTATTTACCTTCTTAAGATGCGTATTGACCATAGATCGTAGATGGAATAACGCAGGACACAGCGGACATCGTCTGGTGGGTGCCGAGTGAGTACACACGCGATGTTGGTTACGACGGTTTAGTGAGATAAAACCGCGACCACATATCTGAAATATGGAATTATATGATTTATTTAAAAAAAACTTGAGAGGTGTCATGGGACACCCGAATAGTACGAAGTTCCTTTCGATTAAAAAATATCTTGTAATTTAAAAGGAACGTGTTTTAAAAGATTTTGATCACAGCGCCATCTAGCGATAATCATCTAAAACAAAAAAAGTGTCGTGACAACTTTTCGTAAGATTTTTTCCGTCTAGCCCCCTTTCGATAACGCGCGATGAGGAACTTCGTTCCAAAAACTTTTTAAATACAGTGCTAGTTAATACAAGTAAAACGAGTCCAAATACGACGGGTCTATCTTGTTTAGTACAAGTGTTACTATGACCACCGAATCGATCATGGATCAGCGCCATTTTGTCATATTATTGCATTGTCACGCGATATACATCTGCTTGCAAAATGTCAGCTCAATCGGAAACCGGGAAGTTTGTCAAATTTAGCTTGCAAGATTCAAAACTTACATAGTTATCCAGTGCAAGTTAATATAAGGTTGTAATTTTGTTTTTTTTTATTGCCATGTAGGCAGACGAGCCAACGGGCCACCTGATCGCAAGTGGTTACCGTCGCTCATGAACCTCTGCAATGTCAGGGGACACTGAGGGGTCGCCACCTTCGGCCTAACTTTAAGGACCCTCCTCAAGCCTCGTTTGAAGAAGAACAAGTCATAGTGCTCTGAGAATACCGAGGAGGGGAGCTCATTCCATAGCCGGATGGTGCGTGACAAAAAAGTGTTCCTGAAACGGACCGTGGATGGTCGAATTAGATTGTAATTAGATTAGATTCAGCTTAAATATATAACTTACATCACAAACGTAAGGTCGTTCGTTACTATGTAGTCGTTGATGCCACATCAATGTCCGTTCGTCTACAAAACTCCGGCCGCACACGTCACACGCACAACGGGGCTTTGCATCCGAACACTTATCCACCGAAGGCTGTTTTATTTCTATTCTGAAACAAAAAAAAACATCAAAATTTAAAATTCCCTGTAGGCATTTAACCACTCAACTGGGATCGACAACCAAATTGGTTTGTTTACTTATGCCAAGTCTGTGGCAGGAGCCAAAATTGAGCACAGTTCTAAAACTTGTTTTGTTTACATTTTTTAATCGTCTCATATTTTACGGAGATGATATATTTTCGCTGAAAATGCAATACAGCGTCGTTTAGTAATAAAGATTTACCAAAATATAAGGTTTAATTAAAAATCTAAATTAAAATTATTTGAAAAAAATGTTTTTAAAAAGGGGCTCAAACACGGTATTGATTCCGAACGAAGTCCCCAGTTTCGCCATCTAACGAATAGTGACGTTCCCAGTTGAGTGATTAAGTCAAAAAATACATCCGCCATTTTGTAATCGTCGCCATCTTGGATCAATTAGAAAATTAAAGTTTTTCTGGAAATTATGTAGACGTAAAGTGCTAGTTAAGACAAAATAAGCCCAAACATGATGAGTCTTCTATCTTGTTTAGTACAAGAGTTCCTATGACCACCTTCCGAAACCATCATCAGATCAACTCCATCGCATTATCACGCGATATACATCTGCGTGCAAAATGTCAGCTCAATTGGAAACTAGGTAGTTTCATAATTAACTCGCAAGATTCCACCCGAATTAACATAGTGCTACGAGAATGTTCTAGAAACATCCAGAAAATTGTGTGAGTGAGATAGAGATATATAGTGCTATCTCTCTCACTCACACGAAACTGCTCGGGAATGTTCTAGAAAGGGTGTGAGCGAGACAGAGATATATTGCTATCTCTTTCACACCCTTCTAGACTAGTTGAGAAACTTCTAGAACAGTATTCGAGACTGTTCGAGAAGGTTCGAGGCTAGTCGCGAAGTGTCTAGAACAACTTTCCAGACTAATCGAGAACTTTCTAGAACGTTGTTAGTCGCTCCATTCGGAACTATTCCAGAAGCTTCTAGAATAATGTGCGAGTGAGACAGAGATATATACTTCTATCTCTGTCACTCAATTCGAGACGCATTGCGAACAATTTAGAAGCTAGTATCGCTGGATATAAATAGTCGGTGAGTTTAGAGCGACGGCATTCCACTCGGAATACGAAAGTGAACGAATCGAAGCGAACAAGTGAAGCAAGTGCGAAAAGTGTTTGTGAAGTGTTAGTTTTAGTGTTATTTAGTAAATTTAATAAATTTGAGTCTTCCTAAGGATAAAACCGTGTTTTATTACTTATCCCGACCCTCAGCTCGTAACAATAGTTACATCCAGTGCAAGTTAATATAAAGCTTGTAAAAGAATAAATATTACCGTTCATTATTAGTTTTGTCTTCATGTTTCTTTATATGCGATTCGAAGCTAGATTCACATTTATACATTTTACCGCAGTAGAAACAAGTGAATTTCTTTGTGTGTTTTCTGTCGCAATGTTCGAGTAAATCGCTCTCGTTCGGGAGAATAGTCCCACATATTTCACACATATGTACTGTCTCCTGTAAATTACAGCGTGGTTAAAAATCTATACATATAATAAGATCATATTGTTACAATAATAGTCGAAGATGCATTATCAAACAATAGAAAAAACAAAAAACAGTCACAAATAATAGAAAATTGGTTCCTACGAGAACAAAGGCACTTTGCTATTTATTTGCAGAAAAACAGTTTTTTTATAACGTCTCGAACTTTCTAAGCTTCCTGGCTCGCAATATAAATATATAGATAGAGTGCGATCAACAACAAGTAATTAGTGCTAAGTGACTGTGTGTTGCTATTAGTTTGTAAGTACACTGTGTGTGTAGTTGCAATAAAGCGAGTTAATATTGAGAGCGCATTGTTTGCATTTATCCCGACCCCAAGCCCGTAACAATATGAAAGTCCTGTAATAAACACTCTTCCAAGTCAATCAAACACAACACACAACGATGGTGCGTTTCAGAATACATACATTTTTCTAAGGTAGAAAAGTCAGCTTTGTCGGATAAACTCGAAAACTACTGCACGGATTTACTTCAAATTTGGCACGACGGTGTGGTGGTTGAAGCGCTAGGCTTCCATACAGGAAGTCGCGTGTTCAAAACCGACTTGTATGTTAAAATTTTAATGTGAAAAAGATTTTTCACAACACCACTGGCCAAAAAATGATGAAGGAACACATCGTGAGAAAACGTGGAAAAGGATTGAAGTCCCCAATACGCATTGTTGTAGCATGGTCAACTATGCCTAATCTATTGACGAAACCTGAGTGGCGTGCAGTCCATAGAAGCAAATATGAGTTGCATACCCTAAGTTCTGAAATTCGATTCTAAATAATAACACGTCGCCTCAGTGCTTGTTTGGCCAATCTGCACTCGAGCAAATTTTACAGGAGACAGCAAACAAGCACGGAATTTTCGTTAAGTGCCGTGTTGAGAAAAAAATTGAAATGAGATTTTTATTGTATTGAATATTAAAAAAAAAAAATCCAGTCGGATGGAAATTTTATTCTTTATAATACTGCATTAAAAAGTAATTTTCGTAAAAAATGTCAGATTGGCCAAACAAGCACTGAGGCGACGAACAGTAAACAGTCAAACGCAAAATAGGCGCAACTCTGACGTCGATTTGCGGAAAATAGCCCACTCAACAACAGTAATCAATTAAATATGATATATTCAATGAACTTTACCCGAAGCATAGTATTTTCGTGCCATTTCAAATGTTCTATAATAGTAGTGCGTCGTTTAAACACCGTACCGCAATGAGCACACTCATGCGCATTCGTGTGGGTCTTCAAATGAGTGTGGTGCTCAATTTCATCTTCAGTCATTGCTTTGCACACCTATAACATAGGTGATAAGTACTTGTAATACTTACAAAAATTAAAACAAACAAATTCCACTATATTATAGATATCCGGGGGATGGTAGACCGCACTCCCCGACCCACGCTGGTTCTGACCAAGCGGGGTATTCCGTGGGAGGGTGACACGCGGTCCCACCTTGGCGGGCTTCGGAAGGCCCACCGACCGGCTACCGGTTCGGCGTCCGGGGGTGGCGCGACGGGAAAGAGTGCCGTAGCGCGTAACGCGTCGCGCCGCCCCTCATAACTCCGTGCTGGGTTCTGGCGTCAGTTGAGTAGTTGGAGGTTTTAGTGCGGTTCAACTCCCACATACTCGATCCGGTGATTTCCTCCAACTGAAAAAAAAAAAAACTCTATTACAGAGGTCCCGTTAGTGTATTTGTTTAGTTAAAAAAGTTTTAATTATGCTTTTGTTTTATACTAATATAAGCAGTTGACAAAATCAATTTAGAAAATTCTGTAACTAATAAGCTTTATAGTGTCAACAAGAATAATTAATTCATCAATGTTGAAAATAAAATATTTCATTTCATTCTACATTATTTGTGAGTGGCATAGGCTGGATAAAAATTCAAAAACTAAAATGAAGTATTTCCTTTTTTGTGATTTTATTAATACATACCTTACACACATATAATACAATGTTATGATCTTGTTTCATATGTTGTTGCAATTTAGAAGTAAACCGATACTTTATAGGACATAAAGAACAATTTTTGTATGTCATAGGACCTCTTTTACGTCTAGGCTTTTTACTTTTTCTCAATTTCGGTTCCAATTTCAAATCTTGTTTGTTTTTAGAATCGCAGTCATTCTGTACGATTATAACTGTGTTTTCGTCATTTTTTTCTACTTTTACGTCTGCGTAAAAATTATAATTTGGTGTTTCTGGTATAAAAAGTGGTAGTGGTATGCAAAGAGAAGAATATTCGTTGGATTTGTAGCTGTCGAAATTGTTGATGGCTTCGGATAGTTTGTCCGTGTAAAAATGCAGTATTTCTTGACTTTGTTTCGTTTGCAAATAGAATTTGTAAGCCATTGATGCGGCTAGGAAACAATCTTGACATACATTGTAGTTGTCATCATCGGAAAGCTGAAATAATACTTAACAATTGTATTTTTGATATTTTTAATGTTTATTTCTTACTAAAAACACTAGTGTTTGTTACTCATTTTAACATCAAATTCTTCTTAACAGAAAATGAAGAGACTAGGAAATGTAAAATATAATAACAAAATTTTTAGGTTTTTTGCTTAGAATAGTATTATTATTCTAAGGTTTTTGTCACTAAATCGATTTTAAATAACTTACCTCAATTTGGCAAACATTCCTCAAGACATCGATTAAATAGTATTCGTTGTCGTCTTTACATATTTTCGTATGAATATTCTCAAATGTTTTACTCAATGGCAATAGACAAATTAAGCATAAGTTATCACCAAAACTGCCATCGGAAAGATGATTTACAACCAATTTTGCTTTCATAGTCTCCATTCTTCAATAATAATGTCGAAACTAAGAAAAAAACGTTATGGAAATACATATTTACAATTTAAATGTGAAAATTCAAGAAACATTGATTTGAAAATTCGTAAAAAATCTAATTTGTTTTGATTGCACTTACGGATGCGTTCGTATTTTGAACAAAAAAAGACTCGATCAAAAAATTGGTATTTTAATAACCTAAAATATGTTTTTTATTTTAACCGATCCGATGTAAATTTTATAAAGTTAGATAAGAAATCGGAAAGTTATTTCATAAGAAGTAATAAAGAAATTAAAAAACACTTTATTTAAGAAATTACGAACACATTTTTAAAGTTTAGTGTTGTACCCAGGTCATAAATGAATCAAGTATCAAAGTATAAAGTAACTGTAACTAGTATTTTACTGACATTGCCGATAGTGGCGCCACCGACCATGTTATAGTAAAGAAAATTATGTGAAATAAATTTCTTTAAACACTCGCGGTTATCTACATCACACACTATTACTCAACGGGTTCTTACCACGATTGTTTTTAAACGAGCGATCCTGATATTTTAGCACAGTAAGGAATGTGTGAAATGTGAGAATGAGAATAAAAAAACAAAATTAGATTTTTCAGTAACATATGAAAGTTTATCGCTATTTCAATAACGATATAAGCCTCCTAAATAAAATTCAACACTGTAACGAATCAGTCTAAGGTTCAAATTAAACAGATTTCTTAGTCGTTGGGTATTCTGTGGTTCGTTCGTTCTCGACGCAAGTGGAATTTTAGGAGTGGAACGTTATGGTATCATAGATCATCATCAACATTATTCTTGAGGTATTAGAATCACAACGCCTGGTACTTTGGAAAATCCTCAAGATGTGTTGCCAATGATCAATATTGATGAGAAAATAGCTGCATTTAGGAGATGCTTAATTATTGTGAAAGACAGAAAGTAAAGCTAATTGGAAAATTACATATTCGGTATTTAGGTCTCTCCATTTCAAAACCAATTTTTTAAACAAATTCGGACAGTACGCGCTACTGCATAGTATTTTCAGATACTCGTATACCCATCCCCAATTTTGACATTTCTAAAAAGTCAAAAAATCCACTTGCGGTGGGGGTTTGTTTGGAATTATTTTATGAATTATTTCCAATTTAACTTATGCATTTCATAAATAAAAGCGTTTGAAAGCATTAAAATGTGTAGTTCTATTTAAGTTTTCTTAATTGAACCAGTTTTATTTATCATCAATACATAGAGGCACTCGCAATGGAAAGAAGTATTTTGGACAGGCCACTGTAATTAACCAATTCTGAATGCAATTAAGTTGGATATCGACCGAATTAACTGCAAAAACATGTGTTTGCACGCATTTAATACGTTTCTTACACAAAGTACCATATAAAAGAAGAGTTAAGTTAACTTTTTATTTAAAAATGAAACAATAATGCAACACAGTATGGTAAGTGTTGTCGAACGACCTTCAATTTATTATTTAATTACATTTAGGTACAATTTGCTTAACTATTGTTAAATTAAAGACGACTTTTGTTTCTTATTTAGACGTAACAAATATTAAAAGGTTTTTTTTAGTATTATAATTCAAAATTTAATTATTATCTAAAATTTAAAAACCATTAGTGAAAGAAAGACTAAAACTAGTAAAAAAATTGTTTTAAGATGCAAGAAGATGTATATAATAAAAAAAAGTAAAATTATATTAATTCTATTAATTGTTACTAAACTAAAAACTTTTGATGTGTAAAATAAAAATATAATATTGATTTAAAAATAAACTTATTTAATTTTCAGGATACTGATACGGACGAAGGAGTTAAAATTAAAAAAGAAAATGACGCCACTTTCGAGAACCAAGTTTTACATGAAACAAGACAAAACGTAAACTACAAAAACATCGAAGATCTAATAAACCCAATACATGGACAAATAAACACCCAAACTGATGAACCACTGTGTTTGAAAAATGAACCTCAAAGCAATTTTAACAACATAACTAATACACAAGAAAATTTTCCAAATTTCATATTCCCAAAGCAAAATCTCAATAATGACTTAGACCCAGACATTAAAATTGAAAATGAAGCATTAAATTTAACCATAAACCATAGTCATCAGTTTGATAATAAAACAAATGAAAAAGATATTTTAGAAAACACAAACGCATTTAATAATTTTGAAGGTACTATAACTCCTATAATCAAGGAAAATGAAGATTTACCAAGTGAAGCTAAAATGGATATAAGTAAAGACAATGAAACAACTAAACTTAATATAGAATTACAACCAAATCAAAAAGCAAGCGAAAGCAATGATTTTGTACAACTTAACAACAATATTATTTTACCCTCAAATAAAGATATTACAACCGTAGAAAATACCATTGAAGTAAATAATTCAAAAGAAGAACTAAATACTGAAAAAATAATTAAGATTGAGCTTGAAAGTAAAGAAAATGATCTAATTAACACAGAGTCAAAACAATTGAATAACAAAAATGTCATAGATTCACATTCAGAAGATACAAATGAAAAACCACTAAACGAAAATGAACAAGAAGAAATTGGTATTAAAATAGAAAAACAGGATTGTAATGTAAAAGATGACGAGACAAGTAATATAGAAGTGAATCACAATACTGCAGAAGATTTAGTTATAAAAGAAGAAAAAAATACCGAAACAGGAACTGAAAATGAATTAAACATTAAAGAAGAATATGAAGAAATGAATACGGAATCCCACTTAGAAGACCCAACAGTGGGAAATGATTGTCCAATAAAAATAGTTTCAGTGGGTAGTTTGAAAGAGGAAATGCAACAAGAAGCAATCAAGCAGGAATCAATTGACGATTTGACTTCATACAGCTATCCTAATTACGATGACAGCATGGACAGTAATGATGCAGCGGCTTTCTGTAAGGTGGAAACTTGTCTCCAGGAGGAAGGACGAGATGAAGATTTTCAAGGTTATGATGTGAGTATAATGAATCTTAGAGACTTTTTCGTTGTGCCTCAAGTTAATTTTATACGCCTTATAATAAGGTTCAAATTATAATGTAACTTCAATCAAGTTTTTTTTGAAGTGTTTGAAATTACGACAACAATTAACTGATTTCTTTTATCTCAATAAAGTTACGAATATCTTAAAAATTAAAGTGTACTTTATACGATCTCATACAAGTTTTTATCAACGTAACCCGTTCTTCGACTAATAAGAAAAATTCATAAAAGGTTTTATTTTTTTAGGAACAGGACCATTTATATAAAGTAATAAAAGAGGAAGAAAATTTAACAGTGACAGATACACATTTGATATCCAACAAATTTACAGACGGAAACTGCCTAAATTCCTACGATATGATACACAATGATAACAGTTTGATGGTGGAAATGAACCCTATGCCTGGAGATTTCGGTATGAAGCCTGGCAACCCAGAGGCAATATTGCCAACTTTAGACAATTACAGCCACGAAATGTTCCAATTAAATTCTATCACAGGTGATGTCATTTCACTTGAAGAGGAAGCTTATCTTCTTAAAGCGAAATCAAAGAAAAATCGCGACAAAAAACACGCTTGTCCAAAATGTAAAGCTTTTTACGCCTCTGCGTCGTCATTAAGAAAGCATCTCAAACTTCACAATAACGGTAAAAACGACGTAAAATTCAGAAAACGGAATGAAAAACTCAAAAAACAAAAGAAAAACGATCCTTCTTCACCTGTAAAGAAAAAAGAACCAGTTAAAAAACCAAGTCCACAAGTTGAAGAAAAACAAACTCCTTTAAAGAAAAGAAATAGTGACTACGAATGCGTTTGCGGCGCTGTCTTCAGTCGCAAAATACGCATGGAAACGTGCATGAAATCGCACAATGCGGACGCAAACGCAAATCGCGTCCAATGCCCAACTTGTTCAAAGAGTTTCAACAGCAAAGAGGAATTAGAATTCCACAGGAAAAGGGTGCACAGAAAACGATTTCCTTGCAAATTCTGCCCAACAGACCACGACACAGGCAAAGACTTATTTGAGCATTTAAAAATACACAGACAAGTGCAACTGACTGAGTTTAAAGTGATGTCAGAATTGGTACAAGGAGAGGAGATTTTAAACTGTTTTATGTGCACAAGTGCGTTTAAAGAACTCTCCCAATTGAAGATCCACGTAATGAAAGATCATATCGAGCCTTATAGCTGTAGATACTGCAAAGATTCCTTTCCAAGTATCTTAGATTTCGCCAGCCATACCAAAACCGTGCACCCTGAAATCGAAGGCCAATCAGTGTTAGAAGTTCTAGAAGCATTTTCTAAGTTGGTGCAAGCTTGGAAATGCGAGGAATGTGACTTACAGTTTCTTGAAGCTGACAAGTTGGCTTTGCATCAGGCTGAGACTCATAATCCCGATTTGAAAACTCGACCCCAGATACAGTGTGAGGATTGCCGAAGGGTCTTTATGAGCCAAAAGGGCCTACAGTCCCATAGAAGGGTGCACCATAGCATTGAGACTGAAACTGCTCCCCCTGAAGAAACTGGAGTAATGTGCGCCGAATGTCGCAAAATATGCAAAGACATGGAAGCATTAACCTCCCACATGCGACTGCACTCGCCCGACCGGAAATTCCCCTGCAAATTTTGCGACTTCCGGTTCGCCACAGCGGAAAAACGGAGGGTACATCAAGAAATACACACAGGAGATATGAAATATGTCTGTTTTATATGCGAGTATCAATGCACGTCCGAAAATCGTTTAACTTTGCACAAACGATCGGCGAAACACATAAGTATGAAGCAGTATTTGATGTCCGGGGCTTTTTTGAATGAGGGAAAAACAGAGGATAAAAGTGAGAAAGAAGAGAAGAGAGTGAAAAAGAGGAAAAAGGAAAGAGATAGGAGCAGTAGTTCGGATTCCTCTGACGGTTCAGTTTTGTGTGACGTTTGCGGAGATAAGTTTTCTTCTAAAAATGAGATGCTAGAACATAAAACATCACATCCTTTTATAGAATTTCCTAATGAAGATACTC
This sequence comes from Trilocha varians, assembly GCA_030269945.2. Lineage (NCBI taxonomy): Eukaryota > Metazoa > Arthropoda > Insecta > Lepidoptera > Bombycidae > Trilocha > Trilocha varians. The sequence continues at coordinate 2,004,290 of AP028279.1, forward strand.
CCACAAGAATATTTATTCTTTAATGGTTATAAATCTTACACCTGGAAATGTACAAAATTTTTAATATGTACAGTAAAGTCATTTTGGAGTGAAATGTTTTTGTAAAATTTTTGATATCAAGCGAGCTTGCATAGGCTATGAAAATCGGTCGCAAGTTTTTCGTTCGCCTTCGGATTCCAAGTATAACTGGCTTGCTTCACAGTTAAAATAATGAATTCTAGAATTTTATGAACCGTCTCGAATGAAGTGCATGAGATAGCAATAAATCACTATTCTCCAAATTGTTAACTTTTTAGTACTGTCTTGAATAGTCTCGAATGCAAAATTAGTCACCCTTTTTTCAATCTTCTAAATCCTGGCCTAATCTCGAATAGAATGACACGAGATAGTAATATATCTCTGTCTCACTCACGCATTAGTCTCGAATGTGAAAGATATATTATCTATTTCATTCGCACAATTTTCTAGAACATTTTTGTAATAGTATTTTACATCAATGTTTACAAAAATATCTCACTCCAAAATACCTTTTACTTTAGTTTTCTAGATAGTGCAATCGCTTATAGCAGTTATTTTTCTAAGTATCTAGTACTTAATGAACGTTTTTCGAACAGTTTTTTGTACCATTATTGTATTTACAATGGTAGTTAGATAAAGTCGCAATTATGATGTATCTGTAGCTAATTTCATTTTTTGAAGTGATAGTATTTTATACGTCAATTTCTTCCTCAAAAACAACTTTAAAAACAAAGTCTACATTTAATCCCCCATATACATTGGAATGATAATGAGGCCATCTGAATCATCTGAACGTCACTTTGGACAGTGGGACACCATTCGAAAATTTTCGTACCAATTCAGAAACCTACTTTGGCAGAAGATCGTTTGATCATAGGTTTTACAATTTCATTAAAGCTCTCTAAAAATTGGTCTTACTAGATATAGATAGACTATTTTCCCTCTTACAAACAATTTCGATTTGTAATTGCACTTATTGGAACGAAGTTCCTTATCGCGCGTTATCGAAAGGGGGCTAGACGGAAATTCTTATGAAAAAGTTGTCACGACACTTTTTTGTTTTAGATGATTATCGCTAGATGGCGCTGTGATTAAAATCTTTTAAAACAATTCCTTATTTTGTTTTATATGATTAATGCTAGATGGCGCTGTGATCAAAATATTTTATTTAAGTTATAATAATTAGTCAGTTTAAAACGTCTGTCGCTCTCTCTCTTTCTATAAGAGACAGACGTTTTAAATTAACTAATTATTATAACTTAAAAAATAAAATTTTATTACAATTCCCTCACTAATGAATCGAAAGGAACTTCGTTCCATCCCTTGACACCTCTCAAGTTTTTTATTTTTAAAATTGATACGTAAAATCGTAATAATGGTCACCTGTTCCATTTAAGTTCAGAATTCATTTCAAAGTTGGCTACAGATACCTCGTTCTTGTGTATTTGTTATAGTTGTATAACTGGTTGAGTATATTATCGTTATATAGCTTTGATTATATAATTATACACTACGCAATTTTATCACATTTTTAGGTTATAAAAATTGGCGCCATAAGGGTCTTTTCGTCATGGTTGTCAACTTTGGGCAATTTGATGGTAGATGTATTCAAAGTGTATTAAAAAACAAAACGGCGTATAAAACAGTCTGGCTAAATTTTAATACTAGTCCTACACTTTCGCTGCTAAACGAGGCGTAATGATCCCTCCTGCAATTTTTCTGTGGTGCGGCAAGGAAAAATGTGAACTTCCCTGCGGTGCGAAGAGCATAGCTTTGTTAAAGGAGATGGGGTCTAATAGACCGCGTGTCACCCTAACGTCTGGTGCGGGCCGATAACACCTCGAATCGCAGAGAATGGCAACTTTGCAAAAATTGGTTTCGCAGGGAACGTGTTAAGACGTAGAAAGTTCCATTTTAGGCCTCTATTCAATTCTTGATTGACAACACTGAAAATTGCAGCTTGATGAAACGCAGTTGCTTCATAATTCACTTTCATTTACTGTCAAAATATGTTCCTAAGTGAAGAGTCCTAGATTTAGATCCAAAATGGGACAATGCCTGCACTAGTGTTTGTCAAAATTGGCAACCCAGCATGACATTAAAAAGGCCCTAAAGCATATTGGCTTTCTGTGTTACATAAATTTATATTTTTGGTTTTCCTAAACTGATGTTAAATCGGTTGAGTTGTGATATTGTATTTATGCAATAACTTAAGCACTTAAGGCAGGTCTTTAAGTTAATATTAGATATAAGCATATGTTATGATTAACTTGAATATTAAATAATGTTTTTCATTTTCTTGTTTTATTGAAATTATCTCTTTAACTTGCACTGGATGTACTATTTAAGTTCGAGTGGAAACTTGCAAGATAAATTTGACAAACTTCTTGGTTCCCAATTGAGCTGACATTTTGCATGCAGATGTATATCGCGTGACAATGCAATAATATGACAAAATGGCGCTGATCTGATGATTGATTCGGAAGGTGGTCATAGGAACTGTACTAACAAGATATCAACGTGTTTGTGCTTGTTTTACTTGTATTAACTGATACTATTTATACAGTATGATATTCAGTATCTTTGGCAACAAAAATGCACATTATTTGTTGAACTCTAATTGGAACGAAGTTCTTTATCGCGCGTTATCGAAAGGGGGCTAGACGGAAATTCTTATGAAAAAGTTGGCACGACACTTTTTTGTTTTAGATGATTATCGCTAGATAGCGCTGTGCTTAAAATATTTTATAAAACAATTCCTTATTTTGTTTTATATGATTAATGATAGATGGCGCTGTGATCAAAATACTTTATTTCAGTATTATCAATAAAAATATTTATTACAATACCCTCACTAATTATTTGAAAACTTCGTCACAAGGAACCCATCCGGGTGTCCCTTGACACCTCTCAAGTTTTTTTGTTCTACCAGATTTCTTCATCAAAGTGTTGTATTATTTGTGTTGGGTCAATGAAAAAGGGGTTTAAAATAAAATACACGTGGTTATTTTAAAGTTTTTTTATTGAGAAACTGTTACCCATTACAACAATTAAATCTACAAAATACTCACTGAAATTGATATCCACAAACATGTATAATTTCCTATTGAGTTCACAAACTGGACAAATTCATGGCAACCCCACCTACACCAGTGTTGCCAACGTAAAAATATAAAACTATCAATAAATGCCTATTTTGATAGAGCATTCGTTTTCTCACTAGTTTGGTAAGACGTCAAATTATTTATAAAAAAACCTACTTAACAACAAAATTCTTATTTAGACTGTTATTCTTAAATTCGACACAAGTCGATGGTCAAAATCGATATCGATTAAATTATAGTGATGTAAATGCGAATTGTCAACGATCGAATGAAAAATCGATTATTCACGAAAATTAACTTCACTGTCATTATAATTATACTATAAATATTCTATTCGATTACGTATTTTTAGATACTGTTTATAATATCTGCTTTATGCTTAAAAGTGCTGAAAATAGAACATAACATTTTTTTTTTATTCACAGACTATACCAGATTTTACCAGCATAGACATAAAAATTTAACATTCCTCTATTTAAAATTGTTCTTTATATTGGCTTATGTTAAAATTCATGATATCCATGCGAAAAAGATTTAATTTAAGTTGCGGTTTTAGACAAATATGAATTTTAATGTGAGCCAAAAACATCAAGTTTTTTTTCTCAATATTTTGAAGAGAATTATCATAAAATATGAAAACTACATTCTTGACTTATTAGTATTTTAAATACACAAACAATTTCTAGAAGAAAAATATAGCAGTTCAAAACAGTGTCACAAATCAAAGTTTTTTTTCTGATATTCATTTTATACAGATGTCTAATTAACCTCCATTTTATATACAGGGTGGTAATGTCCTGTTGAAATAGAATTGAAAACCCACCAATGTTTTAAAAAAATCTTTTTAAATATCACATATACGACTATCATTGCTACTAGATTACATATACAAAAAAAAAATAGTTATGACACTTTAGCACTGAAAATTCTATAATTTCACAATAGTTTTTGACCGAGTTCCAAAACGAAAAAAATCTCACGATTTGCTACGGATGTTTTCCATATGAACCGATTTAGATGATTCTTATTTTGTTAGTAAATAAGTCATTTGATAAAGATGTGACTGGCAGTTTTTGTGCCTCAAAAATGGAAGCCGGTCAATTTCATTTTTGTAATAAAAATATTTTTTTAGCAGTATTATAAACAGTATGACCACGTTAATACGCGAAGGTGATAGTCCAGGGTTTCCCCATGCTGGCTCCAGGCTTCCTCAGGACCAGTACATCATTCCCTTTGTGCAGGGTCATCTGCAATGGCGTCGATTTATCTCCCTGTTGTAATTTGGCGCTTTTCGGTGGAGTTTTGATACCGGCTATTACTACTCGCTCTAACCATGATTTGGTCGGATAATGAGCGTTATCGTTTATGAATCTGTGAAGACAAATTTTGTTAGGTGAATTTTTGTTTGAGAAAATGTTTTACGTTGTATACAGGGTGTATGAAGAGCACTCCCGAAAACGAAGGCTGGTGTTAGTACTAATGACACCTGGGATGTTAAGATTTTTGAAAAAAAAAATCGTCTGAATGGTCCGGTTTCCAGGCTTATCATCACAGGTATCACTAGTACTACCTAAAATACCTTTGGTTGACTGGTAGAGAATGCCTTAGGCATTAAGTCCGCCATTGTACCATTTATGTTTATAATAATATAATATAAGCCTTTATTCCAAAAAAAAGAAAAATCAAAACTAGTAACAACACTTATAGAATAACAAAATAGAAAAACACAAGATTACACTTTAACAATATTCCTAAACTATATCTATCCTATATATTACATTGTGTCTTAAATAGTATCTCTTATTTCGGAGTGCCTTTTGGCAAAGGCCTCTACTAGTCGCTTCCACTCCTGGCGGTCTAGACAAGCTCTTCTCCAGTAAGGGCCAGCTGCTAGTCTGGTTTTGTCTTGCCATCTCTTATGTTGTCTACTTTGGGAGCGTTTGCCATTAGGGGTGTGCGAATAATTCGAACTCACGAATTATTCGTTCTCACGAAATTCGACGAATATTCGAAACTTCGAATATTCGTCGAATTTCGAATAGTATCGAAGTCGACTACGACGACTACGACTATTTTGTAGACATCTAGCCCATTAAAGATATTATCTACTAAATACAAATTTTTGTCCTATTTCCGATGCATCGTCGTAGTCAAATTCGATACTATTCGAAATTCAACGAATATTCGAAACTTTTCAAATTATTCGAAATTTTTCGAATATTCGTCGAACTTCGAATAATTGGAATTTCGAATCGAACTTTAATATTCGATTCGATTCGAACGATATTCGCACACCCCTATTTGCCATCTCTCGGGTGCCAGTTTGTGACTACTTTACTCCTATTACTGCCATTTATGTTTATAAAGTTTAATAAATAAATAAATTAAATAGCAGCTGAACCGCGCAACTTCGCTTATAGCACAAAGGGACAGTTTTTACCTAACCTTAATTTTATAATTATGTACAGGGTGTAAACAGGTGGTAGTATTAGTGATAATAAGCCAGGAAATCAGTCCATACAGACGACTTTTTTGCGAAACGCTTAACATCCCAAGTATAACTAGTGATAAACCCAGTCTTAGTTTTCGAGAGTGCTCTTCATCCACCCTGTATAAAGGGGGCGACACGACGGTAGAGGGCGACGCGACGGGAAAGAGTGCCGATGGCGTAACGCGTCGCGTCGTCCCTCATAACCCCGTGCTGGGTTCTGGCCTCAGCCGGGGTTCGGACGCTGAGTGTGAGCGGTTGGAGGTTTTAGTGCGGTTCAACTCCCACATACCGTCACACATACCGCCCCGCGGGTGGGGTCTGGCGATTTCCTGCAACTAACACAAAAAAAAAACCCTGTATAAAAAATATCTCTGAAAAAATTAAAAACTTGATAATTTGATCAAATATAATTGAAATTACTTACGTATATGTCATATGTTTGCTGTTGTATTCGATTTTAGCGTAAATAAACTTGTTATTCTTATATTCGTATGTTTCACCGTCGTCAATGTACAAAGTGCCTTCAGCCGAATTCTGTAAAAAAAGTATTAAACATGAATTTATTTTATCTATCTATATAACTTTTAAAAATACTATGGTATAAATCTTAAATAATAAAGTTGACAATAAACTTGAGAAAACTTTATAAACAATTAACTTATTGTAAAAATATAAAATAGTGCTCATAAGTTTTTAGAAAAAAAAACTTGAAGTGTCATGGGACACCCGAATAGAACGAAGTTCCTTGAAATTAAAAGATTTCTTATAAAAATATTTCCTTTTGTAACGCGCGATAAGGAACGTGTTTCAAAAGATTTCGATCACAGCGCCATCTAGCGATAATCATCTAAAACAAAAAAGTGTCGTGACAACTTTTCGTAAGAATTTTTTCCGTCCCCCTCTTTCACAACGCGCGATAAGGAACTTCGAACAAAAATTTCAAGTAATTTATTTCGACAAATGAAATTCTAAATAAAACGAAAGTAATTAAGATTTTTAGATTAATTAATTAATTGAGGTTTAAAACTAACTTACCAGTTAATCTTGCTAAATCCTGATTTTTATACATACACTAGTATTATTTAGTCTCCCATACAAATAATAAATAAATACACTTACATTAGAATCCAGAGCTACAACAAGACTGTAAGGATCGTCCGCCATTAGAGTAGATGATCGCCTGATACGTTCTTTGCGAGGAATTATACTGCCTCCTCGTTGATATACAGGAATCTATTGATAATAAAATTAGAATTAGTAAAGCAAGTACCTCTAAATCTTAATGCGATTTATGTGCAATTTTTCACAACACCACTGGCTAAAAACGGTGAAGGAAAACATCGTGAAAAAACCTGCATTTCTAAAAATCCTTCCGAATATACAGGGTGATTTCCTAGTGAGGGTACATATTGAAGGTCATGGTAGCTGATGGTTATATACGACCAGAAAAAATATTATTAACAAAGAATATGGCTTAATGCCTTAGAAATCGCAACTTAAAAATATCTAAAATTCTTGCAAAATGATGGTTTTTCGACAGCTGATGGGTGTGGCGGAGGTGTGGGGTGCGCGAGATCACTAGAGGTCGTTAGTCAACACTCTTTTAGCCGAAATTGTTTGTTTTAGGTAGTTTTGTCGAATTTAGATTAAAAAATATATATATATTGTAATTTTACCTATTTTTTGTAATATTCCGTATTAGAACAGAGTACTCATCACCCTCCTGCAATATGTACCCTCTCTAACAAATCACCCTGTATATGGGGCTGTGCCGAAACCCTTTCCTGAGGAGACCTGAGGTGTTGACCTCAGTGGGCAGTGGGTTTTTACGATACATTAAAGCATGTCTTTCTGTTGCTATTCAGCAGTCGCGTGCAATTCATCACCCATCAAATCGGTTTGAAAGATACGAGTATCATGTAGCAGTAGAGTGCTAGTTAATACAAGTAAAACGAGCACAAACACGACGGGTCTATCTTGTTTAGTACAAGAGTTACTATGACCTTCCGAATCGATCACCAGATCAGCGACATTTTGTCATATTATTGCATTGTCACGTTATATACATCTACGTGCAAAATGTCAGCTCAATCGGAAACCGGAAGATTCCACCCGAACTTACATAGTTTTTTTTTTTTTTTGTTGGAGTTGTGTGAGTTGAACCGCACTAAAACCTCCTACCGCTCTCACTCAGCGTTCGAACCCCGGCTGAGGCCAGAACCCAGCACGGTGTTATGAGGGGCGGCGAGACGCGTTACGCCCCCAACCCGTACTTACATAGTAACATCCAGTGCAAGTTAATATAAAGCTTGTAATGTGAACTAGGTTTAAGTCAGTGTTACCTTAGATATGGTGACGGGTTGCGTGATCCTGGCCTCTGTATGTGGCATGTATGTGTCGGCGTCGTACCACAATGTGTTACCGGGGAGGTACACGTTTATAGAAGTAGCACCCGCTGACGTCACGGGTTTGATTAGTAGAGCGTTACCTATGGAAAAAAATATTAATTAGTGAATAGCATTTAAAATGGTTTTTTATGTCGATAGTCATTTTTCCGATCGTTGTATCTGTGCACGGTCTAATAGCGAAAAGCTTCGACCGTCATCTTGAGAACGACCGTTCTTGACACGGCGCGTATTGTGAGGAGGTTCCTCTCTCTGGAGCCCTGACCACTGATGGCTTGGGTCGTAGACACCGTGTTTTTGGAACGAAGTTCCTTATCGCGCGTTGTGAAAGGGAGCTTGACGGAAAAAATTCTTACGAAAAAGTTGTCACTACAATTTTTTTGCTTATTAATTATCGCTAGATGGCGCAGTGATCAAAATATTTTAAAACACGTTCCTTATCGCGCGTTACGAAAGGAAATAATTTTTATGAGATACGTTTTAATCGAAAGGAATTTCGTTCCATCCGGGTGTCCCTTGACTCCTCTCAAGTTTTTTTTTTTAATAGTTTAAAAATACGACAATGAAGATGTATTTTTATTTAAATGTAAGAAATCGCAGAACGGCGCGACGCGTTACGCACTCGGCACTTTTTCCCGTCGCGTCGTCCCCGAATGAAGATGTTTAAAGATAATAAAGGCAAGGCTAGTAATGGTTGCTCTGTTCCATTTAAAGTCCATCTCACGCTTTTAAAATTACAATTATAACTATTTTCTGATTTGACACATGTACAGATTTCAATGCCGACGTTTATATAGCTATTATTGATTACTCTATTGAGACTGAAAGGATTTAATAATACTCCTCATACACACATGAGAAAAACAAATAATATTGAACTATTACTATAACTTACCGAGTAAATATTCATCGTCAATGGTGTATGTTTCGGGGTCGTTAGGGTACTGCTGGAACAATGGTCGGATGACGGGCAGACCTTGTACTGAGTGCTCGTAAAATAACGTGTACCTAGAATGGAGGATTTATTATTGAGTTTTTTATAATTATCCTGGTGGTTAGTTACATGATTAAAGAGATAAACTACAATATACAAGGTGTTCGGGCAATATTCAATTTTGATAAATGGGGTTTAATTTCAAAGACCTATCACTGACAGATGTCACATCTTTACTATTGTCTTTCGGCTTCCGACGCGACGCGGATCGTTTGTCGGCGGAAAAATTAATAACTATATCGGACTAAAATTGTGATTAACGGCGGCCGCCTAGAAGAAAGAATCTCATCCATCGAGCATCGGTCCGGTTTAGCAGAGGTAAGTCGGATTACTTTATTATTGATGCGTATCGGTCGGTGTGCATGGTTTTTGTAATTAATCCAGGTCGAAATTGAGAAGCCCGGATCAACGACTACAAAGATACAGTCCACTTGTCGGAACTTGTGAAAACGGTAATCTTGTCTGCCTACACAGGCAGAATCGCCACAACACAGGGTGTCCTAGGGACATGGAAAGTACTGTGGCGACCAATACCGTGCGAGATCCCGAATCGCGGTGTTGACATTTGCAACGTTTGGCGCATATATACGACATCTGAAATCTACTACAGCGGCCTTTGGTCTGACCACCATACACTACCTCGCCCGCAACGAGATCTCCATTTGGAGATTACCAACACCCAGAGTACCAAATTTTTGATGACTAGGATATTTTTAAATAATACTGCATTCAAAGATTCATCGTAATTTGTTTGGTTTGTTTGAAAATTAATCTTCCAAAATCGGCAAAAAAGAACACCCTGTATTAGGCATTTTGATATGTGGGTTCGGCTCTCTTGGTCGGCGGGTTGTCCGAAGCCCGCCAAGCTGGGTTAAAACCAGCCAGCCATATACAGCCGGCTGTTTTAGGTTTTAGTGACAACGAGAGTTAGGTAAAATCAAGTATTTGACAACACCCTGTATACATACCAGTAGTCTAACAGCGCGTATCTCCTTCTATTAGCATCCCTGAGCAATGCCGTGGTAGTGGGTGGGTAGAGCCAAGGTTCACGACGTTTGGTTTCAATGTGAGAATGAGCACGGAAGAACGGTTGGTATGCACCTGCCTGTATCAATAATAAATACACTGAGACATATGTACTTAATTTGAGATGATAAATCACATAAAATCCCATTTAAAGACAAGAACACTGCGAATTTTTGAGAAATAATAATCATGTTTGTTTTGATTATCATATATCTTTTTAAATAACGAACCAATTTTGATAATTCTTTTTTCATTCTACAGCTACTACTTATCGCTAATTCCTACTTATAATCAATCAAGATCCGACCAGTACGTTAAAAGATATTCTCAAAACACTACATCTTACCTGGTACCACCTGGTCATCAGCTCAGCCTCGGGGTACTTGAAGAACCCTCCTACGTCAGACCCGCAGAAGCTGTTTCCGGCGATGGCGAGTGACAGACACATGGGTATAGAAGCAGCTAAGAATGACCATTCAGCTGAGTTATCACCCGTCCATATCGCTGCGTATCTGTTTTAAATAATTTATTTTAAAGAAAACTTTAAATTCAAGCTTTTAAGATCTTGAATATCATGTAGCAGTAGAGTGCTAGCTGATACAAATAAAATGAACCCAAACACGACGGGTCTATCTTATTTAGTACAGGAGTTCCTATGACCACCAGCGGCGTGCAGTTCATACAAGCAAATACGCACTGCATACCCTATTATTTCAAATTTTCTTAAAAAAATGTAACAAAAAACGATTAAACGTTGTATATTTAATCAAAATACACTTTTCATTATTATTATTGCCACACATTTAGCGTAAAAGTTAAATTAAATTGATTATAGGACATAAATATGTGGAAAATTACTCAGATTTATAGTTCTGCATACGCTGACTTAAATATGCATGCACGCCACTGATGACCACCTTCCGACTCCATCATCAGATCATCGCCATTTCGTCATATTATTGTATTGTCACGCGATATACATCTGAGTGCAAAATGACAGCTCAATCGGAAACCGGGAAGTTTGTCGAATTTAGCTTGCAAGATTCCACTATAACTTACATAGTTACATCCAGTGCAAGTTAATATAAAGCTTGTAAAAAAGTCTCGAGACTTTCGACAGTTGGGAGATTCCCGAGAGTTTGTAACATTGTAACAGTCGCAAACTAACAAAATTTTTATACATATAGATTACCTCTGCGTTCCTGCGAAGACTGCCCTGGTCAGGATAAAGGGTCTGTACTTCCCGTCGACCCTATCCATCATTCCATCATGAGTAGACCGGAGGTTCCATAGACCGTATTCGTTGTGAACGTGTCTATAAAATAAAATAATATTTGTTAGTAAATGAGTTTTTATTAGAACAAATTACATATTTAGAAAATAAGTTATCTCTTAAAAAACTGTATTGACTAAGCAACAAGTACTTTTGGATAGCCACTCACAACTGGGATCGGCACCAAAATTGGTTTGTTTACTTTTGCCAAGTCTGTGGCAGGAACCAAAATTGAGCACAGTTCTAAAACTTGTTTTGTTTACCTTTTTTATTCGTCTCATATTTTACGGAGATGATATATTTTCGCTGAAAATGCAATACAGCGTCGTTTAAGAATAAAGATTTACAAAAATATAAAGTTAAATTAAAATCGAAACTAAAATTTTATTTTTATTGGAATATAATGTTTTAAAAAGAGACGTAAACACAGTATTGATTCCGAACAAAGTCCCCAGTTTCGCCATCTAGCGGTTAGTGACGTTCACAGTTGAGTGGTTATGTGTTTAAAAATGTTCATTTTTCACGGGCAAGATTTTACCATTTGCTGTGTGTGTTATATAAACCGATTTCGATAATTATTTTTTGTTAGAAAGCGGTAACTTTGGGAATTATGACATATAAATTTGATAAAGATCTGAATGGTAGTTTTTGTGCAATTCTTTAAATATTAAAGTTAGTTGTTTTCATTTTTGTAATTAAGGCTTGAGGAGGGTCCTTAAAGTTTGTCGTAGGTAGCGACCCCTCAATGTCCCCTGACATTGCAGAGGTCCATGAGCGACGGTAACCACTTACGATCAGGTGGCCCGTTGGCTCGTCTGCCTACATGGCAATAAAAAAAAAGTTATATAACCAAAGTAATATCAAGAACCTAATTACTTTTAAAAAATACCACATTCAACTCATATTTTAGACCCTTATTATAATTAAGAATAATTCATATGTGTTTACTAACCTATGTTCCCAGAATGAAGCGATTCCTTCCTCTCCATCTTGAGTCGGTTTGTAATGGCGACAATCTTTGGGCATCGTTATTTCAGGACCGTTGAATACCTGGTTCAAAATTATTATTTATTTAAAAGACCTTATCATCTGTTACATTATTGATCTAAGGCGAATGTTCGTGTTAACGCGATAAATTTGGTTAGATTATTCATTACATTACATAATATCTTGAGAACGAAATGTCGTGGCCCCATCGAGTATGCGCTCATGTAAAAAGAAAAAAAAACGATCTTTAAATCACACCCTGTACTTTTATTACATCAAATTATAAATGTAACAAAAGTACAGGGTGTGATTTTTCGTATGCAGCTGTGCGCAATGCAGTTATGTTCCTTCTCAAAAATAAAAAAATGACGTAGTACTTTCCCTGGAGCCTTTAAAAGTACCACCCTGTATATTAACAGAGATACAGGATTACCTAGATAGGAGATAAATGTAATTCTTAAACGTTCAACACGTTTTTTGGTCAATAAAAATAACTATTGTTACAAAGATTCCTAAAAAATAACATCCTGTATACTTACACTAGGTTCGTTCATATCATTCCACAGGTGAACATCCTTGCTGGTTCCGGGGAAGTTTTCAAAGCGATACCGCTCCGAATAGTATTTAGTCGCGGCCGGGTTGAAGAAATCTAAGTATGATGAGGATCCTGGCCAGCACCAACCTAAAAAAAAAATTGGTTGCCTGTAAAGTCGGTATACGGGCGAAAGTTTTACGTGACAACGACTCGGGCATGGTTAGCCCGCCTAAGAGCGAGAGAGACAGACATAACAAGCGTGCCTCTCACTCGCTCTCATTGTGAGCGCATAACGTGAGCGGAGTGTAACGCAGTGAAGTGAAGTGTCACCCCCCAAACCAATTTATAACACGTTGTCACGTCAATATAATAAATTATTTTAATGAAAATAAATACAAGCTTTTAAGATCTTGGATATTGTGTAGCAGTATTGCTAGCTAATACAAGTAAAACAAGCCCAAACACGACGAGATCTTGTTTAGGACTAGAGTACCTATGACCACCTTCCAACTCCATCATCAGATCAGCGCCATTTTGTCATATCATTGCATTGTCACGTTATATACATCTGAGTGCGAATTGTCAGCTCAATCGGAAACCGGGAAGTTTGTCAAATTTAGCTTGTAAGATTCCACTCGAACTTACATAGTTACATCCATAAAAAATATCAAATGGATTTCTATGACAGTTTGAGAAATTTTACTTTAGGAAAGTGTCAAAAAGTCCATTATTCTTGTTTTATTTCCATCTGGTTTGGAGATAACATTTTTTCGAAAGCAATATGAGTCATTTCACGTGAAGCAAAAAGAGATACCATTCTAATTCTTTCTATACATACTATTTTCTCTATAACATAAGCTTTAATTTGAGGTATAAATTAAAAAAAATAAAGAGGAAGAACTTTAAAAAAATATATTTTAAATATTCACTTCCGGTTTAATGTTCGAAAAACAATTCAAATTTCGAATTCGATTTTTTTTTTTAAAAGAAAAAACATATTTGCAATACCCAATACTTATTTCATAATAAATTTATTGAAATTCACCCAAAAAATCATTTCGAAAAAACGGTTCTCTGAATTTGACGATTTTTTAAGATCACATAAAATAAAAACCAGACCAAAAAAATGAAAAATAATAATGCAAATTTTTTTAACTTCCACTGAAGTACAAAACTTCCATGGAAGAACTTCCATTTCGTTGTCCGCTTCACGTGAAATGACCCATATGGCAATTTCACTAAATTATTAAAAAGTTAAACAATAGCTGATTTAGAATTAAAATCTAGATCTACCTTCATAATCTTTCCCATCTTTATCCTTAACATAATATCCAAGTTCAGTTGCGTCTTCGTGCAGGAAGTAGCCGGCTTCCCTCTTGATGTGCGGGTCTATGATCACGACCAACTTCCGGCCCTTAGCCGTTAGGTTGGCCACCATTTCAGAAGGATTCGCAAACTTAATTGGGTCCCATGTGAAGTACCTTTTAGAATAAAGTTTTTTGTTAAATTTACGGTAGTCTATTTAAAAATAATAATTTAACCTCTCAACTGGGAACATCACTTTTAACTAGACGGCGAAACTGGGGAACTTCGTTCGGATCACTACCGCGTTTGAGCGTCTTTTTAAAATCTTTTTTTCCAATAAACTTTAGTTTAGATTTTTTATAAAACCTAATACAGGGTGGCGCAATAGAACGTGCATATTGCATCATCTTTTTTTGCGGGGTAGAAGGGGCGTGGGCGGGGGGAGACCGATATCGTTGGGTAGCGCGGTTCATAAAGTTTTAGTCACTATGAGTCACTTCGACGGGAAGCGTCGCGCATTTTGCGTGCGCGCATTTTACGAAAACTCTCGTTCGTACGTAGTTGTCAGGCGACTATTTTGTTCTGAGTATGGAGTACGGCAAATTAGGGAGGCTTCGAGTGCTAATTTAATTAAAATCTGGATAAAGCGTTTTGAAGAGACTGGATCGACGTTTAAACCACACGCGAAAGGTCGTCCACGCACATCTAGGACCGAAGACAATATTGAGAGTGTTAAGCAGTCGGTACGAGAAGATCCACAAATGTCTACTCGCAAGAGATCGTCTGTCCTAAACATATCGCGACGAAGTTTGCAACGAATTTTAAACTTGGATCTTAAATTGCATCCATACAAGCTGCAATTAACTCAAGAATTGAAAGACTCTGACTTCATAGCACGGCTCACATTTGCTAATGAAATGCTCAATCGGTTTTCAAATTTTGAAAACATCCTTTTCTCTGATGAGGCACATTTTCATATGAATGGGTTCGTAAACCGCCAAAATTGTCGTTATTGGAATAGTGAAAATCCCAGACTCAAACATCAAAAACCGTTACATAGCCCTAAAGTGACAGTTTGGGCCGCAATATCTGCCAAAGGAATAATTGGTCCTTATTTTTTTGAAAACGCACGGGGGCAAAACATCACTGTTAATACCGAACGCTATGTTGCGATGTTGGAAGGTTTTTTGGCCCCAGAACTTGAAAATTCAAGAATAAAGAACTCTAGGACTTGGTTCCAACAAGACGGAGCTACCAGTCACACATCAAATGACTCCATGGCGGTTGTGAAGCAGATGTTCCCTGGCAAACTGATTTCGAAAAGAGGTGATATCCCATGGCCTCCGCGCAGTCCAGACTTGACGCCTCCTGACTTTTTTTTGTGGGGATACCTCAAACACAAAGTCTACACCAATAATCCGAGAAACATCAGTCAGCTCAAGGAAAATATTCGTGGTGAAATGGCAGCAATCACACCAGCACTACTTAAGAAAGTTTTCGGTAATTTCCGTTTGCGGTTAGAGGAGTGCCAACGTAGAGAGGGTCATCATTTAGATGATGTTATTTTTAAAAAATAAACTTCAGTTATCACTTAATAATTGCTTAGTTTTATTTTAACTATACCTTTTGTATTTATTTTTTAATAATTATTTTAAAAATGCACGTTCTATTGCGCCACCCTGTATTTATGTAAATCTTTATTATTAAATTACGCTGTATTACATTTTGAGCGAAAATACATTATATCTGTAAAATATGAGATGATTAAAAAATGTAAACAAAACAAGATTTAGAACTGTGCTCAATTTTGGCTCCTGCCACAGACTTGGCAAAAGTAAACAAACCAATTTTGTTGCCGATCCCAGTTGAGTGGTAAATCCTGAATATTGCACAAAAATGGCACCAACTAAACATGACCATAATAGGTATGACGAAAGATTTTGAAACCCTCTTCCATAACGAAACTGTATATTAAAAGGATACACAACAAAAATATGGTTTTACTTCAAAAATTGAGAATAATAAGGTTTTTAAAAACCTTGAGAGGTTGTCATGGGACAGTCGAATAGAACGAAGTTCCTTTTGATTAAAAGATATCTTATAAAAAATATTTCCTTTCGGAACGCGCGATAAGGAAGGGGTTTTAAAAAAAAAATTGATCACAGCGCCATCTAGCGATAATCATCTAAAACAAAAAAGTGTCGTGACAACTTTTCGTAAAAAAAATTCCGTCTAGCCCTCGACCACAACGCGCGATAGACAACTTCGTTCCAATAAATTAAAACATTACAATTGGTCATTTTGGCTGAAACGCTAACAACATCGGATGACGTCACGATTAGGTAAACAATACGAAATTGATGTTTTCTATTTGTTGCGCCATGACACTATGGGTTGTTTTGCGCACTATTTGAAATGATATTCAATTTCAGTAGCTTGAAACCTAGTTAAACTTTGCATTACTATATCATAAGTATATATTTTTATAGATTATAAATACTATTCATTTATTTTTTGTAATTTTAATTTATAATTCTTTTTCTTGGTGTTGATTTAATTTTTGTATTTTTTTTCTGTTTTTCTTATTGTTGTTTTCTTTTATTTCTTGTTTTTATTTTCACTAACATTTGTGACGTCACTGCCAGTTGGAACTGAAAACCAGCGTTATATGTCGGTTGGGAGTGACATATAACATTAAGCTGAGTTCCGACTGGTTTGTGATGAAAACTTATTTATTCCATGATTGTTTTTTATTTTTCATTTCTGTAATTTTATACCTGTTTTCATCACAAATAAACGATGTCTATGTCATTATTACCGACATATAGATGTTTTCTTAAATACGTGTACCCACATTATGTAAGAGGATTTTAATTTCTTTCGTCATGCCTATTGTAAAACCTACTATAATTCTATAATTTCGATGAGCTCTTTTTTAAATTCTATTCTATCTTTGCAATAAAATAAACCTTACATTTTCTTGTTAGTATATTCGATGTCAAGCCACATCACGTCCATGGGTATGTCGTACTCGTCGAAGTTCTCATCGACGGTCCGGACGTCGGTCTCGTCGACGTAGTTCCATCGACACTGGTGGTAGCCGAGAGAGAATTTCTGGAAAATATCGACGTATTTTTAAACGGTTTTATTTATTATTTATTTTGGTTAAATATAATCGATTTTATTGTTAATTTTTAATCGAATTTGAAATTTTAGGGTATGCAGTGCACATTTGCTTGTGTGAACTGTGCGCCACTGCGTAACTATACAATAATATTTAATTTCTGTGTAGTAAGCGATAATAGCCCCTAATGCCTTCACATTGCAGATACTCATAAAATACAGTAAGCATTTAAGGGTAGAAAAACTCAATTTTCTGAAAATAATCAAAACATCAATAAATGAACATCAATGATGACTATGACTTGTCCTTCTTCAATCAAGGCTTGAGGAGGGTCCTTAAAGTTAGGTCGTAGGTAGCGACCCCTCAGTGTCCCCTGACATTGCAGAGGTTCATGAGCGACGGTAACCACTTACGATCAGGTGGCCCGTTGGCTCGTCTGCCTACACGGCATTAAAAAAAAAAATTCCCACGTCTTTATTTCGTTAGTACTCTATAGTTTACTGTAAAGACCATACTATAAACATGTTTTTATTGCAGGATAAATAAACGAGCTTACGGCATACTTAATAGTAAACGGTCACCGTGGCTCATGAACCTCTGCAATACCTGGGCAATGAGGGCCGTTATATTTTCTAAATACTCACAGGTGGTATCGGTTTAGCACCAGTTAGCGTAATGTACTGCTTGAAAACTTCATCGGGAGTGCTTCCCATCATCACAAATACATCTACTATGCCTGATTCACTCATAAACCTGAAAAAAATAATTTAAAAAACTTGAGAGGTGTCATGGGATACCTGAATAGAACGAAGTTCCTTTCGATTAAAAGATATCTTTTTTTTTTCCTAACGTAACGCGCGATAAGGAACGTGTTTTAAAAGATTTTGATCACAGCGCCATCTAGCGATAATCATCTAAAACAAAAAAGTGTCGTGACAACTTTTCGTAAGAATTTTTTCCGTCTAGTCCCCTTTCACAACGCGCGATAAGGAACTTCGTTCCAATTATTCAAACATTAGCAGTTATCTATCTAAATTTTTTAAATTAATTGAGTGGTCTCAATATTTCGTTGTTGTTGCAAACGTCATGATCACGAGAAGACTGGATACTGCGGCAAGATTTAAGAGCAAACAAATCTTTCTACCCTCGCACTCGCTCGCTTTTGGGTAGTACCACTGGAACTCGAACTCAATATTTACATCAGAAGGTGATGTTTGTAACAACGTAGAAACTATTTTAATCTATTTTGTGTAATTATAATCTTCTTTTTTATATAAAATCATTGTGTCACAAAGTTAGTTACCAAACTTCTCTGAAACGGCAAGGCTGATTATCATATAATTTTATATGCATATTCAGTAGGTCTGACAATCAGCTAGTATTTATTCTTCATACCCTATGTAGGTAATAAGGGCTGTTCACCCTTAAATTTTTAGACATTTTTTTTGTTTTTATTTTTCTATAATATGGCATGAAAAATAAATACAACCCCATTTTTTCTTTTTTATCATCAATCCCACATTTTTTAACAGCCTGTATAGTAGTTAGGCTGACGACGTCGCTGGCAGCGGCTATTACGCTGACGACGTCGCTGGCAGCGGCTATTACGCTGACGACGTCGCTGGCAGCGGCTATTGCGCTGACGACGTCGCTGGCAGCGGCTATTACGCTGACGACGTCGCTGGCAGCGGCTATTACGCTGACGACGTCGCTGACAGCGGCTATTACGCTGACGACGTCGCTGGCAGCGGCTAGTAAAACTATCTATAAACAAACCTGGCATCGACTCTTCTCTTCTGACCCCCCGTCACCAGATTAACAATAGAAGACACGACGTTACTGTCGGAATAGTTGACGACATCGATCCAAGTCTCGGCCGAGTTGTGCCAGAATACTCCTACTGTACGTTTAGGGCTGAAGAAACAAGAAAAAAAATTAAGTTTGGTGGTCTTTCGAACCAAAATTGACAGTAGTTTGGGATGCCTAAAACATGTGTATATTAATGAGTAACAGTTTGTGGTGCTTAAAGCCAATATTAGCAACATATTCTGTCCCTCGAGCCAAAATTAGTAGGGAATATTAAAATGGCCGTCATAAACTTTAATTGAACAATAGTTGCGTAAAGCAAGACACGAACATCGTTCAACAAATGTAGAAAAAAGGGTTGAATAAACTAAAATAATCGTTTTTGGTCCTTCGAGCCGGATAAACAACAAAAACAATTGTTTACATTTTTAAAAGATTTGTTACTCCTTAAGACCTTTTCTCAAGCATCGTTTCAAGAAGCACTCGGGAATTGATAGTTAAAATGTAGAATTCTTCTTACATTAATTTATTTGTAAATCTGTTTTGTAATAAATAAATAGATTCGTACCCGTGAGCGTACATGACCGGTACGGATCCATAAATGGCCATTCTACTATCCAGTTCATATTCGAAAACATCTAGATTGTACAATCTGTAGGGATCGCCCGAGGTGGTCGTTTTGAGAGCCAAACCGTCTGTGTGTTCTGGTATACCTGTTTTAAAATGTGATAGTTTTTATATTATCTGAATTACTTTTTAATTTTAATAAATAATTGGTTATTTTGTGCAATCATCGTGATCATAAGCCTATATGCCCCAAACTTCGCCACAACGGCCGGTCCTGCGCTATCCGCCTCCGTGGCCCCCACTCCAGAACTTTTCAGCCCCATCGGTAATCCGTTCTTCGTACAATGTGTTCTATTTATGCCAAGTACGTGACAAAAGCAAAAATCGAGAATAACGTGACATTAGTTATAATTTGTTTTTCATATTTTATTGTCACATTTTATGCAAATAATATGTTCTTGTCCAAAATGTAATATAGCGAAGTTTAATAACAATGATGAAGCTTTAGATTGATCTTCACGACGATATCCTACTAAAAAAGTAAATATACAACTACCTAGTCGGTAAAATTAGTTCAGTGGTTATAATCGAACGTTTTCATTTTTACAAAAAAAATGTTATTGTTTTTTTGCTGTTCAAAGAATTCGTACAAACTCACCATAAACATGATCAGCTTCAGGGAATCCAACGTCGAGTGAGACGGCTTCGTTGCCGCGAGGTTTCGAGTCATGATGCGACTGGAATGACTCGCCCCAGGTCCCTTCCTCTTCCTGAAAGAACATCATAATATCATAATCATAATCTAATACAGCGTTTCTCAAAGTGTGTTCCGCGGAGCCCCGGGGTTCCGCGAAGCCTTTCCAAGGGTTCCGCGAAGATTGGTACTGATTATAATTCATTAAATAGTAAAAAAGGCTCCAGAACAAATATTTTTGGAAAGCGAAGTATTTGACGGAACCTTATAGATATTGATAATCAAACACTTACTTAATTGTTATTCTTTATTAATAATCAAAATATTATAGCAATTATATGATGTATTATAAGTGTTTGATTATTCTAGGGTTCCGTCGAATAATTAGCTTCCCAAAAGGGTTCCGTAGCCAAAAAAGTTTGAAAAACGCTGATCTAATATATTATAAAGGCGAAAGTTTGTAAGTATGGATGTATGGATGTTTGTTACTCTTTCACGTAAAAACTACTGAATGGATTTGAATGAAACTTTACCACAATATAGCTTATATATCAGAATAACACATAGGCTACAATTTTGGATAATACGGGACGAACCTGAAGTCCACGCGAACGAAGTCGCGGGCACAAGGTAGTCTTAAATATAACTAACTTCTAGTGTTCTAAAATTTACAAAACGAGTAAAATTATTTGATTCATTATCATTGACGTCCACTGCTGGACATAGTCCTTCCCCCAAACCTTGCCGCAACGACCGGTCCTGCGCTATCTGCATCCAGTGACTTCTCGCGACTTTGACCAGGTCATCAAATTATTTGCTAATATCTTAGTAATAGCCACTGTTAGGTATAAAATTCCTGCAAAACTAGTGGGTGGATTTGGATAACACAGGTGGATTTTGGCGAGCCACTGTCGAAATGTAGCTTAGAACCACTTTCATTTTTAGAATCAGATAACTTTCTTTCAATAGTCTGCAATGATGGTCGTACATACACCATATTTTGAAAAAAAAAACTTTAAATGATTCCGAATAACAAGTTTTATTTCGACATCACTTATAAATCCACCCTGTATAGTCACTCGACTGTGACTCGACAGACATAAACTAACTTCTACTTTTATCCTACAATTTAAATCTCTACAACGCTCCAAATAAAACTTATCTAACAAAACAACAAATGCATCAAAACCTCCTGACCCACTAAACAATATGCATCAGATAATGCATATAATTATGTCATATGACGTCACAAAGCTGACACTGACACACATGATAAACAGGAACAAAGGTTTATCAGTCACGTAGTGGAGATAAATGAGGTTCATCGACATATCGTATCATTATCTGTATGCGAGATTGTTTTTGCTATTTTATTATACTTCCTAAGTCTTACAAACAAATAAAAACTAAAAAAAAAACTTGAGAGGTGTCATGGGACACCCGAATAGAACGAAGTTCCTTTCGATTAAAAGATATCTTATATATTTTTTTCCGAACGTAACGCGCGATAAGGAACGTGTTTTAAAAGATTTTGATCACAGCGCCATCTGGCGATAATCGTCTAAAACAAAAAAGTGTCGTGACAACTTTTCGTAAGAATTTTTTCCGTCTAGCCCCCTTTTCGATAACGCGAGATAAGGAACTTCGTTCCATTAAAAGCGTTTGGAAACTACAATTTTCAAGAAGAGGTTAAATTTTTTTTTTTTACGAAGTTGGTTTTTTCTTCTGCAGTTTGTGGTGGACAATGCCTAAACCTCTGTTAAGGGAAACCGAGCCCAGCAGTGGACAGTAATGAGTTGTGATGTGATGTTTATGACAAAAATGAAAACGAGCGACTTCCACTTTTCAAGAAAACTACCAGCCAGATCTCTATCAAATCTATTTGAGATAATATGTTCAAAGTGTCTGCTTTAACAAAAAGTATCATCATAATCGGTTCATCTTAAAAAAAATACACGCAAACGCCTTTTGGAAATCGGGCAAAAAATGGCAAATAAACATAACTGTTTCCTGTTTAGTATGTCTATTGTTTAGGTTTCTAAAAAATATATCCAATTATTAAAATTAAATCATTGTTCTACTAAACCATGAATTGAAACAATCGGCGAACTAATTTATTAGATAACGCAGCTTTAACACAATTAAATAACAATTATTTCGGCCTCGATATACGAGTTATCAGTAACGCGAAGTGTACATACTAGTAATTAGTTACTAGGTTAATTGCTAAATGGGTTAGTCATATATTCGAGTAGAAATATTTATTTAGGTTTTTTTAGTAGTGAGTATATGTGGGAGTTGAACTGCACCAAAACCTCCAACCGGTCACACTCGGCGTCCTAACCCCGGCTGAGGTTAGAACCCAGTTATGAGGGACAGCGCGACGCGTTACGCACTCGCAACTCTTTCCCGTCGCACCGCTCCCGAGTCATAGCCTATGTTCGAGTAGATTCATTGTGAACCACTAGAAACAGCTTGCCGTAGCTACCCGTTGTACGGGGTTGAAAACCGGCTTGTAAAAGAAAGTGTGAAAAAGTTTTATGTGCTACTTGACCCGCGTAACTTCGTCTGCGTCACAGAGGGATACAATATATCTTTCCTCGATAAACACACTATCCATCACTGAAAAGACGGTCAAATCGGACCCTTGGTTCTTGAGAGCGCGTTCAAACAAACAAACTCTTCACCTTTATAATATTATAAGTATAGATTTTTCGCAACACTACTGGCTAAAAACGGCGAAGGAAAAAATCGTGAAGAAACCTGCATGTTGGAAAAGGATTCTAAAAGTCTTTCGAAGATATGTGACTTCCCTAATCCGCACTGGGCAAGCGTGGTGGACTATGCCGGTTCTCTCTTCTGAGGAGACTTGAGCCCAGCAGTGGACAATAATGGGTTGTTAGTGTTACAGAACAGTTAGAGAAGTGATTATTCTTGTTGCATAGCCACTCAACTGGGAACGTCACTATTCGCTAGATGGCGAAACTGGGGACTTCGTTCGGAATCAATACCGTGTTTGAGCCCCTTTTTAAAAACATTATATTCCAATAATTTTTAATTTTGATTTTTATTTAAACCATATATTTTTGTAAATCTTTATTACTAAACGACGAAAATATATCATCTCCGTAAAATATGAGACGATTAAAAAATGTAAACAAAACAAGTTTTAGAACTGTGCTCAATTTTGGCTCCTGCCACAGACTTGGCCAAAGTAAACAAACCAATTTGGTTCCCGATCCCAGTTGAGTGGATATACTAGATAGTATGTATGTGCATGCAACTCATTGTTATTGTTTGTTAATGAACTTTAACACCTGTTTACACATTACATAACTGCTAAGATAATTTGTGTTATACATATATAAGAAGTAAAATATCAGGAATCTTTCAACGCATTATCTGTTGGGCATTTAATATGAACTACGAAAAACCAAATATATTTTTTTTAGTCTTAAAATATTTGTGGAAGTTTTATACGGCGAAGAAATTCACGACTCTTACGAAGTCTTAAGTGACGCAGACGAAATGGCGAAGGTCGATCGTCCATAGTAAAATCATTTATCGGTCTTAAAAAATATGGGACCCCACGACGACCACCACCTTTCATCTGACACAAGAATCATCCAAATTGGTCCAGCCAAACCAAAGTTATGTAGGAAAAACATTAAAAAAATACACACTAATTGTTGGAACGAAGTTTTTTATCGCGCGTTATCGAAAGGGGGCTAGACGGAAATTCTTATGAAAAAGTTGTAACGACACTTTTTTGTTTTAGATGATTATCGCTAGGTGGCGCTGTGATTAAAATCATTTAAAACAATTCCTTATTTTGTTTTATATGATTAATGCTAGATGGCGCTGTGATCAAAATATTTAATTTAAGTTATAATAATTAGTTAGTTTAAAACGTCTATCTCTCTCTTTTAAAAAATAAAATTTTATTACAATTCCCTCACTAAATAATCGAAAGGAACTTCGTTCCATCCGGGTGTCCCATGACACCTCTCAAGTTTTTTTTTACCTCCTTTTTGGGAAGTTGGTCAAAAACCACAACAGCAAACAAATACAGAAGCAGACACTCACAACATTAACCTGATTGCCGTCACCATCCTCTTCAGTTTTCTCCCGTCTCACCCTCAGAGGTTCCACCAGGAGCTGAGAGTTCTCGTTCAACACAACGGCCACTTCACCGTTCTGATCTAAGAATTCTAGTTTCAGCGGTTTGGCGGTGATCACCACTTTATGTCCTTGTTTGTTAACCAATGTTAGTTTGCTGTTGTCATTCGATGTTAGTTTTAAGCTGAAAATATAGTTGTGTGTAAATTTAAAGTTGTTTTAAATAGATTCTATGGTAATGGGTAAAGATGTCTTAATGGTACTCAGCAGTGACATGCATACATATTTAAGTCAGCGTATGCAGAAATATAAATCTGAGTAACTTTCCACATATTTATGTTCTATAATCAATTTAATTTAACTTTTACGCTAAATGTGTGCCAATAATAGTAATGAAAAGTGTATTTTGATTAAATATGCAACGTTTTTTGTTACAATTTTTAAGCAAATTTGAAATGATGGGTTATGGAGTGCGTATTTGCTTGTATGAACTGCACGCCGCTGGTACTCAGAAGTTCTAAGCTTCTTTATTTATCACAATGAAAAATTAAAAAAATTGTGCCTGTACATTGCACTTTGTACTTATATTCAGAATTGCTTGTATTCTTTCTTTAAGCTTGGTAGTTTTTATACAATAACTTAACTGTAGTTCTGTAACATGTAGTTTAATTCTTTCCCATTGTTACCGTTGATTTTAAGATTGGCACTATTTTTTAAATTGTCTTCATTTGAAAAAATAAAGGCATTACGGATTGAAAGACTAAACCTAGAGTTTTTTGATTATTTAAATAAAGATTACCATAAACTACAAAAAGGTTTTTTTACAAGAAATATCAATTACTATTTGCATATTCTTTTAATTCTCACCTATCAGGCCTCGGTTCTCCGTCCAGAGCAAGCTGAGTTCTATACCGTGGGTATAATGGATCAGCTTCATCCAGCTCCACTCGGAATGTGCTGTCAGCCAACGCGGACAGCTTGAAGGCATATTGCCACTACAAAACAAAAACTACTCTGAAACCATGCTCTTTGGAATTTATGAAAGAATTTATAACACACCACTAATGTTCAAAAAATCCATTATTTGAACAATCACCTAACATTATCTATAGAATTCAATTCATGTCAAAGATACTTGTTTAAATATTCCTTGATATTATAACAATTAATAGAATATTAATTAAAATTCTTGTATTTTAATTTGTACCACCACTTTCTGGGTATGTGTAAGTTAAAAATATACTTATGTTGTAACAGTAAATGTATGATTTGGAAAGTTTTTTCAGAATTCTGTCTCCGTTGCATAGCCACAAGTTAACATACAGTATTTATTTTATTATGAATAGTAAATGAATTTTCTAAAGTTTTAGATATTAAGTGATTTTAATTATTGTAAAGTTTAATTATTTCAATTTCTTCAGCTAATTTTAGTATTGTCATTTCATTTTATCAAAACTAGATGTTTAATAATTTGACTTTTATTCAGTCAGACGATTCTCTTGTGAAATAGAAAATTATAGAAATAACAATGATTAATGATTCTACATATTTCTTTGTTTGATAAAGAGTTTTGATGTTTGTTTGTAAAAAATCTTAACTTTTATTTGGATGACAAGTTTTGATTTGCAGGTACTCTTAAATAACTTTATGACTGTTCGGTAATTTAATAAACCGTTACCTGCTACCGTAATATATTTAGAACATATTATTTGGCCTATTTCCAAAGAGAGGGTTAAATTGAAAAAATCTTACCAAAACTGTTCGTTTTTCGTCTGCCGGGTCTCTAGTCACTACTTCAGCGGACAACACATTTCCGTGGACTAAAACACTGTCTAAATTCAACTCATACTGCGATTTTTCGGGCTTGAATGCACGAAGTCTTTTGCAAAAACCAGACTGATCGCAGGTCTTAAATTTATTCCTGTCTACCGCACAGATGCCGGAAATCGTGAAAACGACGACCGCCAATAAGGCCAAGGTCTTCATCCTGCCAAAAATCGAATTAATTAATCTAAGTACACAAAGACCGGTGCGTGTTAAACTTGCAAGTTTTTTTATGAAAATTTGTACTTACTTTGCTAGCTATTGCTAATCAAATCCTGCCTATAATAACGTGGGTTGCTAAATTATTTTTTTATTAATACATCACAGCACAATTTCTTTAAAAAATAATATTTCTTGTAGAATATTCACTGCAAAACCACACTCAAATTACGTGGAGGAAGCCAGTTTGACGACTTTGACGGCTGTCGGATTTGTCAAAATTGACACAATTTCCTGACTGTCAATTTGACAGTGGCAATCCCTACGTAGTGGTGGGCACACGGTCATTGAAATTGATTCATTTGATTGATACATTGGAATGAATCAATACTGTACACAACCCTTCGAAGTAAACAAGCATTGCAAAATTTAATTTCATTGCAGTTCGTCTGCATACATGACAATAAAAACTTATTCAATTGAAATTTTCACGTTACTCGCAAGTACTCACAACTGCAAAACCTGCAATGTTTTTTTACACAAAAGACACGAATTGAAGAAAAAATACCAAGTTTCCTTGATGTAAATTTGTTTATCAATCTCAATTACTGAACCAAAAACAGGAAAAAAATACAATGTCCAAACTCCAAAGAATACTTAAATAGTGCTTCACATTATTGGTTTCCATCACTAGTTACAAAAAATTTCGCAAAACAATGCCGGCCTGTCAAAAATTATTTACCCCTTACAAAATATTGGGTTCGAAAATTATCAAACTTTGTTACAGTTCTTCCGTAGCAAAAATGGCAAATTCTTCTAAATGGGAAACGGAGAAGAATCGAATCATAAACCTATCGTTGGACGAGAAGAGAAAATTATATAAATCATCGGATTTTATTCCTTTAGATAAAGTTGATCCCTGGCTCAAATATGCTACAGAAAATGAAGAAATTAACTCTAAGAAGAGTATAGCGGATGACGCAAAGGAATTTAAGAAGATAAATATTGATAGCGGGAAGAATAAAGTACTAGCGGAAAGAGTTTCTATTTTTAAAGGAGATATTACCAAATTAGAGGTAGATTTTTACTTACGAATTTATTTTTGAAAGGAAATAGGTTAGAAAAGTGCAGTAGATAAATACTTACCATTTAGTGTCAAGATTCAAGAGCTATTTTTTTTTATAATTAAAAACTTTACTTTTTCTTGTTTTGTGATTTAACTTTTACAATTTTTTTGTTACTTTGATTTAATACTAGTTTTGTGAAAGCTATACTCTAAACCTAATAAACTCTACTCTAATAAAGTATACACCTCTATTTTACATTCCACTCGGGCCAAGAGCTAACTATGTATTTTTAGTATTTATAAGTAGAGTTAAGTGTGAATGTAGTTGGTGCTTCTGTTATAAAATAAATAAATTAAAAAAAAAATTAGTAACTTAATGTACCTGCAGTATTGGCGATAGTATCGTTACTGACATCTATTTGTTTTCTATTTTTAAAAACATTGTAATGAGCACACAAAATACTTTATGTTTAAGTGCCAATTTTTTCACAAATTTGTTTAAATCTACACTAACATTAACTATCTAGATCTACTAAACCATTTCTTATTCTTTTACTAATAGGAAGCTTGAAGTTTTGTGGGTCCAATGAAACATTTTTTTTGTGATACTTTACATCAAAGCCATATATTATAAAAAAACCTGTAAATTTTTTATTTCTGATGTGATGCAAACAATGTTGCTCCGGTCAGCTAGTGTATGTATTTCAGATAGATGCCATTGTGAATGCTGCTAACTCGAGGCTTAAGGCTGGCGGTGGCGTGGACGGTGCTATACACAGAGCTGCTGGATCTCTACTACAGGTGAACCATTTTTGATGATTGTTTTTTTTTTAGAATGAATTATTTATCTTTTCGGCAAAGAAATGGCTCAACTTATTAAATCTAATGTTGTGTAGAAGGTATTTTTAATTAGATAGGTTTTCATTTTAAGCATTAAAATTATCTAAAGGGGGCTAAAGGCAAATGGGTAATTTACACCATGATATATCTTCCAAAATTTTTAATATTAAAAATTTTAACAAAAATCTAAATTTCTAATTTTGAATTTTGTTTGTTTTTCAGGAAGAATGTAATTCTTTAGGTGGCTGTCCTACTGGAGATGCCAAGGTCACCGGTGGCTACAACTTACCTGCTAAATGTAAGTCAAACATTGAGTTATTCTATTTACAATCTTATTGTAAGACAATACTAATGACTAAAATGATGATGAAATTTCCAATGATAATGTCTAAAAAGAATATAGGAAAACTTTGTGGAAAATTAATAAAAATAAATCATATAAAAAATAAATAAAATCATATCATAAAAAAAAGAATAAATTTTATATTTTATAATTATAAACTTGGAATGTTTTAGTGATAATATGGAATACACTGCTATTCTATTGTGTTCAATTTTAATGTTTTATTTAAATAATGTTTTAGCGTTTTAATTTAACGAACTTTTTAAGGACTTTTAATTTGCATGTGTCAGTCTTAAATTTTAATTCCTGATTTTAATTTAATTTTATATTACAACATACCTAATGATATGGATTTGATGTTATAAATTAAAATTTCTAATTTTGAATTCATTCAGAACAATGTACTTTAAATTTAATTTTATAATTGCATGCAGTAGTTTTCTTAAGAAGTTTCTGTTTTTTTTAAGAAGTCGTGGTGGCCGAGTGGTTGAAGCGCTTCCTTCCGAACGGGAGGTCGCGGGTTCAAATCCGGCCGGCTTGTACCTCTAAATCTAAATGTGAAAAAGATTTATGTGCAATTTTTCACAACACCACTGACTAAAAACGGTGAAGGTAAACATCGTGAGGAAACCTGCATATCGGAATAGGGTTCTAAAAATCCTTTGAAGATATGTGAAGTCCCCAATCCGCACTGGGCAAGCGTGGTGGACAATGCCTAATCCCTCTTCTGAGGAGACCTGAGCCCAACAGTGGGCAGTAATGGGTTGGTACAGTACAGTACATGCAGTAGTTTTCTGTAAGTAAAGATGCACATTATTATTGCTAGGCCTGCCCTCTTTAATGAAGCCCTGAAACAGGCAGGCGTTTTATTCTAAGCTTTTGTGATAAATAGCTGCCATTATGTTTTTTTTTGACAGATGTAATCCACACAGTTGGCCCTCAAGATGGTAATGCTGACAAATTACAAGCATGCTACGACAACTGTTTATCCCAACAAAAGAAGTACGGACTGAAATCGGTTGCTTTCCCCTGCATTTCTACCGGTATTTACGGTTTTCCGAATCGTCTTGCGGCCCACATAGCGTTGAGAACAGCAAGGAAGTTTCTAGAAGTTAACACAGATTTGGAGAGGATAATATTTTGTACTTTCATGCCTGTTGATGTTGATATCTATGAAACCTTGATGCAGGTGTATTTCCCAGTTGAAAACTAATGTGATGATTAGTTGTTTTTGTTATTAAATTGAAATTGATTTATTGTTGTTTTCTCTGTAACACCTGTGTTTATAACTAAGACAATGTGGATTATTTTTTGAAATGCTCTGTGAGCCAGGAGCCTCGTTATTACTAAACTTTGCATTAAACATAAATTTTAAATTA
This sequence comes from Trilocha varians, assembly GCA_030269945.2. Lineage (NCBI taxonomy): Eukaryota > Metazoa > Arthropoda > Insecta > Lepidoptera > Bombycidae > Trilocha > Trilocha varians. The sequence continues at coordinate 2,034,349 of AP028279.1, forward strand.
TGTTTCCTAGCTTTAATCGCAACCCGTCTTTGCTTCGTTTCTCACAGTCACCGTCAATTTCACGTCAATTGTCATCATTGTCATGAAACGTCATCCGTCAACAAAAAGTGATAAATTGCAAATTGTTTTCAAGGCAAAACCCATAATTTTCCATAATAATGGCTTTAATTAATGATTGCCAATACATCTAACAAACTTTCTAAAGTGTAAACACTACCTGTGAGGTAAAAAAAAGTTCGTATATATTTGAAAAAACTCGAATGTTTTGTCCGATATGTCTAGTTCTCTCGAGGCTGAAGACCTAGATAATGTCCAGTTAGTTCGTATGGAGGATGTCCAGCCGTCGCGCGAAGGTCGTATTGAGGTCCTGGAGACCTGTATCATTGATCATATAGATTATGACAACGAATGTATCATAGGTGACGATCAGTGCAGTACCATACTTCCCTTGCAAACTGACACTGATGAGATATCCGAGTCGGAATATGTTAACCGTGAAGTATCGAGTGAAACTCCAATCGTAAGTATTATGTAGAAAAAAAAATGAGAATACTTTCGGAATTTTTATCTAGCTGTTCAGTTGTCCAACCACTAACATTAAAGACAGCTCAATTTGTCATTATAATTTGTAGTAAAACACGAGCTGCACTAAATCACTTTTTCTATAATTTAAGTTTTCTATTCAAGCTATTTTTTTTAATAAATAATCACTATCTAGTATATCCTATACATTTACAATTTTCCAAAATTTTCAGGAAACAGAAACCTCAGAAGTAAACCCCAACACTCCGAATCGATGGCCAACTCTCGAAATAAGCCCTGGGGGAGTTATAAAGCCTCTAGACAAAACTGAAAACTTATCTGTTAAACAAAAAATACGAGTTAACGGACAGGAAATGATTTACGCATGTGCCAAATGTCCAGAAACATTTAAACTACTCTATTGTTTAGTTAGACATGTGAAAACGCATGAAATTGAGAGAAAAAGCAATAGAACAAAACTAGTTGATCTATGTAAGTATTTCTTTTTATTAAATTGTGAAAATATTGAATCTGGTTATTAACTTGATAATGGTAAAGGAAATTATCCTGAATATTGGAAAAATCTTTAAAAATCCTTTGAAAAACCTTTAAAGTTAGGTCGTAGGTAGCGACCCCTCAGTGTCCCCTGATATTGCAGAGGTTCATGAATGACGGTTACCACTTCCTATCAGGTGGGCCGTTGGCTCGTCTGCCTTCATGGCAATAAAAAAAAAAGATATGTGAAGTTCCCAATCTGCTTTGAGCAAGTGTAGTTGAATTTTAAATAGAGCCTAGACTAGATATTACATTTAAAACATTTGTATTGTTCTTGATTATATAAATAGTAATAAAGTATATAAGCTTTATCTGATTTCTTCAGCACATTTAGACATTGTTTCAATTAAGTAAATGTAAACTTATCCTTATAAAAAGTAGTCATAATTTTTTGACCTATCTTCAATTAAAAAAAAAATTATAGGTTAGAATTATTGATCATTCAATTATACTCACCTTTTTTTTCAGTTCTTCCAAAAACAATGCAGAAAAAAGACAGACAAACGAACACACCAAGCTCCGGCCCAAAAAAAGTAGTTATAAGAAAAATAGGTACAACAATAGGTAAACGGAAAAAGGTTAACCATAGAACGAAAAGACTGAAAACATAGCTCAGTAAAACTTTGATAGAGGGATAGTATGCAGGGAAAAAATGTGGGAAAAATGCCTAGCGATTTGACATAAACTTATGTTGCCTGGATCTGGGTATAACATTTGAATTCGGAACAGAATCTAATTGAAAATAGTAGAAATAAAAGTTTTCTTGTCTAAAACATTTATATAACATTAGCATGTGTTATTACGAGTATTTGCGATTTATTCCATATGGACTAGTTCTGTTTGTTTAGCAATTATTTTGCGCAATTGTTTAAAATGGTCTAGGTTTAAATGTTTAGCTGTAACCGTAGGGCAACAATATCATATTATTGTGTATACTGTAGAAACAGAGCCAAGCTTCTGTTTTTATTCTACCCGCACAATTATATATTAGTTTAAGCGTTTTATTATTTTCAAGGTTATAAGGGATCTCATTTAGTGTATATTAAAACTAAAAATAGTAACTAGTAATTGTAAAATCTTCTTGCGTATCATTTCCATAAACTAAAATCCACTAAATGAGATCCTTCGTGAGTAATGATAAGCCAAATATGTTATTAAGAGATGAATTTTAAAAATAGTTGGTCTTTCGTTTTTGTTTTATGATTGCCTCTTTTTTTTTGTTTGAGGAAATCCCCGAATTCCTACCCGCCCCGCGGGTGGTATATGTGGGAGTTGAACCGCACTAAAACCTCCAACCGCTCACACTCAGCGTCCGAACCCCGGCTGAGGCCAGAACCGCGGTGTTCCCGGAGCGCTATGACATGTCCCTCTTTAAACGAGATTTAAGAAAAGTCTTGTATGGGTAGGCGGTAGATAACGGCCCCTCTGTGCCATGGCATTGCAGAGGTTCATGAGTGACGGGGACCGCTTATCATCAGGTGGGCCGTCTGCTCGTTTATCTACCTTGCAATAAAAAAAAAAAAAAAAACCCAACACGGGGTTTTGAGGGACGGCGTGACGCGTTACGCCTTCGGCACTCTTTCCCGTCGCGCCGCCCCCTATGATTGCCTCTAGTATGAAAATGATGTCACGATCTCGAGACAATTTCTATATATTCTTTCTTTCATATAAATTTTTGGATTGAAATTCTAACGCTACTTCTAACAAGGTTGCGTTAAACGTCTAACGCTACCATGGAGAGGGTATAAAAGCACTGCTGCGTTAAACGTTAAACGCTCCTGGGGAGGTAAAGAAAGAGACCAAACGAGATTAAAATTTCAAGTCTTCCGCGCTTTGGGACTCCATTTTTTCCCTTCATCATAATTTTAGATTTATATCAAACTCATGGTCAACTCGTATTATCAAATGTTACTTGGTACCATGCTGGCAATATACTAAAGTCAAAAATTTTCGAATTTGTAAATGAATTGTTGGTTTTTCAAAATTTTAAGTTTTATCTATTTAAGATCGTGTTTGTTAGTTTGATGTTATTTTACGAATATACGCGTGTTTGTAAATAAAATGTGTTGTTTTAATTTTATTTTTAAACGTTGAGAAAAATTTACAAGGTGAGTGATTTTAATAAGAGTAAATAATGCTTTCATGCATTTTCAACCGGTTCTTACCACGATATTTAATTAATTGAGTTGTCTCGATATTTCAACGTTGTTGCAAACGTCATGATCACGAGAAGAATGGATACTGCGGGTCGATTTAAGAGCAAACATGCATGAAAGTATTATAGAAAACCGCGAGTGTCTGAATAAGTTTATGAGTAAATAATGCTTTGAAACTTTTTTTTATTCGTAAACAAATATACGCGCCTACTTATAAAGTTTTACAGTAGTTTTTGGTGGTATACTCGAAAGTATTTTGTGTCACATAACCCCATTAAATAACACGACAGAAATGTTTCCTTTACAATTAAGAATTTAAAGTATTGGCGTCCATGAGCTATTGAATTTCAGGAACACCATTGTCAGTGGTTGTTATAATAATAGACAATTTTTATTTTTGATGAAAAAATTTTGGTTTGTTATGGTTTGTTTACTTATGCCAAGTCTGTGGCAGGAGCCAAAATTGAGCATAGTTCAAAAACTTGTTTTGTTTACATTTTTTAATCGTCTCATATTTTACGGAGATAATATATTTTCGCTGAAAATTCAATAGAGCGTCATTTAATACCAAAGATTAACAAAAATATAAGGTTTAATTAAAAATCGAAATTAAAATTTATCGGAAAAAAATGTTTTCAAAATGAGGCTCAAACACGGTAGTGATTCCGAACGAAGTCCCCAGTTTCGCCATCTAACGAAAAGTGACGTTCCCAGTTGAGTGGATACAATAAAAGCTTGAGAGTAAAACAGCTAAGTGATTTTCATCGCCAAGTCTTCATGCTAAGCATATAATAATATTCTGTGGACGTTTGAGTATTATATCATAGAATCTAATTATTTCACGAATAAATAAAACGACCTATTAAATAATTGACCGTTATTTGAAGCTTACTTGACTGAGAGAGGCACTTCCTTATTTCCGGTTCCGTTTCCTGTATTTTTCCTATTGGTCCATCTATTTAGCCCCCACCAGGCAGCCCGGAGATGTTCGGAGGGGCGAGTCGTAATCAGACTTGCCTCGAGCTAAGCTAATCATTGGCGTCAAAATTTCCGTACCGTAAGTTCACTTGGAGTTTCAACTCCCTTGTTGGAACGGTGTAAGTCCTATTGGAATATTCCTATTCTTATAATAATTTGTAATAGTGTTTTCTTCTGTCCATCGGTAAGTGATATTTTTATTCTACTATATCGCAATAATATTTTAACGGGTTATCCGTTCGTGATATTTTGTTCAATTATTTCCTTGTTACAGGAAGTTGTTAAAAATGTTGGCTATTCTCAGGTTAACTTTATTTTTAGTGATTTTTGACGATTAACAGATTCGTCATAAGTATTTTATCTAATAATAATCAGAAAACAACAGGTAAAATTTCTAGAATTTTACCTACCCTACAGTTGAACTTACTAATTCTTACCAAAGGATTATTATACGTCTAGTTCGAAGTATAAACTGACCACCTGAGGACTTCGTTAAGCAGTGATGTGCATAGATGTTGAGAAATGTTAGTTAATTGTTCATTATGTATAATAATTCGAATTCGACTTTTGTCGGTATTTCTTATTGCTATTTCAGAAATCAAGGTTTTAGTTGAAGCAAGCCTGCATACCATTGTCAGGCCCAGAAGTATTTACATACAGTTACAGTGTAACAAAGGTTTTGGTAACCATGTATTACATAAAATGAAGGTGGAAGAAAATGGTGTGTTTCAAAGGATTTTCTTTTACAAACTGAACCCTCGCAGGGTTTCAGAGTTTTTAATATAGTTGGGCAAGTCATGCGTACTGTCAAGTGGTTACTCACCGTGGTTATTGGATATAGTGAGCTTTCCGGCTATGACGAGTCTACGCAGCGCTTTTCTCATCAGGATGGCCTCTATAAATACGATGTCATGGCCTATCGAACATCATGATTAGTGATTGCCTGCGCAAGCAATCACTTACGAACGAAACCCTCGTCGGGGTTATCGGTTATATGTTAATAAGACAATTGAAGCCTTCGCAAGGCCCGTCGATTTCGGAACATCAATGCGAGGCCGGCATAAGCTCTGCCAATGGATCGCATGCAGAACGAAACCCTCGCCGGGTTATCGTTTATAAAATATGTTGACAAGTTTCTTTCTAGCAATATCAAGCCTCCGCCGGGCTCCTCGATCTGGATTGACTGCTTTACCTTTAATGTGAGGTCGAAGAGAGGTTCTTCGATGAGTCACACACAGAAAGAAAGCTTTGTCGACGTTATCATAGTATCAAACCTGGGCGGCTGAAGGTCCCAGCTATGATCATCGAAATACGACGTTCGTAGAACATTTATGTAATCATCTTGTGCCAGGTGCGCTACTGTGCGTGCTCAATAATGGGCACACAAGGATCGACAAGGCTTTTGCTCTAGCAAGGTCTGTCCGTCATCACCATGAAAAGCCGATGCGAGATGTGCTTTATAAGTGGCAAGTATGTGATGCAAGGCTTGGCCCTCTAATCAGACTTCTATTACCCATAAAAACCTTTCATCTTTGTTAAGGTTGGTATTAATGTGGAGGATGTCGAAAGAAAAGGGTTTGAATTTGTATCGTTTATATTATTGTGAACAATCAAAAATACTAAGCATTTAATTTCTTCGTGGACGACGAAATATACGATACGACTGCCGTCGATTTCATCTGGAAGGTAGAGTGCAGGTGAGGACTGCATCCACTGCCAGCTTCGTTTTTGTGTCACGCCCGACTACATTCCACAAGTCTGCTGTCCTTGATAAAGGAAGGCGTCTATCATCATGCTGCACGAATGCCCGAAAGTATGCACTGCAGATGCACAGAATTCTTGATTCTATGCTATATGTTCACCGAGATCACATATAAGTAGCGGATTGCTGAGATTGCACTGCTCAGGATTATTGTTCATGAAATGGTATTACAAGTGAATCGGCTAGAGCCGTGGTAGACTTTTCCAATTCGCGCGTTCTGGCATCTAGTGGCTTGCGTAAATGTATGCTAATGGGTAGCCTTGGCTTACAAGTCTAACTGAAACCAGTTAAGATGTTACCGCATGGCGTCCGTTACAGGGCCCCCTTGGGGAAGTCAGAGTGCAGCATTAATTCCATGGAGTGCAGTGGGTCTGATCGCTATTCGCTGTGCGCATTATTAGTGCTGAGATAATGCACATTTAGCGTTGTAAGTCTTCAAGCTTGAGGAGGTGATCAGGGGGGTGCCACTGGTTACTTAGTTAGCCAGCTGATTTTTAGGTGTCGCTACGGTTGTGCCACGATTTGACGATTTTTTATGATTTTACGTGAGATGGCGCTATTTTGAAATTCTTGTCCACGCTTTTTCCATTTCATTGTTTCCCCGCGAGATGGCGCTAAATTTAAAAAACAATTTTTCCTAAATTTTTATGATCTGCTACTTATTGACGATAATGTACACTTTTCAGTCAGCTATAACCTAAATTTAAAATGTAAATTAATTTTATTGTTATGTGCTGTTATAAGATTTTTTTCGTTATTTTTTTTTCGGTAATCTGGTATCATTCATTCTTTGATCAAAGTTAGGGTAGAACCTATAATTTCGGTAATTGTTTTTTCTCGATTAGCTTTCTTTTTGGGAATCGATTTTCTATTCAGCATTCCAATTGATTAATATTACAAAAACTGTTGTCTACAACAAGTAAATTGGGACAATTTTCAATAACTTATAAATTTTTACAACGCGCTCGGCTTAAAACTATGTTTCATTTGATGTTGTACGCTTTTTAAAAACAACTTTAAAACAAATAATCTTACACACAAAGTACGGGGATGGTAAACCGCGATCCCCGACCCACGCTCGTTCTGACCCAGCGGAATATGCCGTGGAACACGCGGTTGGAAAGCCCGCCAAAATAATAAAATAGATACAGTCGTGGGAATTATAAAACCGTTGGGCACATAAATTTTCTACAATCGTTGTTGTCTTAATTATAATGTAACATTACAAAACAAACATTTTAATCAACGATTGTAGACAATTGACGTGCCCAACGGTATTATAATTCCCAGGACTGTATCTATTTTATTATTTTTTGGTTTTTAGTACATTTATCTTAAACATTGCAATGTATGTTTAACATAAAACCGTTTAACTTAAAAAGTTTTTTACCTATTTTTATTGTTTTATTCCAATCAGATATTTCGTTGAGCAATTATCACGAGTATAAAACGTTGTCCGCTACAAAAAATATCGCGACGACATCGCGAGTGCTGTTTAAACCCCTTTGTGACGCAGACAAAGTTGCGTGGTTCATCCAGTATTTAATTATTTAGTAACTAATAAGTTTGGTACTTTTACTAATTAATCAACAATTTGTTTGTATAAAACAACCATTTTTTATTGCTATCGATCGAGTTATTGACAAATAAAAATTATGTAACATCTCTAGTACGCTTTCCCTGGTGACTGGTGGACGCCGACGCCATTTTAATCACAATTTTAATAATATTCTACGTAGTAATTGTTTATTTAGAAGAGTATCTTCATAATTTTGGATAAATTTCAAAACTCGAAACTGTACTGAAACTCTACTTCTCAATTCCTTGAATGACTTCTCATGTGAAGTGTGGGATAACTGCGAAGATGAAGTGTAAAACCAAGCATGTTAACTGCGGACTGAAACTGAAAAAACTGAGTCAAAATGTTATTTATATGCCACTCGCATGTCTTTGTCAATGATGGTAAGTCTCCTGTATCTGTTCTAATATAAAGATGTAGAGTTTGTTTGTGAAAATACCTAACAGATCCTCGCAACTTCGTCTACATCAAAAAGGAGTTGCACTATTTGATCTTAAGTTACTCAACTGGAAACTGCATCAAAATTGGATTATTTATTTTTAAAAATACATATAAACATACATAATTTTTCGACATTTTAAAGGGGAGGATCAAAATGGATATTATGATATGAAAGTTTTACAATATATCTTTTGCTGTAAAATATTCTTTTTTATTTTAGGAACTAAAGAATAACTATTATTGTAGGTTACAAAATAGTGCAGTTGAGTAAAAGACAGAAGAATGACCTCAAGTTAGACAAAAGGCTAGCTCGTCCCAAACCTCTCCTAGACCATGTAGAAAAATTATCTGAGTAGTCATCTATACTGTGATGCAACTGAAGAGTGAGATAAACGGAGACAATGCAGATATACTAATGAGAAAGAGATGATGACATTAAGCCTATACATATTTGAGCAAAGTCACTGCTTGTTGTGTCTAAAGGTATTTTAACTTTTATAACCATAAACTGGAAAGAACATTTTGGGTGACCAGTAACCATTCAGTAACAAAAATACATGACATGTATTATTAATAAAGATGATAAGGTGAGTTTAATTATTATTGATTCTAATCAACAAAACTCTTTTTTATTTTATTATAAACTTTTTTTTTTGATTAAGAATCTTACTAATGTATATCTTAATAACAGTGATATTACTTTAATAACACAAGTACTATTTATGATAACTATTGAACTTCCATTGTTACATCCAGTGAAAGTTAATATAAAGCTTGTAAAAAATTAGTCCAAATTTATTATGTACTAGCTGCTGCCCGCAACGTCATCTTCATCAATGCTATACAACACTGAAAATACCAACAATTAGACCTTTTAAAATGACATTCATTTACCCGTTTCTTCTTTAAATTTCATATCTACAGAAAGTGCAGTAATAGAGAGAGATTGTCTTTAGTAAAATCGAACTGCAAAAATTGTTTTTTTTCAGCCTGCTTTAAATAAATAACTCTATGGTGTAAATAACTTTGTAGTTTTCAAGTTTATCCCGGACAAGGCTATTTTACCATACTAAATGTATAGATTCTAATTAGCACCACCATAATGTTCAACGGTTGCTTGACTTGGGCGAATGTTTTTTGCAGTTTTGACTTTCCTATCATTTTATTATTTATTGAAGTACTATTTCCTCTGAATGTTGTACATATTACGTTGCTTACGAGCATCACTATTGTAGCGGGTTAATTGTACTCTAGTGATGTTTACTCAACAGGGCTGTAGGTGTAAGGTTGACACATGCTTGTGCTGCGTGCTGTCAGTGCGGCGCTGAGCCCGTGCCCCACAACAACCCATACTCTTCGAGTGTAACGGCACTTGCACCAGTAATAAGGTAACACAGAATTTTACTTACTCTAACTCTTTGTCGAAATCATAATATAATATTATAAAGGTGAAAGTTTGTATGTATGTTTGTTACTCTTTCACGTAAAAACTACTGAATGGATTTAAATGAAACTTTACCACAATATAGCTTATACATCAGAATAACACATAGGCTACAATTTTTGATAATATGGGACGAACCTGAAGTCCACGCGAACGAAGTCACGGGCAAAAGCTAGTAGAGAATAAAACCAAGTCTTACCAAATTCCTAGTCACGTAACACCTATCTTTAAGCTTTGTTCAAAAGAGTACAGATTAAAGCGCCCGAGAAGGAAAGCTCATTCTCAGGTGGTGTTAGGCAAAAACGAATTTGAATTAGAGTGTAAATACTGTGGTTTTATCTGTTTGTACAATTTCTCCTGTTTGGATTTTTTGAATGATCGGTATTTAGATGAGCGTACCGCACACCTGATGTTTAATGACTACTGCTGCTTAGACTACCTAGATAGACTCCTGCAATGTCTTATGTCACGGAATATACAAAACCGCCAGCTATGGATCCAATTTGAAACTTCCCAATTTATGATTTCAGAAATAGTGAACAATTAAAACAATTGCAAACAATTAATCAGGCTCGTAACTGGAGCGCGGCGCTACGTCCGCTCGGAGCTGTACCGGTGCCGGGGCTACTGCGAGGAGCTGCTCACGTCGCACGCCGACGACCCAGAGCCACCCACCACGACCATGTTCGCGCTCTACTTCAAGATGGACCTGCTCGAGGTACTATGACCCATTACTGCCTATGCTTCTCTTTGTAAAGTGAACGCCCCAACAACTTAGCTTTCATAGGAGTTATATAAACATCGCAAGACTAACAATAGTATTTTGGTTATTAAGCTACGATGATATAGACCCGTATGTTTCGACGCGATTATAAAGACGTTTCACGTCAAAAATAACGCGACGACATTGTGAGTGCTGTTTAAACCCCTTTGTGACATAGACGAAGTTGCGCGGGTTTTCTAGTTTTTTATAACACTTTCAATAGTATCTGAATGATGTATTTGTTCTTCCACCAAACAAAGACGAGATATATTGTAAAACATTTTTATAGAATTGAGTAACTTGTAATAAAAATGTTATTTTATAGAATGTTACATTTATAGAATAAAATAAACACAAAATTATATTAAAATCCGAAATATTATTTAATATTTATTTATTTATTTAACTTCATGCACAAAAGGTACAATGGCGGACTTAATGCCGAAGGCATTCTCTACCAGTCAACCAAAATATGCAATACGTTTATTATTATTTTTATAACATTAATTGTTTTGATTGATCTAAACTTACAATCATGTCATATGTTAGATATTCTTATATTATAATTGCAAAAGTAACTCTGTCTGTCTGTTGCACTTTCCCGCTTAAACCTCTGATCCGGTTTTGATGATATTTGGCACAGACAATCTTTAGGTTCTAAGAAATAACATAGGCTACCTATTAATTGCTACTACTGCCATTTAATTTCTTAATAAATTAATGCTGTCACACTACTAATACTATTATTTTTCTTCGCAGGACTAGAAAGTCATCAGTGTCAACAAAAATGAAGGAGGAGTTTATCCTGAATGTCAAGACATCAATACTGCTATAAAATTGTTTCAAAGAACTAAACATTGGAATAAAGTTTAGAAGAATTATTATCAATTAATGCTATAAATAACCAATTTGTACCATAGCATTTATACTTTTATGACTGAACATTGTTAAGTCAAAACAGTTTTTAAAGCATTCTTATAAACCTGCTACAAACATTCAACCAATGTTGAATTCTTCGAAATAGTATATTTTAGAATATATAGTATAAATTTGACTAGGCTATTAGACAACTACACAAGTAGAACGAAAATACCATAACATTGAATATTTAGTTTTTGCAATTTGTTTTTATGTAAAGCTAAGTAACTTACTAATTTTCATGCATTTTTAACGGGTTCATACCACGATATTTAATTGAGTTGTCTCGATATTTCAACGTTGTTGCAGAGCCGTTCAAAATGCATGAAAGTATTATAGAAAACCACAAGTGTCTAAATAAGTTTATAACTTACTAATTGTAAATTATCCTCGATAATAACACAAGTTACTGATACTTTAATAACACAACCATTGTTTAATAATTATTTTATAAAAAGCTAGTTTTTGTAAACCTGTTGCGTTTTTACAAATTTGGAAGGAAACTACATGTGAAATTATTTTGTGTACAATTTTATAAATCAGTGATTTTTTATAAATAAGTGTAGTTATAGAATTACTATAGCATCAAAAGGATCTAAATCATCTAAGGGTTTTTAGGTTATTATTATATAAAATTTTACATTTAAAGAATAAAAAATATATGAAGATTATATTCAGCTCCGAAATATTCCTGAATACGCAATTTTTGTTATGCTTGTACATATTTGTATAAGATATTGTTTTGATTGATTTAAACTTTTTTTCAAAATGATGGTTGGGTATACTATATTTTCACAAAAAATGCTTGTAAAAATATTATATTGTTGAATCATTTTCTTTGAATGTTATTCCTTTGTTGTTGCTATTTTTGTACATTTTCTTCTTCTTGGTATTATAATGTTATTGATAAAAATAATATAAATTTGAAATGGAATGTGAAAACAGCAGCTTTTTATTTTGAAAACTGTTCTATTTGAAAGAAAAAATGTTTTGTTAGAAAGCTGAGCAAGTTAATAGATTTCAAATTATAATGAGTTTGTTGTTTTAAATTACGAGTGGATGCATCAGCTATTGTAATGAAACATTTTTTTTTTCAAATAGAAAAACTGAATTCCCCTAGTAAACAAAAAATAAATTTAAATCTAGCGCGCAGCGCATGCACTCAAGCATGTGGCTCCACCTGTGATTCGGCTGTGATAAACTTCAGCTCATATTCCTATCTCCAGTTGCATATCTATCTCATATATATATGTATGGTCTGTGGAGGTGATGGACCACGGGCGATAATAGCCCTTCTGTGCATCCATCGCAAGACATTGAATGATAACACAGTAAGTGTCGCTGTCATTAGTCTATTTAGTCACTGAACAATCATTACACTAAAGCTAATGATTAGTTACACTTCACTTACAATTTTAGTGTAAATATTAATACCTGAAGACACTTGTCTAAGGACATACTAAAGCTAATGGGATTATCATCCCCTTACTAAATGTGTTTCAGTGTTGGATTTCAGATGTAAATAATTCAGACTCCATGTCTCCTTATGTAATAAAGTCTTTCGCTTATGTACGCAACCTATTGCTCATTACTACACAACTCAAAGGTAGAAATCATTCTATCAATTTAAGTGACTGCATATTTTAGCAGGTTAATTAGGTAATTTAAAGTTTGCATTTTTATGGGCTCTAATTACAATACAATACAAAACGTTTTATTGGAATATCACAGTTATGTACTTAGTTATGTTACAAAAACTTAAATAGAAGGTATCAAAGGGCGGCCTTATTGGCGCAAAGCGATCTCTTTCAGACAACCTTGCATGCGAAGAAAGAAAGTAATAGAAGATGAGCTATTCTATTGGTGCAGTTAGGCAATCTATGAATTGTACTTAACAACTTCAATAGATCACAGAATTGTGAATTTTTGTACTGGATAAATTCATAATTTGTACTGCAAGGTTGAACAGTGCTTTATAATTATTATTGCTAAATAATTATTTTATTCATGAAAAAGAGAAAAGAAGACTTGATGGCTAATGCATCCACCAAATTATGATGTTTATTAATTTATCACATCAAGCATATTTTCATTAACGTTGAAAATAAATAATTTCATTTCAGTTCATTCCGCTGATAAATTTATGAGTAGTGCAAACTATCTCATAGTTTTTAGTACACCTAATGAGGGTACATGCATCTAAAAAAAAAAAAAAAACAGTGCAAGGGTAGATAATCAAATTGACTCAGTATTATTGTTCGTCTCAAATTTTTGTTGCTTAAAACAATAATATCTACTCACAAGCTGCCATAGCTGTTCAGACAAGGCATGATCCAATTTGTTATATTCTTGTGGTACTTTGTGACAAGTTTGCCTTTATCTATATAATATTTGATGAGTATTTCATTATTCATTGCTTGAAAATGGAAACATCAAAGAATTTCCAGTATCAAGTAACAGAAACTGAAGAGTATTGCTTTGTTTCATCTTTATTCTTTACAGGAAACAGGTGTGATCTGGCCTTAAAGGATCTGGATTAAGAAGAGTTAATATCAATATGATTTGTATGAGTAATCTTGGTTCCTGTAATTCAAAAGCGATATTGTGGAGTACAGTAAAATCTCAATTCTTAGATCGTACCCTGCAGAAGAGTGCCTATTCGATGAAGTATTACTTGAATAAGTAATTATTTGGCTTATAAGAATATTATCATTATAGCTACCTCAAAAAATCAGTGCATTTTTAGTTGACTGATTAGAACCTGATATAGTGACGTGGAAGCAGAATGATGCTTTGATGAAGTGACAGTGAGCACAGGTAATGGAGATCGGTTGTTTAATCTATTACGACTTACGACAGCACCTCATTAAACCACAATTAGCTTTACAAATGAAATTTGAATGATCACGTTCTGTAATTTTCGGTTTTTCAAAAAGAAATGTCATCATGTCATTGTTGCCGAAATTCCTACTATAATTTGTTCGTAACTGGAGTGCATAGGCTTGAAGGTTAAACTGCCTTTTCTTTATTGCATTTCTTTAGAGAGTGCTTTATTACTTAAGAGAGAGCTTTTATGAAAAAAAAAATAATAATAATAATAATCAGCAAACTATGTTTACAGATACTTAAGTCTATAACAAGGGCGTGTAGTGTATTTTGGGACTTGAAGATGGAGGTTTAAGGTTCCTAATACTAAAACATTTAGCTTGTGTTAACACAGTGTACACCATACCTATCTAATGGTTTTTAATCAAATCAATGCTTTTCAGCAAATTTAATCTTTAACTTTCGGGATGCCCTGCGAAATGTTAAATGGCGTCATCACATTGGCGTCTAGCCCACCAGGCGATAACAAACACGTCTCTCAGTCAAGTAAGCTTCAAATAACGGTCAATTATTTAATAGCGGTGTTTTACCTGGAATAAAACACACATTAAATACTTACCTTATTTGAAGCTTACGCTTTTCAGCACTGCCTGGTGTCATACCATACATACCAAAAGTTAATTTTGACTCAATGATTAGCTTAGCTCGAGGCAAGTCTGATTACGACTCGCCCCTCCGAACATCTCCGGGCTGCCTGGTGGGGGCTAAATAGATGGACCAATAGGAAAAATACAGGAAACGGAACCGGAAATAAGGAAGTGCCTCTCTCAGTCAAGTAAGCTTCAAATAAGGTAAGTATTTAATGTGTGTTTTATTCCAGGTAAAACACCGCTATTGTGAACAGATATAATTATTTTACTAATAACGATTCATTTTTATTAAATTTCCTACCCTACTAATTTACAGTTCAATTTGATTGAGTTAACACGATTTTAGTACTCTGCTCGGCAATGTCTTGTTTACTCTTAGGAGAAATATTTTAAGGATTGCCAGTTGTAGAACCTACTTTAATTCATAGAATTATTACATCTGGAATCAACATCATGAACAACAGAATGAAGCCAATTTAAAGTGCACCGATCGCGCGTAACTACACGATATTGTGGCGTTAGTGTACCGATGACACTCAATTCGTTTAACACACTAATAAAATATTACATACACATAAATTCTTTAAAATTTCACTTTGTTATTTAATTTATATATGATGTTGATTCAAAATATCGTGTTGTTACGCGCGATCGGTGCACTTTAAATTGGCTTCATTCTGTTGTTCATGATGTTGATTCCAGATGTAATAATTTTATGCTTTAATAAAAACACTTTCGCGTCTCCACTGAGGTCCCAAGATGTAGATGGTTGGGGGAAAAATTGGGTTCCTCCTAATGCGAGTTTGGAACTTCACAAAGCTACGAAGGGTTTTTAGCCATTCAAAAATTTAGGATTCTTATATTTACTTTTGTCGTTAACGTCTTTTGCCTTAATCTAAACCAGTCTTTGTAACTCCTTCAGCTCCTTCCTTTTAACCATTAGCTTTTCGTGATCGCTAACCTGTGTTGGTTCAGGTACCGAGGTTAAATAGTGACTATTCGAAAACTTATCTTCCATCAAATTTAAAGTATCTTCTAGCTTCTTGATTCGTTTCTTTAGTTTATTTCTAGCGTTGCTAAGAGCATTTTCTACGTCATCACCTAGTAATTCCACGTAAATTTCTGTGTTTAAGTCTAAGATTCCTTTAACGTATTTTTTGTTATCTTCTGTGTTGAATGTTACGTCTTTTGAACGTGTTAAGAGTGTTAGTATGTCCATATTGTGTTTCATGACTTCTACAAGATTTTCATTGCCTGTTTTCACTTTGATTATTGGTCTGTATTTGTTTGTAATATTGTACAAACCTTTTAATTCGCGTATTAAGTTTATAGCGTTCAATAATTCGTCGGCTTGTTCTTCGATTGCATCGTTTTTCCAATCAATGAAATCTTCCGTTTTTGGGAAATCTAAATACTTTTCTGAAGCATCATTAAAGTTGATGATTGCGTTTTTTTCGAAACCCGGTATAGTTGGTATCAGCTCTTGTGTAAGATACACCATAAAGGGTGAAAGACATCTTAGAGATGTGTTTAAGACCGCTGATAAAGTGTGTGCGTGGGCATAACCTATTTTTACGTCCTCATTATCAAAGCCAGGCTTCGAAGCTTCTAGATATACGTCACAGAATTCGTTGTAGATCAAAGTCCTGATAGCTTTCGTGGCCACATGGAAATCATAAGAGTCCATGGCAGTATTTACTTTTTCCACCATATTGGCTAATCTACTTAGGATCCACTTATCAAAGAAAGTAAAATGCTCTTTACCGACTTCAATATCTGAACTTTTCAGTTTCGCGAAAGACAGCTGAGTGTATTTGATGCTCTGCCAGATTTTATTGCAAAACAGCTTGTTGGAATGACAATAGCTAACGTCGAAATTGACGAAATGGGACTTGATGTCTTGCGATAATAAAGTGAATCGTAAAGCGTCTACGCCACACTCGGGTATTCCGTTTGTCGTTGAAAAATTTGCTTTATGATACGACCAAGCCTTTTTAAGTTCCTCTTTATTCAAAATGCCGGCTTTATGCATCTCCTCGCTTTTCTTTTTCAATCCTTCCATACTTATTCCGTTGATAACATCAATCGGATCAATGACATTACCTCGACTTTTGGACATTTTCGCGCCTTTATTGTCGCAAATGATACCGTGCAACAAAACGTTTTTGAAAGGTAGTTCGCCTGTTAATTCGACACCTAACATCACCATTCTGTGCACCCAAAAACCTAATATATCGTGACCTGTTGCTAGTAAATTTAAGGGATAAAACTCTCTGAAATCTCTGCTGAAGGTGTGATCTGGCCACCCTAAAGCTGCGAAGGGATAAATTCCGGAAGAGAACCACGTGTCTAACACATCTGTGTCTCTTTCTATGTCTATAGATTCTGGCACAACTCTTAAATGTTTTGAAGCTTGGTCTTTAGCCGACATTTCGTCATGAGCCGCAACCCAGATAAGGTCTTTTTCGGCCCTACATTTATATGCCGGTATTTGATGACCCCACCACAGCTGCCGCGATATACACCAATCCCTGTTATCATCGGTCCAATTATACCAATTTTGTACAAAATTCTCGGGAATAATCTTCAAATTGTTATTCTCGACACATTCTCGAGCCTTTTTATTTAATTCTGTGCACGATAAGAACCATTGTTCTTTTGGTAAGTGGTCAATTACGTTGCCGGATCGACTGCATATCGGTAAACTCATTATATGAGGTTTGACGCCTTTCATGAGCCCTAATTCGTCTAATTTATGGACCAATACGTGTCTGCAATCATAACGTTTGATCCCTTTGAATATTTCCGTATTTTCTATAGTTCCGTCATTGTCTATGACTTGAAGTAACAGCAGATTGTGTTTTTTTGCGACATCATAGTCGACTTTGCTGTGTGCTGGCGTGATTTTAACAGCTCCAGTGCCAAATTCTTTGTCGACAAATTTGTCGAATATGATAGGTACTGTGTTATCTTTTGATCTGAATGGATGTAATAGTCTTTTACCTTTTAAATGTTGATATCTGAAAAAAAGAGCAGAGTTTATGAGGTTGATATTAAGAAAATTTGATAGTCTTATTTGGTTAGGTTGGCTTTTCGTGAATATAGTTCACTAAATTTCTGTCATTTCAGATTCTTAGATTATGAAGCAACTGTGTCTTCATGTTACAACTCGATTCTTAAAGCCAAATTCCCGACTACTATACTTCAGTACTCCTTATTTATTGCCATAAAAAATTATCTATGTCTATCTTGTATATATAAAACAATTCAACTTAAGAACGAAAACAAAAAACATTTACCGAAAATCACCTTTTGTCATCCGGATGTACTGCCACAGCAACATCACCCAACATTGTTTCAGGCATCGTCGTCGACACCACAACCTCTTCACTACTATCAAGAACTTTATACGCGAAGTCATAGATCAATCCGAATCTGACCGGCTTCTCATAATTAGGCAGGCTCAAATCCACCGGTTCGTTTATCGGGACATTTTCTACTTCGATATCCGAAACGGTGGATTTTAGTGCATTACACCAATTAACTAGGGCTTTTTTGCGGTAAATTAGGCCTTTTTGGAATAGATTTATGAACGCTGTGTTGACCGCTTGGGTATGTTTAGGGTCCATAGTGAATATCTCTCTGGACCAGTCGAGGGAGCAGCCTAAAGTGCGTAATTGTCCTGTAATAGTGTTGCCGTGTTTTTCGCGCCATTTCCAGACTTCTGCGATAAACTTTTCGCGGCCGATGTCGTGGCGGTTGATCTTCTGTTTTGTTTTTAGGTATTTTTCGACGACGCTCTGTTGGCAATATTGTTGTAATTTAACTTCATTTAAAGAGCAAGTTATAGCAGGGTCGATGGTTACTGCCTATGTTCAACAGTAAGTACCTACAGACTGATGATGGATGATGATGATTAATGGTACTCTAGAAACACTGAAGAGAGGAGTTTATTTCAAAGCAGCATTAATTGAAAAGAATAAACTATTATAAAATAAAAAACTTAAAAAGTTTCAAGAAGTAGCACAATAAAGGGGGCCTAATCGCTTTTGGCTATATCTTCTAGGCAACCTCACAATGTAGAAAGATAAATTTAATATTTTTAGGAATCAGAGGTGGACTTAAATAAAAGAAATATAAGGACACAGAGGTCCTTTCCGTATGAGCGACAACCGACAACTGATCCCCACATCCGCTACACGATGGTTTTTATACTAGTCGGTATGACGTAACACACTCAGTCTGAACAACCATGTAAAATGATAAGATCGAAGCTATCAATATGTATAACAGAGTTGTGGTACCTGAGTGGCAATTCCGGCATGATCCGTCCCAGGAAGCCATAACACATTATGTCCGAGAGATCTTTTCCTTCTAGCTATTACATCTTGAATGGTGCAAGCTAGAGCATGACCTGTAATAATTAAAATTTTCTTTACATTAATTTATTTGTTTTTTAACATATATTTAATTAGAAGAGGCTTCCTTTCTGCTTAGCAAAACAATATTACAGTTTGTTTTGGATCTGTGGTTAGTATAGTTATGATGTGAAATTATTTTTGCCCTACAATTATTAAAAAAAAGTTTTGTTTACATTTTGCAAAGTTAGGTTATCTGGATTCTTAAACTTACCTAAATGCAATTTCCCTGTAACGTTCGGCGGCGGTAATACTATGCTAAAGTTCTTTTTATTACTACAGTTTTCGGCTTTGAATAATCCATCATTTTCCCACTTTTCATACTTATTTTTCTCTACGATTTCTGGTTTGTATGCAGTTGCAGGCAGGTTTTCTTTTGTCACAATGCGTGTCGTCGACGAAAGTAATCTTTTGTAAAAATAAATGTAGGATTTCTTATTCATTTCCATTAAAAGATACATCTTTTTGATTAATTTTATTGTTATTAACAGTAAAATAAATTCACTCCATTCGTCAAATCGCAACGATTGCAAATAAAACGTTTCGTAACACAATCAAATCTTTAGTACCTTTGCGTAAAAATAAATCAGTTTTACGAATTTCTCGAAGGTTTCAATATAAAATGTTTTACAAGTTTACTGAAAGTAAAATTTTAAAATATGTAGACTATAATTTCGAGTCTGAAATGCTCTAAAATGCTCCAAAACAATCAAAACGCAACTACCACATGTGGGATAACGACAGCTGACATTTTTTATGTGTCAGTGTTTGTTTTGAAATTGGATTTGTTCGCAAATCCGCAGTTCTTGGAAATTTTGATAAAACTTAATCAATTAATAATTTAATCTTAGTGGTTACCAAGTAAAATGTCTTTAATAAATTACGTGAATCCGTTCAGAATATATCGAGATCTAGTAAGAAAACCGATAGAAACTTTTCTTTTCAATCAATATTTAGGGTACAGAAAAAAAACCGGTGAAGGTATAAACTCTGCGAAGGAAATAATATACAAAGTAGCGATTATTCTCGTGTTTCTAACTGCTATATTGTGGTTATCTGTATTTAATTATATCGTTTTTTATCACACATATATGCCGAACATAACGCATCAGCGGCCGGTGCATTTTCAGTTCAAGTAAGTTTTTAAAACTTTTTAAATTTGGTATTTATATTCAACCAGTATTAAAATACAAAAAAGGTGTTCATCTGAGCTAATTATTAAGGTTACCATTACCATGGCTTAGGTTGTCACAGCTGTTTGATAAATATTTTTTTAGTAAATAATAATTTAATTGTAATAAACAGCATTTGATGCTAATTTAAAACAAAAAAAAACAAAGTAATTAAACGTCGATCAGATTATTGCAAAAAAAAAATTCATTTATTAAATACAACTTACAAAATTACTAACATATTTCAGACCATGTGAAGAGTCTATGGGAATATGTTCATTTCCGTATGCATATGTACCTCTAACTCGGAGCAGTTCCATCCTAATGCCGGGACAGCTCTATAAAATAAGACTTATTCTAGAAATGCCTGAGTCCAAGGTTAATAAGGATTTAGGTAAATATTTTTTATTGATGTTATAAAAGATTTAAGAACATATTTTACCTATTTAGTTCTGCCTTTTTAAGAAGATAGTTTTTAGCAGAGATATTGTAATAAAGAGCATTAACTATTCCTAAAAAAGAATCCATTTTCTCAATGGTACATTTTCAGCCTGACAATTTTATTTTTCAAGATAGGTAAACAAACTTACCTTCGTTCCTTCGTTCTGAGGCTCTGCCTGAAAACCAGCACTGTATTAATTGCAGCAATATGCTGAGGCAGATACCTTTTGGACACACAAACTATGTTAATTATATTTTGCTCTTTATCTTGTGTTTTAAGTAAGTTATGTGTGTTTAATAAAATTAATCTCTTTCTTCTTTCCATCTGACTCCGAGAACACCATGTAAATCAATGTCAACATAAATTGCTCTTAAAGTGCTGAAATTTATTTAGGTATTTCTTTGTTCAACTTCAGACAAAAATTAAAGTGATCTTAATGCTAAGAATACTTATATAATCAACAGGTATGTTTATGGTTTGCACCCAAATGAGGGCTAAAGGAGGAGTCCTGGTGTCTTCATCATGTCGATCGGCCATGCTACGATACAGGTAACAATAATATTAAATTTACCGATCTATTATCACTGACAGGACTATTGCTGCCAATAAGCCTGACATAGTGATAATAGATCGGGATGCGCATCGGGCAGTGTTGATCGATGTCGATGTGAAGGCAGAAAAAAAAAATATTTGGACCTGGCCCACGAGGTGACCGACATGTGACGTGTTGAATCGACCATCATTGTTCCGATCGTTGTATCTGTGCACGGTCTAATAGCGAAAAGCTTCGACCGTCATCTAGAGAAGCTTTCGCTCCCCGGCTGGGTAAGGGGCCTGATTCAAAAGGCGGTCGTTCTTGACACGGCGCGTATTGTGAGGAGGTTCCTTTCTCTTGAGTCCTGACCACTGATGGCTTGGGTCGTAGACTCCGCCTGCAGTGGCTCTCTGTTTTTTATATTGTATTTTTAAATTTGATTGTTTTGTAAATTTATTTTAAAAATAGAATGTAAAAAATAAGTGAATAAATGAATATACATATTAAATTTAATATACAGAAAAATTAGCCTAAAAATTTAGGCCTCGCATTAGGAAACATCTGTATCTCATGACCTGTAAATTACACAGATAATAACTTAACTTAAAGCACATCAATTGAGAATGTGGGTACCTACAGTGGACTTATGGCCAAAGGGAGATCTCCGACCGGGCGAGATAGTGTATGCTCGGTCAGGTCGGAGCCCACTGTAATAGATTTCAGATGTCGTATATATGCGAAGATTTCTGTAAATGTCGTAACCGCGATTCAGGATCTCGCGCGTTATTATTGGTCGCCGCAAAGAAAAAAGAAGTAAACAAATCATAATAATATTATAAAGGCGAAAGTTTGTAAGTATGAATGTATGTATGTTTGTTACTCTTTCACGTAAAAACTACTGAATGGATTTGAATGAAACTTTACCACAATATAGCTTATACATCAGAATAACACATAGGCTACAATTTTTGAACCCCTTTGTAACGCAGACGAAGTTGCGCGGGTCACCTAGTACAAAATAATGCAAAGGCTTATCAATAAAAGATCCTGCATAATATGTAGCAGTAAAGTTATACAGGTTGGATCCTTATCCTAGCTGAAGTGGGATGAATGAACTATCAAAATACAACTGAGAACCACTTTTATTTTTCGAATTGGTTTCATTTTTTTCCAATGTCATATTGTGTACCGGGTGTACGTACTACCATTGCGGGTTTAGGTACGTGTCGTTAGGGTTCTGACAGTGCCGGACGGCACAGTGAAGAGTCCAGAATACTGTGTTATATATTTTATTAAACGACATGTGAAGTTGTTTTCGTTGATTCCACAGCGGGTTTCTATAAGTATACCAGTTAAAAAAAAATATGTAAAGTAAGTTATAAACTTTAAAACAGGTCAAGACTCCACCAGTATCTGCGTACAGCGGTGTTGTCTCCACTTCTAATGTCTGAAATGATGGAAGAAAAACAAGTCATCCAAGTTGACTTGTTTACTGAATTTGATGATGATCCTGTGAGTATTTACTTTTTTTGTTGATAGCTTTGTGCTTACTGGTCTTAGCTTGATGTTTTATCGCCATCTTTCTCTGTTACGTCAATTTGGTAGGTACCTCATGTAATTTAATGTTTTCCTATCAAAAAATTGTATTGTTCTTCTTCAAACGAGGCTTGAGGAGGGTCCTTAAAGTTAGGCCGAAGGTGGCGACCCCTCAGTGTCCCCTGACATTGCAGAGGTTCATGAGCGACGGTAACCACTTCCTATCAGGTGGGCCGTTGGCTCGTCTGCCTACATGGCAATAAAAAAAAAGATGTGACCCGTAAAAAACAGCGTTGCTGTATTGTACTGTAAGTAACAACCCATTGCCCCATTGCCCGCTGTTGGGCTCGAGTCTCTTCCAAATAGGGATCAGTATATATTATATGTATTTTATTTTATTATACAGTACTGCGTTACTGTAGAATAAACTAAAAATATTGAAGATACGCTCAAGTTATTAGGCACATAAGAAATATTGATAACAATTTGCTTTAAGAGTCAGCCAGTGACAGACGCTTACGTCGAATTACAATCTCGCTACGTCCAAGTGTACGCAGGGCAGTTACACATAGAAGCACATTTCACTGGACTTAGGTACCTCATGTACAACTGGCCTAAACTATCCGCTCTCTTTGGTGAGTCTATTACTATTATTACAAGCCTTTTTTTTAAATACCAAAACACCAGGCTTAAAGTAGTTGTACAATATAGGCAGCTACAATACAAGCTTCTAATATCCTAGATATCATGTAGCAGTAGAGTGTTAGCTAATACAAGTAAAACAAGCCCAAACACGACGTGTCTATCCTTTTTAGCATATTCCTATGACCACCTTCCGAATCCATCATCAGATGAGCGTCATTTTGTCATATTATTGCATTGACACGCGATATACTCTCAAAATGTCAGCTCATCAGAAACCGGGAAGTTTGTCAAATTTAGCTTGTAAGATTCCACCCGAATTTAGTTACATCCAGTGCAAGTTAATATAAAGCTTGTTATGTATTATGCATGATCAGAGTCATTGCGTAATGCGCAATGCACTGTACAGAATGAATATTTTTCTACAGGTATCAGCACTAATTTATTTTTCATCACTTTTGTCTTCGCACTGAGCTGGTATCACTTGCAAGACGGGTTGCCAGACTTTATAAAGGTTTGTAAAAACTTTTTAATTAACTGACAATAATAGAGAATTAGTAAAATGCATTTATACCTACAAATTTAATTATATGGTATACAGGGTGTGATAGATTAAACCAGTAATATTAACTAGGCTTTGTTCTGTGTTAAATTTAATTTAATTTATTTATTACACAAATTTGAAATTATACAATATATAACAAAAACCCTGTTGTTCCTTCTACCCACGTATTAAGATTCGGCACAAGTATGTAATAAAGCTAGTCTTTTATAAAAACGTTTAACTAAAATATTTCATTATTAATATTTATAATGTTTACATTGTTTGTTATCTCTGCAATTCTGCATAAGGGGATGAGGTCGTTGACCTAGACAGAGAGAGTAGAACGTTCCCAACGAATCAGCGAGTGCGACTGTGACCTCGACCTTGTAAGCGACGGGATAGCGGCACGTTTACAGCGGTCGGTGACCTCGTGGCTATTTTAATATCAGATGTTCTAAACATTATTTTTAATGTATCGATTTTAATAGCTATTGGTTTTTGACCCCTAGCCTAGACAATGATTGTTTTTTTTTAATGTAAATGCATTATTGTGGTGCCTGTATTCAAGTGTATACGCCCCTAAAATGAAACAACAGGGTTTTTGTTACATATCGTACCCCCGGTGCGACACTGTCACTTATGCAAAAATGTAGTTTTTCAGGAGAATCATTTAAACTTTGACACCTCAGAAAACAATGATACACATCATAATATAATAATATAGATGAGATGAATAGCTTATACTACAACGTCCACTTTTAACTTTACTTTTGGATAAAAATTAATCACTTTATAGTGTAAAAAATATACTAGGTATACCATTATTTAATTCTTCTAAACCCCTCAGAAGTGACGTAGTGGCTCTAACGAAAAATTATAACTGTAGTTATGTCACAATGAGTTAAAAAGAAAACAAGAACATATTGTTTAATAAGTTTACTATATTGTTATCTCACCAAGTAAAGGGGGGCTTCAGGATCATTTAGATATTTAACTCATTTTTGCATTTTTTGCAAAAGTGACAGTGTCGCACCGGAGGTGCGATATTGTATATGCATATACTCAAATTCAAAAGAGTATCTTTATGAACATACTAACTGGTTTCTACATAAGTCTTGCTATGTACCCTGAAAGTATTGTTCAATATGGTTATACCACCCTGTATATGAGATTCAATTGAAACAGTATCATTAAAATGGTTTATTTGTAAAATTTATAGTTTTTGTGGGGAGATTCACGATACTATGTTGTTTTAAAAACTCTTAAAAATGTTATTTTAATATAATATGTTTTAATCAGAGTAAATTAGCAACGCCAGAGGAAGATGATAAGAAAAATATTGGAAAAATCAAATTGGAAAAGGAAGGTATGTTTAATTTTTGTTATTTGAATTGCGGATTAAATAAAAAAAACATGGTCACAAATCAATTGTTCTGCCCCTTTTTTCTTAATTATTGTTTTTATGAGCAATATTTTTTAAATAAGGGGTGGGCCATATAAAGTTTGCGTTTTTTCATTTTTCGACTGTCATGTTGGCTGTGTGGCATGTTGCGCCATCCTGTTGAAACCAAATGTCGTCCATGTCATACTCTTCAACTTTTGGAAACAAAAATTCGTGTTCGCATGGCACGGTAACGCTCGCCATTGACCGTAACGGCGGCTAGCCCAATGATGCCGACGGACCAAAACCCACACTAAACCGTAACTCTTTGTGGGTGCATTGGCTTCTCAATGGTGACGTGTGGATTTTCCGACCCCCAGATGCGACAATTTCGCTAATTGACATAGGCCAATCATTTTTATGGATTTTTTTTTCACATTTTTTTACAGTTTGGACTGAAGACTCACCACTTTGGAAGTAACTTTTCAATATTTCCCAATTTTGGTCAAGCGTATATGTCAAACATTTAACTAAATTATGAACACAAATTGAATGACATTTGAGCTGTTATTCTCTAAATAAACAGTAGTTCAAAATGCAAACCTTAGATCGCCCACCCTACATACATTTCATTAGGTGACGCTTTCCTTTATGTGAAAAATGTGGCAGTCTCTTATAAAAAATTCAGATTTTTGTCTTTTTTCCTAGAACCCTCTTCTATGTACGAAAGGGATGTTCTTCTCGAAGAATTTATGCAGTTAGATGAGAAAAAAGAAAAAGTATCGTAAAATTATGAAATGTTCGAATTTATTTTATTTTGTACCAAAAACATGAAATCGAAAATTAAGTCAAGGCTAAATGTAATTAAATTAATCTAAGCTATTGGATATACCTGTTCCTGTACCAACCCATTACCGCCCACTGTTGGGCTCAGGTCTCCTCAGTAGAGGGGTTAGGCATAGTCCACCACGCTTGCCCAGTGCGGATTGGGGACTTCACATATCTTCGAAGGATTTCTAGAACCCTTTTCCGACATGCAGGTTTCCTCACGATGTTTTCCTTCACCGTTTTTAGCCAGTGGTGTTGTGAAAAATTGCACATAAATATTTTTCACATTTAGATTGGATATACACTACAACTTTAATAAAAAAAAGAGTTTATTTTGTTCAATGTAATTTTACAGTTTTTCTTTAATTGCTTTTGATTTATTTTCTTAAAAACTTTTAGCTAGTCCTTTATCAAATTTAATTGGGACCAGTTTTAAAATTGCACAAAAATTAATACAAAAATGACTATTATGAAAGTAAATTATAAGGTTCCTGAACACATTTGCACTTCTTAAAATAAATATAACACATTGACACTAAGTGCATATGAAAGTGAGTAAATAATGTAATAATTAATACGATTTTAAGTTTTAGATTATCTTGTTCAATAAATAAGTACAAATTAAATATCCATTCTACAGAAAAAAAAAAAAAATTAAAAGTACAAAGCCCAACTTATATAAATAAGCATAAATGAAAGCAAAATAATATATTTCTAGAATCAAATGTATGTATGTATTTTTTAATTAAAATTAGTCCAACTTATAAAAATACTCATCATTTTAATAATCAATAAATTTAATAAGTGTCAAAAATTATGACCAAAATCAAGGTTCAAAATAATAATTTTTAGAACATAATCTTAGTCATAAAATTATCAAAAATGCACGAAATTTAAGGTGCTTTTTGAAATTTAAAAATTAAAAAATGTGCTATAAAAAATAAGACTTAAATTTTGCTAATAAAACTTTGAAACTACCCTAATGTCTAATGTTATGGAATTTAAGATTTTTGTATGATTAGTAATTTTTTTTTTTTTTTACTTTTTAAGTCATGACAAATATTTTTGTTTTATTTTCTAAAGGCTGTGGCTCAATGATTCCAAAGACTTCACAAATTTATTTTAATATTTTTAATAAAAAATATAAATGTTTTAAATGTGTTTTATTAATTAATAAATCATTATAATTTATTGTAAAAAAAACTTTTTAAATACAAGATTTTTTGTAAAAAATAATACAAATATTGATATTTGAGTCTTTTATTTACCCCTGATAATGTCCTTGTATACTTAGATATTAGAAAATACAATAAAAACGTCTAGACCATTATTTCTAAGTTACTACAATTTATTTTGTGCAAAAACGTTGTCTTTTAAAAAATAATACAACCGTAATAATTAAAAATAATATACAAAATAATACTAAAAAATATTTACATCATTCGATAGGTCCGATATTGAAACGCATCTAAATTTTTAAGCACTCTTTAAACTTTGAAGTAACCTGTAAACATTTTATTCGCAAAAAAAATTGATTAGTTCATAACAGTATTAATACCACCATTCAACTGGGAACTGCACCATTGTATTTCTATGTGGTGTTACAATAAAGAATTTGCTATCTATCTATCTATCTATCTAACTGCACCAAAATTGGTGCACTTATATAAATGGCAAGTGTGTGACAGTAGCCAAAATTAAGCACGATGTGACGTAAGTTCTAAAATTAAACTCGTTTTGTGTACATTTTATTATGGTCATATTTTACGTAGATTGCTCAAATTGTAATTAAGCGCAGTTTTATTAATAAAGAAATCGAAAAATATTAGGTTTAAAACTACTCAACTGGGAACGTCACTATTCGCTAAATAGCGAAACTGGGGACTTCGTTCGGAATCACTACCGTGTTTGAGCCCCTTTTTAAAAACATTTCTCTCCAATAATTTTTAATTTTGATTTTTAATGAAACCTTATATTTTTGTAAATCTTTATTACTAAACGACGCTGTATTGCATTTTCATCTAAAATGTATCATCTCCGTAAAATATGTGACGATTAAAAAATGTAAACAAAACAAGTTTTAGAACTGTGCTCAATTTTGGCGCCTGCCACAGACTTGGCAAAAGTAAACAAACCAATTTTTAGGCCGATCTCAGTTGAGTGATTAAAAGTGCCTCAGATTTTAGAAACATTTCAGTACTCAGCTCTTTGTTTTTTTAATATTTTCAGGTCTCACAAAGTTTTAATAATCATTTTCATTGTCGCATTAAAAAATGTAGCGTAGCAAAATTATAATCAATAATTATACCAACGTCTGTGTAGACAATGAAATTTAAGTAGTAAATAAAGGAGTATACTCCCTCTTCGGTATTCCCAGAGCGCTATGACTTGTCCTTCTTCAAACGAGGATTGAGGAGGGTCCTTAAGCGACCCCTCAGTGTCCCCTGACATTGCAGAGGTTCATGAGCAACAGTAACCACTTACGATCAGGTGGCCCGTTGGCTCGTCTGCTTACATGGCAATAAAAAAAAACTATGGTATGGCAATATCAGAATGTTACCATATTCAATTTTACAAAAAATACCACACGAAAAACGTGATCATTAAAATCCTTTGAGTCACAATGTATTTTTTAGTTGAGTTTAAACAAAAAACTTTAGTAATTGTTTTTTTTTCGTAAATTCAATAAAAAATCTACAAATATTTTGGCCGATAAATCACATAATAGTTACCTTAGAGGACAATGCGCATTTTGTTTGGAAAATTGGATTTTTTTTTCTAACAAGTAGTT
Organism: Trilocha varians; assembly: GCA_030269945.2. Taxonomy (NCBI): domain Eukaryota; kingdom Metazoa; phylum Arthropoda; class Insecta; order Lepidoptera; family Bombycidae; genus Trilocha; species Trilocha varians. Next base: position 2,063,232 of record AP028279.1, read on the forward strand.
ACGATATTTGTGACTGTCATAGATTATACAGGGTGAATCTGTAACTCCCAGGTGAAGTGGCTTTTATTATTAGAATAGGTTATACCTTTTTTTTTTCAATATTATATAATGGAAACCCGCAATGATAGTCGTACGTACACTATACAGGGTGGATTTGTAACTTTGGACAATTTGACGTGGGGTGAATGACCTGTCGAAATACAACTTAGCACCATTTTTATTTTTTGGATCGGTTAAACTTTTTTTTCTGACATAGTATGGAAAACGTACGACTATCGTTGCGGACTTCCATACTATGATGAAATTTTTTTTTATCCAATTCCTAAAATAAAAGCGGTTCTAAGTTGTACTTCGAAAGGTCATTCGCCCCACATCAGATTGTCCGAAGTTACAGATCCACTCTGTATAATATTGAAAAAAAAAAATGCCTGATTTCATGACAAAAGTATATAATAAAAATAGTTCTAAGTTGTATTTCGACAGGTCATTCACTCCAATTCAGCTAGGATCAGACCTACTCTAGACCTATACAGATCCACCCTGTATTATTTAAATAGTTAGTAGAAATACGAGCATGTTGCCATATTTGTTTTCTTTTCAACTAGATGCTATCTCTTGGTGGATACAGATAAAACCGTCATTGTCCTTTTACATCAAAATTTTATAATTGCATTTTTTTTACGAAAAAAATATATCCAAATTGATTATTTTTAAGAGGATATTTTTTTATTTATATCTTTTAGTAATTAATGATTTTTTTTATCATTTCTTACAATACTCATAATTTGTGGCTGTCCGCACACACGCAATATTATTGTCAATATTAAATACATTTAATGATTCGGGGTATATCATAGGAATTTACAAAACAATAAAAAATATAAATGAATTTTTCAAATCATTAATATTAAACGTGTGTGCGGAGAGTCATAAATTTCGTACAAATCGCCCCATATTAATTAAGTTTACAATTAGCATGCCATCGATGCGTATTTAGATAGCTCTGGCAACACCATTCCCACCGCCTGGAAGAATTGCGCGATCTGTCAGATAGATTACTAGACCGTCCGTTGTATGGATCAAACGGGAATAAATGGATTGGATTAGTGTGGATTTGACTATACGGAAATTTTGGATCGATGTGGATTGATGTGGAAATATTAGATCGATGCAGACAAAATATAGATCGAAGTGGAAATATCAATGTGGTTAAATAAATTGAATTGAAAGTAGTAAAAGGAGTAGAAGAAGTAGAAGGAATTGTTGTAAAAATAGGAATCAATACTGTAATAAGATCATGTGGAATGAATACAGGTCATATTATTAATTTTCTTGTACAAGAAGAACTAAAAGTTTAAAAGTAGAGTAAAACAGTTTTATCGATGCTACAATTTAGGCTTAAAAGAACTCAAGTATATCATCAAATGAGCATAATACTTGTAAATAAACGGGTTCTTTCCACGATTATTTTCAATTGAGCGATCCCGATATTTCGGTACTGTTTCAAGTGCCATGATCGGCAAACGAACGAGTGCGAGGGTAGACAGATTTGTCTGCTCTTAAATGACCTACCCGCAGTTCTTCAGTCTTCCCGTTATCATGGCGCTTGTAACAGTGCTGAAATATCGGGATCGCTCAATTGAAAATAATCGTGGAAAGAACCCGTTTAGTAATAGTGTAAGTGATGTAGATAACCGCGAGTGTTTAAAGAAATTTACAACTCAAGTACGTCATCAAATGAGCATAATATTCGTAAATAACTTACATCATTATCATCGACGTCATCCTCGCTCTGATATTGAACGTCCAAAACTGAGCTGTTAACGCTGTTCTCCCAGTCCTCTGATGATTCCACTGACGAGCTGTCCAGATCCATTTCTGGAACGATTACATGTTGGTTTCCGTAATGGTAAGATAAGAATTTTTTTAGTGGACAAACTTCTGTTAACGTAATCATAAATGGTATTTTTTTTACCCATTTTCTGGTTAAAATTGTATCTATGATAACTAAATCCTAATATTGATGTTCGAAAGCTTATGCTAATTAAAAAAAAAACTTGAGAGGTCACGGGACATCCGGATAGAACGAAGTTCCTTTCGATTAAAACGTATCTCATAAAAAATATTTCATTTCGCAACGCGCGATAAGGGACGTGTTTTAAAATATTTTGATCACAGCGTCATCTAGCGATAATCATCTAAAACAAATAGTAGAGGAGGCGACGATGCTAAATGGGGATTTACTCGAGCGTTGAAGAGACCTATTGGGATGCAAAGCTTAGATGATAAGAAAAAAAAAATGTTATATGACATATACCTTTACATCGGTGGGGAAAGGGGCTATAGATTTTTAAATATGTAAAAAAAAACTGTTGCATGGACATCCTCGAGCGCGTCAGATATTGACAGCATCAATGCCCTACGTATTTTTAATAACGTACGTATGTTAATCTGATCGTTTGCGTGATGAGGGTGGTTGTATTTAAAGGTTGAAAATGAAAAAAAAAAAAAAATTATCGAGCGCGTCAGATTTTCTAAGGGAGTGTTAAGTACACCAAAAAAAAGCTCTCATTCACTAATCTGACGATTTCGATGGGACACAAACTCGCGGCCATTTTCATAATGTGCAAAAAAAAATCGCCATTTTGAAATACTCAAGCGCGTCAGATTAAGATATATATGGTTCATCTTTATGTTCTAAACGTACTGTCTCATAATCTGACGATTATCTAGAGGGATTCGCCTGATCTGACAAAAAAAAAATAGAAAAACGGTTCACTTTAAAGCCATCCCTGCAACTTCCCGCTAATTCCATTCCTGAGTTCAAAGAAATAATATTTCTAAGCATTTGAGCTCTCCCAGCTCGAAAGTCTGATAGAAGTTTCATAGAACACTATTTTTGGAATTTTCAAACTGCAATAACTTTCGAATGGATCAACCAATTTTAACGCGGTTGGCACCATTCGACGCAGTTTTATCATCCTCATAAGTAATTTTGATCGACTCACAAATTTCGGAGATAAATTTCGGAATCCCGAAAAACACTTTTCGGGTTTGACATTAGGAAATTTTCTCACCGTTTAAACCTTCCCTGGACTTCTACGAATATTTCAAGATTAAAATAAGCCAAATCGGTTCAGTCGTTCTCGAGTTTTAGCGAGACTAACGAACAGCAATTCATTTTTATATATATAAGATTTTTGTTATTTCGGCTTGCGGAAATCGTCAGATTATATATTTTTTATTATTCTTGAATTATTTCCTTCAAAATAAAAAAAAATTTAGCTACGCTCGAGAATGTCGAGATGATGTTTTTTTTTTACAACTTTGTTACCGTCTCCTTTTTTTACGTCACTCTCAAATTGTCAGATTATTGGAATATACACTTTTTAGGATGTAATTAACTCACCCTACCTTAATCTGACGCGCTCGAGAATTTCGGATCGTCAATTTTTTTTTACTAATCTGATCCTGTATCCTTCACGGGCGGCCTTAGATATGGGCCTCATATTTTGTGGAGGTACTTAACCGGGTACAAGGTACCCCCTGTATATTAATCTGCCGCGCTGTAGTAAATCCCGGAATCCCCGCTTGGGCTCCTCTACTAAAAAAAGTGTCGTGACAACTTTTCGTAAGAATTTTTTCCGTCTAGCCCCCGTCACAACGCGCGATAAGGAACTTCGTTCCAAAAACTGAAGTTTTTACTATTTATTGATGACGCATACCTCTCGTCATGGAGTTGCAATATTCCTTCACAACACACGACTAACATTGCCAAAAATTTATAATTCTTTGTTCTGAAAACTATATGAAGTCTAATTTTTCTCATGACGCATACGACACGTCAAAGAGCAATGGAAAGGGCTATGCTGGGTGTTTCCCTGCGTGATCAAATCAGAAATGAGGAGATCCGCAGAAGGACTAAAGTAACCGACATAGCCCGAAGAATTGCATCTTTGAAGTGGCAATGGGCAGGACACATTGTGCGAAGAACGGATGGCCGATGGGGCCGAAAAGTTCTGGAGTGGCGGCCACGAACCGGTAGGCGCAATGTTGGTAGACCCCCCACAAGATGGACCGACGATCTGGTCAAAATCGCGGGAGGTCACTGGATGCAGATGGCGCAGGACCGGTCGATGTGGTGAGGGCAGGGGGAGGCCTATGTCCAGCAGTGGACGTCTATAGGCTGATGATGATGATGATACGACACGTCATGGTTTAAAAAACTCACCGATAACAAGCGGATCCGGATGTTGGTGTTCCGGGGCGGCGGGTAGTCTTAAAGCCGTGGCATTGAGCGCCAAGGCCTGTGCCCCATACATCCTGCTGGTGGAAGCTAGAGAACTATCAGAGGTCTGGGTTGTGGCCTCGTCAGAAAACTTTACTAGGGGATGTTCCTAGTAAAACGGAAGACTTATCAACAATAATTTATTTTAAAGAAAACTTTAAAAGTTTTTAAGATTTAAAGATCCTGGATATCACGTACTTATAAGTAGAGTGCTAGCTATAAGCGAGTGGGGTATGTGGGGGTTGAACCGCACCAAAACCTCTCGCCGCTCGCGCTCGACGTCCGATTTAGTAGAGGTGACAGGACGCGTTCGCGATTGTCGCTCACGTATCGCCCCGTCACCCCCATAAGTAGAGTGCTAGGTAATACAAGTAAAATGAGCCCAAAAATTGTTTCTGTCTTGTTTAGTACAAAAGTTCGTATGATCAACTTCCGAATCCATCAGATCAGCGCCATTTCGTCATATTATTGCATTGTCACGCGATATACATCTGCATGCAAAATGCCATCTCAATTGGAAAGCGGGAAGTTCATCAAATTTAGCAAGATTCCACCCGAACTTACATAGTTACATCCAGTACAAGTTAATATAAAGCTTGTAATAGAAAACACTACTAGACACTAATTTTCGGGGACGGAGCGACGGGAAAGAGTGCCGAGCGCGTAACGCGTCGCGCCGTCCCTCCAAACCCCGTGCTGGGTTCTGGCCTCAGCCGGGGTTCGGACTCTGAGTGTGAGCGGTTGGAGGTTTTAGTGCGGTTCAACTCCCACATACTCCAACTGATTTCTTCCAACTGAAAAAAAAGACACTAATTTTGTTTAGTTCGTAGGCTAGTGGCTAAGCTGATGTGAATGATACTTACTGGATGCGACAGTTCGCAAATAGGGTTCAGTCTTAAGTCGATCATTTCCAAAGCAGGCACCAGATTTGTGTCGAAGTTATCTGGTAATGAAGATATCTGAAAATTAATTCATCTTCAATAGTAATAGTGGTATGCTGAATTGTAGATTTTTATTGCTATGCAGGTTCTTGGGTTCCAATGGTACCGGCAAACGAACGAGAAAGAGGGTAGACAGATTTTTCTGCTTTTCAGTAGCGAAACAACAAAGTCAACAGTAACGAAATATCGGGATTGATCATTGTATAAAAATATTGATACTATAACTTTGATTGTACCAACCCATTACTGCCCATTGTCGGGCTCAGGTCTCCTCAGAAGAAGGTTTAGGCATAGTCCATCACGTTTGCCCAGTGCGGATTAGGGACTTCACATATCTTCAAAGGATTTTTAGAACCCTTATCCGACATGCAGGTTTCCTCACGATGTTTTCCTTCACCGTTTTTAGCCAGTGGTGTTGTGAAAAATTGCACATAAATCTTTTTCACATTTAGATTTAGAGGTACAAGCCGGCCGGATTTGAATACTATAACTTTATTTTAGTAAAAACATGCAAAAGAAACACATTAAAAAAATACAGTAGTGTTACAATGGGCGGCCTTGACGCTTAAAGCGAGCTCTCTTACAGGCAACAATTATACATGTGTAAAAAAGTAGTTTTGCTAGGAAGGTGGCATCAATAGAACAAATACAAAATAGTTTATTAGATTTTTTTTGAACAAACAAACTGATACAACTTCAACAATGGTCCCTGCACTAGGTCAGACCTGTATCGCGGGAGACCTTACAAAGATATTACAAATGTTTCGTACAGCCAGAGACAACTAGATAAGCTTAATTAAAAATACAAAAAAAAAAAAAAGATTTTTCTAGTCCTACAAATCATACCTGATTGCTATTCAGCTGAAGAAACATCAGCTCCTTGCATTTGAGTACGGATGAGGGGAACTCAGCTATCCTGTTCCTCCTGAAGTTACAGTGAATGAGTGCCACCATACCGTCCATAGTGTCTGGTAGTGTTTCTATGTGATTATGTTCAAGGGTTAGCCATCTGTAATGAAATGTAGGTTGTTTAGAGAAAAGTTGGGATGCTGTAGGGTATTTGGTTTTATTGAACAGATTTAGAAGATTATTTTGGTAATAAATAGGAAGTTATGTTCATCATCATCAGCCTGTAGACGTCCACTGCTGGACATAGGCCTCCCCCAAACCTCGCCACATCGATCGGTCCTGCGCTGTCCGCATCCAGCCACCTCCCGCGGTCCTGACCAGGTCATCGGTTCACCTTGTGCGAGGTCTGCCTACGCTGCGCCTACCAGTTCGTGGTCGCCACTATAGAACTTTTCGGCCCCATCGGCCATCAGAACTGCGCACAATGTGTCCTGCCCATTGCCACTTCAAAGATGCAATTCTTTCAGCTATGTCGGTAACTTTGGTCCTTCTGCGGATCTCCTCATTTCTGATTTGTTATGTTATTTGTGTGCAAATAATTCTAAAATGTTAATGAGCTAACGGGCTACCTGATCGGGCGGCTAATTATGTTACCAAAGTTACAGATCCATCCTGTATGTATACCATCATTAAAGAATCACCCTGTATATGACATTCCACGGTTCCACAAAAAAGCGCGCGCTGCTTAAAAATAATACATTGTTAATAAATTAAATAATGAATAATACATTCACTAAATAAATATTAAAGTCAGTGACTTATGACTGAAAATTCACTTCCTTGTTATTGTAAAAAAAATAATACATTGTTTTGTAATGTTAATACGGTAAAACCCAAGGTCACGGAACTGTATTGATATTTATATGCAGCACAGATATTTTATACAGTACTTTCATGCATTTTCAACGGGTTCTTACCATGATATTTAATTAATTGAGTTGTCTCGTTCGAGACAACTCAATTAATTAAATATCATCATAGGTAGACAGATTTGTTTGCTTTTAAATCGACCCGCAGTATCCAGTCTTCTCGTGATCATGACGTTTGCAACAATGTTGAAATATCGAGACCACTCAATTAATTAAATATCGTGGTAAGAACCCGTTGAAAATGCATGAAAGTATTATAGAACACCGCGAGTGTCTGAATAAGTTTATAATTTATACAGTTTTTTTTAGTTGCAGAAAATCATCGTTTTCCCTACCCCACTTCAACTTCAAGAAGGTTACTTATCCCCCCTTTATAATATGGTAAAGAACGTAATAGTGCGTAACGCATCGTGCCGCATAACCCCGTGCTGGGTTACCGACTCTGAGTGAGAGCGGTAGGTTTTAGTACGGTTCGAATACCCTAACTGCAAGACAACGGAAGTGACGTGATATTCATCCCTACCAATATGATATATGCGAAAGTAACTCTGTCTATCTGTCTATTACGCTTTCCCGCTTAAAGCTCTCAACCGATTTTGATGAAATTTGGGACAGACAATTTTTAGACCCTGAGAAAGAACATAGGCTGGCTTTTAATTGAAAGTGACGCAGGTGAAGTCCCGCTAGTCTACTATAAATTAAATATCTCTTCAATAACTAAATTTGTAGCCTAAACTTTGTCGAAATTGAAGTTTGCTAATAAAAATCTAAAACAGGACAAAGTGAATCATGATATAGGTCTCGATACATTACCAAAACTAATTATAAACGGTTCAGGTCGCCTTCACTGGGTCATTGTAATTAATTTAAAATTCATTAAATGTTAATTAATAGCAACATGTTGTGTAATTTGTATAATGTAGGTTATTGGGTTGATTTTTGTGATTTTTATTTATTTAATAAATTAGATATTAATGATAATTTAGTGTGTTATTCCTTTATAGAATTACTAGTTTTCCCCTATGACCCGTTCTTTACCAAGACCGTGTATCGGTCTCACTTGACATTGGCGAATCGTCCCGGGTCTTGATGGACGAGGTCCAAAAAAAAGAAGAACCCGTTTTTCTCTTTTTTTCCCGGCAATTACTCGAATTCTTCACATAACAACGAAAAGTGACATTCATTATGTTTTAAATAAATAAAAATTTTCATGATCATTTATTGTGCTATTTTCTTAATAGAATTATTAAAAAACAATTAGTTTTCTTTTAAGTAGGCATGTACTGAATTAACATCAAGTATTAACACAATGGAGACAGAGCGACGGGAAAGAGTGCCGAGCGCGTAACGCGTCGCGCCGTCCCTCCAAACTCCGTGCTGGGTTCTGGCCTCGGCCGGGGTTCGGACGCTGAGCGGTTCGAGGTTTTAGTGCGGTTCAACTCCCACATACGCCGCCTGCGGGGCGGGCGGGGATCCGGTGATATCCTCCAACTGAAAAAAAGTATTAACACAATGTTTTCTTTTGGCAAAAGTTTGCTGAATATTTGACACAATATTTAGAATAAAAAAAACAATTTATTGACACACAACATTACTATTTTAAATAATATTTTTTATACAAAAATGAAACAAACAGTTTTAATTTTTTATCAAATTTACACGATGTCGAAAATGTCTGCTTTGTAACAAAAATAACATCAAAATCAGTTCATGCAGAAAAGAAATACATTCAAAAATGCAAAGCAAATCTGTACTGTACTGTACTGTACCAACCCATTACTGCCCACTGCTGAGCTCAGGTCTCCTCAGAAGAGGGATTGGCATAGTCCACCACGCTTGCCCAGTGCGGATTTGGATGGGCAAAGCAAATCATGAAATAAAAAACCTGTCAAATTGAGTACCTCACCCTTTTTGCAAGTTGGTCAACAAGATAGATAAAATCCTACTGACCTTGTTTGTTGTGTTATCTCAAATATTTAAAGGTGAATCTAGTTCATCATTATCTTTTGAGTAATAATGCTAGTCTAGTTATAAAATAAATCGTTACACATTTTACTTGAGATTTTGAGTGACGGTGACCGCTTACCATCAGTTAGGCCGTAAGGTTGTTTATCTACCTTGCAATTTAAAAAAAGAGAATTCTTAATTTTTATCAGCCCATAGACAACTGAACAGAATTTTTTTTTTTCAATTGCAAAATAGATAAATGAGCCTATTTTAAAACTCACAAAATCCAACTATATGTAGTCAATGGTTATTTTCTTAAATTAATCAATCCATCTTGTGCAAGCTCAGCATTATGCAGATTGTAGAAGCAAATATTTAAAATACTTGTCTTCCTAGTATCTAGGGTTTTTTTAATTGCCTTGGCAGATGAGCTAACGGGCCACCTAATGTAATGATCGAAACTGTTACCATTGCATTGTCCATTGCATTGACTTCTTGTTATAAGATAATTATGTACTGATTTCATGTTATACTAGAATTTCTTATCATAATCTATTTAAGTTTAACAAACAAATGTAATGTAATTTAATAGAAAATTTATTTTACAGTAATTTCATTCACATTTCTGCACTTACAATATAGGTATACTATAACTTAATGCCATGGTATAACTACATAATTAAACTACATACTGTATAAGTATACCTAATTGTATAACTGCAGCAAGTATGTCATTTTAATCAATTCAAATTTACCTGACAGGTATAACAGTGCAGATAAATCTGGTTAGTATACCCTAGTATTACTGGTTGTAATATTGTGTCCCTAATTTGTGTGTTGAATAAAGTTTTCTTTCTTTCTTTCTATCTAGTGTGTATGACTAGGTATTAAAACTATAACTATCAATATGGTAGGTATAGATAAAGTGGGAAGAATACCCACACAGCATCCCACACTTTTTTTGGCACTTGTCTCAACTTTGACAAAGGACATTTAGTTAGACAGTAAAGAAATAACTTTGGTAGTAGGAAGATTAGCAAATAGAATATGTTATGACCCCTCTACCCCTCTTCAGAGGAGACCTGAGCTCAGCAGTGGGCAGTAATGGGTTGTTACAGTACAGTACAGTATGTTATGAGGAAATATAAGTATTTAGTAGTGTGTAGAAGAGTCATACTTGTATTTTAATATAATTAAAGTATACTATGATCCAAAGAACATACCAAAAATACCACAGACATACCTTAACTTAGTTAACCTTGTCATTTCTTCAGGTATTGTTTTGAGTTCATTTCCTCTCGCGCCAAAGGTGTCCAGTTGTGTTAACTTCCCAATCTCCTTGGGGATCTCTTTCAGCCCGATTCTGTTGCACCAGAAAGCTTCCAACTTCTCCAAATCACCGATTTCCGGTATCAAAACATTCAATGGATTGTAACTGAGATTTAGATTCACAAGGTTTTTCAAGTTTCCTATTTCCGCCGGAAGCGTAGTTAGGTTGTTGTAGTCTAGCGTTAGAGTTGTGAGATTCGTGAGCAGAGTTATCTCAACTGGCAGGGAATTTATGGTATTTTTGTGCAGATAAAGATGTTCGATTTCCAAACAAGTGTAAAGAAGGTCAGGTATTTCTGTGATTTCGTATCCGTTTAAGCTCAATCTCGACTTTTTCTTGGTGACAGCCTGCTCGATTAACGCCAATATGTGATTTTCACGGATGAATTTTAGTATGGCACTCATTTTTGCTGCGAATATTTCTATCTGACCATTTTTTTGTGAAACATACGTTTTTGAATTTATGACAACAAATATTGCGAAATGACATTTGACAGTTGACAACTCTGACATCCATTGACGCATTTAGGTATCAAAGTTCCTTCTGGACTGTTTCTATGCTATCTCTTTCATTTCTCATACAAATGAAGAGCACGAAAATTTAAAGTGTTGCTAACAATATGTTTGGAATTCTACAAAAACTTTTAAATAGACATTTAAGTTTTGCAATAAAATGATTCAGGCGCTGTTCGTAAATTATAATATCAGCACTAATTACATGGATATAATCTCAAAAGTACACAGTAAAATAGGTAAAACATCGAATATAGTTACAACAGCTAAAAAAAGTATGTGAAACGAAACGGTACAAAATTATTGATTTTTTCAGTAGTTAGAAATTTTCCTCAGCCACTTCGTGTTTTCATTGATAAATAGAAATAAATATTGTAACTTGCGCTGAAAATAATGTTTTTATGGAGATCGCCAGTGATTTGTGAATGAAAATGCGTAAAAAGCACTTTCTTATCAGTGTGTTCAGTCAATGTTTCTTTATACAGGCGTTTGGTGAGTACATAGGTACATAATAAAACACATAAAACAAGAATTAAAAGAGTAACAAAGGTAACAATCTTTGCATTGGACTTTGTGTCCAAACCGGTAGTTAGATTATTTAACTATGGCAGCTGTAACTGAGGAATTTTAATTCCTTTCCAAATGTTTGTAATTTGCATAAACACAATGTGTCGTATTTACCTTTTTCTTTTTGCACAGTTGTAAATGACGCAGCTCACTTAGTGGTAGATGGGCATCTTATGTCAATAATATAAGTTATGCTATAAACAATACAGAGATGCTATCTTTATATGTTTATTTATTCGCACTCTTTATTTTACTCGATAGAAACTTCGAAACTGTCCAAAGCAAATGGTTTAACAAATCAAATCCTAATCCTAATCTTGTGCAACTGCAATCTAAACACGTAGCTAGTTGAAATGTATGATATATAATCTTAAATTCCATAGCTGTGCAACAAAACAAAACAATCCATCACATAAGACGGCTAAGCGCGGACGATGGATTCTTCAAGGAACAGAAATCATCGTACCAATCATACCAGCCCATCTCTATAAAATACCATAAGAGTTACCCACGACCTGAAGTTAGAACTGATTATGATATAGCGTACGACACGGATTATGGGGCTGTTGTGTCAAATTTTACGTCTTCCATCTACGATGATAACCCTCAATTATATCCAAACCCTGAAGTCGTTGCGAAGAGCAATCCAGGTATGTGATTTATTTATGCAATAAATTAATGTTGAATGTGTCTGAAGATCTCATTCATATACCAGTCACTGTCGTGCTAATGAGCTGATACACCTATTTATTATTTTAGCAAATATTAATATGAACGAGAATAAAATATCTGATATGGACATAGAACTACCGGATGATTCTTTAGCGGATGCTGATCTTAAAGAACACGATATTATAGACAGCGTGACATATCTTTATGGATTCAATAGCTGCCATGGCGATCGACACGAATGGTTGATTCTGGTTAGTGATTCATTGAATTACAAAAATAATGTACATTTAGGTACATAATATTTTGGCTACGATTACAAAGTGATAGTAACTAACAGTAAGTCAACATCGCCAGAAAACGGATTGGAAAAGGATTTCAAAACTCCTTCAAGAATAATATTTTAAGTCCCCAATAAGGCAAGTTTGGTGAACCATGTTTGTTTCCTGGGGAGACCCAAGCCTAGCAGGGGACCTGTACCTGTACCAACCCATTACTGCCCACTGTTGGGCTCAGATCTCTTTAGAAGAGGGATAGCAGTGGACAATAATGGGTTATTACAGTTAAAAATTGTCAATGAATTCCAAAGTTTTTTTGAACCTAAACTGCAAATCGATTTTGACTACTTTTCTTCACTTACTTTTTATTGTAATAAGATCTTTTACAGATCTACGTAACCAGCGCAATAGCTGTTGTCATACTAATCGGTGCAGTTATGTGGCAAATGTGGAGCAGCTACGCAGCCGAGTTTCGTATAAAAAGTAAACTGTACCCTATTAACATCAACTTGTGTTGCTGCCTTGGAGTTTGCACCCTTATTTATATTCAGGCAGTTTTGGTAAATATACATTTTGATTTACACCATACTTTTTACTTAAAACCCACTTTCAGTCTTCTCCAGTTTTTTTAATAAGTTAAAAAGCATGTAAATTATTATTATGGTTTTTACTGTCGTTAACGTTACACTCCTCTGTCTTTTATCAGAAACCCATGAACCTTCTAGCGCTGGACCGATGAATCAATATACTATTTCAGTCATAAATAAGCTGAGTTTTTTTCTAGGGAGTATCATCCCCTTCACAGTGTGAAAGGATTGCTCTGCTACTCCACTACACGCATATAACTTGCGCGATGTGGATAGTAGCCTTAGCGGCGGCGGTCGCTGAGTATTGTACTTGCGACACTTTACTACCCCTTAAGTATAATTACTTACTGGCTTATGGCGTACCAGCTGTAGTGGTTATGGTAAGTATTAAGTATTAAGACACTATATTTTTAACAGTATCAGTGGTAGTCTACATTTAAAATAGAGAGAATACAGTTAGAACTAGGTTTTAGGAATTCTAAAGTAATGTTAACCCACGGGAATCCCCACAAAAAATATACGAAGAATACTTAAAATTATTAAGAATATATACATTCAATGAAGCTTCCACCTACTTGATTGAAGTCGGTTAATAATACTCGTAATTAATTAATAAAAAATACCTGATATGAGAGGAAATAATAGAGAGGGAAGGAGGGTTTTTTACATTTACAATCTTTTTTTAGTTCAACTATGCTCTATCAATGGAACATTACGAGATAAAACACTACTGCTGGATGTCGATCGAAAAGGGAATGGTAATGGGTTTCATGGTTCCCGCCATGATTCTGATCTTGATAAACACTGGCATCGTTATACTAGGCTTGCAGAGTGTAAACAAAAAACAGGCTGAAATGCTCACAGCCAAAATTCAAGAATTAGTCGATCACCATATCGCGAACTGGCCGAAAAATGTTCCTCCATCTGATGATAAAAATGCTAGCATTGATACTTTGGATAATATTTACACTCCAAGCAGTAGCAGAAAAAATACGGATAGTTCGGAGACGCTGGATAAAGATTATAATGCCAGTGAAGACGATTGTAACTATTCGAACGCTGGCATTGCAGATGATTGTGAAAATCCGATTGAGGTTGGTGTTGCCATTTTTTGTTGTTTAGTAGAAATGGTAGATTTTTTAACTGTGTTAAATCATATCAGGGTCGGATTTAGAGTTTTAAACTATTTTAATGAAAAAAATACTAATTGATTGATAATTATATATTTTTCTGTATATTTTCAACAGCGCTCTGCCTCAAACAAAACAATCCAAGATAAAAGTCTACTAAACATGCTATTTATCGATAACATGTCTTTGAAATGGAGCTGGAACACGGAAGGAAACGAGTTGAAGAGTTATTTGAACTTGTGTTTGATTTTGGAACCGTTTTTCGCAATTAATTGGGTCATGGGGGTTGTTGCTATCGAAAATGCAACTCACTGGTCAACGCCGACGATTTATTTAATTTTAGTCGTTTCGATGGTGAGTAATAATCCTATTTAAACATAATATTACTTAATAGATCATTTTAATATTACTACAAATAAAACGTTGAAGGAGGGGGCGGCGCGAGTGGAAAGAGTGCCGTAGTGCGTAACGCGTCGCGTCCCCCCCATAACCCCTTGCTGGGTTCTAGCCTCAATGGGGTTTGGACGCTGAGTGTGAGCAGTTGGAGGTTTTATAGTGGTTCAACTCCCACATACCCCACAGGCGAGGTGTGTGAGTTTCTGGCGTTTTCTTTCAAAAAAAAAAAGATGTTGAAGGAATATACAGCCTTTATTATTTTTAAAGGAGAGATAATGGGTTCCTATGCAAATCCTATGCACAATACTCCACTTGTACTTAACATTAATACTCATAGATACAAAAATAATAAAATTATGAGTCACCGATGTCCCTTACTTTTTATTGAACAACTTTCGAGCTTCATCAATCATCATCATTACTTAAAAAACTATTTTTTGAGAATAGAATCAGTTATATTTCTTATTGGAACGAAGTTTCTTGTCGCGCGTTATCGAAAGGGGGCTAGACGGAAAAAAATCTTACGGAAAGTTGTCACGACACTTTTTTGTTTTAGATGATTATCGCTAGATGGCGTTGTGATCAAAATCTTTTAAAACACGTTCCTTATTTATTTAGATGATTATCGCTAGATGGCGCTGTGATCAAAAGCTTTTAAAACACGTTCCGTATCGCGCGTTACGTTAGGAAATAAAAATTATAAGATATCTTTTAATCGAAAGGAACTTCGTTCTATTCGGGTGTCCCATGTCACCTCTCAATTTTTTTTTTGTTTTAGTACATGTACTTAACCGGCACGATATGCACGACACTACCAATAGTCCAGCAGAAGAGCCCGACTCCGCCATGTTGCGAAAACGTTGTTGTTGAACCAGCTATTCCAAGAACTAGGTTTGATTTTTAACCTTTATCTAGACACTTAAGAACAACCCGTATTCGTGTTTTTCTACTACTCACTGTTTTACTCTTCTGGATGGTTTGTTACATTTTTGTCTTAGTAGCTAGTTTAGAAAACAAGATGGATAATTAGTACATACTCTAAGCCTCTTCAATTCCAAGATCTTAAATCTTGAAGATTCGCTGCAAATTCTCCTTTGTTTTTGCCGAGAGCTATGACTTGTCCTTTATCAAATATTGTTAATGAATGATTATTAAATATGTCATACTGTAGATGTTCCTAAAATAAATCAAACGAGATTCGTCCCTAAAGGTATGGCCTAGGTAGCGGCCTCGTAGTGTCTCCTCCATTGCAGAAGCCAATGAACGACGATTATGTGGTCCGTTGACTGCTGATGAAATGAAAAAACAATTCACGAAAAACAATCGAAACTTTTTACATTTCAGAACGACTGACAGCATTCCTCTTTTGGATCCGTCTGTACAACAGCCAAATATAACGCCAGCTCCAGCCGATTCTATCAGCACAATTAGTATTTAAATGGAATTAGTATTTTAATAACCACGATGGAAATGAAACGAAACTAGTTCCAAAAAGCTAGTATTGTGTTAAAAATATCATAGATTTATATTATGTAGTTTTCTCAATTAACTTGAGACGACTTTATCTATATGATATTGTCGACAAAAATATGAATCATGTATGCACATGAACTTTCAACACAGAAAAAAATACTTTTCTGCTGATTTGCCAACATGGCGTTGATAAATATTGCCAATAAAAAGTTCCTTTTTAAGTCAGTAGAAACTAATGACGAGAACACGATTTTTAAGTGTTGCAAATTTTTATTTTTATTTTTAAAATCTTAACATGTGATCCCCGAATTAAGATTTCATTATAATAACATTGAATTATAATGACATAGAGAAGAAGAGAAAATACAATCTAATAAAGCTTTAGTAATTCATTTACGACTGTTGCGACTGATTGAAAATATTTGAAAGAAGAATCAATGGATATTGCCAAGCTAAGGATAGAAGCAATGGCGGATTTATCATAGGGATCTAATATTATAATAAAACAAGATGACTATTGTTTTAATCTAATACGTTTAAACTTGCGAGGTGAAAATAGCTTGAAACAAAAATCTAAATCCGTCACTGCTTTTCAAAGATTTGATTCAAAGAGGTGATATTAGGATTTTATCCAAACTTCTAGTCGAAAAATGAAATTCAAGAAATTACTGATGACTTTTAAATTTAATTCTCAATTGTTAATATCTGAATGAAAATTTATATAAATTCTATAGAACTAAGAAGATCTAAGTATATCTTGTAATTTTTTCTTAAATTATCTCGCGTTTGAAGATTTTAAAAGTCCCTTACGGTAACGTTGGAATTGAAAAATTACCTAATATTTAATAATTATTACTTTTGCCTAATTCTAAATAAAACATAGTGAAAGTTAAAAGATTTTGTAAATATTGAAGGTACATATGATAGTCGATGGTCATACTGTACTGTCCTACTGTAACAACCCATTACTGCCCACTGCTGGGCTCAAGTCTCCTCCGAAGATGGCTTGGGTTTTAGTCCAACACGCTTGCCCAATGCCGATGCGATGAGGACTTTACATATCGTCGAAGGATTTTCATACACGATCAGTAAAATATTATAACAACAGAATTTGATTTACTCCCTTACTAAACGTCTATGAAAGGTGTAAACTGTAAATCCCAGTAACACTAACACTATTGTTCGTGTTAGTCAATGCTGTTTTCCTAGGTAATTTCTTAAAGTAATTATTATTCGTTTTTTGGTCAAAGTTTAAGTGTTTTATTTTTACATTTTTAGAATGGAGTACTTGTTTTGTTACCCTAATTCAATATCACCTACCATCTTTTAACTTTCACTCTGGATATTATTGTGTAGATGTTAACATATTTTACGATATTCGATCTCAATCTTTAAATATTTCTAAAAGTTATCATAATGTTATCTATTTTAAATTTGAGAATTGAATTGAGTAGTGTTGAAATACTTTTAAAATAATCTGCATTGAAACGTAGTTGAATTAAAGATTTTATTATGAAGACAAATTCATATCTCTTCAACTAACTAAAGTAAATGTAAGTTTATATAAATAATTAATAGAATCAAGAATGTTATAATTTTATCTTGCGATATATTTTACAGCCGATGACAATAAGCAGATGTTATTTTTCATATTTAAAAATTAACTTATTTTTGCTTATAACTGTGTAGTTTTTAAAATAGTCAGTATTAAGTAATTATTCGTTGCATTTGTACTTTATTTACTATAATACATCTACAATTTAACTGATTACGGTATTAATTCTAGATTAATTTTAATAAGCTTTTAAAAAAATATTGAAGGAACAAGGGTTTTATTATATCGATCTTATATTACTAGATACACTTCATCGAATAAAACAGTTCAAATTTAGTGTCTCCAAACAAATTACTTACACTAAACAAAAGTGTTTTACAAGACGTCTTGTAGAGGATTCAGTTGAAAATAATTGAAATATTAAGCGTCAGAGAATCCATATATTGTACTGTAAATGTGTAAATTTTGAAACTAACGTTAGGGCGCATTCACACGGGATACGTCTTTATCGATTCGTCATAAAACACGATACGCCTTGACGGATATACACATTGAATACGCACGGTCCTAAAATACTGTACCGTATGTACCTATTTTTTTTAGAATTTAAATATTAATCATTTATTTTTGTAATTTATTTTTCTTTTTCTTGGTGTTTGTTTATTTTTTCTTATTTTTATTTTCTTTTATTTTTAAATTCACTAACATTTGTGACGTCACTGCCAGTCGAAACTGAAAACCAGCGTTATATGGCGGTTGAGGGTGTCATATAACATTAAGCTGAGTTCCGACTGGTTTGTGATGAAAACTTTTTAATCCATGTTTTTTTATTATTATCTTTTTTGCAATTCTAAACATGTTTTCATTACAAATCAAACGATGTCTATGTTTATGTCTATACGGAATCGTGTTTTCTTTGCGATTCGCCAAAATATCCGAATTGATGTTCACATTTGTTTCGTGATTGAGTTCAGTTGAGAGAAACTACCAAACAGCGAGCGCAACAGCGGATCCGCTATAAAGCATTCACGATTAGAGATTTTCAAAAGCCGATACGTGATTTTTAACGAATCATTATTTAAAAAAAACGTATCCGTATCTTTTCACGAGTCGTGAAGCGTGTGAACATGGGTATAAAAAGCATGGCACACGTCAAAAAAAATATTCGTTTCGTGTGAATGAGCTCTTACACGACTCGCGGAGACTACCAATCTTTCATTTTGTTAGTGTTCAGTTAGTGCCATTTTTATGCTCTAATTGTGTATCTAGTAGGTATATTTGATCGAAAGTTTTATCGGATTCTTTGGTCGTTGATGGTAGCAAAACTAATGCTCTAAATTTTAATAAATGTTTTAAAAATTTCGTGATGTTTTATTTTGAACTTTGTGACAGCATCAACAGGGAGACAAGTAACCGCAGAAATAGTTCATAGTGGAGCTTTTGGAGAGATTTTGGAGCATTATAGACTGCCAATAAGGTTTGAGTTCCACTCTCTAAGAATCTCTGGGGCGAACAATTTTCTTAAGTCCATTAACTATATATGGCGCGGTTTCAACCGGAGGCACCGGTTGACCTGAAGTGATGGTGTGACCGCGCCCTCTCCGCCCTGTATCTCGAAAACGGTTCATCGTATAAAAAAAAAATTAAACTAAATTTGTCAAGAATTTTGTATTCTACAAAATTGATAATAAATACTAATAGTAAAAAACCCATAGGAAATGAGATATTTCCAAAAAAAGCGCAAAAAACGATTTTTTTTTATTTGACCTTGAAATTTAATCGTTGCGCACACCCTACCATAATATGTAGGTTTTGAGACAACTTTGAGGGTGTCAATATACAAGTATTTACAGATTTGCAGCTGGGTATCTCGAATTCCGAGGTGAACTTACTATGATGATTGGATTATTAAGTGTCGGGTATTTGTCAACGACTTACTCCCACCACTGTAACTCCTGAACTCGTGTTCCCCTATTTTACATAATCATCCTTTAGTGCTCAAGCATGAACTGTATGTTTTTATTTGCCTACTGCTTAGCTCAGATCTCAACAAAAAGATCCAGACTATGATATGACATGTCTTCAAACGAGGTTTCCTGATCACCGATCATAGAGAATATAGCTAACGATATATTGGAGTGGAGAATAAGGTGAGTTTTTATTGCGTTCAAATTTCGACGCATAATTTAGAATGACTCAACTGAGTGTAGTCACTTGACGCTAGATTCAGTCGGCTTGTTCAGAATGACGTCACCTTGTTTGTTTGGCCCATAGCGTTCGTTATCTATATTGAACTCAAGCAGAAATACATTGTCTCTAGTGCGCGTTACTGATACAATTTATGTGTTTTCTTCAAAAATACCAGTGACTAAAAGAGAGAACGGCGATTTTGTTTATGCGAAATCGAATTACGAAAAAAAGAAACTACATATAATTATGAGAGGTGGTTTTATATCGGAACGTCAAGCTTGAATCAGGTATATATTTTTTTAAGGTAGAGTTCGATATTGTTAAAAGTAATAGGTTATAAATTTTGTTTGTTAAACTTATAAGAAATGGATTAAAAGACTGTGATTTTTGTTTTTGTCAGTTTCTAACCAGTTACTTTGTTGTTCTTATAATTGATCAATATGATCGACTGCCTCTAGTTCTATATAGGTTTTGCCGATTATGATATTTTATGGAATTTGGTATAGAATAATAAAACTAGTTACTTCTTCAATGTTCACAACCAAACTGCCTTTATTTGTCAAAAAGCATCACAAAGTAAAATTATAAAACGTTCTAGATACAAAAATAATTAAAAATAAAAACATGAAATATAAAGAGTTCGAAATATGTGAAAAAGATTTCGTAACAGGTCAACATACATAATAACTACAGATACCGTATACAATAAATTGACAATTATTAACATTTTGTCGATAATATATCCTGGGATTATTTCGGACGGTCCAATTATTATTTTAACAGCTATTGTACTATCCTGTCTAATAACTATACAAAAATTTACTATTTTTAACCCCAAAAACTATCTAACGTGGTAATCACTTGGTTTAAATTGTTGTGTTAGCTTTTTTTCGTGAATTGAGTGTTTATTGTTAATTTGTTTCTATCCAGATTCTCAACCAAAGCCTGTAGAACGGTTTTATCGACCATGATGTCAGAAAAAATACCTACGGCACTGAAGTCAAGTGA
Organism: Trilocha varians; assembly: GCA_030269945.2. Lineage (NCBI taxonomy): Eukaryota > Metazoa > Arthropoda > Insecta > Lepidoptera > Bombycidae > Trilocha > Trilocha varians. The sequence goes on from AP028279.1 coordinate 2,083,881, forward strand.
TGACGGAATATCAGCATACAAGACTTCAGAACCGGTTCAGGCTGATCCAACGAATAGACCGGCTTCAGTGAATAGTCATTCTTTACTTTTGGGGTCACCTCTCCAAAAATTACCTAAAGGAAAACCTGCCAATGACTCCCAAATCTTGGTTAGGCAGAATCCAGCTGCTAGGCCTCCCAGTAGAGCGCAGTCTCGAGAACACCTTCGACCGGTAACTCCATTTCTAAAGCGACAAGGAAATGTAAACCCTGAAAGAAATCACAACTATGATATTACGAAAATGCTTATCAACTCTGTGCTAACTCCTAAGTTCTGTTCGCCTAATGCAGTTGATTTTTCTGCTCAGCAGCAGATTCCCGCTATCAGAAGAAAATCTTCAGCAACAATAACTCAACCTGTTAAGAAGAAAACACGAGGAAACATTGAAAGTATCACCACACAGCAGATGTACCAACAACTGAATTATGATAGAAATTTTCAAAGTCCTGGTAGTCCTTATCAAAATATGAACAACTCAGCTGCTCAAAATCTCTCAAGATTGGCTCACCAGGCCCACCAGGCTCACCAGGCTCACCCTTTGGATCTTTCTGGATTGTACGCCCAAGCCCACGGGATACCCATTTCACCGGAGGTACCCGTCAATCAGAGAACTTACGCCCAAGATCCCAGAACTGAATATGTTCAACCCCTTCTACAAAGTCAACGACCACTTAGCAAAATCCAAATCCCCGCTCCGAGGAATGGAAGTGCTGTTCAAAACCAGCCAGCTAGGAATTCAAAAACTCTATTAACACACGACTCATCGAAGCATCAAAAACAACGTATAGAGAAGGTTCAGGTCACTGAAAAAGAACCAGATACTCCAACAGGCTTTTTGAAGAATCAAAAGGAGATTTCGCGTAAACTTCAATTAGCAAAATTAAGCTTCAGTTCTATTAAAGTTGATGAATTTCCTCCTGAAATCACTCAGAATTCCGTGCTGGAGACTACCAATGAATTAGAAGAGATGCAGTCTGAAGTACGAAGTCCTGAAGAAACTCTCCAGCAGTCTGAGGGTGAGGGTGATTACGGCGATGAAGTTACTTCACAGGAGAACGGATGCGAGACAGAAAGACATCAATTAAAAGACCTACAGGCTCCAATTTCTGAAGATGAAATACGCAGCGAAGAGGATGCTCCTGCGATTTCAGAGGAAGAGTCGATGGATGCTCAAAGTCTGGTATCAGAATCCTCAGAGAATTTATCTAAGGAATCAGCAATGAAGATGATGGAGTTTCACGGTCTTATGCTGACTAAATTGTACCGAAGTTTTCTTAAAGCTGAAGATTATTACAGTGATTTACGAAGGACTACTTTGGGGTATCTTAGGTTGTACCGAGGAATGAAGAAGTGTGTCATAGAAGACGACAAGGAATCTTGTCCAGTTCCTGCGCCTAAAGAAAAGGTTCTAGAAGTGGTTGAAGAATCAGCTGAAGAACTAACTGAAGAACCAACTGAAGAACCAACTGAAGAACCAACTGAAGAGCCAATTGAAGAACCAGCTCCAGAGCCAAGTCCAGCAGTAAAGAAAATTCCTAACGGCAAAAAGAAAGGTTCTGACTCTAAAATCAAAAAGCCAAAAAAGGAAGACAATAAACAAAAATTAGTCCTTCCACCAGAGTACGACCCAACAGATTCTAAATGGACTCTGAGGTATAAAGGGCCTGGGCGAGGGCTGATAGAGCTGATACCTCGCAGTGGCGTCTACCTCAGGAGAGTAGAGTACAACAAATGCATCAAGAATGCTGACAGTTGCAGAAAACTGGCAAGGACGCTGTTAAAAGCAGTTTTTGACAAAAATGCACTTAGTGTTTGCTCTGTGACCGGAGCAAAAGCCCGGGCGTTTAATGGCACGGGCATGGTTACAAGACCTGGGTTGGATGAAGAAGCTCGGATGGTATTCCTGAAGTTCATTGAAGATTTTGGGAAGGGACGTGATTGGGATACTTCTGACACCGCCGGAATCATCAGCAGTATTCGCACGAAAATGCTCGGTATGAGACGTAAATATGAAAAAAATTTGGAGAGTCAGTAATAGATATTGTATGTATGTGATATGATAGATATGACATACAGTATTATTTGTTATTATACCTCCAGAAGTTAACCTTTTGAGGGATTATAGGCAAATGAGAAAATATTAAAATGCTGACAACCCATAATCTGTTTTTTTTTTATACTAACAAAATAATGTTTTGTTATTATTTTAAAAAAACAGATTACGGGTTTAATAAATTAATTTAATTAGAACATTTTAAATGTTTAGATTATATGAGTTCTTATCTTATCAAATTCAAAGCTTGTAACATATTTTTTTTATACTTTACTTTAAATATCGAAATCGAATATCGACCCCTTTCTGCTTCACTAGATTGCGTGTCCCAACACTAAACACGTACCTAGTTATGCATGTACAGTAGGACCCCGATTATCCGGACCTCAGTTATCCGGATTCGCGATTATCCGGACTGCCAATCGCGTTTAGCGAAGAGTTTATTCTAACATTAACATGTCAAAACTTGCATAACGCCGCGCCACTCGTGCCGTCCGCGCTCGTCGCCCCGCCCGCATCTCTCGCAGGGTGCGGGCGGCGGGACGGCTACGCCGCTACACGCGTTTCTTATTGTTTTAGTTAGACGGCAATTGTTACTTCGTTTTATCGTGCGTGTCACGTCAACAAATTTTAAAATGTCAAAGCGTAAAAGAGTGGTGTTATCACTTGAAGATAAAATAAATATTATTGATTCATTAAAAAAAGGAGAAACCGGTCGTAAGTTAGCTGATAAGTATGGTGTGGGTACATCCACGATCAGTGATATCAAGAAAAATACTGATTCAATTTTGTCGTACACCTGCAAATTGGATAGTGATGACGGTAGTAAACATCGGAAAATGATGAAGAAACCGAAACATGAACTTTTAGAAGACGCTTTATAATTATTTTATTTCATGATTACCTATTGCAAATTACCAAATACATACATAATTATTGTAAGCAAATTATACGTACATTATGTACAATTTCTTAATAAACGTTGATTTTCGCTCATATGTATTTGTTGTTTTAAATAAACACTTAACATTACATATGTATGGTACAGACTCTACATATGTACATATGCAAAAAGCCCGTTTTTCTTCATATCTTGGATTATCCGGACTTTCAATTATCCGGATGCCTACTGACAACAATTAGTCCGGATAATCGAGGTCCTACTGTATATCCATTCAACTGGGATTGGCAACCAAATTGGTTTGTTTACTTTTGCCAAGTCTGTGGCAGGAGCCAAAATTGAGCACAGTTCTAAAACTTGTTTTGTTAACATTTTTTAATCGCCTCGCCTTCGCTGAAAATGCAATACAGCGCCATTTAGTAATAAAGATTTACCAAAATGTAAGGTTTAATTAAAAATCAAAATTAAAAGTTATTGGAAAAAAATGTTTTTAAAAAGGGGCTCAAACACGGAATTGATTCCGAACGAAGTCCCCAGTTTCGCCATTTAGCGAATACTGACGTTCCCAGTTGAGTGATTAATGCATCCTATTGTCATCAAGGGCTTTAAATAGCACACACATAAATTTCTCAATTTTCTCATACCGAGATAATTTTCTAAAGAGCAAACTAGTCTCTAATAGACAGTACACACCCGTGATGGGTTAGCTGTTGTGTGCCCGAGTTTCAATTCCTTCGGGAGTAATTTTATTATGGTATGTTTAACTGGCTGTATATTTAAAGTGTGTATTCATATATATGAGAGGTACAACAATGTGATAATTTTATTTTAGGGTTCCACCCCTAGTTCTCACACTATATGAGACCTGTTGTATATTTTGTGACTTGCCTTCCATGGAGCGTACGTCCTAGAATGGATAATTGAATTGTCTCGGGATAACACCATCCTTATCGTACATAAGTTACGTATCATTTTTAATTTACCTACTTATGTCACCTACGGCCATAATATAGTTTTATGCAGCCAGTTCCCTAGTCTAAATCGTAACTTAATATAACCTAATTTAAATCTTAGTTTAATTTAATTATTAATAATCTCATTTTGTGTACTTGTGTGTGTATTGAATATACGCCTTTAGCCTGTTGCTAAGTGTATCATTTTATCAACCCATTCCCTGATAGTCTCATATTTCTATACCCTGAGCCAGCTGGTGAAGTAACAGTAGCCACTGGCCAAAAATTGTAACAAGCTATGCCTGGAAATCAAGACTGAATAGTTTTAATAATGTTTGTTATTATTTATAACACATGTAATTACTTAATGTTTACATTAAATGGAAGTTAAATATGACGACGTACCTATGATATGGCATCCCGTTAAAGTCACACGTCAGGTTGACTTTTAGCTGTCAAAGTCAGCCTAGCGAATCGTCATTGACGATGGTCGTAAAGGCGGCCATCTTAACTAGCGATGGGTCGTTATCGGTTTTTGAGATAACGTAACGTAAGCGTTATGTGATTTCCAATAACTAGTTTCTTAACTAGTGATTTTTATAACTAGTTATTTTCACAACGTTCTGAAGCAAACGTGATAATTGTAACGTAAAATCGTTTGGTTAGGTAGCAGTATAACTTAATTCTTCTTCACGCACACGTATCGTGTATCGATACTATTTTTTTAGGCGCGTTTTACATTACTCGTTTTACTCCTTTACGTTGTCAAAGCTATGTGTAAGGTGGTCAATGTAAAACGTCGTTTTCATCTTGTCATTACGAATATTGTAAAACCAGTGATTTTGCGTGAGTAGTGAAAGTAGCCAAACATCGACGCTATGCCTTAAACATAAGAGTGAATTCGATTTAACTTTATGGCGTTGTGATTAAAAGAGTTATTGAAGACTGATGCCTATTTCGATCGTTTAAATGGCGTTATGAATATCACTAGTTTTTGTTGTAGTGGAAAACGAGTGATCACTGTTCGAGCTCGTAACTGCATATATAACCAGTTATGGTTAATAACGCCCATCGCTAATCTTAACACAGTGTTGTTTGAGACGGCGCCCGCGCACCACGGTTTGTGACGAATCGCTTTGAATCTCACTAATAATTAAATATAGCGCTTAAGTTGGTGCCGCATTGATTAGACTGTACATTATTCATTTAGTTGTGTATTTCGATTACCTAACCCTGTGCCGATTAAACAACTGTGATTGTGACAAAGACTTCTGATTTTCACGCTCACGCCCACTTGCCGACATACCCGCTTTCCTACCCGCGCAAGATGAATTCTGATCAAGACCCTCCTGCCCCTTCAAATAAATAAATTAAATTTTGTTTTCCTTAAATTTTGCACTTCTTCTTAACAACTTCCCCTTAGCAACAATACAAACGAGAACAATTTCATTCATAACTAATAAATAGGCACAACAATGAGACTAAAGGGACAATTGGACTCAGGTCTCCTCAGAAGAGGGATTAGGCATAGTCCACCACGCTTGCCCAGTACGGATTGGGGACTTCACATATCTTCAAAGGATTTTTAGAACCCTTTTCCGACATGCAGTTTTCCTCACGATGTTTTCCTTCACCGTTTTTAGCCAATCCTCCAAGTCCCTCTTCTGAGGAGACCTAAGCCCAACAGTGGGCAGTAATGGGTTGGTACAGGACAATTGGACTTATAAATTATTGTTACGTATCTCTAATTGACTAATTTGTAAGACTATTTCTCTCAATATAAAAACCATACTTTTGTATTCACTATATTCCTATCGTAGTATGTTGGGGAAAAATCCGTTAAAAACAATTACAACATCCTGATACATTGTTATTTCCTGTATCATTCAGTCATCATAGTTATTTTAAACCACTAAACAAGCTACTGATTTCGCCTTAATTAATTTGGTACAACTTGTACTCAATGCATATCACCAGTTCTATTAAAAGTAAGTCTAATGAACTTTGAACTCATAACTGAAGATATTTGATCGCAACTATTTAGATTGTTGACAACATTGAAGTTATTCACTAATAAAAATAGGTAAAAAACTTTTTAAGTTAAACGGTTTTATGTTCAGCATACATTGCAATGTTTAAGATAAATGTACTAAAAACCAAAAAAATAATAAAATAGATACAGTCGTGGGAATTATAAAACCGTTGGGCACGTCAATTGTCTACAATCGTTGATTAAAATGTTTATTTTGTAATGTTACATTATAATTAAGACAACAACGATTGTAGAAAATTAATGTGCCCAACGGTTTTATAATTCCCTCGACTGTATCTATTTTATTATTTTTTGGTTTTTAGTACATTTATCTTAAACATTGCAATGTATGCTTAACATAAAACCGTTTAACTTAAAAAGTTTTTTTCCTATTTTTATTTTCTAGTTTTTAGTTTGATAAAAAATTGTTATCAGCCATTTGGTAGCGAGGGCCATCTTGGATTTTAATTTTTTATAGTATATTGTATTCTGCTTGTTGAGCCCTTTCATTTGATACCCATATTGATGGAATTGATAAACCCTACGTTATCCACCATTTTGTAGCGGCCGCCATCTTGGATTTCAATTTTTTATAGTATATTGTATTCTGCTTGTTGAGCCCTTTCATTTGATACCCATATTGATGGGATTGATAAAACCTACGTTATCCGCCATTTTGTAGCGGCCGCCATCTTGAATTTATAATGATAATGAATGAACATAATTGTATTGTCACCAAAATCCAAAGTGTATACAAAATTTCAGATTAATCGGTTGAAAGGAAGAGGGTGAAATTTGAATTACTAGATTTGACGGAAGAATAAATTAATTATAAATAAAGAATAAATAAAGAATAAAACAAACGGGGTGAGCTAAATAAAACCGTTTAAAAATGTTATCATTTTACACCCGTGTACCCTTGCAAACCCGAAATATAATTGAACCGTAGGCTCATAATTGAAAATGGCTTGATGAGATCAACTTTCATTGGTTAGGTGACCGAAATCGACGAAACATGTTTTCGTCATTCGTGACACTAAGGCCTGATTTAGATGAAGACATTTTCTCGAACGTTCGAGGCGAGAAAATATCTCAAGCAATACTCGCAATAACATAATTGTATCAGAATGTTTAGACACAGGCAAGAATTAAACTCTCGCCTATGAGAATGTCATAAGAGACTCGCTTATGACATTATCGAAGGCAAGAATTCGAGACGAGAACGAGATTCTCGTAAGCAAGAATCTTGACTAGTCTAAACAAACACAGGCAATTCTCGCCTTCGATAATGTCATAAGCGAGTCTCGTATGATATTATCGTAAGCGAGAGTTTAATTCTTGCCTGTGTCTAAACATTCTGATACGATTATATTATGGCGAGTATTGCTTGAGATAGTTTCTCGCCTCGAACGTTCGAGAAAATGTCTTCATCTAAATGGCTTTTAAGAATTATTGTGAGTTCATCCGTTCGCTGACGTGGAGGCTACAGTACTACCCAAAAAGGAGGTGAGTAGTTACCAAATTTACATACCAGATGGACGCCAACGAGTATCAGTACGCAGTAATTCAATTTGTGAAACGGCCTCGTGAAGATATACCCGATTTCGTTTGCATACCTCGTAGTTGGATAGTTATACGCAAAGCTGACGAGAAACACAGTATACTATCGTATCCCAATGAGCCTCTGTCGGTAACACAGAAACGCGTCAAGAACAATGAAATGTTTGGAAACTCGGACCTTTATTTGGTTGTTGTTTTGTATGAAGCTAGTAAGTAACGAAATACTATTTTAATCTTTATCAAGTTTCATTGTAATTAATTTAATGTTTATTTTTCTTCTAGATTCTTACAAAGACGCAAAAGATTACATAATGGCAAAGAAACTTGGCGTTGCAGATGACGATTTGAGTTTCGTTTTGCGTAATGGTGAGGGATTAGACATAGAAATCATATTGATGTTTACGATGGTGTGACGGGTAGTAATAAAACTATTTTTTGCAGGAGAAAAACGACCACATCAACCGGAACTGAACCTGAAATCAATTTTAAAGAAGCCAAAGGTTCAATCAAACGATAATTCTTCGAAAAATAATAGTCTGGGATTTCAGTATCCTCATGTTCAGGAAATATCTGGCTACTTCAGTGACTCTGATAATGAAGAATTGGAGGAACGTCTTCTTCCAGACGATTTTTTGATGTCGATGGAGCGATATCTTCAGGGACCGTTGGTCATTTCAAAAGCTTTGGAAGGTAAAATTCCTAGAGAAAATGTCAAACCAAAACAAATGGAGCCCTCTCTTTTGCTGAATGAAGATTCAGTGAAGGTACCAGAAGATGTCTCACAACATCCACTTGAAGGGTTCCGCGGTCAAGATAATTTTGTTGGTAATGCTATTGATATGGTTGAAAACGACTGCGGTGATTCAGTAAAGAAACTTGAGAAGGTGCAAAAATTATGTAAATCGAAACGAACCAAAAAAGCTGTAGCGGAAAAACCTTTTAAGAAGGACAAAGATGATGATGATGATAGCGATGAAAATGATGATGAAGAAGCTTCGAATAATGCTAAAGATATCATGAAGGACAAAGATGATGATGATGATAGCGATGAAAATGACAGTGAAGAAGCTTCGAATAATGCTAAAGATATCATGCGGGACTACGTCCTTCCAGAAGAGTACGATGCTAAGGACACTCGATGGACTTTGAAGTACCGCGAGAAGGACTCAAAGCTTCTTTTGGAAGAGCTTATCCCTGGAAGTAAAGTTTATATCGAATCTATAAAACTTGGGCACTGCAAAAGAACGGCCAAAGACTGTAAGGCACTAGCTCGGATGTTGTTAGTTGAACTATTCAGACACAGTGCGTTGACTGTTTGTTCTCTTACTGGTGCTAGGGCAAATGCTTTTCACAACAATGGCACCTATGTAAGACCTGGGTTGGACAACAAAGCCAGACTGACTATGTTCAAGTTTGTAGAAAAGTTTGGTAAGGAGAACCAGTGGGCGCCATTTGATAAGCGGGCGGTTATTTGCAGCGTTAGAAGCAGGATTCAGGAGATCAGAAGTAAACATGTTAGAGGAGATTGTGATTGTCATTAGAATTTACTAAATAAATTACCTAGTCAATGTATTACGAGTGTTTTATTCCTTGTGATCAACTTACTAAAATGATTATGTCGGACTATCGTTAACTATCCTTCAAGCTGACTCAATCTGAATGACCATTATTAGCTGAATTATAATTGTTAATAACTTGTGAACTTTATAGTAACTAATATCATATAAATATGTTACTTTTGATCAAATATACAAGGTGAATCTGTAAGATGTCAGAAAAAAAAGTATAACCGATCCAAAAAATAAAAATGGTGTTAAGTTGTATTTCGAGAGGTCATTCACCCCACGTCAGATTGTCCAAAGTTACAGATGCACCCTGTATAGCTTGTCAGATAATGAAAAATTCTGAATAATGTTTAGCTCCTAAATTCCAAGATTAAAAATTACCCTTTATACGTTTAGACTTGTGAGGTCAAAATAGCTTGAAACAAAAATCTAAATCCGTCACTGCTGTTTTGATTCAAAGAGATGATATTAGGATTTTTTCTAAAACTTCAGATCGAAGAAGGAAGATCAAAAAGTTAAATGATTTTTTAATTAAATTTTCAATTTATAATTAAAGTCTATGAATCAACAATTATATCATTCCTCCACTACTAGCAACTCCTGAACTAAGTGTGTTCCCCTATTTTCCATAAAAATTAGGGGTGTGCGAATAATTCGAACTCACGAATATTCGTTCCGAATCGAATATTAATATTACGACGACTATTTTGTAGACATCTAGCCCATTAAAGATATTATCTACAAAATACAAATTCTTGTCCTATTCCAGATGCATCGTCGTAGTCAAATTCGATACTATTCGAAATCCGACGAATATTCGAAACTTTTCGAATTATTCGATTCGAACGATATTCGCACACCCCTAATAAAAATCCTTCAGTGTCCAAGCATGAACTGTATGTTTTTATTTGCCTACTGCTTAGCTCAGATCTCTTCAACAAAAGGATCCAGACTATGATATGCCCTCTTCAAACGAGGTTTCCTGATTCAAAAGTCATGTATGGGTAGGTGATAAATAACTATTTGCAACGTTTCAACTGTTAATGGTCAAGACTAATTCCATCAACCAACTTTACTAAACCAGTAAACTAAATAAAGATTTCTGTTTAGACTTACATATCGATATAGTGCTAAAACCCAATAAGTGTCAAAACAATGTAAAAATGCTTTTTTAGTCTATCTAGACCAGTTTTTTGCGCTCTTTCTAGTAGTGTAATGAAACAAGAAGAATTTAGTGTAAAGAAAGTTAGTTGACGTAAAAACTCAATTAATTCCCCTTGTTTAGAAACTTTAACTTTGAACATTTCGAGAGTAACAAATTTACACTTATTGGCTTTTAGCACTATACCCTCGATATACAGGGTGGCGCAATAGAACGTGCATTTTTAAAATAATTATTAAAAAGTAAATACAAAAGGTATAGTTAAAATAAAACTAAGTAATTATTAAGTGATAACTGAAGTTTATTTTTTAAAAATAACATCATCTAAATGATGACCCTCTCTACGTTGGCACTCCTCTAACCGCAAACGGAAATTACCGAAAACTTTCTTAAGTAGTGCTGGTGTGATTGCTGCCATTTCACCACGAATATTTTCCTTGAGCTGACTGATGTTTCTCGGATTATTGGTGTAGACTTTGTGTTTGAGGTATCCCCACAAAAAAAAGTCAGGAGGCGTCAAGTCTGGACTGCGCGGAGGCCATGGGATATCACCTCTCTTCGAAATCAGTTTGCCAGGGAACATCTGCTTCACAACCGGCATGGAGTCATTTGATGTGTGACTGGTAGCTCCGTCTTGTTGGAACCAAGTCCTAGAGTTCTTTATTCTTGAATTTTCAAGTTCTGGGGCCAAAAAACCTTCCAACATCGCAACATAGCGTTCGGTATTAACAGTGATGTTTTGCCCCCGTGCGTTTTCAAAAAAATAAGGACCAATTATTCCTTTGGCAGATATTGCGGCCCAAACTGTCACTTTAGGGCTATGTAACGGTTTTTGATGTTTGAGTCTGGGATTTTCACTATTCCAATAACGACAATTTTGGCGGTTTACGAACCCATTCATATGAAAATGTGCCTCATCAGAGAAAAGGATGTTTTCAAAATTTGAAAACCGATTGAGCATTTCATTAGCAAATGTGAGCCGTGCTATGAAGTCAGAGTCTTTCAATTCTTGAGTTAATTGCAGCTTGTATGGATGCAATTTAAGATCCAAGTTTAAAATTCGTTGCAAACTTCGTCGCGATATGTTTAGGACAGACGATCTCTTGCGAGTAGACATTTGTGGATCTTCTCGTACCGACTGCTTAACACTCTCAATATTGTCTTCGGTCCTAGATGTGCGTGGACGACCTTTCGCGTGTGGTTTAAACGTCGATCCAGTCTCTTCAAAACGCTTTATCCAGATTTTAATTAAATTAGCACTCGGAGCCTCCCTAATTTGCCGTACACCATACTCAGAACAAAATAGTCGCCTGACAACTACGTACGAACGAGAGTTTTCGTAAAATGCGCGACGCTTCCCGTCGAAGTGACTCATAGTGACTAAAACTTTATGAACCGCGCTACCCAACGATATCGGTCTCCCCCCGCCCACGCCCCTTCTACCCCGCAAAAAAAGATGATGCAATATGCACGTTCTATTGCGCCACCCTGTATTAACCCTTAAATGGACGATTTTTGTTTCACGTTTTAAAAAATATATTTCTGTAATGGACATGTATTACTGTCTAGGAAAAATTCGTAAAAAAAACTATTCATGAATTTACTATAAAAAAATTTTAAAGTACAAAATTCGTTCAGAAATAAGAACTAGCTGTCAAAATTAACAAAAAAAATTAAAAGAAGCTTAATTTTATCGGTGATGTTTAATATGTTGTTTAAAAACAATGTCCAAGTCCAAAGGGCTAATATTGAATTCTACAAATACAGCAAAAAGGTAAAAACACAAATAAAACGATCAATAATCACTTATATCGAGTGTATTTCTGAATAAATTGGTTATAAAATACTTATCAGTCGCGCGAATGACAGCGACAAGCTTAAGTTAGCGAATACCAACCAAAGTACAAGTATAAAAATCCTTTATATTACAAATTCTAAAGGCCGACCGGCGTTTGCATTAAAAAAACATACTTGACTGAATTTGAGCTTAACTTATTTAGTTACAGGAAAAAAATATATAATTATTATAATTTAAATTATTACATAAGAGACTTAACTAAGAAGTCGGTTTGCAAATTTACATAGACCGGACCTCTGTTGACAGCAAAGCTTACAAATTGAATTTATAAAAGAAATCACGCAGTTTAAGACTAAATAGCATTATATAAACCCCGGAATACTGTGTTTTAAGAGCGGCATTCAGATGATAAACTGTCATGGACATAGGTAGATACCCGCAAACGAAGTGCCTCTCAAAAGTTTAATAAAATTAAGACTGTCCGTTATCTCCAAAAATAATTCAGTTGCAACTTAGGTAAAACAGGTCGATATTAAACTTCGGAAATCCAGTTAGTTTAGTTAAAAATTCCACAGCAAAAACTCATTTTCGGTCATTGGATTTCAAACATAGATTTTACCAGTCAAGCTTAAATTATGATTAGTGATAATAAAACAGCCATAGGGGCTTTATAATAGTTATTTAGCCGTCGCTTGTTATAAATGCTGTTTATTGGCGGTCGGTGGCGCGAAGTTTTTCTTCAACGGCCTCCTGAGAAGCCTCCGAGAGATCGGTGGCCTGGATGTATTTCTGTACGCCAACGAGAGATTTCTTGAGGGCGTCGAAAGAGCTGAAACGAATAAAATGAATTGTAAAGAGTGATAAATGATGAACTAGCTGACTTATGCAATTTCGTCGGCGTCACAAAGAGGGGTTTTAGACAGAATTAAGAGCTTATGTAGTGTGTTCTATTATTGAAAATAATAAATGTGAAAATTTAATCAAATATCTTAAGAAAGCTTCATTGTTACCCAAATAGTATTTTTTGTACAATCGACACTCGATCTTTAATAATTTTGTCTATGGGCAGAAAGTAAAGCATTGTAACATAAATGTATACATCGGAAACCCATTGTGAAGTACAACTTATAATGATATCATAATATTATCGCCTTATCAACACTATCAGTTCCGTAGGTACATAAAATATCACAATGGAACTTCACAATCAATTTACTAATAAATAAATTGTTAAATTCACATTTTATCACGTATCTTCCGTTTGTTAATGTAAACAATTACAAAACGACGATATTTTGATGTCGACGATAGTCTCGTGGTGGCCGAGTGGTTGAAGCGCTTGCCTTCCGTACGGGAGGTCGCGGGTTCAAAACCGGCCGGATGTATCTCTAAATTTTAATATGAAAAAGATTTATGTGCAATTTTTCACAACACCACTGGCTAAAAACGGTGAAGGAAGACATCGTGAGGAAACCTGCATGTCGGAAAAGGGTTCTAAAAATCCTTTGAAGATATGTTAAGTCCCCAATCCGCACTGGGCAAGCGTGGTCTATGCCTAAGCCCTCTTCGGAGGAGACCTGAGCTCAGCAGTGGGCAGTAATGAGTTAGTACAGTACAGTACAGATATTTTGAAACAGATGGCGATATTTTTGGTACCAATCAAATTTAATAAGTAATAACATACATAGTTCCGAAATAAGCGTAATTTTCGTAATTTTAACATGTTTTTTGGAAAATGAAGTCTGTCGCATTACAATAAGAAAAAAACTTGATACTAGAAATTGAGACTATTCGGGTCCCTTGACACCTCTCAAGTTTTTTTATTTAATATAAAGTAATATATCACCCTGTATATACGTACCTAGAGTACAACATCTTCTTTTTGACCTTGGCGGTGTCGGGGCACCACGACATCAGGAACAACTTCTGTTTCTTGCTCGCCTCTGATGTGCCCTGACACTGGTGCGTGTATTCAAAGTCGAACAGACCATATCTATGGAAAAACAAATCATTTAAATACAAGATGACTATGACGAGGCTTGAAGAAAGTCCTGAAAGGCCGTAGATAGCAGGACAGTGTCCTCTGACAATGCAGAGGTCCATGAGCGACGGTAACCGTTTACAATCAGATGACCGTTAGCCATAAAAAAAAATTGGTTGCCTGTAAAGTTGCCGGTATACGGGCGAAAGTTTTACGTGACAACGACTCGGGCATGGTTAGCCCGCCTAAGAGCGAGAGAGACAGACATAAAAAGTGACGCGGCACGCGTGCCTCTCACTCGCTCTCATTGTGAGCGCATAACGTGAGCGGAGCGTAACGCAGTTTCTTGAAGTGTCAGCCGGCAAACCAATTTATAAGACGTTGTCACGTCAAAATGTCGCTGACCTCAGCAATGTCAGGAGACACCTACGACCTAACTTCAAGATAGCTACAAAAATGTGGGTCGTAGGTTCAAGGAAAAAAACTCATACTTCAAGACATCTCTCACCTGCACTCCCCAGTTCCACCTTTCTGCAAGTCCTCGAGGAATTGCTCGTATTCGGCGTTACGTTCGCCTACGGTTTCGACATCAATCTGTTTCTCGTCCCGGATGTAGAACACGACGTAGCGATGTTTCTTGTCCTTCTTGATCTCTTCGTAGGTGGTTTTGCAAGCGTCCGATACTGTCACGCCTGACGCCTGGAAATTTAAAAAAATATTTTTATATATATTTTTTATTGCCTCGTAGGCAGACAAGCTAACGGCCCATCTGATCGTAAGCGGTTACCGTCGCTCATGAACCTCTGCATTGACAGAAGACACTGCGGGGCCGCTACCTATTGATCAGTGAACCATAGTGCGTTGTTGGTTTGTCAACTTCTAATGCACGCAAACGACAACTGGTAGGTCAACTGTCAAACAGGGTTTCACATAGTTTCAATGCCGGTCAATGCATACAAAACCCCCGTGTACATGTTGGTGGTCACCGTCATTTGTTTTTAAAACAAATATGTATTACCTTAATTAATAAACAACGTGTAAATGCAGTATATTCTTCATTTTTGGAACGAAGTTCCTTATCGCGCGTTATCGAAAGGGGGCTAGACGGAAATTCTTTTGTTTTAGATGATTAATCGCTAGATGGCGCTGTGATTTAAATATTTTATAAAACAATTCCTTATTTTGTTTTATATGATTAATGCTAGATGGCGCTGTGATCAAAATATTTTATAAAACAATTCCTTATTTAGTTTTATATTATTAATGTTAGATGGCGCTGTGATCAAAATATTTTATTTAAGTTATAACATTATACCTAAAAAAAAAAAATTATTACAATTTCCTAACTAATTAATCGAAAGGAACTTCGTTCCATCCGGGTGTCCCTTGACACCTCTCAAGTTTTTTTTGTCATGTAGGCTGACAAGCTAACGTGTCACCTAATTGTGCGTGGTTACAACGTGGTAAACATTTAAATGAAGTCATAATATCTTAGGAATAAAAGATTCAAAGTTTAAAACTGGAATCAGCGAGACGATCATTATCACGAATTTTGAAAGCGGCTATGTCCAGAAGTTATCGTCTACGAGCTCATAAAGAAGACATAACATCCTTTTAAGAACTCGGTCAAAAGCAGTGAACACACATCAAGCGATTTTGACAGATACATCTAAAGTCATTACACGACGTCCCGAATAGTGCTTGGATGGGTTCCAGAAGCGGGGGTGTGTCGAACGAAGACCGTTTGATCTGAACTCCGCGTCCATAATCACTGATCGAAATAGCTTGTGAAAAATGTTATACATTTTATATGTGAATGTTTAAACGATTGATTTAAAGTTGCGAATATTTAAGATATGGTGGTAAAACATTTTTGGAACGAAGTTCCTTATCGCGCGTTATTGAAAGGGCTAGACGGAAATTCTTATCAAAAAGTTGTCACGACACTTTTTTTGTTTTAGATGATTATCGCTAGATGGCGCTGTTCTTAAAATATTTATTAAAACAATTCCTTATTTTGTTTTATATGATTAATGCTAGATGACGCTGTGATCAAAATATCTTATTTAAGTTATTAAATAAAAAAATAAAATTTTATTACAATTCCCTCACTAATTAATCGAAAGGAACTTCGTTCCATCCGGGTGCCCCTTTACACCTCTCAAGTTTTTTTATTGCAAGATGGTGAAGGAAAACATCTGGAAGAAATCTGAATATTGAAAAAGGATTCTAGTAATCCTTAATTGTATCCATTAAAGCTTAGTCTCGAATGTTTTGTAGAAATGTAAATTATGTCGAAATATGTTTATTGTTCTCAATCAAGAGCCAATAAGAAACAAAACCGTAAATTAATTACACCGGCGAAGATAAACGTAACTGTTTTAGAAATCAACCGTTTTAAAATAAATTAAATTAAGACGTTTCAATCTAATATATAAAATTCTCGTGTCACGGTGTTCGAACTTGAACTCCTCCGAAACGGCTCGACCGATTTTGATGAAATTTTTTGCGCTTATCCGGTACCTATGAGAATCGGCCAACATCTATTTTTCATCCCCTAAATGTTAGGGGTAGACCACCCCTAATTTTTTTTTCGGCGCAGACGAAGTTGCGCGAGTCAGCTAGTTAACCAATAAAAATGTACGAGACGATCCGTTACTTTATCGTTGAGATATTTTATTTGCAGTTTCAATTTTAATGATTTTCAATGCGTATTCCAATGCGGGTCACTTGTTTTATTACGTTTATAGAGAAAAAGTTTGAATTGTTTGAAACGTGTCGCGTAATGGAAATGTATGAATAGTAAACGTACAAGATATTTGATGGTAAGCGAGTAATATGTATTATCACCTAAGATCCTTTAGCACTCTACTGGCATAGTAAGTCGTAAAGAAATACTACCAGTATTGTAAGGGTCCGTTATCTATCACCTAAGTACAGAATTTTTCAACATCGTTCAAAGAGAGATGTCATAATCTCATTAAAACACGAAAAGCTGGACTGATTTGGTTAATTTTTGTCTTGAATTGTACGTTGTTATAATATGAAAATTGTCGAAATTAAACAAAAATTGTTTTTGGTTCTTTCGCACTTTGTGACAGAAACGAAGCTCCCCAGCTAGTATAATAAAATCATTCAAGCAAATTCATTCAGCAAATACATTATCAATTGTTTTGAAAACATTTAAATTCAAGACAGTCAGACATTCACCTCGGCTTCGAATGACCCGTCTGGTGCAGATAAAACAGATAACGAGATACACTGAGTAATCTTGACATTTGTAGCGAACTTTACGAACAATGACATTTGGGATCTTCGATTATATTGAATCGATAAAAGGTGAACTGTAACTTGTACGAGAATGTTTTAAAAGCATTGGTAGTTATAGTTAGACGTAGAGTGTATTTCAACTGTTACAAATACGTTTTTTTTTTGTAATTTGTGAAAATTTTAACTTAACTAATTAATTAATTTCAGATAAAGAAGTCCAAAAACAGACGTGGACGAGAATGCTCTGGAGGAACTCTTTGGAATGACTTAATGGTTGTGTCATCCTACAACAAAAAAACTATACTCCATTTAAATGAAGTAATGTCAATTCAAAGTCTTCAAATCTCAACAGGAACGTGTCATATAGCAAATAGACAAATGAGGCGAAGGACAAGCTTTTAATAAGAGACAAATCTAGTTTTCTGCGAAGAACCACACGCCGCAGGGGCTAGCTTCACCACTTTTTCTTGGAACCGCTGCGATCTTCCACGGTTTGCTTCAGAAGATCATTTTTGCCCCGTACCATTCCGATTTGGACTGGACTCCCATCCGAGGTGTTCCCGGAGCGCTATGACATGTCCCTCTTTAAACGAGGTTTAAGAAAAGTCCTGTATCAGTAGGCGATAGATAATAGCCCTTCATTGCCCTGGCATTGCAGAGGTTCATGAGCGACGGTAACCGCTTACCATCAGGTGGGCCGTAGGCTCGTTTATCTATCACGCAATAATAAAAAAAGTACAAATCGTTCTGTCATTGGCATTTAATACAGTAACACGCAGGGTATATAGTTACAACTATTATTTACATCGACGTGTTGGCACAGGTGATGCGATGCAGTTCATATGACGCCACGTTCAATGAGTAATCGTTACATATTGAATACTTTGATACTGTCTTCTAGAGATTTCTTTTTCAAATACTGTATATTCTTACACTATTAATAAACGAGTTCTTATCACGATTATTTTCAATTGAGCGGTCCCGATATTTCAGCACTGTTTCAAGCGCCATGATCACGGGAAGACTGAGGAACTGTGGGTAGGTCATTTAGTGTTAGACGAAAATAAAGACAAAAAAATCTAGTTTTGAGACGGCAGCCGATACTGTCAGTGTGGTATGTCGAAATGTGAGTTCGAGTTCCAGTGGTACCGGCAAACGAACGAGAAAGAGGGTAGACAGATTTGTCTGCTCTTAAATGACCTACCCGCAGTTCCTGTCTTCCCGTGATCATGGCGCTTGAAACAGTGCTGAAATGTCGGGACCGCTCAGTTAAAAACAGTAAGAACCCGTTTATTAATAGTGTAAGTGATGTAGATAACTGCGAGTGTTTAAAGAAATTCTATATTCTGTTCCGGTTTAGAATATATTTTTACTAATACGAAACTACGTTATATTTTGTGAGTGTTAGAAACTATACAAAAATTGTAAAGTTCAAATTGAAATATGTCTCTAAAATTAACATTACGAAAAAACTGAATCCTTCCATGAGTTCGAGTTGCACGGCTTGTTATTTTTAAGTGAATCAGCACTATTTTGCCATTGCACAAACGCCTCTCAAAACAAAAATAAAGGTCCCTGCTATTTCGGATCGTCTGCATTTATTTTAGGTAACGATACTGAGGGGGTGTTGCGTTAACGGGGCGATATGTGAAGGGTGCACGTCTGTTAAGGGTGGAATATTTATTGATCTGCGAGATAAACGTAACAAGCTGAGAGGGCTAGCTGACGTTGTAATCATTGTGCAGGAATGCAATCTTAAATTTTCGGTTTAGATTTTGTAAAGAAAAAAAGCTCTATTCTAGTATATTCAAGCACGTAATAATAACTGCATATATTTCTGGATCTTTTTGAGAATAAGTAGCAAGCGTACTTATTTCTTTAGTATCGGTTCAAGAGCCATTCCAATGTAAAATATGGTGCAGATCTTATTATATTATCATTCCTTTAATTTACAGTAAAAAATTCGTCGTGAAAGTCGTGGTGGCGGAGTGGTCGAAGCGCTTCCTTCCGAACGGGAGGTCGCGCGTTCAAATCCGGCCGGCTTGTACATCTAAATCTAAATGTGAAAAAAAAGATTTATGTGCTATTTTTCACAACACCACTGACTAAAAACGGTGAAGGAAAACATCGTGAGGAAACCTGCATGTCGTAAAAGGATTCTAAAAATCCTTTGAAGATATGTGAAGTCCCCAATCCGCACTGGGCAAGCGTGGTGGACTATGCCTACTCCCTCTTCTGAGGAGACCTGAGCCCAACAGTGGGCAGTAATGGGTTGGTACAGGTACAGTAAAAAATACTATGACGATGAAAGACACTATACACAGGAGTAGTACAATAACTAAATGAGGGTTAAACAAAGTCCTGTGTCTCCTAGCATTGCAGAGGTCCATGAGCGACGCTAACCAGGTGACCCGTTGACTCGTCTGCCTACACGGCAATAAAAAAGTTTACGACACTATTAGGTTATCTTGGAGGATATATCTTACTTTTCAGTTAAAGAACAAGTGAGTAGATATCCCGAAGATTCAAAGGTATACTACAAATACCTAAGCGATGACATTATGGGATATAAGCGCTTAATACCAAGGCCACCGTGACCTCATTTAGCTTTATATTGATATATTTGAAATTTCAAATAGACAATCTCAGTTAAATCTAATTCACGTTTGGTCTATAGATAGTTCAAAAACCGAAGGGAAAATTAAGTATGAGGGTTGTAGGTAGTCGTCTTAGCAAAGTCAACAATGCCACTACCTACTTTCATTTTCTGAACCTACCTAACTCGAAGATATCAACACCACGACAGTCGCAAAGCGCATTAAATACAAAGAATGCAGACCAATCCCAAGTTTAAAGTTACGGTAGACCGAACACAGGAAAGTCGGTAGCCGAGCAACGCTCAGATGCAGATAAATTTTGAATGGAGACTGCATTTCACCGTCAAACACGTGTACAACGGTTTTAAAAATAGTAAACGCTCGTTCGGCCAATGTCTGTAATGTGTGTCTATTTTTACACATACACGCAGAGCACAATGGCTTTCAAATGTTTTAAAAAGTTCCTCTGAAACTGAATTGTTAGAATTTGTTGTTAAAGCAAGTTTTATGGCCTTTGGATGTTGCTTTAGTGGGTAGCCTATAAATTTGGAGTTTCCTGAAGCTATGAACACGATGTGACTATAAGTTCGCTAATTTCTCACTTAGATTCACCGAAAAATAATTAGTATTTTTTGGACTTGTTAACGTGAAATTTTTAATTGTCTAGATTTACTAAGTTTAAAGAGAAAACCAACAACAAAAAATTGCATTTACAATATGGCAGGGCGTATAGCAGATATATTTTTTTATTGCCTCGTAGGCAGACGAGTTTGATCCCTTATCTGATCGTAAGCGGTTACCGTCGCTCATGGACCTCTGCAATGCCAATATCTCTTACAAGTATAGAATCTCCATATTGATGTAATAGTCGGAATTAGATGAGTTTTATAAAGCTCGTAGTCTTTCTCATAGAGATTATATTTACGACTGCGTCACATTATTTATTACTGTTGTCGCCTTGACTTTAACATTAATATAATACTATTTTAGATGATTACCCAACGGTGTTTAATGATCTACAAGTTTTGGCAAGGTATGAATAAACCATTCGGCATGATTGTTTATGACTTGTTCCAATGTCTGAAGTAAATAGGGTTTGGTAATTTAATTTATGACTTTTACAATCTGGATAGGTAGACATATTATTCATATAAGATTGGGTTGGAGTGAAACAATTTTTATTAATTGATCTTTTGTTGTAGAAAAATCTTGACGGCAGTTTTTTCACAATGTTTCGGAACGATTTCATTTGGCAAAGTTAATGGTTAGCTCAGCAAGTTCCCGATGAGCACATCTTTCGGTTTTATTTAACTTTTTGAATCGATTCGACTGTAAATAGTCTAGCACATCAAGAGACGCGACGGGAAAGAGTGCCGAGCGCGTAACGTGTCGCGTCGTCCCTCCAAACCCCTTGCTGGGTTCTGGCCTCAGCCGGGGTTCGGACGCTGTGTGAGCGGTTGGAGGTTTTAGTGCGGTTCAACTGCCATATACCCCGCCCGCCCCGCGGTGATTTCCTCCAACTTAAAAAAAAAGCATATCAAGAGAAATGTCGGCAATGTTGTGGAAAATATCAAAGTACCATCAACAATTCCACTTCCAGGACCACTGAACAGCACAGGTCGAAATATAGACACTTTTCCGGACGTACACAGAAGCTTTATATTACAAAGATGATCTAACATTGTTAGTAAGTCATGTTTCAAACGTGTGACTCATTGAAACCGGATGATATATTCAGGTGATCAAACATAAATATTTAATTTATTACGATCAATTTTAAAATATCGTAAATTTCCTCAACTTTAACGTATTATTCAGAAATTTACTAATATCTGATCATGTTTCAATGGACTTTATAATAAGAGACATCTTTCTTCACAGTAAATGATGGTTAGTGGGTTCTGTCTTATGGATCTTGGCAGTGACATACCAATACAGTAGTATTTTTTTTTAATTGCCATGTAGGCAGACGAGCCAACGGCCCACATGATAGGAAGTGGTTACCGTCGCTCATGAACCTCTGCAATGTCAGGGGACATTGAGGGGTCGCTACCTACGACCTAACTTTAAGGACCCTCCTCAAGCCTCGTTTGAAGAAGGACAAGTCATAGCGCTCAGGGAATACCGAGGAGGGGAGCCCATTCCATAGCCGGATGGTGCGTGGTAGTATAGTAGCTTTTTATATTATTATAATTTGGAGTCGAATACTTATAAGAGTATCAATTTTGAACAAACTTAGAGAGAAAACTACGACAAGGCAATCGGAAAAATGTAGCTCGGAAATTCTAAATCACTTCCAAATCATCACAAGACTTAATAGTTTTAAAAATTGTAATCGTGAGAGCGAAATCTTAGTCTATTTCGCAATAAAAAATTACCGTGTATCACATAGTATGAAACCAAGTCGCTTTCTCTGTCCCAATACTTTAATACGATTTTTGATAAGATGTAAATAAGGACATTGCTCTGCACTAATTGAATTCTCCATTCGTGACGTAGAAGAAATTTCGCGTCAGTTTTGTCACTACAATAGCTCCATAACGTGTCTAGAACCATCCATCATAACGTTAATAATGCAATACATACGTTAAAATCGGCAAGGTTGAACGACCTAGTGACGTGTGCGTCACATCTGACTCAGGTGGACTACCGGTGGACGAGTGACTCAAGGGCAGTCTGCTATTGTTTACTGATGACATTTGGATCTCAACGTTTTAAATGGCGGTATAGATTTGAGCAGAGCTTAGGTCGACTAGCATATGGAAACGATTTGGATTTAGATTTTAAATTAAATAGCTCATGAGGCTCTGGATGATATAAGACTTTTCTTAACCTGTTTAAAAAGGTCCTTATTTGTAAATGTGTAATTGACCATAGGGCTATTGGCTAAAAACGGTGAAGGAAAACATCGCGAGGTAACCTGGATGGAAGGATTTACGAAATGAAGTCCCTAACTCGCATTGGCGAAGCAATCTCGATTGACTAAAGTGTTAAGTAGGATGTTAGCGCAATTGGCAGCTGCTGGTTCAAGCAACTTAGCTTTTACTTTGGTCGCCGAAGGAACAAGTAGCAGTCCAGTCATCGTTTTCTTGTATCTAAAGTTCCATAATTTTTGGCCAACATTAATCACAATCCCTTTGATTGGTGCAATTTCGTCTTTGTCTCGTAAGAGGAAACAATTTGAAGCTCTCTATTGACAAAGCATCACTCCATACTTCGTTAAATAGTTGCTACAAGATTTTTTAAACTACTTATCATTTTAAACTTATTCAGACAATCGCGGTTTTCTATAATACTTTCATGCATGATCATGACGTTTGCAACAACGTTGAAATATCGAGACAACTCAATTAATTAAATATCGTGGTAAGCCCGTTCAAAATGCATGAAAGTACTTATCATTTTTACACAAAATTATTATTTATAACTTCAGTTTAAGTTTGACCAGACGAAGGTTAAAGGTGAGTGATAGTATCGACCTCGCAAGTTCAAAGTCACTTCGATCCATATCAACCGTCTATATGACTCACAAAATTGACGGACCCGATCTTTGTCGAAAAATATTTTATTGTAGGTACAATGTGTCATTATTTTTTTCTAATTTCAAGACATTAACAAGCTTACGGCCCATCTGATAGTAACCATCACCTACTTCTACAGGACTTTTTGTAACCTTTTGAAGTGCGACATGTAATGGTCCTCTGGGAACACTGACAATCAATGGGAGTGCATTACAAATCGAATTATACTTTCCTTTTTTGTTATAAGATGAGTATGTTTTAAGTGGTTATCATTGCTAGTGGACCTGTAATGTCAACTGCTAACATGCTCCCGAACGTCAAGTCTCATTGAAGAAGGACAATCATTTGGAACACTGAGTAGAAAAGTTCATTCCATAGTATCATTCCATGGATGCTGTGTAATAAAAACTGATGAAAAAACATCTACTGCAATCCATTTACTAATAGCAGATTTGTAATTACACTTAACCAAAGGTAATAACATTAAGACAGCATTTTTGTTTAAAAATATCCTTAGAATTTTAGAGTCTGCAACATACTTTATTTGTTGCTTTTAAGAAACAACAGTCCACAATTTGTAGTGGTTATTGATGCCCATGTACCTTTGTCTTATCACCTGCTGTAAAGTATTTTTTTAAAAATCTAGTTGGAATAAGGATAACTTATAGCAACAATATAATAACATAAAAGGAATATTGACAATTAATAATTTTCTAAAGTAATTACCCACTTTAACAATTTATTTTAATTGAAATTTGTAAATGCAATAACATACCAATTACATTTGGTTTGTATGATAAAAATTGTTCTAAGCAGAATCGGTAATGTATCTTTTTTTTTTATTGCATGATATATAATCAAGCCTACGGCCCACCTGATGGTAAGCGGTCACCGTCGCTCATGAACCTCTGTAATTAATTGTATTTTTATTCTAGTACCAGAAAGTAGTTTTCGTTACTTCCTAAGTAGTGCATGTTGTTTGTAGGTGTTCTAGTAAAATTGAAACATTAAAATACAACAGTAAAAAGCTATCATACAGTATATTTTGACCTAAAAAAACTTCAGATACACCAATGATAAAATTGTTTGATTATGACTCATAATATTACTTGTCATCAATTTTACTGTGAATTGTATAAATATGAGAATGAATAAACAGCTTTTATTTTAGTCATGGTTATAGTTTTAATTATTGACACAAACTTCCTATGTGCTACATGCATGAATCATGATACATAAGGAAAACATATACTATGATAACATACTACTATATTAGGTAGATTTCCACTAAACATTTTCTCATAGTAATAGAGCTCATTTTCGTTCATTTTTAAATTCGTACATAATTTTTTTTTTTCGTATAACCTTGACTTTGTTAGGACATTGCTCCCGAATATTCGTGTATTCGTGATAACGTTTATCGTGTTCGCGTAGGTCCATACGGCCCAAAATAGACAGGAGACGGAGTGACAGCGCTTCAAGCTCTATACCATATATGGTCAGAGACTGCGATTGCGCGAGGATGCATTCACTAAGAGTTCGTTGCCCTCCGCACTCGTATGACACTGATAACCCCTCATTAACGCTTTAAAAACCCCAAAAAACGATTAATAACGCGCTCAGAACCACATACGGCCCTCCAAGAACGTCAAAAAAGGCGTTGCAAGAATAACCTTTCGGCGAAACGAAATCCAATACCTAGTGCCAATGACGATCACCGTACGTTCACCGGCAACCGCGACAGTCAATTAGGACGGTAACCAGCACGATTAAAACACGACACGTGGCATAAAATCACTGAACGGTGACAACTGACAATATTTTTTAACGAAAAGGCGTGCGAACTTTGCTGTGGGTTAAGCGAAATATGGCGGCACCGGTCCTATTAGACACAGTTGCCGTGTTATTGCGATGTTTGTACCTTAATAATTATACTGAAAATACGAGAAAACACAACGCGAACGCGTAGCACTATTTCTTATTTTTATCACTTACCATTTTTTGATGTTATTCACGTAAAAATTACACCACTAACTTCACCGACACCACGACTACGGCGACCGGAACGACACTGTTTGGAATGTTGGTAGTCCTTTTTTGACAGCAGGCACAACCGCCAATGAGCGCATGCGTCAAAATACTGAGCGAAGTCAGTTCAACTTCTTTTATTTATTCAGGAAATCACAATCGAGACTAAATTCACAAAAAAACTATTTTCTCACAATAATTAACTATAATTATTGTTTATTGAAGCAATTTGAATTTTATTTTAAGGCGTCTCAAATTCCACAAATATAATAGCAAGACGACAACGTAACAGAAACACTAATAACTTCTAGCGCACTGAACGGCAATTTATATCAGTAATGTAAAAATAATGTTGATAAAATATAAAATCCACCCGGTCTTGTTAAGATTAGATATGAGAGTACAACATAATATGTACGTTGCAACGTAGAGATAAAAATAA
The DNA here is from genome assembly GCA_030269945.2 of Trilocha varians. Taxonomy (NCBI): domain Eukaryota; kingdom Metazoa; phylum Arthropoda; class Insecta; order Lepidoptera; family Bombycidae; genus Trilocha; species Trilocha varians. Next base: position 2,109,783 of record AP028279.1, read on the forward strand.
ATGTTTAAAAATCATTAAGTTCGAATATGAGTCATGAAGTGACGGCAACATTCAACCAATCAGAATTTATTATTCAACAAATGCCCATATAGGGACTGCAGGAAATAAACGCGATGTCACGCGTTTGAAAATTGGCGCTCTTGATGACTGGCTTTTTTGTGTAATCTTGTTCAATCATTATCTTACGCTTTTTGCTTACTAACAATAGTGAGTGAGTGGCTTCCCATGCGTAATGATCATCTCATTATTTTATCGTGCCAGTTGTTAGAATTATATTGATCTGAATTCTTTTTATGTACATATTCGGTTGTCGACGCTCAAAATTCATTTACTTTATGAATAATTGGGTTCAATACGAAACATACTTTAATTCAGCTGTTTGAAATTTGAACTGGATTGAACTGACTGATCCATAAATGAAGCTCTTCAGCTTTTAGCGAGTAATCTGCGTTTATACTTTATATTATGATAGATTTTCTCAGGCTCCTGATTTTTTATTGCATAACAAACGAGCTTACGACCTACCCGATAATAATTACTGATTGATTGATTGAGTGCCGATTGCTCAATCAATCCTTACAATTTAACACAAATTAAAAATATTTAGCTGTACACAAACTATGTATTTGCGTTTAACTTATTTTAATCATTTACATTCCAATTTAAAATAAAATAAATTATTAAACACCGGAAATAAGTACCACAATAAAAATAACACTTTATTTACCATACAGTTTTTATTCAACTTATGCATTACCAACATACTTATGATATCTTTTATACATTGTATACAAGTTTGTCATCGTCATTTGACCAGGGGATCCCGCCAAAGCCCTTTTCAAGAATGCCATAGCATAATTTGAGTCCGATGCTTGGATAAGTAAAGCTACAGAATTTTCTAAATGTTGCCGTACTGGACGGGAAGGCGACGATTTTTCTAGAAAAGTGCAAATGTCTGCCACTGTGTATGCAGCTACGCGGGAAACGTGTTTCTTGCGTTTTGATATCGATTGAGTTAACCTGGAATAATAAAAAATAGTGATTAAATATACCATTTAAATTCAAGACGTAAATTTCACTGAAGAAAATGATCGCTGCATAACTTTCTTTTGGAACGATTTAGCAATTTTAGGGCTTTCAGCGATTTTTGAGGAATAAACTAAACTTTCGTGAATTGCATCATATTTTGATGATAAATGGTTCAAAAGTCAATTGACACAAGAAAAGCAAATATAAACTTACTTTTACCAACTACACTAACTAAATATAGTAAATTTAAAGTTTATGAAGAATTTACAGATACAGAAAGTACCTAATTTTGACATAAAATAGGCTTACTTCTCAATATCGTGCGCAGTTTCGGCCATTTTATCTTCCACAGTGCGATCCTGTTCAATTTCAAGCGACGACCGTGAACAAACACAGGACATCAATGTTCTATAGCACTGCATATAGTTTGGCCATCTGTAAATATTTAATATATCATGATAAACTAGTTTTCGGCTAACATTACTAATTTTTAGAGCTAAATTCAGTGGTAAAATCCTGGTCTAGCGCTAGCAAAAATAAATCAACAAATAAATTTTAGATAAACGTTTTTTGTACAAATTTCTCATCATCATATTTAAAGTGGTATCATTTAAAGTTGAAGGATAATACAATTTTATGTATTATTGAATTTATTAATTTATTCATACTAGAAATAAGATCATAGTCGCGATTGACAATTTTTGGAAAGTTTTCATTGATTGGTGTACGCTCTATGTGGTATTAGTGGTTATAGGCCGTTGGGCGATCTCCTTAAGGGCAAGGTAGTGTATGGTGGTCAGGCCGAAGCCCACTGTAGTAGATTTCAGATGTTGTATATATGCGCCGAACGTTGCAAATGTCAATACCGCAATTCAGGATCTCGCGCGGTATTGGACGCCACACTCTTAATTGGGTCAGACACCCTTCTTACAATACAGTCGCCAAAGAAAAGCAAATATAATCTATAATATAAAAATGAATCGCAAAATGTGTTGGTAAGCGCATAACTCAACAACGCCTGGACCAATTTGGCCAAATCTTTTTTTTAAACTGTTCGTTGAAGTTCAAGGATGGTTTTTACGGCGAGAAAAAATCGAATAGTTGCCGGGAAAAATGAAATAAAACAGGTCATAGGGTTCACGCAGACGACGTCGCGGGCAGCAGCTAGTATTAAAATACAAACCTGTCCTCAATCATTTCTTCTCTAGATATCAGCAAACTGTTTAAAACAGCCAGACATCCTTCAAACAACTCGAAATACGAGCGCCAAGTTATTTCATACTTTATATCTATAGAGTTAGAGTACATAATCGCGCTCACAATGTGGAGTAACGAGAAAACATTGTCTAAAAACTTGTAGTCTAAAGACATCTGAAAGAAAATGGTCTGTTATTAATATACATGTATAACAAATTTTGTTTTTCTTGTAAATTCTTTTTTTTTTAATAATAATAAAAAAATAAAAATAAAATAATAAATGAATATAGAATCTATGGGAATATTTTCGAAAACTACTGGTGCTATTTGATAAACTTCTTTTTTGGTTAATTAGTTAATTTATAGAGAAAAATTGTTGTTTTTTTTTCATGTACATTTTACAAAAATAAAAGCTAAAATAATATTGTTTCAAGCTATGTTCTATAATCTTAATCTTACTATACCTCTAAAATACCGTAATTTGACAAATAACTAACCTTTTTTGCCGACAAAACAACTTCAGAAACCATATCCAAATTCAACTTAACAATATCGCAAATTTTATCCTCAATCCTCACAATATTCTCTTCAGGATAAATCCCAATTTTCTTCCGTTTATTGGCAACACTCCACTCGTGGTGTTGCCGCATCCAAAAACGTAAATTCTTGCAAGATCTATACATTATTTTTGTCAGGGCAACACATTTTGGCCCAACTATGTTGGCCTTCAAACATTGGGTCCAAACGAATTTGGCCACTTGGTTCGATGTTATTACGTTGTCGTTTTTGTCTTTCAGAATTATAGCTGGTTTCTGTGGATTAGATTTTTTAGTTTGAATGGCAAATTTAAAGTCTGAATAAGATTCATACTTCTACAATAGAAAAATAGAAATTAAATTTAATTAAAAATCAAAATTAAAAATTATTAGAAAAAATGTTTTTAAAAAGGGGCTCAAACACTATTGATTCCGAACGATGTCCCCAGTTTCGCTATTTAGCGAATAGTGACGTTCCCAGTTGAGTGGTTAAAATTGAATAAAAATAAAATTGACTTTGGTCTAACTTTTTCTATGTAATTTTTTGTTTAAAAGACTTTTAACGTTTTCTAAAACATTTTGGGTTCAGGTCTCCTCAATCTGGAAATGTTACCTCAATTCGGTTTGATAGAAAGAAAAGTAAGAAAATCTTTACTGCTGTAGCAAAGTGAGTTACATCATCATTTTAGTCTGAAAGTGCCCTTGCCACAGCAAACGGACCACTGGCTCAGCAAAATGCTGTCAAGTGAAACACTTCACAGCGCTGATTCTCAGCCAGCTCCGCGGAAATATCGAACGGACGACATCACCACAACAGATATAAATAATAAATGAAACAATTAAACTTCACTTGAGTTCTTCACATACCCTTGAAGGATGCAACATGCAGGTTGGTTTCCTCACAATGTTTTCCTTCAATGTCAGTGGTGATGTGATAGTCCTACAATGTCTTTTTTCTAACTTTAACCCGTAAATGGACAATGTTGTTTTTAAACAACATACTAAACATCACTGATAAAATTAAGCTTCTTTTAATTTTTTTGTTAATTTGACAGCTAGTTCTTATTTCTGAACGAATATTGTACTTTAAAAAACATTTATAGTAAATTCATGTCTGTCTTTTTACTCATTTTTCCTAGACAGTAATACATGTCCATTAAACAAATATATTTTTTAAAACGTGAAACAAAAATCGACCATTTTAGGGTTAATAGTAAAATAGCAGAAAAACTCACCTTTAGAACTGATAAATTCATTAAATCCCCAACGAAATTGGCAACAAAGCTCTCAACAGACATCAATTCGCACACAAACTTCAGTGTTGCCGACAATTCTTCCGAAAAACTACTATTTTTCTTACCAAATTCTACTAAAAGCCTGCACTTGATGCTGCGCCAAATTTTCAATAGTAATTTATCTTTTTCTTTGAAAATGTTTTGTGTTTCTAGTTTTTTTATGTGTCTTAGTATAACTATTAGTAGTTGTAGAGATGATTCTACTTGTTGAGGTTTTGATGTAGTTTCTTCAATGGTTGTAATCTGAAAAATTGATTTTTTTTATTTTTCCTTGGCTTGTGATAGTGCAATTAAATGTATTATATTCGAATTTAATGGTTTACTTTTATCAATCTTATCATGTTTCTTAGTGATTTTACCTTTATATTTTTTTCTATAAATTGTATTAATGTATGTTAATGAATAAAAAAACGTATGAACGCAGTGTTTAAAAAAATCACTAAAATCAGTATTAAGAGTATTTGAGCGAAAGCACTCAAAGTTTTGCTAAAAAAGTACCTATCCTGAAATAAATTATTTACAGTTATGATTTAAATTTTAAAGTATTAAATGTTTACTCACCGCTTTTTCAACAAAAAACTCAAGACCAGACAAAACGCATTCCATATCTTTAATTTCGTCCTGATTAGTCGCTTCACAATACTTCGAGAGGGTCAAAGAATAAGCGGCCATTGCATTCAGTGTTGCCATGTTATATTCTACCAAATCTTCAGTGTTGCCACTCTCATTCGCAAAATTACTACCAAAATCTATATTTTTGAATCCTTTTAACAATTCCTTGTGTAGTTTCTCTTGTAAATCGGCCAAAATTGACCTATAAGCGCTTGCTGTGATTGCTTTTTTCTGTTTAACTATCAGAGGCAATATAAGGCAATTGATTTGAAAAGCTGATGATTTAAAACATTCTATTCCCTTAGCTTTCGTTTTATTTTTTATTATCAATTCTACGATTTTTTTGACAATGTCACTGTCTGTTCGAACTCTTTTCACGGAAGATTCTAGTATATTTTTTATTACCACGCTGTTATTAGATGTTTTGTTTGTTAGAGTTAGTAAGTCTATCATGGTTTTATCGCTGAATGAGAACACAAAATCGACTGGGAATAACTTGTACAGATCTGGTGGTTGATAGCTCAATTCGAAAATGTTTTGAAGCAGACTGTCGGCAGTTTTTTTAATCTTTTTCCCGCCACATTTCTTTATTGCCAGCAAAACGAAAATTACTACCAATTGGTAGTTTTCTTCTAAATAGGCAACATTCAAATGTTTTAAAAGCTCGATGTAATTCTTTATTGCATCGAAATTCTCATTCGATATGGTAATATTCGAGAAATATTCTTTCATATCGATCCCTTTGCAGAACGTATCAAGGAAATCGATTTTTGTGATCGATTTTGTCAGCGATTCGCTGTTATCGAAACATTTCGTTATTTGCTTCACAGTTTCGATTGTCAAATAATTTAGCAATACTCGATTATTCGATATGTTTTCGTCATCGAATATTTGTGTTTCAATAATGTTATTGTAATATTTTACGAGACTTTTCGCTAGTTGTTTGTATTGCGATTTGGTTAAATTATAATACAGCACTTGCGGTATTGCTTTATCGATTATCATGGAATCGATTTTCTCTGTGAATTCGCTGACGAGATGCGTTTTAATCGATATTGTATATTTTTGATTATTTAAGAGTTCTGATGCCATTGATTTTACTAGAAGCAGCTCATCCTGAAATTTAATACAGTAAAATATAAATATTTAAGTGAAAGGTATTGTTATGCATATCGGGGTGATAACAAGGGAAGCCAACCTATTCACAGTGCGGGTAGTTGGAAGTGGAGACTCGCTATAAATACAGGCGTTGGCCGCTGTTATTATTCATTCGTGTCTGAATTACCGAGGCGAATGAACCTCTTGATGTAAAAGTAATAAACTGTTAAAACTCGTTATTTTGAAGTTTTTATTCAAAAGTACTGATCATCAAGTGTTCAAGTGGACATTGTGACGTCATTCCTGACAAAACAAAACGAAGATCGACTATTTACAACGTCATTACACCTCAACACACTATTTACGCCGTCATGCATATTACTAAGCCAACATTGAATATAAAAGTTTATGAAATGTCTAAGATAAGATGGATTGTGTGACTTCATCATCATTAGCCTACAGACATCCACTGCTGGACATAGACCTCCCCAAACCTCGCCACAACGACCGGTCCTGTATCCAGTGACTTCCCGCGATCCTGACCAGGTCGTCGGTCCACCTACACGGAAATCCGTCCAGAACTTTTCTGCCCCATTAGCCATCTGTTCTACGGACAATGTCCATTGCCACTTCAAAGATTTTGATATCCTCTTCCACGATGTGGGTACACGTTTACGAAAACACCTTTATTTCGGTAACAATGCAAAGTTTGACTATGTTTCAAGCAATTATCGAATACAATTTCAAATAAGGCGCGAAAACAGCCCATAGTGTCATGGCGTCGCGTTTGACGTCACGCTTAGGTAAACAAACGTAAAAAGTGTCTATATACGTGTTTTTTGTGCTCATTAAATTATTTACTTCTTTCTTTCTAAAAGCTACTTCTTCTTCGCGAAACAACGCACGAGTGCTTTTGTTGAACCACTGGCGCAAGTTCTTCAGCCAAGATGTTCTCCTTCTACCTACAGCTCTCTTCACCTGGATCTTGCCCTGTACGATCAAGTGCAGCAAATCGTACTTCGGGCTTCTCATGATATGCCCCAGATACTCCAATTTCCTTCTTTTGATGATTTTCAGCAGTTGTTTTTCTGTGTTGGCACGTCGCAAGACTTCTATATTTGTGATCTTGTCTTTCCACGATATTCACATCAAAAGCTTCCACTTTCTTGCACATAGAATCAGTGAGAGTCCAAGCTTCCACACCATACAGGAGAACGGAAAACACGTAGCAGCGTGCCAACCGGGTGCGTAGACCTATATTGAGCTTCCTGTTGCAGAAAATGGCCTTCATTTTAAAGAATGCAGTCCTTGCTTGTTCAATCCTACACTTTACCTCTAGATTATGATCTCCACGGTCATCAACAATACTACCTAAGTACTTATATCTTTGAACCTTTTGAACTTACTTAGACCTTAGACTACTTAGTAAAGCTACTTACCATGACTAAAACCGCTTCATCATCAACAATCTTCGAAGCAATCTTCAGCCATTGTTCTCCAGTCAAACAAGGTAATAAAAAGCTCATGTCGAATGTTTCACTATTGCAGTATTTTATGTCTAACTTACAGTTACTGTATTTAATGTTTAAGACCTTTAGTTGAGCGACAGATAGACACAGCTTTAAGAATGACAGGTGTAGGGATGGGTTCTGAAAATAGTTTAAGGAAGTTTAATTAATTAAATTGTACAAGATGTTATATTTTAAGAAAGTTTAATATTGGATAACAGAAAGATTTGACATAATTTATGCTATTTATTTCATTTTACTGCATTCATTAAGTGCAAAATGTTTTCTTAACAATCTTTCTCAAAATTTTAACTAGAGTTGTTGATGACTTATTTTCTTGTTATTCTTGTGACAAGACAAAATCTATACTAATATTTTAAAGCTGAAGAGTTTGTTTGTTTGTTTGTTTGAATGCGCTAATCTCAGGAACTACTGGTCCGATTTCAAAAAATCTTTCAGTGTTGGAAAGTCCATTGAAAAACCTATTTATGCGTACGCTGCAAAAACTATTGACAATAGAACAAAATTATGTATTACGGGTTTTAGGTCTTAGGAAGTCAAACAAAAAAGCCCACAACAGCATATATCTAACTATCATAGTTTAGTCACAATAACCGCTTTTATGTTTATAAAAATAATATTTCGTCCCGAGATTGAATTTAACGTTAAATGAATATCGTTATATTAACCCTTAACCAAATTAAGTATTATGTAATCAAGAGTATTAATCTAGAAGTAAATTACTTTTTGTTTTATTCCAATTGGACTTTTCATTTAGAAGTTATCACAAGTATAAAACGCAATGAATATGCACTTCGGGCCGCGCAAATAATAACGCGACGGCATTGCGAGTACTGTCTGAACCCCTTTGTAACGCAGACGACGTTGCGCGGGTCAGCTAGTTAAAAATAATTTGGGTATTTTCAATTGTACATGTATTTATGTGTAATACTTACATAACTAAGTTTCAATACACATTCCCCGAATCTCTTTAAGCATTCCTTTTCAAATTTATCGTACGCGCTCCAGAAATCTTGTGATATCTGGTACGGTACCGTGTGGTCCGCCATTTTGTTGTAGCGCAGAAACGAACACAAGATGGCGGATAGGATTTCCGCTAGAGTTATTATTGATGGACCTGTAATTTGAGCAGAATTGGTTTTTTTTATTGCGATGTAGATAACAGGCTATCTTATTGTAAGTGGTTACCGTCGTTCATGAATTAATGTAAATTTTATAATGTGCAAATCCCTACTAATATTATAAATGCGAAAGTAAATGTCCGTCAGTCTGTTACGCTTTCCCGCTTAAACCTGTCAACCGATTTTGATGGCTACATTTTAAATAAAAGTGACGCAGACGAAGTTTCGCGGGTTACAAAGTGATAAGTTACAAAATTTTAATAAATAGAGTGTATCAATGGGTGGCCTTATCGCCCAAAGCGATCTCTTCTAGGCAACCATGCAAATCATCATGATCAGTCTATAGACGTCCACTGGCGGACATAGGCCTCCCCCAAACTTCGTCACAACGACCGGTCCTGCGCTATCTGTTTCCAGTGACCTCCCGCGATCTTGACCAGGTCGTCGGTCCATCTTGTGGGAGGTCTACCCACGTTGCGCTTACCGGTCTATGGCCGCCACTTGAGAACTTGTAGTAAATGAAAATACTCACTCACAAATCCTTCTTCAAGCATCATCAGACAGTGTTCCTCAAAATCTTTCTGTAGCAATTCTAAAACATCTTTATTTTGTCTGAACATCAACTCAGATGTGTACTTTCCATAATTCTCCACACACTCATCGGGAAATATGTCCGATCCGTTGATAATTTTCCCTAAATATTCGCCATAATCAGTGCCATTTTCCCGACACACGGCAACACTTTGCCTCAGTTCAAATTGTTCTGTGTTGCAAGCCTCCAAATCGTTTTTGATGTACGGTAGGATTTGGCTCAAAAATGGTGTTCCACGACTGAGTTTAAACAGCATTTCTAGTAGACAGTTTATCATTTCTACATAGTTTTTGGACGTTCCGTATTTTTTAGCTGTCATTATTGGCGGTAAAATCTCCGTTAATTTCTGTTCAATTAATGTAGGATCTAGTTTTAAAGCTATCTTAATTATATTCATTGTAATTTTGTCTGGTTTTCCTTCCAATTTTAACTGTCCCATCATTACAGCTTGTAAGAACGACATGAAATTCTTTTTTATTTCAACTTTGCTGATTTTTTCGCCAAACGTGTCAGTTAGTCTTATGCTTATGTCCACTTCATTTCGTAACAATATCTCTAACATATCCAAGAAGAGACCTCTCTTGATCTTATCTTCATTGCCTTCGAATTTTATTGTATTCAAACTCATAGCTGGTTTTATAAAACTCTGTGGCATATCAAGGAAATTAGCCAACATTATGTAAAAAGCGAATATAACCTGACTTTCACTGTGGAAACAACCAACAAATACAGATATAAAATCTTTTATAAACTTACTGTCTCTCCCATTCTGAGGTGCGTCAAAAAGCGCACTCATTATCTTCAAAACTGACTGTATGTTATCACCTTTCTCCGCAATTAACTCATCAAGATTATCTCTACGAATCAATGTTTGCAAATAACTAATGTAATAAGACTTCCTTGTAATTGGAAAGAGGACATGTCTGCATAATTCTATAACATCTTTCTCACATTCTGTGTCTAAATAACTGAATAGGGTCTCCAAATGGTCCTCTGAGAGCAGTTTTAGGATAAATTCTAGCTTTTTCTTGCATTCCCTGTAGTATTTAGTGACGTTATTCAACAATTGTCTTACTAAAGATGTATTAAGTTCCTCTTGTTTTAAACAGAGAAGTAGAGTGATCGTTATTTTTAAATATTCGTTGATGTGTTGGTTTAGTTGTGGTGTTATTTTATGGTTTTCTAAGAACTGTAAGATGAATGGTATGTCGTTGTTTGTGATTGGATTACTTTGAATGTATTGTGCAACAATCTGGAAAATAAAAAAAAATTAAGCATAAAGTTTAAACTTTCATTTTAACATAGAATTATTACATACATCTGGAATCAACATCATGAACAACAGAATGAAGCCAATTTAAAACGCACCGATCGCGCGTAACAACACGATATTTTGATTCAACATCAGAAATAACAAAGTTAAATTTTAAAGAACTTATGTGTATGTAATATTTTATTCGTGTGTTAAACGAATTGCGTGTCATCAGTACACTAACGCCAGAATATCCTGTTTAACTGTAGAACGCGCGATCGGTGCGTTTTAAACTGGCTTCATTCTGTTGTTCATGATGTTGATTCCAGATGTAATAATTCTATGCATTTTAAACAATGCATATTATCATGGTTCTAACGGCATTTACAAAAATAGTTTTAAAAAAGTTGCTAGAACAAAATAATGGTTCTGAACGAATTTCAGTCATGCACTACAATAGTCGTGGTGGCAGAGTGGTCGAAGCGCTTCCTTCCGAACGGGAGCTCGCGGGTTCAAATCCGGCCGGCTTGTACCTCTAAATCTAAATGTGAAAAAGATTTATGTGCAATTTTTCACAAGACTACTGGCTAAAAACGGTGAATGAAAACATCGTGAAGAAACTTCCATGTCAGAAAAGGATTCTAAAAATCCTTTGACGATATGTGAAGTCCCCAATCCGCACTAGGCAAGTGTGGTGGACTATGCCTAATCCCTCTTCTGAGGAGACCTGTGCCCAACAGTGGGCAGTAATGGGTTGGTACAGTACTACAATTGCGCCATCTAGTGACATTTGACATACACAGACAAGTGGATTGGACTCTGGCAGAACACAGTAAAAAATAACAAACCATTACTTATTAACCAAAGGAAAAACTACCTTTACATGGTCACATATCTAATGCAGTAATATTAAGAAATCTAAACAAATTTTTTATCATTATAATCTAAATCTAAAAGTACAAAAATAACTAAACCTACCTGTATAAGCATACTTTTCATTTCACCCGTCAAATCCGAGTTCAGCCATTCCAGCACATTCCGTAGTTCATCTCTCGGTAACCCATTGCTTAAAGTTAGAGCTTGGAGCCATGATCCGACGACTCTTTCTTTCGGGGCTGATGGGAAATGATGGGATTGTATCACGTTTTTGGCTAGACATATCCGTTTGGGTAACGGAGTTGTTGTGTTTTCGAGACGGCGTTTTAGTTCTGTAAATGTATAGGGTTTCATTATTTTTAGTGTTCTATAGTTTTTGTAGACGGAAAATTTACTAACTTTAATAACTAATTCACTAAACTTCACTAAAGTAACTTAATATTTTATAGTTCTTCTTCTTCTTTTTTTTCTGGACCTCGTCCAAGACTCGGGACGATTTGCCAATGTCAAGTGAGAAAGATACACAGTCTTTAAGACACTAAGCCAAAGTATTGTTCGGTTTCCAGCTTCAGCAATAGGAAATGCTAATAGTTATTATATTTTATGGTTAAACTCTAACTCTCTAACTGTTGTAGAGCAAAATATTACTAACTGAATAAAATGGGTTTGACAGTACAGAGTCATTATACGTTACTTTAGACTCTAAATAACAGTTCCCACTAAAAGTCTGACTCTATAATGCCAGAAACTATAGAATGAATTAATAAATGTGTTACTCATGTTGTACAATATTTTAGACAAAACTCTCAACATACACTTAATTTCATAAATTAAGCAAATATTTGGTGATAAAAAGTCACTAAAATATGATGTTCTCTTTCAATATAGTTGTTTTTTTAGTATTAAAATACAGAATGAATGTTCGACATAGGTTATGAATGTTTTAATTGTATTATAGGCATTTTGCACGATAACTTACCATTTAGTGGATTTAAAGACATATTTGTAGGTGCACTCTCTTAGTTTCCTTTACATGAAGTTTTCAAATTCAATTAATAATATTAAATTTCAATCAATAGCATGTCTCGTGTGGTTGTTTATGTGAGCTGCGTTTTGTTTCTGCAACTTGATCAAGATCAAGTCAACTGTCAAATTACGATTCTACTTGAACTGTATAAAATATATTGTTCACTACACTCAACGAAAATTTTGAAATTTTATTAAAAATTATAAATGACGCTAAATATAAAGTAGTAGTTTAAGTATTTACGTAATAAATACAATAATTTATTAAATCCACATTGTAAGTTCTTCTTCTTCTTTTATTTATGGCTCCCGTGCAATGACGATTCGCCAGTGTCATTGCAACATTGTAAGTTGCATTAATAAAACGTTTTTGACACATGGCAGCTAATTTCGTGTAAAGCAAAGAGTTCACCACAGAGTTCACTATCGAAAATTTATAAAATGAAATCTTTAGTCATTGCAAAAATTAAGCGGTGAAGAAATCTATAGACCCTTTAACGTACTTGCAAAAATTACCATGACTCCAGCATGGTAAACAACGACTGCTAAAGATGGAGAAAGAAAAGAAACCACAAATTATAATGTTTAAGTTGCAAACAAGTTACGAACCACATTATGATCAAGTCAATCAATCCGCTGCTCGCCTGTTACGAAATAAATAAAAAAAGATTCAACGAAAATTATTTTCACTTTCCTACACTTCCTTAAAAAAACAATCCATTCATAGCCATCTTCACTAACTTTTCGATCGCTTGCCTTTTGTTAGGTTTTAACCGATCACTAACGGATAACTAAATGTTCAACATGCGTTAATTAATAATTAATAGTTACGTGTTACAAAATGTAAAATTTGATGATCACCATTGAATTATAAAATACCTAATACGTATTAGGTACCGTTTAACGACACTTATGAGAATAAGTGGTTATCATTTTATGCTAACACTCACACTTATTGCATCATAACATAATATTTACTATACTTGTTTATCTACGCGACCAAAACCTTCCTTTCACAATACTTGAAGAGGGAAATCCTTTGTCCCTTGATCCAAAAAGTAAATATCACGTTAAAAAGGCCATTTATCATCCTTTTTCAGCGCGTACCACAATAAGATGATTACGTAATCTTAAAAGTGAAATACTTGAATAGACTGGACAAAGTTATTTTTACTTAGATGCTGAACACTGTATGATTGTAAACTTATTCAGACACTCTCGGTTTTTAAACGGTTTTATTTAGCTCACCCCGTTTGTTTTATTTATTCTTTATTTATAATTTATTCTTCCGTCAAATCTAGTAATTCAAATTTCACCCTCTTCCTTTCAACCGATTAATCTGAAATTTTGTATACACTTTGGATTTTGGTGACAATACAATTATGTTTATTCATTATCATTATAAATTCAAGATGACGGCCGCTACAAAATGGCGGATAACGTAGGGTTTATCAATCCCATCAATATGGGTATCAAATGAATGGGCTCAACAAGCAAAATACAATGTACTATTAAAATTGAAATTCAAGATGGCGGCCGCTACAAAATGGCGGATAACGTAGGTTTTATCAATCCCATCAATATGGGTATCAAATGAAAGGGCTCAACAAGCAGAATACAATATACTATAAAAAATTGAAATCTAAGATGGCCCTCGCTACCAAATGGCTGATAACAATTTTTTATCAAACTAAAAACTAGAAAATAAAAATAGGTAAAAAACTTTTTAAGTTAAACGGTTTTATGTTAAACATACATTGCAATGTTTAAGATAAATGTCCTAAATTTTTTACAATCGTTGTTGTATTAATTATAATGTAACATTACAAAATAAACATTTTAATCAAGGATTGTAGACAATTGACGTGCCCAACGGTTTTATAATTCCCACGTCTGTATCTATTTTATTATTTTTTGGTTTTTAGGACATTTATCTTAAACATTGCAATGTATGTTTAACATAAAACCGTTTAACTTAAAAAGTTTTTTACCTATTTTTATTTATAATACTTTCAAGACATAGCACTTTTAATAGGGGTGACGGCTTCAGATTATCGAGTATGTGGAATCCAGTGCTAAACACAACAGTCACTAAGGGTTCATGCTCAGAGAGTCTTGTAGATACAGTGAGTGTGGTGTGTCGTGATGTGAGTTCGAGTTCCAGTGGTTCTACCCAAAAGCTAAAGAGAAAGAGGGTAGACAGATTTGTTTGCTCTTAAATCGACCCGCAGTATCCAGTCTTCTTGAAATATCGAGACAACTCGACTAATTAAATATCGTGGTAGGTAAGAACCCGTTGAAAATGTATGATTGTATTTGTTTGGTGTTTTTGCAAATAGATTAATTGTGATTGTCTTTTTTAAGGAATTAGTTTCCTTATCGGTGGTATACGAGCACTGTGACTAGTTTTTTTTTGGAGGAAGGTTTATAGAAATGTTATCTGTAGGCGATTTACCTACCACCAACTATGATACCAAGTTTCGTTTTCACTTTCTGGTGTTTTGATTATAGATATTAATGAACGATTGTTATTGATTATTATTTTGGCTTTAAGCTTGTTTACTTTTAACCTAAATAATTAGATGTTCCATTAGATTGAGCCAACTATGAAAGTGGGTTTGTAAAATTGCTGGATAAATGTATGCCCCCTCCGCCTACTCAGGTCGATGAATACTTCAGATTAAAATAAATGCCAATATAATTAATAAAAAGCTGTTCTGCTTTATGTCTACTCTGTTCTTTTACCTTTGACATTCCACTGTTTACGACGCGCAATAGCTGAAAAATGTTGAATGTGGAATGTAAACAACTAATCTTTTTTTTAGAATATGATTTTCGTGAAATAAACAAACGATGTGAACTGTATATCTTATATATAACGTATATATCTTAGGATAAGCTTCAATTTAGAACGTATACAGGGTGAATTTATAATTTTACTTTTTGAAGGAGTGTGTACCTTTTTGTATCCGTATTTGATCATGACATATTAATAAGATGATCTTTAATATGTACTACTCGCGGGCCCGCGCTCTTCGTCTGCGTCACTTTCAATTAAAAGGTAGCCTATGTTCTTCCGAAGCTATTAACTGCTCTCTTTTTAAAAGTTGAAGTGCATTTATTCTTGACCCCAACTAGACCTATTAGGGATGTAACGAATATCCGCATGTTTTTGAATATTAGCATTCGCAAAAAATCATGCGAATGTTTTGACAAAAGTTAGGAGTATGTTGTGTAGATGTAGAATGAATCTGACAGAGCCAAAATAAAGGCCTCTACTTGCGCTTTAAAATTTCAGTTATTTGGTGGGGGGGAGGCAAGTACCTCTCACTTTCCGAGTAGATCCAGTCAAGGTAAAATATAGGTACCTATTTTTGTAGTACCTATAAATTTTCATGACTTTTGGAAGATACAGTTGACTTGACATTAAAAAACCTTTAACTTTTTGTTTGAAAGGTCAACATTCGCATCCGCATTCGCATTCGCGAATGTCAAAACTGAATATTCGCAATGTCCAAAAATCGAACTTCGCAACATCCCTAATACCTATTAAAATAAATAGAGAGCTGGTCGATACCACCGAATAAGATGGTAACCGTGACTTATTGTAATTAAGAGTACAAAACGTTGACAGATATGCGAAGAGCGAAAGCGAACCGAATATGTGACAAAATAATTTAATAAAGTAAAAATATTCTTTCATCGCGTCCTCGCTTTATTTAGATATTACTATTATTCCTATAGAGAACAGTTGTATAGCCTAGAATAATGTTTGGACTTGGGATCGTTTCTTGATGACGTCATAGTCAATTTGATGATGTAATTTTATTTAGAAATGGATAATAATTACAAAGCACTTAGGCTTATTAAGGTATATACTCTACATTGTTTATAGGTTTCATAACAGAAATAAAACAAAGAGTAAGTAAACGCAAGTTTCGAGACGAATTTAAAATGGTTTATGACTTTTGATATACCTACTTAATGTCAGGCTTTTTATTGTCTTGATTATTGTTTAGGTAAGAACTGGTTTAGTGGTAATTATCAGTTCGCTACTACTTCGCATTAAAAATAGCTATGTTAAAAATAAAGTATTTAAAATTATTTCTATTTTAGAGTTTATCCAAACGATTTAGTTGGCGGCCCTTTATCTGTCTTTAGTCTTATGAAAATAACTATTCTTAATGACTTTGTAGAGCTCTATATAAAGTTGGTAAATTTTGTTAACTTCTGCAACATTTTTTTGTTGCCAATTCTGTTCTCAAACGTCCATTTGGAAGAACATTTTAGAATTTAATTCAAACGAACATAACCATTCTGAATTCATTTCCAAAATGAATGGACAAAAGCGGTTTCATTCATAAAAAATGTCTGCCATTCCGAAAACGTAATAACACGAAATGGTTTCTGTCACGGTCGGGAAGCGAGACCGCGAAATAGGCCAAGGCGAAAAATAGCGCATGCTCCACAATATTGATTTACCCCCACTATGACGTCACAAGATGTCCGCCGCACTCGTTCCGTATAAAAAGTAAAAAACAACATTCGCCATCAGTTTTCTCTCCAAAACCACGGCTAGATAGAAAATATCTGGACTTAGAGGTTTTCTAGACTTAGATTTTTAATAGTTCGTGGATTTAAGGGCGAATGATTAAGTAAAAAGGCCTTAGTGACCAGTGATACCGTAGCTAGGGTCAACGGGAAATGTTTTATATCAATTTCAAAGCTAAAGTTCGTGAATTCCCCGGCGTGGCAACGATGATTCCACTAAAATTATTATGTTTATGTAAGTAATTAAAATTGTGTCTTGAATGTATTATGCTTGATTGTTTTCTTTGCTTTTTATTGCATGATTTTTTGATTTTAGTTGCTAATATGGCGATTCGTGACACGTCAACAACTACCTTTTTGTGATAGGCTTATATTTTTTGTGTTTCTGTTAATGTTATACTGATTCTTATAAATAAGCTTAAAATGAATGCAGTGAAGAAAAAAAAAATGATTCTTTTAATTGACTTTGATATTACTCCCTATTTTTTTTACAATAACTAATAATTATTGATATATTTTTTATAACCAACTGCTATCATTTATACTCTATATTTTTTTGTAAGAAAGCCGGTGTTACGTATGGTAAAAATAATGAAGTTTTTTCATTTTTACATGGCGTATTTGATGTGTTTGCTTATAATTGCCTGGAAAATCACATTTTCTTAATGTAGGGTTGTCGTGTAAGTATAAATGCAGTAGTACAAGTTTTTACTTTAAACCTAAACCAATGATTCCCACAGTGGTTCAGATGGACCTCCAGGTTTCCATACGAGACTCGTGGAGGGTCCAGTCTATTCTAGACTTAGAATAAGTTTAGATTTTTAATCCTTTTCCTGTAAGCCATTGACGTAATATCAAAACTGGAATTACAAGGATGCTTGTGAAAATAACAGTTACAAAAATAATTGACACCAATCACATAATTACTAAAATAAAATAAAAAAGTTTTTATTCTACTACCTAAATTACATAGTTTTAAATATTACTATTTAAAAACATTTATACAAGGTCCTCTAAGGGCTCTTCTGAGGAGACCTGAGCCCAACAGTGGGCAGTAATGGGTTGGTACAGTATACAAGGTAAAAGTCGCCTGTCTTGACTTAGGCCTCCCCCGTTTCCTTCCACCTCTTTCGATTCCGAGTTTTTTGCATCCAGTTTGGTCCAGTGGGGTCGAAAAGTTCTGGAGTGGCGGCCACGAACCGGTAAGCGCAATGTTGGTAGACCCTCCACAAGATGGACCGACGATCTGATCAGGATCGCGGGAGGTCACTGGATGCAGATGGCGCAGGACCGGTCGATGTAGCGGAGTTTGGGGGAGGCCTATGTCCAGCAGTGGACGTCTATAGGCTGATGATGATGATGGTCCCACAATTTGGCTGAAGATATCACGCTATGATGACTACCTAATAACAGTGAACACGTTAACTGCCGAGAAAAAAGTCTTATTTACCTTCTACCACTGTCTACCTTCTCGTAAGCTAGTAACTGAAATATACTGTAATGTCAGGGACATTGCGAGGCCGCTGCACACGTCTGTTATTTAGGAATCATTTAAACATAGTTAAAAGAAGGACACGTTATAGCACTTGGGAATATCGTAAAGGTATAATGATTTACCTACTTGAATTTGATTTGGATTAAGTGTCTATGGAAATGGTATCGACGGAGACTTGTAAGAGACAGAACTATAAATGATGTCTTATTCTATAGTTAAGGTAAAATTAGGTGCAAATAAATCAGTAAAAATAGTTATTTTTGTTTTTATTTCAATGATTACAAAAATGTAAAAGATTTTTAGTGTCTAAAAAACTATTTTGATTTAGGTACAAAATGGCATTACAGTTTGGGGAGTGTGATAATGTTGATGTCACATGCGAAAATTAGGCTATAAAACCTTGTTAACTTAAATGCTTTCATAGAAAAGTTTTAGCGTGTCCGATGGGCGTAATAAAGGTTAATTGGAAAGATTTTAATTAATTTTGTAACGGTGAGTTTTATACGTTTATTTAACGTGAGGTAACTTATGTAGGTGTATATATGTTACATACAATGAAGTATAAGTAAGTTGAAACATAACGGCCCACCGCTTATTATCAGGTGGCCTGTAAGTTCATTTGTCTGCCTTGAAAAAAATGTAATAATTAATTTAGTTTATGACTCTATTATTTGTTCA
The DNA here is from genome assembly GCA_030269945.2 of Trilocha varians. Taxonomy (NCBI): domain Eukaryota; kingdom Metazoa; phylum Arthropoda; class Insecta; order Lepidoptera; family Bombycidae; genus Trilocha; species Trilocha varians. The sequence goes on from AP028279.1 coordinate 2,128,670, forward strand.
TGTATAAATGAGGTTTGAAAACCTACCTACCTAAGTGTCCCCTGACCGTTCATAATGCTGATGTTCATGGGTGACGATTACTACGTCTCATCAGATAGCTAAATGGCTCCTCTTTTTTCAATAAACTGAACTTCTTTCTTATAATAAATGAATTTGCACGTAAAACAAAATTATAAGTACTGAAGAGGTCATTACACACCCACCAGCACACCCACAATCAGTGGGTAATTGTCCTAGTTAATTGTATATTCTAGATTACTTTCTTAATTGTATGAAAGGTGAGCCTTAACAGATCATATTTCTAAAAGGACCATTATTTTTATACCGCAGTTTGTTAATATTTGCAACTAATAATTGTTAAAATTTTGAATAATAAAAATGATGAATAATACAAATGATGATAAAACTGTAGTAGTTGGAGATTCGCATGTTTAGGTACATTTTTTCCACCTTGTGTGTTACCTTACGATGTTTTCCTTCACCACCTACACTCCCAACTAAGGGTAAATGTCAGACTAAGAAAAAAAATCGTCTAATCTATGCCCTTCACCAAACTCATCCCCGCCAGTTCACAGATTTATATGAAATGTTTTTTTAATGAATTATAACTTAACTTAGACAGTTTAATTAAAAAACTAAATCGTAGGTTTTAGTTCAAGAATAAGTATATATTTTATTATTAAAGATTTATTAAAAAAATATTAAAGAATGACTATGTCTATTAGTCTTGAAAATGAGCTTATTTTTTCGACCTTAATATAATGATTTTCTTAGCAATATAAAAATATTTGCTTGAAAATAACATATTCTATGTCCTTGTTTAGTAAAGTGAGATAGATAGATTGCTCTGTCTCAACTTTACGCTTCCATTTGCAAGTTATGATGCAGCACGAGAACAAGTTTGTGGCAAAGTTTTTCAATTTCCTACAGCAGTTTGAAACTGAGTAGCGTTCTAGATAACACTTTTCATTTTGAGTTGTTTTTGTAGTAGTGTTTGCTTTAAGTTTGTAACTCGTCGGTGGCTGTCACATATTACCATAGATGGTATCAGACTAACGCCAATTTTGGTTGAGTGGTCAAGAGTACTGAATTATCTTTCTGGTAATTATTGTAATGTCTCCTGTAACGTATGATATAATTTTGACAACATCATCCTCCATTTTTGCAACATGAACGATTCTTCTTTGTCTTCATTTATTCCTATTCTGGCATAAATGCTGGTAGTATCGAAATAAATAAAAATAAAATTACAGACTTTGTTTATGAGTGAATGAATGAATGAATACACTTTATTGCAAATAAAAACAGAAAATAACACGTACAGAAAATAAAGCAAAGAATACATGCAATTGGCGGTCTTATCGCTAAGAGCGATCTCTTCCAGACAACCCTTGAAAGCATTAGATTACATTTGAAGAGTTCACATTGGAGTTGCAATGCAGTGCAATCTACGTCATTGACATAATAATAACATTAACTATAGTAGAGGAGCCCAAGCGGGGATTCCGGGATTTACTACAGCGCGGCAGATTAATATACAGGGGGTACCTTGTACCCGGTTAAGTACCTCCACAAAATATGAGGTCCATATCTAAGGCCGCCCGTGAAGGATACAGGATCAGATTAGTAAAAAAAAATTGACGATCAGAAATTCTCGAGCGCGTCAGATTAAGGTAGGGTGAGTTAATTACATCCTAAAAAGTGTATATTCCAATAATCTGACAATTTGAGAGTGACGTAAAAAAAGGAGACGGTAACAAAGTTGTAAAAAAAAAACGTCATCTCGACATTCTCGAGCGTAGCTAAATTTTTTTTTATTTTGAAGGAAATAATTCAAGAATAATAAAAAATATATAATCTGAAGATTTCCGCAAGTCGATATAACAAAAATCTTATATATAAAAATGAATTGCTGTTCGTTAGTCTCGCTAAAACTCAAAAACGACTGAACCGATTTGGCTTATTTTAATTTTGAAATATTCGTAGAAGTCCAGGGAAGGTTTAAACGGTGAGAAAATTTCCTAATGTGACGCAGACGAAGTTGTGTGGGCCAGCTAGTTCGTCAATAAAGTTAAATGCGTGCAGCTGCGTGATGCCTACATTTCCTTCTCCGCGTTTCTATTCCTCTCTCACTCTTTCTCTATCTATGACTCTCACTCCGTCACCACTCTGGTTTCTGTTGCCATGACGCTATCACAGCTGATCATAAAGACTCGTTCGTGGCATATTGTTTACAACGTAATTCCAACGTTTTGGCTTTTTTTGCTATTTTAATAAGATTTGTGTGATTCAAGTATTTAATATGAGTGATATTAATTTGAAATGTGTATTTTGTGGTGAAAGTACTTTACAAAAACAATTAAATTTACGGTAGAAACATTAAAAAGCATACACTTATTTATTTGCATGCTATTTCCTGAGCTTTTTAATTAATTAAGTTCAATGATTTAAAAAATAAGATTTTTTTTTTGTAACTAGTTTTTTTGGAATAACTTTTAACCGACTTTATCGATTAACTTCAAAAACTAATCCGCCTTTGAGCTTGAAAAACCACGTCGATCGCTTTCAAACTGTTCGTTCGAGAGATATCGTGAACGATAGAAACCCGAAAAGTGTTTTTTGGGATTCTGAAATTTATCTCCGAAATTTGTGAGTCGATCAAAATTACTTATGAGGATGATAAAACTGCGTCGAATGGTGCCAACCGCGTTAAAATTGGTTGATCCATTCGAAAGTTATTGCAGTTTGAAAATTCCAAAAATAGTGTTCTATGAAATTTCTATCAGACTTTCGAGCTGGGAGAGCTCAAATGCATAGAAATATTATTTCTTTGAACTCAGGAATGGAATTAGCGGGAAGTTGCAGGGATGGCTTTAAAGTGAACCGTTTTTCTAATTATTTTTTTGTCAGATCAGGCGAATCCCTCTAGATAATCGTCAGATTATGAGACAGTACGTTTAGAACATAAAGATGAACCATATATATCTTAATCTGACGCGCTTGAGTATTTCAAAATGGTGATTTTTTTTTGCACATTATGAAAATGGCCGCGAGTTTGCGTCCCATCGAAATCGTCAGATTAGTGAATGAGTAGCTTTTTTTTGGTGTACTTAACACTCCCTTAGAAAATCTGACGCTCGATATTTTTTTTTTTTTCATTTTCAACCTTTAAATACAACCACCCACATCACGCAAACGATCAGATTAACATACGTACGTTATTAAAAATACGTAGGGCATTGATGCTATCAATATCTGACGCGCTCGAGGATGTCCATGCAACAGTTTTTTTTTACATATTTAAAAATCTATAGCCCCTTTCCGCACCGATGTAAAGGTATATGTCATATAACATTTTTTTCTTCTTATCATCTAAGCTTTGCATCCCAATAGGTCTCTTCGACGCTCGAGTAAATCCCCATTTAGCATCGTCGCCTCCTCTACTACTACGATGATTTATCAATGATGATTATTGAGCTCACAAGAATTACACTTATTTTTACCATAAACACCTGAACATACACTGTGGTTAATGCAATTTTAATTTATTTATCTCAATTATTTACTTACATTTCATACAAACGTAGTAAAAAAATCAATCACTCAGCTCCTATTCAAGACTTAACGGACAAACGCTCTAGTAACAAACCTTTATCTGATATTGCCCTAGAATCGCTAAAAGGCAGATCTATTGTGTTTTTTCCATTGTATTGAACGGTCTAGAATGAAAAAAACTTTTATTAAGACTTCTTTTGCTAGTGGTAAATGATTCTCCATTCGCATGACGAAGTAACAATGAAAAAAAAAATGTTATCTCAGAGGCTTCATATTCTGATGAAATGATTATAAATGAAAACTTTTAATTTTATGTTTATCTAAGAATAAAGATGTTTATTGTGAGTTAAATCCATTACACATTTGAGATAAAACTTATACTAAATACACATAGGATTCAACTTAGGGGTTGTCCATTAATCACGTGAGGCTTGAAAGGGGGGGAGGGGTTTGATAAAAATCACGAAAATAACACAAGGGGGAGGGGGGGTGTAGTAAGATATCTCGTGTATTTATTTTTTCGTCAAACCTGCATGATGCTTATCCAGTTGTTAGTGTTGAAGAATGTCTTGCTAATCCGTGGTCCGAGGACAATATACATTAAATATATTCATGTACTAGTACAATACATGTTTTTCCTATGATTACACTCTTCGTTTATTATTATTGTTACGGCAATAAAAAAAACTTGCAACCTGGTGTAGACATTTTTATTATGGTCCTTAATTTCAGAATAAAATAAGATTATAGTTTATACCTGTATTTAAATTAAGATAATATTCAGAAAATTTTAAGATTCGTTGTAGGTACTAAAAATACACGTGATGTTGAGAAGGGGGAGGGGGGGTGGTCTTAAATCTCACTACGTATCACCGATGGGGGAGGGGGGGGTTAAAAAATGCTAAAAAAAGATCACGTGATTAATGGACAACCCCTTACAGATGTGCCTGAGCAAGTTACCAATGATCCTTACACTAGGCAAAGCCTGTATCGTGAGGACCGCTAAATGAAGTGTTACATAGTGGAAGCTGGGCACAGTTAATCACTAGCAGAGTGATAAAACTTAATACTAGTTACTATCTAAGGAAAAGAAAATGAAAGAAAAAAAATAAAATAAAATATACAATATATGTGTAATATTTGGCGTGTGCTTTAATTTACGTCTCAGAAACATAACTTAAAAAAACTTCAACATTAAATTTGTTTGTATATCTCATAAGTATATTTTCATTTCACTAAACGACGCCATTGCTTTGATAAGTACGTACGATAGTGACGAATTTAATCTATTAAGATTACATTCGCAATGAACAATAACATTTCCTAAAAAGGCAATGGAAGGTGTTATCTCGACGTCACGATACAAAAAACTAACAGAGGTTAAGCACCTCACTTTAAACAAAGTACAAAATGACACAGTACTACTGATTTTATAAGATAGATAAACATGCCTAAGATATGACTGCACAAAATGGGAATGAGGCGCTCGTCCCGGGCCATTTCAATTGATACATTTGTTAAAAACAAAAATATTGTAAAACAATATAAAAAAAAGAAAAAAAAAACAATATATTTAAATTAAAAAAAGACATGCCCGCTGAGTTTCTTGCGCCGTCTTCTTCTCGGGACGGAGGCGTAATTTTAGCAAAATGGTGGTAGAACGTTTGATTTTATTTTTGACTTTCAAAATGTATGAGTGTCCACATCTACTTTGAAAATAAATTATTTGACTTTGACTTTGAACAAGCTTACGGCCCATCTGATGGTAAGCGGTTACGTTCATGAACCTCTGCAATGCCATGACAATCAGGGGTCGTTTTCTATCACTTACCCATACAGGACTTTTGAAGAGGCACATGTCATTGCGCTCCGGGAGCACCTTGGAAGGGAGTTTCCAGATCGGAAAGTCGGTGAAAGTTGCTTATGTATGCGTTCGTAAACGAGTTTTGTAATTTGACTTCTGTGAATATTTTCTGTGGACACGTGTTTGCGTCGAGATAACGCGGTCGCTCCTTTTATGGTAATGCTTACCATAAAAGGAGCGTCGTTTCATATATGATATAAGCAATGTTTTCACGCAACGGTGCATATTAGATAATTACTAAATGTGTTTACCTCTGATGTATGCAGTGTCCACTCAGGTGTAATATAAATATTATAGCTATGAGTAATCGTTTCAATTATTTTTGGAACGAAGGTCCTTATCGCGCGTTGTGAAAGGGGGCTAGACGGAAAAAATTCTTACGAAAAGTTGTCACGACACTTTTTTGTTTTAGATGATTATCGCTAGATGGCTCTGTGATCAAAATCTTTTAAAACACGTTCCTTATTTGTTTTAGATGATTATCGCTAGATGGCGCTGTGATCAAAATCTTTTAAAACACGTTCCTCATCGCGCGTTACGTTAGAAAAAAAATATATAAGATATTTTTTAATCGAAAGGAACTTCTATTCGGGTGTCCCATGTCACGTCTCAAGTTTTTTCTTAATAATTAAGGATAATTGATATTGTAAGTCATGGTAGCCGAGTGGTTGAAGCGCTTGCAAAACCTATCGGCTTGTACCTCTAAATGTTAATATGAAACAAAAAAAAGATTTATATGCAATTTTTTACAACACCGCTGGCTGGAACATCGGAAAAGGGTTCTAAAAAACAATCATGCCAAAACAGGTGGACAATGCCTAACCCCTCTTCGGAGAAGACCTGAGCCCAGCAGTGGGCAGTAATGGATTTTTACAAGTACAAGTACAAGTACAAGATATTGTAAGTTACTATTATAACCAATTAATGGCAGATAGCTAATTTAAACTATACTAATTCATCTAAGTGTTATATAAAAGTAGTAATTTTCGCATTAAATACAAAAAACTATTGACTTGATTTATTACGCAAATTTAAAAAGCTTGTATTACGTCAACGTAATCTAAACATTGGTTAGTTATTAGTTACACATGAAGATTAACCGTTACTACAACTAAGATTGTGAAACCGGACGTTTCAAAAAAGTTTTTAATCTTTTGTCCATAGATTAGAAACAGATACGTACAGTACAGATACTACGTTCAAATTATAGATTTCCAAGTGAGTTTCAAGTTATGTAAAAATTAGAATAAATACCCAATAAGTGAATATTTTAAATAACGATTCTAAATTATGGATCTCACTAACGTTATTTTAGGTTTAGTAGATATATTAGAATAAAAATACTAGTAGAATAAAAGATACCTCGTACATTAAAAGTAACAATTCTTACGTGAGTTAAAAAAAAAAAAAAGATCTTTTATTAATTTTTCTCTTTAAATCTATATATATAAAAGAAAGTCGTGTTAGTTACACCACTTATAACTCAAGAACGGCAGAACAGATTTGGCTGAAAATTGGTAGGGAGGTAGCTTAGAGCCAGGAGACGGACATAGGATACTTTTTATCCCGCATTTCGCATTTTCGACAGCATTCCCGTGGGACTTGACATGAAACGTCAGTCATTTTAAAACGTGGTATAACAAAAAAGAATCAAACTTGGAATAACAAAACGCAAATGACAGCTATGTAATTGACGTATGGATGTCAATTTGATATTTGTAAGAAATCAATATTAAAATTAGAGTTCTTTGCGTAGAGGACGAATGTCAAGGTCTGATGATGGAGCTGGAAGGTGGCTATGGGAACTCCGTCATTAAGCAAGATAACCTCATCGTGTTTAGGCTCTAATGAATCGTCCTGGTGAGATCTTTGCGTAGAGGCTGAATGTCAAAGTCCGATGATGGAGCAGGAAGGTGGCCACTGTCTGTTTGTTCTGGCTTCGGACGGGCTGACTTTCAATGGCTGATAGTTTATGTTATAAGGAGTAACTTAGGCTATAATTTTTTTTTAATTCTCGATGAAGTTCAAGGATGGTATTTACAGCGAGAAAAAATCGAATCGTTGACATTTAATTGAGATTGGCGCAGACGAAGTTGCGCGGGCCCACTAGTTATTTATAAATCTAAGCCTTTTAATGGGTACTATTTTCTTAAACCTCTTTGTATGTCAAAAAGGTTTCATTCCAAAATTCAAATCGAATTCGAAAAGCCCCTTTCACACGATGAATGAAATATCGATGAGACAGATCGTGTGACGTGACCTTTAGCCGCGTGGGTGGACGTATGACGTCATTTGCTATGAATAGATTCTAACCTAACTTAATTTTAAACTGGATATATATTTCTTATTTATAGTACGACCCGCCCAACTTCGTCTACGTCACAATGGTTTTTACAAGCTTTGTATTAACATGTACTGGATGTAACTATGTAAGTTCAGGTGGAATCTTACGAGTTAAATTTGGCAAACTTCTCGGTTTCCGATTGAGATGACATTTTGTACGCATATTTATATCGCGTAACAATGCAATAATATGAGAGGTGATCTGATGATGGAGTCAGCCGTCGGATCTCCTGTACTAAACAAGATAGGACTCATCGTGTTACTTGTACTCGTTTTACTTGTATTAGCTAGCACTCTACTTCTACATGATATCCAGGATCTAATACATACTTAGATAGTAGACATATATTCCTATTTTTTACCAACTTTCGAAAACGTGGAGATTATTAATTCGCCTCTATTACTTTTGTTTTTCGAGATGCGGTACATAACGGCCCCTCTTTGCCCTGGCATTGCAGAGGTTCATGAGCGACGCTGACCGCTTACCATCAGGTGGGCCGTATGCTCGTTTATCTACATTGCAATAAAAAAAAAATTTTTTGGAACATACAATAACTAAAAGTTCATGTATAAGTTATTTTATTTGGTTTTACTCCGCGTCTCAGTTAAAGTTTAACCAAAGTTAACTAGAAAACAACTTGTTATGAAATATTAACGTCTTGGGAAATGTGGAAAGTATTAAAACACAGGGACGGATTCAAGTTGTTTGTAAATAACCCCCCAAATATTTTAAATTAGGGTTATTGAGAGGAAATTTTAAAATAATAAAAAAAAATTGGTTGCCTGTAAAGTCGGTATACGGGCGAAAGTTTTACGTGACAACGACTCGGGCATGGTTAGCCCGCCGAGCGAGAGAGACAGACATAAAAAGTGAAAGGCACGCGTGCCTCTCATTCGCTCTCATTATGAGCGCATAACGTGAGCGGAGCGTAACGCAGTTTCTTGAAGTGTCACCCGGCAAACCAATTTATAAGACGTTGTCACGTCAAAATTTAGTCTTACTAATTATTCACTATTTAACACGTCGTCGTTTCGTCTGCGTCACAAAAGAAGGAACAATTTTGGCAGTTTTTCTGAAAGCGACCCAGGTTGGCTAGCATCAGCGATTGAACACTTTTTTATGTAATAAGTTAAAACAATCTTATAAATAAACTTAAACTTTTAAATAAATAACATTCAGTTAAAGCTTATTTCAAGTTAGAACTATTAATTTTCTAGAAACCGCTAACATAATTAAGACTAACAGGCCTTGTAATTGAATCAGCGTTGAAATATAAATGTTGTGAGCGAGGGAGAATATCATGGAACTAAAACATCTGGATACAACTGAGTAAAACTTAAATGAAATAATTTTACTAATACTAACAGAACAAAAGTAAGTTTTGGATATGGATGAAACTACTGCATAGTATAGTCCACATCGCTTGTCTAATGAGGATTGGGGATTTTTGTTTTATTTATTTATGATAATCCATATATATTTTAGTAATATAAACTTATCAGTAGATTACAATGTTGAATTATTAAGGTGATTGTGTGTGTGTGCGTGTGTGTGTTTGTGTCCGAGAGTGAGTGAAAGATATTATTATATACTGAATAAGGGGAAATATACTTGAAAAAATGAAATTCATTGAATGTGGCTTTAAAACAGTTTACCGAGCACTTATCTTACTTCACAAAACTTCGAAGGAATTTTAAAATTATTTATCAATATATATGTTTCCTCACGATGTTTTCCTTCACCGTTTTAAGCCAGTGGTGTTGTGAAGCATTGCACATAAATCTTTTTCACATTAAGGTTTAGAGGTAGTTCAGAAGGTGGTGGACACGAGAGTAATAGGCACTCTTTAATGTCAACTTGTGGTGTATTAGTTGCGATTGGTTTCACTTTGATGTTTCCAGAGGGTTTAGTTCTACGCAGAAAATACATTTTTCCCAACGCGGAATGTTTATTTAATGGTTCATTTCTTATTTAGTTTTCTGCTTCAGTGTTCATTTATTTATTTTAAGAATAAGAATTAGATCTAATAATCATGAGCAACATTTAAAATTCTAAATCATTGTGTATGATTTTTACTAACTTAAATACCGTCAAGCTGAAAAAAATATATTTTATATTGTCTCTGCTCACTTTGGTTTAGCCGTTGAGGCTTGAGTTCTCTCTTAATTAAACATATTAATTAATCACTTATCGCACCTAAATCAAACCTTTTTAGAAAAGGAACATGTCATGGCGCTTAGGGAAAACACAGGAATCCGATATTGAAAGGGCAAGGGGTGTTAATTAATAACATAATTTTATACTAAACTCGTTGACGCGTTGATTCCCTTGTGGGTTAACAAGAGGGGTGTGTTCATAACCTCATTTAATTTCAAAGGTAAAATTGAAAGGTCATGCATTTTGTCAGTGTTTTCATAAATTTGAAAACAGGTCAACGGTTTTTTGGTACTCTTGAAGTTTATAAACAACAGGAAATAAAGGATAAATAAGTACAACGACTCAGTTTAGGTTGTGATAAGAGGTCATGGTACCGATTGTATGACAATTGAACGAATGAAATAAACATGGCGGTGTAACTTCACTCCTGAATCGCTATACGAGAATTGACAGTAAAGTCGATCACAATGAAGACGTTGTGGTACGAAATAACAAAACAATTCAGTTTAGGTCCTAAATTGGATCGCAATAAGAGGTCGTGGTAGACCCTCTGAAACATTATTGGGTTTCTCTGGAAAGTTTCAAAGAACTTATAATATGTTAGTAAGTGTGTGTAAATTACTTATGTTAGTGTGTGTTAGAGAATTGGTACCCTCTAATGTCAGCTTGTCTTTACGCGCGACGGGCATACTTTTAATTGGCTTCACTGTTGTTCAAGATGTTACTTCCAAATGTTTTGGTTCCATGGGTATTACACGTGGTGGGTTGAGAACTTCTTATTTTAGAAGAAGTATAATAAGCTTTTTAGAAGTTCATTTATATTTTGTTTGAACTAAAGCACTCTACTAGAACTAGAACATGTCAGTTTTTCATACGACAATTCCAGCTCTTTAAATCTTTGTGATTCAGTGATAAAATGTATTTAATAAACAAATAACTTAAACGGAACATTTCTCGTTTCATACCCTTAAGAAACAAAGGAATTTGAGCGAGATGCTTATTGAAATATTAATAAGACAACCTTTTATATCGCGATTCCCTCCTGGGTCAGCAACAGGCGCGCCTTTTAATACTCTTATCCCGTCTTTAAGGTACATTTGAGGTCGTATCTAAATTTACAAGTTTACGACCGATAGACACGCGAATCACCACCTCGGGGGCCGTAAACGATGCTCTCTTTCGCAAGATGGAGTAGATGGTTTATGGCGAAGTATGCCGGATTTTTTTATTACCTACGTGCTGAGGATCTTTTGATTATTTTCGTGTAGGTATTAGCTATATTATAAGTGGTTTGATATTAGAGTTGTGGCTAAAAGTAGGTGATACGTGAGTCTTGGTATGTAATGTGACATTTGACCTCCACAACCTCATGCTAGGTGCTCAGAAAGACTTCAGATCTTAACTGTAAGTACTGGGAGGTTTTAGTGAACTTCCAGCGATTTCTTTCTACGAAGGAAAAAGTGGCTAAAATGAATTAAAAACATCTTTAAAATGCCTCTAAAATTTTCTCTCTATCTTTTGTAGAACCTAGAGAAGTTATAGAATAACCTTGGAGAAGCGTGATGGACCATACTTGTTTTCTCAATAGAGAAGATATTAACCTACTCGCGAGAACCAAGTAAAATAGGAAAAACTAGAGCTTCGTAATATTTTACCAATCCAATATCATAAAATACTGTTTCCATTAATCTATATCTCCTTAAATATCCCATTTTTTTATCCGTCATAACACACGTAGAACATCCTGCATAATATCAACAAAGTTATAAAATGACCCCCCATAATCTAAGTACAGCCCTGTTAACACTTGGAGTGCGGTTTAATTCCAACTAAACTAATTTACTCATCCTGTTTTATAACATTAATTTAAACTTTACAGTTTAGAAGGCAAATTAAATATTTACGACCATTTTTAAGAGTTTTCAAGTTTCAAGCAAGTCTTATTCCGACCCCTGTGTACTTTGTCTCTTGTGTTTTTATTGTCTCACTTTGAGAATATCTTTAACCTCTTCTGAATAAAATTCGTTACGGCTTTAGACAAATATCATTATTTGAACGCATGATTTATGCGTTCTTAAAGTTTGTAGTTTTATTAAAAAGCTTTAATTTTTTTTTATTGCCATGTAGGCAGACGAGAAAACGGGCCACCTGATCGTAAGTAATTATGTATATTTGGTGACAATGAAAAATATGTTGGAACCGTAAAGATGGTCGAGCTAGCACTGTATTTCTATGTGGTATCCAGGATCTTAAGAGCTTTTGATGAGCACGAATAGGTACCTTGTTCTTGTTTCACACAGACGAAATCGTTATTTATACCACTAGAATAAAGTTTTAAATAAAACTACATAAATCTAGGTCCTAGCCAGCAGCGTGTGACAGTTCGTTAGTTCAGTCGGGTCTAGTAATGGAATTGGTGGCGCGTGACCGAGCCAAATTGACTTACTGAATCACACAAACATATTATAGGTTTTTTTATGTTTGTTCCTCGATAATTTTAGTTTGGGTGGACCGATTTGAATGATTCTGGTGTCAGATGAAAGGTGATGGTTGAAATTAGGTCCCATACGTTTTTTTTAAAGATCAAACAAACACTTTTGGATCTGTTGTTCATGATGTTGATTCTTCTTTCTTTCGCTTCACCTTAACCCATTTAGATGGGGTCGGCGTAATATGTCTTCTCTCTCCACTCCTTTCTATCTTTACTCGCATCATCAGTCACACCGCAAACCATCATATCATCCCTGACACAGTTAGACCTAGATGTTGATTCTAGATGTAATAATTTTATCACTAAAGTACAATAGGTACTACAGAAATGCACTGAGTAGGTACCTAGGTAAATTAGGCATCGTCTATAAAATAATACTTACAGCACGAGGCAAAGCAATGCTTACCTTTGACAGAGATTTATAGGTTAAAATAAAAACAATATGGCGCCGAAAAATATGAATAATGCTGATTTACTGTTATACCTTAATATTATTTGAAATGATTTATGAGCAATTTATCACACCACTGGTTGTACTTGTTTACAAATAAATGAAAACGACCGACTTCCATTTTTCAAGAATAGCATAAAAGCTACAAGTAAAATCTATGGCAAATTTATATAATACCTACCAGTTTTTGCCCGCGACTTCGTTCGCGTGGACTTCAGGTTCGTCCCGTCTAGCCCGTCTAGTTCGCGACGTACCTATATAATATAGTACTATAATACCGCAAAAAAAATTATTTTTTACGACCTTAGAAACCTCAAAAATTGTAGCCTATGTGTTATTCTGATGTATAAGCTATATTGTGGTAAAGTTTCATTCAAATCCATTCAGTAGTTTTTACGTGAAAGAGTAACAAACATCCATACATACAAACTTTCGCCTTTATAATAGTATAGGATGAGAATACGTCTAAAGATAAACTTACCAAAAATAACCATCGAAAATCGGTTCACCTTGTAAAGAAGTATACGCTAACACGCACAATAAATCGTAAAATTTTGCCCGTTAAAAATATTTTTAAACGTTGCTCTAAAATTTTGATCTTTGAAATTAAGATCTCATCCAAATCCATAGAATTATAAATCGGTACACTCAGCCTCAATTTTAGAAGGGACAAATAAATTCAGTCAATGTGATAACCTCCTTTTTGGAAGTCGGTCAAAGAAACATACTTTACTTAGTTCAAGTTTCAAAAATCATGTTGGAGTTGGAGGAAATCGCCGGATATGGGAGTTGAACCGCACTAAAATCTCCAACCGCTCACACTCAGTGTTCCAACCCCGGCTGAGGCCAGAACCCAGATTATGCGACACGGCGCGACGCGTTACGCCTTCGGCATTCTTTCCCGTCGCGCCGGCCCCGTCAAAAATCATGTAGTCCTAATAAAAATGGATAAATACACAGAGAACAATAAATTGTCTTATAAAACGAGATGAAATAATGTTTGTCTGTCCAATAGCCTCGCGCAAACTTTTCCACACGTAACGAGTCTAGTGATGGGACACTATCGATGTTGAAGTATCGATAGTTTTTTCAAAGTGTTGTTTTTTTTTCCGAGCGTCAAGTAATGGATACAATAATTAATTATAGATATTAACTTAAGTAACAACACAGGTCAATCTTTTAAATTTTCATCTTTAGTTTCATTTTGAAACTGTAACGAAAATCATTTTTATGAAATTAAAACGCTACTGTACGCTTCGCCACTTATTCTCAAAAAGAAGGGTATTTTATGAGAACTGATATTTAGTGTATTGTTTTTTTTTTTAATTTCAAAATATTTGTATGTCCACATCTAATTTGAAATAAATGATTTGATTGCATTTCTTCATCTCTAAGTTATTATTCTGCGACTGACCTATAAACTAATACTGAACGGGTTCTTACCACGATTATTTTTAATTGAGAGGTCCCGATATTTCAGCACTGTTTGTCTGCTCTTAAATGACCTACCCGCAGTTCTTCAGTCTTCCCGTGATCATGGCACTTGAAACAGTGCTGAAATATCGGGACCTCTCAATTAAAAATAATCGTGGTAAGAACCCGTTCAGTAGTAGTGTAAGTGATGTAGATAACCGCGAGTGTTTAAAGAAATTTACTATAAACTATACTACGATATTACTCTATCGATATATGTGACAGACAACACTAAACAAATCAACGCGAATCAGCGTGCATTCACTCGTAACAATGCGTTTTGCACAAACACCGCTGGTGTTCGTCTGATGGTTCTATGTTCGTATTCGCAGTGTTGGTGGTATGTTCAGCGCACTGCCTCCAGCTGGACAGCCAGGCCTCGACCCGGCGACCGAGGGTCACCAAATACAGCAAGACGACTATTGCGCCTGGTGGATCTACGGTAAGTGTGTTATATTCTTTTTTTATTGCCTCGTTGCTCATGGTCGCTCATTGTCAGAAGTCACCTGCGAACAGACACACTCTTATGTTTAATCAGCCAGTAGATGGTCACTTTTAGACATGAGCTTCTCTAAACGCCACAGCGACCGGTCCTATGCTGTTTACATCCAGTGACATCCCTGACCATATCGTCGGCCCACCTTGTGGGAGTTCTACCCTCACTGCACCCGGTTGACCTAATTGGCTAACAGTTCTGGTCACAATATGCCTTGCCTTCGGGCTATACCTGTTACTTAATTTTTTTATGGATCTCCTTATGAATATTGGTATCTGCATTCCTTGAGAGAGTCCCGTGAGACATTGATTGAGAAAAACAATGAAGTTTTATTTTACCAATCTCATTTGGTAAATAAGATGCCAATAGATATTATAATGATAAGTCAAGGTTGACAGTCTTTATAAATATAACTAATGAACAATGTTTATTTCCAGGAATCAGTGACAGAAAGAAGCCTCGTGACAGCAACGTATCGTCTCCAAGGTGGAGGAGGGGAGACTTGCATCCTGCTCACTGTGGACGCTCTACTAGACATATCCTACGTTACTAAACTGAATGAACGTGCTGTAAGTGTCACTATATAGATTTCTGACTGTTTTTCATTGCCAAGATGACCTACCTGGTGGTAAGTAATTACCGTCGTTCATGAGGCTTTGCAATGCCAGGGCATTGGACGGCAGTACTTACTGCTATACAGAACTTTTCTTACACTTCGTCTTTTTGTCTTTTTGTCTCCAAGACAAGTTAGCTTTCCCTCGAGTTTTCCTGGGCTTCACTGCTCAGTCATTACGATGGTCGCCGCTGTGGATCCTGGCTACACAGGAGTTACTGTGGTGGGAGTGAGAGGTGGGCCTATACTCGAAAAATACTTCGTCTATAGAGGGCGCGAAACACGAGTCAAAAAAGATCTTTTGAAGTGGACCGTGGATAAAATAATCAACTCTACCTGTGCGGTGTGTGTATTATTTCCAGAGGTTTAAAATTAATTAGTACGTTTTATAATTACAGGACGCAAATACGTTTGTGCCTAATAACGCTAATGTAGGCGGTACGTGTAAAGATGGTGATGCTGAAACGTTGGTGCTTTCATTCAAGGACTTCACCTTGGAGTGGTTCTTTGCTAAGGTAACCCTTGAAATTTTAAATATAAAAATCTTGATATTTCTACATGGCCAAGCAATGCTACATGATTTTTACTTGAATAGGTTTAGATAAATAAAAAGCAGAATAAGTAGTCTTTTATCTTTCTAAATAGCGACAAATTTAGATCCAATCATCACGGATCACGATTATATCAAGTTGCAAAATAATATTGAGCCTTACTTTCAGAATTGAAAAAAAAAACATCTTTACTTAAATTGAAACTATCAAATCCAATACTAAGTTGATGCTGTAGGTATTTTAAATTCTAAAAATTATATATTCTACAGACTCCAGGTGGCGAACGCTGGTACGCCGAAAGCATGAAATTAGCATACAACTCTAGCTCAAGGATTCTGGAACATGCAGCTAATCAGGGAAGAAGAGTGACTCTTACCACCGACTCCAGAGAGTTGTTGTTCCCTACGCCAGTTGGGAAGTCTTATTTCTGTCCTGACGAGACGGTTATTGAGTTGACTGAGGAGGACCCTAGGTGAGTTTCCAGTTGAAAATCATTCATTAATAGCTCATAAATCGACTGTTGGTGTCTATGCTCAAATATTACATTAATGTCCCCCATTTGGTCTCATTAAATTTTTGCTTGCCGTTTTTCTTAAAGTATTACTTAGCTCCAGGTATGGAGTGACTCCACAATACTATTGCTGTACTGAAGCTTATAATCTAGTCATTACCAAAATTATTCGACGGAATTCTATAAACAGATTATTCATTCATCATCGTCATTTAAATAAAATATTTTCAATATTTTCATTTTACATTTTTAAATCGAATTTAAGTAGAATATGCGTTTATCCCAAAAACGGTACGAATAGCAAGAGTGTAGACATCTATACTCACATACCGCTACTATACATATAGTAGCGGTATGTGAGCGGTATGAATAACCTCACAGTGACCTGAAAATACGCATGATTATGAGAACTAACCATCAGGCATATTATAATTGTTTACCTACGACTAAAATAAAAACTCCATTTTGCAGCAACCCAACGCTAGCCCACCGCGCGAAGCTATACCTAAGACAGATGCGTCTCCAGCCCTTCATGTTTAAACGTTCAGGTGAGTTCGGTCCGGCGTGGCATTGTGCTGGAGACGCCCGGGCGAGGTCCGAAGCAGCCCCTGTAGCAGTGGGCGCAGCTCTGGCTGTTGCCACTGCTGGTACCCTGGTGGGCTACGCTATATGGCGGTACTTGAAAGTGAAGAAAGTTCAGTACGATACTATGGAATGATGTGGTTTTGTTTTAATTGTTAAATGGTCATAGATTTTGTTTGTAATCGATCTAATTTTACTAGATGCACTGTACCGAACATAACAGTACAAAATAGTATCTCCAAACATGACCTACACTAAACATCAAGTGTTTTGCAAAACGTCTTAAAGAATCTTCAATTTCAAGCAATTAAAAAATTTAAGGACAGAGAAGTAGTTTGTGCCATTTTTACGCTCTTACTGTGTATCTAGTGTATTTGATCGAAGGTAATAAAATTAAATTATTTTTATTTTTCAAGTTTTGTTGTTAATTTTGACACAAAAAGTACCGATTGTTTTTTGACCGATTTTTTTATTTACTCTAGAACTAGAATCTAGATCAAATAAATTACAAACATAATAAAAAAATACTTTTATCATGTAAAAACAAGTTTTTGTATTCTACCAGAACAATTATTACATTACATTTTATTAAATTATTTGCTTAAAAGTGTTATGTAGGTTTGTTGCGATAAAAAATAATAACAAAAAAATAATTGTGTAGTTTATAAGAAAGCTTATAGGTCAAAACGCGAAATAAATTGGCCTAAGATTGATGAGGATTTGAACAATACATATAATATACCAGTTTGTTAATATGAAATTAATGTTACTCATAGTATTTGTGAAAATATATTTATTTCAAAATATTTGTAAAGTAAATTAAGTTTTATCGATAATTTTAAATCGATAAATTTTCTTTTCACTATTTTCGACAGTTTTGATGTTTACTTTTTTTTTAATTACTTTTTTTTGTGCCTTGTTAGACACGGATTTTTTAAAGAATGCGTTATTCAAACTCATTTGATGAAATGAATTGATTTTATGTTCTTACTTCCACGTTATTACTGTTTAATATTATTTTTCTTTTAGACTTACTTCTTAATACAATTATTAGACATAGACATCCTTTATTTGTGGTAAAAATGGTACAAAACAATAAAAAGAAATAAAACATCAAACAATAACATATTATTACATTTTCACCACAAACCAGCCGAGACTCAGCGTATTGCTAAATATTGATATAGATAATAAAATCAATGCCAACATCCAGCGCTGGTTTTCAGTCTCAGCTGACAGTGACGTTACAAATGGTCGGATAACTTATAGCTACAAAGTGATAAAAAACAACATAACACATTTAAAAGCATTCATAAACACCAGTTTAGTTTCTTTCACTTATGTATAACCATTATGTATGTATATTGTGTTAAAAGTTAAGCTGTTATGTAGGTAGATATAGTTGTTTAAATGGAACCATGAATGAATGCCAACAAAATTAGTTAGTTTGACAATTTTATGGTAGAAATATAGATGTAGAATAATCGATTTAAAACGTTTTAAACAATTTTTAAACACAAAAAACCGTGTGTCCAATTTCGTTTGCGTACGCATTAAAAATCAGAAAGTAGCGTTAACAACATAATCAATGGATAACACAGTTAGAGGCTTAAACCTTTTTCAACTCAAATATTTTGGTTTGAAACGTTTTAAATCAACTTTACATCTATAGGTAGAAATAAGCTAAGTAGTTAGTGTCAGTCAAGTTGCTATAGATACATAGTTTTGTATACCTTTCGACTAAAGTGAATGGGAAAGAGGAATTATGTAGTTACCCGACGTTTATCCTAAAACGTGACAAACGACCTCTTTTTTGAGACAAAGACGAAATTGGATAGATCAAGAAGTTTCAAATTATATGACATAATTTCCCATCACTTTGGCGAGTGTCGTTTGACGTCTCTATAGCAATTTGGCACATCCCTAATAAACGGTAATGATGCCATAACCAAATCTAGGTCTAGTGACGGGACATATGTCATCGTACAATATTATCGATTATGTAGCTTTTGAAATACATTTTAAATTAGAAATTTGACGAGATTGTGTCATTGATCGCTAGTTAAAAGTAAAACAAGAAAGTTGGAATTAATGTTGTTATATGAATGTTGGATATTAATTTACAATTAGATTGCGTATATTAAATGATATTACAATTTTAATCATTATAATTAGACAAGTTATATTTTTAGATTTTAGATATTATAGTGAGTTAAGTATTGGAGCCCTTAATAATTAGTACAAAATATAATCCGTACTTTTATAATAGTAGCCATGAAGCCTTGAAGAAAATTTATGGTACAATTGAACGAAACATATCCAGAATATCAGCATGCAATAAACAAGATCGTTACTCTTAACATGCATGCAAAAAGTGTTTATCAATTAAACACCAAAGTGTGGAATCAAATTAAACAATATATAATTTCAAAAGCAAATTAGTGTAACGTAATTTACTTCAAAATATATGAATGAATCTAGTAAATATCTCTCAAAATTCCGTATTTTAAGAGCTCCAATTTTAATATCTATTATATTAAACATCATATTCTCGTAACATATCATGCGATAATAAACAATTTAATTAATATTATTTGTAAGTAGATTAAGTATTCATTGTGATTGTGTTTAATGAAACTTAGATCATATTTATATTTTTTTTTAAACTATATTCGATTGATGAAATGCCTACTTTCAATATTTTAGTAAGGTTTTTCTTCTATTAAAATTTATAATTGAAGTTTTTAAAATAAAAACTTATTAGTGAGTTAATCTATTTAAATTTACATTTAGAACTTATTATAAAATGGACGTTTCTTCATTTATTTTAAATGCTATGAATAATTTTGACGAAAAGAAATTGTCTCTTTATAAGTTTGTGTATGGGTAAAAGTTACATTAAATACAATTAATATGATGGTAGTTTTATATAATAATGTTATAGTAATATAATTTGTATATTTTTTAGCGATGACTATCGGATATTACGTGTTAAAAGCAATAAATCGTTTTCTTTTTAAATTTGTAGGCCGGTCGTTGCGACTTAATAATGGCCGAATATGTTATTGATGTTGTATTGTGTGCCATTTATTATGTACACTAGTGCTCTTATTATTTGAAGAATCTACCAGCTTACATTCATCTTCCATTTTACTTTAAATCCTTACAGTTGAGTCATGACTTGACTTTTATCATAACCTCTACAGGGTGATTTTTAGAGAGGGTACATATTGCAGGAGGGTGATGAGTACTCTGTTTTAATACGGAATATTACAAAAAATTGGTAAAATTACATTTTTTTTAAAACTAAATTCGACAAAACTACCTCAAACAAACAATTTCGGCTTAAAGAGTGTTGACTAATGACCTCTAGTGATCTCGCGCATCCCATCAGCTGTCGAAAAACCGTCATTTTGCAAGAATTTTAGATATTTTTAAGTTGCGATTATTAAGACATTAAGCCATATTCTTTGGTAATAATATTTTTACTAGTCGTATATAACCATCAGCTACCATGACCTTCAATATGTACCCTCACTAGGAAATCACCCTGTATAAAACCTAATTAAATTAGCTTTGATAAAAGTTCAATTAATTCAAGTCTCCTTATGCAAAATATGCTGATTTCCATTTTTGTAGAATTAAGAATACTTTAAATACTTAAGTATATGCAGAGGACCCATATATGAAAGAGACTCTTGCATCAAACATAAAAAGTTGACTTGAAAATTATACCAAGAAATTTTAAGAGCACCAGTGTATATCTTTTGCTGAAAATTTTCTTAATCAGCTGTGTGTTATGCTTTTTATTCTAAGATATTTAATCAGAGCGGTAGACAATGTTTCAGCCTGGACTATGTAACGATAACTAAAAATTAGATGTACTATCGAATTTTATCGATACAATATATCACTTCCCTATAACTTCATAGTATGCTGAAGTTAGCAACAAATCTAAGGATTTCTTAAGCCGAATAATCGATTTTTAATCGATAAATAAGTCGTTCGTTCTCTAAAAAGGTTTTTATTTATTTTAAAGTGATGTTAAACTTTGTCTACCACTCTATTTAAATTTAATACACTGTTTGAAAATCATCTTATAATATATTTTAACAGGCGTATAAAGCCTAGAATCATCATATTACTCAATTTTCTTCTAATGGATGAGCATTTTCATAAAAAAAATATGAACGCTTGGATGTAATTAGTGTTTGAATGCTAGGTAAAAACTTATTGATGAATGTGAGACAAATACTTTATATATTCATCAATTAATTATATAACATATCGTGTTAAAATGTTATGTATTGTGATTTGAAGGCAATAGCCTTATAGCTGTACAATACGCATCTTTATATTATTATAATGTTGGTATTACGTACAAATGTAGATTGTTAAGATGGCCGCCATTTTCATTGAGGTTATTTTGATAGGTTGCCTAAACTTTGGTGGAGGTAGCTTTAGTGAAAATGGCGGTAAAAATTAGGAGGTAGTTGATTATTGGGTCACACTAATGCTTAATGTGTGGAGTTGGAGGATGTTTTAAATGTAATATTATGAACTAAAGAACTACATATGTTATTAATACCAAACATTTTTTGGAAACATCATAAGTGCAAATAAAAATATTATGAAAGTAACTTAAATAAACAAAGCGCGACTTTATCACTTAAAGCGGTCAATTTCTAACGACCACGCATGGAAAGTATTCTGCGGAAATAAGACAGTAGTTTTTTGGTAATAGCAAAGGTAAAGCAAGCATTCGGCCTTAGTGTGACTAAATAAATATTATATTTACCAAGGCGTTGTTTAAACCTTAGATTTACTAACTTTTCGATTAATTCCCATCTATTTATGCTTAAGAACTATTTGTTGTGTATGTGTTTGAGAGCCACTTTTATCTACGAAAACTACGCAGTGTTGTACCAATGAAATATTATATTTTTATTTCCCGCTACAGTTTTTACTAAATACAAAGAAAAGATAATAATAGATGTCGAAATAGTCGTGGTGGCCGAGTGGTTGAAGCGCTAGCCTTCCGTACGGGAGGTCGCGGGTTCAAAACCGGCCGGCTTGCACCTCTAAATCTTAATATGAAAAAGATTTATGTGCAATTTTTCACAACACCCACTGGCTAAAAACGGTGAAGGAAAACATCGTGAGGAAACCTGCATATCGGAAAAGGGTTCTAAAAATCCTTTGAAGATATGTAAAGTCCCCAATCCGCATTAAGCAAGCGTGGTGGACTACGCCTAATCCCTCTTCGGAGGAGACCTGAGCTCAGCAGTGGGCAGTAATGGGTTGTTACAGTAGTACAGTACAGATATCGAAAATCATCATAATCGATTTACCACGGCAGCGTTTTGATTTTTAGATTCGTTTATATTATCCTGTATATTTCGTTAGTTTTACCTATTTAGTTAGGTACCTATAGTTTTGCAAAAGTGGGAATTTGGCACATTCTAGTTTTCGTAGATATAAACCTAAAGTGGTTCAATCTTTTCTAAAAGCTTGACGCTGTAAATTATTGCTGTCCAAACGTATTATTTGAGGAAGCCTAGTCGTTTTCATAACATTTTCTACTAAAAATTCTAGAATAATCTAAATAAATACAACTTGATTTGTGAAGTTCTAGACAGATTTCAGAATTATGCAGAAAGTTATATGTCAGTCTTAAAAACTTTTTTTTAAATTTCTACCTGAAATAAATACGACTAGGTTTTACAATTCTTGAGTTAGCATTTAACCTAGTTACAATCATTCGTGTCGTTGTATCGATTCGTTAAACTCAATTGAATCATCAATACAAAGCATCGTCCGAATGATTGTATCTTGTTTAGCTCAGGTCTAGTGAGAGTATCGAGAATATCGAAAAATATGAGTGTGTTGACAGTTCTCCTTCCGCCATTTTGTTTTTAGACATCTTAAAATGGCGCCCAATTATAATGAAAGCGTCATGAATGTGTTAAATCTTTTAAATATCTCTCTCACATAGGCTTGGGCAGCTGAAATAAATAACAAGTATTTGTATAAATAATACTTTAAATTGGTTATTAATCTTTAAGTCACTTCGTATTTATCTAGAGCACTGTTTAATCCAAGCTTGTTTCTATATTAATAATCCTGTCCAGTTTTACCGACATTTTCTTAAGGCAAACACTTAATAAGTTTCCTTATTTATTATATGGCATTGACATTTATTGCGCAGAATTACATTTTGACCAGAAAATACCTAATATTATATTCGTAAAATATGATACGTAAAACCTAAACAAGTCAACACGCTGTGATCAATTTTGGTTACTGCCACTAACTACCATTTCAAGTAAGCCGAAGTAGCGCTATAATTGCCACATACTTGAAAAAAAAACAATTTTGGTTCCATCCCTAGTTGAGTGGTTAAATCATCTCTTGTCATAATCCTGACACTTGATTGGTTACTCAGCCTACTCTAACCTCTCTCTATGACCTTTTTATGTAACATTTATTACTCGACGTATTTTTTTGTGTTCATAAACCCGATGCCATCTGCCTACAGTTTATCATATAAATAAATTAGATACAAAGTAACAAAGCTAAAAAAGTGCCTAAAAATAATGTAAACATTACAACAAAAGAAAAAAAACATTGGGTTACTAATAAAAATAAATTATGAAAAAAAAAATTACATTAAAAACAGGTACACAAAATTGCCTAAATTCTTTTTACAATCATAGCACCAAAATTAAATTAAAACTTATACCTATTATGTATAAATTAAGGTAACAGTATGTTTTGTAAACTAAAAGAAATTGGAACTTGAAAGAATGTAAAAGAGTTCTTCGTTTGTAACTTTGAATCAAGAAAATGTCGTTAAAATTGTGCATTTTTTCTAACAATTTTTTCAGAGTTAACTATTTTCCTAATATATTTTGTCTCAGTCTAGATTTTTCTTCAATAGTTTCTCTAGTTTTAACGACGTCGGTGCGTTTTTTAATGAAAAAAAAAAATGTACTAAAAATATAATACTAATGCCATACAATTTGTCTTCCAATAAAATTGATCTTATAACAATAGAATAAAGTATTTTAGCTTATTGTAATTATATTATTATTATTAAATTATTTAGAAAAGGTGGTGTTATTGTGTTTAACAAATAGATAATACTAGATGTTGGGATATTATTGAAACCACAACATAATAATTAATTTATTTATTGTATTTATGGAATACAATAAATTGATATAAAAAGTAAAAGAAAAAGTGAATTTAGACATAGAATTGAATTTGAATTTAGTTTTCCATAGCGCGAGACAGAGTCATCGCGAAAACTAAAAAGTTTGGATACAAATAAAATATAAAAAGTTTTGTATGTTCAATATGGATTGAACACTAGAGACCGGTCAATGCTGAACAACATTCCAGATAACTTACCATCAGGTGGTCTGGAAACTCGTTTATATAATGCAATAAAAAAATCAATAAAAAAATCCCAGCCGAAATGGAATGAATGGATTGTCTGTTTAATCTATTCCAAATATAATAATTTTTGTAAATTGTATTTCCAGCCTGTTTATCGAGAAAAAATTGGATGTTTTTATAAATTTGAAATGATGCAAATGAATATAAACGATTTTCATTCATTTTAACAATTTATATGACGTATCGATTATTATTGTGGTAATTGAGTTATCAAAGTATCGCCTAATAAAAAAATTAATTGAGTTGTCTCGATATTTCAACGTTGTTGCACACATATTGTGGTTAGAACCCGTTGAAAATGCATGAAAGTAAAAAGTAAGTGTTAAAAATTCTTATATTAAAAACGAATATTTTACAGTGCAAGATTTAAATTGTAATAATTGAATGCTGAAGTGTAAACTCCAAACAACGCCATCTAGTTTTCAGTCATGGAACTAATGCATCACAATTTTCATTGAATAAGAAGACAACTGTGCTTTTCGTAAAATAATCTCAGAATATGTTTTTTATTTTAAATTAAATGTTACCACAATAACCACCACCGAATAAATGTAAGTGACATATCTCAAAATATTATAAAATTAGTGGGTTCATTTATTGAATTGTCTTTATGAATAAATTAATAAAAATAACAAGAAGACTTTTATTAACACACTTATAACCACTCAACTGGGAACGTCACTATTCGCTAGATGGCAAAACTGAGGACTTCGTTCGGAATCAATACCGTGTTTGAGCCCCTTTTTAAAAACAATTTTTCCTATAAATTTCGATTTTTAATTGAACCTTATATTTTAGTAAATCTTTATTGTTAAATGACGCTGTATTGCATTTTCAGCGAAAATATAGTTTCTCCGTAAAATATGAGACGATTAAAAAATGAAAATGAAACAAGTTTTAGAACTGTGCTCAATTTTGGTTCCTGCCACAGACTTGGCAAAAGTAAACAAACCAATTTGGTTGCCGATCCCAGTTGAGTGGTTAACATTAGACTATATTTTAGTGCATTAACCCAATAAACACGCTTATAATATTTAAAAAAAAAAACAAGTTTAGCGCCATCTATCTAACGGGATAAGAAGCTATCATTTAGACATTTTTATAAACATCGTTAAGAAATCTGTTATATTGGAGATATTTTATTACGACACTGGAAGATATTTTATTTATCATAAAAATATATTATGTGAGTCGCCAACTATGTTTAATTCTTTTACTGAGAAGATCCGAGTTCAACATTGTAAAAGTTACAAATGTATTTTTATCTTTATCTACCAATAGATGTCGCTGTCTCACACCTATTGATTTATTTCTGAGCTAGAAATGTAAATTCTTGAACTTCCTGAAAAATTGTTAGAGGGAATCATTGAATTATTACATCTGGAATCAATGTCATGAACAACAGAATGAAGCCAATTTAACTCTTTCACGCTCAAAGGAAATATTTTTTCCATTTTATTCTACAAAAATTGTTATTGATTAATTATTATTGAATCGATATTTTTTTAATGAATGTCAAACGTAGGTACGTTGTGTTAAAATGTTTCCCATGAAATTTATAGGAAATTTGTACACCCTACAGTGTTTTTCTAGTGATATCTCTTACTTTACAGAACAACTTAAATATTGTGTAGTATTCGCATATTTAGTCTCAGCCATCTTATTGTCCTGAAAGGGTTAAAGTGCATCGATCACGCGTAACTACACGATATTCGGGCATTAGTGCACCGATGACACTCAATTCGTTTAACACACTAATAAAATATACATACACATAAGTTCTAAAATTTCACTTTGTTATTTATGATGTTGATTCAAAACATCGTGTTGTTACGGGCGATCGGTGCACTTTAAATTGGCTTCATTCTGTTGTTCATGATGTTGATTCCAGATGTAATAATTCTATGGAGGGAATCAAGGAAAATGTTATCATAACGATATTTATGACCTCGAAGATATGACTAGTAGCTTTTATTGCTATTTTTGATATAAAATTAACTAAAATGAGTAGATATTATAGATTTTCTAGTTGTTCAGCAATTTTCAAATTCATCTATACTAAAATATTATAAAGCTGCAGAGTTTGTTTGTTTGTTTGAACGCGCTAATCTCAGAAACTACCGGTCCGATTTCAAAAATTCTTTCACTGTTGGAATGTCCATTTATCGAGGAAGGTTATAGGCTATATTTTATTTTGAAAAAAAAAATAGGGATCCGTATGAAAATATCGAATTTGTAAGACGAGGTGAAATATCGAAAACCTATTTATGCGTACGCTGCAAAAACTATTGACAATAGAACAAAATGATGTACTACGGGTTTTTAGGTGTTAGTAAGACCTACAAAAAAGTCCACAGAACATATACGTAACTATCATAGTTTAGTCACAATAACCGCTTTTATGTTTATAAAAATAAAAAAATTGTCCGAAAAATTAATTTAACGTTACATGAGTATCGTTATATTAACCCTTATCCAAATTAAGTATTATGTTATCAAGAGTATTAATCTAGAAGTAAATTACTTTTTGTTTTATTCCAATCGGACTTTTAGTTTAGAAGTTATTACGAGTATAAAGCGCAATGAATATGTAGGTGCAACAGCGGGTCGCGAAAATAATAACTCGACGGCATTGCGAGTACTGTTTGAACCCCTTTGTAACGCAGACGAAGTTGCGCGGGTCAGCTAGAAGCCTTATAAATCTATACTAATATTAAAAAGCTGAAAAATTTGTTTGTTTAAACCATTTTTTTTTTTTAGTTGGAGGAAATCACCGCATCTCTGCCCGCCAATAGGCGCACGCCACTGAGGACCAGCCTCTATCTTGTTTGTTTCATTTTATTTTTTAACTTTTTTGTACCTTGTTTAAATAGGTATTATACTGTTTAAATGTTATAATAATATAAATGTCCTCTATGTGCGTGTTCAATAAATTCTTTTGCTTTTTTTCTTTCTTTCTTATCACCCTCCCACGGAATACCCCGCTGTGTCAGAACCAGCGTGGGTCAAGGAGTGCGGTCTACTATCCCCCGGTTGCTCTGACGTAAGGGCGTGCTGAGCGAAACACGGCACCTTCTTGGGTCCCCGCTCGCACTCACATGCGTTGGGGACCCGAAACTCTTAGGGGGCTAGGATCCGGGCGAGATCCCGCCGGTCTCTGCTCGACGGCGGCAGGTTTCTGCATAGAGAGAAGAGCTTTCTTTCACACGCCCCGCCGCCTGCTTCTGCGAGATGGTGAACTCGCAGAAGTCGAGCATCGCTGTTTAAACCATAGAGATTTAAGTATATAGAGAGGACATTGAAACTACGACGTTTGAATGTCTTTGGTGTAAACGCGCTAATCTCAGGAACCACTGGTCCCATTACAAAAATTCTTTTACTGGATAGTAATTTATCGAGGAAGGCTATATTGTATCCTTCTGTGACTCAGACTAAGTTGCACGGGTCAAATAATTGTTTTTTTTTATTGCCACGCAGGCAGACGAGCTAACGGCCCACCTGATCGTAAGCGGTTACCGTCGCTCATGGACCTCTGCATTGCCAGAAGACACTGCGGGGCCGCTACCAACGGCCTACCCTTAAGGACTCTCTTTAAGCCTCGTTTGAAGAAGGACAAGTCATAACGCTCGGGAAACACCGAAGAGGGAAGAAATATACTTATTATTTGTTTGTTTGTAATTTCGCAAAATAACGCCCTTGCTGACTTACCCTAACTATAGGGATAGTCAGACTCAATCATCCCTTTTGTAATAATGGTTAATTTGAGCATATGCCCAACAAAATAATCTTTGTTACATCAAATTACTTGGAAAATTGGTCAGAATCCCCAATCTATACTAATATTATAAATAAATAATAAACAAAAGAATAAACTTGAAGTTTTGGCGGGAAAATAAAATGGCGTTGTCGTTGTTTTAAAAACATTTTATGGCTTCAGGTTTCAAGAATTTTTAGCGAGTCGTAATTAAGTTTAGAAATTCGATCGAATGTTTAAAGATTAGAGATTAAAAGTGGCATCAATTTAAAAAAAAATAAAAAATGTATTATAGCCACTCAACTGGGATCGGCAACCAAATTGGTTTGTTTACTTTTGCCAAGTCTGTGCCAATATTTTCGCTGAAATATGCAATACAGCGTCATTTAATAATAAAGATTTACAAAAATATAAGGTTTAATTAAAAATCGAAATTAAAATTTATTAGAAAAAATGTTTTTAAAAAGGGGCTCAAACACGGTATTTATTCCGAACGAAGTCCCCAGTTTCGCCATCTAGCGAATAGTGACGTTCCCAATTGAGTGGTTAATGTAATTTATTCGGCTACCGAATCTTATGCCAACTGGTAAAGAAACAACATAGTTTGAAGAAAATATTACCTTTTTGTGAATCAGTTAAAAAATTACGGTAACTCTAGTACCAGCAGTTAACCTTTAATGATGTTGGTTCATCGGAGACGTACCAAGTGACGTCGTGATAGATTTATTGCCGAAAAAACTATAGTGAGGGATGAAACTACGACGAAAGACTAATGTGGATATACGGTTTGAAATAGTTTATTTCCAAAAGATTACAAATCACTTACATAGAAATAAACACTAATTATAACTTAAAAATAACATATTTCACAGTTCTGAGACACAAGTTACAACTTAGTACATTCGATAAAACCAAATGTCGGTACATCGAAATTAATATTGTTAATTTGCAGTGAGTTTACAACTCTTGACACAAAAGATAATCATAAGGACTCATTCACAATTACAGATATTTATTTTTTGTTAAGCGTTAGTTATATACCTATTTTACTAACACTCCTGGCTACTGTGGCAAATACTGGCGTAATGCATTTTCAATTTATATTGTCTCCTGATTTGCGAGAAGGGAAATCATGTTTCCTAGGGGCAGGTATCTCTCCCTCGTGTTCCTGGGCTTCACTGCTCAGAGTTATTACGATGGTCGCCGCTGTGGATCACACATACACAGGAGTTACACTGGTGGAAGTGAGAGGTGGGCAAATACTCGATGACTACAGTTACTGTAGAACTGCTATTGCTAATTGGAACGATCGTACTCGTTTTGTTACATTTTCAGCTAAGTATTACACTTTACTAGATAGACATGTCCATCCTGGTAATGTCATTGTAAAAAATCTATTGTAAACGAAAAGCACGCTTAGTTTAGTTTTAAAAACACATGTTCCTTCAAACGAGGCTTGAAAAAAGTTCATACAGATGACTGTAGATAGCCTAGTCACAGTGTCTCCTGATTATGCAGAGGTCCATGAGCAACGGTAACCACTTAAGATCAGGTAGCCTAATGGGCTCGCCTGCCTACAATGCAATATACAGGATAGATCTGTAACTTTGGACAATCTGACGTGGGGTGAATGACGATAAAACTTAGAACCACTTTTGTTTTATGAATTGGATGAAAAAAAAAGTTCATCATAGTATGTAAGTCCGCAACGATAGTCGTACGTTGTCCATACAATGCCAAAAAAAAGTTAACCGATCCAAAAAACAAAAATGGTGCTAAGTTGTATTTCGACAGGTCATTCATCCCACGTCAGATTGTCCAAAGTTACAGATTCACCCTGTATAAAACTATAATCGCAAAATCTGGTAAAATACAATATAATTTTCACTATCCATGTTAACCTAACGTCTCACCCTTCGTCAACTAAAAATAAAAAATAAAAAACTTTAGTTTTAATGAGGTGTCAGGTGTTGATAAAAAACACGAAAATAAACTAGAAATGCTTTAAATTAATTTCCGCTAAAAATATGTTCAGTTATGCAAAGAAATATGTAGTTTGAAATATTTTTGAGTAATTTGTCAACGTTTTTTGGCTGCACAAAAAAATTACACATTTTTATTAGCTTGTTTTTCGTGCACACAGGACAAAAAATATTATTTTGAGCAGTAGTCAGAAATGTCAGAATGAGACTAAGTATCGTCTTAGAGGTTAGAAAATCGTAGTGCGTAACGCATTGTGCCGTGAGCATAGCTGTGAGGAGTACTGTATTGGCACCTTTTTTATAAGCTTTATATTAACTTGCACTGCATGTAACTATGAAACTATGTAAGTGCGGGTGGAATCTTGCGAGTTAAATTTGATAAACTGCAGATGTATATCGCGTGACAATGCAATAATATAAAATGGCGCTGATCTGATGATGGATTCAAGGTGGTCATAGGAACTCCTGTACTAAACAAGATAGACCCGTCGTGTTTGGGCTCGTTTTACTTGTTAGCTAGCACTCTACCGCTACATGATATCCGGGATCTTAAGCGCTTGTATTTAAAGTTTTATTTAAAATAAATTATTTCTACTACGTCCATTTTTAAACATTGATTCATTGATTCGTGTCACTCAAGGAAATGACCACGACGCTTGAAGTCATGCGTATGAGTTCTTAAAATAAATAGATCAAGTTCGATCGTCAAGCAAAACTGACAGTTGCATTTCACGGTACGTCAGTTTTACGTCAAGCGTTAAGCTTGCTGTAATTTTTATAGAATACAATGTCTTTGACTAGTCATTAATTTATAGTTGTTCAAATTCGGAAAAGCTAATTTTTGTTTAAGACTTTAGTTTTAGATTGGATGCTTGAAGAAATGAAATGAAATGAAATTATTTAAATGAAATGAAATTATGAAATGAAATGAAATTATTTATTCTCAACGTTAATGAAATTTTCATGCTTGTTGATGTCAAAAGGCTACCACCAGTTCGGAAAAAGAAATAGCCACTGTCCTGAGAAGAACTGGCAAGAAACTCAGCGGGCATGTCTTTTTTTTGTATTATTTTTCTGTTTTTTTTTTTTTATCTTTTCAACTCAATATTACAATTTTTTATTACAAATTTTGTTACAATGTTGACCTAAAACGAAAGCTTCATTCCCACTTAGTGCAGTCATCTAGAAAATCACTAATTGTATAATGCTTTACTGCACAAACGATTTTTCACAACTTTTTTAAATTTTGAGGTTATGAGAATCGCCTTTCGCTTTTAGAAATCGGTTAAGTAAAATCTTGTATTGTGTATTTTTTAATCGATTTCCCAAAAGGACAAACATTCTTTTGACGTGACAACGTCTTATAAATTGGTTTGCCGGGTGACACTTCAAGAAACTGCGTTACGCTCCGCTCACGTTATGCGCTCACAATGAGAGCGAGTGAGAGGCACGCTTGCCGCGTCACTTTTTATGTCTGTCTCTCTCGCTCTTAGGCGGGCTAACCATGCCCGAGTTGTTGTCACGTAAAACTTTCGCCCGTATACCGACTTTACAGGCAACCAATTTTTTTTTTCCTTTTGAAAAGTGATGGTCGTTATAGGGTCATATTTGTTTTCAAGATTGAAGAAAAACTTGAAGCTATAGGGTGGGCGATCTAACGTTTGCATTTTGAACTACTGTTTATTTAGAGAATGACAGCTCAAATGTCATTCAATTTGTGTTCATAATTTAGTTAAAGGTTTGACATTTACGAAATGGGACGCTATACGCTTGAACAAAATTGGAAAATACTGAAAAGTTACTTCCAAAGTGGTGAGTCTTCAGTCCAAACTGTAAGAAATGTGAAAAAAAAAATCCATAGAAATGATTGGCCTATGTCAATAAGTAAAATTGTCGCATCTGGGGGTCGGAAAATCCACATGTCACCAATACACCCACAAAGAGTTACGGTTTGGTGTGGGTTTTGGTCCGGCGGCATCATTGGGCCAGCCGCCGTTACGGTCATTGGCGAGTGTTACCGTGCAATGCTCAACGAATTTTTGTTTCCAATAGTTGAAGAGTATGACATGGACGAAATTTGGTTTCAACAGGATGGCGCAACATTCCACACAGCCCACACACAGTACACTTATGTTTAAAAAATGCTGGGTTTTTAATGGATAGACAAAAGAGTTTAAAGATTAAAAATATTAATTCAGCAAAAATGTATAGTGTTAGGTATATACAATTAACAATTAGATCTTCATTCACCACATTTGGACAAACCTGTCTCGTGGAGATCTTACTAATAGCCACTAATAGGTACATCAATCAAATTATTTACAAGAATGCAGACACTTTTAAAAAATCTCATTTAATTTGTTTTTCAAAGTACTACATTTGGCTGTAACTATCTTCAAATAATTATCCAAATTAACAAAATCATGTCGAGGCCAAAATTGGTGGCAATTTGTCCGTAACACGACCCTTGGCTCAGTGCTAATGAAATTAATTGGCTCCCCAGGGGACGGGGGTTCGATAAACGTGCAATTTTACACTTGTCATTAGCCTTGCATTTTATTTTTATTATACACTGGATATCACAACTGCGTCACAAAGTCAAAATGTCCATGATCCATGCCGTTGGTGCAATCAGATTGAAAAAAAAGTATTTTTTTAGTGTAATAATACTTATTAGACTCACAAATAAAGTAGTTCCCTATACAGGGTGATTTCCTAGTGACATATTATAGTAACATTTATAAACGGTACATATTGAAGGTCATGGTAGCTGATGGTTATATACGACCAGTAAAAATATTATTACCAAAGAATATGGCTTAATGCCTTAGTAATCGCCACTTAAAAATATCTAAAATTCTTGCAAAATGATGGTTTTTCGACAGCTGATGGGTGTGGTGGAGGTCTGCGGTGCGCGAGATCACTAAAGATCATTAGTCAACACTCTTTAAGCCGAAATTGTTTATGTTTGAGGTTGTTTTGTCGAAATTAGATTTAAAAAAATATATATTTTGTAATTTTACCTATTTTTTTTTTCTAACATCACCAACTCCATCATCAGATCAGCTTCATGATACCATATTATTGCATTGTCATACGATATTAAGCGTGCAAAATGTCAGCTCAATCGAAAACCGGGAAGTTTGTCAAATTTAGCTTGCAAGATTGCATCCGTACTTCCATAGATTTAGAGATTTATTTAGAGGTTAAAACAAAGCTTTTAACCCTTAAATGGACAATGTTGTTTTTAAACAACATACTAAACATACACAGATAAAATTGACCTTTTAAATTTTTGTTAATGTTGACAACTAGTTCTCATTTCTGAACGAATTTTGTACTTTATTTAATGTTGGTATAGAAAATTCATGTCTAGATTTTTTAAATCATTTTTCCTAGACAGTAATACATGTCTATTACACAAAAAACGGGAAACAAAAATCGTCCATTTAAGGGTTAAAACAAAAATTGAGATAGGAAAATGGACATTGAACAGTCACTTGACGCCATCAAACATTAGGTGTAATATTACCATTTATACTCGTGTCGTCTTCAACGGGAGCGATGATCGGTTAAAATAAATAATAATTAGAATCTGACACGATGGAATGCTAAACAAGATGGCGGTGTCGTACTGAATTAGCTATCACATGAAAAGGTTTTAAGATCCAGAAAAATAGTTTTTAAAAAGATCAGTCGAGGAAGAAAGAGAACGTCACTTTTCGCTAGATGACGAAACTTTAATTTCGATTTTTAATTAAACCTTTTGTTTTTGTAAATCTTTATTGTTAAACGATGTATCAATAAATACGAATAATAAATCGAATGACTTACGATCAGGTGAGCCGTTGGCTCGTCTGCCTACATGGCAATAAAAAAAAAACTTGAGAGGTGTCAGGTGGTTCGATTAATTAGTGAGGGAATTGTAAAAAAATATTTTTTTAAGTAATAATTTAAAGTTTAAAACTTAAATAAAATATTATGATCACAGCGCCATCTAGCATTAATCATATAAAACAAAATAAGGAATTGTTTTAAAAGATTTTAATCACAGCGCCATCTAGCGATAATCATCTAAAACAAAAAAGTGTCGTACAACTTTTTCATAAGAATTTCCGTCTAGCCCCCTTTCGATAACGCGCGATAAGGAACTTTGTTCCAATAAAAAAACGACGAATTAATAAACGTAACTGCTTTATCAGCGTAAATATAATATCTCCGTAAAATATGAGACGGTTAAAAAATGTAAACAAAACAAGTTTTAGAACTGTGCTCAATCTTGGCTCCTGCCACAGACTTGGCAAAAGTAAATCAACCAATTTTGTTGCCTATCCCAGTTGAGTGGATAAATTTTAGAACATCAAAAAGAAGGTGCACCAATTTTTGCATTCTTAGAACCTCATCTTTAATCCAAAATTAAACGCTGACACAATATACCTAGCATGTAGAATTTTAATTATTTGATTGAATTTGTTTTAAACTAATAAAGTAGTACAGAATTTAATTTGTTTCTATGTATTATTAGATTTTAACTTTAATCTAAAATTAAGATTAATTTAATTATATTTTAATTCGTTTTTTATTTTGTATTATAAATAATTATCAATTCCACTTATTAAATTACTATTTTAATGTTAATGTGAAATGTAAGCGTGACTTTAATGTATTTAAATTGAATCTCCAAGATACAGGATTACCTAGTTTGAAGATAAATGTAATTCCTTACTGTTTATCACGTTTTTTGGTCAATAAAGTTATTATTATTATTTGCCCCAATTCCCCTACTTGACACTATAACAAATGACGCAGAAATATTCTATTATCAATACAAATAAATATATTTGAAGTATGCCACCGAAATTGCGTCAATAGGGCTGCTCTTTTTTCTGAAGTGCTTGTACAATGGGGTTGCACATTTGTTCGACTCTTTGTTCACTCACCCATTATGTCACCTCACTAATCTCTTTAGAAAAAAAAGCATTCGGATTTCGAGATTTAAATCGTGATTTGATGAATAATCGTAGTTTTAGGAATTTGTTTTTTGTGATGATTAAGTTTTTTTTTTTTTTTTTAGTTGGAGGAAATCCGGTGTGTGGGAGCTGAACCGCACTAAAACCTCCAACCGCTCACACTCAGCGTCCGAACCCCGGCTGAGGCCAGAACCCAGCACGGGGTTATGAGGGACGACGCGACGCGTTACGCTCACGGCACTCTTTCCCGTCGCGCCGGTTTTGATTAAGAACTGATATATCAATAATTTATTTAAAAAAAACCTTTTTTAAATACAATTTTTAAAAAAAATACAATCTTGTAGTACAAGATTTCCTATGACCTTCCGAATCGATCATAGATCAGCGCCATTTTGTCATATTATTGCATTGTCACGCGATATATATCTGCGTGAAAATGTCAGCTCAATCGGAAACTCTCGGTTTCAGTTTGTCAAATTCGACTCGCAAGATTCCACCCAAACTTATATAGTTACATTCAGTGCAAGTTAATATAAAGCTTGTAAAAATAATTTCATGTAGGTGAGACATAGCGTCGCCTCAGTGCTTGTTTGGCCTATCTGAAATTTTTTACGAAAATGACTTTTTAATGCAGTATTATAAAGAATAAAATTTCCATCCGACTGGTAATTTTTTTTTTTAATATTCAATTCTAAAACAATAAAAATCTCATTTAAATTTTTTTCTCAACATGGCACTTAAAGAAAATTCCGTGCTTGTTTGCTGTCTCCTGTAAAATTTGCTCGAGTGCAGATAGGCCAAACAAGCACTGAGGCGACGAATTAGGCTATTTAATTATTATAAAATGAAATTAGGTATTACATAAACTTTAAACTGATTTTTTGCTCCTTCTTTGGACGTCGCATCTTTGATAATGCACGTCTTGCCAATTCCAGTTTTGGCTGCATTTCTGGCTCAGGCATAGTTAAACTAGTTTCACTGTAAAATTTCATTTATTTGCTGCAATATCCTAAATATAAAACCTTTTTTGTAATTCGCACTTCATTGACATCGTTAATCCGCTGTTACGAATATCGAACAATATAACAATAGCTTCACGAAAGAACATCTATATTGTTGGTAAACGCAATAGATTTAACGTGTGGTGAATCAAAACGTTGTAAACGGCATGAATATACTAGCTGATACTCACTACTTCGTCTACGTCATGAACGAATAATTCAGTCAGTCATCAATCTTTTTCAAATTAGGATTTATGATTAGGTTGAACCCGCGACCTCCTGTAAGGAAAGCAAGCGCTTAAACCACTACTGTACCTACCACTACTCGACTTTTTTTTGGTAACGGCCCATCTGAAAATAGGAATATTTTGCAACCGACCGTCCGATGATGATGAGCCAATATAGAAATGCGACATAAAAACGAACTTCGCGCAATCAAGTTACAATATTTCAATCTACATCAACCCCAATACAAAACGCAAGTAAACCCGCCCCTTGACACTGTATTGTTAAACTACCCTTAACATCTGAGGGCATAATGAAGTGTGAAATTTTAATACGATGTATTCTTGTATACGGGGTGATAATAAGTGGTTTGTAGCTATAGATCATAGAGGTTTTTCAATATACAGGGTGTGAGCTTGTGCCAGCTAAAGTGAGATAACTTCTCGAAATGCACAATAATAAAGAAAATTTATTTCAAAGAAATCATTTTAAATGCTTGCTTTTAAAATCCTGGATATCGTATAGCAGTACACTTTTTTTTTTTTTTTTGGGTATGTGGGAGTTGAACCGCATTAAAACCTCCAACCGCTCACACTCAGCGTCCGAACCCCGGCTGAGGCCAGAACCCAGCACAGGATTATGAGGGACGACGCGACCCGTTACGCCATCGGCACTCTTTCCCGTTGCGCCGCCCCCGTACATCGAACCGGCGCGGCCGCCGGCGATACGGCCACCGGCTCTCTCGGTCGGCGGGCTTTCCGAAGCCCGCCAAGATGGGACAGCGTGTCACCCTCCCATGGAATACCCCGCTGGGTCAGAACCAGCGTGGGTCGGGGAGTACGCGGTCGACCATCCCCCGGTATAGCAGTACACTAGCACTAATACAAGTAAAACCAGCCCAAATACCACAGGCCTACCTTGTTTAGAACAAAAATTCTTATGACCACTTTCCGAATTCATCATCAGATCAGCGCCATTTTTTATCGCATTGTCACGCGATATACATTTGCTTGCAAAATCTCAGCTCAATCGGAAACCGGGTTTGTCAAATTCAGCTTGCAAGATTCCACCCAAACTTACATAGTTACATTCATTGAAAATTAATATAAAGCTTGTAAAAATCATATAAGTTCGATATTCCGTCTAACCTAAAAATTCTAAGCAACATTTAAAAAAAATCTATAAACAAAAACAATATGGCGCTTGTCTAAATCCAATCTTTTGCAGAATGGCGGGAATTTGGATTAAAACGATCTGATATAGGATTGTCCTTACTCACAGATATTTCACACGAGATTTATCCAGGTAGAAATAACATTTCAAGTGAAAGTTTTAGGAATAATCTTTACGGAATTGGTATATCTATTTTTTTCCCAATTTTTTTTCTCATTTTTTTTTTTCCAATTTTTTTTTTCCGTTTTTTTTTCTCTATTTTGTATTCTCTTTAATTTGTTTAAATTTTTAGAATTATATTTTTTTTTTGACTAAGTTTTTTTCTATAATTTTCATTCATTTTATAAGTATTTTATTTGTAATTCTCATAACACTTTTAATTTAATTATGTTTAAACAAGAATGCTGTGTGTATCTATAATTGGCTACCATATTAGAAGCTAATTTATGTAACATAAGTACAACAGTAGTGAACAATATGTAAGCTGTTGATACACCATTATAAATAAATATGTCTCGCATGAATTCTTTAATCTTCGTGAACTTCGTCTGCGTCACAAAGATCAGGCAACAGCGATGTAGGTAAGTGAAGAAATATGTGCTTATTTACGACATTAAAAACTTTTTGAATCACTCTATCCATTGAAAAAGTCGCATCTTAATTCAGATTTAGCATAAATAGGGACAAACATTGTTTTTCTTTCTTTTAACCACTCAACTGGAATCGGCAACCAAATTGGTTTGTTTACTTTTGCCAAGTCTGTGGCAGGAGCCAAAACTGAGCACATTTTTGTTTTGTTTTGTTTACATTTTTTAATCGTCTCATATTTTACGGAAATTAAATACAGTAATACAGCGTCGTTTAGTAATAAAGATTTACAAAAATATAACGTTTAATTAAAAATCAAAATTAAAAATTATTGGAAAAAAATGTTTTTAAAAAGGGGCTCAAACTCGGTATCGATTCCGAACGAAGTCCCCAGTTTCGCCATCTAGCGAACAGTGACGTTCCCAGTTGAGTGGTTAAATTTAATTATATTTATGTTAATATTGCAATACTTTTACATAAGTTTCATGAACTTGTTCGTCTTCAAACGAGGCTTGAAGAAAGACCTTTAAGTCTTAGGTATCGTAACAGTGTCTCTTAACATTGCAGAGGTCCATGAGCGGTAACCACACTATCAGTTGACCCGTTGCTCGTCTGTCTACATGGCAATAAAAAAAAATCATTATTATTTTGATCTTTCGTAGAATGATGGAATTTGGATTACTACGATCTGATATGGGATTGTCCTTACTCATAGATATTTACGCTTCACACGAGGTTTAGCCAGGTAGCTGAGATAACAGAGATAATTCCATATATAATTGTTATGAAGATGTCACTTTATTGAAGCTTTATTACAAAACTGAAATTATACGATGTCCATTTTTCAAGTTACAATAAGAAGTATAAAAACTACCAGTTTGATTATATCAAATCACTAGCTGACCCGTGCAATTTCGTCTGCGTTACAAAGGGGTTCAAACAGTACTCGCAATGCCGTCGCGTTATTATTTGCTCGGCCCGAAGTCCACATATTTATTGCGTTTTATACTCGTGATAGAAGTTATCGTTATAAACGAAAAGTCCGATTGGAATAAAAAACAAAGTAATTTACTTCTACATTAATACTCTTGATAACAAAATACTTAATTTGGATAAGGGTTAATATAACGATACTCATTTAACGTTAAATTTAATCTTGGGACGAAATATTATTTCGCTAAACATAAAAGCGGTTATTGTGACTAAACTATGATAGTTAGATATATGCTGTTGCGGACTTTTTTGTTTGTCTTCAAAAAACCTAAAAACCCGTAGTACATCATTTTGTTCTATTGTCAATAGTTTTTGCAGCGTACGCATAAATAGGTTTTAGATTTTTCACCTTCTGTTACATATTCGATATTTTCATGCAGGTCCCTAATTTTTTTGAAAATAAAATATAGCCTATAACCTTCCTCGATAAATGGACTTTCCAACAGTGAAAGAATTTTTGAAATCGGACCAGTAGATCCTGAGATTAGCGCGTTCAAACAAACAAACAAACTTTGCAGCTTTATAATATTAGTATAGATAAAGTATAGATATTGAGTAATCTAATTCGATAAAAATACACGCAAATACAATCAAATCTCGAAATCTTGTCCGTTAAAATACCTACTTCTTTTTCTCATACATTTTAATACATTCTCGTATTCATGCATGTTTTCCTACCTTTCTGGTTAAACCAATAATGATTTTTTTTTTGGCAGAAAAGACTCATTTATAAAACATTTAAAGTCGAAATGAAATGAAATTATTTATTCTCAACGATAATGGAATTCTCATGTTTGTTGATGTCAAAAGGCCACCAGTTCGGAAAAAGAAATAGCCACTGTCCTGAGAAGAACTGGCAAGAAACTCAGCGGGCATGTCTTTTTTTGTATTATTTTTCTTTTTATCTTTTCAACTCAATATTACAATTTTTTGTTACAATTTTGAC
Source organism: Trilocha varians (assembly GCA_030269945.2). Taxonomy (NCBI): domain Eukaryota; kingdom Metazoa; phylum Arthropoda; class Insecta; order Lepidoptera; family Bombycidae; genus Trilocha; species Trilocha varians. Next base: position 2,168,851 of record AP028279.1, read on the forward strand.
CTAAAACGAAAGCTTCATTCCCACTTAGTGCAGTCATCTAGAAGCAGTCAGTACTCAGTAGTCAACTTGTTTTACCATCAAGACAAGACATAGATATTTCTACAGATAGACTAAAGAAGAATTTCAAGTTATTCAATTTAACAAGGCATTTCTCACTCAAAACATCAAACTGCTGGTAATTCTACACCTGGCTACACCTGATGTTACACCCTCTCTGATTGGTGGAAATAAAACTAAGGGGTGAGAAGCTACCCTCTGATTGGCCGATGAAAACGGGGGTGGACTGGTTTTATATTACAAAACCCTTAATATCAGTGATTTAGAGATTTACTAGGGTGCGTTTTATACTGTTTTTTTTAATTAATTTGGATTTCCAACGGTTTTCAGATTTAGATAACAAAGTTTTTGATAGAGAGGTTGACTGTGTTTGTGTGTCTTGATCGATTTCCAAAAGGAGAAGGTTGTGTATCCATTTCTTTCTATTATTAAAGTAAGTATTTTCAGCAGTTTCCAAAAATAGGAAAGCTCAACCGCTTGATTTTACCTTAGCCATAAAATAGGGGCAGTTTCACCTAATTCAAGATTTAATAAGCCCATGACACTTACAAAAAATATAGCTACTTATTAGAAAAATACTTTTTAGAATCGGTTCAGAACATTCAAAGATTACAACGTCACAAACATCAAATTACAAATATTTATTCACGAAGCTTTCAGAAAACCTATTTTAAATACCTATATTATTTATCGACGTAGAAAAAAAAAGCTGAACAAAGCACTCCTCGGCTCAAATCGAATTACAAAGGAACGATTATGTTATTTCTACATACTCCAGTTGCAAGTACTATTTATTTACATTTCAATAAAATAACAAACACAGCGGTATCCTTTGAATGAAATACTAAGTACTCAGTGGGAGGTCCATTTATCAGACGATACGTGTGACCACCTCTAGCTACTGCTACATGAACCTTAACTCATCCGTAGAACCAGTATCCCCTCCTCAATAGTCTGTGTGTCTATTGATCAGGCGATACGTGTGACCACCTCTAGTTACTGCTACATGGACCTTAACTCATCCGTAGTACCAGTATCCTCTCCTCAATAGTCTGTGTGTCTATTGATCAGACGATATGTGTGACCACCTCTAGCTACTGCTACATGAACCTTAACTAATCCGTAGTACCAGTATCCTCTCCTCAATAGTCTGTGTGTCTATTGATCAGACGATACGTGTGACCACCTCTAGCTACTGCTACATGAACCTTAACTCATCCGTAGTACCAGTATCCTCTCCTCAATAGTCTATGTGTCTATTGATCAGACGATACGTGTGACCACCTCTAGCTACTGCTACATGAACCTTAACTCATCCGTAGTACCAGTATCCTCTCCTCAATAGTCTGTGTGTCTATTGATCAGACGATACGTGTGACCTCTAGCTACTGCTACATGAACCTTAACTCATCCGTAGTACCAGTATCCTCTCCTCAATAGTCTGTGTGTCTATTGATCAGACGATACGTGTGCCCACCTCTAGCTACTGCTACATGAACCTTAACTCATCCGTAGTACCAGTATCCTCTCCTCAATAGTCTATGTGTCTATTGATCAGACGATACGTGTGCCCACCTCTAGCTACTGCTACATGAACCTTAACTCATCCGTAGTACCAGTATCCTCTCCTCAATAGCCTGTGTGTCTATTGATCAGACGATACGTGTGCCTACCTCTAGCTACTGCTACATGAACCTTAACTCATCCGTAGTACCAGTATCCTGTCCTCAATAGTCTATGTGTCTATTGATCAGACGATACGTGTGCCCACCTCTAGCTACTGCTACATGAACCTTAACTCATCCGTAGTACCAGTATCCTCTCCTCAATAGCCTATGTGTCTATTGATCAGACGATACGTGTGCTCACCTCTAGCTACTGCTACATGAACCTTAACTCATCCGTGGTACCAGTATCCTCTCCTCAATAGTCTGTGTGTCTATTGATCAGACAATACGTGTGACCACCTCTAACTACTGCTACATGAACCTTAACTCATCCGTAGTACCAGTTTCCTCTCCTCAATAGTCTGTGTGTCTATTGATCAGACGATACGTGTGACCTCTAGCTACTGCTACATGAACCTTAACTCATCCGTAGTACCAGTATCCTCTCCTCAATAGTCTGTGTGTCTATTGATCCGACGATACGTGTGCCCACCTCTAGCTATTGCTACATGAACCTTAACTCATCCGTAGTACCAGTATCCTCTCCTCAATAGTCTGTGTGTCTATTGATCCGACGATACGTGTGCCCACCTCTAGCTACTGCTACATGAACCTTAACTCATCCGTGGTACCAGTATCCTCTCCTCAATAGTCTGTGTGTCTATTGATCAGACAATACGTGTGACCACCTCTAACTACTGCTACATGAACCTTAACTCATCCGTAGTACCAGTTTCCTCTCCTCAATAGTCTGTGTGTCTATTGATCCGACGATACGTGTGCCCACCTCTAGCTACTGCTACATGAACCTTAACTCATCCGTAGTACCAGTATCCTCTCCTCAATAGTCTGTGTGTCTATTGATCCGACGATACGTGTGCCCACCTCTAGCTACTGCTACATGAACCTTAACTCATCCGTAGTACCAGTATCCTCTCCTCAATAGCCTGTGTGTCTATTGATCAGACGATACGTGTGCCCACCTCTAGCTACTGCTACATGAACCTTAACTCATCCGTAGTACCAGTATCCTCTCCTCAATAGCCTGTGTGTCTATTGATCAGACGATACGTGTGCCCACCTCTAGCTACTGCTACATGAACCTTAACTCATCCGTAGTACCAGTATCCTCTCCTCAATAGTCTGTGTGTCTATTGATCAGACGATACGTGTGACCACCTCTAGCTACTGCTACATGAACCTTAACTCATCCGTAGTACCAGTATCCTCTCCTCAATAGTCTGTGTGTCTATTGATCAGACGATACGTGTGACCACCTCTAGCTACTGCTACATGAACCTTAACTCATCCGTAGTACCAGTATCCTCTCCTCAATAGTCTGTGTGTCTATTGATCAGACGATACGTGTGACCACCTCTAGCTACTGCTACATGAACCTTAACTCATCCGTAGTACCAGTATCCTCTCCTCAATAGTCTGTGTGTCTATTGATCAGACGATACGTGTGCTCACCTCTAGCTACTGCTACATGAACCTTAACTCATCCGTAGTACCAGTATCCTCTCCTCAATAGCCTGTGTGTCTATTGATCAGACGATACGTGTGCCCACCTCTAGCTACTGCTACATGAACCTTAACTCATCCGTAGTACCAGTATCCTCTCCTCAATAGCCTGTGTGTCTATTGATCAGACGATACGTGTGCCCACCTCTAGCTACTGCTACATGAACCTTAACTCATCCGTAGTACCAGTATCCTCTCCTCAATAGTCTGTGTGTCTATTGATCAGACGATACGTGTGACCACCTCTAGCTTCTGCTACATGAACCTTAACTCAAATATCTTCTCATTTATAATTAAAAAACTTATTTCACTGATAAAAGTGCTGAATTGATTGAATTAAAATTCATTACTTTAAACCTTTATGTAGTTGTTTAAAATAATTATAAAACGACAAACAGAGTTGTGCAACGCGTCGGATCGAATATCACAAGAATTGTGAATTCATCGCGTTCGAGTTAAAAGAAAACGACTTGTTTCTAAGAAAAATACTTGGAAACGACTCGTTGTTGTCGCGCAAAAAAACTACTTAACTTTATTAATTTTAATACTTATTAAGTTTATTACTAAAAACAGGGTGGAACTTCCACTATTAAGGTTCCACTCTTGGATTTCATTGCATCTTATACCGCTTGTTCTACTGTGTGCTCTTGGAGAATTGTTCGAGAGGATTCCATCATCTCCTTGCTATCATCGTACCACCCGGCGTCGAGGTGGAGTTCATCCTATATGGAACCACCGCGGCTAATAGTTTTTTTTTTTACCACTCACCATCTAGCTATGGAATGAGGTCCCTGCTGCGGTGTCCCCTGAACTGGTCCTTCCAGAAACGAGGCTTGAAGATCATCGCACCCGCCGTCGAGTTGGTATTATTTGGAACCACCGCGGTCATCCGTTTAGGTCGGTACGTTTCAAGAATTATTTTTTGCAACATCCGGTTACAGAATGAGCTCCTTCTTCAAACCAGCCTTGAAGAGAGTACTTAAGGGTAGGCCGTAGGTAGCGGCCCCGCAGTGTATTCTAGCAATGCAGAGGTCCACAGTAACCGCTTACGATCAGATGGGTCTAGCTCGTCTGCCTACAAGGCAATAAAAAAAGAAAGACAGGGTGATACTCCACCTGGAGAAATTACAATTTCTACATATAAAAGGTACAAAATCTAGCAGAAATAATTACATTGTTAGTTCAAGTTCATTTTGTATAGTTTTTTTTTGTTTTTTTTAGTTGGAGGAAATTGCCGGATCCCCACCCGCCCCGCAGGTGGGGTATGTCGGAGTTGAACCTCACTAAAACCTCCAACCGCTCACACTCAGCGTCCGAACCCCGGCTGAGGCCAGAACCCAGCACGGGGTTATGCGGGGTGGCGCGACGCGTTACGCACTGCGGCTCACTTTCCCGTCGCCATTTTGTATAGTTAGTTCACACGGATCTGCTTCCGAAGCACTTTGTTATCTCAACTCAATTTTACAAAATACAGATTACTCTTATCAGTAAGTTCCGTCCGTTCCTTTAGTTCCGTCGTCAGGTAGGTCCAAGATATTTTTATGTACATACAAATAAATAAATTTGAAGTGTTTGTTTGTATTAAAATTGGTAATCGATTTTTTTGGACATGCATTTTGATTTGCAAACAAAAATAACTTTTTTCTTGTCTGTCTATCTGTCTTTTAGTATGTTTCTTTAAAGCATATAATTCAAAATAATTAGGAATTCAAAAAGAATAAATAGTATACAACAAATGCTTAATATATTAGAGATTTTTTTTTTTTTGATGAGATACAATTTTTACTGCGCTTGCATTGCAAATGCACCACACACCGCAGGGGCAAGGTTCACCACCTTTACTTGGAACCGCTGCGCTCTTCCACAGTTCGGTTCAGAAGATCATTTTTGCTCCGTACCATTCCGATCTGGAATGGACTCCCGTCCGCGGTGTTCCCGGAGCGCTATGACATGTCCCTCTTTAAACGAGGCTTAAGAAAAGTCCTGTATGGGTAGGTGATAGATAACGGCCCCTCTTTGCCCTGGCATTGCAGAGGTTCATGAGCGACGGTGACCGCTTACCATCGGGTGGGCCGTCGGCTCGTTTATCTATCTTGCAATAAAATAAATAAAAAAAATGCCTGTAAAATGAGGGGCCTTGTGACACAGCCCAAGTTGCGCTGGTCAGCTAGTACATAATATTCTTTGATGTTGTGTGTTCTTGTATGTCAATTTCGCAGTAAACATCGAGACAGTCGTGTGAAACAAGTAATGAAGTGTCGTGTATCTTGCTCGGCATTTTACCAAGAAATATCGGAACACAATGCCTTGTAGCTATGTACTGAGAAGGAAATAATGTGAATACTGAATTGTATAATATTTCAAAAATAATCAATGTCACTAAATAGTATTCTTGTTACAAATGATAACGACCGAGTTTCATTTTTAAAGAACAGCACTTAAACTACCAGTCAGATCTTTATCAAATTTATATGTGAAATTATGTCCATTAAAAATTTATATTTTCAAACACAGATCCAAAAGTAGGTAGTAGTTCGGCTTAAAAAAGGGGCCCTACGACGACCATCACCTTGTCTGACATAAGAATCATCAAAATCGGTCCAGCCAAAAAAAGAGGCAAACCCAAAAAATACGCACAAATTGAGTCCTCCTCTCAATTAGCTTGCAAGATTCCACCCGAACTGACATCTCATACATAGTTACATCCAGTGCAAGTAAAAAAAAAAATATCAAAAATCAGTAGTTCTGGTTTGAGAATATAATCATGTATTGTATATCATTATAATTTTTTTCCTAACGTAACGCACGAAAAGGAACGTGTTTTAAAAGATTTTGATCACAGCGCCATCTAGCGATAATCATCTAAAACAAATAAGGAACGTGTTTTAAAAGATTTGAATCATCTAAAACAAAAAAAGTGTCGTGACAACTTTTCGTAAGAATTTTTTCCGTCTAGCCCCCTTTCACAACGCGCTATAAGGAACTTCGTTCCAAAATTTTGACCTCCACCCATTCAACACCTTTGACGCTTCCATGCTGTATTAGCCCTCACTATCGAGAATTTTCGTAGTGGAAAAACTTGGGCGTCTCGTCAAATTGAAGCTACTCACAAATATTCAGATTGTTAGTAATCATTATGAATAAAAGGCGCTGGCCCATAGACTATTAAAAGCTTGTATCTATAAAGTTTTCTATAAAATACAATTTTCTATCAGTCTGTATTAATAATCAATAAGTAGTTATATTTTATAATCCACATGGCCGATTGCTGTACTCATTGTTATTTTAAACTGTCTATGCAGGTCATACGAGTAACACGGATCGTATCAGGGTACACTGCCTACTTACCTAAAACCTACCTTAAATACTTCAAGCCTCATTTGAGGACAAATGTCACACTTTTATTGCCAAAACTAACAACAGAAACCGGTTCAATACACCGCCTGTTTTACAAAAGCTACGCCCGATAAGCCCCGCCCCTCTAACTATCTCTCTCGCACACCTCCCCGCGATTTTTGAAATTTGAAACTATGTCATTTAAATCCGAATTTTTAGAGAGAGCGGACGTCCATTGTTATTTTTTTTGTGATTATATAGTGATGTGTGTGAAGTTGAAGTTTGTGTAGTGTTTCAAAGGTAGGTTTTTGTGAATTAGTTTAAGGACTATTTGATGGTAAACGGTGTTTGTTATGGATTATGGAACAGAGTGGAATATTTTCAAAATTAGTTATATTTTGTCGAAAAAATAAATATTTTATTAGTTTTTCGTAACTGCAATCAGTGATACCTTTTTTAAATCTTAGTAATCATTAAAATCGGTTTTAAAAATGTCATGTTTTTTAATAATAAAAGTGTGTAATGTTGAATTTTGTCTAGTGTTTTGAAGTAGGTTGTTAAACTAATTTACGGCCCACGCAATGGTAAGCGATGATTGCTACTCCTACTCCTAACTGAACCGATTGCGATAATTACTTTTTGTTTGAAGGCTAATTTTATTGCGGCAAGGGTAATAATATTTTCAGAATATTTCATAAGTATAATATTTTTTAGGAATATTATCAGATGCAAAAATCAAAACGACCAACTTCCATATCTCAAGCACAAAAACCGGTCAAATCATTTATCAAATTATAATATAATGTCCGAAGTGTCTGCTTCCTAACAAAAAAATACCTAATCATCGAAATCGGTTTATATAGAAAAGACATACACGCAAAAATGCACAGCAAACTGTGAAATTTTGTTCGTTAAATATACATATTTTTAAACACAGATCCAAATGTACTTGTTCGATCTTAAAAAAATGTGATCAAGTTTGGTCCATTACCTTTCATCTGACACCAGAATCATTCAAATCGGTTCGGCCAAATCAAAGTTATGCGGTTTCAAATATTAAAAAAACAGACGAATTAAGTTAATACCTCGTCCTTTTTGGAAGTCGGTCCAAAATTAAATCTAATCTACTTTTGTGCATATAATATTACTTGTTAATATTACTGAACTAAACTGTTTTCTATTATATTTTGTTGCTTATGTATACACATGTTTAGGCAGACGATCTAACGGCCCACCTGATTAAATTCGTTGTGGGGTCCAAGACAAGTTAGCTTTCCCTCGGGTTCCTGGGCTTCACTGCTCAGAGTCATTACGATGGTCGCCGCTGTGGATCCTGGCTACACAGGAGTTACAGTGGTGGGAGTGAGAGGTGGGCCAATACCCGTTGACTATTAAAAAATATGTTAGTAAAAAATAGGTAGGTTACTCAACCTATTTTTTAGCTTATAATTTATGAAATAAATACACTTCCAATTTAGTACAAAAACGATCTTTCAGATCAAATATCAGACTATGTTCAAAGTGTTTGCTTTGTAATAAAAAAAACACCGTTTTATCTTCTTCTTATATATAAAAATGAATTGCTGTTCGTTAGTCTCGCTAAAACTCGAGAACGACTGAACCGATTTGGCTTATTTTAATCTTGAGAAATTCGTACAAGTCCAGGGAAGGTTTAAACGGTGAGAAAATTTCCTTATGTGACGCAGACGAAATTGCGTGGGCCAGCTAATAAATAAATAAATATGCTGACTAAAATATGTAACATACACGCCACTGCCTACATAGCAGTAAAATTTATTTTAAAACTTTTTTAACATGTATCCTGGATATCATGTAGCAGTAGAGTGCTAGCTAATACAAGTAAAACGAGACCAAACACGGGTCTATCTAGTTTAGCACAAGAGTTCCTATGACCACCTTCCGACTCCAACAGATCAGCGCCATTGTATCATATTATTGAATTGTCACGCGATATACATCTGCGTGCAAAATGTCAGCTCAATCGGAAACCGGGAAGTTTGTCAAATTTAGGTTGCAAGATTTCACCCGTTCAACATAATCACATCCAGTGCAAGTTAATATAAAGCTTGTAAAAAGCCGTGATTGGTAAAATACTTTTGTGTGTTCAAATCACGTCGGAGTCACTAGTTGTGGGTACCTACAGTGGACTTATGGCCAGAGGGAGATCTCCGACCGGACGAGGTAGTGTATGGTGGTCAGGCCGAAGCCCACTGTAGTAGATTTCAGATGTCGTATATATGCGAAGATTTCTGCAAATGTCGTAACCGCGATTCAGGATCTCGCGCGTTATTATTGATCGCACTTTTTGAAGTCATCAAACTCGTCTTAAACTTGACCTATTTTATAATTTAACGTCGCAATATCCGGTCGATGTGTTATGAAAACTTTTCACCTGACACCGGCGAATTTTTTAATAAATGTTTACAATATTAATGCATTTATTTCCGCTGTTTCGACGTTTTTATAAAACGAGTATTTCGTTATTTATAATTTTATAGGAACAATCAATTTTATAGATTTTATGTACCTACTGTAACACCCAATTATTGGCCACTGCTGAGCTCGGGTCTCCTTAATAGAGGCATCGGGCATAGTCCAACCATTTTGAAATTCTTTTATTTATTTGTTTCAGAATCACTAACAAGAATACACTAATAATGCATACTTATCGAAATCAAAGGTTAAGACTATAGTACCCTTAATTAAAAGTGATTACAGCATGCATTATATAAATTAGATACAATTAGAACATCACAAATTAAAAACAATAAATATTATAAAATAAAAAATTAAGATAAGATTAAAACTATTAAATACTAATATACAATTCCAAACTTAAAAATAATATACAATTCATATAGTAAATTAGAATTAAAATTACAATTCTTAAACCAGTTAAAAAAAGAAAAATAATAATAATATGTCATTAAACCCTTAATTAAAATACTACCTCAATACATTTCTCACCTTTAATTTAAAAGTCTGCTGACTATCACTAAATATGTCCATCGATTGATCCTTGCGAACCAAGTTATTATATAATCTAACCACTCTTTTCGAAGGATTGTCCTCAAATTCTTCAGAAAATCTTATAAATGCTAGCTTTTAATATGGATATTTAGTAGTAGAGTGCTAGCTAAGACAAGTAAAGCGAGATCCACATAATTCCATTGCTACGTGGTATACTTATACGTGAAAAATGTCAGCTCAATTAGAGACCAAAAAGTTGGTTTATTCAAGTTGTTTTCAATTATCTATTTTATTTTTGAGACTATAAGTAGTTGTACGTAATGTAATAATATGTAATGTAACTATCAATCTGGCTATATTGTCCATGTAAGTGGTTACCGTCGCTCGTGGTCCTCTAAAATTGCAAGGGACACTGCTGTGCTATGTAGACACAGTTGTAACCTAAAATTCTTTCCAGAACCATCAAGTTATGAAATCTATCAACATGGAAAACTGTTCGGATCGTCTCAGCCCTTCAAGCGAAATCACCAGCGAATCAGAAACATCTTTACCACCATTTAATTACGAGCCAAATCAATTCTACACGCAACAAGACCTAGAAAAACAGTACTACTCCTGTAAAAAAACAAAAACTGACGAAAGGAAAACTAACACCATATTTCTGGACAAAAACTACGATTGTCAACGGAAAAAATATATTAATTTCGAGCTAAAGTTACCTCCAAACGACTTTTTTGTTGACAACGAAAGACAGAATTACTATGACGAGTTAAAAAGCTGCATACAAAATGAAGGGGCCCTTATTGAGCTGAAAACGCAGAATTTTGAGAACGTAGCAGAGAGAGATCGTGGTTTTTATGTCGAAAATGATAATAATAACATGAGGAGATGTTTGAATTTCAATTCGGAGCAAGTTCAGTGCGTTTGCGAAGCTCTGCAGCAAAAAGGTGATATCGAGAAGCTGGCTACGTTTTTATGGAGTTTGCCGCCGAGTGAACTGTTGAGAGGGAATGAGACTGTGCTAAGGTAGGTTTACTTCTTATTCTTTATTGTACACAAAAGCAACATAACAAATAACACAAATAGTTTTTCATTTATCAAAGTTTAAGCGTCTGCCTAATTGGTTGTTCTATTATCGTTTTATTTCTGTTCGTAAGGGTCTCCTGCGATACAGGTTCGACCTAGTGCGGGGATCAATGATCTAGTGTTTTTATTAGTGCTGTACAATTTGGCCGTTTAAACCGGCCACAAAGTTTAACCAGGTTAATTAGTTCAGCAGCCAGCTAATTTTTTGAAATTAACCGGTTAAATTAAATTAACCGGTTAAATTAACTGACTGGCTAACCGGTTAATTTGCAAAAGATTCTTAACATTGAATAAATCATTTATTTTTATTTTTAAAACTAATTTTATTTTTATTTTTAAATTTATTTTTATTTTTAAATTTATTTTTATTTTTATTCATATTTTAAATTTATTTTTATTTTTAAATTTATTTTTATTTTTATTTATATTTTAAATTTATTTTTATTTTTTAATTTATTTTTATTTTTATTTATATTTTAAATTTATTTTTATTTTTAAATTTATTTTTATTTTTAAATTTTTTTTTATTATTAAAATTTTTATTTTAAAATAAAAATAAAATTTTTATTTTTATTTTAATATTAAAATTTTAAAAATAAAAAAAATAAAAATAATAAAAATAAATTGAAAATAAAAAAAAAATAGAAATAAATTTAAAAATAAAAATAAATTTAAAAATAAAAAAAAAAAATAATTTAAAAATAAATTCAAAAATAAAAATAAATTGAAAATATGAATAAAAATGAAAATAAATTTAAAAATAAAAATAAATATAAAAATAAAAAAAAATAAAAAAAAAATAAATTTAAAAATAAAAATAAATTTAAAATATGAATAAATTTAAAAATAAAAATAAATTTTAAAATATATATACATTGAAAAATAAAAATAAATTTAAAAATAAAAATAAAATTAAAGTTTTAAAAATAAAAATAAAAATAAATGATTTATTCAATGTTAAGAATCTTTTGCAAATTAACCGGTTAGCCAGTCAGTTAATTTAACCGGTTAATTTAATTTAACCGGTTAATTTCAAAAAATTAGCTGGCTGCTGAACTAATTAACCTGGTTAAACTTTGTGGCCGGTTTAAACGGCCAAATTGTACAGCACTAGTTTTTATCTGTAGTGCAACTTTAGTGGTTAATAAAGAATTTGAATTTTGAATTTTTGAATTTGATGCCAAGAGTAACCTCTTAATTTTGATGAACTATCAGCCTCATTAATTCTTAGTAAGTCTAAGTAAGTCTTGTACATTTTCAACAACTTTATTTCTACTGTAGTGTTTACCCCACTTGCGGGGCGGGTGGAAGTCTGGCGATTTCCTCTCGTCACTACTGTACTGTAACAACCCATTATTGCCTACTCAGGTCTCCTCGGAAAACGGGATTAGACATAGTCCGCCACCGATGGGGATTGGGGACTTCATATATCTTCGAAGGATTTTTATCATTAAAATTCCTCACGATGTGTCAAGATGTTGTCAAGCCAGCCAGTATTCTATTTGCGACCTCCCATACGGAAGGCAAGCGCTTCCACCACTCAGCCACAAGTTCAAATTTTATATAAAATCTCTCTTCCAGGGCGCGGGCTCTCGTAGCCTATCACAGAGGAGTATTTCAGGAGCTATACGCGATATTAGAAGCACATACGTTTTCACCGCGACACCACACATCGTTGCAGAATCTCTGGTTCAAAGCTCATTACAAAGAAGCTGAAAAAGTACGCGGTAGAGCTCTCGGTAAGTTATAAATTAACCATTCAATTGGGATCGGTCTGTTTACTATTGCCAAGTCTGTGGCAGGAACCAAAATTGAGCACGATGTCACGTTAGTTCGGAAACTTGTTTTGTTTACATTTTTTTATCGTCTCCTCTGTCCTGGAGATCAGCGTCTTCCATGTCTTATATTATGAATAAAGAATTACAAGATTATTCGGTTTAATTGAAATTCGAATTAAATTTTTTATGGAAAATGTTATTTTTAAAACATAGTCAAACAAGGTAGTGATTCCGAACGAACTCCTGGCGAACGATCCCAGTTTCACCATCTAGCAAAAATTGACGTTCCCAGTTGAGTGCCATTGAGTGGTTATACCAGCTGCTGTCTGCGAGGTCATATGCGTGAACCCTATACAGCAACTAAGATTACTTATACCTTTTTCCTCGGCAATTATTCGATTTTTTCTTGCCGCTAAAAATATCCTTGAACTTCAACGAACATTTAAAAAAAATGGCCAAATTGGTCCAGGCGTTGTTGAGCACTTAGCAACATATTTTGCGATACATTTTTATTTTATAAATAGAATATAGATTTAAATTTTAAGGTTATCTTTATTACTATATTTTACTTTTACTGTTATTCACTCAACTGGGAACGTCACTATTCGCTAGATGGCGAAACTGGGGACGTTCGGAATCAATACCGTGTTTGAGCCCCTTTTTAAAAACATTTTTCCCAATAATTTTTAATTTTGATTTTTAATTAAACCTTATATTTTTGTAAATCTTTATTACTAAACGACACTGTATTGCATTTTCAGCGAAAATATATCATCAACGTAAAATATGAGACGATTAAAAAACGTAAACAAAACAAGTTCTAGAACTGTCCTCAATTTTGGCTCCTGTCACAGACGGCAAAAGTAAACAAACCAATTTGGTTGCTGATCCCAGTTGAGTGGTTATATAGGCACTTGATTCATAAATCTTTATTTCTTCTTTCCTTGAATCCGACATTGATTAATCCAATTTATCAGGTGCCGTAGACAAATACAGATTAAGAAAGAAGTATCCTCTACCTAAGACGATTTGGGACGGGGAGGAGACCGTCTATTGTTTTAAAGAGAAAAGCAGGAATGCATTGAAAGACTGTTATTATAGGAATCGGTGAGTACCCTAACTTTTAGACCGACTTCCAAAAAGGAGGGGGTACTCAATTCGTCTGTATGTTTTTAAACGGTTTTATTTAGCTCACCCCGTTTGTTTCTTTTTTTTTATTTTATTCTTGCGTCAAATTTAGTAATTCAAATTTCACCCTCTTCCTTTCAACCGATTAACCTGAAATTTTGTATACACTTTGGATATTGGTGACAATACAATTATGTTTATTCATTATCATTATAAATTCAAGATGGCCGCCGCTATAAAATGGCGGGTAATTTATGTTTTATTAATCCCATCAATATGGGTATCAAATGAAAGGGCTCAACAAGCAGAATACAATACCTATACTATAAAAATGAAATCCAAGGTGGAGGCCGTAACAAAATAAAAGAAAATAAAAGTAGTACCCACGACTGTATCTATTTTATTACTTTTTGGCTTTTACTACATTTATCTTTTAAACATTGCAATGTATGCTTAACATAAAACCGTTTAACTTAAAAAGATTTTTACCTATTTTTATTTTATATTTGTTCCTCGATAACTTTAGTTTGGGTGGATCCATTGGAATGATTATAGTGTCAGATGCAAGGTGATTGTTGTCATGGGTCCCATTTAATTTCTTCAGATCGAATTGTGTTTAAAAATGTGTATTTTGAACGGACAAAATTTCACGATGTGCTGTGCGTTTTTGCGTGTATTTCTTTTCGATATAAACCGGTTTAGATGATTCTTTTTATGTAGGAAGCATATTCTTTTTTGTTAGACTTTTTTTTTTTTTTTTTTTTTTTTTTTCAGTTGGAGGAAATCACCCGGTATGTGGGAGTTGAACCACACTAAAACCTCCAACCGCTCACACTCAGCGTCCGAACCCCGGCTGAGGCCAGAACCCAGCACGGGGTTTTGAGGGACGGCGCGACGCGTAACGCTCTCGGCACACTTTTCCGTCACGCCGCCCCCGTTTTTGTTAGACTAGTCGTTTTTGTGCTATTCTTGAGAAATGGAAGTCGGTCGGGAAATATTATTTACTAGGTGACCCGCGCAACTTCGTCTGCGTTACAAAGGGGTTCAAAAATTGTAGCCTATGTGTTATTCTGATGTATAAGCTATATTGTGGTAAAGTTTCATTCAAATCCATTCAGTAGTTTTGACGTGAAAGAGTAACAAACATACATCCATACATCCATACTTTCGCCTTTATAATATACAGGGTGATTTCCTAGTGAGGGTACATATTGAAGGTCATGGTAGCTGATGGTTATATACGACCAGTAAAAATATTATTACCAAAGAATATGGCTTAATGCCTTAGTAATCGCAACTTAAAAATATCTAAAATTCTTGCAAAATGATGGGTTTTCGACAGCTGATGGGTGTGGCGGAGGTGTGGGGTGCGCGAGATCACTAGATGTCATTAGTCAACACTCTTTAAGCCGAAATTGCTTATGTTTGAGGTAGTTTTGTCGAATTTAGATTAAAAAAAAAAATATAATGTAATTTTACTTACTCATCACCCTCCTGCAATATGTACCCTGTCTAACAAATCACCCTGTATATTAGATTATGATTATGATGTACACGCCATATAGAAAATGGATTTTTTTAATCCACTTTCTATTGTTTATTAATATTAAATTAAACACTTTATTTTTGTCCATAGATACCCCACTCCCGATGAGAAGCGGGCCCTTGCTCAGAAAACAGGTTTAACTCTAACACAAGTATCGAATTGGTTCAAAAATCGAAGGCAAAGGGATCGGACACCGCAACAGCCAAATAGGCCGTAAGTAATAAATACCTATTAAGACTTCTAGGAATTTACACAGCAAAAAAAACTTTTCAATGACATTGTAGTTTTGGACCGACTTTCCCTAAGGAGGAGCTAGTTTTTTTAGGTTCAGGTTAAGGTCAGAAATCTGACTGGTCCGATGCGACGTCCGCGTGAATTCTGGTCCGATTTCAAAAATTCTTTCAGTGTTGGAAAGTCCATTTATCGAGGAAGGTTATATTTTATTTTCAAAAAAAAATAGGGATCCGTATGGAAATGTTGAATATGTAACACAAGGTGAATAATCGAAAACCTATTTATGCGTACGATGCAAAAACTATTGACAGTAGAACAAAATGATGTACTACGGGTTTTTAGGTCTAAGTTAGACAAACAAAAAGTCCGCGACAGCATATATCTAACTATCATAGTTTAGTCACAATAACCGCTTTTATGTTTATAAAAATAATATTTCGTCCCGAGATTGAATTTAACGTTAAATGCGTATTGTTATATTAACCCTTATCCAAATTAAGAATTATATTATCAAGAGTATTAATGTAGAAGTAAATTACTTCTTGTTTATTCCAATCGGACTTTTCGTTTAGAAGTTATCACGAGTATAACATCATCACCATCACTTCGGGCCACGCAAATAATAACGCGACGGCATTGCGAGTACTGTTTGAACCCCTTTGTAATGCAGACGAAATTGCGCGGGTCAGCTAGTGAATTTATAAAAAGGAAACTTTTTTTCATAATCAGTAGTACTGCATTCAAAGATTTTTGGAATTTACATTGCATTTTAAAACAATGTTTGGGATTTCAAGTCTATGATATCTTCTCACTGCCTCATACACAAATAGTTTACGAACGCTTAGAACATTCGCTGTGCGGTATACTTCTGTAGTTGGGTGAAGGAACGACAAACCTAATATAGGATAGGAATACCTTGGAAGTCAGTCGCAAACTTAAAAAGCTAATAAAATAGAGAACCTCGTCGTTCACAATCGGTTAATTCATGTAAACAAATAGTAATCATATTTTAACAGCGTGTTACAAGGTTAGAAGCTTACAATTAGAGCTGTGACGAGTAGTTTGATACTCGGTACTCTGCGTACTCGGAACGAGTAGTTTGATACTCGGTACTCTGCGTACTCGGCGGGTTTTTTGATACTCGTACTTGGCCGAATAACTCGGTTATTTGATAACGAGTATACTTTGTTTAAGAAAAGAAATATATTTAGGTAGATATAATTAAAACAATTGTTAATTAAAAAGTTTTTGTTAGTAATTTAGGAAATCTTCCAAAATCTGAATTAATAAAAATAATTAATATTGAAAATTTAACAAAGGTAAGTTATGATGCAGGAACACAAGGCTCTCTGCACGTTCTGGTAACAGCCTATTCCTCTTTTCTTCGTAGACATTACCGGCCTCCGAAAATAACGTTTTGATTGAACCGAGTCGAGTTCGAGAGATTCGGCCGAGTACTCGGTTGAAAAAAAATTGAGCCGAGTAAAACTCGGTACCTACTCGTTACTCAGCAAAAGTGTTACTCGGCACATCTCTACTTATAATATAATTTAAAGCTTCGTTAGTCAAACAATTTGATAAGGCTTCTTTGTTCTACAATCAGAAGTTTTGGCAATAACCTCTTAAAAAATTATAGGTATGTGTGAAGTGATTTAGTCGTTTTTACAAGCTTTATATTAACTTGCACTGGATGTAACTTTGTAACGGGTGGAATCTTGCAAGCCAAATTTGACAAACTTACCGGTCTCGATTGAACTGACATTTTGCACGCAGATTGTCCTTCAAACGAGGCTTTTTTTTGAATTGGAGGAAACCTCCCAGCATGGGGGTTATGAGGGACGGCGCGTCGCGTTACGCTCTCGGCACTCTTTCCCGTCGCGCCGTCAAACGAGGCTTGAAGAAAGTCCTTTAAGATAGGCCGTAGGTAGTAGGATCCCTTGACAATGCAGAGGTCCATGAGCAACAGTAACCGTTTACGATCAGGTGGCCCGTTAGCTCGTCTGCTCGAAGGCAACGAAAAAAAATCCTACATTTTTTTTCATAAATGAGTATTTTAAATCTTCATTCTAGGAAGTTATTTTACAAACGTGTAAAAACAAAATGGCTGTATTTGTAATGACCATAGACTACAGACTGCGGGTCATCATGGGTCATTAAGTCATTAATCATTGTAGAAAATGTAACATGTGGTCCATTGTGATACGTGACAAATATTTGGTACAAATGACTCGTTTAAATTTATGACTATGGCCGGCTAAGATTTTTACAGTAAAGCATTTTTGCCTTGTAACATTTTTGACCGACTTCCCTAAATGAGGTTATCAATTCGACTGTTTTTTTTGTTACCTCACAACTTTAATTTGGCTAGACCGATGCCGGTGATTCTTGTCCTATGTTTAGAAATGTGTTTATTTTTCAGATAACGGACAAGGTTTCACGATTTGTACGTATGTTTATGTTTACCAGATGAATCGATTTCAACTATCCTGTTTTTGTTTTATGATAAGCCTTTTTTAAAATGTAATACATGCTTATTGTTGTAGAGAAACACTGACACTGTGCAGAAGTTGCGTGGTCTTACTACTTAGTCTTACCAACCAAAAATAAATTCGCAAAAACAAATCGAAATCAATTAAATTATTTACTGAATGGATTTCGTTTAAACTTTACAGTTGTACCACTTAATTTATAAGGGACTTAAACTATATTTGTCCCTGAAAAACAATCTGTTGGATTGATGACGAAAATCTTGTTTAAAACTTTTAATCAAGAAAGCAGTACAAAACTGGTTTTATGCGGAACCTCCTTCCTAATTTAAAAACTGGCCACATGAAAAAAGCAAAAAACGGTGACCAATCAGAACGAACCTCGCATTTTACGCGCCATTGTTCCTTTGACGTTTGACGCGTTTATTTTTTTTATTGCTCTGGGTTACGAGTTTTTGCACGTCCTAAGGTCACCGGGGGTTCGAGAATTTATTGATATTTTTAATGAGTCGATGTTTAGACTGGATTCTTTTCAATTTGAACTTCTGTTCCTTGATTTCTTGGCCTTGAGCGGGTAATATTGTACATGAAAAGGTTTTAGTCGTATGGTACCGTTATGGTGTTTTATTATACAATTTTAGGACTATGTACTTATATAGGCTAGGGTTTTCTTCGTAGATGAAACATGCATAGCCTGCCATAATTGAAAAAACATATCTAATCTTTAGTGTTTTGTTATCCGTTTCCAATGTGCGAGATTCCGATGGCGACACGATGTTTTTGGAACGAAGTTCCTTATATACGTATACGTGTTATCGAAAGGGGGCTAGACGGAAATTCTTATGAAAAAGTTGTCACGACACTTTTTTGTTTTAGATAATTATCGCTAGATGGCGCTGTGATTAAAATCTTTTAAAACAATTCCTTATTTTGTTTAATATGATTAATGCTAGATGGCGCTGTAATCAAAATATTTTATAAAACAATTCCTTATTTTGTTTTATAGAGAGAGAAAGAGACAGACGTTTTAAACTAACTAATTATTATGAAAAAATGAAAATGAAAAATGATGAATAAAATTTTATTACAATTCCCTCACTAATTAATCGAAAGGAACTTCGTTCCATTCGGGTGTCCTTCGACACCTCTCAAGTTTTTTTCCTCTTTATCATTTTACTAGATGACCCGCGCAACTTCGTCTGCGTTACAAAGGGGTTCAAAAATTGTAGCCTATATAGGCACGCGCCGCCCGGCGCAAACAACTACGACCCTGCATTTTAAATTTGTAATATCTTCGGTAATATTCACTTAAATTACATGCTGTAAAAAGCATATTGATCTATAATAAATGCATAATTTATTTAAGGTACTTAATTGGATAAGGATTAATGCTGTATTGTTTAAAATCACTTCGTAAATAACCATAATCGTAAAGAATAAAAATGGTTATGCTGGGTTATCCCTAAGAGATAGACATATACCATCGCGGACTTTTTTGTTGAACTTTTTAAGGTGAACAATACTGTAGTACATTATTTTGGTCTATCTCGTAGGGTTCAGCCAGCGTTTGCAATATAAGCGCAAAAAAACGTGCTTATTTACGACATCACATTAGAAACCTTTAAATTTATCAGTGTTTCTCTACTATATTATGCATTTATTATACATACAAACCTTCCTTAAGAATCACTCTATCTATTAAAAAAAACCGCATCAAAATCCGTTGTGTAGTTTTAAAGATCTAAGCATACATACAGACATACAGCGAAAGCGACTTTGTTTTATACTATGTATTGATACTACTTACTTACTACTACTAGTATTTTGAAAAATTGCACACTTTAACACATATTTTTTTTCTATAAATCAATATTTAGAAATACAAGTCACGGTGGAAAAAGTAATTTAAAAATCCTCACATTTTTTTGTTCGTTTTAGCCAGTAAATGGTTAGTCAACTCGTCCATATATTTTTATGATTTTTATATAAGTTCTTTAGAACAGATAACTACGTCGTTTATAAACCGATTTTGATGATTATTTTTTTGTTTGAAAGAATGTAATTTAAAGATAAAGGCATGATAAGGAAATTAGAATTTGATGATGGCAGACCAGACATATCGAAAACTATTTAAATAGTGCTATATTCTTGAAAGGAATCGGTTGTTTTAATTTTTGTTAAAAATATTATTTGTTTTTCAGTGAGATGCTAGTGCCAGCTCAATACGCCGGACCTCAAGGAGGTCTCGCTCAAGCTTTACTGCCCAACGCGTATTACCATCAGCTCCAGGATCCGACACATTATCTACACGGAGCACCGTGACAAAACACAGATAATCATTATTGTAATTAAATTTAATATTGATATTACAGATTTAACAATACCGCATATTTAGATTTAAAGGGAGTCTATTCTATAAAAAAACTTTTACAAAAAACGAAACGTGATTACAGTGTGTGCTTGTGCACTGATTAAGAAATATTGTTTTTTTATTAAGTGCAAGTGATGGTCTTTTAAACTTGATTTAGTCGATTTTTGCGTTGACTCCCTTTAAATCTAGATGTGCCAATTGTAGACTTTTTCAAAACAATGTTTTGAAAAAATTTATAACTCAAGAATTATTTGTTAAAGAATTATCAAAATCAGTCTTCCAGTGTATATGTTACCAGTGTGAAGGTAACTTTTCAGCTATTTTAGAAAAGCTTTAAAGAGTGCCAAAACCATTGCTAACTTAGCTTCAGTCACTTAACTCGTTAAATTATTTTGCTTGGAATTTGTAACATACGCTTTTTCCAAAGATTTCCAAAATTACGTATATTTACGTTCTTTTAAATTAAAATGGTACTTTCATGATGTTCCTTGAAAATAGTGTGTAAGTTTAACAATGTTAGTAATTTAAACTAAACTTCCTATAAATTTCTATGATACCATTAGGTTGTAAATAAAAATATTATTATTTCTGCTGGTGGTCGTATTTTATGATAAAATGTTTTTAGTATAATCGGAGTAAAGTTCCATTTCCTTTGTATTTTTTCTCTTGCCATTAATTTAGTCGATTATACTGTATTCAAGATAAGTTTTATTATAATTTAGGAACGACACTAGTGACTAATAGATTTTGATATGCCTAAAATACCTAGATAAGGTTTCCTTCTCGTATGAGTACGTAAATCAATAGAGAAATTAAAAGCAATGGTATTTAAAAAAAATCTTATTTTAATAATTATCTCGCAGCCACTCTTTGCAACTAAGTACAGTTTGTTTATGCTTTATAACTTAATTGAAAAGGTTAGTGAAACGTCAAAGTTTACATTCATTAAGTATTTATACCACAAGGCAATTTGTTTACATCAAACAAGCTATAATATGTAGCTACATTGAAACATTTATTTCTTGTTATTCACTACTTTTATTTATAGGTTCTAGTATAATTGTAATAGATTTTGGTATATCAGAATAAGTTTATTTTTAACTACATAGTGTAAGTCGATTCGATGTCGTTATAAAAACTTTGAATTCATGAATGTTGGGTAAGTGTAAATAATGTATAGATTCCTATTTCGTATTGTAATCTAGTCTCAAAGATATAAAGTTCTTGAAGAATATTTAAATGTGTTTTATTTGATTATTACAGATGAAACTATTTACTTTTAACTATTTTTTCCTTAAAATCGGTACATCATACCACTAGTTTAGAATTAATGTAAATCTAAGCTGACTTTCAAACTGATAATGTCATTGGTCAGTGTTGACTTGAGTACACTAAGCAGTGAAATAGAATAATAAGTATTAATGTTTTATGTAACATAATGTGCATAAGATTTAGTTTATACAACTAGTGTTTCGACACGTAACAATAAGTCAGAAGAAAAACAGGATTACAGAATTGATAAATGCTTAAAAGCAAGAATTTTCATTTGAGCGGCTGTTGACGACTTTTTTTGAATAAGTCGTCAAGTACGTAAAAACTTAATTTTAAAAGTGAAACTAAATTTGAGAAAATTAGTCGATTAACATCGATTTTGAAAAATCGATCGAGTCGGAATTTGGTTGCAACACTTCAAACGTCACTTTGACAGTTCTCTAAATGACATTTACAAGGTGACAGAAATTCTTGAAAATTTGTCAACAAATCGTAAACTGAGAAAATATTGCGTGTTATTTTAGTATTTCTTTGTGTCGTTCTAATAAATTTAACTGTAAACTACTCCTAATATTGTGGTGTACAAAGAAATTAATCTTAAATTACTTATTATTACATGACGTAACAGTGAAAGGAACGAAACTATGAGTGACTCAAAGACATTTGTTAGTTTCTCTTGCCAGCGCTGTTTGCAGCCCCTAAAGCTTGATGACTCCTTGAACAACCTTGGGGAGCACACAGTCGCAGATTTAGCCCTCCAAATTCGAAGAAACAACGAAGCAGACTTAGATTTGCAATCATCCAGTTTAGACCACTATGTACCCCCTTTTCGCATGTCCGAGTCGGGTAACGGGGCAAACGGCTTTATGGTGATCTCAGACGGCTGGGAAACAACATCTTTAGGACATCAGCTACACGTAAAAGCTACTCTATTCGATCTCCTATCTAACAATTCTTACGTAGACCATCCTTTATGTGACGAATGCACTGACACCCTTTTAGAGTTAATGGACAATCAATTAAAACAGACTGAAGCCGAGTGGAAGGACTATAACGACTACCTAAAGAAGCTAGAAGACGATAAAGAAGATTTGAATCTGGAAGGGCTTCAGAAAGAGTTGGAAGATTGGAAGCAAGAGCAAAGCAGGCTTTTGCAGGAGCTCCAGGCATTACAGAAAGAAGAACGAGCCATGAACGAAGAGATAGAGGTACAGGAACGAGAGAAAGAAAGGCTAGATAAAGAACAAGACGTCTATTGGGGAGAATACACAAAATACAGAAAAGATTTAATGACTACCGAAGATCAGATGAAGTTTTACGAATGTCAGCTTGCCTACACACAATCCCAGTTGGAAAAACTCAAAAAGACAAATGTCTTTAAAGCTACGTTCCATATATCCGATTCAGGACAATTTGGCATCATAAATAACTTTCGATTAGGTCGATTGCCAACCGCACCAGTCGACTGGTCAGAAATCAATGCAGCTTGGGGCCAAACAGTACTACTTCTATCATCATTAGCCAGAAAAATCAACTTTAACTTCCAACGGTACAAATTAGTTCCGTACGGTAACCATTCGTACATAGAAGTATTGGAGGATCAAAAAGTGTTACCGTTGTACGGATCGGGCGGTTTCCGCTTCCTTTGGGACACCAAATTCGATGCAGCAATGGTTGCATTCCTAGATTGTCTCCAACAATTTAAGGAACAGGTGGAAATGGGTAATACCGGGTTCTGTCTTCCTTATCGCATTGACAAAGGGAAGATTGAGGATACGGCTTCACCTCCTCATGCATATTCTATAAAAATTCAGTTTAATTCCGAAGAACACTGGACCAAAGCTCTGAAATACATGTTGACCAACCTAAAATGGGCTTTGACTTGGATTTCATCACAATTCTGTGAGGATAAATCGGAGCAGTAGTTTAGAGACAAATTCAACGAACTTATGGTACATCAAAAATACTGCTTTAGACATAGCTAGAACTGCAAAAATACTTGTTAAGAAAGAAAATTAATTAGTTTTGTATTTCTAGTATCCTTTATTGATATTGTTATAACTATCTTCTGATACTCGATTAATAAATAATCAATTAATACTATACAAACTTACCTTACTCATATTTTAGAAAATAGTCATGACAAGTACTACCTGTACCAAATCAAAATTTTGATTAATCTTGAAATAACAGAACATGTACCTTAAAAAAAAAACTAGCTAATTGTAAATATTAATGTAATAATTTAAAAAAAAATGATTGTTTTAAAAAAATCTGTTAAATTATACAAACATCATCTTGTGGGAAACCTCCCCACTAGTTTGCAAGTGTCTCAAGTTATCAGTGACATTGGTCATTTGTTCAGGAATAGTGTTCATTGCTGGGTGGATCTGTAACTTTGGACAATTTGACGTGAGGTGAATGACCTGTCGAAATACAACTTAGAACCCGATAGCTCTTGCATAAAATTCGCCCATCATCAGAAAATTCATTTTTCAAATGTGAAATCCTTGCTTTTACTGAGCAGATCTAAGTCCAGCAGTGGGTAGTATTTATACAGTACCAACTTTAATACCCATTATTGCAAGATTATTTCAAGCATTAAAATTAAGATTTTTGTCTCTGTTTGTGATATGTATACTGTGATTTTTAATAGAATTTGTAAGCGAATCTTTTCTGAACTTCAAATAAAAAAATCGTAAATGTGTTTGTTGTTTTACTTGTTTTTTTTTTTTTTTAGTTGGAGGAAATCACCGGGTATGTGGGAGTTGAACCGCACTAAAACCTCCAACCGCTCACACTGAGCGTCCGAACTCCGGCTGAGGCAAGAACGGGGTTATGAGGGACGGCGCGACGCGTTACGCCCAAGGCACTCTTTCCCGTCGCGCCGCCCCCTGTTTTACTTGTAGAGATTCTCTTTAAATTTAACTATGTTATTAGTAGTCTGTTAAACTGCTCAAGAACTTAAAATAAACCACATAACGCTTTCAAAATTAGTTTGAAAAAGTATGCAATATTAAAAATCATCAATACTTTGAACTATTTGGACAGAAGTACTAAATGATTAGAAACATACGTAATACAAAGTCGAAGATAATTTTTTTAAATCATTTTATTTTCTTTGATTTTGCTAAAGCAGTGATCAGTGGTGCCATCTTTATTTCGTAATACAAATCGCAATTTAGCACAAGTTTGTTAAAGCGCCATCTATGTTTAAATTCAGAACTAGTTCAAGTAAAAAACTTTCTGGCTGAGGTTTCTGTAAAGTGTTAATAGATGTCGCTGAAAACGAAAAAAGTCTGAATTTTATCGGTGGGTTTACTCGAATTTAATTTAATAACTGAGTAAACTTAATAAAGATGCTTTCAAAGTGAAACCGTTTTCTTATTCCTGTACTGTACTGTACCAACCCATTTCTGCCCACCGTTGGGCTCAGGTCTCCTCAGAAGCGGGATTAGGCATAGTCCACCACGCTTGCCCAGTGCAGATTAAGGACTTCACAAATCTTTTAAGGATTTTTTAGAATCCTTTTCCGACATGCAGGTTTCCTCGCGATGTTTTCTTTCACCGTTTTTAGCCAGTGGCGTTGTGAAAAATTGGACATAAATCTTTTTGACACTCTTAATCCTACTGCATATAATTTGTAACATCAATAACTAATACATAATGAAAAAGACCGATTTCCGCGTTTTAAGAATAGCACGAACATTTTTGAGATATTTTTTTTTCCTAACGTAACGTGCGATAAGGAACGTGTTTTAAAAGATTTTGATCTCAGCGCTATCTAGCGATAATCATCTAAAACAAAAATAAGGAACGTGTTTTAAAAGATTTTGATCACAGCGCCATCTAGCGATAATCATCTAAAACAAAAAAGTGTCGTGAGAACTTTTCGTAACTTTTTTTTCCGTCTAGCCCCTTTTCGATAACGCGCGATAAGTAACTTCGTTCCAATAAACCTAAAATTTATCAATTTTTAAATTTAGCTGGAGTAACTAAATTTGTAATTGGTTATCTGGATTCTAGATTCACAAATACAAACAAAGAGGTTAGCTGGAAGTTTATTTTAAAACAGTAAATTAGGTGTGAATAAAATAACGCACTTAGGTAGGTACTCTTGTATTCATAACTAACTAACTAACTTTGTCTGCGTCACAAAGGGAAACAATATATCCTATGGCCTTCTTCGATAAATGAACTTTCCAAAACTGAAAGAATTTTTGAAATCGGACAAGTAGTTTCAGTTATTCGAGACAAACAAACAATCAAACCTTTCCTCTTTATTTTTATTTTATTTTATAGGAATAACAAACAGTTGTACATTAAATCTTATAACTAGTATGAATCTTATCTACATAAGTAAAAACAAAATAAATGTACTACTCACACCGTTATTTACACAAAAATTAATAAGTAATTTGTTGTAAAAAGCGGAAAAAAATTAATGTGTGGTAAATAAATCTCTAAATCTAATTAAACTTTAAATTTCCAAATAAAAAAGTCATTACAAAACGATAATTTAAAATTTTAGAATTTAAGTAACATTATTTAAAACTTATTATCTTAAGGAATTTAACAGCATAGCAATCAAATTGCGTCCCGTATTATCTTCACAACTTTTATAATCTAATCTAAGTAACATTATTTAAAACTTATTATCTTAAGGAATTTAACAGCATAGCAATCAAATTGCGTCCCGTATTATCTTCACAACTTTTATAATCTAATCTAATATATAAAATTGTCGTGTCACGGTGTTCGAACTTGAACTCCTCCGAAACGGCTCGACCGATTTTGATGAAATTTTTTGTGCTTATCCGGTACCTATGAGAATCGGCCAACATCTATTTTTCATCCCCTAAATGTTAGGGGTAGTCCACCCCTAATTTTTTTTTTCGGCGCAGACGAAGTTGCGCGAGTCAGCTAGTATTAGTATAGATTTATTAAATCATAGAACCAATATGAAAGAGTAGCGATGTTTTAAAACAAAAATAAACATAAAATGAAAATTGTATTTTTACAAAGAACTAGTTTTATCACAGGAAGTCGACGTGAAAGTTCTGCGAAATAAAATCGTATCTAGAAATAGGGATGTCGCATTGTGAGAATATTATTTTATCTCTCAGTATTATCCTTTAATTATATAAATAGGTATAGGGGTTCAATTCAGAAACGCAATAAAAACTCCTTGGTTCACAATAACAGTTTATTCATCTTCCAAAAACAGTAAAATCATCCTCCAAAACTCAGTCACTATTACTCTCAACTCTGTTCACTTTGACAATACATCGACTACTGTATTTAAACGATAGTTCACACGCCTTTTATACTTTCTTGAGAAATAAATCAGAAAGCGCCACTAGTATTTCCGTTTTCATAAAAATGGAAATTGTAATAAAATTAAAAGAATTTAACAACACTCTTATAAAATGATTCATCACAACCGGAAGTCTTTCCTTTAAATCGATGTAATACCCGCTTCTACAAACAATTAAATGGAATTAGAGACAAGTCACCTAACATAGGTAAATAATATCTTTAAAGATCCTGGATATCTCGTAGCAGTAGAATGCTAGCTAATACAAGTAAAATGATCCCAAACACAACGGGTCTATCTTGTTTAGCACAAGAGTTCCTAGACAACCTTCCGAATCCATCATCAGATCAGCGCCATATTATTGCATTGTCACGCGATATACATCTACATGCAAAATGTTAGCTCAATCGGTAACCAGGAAATTTTTTAAATTTATCTTGCAAGATTCCACCCGAACTTACATAGTTACATCCAGTGCAAGTTAATATAAGGCTTATTAAAGTTTTTAAAAATACTTTTTTGACAACTGACAACCCTTAGAAATGCAAACGTCATACGCAACTCCACCATCACAAAATGGCCGCACATTGCAACTGAATGCAATATTATTGTAGTTTTAGAAAATAACGGTGCTATTGTCCGACTTTTCATTGTTATTGCACAGATAAATGGAAATTTTGGTCTGTTTTATGAAAACTTTTATTTTTCTAGTCTAGGAAAAATATAGTTATTCTAGTATTGTTTGTATTCTAATAAAATACAACTCATTGGTGTTGCAGAGATAAAATCACTGAATCGATTGCAAACAAGAGATTTTAGGAGAATCCTATTTTTACAACCGTTTTGGAACGAAGTTCCTTATCGCGCGTTATCGAAAGGGAGCTAGACGAAAATTCTTATGAAAAAGTTGTCACGACGCTTGTTTTGTTTTAGGTGATAATCGCTAAATGGCCCTGTGATTAAAATCTTTTAAAACAATTCCTTATTTTGTTTTATATGATTTTCGCTAGATGGCGCTGTGATCAAAATATTTTATTACAATTCCCTCACTAATTAATCGAAAGGAACTTCGTTCCACCCGGGTGTCCCGTCCCTTGACACCTCTCATTTTTTTAGCAATTTAAAGGCAATTCATTGTCATCTTTAAATGTGTTATTATAAAGCTCTCTTGAAAATTTTAAGTGAAATCAAATTCGAAAAGTCTTTTATTATCGAAATTAACATTACAATTTACGAAATATTTATGAATCCCGCAAGAGGTATCTGTATCTCGGGAGGCCGTTTATATATCCTTAACAAATCCCCTGTATGGTGGTTTACTAAATTTTACATTTAAATTTTCACTTTAAAGGCCCTGGTATTTATAGCACAACAATTTTTACTTTCTAGTCATGTATTCAGTATTATAAATTGAAAATGGCGAGAGATTAAAAATCGATTTCATCGTTTTATGACTGCAGTTATCGTCTCTTGATAGCTATTTTACTTCATTCGATGTCTCATCTCGATGCAGTATTCAATTTCCTGCTCACAATGGCGCCCAATTTATAAAGAATAGGATTTTTTGTCATTTTTCTATTTGAAAGGAAGTTAAAAATGAAGTTTTGTTTTCGGAGTCGAGGATATTGTGAATTTTATTATTGGGCCGGAAAAACTGCGTATCGGAGTTTTGGAGAGGAAAACATTTTTGACATCTTTGTTTTGCACTTTTCGCAATAACTGGAAAACGGGAACAAACAAAAATAACACATCGAAATTTTATTCTTCTGAGAACTGGTCATAAACTGTCATAAAATGGAAAATTTAAAACCATTATTTATTCTTAATTTATTACCTAGAATAGCGAGCTAATAGCTTTATACCTTTTTATATGACGTTGACGAAATATAGGCAGACTAGTCACCAAGTCACTTGATTCTCTTGATTTTATTTATTTATAAGTTTACTTAATTAAATCAATGATTAGATTAGATTTTATTCATTAATTATTACTGTTATAATGTTTTAAATCATGAATTATTATTTTATTTAATTTTTAATTTTGTTTCCATTTGTTAATTTTGAACATCAAACATTAATGTATTAACTTTGCAATAAATAATTAATCGCGTTGATCTAAGTAATAAATTGTTGGATGATACTGTTAAACGAACTATACGATTGTAATGTTAAACAATAGTATTCACATTGTGATTTATTAATGTTCCCCTACAATTGAACCGAGGTGACAAACACAGGGAGTCGTCTATGGTACTCACGATACAGGCTTGCCTAGTGTGAGTACCACTGTTAAACGACAGTAATGTCAATACCAACGCTTCCAGTGATCATGGCGCTTGAAACAGTGCCGAATTATCGGGATCGATCAATTGAAAATAATCGTGGAAAGAACCCGTTTAGTAATAGTGTAAGTGCTTTAAAAGATTTTGATCACAGCGCCATCTAGCGATAATCATCTAAAACAAATAAGGAACGTGTTTTAAAAGATTTTGATCACAGCGCCATCTAGCGATAATCATCTAAAACAAATAAGGAACGTGTTTTAAAAGATTTTGATCACAGCGTCATCTAGCGATAATCATCTAAAACAAAAAACAACGCGCGATATGGAACTTCGTTCCAAAAAGACCGATTTTGTGTTTGACAAATTTCAAATCGCTTTCCTGTAGAGTTGTGTTTTTTCAGATGTAACTATGTCTTTTGTATAGGTCGAAATTTTAGCGGAAAACGCCAAGTATGGAAGTTTATTCCACAGTCCCAGCTGTGGCTAAACACGCGTGTAAAACATGACATGCATAATGTCGTGTCTCCATTATTTCATTACACGCATCATAATTCATTTCGCATTCGTTTACCGTAATGGATTCTCGTTTTACAACGTTTTTGATTTACAGCGTTTTCGTTCACGCACAAAAATATCCGGAGTTTTTCCAGAATGAATACAAAAAGGTATTTGTGATTTTAACCGATTTAAACGATGGGTGTATTGAATTAATACGGCTAGAATCAACATTAGGAACAATATCATCATTCATCAGCCTATAGGCGTCCTGTTGGACATAGGTCTCCCCTAATTTTCGCCACAACGGCCGGTCTTGCGCTATCTGCATCCAGTGACCCGCCGTGATCTTGACCAAGTCGTCGGTCCATCTTGTGGGAGGTCTATCTATGTTTCGCTTACCGGTTCGTGGCCACCACTCCAGAACTTTTCTGCCCCATCGGGCATCCGTTCTTCGCACAATGTGTCCTCATGTCCTGCCCAGGAACAAGTCAATTGATGCGTAACTACATGACAACACATTCTGTCGTTAGTGAGTGCCGACAGTTGTAACACAACAGTTCGTTGAAAATGTTGAAATTTCCAACCTTCTAACCATGTTGTTCCAGGTTTCAATATTCTATGGTGTTAGGTGTTGGAACGAAGTTCCTTATCGCACGTTATCGAAAGGGGGCTAGACGGAAAAAAACCTTACGAAAAGTTGTCACGACCTTTTTTTATTTTAGATGATTATCGCTAGATGGCGCTGTGATCAAAATCTTTTAAAACACGTTCCTTATCGCGCGTACGTTAGGAAAAAAAATATAAGATATCTTTTAATCGAAAGGAACTTCGTTCTATTCGGGTGTCCCATGACACCTCTCACGTTTTTTTTTGTGTGTGTCCGTCTGTAGGCAGTATAGTAGATGATAAAGACTGTTGCTTAACCATTGCTTTTCAAATATAAAATTTACGCTTCTGGTACCTACCTTTTTAAATCTAAATAGGTACCTATTACATCGAATTTGTATTGGTATAAATTTTGCAGGGTCGTTTGCCTGAGGTATGTACCTTGCATCATCTTATATTGTAACTAGTTGATCGCAACTTTGCCTGCGTCAAGGGGTTCAGTACTCGAGTTTTGTGGTAATTTTTCTCACCTTGGCTTACATTATTGGAAATTAATATAGTCTATGTTCACCGGAAATAGTGTAGCTTCCGAACAGTACAAGAATTTTTAAATTGGTCAAGTAGTTTCGGAGCCTATTAAAAAAACAATAACACATCAAACTAAGTAGGTACTTATACGCATATAGGATAAAATATATGCCAATTTAAAAAAAATCACATTATTGCAATCCGGGTCAAATATTATACACACCTTTAAGACTAAGTATATTGTTATTTTTATAGCCCAGGTTACCTTTTGGATTTCCGGTAAGTCTTTAATATTTTCTTGATTGAAACCTTTGCAGCTCCTAATCGAACATAGTTGCCCATCTCAGTTTCTTTGTAGCCCAGACGATCATTTATGGCACCAAATTTTATGTTTTTTTTTTTTTCAGTTGGAGGAAGTCACCGGATCCCCGGGGTATGTGGGTGTTGAACCGCACTAAAACCTCCAACCGCTCACACTCAGCGTCCGAACCCCGGCTGAGGCCAGAACCCAGCACGGGGTTTAGAGGGACGGAGCGACGCGTTACGCACTCGGCACTCTTTCCCGTCGCTCCGTCATTTAATAGCTTTTAATGTGGCCACGCTGACCAATTCACCTATCTAAACAATTTTATTTTTATAGCCCAGAGGACCAACTGAGCGACCGGTATGACTAATTTTCTTAATTATCATTTAATTTTAAGAGTAAAAATTTGGTATAAATAGTCATTTTATTTCATTTTTAGTCTGATCCACCGTACAGAGGGCAAGTAAGTAACTTCTATTTTGATAGAAACATCATTCAATAACAGACGCAAAGGTAATACGATTGCCCATTTTGTTTATTTTATAGCCCAGTAGACCATACGGAGGATCGGTATGACTTTATTTTTATGGTATAAATAACATTTTTAAATTTAGATTTTGAATAAGTCAAAAGTCTTTTTGTTTTTTTTAGCCCAGCGGACCCTTTGGAGGTCTAGTAAGCATATTTTTTCTCAATTAATGTATTTGTAATTAAGATTTTAAAATGTAAAGTAAGGATGAATATTCATTGAACTTTATGTTTTAGCCCAGCGGACCATATGGAGGACCAGTAAGTATATATTTTCGCTGTCGGTGAGCATAATTTTCACCAATTTACTTACTATATTTTTTTGTTAACAGCCCAGTGGCCCATATGGACAGGTATGGTATTATTTTTTTACAGTTCGGATTCAAAGGTTATGATATTTTTAGCCCAGTGGACCGAATTGAGAGCCGTTAAGTGCTATTTTTTGTTCGATAAATTAATATCTTCTTTTAGGGTTCAAATGTATAATGTTTTGAAAACAGATAAATGGCATCCTTATGATGATATTGTTATCTGTAGGCAGATGGCATCGGATTTTTTAGGTTTCATCTGAAAATCAGTGCTTTTGGTCTTCTCTGAGACCATAAGCTTTTGCTGAGCTGAAACCTATTCGCACGCCACTGAGGACAAGCCTCTATCTTGTTCGGGTTTATTTCATTTTTTAACTTTTTTGTCCTTGTTTAAATAGGTATTATACTGTTTAAATGTTATAATAATATGAATGTACTCTATGTGCGTGTGGCGGCCACGAACTGGTAGGCGCAATGTTGGTAGACCCCCCACAAGATGGACCGACGATCTGGTCAAGATTGCGGGAGGTCACTGGATGCAGATGGTGCGGGACCGGTCGATGTGGCGAGGTTTGGGGGAGGCCTATGTCCAGCAGTGGACGTCTATAGGCTGATGATGATGATGACTCTATGTGCGTGTTGAATTTAAATGCTTTTTCTTTCTTACCTGTTTTTTGCTAGTGTCGTGATAAATTGCACATAAATGTTTTAAATATGTAGATTGTAGAGGTAGGTATTATAGAGGTAGTATACCTACAAATCTGCAAGATTAGAACACATGATCTCACATGGTAGTCGAAGAGATACTACCTTGACCGTTACAACTTTTTGTCAATATTATTAAAAAACATTTTTTTGCAGGAAGCAAATAATGGAAGAAGCCCCTATGTTAATGAATTGGCTTTTCTGGTAAGATCTTCTATTTTATTTTAAAAAAACTTGAGAGGCGTCAAGGGACACCCGGATGGAACGAAGTTCCTTTCGATTAATTAGTGAGGGAATTGTAATAAAATTTTATTTTTTAAGGTAATAATAATTACCTAGTTAGTTTAAAATATTTTGATCATAGCACCATCTAGCATTAATCATATAAAACAAAATAAGGAATTATTTTATAAAATATTTTGATCACAGCGCCATCTAGCGATAATCATATAAAACAAAATAAGGAATTGTTTTAAAAGATTTTAATCACAGCGCCATCTAGCATTAATCATCTAAAACAAAAAAGTGTCGTGACAACTTTTTCATAAGAATTTCCGTCTAGCCCCCTTTCGATAACGCGCGATAAGGTACTTCGTTCCAAAACTATATTCATTAATTTTATAAAGCTGAAATCTTTGTTTGTGAGTGCCAATCTCAAAAACTGGTGGTTCGATTTCAAAAATTCTTTCAGTGTTAGATAGTCCATTCATCGAGGATGGTTATATATATATTATATCCATTTGTGATGCAGACGGCGCGTGTCAGCTAGTATATAATAAAGTAACACTATAAATACTTAAAGATTCGTATGCGTATAGGCGCATTGCATTTTGAACCTTATAATATGCGCGCTGAGCACTAAATTGAATAGAGCAATTACCTATAAACATTCTATTTTTTTGTTTTTAATTATTGCAGCCAGAAAGATTGACAAAAAATGATAAGGTATGTTTTTTCAAATGATAATTTATCTACTTTGACGGAACTATGTTTGAAGTTTTATTTCTCGGGAAACTCATAAGTATTCTAAATTGATGCTAGATAAAATGTTTTAAAGCAAATTGTGTAGCAAATAATCGGTTACAAGTAATAATAATAATAAATAAAATCTGTCTTGAGCCCTGACCACTGATGGCTTGGGTCGTAGACCTCGTCTTCAGTGGCCCTCTGTTTTTTATATTGCATTTTTAAATTTTATTTCTTTGTTATTTTTTTTTTAAAGTATAATGTAAAAAATAAGTAAAAATAAATGAATACAGATACTAAAACAAACGGTATGAGCTAAATAAAACCGTTTAAAAACGACAGATTTCTCTTTAAATTATTTATAATACTTTCATGCATTGACGGCTCCAGATTATCGAGTATGTGGAATCCAGTGCTAAACACAACAGTCACTAAGGGTTCACCCTCAGATAGTCTTGTAGATACAGTGAGTGTGGTGTGTCGTGATGTGAGTTCGAGTTCCAGTGGTACTACCCAAAAGCGAACGAGAAAGGGGGTAGACAGATTTGTTTGCTCTTAAATCGACCCGCAGTATCCAGTCTTCTCGTGATCACGAGTTGACGTTTGCAACAACGTTGAAATATCGAGACAACTCAATTAATTAAATATCGTGGTAAGAACCCGTTGAAAATGCATGAAAGTATTATAGAAAACCGCTAGTGTCTGAATAAGTTTATAAATTATTTATATTTTCAGTGGCAAGAATTTATAGAAGAAACATCGAGGCTAAAGGTATATTTTTATTTATTACTAGATGATATCAAGCAACTTCGTCTGCATTACAAAAGAGTATGGTTTAGAAATAAAACATCCCTAGTATTTACTTATGCTGAATTCCTATTTCTTATTTTCCTTAGGAAGAAAACCAGGGGAAAATAATGCCGAACGTAAGTACGATACTTTAATTCGATATTTTAATATTTACTTCATGCAATAGTGTATGATCTATGGTACATACCTAACTACAATAGGTTTTATTGTTTATTAGCCCGCCTGCGTAACTTGTAACTTTGTCTGCGTCACTTTCAATTAAAAGATAGCCTATGTTCTTTATCAGAGTCAAGATTATCTGTGTCAAATTTTGAAATCGGTTGAGAGGTTTAAGCGGGAAAGCGTAACAGACAGAGTTACTTTCGCGTTTATAATATTAGTAGGGATACATGATTTTATATAAATTTTGTTTAACAGTGGGAGCAAGACGTAAAAAAATGGGAGGTATGTATTAATTAATGATAAAAATAACTATTTTTAGCTTAATTTTCAAAAAAATGTCCCTTTATGTATATTGTGTTAGGCAGTTGCCACAAGTTACGTTTGCAATTTAAAAAAAAATGTGGACTTCAATATTGGCGGCAAAAACTTATTTCAAAAATCTTGACAAATTTTCGTAGTAACTTTTAGTATGTTTGGTAATTAGACAGTTAGTTTTATGATTTCTAATTGAATTTGTATTATTTTAGGCCTATTCAAAAGGTCTAGGGCAAGAGGAGGTAAGTTTCATAAAAATATTATTTTCTTTTTCAAAGTCAAATCATTCATTTCAAATTAGATGTGGACACACATAAATTTTGAATGTCAAAAATAAAATCAAAAGTTCTACCACCAGTTCGCTAAAATTACGCAGCCGTCCTGAGAAGAACCGGCGCAAGAAACTCAGCGGGCATGCCTTTTTTAAATTTACATAATATGTTTTTTTTCTTTTTTTTTAAACATTGTTTTACAATATTTTTGTTTTTAACAAATGTATCAATTGAAATGGCCCGGGACGAGCACCTCATTCCCATTTTGTGCAGTCATTTATATAATCATTAAGTCCTAAAATATATTTAAGTATTATAATATGCTTTACTGCAGAAAGAAGTCGTGGTGGCCGAGTGGTCGAAGGGCGTCCTTTCGTACGGGAGGTCGTGGGTTCAAATCTAGCTGGCTTGTACCTCTAAATCTAAATGTGAAAAAGATTTATGTGCAATTCTTCACAACACCACTGGCTTAAAACGGCGAAGGAAAACATCGTGAGGAAACCTGCATGTCGGAAAAGGGTTCTAAAAATCCTTTGAAGATATGTGAAGTCTCCAATCCGCACTGGGCAAGCGTGGTGAACTATGCCTAATCCCTCTTCTGAGGAGACCTGAGCCCAACAGTGGGCAGTAATGGGTTGGTACAGGACAGGATGCTTTACTGCATAGCCGTTCTTGTTGGACTTTTAAACATGTGAATTTATTTTGTTGTTATAATTATAGGCACAAAGTTATCCACAGTATGTAAGTAAAGAATTCAATATATTTTTGTATTTATTATTTAATGAGAATATATGAATACCATTTCATTTCTTACATTTTCTAGCAACCACAATCAAAGATTTACGGTCATCCATCTATGGGGGTAAGGTTTTATAATAAAATTATTTGACTACATAATCATGTTACATGTTTGGTACCTCATAACTTTAGTTTAGCTGGACCGGTTCCAATGATTCTGTTTTCAGATTAATCGAAATCTTACAGGTAGTTTTTGTGGTATTAGTAAAAATAGTTGTCGGTATATAGATATGTTTTTTCATATCAGTTTCCTTATAGTATATAAATACCAAATGACTGTGGTATTTTTACCTGGAAAGATTTCCGGGAGTTTTGAAATTTGGCAATTATTTAGATTTTGGTATGTTCTTGCCAAATTTCAACTTTGCCACCTCGTATGGCTGCCGCGAAACGTGTATTGAATTACAATTTACGGCGCTCGTACGCCGAAACTATTGAATTTAGAAAAGAAAAGGTTAAGACATAAATTGTCGGAAAATTTCTCTACTTTATTTCGAATAAATATGTTTTTCCTGTAAAATGTGCCAGAAAGGAGTTATTATCATAAAACTGCTTTTGGGCGTCATTTTTTCAATATGGCGGCGCGAGCGGCAGCCATACGAGATGGCAAAGTTGAAATTTGGCAAGAGCATACCAAAATCTAAATAATTGCCAAATTTCAAAACTCCCAGAATACTTTCCAGGTAACCTCTATTTTTTCGACCAAATGACTGTACTATTAGCACAACACTTGTTTAAGATGTTGTATCCAGATGTTTAAGTTCCTTGTAAATTAAATTATTTCTTCCAGATGGAATCTTATTGGAGTAAAGATTTAAATTCGGTAAGATCTTAACTACTTGAAGCCATTTCTGGGTTTATGTCTTCTCTATAGAGCAACCGTAATGACCTACTGTAACAACCCATTACTGCCCACTGCTGGTCTCCTCAGAAGAGGGATTAGGCATAGTCCACCACGCTTGCCTAATGCAGATTGGGGACTTCACATATCTTCAAAGGATTTTTAGAATCCTTTTCCGATATGCAGATTTCCTCGCGATGTTTTTAGTTAGTGGTGTTGTGAAAAAATTGCACATAAATCTTTTTCACATTAGGAGTTAGAGGTACAAGCCGGCGGTTTTGAACCCGCGATCTCCCGTGCGGAAGGAAGCGCTTCAGCTTTCAAAAATATTTATAAGTGTGGCGACCAATAATAGCGCGCGAGATCCTGAATCGCGGTTACAACATATGCAAAAATCTTCGCATATATACGATATCTGAAATTTACTACAGTGGGCTTTGGTCTGACCACCATACACTACCTCGCCCGGTCGGAGATCTCCCTTTGACCAAGTCCACTGTACCCACAATAAGGGTTATGAATATAGGTTTCATTTCGTCTGCGTCACACATACAATACCTTTTTCCGTTAAGCCACGTTTTTTTTTTATAGACGAGCTAACGGGTCACCTGATCGTAAGCGGTTACCGTTGCTCATGGACCTCTGCAATGTCAGCAGACACTGTGAGGCCGCTACCTACGGCCTACCATCCATATTGGTTCGCCAATTTCAATTGACAACTGGCCAACATTCTCTGCCACTTGCCTTTTTTCTGGTGGAAAGTGATTGGTGGTAGCAATTTTTATCTCAAAATATGTTATACATATTTATGTTCTTTAAAAGAATTTTGGAAGTAAACCAGCTCAAGGAAAATGGATGAAACCACGGATTGCAAATCCTCAAGATACAATAGACAGCGTGAGTTGATTTTTAAAGGGTTCTGTAGATGACAATAATATTTTCATGTCTATTTTCAACTGTTTCAAAAAAGGAGGTGGTCAATTCGTCGGATAATTTTGTGTATGCTCACCGATAACTTAAAGACACCTGGACTTTTGGAAAGAAAATTTGTTTTTTTTTTGTTTGGTCTCTGCCTGCTTCCCAGTTGTCCTATAGGCGTCGGGTAAGGAATAGGATCTGATGATGGTATCCTTGGTGGAATTCTTAAAATGTTATAGGCAGTTTTTACGTTTATTCTTATTGAGTAGTTTTTGTGCCATTCGCATAAGTATATTACAACTAGATGTGTAAAAAAAAATACACTTTTTCTAGCTCTCAGGAAGTCAAGTATTGGACATCGCTTTGAAGAAATTATCGGTGAGAAATCTTAAGAGAACTGATTATAAATTATTAAGGCTATCAACCCATTACTGCACATTGCTAGGCTCAGGTCTCACCAGCAGTGAGATCAGGCATAGTCCACCACGCTTGCCTAATGCGGAGACTAAATAGTATTTCTTTGAAAGGTTTTTTAATCCTCAGTGTTTTATTCATCGTTTTGTACAAATGAAAGAAAAGAAATGAAAAGGAATTTGGGTGGGCAATCTAACGTTTGCATTTTGAACTACTGTTTATTTAGAAAATGACAGCTCAGATGTCATTCAATTTGTGTTCAAAATTTAGTTAAAAGTTTGACATTTATGAATTGGGACGTTTTCGGTTCGCCCAATGGGCAGAAGATCGTTTGGCCGAAGATGAGCATTTTTACCGAAAAATTGTCTTTTCAGATGAAGCCATTTTCACCTCGGAGGCTATGTCAATAAGCAAAATCGTCATCAGTCATCGCAAAAGCAAAAGTCACCATTGAGAAGCCAATGTACCCACAAAGAGTTACGGTCTGGTGGGTTTTGGTCCGGCGGCATCATTCGAAAATGAGCAAGGAGCCGCCGTTACGGTCAATGGCGAACGTTACCGTGCCATGCTCAACGATTTTTTGTTTGCAAAAGTTAAAGAGTATGACATGGACGACATTTTGTTTCAACAGGATGGCGCAACATGCCACACAGCCAACATGACAGTCGAACTTTTGGAAAATGCAAACTTTATATGGCCCACCCCTTATTATGTGACTTTTGATAAGTAAATCGTCGGATTTGCAACTGTTTTGCAGGTAGGGTATGTGGGAGACGGACTGTACTAATGCCTCCTACAGCTCACACTTAGGGCCTTTCAATCTGAACCTCGGCTGAGGTCAAAACCCACTACAGCCCTGCCTTGAACTTGCCCTTATTGTGCCTTTAAGATTGCATGATGTTGAGACTGATTGCATAATTAATCTCTAATCTACAGGCTTCAGAAACCTCAGGATCTAAAGCACCAGGTCAGCCGAGAGAGCCAGTTACATTGGGACAGGTTAGTTTTAAACACTATTTGATACTTCGTCTGCGTCACAACGATAGGAATATTTGCAGTTTTGAAAACTGGTAGTCTGTTACTGTATTAGCTATCTGTCAGTCTTCAAATCAATCAAGCTTTTAAGATCTCATGTAGAGTAGGAGTAAAGTTCGTTGCGGGGTCCAAGACAAGCATTCCGTCGGGGAGCCCTTTCCTGGGCTTCACTGCTCAGAGTCATTACGATGGTCGCCGCTGCGGATCCCTACGCTGGAGTTACAGTGGTGGGAGTGAGAGGTGGGCTAATACCCGAAAAAGTAGGAGTAGAGTGCTAGCCAAGACAAGCAAAAGGAGCCCAAACACGTCGAGTCTATTTCGTTACTACAGGAGTTTCTATAGCCACCTTCTGACTCCATAAGCAGATCAGCTCTATGGTACCATACATAATAATAGATAGTAGCTGATTCTCACACCTACTGAACATGCATATAAAATTTCGTGAAAATTGACCCAGCCGTTTTAGTGGTTTAATATTGTGACACGAGAATTTTGAAACGAAGTTCGCGCGTTATCAAAAGGAGGTTAGACGGAAATTCTTATGAAAAAGTTTACACGACACTTTTTGTTTTAGATGACTATCGCTAGATGGCGCTGTGATTAAAATCTTTTAAAACAATTCCTTATTTTGTTTTATATGATTAATGCTAGACGGCGCTGTGATCAAAATATTTTAAATAATTCCTTATTTTGTTTTATGTGATTAATGCTAGATGGCGCTGTGATAAAAAAATATTTTTTTAAGTTATAATAATTAGTTAGTTTAAGACTCTTTAAAGAGAGAGAGAGAGAGACGTTTTAAACTAACTAATTATTATAACTTAAAAAAATAAAATTTTATTACAATTCCATCCCTAATTAATCGAAAGGAACTTCGTTCCATCCGGGTGTCCCTTGACACCTTTCAAGTTTTTTACTTTTTATAAGTTGCATAATAATATCTGTGAATGAGTATTGCGTGTTCATTAAATGCTTTTTCTTTCCATAATATACCTAACGGGGTGATAACAAGGGAAACCAACCTATTCACCGGGTGGGTAGTTGGAAGTGGAGACTCGCTATAAATACAGGCGTTGGCCGCTGTTATCATTCATTACACCTCAACACACTATTTGCCTCGTCATACCTAATATCAAATTGCATTGTAAACTTAAGATGCAAGACTTTATGCATTCAATAAAGCAAAATTTCGACTCCCTGTGAAATCGTTCTCCGTCTCAATATTATTCCAATAACTTTGAAACAAGTTCTGTTTATCGAGAATGTTCGAGACTATTGTTTTATTCATCGTTGTCTGTCGGCGCCAGATGCATCCATTATTTGTCGGTTAGCGGTCCGAGGGGATATACTCGTTAATGCAATGGCGATGCATGCTGGAAATAAACATGAGTTTTGAATTGATTAAACTGACGATATATTTTGATTTGAGTAGAAAAAAAACTAGATACCAACTGTTAACAGTGCACTGGATTCACTTAAATATTTTGAAAGATTTACTTAGTATGCGAGTAATGACAACATTTTCGACATTCGCGAATTTTTGGAACAAAGTTTTTGAGTGGATATCAAAAAGTATTCAAGTCAGTTTCGTTTGCTTTGCAGTGTCTTTATTTTATCTAGTCGACTCGCGCAACTTCGTCTGCGTCACAGAGGGATATAATATAGCTTATATAGCCTTCTGAAAGAATTTTTCAAATCGGACCAGTGGTTCCTGAGATTAGCGCGTTCAAACAAACAAACTCTTCAGCTTTATAATATTATATAATTTACAAAAAAATAAAATAAAGTATGAAAATAGTAGAGATACTAGGTCTACTATTTACCTTACCAAATAATTGAAATCCCCCGCAAATTATCTTAAGAAAGTCTTAGACCCAATGAGACCTATCCCACATATAATTTTTGACAAAACATTTGTATTATAATTTTTTGTGTAAGTATGCAAATATTCTCGAATATTCATCGCATTCTTAGAAAATCCTGAAATGACATTTAATACTCATAAAATTATACTGGAGTCTTTTGGAGATAAACATATTTATTTTTCAAGAAAATATTAATTGAAGGAATCAATCGTTTTGGTCTAAATTTATACGACTAAAAAAGCATCTAAAACAGAATCCTTAATAGCTACAACAACACAACTTGTCTCTATTCCCATTAAGCCTTTAAAAACCATTTCTACCCATTATCACGTCCAATAATATCCAAAGCAATAAAACTACAAAATAATACCTAAAACTCTAAATGGCGATAGAAAATAACCTCTCTAGGGAGGTTTAAGATGAAAATAAAATATGACCCAAGGACCTGCAATCCGTTATGTCCGAGAATTGAAAACCCTGGGGAAGTGTTTTCCATATTTAATAAAGGCTTATTTTATAAATGGCAGTGGATGGAAATTGCTTCAGTCTTTCTATCTATTGCTTTTGTGTACCTGTACCTGTACCAACCCATTGCTGCCCACTGTTGGGCTCAGGTCTCCTCAGAAGAGGGATTAGGCATAGTCCACCACGCTTGCCCAGTGCGGATTGGGGACTTCAAATATCTTCAAAGGATTTTTAGAACCCTTTTCCGACATGCAGGTTCCTCACGATGTTTTCCTTCACCGTTTTTAGCCATTGGTGTTGTGAAAAATTGCACATAAATCTTTTTTCACATTTAGATTTAGAGGTACAAGGCTGGATTTGAACCCGCGACCTCCCGTTCGGAAGGACGCGCTTCGACCACTCAGCCTCCACGACTTATATTATATTGCCTGTGTGTAGTTGTTATAAATTTATTAAATACTTTATTGTACACTACAGAGAAACAAGTAATATTGTAGGGACGCGATTGCATGCATGCACTTTTAATACAAGCAGTAATATATAAGTGCAGTGTGTAGCGCGACTCCGCAGTCGTTCCGTAATCAGCAAAGCGTACACTCGCGTCCACACTATTTTAATCATATTCATTATTGTATATTGTAGAGTGACATTAAATAATGATAACTAGAATCAGTTGTTCATTTTAATTCAACGGTATATACTAATTAGATACACAAGTAATTAATAAAGGGATACTCTTCCGCATTATAAGAGATACCCTAAAATACTAAGAAAATGTTCACAAAAGCTTTGAGTTTCCTTACAGCAAACCCAAATAAAAATTTAAACAAAAAAAATCTTAATTAAAACTTTATACTGTTCAAAAATGGTTAGGTAATCCTAAAATATGCTATTTTTACAAGTTTTATAGGTATTAACGTGCACTGGATGTAACTATGTAATATCGGGTAACTATTTAATAATACTTTCATGCATTTTCAACGGGTTCTTACCACGATATTTAATTAATTGAGTTGTCTCGATATTTCAACGTTGTTGCAGACGTCATGATCACGAGACGACTGGATACTACGGGTCGATTTAAGAGCAAACAAATCTGTCTACCCTCTTTCTCGTTCGCTTTTGGATAGTACCACTGGAACTCGAACTCACATCACGACACACCACACTCACTGTATCTACAAGACTCTCTTAGCATGAACCCTTAGTGACTGTTGTGTTTAGCACTGGATTCCACATACTCGATAATCTGAAAAATCTATATTTAAATAACTATACTTTATAACTATTTAATAATCTTGCAAGCTAAATTTGACAAACTTCCCGGTTTCCGATTGAGCTGATATTTTGCATGTAGATGTATATCGCGTGACAATGCAATAATATGACAAAATGGCGCTGATCTGGAGATAGATTCGGAAGGTAGTCATAGGAACTCCAGTACTAAATAAGATAAACCCGTCGTGTTTGGGCTCATTTTACTTCTAACCATCTGCTACCACATTACTGCTACATAATATCCAAGATCTTAAAAGCTTGTTTTTATATGTTTTTCTCTCAAACAAATTTATTTTCGTCGCTTACACTATTACTAAACGGGTTCTTTCCACAATTATTTTCAATTGAGCGATCCCGATATTCTTCAGTCTTCCCGTGATCATGGCGCTTGAAACAGTGCCGAAATATCGGGATCGCTCAACTGAAAATAATTGTGGTAAGAACCCGTTTAGTAATAGTGTAAGTGAGGTAGATAACCGCGAGTGTTTAAAGAAATTTAAATTTATTTTCAATTGAAAATATTTTGACAACAATTTAATAATTCTCGTACCTCCTCAAATTTAAAAAAAATTTTAAATTTTACCAATTAAAAAAAAGTTACCTTAAATTTGCGATTCTCTTAACGATTGCAATTTACAGAATAACCGTAGTGATTGTTTGTTGACAATGTCCGTTTTCTTTTGTAACAAAACGCGGGTCTTTGTAAACTTTCCGTTCTCTTAATTGGAGTTTTACTATTGTTATTGTTTCGGCTGTTATTCCTCGTTGTGCTCGTTTTATTGTCGTGTTTTAAACTTGCTACGTGTCGTGGAAGAATATGGCTAAATATTTACTTGTGT
This sequence comes from Trilocha varians, assembly GCA_030269945.2. Classification (NCBI taxonomy): domain Eukaryota; kingdom Metazoa; phylum Arthropoda; class Insecta; order Lepidoptera; family Bombycidae; genus Trilocha; species Trilocha varians. The sequence continues at coordinate 2,212,383 of AP028279.1, forward strand.
TCATATTAATATTAAATAGGTTCTTATTACCATTTTAATTGAATGAGCAATCCAACTAACACTGTTGCAAGTGCCATGATCACGGGAAGACAGTACTGCGGGTAGATTACTTAAGAGCAGAAAAAATTGTGTACCCTTTTTCTCGTATAAAACCGAACACTGTAATTAATCTAATCTATTATAAAGGCGAAAGTTTGTAAGTATGGATGGATGTATGGATGTTTGTTACTCTTTCACGTAAAAACTACTGAATGGATTTGAATGAAACTTTACCACAATATAGCTTATACATCAGAATAACACATAGGCTACAATTTTTGATAATACAAGACGAACCTGAAGTCCACGCGAACGAAGTCGCGGGCAAAAGCTAGTACAAAATAATTAAAGAAATTATAACACTAAAATATTACATTTCAGACGGTAGACATAAAACAAGAAACTGAAAAACTTCTCAACAAATTTTTACCTGATGCGGTGAGTGAAATATCAGAGTGAAGTTAATTGATAGTAAGCCGATAACGAGAAAATACGCGACATGTTGACATAAGAGAGTGCTGCCTACCGAAATAAAACTTAGAATCACTTTTATTTTAGGAATTAGATAAAAAAAAAAATTCATCATAGTATGGAAGTCCGCAACGATAGTCGTACGTTTTCCATACAATGTCAGATAAAAAAGTTTAACCGATACAAAAAATAAAAAAAAAATTGGTTGCCTGTAAATTCGGTATACGGGCGAAAGTTTTACGTGACAACGACTCGGGCATGGTTAGCCTGCCTAAGAGCGAGAGAGACAGACATAAAAAGTGAAAGGCACGCGTGCCTCTCACTCGCTCTCATTATGAGCGCATAACGTGAGCGGAGCGTAACGCAGTTTCTTGAAGTGTCACCCGGTAAACCAATTTATAAGACGTTGTCACGTCAAAAATGGTGCTCTGTTGTATTTTGACAAGTCATTCATCCCACGTCAGATTGTCCAAAGTTACAGATCCACCCTGTATATTTTCAGGATGATTTTGGTTCTCCAGTGCGTTGGGTAGCGTATAATTCGGTTTGTATTTAAATAATAATTAAGTATTGCTATGCATGTATTATAATGTACCTTCATGATCGTATTTTCTGATGCCCCATTGCTTCCATACAACTGTGTTTATTTCAAAAAAATAAGAATAGTTCCACTCATTCATTACTAATTTATTCATTCATGCACATATTAATATTGAAAGGGGGCTAGACGGAAATTCTTACGAAAAAGTTGTCACGACACTTTTTTGTTTTAGATGATTATCGCTAGATGGCAGTGTGATCAAAATATTTTAAAACAATTCCTTATTTTGTTTTATATGATTAATGCTAGAGGCGCTGTGTTCATAATATTTTAAAACACGTTCCTTATGGCGCGTTACGAAAAGAAATAATTTTTATGAGATACGTTTTAATCGAAAGGAACTTCGTTCCATCCGGTTGTCCCTTGACACCTCTCAAATTTTTTTTTATTAAGATAAGTAGATTTTAATATGTTATTTGGTTCTAGCATGATACTGATGATGGATTAGCCAAACTTACTGTAAGTATTATTATTTAATTGAATTATTCTAGAACAAATAAAAATAAAGGTCTTGTTTTTTCATATTTCGATACCCATTTTAAAACAGTGTTGAATGTAAGTGGATGTAATGCCACGTTTACACATTGGCTCACCAACTTTCAGCTTTCAAATTGGTCATCGGCCATCACTGTCATTTATTTTGTACGCATGTTGAACGTTGAGCCAATATGGAAACGTAATACAGGGTTAGTTAACAATTGAAAAAATTAAATTAATTGGATTTAAATTATTTGAAATTTATTTTTTAAAAATAACATCATCTAAATGACAACCGTTTCGATTTTTGCACTCTTCTAAGCGAACACCGAAATTTTCGAATTCCAAAAAATTAACTTTCTTGTAAATAAACAATTTTAAAAATATGTCAAATGGCTTTCTTTATACGATTTTTTCAATTGTTAACTAATTCATGGCCCACCCTGTATAAGAGGAGAGGACAGACAGCCTAATGCCGCTTTTCCTTGTAACATGAAAACGGGGGTTGAATGTCATTGGAACTATGTGGAACACCGTTTGACAGTTGACCTGCCAGTTGTCATTTGCGTACAGTTCCGATGGAATCTCGCAAGTTAAATTTGACAAACTTCCCGGTTTCCGATTGAGCTGACATTTTGTACACAGATGTATATCGCATGACAATGCAATAATATGAAAAATGGCACTGATGATGAATTCAGAAGGTGGTCATAGGAACTCTTGTTCTAAATAAGATAGACCCGTCATGTTTGGGCTCGTTTTACTTGTATTAGCTAGCACTCTACTGCTACATGGTATCCAGGATCTTAAAAGCTTGTTTTTATATTTTTTTCTTTCAAACAAATTGATTATTTCAATTGAAAATATTTTGACCACTATTTTTAAGAAATCTCGTACCACCTCATTTTTTTTTCAATTTTTTTTTTTTTAAATACCTTAATTTTTCTCTTAACGATTGCAATTTACAGAATAACCATAGTGATTGTTTGTTGAAAATGTCCTTTTCACGTACTACATCTATATCTAGGATCTTTAAAAAAATGTAACGATTTTTTTTTTCTTTAAAATAAATTATTGTTTACAAAATTATTGTGTCATTCTAGGACCCTACCACTGGCAAGAATAAACAGCTAGTTGTCAATGTAAGTAAAATTAATAATTTTGATGTCGTCTACTTGTCTGTGTTATAATTGTATTCCTTTTTGAAAGTCGGTCAAAAAGAAAATTGTATGTTCCATTTTCTTTTATGGAATCCTTGTCATAATTACAAACACAATTAAAAATAATTATCCTATTTGGTGGAGCGATTAATTTAATTTTTATTAATATTAACTAAGATTTAAGTAAATTTCTTTAAACACTCGTGGTTATCTACATCACTTACACTAATAATCGTGGTAAGAACCCGTTCAGTAATAGTCTAAGTGATAAGATTTAAGTAGTATATACATGGTATAATGTCGGATTTTTTGCCTGAAGTATTCTCTTCTTTTGTTTTTTCTTAATTTTCAGGGTACCGTTTTAGTGCCAGTAATTGATTACAACCTTGCAAGATTAGGTGTAACATTGAAAGTAAGTACCTTCTGAATACATAACACAACTTAGTCTGTATCACAAAGAGAGGAACATTTGTTTTATATAGTTGACCCGCGCAACTTCGTTTGCCTCACAGAGAGATATAATTTTTGACCGTGATTAGGTGACACCGAATGATAGGTAGTGGTTGCTACTGAAAATCAGCGCTTTCGGGATATTATTCCGATAGCAACAGCTGAGTAGTGACCGTTTCGGCACGCAGTGTGGGGCACGCAATAGATGTAAATAAATAATTATGTGTACAATTTACTGTTTGTTAGTTATTCTCTTTGTTTTTTTTTCTTAGAGTTGAACTGTTTATGTTTATTTTTAGTTTTACTTTTATATACCTAGTTGAGTAAGCTACATTATAATTTTGTGTCCTTTATTTGTGTGTCGAATAAAGTTTACTTTCTTTCTTTCTATATAATAAAGCCTTACTTGATAAATGGACTATCCAATAATGAAAGAATTTTTCAAATCCGACCAGTGGTTTCTGAGATTAGCGCGTTCAAACAAACAAACTCTTCAGCTTTATAATATTATAAGTACTAGCTTTTGCCCGCGACTTCGTTTGCGTGGACTTCAGGTTCGTCCCGTCTAGTCTAGTCGTATAGCCTATGTGTTATTCTGATGTATAAGCTATATTGTGGTAAAGTTTCATTCAAATCCATTCAGTAGTTTTTACGTGAAAGAGTAACAAACATCCATACATCCATATTTACAAACTTTCGCCTTTATAATATTATTAGGATAGATGACGTTAATTTATCTTACATTTTTCGTCTAACAAGGTACCTTCAACCTCAGAAAAGGCTTTACTAACAACAGACACGTCACCTCTGAAGACAGTTCTAAATAATGTTGATCTGAAGTCTGTGGATGACCGTGATTGGTTGGCCTACGAAACTGTTGTAGGAAAAATTTATGTTTCACCACAGGTATGAGGAATTTATTTTATTTGGGAAACAATAATACAAGTAATAATAGGTATATCAAAGTTAAACTTAGACCAAATAAGTATCAACCGCGAACTATTTTTTACATAATATAAAAAAAAAAAACATAAAAAAAAAATATTTAAAAATACAATATAAAAAACAGAGGGCCACTGAAGACGGGGTCTACGACCCGAGCCACCAGTGCTCAGGGCTCAAGAGAGAGGAACCTCCTCACAATACGTGCCGTGTCAAGAATGAACACCTTCTGAATCAAGCCCTTTACCCAGCCGGGGAGCGAAAGCTTCTCTAGATGATGGTCGAAGCTTTTCGCTATTAGACCGTGCACAGATACAACGATCGGAACAATGATGGTCGATTCAACACGCCACATGTCGGTCACCTCGTGGGCCAGGTCCAAATATTTTAGAAGTTTTTATTTTTCTGCCTTCACAAGGTTCTCGTCATGTGGAATGGTGACATCGATCAGCACCGCCCGATGCGCATCCCGATCTATTATCACTATGTCAGGCTTATTGGCAACTAATTGTTATTTTTTATTAATGTTACTATAAAATAAGGCAAATTTTAAATCCAACATGACTGTTTTTACAAAATGGCGGATTACTTTATACTGTACTGTAACCCATTACCTACTGCCCGCTGCTGACTCAGGTCTCCTCCGAAGAGGGGTTAGGCATAGTCCACCACGCTTGCCCAATGCGGATTGGGAACTTCACATATCTTCAAAGGATTTTTAGAACCCTTTTCCGACATGCAGGTTTCCTCACAATGTTTTCCTTCACCGTTTTTAGCCAGTGGTGTTGTGAAAAATTGCACATAATTTTTCGCAATAAAATTTACTTTTTACACAACTTCCTTAATATGAATATAAACCGATATATTTAAAATGAATGTATGGTTCCCAATTTTCGCTTTTTTACAGTGTAGCGGAGACGGTTGTCAATCAAGAGTAAGTTGATAATTTATTTTAAAGAAACTTTTTAAATACAAGCTTTTAAGTTCCTGGATATCATGTAGCAGTAGAGTCCTTAAGGGTAGGCCGTAGGCAGCGGCCCAGCAGTGTCTTCTGGCAATGCAGCCAAATGATCAAAATCTTAGAAAATTAAAAAGAGGCTTGAGGAGGGTCCGTAAAGGTCGTAGGTAGCGACCCCTCAGTGTCCCCTGACATTGCAGAGGTCCATGAGCGACGGTAACCACTTACGATCAGGTGGGCCGTTAGCTCGTGTGCCTGCGTGGCAATAAAAAAAACACTTGGTGTTGGTAGGTAATGTTGTTTGGAGACACTATTTGGTCGGTGTGCATCTAGTAATATTAGATAGCTGTATTTGTGAATTTTGACTGTCTTCCTTATGTCAACATGTCTAATACAAGTAAAACGAGCTCAAACATGACTGGTCTATCTTGTTTGGCACAAGAGTTCCTATCCACCTTTCGAATCCATCATCAGATCAGTGCCGTTTTGTCATTTTATTACATTGTCACGCGATATACATCTGCGTGCTTAAAGTCAGCTCAATCGGAAACATAAAAAAGAAAAAAAATACAGATGAATTGAGTACCTTCTCCTTTTGGAAGTCGTTTATCTGTCCTGCAATAAAAAGTCTGTCAAAAATAGGTTATCAACATATTTTTTTATTTTCAGTGCCATCAATCTAGTTGCGAGTCCATAGTAAGTTTTTTAAGTATCTACATTGATAAGTAACTTAGATACAGTTGTTATATTGGCCGAACTTTAAAATCCCGTATAGGTAAGTGATAGATAACGGCCCCTCATTGCCCTGGCATTGCAGAGGTTCATGACAGTGACCGCTTACCAGGTGGTTCGTAGGCTCATGCTCAAGAACATGAAACTATAATTATATCTTATAGAGAAAATAAATAAATAAATTATAATACTTTCATGGATTTTCAACACATAACAACAGTCACTAAGGGTTCATGCTCAGTCTTGTAGATACAGTGAGTGTGGTGTGTCGTGATGTGAGTTTGAGTTCCAGTGGTACTACACAAAAGCGAACGAGAAAGAGGGTAGACAGATTTGTTTGCTCTTAAATCGACCCGCAGTATCCAGTCTTCTCGTGATCATGACGTTTGCAACAACGTTGAATATCGAGACAGCTCAATTAATTAAATATCGTGGTAAGTGGTAAAATTCGTGGTAAAATTTTGCGGGACAAATTCAAGGAAATTAAGATTCTAACTTTAGCGTCCCAATACATTTATGAAAATTTAATGTATGTGCATAAAAATATTCATGAATTTCCTAAAGTCTCGGATATTCATAATTTTAACACTAGGAACAAACACAAGCTTGCGTTGCCAGCATCTAGATTACATAAAATAAGTAATTCTTTCCAGGGTTTGTCTGTAAAGCTTTATAACAAAATCCCAGTGGCCGTTCAAACATTGCCTATAAATAGGTTTAAGAGAGTTATCAAAGAACGGTTATGCAGTAAAGCGTATTATAAACTTAATGATTATATAAATGACTGCACAAAATGGGAATGAGGCGCTCGTCCCGGGCCATTTCAATTGATACATTTGTAAAAAACAAAAATATTGTAAAAAAATATTTAAAAAAAAACAAGAAAAAAAAAACAATATATTTAAATTTAAAAAAGACATGCCCGCTGAGTTTCTTGCGCCGGTTCTTCTCAGGACGGAGGCGTAATTTTAGCGAACTGGTGGTAGAACTTTTGATTTTATTTTTGACTTTCAAAATGTATGTGTGTCCACATCTACTTTGAAAATAAATGATTTGACTTTGATTTGACTTTGACTAAGAACCCGTTGAAAATGCATGAAAGTATGTTATTTATTTATTTATTTCAATCAATCATAGATCATATTATTATTAGGCAATTACAAAATTTCATTAATATTTTATATTTAATTTTATTGTTTATCACGTTTTTTTGGTCAATAAAGTTATTTATTATTTACTATTTCAGTGCCAAGGAGATACTTGTAAAACAGGGGTAGGTTATTTAGATTTTTGATTCAGTATCTACAGTACTTTACTGTTTTGAACATATTTTTGAAAAAATGTGTTTTTTTACAATACCACGGAGCAATCTTCAAACGTCACACAAACATTAAGCTTACCTTCTCTTCTTAGGCTTACATTGAAATAAATGGTTTTTATTTAAGTTGAGTGTGATATACAGGGTGGATCTGTAACTTTGGACAATCTGACGTGGGTTAATGATCAGTTGAAATAAAACTTAAAACGACTTTTATTTTAGGAATTGGATTAAAAAAAAAATCATAGTATGGAAGACAGCAACAATAGTGGTACATTTTCCATACAATGTCAGAAAACAAGTTTAACCGATCCAAAAAATAAAAATGGTGCTAAGTTGTAATTTGACTGGTCATTCACCTCACGTCAGATTGTCCAAAGTTACAGACCCACCCTGTATATTACATGAAGTCCCCCATTAGGTGTGATCCCTCTGCTTAAGGAACCCAGCAGTGGGCAGTAATGGCTTGTGACAGTATTATTTATCTCTGTATTTCTAAATTTTTAGTGTGTAGGAGCTACATGTAACTCCCATGTAAGTGTCATAACTTTAAATTGAAATTGAATAATTAATGTTAAACTTTTGGACTGCATTTTCAAAAGGAGGTTTCCAAGTTGGTCTTTAAATTTGTATGTTTTTCTCCTTGTGGCGACCAATAAGTTGTGGGTATATATGGTATTAGCCATTAGGCCAAAGGGAGATCTCCTTGCGGGCGAGGTAGTGTATGGTGGTCAGGCCGAAGCCCACTGTGGTAGATTTCAGATGGCGTGTATATGCGAAGATTTCTACAAATGTCGTAACCGCGATTCAGGATCTCGCGCGTTATTATTGGTCGCCACACTCCTCGTAACTAGAATTCGTTTTTGAGCACAATTTTTTATGCTTTGCTCTATGTATTTGCGTATAATTTTGAATGACCCGATTTCGTTAGCTTTTTTTTTAAAGCAGACAGTTCGATAAAGTTTTGTTTCACTTACTACTATCCTTACTATATATAATACTTTCAGTGCAAAGGACCTGGTTGTCGTTCTATGGTATGTAAATTAATAAATATGTTCGTTTGCGGTAAGTAGCCATATTTCAGGATCTTATTCTAATTTACATAAAACCTCACCTCAGTCTTCCCGTGATCATGGCGCTTGAAACAGTGCTGAAATATCGGGACCGCTCAATTAAAAATAATCGTGGTAAGAACCCGTTTAGTAATAATGTAAGTGATTATTTGACTATTGTTTACAAATTTACATCCTAAAATCGATTCCAAATCTTTTTTATAATAAAATATTATTGATGTGTAATAATTTATTGCAGTGCATTGGCGTAAAATGTGTGGCAACGGTAAATAGATTTTTTTAATACATTTCCAAATTTTCATATATATTAACTTTATAAAGAATATCTATAAAGAGTGAAAGATTAATCATGGTATATTAAAGAAATTTCTAGTTTTTTAAAGTCCCTAAAATTCGACTACATTATCCCCAAAAAGTACAAGACATTTTTTACTAACAACCTCTCGTGATCTCGCGCACCCCACGTCTTATCTTACATTTTGTTACCTAAATATTATCTTAACGTGCGTAGTAGCGCAACGTGGGTAGACCTCCAGTAAGATGGACCGGCGACCTGGTCAAGATCGCGGGAGGTCACTGGACGCAGATAGCGTAGGACCGGTCGTTGTGGCGAAGTTTGAGGGAGGCCTATGTCCAGCAGTGGACGTCTATAGTCTGATGATAATGATTAACGTTAATTTTACCATTCTTATTTTATAGTATTAGATTTATCATCCTCCTTTGTACCTTCATTAACAAATCATCCTATATAAACATGATTGTAAAAAACCTAATGCTGCCAGTGAGAGAGAAGTTAAGTAGGAATCATAAAATAAATCGAAGAAAATAAAAGTTGTGAAAAAATGTACAAAAACGTCTGTATTCGGCAATGGAATGTTCGAAATTCAAAATAAGCGCGCGAACCTCTCTTCTCTGTTATAATTCAAAAAGTATTTAAATAAAAGAGGTTTAAATTATAATTAGTTAAACTATTTATAGATGGCGCTTTTGTCGACAGTATCAAAAGTCTTAATTAGATTACATAAAATATTAATTGTTGATTGTCTTGAGTTATTGACTGTCGCCTACAATGGTTATTTTTCCCAATGTTAATATAAATAATAATTATATTAATTTATTTAGTCAAAAGATTTTTCTTACCTTGTAAGCCCCTGGCGTCGGACCTTTTGAACATAATATTTTGTTCGAAAAATTCGTAAAACAAAGTATTGTTTTATTAAAAGAGCCAGTTTTGTGTTCTTATTGTTTGTAAGGTCCAAATTAATACAACATAGGGCTGATATGCTTAAGTTTTAGACATAGTTTAAGCAAAAAAAACATACATACCTTCGATCAAATACTTATCGACGACATAAAGACAAAATGAAATATTGTCAAGTGTTGATCTCAGTGAATTGGTGACCGGTTTTTTTTTCGTATTGGAGAAAATGTCCCACGGAATACCCTGCTGGGTCAGAACCAGCGTGGGTCGGGGAGCGCCCACTACCATCCCCCCCTTGCTCTGACGCAACGTGCTGAGCAAGACATGACCTCTTCATGGGTCTCCTCCCGCAGGGTAGCGTTAGGGACCCGATACTCTTAGGGGGTGCGAGTCGCGTAACGTGAACTATGCTGAACTGCGCGGTAAAATACTGCAAAAAATATTCTCAAGTTAAAAAAAGGATGGTGTGTCATATTACAGGAGATCCATTTGAATGTTTAAAATTTTGTAACTTTTTTAGCCATCAATTAAGTAGGTTCTATCTCTGAAATAATTGGAATTTCGAAATAAAATTTTCAATACTAGATAATTTTTATGAAAAAAAATACGGTCTTCGTCATTTTGTTGGTTGTACGTAAGACCCTTAAAAAATTCAACATTTCATTTTCAAAACCCTCGCCATTTTGTCATGTTCGACTTTTCAACGTTGTTCATTTTGTGTCAACCTTAAATTTTTTAACACATGTTTTTATTCAATTTATTTACAGTGCGACGGGATGTCATGCGAAGCGGCCGTGAGTGCTTTCAAACTAAACTTTTCAATGAAAAAGCTCCGAAAAAATAACGTAAAAGTTTTTAATTGATTGGTATTTGCTTTTCAAAGAAGAAATACCTAAACCAATTGAATTCAATTTTATCATAGAATTATATGGAATCAAGATCATGAACCACAAAGCGAAGTTTCAAATATTTAACTCATGTTAATATGCCGATTGTCATAGGTAGATTCTAACGCCAGAATGTAGTGTTAATACTCGCAATCGGCATACTTTAAACTGGCTTCATTCTGTTGTTCATGATGTTGATTCCGGATGTGTTTATTGTATGATTTTTTTTTATTTAATTTTTTTTCTAGTGCCGTGGAGGAGGTTGTGAAGCGTCTGTAAGTTTGTTTTTAATTCTTTTAATTCACAAATGATAATGCAAACTACTTATCAAATAAGTTTTTTTTTATAAAAACGGTAACGACTAGTAACGGTAAGGAAAGTAGACTTCAAAAATTATTCGATTGATCTTGAAAAACTAAAACGCAAATGAGACCCTATGACGACTATCATTTGAAACAACGTAGGTAATAACCCACTTTTAGAAAATCGATCAAAAACATGAAAATAGGTTCACTGAGAAAAAAAACAAAATCAGTAAATGATTTTTTTTCAATGCAAGATAGATAAACGAGCCAACGGCCCACCTGATAGTAAGCGGTTGAGCGACGCTTCATGAACCTTTGCAAAACCAGGGCGTTGAGGGGCCGTTATCTATCACCTACATATACGGTTTTATTTTATTTTATGATTCCAGTGCCGTCGTTTTTCCTGTCAATTTACCACTAATGGAGTTTTCAAGATAGGTGGTGGTACTTGGGATCAGCACTACCCGCAGTATGATGTGAAGGAACGACCTCCTGGAAACGATTACCCTGGACCCTGGACCCAGCAGTGAAAACCAGGGGTTTTTAATCATTTATAGCATTGGATGGATCCTTAAGTCGAAAACTGGTGTTTCATAAAAGTGTCGTTAAAAAAAACTTTTTGGTGTTGTAAATGAGTTGTTTTTTTGTTTTTTTTGGAGCGAAGTTCCTTATCGCGCTTTATCGAAAGGGGGCTAGACGGAAAAAATCTTACGAAAAGTTGTCACGACACTTTTTTGTTTTAGATGATTATCGCTAGATGGCGCTGTGATCAAAATCTTTTAAAACACGTTTCTTATCGCGCGTTACGTTAGGAAAAAAAATATAAGATATCTTTTAATCGAAAGGAACTTCGTTCTATTCGGATGTCCCATGACACCTCTCAAGTTTTTTGTATTTATTGCCATTTATTCCAATAAAAGTCATGGCCCGGAAAAACCGGGTTTTAATTTGGTCAATCGTTTCCTCTTGAAAAACACTGGAAATGGAACACATTTTATAATGTTTTCCTTATCCCATCTCGGCCATCTCTATAATTCAAAGTTTAAAAAATGTATAAACTTATTCAGACACTCGCGGTTTTCTATAATACTTTCATGCATTTTCAACGGGTTCTTACCACTTCTTACGGCTTCAGATTATCGAGTATGTGGAATCCAGTGCTAAACACAACAGTCACTAAGGGTTCATGCTCAGAGAGTCTTGTAGATACAGTGAGTGTGGTGTGTCGTGATGTGAGTTCGAGTTCCAGTGGTACTACCCAAAAGCGAACGAGTGCGAGGGTAGACAGATTTGTTTGCTCTTAAATCGACCCGCAGTATCCAGTCTTCTCGTGATCATGACTCACATTCACGTTTGCAACAACGTTGAAATATCGAGGCAACTCAATTAATTAAATATCGTGGTAAGAACCCGTTGAAAATGCATGAAAATATTTAAAAAATGTTTTCTTCAGTGGCTTCCTCCAGAGATAAATAGATTTTAAGAGTAAAATACACTTATTAGCAGTTAGCTGATGTTAGTACTAGAATACCTTTGTTTTTTGTTGTTAATCTCACTTTTCTTTCCACTCAAAAATTCCGCAGGTCATCTATTTAACAAGAGGAACTTTATAATTGAAACAAATTCGAAGAAATCTTTTATTTTAACTCGCAATTCCATTTCCTATTTTATCCGAAAACAAGCTTTTTATGAAACAATGAGAACAAGAAACCCTTTTTGTAATCAGTCCACAATCTTAGTGCGAATTTTCGACCTTTTGTTTTCTTACTAATGGAAGTTGAGATCAAAGGGCTTGTCCCTTTTGGTACAGAGTGTAGGTACTTATGTGTTTGTTTTGTTTAGAAACTGTTGCCACAGTGACAGAGACATATTATCTTAGTTGGCATGCTAAGTAGTTAGAACTACCCGGGGGTGACGGGGCGAAACGTGAGTGTTGATCATGAACGCGTCCCGTCACCTTGTCCAATCTCGTGCTGGGTTCTGTCCTCAGCCGGGGTTCGGACGCTGAGTGTGAGCGGCAGGAGGTTGTAGTGCGGTTCGACTTCTGTTACAAAAAAAGTAGTAGGAAGTACTAGGCTACGTGAAGTCAGATTTCAGTCTTTTCGACAAATTTGTATCATTGTTTGCGCCGGAGAAAGCTTAGGAATCCGAAAGAAATTGAACTCTTGGGTCTGGCAATAAATATAGTAGGAGTAAAGAACATAAGTACCGACTTCCCTTCTCCCAAAGGGAACTTCGCGGACATTGATTTGATGCAATTTATTCAAAGACATTCAGCATCTTTATACTTTAATCTCTTTGAATTTATTGAACCGAGCTGTTATGCCTACTTAGGATTCTAATAATAGTTATGGCAAAAATTTCGTCATCATCATCAGCTAGTAGACATCTACTACTGGACATAGGCCAGCCCCTTTCACTACAATGAACGGTCCTGTTTGCATCTATTGACTTGCCTGACCTTGTCCTTCCCAGGTCGTAGGTCTATCTTATGGGACGTCTACCTAAGTTTCGCATACCGGTTTGTGGCTGCTATTTCTGCGCTTTGTTTACATACATGTGGTGTATCAATAAAGAGTTTTTGGAACGAAGTTCTTTATCGCGCGTTGTGAAAGGGGGCTAGGCGGAAAAAATTCTTACGATAAAGTTGTCACGACACTTTTTTGTTTTAGATTATAATCGCTAGATTGCGCTGTGATCAAAATCTTTTAAAACAATTCCTTATTTTGTTTTAAATGATTAATGCTAGATGGCGGTGTGTTAAATATTTTAAAACACGTTCCTTATCGCGCGTTACGAAAGGAAATAATTTTTATGAGATACGTTTCAATCAAAAGGAACTTCGTTCCATCCGGGTGTCCCTTGACACCTCTCAAGTTTTTGTATTTGAATTTGTATTTATTTTACCCACCAAACCGTCGCTCAACGACCTTTGAAATGTCTTCTCGAGAAACTTAAAAATAGATATTGAAAATCAGTAAATCCATAATCAGTTTATTAAGAAAATCATCAACCATTATCTATTTAATAAGCGTGAAAAACAAAAATACTTAATTAAGTTTGATTTAGCAGAATTTCACACTTTCGTCCCCTGGGTTTTACTCGAACAATCTGGTTTGGTCATTTCCACTTTCAAAAGCAATTCCAGTTGTGGATTCTCGGAACTTTAGAAGTTTTAATTCAGTGATTGCGACCTTTACTTATTTAACACGTTAACTCCCCTCCTCGGTATTCCCAGAGCGCTATGACTTGTCCTTCTTCAAACGAGGCTTGAGAAGGGTCCTTAAAGTTAGGTCGTAGGTAGCGACCCCTCAGTGTCCCCTGACATTGCAGAGGTTCATGAGCGACGGTAACCACTTACTATCAGGTGGGCCGTTGGCTCGTCTGCCTACATGGCAATAATAAAAAAAAAAACTGCCGAGAAAAAAAACCTATTGTCCTTTCAGGGGAGTGTCGATCAGCATTGACCGCGCTGGCAACCAAAGTCTTACTACCGAGTATTGACAATCTTGTCCTTCTTCGAACGAGGTTAACACGCTGTTAAACGAGGCCTAAATGATCCCTCTTGCAACTTTCCTGTGCGGCAAAAAAACGTGAACTTCGGTGTGAAGAGCATATCTTTAAGTTATTGGGGTCTATATCTATATCTATAAAGGTAATAGACCGCGTGTCGCCCTAACGTCTGCTCATGGTGCGGGCCGATAACACCACGTGTCGTAGTCAACGTCAAGTGCAAAAATTGGTTTCGCAGCGAACATGTTAAAGGATTTTTTTGTGATAATTCGTCTGCGTCACAAAGCCAGGGTTCAGATAGCATGTGTTGTGCGCGCAGAAAAATGAGCTTATTTACGACATCACATCAAAAACCCTAAAGGTGTGTAGGAAATCAAAGGCTGCCAGTGCAAAGAAAACTTCAGAACAAGAAAATTTAATAAAATAATAAAAACTTAGAGCAAAAATATGACGCAATCTGAATTGAACAATGTTCACGAATTCCATTTTCAAAAAAGCGCGCCAACATTACATCGTACATTAAAAAAGTATATTTACAAATGAGGTTTTAATCATTCTTATTAGAACTATTTATAGATGGCGCTTTAGTCGCTAGTACCTTTGCCTTTATAATGTTTGTTAACATTCAATCGCCTACAAGGTGTTTTTACTATATCATGCATGTATTCTACATATAAACCTTCCTCTTGAATCACTCTGTCTATAACACAAGCCGCATCAAAATGTATTGCGTGGTTTTAAAGATTTAAACATACATGTATAGGGACTGACAGCGTGGCCCTATGTAGTGATACGTGTAAAATTACTAAATTTAAATTAAGATCTCATCAAAGTAAACATTGAATAAGACGTTTTCATTATCTGTAACAAAAAAAACGATTTAATAACAAATCTAGCTCTAGGGGTATAGTAAAATAGAGATATCAGTTAGACTTGCTTACTTAATAAATTTATTTTAAACTAGCTGGCCCACACAACTTCGTCTGCGTCACATAAGGAAATTTCCTCACCGTTTAAACCTTTACTGGATTTCTACGAATATTTCAAGATTAAAATAAGTCAAATCGGTTCAGTCGTTCTCGAGTTTTAGCGAGACTAACGAACAGCAATTCATTTTTATATATAAGATTGAAGAAGAAGATTATAGTTTCTTGCGGTCTGGAGACTTCATATAATCTTCTAAAAGTCGGATAAGGAATATCCGATATGCAGGTTTCCTCACGATGTTTTCCTTCATCGTTTTTAAGCTAATAATGTTGTGTTTAAGAAAGGGTGTAAAAAAATTTCTGGGCAGGAACCGGTAGGTGTAGCGTGGACAGGCCTCTCACTAGATGGACAGACAACCTGGTCAAGGAGGCACTGGATACAGCGCAGGGCCGGTCGTTGTGGCGAGGTTTGGGGGAAGCCCGTGTCCAGCAGTGGACGTCTAAGTTTTGATAATGATGATAATAAATTACAGTCAAATGGTCAAAATCTTAGAGAAGAATATAAAATACATCTTACAGATACAAAGAGCTCCATATCAAAAGTAAATATATTAAAGGCTGTGATCTCCGTGATAAGTTGTCCTCGAGCGATCATGAAGACCAGCATATTTTTGATGCGTTGATCTGATGTGGACTCCCATCCACTGCAGTAAATTAATGTGGGGACATCAGCTGCCTGAAAAGAGTAGAGTATGGACAGCGAAGTACCAGTAATAGGGTCCCATTTTGACGTGACAGCGTGCCGGGTGACACTTCAAGAAACTGCGTTACGCTCCGCTCACGTTATGCGCTCACAATGAGAGCGAGTGAGAGACACGCGGGCTCTTAGGCGGGCTAACCATGCCCGAGTCGTTGTCACGTAAAACTTTCGCCCGTATACCGACTTTACAGGCAACCAATTTTTTTTGACAGACTTCCAAAAAGGAGGAGGTACTCAATTCGTCTATTTTTTATGTTTGTTTCTTCATAACTTTAGTTTGGGAGGACCGATTCATGGGGTGCCATTTAATGTTTTGAAGATCAAAGAAGTGCTTTTGGATTTGTGTTCAAAAATGTAAATTTTAAACGGACAAGATTTGGCGATTTCTTGTACGTTTTACATGCATTTATTTTCTATATAAAGCGATTTCGATGATTATTTTTTATTAGAAAGCAGACAGTTTGGTCATTTTCTTATTTATATAGATCTGACTGGTAGTTTTTGTCCTATGCTTGAAAACTGTAAGTTGGTCGTTTTCATCTATCTATCTTTCTTATATATATATAAAAATGAATTGCTGTTCGTTAGTCTCGCTAAAACTCGAGAACTGCTGAACCGATTCGGCTAATTTTAGTCTTAAAATATTCGTGGAAGTTCAGGGAAGGTTTAAACGATGAGAAACTTTACTTATGTTACGCAGACGAAGTTGCGCGGGCCTATTAGTTTTGGTAATAAAATATTAAATTACTCGTTGAGTACGGTGCCCTAAAATTAATTATAGCTCCCTTTGATAGCTTCCCGAATAAAAATCGACAAGCTTCACCTTCGTATTTTTCGAGAACCGTTGTATGCATTTTGACAGGTCACGTAAGAAATAAGTGTACGTAAAGGAAATTTATTTATTTATAAAGGGCACCAACATGTTATACACCCGAACATGCAATACAGGTATATATTAAGAGACTTCCAGTATAGACTTAATGCTAACACGATTATAAGTGCCGACTGCAGGCCTATTTTAAATTAGCGGTCATAGACCATATAATAAATAATAATTCAAAAATAAAAATTCAATACAATTAAAAAGTGAAAAATAATATGATTTAAAAGTTAAAAAGTAAAAAAAAAATAAGGAAAAAAGACAATTTGATAACCACCTTCTGTTTTGGGAGTCGGTAAAAACGTAATGAAGTTAAATAATGAATAAAAATAATCATAATAATTAAGAGTAATATAAAGGGCCTGATTCAGCGCGGCGGTCGTTCTTGACACGGCGCGTATTGTGAGGAGGTTCCTCTCTCTTGAGCCCTGACCACTGATGGCCGTAGACTCCGCCTGCAGTGGCCCTCTGTTTTTTATATTTTACTAGATGACCCGCGCAACTTCGTCTGCGTTACAAAGGGGTTCAAAAATTGTAGCCTATACTATAGGCACGCGCCGCCCGGCGCAAACAACTACGACCCTGCATTTTAAATTTGTAATTTTTTGCAATATTCACTTAAATTACATGCTGTAAAAAGCATATTGATCTATAATAAATGCACAATTTATTTAAGGTACTTAATTGGATAAGGATTAATGCTGTATTGTTTAAAATCACTTTGTAAATAACCATTTTTTAGTAAAGAATAAAAATGGTTATGCTGGGTTATCCCTAAGAGATAGACATATACCATCGCGGACTTTTTTGTTGAACTTTTTAAGGTGAACAATACTGTAGTACATTATTTTGGTCTATCTCGTAGGGTTCAGCCAGCGTTTGCAATATAAGCGCAAAAAACGTGCTTATTTACGACATCACATTAGAAACCTTTAAATTTATCAGTGTTTCTCTACTATATTATGCATTTATTATACATACAAACCTTCCTTAAGAATCACTCTATCTATTAAAAAAAACCGCATCAAAATCCGTTGTGTAGTTTTAAAGATTTAAGCATACATACGGACATACAGCGAAAGCGACTTTGTTTTTATACTATGTATTGATTTTTCAATTTTATTTTCTTGTAAATGTTTTTTTTTAAATAGAATGTAAAAAATAAATGAATATACAGAGTAATATTACTGGATATTTTATTGATGTTTCGTTTTTTTTTATTGCTTGATAGATAAACGAGCCTACGGCCCACCTGATGGTAAGCGGTCACCGTCGCTCATGAACCTCTGCAATGCCAGGGCAATGAGGGGCTGTTATCTATCGCCTACCGATACAGGACTTTTCTTAAACCTCATTTAAAGAGGGACATGTAATAGCGCTCCGGGAACACCGCGGATAGGAGTCCATTCCAAATCGGAATGGTACGGGGCAAAAATGATCTTCTGTAGCGAACCGTGGAAGATCGCAGCGGTTCCAAGTAAAGGTGGTGAACCTTGCCCCTGCGGCGTGTGGTACGATGGTAAAAGGGAGATGAAGGGATCATCTCAAAGTTCAAGGATCCGTTCGGCATGTTTTCTGTTTTTTTAATTGTACCTTCTATTGTTGTTTTCTTAATGAATAACTAAATTATTTACCTACCATAAATTTGAGTTTAGATGCATAGAAACAGGGTAGGTATATGTGAATTACAGATCCAGAAATGCACACGATATACCTTAAGTCGAAACCGTAGCCCTGGAAAAGATTTTTTTTAAATTTATCCTTCATCTATCCAAATAGTATAAAGAAGAAAGGTTTGTTTGTTTGTCTCGAATAGGTTCCGATACTACTGGTACGATTTCAAAAATTCTTTCAGTTTTCGAATGTTTATCGAGGAAGACTATAGGATATTGTGGGCTCAGTGGAATTATGGCCAAAGAGGTATTTCCGACCGGGCGAGGCAGTGTATGCCCGGTCAGGCCGAAGCCATTTATATAATATGCGCTGAATGCTGCAAATGTTGATACCGCGATTCAGGATCTCGCGCACTGTTATTGGTCGCCACAGATATATTGTTTCCCTTTGTGACGCAAACGAAGTTGTAATTGTTGTGTAATAAATAAAAAGAAATGTAGTCAAATTAAACACCTCTTCTCATTACTAACTGTATTTAAGTAAATTACCTATAAAAATATCAGTGTGATGCTATGCGCATAACTTGAGAACAGCTAAACCAATTTATGATATTAGATTCTATAAAAAAGTTTTTTTAATATCAAAATTAAAAATAAATTAAACTAAACTTGTCCTTCTTCAAATGAGGCATGAAGAAAGTCCTTAAAATTAAGTCATAGTCAGTGTCCTCTGACATTGAAATGTTCAAGACTCGGTAACCACTTACGATCAAGTAGTCCGCTAGCTCGTCTATATGGCTATAAAAATATATTTTTACACAAGTGATAGTTCAGAGTTGTTCTTCTTTCTTCATTGCAGACAATATTTTGCGGATACACTTGGTTATTAAAATATTGTCATTATTATTTACAATATTAATTTAAACTCATTACCTCTATTATATGATACATGCAAGTTCCAACCTGTATCATTGTTGCTACTAGTATAATGCCAAGCCAAATGTTAAAAACATCCTGAATTATCTCGATGTATCTGCAAAGAAAAAATAATTTCATAAATAATTCCTATGGCTCCAACTCCATTATCAGATCAGCGCCATTTTGTCATATTATTGCATTGTCACGATATATACATGTTCGTGCAAAATGTCAGCTCAATCGGAAAGTTTGCCGAATTGACCTTGCAAAATTCCACCAGAACTTACATAGTTACATCCAGTGCAAGCTAATATAAAGCTTTCACGCATTTTCAACGGGTTCTTACCATGATATTTAATTAATTGAGTTGTCTCGATATTTCGTGATTAAAATATCGTGGTAAGAAACCGTTGAAAATGCGTGAAAGTATTGTAGAAAACCGCGAGTGTCTGAATAAGTTTATAATATAAAGCTTGTAATGAGTATG
Source organism: Trilocha varians (assembly GCA_030269945.2). NCBI lineage: Eukaryota > Metazoa > Arthropoda > Insecta > Lepidoptera > Bombycidae > Trilocha > Trilocha varians. The sequence goes on from AP028279.1 coordinate 2,232,094, forward strand.
AGTTAGGAGACCTCGATCCCACCAAAAAGCTTCATATCTAGCTTAGGGGTGACGAGCTGTCTAGTAATTAAATTATAAGTAGTTTTAAGTTTTAGAAATCGAATTATCGAATGTCATATTATATATTCATCGTGTCACGTTGTTGTCCGAAATAGACCTCCCATAAGATGGACCGACGACCTGGTCAGGGTCGCGGGAAGTCACTGGATACAGCCAGCGCAGGACTATTTTTGGCGAGGTTTAGGGGAGGCCTATGTCCAGCAGTGGTCTATGGGCCGATGATGATTTTTTATCAAAAAGCTGCTTAATTCATGCATTATTAATACTAATAAATTACATCTAACACTCACTCATAAGTCCGGCATTGTTCCTTAATAACAGCAACAACCTTCTCATACCGTCTTCTCTCGTCTTTCATCGCCTCTTCCAAAGCCCTGCAGTAGAGCGCCATTTTCAAGCAAGCGTGGTTTATACATAGACCGAAGAATGCATCATGGCCGATGAAGTTAGCGACGTAAATCAGAGATCCGTAGAACATGTAGACAAACATTATCTCGTAGAATGGCGATTTCAATCTGGAGGAAAATTGATGGGTGAGGTAATCGAGCGTAAAACTGGGTTTCTTTAGACACTCGTGGTTATCTACATCACTTACATTATTACTAAACGGGTTCTTACCACGATTATTTTTAATTGAGAGGTCCCGATATTTCAGCACTGTTTCAAGCGCCATGATCACGGGAAGACTGAAGAACTGCGGGTAGGTAATTTAAGAGCAGACAAATCTGTCTATCCTGTCTGTAAGAACCCGTTTAGTAATAATGTAAGTGATGTAAAAATGGGTGTAAAGTGACTTATGTCTGAATTTAGGCTTTGCTTAAATGCCTGATGTTTTTTAAGAGATGCGCTCATTGACTCTTGCAATATCAGGGGATACTGTAGGGCGACCACTATAACAGAAAGCTCCTGAAAAATTCATCACATTTATGAAAAATCACGATCTCCTGGTGGTCAATTCGTGGTGGCCGAGACGACGAAGCGCGTCCTTCCGAACGGGAGGTCGCGGTTACAAATCCGACCGGCTTGTGAAAAAGATTTATGTTGCAATTTTTCACAACACCACTGGCTAAAAACGGTGAAGGACAACATCGTGAGGAAACCTGCATGTCGGAAAAGGATTCTAAAAATCCTTTGAAGATATGTGAAGTCCCCAATCCGCACTGGGCAAGCGTGGTGGACTATGCCTAATCCCTCTTCTGAGGAGACCTGAGCCCAACAGTGGGCAGTAATGGGTTGGTACAGGTTACAGGTACGATCTCCTGGGGGCCACCGGGGTTTGGACGTTAAATGTGAGCGGTTGGAGGTTTTAGTGCGTTTCAACTCCCACAAATCCGGTGGTTTTATCAGACTCAAAAAAAGAAGACAACGATATGATGACAATTACAAATTACTATTTTTGAAGCACCTACCTGGATTCAGGGTCATCATTGAACGGGTTCTTCACATCATGCAGCATATACCTTCTAGGTTCCTCATCGAACATGAAGCTATAGGCTGTCAGAACAATAGCCATGACAGGGAAGATCATGCAGCAAGCTATCACCGTCATAGCCCAGGCTCTTTCGCTATAGATTATACCAATCCTGATGCTGGCAGCTACTATTTTCTTGTCTTTCTGGTCTAGATATCTGAACTTCTTATAGTCATTGTCGATTTCGGAGATCAGTTCAATTGATTTTTTACGGTGCATATACATAAGAATTATCTGTTGGGAGTTTATTTGACTTTGTTATGTTTTATATTGGCTCGCTAATTCGCAAATTGGTAGGCCAACAGTCAAACTGTGTTTCACATAGTTCCAATGTCGGTAGCATACAAAAACCCCGTTTACATGTTGGTCGGCCGTTACCGTCATTTGTTTTTTACGTGTGTTGGACGTTGACGAGCCAATTTGAAAATACTATTATAGTTTACTAGCTGACTCGCGCAACTTCGTCTGCGCCGAAAAAAAAAATTAGGGGTGGTCTACCCCTAACATTTAGGGGATGAAAAATAGATGTTGGCCGATTCTCATAGGTACCGGATAAGCACAAAAAATTTCATCAAAATTGGTCGAGCCGTTTCGGAGGAGTTCAAGTTCGAACACCGTGACACGACAATTTTATATATTAGATATCCTTTTTTTTTTTTATTATTGCCTGCTAACGGGCCACCTGATCGTAAGCGGTTACCGTTGCTCATAGACCTCTGCAATGTCAGCGGACACTGCGGGGCCGCTACCTACGGCCTACCTTTTAAGGACTTTTTTTAAGCCTCGATTGAAGAAGGACAAGTCATAGCGCTCGGGAAACACCGAAGAGGGGAGCTCATTCCACAGTCATGTGTAAATTCATCTAATAAACTTCTTCAAATGAGGCTTGAAGAAAGGCCTTAAGGGTCGAACGAAGCGGCCTCGCAGTGTCCCCTGTCAGTATAGAGGTTCAAGAGCGACGGTAACAACTTCCAACTAGGTCCATTAGCTTATCTGTCTACATAAAACAGAAAAATAATACAAAGAAAGACATGCCAGCTGAGTTTCTTGCCAGTTCTTCTCAGGACAGTGGCTATTTTCTTTTTCCGAACTGGTGGTAGCCTTTTTACACCAACAAGCATGAGAATTTCATTAACGTTGAGAATAAATCATTTCATTTCATTTCATTTACATAGCAATAATAATTAATTTAATGTCAAACTCTTTAATTACAAGCTTTTAGGATCCTGTATGTCATGTGACAGTAAAGTGCTAACTAAGAGCAATAAAACTAGCCCAAACACGACCAGTCTATCTTGTTTAGTACAGGAGTTCCAACTACATCGTCAGATCAGCTCCATTGCATAATATTAATTAATTGTCACGCGATATACATCTTGAACTCGCAAGATTTCATCCAAACTTACATAGTTACATCCAGTGCAAGTTAATATAAAGCTTGTAAAAACATATTGTGGTCTTAAATAGTCGTTGAAAACTATAATTACCTTAAGAAATCCACCTAAAAACGGACCAATCACGGTACTATGACGTATAGTGTTGATGTAGTCCCCAGTCAGATAGCACTGAAGCATTTCATTTAGCACGATCACAGCCAATGGAGTTACACTTATAAACAAAATGGCTGTGAACAATTAAATAACTTATTAAAATAAACAAAAAGTTTTAGGAACAATTTTAAAACTCATTTCTTCAGTATTCCCAAAGTGTTATGACATGTCCTTCTTCAAACGAAGCTTTAGGAGGGCCTTTAAAGTTAGGGTAGTTTTAAACACAGGCTTTTAAGATCCTTGATATCATGTACCTAACAGTAGAGTGCTAGCTAATACAAGTTAAACGAGCCTAAACACGACTGGTCTATCTTGTTTAGCACAAGAGTGCCTATGACCTTCCGAATCTATCATCAGATCAGCGACGTTTTGTCATATTATGGCATTGTCACGCGATATACATTTGCGTGTAAAATGTCAGCTCAATCTGGGAAAGTTTGCGAAATGTAGCTTGCAAGATTCCATCCGAACTTACATAGTTACATCCAGTGCAAGTAAATATAAAGCTTGTAATAGCAACTTACGTATGACAATCACTTTTTGTCGCTCCAATTTTGGATCTGGGTATATCATCCCAATTTTCATTGAGAGAGATATTATTTTAAATGTTTCTTGAAATGGCTTAAAAATTATGTATTTCTCCATGATTAGCCAAATAATGTTCTTTAGTAAATTTGGACTAAGTCAAATTTTGTTACTTTTTTAACATATGAATTTGATACACGGATATTGTTGTTGAAATGACTAAAGTGTTCAGAAAATCATGTTTCTGAAGAGAGTCACATTTTTATATAAGTTTTCATGTACATTTACTTACGGGGTGTTACATTTTAAATATTTCGATTAAAGTTTGTGGAAATCTAGTAGGGACGGTAATCACTTGACGTTGGGTGGACTGTGGGCTCGCCATTGCTTTAATTTTTTTTAAAATATGTAATCGAAAAATGTTAAATGAGCGCTTCACAAAAACCTGCATCTTACAAGAAGTACAAGAAAAGTTGAAACAGTACTCGTTATATTAATTACACTAAATAGGTATCTAATGCCGAGCCCACAGTCCACCCAATGTAAAGCAATGGCGAGCCCACAGTCCATCCAGTGTAAAGCAATGGCGAGCCCACAGTCCATCCAGTGTAAAGCAATGGCGAGCCCACAGTCCATCCAGTGTAAAGCAATGGCGAGCCCACAGTCCATCCAATGTAAAGCAATCGCGAGCCCACAGTCCACCCAATGTAAAGCAATGGCGAGCCCAGAGTCCATCCAATGTAAAGCAATCGCGAGCCTACAGTCCATCCAATGTAAAGCAATCGCGAGCCCACAGTCCACCCAATGTAAAGCAATGGCGAGCCCACAGTCCATCCAATGTAAAGCAATCGCGAGCCTACAGTCCATCCAATGTAAAGCAATCGCGAGCCCACAGTCCATCCAATGTAAAGCAATCGCGAGCCCACAGTCCATCCAATGTAAAGCAATGGCGAGCCCACAGTCCATCCAATGTAAAGCAATCGCGAGCCCACAGTCCATCCAATGTAAAGCAATCGCGAGCCCACAGTCCATCCAATGTAAAGCAATGGCGAGCCCACAGTCCATCCAATGTAAAGCAATGGCGAGCCCACAGTCCATCCAATGTAAAGCAATCGCGAGCCCACAGTCCATCCAATGTAAAGCAATCGCGAGCCCACAGTCCATCCAATGTAAAGCAATCGCGAGCCCACAGCCCATCCAATGTAAAGCAATGGCGAGCCCACAGTCCATCCAATGTAAAGCAATCGCGAGCCCACAGTCCATCCAATGTAAAGCAATCGCGAGCCCACAGTCCATCCAATGTAAAGCAATGGCGAGCCCACAGTCCATCCAATGTAAAGCAATGGCGAGCCCACAGTCCATCCAATGTAAAGCAATCGCGAGCCCACAGTCCATCCAATGTAAAGCAATCGCGAGCCCACAGTCCATCCAATGTAAAGCAATGGCGAGCCCACAGTCCATCCAATGTAAAGCAATCGCGAGCCCACAGTCCATCCAATGTAAAGCAATGGCGAGCCCACAGTCCATCCAATGTAAAGCAATGGCGAGCCCACAGTCCATCCAATGTAAAGCAATCGCGAGCCCACAGTCCATCCAATGTAAAGCAATCGCGAGCCCACAGTCCATCCAATGTAAAGTGATTATCGTCCTTCCTAAATTTCCACAAACTTTAATCAAAATACTTAAAATATAACACCCAACTAAATAGGTATGGTTAAGCTTTAATTTTATTTGTAAAAATATAAATAATATAAATGTTTTTTATTCAGATAAATATACTGTTTTGATACGGAATGATACGGTAACAAAAACACTAGGAATTCCTTCTAGAAATCTGTAAAACCTAAATTTACTTCCACCTGTACATATAATCTAGTAAAATCATGTCCTAAGGCTTACAGTCCTCATGAAGGAATTTCAAATGATAGTCAATTGTTTTTTAATATTTCATCATCAAACACTAGAGTTTCGAAATGGATCTAATCATGTTCTGATTAAATTATTTGAGAAAATCCAGCTGTTGTTTTGAACAGAGGTAGCAGTTCCAACTTGTGACGTTGTATCTTTTTAAATGTAGGTATATGTGGGAGTTGAACCTTACTAAAATCTCCAAGCGAGTCTACGGTACAAGCCATCAGTGGTCAGGGCTCAAGAGAGAGGAACCTCCTCACAATACGCGCCGTGTCAAGAACGACCGTCTTCTGAATCAGGCCCTTCACCCAGCCGGGGAGCGAAAGCTTATTATTATTAATACTTTTTAGGGCTTTCAAAAAAACTTCCACATCTAAAATATTAGTAGAATTAATCTTCGAAAATTTCATGTTTTCCTTTCATATTTGGAACCCCTATGTTTGTATGAAAACCTTAACATCAGTGAATTAAGAAAAATATATCTACACGCTACAAACATTCTCAACAAACAGTAATTTATTTGATACATATCTAACCAAAAACTGAAGAGCTTTTTGTTGTAATACTTTGTCGTCCTGTCTTAAAAGGTATATTTGCGACAATTTTGCTTATCGACATAGCCTCCGAGGTGAAAATGGGCTTCATCTGAAAAGACGATTTTTCGGTAAAAATGCTCATCTTCGGCCAAACGATCTTCTGCCCATAGGGCGAACCGAAAACGTCCCATTTCGTAAATGTCAAATCTTTAAATAAATTACGAACACAAATTGAATGACATGTGAGCACTCGCGGTTATCTACATCACTTACATTACTACTAAACGGGTTCTTACCACGATTATTTACTGTCAGTGTGGTTTGTCGAAATGTGAGTTCGAGTTCCAGTGGTATCGGCAAACGAACTGTTACATCCTACCCCTGTTAGGGATATTGCTGACTCTAGCAATAGGGATATTGCTGACTCCAGCAACTCTCTTTCGGAATTAATATCTTAGCTGAGAGATTAATCAGTTCAGGCCGATCTTCCAACCCGAGAGGTTGTGTTATTTTATCCAGAAAAGCGATTTCCAATATATAAAAGTGTATCCTAAATATAGTTTATTTTATGTGTGAAATAAAATCTTTTTTTAAAAAAGGAACTTTTCTTCGTCGCGTAACATATTTGGTGGCAGCTCAAGGGATTTCTAAAATCCAGGAAACGCCTTCGATTGTGGAAAATCAATGACCCAGTGCAGTGAAAACAGTGAAAAGTGAATAAAAGTGAAAATACGTGTATTTGTACAAAACAAGTTATAACATGCTCCTGAACTCCATCTACACGTAAGTGATAACCTATCCAAAAAACTCACTGGTGGCGCGATTCCAAAAACTCTTAAAAATACTATTAAAATCCGAAAGTGTAATAATTAACATTCAAAATCATCTCTAATTATTGTTCGAGACATCCAGTACCGAGAATCCTTATCTAATGCGACGCATCCGCTCACCTGCATTAAACCTTGAACTTTATCGCAACAAATAATTCTCGGAAATCCATCAAAATGACCACTAAGGAGGAGACTAGACAAAGAGGACAAAAATCGGAAAGCGAAGAAAGAATAGACCTTAATATCCTATTGAAGTTTATTAAAAGTTTCGACGGCAACCGCGAAAATCTAAACTCATTTCTGACAAACTGTCAAAATGCGATTAATTTAGCAAATATCCAACAAAAACCTGTATTATTAAAGTATATATTAAGCCAGTTAGAGGGTAAGGCAGAATCAGCATGTACCATCCGCGACTTTGAATCTTGGGAACAGTTATCTGAATTCCTACGAGCCCAATTTGGTGATAAAAAACACTACGCTGCATTACTCTCTGACCTGCAAAGTTGCAAACAAAATTACAACGAGCCGGTCAATCAGTTCTCTTTACGTATAGAATCTTGTTTATCACGGCTGTTGGCCGAAATAAATATATCCATCCCGTCACGAAACAAAGGCGAACTGACAGGCCGTATCGCTGCAATGCAGGACTTAGCCTTATACACTTTTGTAACTGGATTAGATCCTAAATTATCTATGGCTGTTCGATGCCGAGATCCTGATACATTAAACCAAGCTATTAATATCGCTGTCTCAGAAGAGAAAATTTTACAAACGACTAATAGAAAATTTCCCTCGTCTTCATCCGGATATCCATTCAAAAATCCGCAATTTCCAAACAGATATCAACAACAAATGCAACCACGGTTCCAATATCGGCCCAGAATCAATATTACACAACCTAATGCAGTAAATCCTAGTACCAACGGACAACTCTTTTGTAGATATTGTAAGAGTAATGGTCATATTCTTGAAAATTGTCTCAGGAGAGAATATAACAACAAACGTTTCCAAAATCAATCCCAAAATTACCAACAACGGTTCCAACCGCGTCAAAACAGAGTGAACTTTAATGATAATAATGAAATTTTCTATACTAACACAGGTGAACCTCAAATAATTGAATCCCGCGATGAAGTTGATCATGTTAATTTAAACTGAGTCCTGGCCTGCGTTGGTGTCGTCCGGGTCTAAAATATAAAACCGACACCCAAACATATTCTAGTTCACTAAGTAAATCCACCAACGGCATTATACGACAGGGTAACCAGCCCCAAAAAGGAAATGCCCGATCCTTAAATGAAAATATTATACAACACGGCATTATACGACAGGGTAACCAGCCCCAAAAAGGAAATGCCCGATCCTTTAATGAAAATACTATGCAACAGGGTAGCCAGCCCCAAACTGAAAGTATTTCATCATTTAATCGTAGTAATCCTATTCCAATAATAAATAAAGTAAATTCGAATCCTGAAAATAATAATAAAAAAAATGTTATATATGAAATCTCAAGAAATACAAATAAAAAATATCTACCTTATGTTAAAGTTTCAACATCTATATCCTCAAAACCGTTAAATCTCTTAGTAGACACCGGCGCTTCGGTAAGTTTAATAAAAGAATCATGTATTGAAGACTATCCCGAAATAATTAATAAAAAAATCGAAATCACAGGAATAGATTCCAATCGTGATAGTAGCATTACAACCCTAGGCCAAATTCAAATCGTGATCCAAGACAACGTAGATACTGTGAAACATTACTTCCATGTAGTAGACAATATTGATTTACCATACGATGGAATTATGGGTAACGATTTATTTAGTACACAAAGAAGTCACATAGATTATATCCATCAGATTTTGCTCATAAATAAAATTGTATTTCCTTTATTCTTTCAACAACCAATTTACGCAATTCCAGCTAGAACTGAGATGGTAATTGAATGTACTGTCTCCAATCCTGAAATAAAAGAAGGGTTAATACTCGATCAACATTTAACAGATCATTTATTGGTAGCTAACTGTATTGTTTCGGTTAAAAGTAATTCTAGGATTAATATCTCTGTAATAAACACGTCCGAAAAATCGATTAACGTCAACTCCGACCTGAAATTAACATTACTTCCACTTGAAAACAAAACTAAACCTGATCATGCAACACAACACATTTTCCAATTAAACCAAAAATATATCCACGAAAATGCTCTATCTAGAACAAAAAATGTAATTGACCAACTCCGCGCGTCTCATTTGAATAACGAAGAAACCCAAGCACTCTTTGATATTTGTACAAAATTCTCTGACATCTTTTATCTACCTGGAGATAAACTTTCTTTCACTAACGCCATCCAGCATGAAATCAAAACCACATCCTCGACACCTATCCACACCAAATCATACCGCTTCCCAGAGTGTCATAAACAAGAGGTCGAAACCCAAATAAATAAAATGTTAGAACAGAACATAATCGAACCATCATCATCACCTTGGTCATCACCTATATGGATAGTCCCGAAGAAGATAGACGCCTCAGGTAAGAGGAAATGGCGTGTAGTAATCGATTACAGGAAATTAAACGATATTACAATAGGCGACTCCTACCCCATTCCTAACATTTCCGAAATCCTCGACCAACTAGGTCGTAGCAAATATTTTAGTACACTCGATCTCGCGTCAGGATTCCATCAAATTCCAATGAATAAAGAAGACGCTCCTAAAACAGCCTTTTCCGTTCCCCAAGGATCCTATCAATTCTGTAGAATGCCATTCGGTTTAAAAACAGCGCCCTCCACATTTCAGCGACTGATGAACACAGCCCTATCCGGCCTCCAAGGTATAAAGTGTTTTGTATACTTAGATGATATCGTTATTTACTCCTATGACCTTCAAACCCATATTAAAAACTTAGAATCAGTATTTACAAGACTCCGAGATTTTAATTTAAAACTACAACCTGATAAGTGTGAGTTCCTTAGAAGAGAAGTTTCATACTTAGGACATTTAGTCACCGACGAAGGGGTCAAACCCAATCCGGATAAAATAAAAGCCGTCAAAGACTTCCCTAGACCACAAAACCCCAAAGATATAAAATCATTCCTTGGACTAGTTTAATATTACCGTCGCTTTATACCAGAATTCTCAAAAATAGCTAAACCATTATCAAACCTACTAAAGAAAGATACGCCTTTCGAATGGACTCATGAACAACAACTTGCCTTCGAATCCTTAAAACAAGAATTAATATCTGCCCCACTCCTCATCTATCCAGATTTCTCCCAACCATTTGTATTAACCTGCGATGCATCTAACTTCGCGATATCAGCAATCCTATCACAAGGGCCTATAGGAAAAGATAAACCCATAGCGTATGCATCTCGCACCTTAAACAAAGCTGAAACAAATTATAGTGTTACTGAGAAAGAATGTTTAGCAATCCTATTTGGCACAAAAACGTTCCGCCCATATTTGTACGGGCGACGCTTTAAAATAGTTACCGATCACAAACCACTCAAATGGCTTTTCAATTGTAAAGATCCAGGATCAAAACTCGTAAGATGGAGATTGAAACTAGAGGAATTCGATTACGAAATTGAATACAAAAAGGGTAAAACTAATTGCAACGCTGACGCTCTATCCCGGTTTCCTGTGAACCCCATACAAGATACTCTACTCAATCCTGAAACCCCTAATCAAAATTTAGACTTCCTGAACCTTAATAATGATCCTAATACTCCCAGTCCACTTCCTGAATTAAATTCCGACGACTTGGTAGAACTCGGTCCTTCAGACAATCTATTTCACGACCTTAGTCCCCTTTCACCTTTAGCAGGAACGGCAGATACTCCCGTAGATCCTTTATCCAACATAGAGCAAACTAATAATGACTATTCGCAATTTCTTAAATCCATGAACGAAAAAGATACACAATTCGACACTAAGATAATAGAGTATAATGAAAGTTTAATGAAAAGTTCTTCAAACACAATATTAATCCCTTCATCAATCGATTTGGACGAATCAAACCCCTACATAGAAGAACTCCTAAGTAATATACCGAATTCCGATGAAATTATCTATAAAGAAAAACAATTGCATTCATTCCAAGCTATAAAATATAACAATAAAACTTATTATATCCTATACACTAAGGTTCATCATTTCGACGAGTGCTCGTACAAAGATATATTCGATGTAATAAAAAAGGTAAGAAATGAAATCTTACTCTTTGAAAACACCACCGAATTATCCATATCCGATTTCAAAAACAACTTCGAAAAACTCTCCTTCACAAAACTTTATAATATACTAACATATATCTTCCACCACACGAATATAACTATAAAACTCTACCATAATAACATAATTTATCCTACCCCAACGGAAATTCCAAAGATAATGAAAGAAAATCACGACATACCGATAGCTGGACACCTAGGTTCAACTAGGATGTACAAACGAATAAAAGAAAAATATTATTGGAAAAATATGAAATCCGAAATAGAAAACTTCGTGAAGAACTGTAACCTCTGCCAAACTAACAAACCATACAGACACACTAATAAAGCTCCAATGCAGATAACGACATCCTCAACTCGACCTTTCGATAAAATTAGTATTGACATAGTAGGGCCATTACCAGAAGCTGGTACAGAAAAGCTGAGATTTATACTTACTATACAAGATGATTTAACTAAATATTCTGTTTCATATCCAATCTCAAATGCAACCGCCGAAGAATCATGCGAGTGCATAGTTCATTTTATATCGATATTCGGAATTCCCAAAATCATAGTCACCGATCAAGGCACAAACTTTACAGCAGACCTGTTTAAGAAAACTTGTGAATTCCTGAAAATTAAACAACTATGGGCTTCTCCCTACCATCCTCAGACTCAAGGTGCTCTTGAACGCAGCCACTCAACTCTCAAAGAGTACCTGCGTTCATTTGTAAACGAAAACCAAACCAATTGGCACAGATATGTGTACACAGCGATGTTGTCATACAACACTAACATACACAGTACAACACAATTCACTCCGTATGAACTCCTATTTGGCCACAAACCTTTCATTCTAGATTCAATTTACGAACTCCGTACAGACGTAACCTATCCCGAATATTTAAAAATGTTACATCATCGTTTGAAATTATCCAGAGAAAAAGCTTTAGAAAACATTAGGGCATCCAAACAGAGATCAAAAGATTATTATGATCGATTCACTAGACCTGTAAAATATAAGATTGGAGATTTAGTTTATTTAAAAAATCATCTCAGACTACGAAAGGCTATGTCCCCCATTTGGAAAGGTCCATATAAAGTTATCAAAGTCCACGGGAATAATACCTTATCTCTACTAATTAATCGTCGACACGTGAAACACCACTTCGATGAAGTCAAGCTCGCATCGGAAAGTAGAACTTAGCATAGTATACATATATATAGATAATATTTACAACAACATTTACAAATATTTTATATTATACAATTATTTTTATTATTTTCAGACTTATACTCTGCTATTCAGCATTGGCCCATAATGACGGCGAATATTTACAAACCATTAACCAAAGCCCGGGTGTCTTCTATGATCCTTCAGGAACAATAAAAATAATTAACGATTATATCCACGTTGTTATGCCCTTAGAAATATCATTTATTCGGAAACACATTGACAATGTTAAAATCACCTTTGCTACAATTCGTTACCTTTGTCAACAAAGTAAAGCTATCAAAAATGTAGAATGTCAAAACATAGTTCAACCACTTGATTCTCTCCTTCGAGACATTATTCGAGATTATGCATCCATTTCCCATCTCGTTGGCAATAATAATAGATTTAAAAGGTCAGCATGGTTCTCAGCCGTAGGCACTGTGTTTAAGCATATCTTTGGTACTCTGAATGAAGACGATGCGGGAAAATACGATAAGCTTATACAAAATCTTCAAAACTCTGACAAAACTTTGATATCAAGTGTTAAGGAAAATATTATGATTTCTAAATCAGTGATTACGAATTTCAATAAATCAGTACAAGAATTAAATAAAAATGAACTCTTACTGAACAGCGAAATGAATAAATTATCTACCAGTATCAGTAATATTTCAGAAATCATAGATTCTGTCAACTTCGAAGTTAAACTAAACGAAATACTGAATGTCTTACAAGCTAATTTGCTCACTCTTTCATTCAAACTCGAAGATATAGTTAATAGTATATTATTTGTAAATACTAATACTCTACATCCGTCGATTGTTACACCTCGTCAACTATATAACGATATTCTTAGTAACTTTAAAAATTTACCCAAATTTGAGGAATTTCCTGTAGATTTAAGTCTGGAGAATATCCACTTATTATTAAGCTTAGCTGATTTGATATCGTACTTTAATAACGATCAAATTGTAATAATTGTTAAGATTCCATTAGTAGATATAATTAATTATAGTTTATATAAAACTATACCTATACCAGTACCACATAATGGTACCGAATCCAGTTCATTTTCCTTAATTATTCCTACGAAATCCTATGTTGGTATAAGTTCTGATAGAAAATCATATTTTAATATTAATAACCTTAACAATTGTAAACCAGTAGTTGATAAGTTGTATCTATGTAAGAACATTGATATATTTAATGTTGTAAGTAATCCAAATTGTGAAGTTGATATAATGACCAAAGCTGTGAAAAGTTTACCAAATACTTGTATAACTAAATTCATCTACGGAAAGATAAACATATGGCATAAATTAAACGGCAATAGATGGATTTACACCCAATCTGAACCTGTTAAACTTTCAATTGACTGTAATTCCGAAACCTTTGACACTATCATTAGTGGAACCGGTATACTCACTCTCAAACCTAGTTGTAATGCCTTTTGTAAAGATATTGAATTAAATGCCATGAATGACTTTAAAACCATATTAAAACCTATTGTATCAGATTTTAATATAATAACAGACTCTTGTTGTAATATTGAAACATTCTCTAAACTCAAACTAAATATTTCAAATGTGAAAATCACAGATGTCAATCTGGATAACCTTAAGTATATAAACAACCTAGCTGATAAGACTCTTAATGATATTTCACTGTTTTCAAAATCCTACGATAATAATATTGTATCCACTACCCTATTTAGCGTTAATATAAGTTTTAGTATTTTAGTTTTGTTAGTCGCTTTAGGTTTAGTTTTATATTATGTAAGAATTGGAAGTTGTTTATCTAATTGGAAAATTAAACCACAGAATGAGATCCCTAATACCGATATCGAAAATACCTCACTAAAATCAGTCACTTCTATTCCTCCACCTAGACTCCGCATAGATTGAGAATAACCTTCGTAAACTTACATTAGGGTAAGTTTACTCTTAATCGGGGGGTTGTTACATCCTACCCCTGTTAGGGATATTGCTGACTCTAGCAATAGGGATATTGCTGACTCCAGCAACTCTCTTTCGGAATTAATATCTTAGCTGAGAGATTAATCAGTTCAGGCCGATCTTCCAACCCGAGAGGTTGTGTTATTTTATCCAGAAAAGCGATTTCCAATATATAAAAGTGTATCCTAAATATAGTTTATTTTATGTGTGAAATAAAATCTTTTTTTAAAAAAGGAACTTTTCTTCGTCGCGTAACAGAACGAGAAAGAGGGTAGACAGATTTGTCTGCTCTTAAATGACCTACCCGCAGTTCTTCAGTCTTCCCGTGATCATGGCGCTTAAAACAGTGCTGAATTAAAAATAATCGTGGTAAGAACCCGTTTAGTAATAATGTAAGTGACATGTGAGCTGTCATTCTCTAAATAAACAGTAGTTCAAAATGCAAACGTTAGATTGGCGCACCCATTATAATACGTAAAGGTACAATATGTAATATATAGGGTGTCTCAAAACTATGCGACATGAACGGGAAGCACCTTAAATATTGTTTTGCTGAAACGAAACATCATTTTATTTTTGATGTTTAATAATACTGCATTCACAGATTTTTCGTAAATTGTTTCGTTTGTCTGAAAATCGAACTAACAAAATCGGCAAAAATCAACACCCTTTTATAATGCCAATCGAAAGAACAGTTAATTCTATTCTATTCTATGAATTTTGCCACGCACCATCCGGCTATGGAATGAGCTCCCCTCTTCGGTATTTCCAGAGCGCTATGACTTGTCCTTCTTCAGACGAGGCTTGAGGAGGGTCCTTAAAGGTAGGTCGTAGTCGCTCTGACATTGCAGAGGTTCATGAGCGACGGTAACCACTTACGATCAGGTGGCCTGTTGGCTCGACTGCCTACATGGCAATAAAAAAAATTACAAATAATGTTAGCTAAAAACATAGTATCTTAAACAAAAGGAAGAATGCCAAATGTCTGATTAAATATTTTAAGTGCCTTATTTTCCGCCATTTGCTGTGTTTGTCTATGTTTTCCTTATTGCAACATGGGTCAATTCCGAGCCCTTCCGCATCGAAAGTGTTAACATGTTAAACCGCTTATTATTTACATGGTTTCATACAAACATTAAATTTGTTTACGTGGAGTTATTATTCAAATTCTGTTTACTTAGGATTGTGGTAAAAATATACACCTACGCGAGTAAACAAAAAATAAATAAGGTAAACATAATTGTTTCCTTCTGTGGCTTTTTATGTTTATTTGTTAAATTATATTTGTTTATTAGATATGTTTTGTTGACTGTAATTTATTGAGAAAATAAAAGCTTTTTTGACCGACTTTGAAGTAATGAAGTCGATTTTTTATCTTCCAAAAAGAGGTCTTCTTGTTCTTATTTACCGTATTTTTTATGTTTGTCGTTACTTTAGTTTGAATGAACCGATACCAATGATTCTTTTTTGAAAGCTACTATTAATTATAAAATATTTGTTTGAGCCCCTTTTTAAAAACATTTTTTTCCAATAATTTTTAATTTTGATTTTTAATTAAACGTTCTATTTTTGTAAATCTTTATTACTAAACGACGCTGTATTGCATTTTCAGCGAAAAGATATCATCTCCGTAAAATATGAGACGATTAAAAATGTAAACAAAACAAGTTTGAGAACTGTGCTCAATTCTGGCTTCTGCCACAGAAAAAGTAAACAAACCAATTTTTATGCAGTTCTCAGTCGAGTTATATTATCCACTCAACTGGGATCGGCAACCAAATTGGTTTATTTGTTTTAAAAAGGGGCTCAAACACGGTATTGATTCCGAACGAAGTCCCCAGTTTCGCCATCTAGCGAATAGTGACATTCCCAGTCCCACCCACTCAGGGTATGTATAAAGAGGTACCTACGTCTAAAGTTAAACGTCATCCTCAAACGCGACGTAGTTTGGAACTTGGCAAGCCAAACATAATCGAGTTACAGCTAGATCCGTCGACTGGTTATAACCGCTCCTAACTGGATATAAACGGTTTAAACCGGTTAAAATTGGAAGCTGACATCAACTAAAACTGGGTAGTTTTGACAGTTAAAGTTTAAACTGAATGGTACAGAAAACTAGCTGACCCGCGAAACTTCGTCTGCGTCGAAAAAATAAAAATGTGTAGGGGTGGCCTACCCCCAATATTTAGGGGGATGAAAGATAGATGTTGGCCGATTCTCATAGATACCGGATAAAAAAATGTGTAGGGGTGGACTACCCCTAATATTTAGGGGGATGAAAAATAGATGTTAGCGATTCTCATAATTAAGCACAAAAAATTTCATCAAAATCGGTCAAGCCGTTTCGGAGGAGTATGGCAACGAAAACTGTGACATGAGAATTTTTATATATTAGCTTTACACGGTCTTTCAAATGTTAGGTAGGTTTGGTTAAGTTTGAGATGTTACAGTGGAGTTTTTTAATGCAAGACAGACAAGCAAGTTTACGGCCTACTTGATGACAAGCGATTATTGTTGCTCATGAACCTCTGCAATGCCAGAGCAGACCGTTATCTATCACTTACTTGTACAGGACTTTACTGAAACGGCTTAAACCTCGCTGAAAGAGTGATGTGCTTATAAATTCATAATACGTAAAAAAAAACTTTAGAGGTGTCATGGGACACCTGAATAGTACGAAGTTCCTTTCGATTAAAAGATATCTTATATTTTTTCCCTAACGTAACGCGCGATAAGGAACGTGTTTTTAAAGATTTTGATCACAGCGCCATATAGCGATAATCATCTAAAACAAAAAAAGTGTCGTGACAACTTTTCCTAAGATTTTTTTCCGTCTAGCCCCCTTTCGATAACGCGCGATAAGGAACTTCGTTCCAATAACCAACTCGGCATTTGTCCACCTCTCACTCCCACCACTGTAACTCCTGTGTAGCCAGGATCCACAGCGGGGACCATCGTAATGACTCTGAGCAGTGAAGCCCAGGAACCCGAGGGAAAGCTAACTTGTTTTGGACCCCGCAACGAATTTAATCAGAAGATAATAGAAGGAGTAGGAAAACATGAGTTTCGACTTCCCTTCTCTCAAAAGTGGGAGGCAATAGAATAAAATTGAAAAAACATTACGCCAGAATTGACAAAAGCACCACGGACAAATAACCAACTCATAAGTTAATGATGAATTTGTTCATTCATACATATCAAAAGAACTTTATATAAGGTGTATGTTTTGCAGTTAAATTAGATATAAACGGCTTAAACCAGTTAAACCTGAAGGCTGATGTTAACTGTGTAGTTTTGGCAATTGGATGTTGGAATAGTGAATTTAATTAGACGAGTGGAGGAAATTACCCAAGCCCTTTTAGTAGATTTAGAATAGGTACATACAGATATCTATTTATAGTAGGTACTTATGAATTGTAACCTCCCACAAGATGAACCGACGACCTGGTCAGGATCGCGGGAGGGCACTGGATGCAAATAAAGCAGGACCGGCCGTTGTAGCGAAGTTTGGGGGAGGCCTATATCCAGCAGTGGACATCTATAGGCTCATGATGATGATGAATTGTAATGATTTAAGGAAATAATTGGTGACTTGCCCTTTTACTTGAAAAGGTCAACATTCGCATTCGATATTGAATGTACGCAATGTCAAAAAATCGCCATTCTCAACATCCCCACTTACCATGTCCGAGCCGTACTTCAAGTAAATAACATAAAACTTCAAAAGTAATTATAAATCACAGTAAAAGGTGAAGAACGTAAATATTTATGAGTACCCGCACACACACATTTTATTTATTTATTGCTTTTTTTAATTTTTATTTTTTTATTTTTACTCAAAATATTTTAATGTGTGTTCAAAAATGTTGTTTTATTGCATCTGCTTTTTTTTTTTTTTTTGTTTTAGTTGGAGGAAATCGCCGGATCCCGGTATGTGGGAGTTGAACCTCACTAAAACCTCCAACCGCTCACTATCAGCGTCCGAACCCCGGCTGAGGCCAGAACCCAGCACGGGGTTATGCGGGGTGGCGCGACGCGTTACGCACTGCGGCACACTTTCCCGTCGCGACACCCCCGGACGCCGAACCGGTAGCCGCCGGCGAACACGGCCACCGGCTCTCAGAGAGACTTGTAGATACAGTGAGTGTGGTGTGTCGAGAAGTGAGTTCGAGTTCCAGTGGTACTACCCAAAAGCGAACGAGAAAGAGGGTAGACAGATTTGTTTGCTCTTAAATCGAACCGCAGTATCAAGTCTTCTCGTGATCATGACGTTTACAACAGCGTTGAAATATCGAAACAACTCAATTAATTAAATATCGTGGTAAGAACCCGTTGAAAATGCATGAAAGTATTATAGAAAACCGCAAGTGTCTGAATAAGTTTATTTTAATTGTATTTTTATTGAAACCAATTCGATGCGAGCGATCATGTAGACCACGTATATCAGTTTCTACAATATCAATATTATTGTCAATACTATTGCCTGTGTGCGGGTACCCTACAACAAAAAGCGTAGGAAACGACAAATATGTAAAGGTTATTAAGAAAATTGCTCAAAAACGTACGAGAATAACATTGTCGAGGTAGGATCAAAGCTTTCGCATGAAAAGCTCCAGCTTTGCATAATAACGTAATGTACTTAGGGCTTCCGGCGTTCCGGAGCTTTCGATTTTATGTCGCAACTTTCAAGTGTCCTCGCTAGGGTTGTCACTTTACAAGCTTTTGAGTGTCACATGTCTCTTTTTAACCACTCAACTGGGAACGTCACTATTCGCTAGATGGCGAAACTGGGGACTTCGTTCGGAATCACTACCGTGTTTGAGCCTCATTTTGAAAACATTTTTTTCCAATAAATTTTAATTTCAATTTTTAATTAAACCTTATATTTTTGTAAATCTTTATTATTAAATGACGCTGTATTGCATTTTCAGCGAAAATATATTTTCTCCGTAAAATATGAGACGATTAAAAAATGTAAACAAAACAAGTTTTAGAACTGTGCTCAATTTTGGCTCCTGCCACAGACTTGGCAAAAGTAAACAAACCAATTTGTTTGCCGATCCCAGTTGAATGGTTAAACGAGGTTTGAGAAAGGTCCAGTTTAAGTAGATGGTAGATTACTCCTCATTGTCCTGGCATTGCAGAGGTTCATGAGCGACGGTGACCGCTTATCATCAGGTGGGCCGTAAGCTCGTTTATCTATCTTGTAAACAAAAAACACGTGTGGTCTATCAAGTTGTATAAACAAAGTGACTCCAAGTTTACTGTTGCATGTAATCTAGGATCTCAAAAAAATCATGAAATGACATCTGTATAGTATTTTTTTTTATTGCTATGTAGGCAGTCGAGCCACCTGATCGTAAGTGGTTACCGTCGCTCATGAACCTCTGCAATGTCAGGGGACATCGAGGGGTCGCTACCTACGACCTAACTTTAAGGACCCTCCTCAAGCCTCCCTTGAAGAAGGACAAGTCATAGCGCTCAGGGAATACCGAGGAGGGGAGTTCATTCCATAGCGTGCGTGCGTGGCAAAAAAGTGTTCCTGAAACGGACCGTGGATGACCGCGGTAGTTCCATATAGTACGGATGAACTCCACCTTATTTGTAGATTGATTGCGAACACGATGTGATAAATATTTTTTTTTTAAATAACAAAATAACTTTAAAGATCCTGGAGATCATATAAATGATAAGTGCTAGTTAATACAAGTAAACCTAGCCTGGATTCCAACTTACATATCAACATCCAGTGCAAGTTAATATAAAGCTTGTAAAAAATATGAAACGTGACAGCCCTATTCTCAAGTATCTTATTAAATCATAATTGTACTTTTGAATACCTGAATAAAACAATAATTTGTACTAAACACCAGAAAACAAGCAGATAAGTTACTTTGCACGAAGTCTCATTTATTCAGTTACTTGTAAGTTGTGGGCCATATAAAGTTTGCATTTTCCAAAAGTTCGATTGTCATGTTGGCTGAGTGGCATGTTGCACCATCCTGTTGAAACCAAATGTCGTCCATGTCATACTCTTCAACTTTTGGAAACAAAAATTCGTTGAACATGGCACGGTAACGCTCGCCATTGACCGTAACGGCGGCTCCTTGCTCATTTTCGAATGATGCCGCCGGACCAAAACCCACACCAAACCGTAACTCTTTGTGGGTGCATTGGCTTCTCAATGGTGACGTGTGGTTTTTTAGACCCCCAGATGCGACAATTTTGCTTATTGACATAGCCTCCTAGGTGAAAATGGGCTTCATTTGAAAAGACGATTTTTCGGTAAAAATGCTCATCTTCGGCCAAACGATCTTCTGTCCATTGGGCGAACCGAAAACGTCCCATTTCGTAAATGTCAAACCTTTAACTAAATTATGAACACAAATTGAACATGACATTTGAGCTGTCATTCTCTAAATAAACATTAGTTCAAAATGCAAACGTTAGATAGGCCCACCCTATAATTTACTTTTGTTTGTTTACAATTATTAGATATTAGCAGACTCGCGCAACTTCGTCTTCATCACTTTCAATTAAAGTCTGTTCTTTCTCAGGGTCTAAGGATTGTCTGTGCCAAATTTCATCGAAATCGGTTGGGAGGTTTAAGTGGGTAAGAGTAACAGACAACAGAGTTACTCTCGCATTTATAATATTAGTAGGGATTTCAAGTAATCCCTAAATTAGCTGATTCTTGCAACTTCGTCTGCGTCAAAAAAGCACTGTTAGATTTTAATAAGACCTTCATCAATTTTAATATTTTTGTGTAAAATTTATAGCGAAATTATGATCAATCATTTTAATTAGGTTCAAGGCGATGAAATGCATTTGCCTTATCAGTAGTTTATTGTAAAATTCTAAGTATAAGACGATGATTAACTGTTTATCAACAGCGTTGGCTAAAAACGGTGAAAGAAGAAAGAAACTATGTTTCCTAGTGCGGGGATCAATGTTTCCTAAGTCGTGATGTCTTTCTTATCCGTTAAAAAATCACACATTTGAACACAGATTTTATAGCACTTGCTTGATCTTAATGTTAATCAAAAAAGTGGGACATTGGTCCCACCCATTGGGGTCGTCATGGAACCATCATCTTTCATCTGACACCAGAATCATCCACACATATACCCAAACTAAAGTTATGAAGAAACAAACAAAAAATACCGAGCAATTGAGTATCCTTTTTGGAAATCGGTAAAAAAAAATCCACCTACAGGTAAAATATAAAGGTTGTCAAATATCTCCCTTCCGCCTCTTTTGAATTTCGCGGCTATGTACAACGCGCTACAGAGCTCGTATCCGGCAATACTATACATAATTTAAAAGGTCTTGACATAACCTACAAAATGACGCTATGCATGATTAGTTTGGATATTGCGTTCAACAGTTACAGACGTGTAAACATGGAGTTCACTAACGCCGAAATTCGCGCTATTTTAAAGTTTTCCTTCGTCAAAGGCAAATCCGCTAGAGAAACGTTCCGTGAGATTAATGGTATTTTGGGGGATGGTACTCTATCACTTCGAACCGCGGAGGAATGGTTTCGACGATTCAGAGCCGGTGAAAACGACACCGTACAAAAAACTACAATCAACTTGACAACTTTTGGCAGATATGAAGTACTTCCAGTCTAAATCGAAAATTTCCGTCTACATCGCAAAACCTAGTAAGCAAACACTCTGAAACCGTCCTGCCCTTATTTACGTACGAATGGGAACAGGGTATTTGTAGGCAAATGTGACTCGCATACGACATATGAGTGGTCATGTGATAGACTTCTCAAAAGATTAAGTTCGTAATTCTCAAATTTACAGTATGTACTTTATATGATAAAAGTACAAAAGTAAAAAATATTTTATTGAACCAAGACACCAATTACAAAACACACAGTAGCATTGATCCCCGCACTAGGTCGAACCTGTGTTGCAGGCAATCGTACAGATATACACAGAAAATAATCTTAGAAGATATACCTAACATCGATACAATTTTATCATTTTTTTGAGTAATATAAAATAAGCAACAGAAAAAACAAAATTAAAAATATAAAAGACAAAAATTATCAACATTTTTTTTTCATGATACTAACTGACTCGCACAATTTCGTCTGCGTCACAGTAGTGAGTGAGTAGCTTCATTTTGACGAGACCAACAACAACAACTTTATCCTCTACAAAAATTCTCGATAGTGAGGGCTAATACAGCATGGAAGCTTCAAAGGCGTTGAATGGGTCCAAATTTTATTACTAACAACTACTTTATTAATTAAATCTTGAAACAATTTTATTTTAAGTTTAAAACAATAATTGTATTACTACTTCGACATGTCCATCCTGGCTATTGAATAACTTCCTTGCACAAGCTTTAGCTTAGTACGGTATCCGCTGTTTTATCTAAACTTATATTAAGAAGAGGAAAGATTTGATTGTTTGTTTGTCTCGAGTCGGCTCAGAAACTACTGGCCTGATTTTAAAAATTCCTTCAGTGTTGGTTAGTCCATTTATCCTTCCTAATATTATAAATGCGAAAGTAACTCTGTCTGTCTGTTACGCTTTCCAGCTTAAACCACTGAACCGATTTTGATAAAATTTGGCACAGACAATCTTTAGACTCTGAGAAAGAACATAGGCTACCTTTTGATCGAAAGTGACGCAGACGAAGTTGCGCGGGTCAACTAGTATGCACATAAAATTTCATGAAAATCGGCCCTGCCGTTTCAGAGGAAGGTAACTAACATTGTGACACGAGAATTTTATATACAAGATATACAAGAAAAAATCCGACACGAGACTGACAGCAGGGATCACAGATTAGCACACGAATACTGTAATTTATCACAAGAATCATAAGTTTCCGAACGCGCCAGTAAATGGGATTTTTGTGACGTGTAAGAAAATAAACAGTATGACAACATGATCGACGACATTTTAGCTCTGGTGACAGTTAATCCAAGATGGCTACTGCTACAAGATGGCGTATTACAGTCTTACAAAACAACATCAACAATAATTACTACTCTGGGAACGTTAATTTTCGCTCCATGACAAAACTGGGGATTTCGTTCGAAATCACTACCGTCTTTGAATATCTTTTTAAAAACATTTTTTTCCAATAAGTTTTAGTTTAGATTTTGAATTAGACGTAATATTTTTTTGTAAATCTATATTATTAACCTATGTTGTATTGCATTTTCAGTAAAAATATATTATTATCTCCGTAAATATGAGACGATTAAAAAATATAAACAAAAGAAGTTTTAGAACTATGCACAATTTTGGGTCAATTTTACAAATTTACAGTGTCTGGTTTCTAACAAAAACAGATAGGTAAATAAAAAAGAAATATACGTAAAAAAACACAGCAAATCTAAAATCTAGTCCGTTAAAAAATAACATTCACAGATCCAATTTATTTATTTTTTAGCTTCTGTGAAATCATGCTTTGACGCTGTAGTATTTTACCTTTACAATCAAAAATCCATTAACATACTGTTTCTTCACAGCATAACGAACTGAAGATGACATAATCTTTATCTCCATTCATCTCTGTCTGTCACCGACAATCCTAACACGTGGGAAAAGGACAGAAAATTGATTATTTCCATTCGCTCGGCAATCGAAAACTTGGGCCTATTCGTTAAGTGATTTCAGTGTGTTAAGTTATTGAAAACTTGACTTTGTACTTTGAAGGACTTTTCGTTTAACAGGCTCTTAAAATAAGTACTTTTAAAAGATTTTGTTTTTGGATTATAGTAGATGACCGACGTACCTTTGTCTACGTCACGAATGGAGAATTTAATGCAGAGTAATATGCTTATAATTTATTACTTATCAGCGTTTCTCTATACTATATGACGGGGTGATAACAAAGGGAAACCAACCTATTCATACTATTCATAGTGCGGGTAGCTCGAAGTGGAGACTTGCTATAAATACAGGCGTTGGCCGTTGTTATTATTCATTCGTGTTTGAATTGTCGAGGCGAACGGACCTCTTGATGTAAAAGTAATAAACTGTTAAAACTCGTTATTGGGAAGTTTTTGTTCAAAAGTATTAATCATAAAGTGTTCAAGTGGACATTGTGACGTCATTCCTGACAAAACCAAATGAAGATCGACTATTTACAACGTCATTACACCTCAACACACTATTTACGCCGTTATATAAAATACTATAGCCACCCATTACTGCCCAATGCTGGACTCAGGTCTCCTCAGAAGAGCGATTAGGCATAGTCCACCACACTTGCTCAATGTGAAATGAGAACTTCACATATCGTCGAATGATTTTTTGAATTATTTTCCAACGTGCAGGTTTCCTCACGATGTTTTCCTTCACTGTTTTTAGCCAGTGGTGTTGTGAAAAATTTCACAATAAGATTTAGAAGGCCGAATTTGACGCACGACCTCCCGTACGGAAGGCAAGCGCTCCAACCACTAGGCCACCACGATTTCTTTTCTACTATATCATGTATGTATACATGTATACATGTATATGTATACATAAATCTTCCTCTTGAATCGTTGTTAAGTGAATCAAGTTAAAGAAAACCGCATCAAATTGGATGCGTAGTTTAGTTTCAAAGATTTAATAGGGCATAGGAATAGATATAGCGACTTTGTTTTTTTTTTATTGCTTAATAGATACGGCCTACGGCCCACCTGATGGTAAGCGGTTACCGTCGCTCATGGACCTCTGCAATGGCAGGGCAAAGAGGGGCCGTTATCTATCACCTACCCACACAGGACTTTTCTTAAACCTCGTTTAAAGAGGGGCATATCGTTGTTTTTTAATATGTACCTACCATTGTACCAAGTGATTACCATTTTACTAACATTTAGTTTTTTTTTTTTGTAAATGCTGAAAAATTGGGCCCCTTATTATATAGCCGAATAGAGAAATATTATTTTGAATTTAAAATCAGTTCAATCAGAAAAATTCTATATACCTAGTAATTCACAAAAATGTACAGCAAATCGTTAACGAGTGGTTCGTAACAAAAAGAAGCATACAAAAAGGTTCAGACATTTATGCAGTCAAAATAACAACTTAAACGTTTTAGTTTTGAAAGGCAGTCAAAAGATAAAACTATATTAATAAATAAAGACTTGAGCCTGAGTTGAGCTCTATTTTCTTATTTCTTTGAAGTCAATTGCATAAACTAAGTCTTTGAACTTTCTTTGTCTGGCGATCAAAGCATATGAGTACTTGATTACATACTGACATCATCATCATCATCATCAGCCTATAGACGTCCACTGCTGGACATAGGCCTCCCCCAAACTTCGCCACATCGACCGGTCCTGCGCCATCTGCATCCAGTGACCTCCCGCAATCTTGACCAGATCGTCGGTCCATCTTGTGGGGGGTCTACCAACATTGCGCCTACCGGTTCGTGGCCGCCACTCCAGAACTTTTCGGGGAGCGAAAGCTTCTCTAGATAACGGTCGAAGCTTTTCGCTATTAGACCGTGCACAGATACAACGATCGGAACAATGATGGTCGATTCAACATGCCACATGTCGGTCACCTCGTGGGCCAGGTCCAAATATTTTAGCAGTTTTTCTTTTTCTGCCTTCACAAGGTTCTTGTCATGTGGAATGGTGACATCGATCAGCACCGCCCGATGCGCATATATATGATTATTATTAAAGGAATTAGGATTTCAACATCTCCCTTTTATCATCGTACCACTCGGCGTCGAGGTGGAGTTCATCCCTACTATATGGAACCACCGCGGTCATCCACGGTTCGTTTCAGGAACACTTTTTTGCCACGCACCATCCAGCTATGGAATGAGCTCTCCTCCTCGGTATTCCCAGAGCGCTATGACTTGTCCTTCTTCAAACGAGGCTTGAGGAGGGTCCTTAAAGTTAGGTCGTAGTTAGCGACCCATCAGTGTCCCCTGACATTGCAGACGTTCATGAGCGACGGTAAGCACTTACTTAGGTGGGCCGTTGGCTCGTGGCGTCATGCCGGCTCGCATAACGTCGCAGCCGGAGTTCGGACGCTAAGTGTGAGCGGTTGGAGGTTGTAGTACGGTTCGACTCCCTCATATCTCAGTCCGACGACCTCCAACTAACAAAAAAAGCTCACTTATAAGTTTATAGTTTTCTAGTAAAGATAATAGGATTAGCTACTTCAAATAGCTAAATAATATTGTAATATCATTTCCCTGGTTAAAGGCTTCAGAAACGTTTAAATAATGTGTTCAAAAATCATTCCATTAAGTATATTTTACCATAAAAATATATTGGAAACAATAAAACAAGGGAGATCACAGAGACGATTATTGAACGAGCCCCGTAGGCTATTAAGGTCTGTTTGCACTGTAGCAGACAGAAATAGTCGCAAATGTGTCGAAAGTCGTGCAGTTTTTATATAGACAAACATTGTATGTGGTAAAAATAAAAGCAATAAGAATTTATAAGAACAAAGGAACTTATGATCAGATGCCCGTTAGCTTGTCTATCTACATAGCAATTAAAAATTAAATTATAACCACTCAACTGGGAACGTCACTATTCGCTAGATAGCGAAACTGGGGACTTTTTTCGGAATCAATACCGTGTTTGAGCCCCTTTTTAAAAACATTTTTTTCTAATAATTTTTAATTATGATTTTTAATTAAACCTTATGTTTTTGTAAATCTTTATTACTAAACGACGCTGTATTGTATTTTCAGCAAAAATATATCATCTCCGTAAAATATGAGACGATTAAAAAATGTAAACAAAACAAGTTTTAGAACTGTACTCAATTTTGGCTCCTGCCACAGACTTGGCAAAAGTAAACAAACCAATTTGGTTGTCGATGCCAGTTGAGTGGTTATATAATGCTTATTACGTTTTCACCACTAGCCATTCCGAGATTTAGCGTATTTTATTTATGAGCCACTTGATCGTAAGTAGTTACCTGCGCTGCAATGTTAGAGGACACTATGGGAACGCTACTTTACTTTTCCATTATTCTAATTCCAAAAAATATTATTTTTTAAACTTATTCAGACACTCGCGGTTTTCTATAATACCACTGAAACTCGAACTCACATCACGACATACCACACTCACTGTATCTACCCAAAAGCGAACGAGAAAGAGGGTAGACAGATTTGTTTGCTCTTAAATCGACCCGCAGTATCCAGTCTTCTCGTGATCATGACGTTTGCAACAACGTTGAATTTTCGAGACAACTCAATTAATTAAATATCGTGGTAAGAACCCATTCAAAATGCATGAAAGTATACTATTTTTTGTCGTCAATAATTACTTCCACCACCAGTTCTAGCCTACATTTAAGTCCTATGAAGAACTGGCGAAACATAATCGACAAGAATGTCTTCTAATTAGGTATGCTGCTTTATTAATCTTCATCATGTTTTCAAAAGTAGGATATACATGGGTAATAATTAAATGATGTTTCCCTATTAGGCAGTTTATTTTTAACTGTTCCAACCTCGAGACAGACAGATGGGGCGGCGCAACGCGTTACGCGCTACAGCACTCTTTCCCGTAACCCCGTGCTGGGTTCGGCCTCAGCCGGAGTTCGGACGCTGAGTGTGAGCGGTTGGAGGTTTTAGTGCGGTTCAACTCCCACATACCCCACCGCGGGGCGAGTGAGGATCCAGTGATTGCCTCCAACTAAAAAAAAAGACAGGCAGCTATATACCGTGTACCTGTCAAGCCAAGTCAAGGTCCATAATGGTCAATCGTTATTACCCTATGTTAGGAGCATACGCTGACAAGCTTTCAAATTTATTAAAATTACGAAGGTTCAGGCTTTAGACTAATAGTTCTACCATAAAAAACACTTGAGAGGTATCAAGGGACACCCGGATGGAACGAAGTTCCTTTCGATTAATTAGTGAGGGAATTGTAATATTTTTTTTATTTTATTTAATAACTTAAATAAACCATTTTGATCACAGCGCCATCTAGCATTAATCATATAAAACAAAATAAGGATTTTTTTTTTATAAAATATTTTAAGAACAGCGCCATCTAGCGATAATCATCTAAAACAAAAAAAGTGTCGTGCCAACTTTTGCATAAGAATTTCCGTCTAGCCCCCTTTCGATAACACGGATAAGGAACTTCGTTCCAAAAATATTTAAGTGTTCAATAACATAAAAAAGATTTTTTTATTGCCATGTAGGACGAGCCAATGGGCCACCTGATTGTAAGTCGTAAAGTCGTGGTGATCGTGCGTGAGTCGCAAATTATATGTCGACTTAATGAAATTGGGGCTTAACATAGTTCGCAACGACTTCAAATAAGACATTAATTTGTTTTAAGATGTATATCGCGTGACAATGCAATAATATGACAAAATGGTTAATCTTATGATGGAGTCGGAAGGTAGTATTAGGTACTTCTGTGCTAAACAAGATAGACCCTTCTTGTTCGTTTATTAGCCAGCACTTTACTGTTACATGATATTCAGAATATTAAAAGCTTGTATTGAAAATCTTTAATTGAAACGAAGTTCCTTATCGCGTGTAATCGAAAAGGGACTAGACGGAAAAAATCTTACGAAAAGTTGTCAGGACACTTTTTTTGTTTTAGATGATTATCGCTAGATGGCGCTGTGATCAAAATCTTTTAAAACTCTTTCCTTATCGCGCGTTACGTTAGGAAAAAAGATATAAGATATCTTTTAATCGAAAGGAACTTCGTTCTATTCGGGTGTTCACTGACACCTCTCAAGTTTTTTTTTATAAAGTTTAAATTATGTTCTATCTTCAAATATCACGGATTTTTTGCATTTATATCCGCTACAAGTTCAGAGCTCATTTTCTCGGAACATCTAAGTTTACACATATCTACGTGAAATTTTTCCATCGCGCGTCACGGGGAGGCGGGGCGCTGAAATCAACAGTTTCAGCTAAAGCCAGTTTGATTTCGGGCGTCGGGGCGAGCGGACGCGTGCTATACGTTATAAAACGGGCGAAAATATATTAAATAATAATAATATATTCGGTTTATTATATACTGTTTTATAATTTACAGTGTTTTAGATTTAAT
This sequence comes from Trilocha varians, assembly GCA_030269945.2. Lineage (NCBI taxonomy): Eukaryota > Metazoa > Arthropoda > Insecta > Lepidoptera > Bombycidae > Trilocha > Trilocha varians. The sequence continues at coordinate 2,261,392 of AP028279.1, forward strand.
TTTGCTTTTCTGAAGTATTATCGTGAGGTGATGCGTTTTTGTTTTTCTGTTTTGTGTCGTTTTTCTTTGGGTGTTTCGTGAAGAATTTTTTGTAAGTATTTTTTCATTATTTTATAGTTACACACATTTAATCTGTTATGATACTGGATATCATGTAGCAGTAGAGTGCTAGCTAATTCAAGTAAAACGAGCCTAAACACGACGGATTTATCTTGTTTAGTACAGGAGTTCCTACGCCCACTTTCCGAATATATCATCAGATCAGCTCCATGGCACCATATTATTATATTATCATGTAATATAGATATGTGTACAAAATTTCAGCTCAATCTGAATTTGGGAAGTTGGTCAAATTTAATTTGCAAAATTTCGCCTGAACTTACATAGGTAATAATTACATGGTGCAAGATAAACAAAAGCTGTAGAAACGTTTCAATTTTAAATACTCTGAATGTAGTATTTTCTCTTGTAATAATAACTATATCATCATAATACTATTATAAAGGCGAAAGTTTGTAAGTATGGATGTATGGATGTTTGTTACTCTTTCACGTAAAAACTACTGAATGGATTTGAATGAAACTTTACCATAATATAGCTTATACATCAGAATAACACATAGGCTACAATTTTTAATAATACGGGACGAACCTGAAGTCCACGCGAACGAAGTCGCGGGCAAAAGCTAGTAATAACTATATCATCATCAATAATTATACATAGTATAAAACAAAGTCGCTTTCGCTGTATGTCTGTATGTATGCTTAGATCTTTAAAACTACGCAACGGATTTTGATGCGGTTTTTTTTAATAGATAGAGTGATTCTTAAGGAAGGTTTGTATGTATAATAAATGCATAATATAGTAGAGAAACACTGATAAATTTAAAGGTTTCTAATGTGATGTCGTAAATAAGCACGTTTTTTACGCTTATATTGCAAACGCTGGCTGAACCCTACGAGATAGACCAAAATAATGTACTACAGTATTGTTCACCTTAAAAAGTCCAACAAAAAAGTCCGCGATGGTATATGTCTATCTCTTAGGGATAACCCAGCATAACCATTTTTATTCTTTACTAAAAAATGGTTATTTACGAAGTGATTTTAAACAATACAGCATTAATCCTTATCCAATTAAGTACCTTAAATAAATTGTGCATTTATTATAGATCAATATGCTTTTTACAGCATGTAATTTAAGTGAATATTACCGAAGATATTACAAATTTAAAATGCAGGGTCGTAGTTGTTTGCGCCGGGCGGCGCGTGCCTATATAGGCTACAATTTTTGAACCCCTTTGTAACGCAGACGAAGTTGCGCGGGTCATCTAGTAATTTATAAACCTTTTAAAGATACTTAATATAGTATTTAGAACGATATAAGATTACACAGGATATTAAAATAACTATAGCCTTAGATAAAATGTGGGTTAATAGAGTTTGCCAGAAAACATATACCTAAGACTTTTTTCATTAATCCTTGACAAATAAACATGGTTTTCAAGGTTTTCTATTTAATATCTAGTTTTATAAGCAATTTTTTAATTAATTAACTTTTTATGCACAGACAGACGAAATTGGTTAATTGAGGCCACACAAAAATATCTAGTTTCCAACGTAAAAATATCAATAACATCGGTTCAGTTTACAATACCATTAAATAAGATAACACACGCTTTATATTCCTTTTTGATCGACTTCTCAAAAGGAGGTGTTGTAATGAACTAGATATAATTTATCTTCTTTAAATCTTACTTTAATTTGGTTAGATGAAATGAAATGAAATAGTTTATTGTCCAAAAATACACTTTTACACATTACAACAAATATAATGATCCCCAGACTAGATGATTTTGAATAGCTGTTTTTGCTATAAATAATACACTTTAGACGCAAATTTATATAAGTTAATGAAAACCTAACTAAAAATTGTTGTTCTAAAAATTTTCAAAATGTTCCGATGTTAAAAAGATAGCAGGAATAGGTTTGTTTCAACCTTAATTTCCTAAGGAAAATCTATAATAATTGAGTTTAAGAAGGTACTATAATATTCAACTTTTATAAAACCTTTGTCTCTGGAGTTTACTTTGTTATATTAAGTTATACATATTTTAACGTACCGCCGAACAAGTTTACTCTCATATAAAGTTTGACGAAAAGAACGGAACAAAAAGTTAAGGAAACAGTATAAAGTATTTCTTTTTAAAACAATATTGACAGGCGTTGTTAATAATTAAATTATGATCTTCTTTCTTCATAAAATCTAGCCTGAATAAACTATAAAAGAAATGTAGCAGTAGCTGGAGAGTCACACGTATCGCCTGATCAATAGACACACAGACTATTGAGGAGAGGATACTGGTACTACGGATGAGTTAAGGTTCATGTAGCAGTAGCTAGAGGTGGTCACACGTATCGCCTGATCAATAGACACACAGACTATTGAGGAGAGGATACTGGTACTACGGATGAGTTAAGGTTCATGTAGCAGTAGCTAGAGGTGATCACACGTATCATCTAATCAATAGACACACAGACTATTGAAGAGAGGATACTGGTACTACGGATGAGTTAAGGTTCATGTAGCAGTAGCTAAAGGTGGTCACACGTATCGTCTGATCAATAGACACACAGACTATTGAAGAGAGGATACTGGTACTACGGATGAGTTAAGGTTCATGTAGCAGTAGCTAGAGGTGGTCACACGTATCGTCTGATCAATAGACACACAGACTATTGAAGAGAGGATACTGGTACTACGGATGAGTTAAGGTTCATGTAGCAGTAGCTAAAGGTGGTCACACGTATCGTCTGATCAATAGACACACAGACTATTGAAGAGAGGATACTGGTACTACGGATGAGTTAAGGTTCATGTAGCAGTAGCTAGAGGTGGTCACACGTATCGTCTGATCAATAGACACACAGACTATTGAAGAGAGGATACTGGTACTACGGATGAGTTAAGGTTCATGTAGCAGTAGCTAGAGGTGGTCACACGTATCGCCTGATCAATAGACACACAGACTATTGAGGAGAGGATACTGGTACTACGGATGAGTTAAGGTTCATGTAGCAGTAGCTAGAGGTGGTCACACGTATCGTCTGATCAATAGACACACAGACTATTGAAGAGAGGATACTGGTACTACGGATGAGTTAAGGTTCATGTAGCAGTAGCTAAAGGTGGTCACACGTATCGTCTGATCAATAGACACACAGACTATTGAAGAGAGGATACTGGTACTACGGATGAGTTAAGGTTCATGTAGCAGTAGCTAGAGGTGGTCACACGTATCGTCTGATCAATAGACACACAGACTATTGAAGAGAGGATACTGGTACTACGGATGAGTTAAGGTTCATGTAGCAGTAGCTAGAGGTGGTCACACGTATCGTCTGATCAATAGACACACAGACTATTGAAGAGAGGATACTGGTACTACGGATGAGTTAAGGTTCATGTAGCAGTAGCTAGAGGTGGTCACACGTATCGTCTGATCAATAGACACACAGACTATTGAAGAGAGGATACTGGTACTACGGATGAGTTAAGGTTCATGTAGCAGTAGCTAGAGGTGGTCACACGTATCGCCTGATCAATAGACACACAGACTATTGAGGAGAGGATACTGGTACTACGGATGAGTTAAGGTTCATGTAGCAGTAGCTAGAGGTGGTCACACGTATCGTCTGATCAATAGACACACAGACTATTGAAGAGAGGATACTGGTACTACGGATGAGTTAAGGTTCATGTAGCAGTAGCTAAAGGTGGTCACACGTATCGTCTGATCAATAGACACACAGACTATTGAAGAGAGGATACTGGTACTACGGATGAGTTAAGGTTCATGTAGCAGTAGCTAGAGGTGGTCACACGTATCGTCTGATCAATAGACACACAGACTATTGAAGAGAGGATACTGGTACTACGGATGAGTTAAGGTTCATGTAGCAGTAGCTAGAGGTGGTCACACGTATCGTCTGATCAATAGACACACAGACTATTGAAGAGAGGATACTGGTACTACGGATGAGTTAAGGTTCATGTAGCAGTAGCTAGAGGTGGTCACACGTATCGTCTGATCAATAGACACACAGACTATTGAAGAGAGGATACTGGTACTACGGATGAGTTAAGGTTCATGTAGCAGTAGCTAGAGGTGGTCACACGTATCGTCTGATCAATAGACACACAGACTATTGAAGAGAGGATACTGGTACTACGGATGAGTTAAGGTTCATGTAGCAGTAGCTAGAGGTGGGCACACGTATCGTCTGATCAATAGACACACAGACTATTGAAGAGAGGATACTGGTACTACGGATGAGTTAAGGTTCATGTAGCAGTAGCTAGAGGTGGTCACACGTATCGTCTGATCAATAGACACACAGACTATTGAAGAGAGGATACTGGTACTACGGATGAGTTAAGGTTCATGTAGCAGTAGCTAGAGGTGGGCACACGTATCGTCTGATCAATAGACACACAGACTATTGAGGAGAGGATATTGGTACTACGGATGAGTTAAGGTTCATGTAGCAGTAGTCGATTTATATGTTTCATACATCATAATTTTATCTTTTTGAATATACGATTGATTCAATGAACTGATCTTAATAAGATTTATCGGAGCGACAGACTGAAAGCCGGAAAGGATGAGATATGTTTCTGGCAAGAAATTGGGGATGAGTACGTATCTATTTGACGATGCGAGGAGTTTTAATTTACGTTGGATGGATCTAACTGATGGTTCGATTGAGAAGTATTTTTTTTTGTTTAATCTATGTTAATATTATAAAGAAATTTCCTGATGTTTTTGATAAAAACACTGGATACATACAGGACCGGACGTTGTGGCCAGGCTTGTGGCTACAACGTCCGGTCAAGTCAAATCAAGTGTGTGATGATGATGATGAATATTATAAAGAAGTAATGTCTTGATGATAGCGAGAATATACAGGGTGTAATTGTGAAACGCCTCCTCCAGGGGAATTTTTTTTTTATTGCCATGTAGGCAGACGAGCCAACGGCCCACCTGATAGTAAGTGGTTACCGTCGCTCATGAACCTCTGCAATGTCAGGGGACACTGAGGGGTCGCTACCTACGACCTAACTTTAAGGACACTCCTCAAGCCTCGTTTGAAGAAGGACAAATAAGTACTCGAAATAATGATTTTAGCAAATTTTGCTGAAAGGAATCATCCCCTTATTTTTGAAAAGAAACACGACTGCCTTCATAGAATAAAAAAAAACTCGGTACACCCAATCAAACCGAACAACCAATTCGAAAAAATCACACCCTGTGTAAGGAACATCTGCCCTAGGAAAATAGTTTAGTACATTACTTTTGTCCTACGATTCTGTCGACTTTATCAGTCACCTCTAAATTTTATGTTTAGAAGACTTTATCAATTTAAAACCTGAAAGTTCAACAACATTTTCAAGTATATTTTATCTCTTTCTAATTTATACACAAAGTCTGTAGAGCGAAAGAGACGACAATAGTTTATTTGTTTATTTTGAAGGGTTAATGTACTGTCTCGAAATTAGCTTTGAACTTTTAGACGTTTGGAGATTAGAGAAGGTTTTGAATTTCACTATTATTACGCTATTATATTTAAATACTTTTTTAATGAAAATCTATAATTTTTTACCAACTGTCAAGATGAGAAGGTATTCAGTATGTATTTTTTTTATTGTCAGTATAAAAATGAGTTTACGGCCCATCTGATTGTAAGTAATTACCGTAGCTCACGAACTTTTGCCCAGTACTTGGAGATACCTTTAAACACTCGCGGTTATCTACATCACTTACACTATTACTAAACGGGTTCTTACCACGATTATTTAAAAAAAAATGACCTACTCGCAGTTCCTCAGTTTTCCCGTGATCATGGCGCTTCAAACAGTGCCGAAATATCGGGACCGCTCAATTAAAAATAAAGAACCCGTTTAGTAATTGTGTAAGTGGCTTGGACATTTATTGGTGTATGCACCGATTTGGCTAATTCTAATCTTGAAATATTACACGGTGAGAAAATTCATGAGAACACTTATTTATTCCGTCTTACGTGACGCAGACGAAGTTGCGCCAACTAGTATCAGTATAGATTTTGTAATAAATTTCTTTAAACACTTGCGGTTATCTACATCGAGTTCCAGTGGTACCGGCAAACGAACGAGAAAGAGGGTAGACAGATTTGTCTGCTCTTAAATGACCTACCCGCATTCCTCAGTCTTCCCGTGATCATGGCGCTTGAAACAGTGCTGAAATATCGGGACCGCTCAATTAAAAATAATCGTTGTAAGAACCCGTTTATTAATAGTGTAAGTGATATAGATTTTGTAGTTTTTCGTAAAGAACGAACTAACCCGTAACAGTTGGTTAAAATTGCCGTCGTCGTTCACAAAGTTAAGGTTGTTCTCAGGTCGTTTCTCGGAAGATAGTAACATCTCTTCACAACTTTAACAGCTTTTAACGAAAGCTTGTTCAAAAGTTTTTATTGCGCTTTAGCTGTCTTGACAAATAATATGTTGCTTACTTCAAAAATTTAGTATTTAAATAAGAAAACTAATTCGTGATGAAGACTTATTGGAATCGATTTTAATTGCTGTTTTCGCTAAGATTACAAATACACATTAGTACACAACCTTAGATTCAAGAGTAATTTGAACTATTTCGACTGTGTTTCAGTTATCTACTTTGAGTTAGCCAGTCTTCAGTGTATACCTTAATTTACGAAATTTTGATTAAAATATAGGAGTCGTGGTGGTCGAGTGGTCGAAGCGCGTCCTTCCGAACGGGAGGTCGCGGGTTCAAATCCGGCCGGCTTGTACCTCTAAATCTAAATGTGAAATAGACGTATGCGCAAATTTTCACAACACCACTGACTATAAACGGTGAAGGAAAACACCGTGAGGAAATCTGCATGTCGGAAAAAGGTTCTAAAAATCCTTTGAAGATATGTGAAGTCCCCAATTCGCACTAGGCAAGCGTGGTGGACTATGCCTAATCCCTCTTCTGAGGAGACCTGACCTGACAGTGGGCAGTAATGGGTTGGTACAGGTACAGGATTAAAATATAGATACAGTCACAACATACTTTACGTTTTATTATATTCATTAAAATATCTTATTCAATATGAACTGAATTTTATAACAAGAAAACTAAGTGCCATAAAAAATAACAGAATATATTTTATTAACTTTGTAAAAAATTGTCTGAATTCTAAAGTAAACAAGCGACTTCAACTTTTCTAAAAACAAGAAAAATGTACCTTAAAAAACTTTTAACAGAAACACCTTTTCTTCTTCAATTCTTAAAACAAAGGGATCACTCTATTTCCAAAAGCATTTGTCTTTACTTAAAAAGATCTCTAATTAAAAAGTTACAAAAGAAAGAAAACCAACATGGCGCTTGATCAATGGCGACTTCTGTCACAGAAAAAATGCTATACAGAAGTTATAGTAATGTATCGAAATTTAGGCCAGAAAAAAATACGAAACGCTTTGTAAAGAGTGCCGTAGTGCGTAACGCGTCGCGCCGTCCCGCATGACCCCGAATTGGATTCTGGCCTCAACCGTGGTTCGGACGCTGAGTGTGAGCGGTTTGGGGTTTAAGTGCAATCCCCACATATCTGGTTCAAATTTGGCGATTTCTTGCAACTAATAAAAGGCGTAAGCCCCCTACCGGTACTGGTAAAACGTTGGGGACAATGCAGGGGATACAGTCCCGCTATCTACAATCTACCTTAAAGGACCTTCCTTAAGTCTCGTTTGAAGAAGGACCAGTCATAGCAATCTGGGGGGGAGGAGAACTCATTCTATAGTCGGATGGGTGCGTGAAGAGTTCCCGAAACGAACCGTAGATCACCGCTTTTAACACTTTCTTTTCTTCAGGACACACAGTATGAAAAAAAAAACCTAAAAAAAAGCAAATTTATTTTGGAACACAATCCGTTTAAAAACTGGTATTAGTGGTATGTTGTAACTTAGGTAAAAGTCATGATTCGTATTTACCTTCTGTATAAAAACTATGTTGTGGCATCTTGTTAACAAGGATTTTTTGTCATAATCATTGAATTTTTCTGGAGACAAAGGACTTTATAGCTTCAAGGTAAGATGTGAACTCAGGAGGACAAATTTAATAACTTTCCTTATAAACTACATTACTTTCATGCATAATTAATAGGTTCTTACCACGATATTTAATTAATTGAGTTGTCTCCATATTTCAATGTTACAAACGTCATGATCACGAGAAGACTGAAAACTGCGGGTCGATTTACGAGTAAACAAATCTGTGTACCCTCTTTCTCGTTCGCTTTGGGTAGTGCCACTGGAACTCATACTCACATCATGACACACCACACTCACTGTATCTACAAGACTCTCCAAGTATGAATTCATAATTAGTTTACCAACCAATCAATTAATTAAATATCGTGGTAAGAACCCGTTAATTATGCAAGTTAAATAATGTAGAAAACTGCGAGTGTTCGATTATATACTAATTAATATTCAAACGTTTCTTATAAGCTGTGTAACTTATGTGGTTTTAAGGCCTATCTAGGTCTTCTCATGAGTCGTGGTAGTGTAGTCGTTGAAGCGCTTGCCTTCCGTACGGGAGGTCGCGGGTTCACGCTTGTACCTCTAAATCTTAATCAATCAAATCAAATCAAAAAATCCTTTATTCAAGTAGGCTGATTATAGCACTTTTGAACGTCAATACTATTTAATTACATTTATTAAATTGAATAATATGAGAAAAAAAAATCAGATAAGAATAAGATATACCAAAATAATAATAATAACAAAATCATAACAATAATTAAATGTTACTACAACAGCTTAATAAATAGTACTAAGCATTATAGTAATATAGTCATTTTAAAATTATTAAAATAAAAAATATGCAACAAAACAAAACAATTAAATAATAGAAACTAATAAATCAAACAGATATAACTAAACTTAACAAATAATATTAAGCATAGTAAAGTCAAATTAATATTATTCAATACAATAAAATTACAATAGGTAATTGTGAAAAAGATTTACAACAGTGCCTTAAAACGGTGAAGGAAAACATCGTGTGGAAACCTGCATATTCTAAAAGTCCTTCGAAGATATGTCAGTCCCCAATCCGCATTAGGCAAGCGTGGTGGACTATACCTAATCCTTCTGAGGAGACCTGACCCCAGCAGTGGGCAGCAATGGTTTGTTACAGTACAGTTCTTTTCGTCTTCCTATTCGTGAAAAGACATCAAAAAATTGGAGTCTAAGATATCCAACATTAACATACCTAACTAACATGAAGTCAGACCCTTGTTACCGGCAAAACTATTCCGAAACAGCGTAAGGTCGTGGTCGTAGCTACAGCGATTTAATCGTATTTTTATTTATATTGCTAGATAGATAAATAGATAGATTTGGCCCGCCTACCAAAGGACCCGGTAGTCATTTCACCAACGACTGCCGGTTCGAAGTGGGGGGGTGACGGGGCGATACGTGAGCGACAATCGCGAACGCGTCCTGTCACCCCTACCAGCCTCGTGCCGGGTTCTGTCCCGGCCGGAGATCGGACGTCGAGCGTGAGCGGCGGGAGGTTTTAGTGCGGTTCAACCCCCACATACCCCACTCGCGGGGCGAGTGGAAGTCCGGCGATTTCCTCCCGTCCAAAAAAAAAAAGATAGATAAACGACCCTACGGCCCACCTGATGGAAAGGTTACTGTCGCTTTTGTTTCACGATGTTCTTTTGTCGTTAGGTTATTACGCACACATACAAACACACACACTCACACACACACACACACACGCAGTAGGTATTAATAAAGATTAGCTGATCTGTGTAACGTCTGCGTTACATAAGGAGTAAAATTTGCCAGGTTTTGTTTTAAAATACATCTAATGGTACTTCTGATATACTAACTTTGTAACAAAAAAAATTCTTACGAAAAGTTGTCACGACACTTTTTTGTTTTAGATGATTATCGCTAGATGGCGCTGTCATCAAAATCTTTTAAAACACGTTCCTTATTTTTGTTTTAGATGCTTATCGCTAGATGGCGCTGTGATCAAAATCTTTTAAAACACGTTCCTTATCGCGCGTTACGTTAGGAAAAAAAAATATAAGATATCTTTTAATCGAAAGGAACTTCGTTCTATTGAGGTGTCCAATGACACCTCTCAAGTTTTTATTTTTATGTTAGGAATATTCTCATATTATTTCATAGTGTGTAGACACCCTCAGACAATCAGAGTAAACCGCCTATGCATAAAGTTAAATGTACGGAAATAGTCCGAACCCTTGTAAAACAATTGTAAGCCAACGTAAGGCTGGGGTTATACCGTTAGCGATTGACGAGAATCAAAAAATAATACTAATATATAAAAAATAATCCAATCCAATCCAATTGTAATAAGAGTCTTACATGCAGAGTGTTAGGAATATAATACTTGAATAATGCATATTTTTACACATCGTTTCAGGCTTTTCGTACATCTATTGCATGTCGCCTGACGTGACCTTATGGCGATGCCACATTTTTTTTTGCCTCGTACGCAGGCGAGCTAACGGGCCATCTGACGTAAGCGGTTACAGTCGCTCATGGACCTCTTTAATGCCAGAACGGCCTACCCCTAAGGACTCTCTTCAAGCCTTGTTTGAAAAAGTACTTTAATTTGTTTTTTTTTTTTTTCAAATTTCATGCCAGGTTACTTTAATTACATTACGTCATCTTACTTAACAGTCACACATGCAGAACTCAAACACGTTGTAACAACAGAACTCAAACTTTACGGAATTAGACGCTGGTCCCTGTGGTGTTTGCGTAGAAGTTAATGTTTTTGACGGAAATGTTCAATGCAAATACTGCTTGTTCTAATTGTGTTTGTACAGAAGTAAAACTACATACAAAACGAGAATAACATACAGGATGGATTTGTAACTTTAAGCAGCTGAAGTGGGGTGAAAGATTTGTTTAAATATAATTTGGAGCCACTTTTAATTTTGGAATCGGTTAAACTTTTTTACGGTAACTTCCCATGAGGTCGTAAGCTCGTATGTATGACAAAAAAACAGATTCTAAACATATTCTAAAAGTCGATATACACAAAAGAGTATAAGATTAAGTGTAAAATCCTGCATATGTCAGACCTTCTGTAAATAGTCCTTGATAACTGTCGACCCTTATAAAAGCTCTGTCATCTGCAGTTTACGTTGGACCGATTTTTGATTTTATATTTAATCCTTGTAAAGCTTTGTGTTTTTAGCAATCATTTTGTTGTTTTGTTTTGTCTTGGGCTGATCGTAAATGGTCATAGACCTCTGCAATCTCCCGTTATTTTAATAGTTATTCCTAAACTATTAAAGGTTTTTATTATTTGTAAACAAACAACAAATGCTAGCTTTTCTCTGGTTTTAAATAATCTACCTACCCATAGTACTCAGATCTTCCCGTGATCATGGCGCTTGCAACAGCGTTGATCTACATTACTCAAATAATAAAAATCGTGGTAAGACTCCGTTTAATATTTGTCAGTGATAACGGCGTATTTAAAGAAATATATTTTATATTATTGCAAGATAGATGCTTACGGTCTACTTGATAGACATAGACATTACTGAGTTTCTTGCTGGTTCTTCTCAGTTGGGTCGCGTTCCGAATCCAGTGGTAGAATCATTATGTGCTAACAAGTTGCCTTGCGGCGACTTTTAGCAGTCCTTTCCTACCCTTTCTCAGCTGAGCCCCTTCTAAGCTCGCACCTCCATCCTGGCGAAGCTGTAAAGGCCTGAGGACCAACAGCGATTCCTCCTATCCCAAAAAAAAACCAGTCGTGTCTCAGCTTAATGATAGTGGGCGGTCGATCATGAACTTCTGTAGTGCCAGAGCAAAGAGGGGCTGTTACCTACTTGTACAAGACTTTTCCTTTGAAGAGTGTCATTATGACATGTCATAGCGCTCCGGGAACATCGTGGACCGGTACATGTAAATATACAGGGTGTCCCAAAACTATACGACATGACCGGAAAGTTAGTTTCTGTTAAACGACCACCTTGAATAGCGGAAAACAAGGTACTTAAAATCTTGAATCACGATTATCACCTTGTTCCTTTTGTTTAAGACACTATGTTTTGTAGCAAAAAATATTATCAATAGCATAATTAACTGTTCTTTCGATTGGCATCATAAAAATACAGGGGTAGATTTTTACCAATATTGTTAGCTCGATTTTCAGACAAACTGAGCAATCTACGAAAAATCTGTGAATGCAGTATTATTAAACAAATAAAATTATGTTTCGTTTCAGCAAAACATCCTATCTCTAATATTTAAGGTACTTCCCGTTCATGTCGCATAGTTTTGGGACACTGTACATACTTTATCTCGCCAGACTAACAAAATCGATTCTAAGAAAATGTGATATCAATTCTTCTCTATACAAAGCCATGATCTCTATTGTACCTATATACCGACATGTGGGATGTGTGCATTGTTAAGGTAACGTAACGTAACTAAATAGAACCCGAGGGACTCCTGAAACAATTTGCCCAAGGCTACGGAATAGAGGCTCGGTGTTAATGATAGCGATAAAACAAGAATAGTCAAGGAATTGATTAAGTCAAGTTAGACGTGGCAATTAACAGGACATAGTGCGAAGAACTGATGGCCGATGGGGCTGAAAAGTTCTAGAATGGCGGCACGAGCACGACCGACAAGACGAACCGATGATCTGGTCAAAATCGCGGAAGGATACAGCACAGGACCGGTCGTTGTAGCGAGATTTGGGGGAGGCCTATGTCCAGCAGTGGACGTCTATAGGCTGATAATGATGAAAGAAATAGTGATGAGCAAAGCAAGACCAAGACTCGAGAACTTGCAGAGAGAGAGACTTGTAGTCTTGGTCTTGCTTGTTTAGTCTTGGTCTTGTTCAAATCTGTCTGGTCTCGGTCTTGGTCTTGGTCTTGCTTACCTAATCTTGGTCTTGTCCTGGTCTTGGTCAAAAAAACAAGATTTTTTCAAGACAAAGACTGCAAGACCAAGACCAATTTTGCTCATCACTAGTAAAAAAACTAACAATTCGACATGCCCACTAACATTGTTCCAAGAAAAGCATATGTTGACGTGACGCTGTTAAAAATATTTTACCTCATTTAATCACTGTGAAAAAAAAATTTTGGTTGAGTCTTGCGTATAGTCTTGATCTTGCTTTTTTGCAAGACCAAGACCAATGTTGCTCATCACTGGAAAGAAACTTAAAAGTAAAGAGAATATCTAAAATACACACCTTTGAATGGAGATAAACTTGACTAGTGTAACATAAAAAGGGGAGAGAGTTTGCGATGTAAGCAGTAAAGTATTTTTTACGACATCCTATCAAAAACATCTGAAATTGCCATTGTTACTATGTCTTATACTTGTCCCTTTTCAAACGAGGCTTGAGGAGGGTCCTTAAAGTTAGTTCGTAGGTAGGGAACTTCAGTGTTACCCGACATTGCATAGGTCCATGAGCGACGGTAACCACTTAAGATCAGGTTGACTGTTGACTCGTCTGCCTACATGGCAATAAAAATATATTACGGACGTACCTATATATAAACATATAAACTTTACTTTTAGTAAGTATGTTAAAAAATCGCAATTTATTTCGTAGTTTTCAATAATCATATACGCAAACAGACAGTGTGAAGAGACTTTGTTTTATTTACACCACAGGCTAAAAACAGTGAAAGAAAACATCGTGAGGAAACCTGCATATTTGAAAAGGATTTTAAAAAATCATTTGAAGGTATGTAAACTGTGGAGTCCTCAACCCGCATTGGGCAAGCGTGGTGGACTATGCCTATTCCCTTTTCTGAGGAGACCTGAGCCCAGCAGCAGTAATGAGTTGTTACAGTAATAACTTTATTGGAGCAAAGAATCGACTTAATCCGCTACTAGAAAACCCCGTCTTTACAAGTAAATTTCCTCTGTATTTTTGTTTAATTAAAACATGTAGGTGCCTTCGAAACTTTTAGGTTACGATAAATAAAGCCGATTCGGTGATATCTCACTCAGTATACAGCTGTCCTACTCGCACTTACAGTATTTGTAACTGGTGGAAATGAGAGGGAAGATTGTTACTTTTGAGTTGTTTGGAGCAATTGACTCGTGTTCGAGATTTGACTAGAGAATTTCATGAAGTAATAATTGTAGGCAGCAGGAAGTTTTAATACGGTTAAATCCCTCTTTCCATATCATATAGGGTTTTGCAAGCTTATATTAACTTGCACTTATTTTAGATTTCAATGAAAAATGTAAAATTGCCTATACAATGAAACCGACCTTGGTGTATCTCTTGCGCTGATTTTAATGGGTCCAGCTGAAAATCAGCGCTACGGCTTCAGAGCTGTAGCTGTATGCTGAGCTGGTCGCCCCTTCAGTGCACATCTTAAGCACAGTTTCTTCTATTTTGTTTATGTTTTTACTTTTATATAGTGTTTAAGTGTGTGCTGAATAAAATTATTCTCTTTATTTTCTTTCTTTTTTTCTTTCACTGGATGTAACTATGAGTTAATGTACCTATCTAACTGATTGCGAGACGTGAGTGTTGATCGTGAACGCGTCCCGTCACCTCGCCCAATCTCGTGCCGGGTTCTGTCCTCAGCCTGGGTTCGGACGCTAAGGACGAGCGGTAGGAAATTTTAGACTCCCACATACCCCACCTACGGGGCGGGTGGAAGTCCGATGTCCTTATGTTACAACAAAAATGTATTTAACTCCTGAAATGTCAAAAAAACAGTTTTTTAAGAATGTTTAACGCAGTGCATGATGAATAATGATGATATGTTAGCAACATTACATGTTGTAAACTTGTAAACAGTAGCCGTGCAGATTTTTCGGATTCAAACATGATACGAGATAAACCCTCCCTGTACTGTCGGTTACAAAATGGAATTCTTAAAAATATTAAGCGGCTAGAGTTAGTTAGTCGTGGTGGCCGAGTGGTCTAATCGCGTCCTTCCGTACGGGAGGTCGCGGGTTCAAATCTGGCCGGCTTGTACTTCTAAACCTAATGTGAAAAGATTTATGTGCAATTTTTCACAACACCACTGGCTAAAAACGGTGAAGGAAAACATCGCGAGGAAACCTGCATGTCGGAAAAGGGTTCTAAAAATCCTTTGAAGATATGTGAAGTCCCCAATCCTCACTGGGCAAGCGTGGTGGACTATGCATAATCCCTCTTCTGAGGAGACCTGAGCTCAACAGTGGGCAGTAATGGGTTGGTACAGTACAGAGTTAGTTATCTGTAGTCGAACCTGTTTACAAGCTTTATATTAATTTGCACTCGATGTAACTATGTAGATATGTAAATTTATAATCTTGCAAGCTAAATTTGGCAAACTTCCCGGTCTCCGATAGAGCTGACATTTTGCACGCAGATACCTATACCTATCGCGTAACAATAATATGACAAAATGGCGCTGATTTGATGATAGATTCGAAAGGTGATCATAGGAACTCTTGTGCTAAACAAAATAGATACGTTTTTTTTTGTTATAACCATGTAGGCAGACGAGCCAACGGCCCACCTGATAGGAAGTGGTTACCGTCGCTCATGAACCTCTGCAATGTGAGGGGACACTGAGGGGTCGCTACCTACGACCTAACTTTAAGGACCCTCCTCAAGGCTCGTTTGAAGAAGGACAAGTCATAGCGCTCAGGAAATACGGAGGAGGGGAGCTCATTCCATAGCCGGATGGTGCGTGGCAAAAAAGACGTCGAGTTTGGGCTCGTTTTACTTGTCTATATTATCCAGGATCTTAAAAGTTTCTATTTAATAAGTTTTATTTATTAATTTACTTATTTCGAGCTCGCCAATACCACATTAGCTATCTCGGTATTATCCGTTCTGTTATCAGCGCTTATCTGATAACACATAGTAGAAATTAACACTGCCTCTGTTTCAACTAATACATGAGTCAACCATTTTATGCATACACTTTTAGGACAATTTTTAACTATAAACTTATTTAAATAGTCGCGGTTTTCAAAATGTAATTTATTCCTACTAATAGATATTAATAAAAGCTTATTATAATAGGTATTATAGACCAAACCAAAAGTCCAAACCAAACCAATACCAAAAGTCGTGGTGGCCGAGTGGTCGAAGCACTTCCTTCCGAACGGGAGGTCGCGGGTTCAAATCCGGCCGGCTTGTACCTCTAAATCTAAATGTGAAAAAGATTTATGTGCAATTTTTCACAACACCACGGGCTAAAAACGGTGAAGGAAAACATCGTGAGGAAACCTGCATGTCGGAAACGGATTCTAAAAATCCTTTGAAGATATGTGAAGTCCCCAATCCGCACTGGGCAAGCGTGGTGGACAATGCCTAATCCCTCTTCTGAGGAGACCTGAGCCCAGCAGTGGGCTGTAATGGGTTGGTACAGTAATAGGTATTATAAATGCGAAAGTAACTCTGTCTGTCTATTACGCTTTCCCGTTCAAACCTCTCAAACGACTTTGATGAAATTTGGCACAGACAATTGCGAAAAAAAAGGAACGAAGAAAAGCAGAACGGGCAGCAGCTAGTGTATTATAAATGGGTTACCACGATATTTAATTAATTGAGTGGCCTCGATATTTCAACGTTGTTGCAAACGTCATGATCATGAGAAGACTAATACAGTCAATCAGTTACATCCATGTTACTACCCAAAAGCGAACGAGAAAGAGGGTAGACAGATTTGTTATTCTTAAATCTACCCCCAGTAATCAGTCTTCTCGTGATTATGACGTTTGCAACACTGAGATATCGAGATCACTCAATTTAATTAATTGTAAATGACGCAGACGAAGTTGCCACCACCAGTAATGTATAAATAATCGAATAATATGTTTTATGTTCCAAATTATTTCGTTTCCATCACCCACGTCATTGGACCGTGTAATACGAAGGCTTCAATTGGTTCAGTTTGTGATCCAACAAATTGATTTTCCTAACACTTTAGCTGAAGGGTGGAGATCAGAAGGATTTTAAACGGATCTTTTCTAGTTGTTGAGTCTTAGATTATTTTTATAGGCGTTGAATTGTTTGAAAGATAAATTATAATTGAAAACCGGTGTTTAATGTCTTCAGTGTTTCTCGAGAGCTATGACTTGTCCTTCTTCAAACGATTGAAGAAAGTAATGGTAGCGACACCTCGTCGCCTCAGTGCTTGTTTGGCCAATCTGACATTTTTTACGAAAATGTCTTTTTAATGCAGTATTATAAAGAATTAAATTTCCATCCGACTGGTAAAATATGTTTTTAAAATATTCAATTCTAAAACAATAAAAATCTCATTTCAATTTTTTTCTCAACACGGCACTTAACGAAAATTCCGTGCTTGTTTGCTGTCTCCTGTAAAATTTGCTCGAGTGCAGATTGGCCAAACAAGCACTGAGGCGACGACCTGACATTGCAGCGGTCTTACGGTCAGATGACCCAATAGCTAGTATGACTATATTTTTTAAAACTTTCATGCATTCTCAACGGGTTCTTACCACGATATTTAATTAATTGAGTTGTCTCGATATTTATTATGAAAACCGCGAGTGTCTGAATAAATTCTTAAAGATTTATTTTTGTAAAAATCACATCTTTATTTGACAAAATTAGCATTTGAAAGGAATCTCGCAAAATTCCCACTCATCTTATTATATTTTCGTATATGAAGCAATCTCGAAGGGAAAAGGATTTACCGAAATTAATATATTTATTACATTTTGCAAGGTTTCTAAGCCTCGGTAATTTGATGCGAACTGTCATAACTCAGAGGGTTGATCAAGTTATTTTTATATTTAGAGTTTTGGGGGGTGATTCTTACATTTCAGTCTGAAAGGTAAAGAACTTAAAAAAACAATGAAAGAAATACGTTTCCTCATCAATACAAATAAAAGTATATGTCAAATAAAAATTGGTCTTAATACTCAGAAAATAAGACACGAAATTGCTCAGCAAAAGATAACTGTATTATTGTTTATTTATCTCCGATATATGATATTTGCGACATAAGAAGATTATAGAAAATAGCAATTCTTGTATGTTCATAGCTTTAGGATGGTTGACTATTGAAGAAGCGAAGATATTTTTGGATCGAAGTTCCTTATCGCGCGTTATCGAAAGGGGGCTAGACGGAAATTCTTATGAAAAAGTTGTCACGATACTTTTTTTTGTTTTAGATGATTATCGCACTATGATTAAAATCTTTTAAAACAATTCCTTATTTTGTTTTATATGATTAATGCTAGATGGCGCTGTGATCAAAATATAAAAAAAAATATTACATTTCCCTCACTAATTAATCGAAAGGAACTTCGTTCCATCCGGGTGTCCCTTGACACCTCTCAAGTTTTTAACCTACCTAGAAGGAAGAGGTATATCGTTTGTTTGGTTGGACTGATTCGGATGATTCTTGTTTGGTCAGAAAGCAGACATTTTGGAAATAATCCTTACTAACAAATGCGAAAGTAACTTTGTCTGTCTGTTACTGTTTCCCGCTTAAACCTCTCAATCGAATTAGATGAAATTTGTCACAGACAATCTTTAAACCCTGAAAAAGAACATAGGCTACCCTTTAGTTGAAAGTGACACAGACGAACAAAATCCCAGTGGCCGTTCAAACATTGCCTATAAATAGGTTTAAGAGAGTTATCAAAGAACGGCTATGCAGTAGAGCATATTGTAAACTTAATGATTATATAAATGACTGCACAAAATGGGAATGAGGTGCTCGTCCCGGGTCATTTCAATTGATACATTTGTTAAAAACAAAAACATTGTAGAACCATTTAAATTAAAAAAAGATATGCCCGCTGAGTTTCTTGCGCCGGTTCTTCTCGGGACGGAGGCGTAATTTTAGCGAACTGGTGGTAGAACTTTTGATTTTATTTTTGACATTCAAAATGTATGTGTGTCCACATTTAATTTGAAATAAATGATTTGACTTTGACTTTGAAGTTGCGCGGCCCCGCTTGTCTAATATAAATTTGATAAAGATCTGATTGGTAGTTTAGTGCTGTTCTGGAAGGAAATAATACTTTTACTACTTTAATTTAAAATGGTACCACACAACCATAACCTTTTTTAAATAAAAAAAATATCGGTTCACCCAAACTACCTTGAAATCTCTTTTGCGGTGAAAAATAAAATACTGTCCCTTGATAATCTTTTTAAAAATCGGTCAAAACATGAAAAAAAGTATTCGTAAGAGTTTTGTAGCTTCGGTATCTCTTATTTAGTGGAAAACCAGTATTATACCTCCATATGACATCAATAATGATTACGGAATGGTTTTATTACGACTATGTCAGCTTAGGGTAGCCAGAAATGTCTTATAATTTCATAGATTTTTTGGTTACAACAGTCGGAAATTAAAAAAACTTGAGAGGTGTCATGGTACACCCGAATAGAACGAAGTTCCTTTCGATTAAAAGATATCTTAAATTTTTTTTCCTAACGTAACGCGCGATAAGGAACGTGTTTTAAAAGATTTTGATCACAGCGCCATCTACCGATAATCCTTAAAAGATTTTGATCACAGCGCCATCTAGCGATAATCATCTAAAACAACAAAAGTGTCGTGACAACTTTTCGTAAGATTTGTTTCCGTCTAGCCCCCTTTCGATAACGCGCGATAAGGAACTTCGTTCCAAAATCGACTTTCGTAATATACCTACAACATAAAAAAGCTAACTGTTTATATTAGTGTGTCTTTATTATTCGTCATCATCATCATTAGCCTATAGACGTCCACTGTTGGACATAGGCCTCCGCCAAACCTCGCCACAACGACCGGTCCTGCGCTATCTGCATTCAGTGACCTCCTGCGACCCTGCCAAGGTCGCACCATCTTGTGGGAGGTTGCTTACGTTGCTTTATTATTAAATAATTTAATTTTTTTAATGCCACAAAGTAGTTTATAGGTTGTATTATGAAATTATCTTAGTGTACGCTCGATCGTAAATAATAATAAAAACATAAGTGCTAACATTCCATTCGTGTGTGGCTCAGATTATATCAGACTACGCTAAGGTTGCCATACTCTATAAAATAAAATGGTTAGCTAGAGTATATTATTGTAGCTATTTTTGTAGCTTATAAATTATTATTTTTATTACAAAAATAACTACAATCCATATCCATTTTTCGAGAAAAGCACAATAACTACCAGTCAGATTTTTCTAATAAAAAACATCGAAATCGGTTCATCTACACACAAAACAAATCGTGAAACCTTGTAAGTTAAATAACATTTTTAACCACAATAATTAATTCAAACATTTAATCTTGTTAAGAAAATAAAAAACATCCCACGACGAACTATCATTTGAAACAAGAATCACACAAATCGGTCCAGCCTAAAGTTATAATGTAACTGTTACAAACTCTTTTTAACATATTTCGAACTCTTTAATATTTCATGTTTTTATTTTTAATATTTTTTTGTATCTAGAACGTTTTATAATTTTACTTTATGATGCTTTTTGACAAATAAAGACAGTTTGGTTGTGAACACTGAAGAAGTAACTAGTTTTATTATTGTACACCAAATTCCATAAAATATCATAATCGGCTAACCTATATAGAGCTAGAGGCAGTCGATTATAGTAACAAACAAAAAAAATACTTCGACATCCCTCTCTATCACTAACCTACATCTAAGGGTTGTTACTATTTATTATTACAGGCAAACGACACTGACGTGACCCGGCATATTAGTTAGTTATATTACAATATTACTGTATTTACGACTAAATAGTTTAATTTGTGACCAGGGGACGGATATTGCGCCGATTTCGATTATACTGATTTCCAAAAACGAGTATTGCTATAATAGTTTTGTAATTTGTATAAATTAATCTTATTTAATGAGTAATGAAGGCGTTATTTTTTTTTTTTAGTTGTAGGAAATCACCGGGTATGTGGGAGTTGAACCGCACTAAAACACGTCTGAACTCCGGCTGAGGCCAGAACCCAGCACGGGGTTATGAGAGATGGCGCGACGCGTTACGCCCACGGCACTCTTTCCCGTCGCGCCGCCCCCTGATAGCGTTACTAAATCTGTTTGCGTTTTTAACGTGTCCTGTATGAGTAGGTGATAGATAACGGCCCCTCAATGCATTGCAGAGGTTCACCGCTTTCCGCTTACCACCAGGTGTGCCGTTTATCTTAAAAAAACTTAACTAAAAGCGAAGGGATGTTGTTTTTGACCGACTTCCCCAATAAAAGGTTATCAAGTTATATTTGCAAAATTATTGGTATGAACCGATTAAAATGATTCGTTTTTCATAAGAAAGTAAATTCAATCATTGCCTCATGTAATTTTGATTTAAGGATTTGACAGTATTTAAACTCCTATTTTTAAATCTTCCTTTATAAAAACACACATAATTAACTACTCAATCCTAACTGTTCAACCCAAATTTTAGCTTCAAATATTAAAATTCTGCGTAAAACGTGACATAATATATAGCACTTACTATATTAACATGTATTAGATAATGTGTTAGCGAGGTTATATTTCACATGTCGTAACGCGCTAATCATATAAGTATCTATGCGTGGTATAAATATAGGCTACGATGCGTGGTGACAATGTTAGGTACAGTTGACTATAAAAAGGTGATTTTTACTAATAATAATAATATAAACCTTTATTCAGACAAAGTAGTTACAAAAATTTTAAATGAGTGACTATGATGAGTCGTTGACACCGACAGCTTCGTCTGTTTGCCCAGCTTTGGCAAAGGCCTCCTCCATCTCTTTCCACTCTGCTCGGTTTAGCGCTCTCCTAGTCCATGTCTTTCCTACTATTGCCTTTATATCGTCTTCTCATCTTCGAAAGTGTCTGCCTGGTTTTCTATTTCTAGGATACCAAAAAAATATTTACTAGCATTATATTAACTTGCACTGGATGTAACTATGTATGTTCGAGTGGAATATTGAAAGCTAACTTTGACGAATTAGCCGGTTCCTGATTGAGCTGTATACGTAGATGTATATCGCGTGAAAATGCAATAACATGACAAAATGGCGCTGATCTGATGATGGATTCGGAAGATGTAACTCTTGAGTTAAACAAGATAGTAGTGTTTGGGCTCGTTTTACTTGTATTAGCTAGCACTGTACCAAATAATATATATTTATTTTAAAATAACATTTTTCTATAAGACTGTACTGTTATACTAGAGTTAGTAATTTGTAAAAATGTTAAATTTGCCTATTTGTTTACTTTTTATAATTTGCTAAACGGATTATCACAACAAGCAAAATAAGTTAGAAAAACTGTTTACATTTTTATTTCCGAAAATAAATCGTTTTACAAACAACTCACACATACGCGTCTCTCACAATATGAAGGTAGTTTCAAATGAGTAAGGGACGACGAAATAAGGAAGGTAGCTGGAGTTATGGGGAACAGGGTAGCGTAGGAAGGAATGGAAAAGGTTGGAGGAGGCCTTTGCCAATTGGCAAACGGATCTACAAAGGGTTTATATTATTAAGAGTACAAAATGTTAAACAATTCTACATGTAGATTCTGAATAAAAGGCTATTTTATTTATTGTTATAAGGGATTGAGTGTCAACTTGTCAGATCTTTATCAAATTTATAGGAGATAATGCTGAAAATGTCTGCTGAGTAGCGGAGCTGAACGGACCCCCATTTTTAAAACTGGAGAGAGCTACTACAAGCACAAGGTTTGCAGGTTTAAAAAACACAAATTTAAATACCTACTAATCAAATGTACAGTTAAATATGAAGCTTGTAAAAACAGAGCTTTTTAGATACCGAGTGAGACGGTGGTAGTTCCAGACGGCTACCGGTTCGACGTGGGGGGGTGACGGGGCGATACGTGAGCGACAATCGCGAACGCGTCCTGTCACTCCTATTTATCGGATGTCGAGCGTGATTGGCGGGAGGTTTTAGTGCGGTTCAACCCCCACATAACCCACTCGCGGGGCGAGTGGAAGTCCGGCGATCTCCTCCAGTCAAAAAAAAAAGAGCTTTTTAGAATACCTCTTTATTTCTCACTCGCTGAAAAACTCATCAAACTCGTCATAAATATAAAATCCCAAATTTCAAATTTCCGTGACACCATACGTTTTTGTAATAGGTGTTTGATGGGGTGCCATTCGACCGTGTCACAGGAAATGTACCACAGAAGTAAAGTCCCTTTTTACATGCTTTATATTAACTTGCACTGGATGTAACTATTTAAGGTGGATCTTGCAAACTAAAATTGACAGACGTCTTGGTTTCTGATTGAGCTGACATTTTGCACGCAGATGTGTATCGCGTGACGATGCAATAATATGACAAATGATGGATTAGCTTGTTACTAGTTGACATAAGGTTTATTGAGAGATCTAATATTACCAGATACACTGTACCGAATAAAAGAGTACAAAGTAATGTTTACAAACAACATTAATTTGCCTACAAACATCGACTATTTATAAAACGTCTTAAAGAGTCTTCAATAAAACAATTTAAATCTTAAGCGACAGAGAATCTACATTTCTTTCACTTAAGTTTAGAGTAATTGCTAAAGTCATATAAAAATTGAGAAGAAAAAACATCTAAATTGGTTTACTAGTAGGTACTAAGCTCATTTGCTTTAAAAACAAATATTATTTTTACAAAATAAATACTACCGAAAAACTTTCCCAACATTTCTTCACGGAACCACCTTTGTAATACCTTCTTTCCATCAAATAATCGTCATCAAAATAGGTTCCTAAATGGCGGATTTATCTGCAAACTAACATAAAAGTGTATTGTAAACCTTGTTTTGACGTGACAACGTCTTATAAATTGGTTTGCCGGGTGACACTTCACTTCACTGCGTTACGCTCCGCTCACGTTATGCGCTCACAATGAGAGCGAGTGAGAGCACGCGTGCCTTTCACTTTTTATGTCTGTCTTTCTCGCTCTTAGGCGGGCTAACCATGCCCGAGTTGTTGTCACGTAAAACTTTCGCCCGTTTACCGACTTTACAGGCAACCAATTTTTTTTAACAGAAGAAACACAAAAGTCTATAGTACAAAATTAAAATTGAGCTTTATATTACTTGACTTCTGAATTTTTCTATGTGTACATAATGTTTGGAGCTCACATCACACGGGTGTCACTTACGATCGTCAATCATTTCACGCTGTTCCGTGGATTACCATTCATTTGAATTTTTGAAGAGGTTTCTTTCACCATACCTTATTACAAGCTTTGTATTAACTTGCTCTGGATTTAACTATTTCGGGTGGAATCTTGCAAGTTAAATTTGACAAACTTCCCGGTTGCCGATTGAGCTGTCATTTTGCACGCAGATGTATACCGCATGACAATGCAGTAATATGATATCATGGAGCTGTTCTGATGATGGAGTCGGATGATAGCCGCAAGATTTTCGCGGCAATTTTTTTTCTTTTTTTTTTCTAGGCAAAGGGTTACAATCCCATTATGCCTAATTCAATTAAATAGGTTGTAAAATGTACATAAAATTAAATATGTAACTAAAACTACACTATGCAATTAAAAGTTGTACTAACAATTACATTTGCTGGAAATATCTGTTTATTTATTAATGATTGTTAATTTCCAAAGAAGTTTGTTTCAGAAAATTGCTTTACTTAAAGATTCGAGTTATGTTCAAATTATTCCAAAATTAATGAGTTCTTAGAATCTTCTAATAAGTATAATTAAGTTTAGTATTTTAATAGTCTTATTTTCATATTTAAATAACTTTTGAGTAAGTAATTACAAATTTAGTAAATAGTCTAGAAAGTTTAAACCAGTTTAAAATAAGAGGTAATTACGATTTATCACATATTGTTGGAGCATGTTTTAATAGCAATTTACTGTTCCTGATAATTTACGTACAGTCTAGTGAATTTTACTATTTTTATAATTGGGCATAACGCAAGTGTAACCCGTTGTATGAAAATGAAAAGAAAGAAGAACGAAGATTGCCGCCAAAATTGAATTACTAAAAAGAAAATGTAAAAAAATCTGTAAAATAAAATTTATATTATTTGCAATCTGATTTTAATTAAAAGTCAATCTATATTGTTAGAATCCGCAACACATATTTTAGTTTATGATATCCTAGAATTAATTGAAACAAGTACCACGGATATTGATTTTATTAAATTAATTAAGTGTCTAGTCAGTTTAATGTACAATTAAAGCAAATAATTTATTTTAAAGAAAAAATTAAATACACGGTTTTAAGATCCTGGATATCATGTAGCAGTAGAGTGCTAGTTAATACAAGTACAACGAGCAAAAACACGATGGGTCTATCTTGTTTAGGACAAGAGTTCCTATGACCACCTTCCGAATCCATCATCAGATCAGCGCCATTTTGTCATATTATTGCATTGTCACGCGATATACATCTGCGTGCAAAATGTCAGCTCAATCGGAAACCGGGAAGTTTGTAAAATTTAACCAGTAAGATTC
Organism: Trilocha varians; assembly: GCA_030269945.2. Taxonomy (NCBI): domain Eukaryota; kingdom Metazoa; phylum Arthropoda; class Insecta; order Lepidoptera; family Bombycidae; genus Trilocha; species Trilocha varians. The sequence continues at coordinate 2,286,890 of AP028279.1, forward strand.
CATCCGAACTTACATAGTTAAATAGTTACATCCAGTTGTAAAAATTGCAGACTAATAGAGAAAAACCACCTCCAAAACTGCCTATGTAGCAATTAAAAAATCTAAAGCTTCAAAAATGAGACAGCAAAACCCACTTTAATTTTATAGGTCATAACAGTTTGGCTGACATCACTGCTGTCATAAAAACCAGCATTAACTGTTATTATAAAACAAGAAACAAGAGTCATAATGCTTATAACTTTAATATAATGCTTGTTAAATAGTTTAAAATAAAAAATAAAAGTATCCAACACTGTTCAAAGATAAATCGTATTACGGGTCGGAGTTATTCAAGAAATCACATAAACTTGAAAATCATTTTTTTTATTTTGTTTTTTTATTGCTTTGTAGGCAGACGAGCTAACGGGCCACCTAATCGTAAGGGGTTACCGTTGCTCATGGACCTCTGCAATGTCAGCGGACACTGCGGGGCCGCTACCTACGGCCTACCTTTTAAGGACTTTCTTTAAGCCTCGTTTGAAGAAGGACAAGTCATAGCGCTCTAATAATATATATACCCTATAAGATATAGGCACCCTAAAATAAACATCATCATCTGCCAGTAGATGTCCACTGCTGGATATAGGCCTCTTCAATCCTCGCCACAATCCCCGGTCCTGCGCTGGTTGCAACTACTCTTTTAAATAACAAGAAAAAAAAACACTATTTGTCTAATAACTTTACTTCATCGTTTTTAGAAATGGTCCAACAATAACAGTTCATATTTTTCGAATTTCTTCTTTATCACACACACACACCGCAGGGGCAAGGTTCACCACCTTTTCTTGGAACCGCTGCGATCTTCCACGGTTCGCTTCAGAGGATCATTTTTGCCCCGTACCATTCCGATTTGGAATGGACTCCCGTCCGCGGTGTTCCCGGAGCGCTATGACATGTCCCTCTTTAAACGAGGTTTAAGAAAAGTCCTGTATAGGTAGGCGATAGATAACAGCTATTCATTGCCCTGGCATTGCAGAGGTTCATGAGCGACGGTGACCGCTTACCATCAGGTGGGCCGTAGGCTCGTTTATCTATCACGCAATAAAAAAATCTACAATTTCACTTCTTGGTCCTTCGAGCCGGATGGGTAAGAGTGATCCAAATGTCACATACAAATGTGAACTTTAATTCCAGTACACGCCAAATTAAATGCGTTTCGCTTATGTACACACACACGCTTTAATCACGGCACATATTTGCTGATCCTCAACTCATCACAAATCCACACACGGCTCAATCAGACGACATTCACCCCGTATAGTGTAAGTTAGGGGTTTGTAAATGGTGGACCGCAGGCCTGCACCAATTAGCTGTTTTGTGCGGGTCATTTAATCTTATAGTTATAGCTTTATGAGATAGGTTTTGACTGTTATAATAAAAAAAAATGACAATCACAATTCTCTAAAATGTTAGCGTGTTAAAGAAACGCATTTAATTTTTTGCCAGATTTATAAGCTTACCTATTAAAGCTGTCAATAATTATAAATAAAATAAAACTTGTGAGGTGTCATGGGACACCCGAATAGAACGAAGTTCCTTTGGATTAAAAGATATCTTATAATTTTTTTCCTAACGTTACGCGCGATAAGGAACGTGTTTTGAAAGATTTTGATCACAGCGCCATCTAGCGATAATCATCTAAAACAAAAAAGTGTCGTGACAACTAAAAAAGTGTCGTGACAAATTTTCGTAAGATTTTTTCCCGTCTAGCCCCCTTTCGATAACGCGCGATAAGGAACTTCGTTCCAACTAGATCTCAAAATAAAGAAAAACATAAAACGTGGAAATTTGAAATGTCCACAGAGAGAAAGTATTATCCAAATTGTGTTTTTAGCGAATTATGCCAAAATAAATAGGTAAAATTAAAGTCAAAGATTATTGAATATCAAAACCTACCCTGAAATCGAACCTGCTAAAATACGAAAATTCCATGCTACACAACTATAAGTCTCCATAAAATATCGAGAGGTGTTTCCAAATGAGGATGCAAAATGTGATTATATTAGTTTTTGCAAAGCGGGCCGTGATTAACACTGATTGGCAACCCCTGGTGTAAGTTCTCAACTCCCTAACAAGATCTAAGTACATTCCAATAACTTAATCTAACTTTGGTCGTGTGCGTAAGATAAATTACTAGAGCTCGTCTATGATATATTTCATTATAACTTGAATAATTATTTTTAGGTTTTGTAAGTAGAAAATATACCACCATATTTTTGAGCGAACTGGTGGTAATTTTTTTTCGTCTTGACTTTCAATAATTTATTTTAAAGAAAACTTTAAATACAAGCTTTTAAGATCTTGAATATCATGTAGCATTAGAGTGCTAGCCAAGACAAGTAAAATGAGCCCAAACACGACAAGTCGATCTTATTTACAGGAGTTCCTATGACCACCTTCCGAATCCATCATCAGATCAGCGCCATTTTGTCATACTATTGCATTGTCACGCTATACAGGGTGGATCTGTAACTTTCGACAATCTAACGTGGGGTGAATGACTTGTTAAAAAAAATTTAGAACCACTTTTATTTTAAGAAATGGATAAAAAATATAGAAAACGATAGTCGTACTTTTTCTATACAATGTCAGAAAAAAATGTTTAACCGATGCAAAAACTAAAAATGGTCCAAGTTGTATTTCGACAAGTCATTCACCTAACGTCAGATTGTCTAAAGTTACAGATCCACCCTGTATACATCTTCGTGCAAAACGTCAACTCAATCGAAAACCGGGAAGTGTGTCTAGCAAGATTCCCACCGAACTTACATAGTTACATCCAATGCAAGTTAATGTAAAGCTTGTAAAACAGCTTGTGACTCTTTGCGTTTTAGACCGATCCGCCAGCGTACAAAAATAAGTTACCCATACAGATCGCTTTATACTTGTTTTATTAAGCCTTCTTTTTTATGGGCTCGTAGATGTTTTATGAAGCGCCCTTACATATCTGCATACTCTTGATAAAAACCTTTTTATATGTGCATAAATTTGAGACACAATCTTAATGTTTGTATAGCATAATTTAATAGTTATGTCGGACAGTTTTTATGGTGTAATTGTTGCGGAAACTAGGCAAATACTAGTTTCAGTTCGTCTGAGAAGAAAAGCTTAGAGAGTGTTTACGATGTGAATCTCTTAAGCAACTGGATTGATTTTAACGAATATTTCACTACCATATTGGTCGTGCCCCCTAAGAGTTTCAGGCCCCTAACGCATGTGAGTGCGAGTGGGGGCCCAAGAAGGTGTCGGGTCTCGCTCAGTACGCCCTTAGCGTAAGAGCTTCCGGGGGATGGTAGACCGCGCTCTCCGACCCACGCTGGTTCTGATCCAGCGGGGTTTTCCGTGAGAGGGTGGCACGCGGTCCCATCTTGGCGGGCTTCGGGAAGCCCGCCGACCGAGAGAGCCGGTGGCCGTATTCGCCGGCGGCTACCGGTTCGGTGTCCGGGGACGGGAAAGAGTGCCGAGCGCGTAACGCATCGCGCCGTCCCTCCAAACCCCGTGCTGGGTTCTGGCCTCAGCCGGAGTTCGGACACTGAGTGTGAGCGGTTGGAGGTTTTAGTGCGGTTCAACTCCCACATACCGGTGATTTCCTTCAAATGAAAAAAAAAAAAACCGTATTGGTCGGCCCATCTTGAGGAAGGTCTGCACTTTCCGTGCAAGAACTTTTCGGCTACATCAGGCATCTATTTTTCGCACTATGTCCCTTGCCCATTGTCACTTCAAAGACTCAATCTTCAGATCATTCTAGGATAGTTTAGTTCAAAAAGTTAAAGTTAATTACTCCTTATCTTTTCCAATAAATACGCCACATACATCAGTATAAATTACGCTATAGAGACTAGCAATGTTCTTTTCCACCCTAGATTAAGTCATACACTAATTATTTCCACGTTTGAAGATTCTGTCGCCGAGAGGTACCTCGTTTATTCTGCTTAATTAACCGCCTTATGTCTGCGCGTAAATGTTTAAGTGTCCTGACGTCATCTTGTTTATGGAGGCCACAAGAAAATGAGCAGAAGGTTGGATGGATCAGATAATAATATCATCATCACTACATAGTATAAAACAAAGTCGCTTTCTCTGTCCCTATATCCCTATGTATGCTTAAATCTTTAAAACTACGCAACGGATTTTGATGCAGTTTCTTTTAATAGATAGAGTGATTAAAGAGGAAGGTTTTTGAAGTGATATCGTAAATTGCTTTGCACTAACTGAATTCCCCATTCGTGATGTAGACGAAATTGCGCAGGTCAGCCAATTTTGCAGAGTTTGTTTGTTTGAACGCGCTAATCTCAGAAACCTCTGATCCTATTTGAAAATTTATTCCAATGTTGGATAGTCCATTTATCGAGGAAGGCTGTAGGCTAACTGTGTTGTTCTGTATATGTTGTATCCCTCTGTGACGCAGACGAAGTTGCGCGGGTGACCTAGTGTGTAATATAAAATGATCGCAAAATGTGTTGACCCGCCTGGATCAGTTTAGCCCTTTTTTTAAAAGTGAAGTTGAATTTCAAGGATGTTTTTCATGGTGTGAAAAAATTGAATAATTGACATTTAATAATTGAAAGTGACGCAGTTGAAGTTGGACCTAGTTTAAGATATTATTTATTACAAAAATAAAAACATCCGATTTCTATTTTTCAAGAATAGCATAAAAATTACTAGTCAGATTGTAACGTATTTACGAACGAAAAATTTGAAAACGATCTCAGCTACCTACCTATGCTGTATTTGCTACGGCGCTCCAGTATGGGCCGACAGGTCCACTATTGGCGCTGCTCGAAGAAAATTACTCCAAAGTCAACGTTTGGCATTGATATTCTTGTGCAAAGCTTATAGAACGGTCAGTATGGAAGCACTGCCAGTGATGGCCGGAGTGTTCCCCGTAGACTTAGAAATCCAACGTCGCGCGTCAATGTTTTATAATGTGAATAAAGACGAAGCGTGTCAATTTCTACTACCGCGTGAACAACTCAAAATACAACGACTTTATAATCCACTCGATGACGTTAGCAATGATTTAATAACGGAATGGCAAACACGTTGGGATAGCTCAATTAAGGGCCGTCATCTCGCAGTTTCTAACGGGACATGGCAATTTTAAGCAAAAGTTATTTTCTTTTAAATTAGTAGATTCACCGTTTTGCGATTGTTCAACTGATCAATACAAGTATGAACAGACAGCCCATCACATCCTCTGGGAGTGCAATCTATAGCATATGGAACGCGTAACTATGTTAAACTCCTTACACGTTGAGTCTAAAGTCGTTTATTACACAGATCTTGTAGCATCTAGCGCAAATTTCCGTGCATTCAGACGTTTTTGCCATAACTACTATTGGCATCCAAAATAGTACAACAGCTCACCACATAGGTCCAATCAATTTAATAAAATCGATGTCCGTGGTGCTTTTCTCAATTCTGGCGTAATGCTTTTTCAATCTTATTTTATTATCTCCCGCTTTGCGAGAAGGGAAGTCGAAACTCATGTTTTCCTACTCCTTCTATTATCTTCTGATTAAATTCGTTGCGGGGCCCAAGACAAGTTAGTTAGTTTCCCTCGGGTTCCTGGGTTTCACTGCTCAGAGTCATTACGATGGTCGCCACTGTGGATCCTGGCTACACAGGAGTTACAGTGGTGGGAGTGAGAGGTGGGCAAATACCCGTATAGTCAGATTGTAATCAAATTTATAAGAGATAGCGTACAAAGTGTCTGCATTCTAACAAAAATATTCATTGAAATCGGTTCATATACAAAAAAAATACAAGCGCACAGCAAATTGTAAAATCTTGGTGTTAAAAATATACATTTTTAAACACAGATCAAAAAGTACTTATACGATCTTTATATTGAATGAGACCGACAACCCCTCCAAGGAAGTGGGGTTTAGAAGACCTCTAAAAGGCCTTAACGTTTGGTCATGGTTCGGGCAGATAGCACCTCGTGTCGCAACGAACGGCGGGAAGTATGCAAAAAATGGTTTCGTGGCGAACGTTTTAAGAAGATCCTGGCACAGCAGTAAATTTTTTTAAGCATCTAAATACAGCTACTAAAATAAAAACTTGAGAGGTGTCATGGGACACCCGAATAGAACGAAGTTCCTTTCGATTAAAAGATATCTTATAATTTTTTTCCTAACGTAAAGCGCGATAAGGAACATGTTTTAAAAGATTTTGATCACAGCGCCATCTAGAGATAATCATCTAAAACAAAAAAGTGTCGTGACAACTAAAAAAGTGTCGTGACAACTTTTCGTAAGATTTTTTTTCCGTCTAGCCCCCTTTCGATAACGCGCGATAAGGAACTTCATACCAATAAAACCTAACTTTATTTTCTTAGTTTATTTTGGTTTACAAAGCTTCAGAAGGTATATCACGTGCGGGCTCTATTTCGACGTCAAAGGGCAGTAATGAATACACTATTTTATTAGCTTGTTGCGGACGTGAAGGAAAATAGAATGGCTAATGTCTGTGTTTCTTAAAGCTAGAAATGTAGTCTATATACAGGGTGGAGTTTTAGACGCCATTTCAAGGAAAGTACTAAAATTTCTTGAATATTTTCCCTGTACTGAAGTTGAACTCATGTCTAAAGTGGAGTATTCTCTCGGGCGGATACCTAAACCCTGACTTCAAATGGGTTCGAAGATATTGTTTTGCGTTTACTGCGAAGAAGGACTATGTAATAAGGTAATCTGATGACGGATTCGGAAGGCCATAGGAACACTTGCACTAAACAAGATAGACCCGTCGTGTTTACGCTACTCTACAGCTACATATCCAGGATCTTAAAAGCTTGTATTTAAAACGTTTTCTTTAGAATAAATTATTACCTGCTGAAATCGGACTGTCGTTAAAACTCTAGTTTTAATTATATAATTTACTAGCTGCCCGGTGCAACTTCGTCTGCGTCAAAAAAAGAAAATCCCGGGTATGAATCTAAACCATTCTCGAATCTCCACGAACACACACAAATTTCATCAAAATCGGTCCAGTCGTTTAGGAAGAGTTCAGTCACATACACACGCACACAAGAAATATATATATTAAGATTGGAACGAAGTTCTTTATCGCGCGTTATCGAAAGAGGGCTAGACGGAAATTCTTATGAAAAAGTTGTCATGACGTTTTTTGTTTTAGATGATTATCACTAGATGGTACTGTGATAAAAATATTATTTAAGAGACAGACGTTTTAAACTAACTAATTAATAACTTAAAAAACAAAAAATATTACAATTCCCTCACTAATTAATCGAAAGGAACTTCGTTCCATTCGGGTGTCACTTGACACCTCTAAGTTTTTTTTTATTTTTTACACCTTCTGTATCTTTATATTGTGACTAGCGTGTCTCAATTTCTGTGTAAACTATGACATAGGCAGCTTTGTGTTTTCAACCTACTTTGGTTGCCAATCTAGGTTACAAGATAGTTCCGTAACTGGCTACTATAGCTCAAACTTAATGTTTTGAAACTAAATAGAATAAAGAATATGAAAAAATAGCGGGCCCACGCTACTTCGTCTGCGTCACTTTACATTAAAAGGAATGTTCTTTCTCAGGGTTTAAAGATTGTCTGTGCCAAATTTCATCAAAATCGGTTGTGAGGTTTAAGCGGGAAAGCGTAACAAACAGACAGACAGAGTTAATTTCGCAATAGACTAGTAGAGATAAATTATTTTGAAGAACTTATTGAAATTATAACCTTTTAAGAAACAGCTTTAGAAAATATCGTGAGGAAACCTACATATCGGAAAAGGGTTCTAAAAATCTTTTGAAGATATGTGAAGTCCCCAATCCGCACTGGGCAAGCGTGGTGGACTATTCCTGATCCCTCTTCTGAGGAGACCCGAGCCCAGTAGTGGGCAATAATGGGTTGTTACAGTACGGTACAACCTTTTAAGATCCTGGATATTATAATCGGTTCATCAGCTAGATTTCTTCATTACATCAAAAAATACCTTGTTTTTATTTTGATAGTGTTTACTTACCATTTTTAGGCTCTAATCTATAATAAGTACAAATAACTGTAATAATATAACGCTTTAATAAACGTTCTACCGTAACATAATTTTCCATAACTTACGGGGAATAAGCTACGATTTTCGGGAAATCCTGGGAGACCGCACGCCCCGGTCGCGGAGTTTAATATCTTCAAAAACAATCCATTAACATCGGGGCTTCGCACGTGTCGGCGTTGCTGTGACATGATCCGTATTCCCCGCTGAATTACAGTGTTGCCAATTGTTGGAGTGGAAATTTCCCTAAATTCGGGAAAATTTATGTTTTAGTTGAGGACATAGTGAGGGCTTATTTTAATATCAACAATTTTCCCTGAATTTCGGGAAAATATAATTGAAATTGTGATATGATCCTTGTTGACTGATTGTGTTATGGAAAGTATATTTTTTCCTTATGTTGGGAATATTATAATAAAGAAATTATTAGTAACAAATGTATGTATACTTTCATGCATTATAAACGGGTTCTTACCACGATATTTAATTAATTGTGCTCGATATTTCGTTGTTGTTGCAAACGTCATGATCACGAGAAGACTGGATACTGCGGGTCGATTTACGAGCAAACAAATCTGTCTACCGTCTTTCTCTAAATTCTTTAAATAAATTTATTTCTATAAATGTATTTTTGCCTATTTTATAAATGTTTCATATTTTAGATGATTTATTAGTATTTATTTACGTATTTTTTTTTTTTTTTTTCAAATTAGTATATTTTATAACACTGTCACTTTCGAATAAAAGATAACCTATGTTCTTTCTCAGGGTCTAAAGATAGTGTGTGCCAAATTTAATCAAAATCGGTTGAGAGGTTTAAGCGGGAAAGCATGACTAACAGAGTTACTTTCGCATTTATAATATTAGTAGGGATTTAATCTTGGAATTTTCTTTATTCCCCAACAGCTAACAATTTCCACAAAACTCATTATATTACTTTTACAGTCTAGATTTTAAATGAAATTATTTCCGTCTACCTTCAGAGTTAACTTAATTAAAGCCCTAGTCCAAATTGGAGTAATAAAAATGTGTTTTTAGCTGAAAGGGTCGCATCTGAAAAGGTAAAGTGAGTACGACATCTGGCGGAGTATTTCTCACAGAAAAACTGACAGAAGTTAATTTTAATACAACGATATTTGAAATTATAAAATATAGTATTATCGGGTATTGACCCACCTCTCACTCCCACCACTGTAACTCCTGTGTAGCCAGGATCCACAGCGGCGACCATCGTAATGACTCTGAGCAGTAAAGCCCAGGAACACGAGGGAAAAATAACTTGTCTTGGGCCCCGCAATGAATTTAATCAGAAGATGATAGAAGAAGTAGGAAAACATGAGTTTCGACTTCCCTTCTCGCAAAATATAGTCTTTAATTTATTAAAAAAAACCTTTTTAGATACAAGCTTTTAAAATCCTGGATATCGTGTAGCAGTAGAGTGTTAGCTAATACAAGCACGAGTTCAAGCACGACGGGTCTATCTTGTTTATCATCAGATCAGCGCTATTTTGTCATTATTACATTGTCGCGCGATATACATCTGCGTGCAAAATGTCAGCTCAATCGGAAACCGGAAAGTTTGTCAAATTTAGCTTGCAAGATTCCAACCGAACTTACATAGTTACATCCAGTGCAAGTTAATATAAAGCTTGTAATAAACATTTGATGATAGATACAGAGTCCCCTGACATTGCCGCGGTTCTCTGGTCGGCCATCTTGGAATCATTGTTTGCTCATCATGGGACCTTTGAAATATCTGATTCCCATTAAAAAAGTGAATTGAGAAACTTATTTTTTTGAAGTTGGTTAAAAATATATAGAGCAGGAAGTTGAGTGATTTGTACAAAACTTACTTTTTGAAAAATAGTTGTATGTTTTTTTTTGTTATTTTTTTTCTGCCATATTACGTTAATTTGCAAGTTATAGTATTATTTTCCTCTAGTTCCATTATTTTTGTATTATTTTACCTTATATTTCTCTTTTTTTTCGCTTTTAAATATCATATCTTATCTACTTATTTTATTCAGTGTACTTTCTATCTCGTTTTATACATTTACAATATGTACTATTAAGCTTCATTGTATTTAATAACACTATAAACAGTATATATTCTACTACTGCTGAAACTGGAAACCGAACAATATTTTGGCTTAGTATCTTTGAGTCCGTGTATTTGTCTCACTTGACATTGGCGAATCGTCCCCAGTCTTGGTGGACGAGGTCCATGGGAAAAAAAGAAGAAGAAGTTATAGTATAACTTAGAAATAAATTGTAATAAAATTGACTTCTGTAATATCAGTATTCTGTGGTATTGTCGCTTCAATAATCAAGTCACGTGATTTTTCTGATTTTCCCCGAAGATTGCTTTTCTTAACTATCATTGAAATGTTGGGGATCTAATCAGTAATCAGAATAAAATATAATAGTATTCGGAACCCAACCAATGAATGAATGAATGATACTAGCTGACCCGCGCAACTTCGTCTGCGTTGCATAGGAATTGTTCCCGGGAATTTTCTAAAAGTACTCATCAGAACGCTTCATTAGAGCCCAAACACGATGAGGTTATCTTGCTTATTGACGGAGTTCCTGTGGCCACCTTCCAGCTCCATCATCAGACCTTGATCTAAGCTATCCTATCTCTCAATATGGATCGAACTGCACATGATGTGCAAATTTTATTATAATCGGTTATGTGGTTTAGGAGTCCATTGAGGACAAACATTGTGACACGAGATTTATATATATTACTAGCTGCCCCACGCAACTTCGTCTGCGTCGAAAAATAAAAAAAAAATTAGGGGTGGACTACCCCTAACATTTAGGGGGATGAAAAATAGATGTTGGCCGATTCTCATAGATACCGGATAAGCACAAAAAAATTCAACAAAATCGGTGAAGCCGTTTCGGAGGAGTTCAAGTTCGAACACCGTGACACGAGAATTTTATATATTAGAAGATTAAGATGTACACGCAGTTACACGCAGAAAAATCTACGAAATCTTTTAAGCATTATTCAAAACTTCAGTTCATCATCAAAGTTTAAAAGAAAAGGGAATCATTATAATCGGGCAAAAATTTGTGTAAAAACCTGGCAAACGTATGTGATACTTTCATGCATTTTTAACGGGTTCTTACCACGATATTTAAAGATATTCAAAGAGCATATCAGAGCGATTAAAAACAATGAACCGCATAAATCGGCGATCGCAGAGCATGTGCTCGACTCGGGTTCCAATCACTGGATACACTTACATAATCCTCAGGTACTGTCTTCTGAACGTCGTTACGTACCAAGGATGGTTAAAGAAGCTATCGAGATTTCAAGACATAGCACTTTTAACAGGGGTGACGGCTTCAGATTATCGAGTATGTGGAATCCAGTGCTAAACACAACAGTCACTAAGGGTTCATGCTCAGAGAGTCTTGTAGATACAGTGAGTGTGGTGTGTCGAGAAGTGAGTTCGAGTTCCAGTGGTGCGACCCAAAAGCGAACGAGAAAGAGGGTAGACAGATTTGTTTGCTCGTAAATCGACCGGCAGTATCCAGTCTTCTCGTGGTCATGACGTTTGCAACAACGTTGAAATATCGAGACAACTCAATTAATTAAATATCGTGGTAAGAACCCGTTAAAAATGCATGAAAACGTATGTGATGCAAAAAAGCACAGCAACTCGTGAAATCGCCTCAAAAATACATGTTCGATCTCTAAAAAAGTAGGACCTCTCACATCATCCGAATTAAAGTCATGCAAATACAGGGTGTCTCAAAAGAAATTTCATATTTAGTGGATTGATTAAAAAAAAAGGAAGCGGTATATAGAAAAATGTTTATTTATTGTTAAAATACACTTTTTGGGAATTCATTTCTTAAAAATAATATCGTCCAAATGTAAACCCTCACGTTGTTGTCAAATTACTTATGACTGCTCGACAGGTGGAGTGAGGGAACACTCTCTACGTTTTCTACCGTTCTTGATGACCTAGGTCGCCCGGATTTTGATTTATCCAGCGTTGATCCAGTCTCTTCAAACTTTTTAACCCAATGTCAAATGAGAGGAAGGCTTGGCGCATCATTTAAGTGGCGAAAACCTCGAATACTGCAGAATTTTCTACGCGCGACAGTTGTCGAATCACCGTTCTTGTAAAACTCTCGCATGCACAACGCGCGGTCTGCTCCCGAGAAACGCTCCATAGCGACTGAATCCCCAAGAGCCAAGCTACCAATTGACATAACCCCCGCACACCTCAAGTACGCAGCGTTCACGCAGTAAGCTAAACAAATATAAAATTTATTTAAATAATATTTTTGAGACACCTTGTACAAACATAAGAAAATGTACTAACTCATATAGGTAAATTTAATAAATATCTGACTGACACTTTTTGTGCTTTTCTCGAGAAATGGAAGTCGAAGTTTTTATTTTTGAATAAAATATTATTTGTTGGGTCTTTTCTGTGCAGTAAAAGGCAGATACTAAACATCAAATTAGACTGTAATACAGATATAGGGCGCAACAGAAAGGACTCTTTTACAGCCTAGACAGACCGAAAAAAGTTACGACACTTTTATGACCGACATCCTCAAAGATAATGTTATTAAAATTTTCCACACAAAAAACGCATTTTCCCCGAATTATGGGGAAACGTAAAAGTGTTATTATTAATAAAATGGATTAGCATAATTTTGTAAGTCGCGATAAAATGTAAATAAAAATGTTTTTTGTAGATATTTTTTTCTTATTTGGTTACCTACGACAGTGTACTTGTTGGTACATGGCCATCAATATACTGGTTTTAATGACTATTTTCAAACCTTGTCTAACACGTTCACAGCGGCAACGATTTTTCTGTTATTTCCGTTCTTGCGATACCAGGTATAAAAGACTAGAGATAAAACTATCATTACGGCGGTACCAGGCGTTTCAACCTTGTCATCATCATCATCATCATCATCAGCCTATAGACGTCCACTGCTGGACATAGGCCTCCCCCAAACCTCGCCACATCGACCGGTCCCGCGCCATCTGCATCCAGTGACCTCCCGCGATCTTGACCAGATCGTCGGTCCATCTTGTGGGGGGTCTACCAACGTTGCGCTTACCGGTTCGTGGCCGCCACTACAGAACTTTTTTTTCAACCTTGTGTCCCATATTAAAGTTATGTCTTCCGCAAGATAGAGGTCTATACTTTTCTTAACCGCACTGTAAGTGAGATACGAACCAGGCGTTTTTGTCTGGTTTACATATTACTTTACATGTTAACTTCGAAGGATTTATTGAATCCTTTTCCGATATACAGGTTGTTGAAAATTTGCACTTAAAAAAGTAATATTTTTAAAATACAAAAAGGTTCAAAATCGGTTCACAACAAGAATTAACTCAGAAAAAGTCATGACTTAAAATCGACTTTCCTCTTAGTTATAACAACCATAATCTTCGTAGCAACCCTATTTTTATAATACCTAAAGTTCTAAAGTACTCTAAAACATTGATTCCACAGTTACGCAGTCCTATTTGAAATTTAATTAACAGATTTCAAAATGGAATATTAAATTTAATACTAAAATCGCGACAACGGACAAGTTGTAATACATTAATTCCATTTGTTATGTGCCGTCACGTTTATAATCGTTAGGGCTGTCACTTGCATCAAACTTAAATTAAAAAAAAAAAACTTGAGAGGTGTCAAGGGTCACCCGGATGGAACGAAGTTCCTTTCGATTAATTAGTGAGGGAATTCTAATATATATATATATTTTTTTTAATAACTTAAATAAAATATTTTGATCACAGCGCCATCTAGCATTAATCATATAAAACAAAATAAGGAATTGGTTTATAAAATATTTTAAGCACAGCGCCATCTAGCATTAATCATATAAAACAAATAAGGAATTTCCCCCTTTCGATAACGCGCGATAAGGAACTTCGTTCCAAAAATTAAGACTTCAGAATCATTTCGATTATAATGATCGAAAACCATTAGAATGTAATAATTTATTTTAAAGAAAACTTCAACTACGAGCTTTTAAGATCCTGGATATCATGTAGCAGTGCTAGCTAATACAATTAAAACGAGCACAAATACGACAGGTATATTTTATTTAGTACAGGAGTTCTTATGGCCACCTTCCGAATCCATAATCAGATTAGCCGCTCAGCGCCATTTTGCCATATTATTGCATTGTCACGTGATATATATAGGAATTGAAAAGTATTCGTTTATTTAATATTAATCTTTAATCGGTATTTACAACATCCATCTATATTCTCGCCTCTTCATAAACTGTCCTTTGACATTTACAAACTACAAAGAGTTGCAAATTTAAAATAAAACCTTCTTCTATAATATTCCTCATATATCTGCGTCATGTCAACTCAACCGGAAACCGGGAAGTTTGTCAAATTTAACTCGCAAGATTCAACCCGAACTTACATATTTAAAGATTAAAGATTTACATACATGGTTACATCCAGTGCAAGTTAATATAAAGCTTGTAGAAATGGCAACAGTTAAACACTACCAGAGGAGTCATGGTGGTCGAGTGGTTGAATCATTTGCCTTCCGTAGTGGAGGTCGATTCAAGACATTGTACTTCTGAATCTTAATTTGAAAAAGAATTATGTGAAATTTAGCATGACATCTTTGGCTAAAAACGGTTAAGGAAAAGATCGTAACGAATCCCGCAATTTGGAAAAGGATTCTTAAAATCCTTCGAAGACAAAGCAAATAAATTACATGAAAAATATCTGTATCAACCCATTACTGCCCACTGTTGGGCTCAGGTCTCCTCCGAAGAGGGATTAAGCATAGTCCACCACGCTTGCCCAGTGCGGATTGGGGACTTCACATATCTTTAAAGGATTTTTAGAACCCTTTTCCGACATGCAGGTTTCCTCACGATGTTTTCCTTCGCCGTTTTTAGCCAGTGGTGTTGTGAAAAATTGCACATAAATCTTTTCACATTTAGATTTAGAGGTACAAGCCCACCGGATTTGAACCCGCGGCCTCCCGTTCGGGAGGAAGCGCTTCGACCACTCGGCCACCACGACTTATGAAACGACTATGAAAAATATAATAATTGACAACCCTAATAAGTTTATTCCCGGGTATTACACTGTCGATTCAAATGAGTTGAAAACTAATAGAGCTGTTGTCAGGGATTAATTGTTCTCCAGATAATATACATTGTAAACAATATTAATGAAAGAAAAGGAATGCTTTTTATTTACTGCGTGATAGTGACGAGCTTACGGTCCACATGATGGTAAGCGGTTACCGTCGCTCATGATCCTCTACAATGCCAGGGCAATGGGGCCTGTATCACCTACCTATACAGAACCTCGTTTAAAGAGGGACATGGCGCTCTGTGACCCATCATTTCATTTTATACTTGAAATGTGTTAAAAGAGATAGATACTTCCACACAAAGTATTGACGTTTACGTAACTGAATACTTTTTTGAAGGACTATGACAATGCGCTATGACTTGTCCTTCTTCAAACGAGGCTTGAGGAGGGTCCAGTTAGGTCGTAGGTAGCGAGTGTCCCTTGACATTGCAGAGGTCCATGAGCGACGGTAACCACTTACGATCAGGTGGCCCGTTGGCTCGTTTGCCTAATAAAAAAAGAGCAAAACAATAAATCATTCTCCAGCATTCAAACCAAATATTTTTTCTACGTCATCAAAAAACAAAATGGTTCCGGTCCCTCATTATGGAACCGCAAACATTCCGT
Organism: Trilocha varians; assembly: GCA_030269945.2. Taxonomy (NCBI): domain Eukaryota; kingdom Metazoa; phylum Arthropoda; class Insecta; order Lepidoptera; family Bombycidae; genus Trilocha; species Trilocha varians. Next base: position 2,302,680 of record AP028279.1, read on the forward strand.
TCGCTTTTGCATTAAAAAGTCATTTCAGAATTTACGAAAAGATAAAAATGGACCGGCAAATAATGACTTTAATTCGTGTTTAGTCAACATTCTTTTGACGACGAAATTCGTGAAAATCGTCAAAGAAAAACGGAAGACAACGCATTTTATTTGTCACTGACTCTACCGGGTACAATACATTGGAATATTGAAATTAAATTCCAAGGTCTCACGGATTATTCTTAAAAGAAAAATTCGTTTACCTTTGAAAAAAAACAACAGTTTTCAAAGATTTTTGAAAATATCCGAACCTGCTAAAATTCGAAAAAAACTCACCCTGTATATTATATATAAGCCAGTTTTGTTGTGATGTATATCGATAAAATTTTATTACGACCATTTTGACCATTATAATAAATCATTATGTATAGTTTTACCTCAATAATTGAATATCTTTCCTGGTAATAAACCTATCCGTATTGAATGACTCTAAATTGATTTTTATACGTAATCATGAAATTATATATTTTCCCAGAAATTGAGGAAAAACAAAGAAACCTTATATTCTGTTATTTTGAAAAAATAATACACTTTATTTTCTGCATCTACTGTGCTATACCAAACCATTACTGGCCACTGCTGGGCTCAGGTCTCCTTCGAAGAGATTAGGCATAGTCTACCACGCTTTCCTAATGCAGATCGGGGACTTCACATAATATCTTCGGTAGATTTTTAGAATCTTTTTCCAATATTATTATGTTTCCTAACGATGTTTTAGCCAGAGGTGTTGTAAAAATTTGCAAAGTCTTTTTGTCATTATTTAGAGGTACAAGCCGTTTCTGAAGCAACGTCCAGTACGGAAGGCAAGCGCTTCAACCACTCGACCACCGCTACCACGGCTGTCAAATTATGCTCAATTCTTTCGATTAAATGTAGTTGGGTTTATAGATGAAATGAACTTGGCGAGCAACTCATTCCCACTTTGTGCAATCGTCCAAGTAATCATTGCCAGTAGAGTTTATTGCACAGACATTCTTTAATAGTTTTCTTAAACCTATGTATAGGTTTGCAACATCTTTTGGGATTTGTTGTACAAGCATACAGACAAACACCTAAAATGTTATCTTATTTTATGCAATCGGCTGATAAAATCACCTCAATTGACCCGAAAAATAATATCATTAAGGTACAGTTACACATGCTAGTTAATAGCACAAAAGCATGCTACTTTTGAGCAATTTCTACTTAGTGGCACGTGTGTCGAAACATCGCTAATAATGAGCATGCTATTTTCGAGTTTGATCAAAAATCGATAGCACTCTATAAAATGGCATATGTACCGGAGTGTTTGCTTTGAGCATGCTCTTTAAAGAGCATACTTAAAACTAGCATGCTTTTATCTAGCAAATGTAGACAAGTGAAGAGCATAAATTTCTTTAAACACTCGCACACATCACTTACACCAGAGTTCACTTACACTAGTTCGAGTTCCAGTGGTACCGGCAAACGAACGAGAAAGAGGGTAGACAGATTTGTCTACTCTTAAATGACCTACCCGCAGTTCCTCAGTCTTCCCGTGATCATGGCGCATGAAACAGTGCTGAAATATCGGGACCTCTCAATTAAAAATAATCGTGGTAAGAACCCGTTTAGTAATAGTGTAAGTGAAGTGAAGAGCATGCTTGAAACTAGTATGGTAATGAGCATACAAAAAAGCATGCTACTAACGAGCATGTGTAACTGTACCTATACCATTTGAAGCCTAAGTCAGACTAAAATAGTAGGTACTAAATCGAAAAAATCTCCTAAAATATCAGTTTTCTAGCACTTTCCTTTATCAAATACGAGAGTCGACATTTCGGGACTTGATTTATCTAGGTTTAGTATTAATGAAGTCTAGATATAAAAGTCTTTTCACGTTTGGAAATCTAGGTCAACTGACTTACTTATAGTTCATTTTATTTTAAGCATCGGCTACGCTTATATTACTTTTTGACCGACTTCCAAAAAGGAGGAGGTACTCAATTCGTATTTTAAAAGTATGTCGCCGTGTAACTTTAGTTTGAACCGATTTGGTTCTTGTGTCAGATGAAAGATGATGGTGGGGCTCCATTAATTTTTAAAGATCGAAAAAGTACTTTTGGATGTCTTTAAAAATGTCAATTTTTAACGGATCAGTTTTTACGCTTTTATTGCCATGTATGCAGACGGCTCACCTGATAGTAAGTGGTTACCGTCGCTCATGAACCTCTGCACCTCTGCAATGTCAGGGAACACTGAGGGGTCGCTACCTACGACCTAACTTTAAGGACCCTCCTCAAGCCTCGTTTAAGTTTTAGTACTATTCCTTAAAAATATATCATATTCTGCACTGTGAGACCAGTAAATGTATTTTTTCCCTGATTTTAGTGGAAACGAACCTAAGGGTTGATTTCACCCCATCACAGATAACCCAATTGGTTTCCCTAACATCATCAAATTATGTAAATATGAAGTTAACTAGATTCCGGAGCGTTGTTTTGCGAATTTAATTACCATTCTTAATTACGTTCGATATCTTGTGAAAATTAAATAAAAACATCGATTCAGGGTGTGTCAGAACATGTCACTTTTTAACTGATTTCGAAGGAAGAAGTTATTCAAACGAGGCTTGCAGAAAGTTCTTAGAGTTATTAAAAAACTTGAGAGGTGTCAAGGGACACCCGGATGGAACGAAGTTCTTTTCGATTAATTAGTGAGGGAATTGTAATAAAATTTTAGTTTTTAAGTTATACTAATTAGTTAGTTTAAAACGTCTGTCTCTCTCTCTCTTATCTATAAGATAACGAATTATTATAACTTAAATAAAATATTTTGATCACAGCGCCATCTAGCATTAATCATATAAAACAAAATAAGGAATTGTTTCAAAAGATTTTAATCACAGCGCCGTCTAACGATAGTCATCTAAAACAAAAAAAGTGTCGTGACAACTTTTTCATAAGAATTTCCGTCTAGCCCCCTTTCGATAACGCCTTCTTGATAGATAGATGAAGCCTTCTTAAAAAAACATCCTGTATCTATTTTTTGCCGACAAAAGTTAAGTATTTGATGGGCATCCCTCAATGTGTTGAGAATATTAGCTATCTAAGTTATAAATGAACTTAGATGGCAATGATTTCCTCCCAAAAGTGGGCTGATGGCACTATTTGACTTCGGTTCCAAAAAATAGGCCACAATCGCTAAGGACTCTTTCGCACTCATTGTAGTCCAGGAGACGTCGGACATTTTACTATGATCCTCTAGATTCTTTTCTGTGTATATCTGTACGATTGCCTGCAACACAGGTTCGACCTAGTGCGGGGATCAATGCTAATGTGTGTTTTGTAATTGGTGTCTTGGTTCAATAAATATCTATCGATAATTTTTGGTATCGTAAGTTTATATGACTATTGAAAGTAAATTGTCGCATGATTTATGATTTATTGACCCATGATCAGACACTGAAAGTGTACGGTGCTTAATATAATGCTTTGTCTATAATAACATTATTAAGAGTTTCGTCATTGTGACATTGTTGCGGGTAATCTTTAGACCTGCTGAACCGATTTTGAAATATCTTTGACAAATAAAAAACTACGTCATTTTGAGTTTTATTAATATGACAATCACGAAAGTGAGAGCGAAGATAGTGTCTAGCGCAACATAAAATACTCCATTTGTGTTGCTGGCAATCTTCTCAGGTAGTATAATATAAAATAAATTTTATATTTTAACACGTAACTCCAAATTCAGTCTAGAAACAGAGATGCTAAACACAACAGTCACTAAGGGTTCATACTCAGTCTTGTAGATACAGTGAGTGTGGTGTGTCGAGAAGTGAGTTCGAGTTCCAGTGGTACGACCCAAAAGCGGACGAGAAAGAGGGTAGACAGATTTGTTTGCTCTTAAATCGACCCGCAGTATCCAGTCTTCATGACGTTTGCAACAACGTTAAAATATCGAGACAACTCAATTAATTAAATATCGTGGTAAGAACCCGTAGAAAATGCATGAAAGTATTATAGAAAACCGCGAGTGTCTGAATAAGTTTATAATAGTTTAGAAACAGTTTGATGACGAGATAAATGTGAATCATGCTTACTATCAATATTTTACAAGATTTTCACTTTTTAAAACACTACAAAAAAAATGAAGTAAAAAAAACAAAAATGAATGGTTGCTTTTATCCATCTGCCGTCTCTTGGACTATAATACATTTCTTATAGCTCAAAAGCAAACTGGAGCCTCTTATAGATTATTTTTGGTCGGAAATGCGCTCTATTTTATCTCTATCTTGACCGTACTTAAGACTTTTATCTCGCAAATGTGGTCTTAAGTTGTCATTTGCGATCCAGTTCTTTTCAAGATGTCTGTTTCGGTCATTTATTGAGAATTTTAGTGAAATTCGTGTTCTGGGAATTATTGGCCAAGAAAAAGGAAAAAAACACTTTATAAAATAAGTCATTACTTATTCTTTCGTCGTATAGTCGTGGTGGCCGAGTGGTCGAAGCGCTTCCTTCCGAACGGGAGGTCGCGGGTTCAAATCCGGCCGGCTTGTACCTCTAAATCTAAATGTGGAAAAGATTTATGTGCAATTTTTCACAACACCACTGGCTAAAAACGGTGAAGGAAAACATCGTGAGGAAACCTGCATGTCGGAAAAGGATTCTAAAAATCCTTTGAAGATATGTGAAGTCCCCAATCCGCACTGGGCAAGCGTGGTGGACTATGCCTAATCCCTCTCCTGAGGAGACCTGAGCCCAACAGTGGGCAGTAAAGGGTTGGTACAGTACTTATTCTTTCGGAGAAAAATCAAGTATACAAATAAGAGCTGCTTTTCACTACTGATATTTTATTTCAAGGTAACAAGCATAATAATATTGGAACACTATACTAATTTTTGGAACGAAGTTCCTTATCGCGCGTTGTGAAAGAGGGCTTGACGGAAAAAAATAAGATAAAGTTGTCACGACACTTTTTTGTTTTAGATGATTATCGCTAGATGGCGCTGTGATCAAAATATTTTAAAACACGTTCCTTATGGCGCGTTACGAAAGGAAATAATTTGTATGAGATACGTTTTAATCGAAAAGAACTTCGTTCCATCCGGGTGTCCCTTGACACCTCTCAAGTTTTTATTTTAAACAATAAAAAACTACTTACTCCAAATTTGGTTCATTTGAGAGCGACAATACCACATAAGCACACACACACACACACACACACACACACACACACACACTGAAACATATTATCATACCATCAATCGTTTTTCGACGCAAAAAAGACTACTAATAAGCAATTCCAAAACACAATCGTCGTTGTAAGAGCATCAAAATCGGTTTCCATTTTACCTAGTAAGTATGATTTCTAAAGCGTTCAGTTCCTATTGTGTTTTGATGAGGATGTTATCCGGAATAACTTTGGAGATAGCCTTCCTATTCTTGAGAGATAAGACATTGTTCAAAAATGTCTGTCATAATATAATATAATATAGTTCATTGTGATCGTTCGGCTGTGTAAGCGGGGTATGGCGAATATTCGTGTTAGCGCGAGAATTATCAACATTGACTTAATAAACTGTAGATAGGTAATATAATTTGGAACGAAGTTTCTTATCGCGCGTTATCGAAAGGGGGCTAGACGGACAAAATTCTTACGAAAAGTTGTCACGACACTTTGTGGTCACGACACTTTTTTTGTTTTAGATGATTATCGCTAGATGGCACTATGATCAAAATCTTGTAAAACACGTTCCTTATGTAATAATTCTTAAAAAATAAAATTTTATTACAATTCCTTCACTAATTAATCGAAAGGAACTTTGTTCCATCCGGGTGTCCCTTGACATCTCTCAAGTTTTTTTATTTTACATATTATGTAACAGTAGAGTGCTAGCTAAGACAAATAAAACAAATCCAAACACGATGGGTCTGTCTTGTTTAGTACAGGAGTTCCTATGACCACCTTCGGAATCCATCATCAGATCAGCGCCATTTTGTCATAATAATATCATTGCATTTTCACGCGATATACATCTACATGTCAGCTCAATTGGAAACCGGGAAGTTTGTCAAATTTAGCTTGCAATATTCTACTCGAACTTACATAGTTACATCCAGTGCAAGTTAATATAAAGCTTGTAAAATAGAAGATTATTATAATATTTACTGCACCGTGCAACATCGTAAAAAAAATTAGTGTTGGACTACCCCTAACATTTAGGGGATGAAAAATAGATGTTGGCCGACTCTGATAGATATCGGATAAGCACAAAAAAAATCATCAAAATCGGTCAAGCCGTTTCGGAGTATGGCAACGAAAACTGTGACACGAGAATTTTATATTATATTGATAAAAATAAAATTATATTTAATATTAAGTCATACTAGAGGATGTATGTTGCAAAATTGCACGTATGGCTATCTTCTTCACTCACGACCTTATCGATCTTTCTCATATAATAAATCTATGCTTTAAACTACAAAGTGAGAGCTTAGTGCCTAGTTATTGAAGCAAACAAGTCGTGACGCGGACCAAGTTTGCTGCATTATGCCAAAATTGAACGAGTAATCCGCTCAACTCATAGTTTCAACTTGAAATCTTACTTAATATAAACTTAGTGCAGGTTCCTTTATACAGAGTGGTATTAACTCTGTCAGTGTTTTATACAGGGTGGATTTTTTTAAAACCTCTTATTTTTGGAAACGGTTAAGTTTTTTTTGCAATAACGTAGGGTAACCCCTGATTTTTGTCTTTTTATCTTGACGTTTAAAAAGTACGTGTGGACACACATATCAAATAAATGATTTGACTTTGATAGTCGTACACCATAGTATATTATTATTTAAAATAAATCATTCACACTCGCGGTTTTTTATAATACTTTCATGCATTTTCAACGAGTTCTTACCACGATACTTAATTAATTGAGTTGTCGCGATATATCAACGTTGTTGCAAACGTCATGATCACGAGAAGAGTCTTATTAAAGATCTTTATTATTATTATTCTTATTTAAAGTCGGTCAAGAGAGAATAAACGTTATTTAAGATAATGAATAAAGATCACTGTGTAAGTGTCCTGGTGGCTTTATGTACCGCACACTAATTTACTACTGCTTGAAAACATACAGATTAGAATCACGTTCGATTTTACACTACAGTTTAAATAAAGTCTTAAATTTTACAAGGGTTCTGAATACCGTTGTTTTCGTCTTTTTATTCGTGTACTAGACTGGCAAACGGACTAATAGATGTTAAGTCTTCGCTTTTCTTCATTACATACGAAATCGTGGGGGTTTTTTATATGGATAAACAAAGAGTTACAGACAGACAGATCCACCTGATCTTAAGCGGTTACCGTCGCTCATGGACCTCTGCACTGTAAGGGGACACTGCAGGGCCTTTCTTTGTCGTATGAAATTAGCTACCGTATGTTTTCAAAGTAAGACGTATTGCATCTTATCTTAACTACACTGCGTTCAGAGCTCCCTTGAGAAATTAAAAGTAACTCAGAAGAAAATTCTGTTTTTCTTTTAAAGTCTAGACTTTTATAATAAATTTATAAGCCTATTGTATTAATTTGTCCCATGGAGAAAATCTTTTAGGAAAAAAAAATTAGGCGAGAAAATTTCATGAATTTTTAGATTGTCTATTTGACATAAGATTTTTACAACTTTAGAAGTAATTTCGTAAGTTCTGTCATCAATTATCGAACATTTTGAGTTTTTTTAAAGCACTATGGCAGACGTTCACGTGCTGTAACTATAACTGTAACTGTGACAACCCATTCCTGCCCACTGCTGAGCTCAGGTTGGGGACTTCACATATCTTCAAAGGATTTTTTAGAACCCTTTTCCGATATGCAGGTTTCCTCACGATGTTTTCCTTCACCGTTTTTAGTAGTGGTGTTGTGAAAAATTTCACATAAATCTTTTTTCATATTAAAATTTAGAGGTACAAGCCGATCGGTTTTAAACCCGCGACCTCCCGTACGGAAGGCAAGCGCTTCAACCACTCGGCCACCACGACTCATTCACGTGCACGACATCGTTCACGTGCATTAGTAACTAACTGCTTATCATCAGACGGGCCGTGAAGTCGTTTATCTGTGCTTTTTTTTTGTGACAGGTGGACTTCCACCTGACAGGTGGACGGGACGCGTTCGCGATCAACGCTCACGTCTCGCCCCGTCACCCCCGTTTATCTGTCTTACAAATTACAATAAGATAAATCTCTTTTAATTAAAATAAATGATTTTAATCTCGAATATCAAAACACCCACCCCACAACTTAATAAAAAAACCTTAAAATATCAAAAATCATCACAAAATCAGAACTCATTGTCACATGTGGACATAGCTCGTACCACCGACAGATCCTTTCAAACAACACAATTAAGATTATCGAGAGATCCGATCAGATCCGGCTCGAAGGACCAAGGGAAATTCATAGATTATTAGCGGCTCTGGTGATTGACGATGACTGTGAATGAGGGTGGTTTAATCGCATTGATTAAGAGAGGGGTGTTTTGTGGTTTTGGTAGCTTAATGATGCTAGGAGATTTTTTTAAAGAGATTCTGTTGTAGCTTATTCTCTTTGTCATATATTTGTACTGTTTTTGGTTACCGTACCGTAATAAAGTATTTAATAAGTAAAAAAAATGTGAAGGTTAAGCAATAATTTTGTACACTTATTCAGACACTCCCGGTTTTCTATAATACTTTCATGCATTTTCAACGGGTTCTTACCACGATATTTAATTATCGAGTATGTGGAATCCAGTGCTTAACACAACAGTCACTAAGGGTTCATGCTCAGAGAGTCTTGTAGATACAGTGAGTGTGGTGTGTCGTGATGTGAGTTCGAGTTCCAGTGGTACTACCCAAAAGCGAAGAGGGTAGACGTATTTGTTTGCTCTTAAATCGACCCGCAGTATCCAGTCTTCTCGTGATCATGACGTTTGCAACAACGTTGAAATATCGAGACAGCTCAATTAATTAAATATCGTGGTAAGAACCCTTTGAAAATGCAAGAAAATAATTTTGTACGGTAAGCTATAGGTATAAATCTCTCTATGACTTGCAATATCATTAGTTACTGAACTATTAGTTTTTTAAACTCTTTCTCACTTCAGATAAATAACAAGCTCCACCAAATTTATCTTCAATAGGGCCTTTACCAAAATAAAACAACTTGAGACGTGTCATGAGACACCCGAATAGAACGAAGTTCCTTTCGATTAAAAGATATCTTATAAAAAATATTTCCTTTCGTAACGCGCGATAAGGAACGTGTTTTAAAAGATTTTGATCACAGCGCCATCTAGCGATAATCATCTAAAACAAAAAAGTGTCGTGACATTTTTTCGTAAGAATTTTTCCGTCTAGCCCCCTTTCACAACGCGCGATAAGGAACTTTGTTCCAATAATGAAAACCCTATAAGTCACGTAAAGTAATAAAGACTAAAGAAAAGTGCCGTGAGCATAATTAACATAATTAGTTATACGGGATCTCGCCTCGAGACTAGTTTAATTACGTTTTATTTTCACGACATTTCACCGAAAGCGAGTTAATCTTTGGCGTTACTATTTGGTTTAGTTAAGCTTTAGTATAACACTGGTGGACACCATATTTGATTGTAAAGCGTGTCTGTCTTTCTATCTTTTACTTTTCAAGTAGTACTATATAACTAATTATCAATAAATTATTTTAAAGAAAACTTTAAATACAAAGTTTTTAAGACCCTGAATATTTTTCGAGTTGAATTTGACAAATTTCCCAGTATCCAATTGAGCTGACATTTTGCACGCAGATACATATCGCTTGACAATGCAATGATATGAAAGAATGGCGCTGATCTGAGGATGGATTCGGAAGGTGGTCAAAGGAACTTCTCTACTAATTAAGAATGACCTGTCGTGTTTGGACTCATTTTACTTGTCTTAGCTCATGTATCAGTAGAGTACTAGTCAAGACAAGTAAAATGAGTCCAGACACAACAGGTCGGGAAAGTAGTCAAATTCAACTCGCAAGATTCCACCCGAACTTACTTAGTTACACCGATACATCCAGAGTTTTTTTTTAATTTATATTCACTAATATATTGGCTGTAGACCGCGAATTAAGACATACACGAAGCTAACTTCTGTATTTAATATTCTGTGAAATCACCGTATCGGGACTGGATTCCATTTCCGGTCAGTGACATCTTGAACACAAGATATTTCAGATTTGTACATAATAATATGTCCCTTCTATATTTGTTTCCGGTACCCTTAAGGGGCGACTACAGATAATAGACGTTCTTGAAATCAGCCATATTTTTAAATATAAATAACTCGGAGTCTCTTTCAACTGGGAGCTACACCAAAATTGGTTTCTTTGATGTGGCAGGAGCCAAAATAGTTCACTCGTAAAACTGCAGTTATGTTAGTTACCTATGACAGGTATAACTTTGTAGGTATATCTGTCAGGATCTGAGTGTATCATCATCATCATCCTGTAGACGTCCACTGCTGGACATAGGGCTCCCCCAAACCTCGCCACATCGATCGGTCCTGCGCTGTCCGCATCCAGCCACCTCCCGTGGTCCTGACCAGGTATAATCCTGACCAGGAATATCTGAGGGTGTGTGTGTTGTAAAACTGCAGCTATGTCATTCTTATCTACTCAAGCATACCCTACAGATATAACTGTGTAGGTGTACCTGTCAGGTATACCTGAAAGTGTTTGTTGGAAAGTTGTGCAGTTATGTCATACTAATCTACTCAAGTATACCTGACGGGTATAACTGTTAGGTATACCTAAAAGTGTATGTTGGAAAGTTGTACAATTATGTCATACTTATTTGAAATGAAGAGAATGAGATTGAAAAATATCTTACGAAAAGTTGTCACGACACTTTTTTTGTTTTAGATGATTATCGCTAGATGGCGATGTGATCAAAATCTTTTAAAACACGTTCCTTATTTTTGTTTTAGATGATTATCGCTAGATGACCTGTGATCAAAATCTTTTGAAACATGTTCCTTATCGCGCGTTACGAAAGGAAATATTTTTTATAAGATATCTTTTAATCGAAAGGAACTTCGTTCTATTCGGGTGTCCCATGACACCTCTCAAGTTTTTTTTTTTATATTTGTTCCTCGATTACTCTTGTTTGCGTGAACCGATTTGAATGATTCTGGTGTCAGATGAAAGGTTTTGGTCTAACTTAGGTCTCACTCGTTTAAGATCGAACAAGTACTTTTGGATCTTATTTAAAACGGAAAACATTTCACAACTTGCTATGCGTTTTAGCGTGTATTTTTTTTTCATATGAACCGATTTTGATGGTTCTTTTTTGTTAGAAAGCAAACGTTTTGAGCATTATCTCACATAAATTTGATAAAGATCTGACTGGTAGTTTTTGTGTTATGCTTGAGAAATGGCAGTCGGTCTTTTTCATTTTTGTAATAAATATATTATTCATTTTCTGTGTATCGGACTTAGTCTAAAAATCATTTTAATAAAAGTCACAGAATTTAAGGTCTAAAATATATATCGTCCTTTTCCATAAATGTTCGTAACAAATGCAGGACACGCTTAACTAATGAATATTGTATTTAATATTTTTTCTGGCTCTCGTAATGGCCTGAAACATCACAGTGGTAAGGTAAAACAGTAGGTTTAATAGTTTTTGTTTCGTATCATAAGAGTCTGCTTGTATATAATACTTTCATGCATTTTCAACGGGTTCTTACCACGATATTTAATTAATTGAGTTGTCTCGATATTTCAACGTTGTTGCAAATGTCATGATCACGAGAAGACTGGATACTGCGGGTCGATTTAAGAGCAAACAAAACACAAGAGTCACTAAGGGTTCATGCTCAGAGAGTCTTGTAGATACAGTGAGTGTGGTGTGTCATGATTTGAGTTCGAGTTCCAGTGGTACTACCTAAAAGCGAACGAGAAAGAGGGTAGACAGATTTGTTTCCTGTTTCCTGAGGAGGGTCCTTAAAGTTAGGTCGTAGGTAGCGACCCCTCAAAGTCCCCTGACATTGCAGAGGTTCATGAGTGACGGTAACCACTTACGATCAGGTGGCCCGTTGGCTCGTTTGCCTACATGGCAATAAAAAAAACTTGTCCTTCTTCAAACGAGGCTTGAAGAAAGACTTGGAGGTACATCGTTGGTAGCTGTGTCACAGTGTACCCTGACATTGCAGAGGTCCATTAGCGACTGTAATCACAACCGATCAGATGGATCGTTAGATCGTCTACCTACATGGCAATATAAAAGAAGCACGGCCAAATTACAGTGTACTGACTGACTTTCTGTTATACTGTGTTCGAAAAACCATTGCTCGTAAATAAACAATTTAATTTGGCTGGGTTATTGGAGGTTCTATTGGATTTTGAGCGTATGACTTCAAAGGTCAGCCCTTAGGGTCCACCCTTATAAGCGGAATTCACAAATATATTACAATGATGTTTGTTTATATGTAATCAGAAGGGTTTTTATCGTTTTTGAGAGGTATTTTATAGCCTTCGAAGTTTTTTACTGAAAAACAGTGAATTTTAAATCATTGGATGAATTAAGGTTCATGTAGCAGTAGCTAGAGGTCACACGTATCGTCTGATCAATAGACACATAGACTATTGAGGTGAGGATACTGGTACTACGGATGAGTTAAGGTTCATGTAGCAGTAGCTAGAGGTCACACGTATCGTCTGATCAATAGACACACAGACTATTGAGGAGGGGATACTGGTACTACGGATGAGTTAAGGTTCATGTAGCAGTAGCTAGAGGTGGTCACACGTATCGCCTGATCAATAGACACACAGACTATCGAGGAGAGGATACTGGTACTACGGATGAGTTAAGGTTCATGTAGCAGTAGCTAGAGGTCACACGTATCGTCTGATCAATAGACACATAGACTATTGAGGAGAGGATACTGGTACTACGGATGAGTTAAGGTTCATGTAGCAGTAGCTAGAGGTGGTCACACGTATCGTCTGATCAATAGACACACAGACTATTGAGGAGAGGATACTACTACGGACGAGTTAAGGATTATGTAGCCAACTAATTGTTTGAAAAAATCTTTGCCTTTAAGATAATCTTCAAGTTAAATTAATCCTTATTACGTTAGCTTTGTGTCGTAATTCCTCGCATCAAAAGCTTAAAGACATTTCAGCACCGATTGCATAAATTTGTATGTAAATGAAGTGAACTACTTGATATTCATGTTACGAAAACTTCTTTTATCCCTCTCATTTACGCTGGAAACAGCTTGTGTGAGCAGGACAAAATATTACGAAAGTTTTAATGACTCGATGTTTGAAACTTTTATAGTTTTATGGTGTTCTGCTGGTTCTGACTCAGAGGTTTAATACATGGGGCTCTAATTTGGTCGGGTTTCAGACAGTCCATTTTTGGAACTGGTCGTAGCCAAGGTTGGACGCCAAGTGTGAGCAGTAGGAGTATTTAGTGCTGTTTGATTCATATATCCCAAGCATTGGAGGAGGAATGACATTTAAAAAACCATTGTGTATCGAACACATACCTACATTTTAAAAAATGTATTGACAAATTCAGAAAATTGTGTGCAAAAAGGTATCTAAAAATTAGATTTTTTTGACCCAAGTGCAAGTAACAATGGTACCTTCCCAATGACAACTTTTACCCTACAAGTTTAATTGGAGGAAGAGATTGTTCCAGTCGAAAATATATCATTCATTTCCAATCAACCAAACCTATTTTTGTCTATAAAATATTTACTGAACTAAAACAGTGTTTCAAAGAGAATTAATCATTGAGAAACATCTTGATTAAGCTGAAGTAAGCCAACTTAATCTCAACTTGGAAATAATTCTTAGACTTGTATTAAAAGACCTTAACTAAACGCTCAATATAACAATTTGGTGTGGGGTCTAAGTAACAAGCGATAATTTACTAAATATAAAAACTTGAGAGGTGTCGTGGGACACCCGAATAGAACGAAGTTCCTTTCGATTAAAAGATATCTTATAAAAAATATTTCCTTTCGTAACGCGCGATTAGGAACGTGTTTTAAAAGATTTTGATCACAGCGCCATCTAGCGATAATCATCTAAAACAAATAAGGGACGTATTTTAGAAGATTTTGATCACAGCGCCATCTAGCGATAATCATCTAAAACAAAATAAGGAACGTCTTTTAAAAGATTTTGATCACAGCGCCATCTAGCGATAATCATCTAAAACAAAAAAGTGTCGTGACAATTTTTCGTAAGATCCAATAATTTATTTTAAGGAAAACACTTTAGTTACAAAACCCATCAAGATCTTGGAGATCATGTAACAGTAAACTGCTAAGACATGATATTAAATGATGAACGCTAGATTCCACCCGAACTTACATAGATCCATTAGTACATAGTTACATCCAGTGCAAATTAATATAAAGCTTGTTAAAATGCAAATATGTTCTTGAATTGTATTTAAATCTTAATTAGTCAAATCAAAATTCGACGAAAATATCCCATACAAAAATAATTTCACAACAGAGTGTTGACTAACACACTCAAGCGATTTCGCGCACAACTCCGCCACACCCATCAACAGTCGAGCGTCAATTTTTTTGCATGAATTTTCGATAATTTTACGTACCTATATAGTTACAATTGGTTATAATATTGTTATTGGTCGTATGACATTCAATATACAGGGTGGATGTGTAATTTTAGACAATCTGACGTGGGGTGAATTCTATTTGAGTCGTTTTTTGACGAAGTTCCCAAAAAAGTGTCATCTATTATACTTATTATTGTATTTAAATTGCTAGAAAAATAGTTTTATTTTTACAGGGTGGATCTGTAACTTTAGACAATCTGACGTGGGGTGAATGACCCGTTGAAGTGTGAGCGGTTGGAGATTTTAGTGCGGTTCAACTCCCACATACCCCGCCCGCCCTGCGGATCCGGTGATTTCCTCCAACTGAAAAAAAAAAAAAAATGTATAGTTCAAAGTAAATTCACTTATAACACAGCCGGTTGCAAAGTGAACTACCTCAGAATGGGCCCGAACACAGATAACCGTTTCGCCGCCTGCCGAGAAACGATAAACGAATGATATAATGGCCCCACCTTTTGATTTGAGCAGAAATTCGCTGATTTTCCTTGAACAATCACGAATCTTTTGTACTTCGACGAAATAAAGCGATTCGTAGAAATAGATGTAAAATTGTAATTTATAGATCTGACTGACTGACTGTCAACGTCACAATGGAGAATTCCGTTATTGCAGAGCAATGTACTTGTTTACGACACCTCATCAAAGATCGTTAAAGTTATAAGTGTTTCTCTACTATTTCATGCATATAATATCGCCGCCCCCACCGAATAGTATCGTAATCGACTATTACTATAGAAGTGTCTTTATTGGGAATTATTGTACTGGACGGTCGGATACACCTTGTGAATTTTTTTCATAATATTCGTACGAGTACTTTTCGAGATAATGATTTTGTAATGACCATACCTGTACTGTTCGCTTAAAAATAATATTTTGGTATATAAATTATTATTATATGTAAACCTGGTAAGAAGTTATAAGCCAAAAATCGTTTTTTTATTTTTCCTGTAAAATTTTGATTTTTGTATTACGATATTATTCGGTGGGGGCGGCGATATACTCATAAACCTTTCTCATAGATTCGAAGATACAATAATATTGTATGAATTAATTACATTTTAAGAGCCGTTACGCACTGTCGACTTGTCGCCGGCGACTTTTCTCTCGGCGACCGAAACATAGGCAACTAGGGCAGGAGACCGAGCGACCAAGTGCGTAAACGCTAATATAAACTAATAGAAGTCACAGTCGCCAGCGACAAGTCGACAGTGCGTAACGGCTCTAAAAGATTTTAAATAGAGGTGTGCGAATATCGTTCGAATCAAATATTCGAAAAATTTCGAATAATTCGAAAAGTTTCGAATAATCCGAAATTTCGAATAGTACCGAATTTGACTACGACGATGCATTGGAAATAGGACAAGAATTTGTATTTTGTAGATAATAGGCATCTCAAATGGGCTAAACGTGAGATTTTGTGTTTTTTTTGTGTGATTGTAAAAACTTACGTTCTCTGGTCAAAACATTAAGTTCTTGAGAATCATCATTTGAGATCGAGAATTTCCCAATTTTGAGTTTAATATCTTCTTAATTTTTTTTTACTTCCTCTTCTTTGTAAAAATATTTTTTTGTACAGGGGATCCAGAAAAGTACTTTTCTTAAAAACAATATCACAATCAACTTCACAAATTCTGACATCTAGCCCATTCAAGATATTATCTACAAAATACAAATCCTTGTCCTATTTTCGATGCATCGTCGTAGTCAAATTCGATACTATTCGAAATTTCGGATTATTCGAAACGTTTCAAATATTCGTCGAATTCGAGTTCCGAATCGAATATTAGGATTCGATTAATTCGTAAGTTCGAATTATTCGCACACCCCTAATTTAAAACATTGATTTAGTTACACCTACCTAAAATTTGATAATAAAAAGATTTTAAATAAATAAAATAAAAGTTTTAAATTTCTACTAAAATTCGTCGTTTTACGATAATGATGTTAAATATTATTTTAGGATTACATTTGAAAATGTTGTTCTTGTTTTCTGTTTTTGTAATGTACGTAATATTTCATAATTTATCTGTTATTGTTTCTTCAGTTAAATGTTATTTTAAAATATCAAATGAACTAGATAAATACGTAACTAAACGATATATTTATTGACCGACTTCCAAAAAGGAGGAGGTAGGTACACAATTAGTCTGTATTTTTTTATCACTTACACTATTACTAAACGGGTTCTTACCACGATTATTTTTAATTGAGCGATCCCGATATTGAAATTTCGAGGATTAGCACTTTAATCGGGGTGACGGCTTTAAACTACCCTGTATGTGGTATCCAGTGAAAGACGAAAATAAAGCCAAAAAATCTAGTTTTGAGACGGCAGCCGATACTGTCAATGTGGTATGTCGCAATGTGAGTTCGAGTTCCAGTGGTACCGGCAAACGAACGAGAAAGAGGGTAGACAGATTTGTCTGCTCTTAAATGACCTACCCACAATTCCTCAGTCTTCCCGTGATCATGGCGCTTGAAACAGTGCTGAAATATCAGTTCCGCTGCATTAAAAATAATCGTGGTAAGAACCCGTTTCGTAATAGTGTACGTGATGTAGATAACCGCGAGTGTTTAAAGAAATTTATTTTTTTATGTTTGTTCCTCGATAACTTCAGTTTGGGTGGACTGATTTGAATGATTCTGATGTCAGATGAAAGGTGATGAACTTAGGTCCGGTTTGCTGTGCATTTTGGCGTGTATTTCTTTTCTATATGAACCGATTTCAATGATTATTTTATTTTTGTTAGGAAGTAGACACTTTGGACATTATCTCATATAAATTTGATAAAGATCTGACTATTAGTTTTTGTGGTATGCTTGAGAAATGGAAGTCGGTCCTGGACCTTACAAAGGCCAGCGGTGCGTTCGGCCTCAAGATTATTTGAGGCCGAAATATATAGATGCGTAAAATATATGCGATGAGGTGCAGCCTCAAACTTGAGGTCGCAATGTGTGGATGCGAGATGATATAATAAGTGGACTGTATTTAGGCGTGGTGCGAAGAAATAATGCGAAGAAAAATATAGCCCGAACAATGTCTTTGTGCGTTGCAACTGGCGAAGCTATACGTGCCGTCAGGTCCCTGATGCGTGGCGTCTTGGCAAGTAAATTGAGGTGACTTACCTTATATCGCAGCTCAACACGGGCACACACACACTGATTACGACACTGTCCAAGTTATATTGTTCGTAAAGGTTGTTGAGTTCACATAAACGGCCGGCCGTGGGCCAGTAGCGGTGAGAGGCAGCGTATACGTGCGCGCTCTCGAAAGGCGGATATGAACTGACGTGGTTGCGGGGCAGGTGGCGGCGCCACTTGCGCGTGCGATGCGAGACTGCCATGACAGTTCGCCACCTCTCTTCATCCTACCAAGACTAAGCAAGCGAGAACGAGACGGCAAGCTACGCTAAAAACCGCGTAACCATGCTCCCCGCCAAAGCCCAAGTACTGGGCTTTACAAAGCACAAAGTCATGTGTTATAAGCAAGAATGCAGTATGTGTCAATAAATGATACATACATAAAAATATGCGTGTGATGTTGTGTGAGTAAGTGTAAACATTATATAGCATACAAAGAACCACGGAGCGATTATTTTAAATGCGTATGATAATATAAATGCGAGCGCAGCTAACTTATGACTAAATAGCTATAAAGTAAATTAACCTAAATGCAAAAAATTAATTAAATTATTACATACTACGATTGATGCGATGCGAGACCTCAAGCGTTGAGGTCGCAATATAAATATGCGAAAAAATTTGTTAAATTAAAGTTAAGTATGTAAAGAAAGCGAAAGTGATATAAATTACATTTAACAAAGCGCGTTATTGTAATGGTAACGGACAAAGTTTCACCGTTGGGCGTTTAAAATGACCTGAAGCAGTGCGTACTAACGCCACGCGAGTGATCCCGTCTGTACCGGGATACACTTGCTCTATAATACCCGTGGGCCATTGAAGCGGAGGAACATCATCCTGATGTATAAGAACAAGAGTACCCACGGTAATGGGATTGGAAGTTTTATTCCATTTGTGTCTGAGCTGTAGTGTGTGTAGATAATCTACACGCCACTTCTTCCAGTAACTCTGGACTAAAGCATCGAGAAGTTTTTTCCTATTTGATAGGCTAGTTGACTCGTCAATCTCATAAGCTGGCAGTGCGAGTAATGGTGTTGTATTGAGAAAATGTGCTGGTATTAAAATAGTGTGAGGCTGATCAGACAGTACCCCTAACGGACGCGAATTTAAAATACATTCAATTTGGTTTAAAACTGTCAATAATTCTTCATAACATAGCAATTGATTACCGATACAACGGAATAAATGAGTTTTTATGCATTTTATGTTACTTTCCCAAATTCCACCCATATGAGGAGCCCTCGGAGGAATCGTTCGCCAAGTTATTTTGTGATTGTTAAATTCATTTTGAAAAGCCAACGAAACTGACTGCGAATGTAAGAAGTTATATAACTCATTCAATTTGCGTTTTGCGCCTATGAAGTTGGTTCCATTATCGGAGTAAATACAAGAGACTGGCCCTCGTCTAGCTAAAAAACGTTTAAGAGCGTCTAAAAAGGTTTCCGTGCTCAAGTCAGATGCAATTTCGATGTGTATGGCCTTCGTCGTCAAACAGACGAAGAGACAAATGTACGCCTTTTGGCTACGCACTCCTCGTCTACGCGTCATAGTTATGTCTATAGGTCCGGCGTAATCGACTCCAGTATGCGAGAAGGCTTTAGCTTCTTGGACACGCGCTGATGGTAGGTCTGCCATCATAGGAGCGAGACGAGTAGGTGCGACCTTGAAACAAAAATTACATTGACGAACGCGTTGCCTAATAATATTTCGGGCTGATAGAATCCAATAACGTTGTCTTAATAAAGACATTAATAAATGCGAACCAGTGTGACAATTAAAGAGATGGAAGTCGTCGATCAAGAGTTCAACAATATGATGTCGTCGCGGTAAAAGGAGTGGATGACGATTTTCAAAAGGTAAATTTGCGTTTGACAACCGACCACCCACTCGTAGTAATCCGTTGTCGTCCACGAATGGGTTAAGTTTTCGAAGCGGCGGTGAGGGTAAAGTACCCCGTTTAATGTGTTCCAATTCTTTGGAAAAGTATTGAGTTTGTAATTCGCGGATGATAAACTGTTCAGCGGTTTCAAGATCCGAAGTTTGGATTATTGGCGAATGAGTCAATTTTCGAGCGAAACGTAAGACGTATACAGTTATGCGTAATAATTTCTTCCAAGAAGAAACACGAAGCGACAATTCAAGTAGCGGAGATACATCCACATTGGATGTAGTGGCAACAGCGATTACATTCTTCGCCTCAGGTATAGGACCTTCGACGAGCGATGAGCTGAATGGTTCTATAGGCCATTCGGCAATTGGAGTACGAATCCATTCAGGACCGTACCACCAAAGCGGGTGCGTTATGATTTGAGAAGGCAGCAATCCTCTCGATAAACAGTCAGCGGGGTTTTCCTTTCCGTTTATGTGAAAGAAACGGTCCGGAGACAAGTTTTCTTGTATTTTAGTTACGCGATTAGCAACAAAAATTTGCCATCGATGTGGTGAAGAATTGATCCATGACAAAGCGATCATGGAATCACTGAAGGCAAATGTCTCAGTGACGTGATAGCGGTTGTTGAAAACCGCGCATACTTGTTTAACTAAATTTGATAATATTAAAGCGGCACAAAGTTCTAACCTAGCAAGTGATACCGTTTTTAGTGGAGCTACCTTTGACTTAGCTCCAACTAATTCAACCGATATGTCATCGTTAGGATGCGTAACGTGTAGGTATATGACGCAGCCGTAAGCCTTGAGACTAGCGTCAGCAAAGGCCAACAGTCTCACTACACAACCTGCCCCAACTCCCAAATGGCGAGGAACGCGCAAGTCCGAGAGCAGAGGCAACTCGGTTTTAAATTTAACGAAGCGATTGATGATAACCTCTGGTGGTTCATCATCCCAACCTACCTTGGTAAGCCAAAGATCCTGTATTAGGAGCTTGGCGTAGAGAATAACTGGTGCGACGAAGCCCAAAACGTCAAAAAGGCGAGCGATAGTAGATAATATAGATCGTTTAGTATTAACAGAGGGTGGAGGAGACGTGGCAAAGGTGAACACATCCGTCTGCGGTAACCACTTCAGGCCTAACACCTTCAGCGTATCGCTATGGTCGGTGAATTCAATCGGCACCCGGCATGCCTCAGGCAAATGATTGAGTAACTCAAGTGAGTTACTGGCCCACTTGACCAAGTCAAAACCTCCTTCAGCGAATAAAGCGCGTAATTCATCCGATAAGTGGATGCCATCCTCTATGGAACTGACAGAGGTGGTCAAGTCATCCATGTAAAATTCCCTACTGGCTACTTCTGCAGCAAGAGGAAAGCGTGCGCGATTATCTTCGGCCAGCTGGTGAACCGTACGCATGGCCAAAAATGGACTACAGCGAAGTCCGAAAGCTAAAGAATTAAATTGAAAAATGCGATGATCCTCAGTATTATTAAAGCGATAAATTATTTTCTGAAATTTGCGATCCTCTTCTCTTACTAAAATTCTAAGATACATCTGTCTTATATCCGCGGTAATAGCGATTTTAAAATATCTAAAATTTAACAATAATGAAAATAAATCTGTTTGTAAATTTGGTCCCGGATGAAGAATATCATTCAAAGAAATACCATTAGATGTTTTTGAACTAGCGTCAAGAACAACGCGCGTTTTAGTTGATAATTTTTCAGGACGTTGTACAGGATGATGCGGAACGAAATAACCCTCATTCAAAACCGACGGAGTGCGGGGTATTTCGGATAAATAGCCTTGTTTAATGTAATCCTTGATGACGTCATCATAAGCTTGTCGTAATTCCGGAATAGCGTTAAATTTACGCTCTAACGTCGAAAAGCGACGCTGAGCTGTAGCATAAGAATCACCCAAGATCGTAGAGTCACCCTTGAATGGCAATGACACTATATACCTACCATGTGAATTTTTAGTTATAGTGGATTTGTAAAATTCCTCACAGTGGTTATCATCTGAGGTTAAAGTACCTGCAGAAGATATCTCTTCCAGTTCCCAAAATTTTGCCATTGTTTTATTTAAGTTTTCTATGAGAGGTCCAAATGACCAAGTAGAATTACATAAATTTTCATAAGAGGTCTCCCCCATAATGATATATCCAAGCGTTGTATTAAATGCGTGTGGATGAGAGCGAGTCATTAAAGAAGTATGCATGGGTAAGGGAGTACCCATATTGTTACCCTGCAAAATATTAGCCATCATAGAAGTGCCTAAAATGATTTCAATGTTTCCAGGCACATACCAGCTATCATCCGCTAGAGACAAATGATTAAAATTATTTAAATGTGAAATCTCAACTCGTTGAGTTGGCAAGTATGATATATGATCAATGACTAATAAATTTAAAGTATATTGAACATTAGAAAATTGAGAATGTATCTTGAGTGTGACCTGACCTTTAATAGGTACAGAAATATTTCCCACTGAATTTAATGATGATTTAAGTGGTTTAATAACTTTTTTTTTTTTTTTTTTTTTTTTTTTTTTATTGCCATGTAGGCAGACGAGCCAACGGCCCACCCGATGGGAAGTGGTTACCGTCGCTCATGAACCTCTGCAATGTCAGGGGACACTGAGGGGTCGCTACCTACGACCTAACTTTAAGGACCCTCCTCAAGCCTCGTTTGAAGAAGGACAAGTCATAGCGCTCAGGGAATACCGAGGAGGGGAGCTCATTCCATAGCCGGATGGTGCGTGGCAAAAAAGTGTTCTTGAAACGAACCGTGGATGACCGCGGTGGTTCCATATAGTAGGGATGAACTCCACCTCGACGCCGAGTGGTACGATGATAAAAGGGAGATGTTGGAATCATCTCAAATAATTCCTCGGAGCACTCCCCGTGGAACAACCGGTATAAGATGCAAAGAGACCCGAAGTCCCTTCGCAGACCCAAGGGTTCCAGGTGGTCCGTGAGCTTGGGATCGTCAACGATACGAACAGCTCTGCCCTGCACGGAGTCAAGTGGATGCAGTTGGTATTTGGGAGCACCAGCACAGAGGTGGGAGCAGTACTCCACGCGAGGCCGTACCTGTGCCTTGTAGAGCACAAGCCTTTGCCTCGGCGTGAAGTACCGCTTTGCTCGGTTGATGACTCCCAGCATCTTAGAGGCAAGTTTGGCTTTGCCTTCCAGATGACTCCGATACTGGACAGTGCTCGACACGTTGACCCCAAGGATCCCAATGCTCTCAGACACTTCAAGGGAGACTCCTTGGAATTTCGGCGCCATGACAAATTGGTCCTTCTTCGCAGTGAACGCGCAAACCTGTGTCTTCGAAGGGTTGAATTGAACTAGGTTCAATTCACCCCATTTGGAGACTCGCCCCAAAAACTAATTTTAATTTTTGACAACATTCATAGGTTATGATATTATTTTGTGAACCGCTATCAATTAAACACCTAACTAAGAAACGCTTATTATTTTCATAGACAATGACCTTTGCAGTAGGTAATATAGATGTACATTTAGGTTGAGTATTTAAACTAGAATGCATACAAACATTTTCAATAGATGAAGAATGTTCAGGTTTATTCTCAGAATTTTTATTCTGATCAAAATGCAACAATGTATGATGTTTCTTGTGACAATGTTTACATTTGTTTAAAGAAGCACATTTTAAAGTATTGTGTTTAGAGCTAAAACAATTTATGCATAAATTTTTAGACTTTACAAAATTAAAGCGATCATTAGTTGATAAGTTTTTAAAGTCTGGACACTCATAAAGATGTATGTGAATTGTTTTGTTACAATAGTTGCAAGATAATTTATTTACTTTATTAAGATTTTCAGTGACTAAAAATGTGCGGCTAGATTTATTAAATTTATGAGGTGTATCTTGACGGAATATACCAGATCTTTCAAATACCTTCACACGATGTTTCAAATGACTTATTAAACTGTCACTAGTTGGAAGCGAGTCATGTTTTAGTGATGTTTCAAAACTTTCAATTATTTTTGTGTCTAATTTTTTAAGTATTATATGTGTAAAAATGAAATCATCTAAATTTTTAATATTGAGCAATTTAAGCGCTGACCATGAAGATGTAATTTCTTCAATAAAGGTATTTAACTGCAAAGAGGTGTCAGAAACCGGTTTTATGTCTAAGATTTTGTTCAGATACAAACTTCCTAACATTCGCTTGTCTTGGTATTTATCTATTAATGATTTCCAGATGATGGAATAATTTTCCTCTGTTGGTATTAATCCAGCAAAAATGTTTCGAGCACTACCTGTCAATTTTGACATCAGGTATTGTACGCGTTGACCATCTGTCAAAGATTCATTTTGGTGAACGTTAGTTTTAAAACTTTCATAAAATTCTGGCCACTCTGTTAGCGAACCATTAAAACTCACTAATTCTAATGGAGGTAAATTACAGTAGTTTCGTGGAGAAGATTTTAGAGCAGTAGACTCAACAGGTCGTAACAATGATGTACGAGTATGGCTTATTTTTGCGTACAGAGTTTCAAAAGCATCCCATTCACTGAAGTTCAGTTGACAATCTGGATTTTCGTCTAAAAGTATTTCATTATGTTTATCACATAATTCATTAAATTGAGAATATAATTTTTCAATGTTAGATGATGATGACAAAAAGTCTTCCTTTGTTCTCGTATCAAAGGTACCTACTTTTTTAGATTTCTGATATATAGCATCAATATGAGCGAAAATACTTTGTTTCTTAGCGATAATGATTTTAATCTTTCGATCTGACGCCATGTTGAAAAGTTTTAACAATGAAGAACTAAGAAAATGTAATAATGATGCAAATATTGTTATTTCATAAAAATATTACGTTATATCTATGCTAATATATGTTTATTATAAGCTGCGCTTGTAAAAATACTACTATACGCACTGATTACAAAGAAATACGCGGATTTGTAAAATCAGCAATGTTTTTGCGGTGTGTGATAAATAAATGTAAAAATGTGTAAATAAGCGGTAATAAGTTAATTAGTACTTAAAATAAATGCGATGCGTTGTCCCGTTCAATACGGAACAAAAATATGCGTTATCCGGCGATACGGATCAAACTATCCGGTTCGATAAGGACCATACATATGGACCTTACAAAGGCCAGCGGTGCGTTCGGCCTCAAGATTATTTGAGGCCGAAATATATAGATGCGTAAAATATATGCGATGAGGTGCAGCCTCAAACTTGAGGTCGCAATGTGTGGATGCGAGATGATATAATAAGTGGACTGTATTTAGGCGTGGTGCGAAGAAATAATGCGAAGAAAAATATAGCCCGAACAATGTCTTTGCGTTGCAACTGGCGAAGCTATACGTGCCGTCAGGTCCCTGATGCGTGGCGTCTTGGCAAGTAAATTGAGGTGACTTACCTTATATCGCAGCTCAACACGGGCACACACACACTGATTACGACACTGTCCAAGTTATATTGTTCGTAAAGGTTGTTGAGTTCACATAAACGGCCGGCCGTGGGCCAGTAGCGGTGAGAGGCAGCGTATACGTGCGCGCTCTCGAAAGGCGGATATGAACTGACGTGGTTGCGGGGCAGGTGGCGGCGCCACTTGCGCGTGCGATGCGAGACTGCCATGACAGTTCGCCACCTCTCTTCATCCTACCAAGACTAAGCAAGCGAGAACGAGACGGCAAGCTACGCTAAAAACCGCGTAACCAGGTCCTTTTCATTTTTGTAATAAACATGTTATTTTACGTTTCTTTAAACACTCGCGGTTATCTGCATCACTTACACTATTACTAAACGGGTTCTTACCACGATTGTTTTTAATTGAGCGGTCCCGATATTCAGCACTGTTTCAAGCGCCATGAGCACGGGAAGACTGAGGAACTGTGGGTAGGTCATTTAAAAATAATCGTGGTAAGAACCCGTTTAGTAATACTGTAAGTGATATTATTTTACGGTTTATAATAGATTATGGGTAACATTGCTTAACATTGCGAGTTTAATTTGACCAACATCTCGGTTTCCGATTAAGATAAAACTTTGCATAGATATGTTACCGCGTGACAATACGGGTTCGGAAAGTGACAACTCCTGTACTAAACAAGATACACCCACGTGTTTGGGCTCATTTTATTTGTCCTGGCACTTTACTGCTACATGATAGCCAGGATTTAAAAAAAAAGTATTTAAAGTAGAACACATAGTCATTATAAAGTTAAGCGTAAAAATAAAATTATATTAGGTCTAAACGTAGAGGTTCCAAAATTAGATAAATATAGGTTACGATAAACCTCTACAAAAAAGTTTAAATTTTTAAACGAAAAATTACATTAACTAAAAAGTACTAAAAACTTCTTAGAAAAGAGATTTTTAAACATATTTTAATTAACAGAATTATTTCTTATAAAACTATAATCAAAATTTCCGAACGTCCGCCATTTTGTCTAACGTCACGATTGTCTCAACCCTTTGAGAGCCGTCGCTATGCGGATTAAACCAGCTCAAACTAGCTCAAACCGGTCGAAACCGGTTTCTAACCTTTGTGAACCGGATTCATTATACCCGGCTGTTCTGAAACCGGTTAAGATTCTATCTAGGTCATTTCTTAAGTCCGTTATAGAGTTTAGAGGTGTAATTGCTTTTAGAGAATGTCACGGGTGAATTTTCAACACTGGCTGAAAACGGTGAAGGAAAACATCGATAGAAAACCTGCATTTTGGAAAAGGATTCTAAAAATCCTTTGAAGTATGTGAGGGTCCCGATCCGCATGGAGTTCTGAAGTGGACTATACCTGATTTCTCGACTGAGGAGAAAGCCCAGCTGTGGGCAGTAATGGGTTAGTACAGTACAGTAAAACTTAGATATAATCTCGCAATATGAAAAGATAGTATGATTGTGTGAAGGATGATAATATGATGGTTTGTGGTGTGACAGATGATGTATGTAAAGATAGAAAGGAGTGGAGAGAAAAGACATATTGCGCCGACCCAGCTAAATGGGATAAGGTATAGCTAAAGAAGAATGAAATTAAATGAAATACTTTGAAATGAAATACTTTATTTTCAACATTGATGACGTACTCATTCTTGTTGACGTCAAAAGTTATAAGCTACCATCAGTTCGGACACAAAAAATAATAATTGTAGCCACCGTTCTGAGAAGAACGAGAAAAAAAATCGATAATGTTAATGAAATGACCTTGGCGAGCAACTCATTCCCACTTTGTGCAATCGTCCAAGTAATCATTGACCTTATAGTAGTAGGCTTTGTGTAAAGAGAAATGTCTGAGAAAATATTAATTATAATTTACATCGTTTAACTTTCGCAAATTAACTGGTTTTCCGAATATGCATGTTACTTATCAGTAACAGCACTGACAGCACCCGGTTTAATGATATACATTAACCCGTAACAGCGTCTGGGTTTATAGATAAAGGGATTATATATATATAGCTGACAATTGTGTTAAACTGACAGTATGCAACACAGACTAATATTGACGGAGCACAAATTGAAGAGGCGACGCAACGCATTTGCTGATTATACGTCGGGGGCGGCGCGACGGGAAAGAGTGCCGTGGGCGTAACGCGTCGCGCCGTTCCTCATAATCCCGTGCTGGGTTCTGGCCTCAGCCGGGGTTCGGACGCTGAGTGTGAGCGGTTGGAGGTTTTAGTTCGGTTCAACTCCGGTGATTTCCTCCAATTAAAAAAAAAAGCTGATTATACTTATTTTTTGGCTTCCAAAAAGTAGGTAATCAATTACGAATAACGCAAAAAGTACTCGTCAAGAAAAATGAGTTTACGGCCAAAGTATCTGCTTAAAAATCATCGTTCAATCATTCATTCTCAAAAGAAATATTCACAAGCACGCACAGCAATTGCAGCGTGAAATCTTTTGCATTCAAAATTTTTTTAGTAATATGGTTTCAAAACTACTTCTTCGATCTCGTAAAAAATAAATAAAAAATAAAGGCTCTAAATCCTCTTTTATCTGAAATAAGAATCATTCGAATCGGTCCAGCAATATTAAACTTATACGAGTCAAAAAAATTAAGTCACTTTTTGAGAAGTCGGTCTGAAATCAAAATCGTACAAAAAGCTATACATAATTTGGTCAAAATATAGTTATATTTTTAACGTATTTAATATTAAAACTGAGTTAACTTCTCTTTTGAAATACCCACACTTCTTCTACTATATTTGAAATGTACTAAATTTACAGTATTATTCAGTACTCAGTCATTCAAATAGAGTAACAAAGGAAGTGCTTCAATTTCTGAGACTTCGCAGACCTCGTCGCTTCGAATGGTTTTACTAAAACAACGGAGGAAATTCAGTTCGAGATGGACACATTTCGAAAATCTGTTTTTTTGATGAAATATGATGTATTTTGAAGATATTATTATTATTATGTGACGACGTTAATCCGTTGTGGCCGAGTGGTTGAAACGCTTGCCTTCCGTACGGGAGGTCGCGGGTTCAAATCCGGCCGGCTTGTACTTCTAAATCTTATTATGAAAAAGATTTATGTGCAATTTTTCACAACAGCACTGGCTAAAAATGGTGAAGGAAAACGTCGTGAGGAAACCTGCATATCGGAAAAGGGTTCTAAAAATTAGGGGTGTGCGAATATCGTTCGAATCGAATATTAAAATTCGATTCGAATTATTCGAAGTTCGACGAATATTCGAAAAATTTCGAATAGTTCGAAAAGTTTCGAATATTCGTTGAATTTCGAATAGTATCGAATTTGACTACGACGATGCATCGGAAATAGGACAAGAATTTGTATTTAGTAGATAATATCTTTAATGGGCTAGATGTCTACAAAATAGTCGTAGTCGTCGTAGTCGAATTCGATACTATTCGAAATTCGACGAATATTCGAAACTTTTCGAATTATTCGAAATTTTTCGAATATTCGGCGAATTTCGAATAATTCGAAGATCCGAATTATTCGATTCGAGTTTCGAATCGAATATTCGTATTCGATTCGGAACGAATAATTCGTGAGTTCGAATTATTCGCACACCCCTACTAAAAATCCTTTGAAGATATGTGAAGTCCCCAATCCGCATTAGGCAAGCGTGGTGGACTATGCCTAACCCCTCAACGGAGGAGACCTGAGCCCAACAGTGGGCAGTAATAGGTGATACAGGTACATGTTGAAAAATAATGAAAAGGTACTTAATTTTTTACCAATTTTTTTTCTAAAGTTATGAGTTAAAAATTAAGAATGGTGTGTAAAAAAAGAATTCCTGATACGAATGTTAAATAGACAGGGTGGATTTGATAGTGTCAGCGGAAGTGGGATGATTGAGTCTAAATAAAACTTAGAAACAAATTATTTTTGGAATTGGTTAAACTTTTTTTTTAATATTATATGGTTACTCTGTTTGTCTGTCTATGTGTTACGCTTTCCCGCATAAACCTCTCAACTGATTTTGATAAATTTCGCACAGATGATCTTTAGACCCTCAAAAAGAACATAGACACATACCTTTTATTGCTAAAAAAAGGGATGATGAAAAAATAGAGTTCACACAGACGACGTCGCAGGCATAACCTAGTTACTAATATAATTCAAAATTATAATTTTACAACTTGCTTAATTCTTGCATAACCACGTCCAAATGTTAATTGTCTTGCTTCTCACGGGAACAACTTGTTACAACTAGTCTAAATTCCACTAAAAGTATGGACTTTGAAATAGTTTGTCAAATACCTCGGCTTTACTCTGAGGTGTTTTAAACGACACAACTTCTAGTTAGCTTGCAAATGTTGAAGATAATTTAAGCATTTTGAGACTTATTTGCGTAGAGTTAAAATTAATTCGGAATATGAAATAGTTAAAATATTTTACTTTAATTATATGTAGTGATGAAAACTGAGAATTTATTATAGTATAGTCATCTGGCTATGGAATGAGCTTCCCTCTTCGGTATTCCCAGAGCGCTATGACTTGTCCTTCTTCAAACGAGGCTTGAGGTGGGGGGTTGAAGACCCCTCAGTGTTCATGAGCGACGGTAACCGTCAGGTGGCCAGCAAAATGGCAATAAAAAATCATCTTCATTAGTACATATAAACAAAAAAAGCGAAATTCGCACGACAATGCAGAGACATAAGTGATTTGTGAATGTTTGTTATAGTTAACAAAATTATAGGAATTCATTCAATGAAAAAAACCGACTTTCATTTTTCGAGAATGGCACAAAGACTTGTTATATCTTTATACAATTTAAATGACATTATTTCCAATGTATCTGCTTTTAATGCAATAACAATCGTTGGAGTCGGTTCAGCCAAAAAAATCTCCTCAACAAGGAAAATGAATACATTTAACTTGTCAATCTCCTTTTAGAGCAAGAGCCAGCGGCCCCCAGGCCTTCGGTAAAGTATAAAAGCTATAAGTTTCTCAATGTATGTCCTCAACACAGGTGAGAACGACCCCCATCTATGAAACTTGGGTCGCGGTTGCTTTGGCAGGTAACAGGTAATTAAGGTGTGTAAAATTGTGTCTCAAATTTAGAACAGTATAAAACTCAGTTTTTACATATTTTACTTATGGCAATAATAGAAGTCACCTTGTAGAAAACCAGACACTTCGTACGGTTGCAACCCTCTGCCAGACACCCTTAAAGTATATTTAATTGTTACTATACTTACGGTATAATATAAAAGCTGAATTTTATATATGTTGTTCGGATAACTGTCAAATGATGTTTTCTCAACAGCCAGACAGTTTCGGTAGTTTCTTAATGTTGCCAGGCACATTAAAAGTCCGATATAGGTGCGAGCGCGAGGAATATACGTGTAAGCGGGTGCGAGTAAAATAGCGCATTCGGTCCATTGCGATGTTTTACTGCGCATCAGCTGTCCTTTTTTGGGTATTATGTGGGTAATAGCCATACGTACAACAAACGTTTTAGTATTCTTTTGTGCAGTTTATAACGTAATAAGTGAAAATCAGTGTAATACAATAATAATAAAGTGTTATTATGGAAGAACAATTAGTTTGCCACCCTTTAAAAGTGAACTTTTGCAACAATTTTTGCGGGCAAATTATAATTGCAGTATTTGGAATAACGCACACCAGAAGAAACCAACTACATACAAACCAGAAAATAACGGTTGGATACTGCAAAGTGATCAATATCATTTTAAATGGTTTGAATGTGATCAGTTACAAAATTATGTCTGTGACTCTCTAACAACTGTATCAGGTATATAATTATGATGTTACAATATTATTAAGGAATTTTTGACTAATTATAATTATGTTAACATGGATTAATTATTACAGAAACTGACGAAGAAGATATTCAGAACGAGCAATCCACAGATTGGAGCAGTGGTGATGAGGATAATGAAGATATTGACGACTACGATGACAATGATTGAATATACTTTATTGTACTTCATTGACTTTCGTTATGCATCTTTGAAATATTATTGTTTTACGTCATTTAGCGAGGTTATAATAAAATTTCTTTTATTGAACGATTTTCGAAAAAAATATTTGTTGACTCCTAATATAATAGTATAATTATAATTCAGAATGAATTTTCTTGACAAATCAAGAGAATAATTCTCCGTACATGTAAAAAAGGACAGCTGATGCGCAGTAAAATATCGCAATGGACCGAATGCGCTATTTTACTCGCACCCGCTTACACGTATATTCCTCGCGCTCGCACCTATATCGGACTTTTAATGTGCCTGGCAACATTAAGAAACTACCGAAACTGTCTGGCTGTTGAGAAAACATCATTTGACAGTTATCCGAACAGCATATATAAAATTCAGCTTTTATATTATACCGTAAGTATAGTAACAATTAAATATACTTTAAGGGTGTCTGGCAGAGGGTTGCAACCGTACGAAGTGTCTGGTTTTCTACAAGGTGACTTCTATTATTGCCATAAGTAAAATATGTAAAAACTGAGTTTTATACTATTCTAAATTTGAGACACAATTTTACACACCTTTATTACCTGTTACCTGCCAAAGCAACCGCGACCCAAGTTTCATAGATGGGGGTCGTTCTTACCTGTGTTGAGGACATACATTGAGAAACTTATAGCTTTTATACTTTACCGAAGGCCTGGGGGCCGCTGGCTCTTGGGCTATTTTGGAAAATCGGTCGTATCGTTTCGCTCGAAACTCCGTGCTAGGTTCTGACCTCAGCCGGGGTTCGGAAGCTGAATGTGAGCAGTTGGAGGTTTTAGTGCGGTTCAACTCCCACATACACCACCCGCGGTGCAGGTGGGGATCCGGTGATTTATGCACAAACCTATCATGCAAAAAAAAGATAAGAGGTTAGTAATTTCTGGAAATATACCATAAACCCGAAACCAACTCACAAAATAATCATTTACTCATACTCCGCGGAAGACCGCAAACTACGAAACTATAAAACAGAACAGACCAACGTTTAGGCATTTTAAATGCTGTATTCGTTTGCCTCGTCGTAAAAACGCTATTAAAAAGCAACGTGTTTCCAAAAATAATTGGTTTATTTACCCTACAGTATTTTACTCGTGTTTTATTGCCAACTGGTGAAGGAAACTAGTTAAGTTGTGAGTTCATATCATTTAAGACTTTTTACAAGCTTTATATTAACTTGCACTGGATGTAACTATGTAAGATCGGGTGGAATCTTGTAAGTTAAATTTGACAAACTTCCCGATTGCAAATTGAGCTGACATTTTGCACGCAGATGTATATCGCGTGACGATGTAATTATATGACAAAATGGTGCTGATCTAATGATGGATTCGGAAGGTCATAGGAACTCTTATGCTAAACAAGATAGACCTGTCGTGTTTGGTCTCATTTTACTTGTTTTAGCACTTTACTGTTACATGATATCCAGGATAGGAAAAGCTTGTGAAGTGTTTTCTTTACAATAAGTTATTGGATGATTATAGGCAGGACATAATAAAGTAGATTGTTCCTGCAAAATGATTGTCGCTCGACAGCTGATGTGTGTATCGGGGTGTGGGGTTCGCGAGGTCACGCGAGGTTGTTACTTAATGCTCTGTTGTCCTTAATTTTTGGGGACAATTTTGACGAGTATACTGGTACAACCAATAAAATGACGAAATCCGTTTTGTTTTGTATAATATTTTTATTACAAAATTGAAAGGACCGATTTCCTTGAAATCTTGTACGTTAAAAATTCACATTTAAACACAGATCCAAAGGTTCGATGTTATAAATAAATGGGATTCCATGACGACCATTTCTTCCGACACCAAAATCATTCAAATCGGTCCACCCAAACTAAGGTTAAGAAGGAACAAACAATTTTTTTCAGAGATTTTTTAAGAAAATTACAAATTATAAGCCATTTAATTGACAATGACCTGTAAAATCTATCATTCAACCTTTATAACTTTTTGTTCAAAGTATATTTTAATGTATCTTAATCTTTTTTTCTTTTACAGATATTTGTCATCAGTCTATGGTGAGTTTTGTATAATATTTCACCGAAAAACAAGAACCGTAAATTTATACATTTCCTAGGAAATTTACAAAACTTTCGTAGGATTCCAAACAACAGAATTGTATTATTTTAAGTATATAAAAAATAATACATAATTTTCCAAGGAAATTTACAAATTTACGTTTCTTTTTGTTTTCCAGTGTCATATAGATTCCTATATCTATATTATAAAGAGGAAAGGTTTGTTTGTTTGTCTCGAATATGTTCCGAAACTACCAGTCCGATATCAATAATTCTTTCAGTTCTGGTAAGTTCCTAAGTTGGAAGGCTATAGGATACATTGTTTCTCTTTGTGACGCAGACGACTTTCTTTCTTTCTTTTTTCCTTTCTTTCTAACCACTAACGATCAGGTGAATAAGGCTCTCATATTACAACCAGCCTGTTTATAACTTAAAATAGATTTCTTGGAGCTCTGAATAAACCCAAGGGAAAGCTGATTCTTTTCCTTATCCATTTATAACGCTTCGATGTCGTTGGGTTGACATCGATACGGATTACATTAAGGGAAAGGGAATACTGATTAATTTATATTTAAACTTCGTCAAATTCGTCTGAATAAAAAAGAAGATATAGGTAGAATTCGCGATGTAAATTGGCACATGTTGGCTCGCAGATTTGCGGGGTGTTCCTTGGAGGTAAAGCGAACCTTGTTCAGAGCTTACTGTCAGTCGTTTTACACATGCAGTCTCTGGAACAACTTTACCAAAAAAGCACACAGCGCTCTGCGCGTCCAATATAATGGGTTCAGGATACCGATGGGGCTGCCACGTGACTGCAGTCTCTCAGCAATGTTTGCTTTAGCTCGAGTCAATGACTTTCACGCCATCATGAGAGCTAGGACCGCCTCCCTGCTGAGTCGTGTCCGTGGCAGCGGCAACACTATCCTGACCACATTATCCGTGAGGCTGGACTGCCCATTATTAAATAAGTGTATGTTATTGCACAAGAATCACTTTGTTAAGGTGTTTTAAATTGTGTGAGCTGTCCCACTACGATGTTAAAATAATATGTTTTCTAACACTATTTTAATGTTTACTAACACCTATGGACTTACTGTATGGTCTGATTTAAATAAATAAAATGAACATATTTACGACATCACATTAAAACCTCTAAAATTGTGTGTTTCTCTGCTATATTATGCATGTATTGTACACATAAAGCTGACCGACTTCCAAAAAGGAAGAGAAACTCAATTCAACTGTTTTTTTTATGTCTGTTCCTCGATGACTTTAATTTGGGTGAACCGATTTGAATGATTCTGGTGTCAGTCAGTAGAGTCAGTAGAGTTCCTATGCTAACCTTCTGACTGCATCATCAGATCAGCGTCATTTTGTCATATTATTGCATTGTCACGCGATATACATCTGCGTAAAAAATGTCAGCTCAATCATATAGCGGGAAGTTTGTCAAATTCCATTCCGAAGTTACACAGGTACATCGCATCAAAACCCGCTGCGTAGTTTTAAAGATTTAAGCATACATAGGCACAGACAGCGTGAAGCAATTTTATTTTATTCTATGTAGTTTTGCGTTAGTTTAGTACTTCAAAAACACTATTAATTTATAAGTAAATAAGACTGGAATTCGGTATAATTCTCAAAGAGCCATCAGAAACACATCTTGCCCTCATCTGGGAACCACTCGAGTAGATCTGACATATTGACGCCCTTTAGTCGTTGTCATCTCTGAGAAAACGCGGGAAAGGGAAAACCCTTTGGTTAGTGTTACCAGGATATAGCTTTCCCTAATATTTGGGAGAATTTTAAGAAATATTAAAAATAGATGTAGGGAGGTTTCCATTTCCAAAGTATCTGAGAAAAAAAAACATGTCCAAAATGGCCGCCCTGGTTTTGTTTTTCAAAACATTTTCAAGTTAGTTTGTATATGTTGTATTTGTTAGAAAGAATTATTACATAATTTCCCCAACGACGGGAAAGAGTGCCGTAGTGCGTAACGCGTCGTGCCGTCCCGTATAACCCCTTGCTGGGTTCTGGGTTCAACCGCGGTGCGCACGCTGAGTGTAAGCGGTTGGAACGGTTGGAAATCAAAAATTTCCCAAAATCGGGTAAAAATCAAATATCTGGCCACTCCGCCTTTGTCCTTCAGTGGTACTATAATGTGAAACTATTCTAAGGGCTCTGTAAAAACATTTTCGCACTTCGTATGGGTCTCACGAAGAATGCTGTATGGGGACAAAACCCTTTGCCTTTAATAAAAGGGTACAATGCGCACTTTGATTAATTTTAAAATGTATGACTTGGTAAAATTTAGGTAAAAATAGACGCTTAATTAAAACTGCTTGTAATTTTGTATTTCATATTCAAACTGTTACATTTTAGAAGCTTTATATCAACTTGCACTGGATGTAAATATGTAAGTTCGGGTGGAATCTTGCAAGCTAAATTTGGCAATCTTCTCGGTTTTCGTTTGAGCTGACATTTTGCATGCAGATGTATATCGCTTGACAATACAATAATATGACAAAATGGCGCTGATCGGATGATGGATCGAAAATGTGACTATAGAAGCTCCGATAAAATTTTCTCTATTATAATTTAATTTTCATTTAACGTTTATTAATCTGCTCGCCATCTTGTATTAGTTTCATGTTTTTTCGATATTTGATAAATTTCCGTCTGACATTATCAGTTCAGACGAAATTGTAAAGAAAACGCTTCAAATAAATGAATTCAATTATTTTGGAGACAAAATGGCTGCTCAGAGATTTTATTTCTGGTATAGACATTGTTTCTTAAATAAATGTTTTTTTTTTTTCTAAAAAGGTTATCCAAGCTGAGTTGTCATGTTTGTGATTATTAAAAGAGTGGACTGATTACGATAATTTGTTTTTCAATTATTTCGTGTTATAAAATATTATTTTAATTTTATGACTTACACTAAATAATAAGCCATGAAGGTACAACTAACTTCCTTACTTGTTAAAGACAAATTGTCCATGTCAAGAGCTACTATTTAGTTAATATAAACAAAATGAAATGAAATACTTTGAAATGAAATACTTTATTTTCAACATTGATGACGTACTCATTCTTGTTGACGTCAAAAGTTAAAAGCTACCACCAGTTCGGACACAAAAAATAATAATTATAGCCACCGTCCTGAGAAGAACTGGCAAGAAACTAAGCGGGCATGTCTTTTTTTTGTATAATGAGCATTTTTTTAAGTATTTGTACAGTATTATACAATTTTACATTAAATATACAAAAAAAAAAAAAAAAATTCGTGACAAAACCAGGCGCAAATTTAGAAATTTCTATTCAAAATATTTGAATATATAAAGTTGATAATACAAGAGTTCATACTTCGTTAAGGAAAGAATTTTGCATAAGCGAAAGCGTGGCGGAGTCATGTATACTACTCTATACTTTTTAATATTATAAAGCTGAAGAGTTTGTTTGTTTGAACGCTCTAATCTCAAGAACTTCTGGTCCGATTTGAAAATAAAATTCAGTGTTGGATAATCCATTTATCGAAGGCTATAGGCCATATTGTATCCCTCTGTGACGCAGACGAAGTTGCGCGGGTCAGCTAGTCTTTTCAATAAATATGAATTGCTGTTCATTAGTCTCGCTAAAACTCGAGAACGGTTGAACCGATTTGGCTAATTTTAGTTTTGAAATATTCGTGAAAATTCCTAGAAGGTTTAAACGGTGAACATTTACGAGAACAATCGGATTTATGTATGTGACGCATACGAAGTCACGCAGGCTAGCTAGTTTACAGATTTAAAAAGTAAATTTACTAACAAATTTGTGTGGGTGTAACGACTCGCGTTCTCGATTTTTTAGGTCGATTTTCTTTACAGAAGACCCCGTCCCATGACTCACGGGAAAAAGGGTAATCTGCTTCCCCTGCTTATATTACGACTACGACGTTTGAGCTTGGTCTGTCGTCGCCTCAGTGCTTGTTTGTCCAATCTGCACTCGAGCAAATTTTACAGGAGACAGCAAACAAGCACGGAATTTTCGTTAAGTGCCGTGTTGAGAAAAAAATT
Organism: Trilocha varians; assembly: GCA_030269945.2. Lineage (NCBI taxonomy): Eukaryota > Metazoa > Arthropoda > Insecta > Lepidoptera > Bombycidae > Trilocha > Trilocha varians. The sequence continues at coordinate 2,339,905 of AP028279.1, forward strand.
TAAGTGATGATGATGATGATTCTTTATAATACTGCATTAAAAAGTAATTTTCGTGAAAAATGTCAGATTGGCCAAACAAGCACTGAGGCGACGCTGTGTTGTTAGAGACTATTCTACGTCTCCGAGTTATGCTTATGTGTTGGTTGTGTCTAACAAATATGTATAATACATGCATCATATAGCAGAGTAACAATGATAATTTTATAGATTTTTGATATATTGTCGCAAATTTGCCTGAAATCTTGTGACACAGACGAACTTGCTGTTATTATTATAATATTATTCGTGGCCGCTTAAGACCAGCCGAGAATCATTTATATGAAAATGATGTAAATACATTTGAATCTGGCCCCTTTCTAGGAATTTCATTTTAGTAAGTAGGCGAACGGATCTCCCGGTGGTGAATACTAATAACTAGGGATGTTACAATATCGATAAAATATTTTAAATCGATTTTTAAATCTTTTGAAAATTGTTGAATGCTTTGGGGAACTATTTGTCTTTGTGTTACATATGAAAGACTTTAAATTGTATCTAGAAATCACCACAGTCATTTCTGGCTTTGAAGTAAGATTACTCTTCGGTGTTTCAACACTATGACTTATCTTTTTTCAGAAGGAGTTAAACATAAGTCCGTTTCGGATTGGTGATCGTCGTATGGTCCCATTTAATTATGCACCGTAAATGAATGAACCGATGATTACGTTCAGTAATTTTTTATTAGAAAGCAAGTGCTGTGGACGTAATCTCATACAAATTTGATAAAGATCTGAAAGGTTTCTAATCAATTTAAAGTACTTTTGTAACAGTTTTCAATATTACAGTGAATATTATTTTATCATTCAATATTTTGTATAGTAGAGCCAACCTTTTCACACTGTGGGTAATTGGAAGTGGGGACTTACTATAAATACAGTTGTTGGCCGCTGTTAGGGAGATTGTTGTTTGGATGCGCGAAGTAAGCGGACGTGTTGTTTAAAAGTAAATTGTACAACTCTAGCGATAACATAGCGTCAAGAGATTTGATTGTGACTCGGAAGAAGATAGAATTGTGTTGAAGAATAAACTGTATGCTGATTTACAATTGAAGTTTGATTTGGAGAAGTTTACAGATCTGATCAGTTTTTGGGATATTTAATTATGAAAGCCGGTCGTTTTTTTTTGTACCAATACTTGTAACTGCACAACTTTTACTCAAGTGTACCGAGATGGATGATTATTTCTTAATAGTGATACAAAAATATATACTTAGTTCTTATTTAAATTGAATATTCGGATCTGACACTCATTGAAAACCACTATTCGAAAATTATCGTCAAAATTTCCATAAAAAAATATATCGACAAAACATTTTTCCCATCACTAGCAATAAAGCCAGATAGTCGACACTTGAGCGCTGCGACTTATCGCCATTCCGTGTACAGCTTTATCTGAGTAGTCTCAGATCGCCGTTAAATTATTTAAGGCTTGACATGAATTCGCGATCGGCTTGGCACAATTTGCGACTGTTGTTGCACTTTGAATAGTTGAAGCATTTTGTACTATACAGGGTGGTTCAATATGTTCTAAGTTTTAATAGTTTCTATTTGAGTCGTTTTTTAACCGAGTTCCCAAAAAAGGGTCATCTAGTATACTTATTATTGTATTAAAATTTCTAGAAAAAATAGTTTTATTTATACAGGGTGATTTCTTAGTGAGGGTACATATTGAAGGTCATGGTAGCTGATGGTTATATACGACCAGTAAAAATATTATTACCAAAGAATATGGCTTAATGCCTTAGTAATCGCAACTTGAAAATATCTAAAATTCTTGCAAAATAATGGTTTTTCGTCAGCTGATGGGTGTGGCGGAGGTGTGGGGTGCGCGAGATCGCTAGAGGTCGTTAGTCAACACTCTTTTAGCCGAAATTGTTTATGTTTGAGGTAAGTTTGTGGAATTTAGATTTAAAAAAAAAAAAAAATGTAATTTTACCTATTTTTTGTAATATTCCGTATTAAAACAGAGTACTCATCACCCTCCTGCAATATATACCTTCTCTAAAAATCACCCTGTATAGTGTTTGAATTTTGTCAACAAATAAACTTTAAAAGCAGACTGTGAGATCAAGATTATCAGATACTATCAAAAACACCTAAGTTTTTTGTTGCTCTTTAAATAAACGAGCTATCTATCTATCTATCTAACGGTAAGTGATTAGCGTCGCCCATAGACCGCAATGACAGGGGACACTGAACACCTATCGAGAGAGCAGGAGGCCATAACACTGGCGGGGCGATGCGACGGGAAAGAGTGCCAAAGTGCGTAAAGCGTCGCGCCGTCCAGCAAAACCGAGTCGTCCCTTCAAACCCCGTGCTGGGTTCTGGCCTCAGTCGGGTTTCGGACGCTGAGTGTGAGCGTGAGGTTTTAATGCGGTTCAACTCCCACATTTCTAATTCGACACTGAAGGGCTACCTACGACCTAACCTTAAATTCCTTAAGCCTCAAAACTTGGAGGTGACGGGGCGATACGTGAGCGACAATCGCGAACGCGTCCTGTCCCTACCAGATCGGATGGCGAGCGCTAGCGGCGGGAGATTTTAGTGCGGTTCAACCCCCACATACCCCAGTCGCGGGGCGAGTGGAAGTCCGGCGATTTCATCCCGCCAAAAAAAAGCCTCAAAACTTAAATTAAAAGTAGTCTTAATCTATTTTCGTAAAATAATTACGTATTCCAATCATAATATTCTTTTGAACGTAATAAATAGGAAAACCGTGAAAAGTATCTATTAAAACTTTTCGTTACTTTAATGATGGTTCTAATAAACTCCGAAAATAAATTAATTTACTCTCTCCATAATGTATTCAAGTCGCGTTTTCTTAAAAAGACAGTGAACTCCAGAATCGGCCGTAACTTATTTAATTGAATATCTAATAAAAGTTCTGTAACAAGTTGAATAATTTCGGTCTTTTCTGCTCTAATTTATAACCTAATTTGAGGTTACTTCTCATTATGTCAACTCAGTTTTAACTCACTGGGAACGTCACTATTCGCTAGATGGCGAAACTGGGGACTTCGTTCGGAATCAATACCGTGTTTGAGCACCTTTTTAAAAACATTTTTCCAATAATTTTTAATTTAGATTTTTAATTAAATCTAATATTTTTGTAAATCTTTATTACTAAACGACGCTGTATTGCATTTTCAGCGAAAATATATCATCAACGTAAAATATGAGACGATTAAAAAATGTAAACAAACAAGTTTTAGAACTGTGCTCAATTTTGGCTCCACAGACTTGGCAAAAGTAAACAAACCAATTTGGTTGCCGATCCCAGTTGAGTGGTTATGTTGCATTTACAATTGGCTCGCCAACTTCCAATGTACGCAAATGACAGCTGGTAGGTCAAGTCAATGATGGTGAATCTACAAAACTCTTTACATGTTGGCCTTATATTAACTTGCACTGGATGTAACTATGTAAGTTCGGATGGAATCTCGCAAGGTTTATTTGACAAACTTCCCGGTTGTCGATTGTTCAGACATTTTGTACGCAGATGCAACGTGACAATGCAATAATTTATGACAAAATGGCGCTGTTCTGATGATGGATTCAGAAGGTGGTCATAGGAACTCTTGTACTAAACAAGACCCGTCGTATTTGGGCTCATTTTATTTGTATAACTTGCACTCTACTGCTACATGACTATGACTATGACATGTCCTTCTTCAAACGAGGCTTGAGGAGGGTCCTTAAAGTTAGGTCGTAGGTAGCGACCCCTCAATGTCCCCTGACATTGCAGAGGTTCATGAGCGACGGTAACCACTTACGATCAGGTGGCCCGTTGACTCGTCTGCCTACATGGCAATAAAAAAAAAACAAAAAAAAACATGATATTCAGGATCTTAAAATCTTGTATTTCAAAATTTAGTTACATTGCAAATGCAGCCGGAACTCTCTTTGTGCCCGAAGTTGCCCGATTAACTGAATCAAATGGGTCGTAACCTCGTATTTCTAGAATGCAATAAAACAGTGTAAGATATATAACGTTGCCAGTGCAGAAGAAACATAAAAACAATCAATTAAAAACGATAAAAAATAAAAGTTGAAAAAAAAAGACAAAATCTGTATTTGTCAATGTTCACTAATTCGAAATTTAAAAAGCGCGCCAACATGAATCGTACATTTAAAAAGTATATTTATAAATGAGGTTTTAATCACTGTTAATAAAACTATTTTATAAGTGGCGCTTTAGTTGCTAGTACTTTTGCCTAAAAGCGCACGAGCGCATTTATCAAAATCCAATTGCTTATGGCGTGGGTAGTCCAAATAAAGATGATTTGAATGAAACTGATGGCCTTCAAAACTTAAACCATTTACTTCTTCGAAATAACTTTACAGTTGAATAATCTTTTACAAACAATATTCTAATTAACGTTAATCAGTTTAAAATAATTAAAGATTGAGGCGACAGATAGCGATTCGTCGACCGAGTGGTGCGCCGGCGGCCGCTCTCCAAGAAGTCCGTTTAAAAGATCGCCGCCCCGCTGCCACAGACTCGACGCTCCGCTAAAGTGACCATACCAACTGTCACTCTTGTCAATGTCATTTTTCATACGCACCTGCATGCTTATTTCGAAATTTAAAAAGCGCGCCAACATGAATCGTATATTTAAAAAGTATATTTATAAATTAGGTTTTAATCACTGTTAATCAAAACTATTTATAGGTGGCGCTTTAGTTGTCAGTACTTTTGCCTTTATAATGTTTGTTAACATTCAGTCGCCTACAAACAGACGTTCACGGTATGCTGACCATCGGATCGATATAAGAACAGTAGCTACGTAAATGCTTGTACTGTAATAAATAACAATTTTCATGTTTCCTTATAAGAACCGACGCAATGATTTACGGCATTTTCTACGTTTACGGGGACGCCATTAGAAAAATTACTGTTTTATTTTCGTTGAGGTTATTTTTGGGTTTTGTTTTTATTATTAGTACGTTAAATGTCGACTTTAAATTCTTTTGACATTTTTTGAAGAACAAAACTTGAAAACGAAGGAATTTTATTTTTGAAGAGTTGAAAAATGACTAGTCAGATGTAAATGAAGAAAACGGCTAGCAAAAATGTTGATCATAGAAAGCAACCATTTTAATTATAACTGAAAAGTAAGCACTTGTAAGATCTGTATAAAATTAAAATGATACCTCACTACAATCATCACTTTACATAAAGAATAGGAATCATCATAATCGGTTCAGTTAAACTAGGTTTAACCGAAATAACAATAAAAAATAACATTAAAAAAAAGGCCTTAGTACTAAAATCCTATTCGTCAACTTTCGAGAAACAAAAAAACTCGTAATTATTCACTGTTACTACAATAAACCAAATCGGTTCACAGAGAAAAGGTATACCACATAAACAAACTTACAGTAGCCTTGATAATCTTCAAACAAAACTACAGTAGCCTTGATAACCTTCTCTTTTAGGAGATCGGTTAATAAATAGAGTAATAAATATCGATGTCTCATAATATCTTCCTTATTTCCCGAAACAGACATAAAAATTAAGTAGACGCTCGGGAACAATTTTTTACGGCATAAAAATTGCGAAATATAGGTAATTCAGATAATTTGAACAAAAGAAACGAGATCATTGTTTGTTGAATTTTTACTTAAATACTGCTTCGTTATAATTTTTTTTGTTGTTTAGTCTATTGTTACTGAGAAAAGATCTGACGAGTGATTTTCCAGAAAAGGATCGAAATATATTTTAAAATATACAGGGTGTTGTTGCCCGGTGAAACAATACTTTAAGGGCTTAATCTATATCATATTTCAAATCATATACACATACTTTTGAAACTGAGATAGTTACTTTATTTTCCCATACAAAGTTGAAAAAATATTTTTTTGTATTATTTTGACAACCCTACTGTGACCTACATTTAGCGTACTATATCTATATGCTATTTTCACGCACACAGGCGCATCCGATTGCAATTTTAGAGTTCAGTACTATAATAATCACCTACTAATAGAAAATTTATACTAGTTTTGATTAGTTATAACTTATGATATATTATGCCTAGAAAACCCAAAGTTGGTGGATGGCTTCTACATCAAGTATACTATTTGCTGTGAAAATATTGTTTCATCGGATTATAACACCCTGTATATAAACCATACGGGAGGTAACTAGCCTTGTCCCTAAATCTTAATTTGTCAAAAAGATTTATATGCCCCTCAATGTCCCCTGACATTTCAAAGGATCATGAGCGACGGTAACCACTTACGATCAGATGGCCCGTTGGCTCGTCTGCCTACATGGCAATAAAAAAAATGCAATTAATCACAACAACAAACACTGGCTAAAAAGTGTAAATAAAAATATCGTTACAAAACCTGCATATTTGAAAAAGTTCGAAGATATATGAACTCCCCGATTGGGCAAGCGTGGTGGACTATGCCTGATCTTCTGTGGAGACCAGCAGTAATGGTTTGTTACAGTACAGTACATTTAACCACTCAACTGGGAACGTCACTATTCGCTAGATGGCGAAACTGGGGACTTCGTTCGGAATCAATACCGTGTTTGAGCCTCTTTTTATAAACATTTTATTCCAATAACTTTTAATTTTGATTTTTAATTAAACCTTATATTTTTGTAAATCTTTATTACTAAACGACGCTATATTGCATTTTCAGCGAAAATATATTATCATCTCCATAAAATATGAGATGATTAAAAAATGTAAACAAAACAGGTTTTAGAACTGTGCTCAATTTTGGCTCCTGCCACAGACTTGGCAAAAGTAAACAAACCAATTTGGTTGCCGATCCCAGTTGAGTGGTTAATTGCTTAAAAGCAAACATTTCATATATACCCTCACCTTTTTATGTCAATAAAAAAGTACAAAAAGTCAACTGTTCAACGAAGTAAACATATTTTATCCAGAACTGTTTGTCAGATGCCAGGAAAATACAAAATAGCCGAAGATAAAGTTTGAGAAAGTTTGAGACAGTTCGCAAGCAATATGACAAAAGTGATACCACACTTGACAGATACAGGCTTAAGATAGATCCCAGATCGTTCCAGACTTATTCATGGTCTTAATAACTTATGTAATCTACACTTCTATACGAATTAGTGATATGATGCTTATAAATAATGATTTTTCTTAAAAACTTTTATATAGGGTGGACAATCTAACGTTTGCATTTTGAACTACTGTTTATTTAGAGAATGACAGCTCAAATGTCATTCAATTTGTGTTCATAATTTAGTTAAAGGTTTGACATTTACGAAATGGGACGCTATACGCTTGAACAAAATTGGGAAATATTGAAAAGTTACTTCCAAAGTGGTGAGTCTTAAAAGTTGAAGAGTATGACATGGACGACATTTGGTTTCAACAGGATGGCGCAACATGCCACACAGCCAACATGACAGTCGAACTTTTGAAAAATGCAAACTTTATATGGCCCACCGCTTACATACTAGAATTTTAGGTTCTGAATGGTGTGTAGAAGCTCACTTAAAATTTAAATTGTTTTAAACTGACTCATTAAGACGTTTTGTAAAACATTTCTTTAAACACTTGCGGTTATCTACATCACTTACACTATTACTAAACGGGTTCTTACCACGATTATTTTCAATTGAGCTTAAATCTCTAATTCATGTCGCAAGATTCCACCCGAACTTAAGTAGGTATTTTTTGCCTCATTAGTGCATGCTCATTTCAAAACCATATCACATGAGCGCAAGTTGCATTTATTACCTTCAATAACAAGCATTCACATATCACTTACGTCGCTGCATTGTCGTGCAAGCAAATTTCGCTTTTATAGTTGCACTAATGAGATTCATTGTAAAGGGTGGGCCATATAAAGTTTGCATTTTGAATCGGCTGCGCAAAAGTTCGACTGTAATGTTGTCTGTGTGGCATGTTGCGCCATCCTGTTGAAACCAAATGTCGTCCATGTCATACTCTTCAACTTTTGGAAACAAACATTCGTTGAGCATGGCACGGTAACGCTCGCCATTGACCGTAACGGCGGCTCCTTGCTCATTTTCGAATGATGCCGCCGGACCAAAACCCACACCAAACCGTAACTCTTTGTGGGTACATTGGCTTCTCAATGGTGACGTGTGGACTTTCCGACTCCTAGATGCGACAATTTTGCTTATTGACATAGCCTCCGAGGTTAAAATGGGCTTCATCTCAAAAGACCAAACTTCGAAAATCATCTGAAAATCATCTTTGACCAAACGATCTTCTGCCCATTGGGCGAACCGAAAACGTCCCATTTCGTAAATGTCAAACCTTTAACTAAATTATGAATAACAAATTGAATGACATTTGAGCTGTCATTCTCTAAATAAACAGTAGTTCAAAATGCAAACGTTACATTGCCTACCCTAATTATTATTATTAAGTTACTATTAGTTGCACTAATGAGATTCATTGTACATTCATGATTACATCCAGTGCAAGTTAAATAATGGCTTTAAATAGAAATAACAGTATTTGTTCAAAGTATTTATACAATTCCAGGACCTGTATTTTCTACGCTTCGTGTTTTCTTTAGTTTTCTTTGTGAATTTAAATTATTCTTGGTAAAACTGTTTGCAATGCACTCCGGAACTTTATTTTAGTTGATAAAATACTATTTTTCCTTTTAGTGCTGTTTATAAAATCAAATACTTTTAAGGAAGTGTGGAAGATAATTATTGTGGTGTATTGATGAAATAAGCTCTAGATCTGACGGTCGGTTGATCTGACAGTCATTGCAGTCGAAATTTTCTTTATTTTTTATTCTCGTAAAAGTAAGAGGTTATCAAGTAGAATAAATAAAAAGGTATACAGCAGAACATACCTACGCAAAACTAAATGTCAGATCTAACTACAACTAATCAACACTAAGATCTATACGTGTAAAAACCCCTAAACCGTATACTGGCCGAAAAAACAAACAAATCCACGATATCCCTCGTAATTTAAAAATATGGAATTTTTATTTTTGGCAACACAACGGTAATGCCGTAATCTCTGTGAATTACGAGTGAGCTCATGAGATAATATATTAAAAGTCATACTTTTGTAAATCATTGCAGATCGTTTTAACAATATATTTTATACAGGGTGATGTCGAAAACATTTTTAACTGACCAAAAGTTGTTTTTTTACAATCTTTATATTAACTTGCACTGGATGTGCAAAGCGGGTAATATCAGAAAATAAAAGAGAGAAAAGAGTCCACCCGAACTTATATAGTTACATTCTGTACTGTACTGTACTGTAACAACCCATTACTGCCCACTGCCCACTGCTGAGCTCAGGTCTCCTCCGAAGAGGGGTTAGGCATAGTCCACCACGCTTGCCTAATGCGGATTGGGGACTTCACATATCTTCAAAGGATTTTTAGAACCCTTTTCCGATATGCAGGTTTCCTCACGATGTTTTCCTTCACCGTTTTTAGCCAGTGGTGTTGTGAAAAATTGCACATAAATCTTTTTTATATTAAGATTTAGAGGTACAAGCCGGTCGGTGTTGAACCCGCGACCTCCCGTACGGAAGGCAAGCGCTTCAACCACTCGGCCACCACGACTATTAGTTACATTCAGTGTAAGTTAATATAAAGCTTGCAAAAAACAGTCAATTTGATATTCATTTAAATGTCGTTGTGACTGAAACATTTGCCTATCGGTCGCGGGTTCGAACCAACTTGTACATTTACCTTAATTTGTAAAAGATTGTATGACATTCCGTGGAGCTGAAAAACTTACCGTTCGTCGGTAGCGAAGCCCTTGGTCGTCTTCGCCGGTGAAGCACTGACAAATAGTTCCGTGGAATATATCACACATAGGTCGCTAGTGAAGTCTTGGGTGTAGAGTTTTTTTTTATTGCCATGTAGGCAAACGAGCCAACGGCCCACCTGATAGGAAGTGATTACCGTCGCTCATGAACCTCTGCAATGTCAGGGGACACTGAGGGGTCTACCTACGACCTAACATTAAGGATCCTCCTCAAGCCTCGTTTGAAGAAGGACAAGTCATAGCGCTCAGGGAATACCGAGGAGGGGAGCTCATTCCATAGCCGGATGGTGCGTGGCAAAAAAGTGTTCCTGAAACGCACCGTGGATGACTTTGACTTTGAGTTTTGCACTTAAGAGTGTGAACCTTCGCGTCGGATATTATTTCATTGCGACAACGGTCGCAAGTTCGAGCTGAAACTTTGCGAGCATTCTAACTTCAAGTCTATGTCCGCAACGGCATGAAAATAATTTTCCTTCGAAGATGTGAAGTCCCCTATCCGCAATGGGCAAGCGTGGTGAACTATGCCTCATCCATCTGCTAAAGAGACTCAGCAGTGGACAGTAACGGGTTGTTACAGTACATAAAAAAAACTTGAGAGGTGTCAAGGGACACCCGGATGGAACGAAGTTCCTTTCGATTAATAAGTGAGGGAATTGTAATACAATTTTTATTTTTTAAGTTATAATAATTAGTTAAGAGACTCTTATTAAGAGAGAGAGAGACAGACGTTTTAAACTAACTAATTATTATAACTTAAATAAAATATTTTGATCACAGCGCCATCTAGCATTAAATGATTAATGCATAAAACAAAATAAGGAATTGTTTTAAAAGATTTTAATCACAGCGCCATCTAGCATTAATCATCCAAAACAAAAAAAGTGTCGTGACAACTATTTCATAACAATTTCCGTCTAGCCCCCTTTCGATAACGCGCGATAAGGAACTACGTTCCAAAATGTTGGAAAAAAAATACCACACAATTTTAAACACACATTCCCTTTTATCCTAAATAATCTCGCTTTGGGAATAAACCTTCATAACTCTCGAAGAAATATGATAGTTTTCGTTTACTTTTATACTAAATCATACGGTTTTTTTGTCCTCAAGTGTATGTTAGAACTTTCGAGTTTCCAAGGTAATTCTTTACAGCGAGTCTTTATTGTGACAAATTGTTTTTGTTGGTTTTTCTCTTGAAGTTTCGTCGCGATATTTTCAAGGTTTTCTGGGTAAATAAATGTGTTTTTCAGGTGTTTTGAGAGAGTTTGGTTTCAATATTATTGTCATTCCGGGAGTTATTGGGATGGTTGTTTTTATTTCTTTTCAAAATCGAATTAGTACTTTTGGAGCAGTGTTTGAATATGTAGCAGTGTAGCATCTATTATCATCTCAATTATTACCTTAATTTATGTTATTGTGATTGTTTTTGCTGTCATATGCCGATTCTGTGCACGCAGTTGTATTTTGTGTATTTTTTTTTTGATTTCTTTTTGTTGTAAAGATAATATTATCTTGATTTTATTTTTGTTCCTTTTTTTATTTTATTTTTCTATACTTTTGTTTTGCAATTAAGTCGTGTGTGTGACGTCATTGCCGGGCTCCACCAGAATACCAGCGCTGCAACTTTGTGTGCAGCATAAAGCGGAAGTGGTTGCCCTTTGGGCACATATATTCTATTTTTTATCTTGTTTTTTTAGTAATAATTAATATGTATTGGATATGTGTGGCTTATAAATCATTTTCTTCCTTTCTTTCTTTCTTCTTCTATGTAATTTAATGGATTCACGATTTGCGCGTTTCCTTATAGGTATTTCTTATTTTAATAAACCGATTTTGTTGATCCTTTTTTGTTAGAGAGCATATTCTTTAGGCATTATCTCACATAAATTTCATTAGTATCTGACTGGTAGTTTATGCTATTCTGGAAAATGGAGGTCGATCGTTCTAGTAAAGATTTCACGGTTTGCGTATATTTCTTTTTTAGTTAAACCGATTTCGTTGATTCTTTTTTTGTTATAGAGCACATACTATGGACATTATTTAACATAAATTTAATCAATATTTGACTGGTATTTTTGTGATATTCCACAAAATGTTCAATCATTTTATTCTTGTAAATATTACTTCCATGCATTTTCAACGGGTTCTTACCACGATATTTAATTAATTGAGTTGTCTCGATATTTCAACGTTGTTGCAAACGTCATGATCACGAGAAGACTGGATACTGCGGGTCGATTTAAGAGCAAACAAATCTGTCTACCCTCTTTCTCGTTCGCTTTTGGGTGGTACCACTGGAACACGTTATAAATGCATGAAAGTATTATAGAAAATCGCGAGTGTCTGAATAAGCTAGTAAATATTGTTCATTAATAATATGGTTTTTCTAGGTATGAAATATAAGCAACATTATCAATATAAATGGGTAATACAAAAGACTTATTTTAGCACGTCTCTCTTATAAATCAAGGAGGCACCTCCCCAAATGGGCAGGTAAATGTTAGTTTTCAATTTCGACTGTTTTATTTGTCTCAAGTTCCGTCCCCATTTTGGACATAGAGTAATATAAAACAGTCATGAAATACTGTATTTTCAACATTGATGATGCGCTCATTCTTGTTGACGTCATAAGTTAAAAGCTACCACCAGTTCGGATACAAAAAAAATAATTATTATAGCCACCATCCTGAGAAGAACTGGCGAGAAAGTTAGCGGGCATGTCTTTTTAGTTTTTTGTAATATTATGAGCATTTTTGGAACGAAGTTCCTTATCGCGCGTTATCGAAAGGGGGCAAAACGGAAAAAAATCTAACGAAAAGTTGTCACGACACCTTTTTTGTTTTAGATGATTATCGCTAGATGACGCTGTGATCAAAATCTTTTAAAACACGTTCCTTATTTTTGTTTCAGATGATTATCGCTAGATGGCGCTGTGATCAAAATCTTTAAAACACGTTCTCTCTTTGCCCTGGCATTGCAGAGGTTCATGAGCGACGGTAACCGCTTACCATCAGGTGGGCCGTATGCTCGTTTATCTACCTTGCAATAAAAAAAAAAAAAATCTTTAAAACACGTTCCTTATCGCGCTTTACGTTAGGAAAAAATATATAAGATATCTTTTAAAATCGAAAGGAACTTCGTTCTATTCGGGTGTCCCATGACACCTCTCAAGTTTTTAAATGTTTGTTTTGTATGTTTTTTTCTTCATCGCTTTTTTTGCAATAAAAGGTAGCCTATGTTCTTTCTCAGGGTCTAAAGATTGTCTGTCCCAAATATCATGAAAGTCGGTTGAGAGGCTTAAGCGGGAAAACGTAACAGACAGACAGAGTTATTTTCGCATTATAATATTAGTATTTCTTTTTTATTGCCTTATAGGCAGACGAGCTAACGGGCCACCTGATCGTAAGCGGTTACTCTTGCTCATGGATCTCTGCAATGTCAGCGGACTCTGCGGTGCCGCTACCTACGGCCTTTAAGGACTTTCTTTAAGCCTCGTTTGAAGAAGGACAAGTCATAGCGCTCGGGAAACACCGAAGAGGGGAGCTCAAGGATTAGTATAGATATCGAATTATTTGCCGTGAAAATTCAAAGTTGTCTTTCTGATGTCTCAGCACTGTGTCTGAGTGCACGCAGAAAAAACAAAATGTAGGAGATGGTTAATATGATGTCATTTCTTTAAGAGGATATTTTTAAGGAAAAGTCCATTTTTACTACTGTTTTCCTACTTTAGTTAATAATGTTTTTCGACGTTGAAAACTTTCTCAATTCAAGCTTTTAAGATCCTGGATATCATGTAGCAGGAGTGTGCTCCTTCCGAATCCATCATCAGACCAGCGCCATTTTGTCATATTATTGCATTGTCACGCGATATACATCTGCGTGCAAAATGTCAGCTCAATAAGAGTTTGTCAAATTTATCTTGCAAGATTCCACCCGAACTGACATAGTTACATCCAGTGCAAGTTAATATAAAGCTTGTAATATAAGTTTCCTAGCTTAAACTACCTCAAAACTATTCCTCAGATCAGCAATAAAATATACTGGAACCGTTCTCATCTTGGTATAGCAATATTATTATATTTCGCTAGTCGTAAAATATTTTATTACGTTCGAAACTATCTTAATAATTCTGATGCCAAGGTTGTCTTACGTGCGACCCCGATAGAATTATTGCTTATATACAGGGTGATCGATAATTGTTGAACATGATTTATTATACAGTTCTACAAGTGTGTAATGTCAGAAGACACTCCGTGAATTTTGACCTACCGGAGGCGACGGGAAAAGTGCCGTAACGCGTCTTGTCGCCCCGCATAACACCCTACTGAATTCTGGCCTCAGCTGGGGTTCGGATAATAAGTATGAGCGAATGGAGTGTTTAGTGCGGTTCAACTTCCATACAGCCGGCGGTTTCCTACAACAAAAAAAAAAAAACGACTGTCGAACTCGGGACTTACCGCATGGAAGGCAAGCAGCAAACCAACCACGTCAGACGCAATACGGGTCCTGGTAGTTACTGGTACCCCGTTCATTACACTGTGTAGCGTGGATTGTGCTTTAAAGAACCTTTAGTCTGAGAATTTACACGGTGTACCGTGAATTATGCTCAAACAGTCAATGTCCTTAATCGTACAGTTTTAGACCACCCTGTATACAGATGGTATTCCGATACATCGTAAGAAAGTTCGTACAAGCCCTTATTTAGTAGAGTGGATACATTCCTAAGGGCCATTGGGATAGTCCTTATAAAAATTATGCATTTAGTAGTGAAGATAGTGAAGATAGGACAAAAAATATTCATGTTTAGTGGTTTTAGGAGCGGGTAAGTCTAGAAATACAAAAATTTGAATTTAAAGCAAATATAAAAAGAGTATCATTGTGAGGTCATTCGTTTTTTAAAATTACTTGAGTTTGCTGGCTACGGTAGGAGGTTTTTGGAATAGCAAAATTGATAAACGAGCAAAATTTTAATTCCAACTTGCCAATGTCTTGATCGACGGTAATCCCATCCGATTACGTGGCCCGTTTGCTCGTCTGACTACGTGAAGTACTGTACTGTAACAACCTAATACTAGCCATTGATGGGCTCAGGTCTCCTCAGAAGAGGGATTAGGCATAGTCCACCACGCTTGCACAGTGCGGATTGGGGACTTCACATATATTCGAAGGATTTTTAGAATCAGGTTACCTCACAATGTTTTCCTTCATCGATTTTAGCCAGTTTCCTAAGTAGAATTAAAGTATCTATAACTGAAAGATAACATTAATATTTGGCTACGTTAATTAATTTTAAAACAAACGAGCTAAGCTTATTCTCAAATATAAATGAGAACGGAGCGAGAAATAAATTAATAAAATAAATACTCCAATTAAAATAAAGAGTAAATGTAGAGTTTGAGGCAAAGATGTGAAACATTTTGTATTTTTGGATCGAATACTATTGGGCCCGTGCAACTTCGTCTGCGTCACATTAGGTGTAAACCTTCCCTAGACTTCAACAAATATTGCAAGACTAAAATTAGTAAATTCGGTTCTGCCGTTCTTGAGTTTTAGCGAGACTAACGAACAGCAATAATTTTTTATTTACAACTAGCTGGCCCACACAACTTCGTCTGCGTCACATAAGGAAATTTTCTCACCGTTTAAACCTTCCCTGGACTTCTACGAATATTTCAAGATTGATTAAAATAAGCCAAATCGGTTCAGTCGTTCTCGAGTTTTAGCGAGACTAACGAACAGCAATTCATTTTTATATATAAGACAAGATTCTTATAAGCATATAAATAGGCTTAAGCAACATTTTAAAGAAAACTTTAAGATCCTGAATATCGTAAAGCAGTATAGTATCAGCTAATACAAGTAAAAAAAACAAGCCCAAACACGACGGGTCTATCTTGTTTAGCACAATAATTCCCATGACTTGTCTAATCCATTATCAGATCAGCGCATTGCATTGTCACACGATATACATCTGTGTGCAAAATGTCAGCTCTATTGGAAACCGGGAAGTTTGTCAAATTTAACTCGCAAGATTCCACCCGAATACATCCTCACATCCAGTGCAAGTTAATATAAAGCTTGTAAAAAGGACCAACAATCATAAAAGATACACTCTGTGAATATAAATACGGTCCTCATGAAGTTTGGTCACTGTACTTGAGCGATGTCTCACAAAATGAAGGCCCAGTTGATTAATACCTAGGGACTACGGGAACCACGAAATGTTTGAGACGGATGTGGTATTATGGAGCTGATATATGTGGTATTTTTATCTGGTTCGTGCAGAGGTAAGCTTTTAACAAGCTTTATAAGTCTGGGCCATATAAAGTTTGCATTTTCCAAAAGTTCGACTGTCATATTGGCTGTGTGGCATGTTGCGCTATCCTGTTGAAACCAAATGTCATCCATGTTATACTCTTCAACTTTTGGAAACAACGTGAAACGTAACGGCGGCTCCTTGCTCATTTTCGAATGATGCTGCCGGACCAAAACCCACACCAAACCGTAACTCTTTGTGGGTGCATTGGCTTCTCAATGGTGACGAGTGGAATTTCCGACCCCCAGATGCGACAATTTTGCTCATTGACATAGCCTCCGAGGTGAAAATAGGCTTCATCTGAAAAGACCAAACCTCGAAAATCATCTGTAAATCAATCATCTAAAAATCATCTTCGGCCAAACGATCGTCTGCCTATTGGGCGAACCGAAAACGTCCCATTTCGTAAATGTCAAACCTTTAACTAAATTATGAACACAAATTGAATGACATTTGAGCTGTCATTCTCTAAATAAACAGTAGTTCAAAATGCAAACGTTAGATTGCCCACCCTATATAAGCTAGCACTCTACTGCTTCATAATTTCCAGGATCACCACAAAGAGAAGATTATCTTGCCACATCCAATCTCTCACACTGCAATGTGACCTGATCCTATCCATTCCTTGTCCGTCACTCGCGTAGCATCTAAACTAAGAGAAGTTTATTATCTGTGTACTTTTATCGACTCACAAAAGGAATTGGACGAGGCGTTTGCTACTCTGCAACTATGTAGTGTCGTAAAGCGTCTGATTGGATACTGTTATGAATTTGCACGATTTATTTAGACAATAAATTAATTTTTATAACTTTAAATACAAGCTATAAGCAGATATCATGTATCAGTAGAGTGCCAAGATAAGTGAAATGAGCTCAAACAACAGGTCTATCTTATTTAGTAAAGAAAAGAAAGAAAGAAAAATATTCTTCTACAATTTTCACACGAAAAAGAAGCACTTATTTGCCACAAAAAGGTATCCATCTCAGCTGAATGCCACAAGCAAGCAGAAAGCCAGCTGCAGCGCTGATTTTCAGATGGGCCCCGTGGGAGTAGTACAGGAGTTCCTATGTCCACCTTCCGCATCTATCATCAGATCATTGCCATTTTGTCATATTATTGCATTGCCACGTAATATACATCTGCGTGCATAATGTCAGCTCAATCGGAAACCGGAAAGTTTGACAAATTTAGCTTGCAAGATTTCACCACGATCTTACATAGTTACATCCAGTGCAAGTTAATATAAAGATTATAACAAAAGCAGTTAAATGTATGTCATATGTACGGCTCTGTCGCTGTCTATTTTCACATATAATTATTTTACTCTTGTCATCTCATGGGTATGTTTAGTTTAGTGAGATGGGATGGAAAAGGGATGATGGTCATCTCATCGGGGTCCCATTTTTTTTTAATTAACTGTAGATTGCCCACCCTATACAAAAATGCTGTTAAATGTTTTTAAATAACTGCATTTTGAACTACTGTTTATTTAGAGAATGACAGCTCAAATGTCATTCAATTTGTGTTCATAATTTAGTCAAAGGTTTGACATTTACGAAATGGGACGCTATACGCTTGAACAAAATTGGGAAATATTGAAAAGTTACTTCCAAAGTGGTGAGTTTTCAGTCCAAACTGTAAGAAATGTGTGTGTGTGTGTGTGTGTGTGTGTGTGTGTGTGTGTGTGTCAGATGAAGCCCATTTTCACCTCGGAGGCTATGTCAATAAGCAAAATTATCGCATCTGGGGTCGGAAAATCCACACGTCACCATTGAGAAGCCAATGCACCCACAAAGAGTTACGGTTTGGTGTGGGTTTTGGTCCGGCGGCATCATTGGAAAATGAGCAAGAAGCGGCCGTTACGGTCAAAGGAGAGCGTTACCGTGCCATGCTCAACGAATTTTTATTTCCATTAATTAAAGAGTATGACATGGACGACATTGGGTTTCAACAGCATGGCGCAACATGCCACACAGCCAACATGACAGTCGAACTTTTGAAAAATGCAAACTTTATATGGCCCACCCCTTAATTATTTTACTCTTGTTATCTCATAGGTATGTTTAGTTTAGTGTGACCGAACCGTATATCTAACTGTATATATCTAGAATAGGTTACTGCATAAATACTGTATTTCTAGAATAGTGTACTGTATAGTAGTTTCGCTCGCACAGCTGTTATTACTCACTGCATTTCAACGAGTAATTGTTTACATGAAACACGTTTTATATTTACAAATATGATTTATGTTTGTTATTATATCGTTAACGGGTTAATGCGAACGATGATATAGATGATGTACGGACAGAAATACATCGGATATATATAGATTTGTTAGCATTCAATGTTACAGAACATTTATAGGAGGTTGTTGCGCAAAACTGTTGAAGTCGTGGTGGCCGAGTGGTTGAAGCGCGTCCTTCCGAACGGGAGGTCGCGGGTTCAAATCCGGCTTGTGAAAAAGATTTATGTGAAATTTTTCACAACACCACTGGCTAAAAACGGTGAAGGAAAACATTGTGAGGAAACCTGCATGTCGGAAAAGGGTTCTAAAAATCCTTTGAAGATGGACTATGGTGGTGGACTATGTTTAATCCCTCTTCTGAGGAGACCTGAGCCCAACAGTGGGCAGTAATGGGTTGGTACAGGTAACAGGTTGACCAAAACTACACATTAACCAACTCTATCTACGTCTTATAGATTTTGTATAAATTTATTTACTAACCGACTTCCAGAAAGGAGGAGGTAATTCACCTGATTTCTTTATGTTTGTTTCCGGATAAATTTAGTTTGGCTGGACTGATTTGGATGATTTTAGTGAGCGTTATGACATGTCCGTCTTTAAACGTTATGTTATTGCGATTGTTTTTGCTGTCATATGCCGTTGCTGTGCACGCAGTTGTATTTTGTTTATTTTTTTGGATTTCTTTTTGTTATAAAGATAATATTATCTTGATTTTATTTTTGTTCGTTTTTTTATTCTATACTTTTGTTTTGCAATTAAGTCGCGTGACGTCATTGCCGGGCTCCACCAGAATACCAGCGCTGCAACTTTGTGTGCAGCACAAAGCTGAGGTGGTTGCCCTCTGGGCACATATATTCTATTTTTGATCTTGTTCTTTTACTAATAATATGTATTGGATATGTGTAGCTAATAAATAATTTTCTTTATTTCTTCTAAACGAGGTTTAAGTAAAGTAATTTATGGGTAGGTGATAGATAACAGTCCCTCAATGTCCTGGCATTGCAAAGGTTCATGAGCGACGGTGACCGCTTACCATCAGGTGGGCAGTAAGCTCGTTTGTCTTACTATAAAAAATGGTTCAAGTTGTTCGACCACCCACTTCGGCATTGAGATTTTTTTAAGATAAACCAATTTCGATGATCCATAAAACCTAACCCACTTTCCTTACTCATGCCCGTTTCTTATTACCAAAACGATGGCGTCATAACAATAAAATAACACGACATCTTATTTTATGGCCGACCAATCAATTGAATACATAAAATGGCACACAAATTGAACTAATAAAGTTGATATGGCAACCCCGCTGTGTTGCCAGCGTGCAACGCAAATTGAGAAACCTTATGTTGCTATATTAATGGCTCAGGGTTGCCTAGTTGGATACTTTTTTATGTATGACATTTGAAAGGAAGACTTTTACTTTGAATTCAAATTTACACCGATTTAAATGATTGTTTTATCCAAATGAAAGGTGGGTGTAACTTTTTATGTTAATTAACCTGTGACTCTGAATATTAATTAAAAAAAAGATTTTTCAATTAACACGTTCACTGCTAAACGAGGTCTAAATGATCCCGCAATTTTCCTGTGGTACTAAAAACGTGAACTTCCCTGTGGTGCAAAGAGCATAACTTTGTTAAATAAGGTAGGGTCTAATGGACCTCGTGTCGCCCTAACGTATGGTCATGGTGCGGGCCGATAACACCTCGTGTCGCAACGAATGGTAAGTATGCAAAAATCGGTTTCGCAGCGAACGTTTTAAAAGCCTATGTCCTTTCTCAAGATCTAAAGATTGTCTGAACCAAATTTCATCAAAATCGGTTGAGAGGTTTAAGCGGGAAAGCGTAACAGACGGACAGACAGAGTTACTTTCGCATTTATGATAGTACGGATTCCTTGTATCCTGTACCAACCCATTACTGCCCACTGTTGGGCTCATGTCTCCTCAGAAGAGGGATTAGGCATAGTCCACCACGCTTGCCCAGTGCGGATTGGGGACTTTACATATTTTCAAAGGATTTTTAGAACCCTTTTCCGATATGCAGGTTTCCTCACGATGTTTTCCTTCACCGTTTTTAGCCAGTGGTGTTGTGAAAAATTGCACATAAATCTTTTTCACATTTAGATTTAGAGGTACAAGCCGGCCGGATTTGAACCCGCGACCTCCCGTTCGGAAGGACGCGCTTCGACCACTCGGCCACAACGACTTCATAGTACTGATAACTTGGGATTTATCACAACTTCACAACACCATTGGCTGAAAACGGTGAAGAAAAACATCATTAGAAAACCTATATTGGAAATAGACTTCAAAATTCTTCAAAAATATGAGAATCCGCATTGTAGTCGCGTGGAATATACCTGCTACAGCAGATACCTGAGCCCAGCAGTGGGCAGTAATTGACGCAGTAACTATAGGTTTTCTGACCCTAAATGTAAACAGAGTTTTATTCATTGCTAAGTATAAAATATTACAGGGTGATTTCCTAGTGAGGGTACATATTGAAGGTCATGGTAGCTGATGGTTATATACGACCAGTAAAAATATTATTACCAAAGAATATGGCTTAATGCCTTAGTAATCGCAACTTAAAAATACCTAAAATTCTTCCAAAATGATGGTTTTTCGACAACTGCTGGGTGTGGCGGAGGTGTGGGGTGCGCGAGATCGCTAGAGGTCATTAGTCAACACTCTTTAAGCCGAAATTGCTTATGTTTGAGGTAATTTTGTCGAATTTAGATTAAAAAAAAAAAAAAACTTGTAATTTTACTTATTTTTTGTAATATTCCGTATTAGAACAGAGTACTCATCACCCTCCTGCAATATGTACCCTGTCTAACAAATCACCCTGTATAATGTAATGTAATGTAATGTAAACTTCAATCAATTACTGCAAATGCACTAGGCGAGCGCTGCCTTGAAGTAAATTGAAATTTATAGTGTTTGGTATTGATCTTGTATACGGGGTGATTTATTAACGATGGTATATATTGAAGGAGGGTTATACAGTCTGTTCTAATTCAGAATATTAAAAAAACTTGAGAGGTGTCATGGGACACCCGAATAGAACGAAGTTCCTTTCGATTAAAAGATATCTTAATTTTTTTTGCGATAAGGAACGTGTTTTAAAAGATTTTGATCACAGCACCATCTAGCGATAATCATCAAACAAAAAAGTGTCGTGACAACTTTTCGTAAGATTTTTTTCCGTCTAGCCCCCTTTCACAACGCGCGATAAGGAACTTCGTTCCAAAAAATTAGACAAAAAACTGAATTTTTCGAAATAAAAATAATTTCGAACAACATAGTTTTGACTAGCAACCTCAAGTGATCTCGCGCGCCACACACCTCCGTTACGCCTAACAGCTGTCGAGCAACGTTTTGCAAGAATTTAGGATATTTTTAAGTTGCGTTTAGCTAAGGCTGTCATATTCTTTAGTTATAATATTTTCACTGGTTTTATATGAGAATAAATTATCATGACCTTCACACACGGACTCGTACACTTTTAAATATTTTCAAGTTTTTATTTTTGTTCTTTATATTATTTTTGTCATTTTTAAAACATAGCATTTAGTACATAAGTTTCTGATTTGCTCTTTAGTTGAGGGGTGGAAGCCTGGTGATCTATAACACAGGTTTATCCTAGCTTAGAACCAGTCCCCTACAAGCATCATTAGTTTTAAGCCATTTTATGTACTATTTTTACTTTATTGTAATCTTGTGATTGTGGGAGAAAATAAAGAAATTTATTAATTCAATTAATTCATTCATTATGTGCTATCCTTTTTTTTTTTTTTTTCTTTTTGTGTGCCATCCTTAACAAATCACCCTGTATAACGACTTTCAAAAGTTGTTTCAAGTTGTATTTTATATGTATTTATGCTTTTTGCTCTAAGGACCGGTATTTCTTGGACCTTTTTGGATAGTTTTTTTAATCTTCCATCTTTAAGTAGCTCGTTATTCAGAAATTCAGGTTTTTTTTTATTGCAAGATAGATAAACGAGCCAAGGCCCACCTGATTTTAAGCGATCACCGTCGCTCACGCACCTCTGCAATGCCAGGGCAATGAGGAGTCGTTATCTATCACCTACCCACACAGGACTTTTCTTAAACCTCGTTTAAAGAGGTCAATTTAGTAGGACTTTCTACCTTTATTTTTTTAATGCAGGGATCCGTTTGGCCCCGCTACTCAGCAGCCAGGTCTGGAGTTCCGAGTTGGGGTATAGCAGGAGAACTATGTACCAAGTTTCCAGCTTACCTCAAATACGTACCTAAAAATGGGTGCCAGCTCTCATACTATAACTGTACTTCTTTGACTGTCAAAGATAAACAAATAAATAGTATTTTCTCAGGCACTAAAAAGTCTACCCTGTATTTTATAAAAAT
The DNA here is from genome assembly GCA_030269945.2 of Trilocha varians. Lineage (NCBI taxonomy): Eukaryota > Metazoa > Arthropoda > Insecta > Lepidoptera > Bombycidae > Trilocha > Trilocha varians. Next base: position 2,362,666 of record AP028279.1, read on the forward strand.
ACGGACAACACTGTTTTATCATTAGTAGTTCCAGAGAACAGTTACCTAAGTACTACATTAAATAACAAAAAAGATAAAATATTCGCAATCCAGACAGACCTTACACAACATACATTCAGAAAATGGGTTTATCTTTCTAAAGCATATGCCATTTGTAACCAAAAAACAGCTAAAAAAGTAAATTCGTGCGCCAAATAAGTTTGCGAGCAAAACATTGGGTTTTGTCACAGAATTATTACATCTAGAATCAACATGAACAACAGAATGAAGCCAATTTAAAATACGCCAATTGCGAGTAACAACCCAAATATCGTTTAGTCCGTTCAATTTAGACATTCGAAGTTACATAAATTCCCACCAAGCTGAAAATTGTTTTAAATATCATTAAAAACAAAAAGGTTCTCCATGTGGTGTAGTTACGCCCGATCGGTGTACTTTAAATTGGCTTCATTCTGTCGTGATGTTGATTCCAGATATAATAATTCTATGGTTTTTGTAGGGAGTCGAGCAATACTGGGAATATAATGAAAAAAAAGTGATAAGTTGCAACTGTGTCCTATTATACTAAGACATAGTAAAGTGAGAACAGTAATACGGCTTTTTAGCCAACTTGGAGAAAGAGGAGGTTATTAATTTGGGTAATATGATTATATAGGGTGGAAATTTAGTGTAACTTCAGGGAAAGTATCTACTCCAAATAGTGGTTTTGCGAATTTTGTTGAAAGGAAACATTCTTTTAATACTTTCATGCATTTTCAATGGGTTCTTACCACGATATTTAATTAAAGTGAGTAAAAGATATGTGAAGTCCCCAATCCGCACTGGGCAAGCGTGGTGGGCTATGCCTGATCCCTCTCCTGAGGAGACCTGAGCCCAACAGTGGGCAGTAATGGGTTGGTACAGATACAGATAAATAATTTTATTTCATCTCATTCTACCTACAAGAGAACGGTGTTGTGATTAAATTGCACATAAATCTTTTACAAATTAGATTTAGAGGTACAAGCCGACCTTTTCTAACACTTCGAACATCCCTCCTCTCGTTCGGAACGCAAGCATTTTAATCTCTCAGTCCCCGCGATATGTAGGCAGACGAGCCAACGGGCCACTTGATCGTAAGTGGCTACCGTCGCTCATGAACCTCTGCAATGTCAGGGGACATTGAGGGGTCGCTACCTACGACCTAACTTTAAGGATCCTCCTCAAGCCTCGTTTGAAGAAGGACAAGTCACTATTTCACTACTGTTATTAATCTACACTGTGTATCAAGCAATAATTTGCTCGGGAGACAGCGATCTGCGCCGTGTAACGACATTTTTTGCTCTCTGTCGTAATTGGAAATGGCAGCATGCCAAAATCTTGTTAGGAAATTGGCTAATCAAGTTATTTTACCCCATATTATGATATATTAGAGGTAAATTACTTAATAAAGATGTTACATAGTTACTTATATTATCGTAGATTGAGATTGGAACGAAGTTCCTTATCGCGCGTTGTGAAAGGGGGCTAGACGGAAAAAAATCTTACGAAAAGTTGTCACAACACTTTTTTTGTTTAAGATGATTATCGCTAGATGGCGCTGTGATCAAAATCTTTTGAGACATGTTCCTTATTTTTATTTTAGATGATTATCGCTAGATGGCGCTGTGATCAAAATATTTTGAAACACGTTCCTTATCGCGCGTTACGAAAGGAAATATTTTTCATAACATTTCTTTTAATCGAAAGGAACTTCGTTCCATTCGGGTGTCCCATGACACCTCTCAAGTTTTTTGTTAATTGTTCTTGATTACTTATGTTTTCACAGTTATTGGTTGCTATTACATGAATTTTATAAATTGTTGATTACGTATTTTAAACCACAGTTTCAATGCTATGATTTTATAAAACAAATCTGTAGTTCCTAAGGAAAAATATTTAAAAACTTATATTTTACGATGTTCAGTCCAGTTTGTTCAATTTCAATCTCTTTGGAGGCTTCTCTCCGATAATTATATTTAAATTCAAAATGGCGCTGGCTCGAGGCCCTAATTAAATAGGTACCTATTCCAATCACAGGCTCGCTTTGAATAATATTCTCTGTGAAAAAACACTTTGATCTAAAAATTCAATGTGTGTTATGTTGGCGACTGGTTGACGCCTCTTTTCTATTTTGCTTCTCTATTGATATTTTTGGTGACATGTCATGATAAAAGGAGTTGTCAGTAAAACCCTAAACAGAAAAGTTGTATTTTATATTTTTTCTTTAAAAATATACTGATTTGTGCGTGCTTCCGTGTTTTTATCATCCCACCAACTTCACCACTCGCTCCCCAACATTGATTTTAATGTCCACTGGACATAAGCCCAAAAGATTACTGTCCAAGAGATACTACTTCTACTACTAATATTACAAATGTGAAACTTTACTTTCAGCACTTTTTATGTAATTATTAGCTGACTCGAAAAATTCGTCTGCGTCACAAAGGAAGAGTTCAGATAGCAATTGTGCAGGAAAATGTATGTTATTTTTTTTTTATTGCATGATATTAACGACATGACATCAAGAAGTTATAAAATTATCAGTGTTTCTCTACTATGATATGCATGTTTTATTATCATGGAAGCAAACGAGCTAATGGGCCGATCGTAAGCGGTTACCGTCTCTGCAATGTCAGAAGACACTATGAGGCCGCTACCTAAAGCCATTACGGATTTTCTTCATCATCATCAACCTATAGACGTCCACTGCTGGACATAGACCTCCCTTAAACCTCGCCACATCGACCGGTCCTGCGCCATCTGCATCCAGTGACCTCGCGCGATCTTGCCAAATCGTCGGTCCATCTTGTGGGGGGTCTACCAACATTGCGCCTACCGGTTCGTGGCCGCCACTCCAAAAATTTTTTCAGGATTATCTTCAATATGTTCTATTCGAAAATACATATTATGCAATATAATATCTAACTGAAATCCAAATCTGGCATCCGTTTGTAGAACCAGAAACTTGATATTTGTATGCACGGCTCGACTTACGAGATCTAAGTTAAACAAAGTTGCATAAAGCTTGGCAATACTCAACTTAGTTGGATTTATTACTTCCGGACATATTCTTGACAATCCTGTGTTTGTGTGTATTGTTCACTTGATGATATTTTTGACAAATTTCCAAAATCCAAGTCTTCAATTCGATTGTATTTTTTACAAGTTGACCCACGCAACTTCGTCTGCGTCACAGAGAGACATAATATTGCGCCTTTCTCGATAAATGGACTATACAACACTGAAAGAGTTTTTCAAATCGGGACCAACAGTTTTTGAGTTTTTTTAAGAAAAAGGAAGGAAGTCGATTTCGTTTTAAATATTATTTTTTAAAAGAGCTGAGTTTGGCAAGTTTGCCTACGTAATAAAGGCTAGAATACTTTGAAGAAAATAACGCTAAGTTATTATATATACAGGGTGATTTCCTAGTGAGGGTACATACTGAAGGTCATGGTAGCTGATGGCTTAATGCCTTAGTAATCGCAACTTAAAAATATCTAAAATTCTTGCAAAATGATGGTTTTTCGACAGCTGATGGGTGTAGCGGAGGTGTGGGGTGCGCGAGATCACTAGAGTTCATTAGTCAACACTCTTTTAGCCGAACTCTTTTAGTTTTGTCGAATTTAGATTTAAAAAAAAAAAAAAAATTGTAATTTTACCTATTTTTTGTAATATTCCGTATTAGAACAGAGTACTCATCAACCTCCTGCAATATGTACCTTCTTTAGAAAATCACCCTGTTTAAGCTACATCACACATAATTCAATGTAAATCCTGTTCATCAACTTGTACGTTCACTTCTGTATTATTAAATATTCTATGGTAATATTAAGAGTCATCAAACAACGTTTGCTCGGCAACGAAATTTCCGACAATAACAATTTTAATTAAAGAAATTAATAGAACAAACTCTGTAGACGGTAAAATGTCAATTTGACATTTAGGAAGCGTCCAATAATACGTTCAAACCAAAGATTATGTAATAAACAGTAGAGTGGACAAATGCACAAGACATGTCCCTCTTTAAACGAGGTTTAAGAATAGTTCTGTAGAAGTAATTGATAGATAACGGCCCCTCATTGCTTTGGCGTTGCATAGGTTCATGACCGACGATAACTTACTTAGGTGGTCTATAAGATAAGGATGGAATGAAGTTCCTTTCGATTAATTAGTGAGGGAATTGTAATAAAATTTTATTTTTTTACTTTATAATAATTAGTTAGTTAATACTAGTAACTAACTAATTATTACAACTTAAATAACATATTTTGATCACAGCGCCATCTAGCATTAATCATATAAAACAAAATAAGGAATTGTTTTAAAAGATTTTAATCAAAGCGCCATCTAGCGATAATCATCTAAAACAAAAAAGTGTCGTGACAACTTTTTTAGAAGAATTTTCGTCTAGCTCCCTTTCGATAACGCGCGATAAGGAACTGCGTTCCAAAAGCACGGTAGCAGCCATTGATCTTTGGTACACAGAGATTACAGTGGTGGGAGTGAGAGAGTGCGTAAATACCCGACCGCGTTTTAGACGGTGGTGTTGTAGAATGAAAAAATATTTATTTCTCATGCAGACAGATAACCTAATAGACATGACTTACACTATTACTAAACGGGTTCTTACCGCGATTATTTTTAATTGACAAGTCCCGATATGAACCCGTTTAGTAATAGTGTAAGTGCTATAGATAACCGCGAGTGTTTAAAGAAATCTAATAGACATGTGTCTAAGTGGTTACTGTTGCTCGTCAGAAGACACTGCGGGGTGGCTATCTACGGCCTACCCTTTAAGACTTTCCTCAAGCCTTGTTTGAAGAAGGACATGTCATAGCGCTCGGAAAACAACGAAGAGAGGGAGCTCATTCCGCAGCCGGATGGTGCGTGGCAAAAAATAATTCTTGAAACGGATGGCCGCGGTGGCTCCAAAGATTAAGGATGAACTCCACTTCGACGCCGGGTGGTACAATGATAGAAAGAAGATGTTGGTATCATGGTTTTCTTAAAAGGAAATTTTCTTTGTCCCTTCTACAATTTCAAACCTCTTTGACACATCTCAAGCAGAAAGTTGGTCGCCAAAGTTCGAAGCTGTTTGAGACTGTGGTTTTATAGCAACTTCGGCATGATTACATTTTGAGGTTATGTTCCGAAACAGCCAAGAATATGTGTTGTGTGTTATTGCGAGATTATGAAATGAAATCGTGGTTTTTAAGCAGAAAATTTTGAGGAAGTTTCAGCACTAAATAAGATTTAAATAAGGTTCTTACCACGATTATTTTTAATTGAGCGGTCCCGATATTTCAGCACTGTTTTTAGCGCCATGATCACGGGAAGACTGAGGAACTGCGGGTAGGTCATTTAAGAGCAGACAAATCTGTCTACCCTCTTTGTCGTTCGTTTGCCGGTACCACTGGAACTCGAACTCACATTTCGACATACTACACTGACAGTATCGGCTGCCGTCTAGTGTAAGTGATGTAGATAACCGCGAGTGTTAAAAGAAATTTAAGATTTAAATAGGCTTATCTATTTAGATAGATTGTTTGTGACGAAAAAAAAAAATTACAAAGATAGAACACGTCAAATAATTTGAAGAAAACTTTTTTGAATAGAACCTTTTAAGATCTTGTATATCATATAGCAGTAAAGTGCACAGTAAAGTAAGTAAAAAGTCGTGGTGGCTGACTGGTCGAAGCGCTTCCTTCCGAACGGGAGGTCGTGGGTTCAAATCCGGGCGGCTTGTACCTCTAAATCTAAATGTGAAAAAGATTTATGTGCAATTTTTCACAACACCTCTGGCTAAAAACGGTGAAGGAAAACATCGTGAGAAAACCTGCATGTCGGAGAAGGGTTCTAAAAATCCTTTGAAGATATGTGAAGTCCCCAATCCGCACTGGGCAAGCTTGGTGGACTATGCCTAATCTCTCTTCTGAGGAGACCTGAGCCCAACAGTGGGCAGTAATGTTTAGCTGTTTAGTTTAGCACAAGAGTCCCTATGACCGGCTTCCGGATCCATCATCAGATGCAACTCTATTTTGTCATATTATTGCACTATCACGCGATATACATCTGCGTGCAAAATCGCTAAAAAAGTTATCAAAATAGCATCATTTTTTAACTGTTTACTCTCAAAATCCAACGATGTCTTAAATCCTTGTTTTATTAAAGTTAACGTAAAATTTATTTTCCTGAGTTGTTGAAAGTTTACGAGGGAAGTAATTAAGAGATTAACTGTGAATCCGATTCATTCGTTTAATGAAAACGTACAATTGTAAAGGAGGTGACACACGTGCGATTTAGTACGCGACCTTATAAATAGTATACTGTACCAACCCATTACTGCCCACTGTTGGGCTCAGGTCTCCTCAGTAGAGGGATTAGGCATAGTCCACCACGCTTGCCCAATGCGGATTGGGGACTTGACATATCTTCAAAGGACTTTTAGAACCCTTTTCCGATATGCAGGTTTCCTCACGATGTTTTCCTTCACCGTTTTTAGGCAGTGGTGTTGTGAAAAATTGCACATAAATCTTTTTTCACATTTAGATTTAGAGGTACAAGCCGGCCGGATTTGAACCCGCGACCTCCCGTACGGAAAGAAGCGCTTCGACCACTCGGCCACCACGACTGTAAAATAGTATTTATAATAATATGTATTTGTATTATAAATAGTATTTTACATCAAATGTTACGAGAATTTTATAGAAAAATGTGGGAATGAAACATACGTAATAGTAATATCGTTTTTGCCATAACCATAATTGGCATCCATTGCAGGCAACCATTTATACCTACCAGTTTCAAAATAATGAATACAGAAAATAAATAAATCAAGTCTTTAAATATTCCTCGAAATTCAGATAAGGTTTGTACGTAAAAAACTTGAGAGGTGTCAAGGGACACCCGGATGAAACGAAGTTCCTTTCCATTAATTAGTGAGGGAATTGTAATAAAATATTTTAATCACAGCGCCATCTAGCATTAATCATATAAAACAAAAAAAGTGTCGTGACAACTTTTCATAAGAATTTCCGTCTAGCCCCCTTTCGATAACGCGCGATAAGGAACTTCGTTCCAAAATTCACGAACAATCTTAATTCCGTCTTTTGTGACGCAAATGAAGTCACGAGAAAGCTAGTAATTTAAATTAAAAAAGAAAAAACTAATTTGAAATTGAATGATGCAATATAGGTCGAGCATCTGGGTTGTTCACCCTATTCATCTACAGCTTCCATAAATTTCACTATTCTAATGCCGCATTTCCATATTGGGTCGCCAACTTCCAATGCACGCAAATGACAACTGGTAGGCCAACTGTCAAATGGTGTCTCACATAGTTTCAGTGACGGCATTCGAAACCCCCGTTTACATGGTCGGCTGTCACCGTCATTTATTACAAGCTTTATATTAACTTGCACTGGATGTAACTATGTATGTTCGGGTGGAATCTTGCAAGCTAAATTTGACAAACTTTCCGATTGATCTGACATTTTACACGCAGATGTATATCGCGTGACAATGCAATAATATGACAAAGTAGATATCATAGGAACTCTTGTGCTAAACAGACCCGTCGTGTTTGGGCTCGTTTTACTTGTAGCAGTTTACGGCTGCATGATATCCAGGATCTTAAAAGCTTGTATTTAAAAAGTTTCATAAATATTTTTTTGCATGCGTTGGACGTTGGTGAGTCAATATGGAAACGCAGCATAAAATATTTCCATACAGCGGGGTGTCTTCCCCCGGAATCCAATATATTTGCAAATCCAGATTTTCTACTCGAGAAAACTCGCAGTTGCTTCTCGATTATAAACATCGATTTCTTGACGTCTCGATTCTCTTTCGATGTGTTTAGTTTATTGGTTGTAATATTATTTGCGATGCTCTATATAATATATGTAATACTAGCTTTTGCCCGCGACTTCGTTCGCGTGGACTTCAGGTTCGTCCCGTCTAGCCCGTCTAGTTCGCGACGTCTATAATTTAGTACTATTATACCGCAAAAATGTGTTTTTTTACGACCTCACATTAGAAACCTCAAAAATTGTAAGCTTTGCACACTATGTTGGATACGTAACTTTATAAATAATTGTGTGTCGGCTTAACAATTTTGACGTTACACATCAAGGATGACATTAACGAACACACTTCCCGCCATTTCAGATATAAAACAGAGATGTGAATTAAATAAAAAAAAAACTTGAGAGGTGTCATGGGACACCTGAATAGAACGAAGTTCCTTTTGATTAAAAGATATGTTATAATTTAAAAGGATCGTGTTTTAAAAGATTTTGATCACAGCGCCATCTAGCGATAATCATCTAAAACAAAAAAGTGTCGTGATAACTAAAAAAGTGTCGTGACAACTTTTCGTAAGATTTTTTTCCGTCTAGCCCCCTTTCGATAACGCGCGATAAGGAACTTCGTTCCAATATTTCATATTTGTGTCTAAAAACACCGTAAACTAACGGCACGCAATTATAAATTTAAACTATTTGTTTTGTTTTAGTTTAGGGTATGTTCCGAAAAGTTCCCATCCAATTTTAAGTTTGTGTACATTATTTTAATAGTTAATTTTTTCTGTCGGAATACAATCATTAAATAGAACTTACTATAGAGTAGAGTACTATAGAGTATAGATATAGTAAGTCGTGGTGGCCGAGTGGTCGAAGCGCTTCCTTCCGTTCGGGAGATTGCGGGTTCAAATCCGGGCGGCTTGGACCTCTAAATCTAAATGTGGAAAGATAGAAATGTGCAATTTTTCACAACATCAATGGCTAAAAACGGTGAAGGAAATCATCGTGAGGAAACCTGCATAAGGATATCGGAAAAGGGTTCTAAAATCCTTTGAAGATATGTGAAGTCCCCAATCCGCACTGGGCAAGCGTGGTGGACTATGCCTAATCCCTCTTCTGAGAAGATCTGAGCCAAACAGTGGGCAGTAATGGGTTGGTACAGACTATAGAGTATGACTTAAACTAGCGAGTTACAGCAAATATTCCTGTAAGTACAATAAAAGTGTTCGGATACATATTTCACAAAACAACATCACGTTGTTCGTACCACGAATTAAATAAAACTAAAATAATTTAAAAGAAAACTTTTTAAATACAAGCTTTTATAATCCTGGATATCATGTAGCAGTAGAGTGCTAAAACAAATAAAACGAGACCAAACATGACGGGTCTATCTTGTTTAGCACAAGAGTTCCTATCACCACCTTCCGAATCCATCATCAGAACTGGGAAATTTGTCAAATTTAACTTTCAAGATGCCACCCGAACTTACATATATTATTATATAGTTACATCCAGTGCAAGTTAATATATAGCTTGTAGTTAGACTATTTTTACTCTCGAAAACTCCACTGTAATCTTATTTCTCACTAAAGTAATAAAAATACTGATCAGAATATAAAAAAAAAATAATCTCAATAAACCACTTGACTCCGTGCAGGGCAGAGCTGTTCGTATCGTTGATGATCCAAGGCTCACGGACCACCTGGAACCTTTGGGTCTGCGAAGAGACTTCGGGTCTCTTTGCATCCTATACCGGTTGTTCCACGGGGAGTGCTCTGAGGAATTATTTGAGATGATTCCAACATCTCCCTTCTATTACCGTACCACCCGGCGTCGAGGTGGAGTTCATCCTTACTATATGGAACCACCGCGGTCATCCACGGTCCGTTTTAGGAACACTTTTTTGCCACGCACCATCCGGCTATGGAATGAGCTCCCCTCTTCGGTATTCCCAGAGCACTATGACTTGTCCTTCTTCAAACGAGACTTTAGGTGGGTCCTTAAAGTTAGGTCGTAGGTAGCGACCCCTCAATGTCCCCTGACATTGCAGAGGTTCATGAGCAACGGTAACCACTTACGATCAGGTGGCCCGTTGGCTCATCTGCCTACATGGCAATAAAAAAAAACCTAATAACAATGAACTCATCTAAATTATAATGAACGAGCATAAATAAACTCATAAATCAATTAAAATTAATCTTGTACTAATTAAGGTCTTAACAAGCTTTCGGTAACTTTTCATAGGTTTATGCCGTGTTCCTTTTATAACAAGTATTAATTGTTTACAAGTTAAAACAATTTAAAATTGTTATTATTTTATCGTAGTAATAAGTTAATTTCTACTAGTTATAAGCGGTATTGCCCACCTGGATAAACCAATTACATTTTTTTTTATTTTGTATACTATCTTTCAAATCCTATTTTCCTTTGAAGATATCTGAAGTCCCCAATCCGCATTGGGCAAGCGTGGTGGACTATGCCAAATCCCTGTTCTGATGAGACCTGAGCCCAGCAGTGGGCAGTAATGTGTTATTACAGTAAATCCTTTTTATTTTAGATCATCTTATTAATGTTTGTCCAGCAGTGGACGTCTATAGGCTGATGATGATGATGATTAATGTATTCAAGAATACAATGCTGTACTTCGCATCACGTAGTCGTTGCATAATCATAGCCACTTGGTTATGTCTGTGCTACAGCAAAGTACATTTTAGAAAATCCTTAAAAAAAAAAATAGTTGGGTTTTATTGTTTTTGCTTCATCTTCGTTATAATTATCAATGATTTGACCTGTAACTCATTTTTATAATCATTATTTTTTGTTACAGATAGTATGGATCATATTATATGAAGCAGAAATCTAATTGGTAAGTACCTACTTTTATAATAATAATAATTAGTTGGTACCACCGGAGTCAGAGCCAACATTTTTTGGCATGATTGCAGAATGGTCAAATTCAAAGGTTGAACCTATTTTTAACGGGTAACATTCTTCTGCGCTTTTTGTGACGCAGACGAAGTTAGTAGTATATAGACTAGTATAAATTACAGACATATGTTACAGTAATAAACTTAGAAGTTCTTAAAACGTCTAGTCAAATTTCAAAGATTATCAGACACGTTTAGTGCTCATAAAAGTGATATTAAATAACTTAAATTATATATTTTGTGGTCTTTATACTGTGAGAAGACACTAAATTTAATATTATGAGCGGTAGTTACTGAATATTCTGAAAGATTCCGTTTTACCACAAATTTAAGGCTACAAAGGTCGTAGGTAGCGGCAAAATATAGTGCACAAAAGTTAGACTGTCTCGTCTCGCTCAGCACACCTTGCGTTAGAGCAACCGGGGGATGGTAGACCGCGCTCTCCGACCCACACTGGTTCTGACCCAGCGGGGTACACCGTGGGAGGGTGACACGCGGTCCTATTTTGGCGGACTTCGGAGAGCCCTCCGACCGAGAGAGTTGGTGGCCGTATCGCGGCGCGACTGTAAAGAGTGCCGTAATGCGTAATACATCGCGCCGTCTCGCATAACGTCGTGCTGTGCTTCGTGCTTCGTGGGTTCTGACCTTGACTGGGGTTCGGACGCTGAGTGTGAGCGGTTGGAGGTTTTATTGCGGTTCAACTCCCACATATCTTACACTGGGGCCTGTTATACATAGACACATAGACATATTGTTTTATTCATGATGACAACAAATATAAAAAAGCAATAAATTCACATAATTTGTCACAAATAACATATTTCAATTCAGTTTCCACCTCAAACCAGTCGAGACAGCCGAATACCGAAACTCTATTTGTTGGAATAACCTAAAATTCTGAACACAAATTATCCCGTCTGAAAAGGTTTATCTCGTATAATGAGCTTTCGAAAACGCTTATTGAATGACGGGGATTATTAAGAGTATTTTGACGGATTTAGACTGAATATTGCCACAAAATAATGAGGATACAGAAGTAAATGTTAATACAAATCGAACGTGAAGTTACTTCATTTTATATGTGCTATGACTTGTCCTTCTTCATACAAGGCTTGAAGAGAGTTCTTAAGGGTAGGCCGTAGGTAGCGGCCCCTCAGTGTCCCCTGTCATTGCAGAGGTTCATGAGCGACGGTAACCACTTACGATCAGGTAGCCCGTTGGCTCGTCTGCCTACATGGCAATAAAAAAAAATGTGACTTTTTGATGCATGCAGATGGGATATGTGGGAGTCGAACCGCACTAAAACCTGCCGGTCACGCTCAGCGTCCGGACCCCGGCTGAGGACAGAACCCAGCACGAGATTGGGCGAAGTGATGGCGCGTTGCATGCCGAGGGTTACGTCTCGCCTCGTTGTATGTTACTGTGCTGAGCTGACAAATGGTTAACATAGCGTTTGCGATGTACTTATTTAGGACATCATATTAAACACTTCAAATATTATCATTATCTACTATGTTATGCACAAAGGATGTTATTTTTTTCTTTTTTATTTCATTTTAAGATAAACCAAACAATTTACGCACAATTTTTGAATGCAATATTATTCAATATCAATTCAATATTTAAGGTACAAACAGCAGACAGCAACTTTATTCTGTACTATTTAATGATTTTCTTATAGTTCTGTACACACCCTGTATAAAACGGGGGTTTCCACGAGTCTTTGACAAAAACCTCCGTCGGATACCGGCCATTAGCAAAGCTGTTCACTGAAAACAGTGTACAGAAGACTCGATACAGAACTCAAATTCATGTGTCTCGGTGGCATATAGGTGTCACAACTTACTAGTGTGAAATATTTAAGCAGAGTAAATAAATATGTTGTTAAAATATTTGACTTTTTGAAATCTAGTCAAGAATCTTGAACTTTGTTTTTGGACGTGACAACGTCTTATAAATTGGTTTGCCGGGTGACACTTCAAGAAACTGCGTTACGCTCCGCTCACGTTATGCGCTCATAATGAGAGCGAGTGAGAGGCACGCGTGCCTTTCACTTTTTATGTCTGTCTCTCTCGCTCTTAGGCGGGCTAACCATGCCCGAGTCGCTGTCACGTAAAACTTTCGCCCGTATACCGACTTTACAGGCAACCAATTTTTTTTTACAATGTAGGCAGACGAGCCAACTGACCACCTTATTGTAAGTGGTAACTGTCGCTCATGGATCTCTGTAATGTAACATCAGCACTCACATTCGCAATGACCAAAGAGCTACATTTGCAACTGAATGATTTTTTCGAAATTTCCGATCGACTAAGTAAACTTGTGTCAAAATTTGTGTTAGGTTCGAGATTGTTGGGCACATCACTAATTTGGCTTAGACGTCTATAAAATAAGTCATTTCTACGATAAATTAGTTCTTAAAAAAAGTAATTCGTTGGAATGAACTGTCAAAAAAAAACTCAAGCTAAATTAGGTTACCAACTTTGCACAAAATGGCAGTTTAGTGATTTTTAACACTTTTTATCTTGGCACTTTTTTCATAATATTTTGCGTTAGGTGACTTGTCTCTAATTCCATTTAATTGTTTGTAGAAGCGGGTATTACATCGATTTAAAGGAAAGACTTCCGGTTGTGATGAATTATTTTATAAGAGTGTTGTTAAATTCTTTTAATTTTATTACAATTTACATTTTTATGAAAATGGAAATACTAGTGGCGCCATCGGATTTATTTCTCAAGAAAGTATAAAAGGCGTGTGAATTATCGTTTAAATACAGTAGTCAACGTGATTTTAAAGTGAACAGAGTTGGGAGTAATTGTGACTGAGTTTTAGAGGATGAGGAATCAGTATATGATTTTGAAAGATGAATAAACTTTTATTGTGAACCAAGGAGTTTTCGTTGTGTTACTAAACTGAACCCCAATATTTGATTATAGATAGATAGCATGTAATAGTAATGCTAAAACTGGTTTAGCTTCTGTATTAAACTATTCTGTGACAATACTATTATGCATTCTCTGTATAGAGAACCTGTTTGACAAAGTTAGTAGGAATTTTGCGCGGTCTTTCATTATTTAGTTTTATGTTTAAAAGAGTTTGAGAAAAGCTCTTTACAAATATATATGACGTATTATTTAACTTTGCTAACTATTCCGCCTGTTATTTTTGACCGATTTCTTAAAAAGAGGTATTCAAGTCGATTTATTTAGGATGATTGTTTTTGCATTTCACGATTTGCTGTCCGTGTTTGAGTGTGTTTATTTTGTACTAGCTTTTGCCCGCGACTTCGTTCGCGTGGACTTCAGGTTCGATGGGACGATAGCCCGTCTAGTTCGCGACGTCTATAGTATAGTACTATTATACCGAAAGTACTATTATACCGCAAAAAAAATTTTTTTTACTACCTTACAAACCTCAAAAATTGTAGCCTATGTGTTATTCTGATGTATAAGCTACATTGTGGTAAAGTTTCATTCAAATCCATTCAGTAGTTTTTACATTGAAAGAGTAACAAACATCCATACATACAAACTTTCGCCTTTATAATATATATATTAGATTAGATATTAGATATGAACTGATTTCGATGACTTTTTTGTTTGAAAGAAGATACTTTGTACCTCTTTTAATTTTGAAAAAGTACTCTGTACTTTGTTACTGTACTCATCTTGAATTTTGATAATCAAAATCGTTTTTATTACAAAATTAAATGCAACTAGCTTCAAATTAACCCAAAATAATAAAATTGTCAAAATTAATTAACAAAATCGGTTCACTGTGTAATGCACAGCTTGCTTGAATACCTTTAGAGGGTCGATTAAAAGGTCTTTAAATAGTATTTTTTGTGGTACCCGGAAACACAGGAAAGGGAAGGTGATTTAGTTCTTTTTCCCCATGTTCCCATGGTTTTGTTTGGCTTTCATTAAGTACGCCCAGCGGTCGACCCAGTTTATTTTTTGCTTCTTATATAAATAATGGCTGATATCTTTCCTTTTATAAGAAATAAAAATAGCTTGTGCAGTATTTTATTATTAACAAACGTGGACTCTTTTACATCATAATATTATTGCTGTTGGATATCCCTCAAGGTGCATTTACATAATAATAATACTATGGAGCTTGGTCAAATAAAATATATATTCCATGTTTTTTCTTTTACAATAAAAATCAAACTGAACTGTACATTTTTTACATTTAAAAGTCATCTTGTTTTTTTGACAAATCATTTTCAAAATTTAACAAAAATTCCAAATAAATAAAACCTATTTACAACAATTGCAGAAATAAATACGATGGACTTCCATTGAAACAAATGTCAAGTATGTTTTATTAATTTTCTGCATTTGACAAACTTCCCGATTTCCGATTGAGGTGACATTTTGCACGCAGATGTATATTGCGTGACAATGCAATAATATGACAAAATGGCGCTGATCTGATGTTGGATTCGGAAGGATAGGAACTCTTGTGTTAAACAAGATTGGTCGTGTTTGGGCTCGTTTTATTTGTCATAACGCCTAACTGTTAAATGATATAACTAAGCTTGTAATTAAATTGTTTTCTTTAAGAAAAAATATTAGTACAAATACAACATCTTCTTTTGCTTTAAATTGTGTATTGATTTATTCTAAAATTACTTAGACAAAGGGGCGCCGGTCATTCAACATACAAATACACTCATTTTAATACACTAAAGCATGCATTTTCAACGAATCCAGTTCATTCTCATACAAAACAATGGAAAGAATCCATCTCCATGCAAATTTCGTCTATCTTGTCCTGCCTTTAGAGTTCAAAATCCTGTAATGCTTTAAGTCTAGAATGTTCTGGATCGACTTGAAGTTAATTAAAGAAAGAATTAATCTGTGTATTTTTTAAAAGGTTTTATTTAAATTTTTTTGTATAAAAAAACGTGTTGTGTATATTATCGTGTAGCTGTGTTGGCAAAAATTTAATCTGATTAACGATTAAAAATTACGCTCATTCCAATGCACGCAAATGACAACTGGTAGGCCAACTGTCAAACGGTGTTTCACATAATTTCAATGCCGGCCAATGCATACATGAAGTCGTGGTGGCCGAGTGGTTGAAGCGCTTCCTTCCGAACGGGAGGTCGCGGGTTCAAAGCCGGCCGGCTTGTACCTCTAAATCTAAATGTGAAAAAGATTTAATAAATATGTGCAATTTTTCACAACACCACTGGCTAAAAACGGTGAAGGAAAACATCGTGAGGAAACCTGCATGTCGGAAAAGGATTCTAAAAATCCTTTGAAGATATGTGAAGTCCCCAATCCGCACTAGGCAAGCGTGGTGGACTATGCCTAATCCCTCTTCTTAGGAGACCTGAGCCCAACAGTGGGTAGTAATGGGTTGGTACAGTACAGTACAGTACAGTGCATACAAACCCCCGTTTACATGTTAGTCAGCCGTCACCGTCATTTGTTTTTGACTTCTGGACGTTGATGACCCAATATGTAAACACAACATCATCATCTCTCACATTCTCGTTAAATTATTAGCAGGAGCTATTATCTACCTCAGCATGCATTATATAACTAATGAACATTAATTTCACATTGTTAATCAGTATTAGTTCCCTAACGAGATTGCTAATAATTAATTAACGAGGTGAGACTCCGATAGACGATTTAAACAACATCCTCATCGAACTAAATATAATACTAGCTGATCCTCGCAACTTCGTCTGCGTCAAAAAAGGGTTCAAGCAGCGCTGTTACATTTTAATAAGACCTACAAACCTGTACATTATTTTGTTGGAACGAAGTTCCTTATCGCGCGTTATCGAAAGGGGGCTAAACGGAAATTCTTGATGGATGGATGAAAAAGTTGTCACGACACTTTTTTTGTTTTAGATGATTATCGCTAGATGGCGCTGTGATTACAATCTTTTAAAACAATTCCTTATTTTGTTTTATATGATTAATGCTAGATGGCGCTGTGATCAAAATATTTTATAAAACAATTCCTTATTTTGTTTTATATGATTAATGCTAGATGGCGCTGTGATCAATATATTTTATAAAACAATTCCTTATTTTGTTTTATATGATTAATGCTAAATGGCGCTGTGATCAAAATATTTTATAAAACAATTCCTATAAGAGGTTAGTCGAAAGGAACTTCGTTCGTAATAAGTCGTGGTGGCCGAGTGGTCGAAGCGCTTCCTTCCGTACGGGAGGTCGCGGGTTCAAATCCGGCCGGCTTGAACCTCTAAATCTAAATTGTGAGAAAGATTTATGTGCAATTTTTCACAACACCACTGGCTAAAAACGGTGAAGGAAAATATCGTGAGGAAACCTGCATATCGGAAAAGGGTTCTAAAAATCCTTTGAAGATATGTGAAGTCCCCAATCCGCACTGGGCAAGCGTGGTGGACTATGCCTAATCCCTCTTCGGAGGAGACCTGAGCCCAACAGTGGGCAGTAATTGGTTGGTACAGTACAGTACAGAACTTTGTTTCAACCGGGTGTCCCTTGACACCTCTCAAGTTTTTTCTATAATCAATTGTTTTCGCAGTGCACGCGATGTAAGAAAGTTTTTGGGTATTTTTTTCACACCTTGATCAACATTATTGAAGTTTAAGTACCAATCTCTATTAGCCTATGTTACTCGTAGGTAATGTAGCTAACGAATTGTGAAAGAATTTTTTAAAAACAGTCCAGTCGTTTTTGAGCCTGTTTATTACAACTAAACAAATAAAGCTTTCCTCTTTATAATATTAGTGTTGATAATAAAACCAGTCAACGGGGAACAAATCAAAAATGGCCTTTGTCTAATAGTGAGAACGCGTCCCGTCACTCCGCCCAATCTCGTGCCGGGTTCAGTCCTCAGCCGGGGTTCGGACGCTGAGCGTGAGCTTCAGGTTTTAATGCGGTTCGACTCCCACATACCCCAACTACGGGCGGGTGGAAGTCTGACGATTTCCTCTTGTCACAAAAAAGTAGTGACATTTGACAAAAGCCGAGTGGATAAGCTAAGTTGTAACAACCTGTGGCTACCAATAACGCGCGAGATCCTGAATCGCGGTATCAACATTTGCAGCATTCGGCGCATATATACGACATCTGAGATCTACTACAGTAGGGTTCGGCCTGACCGGGCATACACTATCTCGCCCGGTCGGAGATCTCCCTTTGGCTTAATACCATATATACCCACTCAACCCATTACTGCTTAGCATAGGTCTCTTCAGTAGAGGCATCGAATTTATGAGGTATTTTTATAAACAAACTACTAAGTAGACAAAATCCAATTTTGATCAGTTCTCTGTTGAGTGGCTGTGGCGACCAATAACGCGCGAGATCCTGAATCGCGGTCACGACATTTACAGAAATCTTCGCATATATACGACATCTGAAATCTACTACAAGGGGCTTCGGCCTGACCACCATACACTACCTCGGTCGGAGATCTCCCTTTGGCCATAAGTCCACTGTAGATACTCACAGTGGCTAATACATAACTTTAAAGTACACATTCAGCTAAAATACTTATCATTTTTCGACACCACAAAATTGAAATGAGCTCATGCATTAACAGATACGGGCGAATATTCGCTGATTCAACAAAGTTAATTGGGCCATCATTTTCTTACTCAAACCTCGACCTACAGACTTGAGAATAAAGTCTATTTTTCTGCGGTAACTAATCAAAAATAATTGGTTTTGTATCAAGTCTTCGATATCGGAGACAATGGAAACCCAACAATAGGTTATCGGAGAGTAGTCTGTAATGCAGCCCGAATTTTCGTTTTCTTCAGATAATTTTTCGCTCTTTGTGTTGCTAAAATGATGCGGAAGATAGAGCAGGATTTTTTATTTATATTTATAATGGTTTGTATACTGATATCGGTGTTAATTAATTAAGGAAACTATAGCTGTATATTTTTGTTCGTAAGAGAGAATCAAACGTAGATGTATGAACTTAAACGCTACTCCATCTATTATTTATAAATATTGTATTTATTAATTGCTTGTATCTCATGGTGCATGGAGTCGCTCCTGATGTGGTTCTCGCGTGGAGTCGGTAGGGTCCAGCTGAAAATCAGCGCTGCAGCTGTCCAGGCTGTAGCTTCGTGCTGAGCTGGTCGCCCTTTCAGTTACACCCTCGCACATTACCTTTTTTTATTTCATTCTTTGTTTTAAATTATTTTTTATTACTTTTATATTATTGTTTAATCTTAGTTTTAATCTCTTTTTAGTAATATATTGTTCCTGTTATGTGTAAGTTGTGTGTCTGAATAAACGTATTTTCTTTCTTTCTATTTTCTGATTAAATTCGTTGCGGAGCCCAAGAGAAGTTAGCTTTCCCTCGGGTTCCTGGGCTTCACTGCTCAGAATCATTACGATGGTCGCCGCTGTGGATCCTGGCTATACAGGAGTTACAGTGGTGGGAGTGAGAGGTGAGCAAATACCCGAACTTAAACGCTATTATAAAATAAAAACTATGCTCTCGGAGCTCCATGACTTGTCCCTCTTTAAACGAGGTTTACGAAATGTCCTGATCCAACAAAATTTGTCTATTCTGGCAATGTGCCTTACCCACTTCATTTTCATTAAAGGTAAACTAGCTGTAACCGATGCAACATCGTCTGCGTTACATACGAAGTAAAATTCTCCACGTTTTGTTATAATACTTTTTCGAATATGCCCGGGCACATTATTGTAGTATAATTTTACAAACACTCAAAAACTAATCAAATATACGTCCACTGCTGGACATAGGCCTCCTCCAAAACTCACCTCAACGACCGGTCCTCCATTGGCTGTATCCAGTGACTTCCCGTGACACAGATCGTCAGTCCATAGTCTGCCCATGCTACGTCTATCGGTTCGTGGCCGCCACTCCAGAACTGTTCAGCCCCATCAGCCGTACTTCGTACAAGAAATAACCTGCTTTTTACAAAAACATAATCACCTCAAAAGTCCATTAGGTTTTGTAATCACGTCTTCATCTGATTAGATCGAGACGGCGCGTCAGCCATATTGAAGTCGTTTTGGCGCCAAACCGAGTCACGGCAAATCACATGAAGCCCTCATCATAGAATAATTATACTATACAGAAGTTCAACCGCCAGAAAACTCATGTTTGTACCTAAATTTTTGTTTTGATACAATATAATTTAAAAAAATATATTTTGAAAACACTTCATTTTAAATGATGTATTGTTTTTTTTTATAATGTCGTTTATAAGTTTTTCAAACCTTACTTGATTTAATGAATTTTGAATTTGTAAAAGTTAAGTTGTTGTGGAATTCATAAAAACTTAATACGTTAAGATTAATAATTCAATGTTGTACAATACAATAGAAACATCATTTTTTTTTTCAACAATTTTTTTAAAAAATGATCCAAAATTAAATCAATAAATAAACACTGCGAACATTGCCACAATAAGATAACTGTAACCATTCCCCATTATTGAACGACTTCCCAAAAATAAAGAAAATCTATACTAATATTATAAAGCTGAAAAGTTTGTTTGTTTGTTTGTTTGAACGCGCTTATCTCAGGATCTACTGGTCCGATTTCAAAAATTCTTTCACTGTTGGAAAGTCCATTTATCGAGGAAGGTTATAGGTTATATATATTTTATTTTCAAAACAATTAGGGATCCGCATGGAAATATCGAATATGTAACACAAGGTGAAAAATCGAAAACCTATTTATGCGTACGCTGCAAAAACTATTGACAGTAGAACGAATTGATATACTACGGGTTTTTAGGTCTTTTGAAGACAAACAAAAAAGTCCGCGACAGCATATATCTAACTATCATAGTTTAGTCACAATAACCGCTTTTATGTTTATAAAATAGTATTTCGTCCCGAGATTGAATTTAACGTTGTATGAGTATCGTTATATTAACCCTTATCCAAATTAAGTATTATATTATCAAGAGTATTAATGTAGAAGTAAATTACTTTTTGTTTTATTCCAATCGGACTTTTCGTTTAGAAGTTATCACGAGTATAAAACGCAATGAAACATATTCATTGCGTTCGGGCCGCGCAAATAATAACTCGACGGCATTGCGAGTACTGTTTGAACCCCTTTGTAACGCAGACGAAGTTGCGCGGGTCAGCTAGTCATTTAATAATTTCACACTAAGAAGAACTCGAGCATGTATTTTTTTTCATATTTTTTTTTTTATTTTCACTCTCTGGCCCACACAACTTCGTCTGCTTCACATAAGGAAATATTCTCACCGTTTAAACCTTACCTGGACTTTTACGAATATTTCAAGATTAAAAGCCAAATCGGTTCAGTCGTTCTCGAGTTTTAGCGAGACTAACGAACAGCAATTCATTTTTATATATAAGAAGATATGTAAACTTACTTTCGGTGAGAAGTGAGAATGTAAATTGATCAAGCACAATTTGCACTAACATTTACTTCTGTAGGTACATCAACATTTTGTGGTTTAATAGTCAAATTGAAAATTGCTGTTTGTGACGAACCAATCTTGGGGTTGTAATTATTTGATCAACATTTACAAATTATTTTAATTGTAAGATCAGTCAATGGATTTGCCTTTGATTAAAATTGATGTTATTTCATTATTATATGAGACTTAATCATCATCAATTAATTATTATCAAAACAAGTAAAGGTGGTTGTGTGGTTGAAGCGCTTGCTTGTGCGGTAAGTCTCAGGTTCAAACCGACGAGGTTGTACCTTTATTTTTGTACGGAAACTAATGAAAACGAATTATTGGAACGAAGTTCCTTATCGCGTGGTGTGAAAGAGGGCTACTCGAACAAAATTCTTACGAAAAGTTGTCACGACACATTTTTTGTTTTAGATGATTATCGCTAGATGGCGCTGTGATTAAAATCTTTTAAAACACGTTCCTAATCGCGCGTAACAAAAGAATATAAAATATCTTTTAATCGAAAGGAACTTCGTTCCATCCGGGTGTCCCTTGACACCTCTCAAGTTTTTTTTTTGTAACAAAGTATCTTCGGTGGATATATCAAAGGCAATTCAATTTAAATTTCTAAATATTAATGTATATCATCAGTTCAGCGCCATTTTGTCATATTATTGCATTGTCACGCGATATACATCTGCGTGCAAAATGTCAGCTCAATCGGAAACCGGGAAGTTTGTCAAATTTAGCTTGCAAGATTCCACCCGAACTTATATAGTTTCATCCAGTGCAAGTTAATATAAAGCTTCTAATAAATAAATCGGTTCATCCGAGGCTACAGTCACAGTCACGTCAAACAGAACTCCTCGCTGCTTTCGTAAAAACGCTTCTAAAATCCGTTTCCTCTATCGAGAAAATCCCCAATACCCACAAATCCCGTAAAAGACGAGCGCCGTAACAAATTGCCCCAAAATTCTAGATATTATTTTAGCGTGAGTTCACGTTTTTACGGATAATTCTCGAAGCTTTATATTTACTGATTAGATCGCTACGGAGGGAACATTCTTAATAGACGGTTTACCTCAATACTTATACTGTTAAGTTGAGCGCATACTTAGGTCACAACGCAACGGATTGCAAATCAAATAGAAAGTAGAAACGTGTTTGTTGAAAAATTCTTTAAGCGGTTTATTCCTCGTGTATTATTTGTATTCTCCGTAAAATCTTTGAATCTTTGAAGTGGCAATGGGCAAGACACATTGTGCGCAGAACTGATGGCCGATGGGGCAGAAAAGTTCTAGAGTGGCGACCACGAACTGGTAGGTGCAGCGTAGGCAGACCTCCCACAAGGTGGACCGATGACCTGGTACCGCATCCAGCTACCTGGTGGACCAGGTAGCTGGATGCGGACGTCTATAGGCTGATGATGATGATGATCAATCCGTCAAATAAATTTTATGTAAACCGATTACTATGGTTATTTTTTTAAGTTACTACGCACGTAACCTCTTAATTTGACAAAAATGTGAAAAATACGAGTTCGTCTTGAAAACCTATTTTTTGTAAAAACACGCAGTAACCACGTTTTTTAGAGCCAGAACTTTGTATTTATCCCTCTATTTTCAGTAGCCACAAACAATACAAAATATGAACCGTTTCCATCGTATCTATTGGTTGAAAACAAAACCAAACCATGGTTGGTAAGCAATGCTAAAAACATTTTTTTCCGTTTGGAAACCAACCAAATAATCTATCTTGGCTTCGATCCAAACACTTGAAATATTATTCAAGTTGAATCGGATATAATGTAGAATCAAAGCGATCGTAATTTACGAATACAAGTAATTTATTATTTGTGGTAATCCAACTGAAAACGAAATGAAAAAATATTTTTATTACAAAAATTAAAACGACCGTCTTCCATTTTCCGAGAATAGCACAAATACTACGTAACTAATCAGACTTATGTTAAACTAGCTTTTGCCCGCGACTTCGTTCGCGTGGACTTCAGGTTCGTCCCGTATTATCAAAAATTGTAGCCTATGTGTTATTCTGATGTATAAGCTATATTGTGGTAAAGTTTTATTCAAATCCATTCAGTAGTTTTTACGTGAAAGAGTAACAAACATACATCCATACATCCATACTTACAAACTTTCGCCTTTATAATAATAATATATATTTTTACATTATATTTTTAAAAATATAATGTAAAAAATAAGTGTAAATAAATGAATACAGGATATATATATTTTTTATATTGTATTTTTAAATTTTATTTTCTTGTAAATGTATTTTTAAAAATATAGTGTAAAAAATAAGTGAATAAATGAATATACAGAAAAAAAATATATATATTAGATTTGTACGAGACATCTAATGTGTCTGTTTCTAATAAAAAAAGAATTATCGAAATCGGTTCATATCGATAAGAAATACACGTAAAAACGCACTGCAAATCGTGAAAACTTGTCCATTGAAAATGAACATTTTAAAACACTGTAGGTACATACTTTTTCGATGATCACCCAAATCGATTCAGCCAAAGTAAGGTTATGCGGGTAGAAAATAACTACTCCACTGCTGGGCTCAGGTCTGAGGGATTAGGCAACTACCTTGCCCAATGCGAATTGGGGACTTCACATATCTTCGAAGGATTTTAGAGTCCTTTTTAATGTGCAGATTTCCTCTGTGTTTTACTTTTTTTTATTTTTTTTATTGCCATGTAGGCAGACGAGCCAACGGGCCACCTGATCGTAAGTGGTTACCGTCGCTCATGAACCTCTGCAATGTCAGAGGACATTGAGGGGTCGCTACCTACGACCTAACTTTAAGGATCCTCCTCAAACCTCGTTTGAAGGACAAGTCATAGCGCTCCGGGCATACCGATTCCATAGCCGAATGGTGCGTGGCAAAAAAGTGTTCCTGAAATGGACCGTGGATGCCCGCGGTGGTTACTTAAAAAATTTTTTCATCTGTTCAGAATATTCAGATAAATAAAACAAAGAAAACCCCACATGTCATATAAATAACATTTACAAATGATATGCAGTTCTCGGGTGAATACTGAAAGGAACGAAGACAAGAGATGTTAAGACAATAGTGCTGGGACACTATCGATAAAAACTTGTCGATATTTTAAAATTTAACACAGTTAAATTTGCAATGGTTTTTCTTTATTTTGTCGAGTTATAGCTTTGATTTTGTGATTAAAAAGAATGAGTATCATTTATATCTTATTTTGTAACCGAAACTATAAAGTTATCTTACCATTAGAAACTTATCATTATAAAATCATTAGTATTGGAACGAAGTTCCTTATCGCGCGTTATCGAAAGGGGGCTAGAGGGAAAAAAATCTTACGAAAAGTTGTCACGACACTTTTTTTGTTTTAGATGATTATCGCTAGATGGCGCTGTGATCAAAATCTTTTAAAACACGTTCTTTATCGCGCGTTACGTTAGGAAAAAAAAATATAAGATATCTTTTAATCGAAAGGAACTTCGTTCTATTCGGGTATCCCATGACACCTCTCAAGTTTTTTTTACTTTAATAGTGATTATTATCTAACCAGGGAAGGTAACACCCTCGTAAAACCTATAAAATGAAAACAATTCGTCGCCTCAGTGCTTGTTTGGCCAATCTGACATTTTTTTACGAAAATTACTTTTTAATGCAGTATTATAAAGAATAAAATTTCCATCCGACTGGTATATTTTTTTTTTTAAATATTCAATTCTAAAACAATAAAAATCTCATTTCAATTTTTTTCTCAAGACGGCAGTTAACGAAAATTCCGTGCTTGTTTGCTGTCTCCTGTAAAATTTGCTCGAGTGCAGATTGGCCAAACAAGCACTGAGGCGACGAATTTTAATCTCACAATTTTGCAGATAAAAAACTAATTTTATTCAGCTCCATTACTTTAGAATTTATTATAATTACCAAAAAACATTATACTAAATTTACTGTAATCTTTAGGATTCAATAGTCATTATTCGATTGACCATAATCGTAATGGCTCTGTTATTTTCTCTCCATTAGACGCAATTAAAATCGGATAAACATTTTACTGTTTTATTTGATAATAAAATGTTTAACTGTTATTTTATAGACGTTTTGGATATCGAAAACATTATATTTATGTTCGTTTTGGAGTTTTAAAATGTTGTTTGTAAATGAGGATTTTGTATGGATGAGACTTTGTTTTTAGATTATAAATTTCAGTGGTTCAATAATTGATTTGATTGGTCTTCAAATACATTATCTTGATAAGGTATGTTTTTTTTGGTTGTTAACATTTCATCTTAAGTTTATATCTAAATCCATGCTTATGGCGTGGGTAGTCCAGTAAAGATGATTTGAATGAAACGGATGGTCTTCAAAACTTAAAACATTTACTTCTTCGAAATAACTTTAAAGTTGAATAATCTTTTACAAACAATATTCTAATTAACGTTAATCAGTTTAAAATAATTAAAGATTGAGGCGACAGATCGCGATTCGTCGACAGAGTGGTGCGTCGGCGACCGCTCTCAAATAAGTGAGTTTTTAAGATGGTCGCCCCGCTACCACAGACTCGACGCTCCGTTAGAGTGACCATAACAACTGTCACTTTTGTCAATGTCATTTTTCATACGCGCCTACAAGTATTAATTTGTTTTTATTTGTAGACACAACCGCTTGTGAACACAAACTCTTCTGTATTTACTTTATTTAATCTCAAAGTGCTGTAAAATTTTGCTCTATGTCAAAACATAATTTTTATTTCTTCACTTTTTCACCTACAGACAAGTTATGTTTTTCTAAGATCATAACAAATAAGCTCGAAAAATAGTCCCAGAACCTATTTGTTTACCTTGGTTACTTCATTTTATCAATATCCCACTCATTACAACGTACAGGTCACCTCTCAAGAGATACTCCTACCTGTTACTAAAATTACCAATCTTGGCATTTTTACCTCACCTGACAGCACTAAAACATTTTTGTCATAACTCTCAAAGGAAAAGATTGACCAAAATATTGAAATATCATGAGTCAATAAATGTCAGAAGTCAGCTCGTGAGTCTAAATCTTCGTTTCCTAATTTTTGTTTTATAATTGCGTAGGTTAGTTTCACGGGGAAACTTGGGCCGAGGAATTTAAAGGTTAAAGATCAGGGACTACTAAGGTTTTTTGGATATAATTAGATATTGATAATGTAAGGCAATAATGTAAGGGTCGTCCCGAGAAAAGATGGCAAGATATTTTCAATAAAAGAGTCGGTGCTGATTGGATGCCAAAGGCAACGGACCGAGTGCTTTGAAGTGACTTGTGGAAGCCTACGCCAAGGAGGCGGCTACTATAGGAGAAGGAGAAGATTTCTCAAGGCCCAACAGAGAGACCAAATTTTTATTTTTTTCACACTTTTTGTTTTTAAATAGTTAATGTAAATTTGTCTCTTATGTATATGTTTAAATTAGTAATAATATAGGGTTATTTTATTTATTAATGTAAGGCAAATGTTACTGAGGACTGGGATTTAACAATCATCAGTCTACAGACGTCCACTGCAGGTTATGGGCCTCCCCCAAACCTCGCCACAACGTACTGTCCTGCGCTGTTTGTATCTAATGACTTTCCACCTGTATGATAACATCAAATATATTTAGGTAACAATGGTTGAATTAACATGAAGTAAAGTTGTATTTGAGCCCCGTAGGAAATGCTACACAGCACAAGGCCTGCTGTGATTTCCTAGTATAAAATACACAGAAAAAATTCCAATAATACATCTGAAAAAATAGTAGATTTTATAGGAACTTTTCAGGTAAAGCTATATGAATCAACTTCAACATTATTTATTTGATCAAAGAGAAAGAGGTGTCTATTAGATGGACTCATTTTAAGTTGAAAACGACATTCATTCCTTTCAACTATTACAAACTTCTTGTATACCATTTACCAATGAAATATTTAATGTATTTCGATCATCGAGAACTCATAGTATCTCTCGACTTTTAATTCCTAACTTTGATAACAAGTCCCACTCAATGATATTAATACGTAGTGTTCTGAAGTTAGATATTTATAAAGCGTGGGCTTCGCTGAGAATTAAATATATATTTTGGATAATGATAATGTCAAATATCGTGTTGAAAGGTAATTACGACATTTAAGTACAATAAATTTTATGGAAAACTTTTTAAGGAAGCTGTTTATCAAAAAATATACTCTGAAGGTAAAATATTTTTTAAAATTATTAACGGCCAACTGATCGTAAGCGGGTACCGTCGCTCATGAACCTCTGCAATGTCAGGGGTCGCTACTTACGGGCTACCTTTAAGGACTCTCTTCAAGCCTCGTTTGAAGAAGGACATGTCATAACAAGGAGCAATTAAAGTTGATTCTGAAGTTCCAAGATTTTTGACAAACGTGGCATATACACTTAAGATTTTGTTTTATACTTCCTACTTGAGTTTAGTAAAAGGAACATTTAATCAAGCTGTATTCTTACCTTTTGATACTTTCATGCATTTTCAACGGGTTCTTACCACGATATTTAATTAATTGAGAACTCACTTACCCAAAAGCGAACGAAAAAGAGGGTAGACAGATTTGTTTGCTCTTAAATCGACCCGCAGTATCCAGTCTTCTCGTGATCATGACGTTTGCAACAACGTTGAAATATCGAGACAACTCAATTCATTAAATATCGTGGTAAGAACCCGTTGAAAATGCATGAAATTATTATAGAAAACCGCGAGTGTCTGAATAAGTGTATGAAATTTTTTCCACAATCTGGAACATTTAAAAATTAACTAAAAACCCAAAATATTCAAAGGGAAAACGGTTTACAAATGAATGTATAATATGACAAAGATCAACATAATAAGACAAGCGTAACTCAGACATATTTGTTTGCTCAACTTTTAATATGAGATCAAACGGAAAAGGGCTTTTTTCGCTTGAAAGGGCTCCTTGTTTTCCTTCGACTTTGTTTTGCGACGTAATATTATATTATTATGTTTTAGGTAAACTGATTCGAATATTTATTTGGAGATTAAAAAGTTTTTCGGTAGTTAAACTTTTTGTCGAGTGGTTTTGGATAAGTGTCTAGTCAGACGCGGAGAATGGGAATCCCTACTAATATTATAAATGCGAAAGTAACTCTGTCTGTTACGCTTTCCCGCTTAAATCTCTCAACCGATTTTGATGAAAGGCACAGACAATGTTTAGACCCTGAGAAAGAACATAGGCTACCTTTTGATTGAAAGTGACGCAGACGAAGCTGCGCGGTTCTCTAGCAAGATATAACTATAGTTTTTTTAGTAGCAGGATAAATCGTCTTTTAATGTCAAATGTAACAAAAATAGGACGCTAGCAGACAAACACCAAATTTGGTTGGATCTTAGTTGAATGCACTTTTGTTTGTCATTTATGAGACTTGTTTATCGTTCCATATTGGGCCTTATGCTTGTTTTGCTTTGAACATAAAATTAAATAATAATAAAGATTGTCGAATGTAGATTACTAGTGACAAAAAGTTTAAAGTTGAAATTATTTTTATCGACAAATGGTTTTTCCCTATCACTATCAACAGTAAAACGTCTAGACGTAACCTATTCAGTTTAGTTGGCCCAACAACGAAGAGCACGTTTATTCTATCTACTTATTTTTAAAAGTAAAACTGATATAATATCTTTAAGACTTCAACAAGTCTACGAAGTAAACTTATTCAGACACTCGCGGTTTGCTATAATACTTTCATGCATTTTCAACGGGTTCTTACCACGATGTTTAATTAATTGAGTTGTCTCGATATCATGATGTTACTTACAGAAATTTTATCCTTGAAAGTCACTCTATCGATTGATGCAATAAAAGTACAGGGTGTGATTTTTTCGAATTGTAGCAGGTTCGATTCCCGGGTGTACCAAGAATTTTGTTAAAAATCTATGAATGCAGTTTTGTTTCTTTTCAAAAATAAAGGATTTTTCCTTTCAGCAAAATTCAGTAAAATCATTATTCCACCCTGTATATAAAAAGATTATTTTTTTATTGTATCGTCACTATTAGACAACCTTCCCAAACACAAAAAAACTTGAGAAGTGTCATGGGACATCCGAATAGAACGAAGTTCCTTTCGATTAAAACATATCTTATAATTTTTTTTCCTAACGTAACGCGCGATAAGGAACGTGTCTTAAAAGATTTTGATCACAGCGCCATCTAGCGATAATCGTCTAAAACAAAAAAAGTGTCGTGACAACTTTTCGTAAGAATTTTTTCCGTCTAGCCTCCTTTCACAACGCGCGATAAGGATTTTCGTTCCAAAAATCCACCCTTTATATTATTTTATTCTAGAGCTCCTTTTATAGTAGGCCTAAACGACTTTGTACAGACAGACATCAGGCAGTAGTAAATTGAGTGATGTGGAACACTGTTCTCCACAACACGCATGGTATTGGCTTCGTGCTTCCTTTAGACTGAAATGAAATACTTTATTTTGAACATGAAATGAAATACGTTACAGATAGTTCGGACTTCAAAAATAATTTATGCCTGGCAAAAAGATTTAAGAACTGGCAAGAAAATCAGCAGGCAAACAATAAAAATAAATCGGTTATGATTATGAAATTTCCTTGACATGATCATGATAATATTATATGCCAAATGACCATGATCTACCTCAAAAAATCCTTCGAAGATGTGTAAAGTCCCTTATCCGTATTGAATAAACAAAGTGGACTATGCCTAATCCCTCTACTGAGGAGACCTGACCAACTAGATTAGATACAATGATATATTATATTTGTAACGTCGTATTGGTACTATGAAGATGTTATAAATGTGTGTGTAGATAAATAAATAAATGGTAATCACACTACAGCTGATACTCTAATAAAATTTTATAATAAAACCTTCCAAAATATAGTTATTTATATAACTTACACAATTACTAAAAGGGTTCTTATCACGATTTTTTTTCTTACCACATGATCATGGCGCTTGCAACAGTGCTGAATTATTGAGATCGCTCATTTAATAAAAATCGTGGTAAGAACCCGTTTAGTAATTGTGTAAGTGATGTAAATAACCGCGAGTGTTTAAAGAAATTTATAGTTACTTATGCCAGTAACTAATACTAATCAAGTAGTGTAAACACAGTATATATGTCTCAAGTACTATCTTACACACATCTGGTGTAGACATTTAACAACAGATATTTAAGGAGTGTAAGATTTCATGTAATATTCTGAGGTTACATTATTCATATGTGGAAATGTTTTAGATAATTAAATATGTTATGAAAAGATATATAGGTTTTTGTTTTAAGATTAGCATTACTTTTATTTACAAGCTTTATATTAACTTGCACTGGATGTAACTGTGTAAGTTCCGGTGGAATCTTGTGAGTTAAATTTGATAAACTTCTAGATCTCCGATTGAGCTGACTTTTTGCACGTAGATGTATATCGCGTGACAATGCATTATTAATAATATGACAAAGTGGTGCTGATCTGATGATGGATTACGTCGTAGGAACTCTTGTGCTAAACAAGATAGACCCGTCGTGTTTGAGCTCATTTTACTTGTATTGACCGCCACTCTACATTTTACATTAAGTCGTGGTGGCCGAGTGGTCGAAGCGCGTCCTTCCGTACGGGAGGTCGCGGGTTCAAATCCGGCCGGCTTGTACCTCTAAATCTAAATGTGAAAAAGATTTATGTGCAATTTTTCACAACACCACTGGCTAAAAACGGTGAAGGAAAACATCGTGAGAAACCTGCATGTCGGAAAAGGGTTCTAAAAATCCTTTGAAGATATGTGAAGTCCCCAATCCGCACTGGGCACGCGTGGTGGACTATGCCTAATCCCTCTTCTGAAGAGACCTGAGCCCAACAGTGGGCAGTAATGGGTTGGTACAGTACAGACCGCCACTCCAGAACTTTTCGCACAATGTACCTATCTTATTCTTTATTACACTAGTAAAATAAGTTTTACATCGAATGGAAAAATTCTGTTGTTCCAAGATATATGTTTATTGTGAACATAAATCTTCATATGTGGAACGTGGAATATGTGATGTGTGCATATGTAATACGCACATATGACGTGTTCTTGAATTTATTTAGGAACACACGAGAATACAAAGTGCGTGTAGCTGAAAAATAAGGGTCTAGAATAGTCTAGAAATTGATGGATGCTATATACATTGTTTAAGAGATGGAATGTTAGGTATACAGGGTGAATATTAAACTATTTTCAGGGTCAAATTTGAGACTATGAGGAATATTGAAAAATTCTAAAAGAATAGAGTTGTATTGTTTAAAATTAAAAATATAATTTTGATGTTCGGATTTCGGAATCACTACGCTGTATTGCATTTTCTCCGTAAAATATATTTTCTCCGTAAAGTATGAGACGATTACAAACAAAACAAGTTTTTGAATTGTACTCAATTTTGGTTCCTGTCACAGACTTGGCAAAAGTAAACAAACCAATTTTGTTGCCAATCCCAGTTTTAATGATTATGGGTGTTGGAGTTGCAATATGGACACGCGGCTTAACATACTTAAATATCTTAAAACATATCCAACACAAAACCATCCGACATTTTCGCATCAAAAAACTTAGATGGCAAAGTTTAAAACTTTCCTCGCGATATATCAAAGTTTCAGAAACTATCGTTCTCAAAAGGACACGTGAAACTACCGTATAAAGGAACGTAACAAACTGGCTATTTCCGAGCGTGAAACGGAACGTACTCGAGATGATACATAGACTATTAAAGTTTTAGATGTGGCTTTTTAAATCTATACTTAATTTTATGAAGAGGAAAGGTTTGATTGTTTGTTTGTTTGACACTACTGGTCCGATTAAAAAAAAAAAAAAGACATCTTTTTAAATACTTTCATGCATTTTGAACGGGTTCTTACCACGATATTTAATTAATTGAGTTGTCTCGATATTTCAACGTTGTTGCAAACGTCATGATCACGAGAAGACTGGATACTGCGGGTCGATTTAAGAGCAAACAAATCTGTCTACCCTCTTTCTCGTTCGCTTTTGGGTAGTACCACTGGAACTCGAACTCACATCACGACACACCACACTCACTGTATCTACTACTTCTACGTGAGAAAATTTCCTTGTGTGACGCAGACGAAGTTGTGTGGGCCAGCTAGTAAGAAATATAAATCCCAATTCATTATAATTTAACTGTCACATTCAATATTAGTGAATCTCGTAGCTCGCTCTACGGAAGCGCTACGAAGTGTCTACGGAAGGTTATAAATCGTAGCGCAAGTGCTACGTACATAACTATAGTATTTGTGTTCTTGAGAAAAGTATTTCGTTATATTTATAAATATTTTATACTTTAAATTTTCTAAATATTATTAAGATATTCAAACGAGGCTTGAGGAGGGTCCTTAAAGTTAGGTCGTAGGTAGCGACCCCTCAATGTCCCCTGACATTGCAGAGGTTCATGAGCGACGGTAACCACTTACGATCAGGTGCCCCTTGGCTAGTCTGCCTACATGGAAATAAATAAAAAATTGACAATAGTAATGGCAATATTTCAAAATATATTGCTCATACTGACATTTCCATATGAACCAATTTAATTGATGTAATTTTCGATTCAACTAACTTCTACAGTTAATATATATAAATTAGCTTTAAAATTGAATACAATTTTTACTACAAAAAACAAAACTATGCTTTTTCTAAAAGTTATTTCAAATCCCAACTTCTATTAGACAAATTGATAAAAGAAACCGCGAGGATCTTTAATGAAATATAACAAGATATGCAGTTCCATACAAAGCGTTAAAAAATATATAATATGACACGTCTTAAAAAAAACTTGTGAGGTGTCATGGGACACCCGAATATAACGAAGTTCCTTTCGATTAAAATATATCTTATATTTTTTTTTTCCTAACGTAACGCGCGATAAGGAATGTGTTTTAAAAGATTTTGATCACAGCTCCATCTAGGGGTAATCATCTAAAACGTAACGTTTTCGTAAGATCTTTTTACATCTAGCCCCCTTTCAATAACGCGCGATAAGGAACTTCGTTCCAAAAATATGGGACCTAAGTTCGACCATCATCTTTCATCTAACACCAGAATCATTCAAATCGCTCCACCCAAACTAAAGCTAACGTGGAACAAACATAAAAAGACACAGACAAATTCAGTACCTCCTCCTTTTTCGTCGGTCAAAAAACGACATTCCGCGGGTCAACTATTCTACAAATATTTTATCGAAGTTCAGCGACCAATCATTCTTGAAATAATATTCCAGAGAAAACCTCAAATCAAATTGATTTCGTTCCGTTCATTGAATCAGAAATGAGACGCGGTCCCCTGGTTTTTCTACGAAATAGACATAGTAATCAGACGAACTTATATTTCTACTATTTTGCAATATTATTAAATTCGTATCTTGCTTTGTCGAGAATTTTGACGTGACAACGTCTTATAAATTGGTTTGCCGGGTGACACTTCAAGAAACTGCGTTACGCTCCGCTCACGTTATGCGCTCATAATGAGAGCGAGTGAGAGGCACGCGTGCCTTTCACTTTTTATGTCTGTCTCTCTCGCTCTTAGGCGGGCTAACCATGCCCGAGTCGTTGTCACGTAAAACTTTCGCCCGTATACCGACTTTACAGGCAACCAATTTTTTTTAAATAAGTAATTTGTGTGGAAGCGAAGAAAGAAAACATCGTGAGGAAATCTGAAAATTGGATTCCAAAGTCCTTTGAAAATAATTATGTGAACTAGATTTCATGACTTGGTGTCTACCAATCTGCATTGGGCACCAAACCTCATTGGGCAACCGTGGTGGATTATTCCTAACCCCTCTTCGGAGGAGACCTGAATCCAACAGTGGGCTGTAATGGGTTGTTACAGTACAGTACAGTGTTTGCATATATTTCTTTTCTCTAAAAACGTAGTATTTAATGTATATGGATTTTTTTTTTCAATCTTTGTCAATCTGACTTACAATTTCTTTATTCCCGATAGTCCTTGAACAGACTCGACATATTATCAAGCGACTTTTTTTTATTGAAAGATCGATTACGGCACACCTAATAGTAAGCAGTTACCGTCCGATTCTTTGCAATGTCAGGGCAATGAGGGATCGTTATCTTTCACCTACCCATACAGGACTTTTCTTAAACCTCGACATACTTTCAAAGACTGATAGTTAATGTACTAGAGAGTAACATATATTTTAAATCCCACAAATTCACAAGAAAAATACCTATTTTACCACGCAGACGAAGTTGCGCATTTACCTACATTCCCAAATATATTTAATGAAACCATTTACCGTCGGTATTAATATAATTTACGTGTAACCGAAGTGATATTAACCACGCACGTGGGTCTGGCAATCGTAAAAATGAAATTAGCTGGCAACACTAATAGAACGGCGCAGAGTCGATGTGTAGACGTGCCATTTTTGGCTTTAGATATTTATGTACTAAGCAATTTCGTCAGCGTCACAAAATTCTGTTCATAAACTTTATTAAGACAACATTAAGCGCTATGACTTGTCTTTCTCCAAACTAGGTTAAAAGAAGGTCTTTAAAGGTAGCTAGATAGAGATAGATAGAATATTCTTTATTGTACACCAATCAACAAAAAATAAAGATGTAACATTTTACAATGGTACAATCGGCGGTCTTATCACTGATAGCGATTTCTTCCAGACAACCGTATGGCGGACCAAAAGCAAAAAACAAGGTATTATATATTTGCGGTGTACTTACGAAAAATCAAAAAGAAAGAAAAGTAATGTTGAAAATGATTTGGATTTATAGGTAGGTCGTAGGTAGCCGTTCAGTGTCCTCTGAAATTCTATGAGTTCTTAAGAGACGGTAACTTATCACTTACTTAATTACATCGCAAAAACAAATCGACAATCTTTTTCCTGACCGTTTTTCCAAATGGAAAAGGGAGTTGAATGCAATTATAATTATTATTTTTTTAATATTCATCCCCGCACTGCCTTAATTTAGTTGAACCGGATTGATTGACTTTGATGATTCTATTTTTATATGAAAAGTAATGATCGCCTTAAGGTACCCCACTAGTAGTTTAAATAAAGACAACATTTGCAAAGTAATAACGCGGATAAATTTAAGTTTTAAAAGTTATTGACCAACTTTCAAAAAGGAGGTACTCAAATCGTCAGTATTTTTTTATGTTTGTTACCTCATAATTTTCTTTTAAGTGAACAGATTCGGATGATTCTTGTTTTAGACCAAAGTTGGGCGTCGTGGAGTCCCATTAATTTTTTTAAGTAGAATCTATGTCTGAATATGTATATTTTAACGGACAAAATTACACGACTTAACAAAAAGCAAAAGCACTCTACTGCTACATTATTTCCAGGATCTTAAAAGCTTATAATTATAGTTTTCTTTAAAAAAAAATCCTTTCCAGTGACGATATTAACAACAAATTTCGAGTTCCAGTGGTACTACCCAAAAGCGAACGAGAAAGACGGTAGACAGATTTGTTTGCTCTTAAATCGACCCGCAGTATCCTGTCTTCTCGTGATCATGACGTTTGCAACAACGTTGAAATATCGAGACAACTCAATTAATTAAATATCGTGGTAAGAACCCCTTGAAAATGCATGAAAGTATTATAGAAAACCGCGAGTGTCTGAATAAGTTTATAATAAAATTTGGAACCAACCAATTTTGGCTTTGTTCTAGAAGTGTAACTTCTGTTCTATGACTATTCTATGAAACAACATAGTACCAATAGTACACATTATTATTTACACATCGACTAGATTTCTGTTAATTCCCAGCGGATATGACGCAAAAACATTTATAATATAAATAAATATTAACTCTTTGAAGTTGTTTGTAAATTGAAAACTTTTGAAGTATCTATTAATACTGTTTCGAAATTCTGATGTAAAATCAATCAGTTAAATATTAGCGAAAGAGTTTAAAAAACAGCAGGAATGTAAAAGATTGAACATGTTAAAGAATTATTTATTTTAAAGTAAACTTTTAAATACAAGCTTTCAAGATCGTGGATATCATGTAGCAGTTGAGTGCTAGCTAATACAAGTAAAACGAGCCCGAACACGACGGGTCTATCTTGTTTAGCACAAGAGTTCCTAAGAGCACAACTTACATATAACTTACATAGTTACATTACATCTAATGCAAGTTAATATAAAGCGTGATATTAGCGTGCCGTTCTACGTAACTCTATTCTGAGATCTCATCCAGGTTTCGGACACTGATTGTGAGCTATAGGAGGTTTGAGTGCGGTTCGACTCCCACATACCTAGGTGGCACAGGTAGGGTATTTGTACTTTTCTTAAACCTCGTTAAAAGATAGACATGTCTTTTGAAAATTTTATGATAGACGAAAGTCCAACCCACGTAAAAACAAATGATGGTGTCGGCCGATCAACATGTAAACGGGAATTTTGTATGCATTGACCGGCATTGAAACTATGTGAAACACTGTTTGACAGTTGACCTACCAGTTGTCATTTGCGTGCATTGGAAGGTGGTGAACCAATAAATAACCGTACTATAAAGCATTATTTTGCATAGTCATCAGGTGGCTTTATCTGTGTTGAAAAAAAAGATATTATAAAGAAAACAATAAAGTAAATCATTTGAATCGGTTAAAATTTCGTGTAATGGATCTGTGAGATACTAAAAAATTTAATGGATCTTTTGTACTACTCTAAAAGAAGAAATTAACACCAATCTTTTAGAGATACCAAAAACAGGCCAATACAATTTATAACCATAAAATATAACCTCCAAACAACAAAGAG
Organism: Trilocha varians; assembly: GCA_030269945.2. Taxonomy (NCBI): domain Eukaryota; kingdom Metazoa; phylum Arthropoda; class Insecta; order Lepidoptera; family Bombycidae; genus Trilocha; species Trilocha varians. Next base: position 2,399,630 of record AP028279.1, read on the forward strand.
ATAATTACGATTTTGAACCACAATTCTTTTATAGCAAGAAATAAAACGATCAAAAACATAAAAATCTTGTTTGTAAACAAAATAGTTTACGGGATAATAATCCTTATAGCTCAGAAATAAGAGCCAAAACAAGACAAGCCATTTATCATCTACAACTCTATAATATTTTACGTTCAACTTTACAGGGCTATTGACACCTCTCTTCATTTATTAATTCAGAGGATTTTCGACTTTAGACGTAACGGAATAAGATGCAATTTAGTTTGGAAGGTGATTTATGAAATTTCTTTAGACGTCGCCTCCAGAACATTTACCTTTTAGAAAGTACTTGTTACCATGTAAAGAAGATATCTTTATTATTTGTATGAAACGAACCTGGTTTAGGAGCAAATTTGTGGTTTTCATTAAGGGTTTTAAAGAGCTAAGCTGAATAATCACTTCATAGAATTAAACAAAGCTTTAATTTGAATTTAATGCGTAAATCGAGAGCCATATCTATACTATAATATTATAAAGAGGAAAGATTTGTTTGTTTGTTTGTAATGAATAGGCTCCGAAACTACTGGACCGATTTCAAAAATTCTTTCACCTTTGGAAAGCTACATTATCCCCGAGTAACATAGGCTATATTATATTTAAAAAAAAATAGGGATCCTAACTAAAACTCTTATAATGTAACATAAGGTGTAAAAAATTAACCTGAAAAATTCCTTATGTCGTGTGCGCTGCGAAAACTATTGACAATAGAACAAAATGATGTACTACGGGTTTTTAGGTATTATTAAGACAAAAAAAGTCTGCGACAGCATATATCTAACTATAATAGTTTAGTCACAATAACCGCTTTTATGTTTATGAAAAATATTTTGTCGTCCAAAAAATGAATTTAACGTTAAATGAGTATCGTTATATTAACCCTTATCCAAAGTTTATACCAGTAAGTGGAGTAACACTGCATGATATTGTAAATGTTAAAATTTAGATTTTAAAGTTCTGTTGGTGTAACATTGAATAAATAAAAAAAAGCAATTCTAATTATTTCTTTTTTTAATATTCATCCCCGCACTGCCGCAAATTAGTTGATCCGATTTGGATGATTCTATTTTTATATGAAAAGTAATGATCGTCGTAAGGTACTCCACTAGTGGTTTAAACAAAATGAACTTTAGTTCCATTACCTAAAAGAGGTTACAGAAAAACATCGTAAAGAAAACAGCATAGAAACTATTCGAAGAGATGACCTCCTGAGGAGACCTAAGCCCAACATTGGTCAAAAATGGGTCGGTACATTACATTAGTTCCCTAAGAAAACACTATACTGTTTATCTTTTACAAGAATATTAATAAAAACAGCTTATAACTAGCTTCGCTGGCGCTATGACAAATCGTCGTCAATTTGTCATGATGAATCGCCGTTTTATGAGTCCGTGAGTAGCGTAAGTGATATTTTATTGCTGACTAAGGCTGGGCGTAAATGTATGCTATTAGGAAAACAACATAATATAATTGCATTATTGAAGGGGAAATGGACAGGGTATATTATAGAGATTTTATTTTTAACGCAAATACCATCTTACCACACGCCGCAGGGGTAAGGTTCACCACCTTATCTTGGAACCGCTGCGATCTTCCACGGTTCGCTTCAGAAGATCATTTTTGCCCCGTACCATTCCGATTTGGAATGGACTCCCATCCGCGGTGTTCCCGGAGCGCTATGACATGTCCCTCTTTAAACGAGGTTTAAGAAAAGTCCTGTATCGGTAGGCGATAGATAACAGTCCTTCATTGCCCTGGCATTGCAGAGGTTCATGAGCGACGGTGACCGCTTACCATCAGCTGGGCCGTAGGCTCGTTTATCTATCTTGCAATAAAAAACAAAAAAAAAAAATACTGAACAATCTTCTCTTATACATCTTACTTATTATTGTCATCTGTCAGTTTGAATTTATATTATTCCGAAGCGCGTGTTGATTGCTTCTACGCAACAATGCGTAAGAGGTGTGCATCCCTGGTGCGCAGGGTGCGGGCTGGCTACAACAGTGTCCTGAATATGATCGTCACCAGACTCGATTGTGTTTATGTGAATCGTTGCTGTGCCGTTTCGCATGGAGCGGTAACATACAGGGTGATATTTTAGAGAGGGTACATATTGCAGGAGGGTGATGAGTACTCTGTTCTAATACGGAATATTACAAAAAATAGGTAAAATTACAAAATATTTTTTATATTTAATTTCGGCTTAAAGAGTGTTGACTAACGACCTCTAGTGATCTCGCACACCTCCGCCACACCCATCAGCTGTCGAAAAACCATCATTTTGCAAGAATTTTAGATATTTTTAAGTTGCGATTACTAAGGCATTAAGCCATATTCTTTGGTAATAATATTTTTACTGGTCGTATATAACCATCAGCTACCATGACCTTCAATATGTACCCTCAATAGGAAATCACCCTGTATAAAGCCTTTCGTTTTATCTTAATTGACCGACTTCTAAAAAGGAGGAGGTACTCGATTCGTCTGAATTTTTTTTTATGTTTGTGCCTCGATAACTCTAGTTTGGGTGGACCGATTTGAATGATTCAGGTTTCGGATGAAAGGTGATGTTCGAACTTAGGTCTCTTAGGTAAAAAAAGTATTTTTTTAGAGATCAACAAGTACTTTTGGATCAGTGTTTAAAAATGTGTATTTTAACGGACAAATTTCACAATTTGCTATGCGTTTTAGCGTGTTTTCTTTTATATGAACCGATTTCGATGTTATTTTTTTTTTAGTTAGAAAGCAGACATTTTGAGCATTATCTCATATAAATTTCATAAAGATCTGACCGATAGTTTGTGTGCTATGCTTGAGAAATGGAAGTCGGTCGTTTTCATTTGGTAATAAAAGGTATCCGGTATCACTCGACTTCTATAAACCCTTCGCCGTCATCTCATTTAAACTCAAGCACTTTACCTCATAATAATTATGTGAGTACACTCGCTCGTCATCTCTGAATATTCTAGAAGGCCCCATTCATTTAATGACGAACGTTCCTCACACCTGCGACTCGTTGATGAAAAATTTTAACTTCAGTTCATTTCAGAGTGTAATTTTGGCTTGATTAAGCTGTAACCACAAGCTTTATGTTAACTTCCACTGGATGTACCTATGGGAATTTTACGAGATAAATTTGAAAACTTCCCGATTACTGATTGAGCTGAAATTTTGGCATGTGTATATCACGTGGCTATGCAATAATATTGTACAATGGTACTGATCTGTTGATGGATTCGAAAGTCATAAGAACTCCAGTATTAAACAAAATAGACCCGTCGTGTTTGGGCTCGTTTTATTTGTCTTAGTCAGCACTACACTGGGGGCGGCACGACGGGAAAGAGTGCCGAGAGCGTAACGCGTCGCACCGTCCCTCATAACCCCGTGCTGGGCTCAGCCGGAGTTCGGACGCTAAGTGTGAGCGGTTGGAGGTATTAGTGCGGTTCAACTCCGAAAAAAAAAGTGGCACTTTACTACTACATCATATCCAGGATTTTAAATGCATGCATTAGTGTTTTCTCTGAAATACAGTTATTCAAAACAAAAGTAGTTTAGAAAAAAATTAAGATAGTGAATTGACAGACGAGATTAACACTCATTTCTGACCGACTTCCAAAAAGGAGGAGGTACCCATTTCGTCTGTATTTTATTTTATGGTTGGTCCTTCATTACTTTAATTTGGGTGAACCAATTTGATTCTGGTGTCAGATAAAAGATCACTTACACTTTTACTAAACGGGTTCTTTTCACGATTATTTTCAATTGAGCGATCCCGATATTTCAGCACTGTTTCAAGCGCCATGATCACGGGAAGACTGAAGAACTGCGGGTACGTCATTTCAGAGCAGACAAATCTGTCTACCCTCTTTCTCGTTCGTTTGCCGGTACCACTGGAACTCGAACTCAATATATCGAATAATATATTGAATATCGGGATCGCTCAATTGAAAATAATCGTGGGAAGAAGTTAGTAATAGTGTAAGTGATGTAGATAACCGCGAGTGTTTAAAGAAATCAGATAAAAGATGTTGGTCGTCATGGGGTCCGATTTAACGGACAAGATTTTAATGGAAGATATGAAAGGATTTTGTAAAACAATAAACTCGACCCATCCTCAGTCCAAAATACTTTCAAATTCTTAACTCTCCCTGAACGACGACCACTTATGTGCATAAAATATAATAAAAAACAGAGTCCCTTTAAAACTCATTTTATAGCAAAGTGTAAAAATAATAAGGGCCCCGCAAATAGGGTCTGAACACTTCAAAATCACCTTTTGCGATCCTTTCATCAAGTTAATGTTTTGTTTGCCTATATTGGACCTTTTCTGGAATAATTGGGGGAGAAGTTAAGGACTTTCTCATCAGTTGTGTGTCTATCTCTAGGGTGTTATAAAATGGATTGCTTAGCTGGAATCGGAGTTTCTGGTCTAGAATTAGGATGGCAATGATTACTGCAGCGACCATTACTGCTTAATCAAAGTTTTATATACCAGTAGCCGTTCAAACATTGTCTATAAATAGGTTCAAGAAAGTTATAAAAGACCGGCTATGCAGAGAAGTATATAAAATTAATGATTTAATGACTGGACTTGGACATGAGGTGGTCGTTTCGGGCCGTTTCTAATTAACATTTGTTATTTAAAAAGTTATTGTAAATCAATATTTAAAAAAAGCATGCCCGCTGAGTTTCTTACGCTTAACGGTAATATTTTTTGTCTTGACTTTCAAAATGTATGTGGTGTCCACGTCTAATTTAAATAAATGATTTAACTTTGTCTTGACTTCAGATCAAGGATAGTCCACTGTGTTTGCGCTTTTCGTTGTAGAACTTAAGGTGAGAAATCATTCTATATGTGATACGATTTTCGTGACATAGGTACATACCTCATATTCTCTTTTCTTTCTTAGGCCTTGGAACACTGCTGCCCTATGACGTGTAGGTCCCATTATTGTTTTCAAAGATTGAACATGCACTTTTGTATCTGTATTTGAAAAAAAAATTTTAGCGGACAATATTCTAAATAAACCGAAGTCTATGATTCTTTTTGTTAGAAATCAAACATTTTCCATTGTTTCCATTTTTGTAAGAAAATATTCTTACGATTGCAAAGATGGCCGCGAAACCGCCATTTTTAATTAAATCATCACAATGGCTTCCTTTTACCACAATAATATGGAATCTTAAGTACACCTGCGACCAAGACGTCACGTCCTGTTCTTATTAGAATGCAAGTACCACTACACTTCGGGCCAATAAAATCGGAAACACATAAAAATAAATTGGATAGTGATGTTCTTGGAAAAACTAAAATGGCGGTAATGGCACCTGGTTACGTGTTTATATAGCTAGCTAAATATGAGAGTGTAGAAATATTGTCATTTGACGTTTTTTTTTGAGTTGATGGAAATCACCGGATTCCGGATACATGGGAGTTAAACCGCATTCAAACCTCCAACCGCTGACACTTAACGTCCAAACTCCGGCTGAGGCCAGAACCCAGCACGGGATTATGAGGGACGGCACGACACGTTACGCCCTCGTTACTCTTTCCCATCGCGCCGCCCCCGTGACTTGACGTTTCATGATGGTAAAATTAAGTACTTGGATTTTTTTCTTTTTTCGGGGTTTATTAAGCGCTATGACACTTAGCCATTAAAGTTTTTTTTTTAAATATAATTTATGTTTCTAGACTCTCGTCACTCATTGATATTTGTGTTACAGTAAATACTAATATATTTTACAAGCTTTATATTAACTTGCACTAGATGTAACTATGTAGGTAGCCATGTTAGTTTGGGTAGAACATCTCGGTTTCCGATCGAGCTGACATTTTGCACGCAGATGTATATCGCGTGACAATACAATAATATGGCGCTGATCTGATGATAGACCCGTCGTGTTTAGGCTCGTTTTACTTGTATTAGCTAGCACTGCTATACGATATACAGGATCTTAAAGGCTTAAAAAAGTTTTTTTTAAATAAATTATAACAGTTTTGGTCTAAAATCCTTCACATGTCTTGTAGTGTACAATTTCCCGTAGGTCAGTCGTTATTAAGAGGTCCTCGTCTGGCAAGAGTTAGGCTTTTTCCGCTCTTTACCCATGACCCAATTCACGGGTATCTACTTCACAGCTTCTGACCCAAATTATCAGGGTAAACAATGTTATTGTATTACTATGATAATATCGTGAACTTGAAGTATAGAAAGAAATGTTTTTGGTCGACAATGAAATCTCGGTGTTTGGGGTTTGGTAGTGTCTTCTAACTTTCAATCTAGTGTAAGCGCCACAAGTGATGGTAGTTGCCGCTCTTCGTGCAATCAATAAAAACAAAACAATTTAATTAAAAATAATTTAAAAGTAAAAAGAAATTTAGGAAAGAAAGGTTCTTTAAACACTCGCGGTTATCTACATCACTTACACTATTACTGAACGGGTTCTTACCACGATTATTTTTAATTGAGCGATCCCGATATTTCAGCACTGTTTCAAGCGCCATGATCACGGGAAGACTGAGGAACTGCAGGTAGGTCATTTAAGAGCAGAAAAATCTGTCTACCCTCTTTCTCGTTCGTTTGCCGGTACCACTGGAACTCGAACTCACATTTCGACAAATCACATTGACAGTATCGGTTGCCGTCTCAAAACTAGATATTTTGGCCTTATTTTCGTCTAACACTGGATTACGGGGGCGACGCGACGGGTAAAAGTGCCGATGGCGTAACGCGTCGCGTCGTCCCTCATAACCCCGTGCTGGGTTCTGGCCTCAGCCGGGGTTCGGACGCTGAGTGTGAGTGGTTGGAGGTTTTAGTGCGGTTCAACTCCCACATACCGGGGGGGGGGGATCCGGTAATTTCCTCCAACTAAAAAAAAAACAAAAAAACACTGGATTACACATACAGGATAGTTTGAAGCCGTCACCCCGATTAAAAGTGCTATTCCTCAAAATTTCAATAGCTTCCTTAACCAGTCGTGGTAAGAACCCGTTTAGTAATAGTGTAAGTGATAAGAGTGAGAGTGAGAAGAAAGAAAGCTTTACAAGTAAAAAGTGCTTTCTTTTGTAGCGCTGGCATATATAGTGCATACATAGTGCCCTGGTCAGTTTGAAGGTAAAGCTACCTATTATTAATTACAAGCTTTATAATAATTTGCACTGGATGTAACTATGTAAGTTCGGGTGGAATCTTGCAAGCTAAATTTGACAAACTTTTTGATTTCCGATTGAGCTGACATTTTGCACGCAGATGTATATCGCGTGACGATGTAATTATATGACAAAATGGTGCTCTAATGATGGATTCGGAAGGTGGTCATAGGAGCTCTTGTACTAAACAAGATGGACCCGTCGTGTTTGGGCTCGTTTTACTTGTATTAGCTAGTACTCTACTGCCCCACCCGGTGGTCCCGCCTTGTCGTGGCGGTGGGCTGGAGCGTGCACCCTCGCACCCCGCAAGGTGTTTAATTGGCAAGAGGGTGCCGCGACCAAGAGGACCACACGGAGCTCCTCTCCCCACACCGCTTGTTAAGCAAGCGGTGCCCTCGGGGACGAGGAGGGTGGCTAGTGGGCCACCGGAGGAGGACGCCGAACCGCAGGCGGCGTATAACTTGCACCCAGGCGATCGCGAGCCTTGGGGGACTAAATCCCCCCCAGAAAGTGCGACCGCACCACCTTGGGTAAGTGGTGTGAGTAATCACCCAAAAATCGTAAAAATGAAAAGTTCAGAAAGCGAGAATGCCTTGCCGGAAGATCCGGCCCCAGGCACCCGGCGCCCGCGGGTATCCGGGCCCGCGGGTGTGAAGTCACCCACCGATGCCCACGTAGGGGTAGGCAACCAGGCCCCTACGATGGAAGTAGACACTGGAAGGCACTCGCAGGTAGCCGGGCCTGCGAGTGGCAATGACACCGATGCCCGGGCCCAAATCGTCCCGTTCTCTTGGGCGGACGAGATGGGCTCGGAGGAGGATGCGGGACCAGAGCCGTCATCGAGTGATGCCGGCTCTGGAGAGCTATATAATGCGGAAAGGGTCCTCCGCAAAAGGAAGTCCTTTACGCGGAGGACCTCGGGGGGCGACTCGTCCTCTCGCGGTGAGGGGCCGCAGAGGGCGAGACGCTCGGGAAGGCTGGCCGCCAAGGGCGCCGGGCCGGCTCAACCGGAGCTGGATGAGCACTCGCTCATCCTCCAGAGCCTGGGGCGCAGGGCGCTTTATGCGGCCGCCCGGTGCTCGGGAAGGGGGGCCACGGAGGAGGGGCAGCGGCTGCGAGCGATCGCCTCCGATGCCCGCAAACTGGTGCCGGTGCTTTCGGCGGCTGTCAGCCGGGCATCGGCGCTGGAAGCGGAGGCCGAGCGGTCTCGTAAAGAGACCGCTCGGCAGTCGGAGGAGATCGCCGCCCTCAAAGTGAGGCTGGCGGCGTTGGAGCGGAGGGGGCCATCGCGCGTGCTCCGAAAGGAGCGGCGCACGCCTACACCAGGCCCTAGCCCGGGGGATGCGTCTGCGCATCGGTCCCCTTCCGCCCCAACTAGTGCAGAGCAGCCGGCCCTGCCCCCTCCTGGGGAGGCTACAGGGCCCAGGCGCCACCCTTCGCCCCGCTCGAGGGCGGAGATAAGGGAGGCGACGGAGTTGGAGGGGCGCATCAGGCGGGAGCTGATGGAGGAGTTCGGCAAGGAGATTGCCGAACTCAGGGCGGAAGTCACTGCCCTGCGTGGTGCTGCGTCGGCTGCAGCTGCAACTGCGGCTGCTGACGCGGCGCCACCCTCCACCACCCCGCCTGGTCCCACCACTCGGCGGTCGGCTCGTCGCTCGGTCGCTCGGTCGACCCCAACCCCCAAGAAGGGACGCGGTGCTGGCGCGGCGGTTGCCCCAGCACCGAAGCCCCGTCCGCTGCCGCCAGCGCCGTCCAATATGGACGACGCCTGGACTGAGGTAGTGCGGCGGGGCAATAAAAGGGCCAGGGTGTCGGCCCCTCCGGTGGCGGCGGAGGCCTCACCACCTGGAGGGGTTACAGCCCCCCCACAGACGAAGACGCGGGCGGTGGCAGAGGCTCCCCAGAGGGGTCGAGCGCCTGCCACCCCCACCAACCGGACTGCGACGCGGGCGGTGGCGGAAGCTCCCCAGAAGGGTCGAGCGCCCGCCACCCCCTCCAACCGGACTGCGACGCGGGCGGCGGCGGAAGCTCCCCAGAGGGGTAGAGCGCCCGCCACCCCCACCAACCGGACCACGACCACGGCGGCCGTGGCTGCTCCCCAGCAGGGTCGAGCACCGGCCGCCAAAAAGAAGAAGCCCAAGAAGAAGGGCCCGCGCGCGCTGAAGTCGGCGGCAGTGGTGGTAACACTGCTGCCAGCCGGCGAAGAAAAGGGTATGACATACCCAAATGTCATGGCCCAGGCGCGCGCGGCCATCGACTTGGGCGAAATAGGAGCGGGGGAGGGCCTCCGCTTCCGGACGACCGCCAACGGGGCTCGTCTGCTGGAGTGTCCCGGTGCCGATAGTTCCGGCATCGCGGACCTCCTGATGGCGGGTCTCCGGGCGGTCTGGCCGGAGGAGGTGGTGCGCGTCCACAGGCCGGTGAAGATGGCGGAAGTCAGAATCACCGGTCTGGACGACTGCGCCACCAAGGAGGAGGTGGCAGCGGCCATCGCTGCCCAGGGCAAATGTGCCCTGGAGAACATAGTCGTGGGCGAACTTCGCCCCGGCTACTCCGGGGCCAGATCGGCGTGGGCACGATGCCCCGTGGAGACGGCCACCTCCTTGGCCACTCCCCCGCCGGGACGACCGGCTGGACACCCTGGCAGGTTGCGCGTGGGCTGGATTGCGGCCCACGTGCGCCTGCTAGAGTCGCGCGCCTGGCGGTGCCTCCGGTGCTTCGGCACCGGACACAGCATCGCCAGGTGCACGAGTACGGTTGACCGCAGGGAACTTTGCTTCCGCTGCGGTCAACCGGGACACAAAGCGGCAATGTGCTCGGCCGCACCGCACTGCGCTTTGTGCGCGGCGGCCGGGCGCAAGGCTGATCACCGGGCGGGGGGCAAGGCTTGCTCCCCGTCCGGCTCCAACACGGAGCGCAACAGGCGCCGCAAGCAGAAGCGGCGCCTGAAGAAGAAGTCGGCCGGAGGAGCACCGGCCGGCGTTTCGGCCCCCGCTGTGGCGTCTCAGACGCCCGATAGCGGGGGCGATGGAGGAAGGGAGGAGGCGATGGAGGTGGTTCGATCTTAATGGACCACACCCTTCGCCTCCTCCAAGGTAACTTGAACCACTCCGCCAGGGCTCAGGACATGTTGCTCCAGAGCATGGCGGAGTGGTCAATTGACGTTGCCGTGGTCGCCGAGCCGTACTTCGTTCCCCCAGCCGACGATTGTTGGTTCGGGGACGATTGCGGCTTGGCGGCCATACATATTAGGAGGGCCGCGGCGATCCCGCCCTTGGTAATGGTGGCCAAGGGTTCTGGGTTCGTCGCGGTGTCGGTTATGGATACCGTCGTGATCGGGGCGTACTTCTCTCCGAGCCGGCCTACCGTCGAGTTTGAGCAGTTCCTGGACGGGCTCGAGGCGATTACTCACCGCCTCGCCCCCCGTCCAGTGATACTCGCGGGGGACCTCAATGCGAAATCCGTCGCTTGGGGCTCCCCCCGCTCTACAATTCGCGGTAGGCTGCTGGAGGAGTGGGCGGTCGCGACTGGCCTCTGTGTACTCAACAGGGGTTCGGTCGCGACTTGCGTGCGATGGCAGGGCGAGTCCATCGTGGACACCCAGTAGACGTGGAGGCCGAGGCGCTCTGGCTCCGGGACGCGATGCGTCGCATTAGCGACGCTTCGATGCCCCGGGTCGGCCCTTGGTCTCCCACGAGGTCGACGTACTGGTGGTCGCCCGAGATAGCGCAGTTGAGAACTGTATGCGTCCGGGCGAGGCGCCAGTGCGCTCGGCACCGCCGTCGCCGCCTTCCGCGTAGCAACGACCCCGTTGCATTCGCGGAGGAGGAGGCCCGGCTGCATCGCTTGTACAAAGAGGCGAGGGGAGCCATGCGGCTGGCCATCAAGATGGCCAAGGAGCAGCACACGGAGCGCCTTTTGGAGACGCTCGATGACGACCCTTGGGGGCGCCCATACAAGATGGTGCGCGGCAAGGTGCGCCCATGGGCGCCCCCCATAACCGAGCGTCTACCGCCTCAGCAGCTGCGGGACATTGTCACGACACTGTTCCCGCAGGAGCAGGAGGGATTTATCCCCCCTGCTATGGGTGAGCCGCCGGAGGATACCGGCGGCGAGGCCCCTGCTGAGGTTCCCCACATCACCGGGGAGGAGCTTCGTGTGGCCGTAGTCAGGATGAGTGCTAAAGACACGGCACCCGGCCCGGATGGCATCCATGGCCGGGTCCTGGCCTTGGCCCTCAATGCCCTAGGGGACCGACTCTTGAGGCTTTACGATTCTTGCCTCGAGTCGGGACGGTTTCCCTCGCTGTGGCGAGAGGGTAGACTCGTCCTTCTTCGGAAGGAGGGGCGCCCGGCGGATACAGCCGCCGGTTACCGTCCTATCGTGCTGCTGGACGAGGTGGGCAAATTGCTGGAACGCATTCTGGCTGCCCGCATCGTCCAGCACCTGGTCGGGGTGGGACCCGATCTGTCGGCGGAGCAGTACGGCTTCAGAGAGGGCCGCTCAACCGTGGACGCGATCCTTCGCGTGCGGGCCCTCTCAAATGAAGCCGTATCACAGGGCGGGGTGGCCTTGGCGGTGTCGCTTGACATCGCCAACGCATTCAACACCCTGCCCTGGTCCGTGATAGGGGGGGCACTCGAGAGACATGGAGTTCCCCCCTACCTCCGCCGGCTGGTCGGCTCCTACTTGGAGGCCAGGTCGGTAGTATGCACCGGGCACGATGGGACCGTTTACCGGTTTCCGGTCGTATGCGGGGTTCCTCAGGGGTCGGTCCTCGGACCTCTCCTTTGGAATGTCGGGTACGACTGGGTGCTGAGAGGCGCCCTGACCCCGGGCCTGAGCGTGATTGGTTACGCTGACGACACGCTCGTCATGGCCCGGGGTCAAGACTTCAGAGAGGCTACCCATCTCGCCACAGCGGGGGTGGCCCTCGTCGTCGGTCGTATAAGGAGATTGGGCCTCGCGGTGGCGCTCAATAAATCCCAGGCCCTGTGGTTCCACAGGGCTGGGGTGACGCCACCTGCAGGGGCCCAAATCGTGGTTGGAGGCGTCCCAATAGAGGTCGGGGTGCGATTGAAGTACCTCGGCCTCATACTGGACAGCCGTTGGACCTTCCGGGCCCACTTTACGGAGCTCGTCCCCCGACTGATGAGGACGGCCGGCGCTCTGAGCCGGCTGCTTCCGAATCTCTGGGGACCAAACCGTGTCGTGCGCCGCCTCTACGCGGGGGTGGTGCGTTCGATGGCCCTGTACGGCGCGCCCGTTTGGGCCGGACCGGGAAACCGGACAGCAACTGTTGTCCGGATCCTGTACCGGCCGCAGCGCGTCGTAGCTATCAGGGTCATCCGCGGATACCGCACCGTCTCCTTTGAGGCGGCGTGCGTGCTGGCGGGGACGCCACCATGCGATCTGGAGGCGGAGGCGCTCGCCGACGACTATCGTTGGCGCTGCGACCTCCGTGCTCTGGGTGTGGTGCGTCCCATCAGAGCCGCGGTACGGGACCGGAAGGCCCAATCTCGGCGGTCCGTGCTGGAGGCTTGGTCAAGGCGCTTGGCCAACCCCAGCTGGGGTCTAAGGACCGTCGAGGCGATTCGCCCTGTCCTGGAGGACTGGGTGAGTCGTGCCGAGGGACGTCTCACCTTTCGTCTGGTGCAGGTGCTGACCGGGCATGGTTGCTTCGGGAAGTACCTGCACCGGATACAGGTCGAGCCGACGACGAGGTGCCATCATTGCACAAGCGACCTGGACACGGCAGAGCATACGCTCGCTGTCTGCCCCGCATGGGAGGAGCAGCGCCGTGTCCTGGTCGCACAAGTAGGGCAGGACTTGTCGTTGCCGGGCGTCGTGGCATCGATGCTCGACGACGACGAGTCCTGGAAAGCTATGCTCGATTTCTGCGAGTCCACCATCTCGCAGAAGGAGGCGGCGGGGCGGGAGAGGGAGAGCTCTTCCCTCCCCGGCCAACCCCGTCGCCGCCGACGTCGAGCGGGGGGCCGACCTCGGGAGTTGTCCCGGGACCTGGCCCCCTAAGAGTACCGGGTCCACCAACATCGGACCCGAGGGGTGCTGCGCTAGGCATCAGCGCGCACCCTCCGTGCCATCTGTACGGGGGATGGCAAGCCGTGCTCCGCGACCCGGGCTGGCCCTGGGCCGGCCTGGGCCGAGGGAGACCCTACACCACACGGCCCCATCTTGGCGGGCCTTAATTGGCCCGTCAAGATGGTTTCACCGACGGCTGCCGGTTCGACGTCCGGGGGTGACGGGGCGATACGTAAGCGACAATCGCGAACGCGTCCTGTCACCCCTACCACATCGGATGTCGAGCGTGAGAGGCGGGAGGTTTTGGTGCGGTTCGACACCCACATGCGGGGCGAGTGGAAGTCCGGCGATTTCCTCCCGTCCAAAAAAAAAAAAAAAAAAAAAGTACTCTACTGCTACATGATATCCAGGATCTTAAAAGCTTGTAGTGAAAAAGTTTTCTTTAATATATTTTTTTAAAGATTATCTCGTTAGTATTAAGTAAATTATTTGTAATCTACCCCTAACCTTGAAAATTCACTTATTCATTTTGACACGATTTCGTGAAAATCTCCGCTTAGATAATCATCTAAAACCGCACACTACAGTTGGGTAAAATTAATTACTTTCCAACCCTTTATTTAAAATTAATGGAAAATGTTTATAATATTATATATTTTTTGTATATTACGAAACGTGTTGACAATCGTAAACTCTATTCTTGATTATACCTATCATTTTGATATCCTCCAATCAAAAAAAAATCTCATTTTTGACCGACTTCCAAAAAGGGGGAGGTATTAAATTTGGCTGTATTTTTTATGTTTGTTCGTCGATAACTTTATTTTTGGGTGGACCGATTTGAATGATTCTGGTGTCAGATGAAAGGTAATGGCTGAACTTAGGTCCGGTAGGTTTTTTTTTAAAATGGAACAAGTACTTTTGGATCTGTGATTAAAAATGTTTTTTTTAACGGACAAAATTTCACGATTTGCTATGCGTTTTTACGTGTATTTCCTTTTTATATGAACGGATTTCGATGATTCTTTTTTTTTTGACATTTATATATACAGGGTGGATCCGTAACTTTGGACAATCTGACGTAGGGTGAATGACCTGTTGAAATAAAACTTAGAACCACTATTATTTTAGGGATTGGATAAAAAAAATTTTTCATCATAGTATGGAAGTCCGCAACGATAGTCGTACGTTTTCCATACAATGTCAGAAAAAAAAGTTTAACCGATCCAAAAAATAAAAATGATGTTGTGTTGTATTTCGACAGGTCATTCACCCCACGTCAGATTGTCCAAAGTTACAAATCCACCCTGTATATAATATATTTAAAGCAGACATTTTGAGCAATATCTCTACTAACTAAATTTTGACTGTAAGTTTTTGTGCTATGCTTGAGAAATGGAAGTCGGTCGTTTTCATTTTTGTAATAAAAATATTATAAAAGAACATTTTTTTGTACTTTGTATGAGAATAACGTTCTTTAAATCTATACCTTATAGATTCCTTCAATAGGTTCTGTCGTCCATATGTCGTTTCTCTATATTATTACTCCACGACTCACAACGTAAATAAAAAATTGACCGTCAAAAATGTATTTATTAAAATGTTCATTTTACAACGTAAAGTATACAACAGCGTACACAGTTACCCGACACTAATTTATACGAATATTATGATAAAACATCGCAAAAAGACTATTATTTTGCCCCAAAATGGGGATTGTGTTACAAATTGCTCCTACAAAATAACATGACATAATATAAAACAAAGTCGCTTCATACTGTAATGTATGCTTTTTTTATTGCCATGTAGGAAGACGAGCCAATGGGCCACTTGATCGTAAGTGGTTACCGTCGCTTATGGACTGCAATGGGGGACACTGAAGGGTCGCTTACCAAGCCTCGTAAGTCTTTTTTTACACTACGCAATAGATTTTGATGCAGCTTTTTGGAACGAAGTTCCTTATCGCGCGTTATCGAAAGGGGGCTAGACGGAAATTCTTATGAAAAAGTTGTCACGACACTTTTTTTGTTTTAGATGATTATCGCTAGATGGCGCTGTTATTAAAATCTTTTAAAACAATTCCTTATTTTGTTTTATATGATTAATGCTAGATGGCGCTGTGATCAAAATATTTTATTTAAGTTATAATAATTAGTTAGTTTAACTAAAAAATAAAATTTTATTACAATTCCCTCACTAATTAATCGAAAGGAACTTCGTTCCATCCGGGTGTCCCTTGACACCTCTCAAGTTTTTTTATTAAATAGTATTTCAAGAGGAAGGTTTATGTGTATAATACATTCATAATATAGTAAATAAAAGTGGATGTCATGTCATTAATAAGCATATTTTTTTGCTCTTAAATCGCAAATGATTTTTAACTCTCGTTTTGTGACGCAGACGAGTTGCGCAGTTCAATAACACATGATAACATATTAGAAAGTTCTAGACGATTCTAGAGAATCACTGTTTTTACGAGTAGATTTGTTCCAGGTAATTTAACGTGATTCTGGACAAAGGCTAACTAGAAAACTTTTTCGGTTATTTTCGAGTTAGGAACCAGTAATATTCTCATATAAAATTGATGATTATTTCATTTACTTTTGAGTATAAACCTTGGTAAAAACCATGTGTTTATAATTCGACGTGTGTATGTCACTGTAGTCACTCATAGCTTTTGTAATAACCGATTTTAATGCTCTTTTTCTGACCGAGAAAGCCAATGGCCGTATCGCCGGCGGCTGCCGATTCAGCTGTAATGAGTAACGCGTCGCGCCGTACAGCATAACTCCGTTCTGAGTTCTGGCCTCTGAGTGGTTCAACTGCCAAAAATTCCATATATTGTTGGTGATTCACTGATTTTCTCAACCTTAAAAAAAATCGTAAGACCGGTTGATAAAGCGTATTTCAATCAAATAACACTAAATTTCCCTCATAAGGTACCTTCTCCTAAACTATGCCTTATAATCAATATTAGTGTTAGACAAACACCCGCTTAGAAGCTCCAGGTCTTGCACAAATTGTTTGTTCAGAGCCGACGTCACACTTTATGGGCGCCATTTTGAAGCTATAAATGATCTAATAGTGTCTGATTTAAGGTATAAACCAATTATGTATAGTATAAAATAAATCTCTATTTTCCTCGATCATGACGTCATGCTTGAACGCCTGGACCGATTTGAATAATTATTTTTATTGCAGTCATTGTGATCAGGAGTAAGTAATGGAAGAGAATTTCAAAACAGTTTGATATCTTTTGCTAATGCTAAATACACTGTATCGAGCAAAACAGTACAAAATAGTGTATGCATACAGATTATCTTTAAGAGTCTTAAAAAACGTCTTAAAGAGTATTAAGTTTAAAACAATTTAAATAAGCTACAGAGAAACCATGATTTACTATTTAAATGTGTAATTTCGAAAAAAAATATTCGTTTAAGTTACACGATTGTAAACTTCTCCAAATCAAACTCCAATTGTAAGTCAGCATACAGTTTATTCTTCAACACAATTCTCTCTTCTTCAGTCACAATTGAATCTCTTGACTCTATGTTCTCGCTAGAGTTGTACAATTTACTTTTAAACAACACGTCCGCTCACTTCGAGCATCCAAACAACAATCCCCTAACAACGGCTAACACTTGCATTTATAGCAAGTCCCCGCTTCCAACTACCCACGATGTTGGCTCTATTATACAAAATATTAAATGAGAAAAATAATGTTAATTGTAATATTGAAAACTGTTACAAAAATGCTTTAAATTGATGTATCGTGAAAGGTTAGACACCTTTCAGATACATCTGTTAAAAGACACTCTCTAACTCTGGACATATTTAATTGGTTTAATTTTTACGCTCAAATCGTGTATCTACTAAGACTGGTATAGTAAACTATTCAGTACTAGTATGAATAATTGACAAGACCTTAGTCAAATAGACAAGACAACGCTCCCATTTCAAGTCACAGTATTAATGATAGCAATTTATAACGATCGCGATCGCTATACGTAATAGGAGACTATGATGGATGGTGCGTCAACTAGCGAAGTGTTTCTCGTTAAATGTATTGTTTTACGGTTCAACTGTCATGCGATACTTTTACCTTATACATTCATTATAAAGGAAAGAAAAAACTTGAGAGGTGTTATGGGACACCCGTATAGAACGAAGTTCCTTTCGATTAAAACATATCTTATAATTGTTTTTCCTAACGTAACACTCGATAAGCAACGTGTTTTAAAAGATTTTGATCACAGCGCCATCTAGCGATAATCATCTATAACAAAAAAAGTGTCGTGACAACTTTTCGTAAGATTTTTTTCCGTCTAGCCCCCTTTCGATATCTTTTAAAACACATTCCTTATCGCGCGTTACGTAAGGAAAAAAAATATAAGATATCTTTTAATCGAAAGGAACTTCGTTCTATTCGGGTGTCCCATGTCACCTCTCAAGTTTTTTTTTGCTTAATTTTGAAAAAGCAAAGAACATTGGCAAATGAAATAGTGTAAATAAGCATGACGACCCTATCGAAAATTTAATGATATTGTACATAATAATATTAAAAGAGTTTAAAACACTGATTTTACTTAAAACCTTGAGATTAATAAGATTTTTAATACCTAAATTAAAATATTACAATTAGCCATACTTTCATGCATTTTCAACGGGTTCTTACCACGATATTTAATTAATTGAGTTGTCTCGATATTTCAACGTTGTTGCAAACGCCATGATCACGAGAAGACTGGATACTGCGGGTCGATTTAAGAGCAAACAAATCTGTCTACCCTCTTTTTCGTTCGCTTTTGAGTAGTACCACTGGAACTCGAACTCACATCACGACACACGAGTATGTGGAATCCAGTGCTAAACACAACAGTCACTAAGGGTTCATGCCCAGAGAGTTTTGTAGATACAGTGAGTGTGGTGTGTGCTATCTGTATGCAGTGACTTCCCGCAAATCTGACCAGGTCGTCGGTTCATCTTGTGGTGGTGTGATGTGTATCCATTGGAAAAATATGCAAAAGTTAAAGCCATTCGAGTTAGTATAGGGATAGTGTATTCTATATATATTTTATAATTAAATGATAGGAAAGTCAAAACTGTAAAAACACTCGCCCAAGTCAAGCGACTGCAACACACAACGATGGCGCGATTCAGAATCCATACGAATAATACGGTAGAGTAATATTATCACGCATCTAGGCCAAGACAAAAGGTATCGACATTACTATAACACTTAGGTAATAGTATTAGTGCTTCCAGTATATATTATTCCATGTATTTTGATCCATTTTTGTTGTACACACCGAGACACTCTTTGATCTGAAGATGATGCCAAATTGGATTTTTTCCTTTGGGAAAATGGTGTCAAACGGATTTTCTTAGTTCATTAAACATTAATGGTATCGATACGGTCGAAATTCTCGTTTATTTCCAAAACAATAAAGCTCAATTTTCCTTGTAAATTCAAAGAAAACCACGCCACATTAGGCCTGTATTTTCTTTGAGTATCGTTCGAGTTTCTTTTACGTTAATTTAATAAGTGTTGTAAATATTTAGGGAGAGATTACTGTTTTATTTATTTTATCGTCAAGGAGGGTTTTAAGGTTTTTTGTTCGTTTCGACTTGAACGAGAAACTTATGGCATACTGAAACTGTTGCGGATTCTAACTATCAAGACTGATACGTAATTAATTTCGGATTGCGATTAATATTTAATTTTATTTATCATTTTTACATTTTTACACTTTTCATTTTTGGCGGCAATCTTCGCTCTCCCTTTTTCATGGCAACGGCAACACACCCGTTATGCCAAACAAAACTAAATAGAAGTAAAAGTACTCATCAGGACGCTTCGTTTGAGCCTAAACACGATGAGATTATCTTGCTTATTGACGGACATTTTGGACGTAGATGTATCTGGTTCGTGCAGAGGTAAACTTTTAACATGCTTTATATTAACTTGCACTGGATGTAACTACTTAAGTTCCGGTGGAATCTTGCAAGCTAAATTTGACAAACTTCCCGGTTCCCGATTGAGCTGACATTTTGCACGCAGATGTATATCACGTGACAATGCAATAATATGACTGTGAAAATGGTGCTAATTTAATGATGGATTCGGAAAGTGGTCACAGGAACTCTTGCCCTAAACAAGATAGAACCGTTATGTTTGCTCATTTTGTCTTAGCACTCTACTGATACATGATATCCGGAATCTTAAAAGCTTGCACAGTTTTCTTCAAAATA
Source organism: Trilocha varians (assembly GCA_030269945.2). Lineage (NCBI taxonomy): Eukaryota > Metazoa > Arthropoda > Insecta > Lepidoptera > Bombycidae > Trilocha > Trilocha varians. Next base: position 2,419,107 of record AP028279.1, read on the forward strand.
AATTTATTTCTGTCAAGATAGTATACTAGAACGTCAAAATCAAACCCTAGATAAATTTACTGACCAAGTTAGCTTGTCATTCGTTACTTAGCTGTGTGCTTAAGTTGGTAACTTATATAATTAATCTTCGTAAGCCTTGTTGAACTTAGACCTGTCTTTTCGAAGTTTGGGAATAGTGATTTTACTTTAAGGGTTTTTTTTAGGTTAGAATACCTTTTGAAGAAAATAATATGTTAAGTCTTAAATTCATTATATATAACGGCGTAAATAGTGTGTTGAGGTGCAATAACGCTGTAAATAGTCGATCTTCATTTGGTTTTGTCAGGAATGACGTCACAATGTCCACTTGAAAACTTGATGATCACTTTTGAATAAAAACTTCAAAATAACGAGTTTTAACAGTTTATTACTTTTACATCAAGAGGGCCGTTCGCCTCGACAATTCAAACACAAATGAATCATAACAGCGGCCAATGCCTATATTTATAGCGAGTCTCCACTTCCAACTACCCGCACTGTGAATAGATTGGTTTCCCTTGTTATCACCCCGTCATGTATTTAAAAATCTTATAACTTGTTCGTCAATACTCTACTATCCGTATTTCTGAATTTATGAGAATAATTTGATCAAATTTTAAGTTTATTCATTTTTTACTGTCATGTAGGTGGACGAGCCACGTGATCATAAGTTGTTTTGTCGCTCATGGACCTCTGTAATGTCAGGGACTGGCCTGCTCCCTACAACCATTAAGGACCCTCCTCAAGCCTCGTTTGAAGAAGGACAAGTCAATAAACAATAAAGTTTATCTAACGCGATTTGTATTCGCGACGGGAAAGAGTGCCATAGTGCGTAACGCGTCGCGCCGCTTCGAGTAATTCCACGATGGGTTCTGTCCTCAATAAGGGTTCGGACGCCGAGTGTCAGTTACACGTTTTAGTGCGTTTCAATTCCCACATATCCCGCGATTTCCTCCAACTTAAAAAACACGATTTGTATCAACATTTACTTCTGTAAAGCCCTAATTTTGCACTCAAATTGTGCTGATATTTGATCTATATGTCCTTGAACACCTCAATAACTCTCTCGATAAGATAAATGTGATTCTTGTGCCAAATATTGACGATTGAAAGGAGATCGATGAGTCTTAACGCTCAGATAGATTATTGATTTCAATCTCAGTTTCTCTCAACAGATTACGGTTAAAAACACTCTAAATCTGATCGTTAGGTAGATGTTAAGACGACTAAATTTAAATAGTATATGACGGGGTGATAACAAGGGAAACCAACCTATTCACCGTGCGGGTAGTTGAAAGTGGTGACTTGCTATAAATACAGGCGCTGGCCGCTGTTATTATTCATTCGTGTTTGAATTGTTGAGGCGAACGGACCTCGTGATGTAAAAAGAATAAACTGTTAAAACTCGCTATTTTTAAGTTTTTATTCAAAAGTGTTGATCATCGAGTGTTCAAGTGGACATTGTGACGTCATTCCTGACAAAACCAAACGAAGATCGACTTATTACAACGTCATTACACCTCAACACACTATTTACGCCGTTATATATAAATAAAAAAAGTTTAAAGAAACAATTTAAATACAAGCTTTTAAGATCCTAGACATCAGGTAATAGTAGAGTGCCTACTTATACAAGTAAAATGGGCTGAAACACGACGGGTCTATTTTATTCAGCACAAGACTTCCTATGACCACCTTCCGAATCCATCATCAGATTACATATAATTGCATTGTCATGTGATATACATCTGTGTGCAAAATGTCAACTAAAGCGGAAACCGAGAAGTCTCTCAAATTTGTTTTTCAAGATTCCACCCTGTATCAACCCATTACTGCCCACTGTTGGGCTCAGGTATCCTCAGAAGAGGGATTAGGTATAGCTCACCACGCTTGCCCTGTGCGGATTGGGGACTTCACATATCTTCAAAGAATTTTTATAAACCTTTTCCGACATGCAGGTTTCCTCACGATGTTTTCCTTCACGGTTTTTAGCCAGTGGTGTTGTGAAAAATTGCACATAAATCTTTCTCACAGAGTCCACCCGTACTTACGTAATTACATCCAGTGCAAGTTAGTATAATTCTTGTAAAAACAATTCTAAATATGAAAAAAGAAACTGAATATCTTTGCTGACTTCAACAATGTGAACATCACTCTTATATACCCCACTCCAATTAAAGCAGATAGACATAGTTTAATATAACCAAAACCTTTCATGCATTTTCAACGGGTTCTTACCACGATATTTAATTAATTGAGTTGTCTCGATATTTCAACGTTGTTGTAAACGTCATGATCACGCAAGACTGGATACTGCGGGTCGATTTAAGAGCAAATAAATCTGTCTACCCTCTTTCTCGTTCGCGTGGTACCACTGGAACTCGAACTCACATCACGACACACCATACTCACTGTATCTACAAGACTCTCTGAGCATGAACCCTTAGTGACTGTTGTGTTTAGCACTAGATTCCACATACTCGATAATCTGAAGCTCTCAACTCAACTCAATTAATTAAATATCGTGGTAAGAACCCGTTGAAAATGCATGAAAGTATTACAGAAAACCGCGAGTGTCTGAATAAGTTTATAACCAAAACCTCTTTGTATTTGTAAATAACTTAACAACAAAAAAAAACTCAATCTACCGAAGAATCCATTAAGCGAAAAGCTCGAGAGTAGAAAAACTATAAAGGACTTGATTACTGCGCGTCTGGGGTCAACAGAAGACAGATAACCGCCGTGTACGGGGTAAAGATGGTGTTAGCAGCAGATTTCTTCAGTTGCAGCTGTGGACTCGCCCCATGCTCCAGCTACTATAGATGAACTTATGCGTCAATTAAACAATAGAGACCAAGAATTACTCTCAAACGATCTGGAAATCTCCAACCTTCCTGAACTTAAAGCTGAAAATCCTGTTCATCTTGTCATTACTATTGGTCAAAAACTGGGGGTCAACATTGAGGAGCGGGACATTGTGAGTGCTGATCGGGTTGGCAGAGAGCGTAACGTTGATGGAACTGATGATGTCATCGAGCGGCGTCCTCGTGCTGTTGCTGTGCGTCTCGCTCGGAGGGATATCCGTGATGAGCTACTGAAGGCTGCGCGTGTTCGCCGCGGAGCTACTACGGCTGATCTCGGTCTGTCGGTACCTCCCAAGCGTTTTTTTATCAATGAACGCCTCACTAAAACAAATCGACAGTTGTTTCGAGCGACCCGGGACGCAGCTGGAGCTCATGGGTGGCGATATGTTTGGACAAAGCGGGGTAGCGTATTGGTGCGCCGTGGGAAAGGAGATCACGTACGTAGAATTCGCTGCGAAGGGGATATCCGTAGCGTCATCGGCCCCATTGAAAAAAATATTTAGTTGTTTAGATTTTGCTTTTCATGTTCATGCAGTATCTTGTTTCATTTTGCGTGGTATTTCTTTTTTTATCATGGTATTTTTATTTATCCATGCTTGTAATTTTTATATTTCATGCCGTTACTCTTGTTTTCACTTTTTTATGTTAGCATTTAACTTTATTAATTTTTTTTCCAATCTTAGTTGGCTTCATTTACGAGAATTGTATTTACTGATAATTATTGATTTAGTTACAAGTTTTAACCTTCATTATAATATTGTGTCGTTTACTGGTTTATGTATAATTATTAATCTTAATTCGTTTTTGATAATAGTATTCACTTCTACTCTGCAGATATGTCATCTTATTTTTGAAATGTTTTTCAGGACCCTCAAAACAAACGTAATTTTATACCTTTTTCATCTATCTTGCAATTGTGCAAACTTAAACATTTTCAATTTGCAATAAATGGTGCGTAAACAGAATTTAAAATTTGGTCTTTTAAATGCTGGTTCACTGTCAACAAGGCAAGATGAATTCCTTATAGCCATGGCTCATCATTCTGTTCACATTATGGCTATAAATGAAACGTGGCTCAGACCCGGCGAGGAGGGTCGTGCTCCAGTGGTACCAGGCTATAAGTTACGGCATGCTCCACGGCCTGCTAATGTTCGTCGCGGACGCGGTGGTGGTGTAGCTTTCTACGTTAGGACTGAAATAAGTGTTCGAGTATGTACACATCCAGAAAATTCTAATATTGAGCAGTTATGGGTAAGTTTAAATATGCATGGCAGAAGATTATTGATAGGAACTGCGTACCGCCCTCCTTGGCTTGATATAGATACGTTCTTTGAGGGATTAACAGACAGTTTGAGTGCCTTGCAACCCTATGATACCATTGTGCTGCTGGGCGACTTCAATATTAATATGCTGAGTCATGCTTGTTCTAAGAAGAAGAAGTTTGAGGACTTTATTAACTGTTTTAACCTAACTCAAATAGTAAAAGACGCCACCCACTTTGTTAGTGGGAGTAGTTCACTTATTGATGTCATTTGTGCAGACGCGGTTGTGGCCAATGTGGAGGTCAATTTTATTCCTGAACTTGGACATCATTGTTTCGTGGTGTGCGAAGTGCTAAGACCATCATATGCCGTCAACTCAATAATATACTTAACGAGTACTTTCAGACAGACCTGAACATGATTCCATGGTCAATAATTGATACTCTGAGTAATGTTGACGACATGGTGGACACTTTTTCTAAATTTATTTTGTTTTTGTTTGATCTTCACGCACCACTGAAAAGTTTAAAAATTGGTAATCGGGCTACGCCTTGGATTACTGAAAACGTTCGTCTGCTTTTTAGATTGCGAGATGCAGCACGTTATCGTTCACGTGCCACAGGGCTTGATGTTCATAGGAAGTATTACTTGGATCTAAAAAGGCAAGCAGCTATTGGCCTGGAGTCGGAGAAAAGGGCATATTTCAATGTTTACATTAACGGTAACCTGAGAGATCCGAAAAAACTTTGGAAAGGCCTTAAATCAAATGTAATTCCTGATCATAAAGAAAAGTCACTTCCACGACACTTCAGTGACGCCGATATGATCAACGATGCTTTTTTAAATGTGCCTGGAACTTGCGATTTTGATATTTCTCACTACCCTTTCCTAGACAATTCTAGTCTTACGTCTTGTAACTTTAAGCTCAAAATCATTGATGAAAGCGAAGTACTGAAAATTATATATAGCATCAAATCAAACGCATCGGGCCCTGATGGTATAAATGCTGAAATGATATCACTAACTTTGCCATATTCATTGGGGGCGATTACCAAAATTATAAACACCTCAATTAGCACAAATACCTTTCCTGCACAATGGCGTTGTGCCGTAGTTTGCCCTATTCCAAAGGTCAGTAACCCGAAAACTTTTAAGGATTTAAGACCTATTAGCATGTTGCCGTTCCTATCCAAAATATTGGAAAGGGTAGTCTACATTCAGGTGTCAGAATATGTTGAAAAACAGGGGATTCTACCGGAGTTGCAATCTGGTTTCAGAAAGGGTAGGGGCACTGCTACTTGTCTGACTGATGTTGTTGGTAATATCCTCGAAGCTCGGGACCGGGGACAAGGAACAATACTAACATTATTGGATTTTTCACGGGCCTTTGATACCATTAATCCTGCTCTTTTACTTGCGAAACTTATAAATTACGGGTTTGCCACATGTACTGTCCAGTGGTTTAATAGTTATATATCAAATCGATCACAATATGTAGAAATACGAAAAGAGAATGGTACTAAAGTGTCTTCCAGAATTAAACCCATAATAAGAGGTGTTCCGCAGGGTTCTATTCTTGGGCCCTTGTTATTTATTATTTACAGTGCAGATATTATCCAGTGCTTTCACGATTGTAAATATCATTTATACGCAGATGATGTACAGTTGTATCACTCCTTTGACGTTGGGGATACTTCCGCTGCTATTTCCCGTATCAACCACGACCTGGATAGGGTTGTTGCGTGGTCCCGTAGGAACTCTTTGGTCTTAAATCCTACCAAATCCAAATTTATGGTTCTGGGTAGTCGTTTACAAACCATCAAAATCTTGTCCTTAGAGCCCAGGGTAATGATATCGGGAGAAAGAGTTGCCTATGTGGATTCCGCAATTAACCTGGGTCTTGCAATGGATCCGGAGCTCCGTTTTGAGGCCCATGTTGCCAATACTTTGAGGACTTGTTTTTACAGACTTAAGATCCTATACAGCTTCAGACAGTATGTGAGCGTTCCAATGAGAAAGATGCTAGTAGACAGTCTGGTCTTGTCAAAATTGAACTACTGCGATACCGTTTATGGCCCCTGTTTGTTGACCAGAACAGTAAATTTGATTCAGCGCGTGCAAAATGCCTGTGCTCGATATTGCTTCAGTGTTCCTAGAAGAAGCCATATAACACCTTACTTGAATGAGAACAATGTTCTCAAAATGGCTGCCAGACGTAGGCTACACCTTGCGGTTTTATTATTTGGAGTTATATCAAGTAATAAGCCCAGCTACCTGTATCAAAAGCTTGAGTGGAACACGACTCGATCAAAATACAGCAGAAGAACCGCTGTGAAGCCATTATTGGCGCCTAGGCATAGAACTGTCGCCTTCAGAGGGAGTTTCAAGTTTTCAGCCACAAAATGTTGGAATGATCTCCCACCACCTATCCGTCTTCTCAAGTCTAAGAGTTCTTTCATAAGTCATTATAAAAAAATGTTACTAAATTCTCAAAAAATACTTGAGCTGAGCTTGAGCCCATTCTATTAAGTATTTTTTTTTTTTTTTTTTGCTATTTATTTTCATTTATTCATTTTCTGGGAAACAATATTATTTCACACATTTATTCTTATTTTTCATTACATATTATAAAATATGTATTTGTATGTATGAATTTGTATGTTGTAGTGACTTTTAAATGAGGCCAACGTTACTTTTAAACTTATAAATGGTTTTTGAAATATATAAATGGTTTATGGTAGATCTTTTGCATTAACTTGGTTTTCTCTCATGATGAGTTATTTTTAAGCTAACATCACTTTATTGTATTTGAATTTTGTAATAGGTTTTTCTGGTTTAGTAGTAATGAATTATGGTTTTAAGCATAGTAATTTTTGTAATTTAATATCCTATAGTTTTATATCCTTTTATAGTTTATTATCATTTTAGTTTTTTTTTGTTTACTTTTCTAGTGTTTATGCTTTAAGTAGTAGTCATTTAATTTTTCTACTTTATTTTAGTATTGTATGAGGTATAATCTTTTATTGAACTGTGCCAACATCGTAATCCCACTCAACATCTCTGGGATACGGGAGTGGCTGAAAATCAGCGCTGCTCGGAGTGCACCTGTGTGTGTCTTCCGACAGCAATAGCTGAGCTACTACCCTTTGCCTTAACGCTTTTTAATTTTATTGTACTTAGTTCTTAAATTTAGTCTAGTTTGTGTTATGGCAATAAATGGTTTTATTATTATTATTTATTATTATTTTATTATGTTACACTGGATCATAGTGTCGGGAAATAGAAAAAAAAACAAAAAAAAGAAATATGTAATTTATCCACTCAACTGAAAAATAAACCAAAAGTGGTTTGTTTATCTATACCAATTAGATGGGAGTAGCCAAAATTAACACTGAAAATTGTTTTTACAAATTTTGTTATTATGTCGTATTAACCGGGGGTGACGGGGCGATACGTGAGCGACAATCGCGAACGCGTCTTGTCACCCCTACCAGATCGGATGTCGAGCTCGAGCGGCGGGAGGTTTTAGTGCGGTTCAACCCCCACATAGCCCACTCACAGGGCGAGTGGAAGTCCAGCGATTTCCTCCCGTCCAAAAAAAAATGTCAAAAAAAACGAAAGTGATGTTACGGTATTGTTAGAAAATGTACTTTCTCTTTTGTTTTTATACTCTCCTTTAACTTTATTATTTATAATACTTGTGGCAGAAGCAGAGATGTGATTTAAAAGTCATAATAATAAAATTAGAATTATCGTGCATTATTGAATATCTTGGTAAGAACCCGTTTCCGCATAAAAATAAAATTAATATTAAACCTACAATTACATCAGCAAATACCTAGAAAATCTAAGTCCAAATCCGCACTAAATTTTATCTCTTTTCAAACAAAATTACTTTGCCCCCAATGCGCTAACATCCCAATCTTTTTGTCAACACCTGTCGTGTTTGATGTATCATTCGGGACGCATTCATCTTGTTCGGAAACGACATCCACGTTCAAATAAAATATAAAAAAGGCTATAGAATGTTTACAAAAATACCGAAGAAAAAACATCTGTGTAGCTGTTTAAGAAATTTTGCTGTTGGTACAATTTGTGGTTAATTACAAATTGAATTTAAAAAAACTTGAGAGGTGTCCTGGGACACCCGAATAGAACGAAGTTCCTTTCTATTAAAAGATATCTTATAAAAAATATTTCCTTTCGTAACGCGCTATAAGGAACATGTTTCACAAGATTTTGATCACAGCGCCATCTAGCGATAATCATCTAGAACAAAATAAGGAACATGTTTTAAAAGATTTTGATCACAGCGCCATTTAGCGATAATCAACTGATTGAAAACAGATGTTTTTACACTTTTTGAAATTCAAAAACTTTAAGAACATCAAGTTCTAAAAAACGAGCTCGAAAAAATCTACTAATAGGTATCACTTCTCTTTTGTTTTATTAAATTCATACATTACCTCAAATAATCTTTAAACATTACTATTAGGGGTGTGCGAATAATTCGAACTTACGAATTATTCGTTCCGAATCGAATATGAAGTTGATCGTGATATTATTTTTACGAAAAGCACTTTTCTGGATCCCCGGTACAAAAAATATTTTTACAAAGAAGAGGAAGTAAAAGAAATTGTAGAAGATATTAAGCTCGAAATTGGGAGATTCTTGATGCCAAATAATGATTCTCAAGAACTTAATGTTTTGACCAGAAAACGTAAGTTTTAACAATCACACAAACACAAAACACAAAATCTGACATCTAGCCCATTCAAGATATTATCTACAAAATACAAATTGTTGTCCTATTTCCGATGCATCGTCGTAGTCAAATTCGATACTATTCCAAATTATTCGAAGTTTTTCGAATATTCGTTGAATTTCGAATAATTCGAAGTTTCGAATTCAAAGTTTTGAATTATTCGATTCAATTCGATTCTAACGATATTCGCACACCCCTAATTACTGTTCAAATTAATAGTTAAATTATACCGTAAATGCATTGCCCAAAAACATTCAAGCAATGATTTAATACCGTACCCTTGTAGTAAAAGCCAATGGTTTTAAGACAAGACTAATATCGGACAGATTTCACCAGTAGAGAACTGTGTATAACTGTGAAGGCCTGTGGTTATGCTAATTTTACTAATACAGTCAAGTAAAGACACTAGTTTAAGATATACAGGGTGTTTCACAACTATGCGACATGAACGGGTATGTTTATGATGCCAATCGAAAGATCAGTTAATTACCAATAATCTTTGCTAACAAACATAGTGTCCTAAGCAAAAGAAACAATGTGAAATGTTTGATCCAACATTTTAAGAATCTTATTTCGATTGACATCATAAAAATACAGGGTGTTGATTTTTGCCGATTTTGTTAATTCGATTTTCAGACAAACGAAGCAATTTACGAAAAATCTGTGAATGCAGTATTATTAAACATCAAAAATAAGATAGTGTTCCGGTTTCCGATTCAATTGCAATGATATTATGGTAAAATGGCGCTGATCTGATGATGGATTACGTCGTAGGAACTCTTGTGCTCAATAAGAAAGACCCGTCGTGTTTGGGCTCGTTTTTTTTTTTTTTTTTTTTTCTTTAAATTAAAAAAAAAACATTTTAAAAAAGGTAAGCTTATAGATAGACATCCATTACAAACAAACATTACGATACAAACACAAATAAAGTTAGTAAGTAAAATTTATTAGTGGAGTAAAATTCAAACAGCAAAGAGTTGACCTCTGGTACCCAAGATAAGATCTAACTTGTGTTATGGGTTCCAGGGCTCCTCAGACACACTGAACAGAAGATGTGACACAAAATAGATAAAGTGGAAGCATTTAAACGAATTCAAGGATTAAAACATACAACATTAAACGTTTCTTGTATTAACTAGCACTCTACTTCTACATGATATCCAGGATTATAAAAGTTTGTATTTAAAAGATTTCTCTTTAATCTTAAATCCTGAGAATTTATCTCAGGATTTCAGTCAATGAAACTTCATCCTGTATTCTATTAGTAAATTCTACCTCGAGATGGAAAGGTCCTATCAAATTTTAGGTTCCACTTTACATAGATTGATGCCCGAACCCTTGTTATTTTAACGACTGCAGTTAACCCTTTGTAGGTATAGGTAGGGCGAAAGATAACGTCTTTTATGTTAGGAGTTAGTGCTTTTATGTAAATTTCGAATGATTCGTATTTTGATTATGGAATTTAATTTGGTTGGTAGCGTAGTATGACTTTGAGAGAATAATTACACTCAGTGTGGATCCATGCAATTTCGTCTGCGTCACGTAAGACGGAATAAATAAGAGTGTTCTCGTATCTCATTCGTCCTCTTTCTCTCCCCTCTTTAAACCCTCCCTGGACTTCCACGAATATTTTAAGTTCCGTCCGTAAATACCTTCTGGTTTATATCTGATTTTACTACGAAATTACAAGTATTCCAGAAAATTCTGCAGCTATTTGATAATAATCTAGCTATCGTTCTCAGAACATTTTAACTTGATTATGGCTGAAAGAGCCCCAGGATCGGGCACAAAGTGTCTTCATAGACGATAATTGAGTTAGGAGCAACGTTTGTGGCATATTTTGTAGTCAAAATGAGGTTGAATTATCCGCATTTAAATATCCAAAATGGAATTGAAATTTATGTGAATTTTCTTGAAGTTGACGTTGATTTTAGAGTTTTGTGTGGAAAATTTAGATTAATTATTGTTGGGGTAAAATAGTGTGAATTTAATGATAAAATAATATTGTTTTAGGGTGTCTGTTATAATGGAAGAGTATCCCTTTATAAATTACTTGAGTATCTCATTAGTAGATACCATTGAATTAAAATGAACAACTGATTCTAGTAATCATTATTTATTGTCACTCTTTACAATATACAATAATGAATATGATTACAATAATGTGGACGCGAGTGTACGCTATGCTCTTAACTGAACGACTGGGGAGTCGCGCTACGCACTGCACTTATATATTACTGCTTGCATCAAAAGTGCATGCATGCAATTGCGTCCCTACATTATTAAAACTATACACAAGATTTACACGAAGACTTATAGTAACTAATATAAAAAAACATATTTTTATTACAACAATTAATACGACAAAGACAGCACAAAAACTACCAGTCAGATTTTTATAAAATTTACATGAATATCCAAAGCGTCTGTTTTCTAACAAAAATAATTATCGAAATCGTTTCATTTAGAAAATAAATATATTTATATAAAAATTACCGTATTTAAACAAAGATCAAGAAGTACTTGTTCTACATAGTCGTGATTTAAATTAATCGCCTAATATCGTGCGAGGTTCTGTCCTCGGCTGTGTGCTTCTGTGTTCGGACGCTGAGCGTGAGCGACAGGAAGTTTTGGTTCGGTTCGACTCCCACATACCCCATCTGCGGGGCGGATGGAAGTCCGGCGATGTCCGCCTGTCATAAAAAAGCATAACCACTCAACTGGGATCGGCAACCAAATTGGTTTGTTTACTTTTTCCAAGTCTGTGGCAGGAGCCAAAAATGAGCACAGTTCTAAAACTTGTTTTGTTTACATTTTTTAATCGTCTCATATTTTACGGAGATGATATATTTTCGCTGAAAATGCAATACAGCGTCCTTTAGTAACAAAGATTTACAAAAATATAAGGTTTAATTAAAAATCAAAATTAAAAATTATTGGAAAAAAATGTTTTTAAAATGGGGTTCAAACACGGTATTGATTCCGAACGAAGTCCCCAGTTTCGCTCTCAAGCGAATAGTGACGTTCCCAGTTGAGTGGTTTAATTAAAAGATTATATTTCTTTAGAGAGAGTCAGAGTTAAACCAAAGCAAGATAGTTTCCATTGTAAAACGGAAGGTATTTAGGTACCTTATCAGTCGAAGCAAAACCCCGGCACGTTTCTGGAACATTCTCGAACCGAGAAGTTCTGTTGTACGACCAGGTATTAAGTGTCCATCGACTTTATATTAAAGTATTATTATTGAACAAAAATAATTATTTCACCACTCAAAATATTGTAAGACTAAATCGCTAAAACACAATTTTACATGAGAAACAAAAAAATGGCAAAAAACATTAAAAAAAGGTTTTTCAAACTTATTCAGACACTCGCGGTTTTCTATAATACTTTCATGCATTTTCAACGGGTTCTTACCACGATATTCAATTAATTGAGTTGTCTCAATTATCCAGTCTTCTCGTGATCATGACGTTTGCAACAACGTTGAAATATCGAGACAACTCAATTAATTAAATATCGTGGTAAGAACCCGTTGCTTAAAGAGTCTTGTAGATACAGTGAGTGTGGTGTGTCGTGATGTGAGTTCGAATTCCAGTGCAACAACGTTGAAATATCGAGACAACTCAATTAATGAAATATCGTGGTAAAAACCCGTTGAATTAGTAACTCATTTTTGCAGTTAGTCGCTTGGTCCCTTTTACCTTTCTACCCTCAAGGGTAGACATTATTGAACACGTTAACTAACGAGAAGACAAACATATTGTCTTTTCAATGGCGTGAAAGTTTTAAAATAAACTACTTTGACACTAAAAAAATCAACAACAATTGTGTTTCAAATAAATTCGCCATTTTGTAGCGGCCATCTTGCACTAAGTTTTACCGCACGACACTTTTCAACCTCAGAAAAGCCTTTTAAAAAAACAACGTAACCTACAAGTCCCGGTCGGATTATACTAAAATCCATCTTTCCCTGGCTCTCGAACATTTCTCAGCTAAGTTTGAATTGAATTATCATAGTTAAGGAGTTCTTTGAATTATGATATGAATCTTTTGAACTTCGAGACAGCCTCGCTTTCAATATCAGGAATATTGGAGATTATCTTGTGATGAATTTAACTGTAGTTTGTGTGGAAAATCGTAAGTTTGACTTTTCATACTAATACGGGTAGTTTGTGCCTCTAATTAATCTATAATATAAAAATGAATCGACGACGACTGAACCGATATGACTAATTTTAGTCTTCAAATATATGTAGAAGACCAAGGAGAGTTTAAACAGTGAGAAAATTCACTTAAACGACGCAGACGAAATTGCGCTGGCAAGTCTATAATATAAAAAAACTTGAGAGGTGACATGGGACACCCGAATAGAACGAAGTTCCTTTTGATTAAAAGATATCTTTTTTTTTTTCTAACGTAATGCGCGATAAGGAACGTGTTTTAAAAGATTTTGATCACAGCGCCATCTAGCGATAATCATCTAAAACAAAAATAAGGAACGTGTTTTAAAAGATTTTGATCACAGCGCCATCTAGAGATAATCATCTAAAACAAAAATAAGGAACGTGTTTTAAAAGATTTTGATCACAGCGCCATCTAGCGATAATCAACTAAAACAAAAAAAGTGTCGTGACAGCAAAAAAAATGTCGTGACAATTTTTCGTAAGAATTTTTTCCGTCTAGCCCCCTTTCACTATGCGCGATAAGGAACTTCGTTCCAACAAGGCTTGAAGAAAGTCCTTAAAGCTATGTCGTAGGTAGCGGGGCAGTGTCTGCCATTGCATAGATCCATGAGCAACCGTAACCACACCCGAACTTTGCCTACATGTACTGTACCAACCCATTACTGCCCACTGCTGGGCTCAGGTCTCCTCCGAAGAGGGGTTAGGCATAGTCCACCACGCTTGCCTAGTGCGGATTGGGGACTTCACATATCTTCAAAGGATTTTTAGAACCCTTTTCCGATATGCAGGTTTCCTCACGATGTTTTCCTTCACCGTTTTTAGCCAGTGGTGTTGTGAAAAATTGCACATAAATCCGGCCGGTTTTGAACCCGCGACCTCCCGTACAGAAGGCAAGCGCTTCAACCACTCGTCCACCACGACTAGCCTACATGGCAATAAAGAAAAAAATATACTTTTATTATTGAAATAGAAGTACTAGTTAACACAAAAGGTTTCCAAGAATCTTTTCACAATAGTTATTTTATAAACTCGACGAGATTTCCCAAAAAAATTAAATTTCCAACAAAAATTCTTTGTACAAAATCTTCACAATTATTTTATATAAACGTTAATGAGGAATAAGTAAGGGTCAAAATTCTTTGCAAAGGGTCGGCAGATTTAATTATTTTGTTTTGTTTTAGAACAATAATGCCAAGATTTTTGGTATTAATTAATTTTCTTGGTGCGTTCGTTAAAACTAAACCTTTTGGAGGCTTCATTTAGATATTTTTCAAGGGTTTTAATGAGGTATAATTATTAATATTAAAGGAAATTGTTTCGGTAATCATCGTTTATTTTTATCGTTTGGTTTGTGGAAAATATAATACTATTTTCTATTTTATTAAGCGATAGTTTAAGGAGAAATTGAATTTAGTTATAATATTATAGTTAATTCCATCGCTCTCTCCATCCAGTGACCTCGGGGGTGTCGCGACGGGAAAGAGTGCCGATGGCGTAACGTGTGTCGTCGTCCCTCATAACCCCGTGCTAGGTTCTGGCCTCAGCCGGGGTTCGGACGCTGAGTGTGAGCGTTTGGAGGTTTTAGTGCGGTTCAACTCCCACATACCCGGTAATTTGCTCCAACTAAAAAAAAAAAGAAAAAAAAAAGGTGACCTCCCGCGATCCCAACCAGATCGTCGGCACGTCTTGTTGGAGATCTGGGGGCGTCGTTGTGGCGAAGTTTGGAGGACCTATGTCCAGCCTATGGACGTCTATAGGTTGATGATGATGATGATAGTTAAAATCACAACGATACACGAGATAGCATCGTTCACGTCGTCATATACTTTTACCTTTTAGGTAATTATGTGAATTATATTATTGGAACGAAGTTTCTTATCGCGCGTTATCGAAAGGGGGCTAGACGGAAAAAAATCTTACGAAAAGTTGTCACGACACTTTTTTTATTTTAGATGATTATCGCTCGATGGCGCTGTGATCAAAATCTTTTAAAACACGTTTCTTATTTGTTTTAGATGATTATCGCTAGATGACGCTGTGATCAAAATCTTTTAAAACACGTTCCTTATTTGTTTTAGATGATTATCGCTAGATGACGCTGTGATCAAAATCTTTTAAAACACGTTCCTTATCGCGCGTTACTTTAGGGAAAAAAAATTATAAGATATCTTTTAATCGAAAGGAACTTCGTTCTATTCGGGTGTCCCTTGACACCTCTCAAGTTTTTTTTGTGTAAACTACTCAAAAATACTTTTCAGTTAGAAAATATCACCACGTAAAAAACCTAAATTAAATACCTACACTTTTTTTTTCAAATCGGTTAAAACAAACCTACTTTTAAAACAAATTAAATCTTTCTAAATCGTTTGCCATCTGTTATACCGAATTAATCCCATATTTTTCATATACTTAAATTATTCAATTACTTCTAAAGAAATTCTTAATGTTGTGAATTCAGTCCTTCAGAGTGCTCGCGGCGAAATATCTTTCATTTAACGCCACTTTTCTCAAATAAAACATCATGTGGACACGCACAGGAGTCGGAGTTTCGGCTTTTTATTGTAGCGTTTTTTAAACGAAGATATAACTACAGTTTATTGTGAGAGGATTGCGATACTTCATTCCGCTTTAAAGATCTTTATTTAAATTAAAAGCAACATACTGTCTCACTTATCAATATAAATTAAATGTAACATAAAAAAGGCGTTTTTAGTTCGCCAGTGAATTATTTCAGCAAAATAGTACTTTTCTTACAATCTGTACCTAATACTTATCTAGCTTCATTCGTGTAAGTTAATCGTAGCAGCTTTACTTTTTTGCCTTACTTTTGTCTATTATTGTAAAGAAAAGCTGTCTACCTTTAAAAATACAAATACAAATATCATGTTAAATAACGCATCGAAAAGTGTCTAACAAGACATTATAACCATCCATCCAAACCAATTTTAACCTCGCTTCTCGTACATAAGTTATTAAAAACAGTTCTTGACTTAAGTAGCTCTGATTGATGATTTCCACATTTGCTCTTAACTCTCAATAATATTATGTAGATCAAAGTCATATGCGCGTTTTCTACATATTTTCCCGCTCGAAAACCCCTCCAGTGCGTATTTAAAAACCAAGTATCATTCGTCAGGCGACCTTTTCGGTTTTCCGTCGCTTATTTCACGAAATTTTTCACTCAACATTTCTTAAAATGTCGCAGAAACGAAACGCTTCTCTTTCATTTATATTTTTTTTTGTAAATTAATAAAATACATTTGAAATTCTCATCCAATTATCGAGGTCATGTGGATAAAAGATATTTTCTTTTGATCTTAGCTTTGACTTGTACTAAATTCTGTTTGAAATTTTTGGTCGATTAGATGTTATTGAAGGATATTTTTGCTTTGATGATTAAAAGGAAACGCAAGCTAATTATTATCTGAAATCCAATTTAATATAACATGAATGTTAAAAATAATTGATCATTATACAAAAAAAAAGACATGCCCGCTGAGTTTCTTGCCAGTTCTTCTCAGGACGGTGACTATAATTATTATTTTTTGTGTCCGAACTGGTGGTAGCTTTTAACTTTTGACGTCAACAAGAATGAATACGTCATCAATGTTGAAAATAATCCATACTCAATACTCATTTCATTTCATGACGGCAACAAAGGTTATTGGTGCTCATAAAATCTTTATATCTTGACTTTTGTCCGTAAATTATATTTAGAATATCACCTTTCTTTAGCTCAACCTTATCCCATTCAAATGGAGTCGGTGCGATATGTTTTATCTCTCCTAAGGGGTGGGCCATATAAAGTTTGCATTTTCCAAAAGTTCGACTGTCATGTTGGCTGTGTGGCATGTTGCGCCATCCTGTTGAAACCAAATGTCGTCCATGTCATACTCTTCAACTTTTGGAAACAAAAATTCGTTGAGCATGGCACGGTAACGTTCGTTTTCGAATGATGCCGCCGGACCAAAACCCACACCAAACCGTAACTCTTTGTGGGCGCATTGGCTTCTCAATGGTGACGTGTGGATTTTCCGACCCCCAGATGCGACAATTTTTCTTATTGACATAGCCTCCGATTTGAAAATGGGCTTCATCTGAAAAGACGATTTTTCGGTAAAAATGCTCATCTTCGGCCAAACGATCATCTGCCCATTGGGCGAACCGAAAACGTCCCTTTTCGTAGATGTCAAACCTTTTACTAAATTATGAACACAAATTGAATGACATTTGAGCTGTCATTCTCTAAATAAACAGTAATTCAAAATGCAAACGTTAGATTGGCCTACCCTATATAATTCCTATTCTGGCATAAGTCCTCTGTCACGCCGCAAATTTTCATATCTTCTTTCACACAATCCAACCATATCTTCTTAAGCCTTCCTCTCTTACATCCATCCACTTTCAAATTCCACATTCGCTTTGTAACATCTCTCCTCATCACATGTCCAAACCACGCCAACCTTTTACTCCTCAGTTATTGTGTGTAAATTCTAGAATTATTTAATAATTATGTTTATTTTATAACATCACAAACACTACTACAATTGATTAAGCTCGGACGACACCGACATTACTCAACCACACACAGCAAACACACACATACAACCAACACGCAGAACTCGGAGATGTAGAATTATCTCCGAAGACTAAAACGAGCAGGGGAGCATATTACCATTTTTCCCGTGGGTCATGGGACGGGGTATTCTGAAAAAAACCCGACCTAAGAGGTCGAGAACGCGAGCCGTTACACCCATACATATATTTTGCAATTGTAATTTAAAATGCAATTCTGTTTTTTTCTACATAAAACTTTTCCTCTAAAATAACCGTTTGTATCCAAACTACCCCATGTTAATATGAGAATATACGACTTTTTTATCGTTATATTTATATGATCGAAATAAAATAGATCCCGAGATTCCCGCTATCGTGTCCCGGAATCCCGACAGTAAAACACGAAGCGAGAAATCCCTCGTTTTATGTAAATATTTTAGCAGTTTACTTGTGTTTTCAAACACTATTTATGTTGTATCTACGTCTTCGTCTGCGTCACAAAAACAGTGTGTTTTTTCGGCAAAACATTTGATAAATTTAGTTTAGTTTTCTCCTGTACTCCAAAGTCTCGTGAAAATCGGTCTAGCTGTTTCTGAGATCTAATTGAATTCGTTTCGGGATTAGACAAGTTAGGTTTCCCTCGGGTTCCTGGGTTTCACTGCTTAGTGTCATTACGATGGTCGCCGCTGTGGATCCTGGCTACACAGGAGTTACAGTGGTGGGAGTGAGAGGTGAGCAAATACCCGAATCATTGAAAATACTTAATATCAATCAAGATCATCATTAAAAAGATGTAAACAATACCTCTTTTAAAATATAGATGAATTATTATTCTCGGAGATAATTTCCAAAGAATTGTATAACAAAGGTACAATGGACGTTTTTTATCTTAAAGATCCGACAAGGTACAACCTTGAACAAGATCATCAAAGAAATTCATATTAATTGCGGTTTCATTAAAAAATGGTATAGGTATTTTAAGAAATTATTTTGCTATGATAACTTATTTATTTTATGAACGAATTAATCTATAGGACTTCGTCGGCGTCACGAAGAAAGTTTCTTGGGAAAGAAAGTCGCCTAAGACATCAAAAAACTATCTGTTATGGGTTGTTACAGTACACAGACTAAGATGAAGTTAGAGGGCCACCTAGCATTGTATACTGTACTGTAACAACCCATTACTGCCCACTGCTGGGCTCAGGACTTCTCAGTAGATCAGACATGCTATGACTTGTCCTTCTTCAAACGAGGCTTGAGGAGGGTCCTTAAAGTTAGGTCGTAGGTAGCGACCCCTCAATGTCCCCTGACATTGCAGACGTTCATGAGCGACGGTAACCACTTACGATCCGGTGGCATGTCGGCTCATCTGCCTACATGGCAATAAAAAAAATAGACATGATCCACCACGCTTGCCCAATGTGGATTGGAGACTGCACATTAGTGCACATATACATACAGGTTACCTCACGATGTTTTCCTTCACCGTTTTTAGCCAGTGGTAAATTGCACATAAATCTTTTTCAAAGGAATTAGAGGTACAAGCCGATTTTACCTGCGACATCTACCTACGGAAGGCAACACCCGGCGCATCGACCACTCAACCAGGACAACTTTTGTTTAATTTAGTCGTAAATCACCTTAATTAGTTCAAAGTAATTTAACGACAGGAATCTTTGCAGACCTTTGTCATCAGGCAATATTAATTCTGTTGTTTACTCTCAAAGTAATAAGCCGGTAAAGTGACCATAACATAATCATTGAACAGAAGTAAATTTTAACACGAATTGAAATTCACAAACTCTGCTCTTCTGTAAGAAATCATGACTAACAAGAAGTGATCTTTGATCTCATCATCATCATCATCATCATCAGCCTGTAGACGTCCACTGCTGGACATAGGCCTCCCCCAAACTTCGCCACTTCCCGCGGTCTTGACCAGGTCATCTTTGATCTGTTGAAACTATCTCATTTTAATGTTTTTATAGTGCAATACGAATAAGTTTCAAACAGTTTACAATTTGCAACAATTGTAAGCTGTTTGATACCAAATATACCAAGTTATACAGTTCCGAAAAAAGCGTAAGGAAATAGTGTCTTTAAAAATTTTTCTCTGAAATCTTTTGACATCTAAAACTTCTAAATGAAGCAAAATTTACCACAAGTGTGTAGGATAATGAAGCCTATTACACATATTTTTTTTATTGCATTTTTTAATTAGACGAGCTAACAAACGACATGATCAAACGCGGTAACCGTTGCTCATGAACCTCTGATGATATGTCATCCATCCATTTTACGCGCAATGTGTCCTAGCCATTGCCACTTTAAAGATGCATTTTTTTATTGCCTCGTAGGCAGACGAGCTAACAGCCCACCTTATTCTGGCTATGTCGATTACTTTGGTCCTTTTCGATGGATTTCCATATCATCTTTCATACAACATTCATCTCTTCTTAGGCCTTCCTCTCCTCTTACATTTACTTTCAAATTCAACATTAGCTTGATTTCTGTGTAATTATTCTGTCTTAACTTTGTCTCAACGGTATTTAGCAAACTCAATTTAGAGACTTTATTATTACTTTTCGGAACAAAGCTTTGATAGGAGTTTGGAAATATTGGATTTTTAGAAAATTGTTTGTGAGGCATAATATCGATGTTTGGATTACGTACTTAGGTACTCCGCTGAAGTCGTGGTGGCCGAGTGGTCGAAGCGCTTCCTTCCGAACGGGAGGTCGCGCGTTCAAATCCGGCCGGCTTGTACCTCTAAATCTAAATGTGAAAAAGATTTATGTGCAATTTTTCACAACACCACTGGCTAAAAACGGCGAAAGAAAACATCGTGAGGAAACCTGCATGTCGGAAAAGGGTTCTAAAAATCCTTTGAAGATATGTGAAGTCCCCAATCCGCACTGGGCAAGCGTGTGGACTATGCCTAATCCCTCTTCTGAGGAGACCTGAGCCCAACAGTGGGCTGTAATGGGTTGGTACAGAGTACTCCGCTGGCTCAGTGAACCAAAGCCTTGGTCTCTGATAAAAGCTCTTGCCACTTCTTTCGATCCTGAGCAATCCTGAACATTTAGTTTTTTTATTGCCATGTAGACGGACGAGTAGAGCCTTTACGGCACTCCATCTGTACCTTGGATATTTGGTTTAAAATTTATTTTTGTTATAGTTTTGAAAGTATCATTATTTAGATTTAGCCTGGATACTAAATCAACTATAAATAGTTTCGATAAGACCATAAAATCGATATCATCTAAATGTGTACGCATATCCAAAAAAAAATACATGTGCATTTTTAACGGACAACATTTCACAATTTGCTGTGCATTGTTTCTGTATGAACCGATTATGATGAATCTTTTTTGATCTGGCTGGTAGTTTTTGTGCGATGCTTGAGAAAATAAATGTGAATTTATCAAAATGTTCTCAAAATGTTTCAAGATAATGAGAGATGCTTATCTGTAAATTAGTCAATTACAATTTATATGTAGATTACCTTATTGTGAGAATGATTATTTAATTAAATCGATATTACAAATGTTTACATAAGCGGAGATGTTACCAAGATCTTGATACGGCTAATTGAATAATCTAATTGAAACAAACAAGAACGTTAATTAATATCGAACGGTGCTGTCGAAATTAATTACCATCTTCGTTGTTCTGGAGCGTGATGATATAGGTCGACATCCAACTGCAAATTTAGAACATTCTCTTATACAATATGTAACAAAAACCCTGTTGATCCTTCTATCCACATATGTAATAAGATTCTTGACCTTGTAAGAAAGAAAGAAGAGAGAAAAAGCTAAGCTAAACATTATTTCTTTTTCTTTATTGTCATGTAGGCAGACGAGCAAACGGGCCACCTGATCGTAAGTGGTTACCGTCACTTATGAACCTCCGCAATATCAGAGGTTCATCAGCGAATGAATGTTCTAATATGTCGATTTTAATAGCTTTTTTTTTATTGCGTGATAGATAAACGAGCCTACGGCCCACCTGATGGTAAGGTCACCGTCGCTCATGAACCTTTGCAATGCCAGGGCAATGAGGGGCTCTTATCTATCGCCTACCGATACAGGACTTTTCTTAAACCTCGTTTAAAGAGGGACATGTCATAGCGCTCCGGGAACACCGCGGATGGGA
Source organism: Trilocha varians (assembly GCA_030269945.2). Taxonomy (NCBI): domain Eukaryota; kingdom Metazoa; phylum Arthropoda; class Insecta; order Lepidoptera; family Bombycidae; genus Trilocha; species Trilocha varians. Next base: position 2,440,913 of record AP028279.1, read on the forward strand.
GTCCATTCCAAATCTATTGGATTTTGACCCCTAACCTAGCCAATAATTGTTTTTTTTAATTGTTCATTCTTGTGGTGCCTGTAGTCAAGTGTATACGCCCCTAAAAGGAACAACAGGATTTTTGTTACATATTGTATAAGGTGGATTTTTAAACTTGTGGTAGCCTGTTATAATAGTACATACTCCATATTACATATTATGTATGATATCGAAAAAAGTATTACCCAAAGTAGGGACCGAAGCTATATATAAACGGTTAAAAATCCACCCTGTATGTGGCTGTGTAGCATAATAGTTTCCAAACAGTAAACAGTTTTTTTCGACCCCAAAATAAAAAAAAAAACCTTATAATAATAAGATCAAACATCAATCAACCAACACTTTCAACTAACGCAAATTATCTTTGTTCACAGATTTGGCGGGAAAAAAATGGTTGCCACATAAAGAAACAAAATGGCGGACTTAGAAAATGGGACGGACGACATCAGCTTCCCAGTTCCTTTCAACTATTCAATTAACGAAAATGCCAGTATCTACGACTACACCAATTTCACTTCAGATGATTTCTGCGCGTCGAATAACTCTCATGTCTATTTAAACGTGACATGTGAATTTGCTATAGGTTATGCTGAACCTATGTATGGGTAAGTGATTTTTGACAACCCAAACAAATAGTATTTTTCAACAAGTATCTATACTTATAATATTACTAGCTGACCTGCGCAACTTTGCTTGCGCCACAAAGGGAGGAAAGCACCAGTTTCTACCTAATTTTAATTTAGAATATACAGGGTGATTTCTTAGTGAGGGTACATATTGAAGGTCATGGTAGGTGATGGTTATATACGACCAGTAAAAATATTATTACCAAAGAATATGGCTTAATGCCTTAGTAATCGCAACTTAAAAATATCTAAAATTCTTGCAAAATGATGGTTTTTCGACAGCTGATGGGTGTGGCGGAGGTGTGGGGTGCGCGAGATCGCTAGAGGTCATTAGTCAACACTCTTTAAGCCGAAATCGTTTATGTTTGAGGTCGTTTTGTCGAATTTAGAATTAAAAAAAAAAAAAATATTTTGTAATTTTACCTATTTTTTGTAATATTCCGTATTAGAACAGAGTACTCATCACCCTCCTGCAATATGTACCCTCTCTAAAAATCACCCTGTATAGGCTAAGACGAAGATGAGAAATGTGACTTTCTAGTGATAAAATATATTTTGAGATCGGTTCAGTAGATCCAAAGATTACTCCTACATTGTCACATATATTACGACATTACGGAATTTATAATTTACGTCAGTATTGAATTTATTATATAATTTTCTAAAAGTACTCATTAGAATGCTTCATTAGAGCTCAAACACGATGAGGCTATCTTGCTTATTGACGGAGTTCCTGTGGCCACCTTCCAGCTCCATAATCAGACCTTCACATTCGCTATCCTATATCTCAAGTTGAACCGGACTGCTCACGGTGTACCAATTTAATTTAAAATCGGTTAAGTACTTTAGGAGTCCATCGCGGACAAACATCGTGACAGGAGATTTATATATTTTAGATAAAGCTCAATAGTTTGTTGATTTGTTTGTTTGAACGCGCTAATCTCAGGAACTACTGATCCAATATGAAAAAAGTCTTTCAGTGTTGGATAGTCCATTTATCGAGGAAGGCTATATCCCTCTGTGACGCAGACGAAGTTGCAACTAATACTTTCTGTATCTGTACCAACCTATTACTGCCCACTGTTGGGCTCAGGTCTCCTCAGAAGAGGGATTGGGCATAGTCCACCATGCTTGCCCAGTGCGGATTGGGGACTTCACATATCTTCAAAGGATTTTTAGAACCCTTTTCCGATATGCAGGTTTCCTCACGATGTTTTCCTTTACCGTTTATAGCCAGTGGTGTTGTGAAAAATACTTTGTAAAGGTGAAAACGACCGACTTCCGTTTTACAATAGCACAAAAACTACCACTCAGATCTTAATCAAATTTATATGAAATATTCTCCGAAGTATCGACTTTCTATCAAAAAGATAATCATCGAAATCGGTTCAACCAGAAAATAAATAAACGTTACTTATCGCGTACTATACACAACTTTTATAAAAATCTTTGGAAAAGAAGTCATAACGCTCCTGAAACAGTATTTTGGGTTTAAAATAAGCAAAAATATATTCTACGTGTAAATTCTAAGTATGTTTTCAATTCACCGAACTTACCTTTCGTTCACCGATCCGTATAAAAGAAAATTAGGCTTATAGTACAGGAGTCGTACAAGAGCAAACTTCTCCCATCTATTCTTGTATAGAGTGGGCAATCTAACGTTTGCATTTTGAATTACTGTTTATTTAGAGAATGACAGCTCAAATGTCATTCAATTTGTGTTCATAATTTAGTTAAAGGTTTGTCATTTCCGAAATGGGACGTTTTCGGTTCGCCCAATGGGCAGAAGATCGTTTGGCCGTAGATAAGCATTTTTACCGAAAAATCGTCTTTTCAGATGAAGCCCATTTTCACCTCGGAGGTTATGTCAATAAGCAAAATTGTCGCATATGGGGGTCGGAAAATCCACACGTCATCATTGAGAAGCCAATGCACCTACAAAGAGTTACGATGTGGGTTTTGGTCCGGCGGCATCATTGGAAAATGAGCAAGGAGCCGCCGGTTAATGGCGAGCGTTACCGTGCCATGCTCAACGAATTTTCGTTTCCAAAAGTTGAAGAGTATGACATGGACGACATTTGGTTTCAACAGGATGGCGCAACATGCTACACAGCCAACAGGACAGTCGAACTTTTAGAAAATGCAAATTTTATATGGCCCTTACATACCAACCTTTTAGGACCTTCCTTAAGCCTCGTTTGAAAAAGGACATAGCGCTCTGGGAATTCTGAAGAGGGGAAATCATTCCATTCCACTGTGTTCCCGGAGCGCTATGACATGTCCCTCTTTAACTGACGTGTCAGAAAAGTCCTATAGGTAGCTGATAGATAAACAACGCTTACACTATTACTAAACGGGTTCTTACCACGATTATTTTTAATTGAGCGGTCCCGATATTTCAGCATTGTTTCGTGGTAAGAACCCGTTTAATAATAGTGTAAATGAGATAAGCAACGGTCTCCACTTACCATCACTTACCGTAAGCTCGTTTATCTATCTTGTAATCAAACACAAATTATTTTGTAAAAGTAAAGCAGAAATAAACATTTAATAACATTAAATACAAAAATTTACGAGTTTAATTGAAATCGTGAAAATGTACTCGTAAAATAATACAAATTAACTGCCGTGTGTCTTCATACGTCGCCACGCCAGAAATCGGTTTTACGTGCGGCCATAGATGTTTCAGTCCTTAAGTCCGGCACCGCAGTGTCTTCTGGCAATGCAGAGGTCCATGAGCGACGGTTACTGCTTACGATCAGGTGGGCCGTTAGCTCGTCTGCCTGTACTGTACTGTAACAACCCATTACTGCCCACTGTTGGGTCAGGTCTCCTCTGAAGAGGGTTAGGCATAGTCCACCACGCTTGCCTAATGCGGATTGGGGACTTCACATGTCTTCAAAGGATTTTTAGAACCCTTTTCCGATACGCTCGTCTGCGTACGAGGCAATAAAAATATACATGGGTGAAACTAACTCATAGACGGCTCCTATGCTATTACCGAAATGAAATAATGTTCGCGCGGACCCTTCGGAAGGGTTCCGATCGTTCATCATGCTACCCTTTCATACGGTAACATTGATAGCCTATCAATAATGTTAACAAGACACTCGATGGTATTAATTTGTCATATATTTTATTGAATATATAACAATGTAGATGTGTGGGCCGTTTTTAAAGACTATGTGTAACTTGCACTGGACGTAATTATGTAACTATGTACCAATAGCTCGAGAGCTACTGGCAAATTTTGAAAGTCAAATCATTTATTTCAAATTCAAGATGTGGACACACATATATTTTGAATGTCAAAAATAAAATCAAAAGTTCTACCACCAGTTCGTTAAAATTACGCCTCCGTCCTGAGAAGATCCGGCGCAAGAAACTCAGCGGGCATGTCTTTTTTTAATTTAATCTGTCTTTTTTTTATATTGTTTTACAATATTTTTGTTTTTAACAAATGTATCAATTGAAATGGCCCGGGACGAACACCTCATTCCCATTTTGCGCAGGTATTTGAGGCAAGTTGAGAACTAGGCCGATAATTCTCCTGATATATCCAAACTCCCGAGACAATGCAATAATAATCATCATGGAGCTGATTTGATGATCGGAAGGTGGTCATAGGAACTTTTTTCCTAACCAAGATAGACCCTTCGTGTTTGACAACAAGATTGGCCCTTAAAAGATTATATAAAAAAAAAATTGATTGTCTGTAAAGTCGGTATACGGGCGAAAGTTTTACGTGACAACGACTCGGGCATGGTTAGCCCGCCTAAGAGCGAGAGAGACAGACATAAAAAGTGAAAGGCACGCGTGCCTCTCACTCGCTCTCATTGTGAGCGCATAATTTGAGCGGAGCGTAACGCAGTTTCTTGAAGTGTCACCCGGCAAACCAATTTATAAGACGTTGTCACGTCAAAAAAATCTTTAACATTAATTATTCTCTGTGAATATATTTTGATGATTACTTTTTCTTTGAAAGCAAATACTTTTGCACTAACCTACGAAGGTAATGTCATATAGTTCTAACTTGTTAATTTAGTCTATTCTTAAAAAATGGAAATCTATCGTTTTCATTGTTTTAATATGTAAATTCGCCTTAAAATAATTAACATCATCATTTCTTTTATGCATAATTAACGAGTTCTGTTTTTACCATGATATTCAATTAATAAACGAGAAAAAGGGTAGACAGATTTGTTTGCTCTTAAATCTACTCGCAGTATCCAGTCTTGTCGTGATCATGACGTTTGCAATACGTTGAAATATCGAGACCACTCTAATATTTGAATATCATGGTAAGAACCCATTAATTATGCATAAAAGTAAAACTAATTATACAATTTCATCATAAATTGACTTATTTTTTACAATACTTTCATCATTTTCAACGGGTTCTTACCACGATATTTAATTAATTGAGTTGTCTCGATATTTCAACGTTGTTGCAAACGTCATGATCACGAGAAGACTGAATACTGCGGATCGATTTAAGAGCAAACAAATCTGTCTACCCTCTTTCTCGTTCGCTTTTGGGTGGTACCACTGGAACTCGAACTCACATCACGACACACCACACTCACTGTATCTACAAGACTCTCTGAGCATGAACCCTTAGTGATTGTTGTGTTTAGCACTGGATTCCACATACTCGATAACCTGAATAATCTAATGATATCTATCTATAAATCATTTGTTTTTCTTCCTCAGCTACATAGCACCATTCCTGCTAGCGACCACCACGGTAGCCAACACGTTGATCGTGGTGGTGCTTTCCCGAAGACACATGAGAACTCCGACCAACGTGGTGTTGATGGCGATGGCGCTTTGCGATATGTTCACGATGCTATTCCCGGCTCCTTGGCTCTTCTATATGTATACATTTGGCAACCATTATAAGCCTCTCAGCCCCGTTAGAGCGTGCCAAGCTTGGAATTATATGAATGATGTGAGTATTACTATTTTATTATTGACATTTTATGACATGTCTCTCTTTAAGCGAGGTTTAAGAAAAGTCCTATATGGGTAGGTGATATTTAACGGCCTCTCTTTGCCCTGGCATTGTAGAGGTCCATGAGCGACAGTAACCACTTACCATCAAGTGGGCCGTAGGCTCGTGTAAATATTAAGCAATAAAAAAAAACACTAGCTTGTCCATGCATGCTCGACTTCTGCGAGTCCACCATCTCGCAGAAGCAGGCGGCGGGGCGTGTGAGAGAAAGCTCTTCTCTCTACGCAGAAACCCGCCGCCGTCGAGCAGGGGGTCGGGACCGGGGTCTGGCCCGGATTCTGGCCCCCTAAGAGTTTCGGGTCCCCAACGCATGCGAGTGCGAGCGGGGACCCAAGAAGGTGCCGTGTCTCGCTCAACACGCCCTTACGTCAGAGCAACCGGGGGATGGTAGACCGCGTACTCCCCGACCCACGCTGGTCCTGACCCAGCGGGGTATTCCGTGGGAGGGTGACACGCGGTCCCATCTTGGCGGGCTTCGGAAAGCCCGCCGACCGAGAGAGCCGGTGGCCGTATTCGCCGGCGGCTACCGGTTCGGCGTCCGGGGACGGAGTGACGGGAAAGAATGCCGATGGCGTAACGCGTCGCCCTGTCCCTCATAACCCCGTGCTGGGTTCTGGCCTCAGCCGGGGTTCGGACGCTGAGTGTGAGCGGTTGGAGGTTTTAGTGAGGTTCAACTCCCACATACCCCGCCCGCGGGGCGGGCGGGGATCCGGTGATTTCCTCAAACTAAAAAAAAAAAAAAAAAAAAAAAAAAAAAGCTTGTCCATGCTTCGTTTGTATCACATAAGACCGAATAAAGAAATGTTTGTAGACTAAAATTAGTATGATCTGGTCAGCAGTTCTTGAATTTTAGCGGATTATTTTTATATAATAGAGTAGGATTATTGTTATGTATGGAATGAGCACACCTCTTCGGTGTTCCCAGAGCGCTATGACTTGTCCTTCTTCAAACGAGGCTTGAGGAGGGTCCTTAAAGTTAGGTCGTAGGTAGCGACCCCACAATGTCCCTTGCCATTGCAGAGGTTCATGAGTGACGATCAGGTGGCGTGTTGGCTCGTCTACATGGAAATAAATAAAAAAAAAAATTAAAAAGAGTAGAAGAAGTAAATGGTATTTTGTCGTCGATAGAAAAGTAAAAATACTAAAGAAAAATTTGTGAAATTGAGTTAATGCGTTCTAAAAACCGTTATATTTAAAATTCGGTCAAAAAACATACATTAACAAAAAAAGATTAAAATTCACACATGATTTTAACAAACAGTTTTCTATCGCACATTCGGATTTACCTCTATAAACGGTTCAATCAACCAAACTGGGCTTCACACCCCAAATATAGGGAGTACCCGAGCACAGATTAAACAGCTTATAGAGGTGTGAGACGATTTGAATAGTGCAAATTGGAAACGGAAAGGATGAAAATATTTTGGTGTCGTAATATTCGGATAACAGGTGTTTTTTAGTTGGAGAAAATCGTCTTTTTGTGAGGTATGTGGGTGTTGAACTACACTAATCGTCGCCTCAGTGCTTGTTTGGCCAATCTGCACTCGAGCAAATATTACAGGAGACAGCAAACAAGCACGGAATTATCGTTAAGTGCCGTGTTGAGAAAAACATAGAAATGAGATTTTTATTGTTTTAGAATTGAATATTTGAAAAAAATATTTTACCAGAAGGATGGAAATTTTATTCTTTATAATACTGCATTAAAAAGTGATTTTCGTAAAAAATGTCAGATTGGCCAAACAAGCACTGAGGCGACGTAATACCACTGATGGGTAATTGCCCACCTCGCACTGTAACTCCTTTTTTTTTTTTTTTTATTGCCATGTAGGCAGACGAGCTAACGGCCCACCTGATGGTGAGTGGTTACCGTCGCTCATGAACCTCTGCAATGTCAGGGGACATTGAGGGGTCGCTACCTACGACCTAACTTTAAGGACCCTCCTTAAGCCTCGTTTGAAGAAGGACAAGTCTCCTGTGTAGCCAGGATCCGCAGCGTCGACCATCGTAATGACTCTGAGCAGTGAAGCCCAGGAACCTTGAGGGAAAGCTAAATTGTCTTGGGCCCCGCAACGAATTTAATCAGAAGATGATAGAAGGAGTAAAAAAACATAACCATACCACTGATGGTAACATCTATACATATAATAAAATGATAGAAAAGTCAAAACTATAAAAACACTCACCCAAGTCAAGCGACCGTAACGCACAACGATGGCGCGATTCAGAATCTACACATATAATATATGGTAGAAAAGTCAGTTTTGTCCGGGATAAACTCGAAAACTACAGCACGGATTTACTTCTTTGGCACGAATAATAAGAAGTCGGGTCAACACATAAGCTTTGTATTATCATACTTGTTGTAAATAGATTTTATTTATTTGGAATTTTTGTTTATTTCTGAAAATGATTTATCATAAAAACAAGATGACTTTTATATGTAAAAAATGTACAGTTTTTAGTTTGGTTTTATTGTGAAAGAGAAAACATGGAGTATATTTTAGTTGACCAAGCTCCAGAGTTTTATTATTTAAAGTGCACCTTGAGGGATTTCCAACAATACTATCGTCTCCGGGGAACGGAATTAAGAATCTTAAAAGCTTGTATTCAAAAAGGTTTTGTTACTTTTAAATTATTGACGTTTTTGTTTTAAAATCACTGTTACGTCTTCAGACTACGTCAGATGCACAGACCCACAGATCGCGGAAGCCATCTATACTAATATTATAAAGCTGAAGAGTTTGTTTGTTTGAACGCGCTAATCTCAGGAAGTACTGGTCTGATTTGAAAATTTATTTCACTGTTAGAAAGTCCATTTATCGAGGAAGGCTATAGGCTATGTTGTATCCTTCTGTGACGCAGACGAAGATGCGAGGGCCACCTAGTTTTATAATAAGACAGAAGCACTTCTTCCTCCACCTCCATTGCGTCCACACTTATCATTGTAAATTATTCTAACGTTCATTAAATCATCTTATAAGTACAGTACACTCTTATCATTTACATCATCGCATTAACAACCAATTTTGTCATGAAATATACAATTTTTTCCTAAATTCTGACCAAAATGTTCTCTCTCAAGAACTTGATTTCACCTTTATAAGCCGTTCAAGCCATTAGCCAATATGGCTACCGTTATAGCTTGAACCGATAATAGCTGGCCGGTAATCGGTATACGCTCTAGCAGCTTGCATGCACTTAATCGGAGCTCAAAACTTGAATAGAGCAAGCTCAAGCTGAAAATTGCAAGCTTCATCGGGTTCTCGTAATAATCTAGTGTTTTTAACGATGTTACATATCTACAGGGTGATCCTCTCGAATATAAAAAAAACTTGAGAGGTGACATGGGACACCCGAATAGAACGAAATTCCTTTCGATTAAAATATATCTTATAATTTATTTTCCTAACGTAACGCGCGATAAGGAACGTGTTTTAAAAGATTTTGATCACAGCGCCATCTAGCGATAATCATCTAAAACAAAAATAAGGAACGTGTTTTAAAAGATTTTGATCACAGCGCCATCTAGCGATAATCATCTGAAACAAAAAAAGTGTCGTGACAACTTTTCGTACACTCCACACACCCGCCACAACCTTTAGCTATTGAGCAACAATTGTTTTTTAGGAATTTCGGATATTTTTAAGTGCTGTTTACAAAAACGTATTTTATGATCCTCATTATACCATACCCCTATCCTTTTTTGTGGGAAGGCTACAAATTACAAAAACTTGATACCTCAGTAGTGTTGATTTAATTTTACTTTGGTCCGTTTCTACGAAATAAAACGAAAAACGAACCCTATGTAATGATACATACTCCCTAAAAGCTATACCTTAAAAATACAAAATATTTGGCCTCCCTAGTCTTTTCAACCTAAAACTCAATCTTCTATTTCTGGGAAATATACCAACACGACGTTTTCTCTAACAAAAATGAAGAAATTTTTGCTAAAAACTAAACTTATATAAGTAGGTAAAGATAAGACGAAACTTTAATAAGATATATCAAAGAAAGTAACGGAAATTAAAACGACATCTTGATAAAAGGGAGTCCTTACAAACACAGTTTATTCCTGGCACGTGTACAACCACACATTAGGGATGTCACTTTCACAAAAAAAAAACAAATTATGTAATATTAAAAAAACTACTGTTTATGTAAAACCAGCGAACCCGCACAACTTCTTCTTCGTCACTTTCAATTAAAAGGTAGCCATGTTCTTTCTCAGGGTCTAAAGATTACGGCATCCATGGTCGGATCCTGGCCTTGGCCATCAATGCCCTGGTAGGCTCGTCCTTCTTAGAAAGGAATGGAGCCCAGCGGATACGGCCGCCGGTTACCGTCCTATCGTGCTGCTGGACGAGGTGGGCAAATTGCTGGATCGTCAAGCACCTGTTCGGGGTTGGACCCGATCTGTCTGCGGAGCAGTACGGCTTCAGAGAGGGCCGCCAGCACCTTGAGCCGGTTGCGAATATCGGGGGACCAAATCGTGTCGTGCGCCGCCTCGAACGGACGTGGAAGGCCCAATCTCGGCGGTCCGTGCTGGAGGCGTCGTCGAGACGCTTGGCCAACCCCAGCTGGAGCCTAAGGACCGTCGAGGCGATTCGCCTTGTCTTGGAGGACTGGGTGTGTCGTGGCGAGGGACGCCTCACCTTTCGTCTGGTGCAGGTGCTGACCGGGCATGGTTGCTTCGGGAAGTACCTGCATCGGATACAGGTCGAGCCGATGACGAGTTGTCATCATTGTACGAGCGACCTGGACACGGCAGAGCATATGCTCGCTGTTTGTCATGGGAGGAACCTTAATTAGGGTTCTTCTTAAGCCTCATTTAAAGAAACACAAGAATAATATACAATTTGAATGCTGTTACAAATTACTAACCAAAATAAAACAAATTTTGACAGCCCTATCAACTTGATTTGTCCTTCCAGAAGTTAAGGAAATGTTTTAAGTGTATTGGTGTATGTCAATTTTTGGCTTAGAATGTGTGTTGAATATTTCCTTAATAAGAAAAGGAAAATATGCTCACATTTCTGAGGAAAAGTCTCATTTATATGGTATAATTACGGTTATTTGCATAAGTATATGTGCCTATGGTACTCTAGATGGTAATCAGTTACCGTCACTCATTACAATAAGAAAGAGAGACCATCGTATATTCCTTTGAGTCAATTTCATACCATCTTTTGGAGGGGGCGGCGCGACGGGAAAGTGTGCCGAGAGAGAGGATCCGGTGATTTCCTCCAACTGAAAAAAAAAAAACATCTTTTGGAAAGGAACAGACTAATTTTAATCAAACTATAAGAATACTAGATGACCCGCGCAACTTCGTCTGCGTCACAGAGAAATACAATATAGTCTCTAGCCTTCCTCGATAAATGTACTCTCCAACACAGAAATATTTTTTAAAATCATACCAGCAGTTTCCTGAGTTTAGCACGTTCAAACAGTATAAATTATACACACTACTTCTGCTGTCTGTAGCAACCCATTACTGCCCACTGTTGGGCTCAGGTCTCCTCAAAAGACGGATTAGGCATAGTCCACCACGCTTGCCCAGTGCGGATTGGGGACTTCACATATCTTTAAAGGATTTTTAGAACCATTTTCCGACATGCAGGTTTACTCACGATGTTTTCCTTCACCGTTTTTGGCCAGTAGTAATGTGAAAAATTGCACATAAATCTTTTTCACATTTTGATTAAGAGGTACAAGCCGGCCGGATTTGAACCCGCGATTTCCCGTTCGGAAGGACGCGCTTCGCCCACTCTGCCACCACGACTTCCGCAATACTACTTCTGCAATACTGCTTATTTATATTAAAAACTAAAATAAAGTAAAAATGTCTTACGATTGAGATCTTTTATCCAAATCGCTCTGTCATTGCCTAGAAGGAAACCGAACGGAGTCGACATGTTTATGACACTCGCCGCTTATGTAACCAAATCGCTCTACTATTCCCTATATGGAAGTCGAAAGGAATCGAGAAGTTTCTGACACTCGCCTCTTAGAGTGGCGTGCACTTTATAGAAGACAATATGCACTGCATACCCTATTTTATTTAAATTGGAAATACAACAAAAAAAATCTAACCTAATGCTTTGTGTCTTTGTGTATTTACAAAAAAAGTAAAACTGGTACTAAAATGTATAAATTATTGAAAATTTCAAAGAAAACAAGACTTGTACATAATAAAAAAATCGTCGAATTTACCGTTGAAATGACGAGAACGCAAACAAAGCTGCGGGTCAAAGTTAATATAAAATGTAACAAAGGAGCAGCTATAAAACCGGGGCTTAGTACACAGACTCTCTTCAAGATTTCAAAGAACGTTTCTGAAGATTGTAAAGCCATATCTATAGGGAACGTTTCATTATTTTATACTTAGAAATACAAGAATAAAATGGCAGTACTAAACTGTACTGTACTGTACTGTATGTAGGTCGTATTTTAAGGAATACCGCATTCTTCCACTGCCTTGTGAAACTATTTACCAAATGGCTGTTTTTACATTTAGCAACACTAACTCTTTCCCGTCGGGCGTAACGCGTCGCGCCGTCCCTCATAGCCCCGTGCTGGGTTCTGGCCTCAGCCGGGGTTCGGACGCTGAGTGTAAGCGGTTGGAGGTTTTAGTGCGGTTCAACTCCCACATACCCCGCGATCCTCCCCGGGGTCCGGTGATTTCCTCCAACTAAAATAAAAAAACGAGCACGCTCACCGTTTGTTAGTCCTGAGACATAGTCTTCGTAAATCGGAAAGCTCTGTGTATGTTGTTGGACCCGCAATATTTAATCGGCTCCCCACTCACATTAGAGACAGCTTCAACGTAACGATTTTCAAAATGAGGCTGAAAATATGGCTACTGGATTGCCTATTTTATACAGTCGAGGAGATGCTGAACATGCCGGGAATATAATCTAATATATCTAATATATATTATAAAGGCGAAAGTTTGTAAGTATGGATGGATGTATGGATGTTTGTTACTCTTTCACGTAAAAACTACTGAATGGATTTGAATGAAACTTTACCACAATATATCTTATACATCAGAATAACACATAGGCTACAATTTTTGATAATACGGGACGAACCTGAAGTCCACGCGAACGTAGTCGCGGGCAAAAGCTAGTATTAGATAAATCTAACTTCATATTACTGATTTTTGAATTCAATTTTATTTTTTATTATATTGATAACGTTATGTAATTCCATAACTGATATCATAATTTTTATTTTTAATATTTAATTAATTATTCATGTTGCTCTAACTAAATGTTAAGTGCAATTTTAGACTATGACTTATAACAGTGTTATGAATAAAGAATTTGAATTTGAATTGTAACAACCCATTACTGCCCATTGCTGGGCTCAGGTCTCCTCAGAAGAGAGATTTTAGAATCCTTTTCCAATATAATACGCAGGTTTCCTCGCGATGTTTTCATGATCCAGACTTGAAGCAAGTGAACTTTTTAGATTTTGTTAATAAAACATTTTTTTTTAATTTTAAACGTGCGTATCAGCATATACTACCACTAGGGACATCTCACCTCTATCGTTTACCGAAATCTATCTTTTAATCGAAAGGAACTTCGCTCTATTCGGGTATCCCGTGACACCTCTCAAGTTTTTTCTCATTAATTTTTTTCAACGCACGAATAAACTAAATTTCGAATTTTTAACAGTTATTTTTTATAAAAACTATAGATTCGTTTCATTTGAGACGTATTTCTCGCTGGCTTCAATATCAGGATTGAAACTATCGATAAAGACCTCAGCTACTCGAATCCCAGACTCGGATTGTGTAAAACGAACGGTATTCTCCACTTTAAAACGATAACTTAAAAGGTTATTTCTAAGTAAACGTCTGAAACAGTGAAGTGGAGATAAAATAGAAATATTTTTCACGTTTTAAAGCTTTAGAAGGTGCTTTACTTCACTACATTGTATAAAACAAAGTCGCTTTCTTTGTCTCTATATCAATATCTACCTACTCATGCTTAAATTTTTAAAACTACGCTTCTAATTTTTAATTTAGTAGGTACAGAGACAATAAATAAGTTAAATAATTATACGGCTTTTTTTTTAATTTATAAAGATATGATTAATATTGGAGAAAAAATTTTAAAATAAAACCATTACCTACCAAGTAAAAAGTCTGTATTCTACGATTTACACGGGAAGTACCCGATTTTTGGGGAGATTTAAAAACATGACATCTCCCAGTTTTCGACACATTCAAGCTTCGAATGTTTCACTTTGTTACTTACACTATTACTAAACGGGTTCTTACCACGATTATTTTTAAATGAGTGAGTCTTCTCGTGATCATAGCGCAACATTGCTGAAATATCGGAAACGCTCATTTAAAAATAATCGTGGTAAGAACTCGTTTAGTAATACTGTAAGTGATGTAGCTTCACTTTGTTGCTCAACGAGTTGATTCCTGATGTAATAATTTTATGCCAAAGGTGTAATAAAATGATTCGATAAACTATATAATAACTGCCGGTGTTTGCCCCAGCTTGTGTGATATAAAATAGTCACAAGATTTTATTCAACGTTAATGATAATATATAGTCAAAAGAATCTACGACTAGGACCAAAAAAATGCCTCCATAGTAAAAAGAATTGCCGAAACAAAGACGGGTTTTTGTAATATTGGTTTTTTGCGTTCGACCGAAATTGGTTTCCTGCAAAACTTTCAGCCTTGCTTCTTAGTTTCAGCGGAAACCGAAACTTCATTTCAAACAAATTTAATATTTCTTAAAATTCAGTTTTTTATTAACTTCATCGTATATCATTCTATAAATCTAAATGTAGGTCTAACTTAGATTTTTGACCGAAATTGACGAAAACTTTCGGTATGCGAGCTTCAATATTTGCGCTCACAGTTAATTGTTTATGGTGGTCATTCTGAACATTGCCTCATTAGAGGTATGTGGTCAGTTTCGGTATTTGTGACGTCTCTCCTTAAGTTTTTAACCCATTTTTGACAGGAGGAAATCGCTCATGTTTTCCTACTCCTTCTATTATTATATTCTGATTAAATTCGGTGCGGGGCCCAAGACGAGTTAGCTTTCCCTCGGGTTCCTGGGCTTCACTGCTCAGAGTCATTACGATGGTCGACGCTGTGGATCCTGGCTACGCAGGAGTTACAGTGGTGGGAGTCAGAGGTGGGCAAATACCCGAAAAGGAGGAAATCGCCAAACTTCTATCTGCCCCGTAGGTGGAGTATGTATGAGTCGATGCGGTTCTAAGACCTCCTACCGTTTACACTCAGCTGAGGACAGAACCCAGCACGAGATTGGGCGAGGTGACGCGACGCGTTGCAAACTCATATCGTGTGTCCATATTAGCTCACCAACGACTAACACACGTAAAAAACATCGCACCACACGCCGCAGGGGCAAGCTTCACCACCTTTACTTGGAACCGCTGCGCTCTTCCACAGTTCGGTTCAGATCATTTTTGCCCCGTACCATTCCGATTTGGAATGGACTCCCGTCTGCGGTGTTCCCGGAACGCTATGACATGTCCCTCTTTAAACGAGGTTTAAGAAAGGTCCTGTATGGATAGGTGATAGATAACGCTCGATAACTCATTGCCCTGGCATTGCAGAGGTTCATGAGCGACGGTGACAGCTTACCATCGGGTGGGCCGTAGGCTCGTTTATCTATCTTGCAATAAAAAAAATAAAAAAACAAATGACTGTGACGGCCGACCATGTAAACGGGGTTTTGTATGCATTGACCGGCATTGAAACTATGTGAAACACCGTTTTTAGCCCTAGAACAAGCATCAAAGGTTCTTGTAAAATACATCTAATGCAATTGCTTTTGTAAATCGCTTCCACTCAGTTTCCCTTCAAACTAACCCAACTTTCTTTCCAGGTGATACCAGCAATGTTTCACACGGCCAGCATATGGTTGACCTTGGCACTGGCGGTTCAGAGATATATCTACGTATGCCATGCACCCGTCGCAAGGACTTGGTGAGTTAATCAATTGTATAAAAAGCTTGTAGACGGAAGAAATAAAATTATTTAAACACTCGCGGTTTTTAAATTATTGGAACGAAGTTCCTTATCGCGCGTTGTGAAAGGGGGCTAGACGGAAAAAAATCTTACGAAAAGTTGTCAAGACACTTTTTTTGTTTTAGATGATTATCGCTAGATGGCGCTGTGATTTAAATGAACTGATGGCAGTTGAAAACAGAAAAAAAAATGATGATTATCGCTAGATGGCGCTGTGATCAAAATCTTTTAAAACATGTTCCTTATCGCGCGTTACGAAAGAAAATATTTTTTATAAGATATCTTTTAATCGAAAGGAACTTCGTTCTATTCGGGTGTCCAACCTCTCAAGTTTTTTTACATCACTTACATAATAACTATACGGGTCCTTACCACGATTTTTATTAAATGATGATCATGTAGCCTATGTTCTTCGTCAGGGTTTAAAGATTGTCCGTGCTAAATGTCATCAAAATTGATTGAGAGGCTTAAGCGGGAAAGCGTAACAGACAGACAGTTACTTTCGCATTTATAATATTAGTAGGGATCTTATTAATTTCAAGTTTTTAAGTAAAACCAAATGAGTGAATTATTGGAACGAAGTTCCTTATCGCGCGTTATCGAAAGGGGGCTAGACGGAAATTCTGATGAAAAAGTTGTCACGACACTTTTTTTGTTTTAGATGATTATCGCTAGATGGCGTTGTAATTAAAATCTTTAAAACAATTCCTTATTTTGTATTATATGATTAATGCTAGATGGCGCTGTGATCAAAATATTTTATTACAATTCCCTCACTAATTAATCGAAAGGAACTTCGTTCCATCCGGGTGTCCCTTGACACCTCTCAAGTTTTTTTATTATGTTGTTTCCAGCAACATCATTCAATCTTCGAATCTTTGATACTGTCGTCATGTCTATTTTTATATTTATCAGTTCTGGGCGGCCTATGCCAACACTTAGTGCTAGCCCTGACATTAATATCAGCGTATACACACACCTACCCACATGTCAGACATTCCACTAATGCTCCACATATCTTGAGCCCTAATGTCGATCGTGTGATATATCATATACAGCCGGAATTCCGGGCTATACAGGGCGTCCCAAATTATACGACATCAAGGAAGGTACTGCTTATCTTGTTGATATTTTTGATAGCAAAAATGACAGTTTTATAACGGATGTGGTGTCCTAGCTATAGAAAGAGTGAACCGATTTTGATATTTTAACAAGCTTTATAAACTTGCACTGGACTATGTAAGTTCGGGTGGAATCTTGCAAACTTCCCGGTATATCACGTATCAATGCAATAATTTGACAAAATGACGCTGGTCTGATGAAAGATTCGAAAGGTAGTTATAGGAACCATTGTGCTAAACAAGATAGACCCGTCGTTTTTGGGTTTTTTTACTTGTATTACATGAGATCCATTATCTTGAAAGCTTGTATTTAAAAAGTTTTCTTTAAAATAAATAATTTTTGATAATGTACTATAATACTAGGCCTCATACAAGTCAAGAAAGATGATGAAGATGATAAGAGCAGAACGTGTGGTTGAACTTCCATATGCCACATCTATTCTCGTTCAAAAATACCTGTCTAAAAAGCACTCTAATGCTCCATAAAGACATGTACGAATAAATAAACTACACTAATTTCCAAAAATACTTTCGTTCGCAAACATTCTGCGGTTTCTTTAGCAAACAAAATCGGCGTAGACACGAATATAATCTAAAAATCAATCACAAGTTTTTTCAGAACATTAACTCGCGTAGGAAACTCGTAAAAAGACTGTAAAATCATTTATATATAGTTCGTGTTTATACAAGAATAAAGAACGTTTATATTCACGGGATCTTAGGGATCAAGAGGGAAAATCGTATTCGATTCGTCCGCGAATGGTGACCAATAGAATCAACTTATTCAGACACTCGCGGTTTTCTAAAATACTTTCATGCATTTTCAACGAGTTCCAGTGGTACGATCCAAAAGCGAACGAGAAAGAGGGTAGACAGATTTGTTTGCTCTTAAATCGACCCGTAGTATCCAGTCTTCTCGTGATCATGACGTTTGCAACAACGTTGAAATATCGAGACAACTCAATTAATTAAATATCGTGGTAAGAACCCGTTGAAAATGCATGAAAGTACAATAGAATCAAGTTAACTGGTCACCATCGCTCATTTACAATGTCACACACTTAAGATTTCAGAAAAAACTGTTGAAAACAGATGCGTCTATTTGTAAATCAATTACATTAATTGATAAAAGTGAGCGTGAAGAACAAGCTTGTTGGACTACTCCAGATCCCTCATACCATCCCAGTAACAGCAGTCAAAGCTTACGAAAAAAAAAATTGTGAAAAATCTATTGTGCAGTAAAGCTTATTATACAATTAGTGATTTTCTAGATGACTGCACTAATTGGGAATGAAGCTTTCGTTTTAGGTCAAAATTGTAATATTGAATTACAAAGAAAATAAAAACAGAAAAATAAGACAAAAAAAAGACATGCCCGCTGAGTTTCATGCCAGTTGTTCTCAGGACGGTGGCTTTTTCTTTTTTCCGAACTGGTGGTAGCCTTTTGACATCAACAAGCATGATAATTTCATTAACGTTGAGAATAAATAATTTCATTTGATTTCACATTCAACGCGTGCTCGCGAACATTCGGTTCGCGAACGTTCGCGCAAGTATAAACAGACCTTAAAGAACCAATTTATAGTTTTTAAAGTGTTGAAATATTTAACACAGGTATATCCACATCGTCAACCGCAGTTCGTAAAATAAACTAGGTATTTTAGTTTAGCAGATGTAACCACAAACATTAAGGAATGATTCACTTAATAAGAGATCTCATGACGTGTCTACTACTGGGAACCGAACCAAAATTGGTGTGTTTAGTTATGCTGAGTATCAGTAGTCAGAATTGACCAGAATTGTTTTGTTTACATTTTACTATCGTCTCATATCATATGGTGATTTTTGTTCAAAGCTTAATTCTGTGTAGGTAGTCTAGATAATAAAGAATACAAAAAAAAAAAAACTTGAGAGGTGTCTAGCGATTATCATCTAAAACAAAAAAAAGTGTCGTGACAACTTTTCGTAACATTTTTTTCCGTCTAGCCCCCTTTCGATAACGCGCGGTAAGGAACTTCGTTCCAAAATATTGAGTTAGTGAGTACTAATGTCGGATTCAATAATTTCATAGAAAAAGATTTGAATGATTCTGGTGTTAGATTAAAGGTGTTGATCATCGCTGGGTCCCTTTTATTTATTTTGAGTCGAACAATTACAGGAACCTGCTTTTGGGTCTGTGTTTAAAAATGTGAATTTTTAACGGAAAAGATTTCAATGGAAGTCCGTTGTTCTCATTTCTATACTTATGTTTGAACGTCCGATCTGAAAAATTCTTTCTATACTGTACTGTTCTGTACCAACCCATTACCAACCCACTGTTGGGCTCAGGTCTCCTCAGAAGAGGGATTAGGCATAGTCCACCACGCTTGCCCAGTGCGGATTGGGGACTTCACATATCTTCAAAGGATTTATAGAATCCTTTGAAGATATGCAGGTTTCCTCACGATATTTTTTAGCCAGTGGTGTTATGAAAAATTGCACATAAATCTTTTTCACATTTAGATTTAGAGGTACAAGCCGGCCGGTTTTGAACCCACGACCTCCTGTTCGTTTCGACCATCACGAAAAATTCTTTCACTGTTAGAAAATCCATTTATCGAGGAAGACTATAGGCTATGTATCCCTCTGTGACGCAGACGAAATTGCGTGGGTCACGTAGTTTGTGATATTATTGCAACACATTTACAGAAAATACATTAAATTTTACAGTACTGAATTTCGCTATTTTAATTGAGACTTCAATAAATATGGTGGATTGTCGTTAAACCGTAACAACTCGTTTTCGACACGTACAGACAAACCGCATTTCAAATTAATTCAATGCTGATACAGCATTGAATTAATTTGCAACAACAACGAAATATCGAGACAACTCAATTAATTAAATATCGTGGTAAGAACCCGTTGTAAATGTATGAAAGTATTATAGAAAACCGCGAGTGTCTGAATAAGTTTAAAACAGATTTTCTGCCGTTTTTGATCGACTTCACAAAAGGAGGTAGTTTTCAAGTTGAATATTATTTATCCTCACATAACTTTAGTTTTGACCGATTAGGTTGATTTTTATTTCAGATCAAGAGTCTTTAAGATCTCCTATTTAATTTATTTAAGATCGATCGTGTTAAAAACTGTTTTAACTGAAGATTTTACGATTTGCTGTGATGAACCGATTTCGGTGATACCTTTTTTGTTAGAAAGCAGATACTCTGGACATAATCTCATATAAATTTGATAAGGATCAATCTATCAGTCTTTTTGCTATTCTTCAAATATTTGGAAGGTGGTCGTTTTCATTTTTGTTATAAAACTATTTACAAGCTTAAGAACAAAACAGACTTACTTACACTTACACACAGACGGACAGACATATTTTTAAACTACACTACTAAATACCCATTCAACTGGGAACGTCACCTTTCGCTAGATGGCGAAACTGGGGACTTCGTTCGGAATCAATACCGTGTTTGAGCCTCTCTTTAAAAACAATTTTTCCAATCAATTTTAATTTCGATTTTTTATTAAACTTTATATTTTAGTAAATCTTTATTACTAAACCACGCTGTATTGCATTTTCAGCGAAAATATAGTTTCTCCGTATAATATGAGACGATTAAAAATGTAAACAAAACAAGTTTTAGAACTGTGCTCAATTTTGGCTCCTGCCACAGACTTGGCAAAAGTAAACAAACCAATTTGGTTGCCGATCCCAGTTGAGTGGTTATTATTAAGTTATTCAGTGACATTAAAAAATAAAACGAATTTAAGTATGTCTTCTTGTGAAATCGGTTAAAAACAGGCTAAATATGAACATCGCGTGTTTCAAACTAAACCTTGGACAAACCCTTTCCTTTCAAAAACATCTTTGAAACATGGAACGAAAACATCTGGAAACAACATCATGAACTACAGTTGAAGCTATTGAAAGTATGCCGATTGCGATATTAGTTTCACCTAACTGTTAGGTGACTTGTCTCTAATTCCATTTAATTGGTTGTAGAAGCGGGTATTTAATTGATCTAAAGGAAGGACTTCCGGTTGTGATGAATCATTTTATAAGAGTGTTGTAAAATTCTTTTAATTTTATTGTTGATGAAAACGGAAATACTAGTGGCGCCATCTGATCGTAAGCGGTTACCGGTCTTAAAATTAGTTTTTAATTAAGAAGATTTGGTTCTTCTTTTGTTGTAGTTTCAACAGTTCTTCTGTACTGTACTTTAACAACCCATTACTGCCCACTGCTGGGATCAGATCTCCTCTTGGGTTAGGCATAGTCCACCACACTTGCCCAATGCCGATGGGCTTCAAATATCTTCGAGGGGGCGGCGCGACGGGAAAGAGTACCTTGGGCGTAACGCGTCGCGCCGTCCCTCATAACCCCGTGCTGGGTTCTGGCCTCAGCCGGGGTTCGGTCGCTGTGTGAGCGGTTGGAGGTTTTAGTGCGGTTCAACTCCCACATACCGGGGTCCGGTGATTTCCTCCAACTAAAAAAATAAAAAAATATCTTCGAAGGATTTTTTGAATCCTTTTCCGTTATGCAATAGTTCTTCGAAATAGCTCATGTTGTTTCCTCATGTTTTAGTTCTGTAATGCGAACTAACCAAGCCTTACGTAAACATTTTTACGATATTTTCTTTCAAGATGCTGATTCAGACGTTTCGTGGCAAATAAAATTAATGTTTACAAAACTTCGGTACATTTTCCGATGTTTATGTAAATCTACGAATACTCGGTATCTTGTTTGTTTGTGGATTTTATTTCGGATTGGAGTAAATTCGTCTGCGTCATTGAAGGAACTTTGAACCCTACTGGGACCTAAGTTGATTCGAAAATGCTTTATGTAATAATGATGATTGAATAAGTAAAACTTTTACAAAAAAGAAAACGATTTTCACAAGCTTAATAAGGGGTGGGCCATATAAAGTTTGCATTTTTCAAAAGTTCGACTGTCATGTTGGCTGTGTGGCATGTTGCGCCATCCTGTTGAAACCAAATGTCGTCCATGTCATACTCTTCAACTTTTGGAACCATACATTCGTTGAGCATGGCACGGTAACGCTCGCCATTGACCGTAACTGCGGCTGGCCCAATGATGGCGCCGGACCAAAACCCACACCAAACCGTAACTCTTTGTGGGTGCATTGGCTTCTAAATGGTGACGTGTGGATTTTCCGACCCCCAGATGCGACAATTTTGCTTATTGACATAGCCTCCGAGGTGAAAATGGGCGACTCCCATTTTTCAGGAATACCAATCACATTTTTTCAAGGTTAACTGAAATTATGTCCCATGCATCTAAGTCACTCGCTTTAAAAGTCACCTAACGTGAACGACCCCTAAATGTTTCATTTTTATTTTTGTGCTCTATGTCTCAAACGAGGGTACGACAGTTCATGTTATCGGCAGCGTATCTTGATACTAAATGTAATTTATGATCTTATAAAAGACAAAGAGGATTGTTGCTTATTTATTTCAGGGTTTGACATCAAAATATATATTACTAGCTGCTGCGCGCAACGTTGTCTGCGTAAACTCTATAAGTCATTTTTTTGTTCATCCTTTTTTGTGCAATAAAATGTATACTCCTTCTCAGGGTCTAAAGATTGTCGGTGCCAAATTTCATCAAAATCGGTTGAGAGGTTTAAGCGGGAAAGAGTAACAGACAAAGAGACAGAGTTACTTTCGCATTTATAATATTACAAGGATTCGCGCGCAACTTCGTTTGCGTCACTTTCAATTAAAAGTAGCCTATGTTCTTTCTCAGGGTCTAAAGATTATCTGTGCCAAATTTCATCAAAATCGGTTGAGAGGTTTTAGCGGGAAAGCGTAACAGACAGACAGAGTTACTTTCGCATTTGTAATATTAATCTTTGATCAGACTATCCCACACAGAATATAAAAGAACTAAACCTCAATCTAAAAATTATGAATCAATATTCAGAAAGCAAGATTACCCCAAGGATTATATCTAAACGTGCCTAACAGAAAATAAGGTTACATTTGCCCATCCCATACTCCATTAAATAACAATTTTACGACCTGTCCCTATACAGGGTGATTTCTTAGTGAGGGTACATATTGAAGGTCATGGTAGCTGATGGTTATATACCACCAGTAAAAATATTATTACCAAAGAATATGGCTTAATGCCTTAGTAATCGCAACTTAAAAATATCTAAAATTCTTGCAAAATTATGGTTTTTCGACAGCTGATAGGTGTGGCGGAGGTGTAGAATACGCGAGATCACTAAAGGTCATTAGTCAACACTCTTTTAGCCGAAATTGTTTATGTTAGAGCTAGTTTTGTCGAATTTAGGTTAAAAAAAAAATTGTAATTGTACCTATTTTTCTATATTCTGTATTAGAACAGAATACTCATCACCCTCCTACAATATGTACCTTCTTTAACAAACCACCCTGTATACATCACTACGTAATATAAAACAAAGTCAGTTCACGTCTGTCTGTCCGTTTAAAACTGCACAACGGATTTTGATGCGGCTATTTTTAATAGATAGAGTGATGGAAGAGAAAAGTTATTTTTTATTGCCACGCAGGCAGACGAGCTAACGACCCACCTAATCGTAAGCGGTTACCGTCGCTCATGGACCTCTGCATTGCCAGAAGATATTGCGGGGTCGCTAGCTACGGCCTACCCTTAAGGACTGTTCAAGTCTCGTTTGAAGAAGGACAAGTCATAGCGCTCGGGAAACACCGAAGAGGGGAGCTCATTCCATAGCCGGATGGTGCGATGATAGAAGGGAGATGTTGGTATCATCTCGAACAATTCCTCCGAACACTCCCCGTGGAACAACCGGTACAATATGCAAAGAGACCCGAAGTCTCTTCGCAAGCCCAAAGGTTCCAAGTGGTCCGGGAGCCTAGGATCGTCAACAATACGAACAGCCCAACAGTTTATGTGATGTCATAGTTAACTTTTCTCATAATAAATTAATTATCATATTTTTCTGTAATTACGCTAGTAGTTTTAACTAAACTCTCGTGGCGCAGATGAAGTTAAGGGAATTAGAATATTATATATTGTAATATTTTTTTCATAAAAAAATGAATTACTGTTCGTTAGTCTCGCTATAACTTGAAAACAAATAAATCGGGCTAATTTTAGGTGAGAAATTTACGGGAACACTCTTTCCGTCTTATGTGACGCAGACGAAGTTGCGCTGGTCAGCTAGTATAATATATAAAAATAATCCATTCTTTTCGGTCGACCCGTCAAAATTATATTTTCGACCGTCCCCTACTACGGGTGCAAATAAATTCAAACTCACATTTTGATTACATTTTCGCTAAGCCGTGCTTACGCGCGTGAAATTAGTAATAAATTGGATATTTAAAAAACGGTGTATATTCTTTAAATATTTAATTCCACTGGCTGTAATCTTGTGATGAATCTAATGTCATAATAGTCATTCATTTGTGAAGAATTTAGGTGTTAAGGTGTTTTACCTTTACGTAAAATCGTATAAATTTGTTTATTCCTGTACCAACCCATTACTGCCCACTGCTGGGCTCAGGTCTCCTCAGAAGAGGGATTAGGCATAGTCCACCACGCTTGCCCAGTGCGGATTGGGGACTTCACATATCTTCAAAGGATTTTTAGAACCCTTTTCCGACATGCAGGTTTCCTCACGATGTTTTCCTTCACCGTTTTTAGCCAGTGGTGTTGTGAAAAATTGCACATAAATCTTTTTCACATTTAGATTTAGAGGTACAAGCCGGCCGGATTTGAACCTGCGACCTCCCTAAATTATTTTAAATTGAAGTCTCTTTAAGACGTTCGTAAAACATTAATGTTTAAGTAATGTTGTTTAAACTTATTCAGTCACTCGGGGTCTTCATACAATTGGTTTGGATACAATTTCATAACCCTCAGGTACTATCTTCTGAACGTCGTTACGTACCAAGGATGTTTAAAGAAGCTATCGAGATTTCAAGACATAACACTTTTAACAGGGGTGACGGCTTCAGATTATCGAGTATGTAGAATCCAGTGCTAAACACAACAGTCACTAAGGGTTCATGCTCACAGAGTCTTGTAGATACAGTGAGTGTGATGTGTCGTGATGTGAGTTCGAGTTCCAGTGGTACTACTCAAAAGCGAACGAGAAAGAGGGTAGGTAGACAGATTTGCTTGCTCTTAAATCGAACCGCAGTAATCAGTCTTCTCGTGATCATGATGTTTGCAACAACGTTGAAATATCGAGATAACCCAATTAATTAAAT
Source organism: Trilocha varians (assembly GCA_030269945.2). Lineage (NCBI taxonomy): Eukaryota > Metazoa > Arthropoda > Insecta > Lepidoptera > Bombycidae > Trilocha > Trilocha varians. Next base: position 2,465,996 of record AP028279.1, read on the forward strand.
ATCGTGATAAGAACCCGTTGAAAATGCATGAAAATGTTGTTTGCAGACACTATTTTGCACTATTTTGTTTTGTACACTCTATCAAATAATATTAGATGAATAAATATTGAATTTGATGTAAAACTTACACCTCTATTCATCAGTTCAATGAAAAGCAGCTTGTATTAATTATCCAAATACATATTGTAAATTAAAGTCGACAAATCGTTTTCAATGCGAATGATTTGTATTTAACTTTGTTATTAGCGAATAACAAAGTTAAATACAAATCATTCGCATTGAATAGCTATTAAATTTGTTATTAACGAATTTTGTTTGTGCAAAGTTTAATTTACAAAGTTTAGTGATTACACGGATGAATTGAAACGTTCTCAATACATTCATATTTCGTTGAAAGCTGGTAGTTTTCAATTCGTTGTTTGTTGAAGAGTTTGATATATCGATCTGTTTTGAACGTGAACAATTGGGAATTTGAAAGAAAAAAAAAAGTTTTTTTTTTAATGTATATTAAAGTTTATTTTTAATAATATTCATAATTATTACAAAAAAACGTCAATTTTTTTTTTCAATTAATTATAAACAATTTTATTTGGATTAAAAATCACGTGACTTTAAACGCACCGTGATTGACTGTGACGTCAAAATGTTAACTTCTGAGTAGTTCTGAGGTTCGAACTTTGAATTTAGTATAAATACTAATGACAAATGAAGAGTGAAAACTAACATTATGACGTCACACACGCTCATGATCTGTCGGTGTATTTTCGTACTGAATTCAAAAATTTGAATTTTAATTTAATATTACTATCTTTTGAAATATAATGCACAAACAAGTCTTGTTTTTTTTTCAACAAACTTGTCGTTCATCTATTGGGTGTCGCGTGACGGTCAGCCACAAAGTAAGGAGGCCATTATGACGCCGCCTATTACATCAGTTGAGTTGTCTGAAACAATCTGATGACCAAATTCGTTTATTTTTTTTAGAAAATCTTTCTGGCCAGCACTATTTCGTCAGCGTCACTTTCAATTAACACGTTCCCTGCGGTACAGATTTATCTGAACTTTCCATTACTGCGTTACGAGGCGTTTTAAACCTTGTCTTAAACCAGACATTGTGGCGGCACGAGGCTTATTAAACCCCACCGCCCTTAAAAGACCAAAACTTTTTTTGTCGCCAAATATGACAAATTGTACGGCTTTTGTCGCGATTTTATACAACATTGAGTGGATTAACCTATATCTGCCGCCGCCCGTGGTTAGATTATTTAGTTTAGATTCTATAGGTAAAATAAAATGTGGGATCTGATGTACCTCGTACCGCACTGAAAAATAGCAGATTTTCTTAATTTTTAGTGATGGGAACATAAATATCGATTTTATTTAATTGTATTTATTTGTCAAAATTATGGATGTTTTTCATTAAAACACGTCAAGCAATAATATTTTTTGCAATTAGTGCATTCTGTGAGAATTTTCTTCACTTTTTTGTCAGCCTCACGATTTTGTCAATTTTTCATAACATCCTACACATCTCCTTTTCTTTGATCCTTTTTCGAGATGATGTGCATTGTAATTAACTTTCTTCGGCAATGTTTAGACATAATTGGTAGCAGTCTTTCTTCGTCACGTTCGCAGCCTGGCATGCGTTGCACAACACTAACCGCGTGAAGCTAGCGTACAGTGCGGTACGAGGTGCGCGGAGGTACAAGGTGTTTGAAACCTCGTTCCGCACTGTGTTAGAATTTTATTTGTTCAGTGCGGCACGAGATCTAAAAAACCCGGTATTAAAATAGGTAAACCATAGAACTAGGAATCAATAGCACATCTCAGATATATAGTTATCTCTTTCCTGTACTGAACCAGATGGAAGTTATGCCTCCCGCACGAACGAGAAGTTCACATTTTTCCTTGCCGCAGGAACGTCGGGACGTGTACAGGGCGTTTTAAGCCTTGTTTCGCAGTTAACGTGTTAAATGTCAATTATACAAATTATTCAATAAAAACCATCATTGAACTTCAACTAAAAAAGAATTGGCCATATTGGTTCTAGATTTATTGAGTTAAACGCATAGCAACACATTGAGCAATTCCTTATTATATTATAGAGTACAACGTTCACCAATAGAAATGCAAGCACTACATTTGAATGAGCTCTGATTGGTTGTAAATGACGTGATACTAGATGTCGCGATATAAGACGAGAGCGAAGTATGAGATTGTGTGAGTGGGTCAAAAACTTCGGAGGTCACTAGATGCAGATAGCGCAGGGCCGGCCGTTGTGGCGAAATTTGGGGAAGGTCTATGTCCAGCAGTGGACGTCTATAGGCTGATGATGATGATGATGAGTAACAAGTATCACCGTCAAGCGGGATTCTCAATAGACATGTCCCTCTTTAAACGAGGTTTAAGAAAAGTCCTGTATCAGTAGGCGATAGATAACAGCCCTTCATTGCCCTGGCATTGCAGAGGTTCATGAGCGATGGTGACCGCTTACCATCAGATGGGCCGTAGGTTCGTTTATCTATCACGCAATAAAAAAAAATAGTTACAAATAGTAGTGGTAACTGACGCAGGGAATCATTTACGACGTTCAATAAAACATCGTCCGATCGGAATGTCCTGTGGCGTCGACGACGTGTAGCTTTACGAGCGACAGGATCACAGGACGAAGGCATAGAATAAATAAACTATACAGAAGTGATAGAGAACTTGTATGATAAGATTAGAATTATTTTTTCTTTGTATCTTTAATTTTATCTGGAAAATATTGCTTTTTTCATAACATAACCTAATTTAGTGGAGACTGATATGATAGTGTAAAAAAATAGGATTATTAATCTAAGTGATAGCATATTGGATCAACTTCCACTGCACGCAAACTGGTAGGCCAACTGTCAAACAGTGTACTTAACGTCACGTTTCCACATTGGCTCATCAATTTCTAACTTTCATATTGATCGGCCGTCACCGTCATTTGTTTATACGTGATGTCGTATGTTCAAGAGGACATTGGCAAGCCAATACATAAACTCAACATAAAACATTTGACAATCGTTTTGCGCCCAATAATATGTGCATTAGCCTGCGCTCGGTGTTCTCCGAGCGCTATGACTTGTCCTTCTTCAAACGAGGCTTGAAGAGAGTCCTTAAGGGTAGGCCGTAGGCAGCGGCTCTGCAGTGTCTTCTGGCAATGCAGAGGTCCATGAGCGACGGTAACCGCTTACGATCAGGTGGGCCGTTAGCTCGTCTGCGTGCGTGGCAATAAAAAAAAACTCGTCGTTTTGTAAAAAAAAAATACTTCTGTTTAGTTTACTATGTTGTACTGAACCGATAACATTTGGTATTGAACTTGAACGAAATATATGCTTATTATCAGACCCCGTTTTCGTCCGAATCAATTTATTTGATTGGTTTGGGTTTAAGGAGTTAAACGGGTTATTGACTGAATTCATCGGAAACTACTCGAAAATACTTATTAAATTCACAGTTTATACAGGGTAAACGTATAGTAAATGTTTTAGGGTCATGATCACGAGAAGACTGGATACTGCGGGTCGATTTAAGAGCAAACAAATCTGTCTACCCTCGCACTCGTTCGCTTTTGGGTAGTACCACTGGAACTCGAACTCACATCACGACACACCACACTCACTGTATCTACAAGACTCTCTGAGCATGAACCCTTAGTGACTGTTGTGTTTAGCACTGGATTCCACATACTCGATAATCTGAAGCCGTCACCCCTGTTAAAAGTGCTATGTCTTGAAATCTCGATAGCTTCTTTAACCATCCTTGGCACAGTACAGTTACAGTCGATCAAATTGAACACGTTTGAGAACTGACCACCAGTGCAGTAATTTGTTGTCGATAAAATTGTACTTTTGTCCTTGTTTCAGGTGCACCATGCCTCGTGTGATGAAGTGTCTGATCTACATAGGAATAGCCGCCTTTCTTCACCAGCTTCCACGATTCTTCGACAAACGCTACGTCTCCCATAAAACTGTTTGGAGAGGACGTGTTGAAGAAGTTTGCAGGGTATGTCATTTTGAATAACTTCCTAAAAGAACGTTATGGATTTGACTGTATATTTTTTAGCTTTAGTTTAGGTAAACTGGGGGTGAAAGGGTGAGATGTAAGCCTAAGTATGCAACGACTTCGCCTAATCTCGTTCTGGGTTCAGTCGTAACCAGCGGGAAGTTTTAGTGCAGTTTGACTCGCACATATACGACTTACGGGGTGGGTGGAAATCAAGCAATTTTCACAAAAGGAAAATTCTGGAAACTTCGGCTGATGAAAGAACCCAGCATAGTGTTATGCGGGGCGGTAGGAAGCATTACGCACTACGGCATTATTTACCGTCGCGAGATAGTTTTCGGGTGCTTTTGGTAGATGGTACAATATTTTTTGAAGCTATGATTAAAAATGATGCTTTTATTGAAATGTAATAATCTGGTACCATGTACTACAGAAGACAGTCGAATCCTGTTTGGGCTCGTATTACTTGACTGACACTCTACTTTTAATATTAATTTTAGAATCTTAATTTTACTAGCTGCTATACGTCATTTATATCCATTTCTTTCCAGATCGAGATCGCACCATGGTTGAAATCGTTATCAGTCGACGCCTACTTCATAACCTACTTCGGCTTCCGAGTTCTCTTCGTTCATCTCATCCCCTGCACTTCCTTAGTTGTCCTCAACGTTCTCCTTTTTAGAGCAATGAGGACAGCCCAACTGAACAGGCAGAAACTCTTTAAGGAGAACCGGAAATCTGAGTGTAAACGACTTAGAGATTCAAACTGCACCACTCTGATGTTAATCGTAGTTGTAACCGTTTTCTTATTGGTCGAAATTCCCGTTGCAGTTGTGACTATACTCCACATAATATCCAGCACTATAGTCGAGATATTAGACTACCATATCGCAAACACTTTGGTTTTGGTAACTAATTTCTTCATAATCGTCTCCTATCCTATCAATTTTGCTATCTATTGCGGTATGTCCCGTCAGTTTAGGGAAACTTTTAAGGAGTTATTTATTAGAGGAACGGTTACTAGTAGGAAAAATGGCGGTTCTAGTAGATATTCTCTCGTAAACGGACCTAGGACTTGTACTAATGAGACTGTACTGTAATTATTTTTAAGTTTTTATTTTTAGTAGACATATCAATTAGTATTTGTCGTCAGCATTGTATATAAGCGATTTTATACTGACGAATGCTGATTTGATGGAACGTCAGCATTTTATTTAATTATTGACTGTTATTAACTTGCTAGTATTGTAACTAATGAAATTGATGATTATTGCTGACTCGCTAGATCGTCAGCATTGTAGCTATTAAATGTATGACTATTTTTAACTTGCTAGGACGTCAGTCAGCTAATAAAGTTGCTGGAACGTCAGCATTGTAGTTTAAGTTGCTGGGTTGCTAGAACGTCAGCATCTAGTTATGGCTATTTATTTAATGTCAACGAACGTTTTTTAAGCCTAAGTAGCTATTATTATGTTTTTTGCGCTTCCTAAATTAATTAATATAATATTAAGGATACTGATTCAAGGTTTTGTAGTCATCGTATCATTTTTTTAATTATAAAATGATGAGCTAACTACATCACCAAATAATGGTTGAGCCCACCATTTTGAAAAAGTATCTATAGATAATAATAATATGATAAGAACTATTTTACGTTAAGATAACAACGTGTGTGTATGTGTGTATGTATTGTGCGTGCATGCATATTTAATTCAGTTGTAAATCTGAGTAATTGTTCACATATTTGCATCCTATAATCTATTTTATTTAAATGTTAAGCTAAATATATGCCAATAATATTAATGAGAAGTGTAATGTACTACCCAATAGCGAACGAGAAAGAGGGTACACAGATTTGTTTGCTCGTAAATCTACCCGCAGTATCCAGTCTTGTCGTGATCATGACGTTTGCAACATTGAAATATAGAGATCACTCAATTAATTAAATATCGTGGTAAGAACCCGTTTATAATGAAAGTGTATTTTGATTAAATATATAGCTTTTAATCGATTTTTATAATAGCTAGCTTTTGCCCGCGACTTCGTTCGCGTGGACTTCAGGTTCGTCCCGTCTAGATTATTATCAAAAATTGTAGCCTATGTGTTATTCTGATGTATAAGCTATATTGTGGTAAAGTTTCATTCAAATCTACTCAGTAGTTTTTACGTAAAAGAGTGACAAACATCCATACATCCATACTTACAAACTTTCGCCTTTATAATAGTATTATTTTCATTATTTGAAAGGTTAGGTTAAGCAATGCATATTTGCTTGTACGAACTGCATACCACTGTGTGTATGTGTGTGAAGAATGATCTTGTGTAGAATTCTTGTGCAAAAACTAATAGAGATATAATAATATATTAAATTATATGCTTAATAATTGTGTTGTGTAAATTTTTGTATAATATGTGTATTAACTATGTCGTTTAGTGTTTCGCTTGTTTATTTTATATAATATAGAATGTGTATAACTTAGTTTGTAGCCACAGAGAATTGTAAAATGTTTAGAAAACTATTATCCAATATATCTTGTGAAATATTTTGTTGTTTTATTTTAAAACTAGAGAGCCCGCACAATTTCGTCTGCGTCACTTTCGATTAAATAGTCTATGTTCTTTCTCAGGGTCTAAAGATTGTCTGTGCCAAATTTCATCAAAATCGGTTCAGTGGTTAAAGCGGGAAAACGTAACAGACAGACAGAGTTACTTATGCATTTATAATATTAATAAGGATTCTCGACTTGGGAGAGCCTGAGATTTTCTTTACCGAAAAAGAGGGAAGAAGTTTTTAGATAATTTTAATTTAAAGTTATTTCATTAACTATGAAAGAAAGAAAGAAAGAAGAAAGAAAATAAATTTATTAAACACACATCACATACATACTGTCATCAATATGACACTCACACATTTTAACACACTGCTGAACGAGGCCTAAATGATCCCTCCTGCAACTTTCCTGTGCGGCAAGGAAAAACGTGAACTTCGCTGCGAAGAGCATAACTTTGTTAAAGGAGGGTCAAATAGACCGCGTGTCGCTCTAACGTCTGGTCATGGTACGGGCCGATAACACCTCGTGTCGTAACGAATGGTTAGTATGCAAAAATTGGTTTCGCAGCGAACGCGTTAATATGGTAGAGAGATTCAATATGAAAGTTTACATATATGTATAAAACATGCATAGTATAGTAGAAAATATGAAAAAGATTTATGTGCAATTTTTCACAACACCACTGGCTAAAAACGGTGAAGGAAAACATCGTGAGGAAACCTGCATGTCGGAAAAGGATTCTAAAATTCCTTTGAAGATATGTGAAGTCCCCAATCCGCACTCGGCAAGCGTCGTGGACTATGCCTAATCCCTCTTCTGAGCCCAACAGAAGGCAGTAATGGGTTGGTACAGTATAGTAGAGAAACACTGGTAATTTTATAAGTTTTTGTTATGCTGTCTTAAACGGGGGCAGCGCGACGGGAAAGAGTGCTGAGTGCGTAACGCGTCGCGCCGTTCCTCATACTGGGTTCTGGCCTCAACCGGGGTTCGGATATTGAGTGTGAGCGGTTGGAAGTTTCAGTGCGATTCCACGCCCACAAATAGGGCGATTTCCTCAAAAAAGAAAAGAAATGCTGTCTCAAAAACCACATTTTTGTTCGCTCCTTCTTTGTGACGCAGACAAAGTAGTCTAATTCTAAAATAAAGTCAAAATGGTGTCTTTACCTCTGACTTTACAGCCAATAAAATTGTGATAAATTTAACGATAATGGTACACGTCCACAACAATAAAAACACAAGATAGTTCTTTAAGGGAGAAACGTTTATAGCTTTTTTATGGACTTAGTACAATACATGGCTGAATAAATGTTTAATAAGAAAATACAAGTAGCAAATCGATTAAGGTACACCTTCCACAAGGTGGTCCGACGACCTGGTCAGGATCGCGGGAACGAGGCTTGAGGAGGGTCCTTAAAGTTAGGTCGTAGGTAGCGACCCCTCAGTGTCCCCTGACATTGCAGAGGTTCATGAGCGACGGTAACCACCTACGATCAGGTGGGCCGTTGGCTCGTCTGCCTACATTGCAATAAAAAAAAACAATAATAAGTCACTGCATACAGATAGCACAAGACCGGCCGTTGCGAGGTTTAGCGAAGGCCTATGTCCAGCAGTGGACGTCTATAGGCTGATGATGAAATCGATTAATCGAAGAATGATTGTTAAAAAATCACAATCGTCTAAATAGGATGAACAAGATAAATTAATCGAAACGAAAAGTTAAGAATTTGAACTATTAGCTGCGCTTGTTTGTGTATATTTCTTTTCTGACTGAACTGATTTGAATGACTCAATTGACAGATGAAAGGTGATGGTCGTGGGGTTCCATTTAACATGTTTTAAGATAGATCAAAAGTGAACGAGTACACATATCTTGGACAAATAATTTCTCCGGAAAATCTCACAAACAAAGAAAGTTATAACAGAATTAGTACAGCATGGAGAAGATACTGGTCTCTAAAGGAAATTTTTAAGAATCCAGATATATCACTCAAGTCAAAAAGTAAAATATTTAATTTGTGCAGCTTACCGGTCATGACTTATGGATGTCAAACATGGGGTCTTACGAAACAAAACACTAAAAAACTGGAGAAATGTTGACAATGTGAACACGACATTGAAAGAAGTATGCTAAGCATAAAAGAAAAGACAGGATAAGGCTGACATCAATAAGGAAACAAACCAAAGTAAAAGACATAACAGTTTGTGTAAAAAACTTAAAGTGGAAATGGGCTGGTCAGCTCATGAGAACTGAAACTATCTGTTAAGTTTGGAAAGTATTATAAGTCACTTTGAACGCCTCACCACATCCAATTAGAGGTTCACGTGAGTTGTATTAGCTTCAATTATGTACAAGTGCCTCTATTTCCATTAAAGCTGCTCTTAGACTAACCAGATTATGACGACAAACACTATGATTTTATAGAGTGTTACTTTACTAGTAATATAGGTATTCATAATTTTATATATACTTTGTAAATAAAAAACTTGAGAGGTGTCATGGGACACCCGAATAGAACGAAGTTCCATTCGATTAAAAGATATCTTATATTTTTTTTTCCTAACGTGTAGGAACGTGGTTTTATAAGATTTTAATCACAGCGCCATCTAGCGATAATCATCTAAAACAAAAAAAGTGTCGTGACAACTTTTTCATAAGAATTTCCGTCTAGCCCCCTTTCGATAACGCGCGATAAGGAACTTCGTTCCAAAAGTGGTTCTAAGTTTGACAGATCACTTTCAACCACCCTGTATATAACATAACTATGAAAACACGCTGTATCATGACAAATGGTGCTAACAACTTCGGCATCCAATTCATTTAGTTAATTAAAGGAGTGTATTGGTTCCCCCACAACTCTCGAAGGACCACCTGATTGGATTGCAATCAATGCAGCTAAGATTGGCAACCATCTTTTATATACAGGGTGGATTTGTACTTAGTACCATGTAAGTGGAAAAATTAAATGTTTGTTCACGAATAACTTTGTCGTTTATAAACCCATTTTGATGATTCCTTGTTTGTTGGAAAGAAGATATATCAAAGATGGTCCCATGATAAAGAAATCTAGGTTTGATAGTGGCAGACCAGAGATCTCGTGGGGAACTTTTTTATGCTATTCTTGAAAGTAAGTCGTTGTTTTCATTTCTGGACGAAATGATATGAAAATGAAATGAAAATTTATTAGTTTAAGTCAGCATGCAAATAACAATCTAAAAAATGAACCTTTCTAGCTCCTTAACATTACTTAAAACTAATCTAATATAATAGAGTACCTACGTCACCAAATTATCATGCTAACCATTGAAGCACAAAAGCTGATTAACTATATGCTCACACTAGGGCAGGCCTGTATCGTGAGCACCGCGTACAATTTCCATTAGTTTTAGCTCCAAGTTTATTCAAGTTGTAATTTGACAGACAGCAAGATGCATCAAAATTAAATATTACTTCTGTTTATAAAGTTGTTTAATAACGTACTAAAAAGTAATCTCTTAAGGTAATGTTTGTTGAATAGTTGTAATTAAATATAATTACTAATACCTACCATAAGAGATTCAAAATTATTTTCTATGTTAAGAAATTACAAGGCGACTGAAAAATATGTTTAAAAACCTTCTACTAACCTAAAAAAAACTTGAGAGGTGTCAAGGGACACCCGGGTGGAACGAAGTTCCTTTCGATTAATTAGTTAGGGAATTGTAATAAAATTTTATTTTTTTAAGTTATAATAATTAGTTAGTTTAAATCGTCTGTCTCTCTCTCACTTTCTATACTAATTATTATAACTTAAAAAAAATAAATTTTTATCACAGCGCCATCTAGCATTAATCATATAAAACAAAAAAAGTGTCGTGACAACTTTTTCATAAGAATTTCCGGCTTTTTTTTTTTTTTCAGTTGGTGGAAATCACCGGATCCCCCGGATCGTATGTGGAAGTTGAACCGCACTAAAACCTCCAACCGCTGACACTCAGCGTCCGAACCCCGGCTGAGGCCAGAACCCAGCACGGGGTTTGGAGGGACGGCGCGACGCGTTACGCCATCGGCATTCTTTCCCGTCGCTCCGTCCCCGAAGAATTTCCGTCTAGCCCCCTTTCGATAACGCGCGATAAGGAACTTCGTTCCAACACCTTCTACTTACCTAAATAATTATGTTAAACTTTGTCAACTACTCTAGTAAATAAAGTACCCCAAGGACTCGTCTTTCAAACCGTTGTTACTCTGTAACTTTACACACTCATGTACATTTTATAGATGGCGTGCAAAAGGTCGTGTAAAATGAAGAAATACGAAGCTCTAACTCATTTACCTTGTAATTACTGGAATACTTGGAAACATTGTATTTACAGCGAATAATGTTGCGTTTGCATATTGGCTCGCCAACGTCCAACACACGGAAATAATTTATTCTTATTGCAAAAATGAAAACGATCGACTTCTATTTCTCAAGCATAGTAAGTCAATGTAAATTTTTAATACTGTACAAATATTTGGAAAAAATAAAAAGCTCATTATAAAAAAAAAAGACATGCCCGCTGAGTTTCTTGTCAGTTCTTCTCAGGACGGTGGCTACAATTATTATTTTTTGTGTCTGAACTGGTGGTAGCTATTAACTTTTGACGTCAACAAGAATGAGTACGTCATCAATGTTGAAAATAAAGTATTTCATTTCATTTCATTTCATAGCACAAAAAATATTAGTCAAATGTATATATGATAATGTCCAAACTACAAAGTGTATGATTCCTAAAAAAAAGAACCATCGCAATTGGTTTATACAGAAAAGAAATACACTCAAAAACGCACAGTAAATCGTGAAATTTTGTCCGTTAAAAAAAACTTGAGAGGTGTCAAGGGACACCCGGATGGAACGAAGTTCCTTTCGATTAATTAGTGAGGGAATTGTAATAAAATTTTATTTTTTTATTTAATAACTTAAATAAAATATATTGATCACAGCGCCATCTAGCATTAATCATATAAAACAAAATAAGGAATTGTTTTATAAAATATTTTAAGAACAGCGCCATCTAGCGATAATCATCTAAAACAAAAAAAGTGTCGTGACAACTTTTTCATAAGAATTTTCGTCTAGCCCCCTTTCGATAACGCGCGATAAGGAACTTCGTTCCAAAATTCTTAAACACAGATCCAAAAGTTGTTCGATCTTAAAAAAAATGACACCCCATGAAGACCAACACGTAGACGGCGGTTTTGTATGCATTGGCCGGCATTGAAACTATGTGAAACACCGTTTGACAGTTGGCCTACCAGTTGTCATTTGCGTGCATTGGAAGTTGACGAGACAATATGTAAACGCAACATAATTAGTAATTAAATTAATATTAATGGCGATTTTTAATGAAAGTAATGATGGTAATCTGCTTAAGCATAAATTTAGTAATTACATCACTATGCCATAATTATTACAAGCTTTATATTAACTTGCACTGGATGTAACTATGTAAGTCCGGGTAGAATCTTGCAAGCTAAATTTGGCAAACTTCCCGGTCTCCGATTGAGCTGACATTTTGCACGCAGATGTATATCACGTGACAATGCAATTATATGAGAAACGGCGCTGATCTGATCATGGATTCGGATTGTCATAGGAACTCTTGTGCTAAACAAGATGGACCCGTCGTGTTTGGGCTCGTTTTACTTGTATTAGCTAGCACTTTACTGCTACATGATATACAGGATCTTAAAAGCTTGTATTTAAAACGATTTTTAACTTGATATCAAGCTATTAACGCATATATGAATTGCTAACTTATCTTATTTGGGGGTGTCGTAGTGCGTAACGCATCGCGCCATTCCGCATAACCCCGTGCTGTGTTCTGGCCTCAGCCGGAGTTCGGACACTGAGTGTGAGCGGTTGGAGGTTTTAGTGGGGTTCAACTCCCACATACCCGCCCCGCGGGTGGGGATCCGGCGATTTCCTCCAACTAAAACAAAAAAAAATCTTAACTTATTTAAACTTGACACAAGATAATACATTAAAATACATTTTTATTCTGAAGTAATTACTTAGTTTTTTTAAAGGTCAAATATAATTAAACGCACTTGGTATAAATGTAATTAAACTGGAAACCCAAGGGTCGACACCTCGGAACTCTCGTCTGAACAATGTTTACAAAATGAAGGTTGTTTTTTCACCATATTTTTTGATGCGAAAACTTTTTTACCTTCAAGTTTTGTTGGTGATTTCTTATTTATTAAAGAATATTCTTTATCCTTTCGAAGTTTTGATGGATTCTTTAAAATACGCTTTTATGGTTGTTTTTGACCCAATACAACACACTTTTGAATACTACACTTACTTTTTTCTTATACATAATTGTAATAGAAGGTGCACATGTTTTTTGTTTTTTTTTATTGCCTAGCAGACGAGCTAACGGGCCACCTGATCGTAAGTGGTTACCGTTGCTCATGGATCTCTGCAATGTCAGCGGACACTGCCCCGCTACGTACGGTCTACCTTTAAGGACTTTCTTTAAACCTCGTTTGAAGAAGGACAAATCATAGCGCTCGGGAAACACTGAAGACGGGAGCTCATTTCGTAGGCGGATAGTGCATGGCAGAAAAGAATTTTTGAAACGGACCTCCACCTACGACGACGAGTAGTGCGATGATAGAACGGAGATGTTGGAATCATCATCTCGAATAATTCTTCGGAGCCCTCCCCGTGGAACAAGTGGTATAAAATGCAAAGAGAACCGGAGTCTCTTCGCAGACCCAAAGATTTCAGGTGGTCCGTGAGCCTAGGACGGACAGCCCTGCCCTGCACGAAGTCAAGTGGATGCAACTGGTATTTGGGAGCACCAGCCCAGAGGGGGGCCTTATAAAGCACAAGTCTTGGTGCATGTGTCTAATAAGTGGTGTATTAATAATTTGTTTTATTTATAAATTTCTTTAAACACTCGCGATTATCTACATCACTTACACTATTACTAAACGGGTTCTTACCACGATTATTTTTAATTGAGCGGTTCCGATGTTTCAGCACTGTTTCAAGCGCCATGATCACGGGAAGACTGAGGTGAGGTAAGAACCCGTTTAGTAATAGTGTAAGTGTTGTTTTATTTATGTGTTATCTTTGTTGAAAAATCCAAATAAATAATATGATATACTTACTACTTATTATGTACTTTATGTACAATGAAAATTACAATAGCGGACTTAATGCCTAAAGCATTCTCGTCCCCAAACCTTAGCAAACGTGGTGGACTATGCCTGATCCCCCTACTGAGGAGACCCGAGCCCAGCAGTGGGCAGTAATGAGCTGTTACAGTAAGTAAATTGAATACACCATTAAGGTAATTTGCTCAAAGGCATTTGTACCTTTTGACCGTTATTTTTCGCTCATTATCTCGAATTTAACATACGTAGGGTTGCCAGGTGTTAGGATAAAAAAGGACATACTTAGGATTTTTGATTGCTTGTCCGGCCAAAATAAGCGGCATCCGGCCTGTTAGGATTTAGGTAGGATTTTTCAATTTCGAAATTCGCGCGCGGATCGAGATTGAATCACGCCGAACGAGTTTGTTATAATATAACGACTGATGATTAAGAGAGTTAGAGACTGATTTATAATAAAGAAATATTAGCTTGATTTTGCTTTTGTTTTATTAAAATGCAATCAGAAAGTCCCGGATTTCCATTTTTTTTTAAGTTTTTCAAAAATGTGAGGCATCCGGATTTTTCGACCGAATGTTAGGACAAAAAAAAATAGTTTTACACTTTTTATAAAAAAATGGACAAAAAAAACAAGATGTCCGGATTTTTTACGCAAATGTCAGGACAAACTCACAAGTCTGTCCGGCTTTTGCGTCTGAGGACCTGGCAACCCTATACACACGTATTTCTGAAATAACTCAACATTATTCTGAGAAACATGCCAATTACCCTTATCTTGGCGGTTAATTAAGTTACTACCGAATCATTTTGATACCCAGAACTCCTTTGAGAATGTTAATTTAATATTATCCCTTTGTGCTTTGAAAAAATCGGTGGAAGATATTTCAAAGATGGTAAGTCTTGTAACCAGTTGAGACTATGGAACTAGTGTTAGTGAAATTGAACTAGGTAAATAATTGTATTTTGTAAATCTGAAACAACGTAATACGGTTGGAATATTAATAATGGTAACTAAATTGGTGAAATTGTCAATTCAAATAGCAAATATAGTTTAAAAAACGGTTCTTTTGACCGAACAAGTCCTTTGGGTCTGTGTGTAAAAATGTGATATTTAAGGAACGAGATTTCAATGGAATTCGATCATTTCCATTTTTGTCATAAAAAATGTGTGCGTGTACACACGTAAGAAGTGAAACTTTTTTAAGGCCTTATTTTTCGCAAAATGATCTATTGTATATGCAACTTTCCAGAAATTGGGTAAATAAAGTTAAATTAGATAAAGTTTAAACAAAAGGATTTTATTATCATAGACATGAATACAAATAATACAATTATTTCACTTTAACTTTTTGCTACTAAGATTATTACAGCATTTCAATAATTGTAATAGAATCATTACTATCATTGTCATCGTTATTATATATTTTTATAATTAATGGCTTATGGTAACTGAAATATGAAATATATTAATTACATTTC
Source organism: Trilocha varians (assembly GCA_030269945.2). Taxonomy (NCBI): domain Eukaryota; kingdom Metazoa; phylum Arthropoda; class Insecta; order Lepidoptera; family Bombycidae; genus Trilocha; species Trilocha varians. The sequence continues at coordinate 2,481,203 of AP028279.1, forward strand.
ACGAAATTTAGTGACCGAGTAAAAACTCCATCAATTGTAGTGCCAGATATTGTAAAAGATGGCGCGTAACGGAAAAATGTGACGCGTAACCGTAAAATGTGACGGTAATTTTTTTTCCAACGCCGATAAAGAAGTTTCTTGAAGAGTATAATAATAAATTAAGTAAATTTCTACGAATGTTCTTTTCACGAGTATTTACAAACATTAAGTCTACTACTGCACCATAAGACAATAAACTTACACACATACCAGTATACCACTTATATTTACCCTTGTTTTATTACGTTCGTTTTTGTCTAAAGTAATCAAGGATAATCCGGGGAAACATGTAACATTTTCCACAGTTTCCTTGTGGATCAAATTAAATTATTTACCGCCCCTCACGGAAGGGATAACAGAACTAAATAAGCTTACAGATAAACAAGATTAATTATAGTCTTCCAACTGTACTGTAAAAAGAACAGTTTAATTTAACTGAAGATATCTTAATAAAATCATTTGTCAGTCGTAAAGTATCAGTTATTGCTTGCATTTTGGAGATTGAGAAAACCTTTGTAATAGTTTTCACTAAACTTCCCCCCTTTAGGGACGTGTATCTACACCTACCAAAGCCTAAATGTAGGTATTTTTACAACCCATTAAAGCCCACTGCTGGACTCGGGTCTCTTCAATAAAGGAATCAGGTATCACACTTGCCCACGGTTCGGAGACTTTACATCTTCGAAAGATTAAATTCGCAGGAATCGTTCTCAAACACTCGCGTTTATCTACATTACTTTTATTATTTAATTAACTGGTACTTACCACGATTTTTTCCATTTCGTCGTTGATGATCACAAAGAACTGCAGTACTATCCAAAAGCGAACGAGAAAGAGGGTAGACAGATTTGTTTGCTCTTAAATCGACCCGCAGTATCCAGTCTTCCCGTGATCATGACGTTTGTAACAACGTTGAAGTATAGAGACCACTCAATTAATTAAATATCGAGGTAAGAACCCGTTTATAAATATTAAGTTTGCATGGATTATTACTAATAGTTTTTAGTGGTATTCATGTAAAATAAAAGTCATCGGTTTCGTCTTTGTAAAACTCTTACTGGTTCATTTTTATTGCCATATGCCTACATGATCAGGATTCAGGTGTGACCTGATCGTAAGTGGTTACCGTCGCTCATGGACCTGCGCAATGTCACCACACTGGCCGCTACGTACGACCTATGTACCTTTAAGGAGTTTCCTTAAGCCTCATTTGAAGAAAGACATGTAATTTATACATATACATTGCGTGCTAAAAAAAACTTGAGAGGTGTCAAGGGACACCCGGATATACATTACTGTACAGCGCCATCTAGCGATAATCATCTAAAACAAAAAAAGTGTCGTGACAACTTTTCGTAAGATTTTTTTTGGTCTAGCCCCCTTTCCATCTTCCACTATTGTTTTTCCCCCTCTCACAACGCACGATAAGGAACTTCGTTCCAAAAGTGAATATGATCATCTTAGATTTTTATTAAATTCTAATGTTATCTGTAACAATATTTACTCACAGACCTGTGTTTCAAATGAAGTTACGTTACAAAAACTGAGTTCGCTTGAATTGTCGTATTCACGTCGAATTATACAGTCTGTCGATCTCAATTTAACTTCGCGAGTGTCGAGTTAAGTACATTATACACAGAAATAAAACAACACATATGTGGTAGAATTCGTCTGTTTTTTTATATTTTTTCCTCATAACTTTAGTTTGGGTGGACCGATTCGGATTTATTTATTAGAAAATCTCACCAACAGTTTGGGTTACAACAATGACATTACAAAAATAATACGTCTGTCTGTACCAACCCGTTACTGCCCACTGTTGAGTTTAGGTCTTCTCAGAAGAGGGATTAGGCATAGTCCACTACGCAACCACAGTGTGAATTGGAGACTTCACATTTCTTCGGTGGGTTTTTAGAATCCTTTTCTAGTATGAAGGTTTCCTTACGATGTTTATTTAGTAAATAAAGAAAATTAGCCTTTATTACTATTACAATTACATTTTAAAACTATAAATATGTTCACATTTGTCATGTAAAGTTAAGGATGTGTTAAGTTTGTCTTTCGATAAAGGCCTTCTATAAATTCTTCCACGCTTTCCGATCTTTTGCCACCCGAATCCAATCTGGTCCTGCTATCTTCTTCTTTTATTTAGTAATATTAGTATTAATATAAACAACACGAAACATTTACAAAGGACAAAGCAAATCCTAATAAAGCAATTTATTACGTTTTCCAACGAACGTATAAAACGACTGAATTTATCGGCACTTTCAATATTAATAGTAAAGCTATCAAGTCTGCAGGTTTAGTTGACTCAGGGCCGCACTCAGGAAATATAAAGGGACCTTAATTTATCATTTATTTACACTTTTTTGTACACATTAGCAGTATAAAATACTTCAAACACTAAAGAAGTCAAAGTTTACACATATTATCTCAAAGGCGACAGCAAACCAACTTAATTGTCTTATAATAAAATTTTTGCAGTAGTTGCATAGTCTTAATTATGTTTGTAATTTATTTTATTTATCATTGCAGACAATTTTATCTTTTTCTTATTAAAATTCTTCAAAATGCTGCATAAAAGCCAGCCTTTCGTTGATTCCATCAAGAAATCACTTAATAATTAAGTGATTTATCATGTTATTTTAAAAAATCATGTAAAATTAATATTTTATGTAATCATACCTGTCAAATGTGTATTGACAATATTGACCCCCCCATAAATATTCCTAAGTGTGTCCCTCGCTTGAACCTCGATGAATAGGGCAAGTTTGATTGGATATACATCTAGATAGGGTCGCCGAATACGAGTTATCAGAACTTTCGAGTTGATATCGATAAAATGTTCTGAGCACATCGGAAAGTGTTTAATCGATTATTCGCAGTGAAACGTTTAAGGTGTCGAGATGAAACCGATAAGTTTAGATTGAAATTTTGTTTTTTTTTTTCATCTTCTGACATTAATAGTTAGTTACTTTAGGTTCGATACATACATGCATAGAAAAAAAATAATTTAAAATCGATTGATTTGTTCGGTAGTCTTGCTATTTAAATAACTCGAGAACGAGTGAACCGATTTGGGTAATTTTAATCTTGAAATATTCGTGGAAGTCCAGGGAAAGTTTATGTAATTAACGGAATCAATAATTTAAATGCTGTATCATGTTACTAGTCAATTTAAAAATGTAAAAGAAATAAGATTATGAAAAACGTGTTTTGATTTCCAAAATGGCCAGATCTACTATTGCCTTGATATTTAAGTAGGAATTCTAGACTTAATTTCAAAACAAATGAACCTAAACAAATTTGAAAACACTAATATTAATCTCTAATAGTTAGTCCGAAACTTCTGAACCGATTAGAGAATTTTCGGACGTTTTCCGAAAAGTTTGAATCGAAAATTAAATCAGTTATTACAGGTATAACTTTGGCGATTTAACTTTGAAAATTAATATCTAAACAAAGTAAACATTGGGTTAAATCGTTTGAAATGTTTAAAGCAGTTGGAGTACGTAATTTCTGCTTCACAAAGGATTTATTGGTGTGACCTAATTATGGGGATAAATATTATGACATCTTTTTTCTGTTTTTTTTTTATGCAAGATAGATAAACGAGCATACGGCCCACCTGATGGTAAGCGGTCACCGTCGCTCATGAACCTCTGCAATGCCAGGGCAAAGAGGGGCCGTTATCTACCGCCTACCCATACAAGACTTTTCTTAAACCTCGTTTAAAGAGGGACATGTCATAGCGCTCCGGGAACACCGCGGACGGGAGTCCATTCCAAATCGGAATGGTACGGGGCAAAAATGATCTTCTGAAGCGAACTGTAGAAGAGCGCAGTGGTTCCAAGTAAAAGTGGTGAACCTTGCCCCTGCGGCGTGTGGTGCGATGGTAAAAAGGTCACTCTTTAAACGAGGTTTAAGTAAAGTCCTGTATAAGTAGGTGATAGATAACGGCCCCTCATTGCCCTGGCATTGCAGAGGTTCATGAGCGACGGTACTGCTTATTATCAGGTGCGTCGTTGACTCGTTTATCTATGTTACAATTTTAAAAACCGTTTGAAGCGATAAAGAATGAAGTAATGTATTTGGGAGAAGCGTATTGTATACTGTACTAAAAATATACTCTGGTAACACTCTCACTCTGGTATACTCTGTAAAATAATATTGTAGGCGACAGAATCAATAATTCATATTTTATCATATTCTAGTAAAGAACAAACTTGTGTCGACGATAGCGCCATCTATAAATAGTTTAAATATTTGTTATTTAAACCTCTTTTGTGTAAATACTTTTTGAATTGTAATAGAGAATAGATGTTGGCGCGCTTATTTGAATTTAGAACATTCCATTGCCGAATACAGACGGTTTGTACATTTTTTCACAACTTTTACTTTCTTAGTTTTATTTTATGATTCCTTCTTAACTTCTCTCTCACTGGCAGCATTAGGTTTTTTACAAATATAGTCCGGGCACATTGAGACTAGAGCAATGGCGCAAATGTAGACATAGTGAAAGTAACGTGTAAAAAACTAAAGTAAAGAAATCCAAGGCAATCTTAGTTTTATTCAAAACGAAGACACAAAACGTATACATGCTTTTGTGTTTACTATTTAAATTAATAATAATATAATAAGCCCTTTATTCCGAAAATATTACAGTTTTTGAATTAACATGTGCATTATAATATGTTTCTTGTCTCGGTGTGTCTGACGATATAGGCCTCCTCCAACATCCTCCACTGCTTACTATCCGTTGCAACTCTCAGCCAAAGGGGGCCTAGAGTCAGTCTCAAATCATCCTCCCATCTTCTCGCTTTACGACCTCAGCTTCTCGACCCGTCCCGTCCCCAAATTAATAATACATTTCCGAATACAATCAATACGTTTGACGTGTGAATCATAAAATAAAGTCTAGAAAACCTCCAACAATGTGATACGGCCGTAAAAGCCATAGTCTTCAACACATTACAATGATTAGGTCTTAAAACCTGTTTATACGAACCTAAAACCTACTTTGACCGCCATTTTGACGTCTAGTATTCATAAAATCGAGTAACTTATTGTACCTAATTGTGGCTTTTAGGAGGTTTACGATAGAATGAGGCAAACAAAATTACTTTATTATTGTATTTTAGTTTTAGCAACTTGGTCTGCGTCACTTTCAATTAAAAGGTAGCCTATGTTCTTTTTGAGTGTCTAAAGATTGTCTGTACCAAATTTCATCAAAATCGGTTGAGAGGTTTAAGTGGGAAGCGTAACAGACAGACAGACAGACAGAGATTACTTTTGCATTTATAATATTGGTATGGATTGTAGTTGTTGTTGCAATTTCGTCTGCGTCACAAAAGGTGAATTCAGTATGTGCAGTAATGTGCTTTTTACGACATCAAATACTTAAAAAATATGAGTGTTTCTTTACTATGTTATGCATGTATTATACACATAAACCTTCCTCTTGATATATAGGGTGGGCAAACTAACGTTTGCATTTTGAACCACTGTTTATTTAGAGAATGACAGCTCAAATGTCATTCAATTTGTGTTCATAATTCAGTTTAAGGTTTGACATTTACGAAATGGGACGCTATATGCTGGAACAAAATTGGGAAATATTGAAAATTTACTTCCATAGTGGTGAGTCTTTAGTCCAAACTGTAAGAAATGTGTGTGTGTGTGTGTGTGTGTCAGATGCAGCCCATTTTCACCTCGGAGGCTATGTCAATAAGCAAAATTGTCGCATCTAGGGGTCGGAAAATCCACACGTCACCATTGAGAAGCCAAAAAGACTTACGGTTTGGCGTGGGTTTTGGTCCGGCGGCATCATTGGAAAATGAGCAAGAAGCCGCCGTTACGGTCAATGGCGAGCGTTACCGTGGCATGCTCAACGAATTTTTATTTCCAAAAGTTGAAGAGTATGACATGGAGACATTTAGTTTCAACAGGATGGCGCAACATGCCATACAGCCAACATGACAGTCGAACTTTTGAAAAATGCAAACTTTATATGGCCCACCCCTTACTATACATATATTATCAAAATCCATTGCGTAGTTTTAAAGATTAAAGCATACATAGAGACATAATGAAGTGACTTTATATTTTTGTACTGAAGTGAAAAGCTTAATAAAATCATTTTAACTTTCCAAAAAAATATCAAAAACCTAAAAAAACTTTTTAAATTTAATATTACGAACATTTAAAGTAAAATTTGAAATTAATTAGCGAAGTATTTTGTTACTAATTAATAAAATTATATAACTTTTAATGACGCAACTTTTTGATGAGCATTTTCTGCGAAATCTGTGAAACGAATAATATTATGAAAAAATCTGTTTAAAAATACTTTACTGATTAAAATCTTTTTTTTTTTTAAGTTGGAGGAAATCACCGGATCGTGGGCGGGGTATGTGGGAGTTGAACCGCACTAAAACCTCAAACCGCTCACACGCAGCGTCCGAACCCCGGCTGAGGCCAGAACCCAGTACGGAGTTATGAGGGACGGCGCGGCGCGTTACGCCCACGGCACTCTTTCCCGTCGCGCCGCCCCCTCTGATTAAAATCTAGATAGAATATGATAACAGGATATTTTTAAGTGGATTATATAAGGTAAGCAAAATCACACCACAAATATTAATGGAAATTTTAAAAACACTTTTCTTTCTACTTATATTTTTTCTATCCAACATTTTTTTTATTCCCAAATAGACAAACGAGCTTACTATCCACCTGATGGTAAGCGGTCACCGTCGCTCACCAACCTCTATAATATCAGGGCAATGAGGGACCGTTATCTGTCACCTAAAACAAATTCAAATCCATACACATTTATTTTGGATAGCATTATATAGAAGTACTTTCCAAAGCGAACTATATAATATATACTCGATAGAAGTAACTTTCCCAAGTCCAAACAGAGGTCTATATACTAGGTCGAAGTCACTTTCCGAAGACCAAACAGAGGTCTATACAGGGTGTCCAAAGACTATGCGATATGAACAGTGGGAATTTTGTTTAAGACACTATGTTTGTTAGCAAAGATTATTTGTAATTAACTGTTAGTTAAGGTGTATTTTTTTCCGATTTTGTTAGTTCGATTTTCAAATAAACCAATCATTTTTTTTTTTTTTATTGCAAGGTATATAAACGAGCATACGATAAACTTACGAATAATTTACGTTAAACTTTATTGAAACATTTGCGGTTTTCTACTTTATTTTTTATGCATTATAAACGGGTTCTTACCACGATAACTAATTGCGTTCCAGTAGTACTACCCAAAAGCAAACGAGAAATAGGCTAGACATATTTGTGTGCTCGTAAATCTACCCGCAGTAAGTCTTCTCGTGATCATGACGTTTGCAATAACGTTGAAATATCGAGACCACTCAATTAATTAAATATCGTGGTAAGAACATGAAATTAATTTAATTTAATTAATTGAATAAAAATACAGTATTATTTAACTTCAAAAATAAAATGATGTTTGCTTTCAGCAATATATCTATACAGGATGTAAACAGAGCACTCCTCAAAACGAAGACTGGTGGTACTACTAGTGATACCTGTGATGATAAGCTTGGAAATCCATTTAGACGATTTTTTTTTGCAAAAAGCTTAACATAGCAAGTATATCTAGTAGTAACCCAGCCTTCTTTTCGGGAGTGCTCTATTTACACCCTGTATATAAGGTACCTACTTCCTAATCATGTCGCATAGTTCTATTACACCCTGTATACTCAGTTTCAGAGGAAGTGTAATTAAAACTTAATAATAGTTGTGAACAAGACGGAGACTTCGACAAGACTGATGGAAACATAATTACTTTATGTGGTGTCGCTACTTTTGTAACTTGAGAACAGAGGTCAGAAATGAAACAGCGCTTGTAAGATTTTAGGTTTATTTGGTGGGCGAGTTTTTTTAAAATTCTGTTTTATTATTTTTTTGTGGGTTCAATAAATACATTTTCTTTCTTTCTATTATTTTGATTTACACAGACATTTTTATTATTACCAATTTCTTACCACTATTTGTAATATATTTTTCACTTGTTAAATCCACATACATATATTGTAACGAATTGACGAGGGTCCTTTGGAATATTTAATTGGAATTGAGATGTATTTCAGTGAATGGTATACAAACAAAATAGGTACCTGCTGAGTGCTTTTCCTTGTTTTGGAACCCGCAGGAGAATCAGTTCAATTTGAAGGGAAATGTATGGTAATAGGATATCAATTATAGGTTATTACAATGATTATAATGTTGTGCAATAGTGTAAGGTGATGTTACGAATATTCGCATTCGGATTTATACTAGGGAAAGTCGACGTCAAATCATTTATTTCAAAGTAGATGTGGACATACATTTTGAATGTCAAAAATAAAATCAAAAGTTCTACCACCAGTTCGCTAAAATTACGCCTCCGTCCTGAGAAGAACCTGCGCAAGAAACTCAGCGGGCATGTCTTTTTTTTAAATTTAATATATTTTTTTAAAAATATTGTTTTACAATTAGTGTTGCCCAAATTCAGTCTTGGTCTTGCAGTCTTGGTCTTGTTCTTGCGTTTTTGCAAGACCAAGACCAAGAACAAGACCGCGTATTTTTTGCAAGACGCAAGACCAAGACTGACCTTGCAAGACTTGAGCAAGAACAAGACTAAGCCTGCAAGACTCTTGCGTCTTGCAGCTAGGACTTAGCGCTATTTCACGGAGTAGTTAGGTGTAACAGTTCGGTGTATAGGTACGCTTAGGAATTCTATGAGACGCAAAAAACTGTATCAAAGAATATGAAAAACTAGACCTATGCGCATTACGACTAATACCATAAACATACCTACATAGCGAATAAAAAAATATCCATTAAAATCAAACTGAGTGCATGCATAGTTATGTTTTCACCATCGCGCATCGGCACTTTGATAATGCGGCATCAGAGGTTTTGTACTTACTTCTCAAAGAAATTTGCCGCATTTCGGAAGTACATGGTTATGATACACGCGCCGGCGGCTTCTTTTGAAATCATATACAACGATCGTTGCCGCCGCGCCGAAATCACAACATTTGACACTATTATTGAAATAAATGACAAATCGTAAAACTCTTTTATTAAATTTCATATAAGTTGAGGGTTCAATCTCTTTCTAGACAGATAATGTTCTTTAAAATACAAGTCAAATTATTGTAATTAATTTGTTTTTTACATGTTTTAGCAAATGTAAGCTTATAAATCATAAATGTTTATTAAGAAACAGTTACTTCCATGGAAAACGACATATAGGTCAGTTGATTTTTCGAATTTCTTATCAAATCCTCAGTTATTTATTAATCTGCTTGATTTTTACTATGGCTATAGCTCACAATGTTTCAATTCTAATACGTTTTTCTAAGATTTAAAGTAAACTTTAATAAATAGTAATAGACTAATAGGTAATTGCAAGACTTGCAAGACTTGCAAGACTCTTGCTGCAAGACCAAGACCAAGACCAAGACTGGGAGCGCAAGACCAAGACCAAGACCGAGACCAGGTGTATTGGCGCAAGACCAAGACCAAGACTGGCTAAGTCTCGTCTTGTTCTTGCATTTGGGCAACACTATTTACAATATCTCTATATATAAAAAAAATACCTGGTACCTATAGATTAAAATCGGTTAATCCAATTGCTAGTACACAGTACATACAGTAGGTAATACACACATATTCAAATTTATCACACTCCATAATTTTTCGTGAACTTAAAAAATAAAGATAAAACTAAACTCAGCGTTCTCAAAAAATAATGAGAAACAAAAGACAATTTTCATATCCAAATAAGAGCATTAAAATAATGAAGTTCATAAAATAAGGACCCAAAAAGGGCAGGTCAGCTCGCCCTAGGTATTAAGGTTTCGGTAAACGATAGAGGTGGGTCGTACTTAGCGGTACGAGTACGTGAGAATACGCGTTACAAATACTAGATACAAAAGTACGCCTTTTTACACGTAAATACTCGGTACCCCTTCGTACGCAAATTAGATACCTGTTCCGAAATTACTTCTTTGAAACCTGGTATTAATACTTGGTCCAGTAAATACGCTACACCTTTATTAAGCGAGCTCCGGTGGACGGGTCGTTACGGCTTTTTGAGGGACTAACGACGAAAACGGCCCTTTACACGACCCTTAGTAAAGAGCTACAGGGCCGGAGTAAGGGATGTTTGAAGAAAAAATAAAAATTTAAATGTCTGTTGAAAGATCTACATAGATTTTGACTATTTATTGTACCTATACTGAAGGGATTATGAAAAAATGTAGTCAACATTGAAAATCATCAAAGTTGGCTAAGCATGGTTAACTGGGGACGGAGCGACGGGAAAGAGTGCCGAGCGCGTAACGCGTCGCGCCGTCCCTCCAAACCCCGTGCTGGATTCTGGCCTCAGCCGGGGTTCGGACGCTGAGTGTGAGCGGTTGGAGTTTTTAGTGCGGTTCAACTCCCACATACCCCGCCCGGTGATTACCTCCAACAGAGAAAAAAAAAAAAAAAAGCACGGTTAACTGATGATGATCCTACTGAAGACGCATGGACTCACCAGTGAGCAGTATTGAGCTCTTACTATGTTAATGTCGGTTTTTAGACATTTTATGACTAAATTTCAAAAAAAAAAAGGTAATTAAGTTACTTCCTACAGACAATGTAATTTATAGGTACTACAAAATAATAATGTTATAATTATTTCACTAGATCTATTAGTGTGGGAAGTTTTTAACTTTCCTACAAAATAATTAATGTCAAAAGAATGCAGTAGGTATGGGCTCATTTGAAAAGGCAACATGGACACCTTTATGTCACTTGATAAATGGTTTTTGCTGAAAATCAGCGCTCTTGGTAAATACCTACAGTATGCACTAATAGCTTAGGCTGAGCTGAAACCATTTCTCACGTCATATTGGGGACACACAGCCATTTACATGTTGTTTATGTTCAACATTAATTTGTTGTTTTTTGTACCTACAATGAATGCATTTCATATTTAATTTAGGTGTATGTTAATTATTTATATCATACATGAGGGCGTAAATAGTGTGTTGAGGTGTAATGACGTTGTAATTCGTCGATCTTCATTTGGTTTTGTCAGGAATGACGTCACAATGTCCACTTGAGCACTTGATGATCAATACTTTTGAATAAAAACTTGAAAATAACGAGTTTTAACAGTTTATTACTTTTACATCAAGAGGTCCGTTCGCCTCGACAATTCAAACACGAATGAATAATAACAGCTGCCAACGCCTGTATTTATAGCGAGTCTCCACTTCCAACTACCCGCACGGTGAATAGGTTGGTTTCCCTTGTTATCACCCCGTCATCTGTGTGTACGTGGTGAATAAATATTTTTTCTTTCTTCTTTCTTTCTTTATTTTGGCTCCATCAAATTCCCACTAGACAACAATCCACAAAACGTTTGTATAATATACTTCTGAGATTGTAATTTAAAAAAAAATATGCGACGAGACTTTACAATAAGTCTTCCTCCATCTCTGTACGTTCACAATTAATTTCTATTTTAATAAGGCGAACCTATTTATTTCAACAAAAGGTCCTTTTGTCCTCAACAGGATTTGGAAGGTAGTATCCATTCAGTACACGTAAATCAGATGATGACAAGTCTGTATTAGAAGGATAATTCTCAATGAAAATGGAGCTTAACCCAAGATTTTAGGATAAAAATCTGTTTGAGATTTTTAGGTCTACTTTTTCATTAGCAATTCGGAGCCGTTGTCTCCGGTTTTGTAGAATTGTGATAAATTTTACGTGTATATTACCTGAAGTTTTTTAATTTCATTCAAATGTTGGTATGATACAGGTTAATTGTAGAAATTTAAAACATCAGAGTTAAATTGAAGCTACTTCATCTGCTTCTCAAGAAGTATGAATACTTCTCAATCTTACATTAAATTAAATATTTTTTATTTCTTAAGACGAGTGTCAGTTTATGTTATTGCTGAGTGATGATGGACTACTGCAATATCACTTCAGACCTAAAGAACTTTCTTAAGGACTTCTTTAAATGTAGTTCGTAGGTAGCGGCCCCGCAGTGTGACAATGGAAAGGTCCATGAGCAACAAACAATAACCACTTACGTTCAGGTGACCCGTTCGTTCGTCAGCCTAAAGGCAATAATAAAAAACTTATGACCTATCTTGAAATATAATCAAAATAGACCCATTTTCTAATTGCCTAACTACTCAATTCAGGTATACGCGCCAGTCTTAGCTGCAGGTCCTTGGGCTCAGGTCTCCTCAGAAGAAGGATTAGGCATAGTCAACCACGCTTGCCCAGTGCGCATTGGGGACTTCACATACCTTCAAAGGATTTTCAGAATCCTTTTCCGACATGCAGGTTGTCCTCAGGATGTTTTCCTTCACCGTGTTTAGCCAGTGGTGTTGTGAAAAATTGCACACAAATCTTTTTCACATTTAGATTTACATTTAGATACAAGCCGGCCGGATTTGAACCCACGACCTCCCGTTCGGAAGGAAGCACTTCGACCACTTGGCCACCACGACTTGCTTACTATTGTAAAAAAGTAGGGTCGAAGAAACGAATTTACGAAAGTTGTGTGCAATGCCATCTATTTAACAAAATAAATAACTTGTTGGAAAAAGTTTGCTATCAGTAGATGGTGAACTTGTGTAAAACAAAACTGAAATAAGTTTAACTACTCATCAATAGATGGCGCTATTTGCAAAAAACACTTATTTGAACTACTAGCTATAACATATTATTCTCGTACGTCGATCGAGATTAAAATCTCTGGGTGGAATTACATTAATAAAAGACTATATTTTCTAAGGGGTCGGCGTATTTACAATCTGCTTGTGAATCTAGAAACTACTGTAAATTCAACAACAGGAACAGTACAATTTTCAAATCTAAAACTTATTTGATTTTCCGTAAATAAATAACGATATTTATAATATAAAAATGAATCGCAAAATGTGTTGGTAAGCGCATAACTCAACAACGCCTGGACCAATTTGGCCAAATCTTTTTTTAAAATGTTCGTTGAAGTTCAAGGATGGTTTTTACGGAGAAAAAATCGAATAGTTGCCGGGAAAAATGTAAAAAAACGGGTCATGGGGTTCACGCAGACGACGTCGCGGGCAGCAGCTAGTTTTAAATAAAACAAAATTGTTTTCTAACAATTTATTTTACGTTAAAGTGTCTTCAGAACGAATGTATTCTCCTACATCAGCCTGATGAAAGACTATAGTTGCTAATGGATCAGCGTGTCTGCATTCCGCTGTGGTTCTAGAAGCTACTCCGAACCCAATGGGGACATCGGACATCGTTAGAACGACCACTCCTTGGTGTTTGGGTGTGTTTTCTGTTATTCTGCCTAGACCTGGAACGAAAAAAAGGTGTTGTAATATCATAAAATAGAAATAGTTTTTGCTCCAAAATTAGATTCATGTTGGAGATCATTTGAAAGCATGTGTGATTTTGTTAATAACAGTTGTGTAATAAGATTATGTTAAACTAGATAAACTTTGAGGCGACGCGACGGGAAAGAGTGTCGAGTACGTAACGCGTCGCGCCTTCCCTCCAAACCCCGTGCTGGGTTCTGGCGCTGAGTGTGAGCGGTTGGAGGTTTTAGTGCGGTTCAACTCCCACATACCGGTGATTTACTCCAACTGAAAAAAATAAAATAATAGAAAACTAGATAAAGTTTGCTACAAAGTGGTTTGCCTGTGACAAAGGATTTTTAACAGTTTTTACCAAATTTTTATTTTATAATTCTGACACAAATAATACAGCTATTGAAAGATTTGGGGGAGGCCTATGTCCAGCAGTGAAGGTCCATAGGCTGATGATGGTAGATAATATTAGTAAAATAAAGTACCATAATTTAATATTTTTGTACACATTTATAAACTTGAAAAATAAAATCAAAACTTACCACTTTTTATAATATGATGTCCGTACAAAAACTGTTGTTCCGATGAAGGTTTCACCCACACTTTGAACGGTGCGTACGGTGAAATATACGTCAGTGCGGTAATATGTAACCTAAATTTATTTGTTTTTGTGAATTTTCCGAAGCATGTGCCTGCAGAAACAAGGTTGTCTGGTTTGACCGTTTGTGCTAAATGTAGTAATTTCTCTGAGATGTAATATACTCTGTCTTTCTTCTCTCTAAAACAGTATGTACCGTCTGGTCGATCTATTAGTAGTTTGACATTAACTCCGATGCTGAAAAAAAATTAATAATTTAATTTAAAAAAATTCGGAGAAAAATTTTAGCTACTAGACATAGTCTTTTAATATCTATTGTAATCGGAAGTTTTAGAAGTAATGATTTAAATCATTTATTTAGAATCTGCCTATAGTGTGATTGAAAATGCTCAATAGAAAACTATGTTTCGTGTAGTTTTAAAACTGCATTTGGACATAAAATCTATTTTAAAACATTGTTTGTACTTTCCAAAATCTAATAGCTTAGCTTACGAACTTTTTTGTGTATAAAAATGTAGAATAAAGGCATTTTCTAAAAGAAAACTTTAGAACGAAAACGAAGTTGCGATATAGTTAATTTACAGGCAAAATATAAGTAAACTGAAATAACAACATAAACTTACTATTTAGTTAGCTTCTCAAATAGTATCCTAGTGCGTTCTTCTGATAATACTTTCATTTTTAATTCTTAAAACCTAGTTTTTCAAAATAAAAACACGTGGGTCACAAACTTCCAAAGTGAAGTTTGCAAAATAACTGACAGCTTACATTTTTGACAGTGACAATTGACATTAGTTAGTATTTGACAGCTGATGTTAAGAAATAAGAAAAGCAATGTTTGATTTTTGTTTTAATAAAATAATTGATTATTTTTACTCTTACCCTTATCAAATAAAAATATACTAGCTCTATTCAATTTAGCTCAAGCAATTCGTAGTCCTAAAGTTATTGCGTGTTTGTTGCAAAATCCAAATTTAACGCAAACTACTACGCACCGGCTATTAATTTCAGAACGAAACCATTCATGCTTACGCAACAACAACTCTCATTCAACAGCCTTGAAGTGGACAATATTCACAAAACGCAAAATAATCACAATTCGCACTGATTCATCATTCAGTAATTCATTCGCTCTATCTCGAGCGGACTTTTCGGGTCGTTTTGGTGAGTATTTTATCGTATAAAAATTTACTTGCGCACGAGTTTACTTATATTGCAACCAAAATCAATTTATTTTAATGTTAATGACTTATCTATTAAAATTGCAGTGTACTGTATATTAATGAAGTAACTTTTCATTGAACATCTGTTTTAGTTTGTTTTTAAATGAGTGAATGTTTGACACGTGACGAAAACAAAATAATGCCCAAACGCAATGAGAATAATAAATGGAAAGGAAATTATGAAAATAAAAAATGTTACGCAAAGTTTTCATTTCAATGCATTTTAAAAATACCTTTGCCTATTACAGCTATTGTAAATCAATGACTTTTGCATTTTAATATAAAGTCAAGGTATTTTTTTGTACGGCCTTAAAAAGGAAATTATTTCTCCCGATAAATTAGTACGCGATCGAGTATAGTAGTAGGCGATCCATAATTTTACACTACTTGATAAACAATGTCAGACAGTCAGATGATCGTTATAACAATCCAGATAAAACATCTTTAATCATCCAAATTAAAAGTCTTCTTTTAACCGCTCCGTTGAGAATCAGTCTGAATCTAAAATCTTGAACTTTTTTTAATAAGCGAACAATTTTTATTCCCTAGTCTAGAGTAAGCAACGCGCTCTCCTTGGAATAATACAGGGTAGAACTGCAATTTTTGACCAGTTGAAGTGAATGACTTGTTGATCTTAAAACCATTTTTATTTTTGAAAATGTTAAACGTTAAAATTTTCTTTTTCTGGCAATATGGTGTAAGTACGACGAGACGAGAAAAAGAGTATAACCGTATCCAAAAATAAAAGTGGTTTTAGTTTAATTTCCCACCCACTTCAGTTGGTACGAAGTTACAGACCCTGTACTATTCTATGATCGTGCTCTTCCATACTACCTTCTCTATCAATCGGTATTTTTTCGCAGTCTATATCTACTACGCACGATTGCAGTCATGCTATTTGTACCTAAACGCATTAGAATTTATAATCCAATCAGAAAACATGACGTGCATTATAAACTTAACTGCAAATACATTTCAATGATACTAGGTCTTAGTTCATGGCCACTAGTCAGTGTTGGAGCATCTTTAGTAACACATACAGCCTATTTAATTCAGTAAGGCATAATGGAAACCCGTTGCCTAAAAAAGGAAGACAGAAATTTGCCGCGAAAACTGTAAAAGTGAAAAATGTAAAAGTCCACCTATAAAGCATTAAAACAAATCGATCGTGAAAACAACACAACAATGACGTCGAAAGCACGAAAGAACGAATTTTAAATACAACACAATATTATGTACAAACTTATGTACCCACTTAATTAGCATAACCTCATTTCAAATTAATCTATTTTAATTAATAAATGAAGTGTAAAAACGTTAATGTAATTGATAACGGGCGCTCCTCAGAAACAAAGTGTAAATGTGTCAACTTGGCTCGTAATAGTCCAGTAACCATACATTTTTAATTTAGTAGAATTTCCTATAATTTTAAATTTGAATTGATTAATTTCTAGAGCGAGAGATACGTATCACGTATCCACCGTATACATAAAGGCACACACAAAATTTCTTATCTTTATTTAAATTAAAACTTTAGCCTATAAAATAATGTATCAGTACAATGCTAGCTAATACAAGTAAATCGAACCCAAACACGAGGGGTCTGTCTTGTTTAACAAATGAGTTCACATGACCACCTTCCGAACCCATCATCAGATCAACGCCATTTTGTCATATTATTATATTACATTGTCACGCGATATACATCTGCATGCAAAATGTCAGCCCAATCGGAAAGTTTGTCAAATTTAGCTTTCAAGATTCCACCCGAACCTACATAGTTACATCCAGTGCAAGTTAATATAAAGCTTGTAAAAAGAGCGCGAAACTAAACTGGCTTCTATTGTACATACATACCTAAGTTTATTTGAAAAAATAGTTTTACTTAAAGGTAGGTCTTCCTAGTTATTTCACCTGTAACCCTGGATTGACCTCGGGAACACCCCTCTATACAATTTTATTAGCATGAAAGCGTCTATTTAAAGAGTGATATCATCTTTAAACATGCAGACTAATTTTCATAATGACCAAGATTTGAACATTTTTTTGTGTCCTAAAATCATAATTGTTCTTGGTTCTCAGCGGACGACTCAGCACGATTTTTCGCAATCACTGGATCGTTTCGAATTCTACAAAATTGCTTCGTTTTCTATCTTCTGTTCTCTTCGGTCCCGATGTGGTGTATTTGCATTGCAGAGGTTTATGAACGACGGTGACCGCTTACCATCAGGTGGGCCGTAGGGTCGTTTATCTATCACGCAATAATAAAAAAAAAAAAATGTTTAATGTATGTGTTAACTTTGTTGAGGATCCAAATAAATAAACTGATAAAACGCAAATCTATCAGAATGTACGATTGAATACTATCTGTTAGGAAAACTTTCGATTCCGTAATCATGTCGTTTGCAAACGAAGTTTAAGGAAAGTTCTTAAAGATAGATCGTCTGTGGTGACTTTTCAGTATCCCCCATGCAGAGGTCCATGAGCGACGGTAACCACACTCGATCAAGTGGCCCTCGGTCTTTTCAGTGAAAAGATTAGGCACAGTTTAGTCAGGCAGAAATATCCAAATGATTTAGAATCACTTACACTATTACTAAACTACTACGATTATTTTAATATGAACGGTCCCGCGATATTGTAAGTGATGTAGATAACCGCGAGTGTTTAGAATCCTTCGCTAATAGAATTTTCCATAAGTTTTAACTGTATGTTGTGTGATTATTTTCTAAAGCGCAAGTTTGTATATGCACTATTTCGCTTTGTTTAATATTCAAATTGCAATCTCATGATGTATGAGTGATAAACGGGCAAGGTCGTTCACTCAGAGGACGTTTCGTGACGTCACACCGTGTGTTTCCGGACTCAAATAACTGAGTCATTGGGTAGAATGTAGCTTTTAGTGGAATTAAGGGTTCCGATTTCCAGTCTTACACCACAATTATCCGCCCTATAAAATACTGTATATCTATTGACATTTAACTTGGTAATATTATAAGCAATTTGCGCATACAATGGATTAGTATACGTAGATACAGTTTAGCTAGAAATACAAAGAGAGATGACTGAGAGACCAATAAGTAACTACTTTTGTACTGTTGACTACCAAACTTGTGTCCGGAACTGTCTCTGCTCGTTTTTCCCACGTAATTATTAAAGAGTTTCGATTTCTACGGATTTAATAAATCTTTATAATCATTGAGAACACGTAGACGTCCACTGCTGAAAATAGGCCTTCCCCAAACTTCGGTACAATGACTTCCCGCAGCCTTGACCAAATTATCGGTCCACCTTGTAGGATTGCCTTTAACCAACCTATAATATAAATTCGATCACTACAGAATTACAGTCCACTCTAGGTAGGGCGAGCCCTTTTATGTAAGAATTGCTGATGACATAACATCGTCTACGTGTTGTATCTCTTAATAGCAAGGTTAACAATATGTCATAGGAATAGAATAACATAAAATGAAAAATATCTAATTGATAGGGTGGATAGCAATGGAAGGTAGACTTCAATACTTAAAGAACTTAC